>OX454320.1:53033067-55766890 GCA_949715965.1 Dysmachus trigonus
TTTTGACAGTTAACTCTTTATTATGTCTACTTTCTTTTGGAAAAAAAATAAAAAATTAAAAATGTTTTTTAACGGAAAAAAATACATTCAAAATTTTTTTTTTTCAAATGCAAAAAAAGTAAGAAAAAAATTTTGTAGCCCAGTGTTTTTTTGACAGTTAACTCTTTATTATGTCTACTTTCTTTTGGAAAAAAAATAAAAAATTAAAAAAAAATTTTAACGGAAAAAAATACATTCAAAAATTTTTTTTTTCAAATGCAAAAAAAAGTAAGAAAAAATTTTTGTAGCCCAGTGTTTTTTTGACAGTTAACTCTTTATTATGTCTACTTTCTTTTGGAGAAAAAAATAAAAAATTAAAAAAAAATTTTTAAAGGAAAAAAATACATTCAAAATTATTTTTTTTCAAATGCAAAAAAAAGTAAGAAAAAAATTTTGTAGCCCAGTGTTTTTTTGACAGTTAACTCTTTATTATGTCTACTTTCTTTTGGAAAAAAAATAAAAAATTAAAAAAAAAAATTTTAACGGAAAAAAATACATTCAAAAATTTTTTTTTTCAAATGCAAAAAAAAGTAAGAAAAAAATTTTGTACCCCAGTGTTTTTTTGACAGTTAACTCTTTATTATGTCTACTTTCTTTTGGAAAAAAAATAAAAAAATAAAAAATTTTTTTTAACGGAAAAAAATACATTCAAAATTTTTTTTTTCAAATGCAAAAAACAGTAAGAAAAAAATTTTTTAGCCCAGTGTTTTTTTGACAGTTAACTCTTTATTATGTCTACTTTCTTTTGGAAAAAAAATAAAAAATTAAAAAAATTTTTTTAACGGAAAAAAATACATTCAAACATTTTTTTTTGTCAAATGCAAAAAAAAAGTAAGAAAAAAATTTTGTAGCCCAGTGTTTTTTTGACAGTTAACTCTTTATTATGTCTACTTTCTTTTGGAAAAAAAATAAAAAATTAAAAAAAAATTTTTAACGGAAAAAAATAAATTCAAATTTTTTTTTTTCAAATGCAAAAAAAGTAAGAAAAAATTTTGTAGCCCAGTGTTTTTTTGACAGTTAACTCTTTATTATGTCTACTTTCTTTTGGAAAAAAAATAAAAAATTAAAAATGTTTTTTAACGGAAAATAATACATTCAAAATTTTTTTTTTCATATGCAAAAAAAAGTAAGGAAAAAATTTTGTAGCCCAGTGTTTTCTTGACAGTTAACTCTTTATTATGTCTACTTTCTTTTGGGAAAAAAATAAAAAATAAAAAATAAAAAAAAAATTTTTAACGGAAAAAAATACATTCAAAATTTTTTTTTTCAAATGCAAAAAAAAGTAAGAAAAAAATGTTGTAGCCCAGTGTTTTTTTGACAGTTAACTCTTTATTATGTCTACTTTCTTTTGAAAAAAAAATAAAAAATTAAAAATGTTTTTTAACGGAAAAAAATACATTCAAAAATTTTTTTTTTCAAATGCAAAAAAAGTAAGTAAAAATTTTGTAGCCCAGTGTTTTTTTGACAGTTAACTCTTTATTATGTCTACTTTCTTTTGGAAAAAAAATAAAAAATTAAAAATGTTTTTTAACGGAAAAAATACATTCAAAATTTTTTTTTTTCAAATGCAAAAAAATGTAAGAAAAAAATTTTGTAGCCCAGTTAACTCTTTATTATGTCAGTGTTTTTTTGACAGTTAACTCTTTATTATGTCTACTTTCTTTTGGAAAAAAAATAAAAAATTAAAAAAAAATTTTTAACGGAAAAAAATACATTCAAAATTTCTTTTTTTCAAATGCAAAAAAAAGTAAGAAAAAAATTTTGTAGCCCAGTGTTTTTTTGACAGTTAACTCTTTATTATGTCTACTTTCTTTTGGAAAAAAAAAAAAAAATAAAAAAAAAATTTTTAACGGAAAAAAATACATTCAAAATTTTTTTTTTCAAATGCAAAAAAAAGTAAGAAAAAAATTTTGTAGCCCAGTGTTTTTTTGACAGTTAACTCTTTATTATGTCTACTTTCTTTTGAAAAAAAAATAAAAAATTAAAAATGTTTTTTAACGGAAAAAAATACATTCAAAAATTTTTTTTTTCAAATGCAAAAAAAAGTAAGAAAAAAAATTTTGTAGCCCAGTGCTTTTTTGACAGTTAACTCTTTATTATGTCTACTTTCTTTTGGAAAAAAAATAAAAAATTAAAAATGTTTTTTAACGGAAAAAATACATTCAAAAATTTTTTTTTTCAAATGCAAAAAAATGTAAGAAAAAAATTTTGTAGCCCAGTTAACTCTTTATTATGTCAGTGTTTTTTTGACAGTTAACTCTTTATTATGTCTACTTTCTTTTGGAAAAAAAATAAAAAATTAAAAAAAAATTTTTAACGGAAAAAAATACATTCAAAATTTTTTTTTTCAAATGCAAAAAAAAGTAAGAAAAAAATTTTGTAGCCCAGTGTTTTTTTGACAGTTAACTCTTTATTATGTCTACTTTCTTTTGGAAAAAAAATAAAAAATTAAAAAAAAATTTTTAACGGAAAAAAATACATTCAAAAATTTTCTTTTTCAAATGCAAAAAAAAGTAAGAAAAAAATTTTGTAGCCCAGTGTTTTTTTGACAGTTAACTCTTTATTATGTCTACTTTCTTTTGGAAAAAAAATAAAAAATTAAAAAAAAATTTTTAACGCAAAAAAAAAAACAATAAAAAATTTTTTTTTTCAAATGCAAAAAAAAGTAAGAAAAAAATTTTGTAGCCCAGTGTTTTTTTGACAGTTAACTCTTTATTATGTCTACTTTCTTTTGGAAAAAAAATAAAAAATTAAAAAAAAATTTTTAACGGAATAAAACACATTCAAAAGTTTTTTTTTTCAAATGCAAAAGTAAGAAAAAAATTTTGTAGCCCAGTGTTTTTTTGGCAGTTAACTCTTTATTATGTCTACTTTCTTTTGGAAAAAAAATAAAAAATTAAAAAAAAATTTTTAACGGAAAAAAACACATTCAAAAATATTTTTTTTCAAATGCAAAAAAAAGTAAGAAAAAAATTTTGTAGCCCAGTGTTTTTTTGACAGTTAACTCTTTATTATGTCTACTTTCTTTTGGAAAAAAAAATAAAAAATTAAAAATGTTTTTTAACGGAAAAAAATACATTCAAAAATTTTTTTTTTCAAATGCAAAAAAAAGTAAGAAAAAAATTTTGTAGCCCAGTGCTTTTTTGACAGTTAACTCTTTATTATGTCTACTTTCTTTTGGAAAAAAAATAAAAAATTAAAAATGTTTTTTAACGGAAAAAATACATTCAAAAATTTTTTTTTTCAAATGCAAAAAAATGTAAGAAAAAAATTTTGTAGCCCAGTTAACTCTTTATTATGTCAGTGTTTTTTTGACAGTTAACTCTTTATTATGTCTACTTTCTTTTGGAAAAAAAATAAAAAATTAAAAAAAAATTTTTAACGGAAAAAAATACATTAAAAATTTTTTTTTTTCAAATGCAAAAAAAAGTAAGAAAAAAATTTTGTAGCCCAGTGTTTTTTTGACAGTTAACTCTTTATTATGTCTACTTTCTTTTGGAAAAAAAATAAAAAATTAAAAAAAATTTTTTAACGGAAAAAAATACATTCAAAAATTTTCTTTTTCAAATGCAAAAAAAAGTAAGAAAAAAATTTTGTAGCCCAGTGTTTTTTTGACAGTTAACTCTTTATTATGTCTACTTTCTTTTGGAAAAAAAATAAAAAATTAAAAAAAAAATTTTTAACGGAAAAAAATACATTCAAAATTTTTTTTTTTCAAATGCAAAAAAAAGTAAAAAAAAAATTTTGTAGCAGTGTTTTTTTTACAGTTAACTCTTTATTATGTCTACTTTCTTTTGGAAAAAAAATAAAAAATTAAAAAAAAATTTTTAACGGAAAAAAATACATTCAAAAATTTTTTTTGCAAATGCAAAAAGAAGTAAGAAAAAAATTTTGTAGCCCAGTGTTTTTTTGACAGTTAACTCTTTATTATGTCTACTTTCTTTTGGAAAAAAAATAAAAAATTAAAAAAAAATTTTTAACGCAAAAAAAAAAACAATCAAAAATTTTTTTTTTCAAATGCAAAAAAAAGTAAGAAAAAAATTTTGTAGCCCAGTGTTTTTTTGACAGTTAACTCTTTATTATGTCTACTTTCTTTTGGAAAAAAAATAAAAAATTAAAAAAAAATTTTTAACGGAATAAAACACATTCAAAAGTTTTTTTTTTCAAATGCAAAAGTAAGAAAAAAATTTTGTAGCCCAGTGTTTTTTTGGCAGTTAACTCTTTATTATGTCTACTTTCTTTTGGAAAAAAAATAAAAAATTAAAAAAAAATTTTTAACGGAAAAAAACACATTCAAAAATATTTTTTTTCAAATGCAAAAAAAAGTAAGAAAAAAATTTTGTAGCCCAGTGTTTTTTTGACAGTTAACTCTTTATTATGTCTACTTTCTTTTGGAAAAAAAAATAAAAAATTAAAAATGTTTTTTAACGGAAAAAAATACATTCAAAAATTTTTTTTTTCAAATGCAAAAAAAAGTAAGAAAAAAATTTTGTAGCCCAGTGTTTTTTTGACAGTTAACTCTTTATTATGTCTACTTTCTTTTGGAAAAAAAATAAAAAATTAAAAAAAATTTTTAACGGAAAAAAATACATTCAAAAATTTTTTTTTTCAAATGCAAAAAAAAGTAAGAAAAAAATTTTGTAGCCCAGTGTTTTTTTGACAGTTAACTCTTTATTATGTCTACTTTCTTTTGGAAAAAAAATAAAAAATTAAAAAAAAATTTTTAACGGAATAAAACACATTCAAAAGTTTTTTTTTTCAAATGCAAAAGTAAGAAAAAAATTTTGTAGCCCAGTGTTTTTTTGGCAGTTAACTCTTTATTATGTCTACTTTCTTTTGGAAAAAAAATAAAAAATTAAAAAAAAATTTTTAACGGAAAAAAACACATTCAAAAATATTTTTTTTCAAATGCAAAAAAAAGTAAGAAAAAAATTTTGTAGCCCAGTGTTTTTTTGACAGTTAACTCTTTATTATGTCTACTTTCTTTTGGAAAAAAAAATAAAAAATTAAAAATGTTTTTTAACGGAAAAAAATACATTCAAAAATTTTTTTTTTCAAATGCAAAAAAAAGTAAGAAAAAAATTTTGTAGCCCAGTGTTTTTTTGACAGTTAACTCTTTATTATGTCTACTTTCTTTTGGAAAAAAAATAAAAAATTAAAAAAAATTTTTAACGGAAAAAAATACATTCAAAAATTTTTTTTTTCAAATGCAAAAAAAAGTAAGAAAAAATTTTTGTAGCCCAGTGTTTTTTTGACAGTTAACTCTTTATTATGTCTACTTTCTTTTGGAGAAAAAAATAAAAAATTAAAAAAAAATTTTTAAAGGAAAAAAATACATTCAAAATTATTTTTTTTCAAATGCAAAAAAAAGTAAGAAAAAAATTTTGTAGCCCAGTGTTTTTTTGACAGTTAACTCTTTATTATGTCTACTTTCTTTTGGAAAAAAAATAAGAAATTAAAAAAAAAATTTTAACGGAAAAAAATACATTCAAAAATTTTTTTTTTCAAATGCAAAAAAAAAGTAAGAAAAAAATTTTGTACCCCAGTGTTTTTTTGACAGTTAACTCTTTATTATGTCTACTTTCTTTTGGAAAAAAAATAAAAAAATAAAAAATTTTTTTTAACGGAAAAAAATACATTCAAAATTTTTTTTTTCAAATGCAAAAAACAGTAAGAAAAAAATTTTTTAGCCCAGTGTTTTTTTGACAGTTAACTCTTTATTATGTCTACTTTCTTTTGGAAAAAAAATAAAAAATTAAAAAAATTTTTTTAACGGAAAAAAATACATTCAAACATTTTTTTTTGTCAAATGCAAAAAAAAAGTAAGAAAAAAATTTTGTAGCCCAGTGTTTTTTTGACAGTTAACTCTTTATTATGTCTACTTTCTTTTGGAAAAAAAATAAAAAATTAAAAAAAAATTTTTAACGGAAAAAAATAAATTCAAATTTTTTTTTTTCAAATGCAAAAAAAGTAAGAAAAAATTTTGTAGCCCAGTGTTTTTTTGACAGTTAACTCTTTATTATGTCTACTTTCTTTTGGAAAAAAAATAAAAAATTAAAAATGTTTTTTAACGGAAAATAATACATTCAAAATTTTTTTTTTCATATGCAAAAAAAAGTAAGGAAAAAATTTTGTAGCCCAGTGTTTTCTTGACAGTTAACTCTTTATTATGTCTACTTTCTTTTGGGAAAAAAATAAAAAATAAAAAATAAAAAAAAAATTTTTAACGGAAAAAAATACATTCAAAATTTTTTTTTTCAAATGCAAAAAAAAGTAAGAAAAAAATGTTGTAGCCCAGTGTTTTTTTGACAGTTAACTCTTTATTATGTCTACTTTCTTTTGAAAAAAAAATAAAAAATTAAAAATGTTTTTTAACGGAAAAAAATACATTCAAAAATTTTTTTTTTCAAATGCAAAAAAAGTAAGTAAAAATTTTGTAGCCCAGTGTTTTTTTGACAGTTAACTCTTTATTATGTCTACTTTCTTTTGGAAAAAAAATAAAAAATTAAAAATGTTTTTTAACGGAAAAAATACATTCAAAATTTTTTTTTTTCAAATGCAAAAAAATGTAAAAAAAAATTTTGTAGCCCAGTTAACTCTTTATTATGTCAGTGTTTTTTTGACAGTTAACTCTTTATTATGTCTACTTTCTTTTGGAAAAAAAATAAAAAATTAAAAAAAAATTTTTAACGGAAAAAAATACATTCAAAATTTTTTTTTTTCAAATGCAAAAAAAAGTAAGAAAAAAATTTTGTAGCCCAGTGTTTTTTTGACAGTTAACTCTTTATTATGTCTACTTTCTTTTGGAAAAAAAAAAAAAATTAAAAAAAAATTTTTAACGGAAAAAAATACATTCAAAATTTTTTTTTTCAAATGCAAAAAAAAGTAAGAAAAAAATTTTGTAGCCCAGTGTTTTTTTGACAGTTAACTCTTTATTATGTCTACTTTCTTTTGAAAAAAAAATAAAAAATTAAAAATGTTTTTTAACGGAAAAAAATACATTCAAAAATTTTTTTTTTCAAATGCAAAAAAAAGTAAGAAAAAAAATTTTGTAGCCCAGTGCTTTTTTGACAGTTAACTCTTTATTATGTCTACTTTCTTTTGGAAGAAAAATAAAAAATTAAAAATGTTTTTTAACGGAAAAAATACATTCAAAAATTTTTTTTTTCAAATGCAAAAAAATGTAAGAAAAAAATTTTGTAGCCCAGTTAACTCTTTATTATGTCAGTGTTTTTTTGACAGTTAACTCTTTATTATGTCTACTTTCTTTTGGAAAAAAAATAAAAAATTAAAAAAAAATTTTTAACGGAAAAAAATACATTCAAAATTTTTTTTTTCAAATGCAAAAAAAAGTAAGAAAAAAATTTTGTAGCCCAGTGTTTTTTTGACAGTTAACTCTTTATTATGTCTACTTTCTTTTGGAAAAAAAATAAAAAATTAAAAAAAAATTTTTAACGGAAAAAAATACATTCAAAAATTTTCTTTTTCAAATGCAAAAAAAAGTAAGAAAAAAATTTTGTAGCCCAGTGTTTTTTTGACAGTTAACTCTTTATTATGTCTACTTTCTTTTGGAAAAAAAATAAAAAATTAAAAAAAAATTTTTAACGCAAAAAAAAAAACAATAAAAAATTTTTTTTTTCAAATGCAAAAAAAAGTAAGAAAAAAATTTTGTAGCCCAGTGTTTTTTTGACAGTTAACTCTTTATTATGTCTACTTTCTTTTGGAAAAAAAATAAAAAATTAAAAAAAAATTTTTAACGGAATAAAACACATTCAAAAGTTTTTTTTTTCAAATGCAAAAGTAAGAAAAAAATTTTGTAGCCCAGTGTTTTTTTGGCAGTTAACTCTTTATTATGTCTACTTTCTTTTGGAAAAAAAATAAAAAATTAAAAAAAAATTTTTAACGGAAAAAAACACATTCAAAAATATTTTTTTTCAAATGCAAAAAAAAGTAAGAAAAAAATTTTGTAGCCCAGTGTTTTTTTGACAGTTAACTCTTTATTATGTCTACTTTCTTTTGGAAAAAAAAATAAAAAATTAAAAATGTTTTTTAACGGAAAAAAATACATTCAAAAATTTTTTTTTTCAAATGCAAAAAAAAGTAAGAAAAAAATTTTGTAGCCCAGTGCTTTTTTGACAGTTAACTCTTTATTATGTCTACTTTCTTTTGGAAAAAAAATAAAAAATTAAAAATGTTTTTTAACGGAAAAAATACATTCAAAAATTTTTTTTTTCAAATGCAAAAAAATGTAAGAAAAAAATTTTGTAGCCCAGTTAACTCTTTATTATGTCAGTGTTTTTTTGACAGTTAACTCTTTATTATGTCTACTTTCTTTTGGAAAAAAAATAAAAAATTAAAAAAAAATTTTTAACGGAAAAAAATACATTAAAAATTTTTTTTTTTCAAATGCAAAAAAAAGTAAGAAAAAAATTTTGTAGCCCAGTGTTTTTTTGACAGTTAACTCTTTATTATGTCTACTTTCTTTTGGAAAAAAAATAAAAAATTAAAAAAAATTTTTTAACGGAAAAAAATACATTCAAAAATTTTCTTTTTCAAATGCAAAAAAAAGTAAGAAAAAAATTTTGTAGCCCAGTGTTTTTTTGACAGTTAACTCTTTATTATGTCTACTTTCTTTTGGAAAAAAAATAAAAAATTAAAAAAAAAATTTTTAACGGAAAAAAATACATTCAAAATTTTTTTTTTTCAAATGCAAAAAAAAGTAAAAAAAAAATTTTGTAGCAGTGTTTTTTTTACAGTTAACTCTTTATTATGTCTACTTTCTTTTGGAAAAAAAATAAAAAATTAAAAAAAAATTTTTAACGGAAAAAAATACATTCAAAAATTTTTTTTGCAAATGCAAAAAGAAGTAAGAAAAAAATTTTGTAGCCCAGTGTTTTTTTGACAGTTAACTCTTTATTATGTCTACTTTCTTTTGGAAAAAAAATAAAAAATTAAAAAAAAATTTTTAACGCAAAAAAAAAAACAATCAAAAATTTTTTTTTTCAAATGCAAAAAAAAGTAAGAAAAAAATTTTGTAGCCCAGTGTTTTTTTGACAGTTAACTCTTTATTATGTCTACTTTCTTTTGGAAAAAAAATAAAAAATTAAAAAAAAATTTTTAACGGAATAAAACACATTCAAAAGTTTTTTTTTTCAAATGCAAAAGTAAGAAAAAAATTTTGTAGCCCAGTGTTTTTTTGGCAGTTAACTCTTTATTATGTCTACTTTCTTTTGGAAAAAAAATAAAAAATTAAAAAAAAATTTTTAACGGAAAAAAACACATTCAAAAATATTTTTTTTCAAATGCAAAAAAAAGTAAGAAAAAAATTTTGTAGCCCAGTGTTTTTTTGACAGTTAACTCTTTATTATGTCTACTTTCTTTTGGAAAAAAAAATAAAAAATTAAAAATGTTTTTTAACGGAAAAAAATACATTCAAAATTTTTTTTTTTCAAATGCAAAAAAAAGTAAGAAAAAAATTTTGTAGCCAAGTGTTTTTTTGACAGTTAACTCTTTATTATGTCTACTTTCTTTTGGAAAAAAAATAAAAAATTAAAAAAAAATTTTTAACGGAATAAAACACATTCAAAAGTTTTTTTTTTCAAATGCAAAAGTAAGAAAAAAATTTTGTAGCCCAGTGTTTTTTTGGCAGTTAACTCTTTATTATGTCTACTTTCTTTTGGAAAAAAAATAAAAAATTAAAAAAAAATTTTTAACGGAAAAAAACACATTCAAAAATATTTTTTTTCAAATGCAAAAAAAAGTAAGAAAAAAATTTTGTAGCCCAGTGTTTTTTTGACAGTTAACTCTTTATTATGTCTACTTTCTTTTGGAAAAAAAAATAAAAAATTAAAAATGTTTTTTAACGGAAAAAAATACATTCAAAAATTTTTTTTTTCAAATGCAAAAAAAAGTAAGAAAAAAATTTTGTAGCCCAGTGTTTTTTTGACAGTTAACTCTTTATTATGTCTACTTTCTTTTGGAAAAAAAATAAAAAATTAAAAAAAATTTTTAACGGAAAAAAATACATTCAAAATTTTTTTTTTTCAAATGCAAAATAAGTAAGAAAAAAATTTTGTAGCCCAGTGTTTTTTTTGACAGTTAACTCTTTATTATGTCTACTTTCTTTTGGAAAAAAAATAAAAAATTAAAAAAAAATTTTTAACGGAAAAAAATACATTCAAAAATTTTTTTTTTCAAATGCAAAAAAAAGTAAGAAAAAAATTTTGTAGCCCAGTGTTTTTTTGACATTTAACTCTTTATTATGTCTACTTTCTTTTGGAAAAAAAATAAAAAATTAAAAAAAAATTTTTAACGGAAAAAAATAAATTCAAAAATTTTTTTTTTCAAATGCAAAAAAAAGTAAGAAAAAAATTTTGTAGCCCAGTGTTTTTTTGACAGTTAACTCTTTATTATGTCTACTTTCTTTTGGAAAAAAAATTAAAAATTAAAAAAAAATTTTTAACGGAAAAAAATACATTCAAAATTTTTTTTTTTCAAATGCAAAAAAAAGTAAGAAAAAAATTTTGTAGCCCAGTGTTTTTTTGACAGTTAACTCTTTATTATGTCTACTTTCTTTTGGAAAAAAAAATAAAAAAAATTTTTTAACGGAAAAAAATACATTCAAACATTTTTTTTTTTCAAATGCAAAAAAAAGTAAGAAAAAAATTTTGTAGCCCAGTGTTTTTTTGACAGTTAACTCTTTATTATGTCTACTTTCTTTTGGAAAAAAAATAAAAAATTAAAAAAAAATTTTTAACGGAAAAAAATACATTCAAAAATTTTTTTTTTCAAATGCAAAAAAAAGTAAAAAAATAATTTTGTAGCAGTGTTTTTTTTACAGTTAACTCTTTATTATGTCTACTTTCTTTTGGAAAAAAAGTAAATAATTGAAAAAAAATTTTTAACGGAAAAAAATACATTCAAAAATTTTTTTTTTCAAATGCAAAAAAAAGTAAGAAAAAAATTTTATAGCCCAGTGTTTTTTTGACAGTTAACTCTTTATTATGTCTACTTTCTTTTGGAAAAAAAATAAAAAATTAAAAAAAAATTTTTAACGGAATAAAACACATTCAAAAATTTTTTTTTCAAATGCAAAAGTAAGAAAAAAATTTTGTAGCCCAGTGTTTTTTTGGCAGTTAACTCTTTATTATGTCTACTTTCTTTTGGAAAAAAAATAAAAAATTAAAAAAAAAAATTTTAACGGAAAAAAATACATTCAAAAATTTGTTTTTTCAAATGCAAAAAAAAGTAAGAAAAAAATTTTGTAGCCCAGTGTTTTTTTGACAGTTAACTCTTTATTATGTCTACTTTCTTTTGGAAAAAAAAATAAAAAATTAAAAAAAAATTTTTAACGGAAAAAAACACATTCAAAAATATTTTTTTTCAAATGCAAAAAAAAGTAAGAAAAAAATTTTGTAGCCCAGTGTTTTTTTGACAGTTAACTCTTTATTATGTCTACTTTCTTTTGGAAAAAAAATAAAAAATTAAAAATTTTATTAACGGAAAAAAATACATTCAAAATTTTTTTTTTTCAAATGCAAAAAAAAGTAAGAAAAAAATTGTGTAGCCCAGTGTTTTTTTGGCAGTTAACTCTTTATTATGTCTACTTTCTTTTGGAAAAAAAATAAAAAATTAAAAAAAAATTTTTAACGGAAAAAAATACATTCAAAAATTTTTTTTTTCAAATGCAAAAAAAAGTAAGAAAAAAATTTTGTAGCCCAGTGTTTTTTTGACAGTTAACTCTTTATTATGTCTACTTTCTTTTGGAAAAAAAATAAAAAATTAAAAAAAAATTTTTAACGGAAAAAAATACATTCAAAAATTTTTTTTTTCAAATGCAAAAAAAAGTAAGAAAAAAATTTTGTAGCCCAGTGTTTTTTTGACAGTTAACTCTTTATTATGTCTACTTTCTTTTGGAAAAAAAATAAAAAATTAAAAATGTTTTTTAACGGAAAAAAATACTTTCAAAATGTTTTTTTTCAAATGCAAAAAAAAGTAAGAAAAAAATTTTGTAGCCCAGTGTTTTTTTGACAGTTAACACTTTATTATGTCTACTTTCTTTTGGAAAAAAAAATAAAAAATTAAAAAAAAAATTTTAATGGAAAAAAATACATTCAAAATTTTTTTTTTCAAATGCAAAAAAAAGTAAGAAAAAAATTTTGTAGCCCAGTGTTTTTTTGACATTTAACTCTTTATTATGTCTACTTTCTTTTGGAAAAAAAATAAAAAATTAAAAAAAAATTTTTAACGGAAAAAAATAAATTCAAAAATTTTTTTTTTCAAATGCAAAAAAAAGTAAGAAAAAAATTTTGTAGCCCAGTGTTTTTTTGACAGTTAACTCTTTATTATGTCTACTTTCTTTTGGAAAAAAAATAAAAAATTAAAAAAAAATTTTTAACGGAAAAAAATACATTCAAAATTTTTTTTTTTCAAATGCAAAATAAGTAAGAAAAAAATTTTGTAGCCCAGTGTTTTTTTTGACAGTTAACTCTTTATTATGTCTACTTTCTTTTGGAAAAAAAATAAAAAATTAAAAAAAAATTTTTAACGGAAAAAAATACATTCAAAAATTTTTTTTTTCAAATGCAAAAAAAAGTAAGAAAAAAATTTTGTAGCCCAGTGTTTTTTTGACATTTAACTCTTTATTATGTCTACTTTCTTTTGGAAAAAAAATAAAAAATTAAAAAAAAATTTTTAACGGAAAAAAATAAATTCAAAAATTTTTTTTTTCAAATGCAAAAAAAAGTAAGACAAAAATTTTGTAGCCCAGTGTTTTTTTGACAGTTAACTCTTTATTATGTCTACTTTCTTTTGGAAAAAAAATAAAAAATTAAAAAAAAATTTTTAACGGAAAAAAATACATTCAAAAATTTTCTTTTTCAAATGCAAAAAAAAGTAAGAAAAAAATTTTGTAGCCCAGTGTTTTTTTGACAGTTAACTCTTTATTATGTCTACTTTCTTTTGGAAAAAAAAATAAAAAAATTTTTTTAACGGAAAAAAATACATTCAAACATTTTTTTTTTCAAATGCAAAAAAAAGTAAGAAAAAAATTTTGTAGCCCAGTGTTTTTTTGACAGTTAACTCTTTATTATGTCTACTTTCTTTTGGAAAAAAAATAAAAAATTAAAAAAAAATTTTTAACGGAAAAAAATACATTCAAAAATTTTCTTTTTCAAATGCAAAAAAAAGTAAGAAAAAAATTTTGTAGCCCAGTGTTTTTTTGACAGTTAACTCTTTATTATGTCTACTTTCTCTTGGAAAAAAAATAAAAAATTAAAAATGTTTTTTAACGGAAAAAAATACATTCAAAATTTTTTTTTTCCAATGCAAAAAAAAGTAAGAAAAAAATTTTGTAGCCCAGTGTTTTTTTGACAGTTAACTCTTTATTATGTCTACTTTCTTTTGGAAAAAAAATTAAAAATTAAAAAAAAATTTTTAACGGAAAAAAATACATTCAAAATTTTTTTTTTTCAAATGCAAAAAAAAGTAAGAAAAAAATTTTGTAGCCCAGTGTTCTTTTGACAGTTAACTCTTTATTATGTCTACTTTCTTTTGGAAAAAAAAATAAAAAAATATTTTTAACGGAAAAAAATACATTCAAACATTTTTTTTTTTCAAATGCAAAAAAAAGTAAGAAAAAAATTTTGTAGCCCAGTGTTTTTTTGACAGTTAACTCTTTATTATGTCTACTTTCTTTTGGAAAAAAAATAAAAAATTAAAAAAAAAATTTTTAACGGAAAAAAATACATTACAAATTTTTTTTTTCAAATGCAAAAAAAGTAAGAAAAAAATTTTGTAGTCCAGTGTTTTTTTGACAGTTAACTCTTTATTATGTCTACTTTCTTTTGGAAAAAAAATAAAAAATTAAAAAAAATTTTTTAGCGGGAAAAAATACATTCAAAAATTTTTTTTTTCAAATGCAAAAAAAAAGTAAGAAAAAAATTTTGTAGCCCAGTGTTTTTTTGACAGTTAACTCTTTATTATGTCTACTTTCTTTTGGAAAAAAAAATAAAAAAATTTTTTTAACGGAAAAAAATACATTCAAACATTTTTTTTTTTCAAATGCAAAAAAAAGTAAGAAAAAAATTTTGTAGCCCAGTGTTTTTTTGACAGTTAACTCTTTATTATGTCTACTTTCTTTTGGAAAAAAAATAAAAAATTAAAAAAAAATTTTTAACGGAAAAAAATACATTCAAAAATTTTCTTTTTCAAATGCAAAAAAAAGTAAGAAAAAAATTTTGTAGCCCAGTGTTTTTTTGACAGTTAACTCTTTATTATGTCTACTTTCTTTTGGAAAAAAAAATAAAAAAATTTTTTTAACGGAAAAAAATACATTCAAACATTTTTTTTTTCAAATGCAAAAAAAAGTAAGAAAAAAATTTTGTAGCCCAGTGTTTTTTTGACAGTTAACTCTTTATTATGTCTACTTTCTTTTGGAAAAAAAATAAAAAATTAAAAAAAAATTTTTAACGGAAAAAAATACATTCAAACATTTTCTTTTTCAAATGCAAAAAAAAGTAAGAAAAAAATTTTGTAGCCCAGTGTTTTTTTTGACAGTTAACTCTTTATTATGTCTACTTTCTCTTGGACAAAAAATAAAAAATTAAAAATGTTTTTTAACGGAAAAAAATACATTCAAAATTTTTTTTTTCCAATGCAAAAAAAAGTAAGAAAAAAATTTTGTAGCCCTGTGTTTTTTTGACAGTTAACTCTTTATTATGTCTACTTTCTTTTGGAAAAAAAATTAAAAATTAAAAAAAAATTTTTAACGGAAAAAAATACATTCAAAAATTTTTTTTTCCAAATGCAAAAAAAAGTAAGAAAAAAATTTTGTAGCCCAGTGTTTTTTTGACAGTTAACTCTTTATTATGTCTACTTTCTTTTGGAAAAAAAAATAAAAAAATTTTTTTAACGGAAAAAAATACATTCAAACATTTTTTTTTTCAAATGCAAAAAAAAGTAAGAAAAAAATTTTGTAGCCCAGTGTTTTTTTGACAGTTAACTCTTTATTATGTCTACTTTCTTTTGGAAAAAAAATAAAAAATTAAAAAAAAATTTTTAACGGAAAAAAATACATTCAAAAATTTTTTTTTTCAAATGCAAAAAAAAGTAAGAAAAAAATTTTATTGCCCAGTGTTTTTTTGACAGTTAACTCTTTATTATGTCTACTTTCTTTTGGAAAAAAAATAAAAAATTAAAAAAAAATTTTTAACGGAATAAAACACATTCAAAAATTTTTTTTTTCAAATGCAAAAAAAAGTAAGAAAAAAATTTTATAGCCCAGTGTTTTTTTGACAGTTAACTCTTTATTATGTCTACTTTCTTTTGGAAAAAAAATAAAAAATTAAAAAAAAATTTTTAACGGAAAAAAATACATTCAAAAATTTTTTTTTTCAAATGCAAAAAAAAGTAAGAAAAAAATTTTGTAGCCCAGTGTTTTTTTGACAGTTAACTCTTTATTATGTCTACTTTCTTTTGGAAAAAAAATAAATAATTAAAAAAAAATTTTTAACGGAAAAAAATACATTCAAAAATTTTTTTTTTCAAATGCAAAAAAAAGTAAGAAAAAAATTTTATAGCCCAGTGTTTTTTTGACAGTTAACTCTTTATTATGTCTACTTTCTTTTGGAAAAAAAATAAAAAATTAAAAAAAAATTTTTAACGGAATAAAACACATTCAAAAATTTTTTTTTTCAAATGCAAAAGTAAGAAAAAAATTTTGTAGCCCAGTGTTTTTTTGGCAGTTAACTCTTTATTATGTCTACTTTCTTTTGGAAAAAAAATAAAAAATTAAAAAAAAAAATTTTAACGGAAAAAAATACATTCAAAAATTTTTTTTTTCAAATGCAAAAAAAAGTAAGAAAAAAATTTTGTAGCCCAGTGTTTTTTTGACAGTTAACTCTTTATTATGTCTACTTTCTTTTGGAAAAAAAATAAAAAATTAAAAATTTTATTAACGGAAAAAAATACATTCAAATTTTTTTTTTTCAAATGCAAAAAAAAGTAAGGAAAAAATTGTGTAGCCCAGTGTTTTTTTGGCAGTTAACTCTTTATTATGTCTACTTTCTTTTGGAAAAAAAATAAAAAATTAAAAAAAAATTTTTAACGGAAAAAAATACATTCAAAAATTTTTTTTTTCAAATGCAAAAAAAAGTAAGAAAAAAATTTTGTAGCCCAGTGTTTTTTTGACAGTTAACTCTTTATTATGTCTACTTTCTTTTGGAAAAAAAATAAAAAATTAAAAAAAAATTTTTAACGGAAAAAAATACATTCAAAAATTTTTTTTTTCAAATGCAAAAAAAAGTAAGAAAAAAATTTTGTAGCCCAGTGTTTTTTTGACAGTTAACTCTTTATCATGTCTACTTTCTTTTGGAAAAAAAATAAAAAATTAAAAATGTTTTTTAACGGAAAAAAATACATTCAAAATGTTTTTTTTCAAATGCAAAAAAAAGTAAGAAAAAAATTTTGTAGCCCAGTGTTTTTTTGACAGTTAACTCTTTATTATGTCTACTTTCTTTTGGAAAAAAAATAAAAAATTAAAAAAAAATTTTTATCGGAAAAAAATACATTCAAAAATTTTTTTTTTCAAATGCAAAAAAAAGTAAGAAAAAAATTTTGTAGCCCAGTGTTTTTTTGACAGTTAACTCTTTATTATGTCTACTTTCTTTTGGAAAAAAAATAAAAAATTAAAAATGTTTTTTAACGGAAAAAAATACATTCAAAATGTTTTTTTTCAAATGCAAAAAAAAGTAAGAAAAAAATTTTGTAGCCCAGTGTTTTTTTGACAGTTAACTCTTTATTATGTCTACTTTCTTTTGGAAAAAAAAAAAAAATTAAAAAAAAATTTTTAACGGAAAAAAATACATTCAAAATTTTTTTTTTTCAAATGCAAAAAAAAGTAAGAAAAAAATTTTGTAGCCCAGTGTTTTTTTGACAGTTAACTCTTTATCATGTCTACTTTCTTTTGGAAAAAAAATAAAAAATTAAAAATGTTTTTTAACGGAAAAAAATACATTCAAAATGTTTTTTTTCAAATGCAAAAAAAAGTAAGAAAAAAATTTTGTAGCCCAGTGTTTTTTTGACAGTTAACTCTTTATTATGTCTACTTTCTTTTGGAAAAAAAATAAAAAATTAAAAAAAAATTTTTATCGGAAAAAAATACATTCAAAAATTTTTTTTTTCAAATGCAAAAAAAAGTAAGAAAAAAATTTTGTAGCCCAGTGTTTTTTTGACAGTTAACTCTTTATTATGTCTACTTTCTTTTGGAAAAAAAATAAAAAATTAAAAATGTTTTTTAACGGAAAAAAATACATTCAAAATGTTTTTTTTCAAATGCAAAAAAAAGTAAGAAAAAAATTTTGTAGCCCAGTGTTTTTTTGACAGTTAACTCTTTATTATGTCTACTTTCTTTTGGAAAAAAAATAAAAAATTAAAAATGTTTTTTAACGGAAAAAAATACATTCAAAATGTTTTTTTTCAAATGCAAAAAAAAGTAAGAAAAAAATTTTGTAGCCCAGTGTTTTTTTGACAGTTAACTCTTTATTATGTCTACTTTCTTTTGGAAAAAAAATAAAAAATTAAAAAAAAATTTTTAACGGAAAAAAATACATTCAAAAATTTTTTTTTTCAAATGCAAAAAAAAGTAAGAAAAAAATTTTGTAGCCCAGTGTTTTTTTGACAGTTAACTCTTTATCATGTCTACTTTCTTTTGGAAAAAAAATAAAAAATTAAAAATGTTTTTTAACGGAAAAAAATACATTCAAAATGTTTTTTTTCAAATGCAAAAAAAAGTAAGAAAAAAATTTTGTAGCCCAGTGTTTTTTTGACAGTTAACTCTTTATTATGTCTACTTTCTTTTGGAAAAAAAATAAAAAATTAAAAAAAAATTTTTATCGGAAAAAAATACATTCAAAAATTTTTTTTTTCAAATGCAAAAAAAAGTAAGAAAAAAATTTTGTAGCCCAGTGTTTTTTTGACAGTTAACTCTTTATTATGTCTACTTTCTTTTGGAAAAAAAATAAAAAATGAAAAATGTTTTTTAACGGAAAAAAATACATTCAAATTTTTTTTTTCAAATGCAAAAAAAAGTAAGAAAAAAATTTTGTAGCCCAGTGTTTTTTTGACAGTTAACTCTTTATTATGTCTACTTTCTTTTGGAAAAAAAAATAAAAAATTAAAAAAAAAATGTTAACGGAAAAAATACATTCAAAATTATTTTTTTCAAATGCAAAAAAAAGTAAGAAAAAAATTTTGTAGCCCAGTGTTTTTTTGACAGTTAACTCTTTATTATGTCTACTTTCTTTTGGAAAAAAAAAAAAAATTAAAAAAAAATTTTTAACGGAAAAAAATACATTCAAAATTTTTTTTTTTCAAATGCAAAAAAAAGTAAGAAAAAAATTTTGTAGCCCAGTGTTTTTTTGACAGTTAACTCTTTATTATGTCTACTTTCTTTTGGAATAAAAATAAAAAATTAAAAATGTTTTTTAACGGAAAAAAATACATTCAAAAATTTTTTTTTTCAAATGCAAAAAAAAGTAAGAAAAAAATTTTGTAGCCCAGTGTTTTTTTGACAGTTAACTCTTTATTATGTCTACTTTCTTTTGGAAAAAAAATAAAAAATTAAAAATGTTTTTTAACGGAAAAAAAACATCCAAATTTTTTTTTGTCAAATGCAAAAAAAAGTAAGAAAAAAATTTTTTAGCCCAGTTAACTCTTTATTATGTCAGTGTTTTTTTGACATTTAACTCTTTATTATGTCTACTTTCTTTTGGAAAAAAAATAAAAAATTAAAAAAAAATTTTTAACGGAAAAAAATACATTCAAAAATTTTTTTTTTCAAATGCAAAAAAAAGTAAAAAAATAATTTTGTAGCAGTGTTTTTCTTGACAGTTAACTCTTTATTATGTCTACTTTCTTTTGGAAAAAAAATAAAAAATTAAAAAAAAATTTTTAACGGAAAAAAATACATTCAAAAATTTTCTTTTTCAAATGCAAAAAAAAGTAAGACAAAAATTTTGTAGCCCAGTGTTTTTTTGACAGTTAACTCTTTATTATGTCTACTTTCTTTTGGAAAAAAAAATAAAAAAATTTTTTTAACGGAAAAAAATACATTCAAACAATTTTTTTTTTCAAATGCAAAAAAAAGTAAGAAAAAAATTTTGTAGCCCAGTGTTTTTTTGACAGTTAACTCTTTATTATGTCTACTTTCTTTTGGAAAAAAAATAAAAAATTAAAAATGTTTTTTAACGGAAAAAAATACATTCAAAATGTTTTTTTTCAAATGCAAAAAAAAGTAAGAAAAAAATTTTGTAGCCCAGTGTTTTTTTGACAGTTAACTCTTTATTATGTCTACTTTCTTTTGGAAAAAAAAAAAAAATTAAAAAAAAATTTTTAACGGAAAAAAATACATTCAAAATTTTTTTTTTTCAAATGCAAAAAAAAGTAAGAAAAAAATTTTGTAGCCCAGTGTTTTTTTGACAGTTAACTCTTTATCATGTCTACTTTCTTTTGGAAAAAAAATAAAAAATTAAAAATGTTTTTTAACGGAAAAAAATACATTCAAAATTATTTTTTTCAAATGCAAAAAAAAGTAAGAAAAAAATTTTGTAGCCCAGTGTTTTTTTGACAGTTAACTCTTTATTATGTCTACTTTCTTTTGGAAAAAAAATAAAAAATTAAAAAAAAATTTTTATCGGAAAAAAATACATTCAAAAATTTTCTTTTTCAAATGCAAAAAAAAGTAAGACAAAAATTTTGTAGCCCAGTGTTTTTTTGACAGTTAACTCTTTATTATGTCTACTTTCTTTTGGAAAAAAAATAAAAAATGAAAAATGTTTTTTAACGGAAAAAAATACATTCAAATTTTTTTTTTCAAATGCAAAAAAAAGTAAGAAAAAAATTTTGTAGCCCAGTGTTTTTTTGACAGTTAACTCTTTATTATGTCTACTTTCTTTTGGAAAAAAAAATAAAAAATTAAAAAAAAAATGTTAACGGAAAAAATACATTCAAAATTATTTTTTTCAAATGCAAAAAAAAGTAAGAAAAAAATTTTGTAGCCCAGTGTTTTTTTGACAGTTAACTCTTTATTATGTCTACTTTCTTTTGGAAAAAAAAAAAAATTAAAAAAAAATTTTTAACGGAAAAAAATACATTCAAAATTTTTTTTTTTCAAATGCAAAAAAAAGTAAGAAAAAAATTTTGTAGCCCAGTGTTTTTTTGACAGTTAACTCTTTATTATGTCTACTTTCTTTTGGAATAAAAATAAAAAATTAAAAATGTTTTTTAACGGAAAAAAATACATTCAAAAATTTTTTTTTTCAAATGCAAAAAAAAGTAAGAAAAAAATTTTGTAGCCCAGTGTTTTTTTGACAGTTAACTCTTTATTATGTCTACTTTCTTTTGGAAAAAAAATAAAAAATTAAAAATGTTTTTTAACGGAAAAAAAACATCCAAATTTTTTTTTGTCAAATGCAAAAAAAAGTAAGAAAAAAATTTTTTAGCCCAGTTAACTCTTTATTATGTCAGTGTTTTTTTGACATTTAACTCTTTATTATGTCTACTTTCTTTTGGAAAAAAAATAAAAAATTAAAAAAAAATTTTTAACGGAAAAAAATACATTCAAAATTTTTTTTTTTCAAATGCAAAAAAAAGTAAAAAAAAAATTTTGTAGCAAAGTGTTTTTTTTACAGTTAACTCTTTATTATGTCTACTTTCTTTTGGAAAAAAAATAAATAATTAAAAAAAAAATTTTAACGGAAAAAAATACATTCAAAAATTTTTTTTTTCAAATGCAAAAAAAAGTAAGAAAAAAATTTTGTAGCCCAGTGTTTTTTTGACAGTTAACTCTTTATTATGTCTACTTTCTTTTGGAAAAAAAATAAAAAATTAAAAAAAAATTTTTAACGGAATAAAACACATTCAAAAATTTTTTTTTTCAAATGCAAAAGTAAGGAAAAAATTTTGTAGCCCAGTGTTTTTTTGGCAGTTAACTCTTTATTATGTCTACTTTCTTTTGGAAAAAAAATAAAAAATTAAAAAAAAAATTTTAACGGAAAAAAATACATTCAAAAATTTTTTTTTTCAAATGCAAAAAAAAGTAAGAAAAAAATTTTGTAGCCCAGTGTTTTTTTGACAGTTAACTCTTTATTATGTCTACTTTCTTTTGGAAAAAAAATAAAAAATTAAAAAAAAATTTTTAACGGAAAAAAACACATTCAAAAATATTTTTTTTCAAATGCAAAAAAAAGTAAGAAAAAAATTTTGTAGCCCAGTGTTTTTTTGACAGTTAACTCTTTATTATGTCTACTTTCTTTTGGAAAAAAAATAAAAAATTAAAAATTTTATTAACGGAAAAAACTACATTCAAAATTTTTTTTTTTCAAATGCAAAAAAAAGTAAGAAAAAAATTGTGTAGCCCAGTGTTTTTTTGGCAGTTAACTCTTTATTATGTCTACTTTCTTTTGGAAAAAAAAATAAAAAATTAAAAAAAAATTTTTAACGGAAAAAAATACATTCAAAAATTTTTTTTTTCAAATGCAAAAAAAAGTAAGAAAAAAATTTTGTAGCCCAGTGTTTTTTTGACAGTTAACTCTTTATTATGTCTACTTTCTTTTGGAAAAAAAATAAAAAATTAAAAAAAAATTTTTAACGGGAAAAAATACATTCAAAAATTTTTTTTTTCAAATGCAAAAAAAAGTAAGAAAAAAATTTTGTAGCCCAGTGTTTTTTTGACAGTTAACTCTTTATTATGTCTACTTTCTTTTGGAAAAAAAATAAAAAATTAAAAATGTTTTTTAACGGAAAAAAATACATTCAAAATGTTTTTTTTTAAATGCAAAAAAAAAGTAAGAAAAAAATTTTGTAGCCCAGTGTTTTTTTGACAGTTAACTCTTTATTATGTCTACTTTCTTTTGGGAAAAAAATAAAAAATTAAAAAAAAATTTTTAACGGAAAAAAATACATTCAAAATTTTTTTTTTCAAATGCAAAAAAAAGTAAGAAAAAAATTTTGTAGCCCAGTGTTTTTTTGACAGTTAACTCTTTATTATGTCTACTTTCTTTTGGAAAAAAAATAAAAAATTAAAAAAAAATTTTTAACGGAAAAAAATAAATTCAAAAATTTTTTTTTTCAAATGCAAAAAAAAGTAAGAAAAAAATTTTGTAGCCCAGTGTTTTTTTGACAGTTAACTCTTTATTATGTCTACTTTCTTTTGGAAAAAAAATAAAAAATTAAAAATTTTTTTTAACGGAAAAAAATACATTCAACATTTTTTTTTTTCAAATGCAAAAAAAAGTAAGAAAAAAATTTTGTAGCCCAGTGTTTTTTTGACAGTTAACTCTTTATTATGTCTACTTTCTTTTGGAAAAAAAATAAAAAATTAAAAAAAAATTTTTAACGGAAAAAAATACATTCAAAATTTTTTTTTTTCAAATGCAAAAAAAAGTAAGAAAAAAATTTTTTAGCCCAGTGTTTTTTTGACAGTTAACTCTTTATTATGTCTACTTTCTTTTGGAAAAAAAATAAAAAATTAAAAAAAAAATTTTTACGGAAAAAAATACATTCAAAAATTTTTTTTTTCAAATGCAAAAAAAAGTAAGAAAAACATTTTGTAGCCGTGTTTTTTTGACAGTTAACTCTTTATTATGTCTACTTTCTTTTGGAAAAAAAATAAAAAATTAAAAATTTTTTTTAACGGAAAAAAATACATTCAAAATTTTTTTTTTTCAAATGCAAAAAAAGTAAGAAAAAAATTTTGTAGCCGTGTTTTTTTGACAGTTAACTCTTTATTATGTCTACTTTCTTTTGGAAAAAAAATAAAAAATTAAAAATGTTTTTTAACGGAAAAAAATACATTCAAAAATTTTTTTTTTCAAATGCAAAAAAAAGTAAGAAAAAAATTTTGTAGCCCAGTGTTTTTTTGACAGTTAACTCTTTATTATGTCTACTTTCTTTTGGAAAAAAAATAAAAAATTAAAAATGTTTTTTAACGGAAAAAAATACATTCAAAATTTTTTTTTTCAAATGCAAAAAAAAGTAAGAAAAAAATTTTGTAGCCGTGTTTTTTTGACAGTTAACTCTTTATTATGTCTACTTTCTTTTTGAAAAAAAATAAAAAATTAAAAATGTTTTTTAACGGAAAAAAATACATTCAAAAGTATTTTTTTCAAATGCAAAAAAAAGTAAGAAAAAAATTTTGTAGCCCAGTGTTTTTTTGACAGTTAACTCTTTATTATGTCTACTTTCTTTTGGGAAAAAAAAATTAAAAAAAAATTTTTAACGGAACAAAACACATTCAAAAATTTTTTTTTTCAAATGCAAAAAAAAGTAAGAAAAAAATGTTGTAGCTCAGTGTTTTTTTGGCAGTTAACTCTTTATTATGTCTACTTTCTTTTGGAAAAAAAATAAAAAATTAAAAAAAAATTTTTAACGGAAAAAAACACATTCAAAAATATTTTTTTTCAAATACAAAAAAAAGTAAGAAAAAAATTTTGTAGCCCAGTGTTTTTTTGACAGTTAACTCTTTATTATGTCTACTTTCTTTTGGAAAAAAAATAAAAAATTAAAAATGTTTTTTAACGGAAAAAAATACATTCAAAATTTTTTTTTTCAAATGCAAAAAAAAGTAAGAAAAAATTTTGTAGCCCAGTGTTTTTTTGACAGTTAACTCTTTATGATGTCTACTTACTTTTGGAAAAAAAATAAAAAATTAAAAAAAAATTTTTAACGGAAAAAAATACATTCAAAATTTTTTTTTTCAAATGCAAAAAAAAAGTAAGAAAAAAATTTTGTAGCCCAGTGTTTTTTTGACAGTTAACTCTTTATTATGTCTACTTTCTTTTGGAAAAAAAAATAAAAAATAAAAAATTTTTTTTAACGGAAAAAAATACATTCAAAATTTTTTTTTTTCAAATGCAAAAAAAAGTAAGAAAAAAATTTTGTAGCCCAGTGTTTTTTTGACAGTTAACTCTTTATTATGTCTACTTTCTTTTGGAAAAAAAATTAAAAAAAATTTTTAACGGAAAAAAATACATTCAAAAATTTTTTTTTTCAAATGCAAAAAAAAGTAAGAAAAAAATTTTGTAGCCCAGTGTTTTTTTGACAGTTAACTCTTTATTATGTCTACTTTCTTTTGGAAAAAAATAAAAAATTAAAAATTTTTTTTAACGGAAAAAAATACATTCAAAATTTTTTTTTTCAAATGCAAAAAAAAGTAAGAAAAAAATTTTGTAGCCCAGTGTTTTTTTGACAGTTAACTCTTTATTATGTCTACTTTCTTTTGGAAAAAAAATAAAAAATTAAAAATGTTTTTTAACGGAAAAAAATACATTCAAAAAATTTTTTTTTCAAATGCAAAAAAAAGTAAGAAAAAAATGTTGTAGCCCAGTGTTTTTTTGACAGTTAACTCTTTATTATGTCTACTTTCTTTTGGAAAAAAAATAAAAAATTAAAAATGATTTTAACGGAAAAAAATACATTCAAAATTTTTTTTTTCAAATGCAAAAAAAAGTAAGAAAAAAATTTTGTAACCGTGTTTTTTTGACAGTTAACTCTTTATTATGTCTACTTTCTTTTGGAAAAAAAATAAAAAATTAAAAATGTTTTTTAACGGAAAAAAATACATTCAAAATTATTTTTTTCAAATGCAAAAAAAAGTAAGAAAAAAATTTTGTAGCCCAGTGTTTTTTTGACAGTTAACTCTTTATTATGTCTACTTTCTTTTGGAAAAAAAAAATTAAAAAAAAATTTTTAACGGAAAAAAATACATTCAAAAATTTTTTTTTTCAAATGCAAAAAAAAGTAAGAAAAAAATTTTGTAGCCCAGTGTTTTTTTGACAGTTAACTCTTTATTATGTCTACTTTCTTTTGGAAAAAAAATAAAAAATTAAAAAAAAATGTTTAACGGAAAAAAATACATTCAAAATTTTTTTTTTTCAAATGCAAAAAAAAGTAAGAAAAAAATTTTGTAGCCCAGTGTTTTTTTGACAGTTAACTCTTTATTATGTCTACTTTCTTTTGGAAAAAAAATAAAAAATTAAAAATGTTTTTTAACGGAAAAAAATACATTCAAAATTTTTTTTTTCAAATGCAAAAAAAAGTAAAAAAAAAATTTTGTAGCCCAGTGTTTTTTTGACAGTTAACTCTTTATTATGTCTACTTTCTTTTGGAAAAAAAATAAAAAATTAAAAAAAATTTTTAACGGAAAAAAATACATTCAAAATTTTTTTTTTTCAAATGCAAAAAAAAAAGTAAGAAAAAAATTTTGTAGCCCAATGTTTTTTTGACAGTTAACTCTTTATTATGTCTACTTTCTTTTGGAAAAAAATAAAAAATTAAAAAAAAATTTTTAACGGAAAAAAATACATTCAAAAATTTTTTTTTTTCAAATGCAAAAAAAAGTAAGAAAAAAATTTTGTAGCCCAGTGTTTTCTTGACAGTTAACTCTTTATTATGTCTACTTTCTTTTGGAAAAAAAATAAAAAATTAAAAAAAAATGTTTAACGGAAAAAAATACATTCAAAATTTTTTTTTTTCAAATGCAAAAAAAAGTAAGAAAAAAATTTTGTAGCCCAGTGTTTTTTTGACAGTTAACTCTTTATTATGTCTACTTTCTTCATTTACATTCAAAATTTTTTTTTTTCAAATGCAAAAAAAAGTAAGAAAAAAATTTTGTAGCCGTGTTTTTTTGACAGTTAACTCTTTATTATGTCTACTTTCTTTTTGAAAAAAAATAAAAAATTAAAAATGTTTTTTAACGGAAAAAAATACATTCAAAATTATTTTTTTCAAATGCAAAAAAAAGTAAGAAAAAAATTTTGTAGCCCAGTGTTTTTTTGACAGTTAACTCTTTATTATGTCTACTTTCTTTTGGGAAAAAAAAATTAAAAAAAAATTTTTAACGGAACAAAACACATTCAAAAATTTTTTTTTTCAAATGCAAAAAAAAGTAAGAAAAAAATTTTGTAGCTCAGTGTTTTTTTGGCAGTTAACTCTTTATTATGTCTACTTTCTTTTGGAAAAAAAATAAAAAATTAAAAAAAAATTTTTAACGGAAAAAAACACATTCAAAAATATTTTTTTTCAAATACAAAAAAAAGTAAGAAAAAAATTTTGTAGCCCAGTGTTTTTTTGACAGTTAACTCTTTATTATGTCTACTTTCTTTTGGAAAAAAAATAAAAAATTAAAAATGTTTTTTAACGGAAAAAAATACATTCAAAATTTTTTTTTTCAAATGCAAAAAAAAGTAAGAAAAAATTTTGTAGCCCAGTGTTTTTTTGACAGTTAACTCTTTATTATGTCTACTTTCTTTTGGAAAAAGATAAAAAATTAAAAAAAAATTTTTAACGGAAAAAAATACATTCAAAAATTTTTTTTTTCAAATGCAAAAAAAAGTAAGAAAAAAATTTTGTAGCCCAGTGTTTTCTTGACAGTTAACTCTTTATTATGTCTACTTTCTTTTGGAAAAAAAATAAAAAATTAAAAAAAAATGTTTAACGGAAAAAAATACATTCAACATTTTTTTTTTTCAAATGCAAAAAAAAGTAAGAAAAAAATTTTGTAGCCCAGTGTTTTTTTGACAGTTAACTCTTTATTATGTCTACTTTCTTTTGGAAAAAAAAATAAAAAATAAAAAATTTTTTTTAACGGAAAAAAATACATTCAAAATTTTTTTTTTTTCAAATGCAAAAAAAAGTAAGAAAAAAATTTTGTAGCCCAGTGTTTTTTTGACAGTTAACTCTTTATTATGTCTACTTTCTTTTGGAAAAAAAATAAAAAATTAAAAAAAAATGTTTAACGGAAAAAAATACATTCAAAAATTTTTTTTTTCAAATGCAAAAAAAAGTAAGAAAAAAATTTTGTAGCCCAGTGTTTTTTTGACAGTTAACTCTTTATTATGTCTACTTTCTTTTGGAAAAAAAATAAAAAATTAAAAATGTTTTCTAACGGAAAAAAATACATTCAACAATTTTTTTTTTCAAATGCAAAAAAAAGTAAGAAAAAAATTTTGTAGCCCAGTGTTTTTTTGACAGTTAACTCTTTATTATGTCTACTTTCTTTTGGAAAAAAAATAAAAAATTAAAAAAAAATTTTTAACGGAAAAAAATACATTCAAAAATTTTTTTTTTTCAAATGCAAAAAAAAGTAAGAAAAAAATTTTGTAGCCCAGTGTTTTTTTGACAGTTAACTCTTCATTATGTCTACTTTCTTTTGGAAAAAAAATAAAAAATTAAAAATAAATTTTTAACGGAAAAAAATACATTCAAAAATTTTTTTTTTCAAATGCAAAAAAAAGTAAGAAAAAAATTTTGTAGCCCAGTGTTTTTTTGACAGTTAACTCTTTATTATGTCTACTTTCTTTTGGAAAAAAAAATAAAAAATTAAAAAAAAATTTTTAGCGGAAAAAAATACATTCAAAATTTTTTTTTTTCAAATGCAAAAAAAAGTAAGAAAAAAATTTTGTAGCCCAGTGTTTTTTTGACAGTTAACTCTTTATTATGTCTACTTTCTTTTGGAAAAAAATAAAAAATTAAAAAAAAATTTTTAACGGAAAAAAATACATTCAAAATTTTTTTTTTCAAATGCAAAAAAAAGTAAGAAAAAAATTTTGTAGCCCAGTGTTTTTTTGACAGTTAACTCTTTATTATGTCTACTTTCTTTTGGAAAAAAAAAATAAAAAATAAAAAATTTTTTTTAACGGAAAAAAATACATTCAAAATTTTTTTTTTTCAAATGCAAAAAAAAGTAAGAAAAAAATTTTGTAGCCCAGTGTTTTTTTGACAGTTAACTCTTTATTATGTCTACTTTCTTTTGGAAAAAAAATTAAAAAAAATTTTTAACGGAAAAAAATACATTCAAAAATTTTTTTTTTCAAATGCAAAAAAAAGTAAGAAAAAAATTTTGTAGCCCAGTGTTTTTTTGACAGTTAACTCTTTATTATGTCTACTTTCTTTTGGAAAAAAAATAAAAAATTAAAAATTTTTTTTAACGGAAAAACATACATTCAAAATTTTTTTTTTCAAATGCAAAAAAAAGTAAGAAAAAAATTTTGTAGCCCAGTGTTTTTTTGACAGTTAACTCTTTATTATGTCTACTTTCTTTTGGAAAAAAAATAAAAAATTAAAAATGTTTTTTAACGGAAAAAAATACATTCAAAAATTTTTTTTTTTCAAATGCAAAAAAAAGTAAGAAAAAAATTTTGTAGCCCAGTGTTTTTTTGACAGTTAACTCTTTATTATGTCTACTTTCTTTTGGAAAAAAAATAAAAAATTAAAAATGTTTTTTAACGGAAAAAAATACATTCAAAATTTTTTTTTTCAAATGCAAAAAAAAGTAAGAAAAAAATTTTGTAACCGTGTTTTTTTGACAGTTAACTCTTTATTATGTCTACTTTCTTTTGGAAAAAAAATAAAAAATTAAAAATGTTTTTTAACGGAAAAAAATACATTCAAAATTATTTTTTTCAAATGCAAAAAAAAGTAAGAAAAAAATTTTGTAGCCCAGTGTTTTTTTGACAGTTAACTCTTTATTATGTCTACTTTCTTTTGGAAAAAAAAAATTAAAAAAAAATTTTTAACGGAAAAAAATACATTCAAAAATTTTTTTTTTCAAATGCAAAAAAAAGTAAGAAAAAAATTTTGTAGCCCAGTGTTTTTTTGACAGTTAACTCTTTATTATGTCTACTTTCTTTTGGAAAAAAAAATAAAAAATTAAAAAAAAATGTTTAACGGAAAAAAATACATTCAAAAATTTTTTTTTTCAAATGCAAAAAAAAGTAAGAAAAAAATTTTGTAGCCCAGTGTTTTTTTGACAGTTAACTCTTTATTATGTCTACTTTCTTTTGGAAAAAAAAATAAAAAATTAAAAATGTTTTTTAACGGAAAAAAATACATTCAAAATTTTTTTTTTCAAATGCAAAAAAAAGTAAGAAAAAAATTTTGTAGCCCAGTGTTTTTTTGACAGTTAACTCTTTATTATGTCTACTTTCTTTTGGAAAAAAAATAAAAAATTAAAAAAAATTTTTAACGGAAAAAAATACATTCAAAATTTTTTTTTTTCAAATGCAAAAAAAAAATAAGAAAAAAATTTTGTAGCCCAGTGTTTTTTTGACAGTTAACTCTTTATTATGTCTACTTTCTTTTGGAAAAAAATAAAAAATTAAAAAAAAATTTTTAACGGAAAAAAATACATTCAAAAATTTTTTTTTTCAAATGCAAAAAAAAGTAAGAAAAAAATTTTGTAGCCCAGTGTTTTCTTGACAGTTAACTCTTTATTATGTCTACTTTCTTTTGGAAAAAAAATAAAAAATTAAAAAAAAATGTTTAACGGAAAAAAATACATTCAAAATTTT
The DNA here is from genome assembly GCA_949715965.1 of Dysmachus trigonus. Classification (NCBI taxonomy): domain Eukaryota; kingdom Metazoa; phylum Arthropoda; class Insecta; order Diptera; family Asilidae; genus Dysmachus; species Dysmachus trigonus. The sequence continues at coordinate 53,062,452 of OX454320.1, forward strand.
TTTTTTTCAAATGCAAAAAAAAGTAAGAAAAAAATTTTGTAGCCCAGTGTTTTTTTGACAGTTAACTCTTTATTATGTCTACTTTCTTTTGGAAAAAAAAATAAAAAATAAAAAATTTTTTTTAACGGAATAAAATACATTCAAAATTTTTTTTTTTCAAATGCAAAAAAAGTAAGAAAAAAATTTTGTAGCCCAGTGTTTTTTTGACAGTTAACTCTTTATTATGTCTACTTTCTTTTGGAAAAAAAATAAAAAATTAAAAAAAAAATGTTTAACGGAAAAAAATACATTCAAAAATTTTTTTTTTCAAATGCAAAAAAAAGTAAGAAAAAAATTTTGTAGCCCAGTGTTTTTTTGACAGTTAACTCTTTATTATGTCTACTTTCTTTTGGAAAAAAAATAAAAAATTAAAAAAAAATTTTTAACGGAAAAAAATACATTCAAAAATTTTTTTTTTTCAAATGCAAAAAAAAGTAAGAAAAAAATTTTGTAGCCCAGTGTTTTTTTGACAGTTAACTCTTCATTATGTCTACTTTCTTTTGGAAAAAAAATAAAAAATTAAAAATAAATTTTTAACGGAAAAAAATACATTCAAAAATTTTTTTTTCAAATGCAAAAAAAAGTAAGAAAAAAATTTTGTAGCCCAGTGTTTTTTTGACAGCTAACTCTTTATTATGTCTACTTTCTTTTGGAAAAAAAAATAAAAAATAAAAAATGTTGTTTAACGGAAAAAAATACATTCAAAATTTTTTTTTTCAAATGCAAAAAAAAGTAAGAAAAAAATTTTGTAGCCCAGTGTTTTTTTGACAGTTAACTCTTTATTATGTCTACTTTCTTTTGGAAAAAAAATAAAAAATTAAAAAAAAATTTTTAACGGAAAAAAATACATTCAAAAAATTTTTTTTTTCAAATGCAAAAAAAAGTAAGAAAAAAATTTTGTAGCCCAGTGTTTTTTTGACAGTTAACTCTTTATTATGTCTACTTTCTTTTGGAAAAAAAATAAAAAATTAAAAATGTTTTTTAACGGAAAAAAATACATTCAAAATTTTTTTTTTCAAATGCAGAAAAAAGTAAGAAAAAAATTTTGTAGCCCAGTGTTTTTTTGACAGTTAACTCTTTATTATGTCTACTTTCTTTTGGAAAACAAATAAAAAATTAAAAATGTTTTTTAACGGAAAAAAATACATTCAAAATGTTTTTTTTTCCAATGCAAAAAAAATTAAGAAACAAATTTTGTAGCCCAGTGTTTTTTTGACAGTTAACTCTTTATTAAGTCTACTTTCTTTTGGAAAAAAAATAAAAAATTAAAAAAAAGTTTTAACGGAAAAAAATACATTAAAAATTTTTTTTTTCAAATGCAAAAAAAGTAAGAAAAAAATTTTGTAGCCCAGTGTTTTTTTGACAGTTAACTCTTTATTATGTCTACTTTCTTTTGGAAAAAAAAATAAAAAATTAAAAAACTTTTTTTAACGGAAAAAAATACATTCAAAATTTTTTTTTTCAAATGCAAAAAAAAGTAAGAAAAAAATTTTGTAGCCCAGTGTTTTTTTGACAGTTAACTCTTTATTATGTCTACTTTCTTTTGGAAAAAAAATAAAAAATTAAAAAAAATTTTTTAACGGAAAAAAATACATTCAAACATTTTTTTTTTCAAATGCAAAAAAAAGTAAGAAAAAAATTTTGTAGCCGTGTTTTTTTGACAGTTAACTCTTTATTATGTCTACTTTCTTTTGGAAAAAAAATAAAAAATTAAAAAAAAATGTTTAACGGAAAAAAATACATTCAAAAATTTTTTTTTTCAAATGCAAAAAAAAGTAAGAAAAAAAGTTTGTAGCCCAGTGTTTTTTTGACAGTTAACTCTTTATTATGTCTACTTTCTTTTGGGAAAAAAATAAAAAATTAAAAATTGTTTTTAACAGAAAAAAATACATTCAAAATTTTTTTTTTTTTCAAATGCAAAAAAAAGTAAGAAAAAAATTTTGTAGCCCAGTGTTTTTTTGATAGTTAACTCTTTATTATGTCTACTTTCTTTTGGAAAAAAAATAAAAAATTAAAAATGTTTTTTAACGGAAAAAAATACATTCAAAATTTTTTTTTTCAAATGCAAAAAAATGTAAGAAAAAAATTTTGTAGCCCAGTGTTTTTTTGACAGTTAACTCTTTATTATGTCTACTTTCTTTTGGAAAAAAAATAAAAAATTAAAAAAAAATTGTTAACGGAAAAAATACATTCAAAAAATTTTTTTTTTCAAATGCAAAAAAAAGTAAGAAAAAAATTTTGTAGCCCAGTGTTTTTTTGACAGTTAACTCTTCATTATGTCTACTTTCTTTTGGAAAAAAAATAAAAAATTAAAAATAAATTTTTAACGGAAAAAAATACATTCAAAAATTTTTTTTTTCAAATGCAAAAAAAAGTAAGAAAAAAATTTTGTAGCCCAGTGTTTTTTTGACAGTTAACTCTTTATTATGTCTACTTTCTTTTGGAAAAAAAAATAAAAAATAAAAAATTTTTTTTAACGGAAAAAAATACATTCAACATTTTTTTTTTTCAAATGCAAAAAAAAGTAAGAAAAAAATTTTGTAGCCCAGTGTTTTTTTGACAGTTAACTCTTTATTATGTCTACTTTCTTTTGGAAAAAAATAAAAAATTAAAAATTGTTTTTAACGGAAAAAAATACATTCAAACATTTTTTTTTCAAATGCAAAAAAAAGTAAGAAAAAAATTTTGTAGCCCAGTGTTTTTTTGACAGTTAACTCTTTATTATGTCTACTTTCTTTTGGAAAAAAAATAAAAAATTAAAAAAATTTTTTTAACGGAAAAAAATACATTCAAACATTTTTTTTTTCAAATGCAAAAAAAAGTAAGAAAAAAATTTTGTAGCCCAGTGTTTTTTTGACAGTTAACTCTTTATTATGTCTACTTTCTTTTGGAAAAAAAATAAAAAATTAAAAAAAAATTTTTAACGGAAAAAAATACATTCAAAATTTTTTTTTTCAAATGCAAAAAAAAGTAAGAAAAAAATTTTGTAGCCCAGTGTTTTTTTTGACAGTTAACTCTTTATTATGTCTACTTTCTTTTGGAAAAAAAAATAAAAAATTAAAAATGTTTTCTAACGGAAAAAAATACATTCAAAATTTTTTTTTTTCAAATGCAAAAAAAAGTAAGAAAAAAATTTTGTAGCCCAGTGTTTTTTTGACAGTTAACTCTTTATTATGTCTACTTTCTTTTGGAAAAAAAATAAAAAATTAAAAAAAAATTGTTAACGGAAAAAATACATTCAAAAAAATTTTTTTTTCAAATGCAAAAAAAAGTAAGAAAAAAATTTTGTAGCCCAGTGTTTTTTTGACAGTTAACTCTTCATTATGTCTACTTTCTTTTGGAAAAAAAATAAAAAATTAAAAATAAATTTTTAACGGAAAAAAATACATTCAAAAATTTTTTTTTTCAAATGCAAAAAAGAGTAAGAAAAAAATTTTGTAGCCCAGTGTTTTTTTGACAGTTAACTCTTTATTATGTCTACTTTCTTTTGGAAAAAAAAATAAAAAATAAAAAATTTTTTTTAACGGAAAAAAATACATTCAACATTTTTTTTTTTCAAATGCAAAAAAAAGTAAGAAAAAAATTTTGTAGCCCAGTGTTTTTTTGACAGTTAACTCTTTATTATGTCTACTTTCTTTTGGGAAAAAAATAAAAAATTAAAAATTGTTTTTAACGGAAAAAAATACATTCAAAATTTTTTTTTTTTCAAATGCAAAAGAAAGTAAGAAAAAAATTTTGTAGCCCAGTGTTTTTTTGACAGTTAACTCTTTATTATGTCTACTTTCTTTTGGAGAAAAAATAAAAAAATTAAAAAAAAATTTTTAACGGAAAAAAATACATTCAAACATTTTTTTTTTCAAATGCAAAAAAAAGTAAGAAAAAAATTTTGTAGCCCAGTGTTTTTTTGACAGTTAACTCTTTATTATGTCTACTTTCTTTTGGAAAAAAAAATAAAAAAATAAAAAAATTTTTTTAACGGAAAAAAATACATTCAAACATTTTTTCTTCAAATGCAAAAAAAAGTAAGAAAAAAATTTTGGAGCCCAGTGTTTTTTTGACAGTTAACTCTTTATTATGTCTACTTTCTTTTGGAAAAAAACTAAAAAATTAAAAATTGTTTTTAACGGAAAAAAATACATTCAAATTTTTTTTTTTTTCAAATGCAAAAAAAAGTAAGAAAAAAATTTTGTAGCCCAGTTTTTTTTTGACAGTTAACTCTTTATTATGTCTACTTTCTTTTGGAGAAAAAATAAAAAATTAAAAAAAAATTTTTAACGGAAAAAAATACATTCAAAATTTTTTTTTTTCAAATGCAAAAAAAAGTAAGAAAAAAATTTTGTAGCCCAGTGTTTTTTTGACAGTTAACTCTTTATTATGTCTACTTTCTTTTGGAAAAAAAATAAAAAATTAAAAATGTTTTTTAACGGAAAAAAATACATTCAAAATTTTTTTTTTTCAAATGCAAAAAAAAGTAAGAAAAAAATTTTGTAGCCCAGTGTTTTTTTGACAGTTAACTCTTTATTATGTCTACTTTCTTTTGGAAAAAAAATAAAAAATTAAAAAAAAATGTTTAACGGAAAAAAATACATTCAAAAATTTTTTTTTTTTCAAATGCAAAAAAAAGTAAGAAAAAAATTTTGTAGCCCAGTGTTTTTTTGACAGTTAACTCTTTATTATCTCTACTTTCTTTTGGAAAAAAAAATAAAAAATTAAAAATGTTTTCTAACGGAAAAAAATACATTCAAAAATTTTTTTTTTCAAATGCAAAAAAAAGTAAGAAAAAAATTTTGTAGCCCAGTGTTTTTTTGACAGTTAACTCTTTATTATGTCTACTTTCTTTTGGAAAAAAAATAAAAAATGAAAAATGTTTTTTAACGGAAAAAAATACATTCAAATTTTTTTTTTCAAATGCAAAAAAAAGTAAGAAAAAAATTTTGTAGCCCAGTGTTTTTTTGACAGTTAACTCTTTATTATGTCTACTTTCTTTTGGAAAAAAAAATAAAAAATTAAAAAAAAAAATGTTAACGGAAAAAATACATTCAAAATTATTTTTTTCAAATGCAAAAAAAAGTAAGAAAAAAATTTTGTAGCCCAGTGTTTTTTTGACAGTTAAGTCTTTATTATGTCTACTTTCTTTTGGAAAAAAAATAAAAAATTAAAAAAAAATGTTTAACGGAAAAAAATACATTCAGAATTTTTTTTTTTCAAATGCAAAAAAAAGTAAGAAAAAAATTTTGTAGCCCAGTGTTTTTTTGACAGTTAACTCTTTATTATGTCTACTTTCTTTTGGAAAAAAAAAATTAAAAAAAAATTTTTAACGGAAAAAAATACATTCAAAAATTTTTTTTTTGAAATGCAAAAAAAAGTAAGAAAAAAATTTTGTAGCCCAGTGTTTTTTTGACAGTTAACTCTTTATTATGTCTACTTTCTTTTGGAAAAAAAATAAAAAATTAAAAAAAAATTTTTAACGGAAAAAAATACATTCAAAATTTTTTTTTTTCAAATGCAAAAAAAAGTAAGAAAAAAATTTTGTAGCCCAGTGTTTTTTTGACAGTTAACTCTTTATTATGTCTACTTTCTTTTGGAAAAAAAATAAAAAATTAAAAAAAAATTTTTAACGGAAAAAAATACATTCAAAATTTTTTTTTTTCAAATGCAAAAAAAAGTAAGAAAAAAATTTTGTAGCCCAGTGTTTTTTTGACAGTTAACTCTTTATTATGTCTACTTTCTTTTGGAAAAAAAAATAAAAAATAAAAAATTTTTTTTAACGGAAAAAAATACATTCAACATTTTTTTTTTCAAATGCAAAAAAAAAGTAAGAAAAAAATGTTGTAGCCCAGTGTTTTTTTGACAGTTAACTCTTTATTATGTCTACTTTCTTTTGGAAAAAAAATAAAAAATTAAAAATTGTTTTTAACGGAAAAAAATACATTCAAAATTTTTTTTTTTTCAAATGCAAAAAAAAGTAAGAAAAAAATTTTGTAGCCCAGTGTTTTTTTGACAGTTAACTCTTTATTATGTCTACTTTCTTTTGGAGAAAAAATAAAAAATTAAAAAAAAATTTTTAACGGAAAAAAATACATCCAAAATTTTTTTTTTTCAAATGCAAAAAAAAGTAAGAAAAAAATTTTGTAGCCCAGTGTTTTTTTGACAGTTAACTCTTTATTATGTCTACTTTCTTTTGGAAAAAAAATTAAAAATTAAAAAAAAATTTTTAACGGAAAAAAATACATTCAAAATTTTTTTTTTTCAAATGCAAAAAAAAGTAAGAAAAAAATTTTGTAGCCCAGTGTTTTTTTGACAGTTAACTCTTTATTATGTCTACTTTCTTTTGGAAAAAAAAATAAAAAATTAAAAAAATTTTTTTAACGGAAAAAAATACATTCAAACATTTTTTCTGCAAATGCAAAAAAAAGTAAGAAAAAAATTTTGGAGCCCAGTGTTTTTTTGACAGTTAACTCTTTATTATGTCTACTTTCTTTTGGAAAAAAAATAAAAAATTAAAAATTGTTTTTAACGGAAAAAAATACATTCAAAATTTTTTTTTTTTCAAATGCAAAAAAAAGTAAGAAAAAAATTTTGTAGCCCAGTGTTTTTTTGACAGTTAACTCTTTATTATGTCTACTTTCTTTTGGAGAAAAAATAAAAAATTAAAAAAAAATTTTTAACGGAAAAAAATACATTCAAAATTTTTTTTTTTCAAATGCAAAAAAAAGTAAGAAAAAAATTTTGTAGCCCAGTGTTTTTTTGACAGTTAACTCTTTATTATGTCTACTTTCTTTTGGAAAAAAAATAAAAAATTAAAAATGTTTTTTAACGGAAAAAAATACATTCAAAATTTTTTTTTTTCAAATGCAAAAAAAAGTAAGAAAAAAATTTTGTAGCCCAGTGTTTTTTTGACAGTTAACTCTTTATTATGTCTACTTTCTTTTGGAAAAAAAATAAAAAATTAAAAAAAAATGTTTAACGGAAAAAAATACATTCAAAAATTTTTTTTTTTCAAATGCAAAAAAAAGTAAGAAAAAAATTTTGTAGCCCAGTGTTTTTTTGACAGTGAACTCTTTATTATGTCTACTTTCTTTTGGAAAAAAAAATAAAAAATTAAAAATGTTTTCTAACGGAAAAAAATACATTCAAAAATTTTTTTTTTCAAATGCAAAAAAAAGTAAGAAAAAAATTTTGTAGCCCAGTGTTTTTTTGACAGTTAACTCTTTATTATGTCTACTTTCTTTTGGAAAAAAAATAAAAAATGAAAAATGTTTTTTAACGGAAAAAAATACATTCAAATTTTTTTTTTCAAATGCAAAAAAAAGAAAGAAAAAAATTTTGTAGCCCAGTGTTTTTTTGACAGTTAACTCTTTATTATGTCTACTTTCTTTTGGAAAAAAAAATAAAAAATTAAAAAAAAAATGTTAACGGAAAAAATACATTCAAAATTATTTTTTTCAAATGCAAAAAAAAGTAAGAAAAAAATTTTGTAGCCCAGTGTTTTTTTGACAGTTAACTCTTTATTATGTCTACTTTCTTTTGGAAAAAAAATAAAAAATTAAAAAAAAATGTTTAACGGAAAAAAATACATTCAAAATTTTTTTTTTTCAAATGCAAAAAAAAGTAAGAAAAAAATTTTGTAGCCCAGTGTTTTTTTGACAGTTAACTCTTTATTATGTCTACTTTCTTTTGGAAAAAAAAATTAAAAAAAAATTTTTAACGGAAAAAAATACATTCAAAAATTTTTTTTTTCAAATGCAAAAAAAAAGTAAGAAAAAAATTTTGTAGCCCAGTGTTTTTTTGACAGTTAACTCTTTATTATGTCTACTTTCTTTTGGAAAAAAAATAAAAAATTAAAAAAAAATGTTTGACGGAAAAAAATACATTCAAAAATTTTTTTTTTCAAATGCCAAAAAAAGTAAGAAAAAAATTTTGTAGCCCAGTGTTTTTTTGACAGTTAACTCTTTATTATGTCTACTTTCTTTTGGAAAAAAAAATAAAAAATTAAAAATGTTTTCTAACGGAAAAAAATACATTCAAAATTTTTTTTTTTCAAATGCAAAAAAAAGTAAGAAAACAATTTTGTAGCCCAGTGTTTTTTTCAGGGCTGCAAAAAGTAAATAAACGAAACTGAAAGAACAAAAATGTACCTACGTTTCTGTGCACATAAACTAAACAAGTATCAAAGGGAGGGTTTCTGTGCACATAAACTTATCAAACGTAAACCAGTGTATGTTTCAGTGCACATAAACTAAACAAAAATGTACCTACGTTTATGTGCACATAAACTAAACAAAAATGTACCTACGTTTCTGTGCACATAAACTAAACAAAAATGTACCTACGTTTCTGTGCACATAAACTAAACAAAAATGTACCTACGTTTATGTGCACATAAACTAAACAAAAATGTACCTACGTTTCTGTGCACATAAACTAAACAAGTATCAAACGGAGGGTTTCTGTGCACATAAACTTATCAATTTCGTTTATTTGCTTTTTCGGTTTGTGTGCACACGCCAAGGAATAGTTTCGTTTCGTTTCGAATTTCTTTGCAGGGAGTTTATTAAACGAAACAAAGCGAATTTCCTACGCCCGAAAATCAAAGACAGGGAGTAGAGCCGGGACGAAGAATGAGGCCAGCTCTGAGCTGTATATAGTACCGGCCTTTGGAGGAGGGGGAGGGGGAGGGGGGTGGGGGGGGGGGGGGGGGGGGGAGGGTGAAGCGGTAGGGGAAGGGGAAGGGGAAGGGTTAGGGGGAGGGGAAGGGGAAGGGGAAGGGGAGGGGTTAGGGGGGAAGGGGGAGGGGTTAGGGGGGAAGGGGAAGGGGTTAGGGGGGAAGGGGAAGGGGTTAGGTGGGGAGGGGGAAGGGGGAAGGGGGTGAGGAGGGGGAAGGGGGTGGGAAGGGGAAGCGGGGGGGAAGGGGGAAGGGGGTGGGAAGGGGGAAGGGGGCAAGCTCGAGCGGCGCCCGAGGGCGCCGGTCGATTTAGGGCGCCAAATTAATTAGGAACATATTAAAATTTCTCAGAAGAATAAGTTTGTAGAACTGCAAAATTGAGTAAAAACCGCAACGAAACCGCACGTTTAATTTAATTTTCCAGCCCTGGTTTCTGTGCACATAAACCTCGTTATTAGGAAATTCGCTTTGTTTCGTTTAATAAACTCCCTGCAAAGAAATTCGAAACGAAAAGAAACTATTCCTTGGCGTGTGCACACAAACCGAAAAAGCAAATAAACGAAATTGATAAGTTTATGTGCACAGAAACCCTCCGTTTGATACTTGTTTAGTTTATGTGCACAGAAACGTAGGTACATTTTTGTTTAGTTTATGTGCACATAAACGTAGGTACATTTTTGTTTAGTTTATGTGCACATAAACGTAGGTACATTTTTGTTTAGTTTATGTGCACAGAAACGTAGGTACATTTTTGTTTAGTTTATGTGCACAGAAACGTAGGTACATTTTTGTTTAGTTTATGTGCACTGAAACATACACTGGTTTACGTTTGATAAGTTTATGTGCACAGAAACCCTCCGTTTGATACTTGTTTAGTTTATGTGCACTGAAACTATTGCACGTTTAATTTAATTTTGCAGCCCTGGTTTTTTTGACAGTTAACTCTTTATTATGTCTACTTTCCTTTGGAAAAAAAATAAAAAATTAAAAAAAAATTTTTAACGGAAAAAATACATTCAAAAAAATTTTTTTTTCAAATGCAAAAAAAAGTAAGAAAAAAATTTTGTAGCCCAGTGTTTTTTTGACAGTTAACTCTTCATTATGTCTACTTTCTTTTGGAAAAAAAATAAAAAATTAAAAATAAATTTTTAACGGAAAAAAATACATTCAAAAAATTTTTTTTTCAAATGCAAAAAAGAGTAAGAAAAAAATTTTGTAGCCCAGTGTTTTTTTGACAGTTAACTCTTTATTATGTCTACTTTCTTTTGGAAAAAAAAATAAAAAATAAAAAATTTTTTTTAACGGAAAAAAATACATTCAACATTTTTTTTTTTCAAATGCAAAAAAAAGTAAGAAAAAAATTTTGTAGCCCAGTGTTTTTTTGACAGTTAACTCTTTATTATGTCTACTTTCTTTTGGGAAAAAAATAAAAAATTAAAAATTGTTTTTAACGGAAAAAAATACATTCAAAATTTTTTTTTTTTCAAATGCAAAAGAAAGTAAGAAAAAAATTTTGTAGCCCAGTTTTTTTTTGACAGTTAACTCTTTATTATGTCTACTTTCTTTTGGAGAAAAAATAAAAAATTAAAAAAAAATTTTTAACGGAAAAAAATACATTCAAAATTTTTTTTTTTCAAATGCAAAAAAAAGTAAGAAAAAAATTTTGTAGCCCAGTGTTTTTTTGACAGTTAACTCTTTATTATGTCTACTTTCTTTTGGAAAAAAAATAAAAAATTAAAAATGTTTTTTAACGGAAAAAAATACATTCAAAATTTTTTTTTTTCAAATGCAAAAAAAAGTAAGAAAAAAATTTTGTAGCCCAGTGTTTTTTTGACAGTTAACTCTTTATTATGTCTACTTTCTTTTGGAAAAAAAATAAAAAATTAAAAAAAAATGTTTAACGGAAAAAAATACATTCAAAAATTTTTTTTTTTTCAAATGCAAAAAAAAGTAAGAAAAAAATTTTGTAGCCCAGTGTTTTTTTGACAGTTAACTCTTTATTATCTCTACTTTCTTTTGGAAAAAAAAATTAAAAATGTTTTCTAACGGAAAAAAATACATTCAAAAATTTTTTTTTTCAAATGCAAAAAAAAGTAAGAAAAAAATTTTGTAGCCCAGTGTTTTTTTGACAGTTAACTCTTTATTATGTCTACTTTCTTTTGGAAAAAAAATAAAAAATGAAAAATGTTTTTTAACGGAAAAAAATACATTCAAATTTTTTTTTTCAAATGCAAAAAAAAGTAAGAAAAAAATTTTGTAGCCCAGTGTTTTTTTGACAGTTAACTCTTTATTATGTCTACTTTCTTTTGGAAAAAAAAATAAAAAATTAAAAAAAAAAATGTTAACGGAAAAAATACATTCAAAATTATTTTTTTCAAATGCAAAAAAAAGTAAGAAAAAAATTTTGTAGCCCAGTGTTTTTTTGACAGTTAAGTCTTTATTATGTCTACTTTCTTTTGGAAAAAAAATAAAAAATTAAAAAAAAATGTTTAACGGAAAAAAATACATTCAGAATTTTTTTTTTTCAAATGCAAAAAAAAGTAAGAAAAAAATTTTGTAGCCCAGTGTTTTTTTGACAGTTAACTCTTTATTATGTCTACTTTCTTTTGGAAAAAAAAAATTAAAAAAAAATTTTTAACGGAAAAAAATACATTCAAAAATTTTTTTTTTCAAATGCAAAAAAAAGTAAGAAACAAATTTTGTAGCCCAGTGTTTTTTTGACAGTTAACTCTTTATTACGTCTACTTTCTTTTGGAAAAAAAATAAAAAATTAAAAAAAAATGTTTAACGGAAAAAAATACATTCAAAATTTTTTTTTTTCAAATGCAAAAAAAAGTAAGAAAAAAATTTTGTAGCCCAGTGTTTTTTTGACAGTTAACTCTTTATTATGTCTACTTTCTTTTGGAAAAAAATAAAAAATTAAAAAAAAATTTTTAACGGAAAAAAATACATTCAAAATTTTTTTTTTTCAAATGCAAAAAAAAGTAAGAAAAAAATTTTGTAGCCCAGTGTTTTTTTGACAGTTAACTCTTTATTATGTCTACTTTCTTTTGGAAAAAAAAATAAAAAATAAAAAATTTTTTTTAACGGAAAAAAATACATTCAACATTTTTTTTTTTCAAATGCAAAAAAAAAGTAAGAAAAAAATTTTGTAGCCCAGTGTTTTTTTGACAGTTAACTCTTTATTATGTCTACTTTCTTTTGGAAAAAAAATAAAAAATTAAAAATTGTTTTTAACGGAAAAAAATACATTCAAAATTTTTTTTTTTTCAAATGCAAAAAAAAGTAAGAAAAAAATTTTGTAGCCCAGTGTTTTTTTGACAGTTAACTCTTTATTATGTCTACTTTCTTTTGGAAAAAAAAATAAAAAATTAAAAAAATTTTTTTAACGGAAAAAAATACATTCAAACATTTTTTCTGCAAATGCAAAAAAAAGTAAGAAAAAAATTTTGGAGCCCAGTGTTTTTTTGACAGTTAACTCTTTATTATGTCTACTTTCTTTTGGAAAAAAAATAAAAAATTAAAAATTGTTTTTAACGGAAAAAAATACATTCAAATTTTTTTTTTTTTCAAATGCAAAAAAAAGTAAGAAAAAAATTTTGTAGCCCAGTGTTTTTTTGACAGTTAACTCTTTATTATGTCTACTTTCTTTTGGAGAAAAAATAAAAAATTAAAAAAAAATTTTTAACGGAAAAAAATACATTCAAAATTTTTTTTTTCAAATGCAAAAAAAAGTAAGAAAAAAATTTTGTAGCCCAGTGTTTTTTTGACAGTTAACTCTTTATTATGTCTACTTTCTTTTGGAAAAAAAATAAAAAATGAAAAATGTTTTTTAACGGAAAAAAATACATTCAAATTTTTTTTTTCAAATGCAAAAAAAAGTAAGAAAAAAATTTTGTAGCCCAGTGTTTTTTTGACAGTTAACTCTTTATTATGTCTACTTTCTTTTGGAAAAAAAAATAAAAAATTAAAAAAAAAATGTTAACGGAAAAAATACATTCAAAATTATTTTTTTCAAATGCAAAAAAAAGTAAGAAAAAAATTTTGTAGCCCAGTGTTTTTTTGACAGTTAAATCTTTATTATGTCTACTTTCTTTTGGAAAAAAAATAAAAAATTAAAAAAAAATGTTTAACGGAAAAAAATACATTCAAAATTTTTTTTTTTCAAATGCAAAAAAAAGTAAGAAAAAAATTTTGTAGCCCAGTGTTTTTTTGACAGTTAACTCTTTATTATGTCTACTTTCTTTTGGAAAAAAAAATTAAAAAAAAATTTTTAACGGAAAAAAATACATTCAAAAATTTTTTTTTTCAAATGCAAAAAAAAAGTAAGAAAAAAATTTTGTAGCCCAGTGTTTTTTTGACAGTTAACTCTTTATTATGTCTACTTTCTTTTGGAAAAAAAATAAAAAATTAAAAAAAAATGTTTAACGGAAAAAAATACATTCAAAATTTTTTTTTTTCAAATGCAAAAAAAAGTAAGAAAAAAATTTTGTAGCCCAGTGTTTTTTTGACAGTTAACTCTTTATTATGTCTACTTTCTTTTGGAAAAAAATAAAAAATTAAAAAAAAATTTTTAACGGAAAAAAATACATTCAAAAATTTTTTTTTTCAAATGCAAAAAAAAGTAAGAAAAAAATTTTGTAGCCCAGTGTTTTCTTGACAGTTAACTCTTTATTATGTCTACTTTCTTTTGGAAAAAAAATAAAAAATTAAAAAAAAATGTTTAACGGAAAAAAATACATTCAAAATTTTTTTTTTTCAAATGCAAAAAAAAGTAAGAAAAAAATTTTGTAGCCCAGTGTTTTTTTGACAGTTAACTCTTTATTATGTCTACTTTCTTTTGAAAAAAAAAATAAAAAATAAAAAATTTTTTTTAACGGAAAAAAATAAATTCAAAATTTTTTTTTTTCAAATGCAAAAAAAAGTAAGAAAAAAATTTTGTAGCCCAGTGTTTTTTTGACAGTTAACTCTTTAATATGTCTACTTTCTTTTGGAAAAAAAATAAAAAATTAAAAAAAAATGTTTAACGGAAAAAAATACATTCAAAAATTTTTTTTTTCAAATGCAAAAAAAAGTAAGAAAAAAATTTTGTAGCCCAGTGTTTTTTTGACAGTTAACTCTTTATTATGTCTACTTTCTTTTGGAAAAAAAATAAAAAATTAAAAATGTTTTCTAACGGAAAAAAATAAATTCAAAAATTTGTTTTTTCAAATGCAAAAAAAAGTAAGAAAAAAATTTTGTAGCCCAGTGTTTTTTTGACAGTTAACTCTTTATTATGTCTACTTTCTTTTGGAAAAAAAATAAAAAATTAAAAAAAAATTTTTAACGGAAAAAAATACATTCAAAAATTTTTTTTTTCAAATGCAAAAAAAAGTAAGAAAAAAATTTTGTAGCCCAGTGTTTTTTTGACAGTTAACTCTTCATTATGTCTACTTTCTTTTGGAAAAAAAATAAAAAATTAAAAATAAATTTTTAACGGAAAAAAATACATTCAAAAATTTTTTTTTTCAAATGCAAAAAAAAGTAAGAAAAAAATTTTGTAGCCCAGTGTTTTTTTGACAGCTAACTCTTTATTATGTCTACTTTCTTTTGGAAAAAAAAAATAAAAAATAAAAAATGTTTTTTAACGGAAAAAAATACATTCAAAATTTTTTTTTTCAAATGCAAAAAAAAGTAAGAAAAAAATTTTGTAGCCCAGTGTTTTTTTGACAGTTAACTCTTTATTATGTCTACTTTCTTTTGGAGAAAAAATAAAAAATTAAAAAAAAATTTTTAACGGAAAAAAATACATTCAAAATTTTTTTTTTTCAAATGCAAAAAAAAGTAAGAAAAAAATTTTGTAGCCCAGTGTTTTTTTGACAGTTAACTCTTTATTATGTCTACTTTCTTTTGGAAAAAAAATAAAAAATGAAAAATGTTTTTTAACGGAAAAAAATACATTCAAATTTTTTTTTTCAAATGCAAAAAAAAGTAAGAAAAAAATTTTGTAGCCCAGTGTTTTTTTGACAGTTAACTCTTTATTATGTCTACTTTCTTTTGGAAAAAAAAATAAAAAATTAAAAAAAAAATGTTAACGGAAAAAATACATTCAAAATTATTTTTTTCAAATGCAAAAAAAAGTAAGAAAAAAATTTTGTAGCCCAGTGTTTTTTTGACAGTTAAATCTTTATTATGTCTACTTTCTTTTGGAAAAAAAATAAAAAATTAAAAAAAAATGTTTAACGGAAAAAAATACATTCAAAATTTTTTTTTTTCAAATGCAAAAAAAAGTAAGAAAAAAATTTTGTAGCCCAGTGTTTTTTTGACAGTTAACTCTTTATTATGTCTACTTTCTTTTGGAAAAAAAAATTAAAAAAAAATTTTTAACGGAAAAAAATACATTCAAAAATTTTTTTTTTCAAATGCAAAAAAAAAGTAAGAAAAAAATTTTGTAGCCCAGTGTTTTTTTGACAGTTAACTCTTTATTATGTCTACTTTCTTTTGGAAAAAAAATAAAAAATTAAAAAAAAATGTTTAACGGAAAAAAATACATTCAAAATTTTTTTTTTTCAAATGCAAAAAAAAGTAAGAAAAAAATTTTGTAGCCCAGTGTTTTTTTGACAGTTAACTCTTTATTATGTCTACTTTCTTTTGGAAAAAAATAAAAAATTAAAAAAAAATTTTTAACGGAAAAAAATACATTCAAAAATTTTTTTTTTCAAATGCAAAAAAAAGTAAGAAAAAAATTTTGTAGCCCAGTGTTTTCTTGACAGTTAACTCTTTATTATGTCTACTTTCTTTTGGAAAAAAAATAAAAAATTAAAAAAAAATGTTTAACGGAAAAAAATACATTCAAAATTTTTTTTTTTCAAATGCAAAAAAAAGTAAGAAAAAAATTTTGTAGCCCAGTGTTTTTTTGACAGTTAACTCTTTATTATGTCTACTTTCTTTTGAAAAAAAAAATAAAAAATAAAAAATTTTTTTTAACGGAAAAAAATAAATTCAAAATTTTTTTTTTTCAAATGCAAAAAAAAGTAAGAAAAAAATTTTGTAGCCCAGTGTTTTTTTGACAGTTAACTCTTTAATATGTCTACTTTCTTTTGGAAAAAAAATAAAAAATTAAAAAAAAATGTTTAACGGAAAAAAATACATTCAAAAATTTTTTTTTTCAAATGCAAAAAAAAGTAAGAAAAAAATTTTGTAGCCCAGTGTTTTTTTGACAGTTAACTCTTTATTATGTCTACTTTCTTTTGGAAAAAAAATAAAAAATTAAAAATGTTTTCTAACGGAAAAAAATAAATTCAAAAATTTGTTTTTTCAAATGCAAAAAAAAGTAAGAAAAAAATTTTGTAGCCCAGTGTTTTTTTGACAGTTAACTCTTTATTATGTCTACTTTCTTTTGGAAAAAAAATAAAAAATTAAAAAAAAATTTTTAACGGAAAAAAATACATTCAAAAATTTTTTTTTTCAAATGCAAAAAAAAGTAAGAAAAAAATTTTGTAGCCCAGTGTTTTTTTGACAGTTAACTCTTCATTATGTCTACTTTCTTTTGGAAAAAAAATAAAAAATTAAAAATAAATTTTTAACGGAAAAAAATACATTCAAAAATTTTTTTTTTCAAATGCAAAAAAAAGTAAGAAAAAAATTTTGTAGCCCAGTGTTTTTTTGACAGCTAACTCTTTATTATGTCTACTTTCTTTTGGAAAAAAAAAATAAAAAATAAAAAATGTTTTTTAACGGAAAAAAATACATTCAAAATTTTTTTTTTCAAATGCAAAAAAAAGTAAGAAAAAAATTTTGTAGCCCAGTGTTTTTTTGACAGTTAACTCTTTATTATGTCTACTTTCTTTTGGAAAAAAAATAAAAAATTAAAAAAAAATTTTTAACGGAAAAAAATACATTCAAAAAATTTTTTTTTCAAATGCAAAAAAAAGTAAGAAAAAAATTTTGTAGCCCAGTGTTTTTTTGACAGTTAACTCTTTATTATGTCTACTTTCTTTTGGAAAAAAAATAAAAAATTAAAAATGTTTTTTAACGGATAAAAATACATTCAAAATTTTTTTTTTTCAAATGCAGAAAAAAGTAAGAAAAAAATTTTGTAGCCCAGTGTTTTTTTGACAGTTAACTCTTTATTATGTCTACTTTCTTTTGGAAAACAAATAAAAAATTAAAAATGTTTTTTAACGGAAAAAAATACATTCAAAATTTTTTTTTTTTTCCAATGCAAAAAAAATTAAGAAAAAAATTTTGTAGCCCAGTGTTTTTTTCACAGTTAACTCTTTATTATGTCTACTTTCTTTTGGAAAAAAAATAAAAAATTAAAAAAAAATGTTTAACGGAAAAAAATACATTCAAAAATTTTTTTTTTCAAATGCAAAAAAAGTAAGAAAAAATTTTGTAGCCCAGTGTTTTTTTGACAGTTAACTCTTTATTATGTGTACTTTCTTTTGGAAAAAAAAATAAAAAATTAAAAAAATTTTTTTAACGGAAAAAAATACATTCAAAATTTTTTTTTTCAAATGCAAAAAAAAGTAAGAAAAAAATTTTGTAGCCCAGTGTTTTTTTGACAGTTAACTCTTTATTATGTCTACTTTCTTACATTCAAACATTTTTTTTTTCAAATGCAAAAAAAAGTAAGAAAAAAATTTTGTAGCCGTGTTTTTTTGACAGTTAAATCTTTATTATGTCTACTTTCTTTTGGAAAAAAAATAAAAAATTAAAAAAAAATTTTTAACGGGAAAAAATAAATTCAAAAATTTTTTTTTTTCAAATGCAAAAAAAAGTAAGAAAAAAATTTTGTAGCCCAGTGTTTTTTTGACAGTTAACTCTTTATTATGTCTACTTTCTTTTGGAAAAAAAATAAAAAATAAAAAAAAAATTTTTAACGGAAAAAAATACATTCAAAAATTTTTTTTTTCAAATGCAAAAAAAAGTAAGAAAAAAATTTTGTAGCCCAGTGTTTTTTTGATAGTTAACTCTTTATTATGTCTACTTTCTTTTGGAAAAAAAATAAAAAATGAAAAATGTTTTTTAACGGAAAAAAATACATTCAAAATGTTTTTTTTTCCAATGCAAAAAAAATTAAGAAACAAATTTTGTAGCCCAGTGTTTTTTTGACAGTTAACTCTTTATTATGTCTACTTTCTTTTGGAAAAAAAATAAAAAATTAAAAAAAAGTTTTAACGGAAAAAAATACATTAAAAATTTTTTTTTTTCAAATGCAAAAAAGGTAAGAAAAAAATTTTGTAGCCCAGTGTTTTTTTGACAGTTAACTCTTTATTATGTGTACTTTCTTTTGGAAAAAAAAAATTAAAAATTAAAAAAATTTTTTTAACGGAAAAAAATACATTCAAAATTTTTTTTTTCAAATGCAAAAAAAAGTAAGAAAAAAATTTTGTAGCCCAGTGTTTTTTTGACAGTTAACTCTTTATTATGTCTACTTTCTTTTGGAAAAAAAATAAAAAATTAAAAAAATTTTTTTAACGGAAAAAAATACATTCAAACATTTTTTTTTTCAAATGCAAAAAAAAGTAAGAAAAAAATTTTGTAGCCGTGTTTTTTTGACAGTTAAATCTTTATTATGTCTACTTTCTTTTGGAAAAAAAATAAAAAATTAAAAGAAAATTTTTAACGGAAAAAAATACATTCAAAAATTTTTTTTTTCAAATGCAAAAAAAAGTAAGAAAAAAATTTTGTAGCCCAGTGTTTTTTTGACAGTTAACTCTTTATTATGTCTACTTTCTTTTGGAAAAAAAATAAAAAATAAAAAAAAAATTTTTAACGGAAAAAAATACATTCAAAAATTTTTTTTTTCAAATGCAAAAAAAAGTAAGAAAAAAATTTTGTAGCCCAGTGTTTTTTTGATAGTTAACTCTTTATTATGTCTACTTTCTTTTGGAAAAAAAATAAAAAATGAAAAATGTTTTTTAACGGAAAAAAATACATTCAAAATTTTTTTTTTCAAATGCAAAAAAAAGTAAGAAAAAAATTTTGTAGCCCAGTGTTTTTTTGACAGTTAACTCTTTATTATGTCTACTTTCTTTTGAAAAAAAAATAAAAAATTAAAAAAAAATTGTTAACGGAAAAAATACATTCAAAAATTTTTTTTTTTCAAATGCAAAAAAAAGTAAGAAAAAAATTTTGTAGCCCAGTGTTTTTTTGACAGTTAACTCTTCATTATGTCTACTTTCTTTTGGAAAAAAAATAAAAAATTAAAAATAAATTTTTAACGGAAAAAAATACATTCAAAAATTTTTTTTTTCAAATGCAAAAAAAAGTAAGAAAAAAATTTTGTAGCCCAGTGTTTTTTTGACAGTTAACTCTTTATTATGTCTACTTTCTTTTGGAGAAAAAACAAAAAATTAAAAAAAAATTTTTAACGGAAAAAAATACATTCAAAATTTTTTTTTTTCAAATGCAAAAAAAAGTAAGAAAAAAATTTTGTAGCCCAGTGTTTTTTGACAGTTAACTCTTTATTATGTCTACTTTCTTTTGGAAAAAAAAATAAAAAATTAAAAAAATTTTTTTAAGGGAAAAAAATACATTCAAACATTTTTTTTTTCAAATGCAAAAAAAAGTAAGAAAAAAATTTTGTAGCCCAGTGTTTTTTTGACAGTTAACTCTTTATTATATCTACTTTCTTTTGGAAAAAAAATAAAAAATTAAAAAAATTTTTTTAACGGCAAAAAATACATTCAAACATTTTTTTTTCAAATGCAAAAAAAAGGAAAAAAAAATTTTGTAGCCCAGTGTTTTTTTGACAGTTAACTCTTTATTATGTCTACTTTCTTTTGGAAAAAAAATAAAAAATTAAAAAAAAATTTTTAACGGAAAAAAATACATTCAAAATTTTTTTTTTCAAATGCAAAAAAAAGTAAGAAAAAAATTTTGTAGCCCAGTGTTTTTTTGACAGTTAACTCTTTATTATGTCTACTTTCTTTTGGAAAAAAAAATAAAAAATTAAAAAAATTTTTTTAACGGAAAAAAATACATTCAAAATTTTTTTTTTCAAATGCAAAAAAAAGTAAGAAAAAAATTTTGTAGCCCAGTGTTTTTTTGACAGTTAACTCTTTATTATGTCTACTTTCTTTTGGAAAAAAAATAAAAAATTTAAAAAATTTTTTTAACGGAAAAAAATACATTCAAACATTTTTTTTTTCAAATGCAAAAAAAAGTAAGAAAAAAATTTTGTAGCCGTGTTTTTTTGACAGTTAACTCTTTATTATGTCTACTTTCTTTTGGAAAAAAAATAAAAAATAAAAAAAAAATTTTTAACGGAAAAAAATACATTCAAAAATTTTTTTTTTCAAATGCAAAAAAAGTAAGAAAAAAATTTTGTAGCCCAGTGTTTTTTTGATAGTTAACTCTTTATTATGTCTACTTTCTTTTGGAAAAAAAATAAAAAATTAAAAATGTTTTTTAACGGAAAAAAATACATTCAAAAATTTTTTTTTCAAATGCAAAAAAAAAGTAAGAAAAAATTTTGTAGCCCAGTGTTTTTTTGACAGTTAACTCTTTATTATGTCTACTTTCTTTTGGAAAAAAAATAAAAAATTAAAAAAAAATGTTTGACGGAAAAAAATACATTCAAAAATTTTTTTTTTTCAAATGCAAAAAAAAGTAAGAAAAAAATTTTGTAGCCCAGTGTTTTTTTGACAGTTAACTCTTTATTATGTCTACTTTCTTTTGGAAAAAAAATAAAAAATTAAAAAAAAATGTTTAACGGAAAAAAATACATTCAAAAATTTTTTTTTTCAAATGCAAAAAAAAGTAAGAAAAAAATTTTGTAGCCCAGTGTTTTTTTGACAGTTAACTCTTTATTTTGTCTACTTTCTTTTGGAAAAAAAAATAAAAAATTAAAAATGTTTTCTAACGGAAAAAAATACATTCAAAAATTTTTTTTTTCAAATGCAAAAAAAAGTAAGAAAAAAATTTTGTAGCCCAGTGTTTTTTTGACAGTTAACTCTTTATTATGTCTACTTTCTTTTGGAAAAAAAATAAAAAATGAAAAATGTTTTTTAACGGAAAAAAATACATTCAAATTTTTTTTTTTCAAATGCAAAAAAAAGTAAGAAAAAAATTTTGTAGCCCAGTGTTTTTTTGACAGTTAACTCTTCATTATGTCAACTTTCTTTTGGAAAAAAAATAAAAAATTAAAAATAAATTTTTAACGGAAAAAAATACATTCAAAAATTTTTTTTTTCAAATGCAAAAAAGAGTAAAGAAAAATTTTTGTAGCCCAGTGTTTTTTTGACAGTTAACTCTTTATTATGTCTACTTTCTTTTGGAAAAAAAATAAAAAATTAAAAAAAAATGTTTAACGGAAAAAAATACATTCAAAAATTTTTTTTTCAAATGCAAAAAAAAGTAAGAAAAAAATTTTGTAGCCCAGTGTTTTTTTGACAGTTAACTCTTTATTATGTCTACTTTCTTTTGGAAAAAAAATAAAAAATTAAAAAAAAATTTTTAACGGAAAAAAATACATTCAAAAATTTTTTTTTTCAAATGCAAAAAAAAGTAAGAAAAAAATTTTGTAGCCCAGTGTTTTTTTGACAGTTAACTCTTTATTATGTCTACTTTCTTTTGGAAAAAAAAATAAAAAATTAAAAATGTTTTCTAACGGAAAAAAATACATTCAAAAATTTTTTTTTTCAAATGCAAAAAAAAGTAAGAAAAAAATTTTGTAGCCCAGTGTTTTTTTGACAGTTAACTCTTTATTATGTCTACTTTCTTTTGGAAAAAAAATAAAAAATTAAAAATGTTTTTTAACGGAAAAAAATACATTCAACATTTTTTTTTTTCAAATGCAAAAAAAGGTAAGAAAAAAATTTTGTAGCCCAGTGTTTTTTTGACAGTTAACTCTTTATTATGTCTACTTTCTTTTGGAAAAAAAATAAAAAATTAAAAATTGTTTTTAACGGAAAAAAATACATTCAAAATTTTTTTTTTTCAAATGCAAAAAAAAGTAAGAAAAAAATGTTGTAGCCCAGTGTTTTTTTGACAGTTAACTCTTTATTATGTCTACTTTCTTTTGGAGAAAAAACAAAAAATTAAAAAAAAATTTTTAACGGAAAAAAATACATTCAAAATTTTTTTTTTTCAAATGCAAAAAAAAGTAAGAAAAAAATTTTGTAGCCCAGTGTTTTTTTGACAGTTAACTCTTTATTATGTCTACTTTCTTTTGGAAAAAAAAATAAAAAATTAAAAAAATTTTTTTAACGGAAAAAAATACATTCAAACATTTTTTTTTTCAAATGCAAAAAAAAGTAAGAAAAAAATTTTGTAGCCCAGTGTTTTTTTGACAGTTAACTCTTTATTATGTCTACTTTCTTTTGGAAAAAAAATAAAAAATTAAAAAAATTTTTTTAACGGAAAAAAATACATTCAAACATTTTTTTTTTCAAATGCAAAAAAAAGTAAGAAAAAAATTTTGTAGCCCAGTGTTTTTTTGACAGTTAACTCTTTATTATGTCTACTTTCTTTTGGAAAAAAAATAAAAAATTAAAAAAAAAATTTTAACGGAAAAAAATACATTCAAAATTTTTTTTTTCAAATGCAAAAAAAAGTAAGAAAAAAATTTTGTAGCCCAGTGTTTTTTTTACAGTTAACTCTTTATTATGTCTACTTTCTTTTGGAAAAAAAAATAAAAAATTAAAAAAATTTTTTTAACGGAAAAAAATACATTCAAAATTTTTTTTTTCAAATGCAAAAAAAAGTAAGAAAAAAATTTTGTAGCCCAGTGTTTTTTTGACAGTTAACTCTTTATTATGTCTACTTTCTTTTGGAAAAAAAATAAAAAATTAAAAAAATTTTTTTAACGGAAAAAAATACATTCAAACATTTTTTTTTTCAAATGCAAAAAAAAGTAAGAAAAAAATTTTGTAGCCGTGTTTTTTTGACAGTTAACTCTTTATTATGTCTACTTTCTTTTGGAAAAAAAATAAAAAATTAAAAAAAAATTTTTAACGGAAAAAAATACATTCAAAATTTTTTTTTTTCAAATGCAAAAAAAAGTAAGAAAAAAATTTTGTAGCCCAGTGTTTTTTTGACAGTTAACTCTTTATTATGTCTACTTTCTTTTGGAAAAAAAATAAAAAATAAAAAAAAAATTTTTAACGGAAAAAAATACATTCAAAAATTTTTTTTTTCAAATGCAAAAAAAAGTAAGAAAAAAATTTTGTAGCCCAGTGTTTTTTTGATAGTTAACTCTTTATTATGTCTACTTTCTTTTGGAAAAAAAATAAAAAATTAAAAATGTTTTTTAACGGAAAAAAATACATTCAAAAATTTTTTTTTCAAATGCAAAAAAAAAGTAAGAAAAAATTTTGTAGCCCAGTGTTTTTTTGACAGTTAACTCTTTATTATGTCTACTTTCTTTTGGAAAAAAAATAAAAAATTAAAAATGTTTTTTAACGGAAAAAAATACATTCAAAATTTGTTTTTTTCAAATGCAAAAAAAAGTAAGAAAAAAATTTTGTAGCCCAGTGTTTTTTTGACAGTTAACTCTTTATTATGTCTACTTTCTTTTGGAAAAAAAATAAAAAATTAAAAATGTTTTTTAACGGAAAAAAATACATTCAAAAATTTTTTTTTCAAATGCAAAAAAAAAGTAAGAAAAAATTTTGTAGCCCAGTGTTTTTTTGACAGTTAACTCTTTATTATGTCTACTTTCTTTTGGAAAAAAAATAAAAAATTAAAAATGTTTTTTAACGGAAAAAAATACATTCAAAATTTGTTTTTTTCAAATGCAAAAAAGAGTAAGAAAAAAATTTTGTAGCCCAGTGTTTTTTTGACAGTTAACTCTTTATTATGTCTACTTTCTTTTGGAAAAAAAAAATAAAAAATTAAAAAAATTTTTTTAACGGAAAAAAATACATTCAAAAATTTTTTCTTCAAATGCAAAAAAAAGTAAGAAAAAAATTTTGTAGCCCAGTGTTTTTTTGACAGTTAACTCTTTATTATGTCTACTTTCTTTTGGAAAAAAAATAAAAAATTAAAAATTTTTTTTAACGGAAAAAAATACATTCAAAATTTTTTTTTTTCAAATGCAAAAAAAAGTAAGAAAAAAATTTTGTAGCCCAGAGTTTTTTTGACAGTTAACTCTTTATTATGTCTACTTTCTTTTGGAAAAAAAATAAAAAATTAAAAATGTTTTTTAACGGAAAAAAATACATTCAAAATTTTTTTTTTTCAAATGCAAAAAAAAGTAAGAAAAAAATTTTGTAGCCCAGTGTTTTTTGACAGTTAACTCTTTATTATGTCTACTTTCTTTTGGAAAAAAAATAAAAAATTAAAAAAAAAATGTTAACGGAAAAAATACATTCAAAAATTTTTTTTCTTCAAATGCAAAAAAAAGTAAGAAAAAAATTTTGTAGCCCAGTGTTTTTTTGACAGTTAACTCTTCATTATGTCTACTTTCTTTTGGAAAAAAATAAAAAATTAAAAATAAATTTTTAACGGAAAAAAATACATTCAAAATTTTTTTTTTTCAAATGCAAAAAAAAGTAAGAAAAAAATTTTGTAGCCCAGTGTTTTTTTGACAGTTAACTCTTTATTATGTCTACTTTCTTTTGGAAAAAAAAATAAAAAATAAAAAATTTTTTTTAACGGAAAAAAATACATTCAACATTTTTTTTTTTCAAATGCAAAAAAAAGTAAGAAAAAAATTTTGTAGCCCAGTGTTTTTTTGACAGTTAACTCTTTATTATGTCTACTTTCTTTTGGAAAAAAAAATAAAAAATTAAAAAAAAAATTTTAACGGAAAAAAATACATTCAAAATTTTTTTTTTCAAATGCAAAAAAAAGTAAGAAAAAAATTTTGTAGCCCAGTGTTTTTTTGACAGTTAACTCTTTATTATGTCTACTTTCTTTTGGAAAAAAAATAAAAAATTAAAAATGTTTTTTAACGGAAAAAAATACATTCAAAAATTTTTTTTTTCAAATGCAAAAAAAAGTAAGAAAAAAATTTTGTAGCCCAGTGTTTTTTTGACAGTTAACTCTTTATTATGTCTACTTTCTTTTGGAAAAAAAATAAAAAATTAAAAATTTTTTTTAACGGAAAAAAATACATTCAAAATTTTTTTTTTTCAAATGCAAAAAAAAGTAAGAAAAAAATTTTGTAGCCCAGTGTTTTTTTGACAGTTAACTCTTTATTATGTCTACTTTCTTTTGGAAAAAAAAATAAAAAATTAAAAAAATTTTTTTAACGGAAAAAAATACATTCAAACATTTTTTCTTCAAATGCAAAAAAAAGTAAGAAAAAAATTTTGTAGCCCAGTGTTTTTTTGACAGTTAACTCTTTATTATGTCTACTTTCTTTTGGAAAAAAATAAAAAATTAAAAAAAAATTGTTAACGGAAAAAATACATTCAAAAATTTTTTTTTTTCAAATGCAAAAAAAAGTAAGAAAAACATTTTGTAGCCCAGTGTTTATTTGACAGTTAACTCTTCATTATGTCTACTTTCTTTTGGAAAAAAAATAAAAAATTAAAAATAAATTTTTAACGGAAAAAAATACATTCAAAAATTTTTTTTTTCAAATGCAAAAAAGAGTAAGAAAAAATTTTTGTAGCCCAGTGTTTTTTTGACAGTTAACTCTTTATTATGTCTACTTTCTTTTGGAAAAAAAAAATAAAAAATAAAAAATTTTTTTTAACGGAAAAAAATACATTCAACATTTTTTTTTTTCAAATGCAAAAAAAAGTAAGAAAAAAATTTTGTAGCCCAGTGTTTTTTTGACAGTTAACTCTTTATTATATCTACTTTCTTTTGGAAAAAAACTAAAAAATTAAAAAAAATTTTTTAACGGAAAAAAATACATTCAAAAATTTTTTTTTTCAAATGCAAAAAAAAGTAAGAAAAAAATTTTGTAGCCCAGTGTTTTTTTGACAGTTAACTCT
Source organism: Dysmachus trigonus (assembly GCA_949715965.1). Classification (NCBI taxonomy): domain Eukaryota; kingdom Metazoa; phylum Arthropoda; class Insecta; order Diptera; family Asilidae; genus Dysmachus; species Dysmachus trigonus. The sequence continues at coordinate 53,088,033 of OX454320.1, forward strand.
TTATTATGTCTACTTTCTTTTGGAAAAAAAAATAAAAAATTAAAAAAATTTTTTTAACGGAAAAAAATACATTCAAACATTTTTTCTTCAAATGCAAAAAAAAGTAAGAAAAAAATTTTGTAGCCCAGTGTTTTTTTGACAGTTAACTCTTTATTATGTCTACTTTCTTTTGGAAAAAAAATAAAAAATTAAAAATTTTTTTTAACGGAAAAAAATACATTCAAAATTTTTTTTTTTCAAATGCAAAAAAAAGTAAGAAAAAAATTTTGTAGCCCAGAGTTTTTTTGACAGTTAACTCTTTATTATGTCTACTTTCTTTTGGAAAAAAAATAAAAAATTAAAAATGTTTTTTAACGGAAAAAAATACATTCAAAATTTTTTTTTTTCAAATGCAAAAAAAAGTAAGAAAAAAATTTTGTAGCCCAGTGTTTTTTTGACAGTTAACTCTTTATTATGTCTACTTTCTTTTGGAAAAAAAATAAAAAATTAAAAAAAAAATGTTAACGGAAAAAATACATTCAAAAATTTTTTTTCTTCAAATGCAAAAAAAAGTAAGAAAAAAATTTTGTAGCCCAGTGTTTTTTTGACAGTTAACTCTTCATTATGTCTACTTTCTTTTGGAAAAAAATAAAAAATTAAAAATAAATTTTTAACGGAAAAAAATACATTCAAAATTTTTTTTTTTCAAATGCAAAAAAAAGTAAGAAAAAAATTTTGTAGCCCAGTGTTTTTTTGACAGTTAACTCTTTATTATGTCTACTTTCTTTTGGAAAAAAAAATAAAAAATAAAAAATTTTTTTTAACGGAAAAAAATACATTCAACATTTTTTTTTTTCAAATGCAAAAAAAAGTAAGAAAAAAATTTTGTAGCCCAGTGTTTTTTTGACAGTTAACTCTTTATTATGTCTACTTTCTTTTGGAAAAAAAAATAAAAAATTAAAAAAAAAATTTTAACGGAAAAAAATACATTCAAAATTTTTTTTTTCAAATGCAAAAAAAAGTAAGAAAAAAATTTTGTAGGCGTGTTTTTTTGACAGTTAACTCTTTATTATGTCTACTTTCTTTTGGAAAAAAAATAAAAAATTAAAAATTTTTTTTAACGGAAAAAAATACATTCAAAATTTTTTTTTTTTCAAATGCAAAAAAAAGTAAGAAAAAAATTTTGTAGCCCAGTGTTTTTTTGACAGTTAACTCTTTATTATGTCTACTTTCTTTTGGAAAAAAAATAAAAAATTAAAAATGTTTTTTAACGGAAAAAAATACATTCAAAAATTTTTTTTTTCAAATGCAAAAAAAAGGAAGAAAAAAATTTTGTAGCCCAGTGTTTTTTTGACAGTTAACTCTTTATTATGTCTACTTTCTTTTGGAAAAAAAATAAAAAATTAGAAATGTTTTTTAACGGAAAAAAACACATTCAAAATTTTTTTTTTCAAATGCAAAAAAAAGTAAGAAAAAAATTTCGTAGCCGTGTTTTTTTGACAGTTAACTCTTTATTATGTCTACTTTCTTTTGGAAAAAAAATAAAAAATTAAAAATGTTTTTTAACGGAAAAAAATACATTCAAAATTATTTTTTTCAAATGCAAAAAAAAGTAAGAAAAAAATTTTGTAGCCCAGTGTTTTTTTGACAGTTAACTCTTTATTATGTCTACTTTCTTTTGGAAAAAAAATAAAAAATTAAAAATAAATTTTTAACGGAAAAAAATACATTCAAAAATTTTTTTTTTCAAATGCAAAAAAAAGTAAGAAAAAAATTTTGTAGCCCAGTGTTTTTTTGACAGTTAACTCTTTATTATGTCTACTTTCTTTTGGAAAAAAAATAAAAAATTAAAAATTTTTTTTAACGGAAAAAAATACATTCAAAATTTTTTTTTTTCAAATGCAAAAAAAAGTAAGAAAAAAATTTTGTAGCCCAGTGTTTTTTTGACAGTTAACTCTTTATTATGTCTACTTTCTTTTGGAAAAAAAATAAAAAATTAAAAATGTTTTTTAACGGAAAAAAATACATTCAAAAATTTTTTTTTTCAAATGCAAAAAAAAGTAAGAAAAAAATTTTGTAGCCCAGTGTTATTTTGACAGTTAACTCTTTATTATGTCTACTTTCTTTTGGAAAAAAAATAAAAAATTAAAAATGTTTTTTAACGGAAAAAAACACATTCAAAATTTTTTTTTCAAATGCAAAAAAAAGTAAGAAAAAAATTTTGTAGCCGTGTTTTTTTGACAGTTAACTCTTTATTATGTCTACTTTCTTTTGGAAAAAAAATAAAAAATTAAAAATGTTTTTTAACGGAAAAAAATACATTCAAAATTATTTTTTTCAAATGCAAAAAAAAGTAAGAAAAAAATTTTGTAGCCCAGTGTTTTTTTGACAGTTAACTCTTTATTATGTCTACTTTCTTTTGGAAAAAAAATTAAAAATTAAAAAAAAAATTTTAACGGAAAAAAATACATTCAAAATTTTTTTTTTTCAAATGCAAAAAAAAGTAAGAAAAAAATTTTGTAGCCCAGTGTTTTTTTGACAGTTAACTCTTTATTATGTCTACTTTCTTTTGGAAAAAAAATAAAAAATTAAAAATGTTTTTTAACGGAAAAAAATACATTCAAAATTATTTTTTTCAAATGCAAAAAAAAGTAAGAAAAAAATTTTGTAGCCCAGTGTTTTTTTGACAGTTAACTCTTTATTATGTCTACTTTCTTTTGGAAAAAAAATAAAAAATTAAAAAAAAAATTTTAACGGAAAAAAATACATTCAAAATTTTTTTTTTTCAAATGCAAAAAAAAGTAAGAAAAAAATTTTGTAGCCCAGTGTTTTTTTTACAGTTAACTCTTTATTATGTCTACTTTCTTTTGGAAAAAAAATAAAAAATTAAAAATTGTTTTTAACGGAAAAAAATACATTCAAAATTTTTTTTTTTCAAATGCAAAAAAAAGTAAGAAAAAAATTTTGTAGCCCAGTGTTTTTTTGACAGTTAACTCTTTATTATGTCTACTTTCTTTTGGAAAAAAAATAAAAAATTAAAAAAAAATTTTTAACGGAAAAAAGCACATTCAAAAATATTTTTTTTCAAATGCAAAAAAAAGTAAGAAAAAAATTTTGTAGCCCAGTGTTTTTTTGACAGTTAACTCTTTATTATGTCTACTTTCTTTTGGAAAAAAAATAAAAAATTAAAAATTGTTTTTAACGGAAAAAAATACATTCAAAATTTTTTTTTTCAAATGCAAAAAAAAGTAAGAAAAAAATTTTGTAGCCCAGTGTTTTTTTGACAGTTAACTCTTTATTATGTCTACTTTCTTTTGGAAAAAAATAAAAAATTAAAAAAAAATTTTTAACGGAAAAAAACACATTCAAAAATATTTTTTTTCAAATGCAAAAAAAAGTAAGAAAAAAATTTTGTAGCCGTGTTTTTTTGACAGTTAACTCTTTATTATGTCTACTTTCTTTTGGAAAAAAATAAAAAATTAAAAATTGTTTTTAACGGAAAAAAATACATTCAAAATTTTTTTTTTTCAAATGCAAAAAAAAGTAAGAAAAAAATTTTGTAGCCCAGTGTTTTTTTGACAGTTAACTCTTTATTATGTCTACTTTCTTTTGGAAAAAAAATAAAAAATTAAAAAAAAATTTTTAACGTAAAAAAACACATTCAAAAATATTTTTTTTCAAATGCAAAAAAAAGTAAGAAAAAAATTTTGTAGCCGTGTTTTTTTGACAGTTAACTCTTTATTATGTCTACTTTCTTTTGGAAAAAAAATAAAAAATTAAAAATGTTTTTTAACGGAAAAAAGTACATTCAAAAATTTTTTTTTCAAATGCAAAAAAAAGTAAGAAAAAAATTTTGTAGCCCAGTGTTTTTTTGACAGTTAACTCTTTATTATGTCTACTTTCTTTTGGAAAAAAAATAAAAAATTCAAAAAAAATTTTTAACGGAAAAAAATACATTCAAAATTTTTTTTTTTCAAATGCAAAAAAAAGTAAGAAAAAAATTTTGTAGCCCAGTGTTTTTTTGACAGTTAACTCTTTATTATGTCTACTTTCTTTTGGAAAAAAATAAAAAATTAAAAAAAAATTTTTAACGGAAAAAAATACATTCAAAATTTTTTTTTTTCAAATGCAAAAAAAAGTAAGAAAAAAATTTTGTAGCCCAGTGTTTTTTTGACAGTTAACTCTTTATTATATACTCGAGCAGTCGTCGCGAGCGGACGTGTTATTTTGAACCTCCGAAGCCCCAATTGTGCTAAGTAAACAAAGTGCAATCCATCCAGTGTGCAGTTGTGCAATTGATGAATTTTCACGGAGTTTCACGGAAGTGCAGCCTCAACACAGGTGTTTCCCAACAAACTAACGATCAGCTGTCTGAGATTGACAGGTGACCTACCTACGTCTGTCCATCATCGAGCGGTTCCTCGACCCCATCGTCACCCTAGGCTCAAACCACTGCTCTTTCTATCCAGCGGCTTTCAATTATATTTCTTCATGGATACTTGCCACATCTGCTCGGATCCCATCTCTGATCGCAAGATTGGGTGTATGGGTGTTTGTTATCACGCATTTCACGCCTCTTGTCTTAAACGAGGTACTAAAATCAGCGCCGACGGCTTGATCACCTGCGATGAGTGCGCTGACATTAAGCCTTGCCATGTCCTACGCTTCATCAGTTCCTTCGCTAACAAGATTTACTCCGAACAATCCATCATCGCTACTAAGGTCAACTCTATCTTCTCCAGTATCGGTGGTCTACAGTCATTATCCGACGATATTACACAGGTTTATCAAAAGTTGGACAAAATTTTGGACTCAACCGGGCAATTCGACTCAAACTCATCGGAAATTCTTTCCAAATTTCATACCGTCGCGAATAAAATATCTTCCGTCTCCTCATCCATCGATGACCTGCGGGAGCATCTCTCTGAGTTTGCCCAGACCTCATCTCCGGGTTCGTCTACTTTGATTCCTGTCCTCGACGACCTACGGCGGAGCATTAAGCAACTCAAAGCCGATATCAGCTCCTGGAATTGCTCAGCCTCGCTTAACTCGGACCTGGTGCGCTCACTCTCTGTCGATGTAAAAAGTCTGTTGGCCCGCCCTGCGACCTCTACACCCCCCGCTGTTCCGATGGAGACCTGTCAAGATTCTACTCTCCATCCGGAGAGTGCTTCCAACTCGCCTCGCCAGCAGATCGAGATCTGCCGAGATTCTACTCCCCATCCGGATAGTGCTTCTAACTCGCCTCGCCAGCACCTTGAACCAGTTCTTGCACCTCCCTCCGCCCCAGCCCCATCGATCGTAATGTTCGGCACAACGTGGACCAAAGATGATTGGATTCAAAGGATTTCCAGGCTGCGCAATAACAACATCCACACTGATGGTGACTCATCGTCATTCCTCGTAAGTGGGGTCCCCCGCTACTCCGATGTATCCTGGATACGGAGCTTCTTCAAGCAGCACTTCTCCTTCTATCCTATCAGCTGTTCTAAAATCTCGTCAGCCGGTTCAAATTGCTTCCGCGTCCATGTCCCATCAAAATACACCTGGCTTCTCACCGACCCTTCTAGACGCTGCATAACGATAGACAACATCCGTATCTCTAAGTATAACAAGTCCTCTAAGTCTTCTAAGTATAACAAGTCCTCTAAGTCAGTTAAGTTCAGCCTTAGTTCATCTAACTCTAATACTAGCCTTACCATTAATCCTAACAGTAGTCTAAATACTAAATCTAAATCACGACCATCGAGTCCACATCCCTCCTCCCTAAAGACTCGCGATGACTTCAAGCCCTCCTTGCCCAAACCTGCTAGAAAACCTAAACCACCTAGCATTCGCCAGCGTCCTTCCTCTCCCGTCTCTGCTACTAACTCTAGCAACTGGCAACTTAAAGCTAGCTTATTTCCAAATTTTAAGCAAGCTACCCCCTTTAAGTACCCTAACTTCGTGTACTCTCATACTTTAAACCCCCCAACCCCATCCTCTCCGACTGTAACTACTGGCTCCTCTGTTACTGCCTCCTCCATTTCCAATAAGCGTAACCCTACTTCAGCTCCCTCCGATCCCACTCTCACGGACCGCACCCCCTCACCCGCCACCGCCTCGGCCTCTCCCCCCTCAACCTCTCCTCCTCCCGTTGCCGACAAACCTTCCTTTATTGACCCTCTTCTTCCCCCGGTTGTTAAACTAACTAGGCTATCGGCCGAATCTCCTGATGGCCGCTACTTACTTTCTCGCCTTCGTGAACGCAGGATATATGATAACGTACGACTCTACCTTGCCTACCTTCATGACAAAGCGGATCACATCTGCATTGACGGCAAAACTCGTACTAACGTCATTGTCTCATTACACCAAGAGGGTCTCCCGACCGACCCCACTGTCCTGAGACAGCTTTTCCTTAAGTTCCGCGCAGCATTCTACGTCCCACCCCAACAAATTTCTGACGATCTGACCGCCTACGCCTCTTACCTCAGTTCCAAACGCATTTCCCATCTACAGAAATGTCGCATGGACTCGAAAAATTATTTTTGCTCCTAACCCCCCCACCCTCTCCTCCCCTCCTCTGCCCATCCCCACCAAATCTTTTACCTGCTGCTCGATTTACTACCAGAATGTCAGAGGGCTTCGCTCCAAAACCCAAAACGTTTTTCTAAAATCCCTATCCCTCCCCTACGACATCTTCGCCCTCTCGGAAACGAACCTAACCTCCGGAATCAACAACTATGAACTATTCTCATCCGACTTCAGTGTTTTTCGCACCGATGGATGCGCAACTAATTCCGGTTCCTCTGGTCGCGGCGTCCTTATTGCTGTTCACAACCGTCTCAGCTCCACCTTGATCAATTCCTCTAACTCATCTTCTTTTGAATGGGTATGCGTTAAAATCTCTCTTGATCGCCGCTCCCTCTTCATCTTGTGCTGCTACATTCGCCCTGCTCAGCCTCTCCAAGCCTACTCACACGCAACTGTAGCACTCGATGCTGTGTCGGCTCTCGCCCATCCCCTCGACGGCATTATTGTCTTGGGTGATTTTAACCTCCCTCATCTCATCTGGTCCCTCTCCGACGATGACTCCTCCTATTTCGCTACTAACGTGTCCTCTTCAACCGAGTCTCTAATTATCGACCACTTCTCCGATTCTAGCCTCTACCAAATGAGTGGCGTCAAAAACCACCTTGGCAGACAGCTTGACCTTATCTTCTCTACTAATCCGCTGGACTCAGTTGTGACTGAAAGTCGCCACCTTCTTTCTACTCTTGATTTACATCACCCCCCCCTCTTTCTATCTTTTTCCTATGAACCGTCTACCCCTCTTACTATCTCTGAAACCCGCTATCACTACAATTTTCGTAAAGCCGACTTTGCGAAACTTAACCTCCTTTTAAGTCACTCCAGCATCCTAACATCCCTAGAAGATTTGCAACTACCTATTAATAACTGTGTCTCCCTATTCTATACCGAACTCTTCAACTGTATGTCAAAATGTGTACCCTTTGAGCCCGTTATAAACCGCTCCTCATCACCACCCTGGTACGATAAAGAGCTCCGCTCCCTGCGTAACAAAAGGAACAAACTTTGGCATTCCTTCCTCCTGTCTAAGTCCAATACTGACTACTCTTCCTACTCAGCCATTTCCTCACTCTTTTCCGAACGTTGTGAATCCCTTTACAAAGACTACCTGACTTCTATGCAATCCAAACTTATTTCCGATCCTAAGCAATTCTATAAGTTCATTAATGTTAAGCGCAAATCTAACGGCTACCCCTCTATCCTTAAACTCGGCGACTCATCCTCGTCCAACCCTACAGAAATCGCCGATCTGTTTGCCGAATTTTTTAGTCAATCCTTCTGCGATCTTGTCTCCGACCCTGACCTTAACTACTTCTCCGCCCTAGAAAACTGTGCTCAAACCTCCTTCGTCTCCATAAACATTGACCCTTCTCTAGTTGCTTCTAAGATCAGTGCGCTCGTCGACGATACTGACCCCGGTCCTGACGGCATTCCTGCTATTGTCCTCAAGAAATGCCTTGCCCATCTAATTCAACCTCTTACCCACCTCTTCCAACTTTCCCTTTCTGAGGGTACTTTTCCTGATCACTGGAAGGACTCTTATATTACCCCTATCCATAAAAAGGGTTGTAAAAGCGATATCTCAAATTACCGTCCGATCGCTAAACTTTCATGCATCCCTAAACTCTTCGAAAGCCTCATCTATGACTCCTTGTCGTTCCACTGCAAGTCCATCCTATCTCCATCTCAACACGGATTTATCAAAGGTAGATCTACTACGACCAACTTATCTACCTTTGTGTCTCGCACCCTTCTTTCTGTCGAGAACGGGAACGAAGTTGACGTCGTAGCTACTGATTTTAGCAAAGCCTTCGACAAAATCTCTCACAAAATCATCATTCTAAAATTAAACTATATTGGCCTCCCTCCCCGACTCATTTCTTGGATCAGTTCCTACCTCGATAATCGCCACTATAGCGTCCGTTTCGCCTCTTCGATTTCCAAACCCTTCTTATCCCGTTCCGGTGTCCCCCAGGGCAGTCATCTCGGCCCTTTACTTTTCATATTGTCCATCAACGATGTCGTGAACGTTATCAATCACTCTGACATCCTAATCTATGCTGACGATATGAAAATCTTCAAACAAATTTCCGACACATCCGATTCATCGCTACTCCAAAACGACCTAGACAATTTTCGTACCTGGTGCTCAAAAAACTTTCTCGATCTAAATATATCCAAATGCCAAGCGATTACCTTCTCCCGTAAGCGCACCTCTACTCCTCCCAGATCCTACACCCTCTCTGGAGAACCCATCCCATCTGTTACCTCCCTCTGTGATCTTGGTGTCATATGCGATAGTGAACTCAACTTCCGTTCCCACATAGATCACGTTATAAGCAGGGCCAATTCTACTCTTGGCTTTGTCAAACGATGGTCTAAGGAGTTCTCTGATCCTTACGTTACCAAATCGCTCTTCATTTTCTTCGTCAGACCCCTCCTTGAGTATGCCTGTCAGGTTTGGTCTCCCTCGCAATCCTCTACCATTAACAGAATTGAATCAGTCCAGCGTAGATTCATTCGTTTTGCCCTGCGCAACCTCCCGTGGACTGATCACCTCAACCTCCCTCCGTATGAAGACCGCCTAAAACTAATTGACCTTCAACCTCTCTCCTTCCGTCGTGATATCGCTGATATCGTCTTCGTCCACCAAGTCCTAGCTGGTCTCATCGATTGCCCCGACCTCCTACATAGCATATCCCTCAACACTAACCCCCGCAATGTTAGATCTTTCCCCACCTTTCGTCTTGCGACCCACCGTACCAATTATGGCCACTTCGAACCCTTCACTAGAATGCTACGGAAGGTCAACAACTCTACTGCCTTCGATTTCCACCTCGAGAAATCCTCCCTTAAGCGCGCCCTATCCCAGCCTGTTCCACGCCCCCTTTGACTGATCAATTTAGGTTAATGTTATTCTAGTCGTAGTTTAAGTAAATTTCTGTAGCTTGTACTAAGCGAAACAATAAATATGCATTATGTCTACTTTCTTTTGGAAAAAAAATAAAAAATTAAAAAAAAATGTTTAACGGAAAAAAATACATTCAAAATTTTTTTTTTTCAAATGAAAAAAAAAGTAAGAAAAAAATTTTGTAGCCCAGTGTTTTTTTGACAGTTAACTCTTTATTATGTCTACTTTCTTTTGGAAAAAAATAAAAAATTAAAAAAAAATTTTTAACGGAAAAAAATACATTCAAAAATTTTTTTTTTCAAATGCAAAAAAAAGTAAGAAAAAAATTTTGTAGCCCAGTGTTTTTTTGACAGTTAACTCTTTATTATATACTCGAGCAGTCGTCGCGAGCGGACGTGTTATTTTGAACCTCCGAAGCCCCAATTGTGCTAAGTAAACAAAGTGCAATCCATCCAGTGTGCAGTTGTGCAATTGATGAATTTTCACGGAGTTTCACGGAAGTGCAGCCTCAACACAGGTGTTTCCCAACAAACTAACGATCAGCTGTCTGAGATTGACAGGTGACCTACCTACGTCTGTCCATCATCGAGCGGTTCCTCGACCCCATCGTCACCCTAGGCTCAAACCACTGCTCTTTCTATCCAGCGGCTTTCAATTATATTTCTTCATGGATACTTGCCACATCTGCTCGGATCCCATCTCTGATCGCAAGATTGGGTGTATGGGTGTTTGTTATCACGCATTTCACGCCTCTTGTCTTAAACGAGGTACTAAAATCAGCGCCGACGGCTTGATCACCTGCGATGAGTGCGCTGACATTAAGCCTTGCCATGTCCTACGCTTCATCAGTTCCTTCGCTAACAAGATTTACTCCGAACAATCCATCATCGCTACTAAGGTCAACTCTATCTTCTCCAGTATCGGTGGTCTACAGTCATTATCCGACGATATTACACAGGTTTATCAAAAGTTGGACAAAATTTTGGACTCAACCGGGCAATTCGACTCAAACTCATCGGAAATTCTTTCCAAATTTCATACCGTCGCGAATAAAATATCTTCCGTCTCCTCATCCATCGATGACCTGCGGGAGCATCTCTCTGAGTTTGCCCAGACCTCATCTCCGGGTTCGTCTACTTTGATTCCTGTCCTCGACGACCTACGGCGGAGCATTAAGCAACTCAAAGCCGATATCAGCTCCTGGAATTGCTCAGCCTCGCTTAACTCGGACCTGGTGCGCTCACTCTCTGTCGATGTAAAAAGTCTGTTGGCCCGCCCTGCGACCTCTACACCCCCCGCTGTTCCGATGGAGACCTGTCAAGATTCTACTCTCCATCCGGAGAGTGCTTCCAACTCGCCTCGCCAGCAGATCGAGATCTGCCGAGATTCTACTCCCCATCCGGATAGTGCTTCTAACTCGCCTCGCCAGCACCTTGAACCAGTTCTTGCACCTCCCTCCGCCCCAGCCCCATCGATCGTAATGTTCGGCACAACGTGGACCAAAGATGATTGGATTCAAAGGATTTCCAGGCTGCGCAATAACAACATCCACACTGATGGTGACTCATCGTCATTCCTCGTAAGTGGGGTCCCCCGCTACTCCGATGTATCCTGGATACGGAGCTTCTTCAAGCAGCACTTCTCCTTCTATCCTATCAGCTGTTCTAAAATCTCGTCAGCCGGTTCAAATTGCTTCCGCGTCCATGTCCCATCAAAATACACCTGGCTTCTCACCGACCCTTCTAGACGCTGCATAACGATAGACAACATCCGTATCTCTAAGTATAACAAGTCCTCTAAGTCTTCTAAGTATAACAAGTCCTCTAAGTCAGTTAAGTTCAGCCTTAGTTCATCTAACTCTAATACTAGCCTTACCATTAATCCTAACAGTAGTCTAAATACTAAATCTAAATCACGACCATCGAGTCCACATCCCTCCTCCCTAAAGACTCGCGATGACTTCAAGCCCTCCTTGCCCAAACCTGCTAGAAAACCTAAACCACCTAGCATTCGCCAGCGTCCTTCCTCTCCCGTCTCTGCTATTAACTCTAGCAACTGGCAACTTAAAGCTAGCTTATTTCCAAACTTTAAAGGTACGGACACACCAAAAGCGACGCGAGCGAAGCGAACAATTTTAAAATTTGGGTGCCGTACAAATCAATTGAAGTGTCCGAATAGAACGCGACATGAGCGAAGCGTCTACTGCGACAGAATGTTCCCAAATTTTAAATTATTCGCGCCGCTTCGCTCGCTTCGCTTTTGGTGTGTCCGTACCTTAAGCAAGCTACCCCCTTTAAGTACCCTAACTTCGTGTACTCTCATACTTTAAACCCCCCAACCCCATCCTCTCCGACTGTAACTACTGGCTCCTCTGTTACTGCCTCCTCCATTTCCAATAAGCGTAACCCTACTTCAGCTCCCTCCGATCCCACTCTCACGGACCGCACCCCCTCACCCGCCACCGCCTCGGCCTCTCCCCCCTCAACCTCTCCTCCTCCCGTTGCCGACAAACCTTCCTTTATTGACCCTCTTCTTCCCCCGGTTGTTAAACTAACTAGGCTATCGGCCGAATCTCCTGATGGCCGCTACTTACTTTCTCGCCTTCGTGAACGCAGGATATATGATAACGTACGACTCTACCTTGCCTACCTTCATGACAAAGCGGATCACATCTGCATTGACGGCAAAACTCGTACTAACGTCATTGTCTCATTACACCAAGAGGGTCTCCCGACCGACCCCACTGTCCTGAGACAGCTTTTCCTTAAGTTCCGCGCAGCATTCTACGTCCCACCCCAACAAATTTCTGACGATCTGACCGCCTACGCCTCTTACCTCAGTTCCAAACGCATTTCCCATCTACAGAAATGTCGCATGGACTCGAAAAATTATTTTTGCTCCTAACCCCCCCACCCTCTCCTCCCCTCCTCTGCCCATCCCCACCAAATCTTTTACCTGCTGCTCGATTTACTACCAGAATGTCAGAGGGCTTCGCTCCAAAACCCAAAACGTTTTTCTAAAATCCCTATCCCTCCCCTACGACATCTTCGCCCTCTCGGAAACGAACCTAACCTCCGGAATCAACAACTATGAACTATTCTCATCCGACTTCAGTGTTTTTCGCACCGATGGATGCGCAACTAATTCCGGTTCCTCTGGTCGCGGCGTCCTTATTGCTGTTCACAACCGTCTCAGCTCCACCTTGATCAATTCCTCTAACTCATCTTCTTTTGAATGGGTATGCGTTAAAATCTCTCTTGATCGCCGCTCCCTCTTCATCTTGTGCTGCTACATTCGCCCTGCTCAGCCTCTCCAAGCCTACTCACACGCAACTGTAGCACTCGATGCTGTGTCGGCTCTCGCCCATCCCCTCGACGGCATTATTGTCTTGGGTGATTTTAACCTCCCTCATCTCATCTGGTCCCTCTCCGACGATGACTCCTCCTATTTCGCTACTAACGTGTCCTCTTCAACCGAGTCTCTAATTATCGACCACTTCTCCGATTCTAGCCTCTACCAAATGAGTGGCGTCAAAAACCACCTTGGCAGACAGCTTGACCTTATCTTCTCTACTAATCCGCTGGACTCAGTTGTTACTGAAAGTCGCCACCTTCTTTCTACTCTTGATTTACATCACCCCCCCCTCTTTCTATCTTTTTCCTATGAACCGTCTACCCCTCTTACTATCTCTGAAACCCGCTATCACTACAATTTTCGTAAAGCCGACTTTGCGAAACTTAACCTCCTTTTAAGTCACTCCAGCATCCTAACATCCCTAGAAGATTTGCAACTACCTATTAATAACTGTGTCTCCCTATTCTATACCGAACTCTTCAACTGTATGTCAAAATGTGTACCCTTTGAGCCCGTTATAAACCGCTCCTCATCACCACCCTGGTACGATAAAGAGCTCCGCTCCCTGCGTAACAAAAGGAACAAACTTTGGCATTCCTTCCTCCTGTCTAAGTCCAATACTGACTACTCTTCCTACTCAGCCATTTCCTCACTCTTTTCCGAACGTTGTGAATCCCTTTACAAAGACTACCTGACTTCTATGCAATCCAAACTTATTTCCGATCCTAAGCAATTCTATAAGTTCATTAATGTTAAGCGCAAATCTAACGGCTACCCCTCTATCCTTAAACTCGGCGACTCATCCTCGTCCAACCCTACAGAAATCGCCGATCTGTTTGCCGAATTTTTTAGTCAATCCTTCTGCGATCTTGTCTCCGACCCTGACCTTAACTACTTCTCCGCCCTAGAAAACTGTGCTCAAACCTCCTTCGTCTCCATAAACATTGACCCTTCTCTAGTTGCTTCTAAGATCAGTGCGCTCGTCGACGATACTGACCCCGGTCCTGACGGCATTCCTGCTATTGTCCTCAAGAAATGCCTTGCCCATCTAATTCAACCTCTTACCCACCTCTTCCAACTTTCCCTTTCTGAGGGTACTTTTCCTGATCACTGGAAGGACTCTTATATTACCCCTATCCATAAAAAGGGTTGTAAAAGCGATATCTCAAATTACCGTCCGATCGCTAAACTTTCATGCATCCCTAAACTCTTCGAAAGCCTCATCTATGACTCCTTGTCGTTCCACTGCAAGTCCATCCTATCTCCATCTCAACACGGATTTATCAAAGGTAGATCTACTACGACCAACTTATCTACCTTTGTGTCTCGCACCCTTCTTTCTGTCGAGAACGGGAACGAAGTTGACGTCGTAGCTACTGATTTTAGCAAAGCCTTCGACAAAATCTCTCACAAAATCATCATTCTAAAATTAAACTATATTGGCCTCCCTCCCCGACTCATTTCTTGGATCAGTTCCTACCTCGATAATCGCCACTATAGCGTCCGTTTCGCCTCTTCGATTTCCAAACCCTTCTTATCCCGTTCCGGTGTCCCCCAGGGCAGTCATCTCGGCCCTTTACTTTTCATATTGTCCATCAACGATGTCGTGAACGTTATCAATCACTCTGACATCCTAATCTATGCTGACGATATGAAAATCTTCAAACAAATTTCCGACACATCCGATTCATCGCTACTCCAAAACGTTCTAGACAATTTTCGTACCTGGTGCTCAAAAAACTTTCTCGATCTAAATATATCCAAATGCCAAGCGATTACCTTCTCCCGTAAGCGCACCTCTACTCCTCCCAGATCCTACACCCTCTCTGGAGAACCCATCCCATCTGTTACCTCCCTCTGTGATCTTGGTGTCATATGCGATAGTGAACTCAACTTCCGTTCCCACATAGATCACGTTATAAGCAGGGCCAATTCTACTCTTGGCTTTGTCAAACGATGGTCTAAGGAGTTCTCTGATCCTTACGTTACCAAATCGCTCTTCATTTTCTTCGTCAGACCCCTCCTTGAGTATGCCTGTCAGGTTTGGTCTCCCTCGCAATCCTCTACCATTAACAGAATTGAATCAGTCCAGCGTAGATTCATTCGTTTTGCCCTGCGCAACCTCCCGTGGACTGATCACCTCAACCTCCCTCCGTATGAAGACCGCCTAAAACTAATTGACCTTCAACCTCTCTCCTTCCGTCGTGATATCGCTGATATCGTCTTCGTCCACCAAGTCCTAGCTGGTCTCATCGATTGCCCCGACCTCCTACATAGCATATCCCTCAACACTAACCCCCGCAATGTTAGATCTTTCCCCACCTTTCGTCTTGCGACCCACCGTACCAATTATGGCCACTTCGAACCCTTCACTAGAATGCTACGGAAGGTCAACAACTCTACTGCCTTCGATTTCCACCTCGAGAAATCCTCCCTTAAGCGCGCCCTATCCCAGCCTGTTCCACGCCCCCTTTGACTGATCAATTTAGGTTAATGTTATTCTAGTCGTAGTTTAAGTAAATTTCTGTAGCTTGTACTAAGCGAAACAATAAATATGCATTATGTCTACTTTCTTTTGGAAAAAAAATAAAAAATTAAAAAAAAATGTTTAACGGAAAAAAATACATTCAAAATTTTTTTTTTTCAAATGAAAAAAAAAGTAAGAAAAAAATTTTGTAGCCCAGTGTTTTTTTGACAGTTAACTCTTTATTATGTCTACTTTCTTTTGGAAAAAAATAAAAAATTAAAAAAAAATTTTTAACGGAAAAAAATACATTCAAAAATTTTTTTTTTCAAATGCAAAAAAAAGTAAGAAAAAAATTTTGTAGCCCAGTGTTTTTTTGACAGTTAACTCTTTATTATATACTCGAGCAGTCGTCGCGAGCGGACGTGTTATTTTGAACCTCCGAAGCCCCAATTGTGCTAAGTAAACAAAGTGCAATCCATCCAGTGTGCAGTTGTGCAATTGATGAATTTTCACGGAGTTTCACGGAAGTGCAGCCTCAACACAGGTGTTTCCCAACAAACTAACGATCAGCTGTCTGAGATTGACAGGTGACCTACCTACGTCTGTCCATCATCGAGCGGTTCCTCGACCCCATCGTCACCCTAGGCTCAAACCACTGCTCTTTCTATCCAGCGGCTTTCAATTATATTTCTTCATGGATACTTGCCACATCTGCTCGGATCCCATCTCTGATCGCAAGATTGGGTGTATGGGTGTTTGTTATCACGCATTTCACGCCTCTTGTCTTAAACGAGGTACTAAAATCAGCGCCGACGGCTTGATCACCTGCGATGAGTGCGCTGACATTAAACCTTGCCATGTCCTACGCTTCATCAGTTCCTTCGCTAACAAGATTTACTCCGAACAATCCATCATCGCTACTAAGGTCAACTCTATCTTCTCCAGTATCGGTGGTCTACAGTCATTATCCGACGATATTACACAGGTTTATCAAAAGTTGGACAAAATTTTGGACTCAACCGGGCAATTCGACTCAAACTCATCGGAAATTCTTTCCAAATTTCATACCGTCGCGAATAAAATATCTTCCGTCTCCTCATCCATCGATGACCTGCGGGAGCATCTCTCTGAGTTTGCCCAGACCTCATCTCCGGGTTCGTCTACTTTGATTCCTGTCCTCGACGACCTACGGCGGAGCATTAAGCAACTCAAAGCCGATATCAGCTCCTGGAATTGCTCAGCCTCGCTTAACTCGGACCTGGTGCGCTCACTCTCTGTCGATGTAAAAAGTCTGTTGGCCCGCCCTGCGACCTCTACACCCCCCGCTGTTCCGATGGAGACCTGTCAAGATTCTACTCTCCATCCGGAGAGTGCTTCCAACTCGCCTCGCCAGCAGATCGAGATCTGCCGAGATTCTACTCCCCATCCGGATAGTGCTTCTAACTCGCCTCGCCAGCACCTTGAACCAGTTCTTGCACCTCCCTCCGCCCCAGCCCCATCGATCGTAATGTTCGGCACAACGTGGACCAAAGATGATTGGATTCAAAGGATTTCCAGGCTGCGCAATAACAACATCCACACTGATGGTGACTCATCGTCATTCCTCGTAAGTGGGGTCCCCCGCTACTCCGATGTATCCTGGATACGGAGCTTCTTCAAGCAGCACTTCTCCTTCTATCCTATCAGCTGTTCTAAAATCTCGTCAGCCGGTTCAAATTGCTTCCGCGTCCATGTCCCATCAAAATACACCTGGCTTCTCACCGACCCTTCTAGACGCTGCATAACGATAGACAACATCCGTATCTCTAAGTATAACAAGTCCTCTAAGTCTTCTAAGTATAACAAGTCCTCTAAGTCAGTTAAGTTCAGCCTTAGTTCATCTAACTCTAATACTAGCCTTACCATTAATCCTAACAGTAGTCTAAATACTAAATCTAAATCACGACCATCGAGTCCACATCCCTCCTCCCTAAAGACTCGCGATGACTTCAAGCCCTCCTTGCCCAAACCTGCTAGAAAACCTAAACCACCTAGCATTCGCCAGCGTCCTTCCTCTCCCGTCTCTGCTACTAACTCTAGCAACTGGCAACTTAAAGCTAGCTTATTTCCAAACTTTAAGCAAGCTACCCCCTTTAAGTACCCTAACTTCGTGTACTCTCATACTTTAAACCCCCCAACCCCATCCTCTCCGACTGTAACTACTGGCTCCTCTGTTACTGCCTCCTCCATTTCCAATAAGCGTAACCCTACTTCAGCTCCCTCCGATCCCACTCTCACGGACCGCACCCCCTCACCCGCCACCGCCTCGGCCTCTCCCCCCTCAACCTCTCCTCCTCCCGTTGCCGACAAACCTTCCTTTATTGACCCTCTTCTTCCCCCGGTTGTTAAACTAACTAGGCTATCGGCCGAATCTCCTGATGGCCGCTACTTACTTTCTCGCCTTCGTGAACGCAGGATATATGATAACGTACGACTCTACCTTGCCTACCTTCATGACAAAGCGGATCACATCTGCATTGACGGCAAAACTCGTACTAACGTCATTGTCTCATTACACCAAGAGGGTCTCCCGACCGACCCCACTGTCCTGAGACAGCTTTTCCTTAAGTTCCGCGCAGCATTCTACGTCCCACCCCAACAAATTTCTGACGATCTGACCGCCTACGCCTCTTACCTCAGTTCCAAACGCATTTCCCATCTACAGAAATGTCGCATGGACTCGAAAAATTATTTTTGCTCCTAACCCCCCCACCCTCTCCTCCCCTCCTCTGCCCATCCCCACCAAATCTTTTACCTGCTGCTCGATTTACTACCAGAATGTCAGAGGGCTTCGCTCCAAAACCCAAAACGTTTTTCTAAAATCCCTATCCCTCCCCTACGACATCTTCGCCCTCTCGGAAACGAACCTAACCTCCGGAATCAACAACTATGAACTATTCTCATCCGACTTCAGTGTTTTTCGCACCGATGGATGCGCAACTAATTCCGGTTCCTCTGGTCGCGGCGTCCTTATTGCTGTTCACAACCGTCTCAGCTCCACCTTGATCAATTCCTCTAACTCATCTTCTTTTGAATGGGTATGCGTTAAAATCTCTCTTGATCGCCGCTCCCTCTTCATCTTGTGCTGCTACATTCGCCCTGCTCAGCCTCTCCAAGCCTACTCACACGCAACTGTAGCACTCGATGCTGTGTCGGCTCTCGCCCATCCCCTCGACGGCATTATTGTCTTGGGTGATTTTAACCTCCCTCATCTCATCTGGTCCCTCTCCGACGATGACTCCTCCTATTTCGCTACTAACGTGTCCTCTTCAACCGAGTCTCTAATTATCGACCACTTCTCCGATTCTAGCCTCTACCAAATGAGTGGCGTCAAAAACCACCTTGGCAGACAGCTTGACCTTATCTTCTCTACTAATCCGCTGGACTCAGTTGTTACTGAAAGTCGCCACCTTCTTTCTACTCTTGATTTACATCACCCCCCCCTCTTTCTATCTTTTTCCTATGAACCGTCTACCCCTCTTACTATCTCTGAAACCCGCTATCACTACAATTTTCGTAAAGCCGACTTTGCGAAACTTAACCTCCTTTTAAGTCACTCCAGCATCCTAACATCCCTAGAAGATTTGCAACTACCTATTAATAACTGTGTCTCCCTATTCTATACCGAACTCTTCAACTGTATGTCAAAATGTGTACCCTTTGAGCCCGTTATAAACCGCTCCTCATCACCACCCTGGTACGATAAAGAGCTCCGCTCCCTGCGTAACAAAAGGAACAAACTTTGGCATTCCTTCCTCCTGTCTAAGTCCAATACTGACTACTCTTCCTACTCAGCCATTTCCTCACTCTTTTCCGAACGTTGTGAATCCCTTTACAAAGACTACCTGACTTCTATGCAATCCAAACTTATTTCCGATCCTAAGCAATTCTATAAGTTCATTAATGTTAAGCGCAAATCTAACGGCTACCCCTCTATCCTTAAACTCGGCGACTCATCCTCGTCCAACCCTACAGAAATCGCCGATCTGTTTGCCGAATTTTTTAGTCAATCCTTCTGCGATCTTGTCTCCGACCCTGACCTTAACTACTTCTCCGCCCTAGAAAACTGTGCTCAAACCTCCTTCGTCTCCATAAACATTGACCCTTCTCTAGTTGCTTCTAAGATCAGTGCGCTCGTCGACGATACTGACCCCGGTCCTGACGGCATTCCTGCTATTGTCCTCAAGAAATGCCTTGCCCATCTAATTCAACCTCTTACCCACCTCTTCCAACTTTCCCTTTCTGAGGGTACTTTTCCTGATCACTGGAAGGACTCTTATATTACCCCTATCCATAAAAAGGGTTGTAAAAGCGATATCTCAAATTACCGTCCGATCGCTAAACTTTCATGCATCCCTAAACTCTTCGAAAGCCTCATCTATGACTCCTTGTCGTTCCACTGCAAGTCCATCCTATCTCCATCTCAACACGGATTTATCAAAGGTAGATCTACTACGACCAACTTATCTACCTTTGTGTCTCGCACCCTTCTTTCTGTCGAGAACGGGAACGAAGTTGACGTCGTAGCTACTGATTTTAGCAAAGCCTTCGACAAAATCTCTCACAAAATCATCATTCTAAAATTAAACTATATTGGCCTCCCTCCCCGACTCATTTCTTGGATCAGTTCCTACCTCGATAATCGCCACTATAGCGTCCGTTTCGCCTCTTCGATTTCCAAACCCTTCTTATCCCGTTCCGGTGTCCCCCAGGGCAGTCATCTCGGCCCTTTACTTTTCATATTGTCCATCAACGATGTCGTGAACGTTATCAATCACTCTGACATCCTAATCTATGCTGACGATATGAAAATCTTCAAACAAATTTCCGACACATCCGATTCATCGCTACTCCAAAACGTTCTAGACAATTTTCGTACCTGGTGCTCAAAAAACTTTCTCGATCTAAATATATCCAAATGCCAAGCGATTACCTTCTCCCGTAAGCGCACCTCTACTCCTCCCAGATCCTACACCCTCTCTGGAGAACCCATCCCATCTGTTACCTCCCTCTGTGATCTTGGTGTCATATGCGATAGTGAACTCAACTTCCGTTCCCACATAGATCACGTTATAAGCAGGGCCAATTCTACTCTTGGCTTTGTCAAACGATGGTCTAAGGAGTTCTCTGATCCTTACGTTACCAAATCGCTCTTCATTTTCTTCGTCAGACCCCTCCTTGAGTATGCCTGTCAGGTTTGGTCTCCCTCGCAATCCTCTACCATTAACAGAATTGAATCAGTCCAGCGTAGATTCATTCGTTTTGCCCTGCGCAACCTCCCGTGGACTGATCACCTCAACCTCCCTCCGTATGAAGACCGCCTAAAACTAATTGACCTTCAACCTCTCTCCTTCCGTCGTGATATCGCTGATATCGTCTTCGTCCACCAAGTCCTAGCTGGTCTCATCGATTGCCCCGACCTCCTACATAGCATATCCCTCAACACTAACCCCCGCAATGTTAGATCTTTCCCCACCTTTCGTCTTGCGACCCACCGTACCAATTATGGCCACTTCGAACCCTTCACTAGAATGCTACGGAAGGTCAACAACTCTACTGCCTTCGATTTCCACCTCGAGAAATCCTCCCTTAAGCGCGCCCTATCCCAGCCTGTTCCACGCCCCCTTTGACTGATCAATTTAGGTTAATGTTATTCTAGTCGTAGTTTAAGTAAATTTCTGTAGCTTGTACTAAGCGAAACAATAAATATGCATTATGTCTACTTTCTTTTGGAAAAAAAATAAAAAATTAAAAAAAAATGTTTAACGGAAAAAAATACATTCAAAATTTTTTTTTTTCAAATGAAAAAAAAAGTAAGAAAAAAATTTTGTAGCCCAGTGTTTTTTTGACAGTTAACTCTTTATTATGTCTACTTTCTTTTGGAAAAAAATAAAAAATTAAAAAAAAATTTTTAACGGAAAAAAATACATTCAAAAATTTTTTTTTTCAAATGCAAAAAAAAGTAAGAAAAAAATTTTGTAGCCCAGTGTTTTTTTGACAGTTAACTCTTTATTATATACTCGAGCAGTCGTCGCGAGCGGACGTGTTATTTTGAACCTCCGAAGCCCCAATTGTGCTAAGTAAACAAAGTGCAATCCATCCAGTGTGCAGTTGTGCAATTGATGAATTTTCACGGAGTTTCACGGAAGTGCAGCCTCAACACAGGTGTTTCCCAACAAACTAACGATCAGCTGTCTGAGATTGACAGGTGACCTACCTACGTCTGTCCATCATCGAGCGGTTCCTCGACCCCATCGTCACCCTAGGCTCAAACCACTGCTCTTTCTATCCAGCGGCTTTCAATTATATTTCTTCATGGATACTTGCCACATCTGCTCGGATCCCATCTCTGATCGCAAGATTGGGTGTATGGGTGTTTGTTATCACGCATTTCACGCCTCTTGTCTTAAACGAGGTACTAAAATCAGCGCCGACGGCTTGATCACCTGCGATGAGTGCGCTGACATTAAACCTTGCCATGTCCTACGCTTCATCAGTTCCTTCGCTAACAAGATTTACTCCGAACAATCCATCATCGCTACTAAGGTCAACTCTATCTTCTCCAGTATCGGTGGTCTACAGTCATTATCCGACGATATTACACAGGTTTATCAAAAGTTGGACAAAATTTTGGACTCAACCGGGCAATTCGACTCAAACTCATCGGAAATTCTTTCCAAATTTCATACCGTCGCGAATAAAATATCTTCCGTCTCCTCATCCATCGATGACCTGCGGGAGCATCTCTCTGAGTTTGCCCAGACCTCATCTCCGGGTTCGTCTACTTTGATTCCTGTCCTCGACGACCTACGGCGGAGCATTAAGCAACTCAAAGCCGATATCAGCTCCTGGAATTGCTCAGCCTCGCTTAACTCGGACCTGGTGCGCTCACTCTCTGTCGATGTAAAAAGTCTGTTGGCCCGCCCTGCGACCTCTACACCCCCCGCTGTTCCGATGGAGACCTGTCAAGATTCTACTCTCCATCCGGAGAGTGCTTCCAACTCGCCTCGCCAGCAGATCGAGATCTGCCGAGATTCTACTCCCCATCCGGATAGTGCTTCTAACTCGCCTCGCCAGCACCTTGAACCAGTTCTTGCACCTCCCTCCGCCCCAGCCCCATCGATCGTAATGTTCGGCACAACGTGGACCAAAGATGATTGGATTCAAAGGATTTCCAGGCTGCGCAATAACAACATCCACACTGATGGTGACTCATCGTCATTCCTCGTAAGTGGGGTCCCCCGCTACTCCGATGTATCCTGGATACGGAGCTTCTTCAAGCAGCACTTCTCCTTCTATCCTATCAGCTGTTCTAAAATCTCGTCAGCCGGTTCAAATTGCTTCCGCGTCCATGTCCCATCAAAATACACCTGGCTTCTCACCGACCCTTCTAGACGCTGCATAACGATAGACAACATCCGTATCTCTAAGTATAACAAGTCCTCTAAGTCTTCTAAGTATAACAAGTCCTCTAAGTCAGTTAAGTTCAGCCTTAGTTCATCTAACTCTAATACTAGCCTTACCATTAATCCTAACAGTAGTCTAAATACTAAATCTAAATCACGACCATCGAGTCCACATCCCTCCTCCCTAAAGACTCGCGATGACTTCAAGCCCTCCTTGCCCAAACCTGCTAGAAAACCTAAACCACCTAGCATTCGCCAGCGTCCTTCCTCTCCCGTCTCTGCTACTAACTCTAGCAACTGGCAACTTAAAGCTAGCTTATTTCCAAACTTTAAGCAAGCTACCCCCTTTAAGTACCCTAACTTCGTGTACTCTCATACTTTAAACCCCCCAACCCCATCCTCTCCGACTGTAACTACTGGCTCCTCTGTTACTGCCTCCTCCATTTCCAATAAGCGTAACCCTACTTCAGCTCCCTCCGATCCCACTCTCACGGACCGCACCCCCTCACCCGCCACCGCCTCGGCCTCTCCCCCCTCAACCTCTCCTCCTCCCGTTGCCGACAAACCTTCCTTTATTGACCCTCTTCTTCCCCCGGTTGTTAAACTAACTAGGCTATCGGCCGAATCTCCTGATGGCCGCTACTTACTTTCTCGCCTTCGTGAACGCAGGATATATGATAACGTACGACTCTACCTTGCCTACCTTCATGACAAAGCGGATCACATCTGCATTGACGGCAAAACTCGTACTAACGTCATTGTCTCATTACACCAAGAGGGTCTCCCGACCGACCCCACTGTCCTGAGACAGCTTTTCCTTAAGTTCCGCGCAGCATTCTACGTCCCACCCCAACAAATTTCTGACGATCTGACCGCCTACGCCTCTTACCTCAGTTCCAAACGCATTTCCCATCTACAGAAATGTCGCATGGACTCGAAAAATTATTTTTGCTCCTAACCCCCCCACCCTCTCCTCCCCTCCTCTGCCCATCCCCACCAAATCTTTTACCTGCTGCTCGATTTACTACCAGAATGTCAGAGGGCTTCGCTCCAAAACCCAAAACGTTTTTCTAAAATCCCTATCCCTCCCCTACGACATCTTCGCCCTCTCGGAAACGAACCTAACCTCCGGAATCAACAACTATGAACTATTCTCATCCGACTTCAGTGTTTTTCGCACCGATGGATGCGCAACTAATTCCGGTTCCTCTGGTCGCGGCGTCCTTATTGCTGTTCACAACCGTCTCAGCTCCACCTTGATCAATTCCTCTAACTCATCTTCTTTTGAATGGGTATGCGTTAAAATCTCTCTTGATCGCCGCTCCCTCTTCATCTTGTGCTGCTACATTCGCCCTGCTCAGCCTCTCCAAGCCTACTCACACGCAACTGTAGCACTCGATGCTGTGTCGGCTCTCGCCCATCCCCTCGACGGCATTATTGTCTTGGGTGATTTTAACCTCCCTCATCTCATCTGGTCCCTCTCCGACGATGACTCCTCCTATTTCGCTACTAACGTGTCCTCTTCAACCGAGTCTCTAATTATCGACCACTTCTCCGATTCTAGCCTCTACCAAATGAGTGGCGTCAAAAACCACCTTGGCAGACAGCTTGACCTTATCTTCTCTACTAATCCGCTGGACTCAGTTGTTACTGAAAGTCGCCACCTTCTTTCTACTCTTGATTTACATCACCCCCCCCTCTTTCTATCTTTTTCCTATGAACCGTCTACCCCTCTTACTATCTCTGAAACCCGCTATCACTACAATTTTCGTAAAGCCGACTTTGCGAAACTTAACCTCCTTTTAAGTCACTCCAGCATCCTAACATCCCTAGAAGATTTGCAACTACCTATTAATAACTGTGTCTCCCTATTCTATACCGAACTCTTCAACTGTATGTCAAAATGTGTACCCTTTGAGCCCGTTATAAACCGCTCCTCATCACCACCCTGGTACGATAAAGAGCTCCGCTCCCTGCGTAACAAAAGGAACAAACTTTGGCATTCCTTCCTCCTGTCTAAGTCCAATACTGACTACTCTTCCTACTCAGCCATTTCCTCACTCTTTTCCGAACGTTGTGAATCCCTTTACAAAGACTACCTGACTTCTATGCAATCCAAACTTATTTCCGATCCTAAGCAATTCTATAAGTTCATTAATGTTAAGCGCAAATCTAACGGCTACCCCTCTATCCTTAAACTCGGCGACTCATCCTCGTCCAACCCTACAGAAATCGCCGATCTGTTTGCCGAATTTTTTAGTCAATCCTTCTGCGATCTTGTCTCCGACCCTGACCTTAACTACTTCTCCGCCCTAGAAAACTGTGCTCAAACCTCCTTCGTCTCCATAAACATTGACCCTTCTCTAGTTGCTTCTAAGATCAGTGCGCTCGTCGACGATACTGACCCCGGTCCTGACGGCATTCCTGCTATTGTCCTCAAGAAATGCCTTGCCCATCTAATTCAACCTCTTACCCACCTCTTCCAACTTTCCCTTTCTGAGGGTACTTTTCCTGATCACTGGAAGGACTCTTATATTACCCCTATCCATAAAAAGGGTTGTAAAAGCGATATCTCAAATTACCGTCCGATCGCTAAACTTTCATGCATCCCTAAACTCTTCGAAAGCCTCATCTATGACTCCTTGTCGTTCCACTGCAAGTCCATCCTATCTCCATCTCAACACGGATTTATCAAAGGTAGATCTACTACAACCAACTTATCTACCTTTGTGTCTCGCACCCTTCTTTCTGTCGAGAACGGGAACGAAGTTGACGTCGTAGCTACTGATTTTAGCAAAGCCTTCGACAAAATCTCTCACAAAATCATCATTCTAAAATTAAACTATATTGGCCTCCCTCCCCGACTCATTTCTTGGATCAGTTCCTACCTCGATAATCGCCACTATAGCGTCCGTTTCGCCTCTTCGATTTCCAAACCCTTCTTATCCCGTTCCGGTGTCCCCCAGGGCAGTCATCTCGGCCCTTTACTTTTCATATTGTCCATCAACGATGTCGTGAACGTTATCAATTACTCTGACATCCTAATCTATGCTGACGATATGAAAATCTTCAAACAAATTTCCGACACATCCGATTCATCGCTACTCCAAAACGACCTAGACAATTTTCGTACCTGGTGCTCAAAAAACTTTCTCGATCTAAATATATCCAAATGCCAAGCGATTACCTTCTCCCGTAAGCGCACCTCTACTCCTCCCAGATCCTACACCCTCTCTGGAGAACCCATCCCATCTGTTACCTCCCTCTGTGATCTTGGTGTCATATGCGATAGTGAACTCAACTTCCGTTCCCACATAGATCACGTTATAAGCAGGGCCAATTCTACTCTTGGCTTTGTCAAACGATGGTCTAAGGAGTTCTCTGATCCTTACGTTACCAAATCGCTCTTCATTTTCTTCGTCAGACCCCTCCTTGAGTATGCCTGTCAGGTTTGGTCTCCCTCGCAATCCTCTACCATTAACAGAATTGAATCAGTCCAGCGTAGATTCATTCGTTTTGCCCTGCGCAACCTCCCGTGGACTGATCACCTCAACCTCCCTCCGTATGAAGACCGCCTAAAACTAATTGACCTTCAACCTCTCTCCTTCCGTCGTGATATCGCTGATATCGTCTTCGTCCACCAAGTCCTAGCTGGTCTCATCGATTGCCCCGACCTCCTACATAGCATATCCCTCAACACTAACCCCCGCAATGTTAGATCTTTCACCTTTCACCTTTCGTCTTGCGACCCACCGTACCAATTATGGCCACTTCGAACCCTTCACTAGAATGCTACGGAAGGTCAACAACTCTACTGCCTTCGATTTCCACCTCGAGAAATCCTCCCTTAAGCGCGCCCTATCCCAGCCTGTTCCACGCCCCCTTTGACTGATCAATTTAGGTTAATGTTATTCTAGTCGTAGTTTAAGTAAATTTCTGTAGCTTGTACTAAGCGAAACAATAAATATGCATTATGTCTACTTTCTTTTGGAAAAAAAATAAAAAATTAAAAAAAAATGTTTAACGGAAAAAAATACATTCAAAATTTTTTTTTTTCAAATGCAAAAAAAAGTAAGAACAAAATTTTGTAGCCCAGTGTTTTTTTGACAGTTAACTCTTTATTATGTCTACTTTCTTTTGGAAAAAAAAATAAAAAATAAAAAATTTTTTTTAACGGAAAAAAATACATTCAAAATTTTTTTTTTTCAAATGCAAAAAAAAGTAAGAAAAAAATTTTGTAGCCCAGTGTTTTTTTGACAGTTAACTCTTTATTATGTCTACTTTCTTTTGGAAAAAAAAATAAAAAATTAAAAAAACATTTTTAACGGAAAAAAATACATTCAAAATTTTTTTTTTCCAAATGCAAAAAAAGGTAAGAAAAAGATTTTGTAGCCCAGTGTTTTTTTGACAGTTAACTCTTTATTATGTCTACTTTCTTTTGGAAAAAAAATAAAAAATTAAAAAAATTTTTTTAACGGAAAAAAATACATTCAAACATTTTTTTTTTCAAATGCAAAAAAAAGTAAGAAAATAATTTTGTAGCCCAGTGTTTTTTTGACAGTTAACTCTTTATTATGTCTACTTTCTTTTGGAAAAAAATTAAAAAAATTTTTTTAACGGAAAAAAATACATTCAAACATTTTTTTTTCAAATGCAAAAAAAATAAGAAAAAAATTTTGTAGCCCAGTGTTTTTTTGACAGTTAACTCTTTATTATGTCTACTTTCTTTTGGAAAAAAAATAAAAAATTAAAAAAAAATTTTTAACGGAAAAAAACACATTCAAAAATTTTTTTTTTCAAATGCAAAAAAAAGTAAGAAAAAAATTTTGTAGCCCAGTGTTTTTTTGACAGTTAACTCTTTATTATGTCTACTTTCTTTTGGAAAAAAAATAAAAAATTTAAAAAACACTTTTAACGGAAAAAAAAAACATTCAAAAATTTTATTTTCAAATGCAAAAAAAAATAAGAAAAAAATTTTGTAGCCCAGTGTTTTTTTGACAGTTAACTCTTTATTATGTCTACTTTCTTTTGGAAAAAAAATAAAAAATTAAAAAAAAATTTTTAACGGAAAAAAATACATTCAAAATTTTTTTTTTTCAAATGCAAAAAAAAGTAAGAAAAAAATTTTGTAGCCCAGTGTTTTTTTGACAGTTAACTCTTTATTATGTCTACTTTCTTTTGGAAAAAAAATAAAAAATTAAAAAAAAATTTTTAACGGAAAAAAATACATTCAAAAATTTTTTTTTTTCAAATGCAAAAAAAAGTAAGAAAAAAATTTTGTAGCCCAGTGTTTTTTTGACAGTTAACTCTTTATTATGTCTACTTTCTTTTGGAAAAAAAATAAAAAATTAAAAAAAATGTTTAACGGAAAAAAATACATTCAAAAATTTTTTTTTTCAAATGCAAAAAAAAGTAAGAAAAAAATTTTGTAGCCCAGTGTTTTTTTGACAGTTAACTCTTTATTATGTCTACTTTCTTTTGGAAAAAAAAATAAAAAATTAAAAATGTTTTTTAACGGAAAAAAATACATTCAAAATTTTTTTTTTTCAAATGCAAAAAAAAGTAAGAAAAAAATTTTGTAGCCCAGTGTTTTTTTGACAGTTAACTCTTTATTATGTCTACTTTCTTTTGGAAAAAAAATAAAAAATTAAAAAAAAATTTTTAACGGAATAAAACACATTCAAAAGTTTTTTTTTTCAAATGCAAAAGTAAGAAAAAAATTTTGTAGCCCAGTGTTTTTTTGGCAGTTAACTCTTTATTATGTCTACTTTCTTTTGGAAAAAAAATAAAAAATTAAAAAAAAATTTTTAACGGAAAAAAACACATTCAAAAATATTTTTTTTCAAATGCAAAAAAAAGTAAGAAAAAAATTTTGTAGCCCAGTGTTTTTTTGACAGTTAACTCTTTATTATGTCTACTTTCTTTTGGAAAAAAAAATAAAAAATTAAAAATGGTTTTTAACGGAAAAAAATACATTCAAAAATTTTTTTTTTCAAATGCAAAAAAAAGTAAGAAAAAAATTTTGTAGCCCAGTGTTTTTTTGACAGTTAACTCTTTATTATGTCTACTTTCTTTTGGAAAAAAAATAAAAAATTAAAAAAAATGTTTAACGGAAAAAAATACATTCAAAAATTTTTTTTTTCAAATGCAAAAAAAAGTAAGAAAAAAATTTTGTAGCCCAGTGTTTTTTTGACAGTTAACTCTTTATTATGTCTACTTTCTTTTGGAAAAAAAAATAAAAAATTAAAAATGTTTTTTAACGGAAAAAAATACATTCAAAATTTTTTTTTTTCAAATGCAAAAAAAAGTAAGAAAAAAATTTTGTAGCCCAGTGTTTTTTTGACAGTTAACTCTTTATTATGTCTACTTTCTTTTGGAAAAAAAATAAAAAATTAAAAAAAAATTTTTAACGGAATAAAACACATTCAAAAGTTTTTTTTTTCAAATGCAAAAGTAAGAAAAAAATTTTGTAGCCCAGTGTTTTTTTGGCAGTTAACTCTTTATTATGTCTACTTTCTTTTGGAAAAAAAATAAAAAATTAAAAAAAAATTTTTAACGGAAAAAAACACATTCAAAAATATTTTTTTTCAAATGCAAAAAAAAGTAAGAAAAAAATTTTGTAGCCCAGTGTTTTTTTGACAGTTAACTCTTTATTATGTCTACTTTCTTTTGGAAAAAAAAATAAAAAATTAAAAATGGTTTTTAACGGAAAAAAATACATTCAAAAATATTTTTTTTCAAATGCAAAAAAAAGTAAGAAAAAAATTTTGTAGCCCAGTGTTTTTTTGACAGTAAACTCTTTATTATGTCTACTTTCTTTTGGAAAAAAAATAAAAAATTAAAAATGTTTTCTAACGGAAAAAAATACATTCAAAAATTTTTTTTTTCAAATGCAAAAAAAAGTAAGAAAAAAATTTTGTAGCCCAGTGTTTTTTTGACAGTTAACTCTTTATTATGTCTACCTTCTTTTGGAAAAAAAATAAAAAATTAAAAATGTTTTTTAACGGAAAAAAATACATTCAAAATTTTTTTTTTCAAATGCAAAAAAAAGTAAGAAAAAAATTTTGTAGCCCAGTGTTTTTTTGACAGTTAACTCTTTATTACGTCTACTTTCTTTTGGAAACAAAATAAAAAATTAAAAAAAAATTTTTAACGGAAAAAAACACATTCAAAATTTTTTTTTTTCAAATGCAAAAAAAAGTAAGAAAAAAATTTTGTAGCCCAGTGTTTTTTTGACAGTTAACTCTTTATTATGTCTACTTTCTTTTGGAAAAAAAATAAAAAATTAAAAAAAAATGTTTAACGGAAAAAAATACATTCAAAATTTTTTTTTTTCAAATGCAAAAAAAAGTAAGAAAAAAATTTTGTAGCCCAGTGTTTATTTGGCAGTTAACTCTTTATTATGTCTACTTTCTTTTGGCAAAAAAATAAAAAATTAAAAAAAAATTTTTAACGGAAAAAAATACATTCAAAAAATTTTTTTTTCAAATGCAAAAAAAAGTAAGAAAAAAATTTTGTAGCCCAGTGTTTTTTTGACAGTTAACTCTTTATTATGTCTACTTTCTTTTGGAAAAAAAATAAAAAATTAAAAAAAAAATTTTAACGGAAAAAAATACATTCAAAAATTTTTTTTTTCAAATGCAAAAAAAAGTAAGAAAAAAATTTTGTAGCCCAGTGTTTTTTTGACAGTTAACTCTTTATTATGTCTACTTTCTTTTGGAAAAAAAATAAAAAATAAAAAATTTTTTTTAACGGAAAAAAATACATTCAAAATTTTTTTTTTTCAAATGCAAAAAAAAGTAAGAAAAAAATTTTGTAGCCCAGTGTTTTTTTGACAGTTAACTCTTTATTATGTCTACTTTCTTTTGCAAAAAAAAATAAAAAATTAAAAAAAAATTTTTAACGGAAAAAAATACATTCAAAATTTTTTTTTTTCAAATGCAAAAAAAGGTAAGAAAAAAATTTTGTAGCCCAGTGTTTTTTTGACAGTTAACTCTTTATTATGTCTACTTTCTTTTGGAAAAAAAATAAAAAATTAAAAAAATTTTTTTAACGGAAAAAAATACATTCAAAATTTTTTTTTTTCAAATGCAAAAAAAGGTAAGAAAAAAATTTTGTAGCCCAGTGTTTTTTTGACAGTTAACTCTTTATTATGTCTACTTTCTTTTGGAAAAAAATAAAAAATTAAAAAAAAATTTTTAACGGAAAAAAATACATTCAAAATTTTTTTTTTTCAAATGCAAAAAAAAGTAACAAAAAAATTTTGTAGCCCAGTGTTTTTTTGACAGTTAACTCTTTATTATGTCTACTTTCTTTTGGAAAAAAAATAAAAAATTAAAAAAATTTTTTTAACGGAAAAAAATACATTCAAACATTTTTTTTTTCAAATGCAAAAAAAAGTAAGAAAAAAATTTTGTAGCCCAGTGTTTTTTTGACAGTTAACTCTTTATTATGTCTACTTTCTTTTGGAAAAAAAAATAAAAAATTAAAAAAAAATTTTTAACGGAAAAAAATACATTCAAAATTTTTTTTTTTCAAATGCAAAAAAAAGTAAGAAAAAAATTTTGTAGCCCAGTGTTTTTTTGACAGTTAACTCTTTATTATGTCTACTTTCTTTTGGAAAAAAAAATAAAAAATTAAAAAAAAATTTTTAACGGAAAAAAATACATTCAAAATTTTTTTTTTTCAAATGCAAAAAAAGGTAAGAAAAAAATTTTGTAGGCCAGTGTTTTTTTGACAGTTAACTCTTTATTATGTCTACTTTCTTTTGGAAAAAAAATAAAAAATTAAAAAAAAATGTTTAACGGAAAAAAATACATTCAAAAATTTTTTTTTTCAAATGCAAAAAAAAGTAAGAAAAAAATTGTGTAGCCCAGTGTTTTTTTGACAGTTAACTCTTTATTATGTCTACTTTCTTTTGGAAAAAAAATAAATAATTAAAAAAATTTTTTTAACGGAAAAAAATACATTCAAACATTTTTTTTTTCAAATGCAAAAAAAAGTAAGAAAAAAATTTTGTAGCCCAGTGTTTTTTTGACAATTAACTCTTTATTATGTCTACTTTCTTTTGGAAAAAAAAAATAAAAAATTAAAAAAAAATTTTTAACGGAAAAAAATACATTCAAAATTTTTTTTTTTCAAATGCAAAAAAAAGTAAGAAAAAAATTTTGTAGCCCAGTGTTTTTTTGACAGTTAACTCTTTATTATGTCTACTTTCTTTTGGAAAAAAAATAAAAAATTAAAAAAAAATGTTTAACGGAAAAAATACATTCAAAAATTTTTTTTTTTCAAATGCAAAAAAAAGTAAGAAAAAAATTTTGTAGCCCAGTGTTTTTTTGACAGTTAACTCTTCATTATGTCTACTTTCGTTTGGAAAAAAAATAAAAAATTAAAAATAAATTTTTAACGGAAAAAAATACATTCAAAAATTTTTTTTTTCAAATGCAAAAAAAAGTAAGAAAAAAATTTTGTAGCCCAGTGTTTTTTTGACAGTTAACTCTTTATTATGTCTACTTTCTTTTGGAAAAAAATTAAAATAAAAAATTTTTTTTAACGGAAAAAAATACATTCAACATTTTTTTTTTTCAAATGCAAAAAAAAGTAAGAAAAAAATTTTGTAGCCCAGTGTTTTTTTGACAGTTAACTCTTTATTATGTCTACTTTCTTTTGGAAAAAAAATAAAAAATTAAAAATTGTTTTTAACGGAAAAAAATACATTCAAAATTTTTTTTTTTCAAATGCAAAAAAAAGTAAGAAAAAAATTTTGTAGCCCAGTGTTTTTTTGACAGTTAACTCTTTATTATGTCTACTTTCTTTTGGAGAAAAAATAAAAAATTAAAAAAAAATTTTTAACGGAAAAAAATAGATTCAAAATTTTTTTTTTTCAAATGCAAAAAAAAGTAAGAAAAAAATTTTGTAGCCCAGTGTTTTTTTGACAGTTAACTCTTTATTATGTCTACTTTCTTTTGGAAAAAAAATAAAAAATTAAAAAAAATTTTTTAACGGAAAAAAATACATTCAAACATTTTTTTTTTCAAATGCAAAAAAAAGTAAGAAAAAAATTTTGTAGCCCAGTGTTTTTCTGACAGTTAACTCTTTATTATGTCTACTTTCTTTTGGAAAAAAAATAAAAAATTAAAAAAATTTTTTTAACGGAAAAAAATACATTCAAAATTTTTTTTTTCAAATGCAAAAAAAAGTAAGAAAAAAATGTTGTAGCCCAGTGTTTTTTTGACAGTTAACTCTTTATTATGTCTACTTTCTTTTGGAGACAAAATAAAAAATTAAAAAAAAATTTTTAACGGAAAAAAATACATTCACAATTTTTTTTTTTCAAATGCAAAAAAAAGTAAGAAAAAAATTTTGTAGCCCAGTGTTTTTTTGACAGTTAACTCTTTATTATGTCTACTTTCTTTTGGAAAAAAAATAAAAAATTAAAAATGTTTTTTAACGGAAAAAAATACATTCAAAATTTTTTTTTTCAAATGCAAAAAAAAGTAAGAAAAAAATTTTGTAGCCCAGCGTTTTTTTGACAGTTAACTCTTTATTATGTCTACTTTCTTTTGGAAAAAAAATAAAAAATTAAAAAAAAATTTTTAACGGAAAAAAATACATTCAAAATTTTTTTTTTTCAAATGCAAAAAAAAGTAAGAAAAAAAAATTTTGTAGCCCAGTGTTTTTTTGACAGTTAACTCTTCATTATGTCTACTTTCTTTTGGAAAAAAAATAAAAAATTAAAAATAAATTTTTAACGGAAAAAAATACATTCAAAAATTTTTTTTTTCAAATGCAAAAAAAAGTAAGAAAAAAATTTTGTAGCCCAGTGTTTTTTTGACAGTTAACTCTTTATTATGTCTACTTTCTTTTGGAAAAAAAAATAAAAAATAAAAAATTTTTTTTAACGGAAAAAAATACATTCAACATTTTTTTTTTTCAAATGCAAAAAAAAGTAAGAAAAAAATTTTGTAGCCCAGTGTTTTTTTGACAGTTAACTCTTCATTATGTCTACTTTCTTTTGGAAAAAAAATAAAAAATTAAAAATAAATTTTTAACGGAAAAAAATACATTCAAAAATTTTTTTTTCAAATGCAAAAAAAAGTAAGAAAATATTTTGTAGCCCAGTGTTTTTTTGACAGTTAACTCTTTATTATGTCTACTTTCTTTTGGAAAAAAAAATAAAAAATAAAAAATTTTTTTTAACGGAAAAAAATACATTCAACATTTTTTTTTTTTCAAATGCAAAAAAAAGTAAGAAAAAAATTTTGTAGCCCAGTGTTTTTTTGACAGTTAACTCTTTATTATGTCTACTTTCTTTTGGAAAAAAAATAAAAAATTAAAAATTGTTTTTAACGGAAAAAAATACATTCAAAATTTTTTTTTTTCAAATGCAAAAAAAAGTAAGAAAAAAATTTTGTAGCCCAGTGTTTTTTTGACAGTTAACTCTTTATTATGTCTACTTTCTTTTGGAGAAAAAATAAAAAATTAAAAAAAAATTTTTAACGGAAAAAAAAGTAAGAAAAAAATTTTGTAGCCCAGTGTTTTTTTGACAGTTAACTCTTTATTATGTCTACTTTCTTTTGGAAAAAAAATAAAAAATTAAAAAAATTTTTTTAACGGAAAAAAATACATTCACACATTTTTTTTTTCAAATGCAAAAAAAAGTAAGAAAAAAATGTTGTAGCCCAGTGTTTTTTTGACAGTTAACTCTTTATTATGCCTACTTTCTTTTGGAAAAAAAATAAAAAATTAAAAAAATTTTTTTAACGGAAAAAAATACATTCAAACATTTTTTTTTCAAATGCAAAAAAAAGTAAGAAAAAAATTTTGTAGCCCAGTGTTTTTTTGACAGTTAACTCTTTATTATGTCTACTTTCTTTTGGAAAAAAAATAAAAAATTAGAAAAAAATTTTTAACGGAAAAAAATACATTCAAAATTTTTTTTTTCAAATGCAAAAAAAGTAAGAAAAAAATTTTGTAGCCCAGTGTTTTTTTGACAGTTAACTCTTTATTATGTCTACTTTCTTTTGGAAAAAAAATAAAAAATTAAAAAAAAGTTTTAACGGAAAAAAATACATTCAAAATTTTTTTTTTTCAAATGCAAAAAAAGTAAGAAAAAAATTGTGTAGCCCAGTGTTTTTTTGACAGTTAACTCTTTATTATGTCTACTTTCTTTTGGAAAAAAAAAATAAAAAATTAAAAAAATTTTTTTAACGGAAAAAAATACATTCAAATTTTTTTTTTTCAAATGCAAAAAAAAAGTAAGAAAAAAATTTTGTAGCCCAGTGTTTTTTTGACAGTTAACTCTTTATTATGTCTACTTTCTTTTGGAAAAAAAATAAAAAATTAAAAAAAAATGTTTAACGGAAAAAAATACATTCAAAATTTTTTTTTTTCAAATGCAAAAAAAAGTAAGAAAAAAATTTTGTAGCCCAGTGTTTTTTTGACAGTTAACTCTTTATTATGTCTACTTTCTTTTGGAAAAAAAAATTAAAAAAAAATTTTTAACGGAAAAAAATACATTCAAAAATTTTTTTTTTCAAATGCAAAAAAAAAGTAAGAAAAAAATTTTGTAGCCCAGTGTTTTTTTGACAGTTAACTCTTTATTATGTCTACTTTCTTTTGGAAAAAAAATAAAAAATTAAAAAAAAATGTTTGACGGAAAAAAATACATTCAAAAATTTTTTTTTTCAAATGCCAAAAAAAGTAAGAAAAAAATTTTGTAGCCCAGTGTTTTTTTGACAGTTAACTCTTTATTATGTCTACTTTCTTTTGGAAAAAAAAATAAAAAATTAAAAATGTTTTCTAACGGAAAAAAATACATTCAAAATTTTTTTTTTTCAAATGCAAAAAAAAAGTAAGAAAACAATTTTGTAGCCCAGTGTTTTTTTGACAGTTAACTCTTTATTATGTCTACTTTCTTTTGGAAAAAAAATAAAAAATTAAAAAAATTTTTTTAACGGAAAAAAATACATTCAAACATTTGTTTTTTCAAATGCAAAAAAAAGTAGTAAGAAAAAAATTTTGTAGCCCAGTGTTTTTTTGACAGTTAACTCTTTATTATGTCTACTTTCTTTTGGAAAAAAAATAAAAAATTAAAAAAAAATTTTTAACGGAAAAAAATACATTCAAAAATTTTTTTTTCAAATGCAAAAAAAAGTAAGAAAAAAATTTTGTAGCCCAGTGTTTTTTTGACAGTTAACTCTTTATTATGTCTACTTTCTTTTGGAAAAAAAAATAAAAAATTAAAAAAAAATTTTTAACGGAAAAAAATACATTCAAAATTATTTTTTTTCAAATGCAAAAAAAAATAAGAAAACAATTTTGTAGCCCAGTGTTTTTTTGACAGTTAACTCTTTATTATGTCTACTTTCTTTTGGAAAAAAAATAAAAAATTAAAAAAAAATTTTGAACGGAAAAAAATACATTAAAAATTTTTTTTTTCAAATGCAAAAAAAAGTAAGAAAAAAATTTTGTAGCCCAATGTTTTTTTGACAGTTAACTCTTTATTATGTCTACTTTCTTTTGGAAAAAAAATAAAAAATTAAAAATGTTTTTTAACGGAAAAAAATACATTCAAAATTTTTTTTTTTTCAAATGCAAAAAAAAGTAAGAAAAAAATTTTGTAGCCCAGTGTTTTTTTGACAGTTAACTCTTTATTATGTCTACTTTCTTTTGGAAAAAAAATAAAAAATTAAAAAAAAATTTTGAACGGAAAAAAATACATTAAAAATTTTTTTTTTCAAATGCAAAAAAAAGTAAGAAAAAAATTTTGTAGCCCAATGTTTTTTTGACAGTTAACTCTTTATTATGTCTACTTTCTTTTGGAAAAAAAATAAAAAATTAAAAATGTTTTTTAACGGAAAAAAATACATTCAAAATTTTTTTTTTTTCAAATGCAAAAAAAAATAAGAAAACAATTTTGTAGCCCAGTGTTTTTTTGACAGTTAACTCTTTATTATGTCACTTTCTTTTGGAAAAAAAATAAAAAATTAAAAAAAAATTTTGAACGGAAAAAAATACATTCAAACATTTTTTTTTCAAATGCAAAAAAAAGTAAGAAAAAAATTTTGTAGCCCAGTGTTTTTTTGACAGTTAACTCTTTATTATGTCTACTTTCTTTTGGAAAAAAAATAAAAAATTAAAAAAAAGTTTTAACGGAAAAAAATACATTCAAAATTTTTTTTTTTCAAATGCAAAAAAAGTAAGAAAAAAATTGTGTAGCCCAGTGTTTTTTTGACAGTTAACTCTTTATTATGTCTACTTTCTTTTGGAAAAAAAAAATAAAAAATTAAAAAAATTTTTTTAACGGAAAAAAATACATTCAAATTTTTTTTTTTCAAATGCAAAAAAAAAGTAAGAAAAAAATTTTGTAGCCCAGTGTTTTTTTGACAGTTAACTCTTTATTATGTCTACTTTCTTTTGGAAAAAAAATAAAAAATTAAAAAAATTTTTTTAACGGAAAAAAATACATTCAAACATTTTTTTTTTCAAATGCAAAAAAAAGTAAGAAAAAAATTTTGTAGCCCAGTGTTTTTTTGACAGTTAACTCTTTATTATGTCTACTTTCTTTTGGAAAGAAAATAAAAAATTAAAAAAATTTTTTTAACGGAAAAAAATACATTCAAACATTTTTTTTTTCAAATGCAAAAAAAAGTAAGAAAAAAATTTTGTAGCCCAGTGTTTTTTTGACAGTTAACTCTTTATTATGTCTACTTTCTTTTGGAAAAAAAATAAAAAATTAAAAAAAAATTTTTAACGGAAAAAAATACATTCAAAAATTTTTTTTTCAAATGCAAAAAAAAAGTAAGAAAAAAATTTTGTAGCCCAGTGTTTTTTTGACAGTTAACTCTTTATTATGTCTACTTTCTTTTGGAAAAAAAATAAAAAATTAAAAATTTTTTTTAACGGAAAACAATACATTCAAAAATTTTTTTTTCAAATACAAAAAAAAGTAAGAAAAAAATTTTGTAGCCCAGTGTTTTTTTGACAGTTAACTCTTTATTATGTCTACTTTCTTTTGGAAAAAAAATAAAAAATTAAAAATGTTTTTTAACGGAAAAAAATACATTCAAAATTTTTTTTTTCAAATGCAAAAAAAAGTAAGAAAAAAATTTTGTAGCCCAGTGTTTTTTTGACAGTTAACTCTTTATTATGTCTACTTTCTTTTGGAAAAAAAATAAAAAAAAATTTTTAACGGAAAAAAATACATTCAAAAAATTTTTTTTTCAAATGCAAAAAAAAGTAAGAAAAAAATTTTGTAGCCCAGTGTTTTTTTGACAGTTAACTCTTTATTATGTCTACTTTCTTTTGGAAAAAATATAAAAAATAAAAAAATTTTTTTAACAAAAAAAAATACATTCAACATTTTTATTTTCAAATGCAAAAAAAAGTAAGAAAAAAATTTTGTAGCCCAGTGTTTTTTAGACAGTTAACTCTTTATTATGTCTACTTTCTTTTGGAAAAAAAAATAAAAAATTAAAAAATTTTTTTTAACGGAAAAAAATACATTCAAAAAAAATTTTTTTTTTCAAATGCAAAAAAAAAGTAAGAAAAAAATTTTGTAGCCCAGTGTTTTTTTGACAGTTAACTCTTTATTATGTCTACTTTCTTTTGGAAAAAAAAATAAAAAATAAAAAAATTTTTTTTAACGGAAAAAAATACATTCAAAAATTTTCTTTTTCAAATGCAAAAAAAAAGTAAGAAAAAAATTTTGTAGCCCAGTGTTTTTTTGACAGTTAACTCTTTATTATGTCTACTTTCTTTTGGAAAAAAAATAAAAAATTAAAATTTTTTTTTTTTCAAATGCAAAAAAAAAGTGAGAAAAAAATTTTTTAGCCCAGTGTTTTTTGACAGTTAACTCTTTATTATGTCTACTTTCTGTTGGAAAAAAAATAAAAA
The DNA here is from genome assembly GCA_949715965.1 of Dysmachus trigonus. NCBI lineage: Eukaryota > Metazoa > Arthropoda > Insecta > Diptera > Asilidae > Dysmachus > Dysmachus trigonus. The sequence goes on from OX454320.1 coordinate 53,126,659, forward strand.
ATTAAAAATTTTTTTTAACGGAAAACAATACATTCAAAAAAATTTTTTTTTTCAAATGCAGAAAAAAGTAAGAAAAAAATGTTGTAGCCCAGTGTTTTTTTGACAGTTAACTCTTTATTATGTCTGCTTTCTTTTGGAAAAAAAAATAAAAAATTAAAAAAAATTTTTTAACGGAAAAAAATACATTCAAAAATTTTTTTTTTCAAATGCAAAAAAAAGTAAGAAAAAAATTTCGTAGCCCAGTGTTTTTTTGACAGTTAACTCTTTATTATGTCTACTTTCTTTTGGAAAAAAAATCAAAAATTAAACATTTTTTTTAACGGAAAAAAATACATTAAAAAAATTTTTTTTTTCAAATGCAAAAAAAAGTAAGAAAAAATTTTGTAGCCCAGTATTTTTTTGACAGTTAACTCTTTATTATGTCTACTTTCTTTTGGGAAAAAAATAAAAAATGAAAAAAATTTTTTAACGGAAAAAAATACATTCAAAAATTTTTTTTTTCAAATACAAAAAAAAGTAAGAAAAAAATTTTGTAGCCCAGTGTTTTTTTGACAGTTAACTCTTTAATATGTCTACTTTCTTTTGGAAAAAAAATGATAAATTAAAAAATTTTTTTAACGGAAAAAAATACATTCAAAATTTTTTTTTTCAAATGCAAAAAACAGTAAGAAAAAAATTTTGTAGCCGTGTTTTTTTTAAAAGTTAAGTCTTTATTATGTCTACTTTCTTTTGGAAAAAAAATAAAAAATAAAATTTTTTTTTTTAACGGAAAAAAATACATTCAACATTTTTTTTTTTCAAATGCAAAAAAAAGTCAGAAAAAATTTTGTAGCCCAGTGTTTTTTTGACAGTTAACTCTTTATTATGTCTACTTTCTTTTGGAAAAAAAAAAATTAAAAATTTTTTTTAACGGCAAAAAAATACATTAAAAAATTTTTTTTAACGGAAAAAAATACATTAAAAAATTTTTTTTTTCAAATGCAAAAAACAGTAAGAAAAAAATTTTTTAGCCCAGTGTTTTTTTGACAGTTAACTCTTTATTATGCCTACTTTCTTTTGGAAAAAAAATAATAAATTAAAAATTTTTTTTAACGGAAAAAAATACATTCAAAATTTTTTTTTTTCAAATGCAAAAAAAAGTAAGAAAAAAATTTTTTAGCCCAGTGTTTTTTTAACAGTTAACTCTTTATTATGTCTACTTTCTTTTGGAAAAAATATAAAAAATAAAAAAACTTTTTTTAACAAAAAAAAATACATTCAACATTTTTTTTTTCAAATGCAAAAAAAAGTAAGAAAAAAATGTTGTAGCCCAGTATTTTTTTGACAGTTAACTCTTTATTATGTCTACTTTCTTTTGGAAAAAAAATAAAAAATTAAAAAATTTTTTTTAACGGAAAAAAATACATTCAAAAATTTTTTTTTTTTCAAATGCAAAAAAAAGTAAGAAAACAATTTTGTAGCCCAGTGTTTTTTTGACAGTTAACTCTTTATTATGTCTACTTTGTTTTGGAAAAAAAATAAAAAATTAAAAAAAATTTTTTAAGGGAAAAAAATACATTCAAATTTTTTTTTTTTCAAATGCAAAAAAAAAGTAAGAAAAAAATTTTGAAGCCCAGTGTTTTTTTAACAGTTAACTCTCTATTATGTCTACTTTCTTTTGGAAAAAAAAAATAATAAATTAAAAAATTTTTTTTAACGGAAAAAAATACATTCAAAAATTTTTTTTTTTCAAATGCAAAAAACAGTAAGAAAAAAATTTTGTAGCCCAGTGTTTTTTTGACAGTTAACTCTTTATTATGTCTACTTTCTTTTGGAAAAAAAATAAAAAATTAAAAAAAAATTTTTAACGGAAAAAAATACATTCAAAATTTTTTTTTTCAAATGCAAAAAAAAGTAAGAAAAAAATTTTGTAGCCCAGTGTTTTTTTGACAGTTAACTCTTTATTATGTCTACTTTCTTTTGGAAAAAAAATAAAAAATTAAAAAATTTTTTTTAACGGAAAAAAATACATTCAAAAATTTTTTTTTTTTCAAATGCAAAAAAAGGTAAGAAAACAATTTTGTAGCCCAGTGTTTTTTTGACAGTTAACTCTTTATTATGTCTACTTTGTTTTGGAAAAAAATAAAAAATTAAAAAAAATTTTTTAAGGGAAAAAAATACATTCAAATTTTTTTTTTTTCAAATGCAAAAAAAAGTAAGAAAAAAATTTTGAAGCCCAGTGTTTTTTTAACAGTTAACTCTCTATTATGTCTACTTTCTTTTGGAAAAAAAAAATAATAAATTAAAAAATTTTTTTTAACGGAAAAAAATACATTCAAAAATTTTTTTTTTTCAAATGCAAAAAACAGTAAGAAAAAAATTTTGTAGCCCAGTGTTTTTTTGACAGTTAACTCTTTATTATGTCTACTTTCTTTTGGAAAAAAAATAAAAAATTAAAAAAAAATTTTTAACGGAAAAAAATACATTCAAAATTTTTTTTTTTCAAATGCAAAAAAAAGTAAGAAAAAAATTTTTTAGCCCAGTGTTTTTTTGACAGTTAACTCTTTATTATGTCTACTTTCTTTTGGAAGAAAAATAAAAAATTAAAAAATTTTTTTTTCAAATGCAAAAAAAAGTAAGAAAAAAATTTTGTAGCCCAGTGTTTTTTTGACAGTTAACTCTTTATTATGTCTACTTTCTTTTGGAAAAAAAATAAAAAATTAAAAATTTTTTTTAACGGAAAAAAATACATTCAAAAAATTCTTTTTTTCAAATGCAAAAAAAGTAAGAAAAAAATTTTGTAGCCCAGTGTTTTTTTGACAGTTAACTCTTTATTATGTCTACTTTCTTTTGGAAAAAAAATAAAAAATTTAAAAAACACTTTTAACGGAAAAAAAAAACATTCAAAAATTTTATTTTCAAATGCAAAAAAAAGTAAGAAAAAAATTTTGTAGCCCAGTGTGTTTTTGACAGTTAACTCTTTATTATGTCTACTTTCTTTTGAAAAAAAAATAATAAATTAAAAAATTTTTTTTAACGGAAAAAAATACATTCAAAATTTTTTTTTTCAAATGCAAAAAACAGTAAGAAAAACAAACTTTTCGCTCATGGTGCAGCATCCTTTGCTCAGCTGCAGGTTCAGGCTTAGTTCTCAGGTAGTCGGGAACAATATCATAAGAAAATACAGGCACCCTGCCGTCAGTTAGCTGCCACAGTGCCCCATCACGTTCTGGAGATACATTGAATGACAGTACTGTAAGATTCCTTAGCGGAAGCCCTAGCTCCTTTCCAAGAATGTTGCACAGTTCAGTAAGCTAGAACATAACCTTATTATTTACACGTTACTCAATTTCATTCAAGTAATTTTACGTGGCTGGATATCACGGCAAAATTGTCTAGAAAAGTGGGCCAATTACTGGTCTCATATTCTCTTCCAGTTTTTGGATCATAGCCCCAATGCAAAGCTTTGACGGTCAATTGGCTCCAAACTGTCTCTACGGGGACTTCCAGTTGTTTTTTGTCTCTTTGGATATTGTAATTATCCAATAACCGCCCTGAAACCCAAAACTAGATCGGATGCACGCTTTCTCCGTTGACAGCAAATGAGAAACATAACCTCAACTCTTTTCTCAATAATTCAGATACAGTTTTAATACAGCGGTTTGAACTATGACAAATTTATTCGTCACGACCAATTTATTCGGTGAGTCAAATTTATTCGTCATGATAAATTTATACTTGATATCAAATTTACTCGCCATGAGAAATTTATTCGTCGGCAAATATATTCGTTGAGCCAAATTTATTCGTCAAGAAAAATGTATTCGCTATGACGATTTTATTCGTCATTTAAAAGGGTTGTTGTATCTACTAACATTCAACAGAGCTGTGCGCCATCTGACGTGAACTTATATAAAGCTACCACTATTTAATAGATCCGCCAACAATAGTTCCGAACTTCGCTACGATGCCAGCGCCGCAATTTCCGACAACAAGTTTCACAAAAGTCTCATCCGTTACTTGAAATTCGAAGAGAATACTTGTCATTGCTATGGCCATTCATACGCGTTCAAATATAAACGGATTTAGTTAGGGCTATCGATTGCTACAAAATGAAACACTCAGAAGTCCTTGGAAATATAAATATAAGGAGAAAAACAGGACATGACGCCATCTTGAAAACTACTGTAGATACGGATTTCCAAATAGTCTCATTCGATTCCCCGGAAAAAATGCTATAGAATTCTAGGGGTTCGAGGGGCAAAAAAAAACCCCCCAATTCCTCATAGGAGCCGAGATAATCGCATTTAAGGCGGCTACACACGTTCAGGTATACCTGTCAGGTATGCCTGGCAGGCACGCCTGTTCAGGTCAACCGGAGCGTGTAGATGATAAAACTGTTCAGTTATTTTGACCTGTTCAGGCGGCCGGAACAAATATGAATAATCATTCGATATGCCTGAACCGGAGTAACCTGTGCAGGCAAACCGGAACGTGTGTATGGCCTGACAGGCGCCGGACTCAGTTCAATAGCTATATCGCCGGTGTAAAGATAACTGAATTAAAAAAAAAAAAATTTCCCGCAGCCATCAAGAATGCGTAGAAGATTTTATTGAAATCTATAAAAGCGAACCTTGCTTATGGAAGATAAAATGCAAGGAATACCACGATCGTGGTAAGAAAGATGCAGGTTATTTAAAATTGCTGGACAAATTGAAGGAGATTGAGCCTTCTGCCAATAAAGAAAGCGTTTTAAAAAAAATAAATAACATTAGAAGCAATTATAGAAAAGAATTAAAAAAAGTAAAAGCGTCGTCGAAGTCAGGATCGGGTACAGACGACATCTACGAACCCAAATTATGGTATTATAAACTCTTAAATTTTTTGAATGACCAAGACATTCCTCGAAAGTCTCGGTCTAATATTGAAAGCGATGACAACGAGATCAGGATTGAGGTAAGTTAAATAAAATAATTGAATGTTTATGCATACTATATTTCAATGGAGTGCCTGCAAGTACAAGTACATTGAAAACTTTGGTACACATATGTAAGTTTAATTAATGAACTTATTTTGCCATGGTATTTGACCTTCATTAACAAAATAACTCATGAAATCTTCCCTAATTCTTTTAGCAGCATTAGCCGTATTTCCTGGGTTTCTTCTATCCAAATTCTCCATATTCGAATTTCTAGTATGAAGCCCTGATAAAATAGTTCCATCTTCTCTATTTTCGCGATCGAAACATTCTGGAGGCGAGTAATAATTAGGCACAGATTTCATGAGAAAATTGTGCAATACGCAACTGGCCATTACAACAGAATCTATATTTTTTGGTTCTAAATTAATTTTCGTGTGAAATATTCGAAACCGGGATGCCATGATACCAAAAGCATTTTCAACAATACGTCTCGCTCGTGATAAACGGTAATTATAAATTTTTCTCTCTCTAGAATTTAGATCCGCTTGCCTAAACGGTTTCATCATATCCACCCTCAAAGGGAAAGCGTCATCGGCAACAAATACGTAGGGAAGATTTCTAAAACTTCTTCCGATACTCTCTTCAATTGGGATGCTTAACTGGTTATTTTGAACTTTTCCAAAAAATGTCGTGTTTCGGAGAACACCTCCGTCTGAAATTCTTCCATTTGTACCAAAATCGCACATGATGAATTGATAATTTGCATCCACAATTGCCAGTAGAACCATGCTATGTCGACATTTGTAATTATAAAATTCTGACCCGCTTCCACTTGGAGGGATAATTTCAATGTGCTTGCCGTCTATCGCTCCAATACAATGTGGAAAATCCCACCTTTCTTCAAACATTTTCGCAACATTCTTCCATTCTTCTTCTGTTCTTGGAAACTGAAAAGATAAAAAATATTACTCCTTCAGGGTGAATCCTTTCATGATTTTGACACCGGCGAAGTCTCCGGAACGAACGAAAACTCCCCAGATCCAGTCATTTCTGCATCGACACCTCAAAACAACCACACGAGACCATCAAAAAGAAGTTTAGAGTCAACATCAGATCAAACAGCTTTAACGAATGAAGTGTTGCTGTCAGTAAAAAATCATTTCAAGCGTCCAGCAAATTCAGATGATCGTTTTGATATTTTTGGTAAAAATATTGCCGTTAAATTACGCGATCTGCCTAAACAACAAAGGCTCATAGCAGAAAAAATTATCAATGATACTTTATTTGAAGCAGAAATGGGCAGTTTAACTATATCACACAGATTAACAGATAAGCCTGAACATGTATTTCGTACAATGATTCCCAAGCCATTGTGTGAACAACATTCGTATCCTTATCATTCAAGCTTAATTCCCTCTCCAACCAATCTCAGTTCAACAACTCCTTCTCCCAGGCCGATGCAGTACCAGCAACAAATGTACCACCTACAAACTCCAAATGCAACGAGTTCTAATCCGCAAGACTCAGCGGCGTCATTTTTATCTAATTTTAGTGGTGGCGATGAGGCACGATCACAAAATTCCCCATTTGCTTTCGAAGTATAATATATATAATATATAATAAAATTTAAAAAGGATAAAAATGGGTTTTTTTTTACCTTTAAATAATCTTTATGTAGTACTTCATATAGAGCATCACATGTTTCAGGTACAATATAGCTGAGAGCCTGAGGTGATATTATTGTAGTAAACTTCAGATCTTCATAACTTCTTCCAGTCGCAAGAAATCGTAAAGTTGCAGTTAATCGTTCGTGCGGTGAAATGGCGGTCCTCATAACCGTGTCTTTCTTTTTAATCAATGGAGTAACAGCAGAAAGAAGCTTGAAATAAGTTTCTTCATTCATTCTTAAGTAATTGTGCCAATCTTTAGGTGCAAACTTTAATTCATTTAATAAGTTTACATGTGAATAAACGCTCCTTTTCTTTAGCCATTCCTTACACCACGTATCGCGTTTTATTTTCCTTTTAAAACCCTTTTTTGTAGCTAATAATAAGCCAACCACCGCTAAAACGTCGTCTGTCGATGCCATGATATCAATGCGCCTGTGAAAACTGAAAAGTTTATCGAAACGTGTGTGTGGCCTATGGGCATCCGGTAGCCCTGAACAGGCGTGCCTGCCAGGCATACCTGACAGGTATACCTGAACGTGTGTAGCCGCCTTTATAGATTTTACTTAAACCACGAAACCTGCTCCCACAAAAAAAAAAAAAACAACCAATAGGTGTCCACCTTTTATAGAAGCAACTGTAAAGGCGCACATGCGAACTTACCTTTATTATTGTTAGTCAGATGGCGTACAACACTGATATGAAAGAACTGGACTGCTAACCGTCGTCTGAAAAATGAGACCATTTTTAGCACAGGCTCAATCCTCATGGAGCAAATCATGCTATTAAAAATGCCCTAAAATACCGTACAATTATGTTTAAACTGACGCAAATTAAAAATAATTGAGCTTTCACGAACCGATTTCTCTCATATCACGCTCAATTTTAAGTTTTTTCATAAAAATGTTCCTCGCGGCAATCAGCTGGGGACTTAAGAAAAACAAAGATAGCTATACAAATTATTTTTCTGCCTTTGTCTAACCTTCACATTTCTCGTTTATACCAACCCAAGCTAAAAGTTGTATCACAAAATGAAGTAGCCATCTGTTGGACATCGTTAAACTATTCTAACAGCTGATTGCAACGGAAAATGATGAGTTGGCGGGCAACTTGTAAAGGCTGTCGTGGGTAAAAGTGATGTGCAAAAAGCTTGTGTTTACTTTTATTTATCTATTGGGAATATCAAAAAGATGTATCACACGCGAAGATACTAGAAAAAACCAAAAGAAGTGCACATACATGGCGCCACCTTCATTTGGCTATTGCCAATTTTTTTTTGTAAATTTGTCTGCCTGCGGGCTTAAGAAAGAGCGAGATAGTTAGAATTCGGTCAAATTTTGGTCTTACTTTTGATGTGAGTTTTTGTACGGGATCAGCAGTCCAGTTCTTATATGTCAGTGGCGTACAAGCAGTATTTGTGATTATAATATTGTTCACATGACGCTAACATCGCATAGCTAATTCTTGCATGTGGCCGTTTAAAATGGGGCTCAAATTAAATGATAAATTTACTATGGCCGGTCATACGCGTTCAAATATAAACGGATTTAGTTAGGGCTATCGATTGCTACAAAATGAAACATTCAGAAGTCCTTAGACATATCAATATAAGGAGAAAAACAGGACATGACGCCATCTTGAAAACTACTGTAGATACGGGTTTCAAAATAGTCTCATTCGATTCCCCAGAAAAAATGCTATAGAACTCTAGGGCTTCTAGGGGCAAAAAAAACCCCCAGTTCCTCATAGGAGCCGAGATATTCGCATTTAAAGGTTTTACTTAAACCACGAAACTTGCTTGCATCTGAAAGTAAATTTTGCATACCTCAGTTTTAATGGTTTGCTGTTAGTGGCAGGGCTTGGTCTTCTGGGTCATTGCTATGGGTACTCGCGCCAATCTTCATTTGGGTATAATCTGCTTCTTTTTTGTGTCCCCCTCCGATTAGGTATAATAGTGCAAACACTTGTGTAACTCTTATCTCGTGAGATCCGACTCATTTCTTAAACTTAGTTAAATAATAATATACTGTATCTCCACCAACAGTCACGATAATTTCGTAAAGCTAACATTACAAATAAAACAAACATCAAAATAATCTTATCTTCCGAATGGAAGGATTTGGTTGACCGACTTATTGACATCCTAACTGGTTAACACCGGATGGACTGACCGAGCTCATTGGAGCAGAAGGGCGAAAAGCTGGTGGGCCCATCATTCCTCCATCAGGCGCTGAACCTAGCACGGGGTCGGACATTGATACTTTCAAATCTTTTCCCATGTCGACAGCAGCTACCAGGGCTTCTGCATCAATCATGTTACTCGTCTGTTGTACTCCTAGTGTGTAGCAAAATTGTAGTGAAAAACTACGAAGCAATGTCTGCAATTTTACCTGCTCTGGAAGAGGACTCGATTGCCCATTCCTCTTTATCCTTGCTGACCATATCGAATACGTGGGTGATAATTTTGTTGTATAATAGGTGTAACAAACTTTTCGCTCATGGTGCAGCATCCTTTGCTCAGCTGCAGGTTCAGGCTTAGTTCTCAGGTAGTCGGGAACAATATCATAAGAAAATACAGGCACCCTGCCGTCAGTTAGCTGCCACAGTGCCCCATCACGTTCTGGAGATACATTGAATGACAGTACTGTAAGATTCCTTAGCGGAAGCCCTAGCTCCTTTCCAAGAATGTTGCACAGTTCAGTAAGCTAGAACATAACCTTATTATTTACACGTTACTCAATTTCATTCAAGTAATTTTACGTGGCTGGATATCACGGCAAAATTGTCTAGAAAAGTGGGCCAATTACTGGTCTCATATTCTCTTCCAGTTTTTGGATCATAGCCCCAATACAAAGCTTTGACGGTCAATTGGCTCCAAACTGTCTCTACGGGGACTTCCAGTTGTTTTTTGTCTCTTTGGATATTGTAATTATCCAATAACCGCCCTGAAACCCAAAACTAGATCGGATGCACGCTTTCTCCGTTGACAGCAAATGAGAAACATAACCTCAACTCTTTTCTCAATAATTTAGATACAGTTTTAATACAGCGGTTTGAACTATGACAAATTTATTCGTCACGACCAATTTATTCGGTGAGTCAAATTTATTCGTCATGATAAATTTATACTTGATATCAAATTTACTCGCCATGAGAAATTTTTTTCGTCGGCAAATATATTCGTTGAGCCAAATTTATTCGTCAAGAAAAATGTATTCGCTATGACGATTTTATTCGTCATTTAAAAGGGTTGTTGTATCTACTAACATTCAACAGAGCTGTGCGCCATCTGACGTGAAATTATATAAAGCTACAACTATTTAATGGATCCGCCGAACTTCGCTACGTTGCCAGCGCCGCAATTTCCGACAACAAGTTTCACAAAAGTCTCATCCGTTACTTGAAATTCGAAGAGAATACTTGTCATTGCTATGGCCATTCATACGCGTTCAAATATAAACGGATTTAGTTAGGGCTATCGATTGCTACAAAATGAAACACTCAGAAGTCCTTGGACATATAAATATAAGGAGAAAAACAGGACATGACGCTATCTTGAAAACTACTGTAGATACGGGTTTCAAAATAGTCTCATTCGATTCCCCGGAAAAAATGCTATAGAATTCTAGGGGTTCTAGGAGCAAAAAAAACCCCCAATTCCTCATAGGAGCCGAGATAATCGCATTTATAGATTTTACTTAAACCACGAAACCTGCTCCCACAAAAAAAAAAAAAAAAAAACCAATAGGTGTCCACCTTTTATAGAAGCAACTGTAAAGGCGCACATGCGAACTTACCTTTATTATTGTTAGTCAGATGGCGTACAAGCAGTATTTGTGATTATAATATTGTTCACATGACGCTAACATCGTATAGCTAATTCTTGCATGTGGCCGTTTAAAATGGGGCTCAAATTAAATGATAAATTTACTATGGCCGGTCATACGCGTTCAAATATAAACGGATTTAGTTAGGGCTATCGATTGCTACAAAATGAAACATTCAGAAGTCCTTAGACATATAAATATAAGGAGAAAAACAGGACATGACGCCATCTTGAAAACTACTGTAGATACGGGTTTCAAAACAGTCTCATTCGATTCCCCAGAAAAAATGCTATAGAACTCTAGGGCTTCTAGGGGCAAAAAAAACCCCCAATTCCTCATAGGAGCCGAGATATTCGCATTTAAAGGTTTTACTTAAACCACGAAACTTGCTTGCATCTGAAAGTAAATTTTGCATACCTCAGTTTTAATGGTTTGCTGTTAGTGGCAGGGCTTGGTCTTCTGGGTCATTGCTATGGGTACTCGCGCCAATCTTCATTTGGGTATAATCTGCTTCTTTTTTGTGTCCCCCTCCGATTAGGTATAATAGTGCAAACACTTGTGTAACTCTTATCTCGTGAGATCCGACTCATTTCTTAAACTTAGTTAAATAATAATATACTGTATCTCCACCAACAGTCACGATAATTTCGTAAAGCTAACATTACAAATAAAACAAACATCAAAATAATCTTATCTTCCGAATGGAAGGATTTGGTTGACCGACTTATTGACATCCTAACTGGTTAACACCGGATGGACTGACCGAGCTCATTGGAGCAGAAGGGCGAAAAGCTGGTGGGCCCATCATTCCTCCATCAGGCGCTGAACCTGGCACGGGGTCGGACATTGATACTTTCAAATCTTTTCCCATGTCGACAGCAGCTACCAGGGCTTCTGCATCAATCATGTTACTCGTCTGTTGTACTCCTAGTGTGTAGCAAAATTGTAGTGAAAAACTACGAAGCAATGTCTGCAATTTTACCTGCTCTGGAAGAGGACTCGATTGCCCATTCCTCTTTATCCTTGCTGACCATATCGAATACGTGGGTGATAATTTTGTTGTATTGCGCCACAAGTTTTATAGCGTTCTCTGATGGAAGATTATTTGCTTAGATTGAAAAGTTGTATATTTGAAGGGCCCTTGGCTAATAGGCGTAACAAACTTTTCGCTCATGGTGCAGCTTCCTTTGCTCAGCTGCAGGTTCAGGCTTAGTTCTCAGGTAGTCGGGAACAATATCATAAGAAAATACAGGCACCCTGCCGTCAGTTAGCTGCCACAGTGCCCCATCACGTTCTGGAGATACATTGAATGACAGTACTGTAAGATTCCTTAGCGGAAGCCCTAGCTCCTTTCCAAGAATGTTGCACAGTTCAGTAAGCTAGAACATAACCTTATTATTTACACGTTACTCAATTTCATTCAAGTAATTTTACGTGGCTGGATATCACGGCAAAATTGTCTAGAAAATTGGGCCAATTACTGGTCTCATATTCACTTCCAGTTTTTGGATCATAGCCCCAATACAAAGCTTTAACGGTCAATTGGCTCCAAACTGTCTCTACGGGGACTTCCAGTTGTTTTTTGTCTCTTTGGATATTTTAATTATCCAATAACCGCCCTGAAACCCAAAACTAGATCGGATGCACGCTTTCTCCGTTGACAGCAAATGAGAAACATAACCTCAACTCTTTTCTCAATAATTCAGATACAGTTTTAATACAGCGGTTTGAACTATGACAAATTTATTCGTCACGACCAATTTATTCGGTGAGTCAAATTTATTCGTCATGATAAATTTATACTTGATATCAACTTTACCCGCCATGAGAAATTTATTCGTCGGCAAATATATTCGTTGAGCCAAATTTATTCGTCAAGAAAAATGTATTCGCTATGACGATTTTATTCGTCATTTAAAAGGGTTGTTGTATCTACTAACATTCAACAGAGCTGTGCGCCATCTGACGTGAAATTATATAAAGCTACCACTATTTAATGGATCCGCCAACAATAGTTCCGAACTTCGCTACGATGCCAGCGCCGCAATTTCCGACAACAAGTTTCACAAAAGTCTCATCCGTTACTTGAAATTCGAAGAGAATACTTGTCATTGCTATGGCCATTCATACGCGTTCAAATATAAACGGATTTAGTTAGGGCTATCGATTGCTACAAAATGAAACACTCAGAAGTCCTTGGACATATAAATATAAGGAGAAAAACAGGACATGACGCCATCTTGAAAACTACTGTAGATACGGGTTTCAAAATAGTCTCATTCGATTCCCCGGAAAAAATGCTATAGAATTTTAGGGGTTCTAGGGGCAAAAACAACCCCCAATTCCTCATAGGAGCCGAGATAATCGCATTTATAGATTTTACTTAAACCACGAAACCTGCTCCCACAAAAAAAAAAAAAAAAAAACCAATAGGTGTCCACCTTTTATAGAAGCAACTGTAAAGGCGCACATGCGAACTTACCTTTATTATTGTTAGTCAGATGGCGTACAAGCAGTATTTGTGATTATAATATTGTTCACATGACGCTAACATCGCATAGCTAATTCTTGCATGTGACCGTTTAAAATGGGGCTCAAATTAAATGATAAATTTACTATGGCCGGTCATAAGCGTTCAAATATAAACGGATTTAGTTAGGGCTATCGATTGCTACAAAATGAAACATTCAGAAGTCCTTAGACATATAAATATAAGGAGAAAAACAGGACATGACGCCATCTTGAAAACTACTGTAGATACGGGTTTAAAAATAGTCTCATTCGATTCCCCAGAAAAAATGCTATAGAACTCTAGGGCTTCTAGGGGCAAAAAAAACCCCCAATTCCTCATAGGAGCCGAGATATTCGCATTTAAAGGTTTTACTTAAACCACGAAACTTGCTTGCATCTGAAAGTAAATTTTGCATACCTCAGTTTTAATGGTTTGCTGTTAGTGGCAGGGCTTGGTCTTCTGGGTCATTGCTATGGGTACTCGCGCCAATCTTCATTTGGGTATAATCTGCTTCTTTTTTGTGTCCCCCTCCGATTAGGTATAATAGTGCAAACACTTGTGTAACTCTTATCTCGTGAGATCCGACTCATTTCTTAAACTTAGTTAAATAATAATATACTGTATCTCCACCAACAGTCACGATAATTTCGTAAAGCTAACATTACAAATAAAACAAACATCATAATAATCTTATCTTCCGAATGGAAGGATTTGGTTGACCGACTTATTGACATCCTAACTGGTTAACACCGGATGGACTGACCGAGCTCATTGGAGCAGAAGGGCGAAAAGCTGGTGGGCCCATCATTCCTCCATCAGGCGCTGAACCTGGCACGGGGTCGGACATTGATACTTTCAAATCTTTTCCCATGTCGACAGCAGCTACCAGGGCTTCTGCATCAATCATGTTACTCGTCTGTTGTACTCCTAGTGTGTAGCAAAATTGTAGTGAAAAACTACGAAGCAATGTCTGCAATTTTACCTGCTCTGGAAGAGGACTCGATTGCCCATTCCTCTTTATCCCTGCTGACCATATCGAATACGTGGGTGATAATTTTGTTGTATAATAGGTGTAACAAACTTTTCGCTCATGGTGCAGCATCCTTTGCTCAGCTGCAGGTTCAGGCTTAGTTCTCAGGTAGTCGGGAACAATATCATAAGAAAATACAGGCACCCTGCCGTCAGTTAGCTGCCACAGTGCCCCATCACGTTCTGGAGATACATTGAATGACAGTACTGTAAGATTCCTTAGCGGAAGCCCTAGCTCCTTTCCAAGAATGTTGCACAGTTCAGTAAGCTAGAACATAACCTTATTATTTACACGTTACTCAATTTCATTCAAGTAATTTTACGTGGCTGGATATCACGGCAAAATTGTCTAGAAAAGTGGGCCAATTACTGGTCTCATATTCTCTTCCAGTTTTTGGATCATAGCCCCAATACAAAGCTTTGACGGTCAATTGGCTCCAAACTGTCTCTACGGGGACTTCCAGTTGTTTTTTGTCTCTTTGGATATTTTAATTATCCAATAACCGCCCTGAAACCCAAAACTAGATCGGATGCACGCTTTCTCCGTTGACAGCAAATGAGAAACATAACCTCAACTCTTTTCTCAATAATTCAGATACAGTTTTAATACAGCGGTTTGAACTATGACAAATTTATTCGTCACGACCAATTTATTCGGTGAGTCAAATTTATTCGTCATGATAAATTTATACTTGATATCAAATTTACTCGCCATGAGAAATTTATTCGTCGGCAAATATATTCGTTGAGCCAAATTTATTCGTCAAGAAAAATGTATTCGCTATGACGATTTTATTCGTCATTTAAAAGGGTTGTTGTATCTACTAACATTCAACAGAGCTGTGCGCCATCTGACGTGAAATTATATAAAGCTACCACTATTTAATGGATCCGCCAACAATAGTTCCGAACTTCGCTACGATGCCAGCGCCGCAATTTCCGACAACAAGTTTCACAAAAGTCTCATCCGTTACTTGAAATTCGAAGAGAATACTTGTCATTGCTATGGCCATTCATACGCGTTCAAATATAAACGGATTTAGTTAGGGCTATCGATTGCTACAAAATGAAACACTCAGAAGTCCTTGGACATATAAATATAAGGAGAAAAACAGGACATGACGCCATCTTGAAAACTACTGTAGATACGGGTTTCAAAATAGTCTCATTCGATTCCCCGGAAAAAATGCTATAGAATTCTAGGGGTTCTAGGAGCAAAAAAAAAAACCCCAATTCCTCATAGGAGCCGAGATAATCGCATTTATAGATTTTACTTAAACCACGAAACCTGCTCCCACAAAAAAAAAAAAAAAAAACCAATAGGTGTCCACCTTTTATAGAAGCAACTGTAAAGGCGCACATGCGAACTTACCTTTATTATTGTTAGTCAGATGGCGTACAAGCAGTATTTGTGATTATAATATTGTTCACATGACGCTAACATCGCATAGCTAATTCTTGCATGTGGCCGTTTAAAATGGGGCTCAAATTAAATGATAAATTTACTATGGCCGGTCATACGCGTTCAAATATAAACGGATTTAGTTAGGGCTATCGATTGCTACAAAATGAAACATTCAGAAGTCCTTAGACATATAAATATAAGGAGAAAAAGAGGACATGACGCCATCTTGAAAACTACTGTAGATACGGGTTTCAAAATAGTCTCATTCTTCTAGGGGCAAAAAAAACCCCCAATTCCTCATAGGAACCGAGATAATCGCATTTATAGATTTTACTTAAACCACGAAACCTGCTCCCACAAAAAAAAAAAAAAAACCAATAGGTGTCCACCTTTTATAGAAGCAACTGTAAAGGCGCACATGCGAACTTACCTTTATTATTGTTAGTCAGATGGCGTACAAGCAGTATTTGTGATTATAATATTGTTCACATGACGCTAATATCGCATAGCTAATTCTTGCATGTGGCCGTTTAAAATGGGGCTCAAATTAAATGATAAATTTACTATGGCCGGTCATACGCGTTCAAATATAAACGGATTTAGTTAGGGCTATCGATTGCTACAAAATGAAACATTCAGAAGTCCTTAGACATATAAATATAAGGAGAAAAACAGGACGCCATCTTGAAAACTACTGTAGATACGGGTTTCAAAATAGTCTCATTCGATTCCCCAGAAAAAATGCTATAGAACTCTAGGGCTTCTAGGGGCAAAAAAAACCCCCAATTCCTCATAGGAGCCGAGATATTCGCATTTAAAGGTTTTACTTAAACCACGAAACTTGCTTGCATCTGAAAGTAAATTTTGCATACCTCAGTTTTAATGGTTTGCTGTTAGTGGCAGGGCTTGGTCTTCTGGGTCATTGCTATGGGTACTCGCGCCAATCTTCATTTGGGTATAATCTGCTTCTTTTTTGTGTCCCCCTCCGATTAGGTATAATAGTGCAAACACTTGTGTAACTCTTATCTCGTGAGATCCGACTCATTTCTTAAACTTAGTTAAATAATAATATACTGTATCTCCACCAACAGTCACGATAATTTCGTAAAGCTAACATTACAAATAAAACAAACATCAAAATAATCTTATCTTCCGAATGGAAGGATTTGGTTGACCGACTTATTGACATCCTAACTGGTTAACACCGGATGGACTGACCGAGCTCATTGGAGCAGAAGGGCGAAAAGCTGGTGGGCCCATCATTCCTCCATCAGGCGCTGAACCTGGCACGGGGTCGGACATTGATACTTTCAAATCTTTTCCCATGTCGACAGCAGCTACCAGGGCTTCTGCATCAATCATGTTACTCGTCTGTTGTACTCCTAGTGTGTAGCAAAATTGTAGTGAAAAACTACGAAGCAATGTCTGCAATTTTACCTGCTCTGGAAGAGGACTCGATTGCCCATTCCTCTTTATCCTTGCTGACCATATCGAATACGTGGGTGATAATTTTGTTGTATAATAGGCGTAACAAACTTCTCGCTCATGGTGCAGCATCCTTTGCTCAGCTGCAGGTTCAGGCTTAGTTCTCAGGTAGTCGGGAACAATATCATAAGAAAATACAGGCACCCTGCCGTCAGTTAGCTGCCACAGTGCCCCATCACGTTCTGGAGATACATTGAATGACAGTACTGTAAGATTCCTTAGCGGAAGCCCTAGCTGCTTTCCAAGAATGTTGCACAGTTCAGTAAGCTAGAACATAACCTTATTATTTACACGTTACTCAATTTCATTCAAGTAATTTTACGTGGCTGGATATCACGGCAAAATTGTCTAGAAAAGTGGGCCAATTACTGGTCTCATATTCTCTTCCAGTTTTTGGATCATAGCCCCAATACAAAGCTTTGACGGTCAATTGGCTCCAAACTGTCTCTACGGGGACTTCCAGTTGTTTTTTGTCTCTTTGGATATTGTAATTATCCAATAACCGCCTTGAAACCCAAAACTAGATCGGATGCACGCTTTCTCCGTTGACAGCAAATGAGAAACATAACCTCAACTCTTTTCTCAATAATTCAGATACAGTTTTAATACAGCGGTTTGAACTATGACAAATTTATTCGTCACGACCAATTTATTCGGTGAGTCAAATTTATTCGTCATGATAAATTTATACTTGATATCAAATTTACTCGCCATGAGAAATTTATTCGTCGGCAAATATATTCGTTGAGCCAAATTTATTCGTCAAGAAAAATGTATTCGCTATGACGATTTTATTCGTCATTTAAAAGGGTTGTTGTATCTACTAACATTCAACAGAGCTGTGCGCCATCTGACGTGAAATTATATAAAGCTACCACTATTTAATGGATCCGCCAACAATAGTTCCGAACTTCGCTACGATGCCAGCGCCGCAATTTCCGACAACAAGTTTCACAAAAGTCTCATCCGTTACTTGAAATTCGAAGAGAATACTTGTCATTGCTATGGCCATTCACACGCGTTCAAATATAAACGGATTTAGTTAGGGCTATCGATTGCTACAAAATGAAACACTCAGAAGTCCTTGGACATATAAATATAAGGAGAAAAACAGGACATGACGCCATCTTGAAAACTACTGTAGATACGGGTTTCAAAATAGTCTCATTCGATTCCCCGGAAAAAATGCTATAGAATTCTAGGGTTTCTAGGGGCAAAAAAAACCCCCCAATTCCTCATAGGAGCCGAGATAATCGCATTTATAGATTTTACTTAAACCACGAAACCTGCTCCCACAAAAAAAAAAAAAAAACCAATAGGTGTCCACGTTTTATAGAAGCAACTGTAAAGGCGCACATGCGAACTTACCTTTATTATTGTTAGTCAGATGGCGTACAACACTGACATGAAAGAACTGGACTGCTAACCGTCGTCTGAAAAATGAGACCATTTTTAGCACAGGCTCAATCCTCATGGAGCAAATCATGCTATTAAAAATGCCCTAAAATACCGTACAATTATGTTTAAACTGACGCAAATTAAAAATAATTGAGCTTTCACGAACCGATTTCTCTCATATCACGCTCAATTTTAAGTTTTTTCATAAAAATGTTCCTCGCGGCAATCAGCTGGGGACTTAAGAAAAACAAAGATAGCTATACAAATTATTTTTCTGCCTTTGTCTAACCTTCACATTTCTCGTTTATACCAACCCAAGCTAAAAGTTGTATCACAAAATGAAGTAGCCATCTGTTGGACATCGTTAAACTATTCTAACAGCTGATTGCAACGGAAAATGATGAGTTGGCGGGCAACTTGTAAAGGCTGTCGTGGGTAAAAGTGATGTGCAAAAAGCTTGTGTTTACTTTTATTTATCTATTGGGAATATCAAAAAGATGTATCACACGCGAAGATACTAGAAAAAACCAAAAGAAGTGCACATACATGGCGCCACCTTCATTTGGCTATTGCCAATTTTTTTTTGTAAATTTGTCTGCCTGCGGGCTTAAGAAAGAGCGAGATAGTTAGAATTCGGTCAAATTTTGGTCTTACTTTTGATGTGAGTTTTTGTACGGGATCAGCAGTCCAGTTCTTATATGTCAGTGGCGTACAAGCAGTATTTGTGATTATAATATTGTTCACATGACGCTAACATCGCATAGCTAATTCTTGCATGTGGCCGTTTAAAATGGGGCTCAAATTAAATGATAAATTTACTATGGCCGGTCATACGCGTTCAAATATAAACGGATTTAGTTAGGGCTATCGATTGCTACAAAATGAAACATTCAGAAGTCCTTAGACATATAAATATAAGGAGAAAAACAGGACATGACGCCATCTTGAAAACTACTGTAGATACGGGTTTCAAAATAGTCTCATTCGATTCCCCAGAAAAAATGCTATAGAACTCTAGGGCTTCTAGGGGCAAAAAAAACCCCCAGTTCCTCATAGGAGCCGAGATATTCGCATTTAAAGGTTTTACTTAAACCACGAAACTTGCTTGCATCTGAAAGTAAATTTTGCATACCTCAGTTTTAATGGTTTGCTGTTAGTGGCAGGGCTTGGTCTTCTGGGTCATTGCTATGGGTACTCGCGCCAATCTTCATTTGGGTATAATCTGCTTCTTTTTTGTGTCCCCCTCCGATTAGGTATAATAGTGCAAACACTTGTGTAACTCTTATCTCGTGAGATCCGACTCATTTCTTAAACTTAGTTAAATAATAATATACTGTATCTCCACCAACAGTCACGATAATTTCGTAAAGCTAACATTACAAATAAAACAAACATCAAAATAATCTTATCTTCCGAATGGAAGGATTTGGTTGACCGACTTATTGACATCCTAACTGGTTAACACCGGATGGACTGACCGAACTTATTGGAGCAGAAGGGCGAAAAGCTGGTGGGCCCATCATTCCTCCATCAGGCGCTGAACCTAGCACGGGGTCGGACATTGATACTTTCAAATCTTTTCCCATGTCGACAGCAGCTACCAGGGCTTCTGCATCAATCATGTTACTCGTCTGTTGTACTCCTAGTGTGTAGCAAAATTGTAGTGAAAAACTACGAAGCAATGTCTGCAATTTTACCTGCTCTGGAAGAGGACTCGATTGCCCATTCCTCTTTATCCTTGCTGACCATATCGAATACGTGGGTGATAATTTTGTTGTATAATAGGTGTAACAAACTTTTCGCTCATGGTGCAGCATCCTTTGCTCAGCTGCAGGTTCAGGCTTAGTTCTCAGGTAGTCGGGAACAATATCATAAGAAAATACAGGCACCCTGCCGTCAGTTAGCTGCCACAGTGCCCCATCACGTTCTGGAGATACATTGAATGACAGTACTGTAAGATTCCTTAGCGGAAGCCCTAGCTCCTTTCCAAGAATGTTGCACAGTTCAGTAAGCTAGAACATAACCTTATTATTTACACGTTACTCAATTTCATTCAAGTAATTTTACGTGGCTGGATATCACGGCAAAATTGTCTAGAAAAGTGGGCCAATTACTGGTCTCATATTCTCTTCCAGTTTTTGGATCATAGCCCCAATACAAAGCTTTGACGGTCAATTGGCTCCAAACTGTCTCTACGGGGACTTCCAGTTGTTTTTTGTCTCTTTGGATATTGTAATTATCCAATAACCGCCCTGAAACCCAAAACTAGATCGGATGCACGCTTTCTCCGTTGACAGCAAATGAGAAACATAACCTCAACTCTTTTCTCAATAATTTAGATACAGTTTTAATACAGCGGTTTGAACTATGACAAATTTATTCGTCACGACCAATTTATTCGGTGAGTCAAATTTATTCGTCATGATAAATTTATACTTGATATCAAATTTACTCGCCATGAGAAATTTTTTTCGTCGGCAAATATATTCGTTGAGCCAAATTTATTCGTCAAGAAAAATGTATTCGCTATGACGATTTTATTCGTCATTTAAAAGGGTTGTTGTATCTACTAACATTCAACAGAGCTGTGCGCCATCTGACGTGAAATTATATAAAGCTACAACTATTTAATGGATCCGCCGAACTTCGACGACAACAAGTTTCACAAAAGTCTCATCCGTTACTTGAAATTCGAAGAGAATACTTGTCATTGCTATGGCCATTCATACGCGTTCAAATATAAACGGATTTAGTTAGGGCTATCGATTGCTACAAAATGAAACACTCAGAAGTCCTTGGACATATAAATATAAGGAGAAAAACAGGACATGACGCTATCTTGAAAACTACTGTAGATACGGGTTTCAAAATAGTCTCATTCGATTCCCCGGAAAAAATGCTATAGAATTCTAGGGGTTCTAGGAGCAAAAAAAACCCCCAATTCCTCATAGGAGCCGAGATAATCGCATTTATAGATTTTACTTAAACCACGAAACCTGCTCCCACAAAAAAAAAAAAAAAAAAACCAATAGGTGTCCACCTTTTATAGAAGCAACTGTAAAGGCGCACATGCGAACTTACCTTTATTATTGTTAGTCAGATGGCGTACAAGCAGTATTTGTGATTATAATATTGTTCACATGACGCTAACATCGTATAGCTAATTCTTGCATGTGGCCGTTTAAAATGGGGCTCAAATTAAATGATAAATTTACTATGGCCGGTCATACGCGTTCAAATATAAACGGATTTAGTTAGGGCTATCGATTGCTACAAAATGAAACATTCAGAAGTCCTTAGACATATAAATATAAGGAGAAAAACAGGACATGACGCCATCTTGAAAACTACTGTAGATACGGGTTTCAAAACAGTCTCATTCGATTCCCCAGAAAAAATGCTATAGAACTCTAGGGCTTCTAGGGGCAAAAAAAACCCCCAATTCCTCATAGGAGCCGAGATATTCGCATTTAAAGGTTTTACTTAAACCACGAAACTTGCTTGCATCTGAAAGTAAATTTTGCATACCTCAGTTTTAATGGTTTGCTGTTAGTGGCAGGGCTTGGTCTTCTGGGTCATTGCTATGGGTACTCGCGCCAATCTTCATTTGGGTATAATCTGCTTCTTTTTTGTGTCCCCCTCCGATTAGGTATAATAGTGCAAACACTTGTGTAACTCTTATCTCGTGAGATCCGACTCATTTCTTAAACTTAGTTAAATAATAATATACTGTATCTCCACCAACAGTCACGATAATTTCGTAAAGCTAACATTACAAATAAAACAAACATCAAAATAATCTTATCTTCCGAATGGAAGGATTTGGTTGACCGACTTATTGACATCCTAACTGGTTAACACCGGATGGACTGACCGAGCTCATTGGAGCAGAAGGGCGAAAAGCTGGTGGGCCCATCATTCCTCCATCAGGCGCTGAACCTGGCACGGGGTCGGACATTGATACTTTCAAATCTTTTCCCATGTCGACAGCAGCTACCAGGGCTTCTGCATCAATCATGTTACTCGTCTGTTGTACTCCTAGTGTGTAGCAAAATTGTAGTGAAAAACTACGAAGCAATGTCTGCAATTTTACCTGCTCTGGAAGAGGACTCGATTGCCCATTCCTCTTTATCCTTGCTGACCATATCGAATACGTGGGTGATAATTTTGTTGTATAATAGGTGTAACAAACTTTTCGCTCATGGTGCAGCATCCTTTGCTCAGCTGCAGGTTCAGGCTTAGTTCTCAGGTAGTCGGGAACAATATCATAAGAAAATACAGGCACCCTGCCGTCAGTTAGCTGCCACAGTGCCCCATCACGTTCTGGAGATACATTGAATGACAGTACTGTAAGATTCCTTAGCGGAAGCCCTAGCTCCTTTCCAAGAATGTTGCACAGTTCAGTAAGCTAGAACATAACCTTATTATTTACACGTTACTCAATTTCATTCAAGTAATTTTACGTGGCTGGATATCACGGCAAAATTGTCTAGAAAATTGGGCCAATTACTGGTCTCATATTCACTTCCAGTTTTTGGATCATAGCCCCAATACAAAGCTTTAACGGTCAATTGGCTCCAAACTGTCTCTACGGGGACTTCCAGTTGTTTTTTGTCTCTTTGGATATTTTAATTATCCAATAACCGCCCTGAAACCCAAAACTAGATCGGATGCACGCTTTCTCCGTTGACAGCAAATGAGAAACATAACCTCAACTCTTTTCTCAATAATTCAGATACAGTTTTAATACAGCGGTTTGAACTATGACAAATTTATTCGTCACGACCAATTTATTCGGTGAGTCAAATTTATTCGTCATGATAAATTTATACTTGATATCAACTTTACCCGCCATGAGAAATTTATTCGTCGGCAAATATATTCGTTGAGCCAAATTTATTCGTCAAGAAAAATGTATTCGCTATGACGATTTTATTCGTCATTTAAAAGGGTTGTTGTATCTACTAACATTCAACAGAGCTGTGCGCCATCTGACGTGAAATTATATAAAGCTACCACTATTTAATGGATCCGCCAACAATAGTTCCGAACTTCGCTACGATGCCAGCGCCGCAATTTCCGACAACAAGTTTCACAAAAGTCTCATCCGTTACTTGAAATTCGAAGAGAATACTTGTCATTGCTATGGCCATTCATACGCGTTCAAATATAAACGGATTTAGTTAGGGCTATCGATTGCTACAAAATGAAACACTCAGAAGTCCTTGGACATATAAATATAAGGAGAAAAACAGGACATGACGCCATCTTGAAAACTACTGTAGATACGGGTTTCAAAATAGTCTCATTCGATTCCCCGGAAAAAATGCTATAGAATTTTAGGGGTTCTAGGGGCAAAAAAAACCCCCAATTCCTCATAGGAGCCGAGATAATCGCATTTATAGATTTTACTTAAACCACGAAACCTGCTCCCACAAAAAAAAAAAAAAAAAAACCAATAGGTGTCCACCTTTTATAGAAGCAACTGTAAAGGCGCACATGCGAACTTACCTTTATTATTGTTAGTCAGATGGCGTACAAGCAGTATTTGTGATTATAATATTGTTCACATGACGCTAACATCGCATAGCTAATTCTTGCATGTGACCGTTTAAAATGGGGCTCAAATTAAATGATAAATTTACTATGGCCGGTCATAAGCGTTCAAATATAAACGGATTTAGTTAGGGCTATCGATTGCTACAAAATGAAACATTCAGAAGTCCTTAGACATATAAATATAAGGAGAAAAACAGGACATGACGCCATCTTGAAAACTACTGTAGATACGGGTTTAAAAATAGTCTCATTCGATTCCCCAGAAAAAATGCTATAGAACTCTAGGGCTTCTAGGGGCAAAAAAAACCCCCAATTCCTCATAGGAGCCGAGATATTCGCATTTAAAGGTTTTACTTAAACCACGAAACTTGCTTGCATCTGAAAGTAAATTTTGCATACCTCAGTTTTAATGGTTTGCTGTTAGTGGCAGGGCTTGGTCTTCTGGGTCATTGCTATGGGTACTCGCGCCAATCTTCATTTGGGTATAATCTGCTTCTTTTTTGTGTCCCCCTCCGATTAGGTATAATAGTGCAAACACTTGTGTAACTCTTATCTCGTGAGATCCGACTCATTTCTTAAACTTAGTTAAATAATAATATACTGTATCTCCACCAACAGTCACGATAATTTCGTAAAGCTAACATTACAAATAAAACAAACATCATAATAATCTTATCTTCCGAATGGAAGGATTTGGTTGACCGACTTATTGACATCCTAACTGGTTAACACCGGATGGACTGACCGAGCTCATTGGAGCAGAAGGGCGAAAAGCTGGTGGGCCCATCATTCCTCCATCAGGCGCTGAACCTGGCACGGGGTCGGACATTGATACTTTCAAATCTTTTCCCATGTCGACAGCAGCTACCAGGGCTTCTGCATCAATCATGTTACTCGTCTGTTGTACTCCTAGTGTGTAGCAAAATTGTAGTGAAAAACTACGAAGCAATGTCTGCAATTTTACCTACTCTGGAAGAGGACTCGATTGCCCATTCCTCTTTATCCCTGCTGACCATATCGAATACGTGGGTGATAATTTTGTTGTATAATAGGTGTAACAAACTTTTCGCTCATGGTGCAGCATCCTTTGCTCAGCTGCAGGTTCAGGCTTAGTTCTCAGGTAGTCGGGAACAATATCATAAGAAAATACAGGCACCCTGCCGTCAGTTAGCTGCCACAGTGCCCCATCACGTTCTGGAGATACATTGAATGACAGTACTGTAAGATTCCTTAGCGGAAGCCCTAGCTCCTTTCCAAGAATGTTGCACAGTTCAGTAAGCTAGAACATAACCTTATTATTTACACGTTACTCAATTTCATTCAAGTAATTTTACGTGGCTGGATATCACGGCAAAATTGTCTAGAAAAGTGGGCCAATTACTGGTCTCATATTCTCTTCCAGTTTTTGGATCATAGCCCCAATACAAAGCTTTGACGGTCAATTGGCTCCAAACTGTCTCTACGGGGACTTCCAGTTGTTTTTTGTCTCTTTGGATATTTTAATTATCCAATAACCGCCCTGAAACCCAAAACTAGATCGGATGCACGCTTTCTCCGTTGACAGCAAATGAGAAACATAACCTCAACTCTTTTCTCAATAATTCAGATACAGTTTTAATACAGCGGTTTGAACTATGACAAATTTATTCGTCACGACCAATTTATTCGGTGAGTCAAATTTATTCGTCATGATAAATTTATACTTGATATCAAATTTACTCGCCATGAGAAATTTATTCGTCGGCAAATATATTCGTTGAGCCAAATTTATTCGTCAAGAAAAATGTATTCGCTATGACGATTTTATTCGTCATTTAAAAGGGTTGTTGTATCTACTAACATTCAACAGAGCTGTGCGCCATCTGACGTGAAATTATATAAAGCTACCACTATTTAATGGATCCGCCAACAATAGTTCCGAACTTCGCTACGATGCCAGCGCCGCAATTTCCGACAACAAGTTTCACAAAAGTCTCATCCGTTACTTGAAATTCGAAGAGAATACTTGTCATT
Source organism: Dysmachus trigonus (assembly GCA_949715965.1). Taxonomy (NCBI): domain Eukaryota; kingdom Metazoa; phylum Arthropoda; class Insecta; order Diptera; family Asilidae; genus Dysmachus; species Dysmachus trigonus. The sequence continues at coordinate 53,152,454 of OX454320.1, forward strand.
GCTATGGCCATTCATACGCGTTCAAATATAAACGGATTTAGTTAGGGCTATCGATTGCTACAAAATGAAACACTCAGAAGTCCTTGGACATATAAATATAAGGAGAAAAACAGGACATGACGCCATCTTGAAAACTACTGTAGATACGGGTTTCAAAATAGTCTCATTCGATTCCCCGGAAAAAATGCTATAGAATTCTAGGGGTTCTAGGAGCAAAAAAAAAAACCCCAATTCCTCATAGGAGCCGAGATAATCGCATTTATAGATTTTACTTAAACCACGAAACCTGCTCCCACAAAAAAAAAAAAAAAAAAAAAACAATAGGTGTCCACCTTTTATAGAAGCAACTGTAAAGGCGCACATGCGAACTTACCTTTATTATTGTTAGTCAGATGGCGTACAAGCAGTATTTGTGATTATAATATTGTTCACATGACGCTAACATCGCATAGCTAATTCTTGCATGTGGCCGTTTAAAATGGGGCTCAAATTAAATGATAAATTTACTATGGCCGGTCATACGCGTTCAAATATAAACGGATTTAGTTAGGGCTATCGATTGCTACAAAATGAAACATTCAGAAGTCCTTAGACATATAAATATAAGGAGAAAAAGAGGACATGACGCCATCTTGAAAACTACTGTAGATACGGGTTTCAAAATAGTCTCATTCTTCTAGGGGCAAAAAAAACCCCCAATTCCTCATAGGAACCGAGATAATCGCATTTATAGATTTTACTTAAACCACGAAACCTGCTCCCACAAAAAAAAAAAAAAAACCAATAGGTGTCCACCTTTTATAGAAGCAACTGTAAAGGCGCACATGCGAACTTACCTTTATTATTGTTAGTCAGATGGCGTACAAGCAGTATTTGTGATTATAATATTGTTCACATGACGCTAATATCGCATAGCTAATTCTTGCATGTGGCCGTTTAAAATGGGGCTCAAATTAAATGATAAATTTACTATGGCCGGTCATACGCGTTCAAATATAAACGGATTTAGTTAGGGCTATCGATTGCTACAAAATGAAACATTCAGAAGTCCTTAGACATATAAATATAAGGAGAAAAACAGGACGCCATCTTGAAAACTACTGTAGATACGGGTTTCAAAATAGTCTCATTCGATTCCCCAGAAAAAATGCTATAGAACTCTAGGGCTTCTAGGGGCAAAAAAAACCCCCAATTCCTCATAGGAGCCGAGATATTCGCATTTAAAGGTTTTACTTAAACCACGAAACTTGCTTGCATCTGAAAGTAAATTTTGCATACCTCAGTTTTAATGGTTTGCTGTTAGTGGCAGGGCTTGGTCTTCTGGGTCATTGCTATGGGTACTCGCGCCAATCTTCATTTGGGTATAATCTGCTTCTTTTTTGTGTCCCCCTCCGATTAGGTATAATAGTGCAAACACTTGTGTAACTCTTATCTCGTGAGATCCGACTCATTTCTTAAACTTAGTTAAATAATAATATACTGTATCTCCACCAACAGTCACGATAATTTCGTAAAGCTAACATTACAAATAAAACAAACATCAAAATAATCTTATCTTCCGAATGGAAGGATTTGGTTGACCGACTTATTGACATCCTAACTGGTTAACACCGGATGGACTGACCGAGCTCATTGGAGCAGAAGGGCGAAAAGCTGGTGGGCCCATCATTCCTCCATCAGGCGCTGAACCTGGCACGGGGTCGGACATTGATACTTTCAAATCTTTTCCCATGTCGACAGCAGCTACCAGGGCTTCTGCATCAATCATGTTACTCGTCTGTTGTACTCCTAGTGTGTAGCAAAATTGTAGTGAAAAACTACGAAGCAATGTCTGCAATTTTACCTGCTCTGGAAGAGGACTCGATTGCCCATTCCTCTTTATCCTTGCTGACCATATCGAATACGTGGGTGATAATTTTGTTGTATAATAGGCGTAACAAACTTCTCGCTCATGGTGCAGCATCCTTTGCTCAGCTGCAGGTTCAGGCTTAGTTCTCAGGTAGTCGGGAACAATATCATAAGAAAATACAGGCACCCTGCCGTCAGTTAGCTGCCACAGTGCCCCATCACGTTCTGGAGATACATTGAATGACAGTACTGTAAGATTCCTTAGCGGAAGCCCTAGCTGCTTTCCAAGAATGTTGCACAGTTCAGTAAGCTAGAACATAACCTTATTATTTACACGTTACTCAATTTCATTCAAGTAATTTTACGTGGCTGGATATCACGGCAAAATTGTCTAGAAAAGTGGGCCAATTACTGGTCTCATATTCTCTTCCAGTTTTTGGATCATAGCCCCAATACAAAGCTTTGACGGTCAATTGGCTCCAAACTGTCTCTACGGGGACTTCCAGTTGTTTTTTGTCTCTTTGGATATTGTAATTATCCAATAACCGCCTTGAAACCCAAAACTAGATCGGATGCACGCTTTCTCCGTTGACAGCAAATGAGAAACATAACCTCAACTCTTTTCTCAATAATTCAGATACAGTTTTAATACAGCGGTTTGAACTATGACAAATTTATTCGTCACGACCAATTTATTCGGTGAGTCAAATTTATTCGTCATGATAAATTTATACTTGATATCAAATTTACTCGCCATGAGAAATTTAAGGTACGGACACACCAAAAGCGAAGCGAGCGAAGCGAACAATTTAAAAAATTTGGGTGCCGTACAAATCAATTGAAGTGTCCGAATAGAACGCGACATGAGCGAAGCGTCTACTGCGACAGAATGTTCCCAAATTTTAAATTGTTCGCGCCGCTTCGCTCGCTTCGCTTTTGGTGTGTCCGTACCTTTATTCGTCGGCAAATATATTCGTTGAGCCAAATTTATTCGTCAAGAAAAATGTATTCGCTATGACGATTTTATTCGTCATTTAAAAGGGTTGTTGTATCTACTAACATTCAACAGAGCTGTGCGCCATCTGACGTGAAATTATATAAAGCTACCAATATTTAATGGATCCGCCAACAATAGTTCCGAACTTCGCTACGATGCCAGCGCCGCAATTTCCGACAACAAGTTTCACAAAAGTCTCATCCGTTACTTGAAATTCGAAGAGAATACTTGTCATTGCTATGGCCATTCACACGCGTTCAAATATAAACGGATTTAGTTAGGGCTATCGATTGCTACAAAATGAAACACTCAGAAGTCCTTGGACATATAAATATAAGGAGAAAAACAGGACATGACGCCATCTTGAAAACTACTGTAGATACGGGTTTCAAAATAGTCTCATTCGATTCCCCGGAAAAAATGCTATAGAATTCTAGGGTTTCTAGGGGCAAAAAAAACCCCCCAATTCCTCATAGGAGCCGAGATAATCGCATTTATAGATTTTACTTAAACCACGAAACCTGCTCCCACAAAAAAAAAAAAAAAAACCAATAGGTGTCCACGTTTTATAGAAGCAACTGTAAAGGCGCACATGCGAACTTACCTTTATTATTGTTAGTCAGATGGCGTACAACACTGACATGAAAGAACTGGACTGCTAACCGTCGTCTGAAAAATGAGACCATTTTTAGCACAGGCTCAATCCTCATGGAGCAAATCATGCTATTAAAAATGCCCTAAAATACCGTACAATTATGTTTAAACTGACGCAAATTAAAAATAATTGAGCTTTCACGAACCGATTTCTCTCATATCACGCTCAATTTTAAGTTTTTTCATAAAAATGTTCCTCGCGGCAATCAGCTGGGGACTTAAGAAAAACAAAGATAGCTATACAAATTATTTTTCTGCCTTTGTCTAACCTTCACATTTCTCGTTTATACCAACCCAAGCTAAAAGTTGTATCACAAAATGAAGTAGCCATCTGTTGGACATCGTTAAACTATTCTAACAGCTGATTGCAACGGAAAATGATGAGTTGGCGGGCAACTTGTAAAGGCTGTCGTGGGTAAAAGTGATGTGCAAAAAGCTTGTGTTTACTTTTATTTATCTATTGGGAATATCAAAAAGATGTATCACACGCGAAGATACTAGAAAAAACCAAAAGAAGTGCACATACATGGCGCCACCTTCATTTGGCTATTGCCAATTTTTTTTTGTAAATTTGTCTGCCTGCGGGCTTAAGAAAGAGCGAGATAGTTAGAATTCGGTCAAATTTTGGTCTTACTTTTGATGTGAGTTTTTGTACGGGATCAGCAGTCCAGTTCTTATATGTCAGTGGCGTACAAGCAGTATTTGTGATTATAATATTGTTCACATGACGCTAACATCGCATAGCTAATTCTTGCATGTGGCCGTTTAAAATGGGGCTCAAATTAAATGATAAATTTACTATGGCCGGTCATACGCGTTCAAATATAAACGTATTTAGTTAGGGCTATCGATTGCTACAAAATGAAACATTCAGAAGTCCTTAGACATATAAATATAAGGAGAAAAACAGGACATGACGCCATCTTGAAAACTAATAGTCTCATTCGATTCCCCAGAAAAAATGCTATAGAACTCTAGGGCTTCTAGGGGCAAAAAAAACCCCCAATTCCTCATAGGAGCCGAGATATTCGCATTTAAAGGTTTTACTTAAACCACGAAACTTGCTTGCATCTTGTTATCGAAAAACGTGGTTTGGTACTCCAGGGCCCGGCTAATGCACCTGGTCCGGCGGTATGCGGCTGCGGGAGCTGGCAGGCTAGCATTGCGGCAGTTGTGGGGGGGTTTGCCAAAAAACCGCGTTCAGCCGCCGAAGCGGACCACCACCGACAACGAAAAGTTTCTTCTCCCGCGACGGAACGACCTGAAAAAAATCGCAAGGGTATGGACCAAAAGCAGGACGGACAGAACCCCTGTTCCTGCCCATGAATGACTCCTAGGGGGGGGTCAAGAGCTTTGCGACGCCACACACTTTTCGGTCGCGAACAATTTCTACTCTCCGACCGACCGAGGCGCGAATTTTCGAGCCCAAATTTTTGGGTGGACTTTTGAGTTTGGTCTCGGTCCGGGCCCTCGCGACGGGGATTTTTATGACCCGGTCCCGTTCCTCGAACGCCGAACGCCGAATTTTGCTGCTTTTTGGGCAGCTCAACTCAACGCTCGAAACCCGAGCAGCGGGACCCGGTTACGAATTGAGGCAGAGCCGCCGTAAAAAATTTGGGCGAAAGATAGGGGCATCGCTTGCGCTGCTGCTCATGGGCGTAGGCAAAAATTGTGAAAGATTTTTTCCTTCTTCTGTTTCCCCGACCACAACAGCACAGGTCCGTTGGACTGGCCTCCTAGACCAAAGGAGCTGAAGAATGGTCGTCCGGTATTGCCTAGGATGGTGTTCGACCCAGGGCTCACATCTGACCAGAGGCTGGGTCAGCAGGCGACAGTCGGCATTGGACCCCCCCCTGAACCCTGATGAGAGGCCAGGTAGATCCAATGTCGACCCAACCACTCACTCGAACTGGCAGAGAGGACCACCCTAATGAGAGGTGGCCCCACCACCAGTGAGAGGGAGTTGCCGACACATCCCGGGCCAGTCCAAGTCCTGAGGAAAGGCTTGGTATGTCTGAAAAACTACGGGTGCCCAACATGTGGCTCGACCCACGACCTAGACTCGCCCGAGACTGAGCTAGCCGGCCAACATCAGCACTGGACTTTCCCGGACCCTTATGAGAGGTCAGTTGGTCCAGGGCTGACTTGACCACTCAATCCCACTGCCAGGGAAGACCAGCCCTAATGAGAGGCAGGCTTCCCTGTCAGTGGAAGTGAGCTGCTGCTCCGTCTCGGACCAACCCGGATCGTGGGGGAAATGGTTGTAAGGTGTTCAGAAAAAAAAAGGTATAAAGGAAAAATAGTATGGCTGTAAACCAACCCCCCGGTCATCCCAGTCCCAAGATGAACCTCCGCTCCGCGGATCCGCATCCTTCCAGACTCCAGCGATAGGGCGCTGCTGTTCCCGGGAGTCTGGAGGTGGGGGTTGTTGTGAAATTTGCGCTAAAACATACTTATGTTACGGGAAGGGAATCCCCTGTCAGATCCCTTGACGTGCAGTCTTTACCAAGGTATGGGACAGATCGGAGTACAGGGGCTCCGAGTAAGGGGAGTGGCGATCAAGCCAAAATGTAGGGATATGAAAAAGTGGGAAAGGTAAAAATGGGGTAAGAGGAAAGGGTAAAAATATATAAGACTATATAAAAAAAAAAATTGGAATAAGGTGGAAGACGTTGGTAGAATTCATTGCAGGTTAACGAGACTCCTGAACGACACCAAAAGACCGGGCAGGAAAGACTAGTATGTACGTGTACGTTGCCTCGAGAGACCGCAAGAGAAAATGATATTCATAGGTAAGACCAGATGAGCAATATACGGATGAGGTGAGAAACGCCGAGCATGAAGGCGGAATTGATTACTAATACTGGGTAATACTGGGATTTCCAAGATGAACAATATACTGTTAAGGCCAAGACCAAGGTGAAATATAGGTAGTAAGAGATTATAAAGAGTTATGAGTATAGGTAAGTATTTGATCAGGACGATAGAAGACAATATTGAGAGATTAATAAATTTATGAGTATATGAAAGTTATGGACCAGACGATAGGAGATAATATTGAGAGATTATAAAATTTATGAGTATATGTAAGTTTATGATCAAACGATAGGAGACAATGTAGGTTATAGAGTGTGTAAAAGAGAATGTTTTTGCGAAATGACCCGGAACACAAGGAACCCGTCATGTCTTGGGGGAATTAGTAGCAAAGGGAAAAATGAAAATGTCGCACAAGCGGAATAGCCAGAACCAAGGCTCCAGCGACACCGAATAGGGAGAGAGAGCGCTCCTCGAGGAAAGGAAGCCGTACCGACCAACACCACGAGATCTTAGCGGCGGATGACGAACGGAGAAGTCTCCCGGACAGGTAGTTGGCAAGACGACAGCCAACTCCTGTAATTCCAGGGAGCACTCCGAACGTCTCCGGTACGCCGGTCCCGCAGGGTGGGCAAGCAAAGCTCCTCCCTGCCAGTACTCCTCAAGGAAGAGGACGACCCGAGACCTCGAGACGAATGGTTGGCTGACGAAGCCAACCTTCATAATTCTCAAGAGGTCTCCAGCCGACCTCGACCAGGAGAATCACAGACAGGGCCTCTTGGAGTGGGGAATGGTGTGAAAAAAAATGTTTTAACTAGGGGTAGGATAGGGTTAGGGAAGGGAACTCTAACTAGGATGGGAAGGAAAAAGGGGGTAACAAAGGTGTGTCCACCGCATAACCGAGCAGAGGCGGCTTAAGGACTCCCTCGGACGTTACCAGTGAAGCTGGTCGGATGCCTTCTTAGGGCTACCGATTTATATATGTGTCAACCGCAATGCCAAGCAGAGGCGGCTTATGAACACACTAACGTTACCAGTGAGGCTGGTCGGATGCCTTCTTAGGGCTACCGATTTATATTTTGAGATAATGTGAGCCAAGCTCAATCAATAGCCTACTAGTAAGGACTCCGCCAAAAGAAAATTCAATATAACCAATTAAACGTTAAATAGAGTACTAAATGTATCAAGGATGGCCTCGATACATAAGTAATGTTTGAAAAAAAGGGAAACCAAAATATAGGAAACTCTCATCATCACCTTTTTATGTCCTTTGCGTGAAACGTACCTATCAACTTGCCCTGAAGATCTTCTAGCTCATAGAGGGCGTTGCCTTTTCTTGCTCTTACTCGGCATTTTAGGAATTTGCGATTGAGTTTCGCGCTAGTCTGCTTTTCGAAATTGCTTAGCTGGAAATTACGACGGTAGACTTCTTCGCCTACTTTAAATTCTACGGGTTTTGCTCTCAGGTTATACGTTTTCGCACCTTGGTCGAAAGCCTTCTTCAGATTTTCTTGGGCTTTATCCCGAATGAGCTTAAGCTTATCTGAAGTGTCAACGTTTAGGGTTTCATCAATTCCCTGTAAGCGTCGCAACAACTCGTAACTGGAAGCGTGAGTGACCATGTGAAGTCCAAACAACATCCGGTAAGGAGGAAAACCTGTTGCCTGGTGGACGGAACTACGAAGGGAGCAGGCAATATTACTAAGGTTTTCATCCCACTTGTGATGTTCATCCTTAATATATGCTCGAATGCCAGCTAAAATTGATCTATTTACGCGCTCCGACGCGTTAGCTTGAGGAGAGTATAGCGCGGTGCGCATGTGTTGGACTCCATAGCGTTCCAGGAGTTTAGCGAGTTGTGCCGACCGGAATTGGGTACCATTATTGGTAACTATGGTCTCAGGAACGCCAAACATGTGGAAGATTTCTTCTTCGACGAAGGTACAGATCTGAGACGTCGTAGCTTTACGTAGGGGCTTCAACAACGGAAATTTCGAAAGGTGGTCTAATACGATTAAAATGCAGACATAGCCAGATGTAGTGCGAGGGTATGGGCCGAGAAGATCCATGTAAATTCTTTGCCACGGTCTTTCCGCTATAGGTTGGGTTTGTATCGGTGGTCGGAGTGTGGTGTTCGATGCTTTAGTCTCTTTACAAGTGTCACACGATAAAACATAAGATCTCACGTCAGCAGTCATGCGTGGCCAATAAAAATAACGACGTATTCGCTCGAGGGTCTTACCGACACCACCATGAGACGATAGTGGAGGGTCATGAGCACGGGAAATTACATCTGAAACTAGGCCTGGAGGAATCCAAAGCTTCCACGCTTCGTCCTCTTGCACCGGGTCACCTGAACGTGGGACAGTACGAATATAAATGAAGCCGTCACGAACCGTCAGGTCAGGAAATTTGGCCCGGTTTTCTTCTACCTGTCGTCCCAGCTCTACATATTCCGCTGAAGTGAAATGTGGAGAGTTGAGATCGACCTCAGGCCCGAGGTCTCCCGGAGCTGACAACGCGTCACACTCCACCCGCGATAGCGCATCTGGCACCACGTTCAGGCTCCCCTTACGGTGCTCGATGGTGAAGTCGAAGCGCTGAAGCTTCAGACTCCATCTGGCCAATCTGCCACTTAGATCTTTTTGTGACATAAGCCACTTTAAACTCGCATGGTCAGTAACAATTTTGAAAGGCATGAGCTCGACGTATGGACGGAATTTCTGAACAGTTGTAATGGCCGCTAGGCACTCCAGTTCTGTCACCGAATAGTTCCTTTGAGCTGAATTAAGTTTTTGTGACACGTAGGCAATGGGTCTCTCGTTACCGTCATTGTCAACCTGCAATAAAACTCCACCTACACCCTGTGTACTTGCATCGCATTGAATGATGAACGGTCTGGAGAAGTCGGGAGTCACTAAAACGGGAGCAGAAGTCAAGTGTTGCTTAAGTTTATCGACCGCGATTTGGGCTTCTTCGGTCCACGTAAATTTACTAGATTTTTTTAGCGTATCAGTTATAGGACCCGAAAGATCTGCGAAATTGGGAATAAATCTTCTGTACCATCCTGCCATTCCAATGAATCGACGTACTTGTTTTACGGTTTTAGGGGCAGGGTAATCAACAATTGCGGAGATCTTATCGGGGTCCATACGTATTCCATTCTCACCAATAATGAAGCCAAGATATTTAGTTTCCCTTAAGCAAAACTTGCTCTTCTCCACGTTGATAGTAAGTCCCGCCCTCCTCAGACAGTCCGCCACCCGTGCGAGAAGAGCGAGGTGTGAATCAAAATCTTGGGATAGAACCAATAGATCGTCGAGGTATACCAATACATTATCGCGAAGGTCGTAAGGTATAGCTTTATCCATCAACCGGCACATTGTTTGTGGAGCGTTGCAGAGACCGAATGGCATCACTGTGTAGTGATAGAGGGGATGACCAGGCACTGTAAAGGCTGTCTTCTCCCTGGAGCTCTGTTCTAGGGGAATCTGCCAAAAGGCGTCTTTCAGATCCAGACTGGTTATGTATTTTGCCGGCGGAAGGCGACTCAGGATGCCATCTATCTGTGGAAGCGGGTAGGCATCCTTTTTTGTAACAGAGTTCACCTTACGGGCGTCGAAACACAGTCGGACTTTGCCTGGCTTCCTCACTAGGACGACTGGAGAGCTCCAAGGGCTCTGGCTCTCCTCTATCACTCCAAGCGAGAGCATTCGGCTCAGCTCGGCGTCCATCAATTTTTGTACTGCCGGAGAGACTGGATAAAATCTTTGTTTTATAGGTGTAGCTTCCCCAACGTCTATAGTATGTTCAAGCAGATGAGTTTTCCCCAAGTCCAGGTTAGCGTAGGATGGGAAAAGTGCTTTGGTTTGATCTATACGTCTCTGAAAATCGGGAGTTAGTACGTGTTCGGCAGGGCTGGGTTTCGCTACAATCGGGGTGTCCAACGAAGAGACTAGACCGAGAATGTCCGGAGCCAACTTGAAAGTTCTCCAAAAGTCAATTCCTAAGTATAATTCCTGAGTGAGGCTAGGTACAACGTAAAGTCGTAAAGTTTTAGTCTCACCCCTGAAGAGCACTTCCAAATCAACATGCCCGTGCACCTCCGGTCTAGCTCCGTTGGCCACCTCGATCGCAGAACGATACTTGACCCATTTTAGACCTGCTTCCTGCAACAAATTCTCGGATCCTTTACCCAATATACTAATGCTAGCCCCACTATCTAGCAGGCCCACGATGTTCTGGCCGAGAATATTTACTGTGGCATAGGGTCTAACATCTTTAGGAACCGAGACGAAAGCTGATGATAATTTCCGGCGGTTTTGCTTTACCCGTTTCCAGAACGCACGTAATCTCAAAGTGGAACGTCTGGACTTAAGGGGTTTATTAGACTTTGTGGGGTGTTCTCTCTGACCTTCTAGATAATTTACTGGAGAAGCAAAAATTCTCTCACGAGCCGCTTGGTATTCTTTAAGCTTGAGATGGGATGGCTTAATAGGAAAGAGAACCGGAGGTTGAAGACTGTTCGGTCTCTGAAGTATGATAATTTTTTGACTCGGAGATTGCTTCACTACAGATGAAGAAAACGAAATCTCAGGTTCAGGGTTATCCTCTAACTCTGCAGGTGGATCTGCATTTACAAGATTTGATGAAAAAGGTGGTGGTGACACATCCGGTGAAATTCTACTTTCTGACGGAGTAGTTATGTCTGGGGCCGAGAAGGGGTGGTCGTCGTCTCGCCTGCTGTAATTGCCAGCGGCCGTTGGGGCCGGGGGCTGATGTTGTTGCTCCCGACCCGGCGTTGGTTTTTTGAAATGCAATTAGGGCAGCGAGGTTTGACAACCCCTTTTCGGCCACAGCCATAACAGAAGAACCCGGTTGGTTCTGAGGGACAATCTTGGTAATAATGGCCGTTCTGGTCGCAGTTCCAGCAATTAATAATAGAAGGTGGTAGTTTATTTAGGGCCTCTACAGGCTCAATTACAACGGGTTTAGGTAGCGCGTCAGCTAGGTCGTCAAAGGCAAAATTTTCTTCGACTCTTGCGGGACGGTGTGCAGTCGACAGCAGCGTACTCCTCGTTCGCTGTCGAGTCACCTGGACCTCGGTCACTAAATCTCTGAAATGCGCAATCGTGTAGATACGGTGAAGGCAAATCTGCTCCTGAATGTAAGGAAGCAGATTGGCTCTCAACATCTCCACAAATTCAATTTCTTGCATTGGAACCGTGAGTCTATTTCTTAGTGATACGAGATCCAGGTAATACGAGGTGAACGACTCGTTGTGCTGCTGTCGTCTGCTCAGCATCTTTCGCTTGATGTCGATATCTCGCGAACGCTCTCCCCAATCCGCTCTGAGGGCTGTTTTAAGGTCTTGCCAGGATAAATTCACGTTCGAACGACGGATCGTCCAGTACCAATTTCCCACCGAGTCTCCGAGCAAAAGATGGAAATTACTGATCAAATGATCGAACCGGCCTCGAAGTGTGTCACGTGTAAGGTTTTCGACACGGAAAATAAACTCTTCTAGGTGTAGCTTAGAATTGTCACCATCATACTGAATTTTCCAGTGACGAAGTGGGCTGCTTGGCCATTGCTCGGCCGTGAACTGCGGTCTGGACTGGTAGGGGTAACGTGGTGGTGGTTCTGGACGATTGTCAAATTCGGGACGTCTGGTATTTGCCGGCACGGAGACAGGACTGAAATCGAAGTTGGGTTGTCTAGCAACCTGCGGTCTATGTGGCGGGTGTTCAATGGTAGACATTCGAGTTCGCGGCGTTTCCATAGCAATTAACCGTTCCTGTTTTTCACGTTCGATCCGCTCCAATTCAGTTCTCACCAAATCGGCTACCCGAAAGCGGAGACTCGTATCCAGGGTTTCCCGCAAACCCGACTTCTCCATCTCGGCCGTGACTTGTTCAACAACCGTCTGTTCCGTTTCTCTTCCTCGATCCGGTCTCAACGTAGCCGGAGTTTCAGTTTCGCGAACAGCTTGCCGTGTATTATATTTTTTTGCGATTGCGCCCGTATTTGGCTCCGCCATCTCAAAGTAACGATTTCTTATATTTCCCCAGCACCAAGCGAATAGGAGATGAACAGAGAAACTTATTTAATAATATCCATCCGTAGTTGCAAATGGTGAAAAGTGAACTGCAAAGTGACCCAAGTTATGGAAATTATTAATTTACCTGGTGCCTTAGATATACTTAACAGCAATGCTTAGGGGATAAATTCATCGATATGCATACCGGGTAATGGAAAAAAAAAAAAAAAAATTATTGTGTATATACAAAAAAATTATAGCATCATGTATACAATCGAGAAAGAGATCTTACATAAAATCAACGTTATGTTATTCATGAAATCAGAATATAATCGAAATATAATCAAAATGTAATCAGGATGTAATGAAGAAGTACTTACTATAATACGAAATAATTAAAGGCATCGCCTAATCACTTATATATATCGCTAAAATGATTTAATGTAATCGGAATATAATCAAAATATAATCGAAATATAATCAAAATATAATCAAAATGTAATCAAGATGTAATCAAGAAGTATTTACTATAATACGAAATAATTAAAGGCATCGCCTAATCAAAAAATTTTAATTGAATCCCAAAACTCCTACTTCCATCTCCGGTCCCCAACTCCCTCTCTCTCCTTCAGCCTCGACATCACGAAAAATTGAAAATTTACTTTAAATTGAAAAAAAAAAAAACCCAAGAGTCATTCACGGACCACCGAGCATTCGGTCCGCCGAAAGGATGTGGTGAGGGAAGGGCTCTTTTTCGGTTTCACCGGTGGGGGCCGTGAGACGGAGAACGACCAAGGTATCCTCCCGGACAGGTGGTTGGCAAGACGACCGCCAACTCCTGTAGTTCCAGGGAGGCCCTTGGGCGTCTCCACCACGCAGAACCCACAGGGTCTGCCGAGAAAGGAGCCCCCCACTACCAGCTCATCCCTAGGATGGGGCTTTCCCGAGACCTCGAGACGGCTGGTTGGCTGACGAAGCCAGCTGCCGTAATTCTCGAGAGGCCTCGAGTCAACCCCAGCCACGGGAGTCGCCGATAGGGCCTCGAAGGGAAGGAGGGAAAGGTAAGTAGAAAAAATGAGGAGCCTAGCTCCAAGGGGGAAGGGAATAGGAAGGCCCCACGTTGGGCGCCATATTTGTTATCGAAAAACGTGGTTTGGTACTCCAGGGCCCGGCTAATGCACCTGGTCCGGCGGTATGCGGCTGCGGGAGCTGGCAGGCTAGCATTGCGGCAGTTGTGGGGGGGTTTGCCAAAAAAACCGCGTTCAGCCGCCGAAGCGGACCACCACCGACAACGAAAAGTTTCTTCTCCCGCGACGGAACGACCTGAAAAAAATCGCAAGGGTATGGACCAAAAGCAGGACGGACAGAACCCCTGTTCCTGCCCATGAATGACTCCTAGGGGGGGGTCAAGATGACAGACGACCCCCGGTAGGCAATAGCCCCAACCACCCAACGACCTCTCCGTGGGCCCATTATTTTAGGGAGGTCCCTTAAAAAAAATTAGAAATCACAAAAAAATTCCGAGGGCTGAAAAAAAGCAAGGGTGGAGGGTACCGGAGAGAGTAAAGAAAGACTTATATTGACATACCTTATATTTTCTTGTAGTCCCTTCTTACATACATTTAAAAGAAACCTTAAACCTACGACGGGGTGATGCGCTGCCTTCGAAGGGGGGCTGCTGCTCTCTTTCGTTGGACGGCCGTCGTACTGTTGATGATGCTGTTTAGCCTCTTCTTATCGGGCCCATACAATCGTTAAATTTTATTACATTTTTAAGAGTTAAATTGGATGCCCGAAATGGGTTAAGTTATGTAATTCCACAGGTAAGTGTAGTTTAATTATTAAATGAATACATGATTTATTTTGGAGTATCTTTTTAAATTTCAGGCAACTTATATTCACCGGTACGGATCAAGTTATGTATTTTCACAGGTAAGTAAAGTTTAATTGACAAATAAATACATGATTTAAAATTAACTATCTTTTTAAATTTCAGGCAACTTATATTCACCGGTACGGATCAAGTTATGTATTTTCACAGGTAAGTAAAGTTTAATTGACAAATAAATACATGATTTAAAATTAACTATCTTTTTAAATTTCAGGCAACTGATATTCACATATTTCACAGGTGAGTAAAGTTTAATTATTCAATTGTATACATGATGTAAACCGAAATCTTTTTGCAGGTCACTTAAATTCAACGAGGAGTCAAAATATTTAAGTTCACAGGTAAGTAAAATTTAATTATTAAAGGAATATATGATTTAAATTGAAATCTTTTAGCAGGTCACTTAAATTCAACGAGGAGTCCAACTATTTAAGTTCACAGGTAAGTAAAATTTAATTATTAAAGGAATATATGATTTAAATTGAAATCTTTTTGCAGGTCACTTAAATTCACCAAGGAGTCAAGATTTTTAAGTTCACAAGTAAGTAAAATTTAATTATTTAATGAATATATGATTTATCCTTCCTCCCCGGCGGTTCAAATTCGACTCCCCGATTTTTCTCTCCGGCGGCAAAAAAAAAAAAATCTCGACTTTGCGACTCAGCGAATCGAACGATGCATCACGCCACCCCGAACCCGTTTCTTTTTCCGTTTTCCTTTCCCTGCCCATTCGCGCCGGAGCCCGAGTTTTGGCTTTGCGACGCCACACACTTTTCGGTCGCGAACAATTTCTACTCTCCGACCGACCGAGGCGCGAATTTTCGAGCCCAAATTTTTGGGTGGACTTTTGAGTTTGGTCTCGGTCCGGGCCCTCGCGACGGGGATTTTTATGACCCGGTCCCGTTCCTCGAACGCCGAATTTTGCTGCTTTTTGGGCAGCTCAACTCAACGCTCGAAACCCGAGCAGCGGGACCCGGTTACGAATTGAGGCAGAGCCGCCGTAAAAAATTTGGGCGAAAGATAGCGGCATCGCTTGCGCTGCTGCTCATGGGCGTAGGCAAAAATTGTGAAAGATTTTTTCCTTCTTCTGTTTCCCCGACCACAACAATCTGAAAGTAAATTTTGCATACCTCAGTTTTAATGGTTTGCTGTTAGTGGCAGGGCTTGGTCTTCTGGACTCTCCACCAACAGTCACGATAATTTCGTAAAGCTAACATTACAAATAAAACAAACATCAAAATAATCTTATCTTCCGAATGGAAGGATTTGGTTGACCGACTTATTGACATCCTAACTGGTTAACACCGGATGAACTGACCGAGCTCATTGGAGCAGAAGGGCGAAAAGCTGGTGGGCCCATCATTCCTCCATCAGGCGCTGAACCTGGCACGGGGTCGGACATTGATACTTTCAAATCTTTTCCCATGTCGACAGCAGCTACCAGGGCTTCTGCATCAATCATGTTACTCGTCTGTTGTACTCCTAGTGTGTAGCAAAATTGTAGTGAAAAACTACGAAGCAATGTCTGCAATTTTACCTGCTCTGGAAGAGGACTCGATTGCCCATTCCTCTTTATCCTTGCTGACCATATCGAATACGTGGGTGATAATTTTGTTGTATAATAGGCGTAACAAACTTCTCGCTCATGGTGCAGCATCCTTTGCTCAGCTGCAGGTTCAGGCTTAGTTCTCAGGTAATCGGGAACAATATCATAAGAAAATACAGGCACCCTGCCGTCAGTTAGCTGCCACAGTGCCCCATTACGTTCTGGAGATACATTGAATGACAGTACTGTAAGATTCCTTAGCGGAAGCCCTAGCTCCTTTCCAAGAATGTTGCACAGTTCAGTAAGCTAGAACATAACCTTATTATTTACACGTTACTCAATTTCATTCAAGTAATTTTACGTGGCTGGATATCACGGCAAAATTGTCTAGAAAAGTGGGCCAATTACTGGTCTCATATTCTCTTCCAGTTTTTGGATCATAGCCCCAATACAAAGCTTTGACGGTCAATTGGCTCCAAACTGTCTCTACGGGGACTTCCAGTTGTTTTTTGTCTCTTTGGATATTGTAATTATCCAATAACCGCCCTGAAACCCAAAACTAGATCGGATGCACGCTTTCTCCGTTGACAGCAAATGAGAAACATAACCTCAACTCTTTTCTCAATAATTCAGATACAGTTTTAATACAGCGGTTTGAACTATGACAAATTTATTCGTCACGACCAATTTATTCGGTGAGTCAAATTTATTCGTCATGATAAATTTATACTTGATATCAAATTTACTCGCCATGAGAAATTTATTCGTCGGCAAATATATTCGTTGAGCCAAATTTATTCGTCAAGAAAAATGTATTCGCTATGACGATTTTATTCGTAATTTAAAAGGGTTGTTGTATCTACTAACATTCAACAGAGCTGTGCGCCATCTGACGTGAAATTATATAAAGCTACCACTATTTAATGGATCCGCCAACAATAGTTCCGAACTTCGCTACGATGCCAGCGCCGCAATTTCCGACAACAAGTTTCACAAAAGTCTCATCCGTTACTTGAAATTCGAAGAGAATACTTGTCATTGCTATGGCCATTCATACGCGTTCAAATATAAACGGATTTAGTTAGGGCTATCGATTGCTACAAAATGAAACACTCAGAAGTCCTTGGACATATAAATATAAGGAGAAAAACAGGACATGACGCCATCTTGAAAACTACTGTAGATACGGGTTTCAAAATAGTCTCATTCGATTCCCCGGAAAAAATGCTATAGAATTCTAGGGGTTCTAGGGGCAAAAAAAACCCCCAATTCCTGATAGGAGCCGAGATAATCGCATTTATAGATTTTACTTAAACCACGAAACCTGCTCCCACAAAAAAAAAAAAAAAACCATTAGGTGTCCACCTTTTATAGAAGCAACTGTAAAGGCGCACATGCGAACTTACCTTTATTATTGTTAGTCAGATGGCGTACAAGCAGTATTTGTGATTATAATATTGTTCACATGACGCTAACATCGCATAGCTAATTCTTGCATGTGGCCGTTTAAAATGGGGCTCAAATTAAATGATAAATTTACTATGGCCGGTCATACGCGTTCAAATATAAACGGATTTAGTTAGGGCTATCGATTGCTACAAAATGAAACATTCAGAAGTCCTTAGACATATAAATATAAGGAGAAAAATAGGACATGACGCCATCTTGAAAACTACTGTATATACGGGTTTCAAAATAGTCTCATTCGATTCCCCAGAAAAAATGCTATAGAACTCTAGGGCTTCTAGGGGCAAAAAAAACCCCCAATTCCTCATAGAAGCCGAGATATTCGCATTTAAAGGTTTTACTTAAACCACGAAACTTGCTTGCATCTGAAAGTAAATTTTGCATACCTCAGTTTTAATGGTTTGCTGTTAGTGGCAGGGCTTGGTCTTCTGGGTCATTGCTATGGGTACTCGCGCCAATCTTCATTTGGGTATAATCTGCTTCTTTTTTGTGTCCCCCTCCGATTAGGTATAATAGTGCAAACACTTGTGTAACTCTTATCTCGTGAGATCCGACTCATTTCTTAAACTTAGTTAAATAATAATATACTGTATCTCCACCAACAGTCACGATAATTTCGTAAAGCTAACATTACAAATAAAACAAACATCAAAATAATCTTATCTTCCGAATGGAAGGATTTGGTTGACCGACTTATTGACATCCTAACTGGTTAGCACCGGATGGACTGACCGAGCTCATTGGAGCAGAAGGGCGAAAAGCTGGTGGGCCCATCATTCCTCCATCAGGCGCTGAACCTGGCACGGGGTCGGACATTGATACTTTCAAATCTGTTCCCATGTCGACAGCAGCTACCAGGGCTTCTGCATCAATCATGTTACTCGTCTGTTGTACTCCTAGTGTGTAGCAAAATTGTAGTGAAAAACTACGAAGCAATGTCTGCAATTTTACCTGCTCTGGAAGAGGACTCGATTGCCCATTCCTCTTTATCCTCGCTGACCATATCGAATACGTGGGTGATAATTTTGTTGTATAATAGGTGTAACAAACTTTTCGCTCATGGTGCAGCATCCTTTGCTCAGCTGCAGGTTCAGGCTTAGTTCTCAGGTAGTCGGGAACAATATCATAAGAAAATACAGGCACCCTGCCGTCAGTTAGCTGCCACAGTGCCCCATCACGTTCTGGAGATACATTGAATGACAGTACTGTAAGATTCCTTAGCGGAAGCCCTAGCTCCTTTCCAAGAATGTTGCACAGTTCAGTAAGCTAGAACATAACCTTATTATTTACACGTTACTCAATTTCATTCAAGTAATTTTACGTGGCTGGATATCACGGCAAAATTGTCTAGAAAATTGGGCCAATTACTGGTCTCATATTCACTTCCAGTTTTTGGATCATAGCCCCAATACAAAGCTTTGACGGTCAATTGGCTCCAAACTGTCTCTACGGGGACTTCCAGTTGTTTTTTGTCTCTTTGGATATTGTAATTATCCAATAACCGCCCTGAAACCCAAAACTAGATCGGATACACGCTTTCTCCGTTGACAGCAAATGAGAAACATAACCTCAACTCTTTTCTCCATAATTCAGATACAGTTTTAATACAGCGGTTTGAACTATGACAAATTTATTCGTCACGACCAATTTATTCGGTGAGTCAAATTTATTCGTCATGATAAATTTATACTTGATATCAAATTTACTCGCCATGAGAAATTTATTCGTTGGCAAATATATTCGTTGAGCCAAATTTATTCGTCAAGAAAAATGTATTCGCTATGACGATTTTATTCGTCATTTAAAAGGGTTGTTGTATCTACTAACATTCAACAGAGCTGTGCGCCATCTGACGTGAAATTATATAAAGCTACCACTATTTAATGGATCCCCCAACAATAGTTCCGAACTTCGCTACGATGCCAGCGCCGCAATTTCCGACAAGTTTCACAAAAGTCTCATCCGTTACTTGAAATTCGAAGAGAATACTTGTCATTGCTATGGCCATTCATACGCGTTCAAATATAAACAGATTTAGTTAGGGCTATCGATTGCTACAAAATGAAACACTCAGAAGTCCTTGGACATATAAATATAAGGAGAAAAACAGGACATGACGCCATCTTGAAAACTACTGTAGATACGGGTTTCAAAATAGTCTCATTCGATTCCCCGGAAAAAATGCTATAGAATTCTAGGAGTTCTAGGAGCAAAAAAAAACCCCAATTCCTCATAGGAGCCGAGATAATCGCATTTATAGATTTTACTTAAACCACGAAACCTGCTCCCACAAAAAAAAAAAAAAAAACCAATAGGTGTCCACCTTTTATAGAAGCAACTGTAAAGGCGCACATGCGAACTTACCTTTATTATTGTTAGTCAGATGGCGTACAAGCAGTATTTGTGATTATAATATTGTTCACATGACGCTAACATCGCATAGCTAATTCTTGCATGTGGCCGTTTAAAATGGGGCTCAAATTAAATGATAAATTTACTATGGCCGGTCATACGCGTTCAAATATAAACGGATTTAGTTAGGGCTATCGATTGCTACAAAATGAAACATTCAGAAGTCCTTAGACATATAAATATAAGGAGAAAAACAGGACATGACGCCATCTTGAAAACTACTGTAGATACGGGTTTCAAAATAGTCTCATTCGATTCCCCAGAAAAAATGCTATAGAACTCTAGGGCTTCTAGGGGCAAAAAAAACCCCCAATTCCTCATAGGAGCCGAGATATTCGCATTTAAAGGTTTTACTTAAACCACGAAACTTGCTTGCATCTGAAAGTAAATTTTGCATACCTCAGTTTTAATGGTTTGCTGTTAGTGGCAGGGCTTGGTCTTCTGGGTCATTGCTATGGGTACTCGCGCCAATCTTCATTTGGGTATAATCTGCTTCTTTTTTGTGTCCCCCTCCGATTAGGTATAACAGTGCAAACACTTGTGTAACTCTTATCTCGTGAGATCCGACTCATTTCTTAAACTTAGTTAAATAATAATATACTGTATCTCCACCAACAGTCACGATAATTTCGTAAAGCTAACATTACAAATAAAACAAACATCAAAATAATCTTATCTTCCGAATGGAAGGATTTGGTTGACCGACTTATTGACATCCTAACTGGTTAACACCGGATGGACTGACCGAGCTCATTGGAGCAGAAGGGCGAAAAGCTGGTGGGCCCATCATTCCTCCATCAGGCGCTGAACCTGGCACGGGGTCGGACATTGATACTTTCAAATCTTTTCACATGTCGACAGCAGCTACCAGGGCTTCTGCATCAATCATGTTACTCGTCTGTTGTACTCCTAGTGTGTAGCAAAATTGTAGTGAAAAACTACGAAGCAATGTCTGCAATTTTACCTGCTCTGGAAGAGGACTCGATTGCCCATTCCTCTTTATCCTTGCTGACCATATCGAATACGTGGGTGATAATTTTGTTGTATAATAGGTGTAACAAACTTTTCGCTCATGGTGCAGCATCCTTTGCTCAGCTGCAGGTTCAGGCTTAGTTCTCAGGTAGTCGGGAACAATATCATAAGAAAATACAGGCACCCTGCCGTCACTTAGCTGCCACAGTGCCCCATCACGTTCTGGAGATACATTGAATGACAGTACTGTAAGATTCCTTAGCGGAAGCCCTAGCTCCTTTCCAAGAATGTTGCACAGTTCAGTAAGCTAGAACATAACCTTATTATTTACACGTTACTCAATTTCATTCATGTAATTTTACGTGGCTGGATATCACGGCAAAATTGTCTAGAAAATTGGGCCAATTACTGGTCTCATATTCACTTCCAGTTTTTGGATCATAGCCCCAATACAAAGCTTTGACGGTCAATTGGCTCCAAACTGTCTCTACGGGGACTTCCAGTTGTTTTTTGTCTCTTTGGATATTGTAATTATCCAATAACCGCCCTGAAACCCAAAACTAGATCGGATGCACGCTTTCTCCGTTGACAGCAAATGAGAAACATAACCTCAACTCTTTTCTCCATAATTCAGATACAGTTTTAATACAGCGGTTTGAACTATGACAAATTTATTCGTCACGACCAATTTATTCGGTGAGTCAAATTTATTCGTCATGATAAATTTATACTTGATATCAAATTTACTCGCCATGAGAAATTTATTCGTTGGCAAATATATTCGTTGAGCCAAATTTATTCGTCAAGAAAAATGTATTCGCTATGACGATTTTATTCGTCATTTAAAAGGGTTGTTGTATCTACTAACATTCAACAGAGCTGTGCGCCATCTGACGTGAAATTATATAAAGCTACCACTATTTAATGGATCCGCCAACAATAGTTCCGAACTTCGCTACGATGCCAGCGCCGCAATTTCCGACAAGTTTCACAAAAGTCTCATCCGTTACTTGAAATTCGAAGAGAATACTTGTCATTGCTATGGCCATTCATACGCGTTCAAATATAAACAGATTTAGTTAGGGCTATCGATTGCTACAAAATGAAACACTCAGAAGTCCTTGGACATATAAATATAAGGAGAAAAACAGGACATGACGCCATCTTGAAAACTACTGTAGATACGGGTTTCAAAATAGTCTCATTCGATTCCCCGGAAAAAATGCTATAGAATTCTAGGAGTTCTAGGAGCAAAAAAAAACCCCAATTCCTCATAGGAGCCGAGATAATCGCATTTATAGATTTTACTTAAACCACGAAACCTGCTCCCACAAAAAAAAAAAAAAAAACCAATAGGTGTCCACCTTTTATAGAAGCAACTGTAAAGGCGCACATGCGAACTTACCTTTATTATTGTTAGTCAGATGGCGTACAAGCAGTATTTGTGATTATAATATTGTTCACATGACGCTAACACCGCATAGCTAATTCTTGCATGTGGCCGTTTAAAATGGGGCTCAAATTAAATGATAAATTTACTATGGCCGGTCATACGCGTTCAAATATAAACGGATTTAGTTAGGGCTATCGATTGCTACAAAATGAAACATTCAGAAGTCCTTAGACATATAAATATAAGGAGAAAAACAGGACATGACGCCATCTTGAAAACTACTGTAGATACGGGTTTCAAAATAGTCTCATTCGATTCCCCAGAAAAAATGCTATAGAACTCTAGGGCTTCTAGGGGCAAAAAAAACCCCCAATTCCTCATAGGAGCCGAGATATTCGCATTTAAAGGTTTTACTTAAACCACGAAACTTGCTTGCATCTGAAAGTAAATTTTGCATACCTCAGTTTTAATGGTTTGCTGTTAGTGGCAGGGCTTGGTCTTCTGGGTCATTGCTATGGGTACTCGCGCCAATCTTCATTTGGGTATAATCTGCTTCTCTTTTGTGTCCCCCTCCGATTAGGTATAATAGTGCAAACACTTGTGTAACTCTTATCTCGTGAGATCCGACTCATTTCTTAAACTTAGTTAAATAATAATATACTGTATCTCCACCAACAGTCACGATAATTTCGTAAAGCTAACATTACAAATAAAACAAACATCAAAATAATCTTATCTTCCGAATGGAAGGATTTGGTTGACCGACTTATTGACATCCTAACTGGTTAACACCGGATGGACTGACCGAGCTCATTGGAGCAGAAGGGCGAAAAGCTGGTGGGCCCATCATTCCTCCATCAGGCGCTGAACCTGGCACGGGGTCGGACATTGATACTTTCAAATCTTTTCACATGTCGACAGCAGCTACCAGGGCTTCTGCATCAATCATGTTACTCGTCTGTTGTACTCCTAGTGTGTAGCAAAATTGTAGTGAAAAACTACGAAGCAATGTCTGCAATTTTACCTGCTCTGGAAGAGGACTCGATTGCCCATTCCTCTTTATCCTTGCTGACCATATCGAATACGTGGGTGATAATTTTGTTGTATAATAGGTGTAACAAACTTTTCGCTCATGGTGCAGCATCCTTTGCTCAGCTGCAGGTTCAGGCTTAGTTCTCAGGTAGTCGGGAACAATATCATAAGAAAATACAGGCACCCTGCCGTCACTTAGCTGCCACAGTGCCCCATCACGTTCTGGAGATACATTGAATGACAGTACTGTAAGATTCCTTAGCGGAAGCCCTAGCTCCTTTCCAAGAATGTTGCACAGTTCAGTAAGCTAGAACATAACCTTATTATTTACACGTTACTCAATTTCATTCATGTAATTTTACGTGGCTGGATATCACGGCAAAATTGTCTAGAAAATTGGGCCAATTACTGGTCTCATATTCACTTCCAGTTTTTGGATCATAGCCCCAATACAAAGCTTTGACGGTCAATTGGCTCCAAACTGTCTCTACGGGGACTTCCAGTTGTTTTTTGTCTCTTTGGATATTGTAATTATCCAATAACCGCCCTGAAACCCAAAACTAGATCGGATACACGCTTTCTCCGTTGACAGCAAATGAGAAACATAACCTCAACTCTTTTCTCCATAATTCAGATACAGTTTTAATACAGCGGTTTGAACTATGACAAATTTATTCGTCACGACCAATTTATTCGGTGAGTCAAATTTATTCGTCATGATAAATTTATACTTGATATCAAATTTACTCGCCATGAGAAATTTATTCGTTGGCAAATATATTCGTTGAGCCAAATTTATTCGTCAAGAAAAATGTATTCGCTATGACGATTTTATTCGTCATTTAAAAGGGTTGTTGTATCTACTAACATTCAACAGAGCTGTGCGCCATCTGACGTGAAATTATATAAAGCTACCACTATTTAATGGATCCCCCAACAATAGTTCCGAACTTCGCTACGATGCCAGCGCCGCAATTTCCGACAAGTTTCACAAAAGTCTCATCCGTTACTTGAAATTCGAGGAGAATACTTGTCATTGCTATGGCCATTCATACGCGTTCAAATATAAACAGATTTAGTTAGGGCTATCGATTGCTACAAAATGAAACACTCAGAAGTCCTTGGACATATAAATATAAGGAGAAAAACAGGACATGACGCCATCTTGAAAACTACTGTAGATACGGGTTTCAAAATAGTCTCATTCGATTCCCCGGAAAAAATGCTATAGAATTCTAGGAGTTCTAGGAGCAAAAAAAAACCCCAATTCCTCATAGGAGCCGAGATAATCGCATTTATAGATTTTACTTAAACCACGAAACCTGCTCCCACAAAAAAAAAAAAAAAAACCAATAGGTGTCCACCTTTTATAGAAGCAACTGTAAAGGCGCACATGCGAACTTACCTTTATTATTGTTAGTCAGATGGCGTACAAGCAGTATTTGTGATTATAATATTGTTCACATGACGCTAACATCGCATAGCTAATTCTTGCATGTGGCCGTTTAAAATGGGGCTCAAATTAAATGATAAATTTACTATGGCCGGTCATACGCGTTCAAATATAAACGGATTTAGTTAGGGCTATCGATTGCTACAAAATGAAACATTCAGAAGTCCTTAGACATATAAATATAAGGAGAAAAACAGGACATGACGCCATCTTGAAAACTACTGTAGATACGGGTTTCAAAATAGTCTCATTCGATTCCCCAGAAAAAATGCTATAGAACTCTAGGGCTTCTAGGGGCAAAAAAAACCCCCAATTCCTCATAGGAGCCGAGATATTCGCATTTAAAGGTTTTACTTAAACCACGAAACTTGCTTGCATCTGAAAGTAAATTTTGCATACCTCAGTTTTAATGGTTTGCTGTTAGTGGCAGGGCTTGGTCTTCTGGGTCATTGCTATGGGTACTCGCGCCAATCTTCATTTGGGTATAATCTGCTTCTTTTTTGTGTCCCCCTCCGATTAGGTATAATAGTGCAAACACTTGTGTAACTCTTATCTCGTGAGATCCGACTCATTTCTTAAACTTAGTTAAATAATAATATACTGTATCTCCACCAACAGTCACGATAATTTCGTAAAGCTAACATTACAAATAAAACAAACATCAAAATAATCTTATCTTCCGAATGGAAGGATTTGGTTGACCGACTTATTGACATCCTAACTGGTTAACACCGGATGGACTGACCGAGCTCATTGGAGCAGAAGGGCGAAAAGCTGGTGGGCCCATCATTCCTCCATCAGGCGCTGAACCTGGCACGGGGTCGGACATTGATACTTTCAAATCTTTTCACATGTCGACAGCAGCTACCAGGGCTTCTGCATCAATCATGTTACTCGTCTGTTGTACTCCTAGTGTGTAGCAAAATTGTAGTGAAAAACTACGAAGCAATGTCTGCAATTTTACCTGCTCTGGAAGAGGACTCGATTGCCCATTCCTCTTTATCCTTGCTGACCATATCGAATACGTGGGTGATAATTTTGTTGTATAATAGGTGTAACAAACTTTTCGCTCATGGTGCAGCATCCTTTGCTCAGCTGCAGGTTCAGGCTTAGTTCTCAGGTAGTCGGGAACAATATCATAAGAAAATACAGGCACCCTGCCGTCACTTAGCTGCCACAGTGCCCCATCACGTTCTGGAGATACATTGAATGACAGTACTGTAAGATTCCTTAGCGGAAGCCCTAGCTCCTTTCCAAGAATGTTGCACAGTTCAGTAAGCTAGAACATAACCTTATTATTTACACGTTACTCAATTTCATTCATGTAATTTTACGTGGCTGGATATCACGGCAAAATTGTCTAGAAAATTGGGCCAATTACTGGTCTCATATTCACTTCCAGTTTTTGGATCATAGCCCCAATACAAAGCTTTGACGGTCAATTGGCTCCAAACTGTCTCTACGGGGACTTCCAGTTGTTTTTTGTCTCTTTGGATATTGTAATTATCCAATAACCGCCCTGAAACCCAAAACTAGATCGGATGCACGCTTTCTCCGTTGACAGCAAATGAGAAACATAACCTCAACTCTTTTCTCCATAATTCAGATACAGTTTTAATACAGCGGTTTGAACTATGACAAATTTATTCGTCACGACCAATTTATTCGGTGAGTCAAATTTATTCGTCATGATAAATTTATACTTGATATCAAATTTACTCGCCATGAGAAATTTATTCGTTGGCAAATATATTCGTTGAGCCAAATTTATTCGTCAAGAAAAATGTATTCGCTATGACGATTTTATTCGTCATTTAAAAGGGTTGTTGTATCTACTAACATTCAACAGAGCTGTGCGCCATCTGACGTGAAATTATATAAAGCTACCACTATTTAATGGATCCGCCAACAATAGTTCCGAACTTCGCTACGATGCCAGCGCCGCAATTTCCGACAAGTTTCACAAAAGTCTCATCCGTTACTTGAAATTCGAAGAGAATACTTGTCATTGCTATGGCCATTCATACGCGTTCAAATATAAACAGATTTAGTTAGGGCTATCGATTGCTACAAAATGAAACACTCAGAAGTCCTTGGACATATAAATATAAGGAGAAAAACAGGACATGACGCCATCTTGAAAACTACTGTAGATACGGGTTTCAAAATAGTCTCATTCGATTCCCCGGAAAAAATGCTATAGAATTCTAGGAGTTCTAGGAGCAAAAAAAAACCCCAATTCCTCATAGGAGCCGAGATAATCGCATTTATAGATTTTACTTAAACCACGAAACCTGCTCCCACAAAAAAAAAAAAAAAAACCAATAGGTGTCCACCTTTTATAGAAGCAACTGTAAAGGCGCACATGCGAACTTACCTTTATTATTGTTAGTCAGATGGCGTACAAGCAGTATTTGTGATTATAATATTGTTCACATGACGCTAACACCGCATAGCTAATTCTTGCATGTGGCCGTTTAAAATGGGGCTCAAATTAAATGATAAATTTACTATGGCCGGTCATACGCGTTCAAATATAAACGGATTTAGTTAGGGCTATCGATTGCTACAAAATGAAACATTCAGAAGTCCTTAGACATATAAATATAAGGAGAAAAACAGGACATGACGCCATCTTGAAAACTACTGTAGATACGGGTTTCAAAATAGTCTCATTCGATTCCCCAGAAAAAATGCTATAGAACTCTAGGGCTTCTAGGGGCAAAAAAAACCCCCAATTCCTCATAGGAGCCGAGATATTCGCATTTAAAGGTTTTACTTAAACCACGAAACTTGCTTGCATCTGAAAGTAAATTTTGCATACCTCAGTTTTAATGGTTTGCTGTTAGTGGCAGGGCTTGGTCTTCTGGGTCATTGCTATGGGTACTCGCGCCAATCTTCATTTGGGTATAATCTGCTTCTCTTTTGTGTCCCCCTCCGATTAGGTATAATAGTGCAAACACTTGTGTAACTCTTATCTCGTGAGATCCGACTCATTTCTTAAACTTAGTTAAATAATAATATACTGTATCTCCACCAACAGTCACGATAATTTCGTAAAGCTAACATTACAAATAAAACAAACATCAAAATAATCTTATCTTCCGAATGGAAGGATTTGGTTGACCGACTTATTGACATCCTAACTGGTTAACACCGGATGGACTGACCGAGCTCATTGGAGCAGAAGGGCGAAAAGCTGGTGGGCCCATCATTCCTCCATCAGGCGCTGAACCTGGCACGGGGTCGGACATTGATACTTTCAAATCTTTTCACATGTCGACAGCAGCTACCAGGGCTTCTGCATCAATCATGTTACTCGTCTGTTGTACTCCTAGTGTGTAGCAAAATTGTAGTGAAAAACTACGAAGCAATGTCTGCAATTTTACCTGCTCTGGAAGAGGACTCGATTGCCCATTCCTCTTTATCCTTGCTGACCATATCGAATACGTGGGTGATAATTTTGTTGTATAATAGGTGTAACAAACTTTTCGCTCATGGTGCAGCATCCTTTGCTCAGCTGCAGGTTCAGGCTTAGTTCTCAGGTAGTCGGGAACAATATCATAAGAAAATACAGGCACCCTGCCGTCACTTAGCTGCCACAGTGCCCCATCACGTTCTGGAGATACATTGAATGACAGTACTGTAAGATTCCTTAGCGGAAGCCCTAGCTCCTTTCCAAGAATGTTGCACAGTTCAGTAAGCTAGAACATAACCTTATTATTTACACGTTACTCAATTTCATTCATGTAATTTTACGTGGCTGGATATCACGGCAAAATTGTCTAGAAAATTGGGCCAATTACTGGTCTCATATTCACTTCCAGTTTTTGGATCATAGCCCCAATACAAAGCTTTGACGGTCAATTGGCTCCAAACTGTCTCTACGGGGACTTCCAGTTGTTTTTTGTCTCTTTGGATATTGTAATTATCCAATAACCGCCCTGAAACCCAAAACTAGATCGGATGCACGCTTTCTCCGTTGACAGCAAATGAGAAACATAACCTCAACTCTTTTCTCAATAATTCAGATACAGTTTTAATACAGCGGTTTGAACTATGACAAATTTATTCGTCACGACCAATTTATTCGGTGAGTCAAATTTATTCGTCATGATAAATTTATACTTGATATCAAATTTACTCGCCATGAGAAATTTATTCGTCGGCAAATATATTCGTTGAGCCAAATTTATTCGTCAAGAAAAATGTATTCGCTATGACGATTTTATTCGTCATTTAAAAGGGTTGTTGTATCTACTAACATTCAACAGAGCTGTGCGCCATCTGACGTGAAATTATATAAAGCTACCACTATTTAATGGATCCGCCAACAATAGTTCCGAACTTCGCTACGATGGCAGCGCCGCAATTTCCGACAACAAGTTTCACAAAAGTCTCATCCGTTACTTGAAATTCGAAGAGAATACTTGTCATTGCTATGGCCATTCATACGCGTTCAAATATAAACGGATTTAGTTAGGGCTATCGATTGCTACAAAATGAAACACTCAGAAGTCCTTGGACATATAAATATAAGGAGAAAAACAGGACATGACGCCATCTTGAAAACTACTGTAGATACGGGTTTCAAAATAGTCTCATTCGATTCCCCGGAAAAAATGCTATAGAATTCTAGGGGTTCTAGGAGCAAAAAAAAAACCCCAATTCCTCATAGGAGCCGAGATAATCGCATTTATAGATTTTACTTAAACCACGAAACCTGCTCCCACAAAAAAAAAAAAAAAAAAACCAATAGGTGTCCACCTTTTATAGAAGCAACTGTAAAGGCGCACATGCGAACTTACCTTTATTATTGTTAGTCAGATGGCGTACAAGCAGTATTTGTGATTATAATATTGTTCACATGACGCTAACATCGCATAGCTAATTCTTGCATGTGGCCGTTTAAAATGGGGCTCAAATTAAATGATAAATTTACTATGGCCGGTCATACGCGTTCAAATATAAACGGATTTAGTTAGGGCTATCGATTGCTACAAAATGAAACATTCAGAAGTCCTTAGACATATAAATATAAGGAGAAAAACAGGACATGACGCCATCTTGAAAACTACTGTAGATACGGGTTTCAAAATAGTCTCATTCGATTCCCCAGAAAAAATGCTATAGAACTCTAGGGCTTCTAGGGGCAAAAAAAACCCCCAATTCCTCATAGAAGCCGAGATATTCGCATTTAAAGGTTTTACTTAAACCACGAAACTTGCTTGCATCTGAAAGTAAATTTTGCATACCTCAGTTTTAATGGTTTGCTGTTAGTGGCAGGGCTTGGTCTTCTGGGTCATTGCTATGGGTACTCGCGCCAATCTTCATTTGGGTATAATCTGCTTCTTTTTTGTGTCCCCCTCCGATTAGGTATAATAGTGCAAACACTTGTGTAACTCTTATCTCGTGAGATCCGACTCATTTCTTAAACTTAGTTAAATAATAATATACTGTATCTCCACCAACAGTCACGATAATTTCGTAAAGCTAACATTACAAATAAAACAAACATCAAAATAATCTTATCTTCCGAATGGAAGGATTTGGTTGACCGACTTATTGACATCCTAACTGGTTAACACCGGATGGACTGACCGAGCTCATTGGAGCAGAAGGGCGAAAAGCTGGTGGGCCCATCATTCCTCCATCAGGCGCTGAACCTGGCACGGGGTCGGACATTGATACTTTCAAATCTGTTCCCATGTCGACAGCAGCTACCAGGGCTTCTGCATCAATCATGTTACTCGTCTGTTGTACTCCTAGTGTGTAGCAAAATTGTAGTGAAAAACTACGAAGCAATGTCTGCAATTTTACCTGCTCTGGAAGAGGACTCGATTGCCCATTCCTCTTTATCCTCGCTGACCATATCGAATACGTGGGTGATAATTTTGTTGTATAATAGGTGTAACAAACTTTTCGCTCATGGTGCAGCATCCTTTGCTCAGCTGCAGGTTCAGGCTTAGTTCTCAGGTAGTCGGGAACAATATCATAAGAAAATACAGGCACCCTGCCGTCAGTTAGCTGCCACAGTGCCCCATCACGTTCTGGAGATACATTGAATGACAGTACTGTAAGATTCCTTAGCGGAAGCCCTAGCTCCTTTCCAAGAATGTTGCACAGTTCAGTAAGCTAGAACATAACCTTATTATTTACACGTTACTCAATTTCATTCAAGTAATTTTACGTGGCTGGATATCACGGCAAAATTGTCTAGAAAAGTGGGCCAATTACTGGTCTCATATTCACTTCCAGTTTTTGGATCATAGCCCCAATACAAAGCTTTGACGGTCAATTGGCTCCAAACTGTCTCTACGGGGACTTCCAGTTGTTTTTTGTCTCTTTGGATATTGTAATTATCCAATAACCGCCCTGAAACCCAAAACTAGATCGGATGCACGCTTTCTCCGTTGACAGCAAATGA
Source organism: Dysmachus trigonus (assembly GCA_949715965.1). NCBI lineage: Eukaryota > Metazoa > Arthropoda > Insecta > Diptera > Asilidae > Dysmachus > Dysmachus trigonus. The sequence goes on from OX454320.1 coordinate 53,183,400, forward strand.
GAAACATAACCTCAACTCTTTTCTCCATAATTCAGATACAGTTTTAATACAGCGGTTTGAACTATGACAAATTTATTCGTCACGACCAATTTATTCGGTGAGTCAAATTTATTCGTCATGATAAATTTATACTTGATATCAAATTTACTCGCCATGAGAAATTTATTCGTTGGCAAATATATTCGTTGAGCCAAATTTATTCGTCAAGAAAAATGTATTCGCTATGACGATTTTATTCGTCATTTAAAAGGGTTGTTGTATCTACTAACATTCAACAGAGCTGTGCGCCATCTGACGTGAAATTATATAAAGCTACCACTATTTAATGGATCCGCCAACAATAGTTCCGAACTTCGCTACGATGCCAGCGCCGCAATAGCTATTCTGGCTAATTTCCGACAAAAAATGTAAGCAGAGGAGTAACTAGCAGTTAACACCTTCACGCTTAAAAGGCTTGCGGGATGCGCGTAGTGTAGTATAGAAACTAATTTTTGCACAAAGGGAAATTAGTTTAAAAATATATTGGACCTAAGTATTAAGCCGATAGCTAGGAATAAGTAGAAAAGTAAATTAGAACCGCAATATGAGCCCAGTTCCCGAGTGCGCATCTCGGGTAGTGTATAAATACTAGAAATAAAGTCAACTTTGGTTTCTATATATATTATTATTTAGGCTTCCCCATACCACCCCTACAATACCCAACAGAACACCTTGCACACCGCAAACCGGTAGAATGAAAAAAAACTTAAGCAAAGAGGCGTTACTAGCAATTAACACCTTAACGCTTAAAAGGCTTGCGGGATGCGCGTAGTATAGTATAGAAACTAATTTTTGAACAAAGGGAAATTAGTTTAAAAAAAATATTGGACCTAAGTAAGCCTCAAGCTATACGCGGTAAGAAAGAGGTAAAAATACTAAAAGAATACAATAATATTTACCGACTGACTAGGCGACCAGGAAACCCTAACCCCACTAGCCTTAACAGAGGGGAAAAAACCTGCGGGATAATATCTAGTGTGGCATTTACACTGTTTAAGAAAGAATTGGAAATTGTTAGGACACAATGAGAACAATGACTATTCTATTGGTTCGAATCGCACGTTCGATCGTGCACTGAGTTTACCTACCACTAGCTTTTTTTAAAGGACTTCAAGGAAATTATGCAAAAGGGTTGTTATAATACCAGCTACCGTAAAGACCCCAATTATTCCTGTAACTGTAGAAAAGAGGCGCAGCCTAGCTAACGAACAGAACTTTCCTAGTCTCCCATTGGTGACGAATGCACAGTGAGCTGAGAAGAGCGGAAAGTGGTGACAATCTTCCGGGCAGAACCGGTCGCACTCAGCTTACCCACCGGTACATTTTTTCCCACGTCCCACGCCCCGAATGCACCAGCCACTTACGATTGCTCACACCCTCGAAAGCTGCCCCACTAATTTCAGCTTATACGGTAGCCCGCTTACCCCTTGACCACTTTAATGGACCCATCCAACCCAACCCTACTAAATCTCTCCTTAACCACTTAGATATAGGACATAAGCTCTAATCTAAATTCATTTCCGATAGAATACTTACCTTCTTAATTTCAAATAGCGCCATATGGGCTTCGTTCCCGAGCGCGCTTTTAATTTAACCTTTAGGTTAAGCCCTATACTATATGTTAATTTTTTAAATAAATAAAATAAATAAATTAACTTTAAGTAGTTAGGTTTTCACAAAAGTCTCATCCGTTACTTGAAATTCGAAGAGAATACTTGTCATTGCTATGGCCATTCATACGCGTTCAAATATAAACGGATTTAGTTAGGGCTATCGATTGCTACAAAATGAAACACTCAGAAGTCCTTGGACATATAAATATAAGGAGAAAAACAGGACATGACGCCATCTTGAAAACTACTGTAGATACGGGTTTCAAAATAGTCTCATTCGATTCCCCGGAAAAAATGCTATAGAATTCTAGGGGTTCTGGGGGCAAAAAAAACCCCCAATTCCTCATAGGAACCGAGATAATCGCATTTATAGATTTTACTTAAACCACGAAACCTGCTCCCACAAAAAAAAAAAAAAAACCAATAGGTGTCCACCTTTTATAGAAGCAACTGTAAAGGCGCACATGCGAACTTACCTTTATTATTGTTAGTCAGATGGCGTACAAGCAGTATTTGTGATTATAATATTGTTCACATGACGCTAACATCGCATAGCTAATTCTTGCATGTGGCCGTTTAAAATGGGGCTCAAATTAAATGATAAATTTACTATGGCCGGTCATACGCGTTCAAATATAAACGGATTTAGTTAGGGCTATCGATTGCTACAAAATGAAACATTCAGAAGTCCTTAGACATATAAATATAAGGAGAAAAACAGGACATGACGCCATCTTGAAAACTACTGTAGATACGGGTTTCAAAATAGTCTCATTCGATTCCCCAGAAAAAATGCTATAGAACTCCAGGGGTTCTAGGGGCAAAAAAAACCCCCAATTCCTCATAGGAGCCGAGATATTCGCATTTAAAGGTTTTACTTAAACCACGAAACTTGCTTGCATCTGAAAGTAAATTTTGCATACCTCAGTTTTAATGGTTTGCTGTTAGTGGCAGGGCTTGGTCTTCTGGGTCATTGCTATGGGTACTCGCGCCAATCTTCATTTGGGTATAATCTGCTTCTTTTTTGTGTCCCCCTCCGATTAGGTATAATAGTGCAAACACTTGTGTAACTCTTATCTCGTGAGATCCGACTCATTTCTTAAACTTAGTTAAATAATAATATACTGTATCTCCACCAACAGTCACGATAATTTCGTAAAGCTAACATTACAAATAAAACAAACATCAAAATAATCTTATCTTCCGAATGGAAGGATTTGGTTGACCGACTTATTGACATCCTAACTGGTTAACACCGGATGGACTGACCGAGCTCATTGGAGCAGAAGGGCGAAAAGCTGGTGGGCCCATCATTCCTCCATCAGGCGCTGAACCTGGCACGGGGTCGGACATTGATACTTTCAAATCTGTTCCCATGTCGACAGCAGCTACCAGGGCTTCTGCATCAATCATGTTACTCGTCTGTTGTACTCCTAGTGTGTAGCAAAATTGTAGTGAAAAACTACGAAGCAATGTCTGCAATTTTACCTGCTCTGGAAGAGGACTCGATTGCCCATTCCTCTTTATCCTCGCTGACCATATCGAATACGTGGGTGATAATTTTGTTGTATAATAGGTGTAACAAACTTTTCGCTCATGGTGCAGCATCCTTTGCTCAGCTGCAGGTTCAGGCTTAGTTCTCAGGTAGTCGGGAACAATATCATAAGAAAATACAGGCACCCTGCCGTCAGTTAGCTGCCACAGTGCCCCATCACGTTCTGGAGATACATTGTAAGATTCCTTAGCGGAAGCCCTAGCTCCTTTCCAAGAATGTTGCACAGTTCAGTAAGCTAGAACATAACCTTATTATTTACACGTTACTCAATTTCATTAGTAGATAGGCTATGGGCGTTCTGGGCCACTTTCCCCCTTTAAAATGCACGGGGCAAAATCTCGCTCAAATCCGCCATCTTGGATTTTCGATATCGCCTTCGGCTTGTGACGTCACACGTATACGTATAAGAGAGAGATAGAGAATGTATATGTGAGAAAGAGGGCAAGTGTGTGTGTGTGTGTGTGTGTGTGTGTAATATTTCATCATGTTGTGAAATAGGGCTGCTTTCTATAATTTTTAATATTTAAAGATTTAAATTATTTTAATTTTTGTCCATTTTTCATTTATTTCTCTTCACTGGCGAACAAGCTAAAGGTTAAAACAAATTACCAGGCATCCAGCCACCATCGAAAGCAAACATAACACCAAAAGTAGAAGCGCAATCTTTGCAATGCAAGCAGCCAGACCAAACTTGTCTTTAGGCTTATGGGGCAAGCACTTTATTACTCCTCAGCGTGCGCACGTTGCAAGCATAGCAATTATTACTTAAGCAAGGCATTTTATTCGCACTACAAACTGCTGTGTTGTGTTGCTGCGCTCCTGTTATTATTGGTTTGAGTCGGCTGTGGAGAGAAGTTAATTAATTTAACATAAATTTATTAAATTTTAGAGTGCAATTAACAAACATGTCTAAACAAGCTAATAACATTTTCTTAAAAGATTTCCTCTAAAAAACATCTTATTAGAAAATCTTTATCTTTGAAAAAAGTATATAAGTAAGAGCAATAAAGCCGTAAGTTCATTCTTCACATTGTGTTCATAAATAGAAGTCGTGTACAACTAACGATAATAGTTATAGTAAAATGGCATCTTTCAGTGAAAATTTAAAGCTTATAGAGGATACTGCGAAAATGGTTATCGAAACGATTAACAAAGAAAATATTGAAGAAATAAGAAAGTGCATCAAAGAGTGTTCGAAAAATTTACGTTCATTAAATGCCGATTTAAAAATTGCTAAAAATGTTGGTGTTGTAAACAATTTGTTAAGCGCTATTAGTAAAATGATGGGATATCGAACAAAGTTGAAAGCTGCTCTACTACGAGGAGGAGGATATAAACCAACACACCCAAATAGAAAAGAATGGAGAGTAAATAGAATTAAATGGGAAGATATGACATCTGTCTTTGATGGAAGAATAAGAAGCTCATGCATTACAAATTTACAACATAAAGACCCAATTGAATTTTTGGAGGATTGTGGGCCGTTATTTGTCCGCCGTGTTGCAAATATTTTGAAAAAAGAAGCTTTTTTAAAAGTGAATACCATCTTTTGCGGTAAGTTTGTTAAGTTTTCAGCGAAGGAAGAAATTGAAGAGTTCAAATATTTCAACACTAAGAATAAAGTGATTTCAAGAGATACAAATCTCTCGGAATGGTTTGCAGAGAACGTTATGAATACACTTCTTTCGGACTTGGATGAATTTCAAGATCGTGGTTCTGGATGGGCCTTAAAAGAGGTGGTAAATTTAACAATTAATATAAACAAATATACGCCGCTGTTGGGTTCATCTTATATCGAACTGCCACCGACTATTAAGAAAAAGCATGCTTGCATCTATGTTCAAAATAATGACAACGCGTGCTTTGCTTGGGCGGTGGTGTCTGCAATGCACCCTGCTGATGAGCATCCACATCGCGTTACAAAGTACCCTCACTACTCGACTGTATTAAATTTAGAAGGAATTACTTTTCCTATAAGCAGACAAGACATAGAGAAGTTTGAAAAACAAAATAATATAAGCATAAACGTTTATGTTCTTAATAAGAATAAAAAAGAATTTACTGTTGCACCAACAAAGCTCACCAAGAACAAGAATGAAAAGCACGTAAACCTTTTGTTGCTGCAAAATTGCTATAATGAGGTTGAAAGCGGAAATGAAATAAAATATCACTATGTTTGGATAAAGAATTTGTCTCGTTTGGCATCATCTCAGTTATCTAATCATCATTGTAAGAAATTCTTTTGCGATCGCTGCCTTCATTATTTCTATACTTCTGCTCAATTGGAAAAACATGCTATAGACTGTGAAAAAATGAACAACTACAAAGTGATCTTTCCAAACGAGGGCAAGCTGAAATTTGAAAACTTTAAGAACAAGGAACGTGTCCCATTTATTATCTACGGTGATTTTGAATGCATCTTAAAGCCGGTCATGCCGGAACATAAAACTCGTCATACTGAACGTTACCAACAGCATGAAGCACACAGTATTGGATACTATTTCAAATGCAGCTATGATGATACGCTGTCTTATTACAGAAGCTACAGAGGACGCGATTGCGCAAAATGGTTTGCTCAACAGCTACAGGAGATAGGGGAAAATGTAGAAAATGTTCATCTTCAACCCTTGCCAATGGTTTCGCTAACGTCAGAGCAAACACGAGATCTCATAAATGCTACAAATTGTAACATATGCAAGAAACGCTTTGAGGGAAAAGAAAAAGTGGTACGAGATCACTGCCATTTAACCGGCAAATACAGAGGCCCTGCTCACGAGAATTGCAACATTAATTATCAAGACTCTCGAACCATTCCCGTAGTCTTTCACAATTTGAGTAATTACGATTCACATTTACTCATAAAAGATGTGTCTAATGCCATACCTGGAAATTTAAAAATAATTCCAAACAACACAGAGAAATACATTTCTATGATAAAATATATAGAAGGTTACAAAACAAAATTCAAATTTATTGACTCTTTTCGGTTCATGGCATCATCATTGGATAAACTGGCGTCTTACTTACAAGAAAAAAGAATTGTTCGTGCAGAGTATCCTCATCTTAATGATAAAAAGTTTAAGCTTTTAACGAGGAAAGGTGTATTCCCATACGAGCATATCCAGAATTGGGAAAATTTACTGGAAACACAGCTTCCACCTTTTGAACAATTTTATAGCACTTTATCGGAATGTAATATTACAAAGGAGGAATATGAATACGCGGTTATGATATGGCAGGAGTTTGAAATTAAAACTTTAGGTGAATACAGCGACCTATATATGAAGATAGACGTACTCTTATTAGCAGACATCTTTGAAAATTTCCGCGATACCTGTATAAAAGATTACGATCTCGATCCTGCGCATTATTACACCTCGCCAGGATTAGCTTGGGATGCTATGTTAAAATATACAAGGGTCGAACTAGATTACATCACTGACGTAGATATTCTTATGTTTTTGGAAAAAGGCATCCGCGGAGGTTTAACACAATGTTCTAAGAGGCATGCAAAAGCTAACAACAAATATATGCAGGAGTATGATCCAAATCATGCAGATACATTCCTTATGTATTTTGACGTTAATGCAATGTATTCTTGGGCTATGTCGCAATATTTGCCATACGGAGAACTCGAATGGGTTAAAGATGTTGATACCATTGATTTGAATACACTGGATGACTCGCCAATTGGATATATCTTGGAAGTAGATTTAGAATACCCTGAAGATATACATAATAGGCATAAAGACTTGCCTGTGGCCCCGGAAAAATGCTCCCCACCTGGCTGCAAAGAGCAAAAGATGATGGCTACCTTGAATAATAAGAAGAACTATGTAGTGCATTATAGAAATTTAAAACTGTACTTATCGGAAGGATTAAAAGTTGTTAAAATACACAGAGCATTAAAATTCAAACAGTCGGATTGGATGAAGAAATATATAGACCTGAACGCGGATTTGCGTAAAAATGCTAAGAATGAATTTGAGAAGAACCTGTATAAACTTATGTGCATGTGCAATGCAGTATTTGGAAAAACAATGGAAAATGTTCGGCTTCGGCGTGATATTAAGCTTATAACAAAATGGGAAGGACGATATGGTGCAGAGGCATTAATTTCAAAACCAAACTTTCATTCACGCACTATTTTTGACGATAATTTGATTGCGATTGAACTTCTACGAACTGAAGTGCTTTTCAACAAACCAATATACGTTGGGATGTGTATTCTTGAAATATCGAAAACCATATTGTACGAGTTTCATTATGAATTTATGAAGGAAAAGTATGGTGACAAGTGTAATTTGTGTTACACCGATACGGACTCGCTCATATATGAGATTCAAGTTGAGGACATATATGCAGATATAAAAGAAAACCTACACCGATTTGACACGTCAGATTACTCTCAAGACAACCCATATGACATGCCACGAGTCAACAAGAAGGTACCAGGCCTTATGAAGGACGAGAACAACGGATCCATCATGTTAGAGTTTGTCGGGCTCCGAGCGAAAATGTACTCTCTACGCGTCTGTGCAGATGGTAAACATCAAAATACTATAAAGAAAGCTAAAGGAGTAAAAAGTTACGTAGTAAAAAATAAAATCACATTTGACGACTATTTAAAATGTTTGCTTGAGAATAAAGAAATGGCACACGATCAAAATGGAATTAGATCTTATCAACATGTACTTTTCAGCACTGCTCAAAGAAAAATAACACTTAGCCCCTTTGATAACAAGCGGTATGTGAAACCTAACTCAGTAGAAACGCTACCCTGGGGGCATTTCAGCATTATGGATATCGACTAAATAGTGATTAATTTACATAAATATATTTTTTTTTTCCTCATTGTCCAAAATTTGTATGCTTAATACCTACAATAGCTTTGTAATCTTAGCTGTTAGTTCTGTAAAGAATAAACATATTAATAAAATTATTATTAACTTAAAGAATGTTTTTCATTTTAGAAATTGAATTTAACCTTTTGAATATTGCGATCAGACACCAAATTAAAAATTATATTCTTTCTTTACAGGGGGGAATATTAAGCAAATGTTCTGGTCTAGAACTTTGAAAAAATAAAATGGGGTTTTTTACATTTTCACTTCTTTAATATCTTGAGATGTGAGTTAAAACGAAATTTAAAAATTCCTAGAATTACAAAAGTTATAGCCTTCCAGTTGACTTGTCGCATGCGCCAAACTTCACAGCACAAATATTTGAGAAATTTTACAGTTTTCTAAATAATTTATGAAAAAATGAGAAAGCAAAACAAAACTTTAAAAAAAAATAATTGGCAATATTTAACACACTATTTAAAGTTGTTGCAACTGGGATAACTAATTAGTGAATACTTCCAAAAATAACAAAACCATTTATAAATATTAAGAAATGTTTGTAGTTTTCTAAATAATTTGTTAAATTAAGAAATGTTTGTAGTTTTCTAAATAACATTTCCCAAAAATAACAAAACCGTTTACAAATATTAAGAAATTTTTTTGCAGTTTTCTAAATAATTTGACAAAAATTAAAATATAAGAAGATTTAAAAAGTAAAATAAAAACTCTTACAAAATAATTAGCAATATTTAACAAACTATTTAAAATTGTTCCAACTGAGTTAACTAATTTGTAAACATTTATCAAAAATAACAAAAACATCTACAAGTATTAAGAAATTTTTGCAGTTTTTATGTAATTTATAGAAATTTAAAAAGTAAAACAAAACTTATACAAAAATATTTACGAACATTTAACAAACTATTATTTAAAGTTGTTGCTAACGAGTTAACTACGTTGTAAGCATTTCCAAACTAATAACACAATTACAAAATATTAAGAAATTTTAGTAATTTTTAAGTAATTTAATGATTTTAAAATGTTTAAAAATATAATATCTTTTAGCAAAAATTTTTAGAAACTACTCTGACTTCCAAATAACTAATGTGAATTTTTATTTAAAGCATTGAATCATTTATAAATTATGCGTCAAACTCCTAGGATGCGTTTAAATTGTTTTTGATTTTACCTAATATTTAAAGGTAATTAAAAAGAAACCGTATTAATAAATCTTTTATAAATTATCAAGAGCTAGCTGACACATTAGACACTCTTAAAAGAATTAAATATAATTCTACGACTTCCACTTAATATCAAACTATGCAAATAAGGAAAATGTTGCATATATATGTAAATACCAGAACTAGGAACGTTTCTTGCAAGACTATAAAATAATTTGAATGCATAAAGATATTCAAATTCACAAAATTAATTTAAAGCATGTTGGTGTAATTGTCTAAACAGCCAGCTTCTATAATTACTTAAACTTTGCGCTCATAATAAATAACCGCATAATGGACAACGCGTACCTAATCATGTTTATTCCTCTTTGTAAAGAACAGCTGGTATCATAATAAGTCGAAGACCTACTAATCTGAATCATCTGAAAGCCTGGTAGTGAGATTTTGCATCTAAAATACCAAACGACGCAAGCATGCGAGCGACACTCAATGTATCAATTCTGTTTATGTTTTTATTCTATAACCGGTTATTCGGTAATCAAAATTTGCCCTTCGCAATTTGCTGAATGAAAGAAAGGCGCGCAAAAGCAACATGCACAGGCAATCTCATATTGCTTTTAGAAAATGATTACGAGTCTAGAGATAGTTCGTTTGGTATTTTAGATGCAAAATCTCACTACCAGGCTCTCAGATGATTCAGATTAGTAGGTCTTCGACTTATTATGATACCAGCTGTTCTTTACAAAGAGGAATAAACATGATTAGGTACGCGTTGTCCATTATGCGGTTATTTATTATGAGCGCAAAGTTTAAGTAATTATAGAAGCTGGCTGTTTAGACAATTACACCAACATGCTTTAAATTAATTTTGTGAATTTGAATATCTTTATGCATTCAAATTATTTTATAGTCTTGCAAGAAACGTTCCTAGTTCTGGTATTTACATATATATGCAACATTTTCCTTATTTGCATAGTTTGATATTAAGTGGAAGTCGTAGAATTATATTTAATTCTTTTAAGAGTGTCTAATGTGTCAGCTAGCTCTTGATAATTTATAAAAGATTTATTAATACGGTTTCTTTTTAATTACCTTTAAATATTAGGTAAAATCAAAAACAATTTAAACGCATCCTAGGAGTTTGACGCATAATTTATAAATGATTCAATGCTTTAAATAAAAATTCACATTAGTTATTTGGAAGTCAGAGTAGTTTCTAAAAATTTTTGCTAAAAGATATTATATTTTTAAACATTTTAAAATCATTAAATTACTTAAAAATTACTAAAATTTCTTAATATTTTGTAATTGTGTTATTAGTTTGGAAATGCTTACAACGTAGTTAACTCGTTAGCAACAACTTTAAATAATAGTTTGTTAAATGTTCGTAAATATTTTTGTATAAGTTTTGTTTTACTTTTTAAATTTCTATAAATTACATAAAAACTGCAAAAATTTCTTAATACTTGTAGATGTTTTTGTTATTTTTGATAAATGTTTACAAATTAGTTAACTCAGTTGGAACAATTTTAAATAGTTTGTTAAATATTGCTAATTATTTTGTAAGAGTTTTTATTTTACTTTTTAAATCTTCTTATATTTTAATTTTTGTCAAATTATTTAGAAAACTGCAAAAAAATTTCTTAATATTTGTAAACGGTTTTGTTATTTTTGGGAAATGTTATTTAGAAAACTACAAACATTTCTTAATTTAACAAATTATTTAGAAAACTACAAACATTTCTTAATATTTATAAATGGTTTTGTTATTTTTGGAAGTATTCACTAATTAGTTATCCCAGTTGCAACAACTTTAAATAGTGTGTTAAATATTGCCAATTATTTTTTTTTAAAGTTTTGTTTTGCTTTCTCATTTTTTCATAAATTATTTAGAAAACTGTAAAATTTCTCAAATATTTGTGCTGTGAAGTTTGGCGCATGCGACAAGTCAACTGGAAGGCTATAACTTTTGTAATTCTAGGAATTTTTAAATTTCGTTTTAACTCACATCTCAAGATATTAAAGAAGTGAAAATGTAAAAAACCCCATTTTATTTTTTCAAAGTTCTAGACCAGAACATTTGCTTAATATTCCCCCCTGTAAAGAAAGAATATAATTTTTAATTTGGTGTCTGATCGCAATATTCAAAAGGTTAAATTCAATTTCTAAAATGAAAAACATTCTTTAAGTTAATAATAATTTTATTAATATGTTTATTCTTTACAGAACTAACAGCTAAGATTACAAAGCTATTGTAGGTATTAAGCATACAAATTTTGGACAATGAGGAAAAAAAAAATATATTTATGTAAATTAATCACTATTTAGTCGATATCCATAATGCTGAAATGCCCCCAGGGTAGCGTTTCTACTGAGTTAGGTTTCACATACCGCTTGTTATCAAAGGGGCTAAGTGTTATTTTTCTTTGAGCAGTGCTGAAAAGTACATGTTGATAAGATCTAATTCCATTTTGATCGTGTGCCATTTCTTTATTCTCAAGCAAACATTTTAAATAGTCGTCAAATGTGATTTTATTTTTTACTACGTAACTTTTTACTCCTTTAGCTTTCTTTATAGTATTTTGATGTTCACCATCTGCACAGACGCGTAGAGAGTACATTTTCGCTCGGAGCCCGACAAACTCTAACATGATGGATCCGTTGTTCTCGTCCTTCATAAGGCCTGGTACCTTCTTGTTGACTCGTGGCATGTCATATGGGTTGTCTTGAGAGTAATCTGACGTGTCAAATCGGTGTAGGTTTTCTTTTATATCTGCATATATGTCCTCAACTTGAATCTCATATATGAGCGAGTCCGTATCGGTGTAACACAAATTACACTTGTCACCATACTTTTCCTTCATAAATTCATAATGAAACTCGTACAATATGGTTTTCGATATTTCAAGAATACACATCCCAACGTATATTGGTTTGTTGAAAAGCACTTCAGTTCGTAGAAGTTCAATCGCAATCAAATTATCGTCAAAAATAGTGCGTGAATGAAAGTTTGGTTTTGAAATTAATGCCTCTGCACCATATCGTCCTTCCCATTTTGTTATAAGCTTAATATCACGCCGAAGCCGAACATTTTCCATTGTTTTTCCAAATACTGCATTGCACATAAGTTTATACAGGTTCTTCTCAAATTCATTCTTAGCATTTTTACGCAAATCCGCGTTCAGGTCTATATATTTCTTCATCCAATCCGACTGTTTGAATTTTAATGCTCTGTGTATTTTAACAACTTTTAATCCTTCCGATAAGTACAGTTTTAAATTTCTATAATGCACTACATAGTTCTTCTTATTATTCAAGGTAGCCATCATCTTTTGCTCTTTGCAGCCAGGTGGGGAGCATTTTTCCGGGGCCACAGGCAAGTCTTTATGCCTATTATGTATATCTTCAGGGTATTCTAAATCTACTTCCAAGATATATCCAATTGGCGAGTCATCCAGTGTATTCAAATCAATGGTATCAACATCTTTAACCCATTCGAGTTCTCCGTATGGCAAATATTGCGACATAGCCCAAGAATACATTGCATTAACGTCAAAATACATAAGGAATGTATCTGCATGATTTGGATCATACTCCTGCATATATTTGTTGTTAGCTTTTGCATGCCTCTTAGAACATTGTGTTAAACCTCCGCGGATGCCTTTTTCCAAAAACATAAGAATATCTACGTCAGTGATGTAATCTAGTTCGACCCTTGTATATTTTAACATAGCATCCCAAGCTAATCCTGGCGAGGTGTAATAATGCGCAGGATCGAGATCGTAATCTTTTATACAGGTATCGCGGAAATTTTCAAAGATGTCTGCTAATAAGAGTACGTCTATCTTCATATATAGGTCGCTGTATTCACCTAAAGTTTTAATTTCAAACTCCTGCCATATCATAACCGCGTATTCATATTCCTCCTTTGTAATATTACATTCCGATAAAGTGCTATAAAATTGTTCAAAAGGTGGAAGCTGTGTTTCCAGTAAATTTTCCCAATTCTGGATATGCTCGTATGGGAATACACCTTTCCTCGTTAAAAGCTTAAACTTTTTATCATTAAGATGAGGATACTCTGCACGAACAATTCTTTTTTCTTGTAAGTAAGACGCCAGTTTATCCAATGATGATGCCATGAACCGAAAAGAGTCAATAAATTTGAATTTTGTTTTGTAACCTTCTATATATTTTATCATAGAAATGTATTTCTCTGTGTTGTTTGGAATTATTTTTAAATTTCCAGGTATGGCATTAGACACATCTTTTATGAGTAAATGTGAATCGTAATTACTCAAATTGTGAAAGACTACGGGAATGGTTCGAGAGTCTTGATAATTAATGTTGCAATTCTCGTGAGCAGGGCCTCTGTATTTGCCGGTTAAATGGCAGTGATCTCGTACCACTTTTTCTTTTCCCTCAAAGCGTTTCTTGCATATGTTACAATTTGTAGCATTTATGAGATCTCGTGTTTGCTCTGACGTTAGCGAAACCATTGGCAAGGGTTGAAGATGAACATTTTCTACATTTTCCCCTATCTCCTGTAGCTGTTGAGCAAACCATTTTGCGCAATCGCGTCCTCTGTAGCTTCTGTAATAAGACAGCGTATCATCATAGCTGCATTTGAAATAGTATCCAATACTGTGTGCTTCATGCTGTTGGTAACGTTCAGTATGACGAGTTTTATGTTCCGGCATGACCGGCTTTAAGATGCATTCAAAATCACCGTAGATAATAAATGGGACACGTTCCTTGTTCTTAAAGTTTTCAAATTTCAGCTTGCCCTCGTTTGGAAAGATCACTTTGTAGTTGTTCATTTTTTCACAGTCTATAGCATGTTTTTCCAATTGAGCAGAAGTATAGAAATAATGAAGGCAGCGATCGCAAAAGAATTTCTTACAATGATGATTAGATAACTGAGATGATGCCAAACGAGACAAATTCTTTATCCAAACATAGTGATATTTTATTTCATTTCCGCTTTCAACCTCATTATAGCAATTTTGCAGCAACAAAAGGTTTACGTGCTTTTCATTCTTGTTCTTGGTGAGCTTTGTTGGTGCAACAGTAAATTCTTTTTTATTCTTATTAAGAACATAAACGTTTATGCTTATATTATTTTGTTTTTCAAACTTCTCTATGTCTTGTCTGCTTATAGGAAAAGTAATTCCTTCTAAATTTAATACAGTCGAGTAGTGAGGGTACTTTGTAACGCGATGTGGATGCTCATCAGCAGGGTGCATTGCAGACACCACCGCCCAAGCAAAGCACGCGTTGTCATTATTTTGAACATTGATGCAAGCATGCTTTTTCTTAATAGTCGGTGGCAGTTCGATATAAGATGAACCCAACAGCGGCGTATATTTGTTTATATTAATTGTTAAATTTACCACCTCTTTTAAGGCCCATCCAGAACCACGATCTTGAAATTCATCCAAGTCCGAAAGAAGTGTATTCATAACGTTCTCTGCAAACCATTCCGAGAGATTTGTATCTCTTGAAATCACTTTATTCTTAGTGTTGAAATATTTGAACTCTTCAATTTCTTCCTTCGCTGAAAACTTAACAAACTTACCGCAAAAGATGGTATTCACTTTTAAAAAAGCTTCTTTTTTCAAAATATTTGCAACACGGCGGACAAATAACGGCCCACAATCCTCCAAAAATTCAATTGGGTCTTTATGTTGTAAATTTGTAATGCATGAGCTTCTTATTCTTCCATCAAAGACAGATGTCATATCTTCCCATTTAATTCTATTTACTCTCCATTCTTTTCTATTTGGGTGTGTTGGTTTATATCCTCCTCCTCGTAGTAGAGCAGCTTTCAACTTTGTTCGATATCCCATCATTTTACTAATAGCGCTTAACAAATTGTTTACAACACCAACATTTTTAGCAATTTTTAAATCGGCATTTAATGAACGTAAATTTTTCGAACACTCTTTGATGCACTTTCTTATTTCTTCAATATTTTCTTTGTTAATCGTTTCGATAACCATTTTCGCAGTATCCTCTATAAGCTTTAAATTTTCACTGAAAGATGCCATTTTACTATAACTATTATCGTTAGTTGTACACGACTTCTATTTATGAACACAATGTGAAGAATGAACTTACGGCTTTATTGCTCTTACTTATATACTTTTTTCAAAGATAAAGATTTTCTAATAAGATGTTTTTTAGAGGAAATCTTTTAAGAAAATGTTATTAGCTTGTTTAGACATGTTTGTTAATTGCACTCTAAAATTTAATAAATTTATGTTAAATTAATTAACTTCTCTCCACAGCCGACTCAAACCAATAATAACAGGAGCGCAGCAACACAACACAGCAGTTTGTAGTGCGAATAAAATGCCTTGCTTAAGTAATAATTGCTATGCTTGCAACGTGCGCACGCTGAGGAGTAATAAAGTGCTTGCCCCATAAGCCTAAAGACAAGTTTGGTCTGGCTGCTTGCATTGCAAAGATTGCGCTTCTACTTTTGGTGTTATGTTTGCTTTCGATGGTGGCTGGATGCCTGGTAATTTGTTTTAACCTTTAGCTTGTTCGCCAGTGAAGAGAAATAAATGAAAAATGGACAAAAATTAAAATAATTTTAATCTTTAAATATTAAAAATTATAGAAAGCAGCCCTATTTCACACCATGATGAAATATTACACACACACACACACACACACACACACTTGCCCTCTTTCTCACATATCCATTCTCTATCTCTCTCTTATACGTATACGTGTGACGTCACAAGCCGAAGGCGATATCGAAAATCCAAGATGGCGGATTTGAGCGAGATTTTGCCCCGTGCATTTTAAAGGGGGAAAGTGGCCCAGAACGCCCATAGCCTATCTACTTTCATTCAAGTAATTTTACGTGGCTGGATATCACGGCAAAATTGTCTAGAAAAGTGGGCCAATTACTGGTCTCATATTCTCTTCCAGTTTTTGGATCATAGCCCCAATACAAAGCTTTGACGGTCAATTGGCTCCAAACTGTCTCTACGGGGACTTCCAGTTGTTTTTTGTCTCTTTGGATATTGTAATTATCCAATAACCGCCCTGAAACCCAAAACTAGATCGGATGCACGCTTTCTCCGTTGACAGCAAATGAGAAACATAACCTCAACTCTTTTCTCAATAATTCAGATACAGTTTTAATACAGCGGTTTGAACTATGACAAATTTATTCGTCACGACCAATTTATTCGGTGAGTCAAATTTATTCGTCATGATAAATTTATACTTGATATCAAATTTACTCGCCATGAGAAATTTATTCGTCGGCAAATATATTCGTTGAGCCAAATTTATTCGTCAAGAAAAATGTATTCGCTATGACGATTTTATTCGTCATTTAAAAGGGTTGTTGTATCTACTAACATTCAACAGAGCTGTGCGCCATCTGACGTGAAATTATATAAAGCTACCACTATTTAATGGATCCGCCAACAATAGTTCCGAACTTCGCTACGATGCCAGCGCCGCAATAGCTACTCTGGCTAATTTCCGACAACAAGTTACACTTGAAACTTTAGAAAAAAAATCTCGGCTACTTTAGCTCATTTTCCGCGAACAAGTTTCTTGGTACAAGTTGCACTTGCACTTTTAGAAAGCAAAATCTCGGCACCTATAGGAAATTCGGGATTAATTTTGCCCCGTGGGCCCCTAGGTATCAATAGCATTTTTTCCGGCGAATCGAATGACACCTATTTCAATTTACAAAATATTACCGCCACCTGAGGAAACAGAACTCCCCTCCATCCCGCGGTACATATTGTTAACTTCCTCATTGGGGGTTATTTAGGCTTCGCCATACCACCCCCTGCAACTCCCAACAAAACCCCTTGCACACCGCCAACCGGTAGAATGAAAAAAAAATGTAAGCAGAGGAGTAACTAGCAGTTAACACCTTCACGCTTAAAAGGCTTGCGGGATGCGCGTAGTGTAGTATAGAAACTAATTTTTGCACAAAGGGAAATTAGTTTAAAAATATATTGGACCTAAGTATTAAGCCGATTGCTAGGAATAAGTAGAAAAGTAAATTAGAACCGCAATATGAGCCCAGTTCCCGAGTGCGCATCTCGGGTAGTGTATAAATACTAGAAATAAAGACAACTTTGGTTTCTATATATATTATTATTTAGGCTTCCCCATACCACCCCTACAATACCCAACAGAACACCTTGCACACCGCAAACCGGTAGAATGAAAAAAAACTTAAGCAAAGAGGCGTTACTAGCAATTAACACCTTAACGCTTAAAAGGCTTGCGGGATGCGCGTAGTATAGTATAGAAACTAATTTTTGCACAAAGGGAAATTAGTTTAAAAAAAATATTGGACCTAAGTAAGCCTCAAGCTATACGCGGTAAGAAAGAGGTAAAAATACTAAAAGAATACCCTAATATTTACCGACTGACTAGGCGACCAGGAAACACTAACCCCACTAGCCTTAACAGAGGGGAAAAAACCTGCGGGATAATATCTAGTGTGGCATTTACACTGTTTAAGAAAGAATTGGAAATTGTTAGGACACAATGAGAACAATGACTATTCTATTGGTTCGAATCGCACGTTCGATCGTGCACTGAGTTTACCTACCACTAGCTTTTTTTAAAGGACTTCAAGGAAATTATGCAAAAGGGTTGTTATAATACCAGCTACCGTAAAGACCCCAATTATTCCTGTAACTGTAGAAAAGAGGCGCAGCCTAGCTAACGAACAGAACTTTCCTAGTCTCCCATTGGTGACGAATGCACAGTGAGCTGAGAAGAGCGGAAAGTGGTGACAATCTTCCGGGCAGAACCGGTCGCACTCAGCTTACCCACCGGTACATTTTTTCCCACGTCCCACGCCCCGAATGCACCAGCCACTTACGATTGCTCACACCCTCGAAAGCTGCCCCACTAATTTCAGCTTATACGGTAGCCCGCTGACCCCTTGACCACTTTAATGGACCCATCCAACCCAACCCTACTAAATCTCTCCTTAACCACTTAGATATAGGACATAAGCTCTAATCTAAATTCATTTCCGATAGAATACTTACCTTCTTAATTTCAAATAGCGCCATATGGGCTTCGTTCCCGAGCGCGCTTTTAATTTAACCTTTAGGTTAAGCCCTATACTATATGTTAATTTTTTAAATAAATAAAATAAATAAATTAACTTTAAGTAGTTAGGTTTTCACAAAAGTCTCATCCGTTACTTGAAATTCGAAGAGAATACTTGTCATTGCTATGGCCATTCATACGCGTTCAAATATAAACGGATTTAGTTAGGGCTATCGATTGCTACAAAATGAAACACTCAGAAGTCCTTGGACATATAAATATAAGGAGAAAAACAGGACATGACGCCATCTTGAAAACTACTGTAGATACGGGTTTCAAAATAGTCTCATTCGATTCCCCGGAAAAAATGCTATAGAATTCCAGGGATTCTGGGGGCAAAAAAAACCCCCAACTCCTCATAGGAACCGAGATAATTGCATTTATAGATTTTACTTAAACCACGAAACCTGCTCCCACAAAAAAAAAAAAAAAACCAATAGGTGTCCACCTTTTATAGAAGCAACTGTAAAGGCGCACATGCGAACTTACCTTTATTATTGTTAGTCAGATGGCGTACAAGCAGTATTCGTGATTATAATATTGTTCACATGACGCTAACATCGCATAGCTAATTCTTGCATGTGGCCGTTTAAAATGGGGCTCAAATTAAATGATAAATTTACTATGGCCGGTCATACGCGTTCAAATATAAACGGATTTAGTTAGGGCTATCGATTGCTACAAAATGAAACATTCAGAAGTCCTTAGACATATAAATATAAGGAGAAAAACAGGACATGACGCCATCTTGAAAACTACTGTAGATACGGGTTTCAAAATAGTCTCATTCGATTCCCCAGAAAAAATGCTATAGAACTCTAGGGCTTCTAGGGGCAAAAAAAACCCCCAATTCCTCATAGGAGCCGAGATATTCGCATTTAAAGGTTTTACTTAAACCACGAAACTTGCTTGCATCTGAAAGTAAATTTTGCATACCTCAGTTTTAATGGTTTGCTGTTAGTGGCAGGGCTTGGTCTTCTGGGTCATTGCTATGGGTACTCGCGCCAATCTTCATTTGGGTATAATCTGCTTCTTTTTTGTGTCCCCCTCCGATTAGGTATAATAGTGCAAACACTTGTGTAACTCTTATCTCGTGAGATCCGACTCATTTCTTAAACTTAGTTAAATAATAATATACTGTATCTCCACCAACAGTCACGATAATTTCGTAAAGCTAACATTACAAATAAAACAAACATCAAAATAATCTTATCTTCCGAATGGAAGGATTTGGTTGACCGACTTATTGACATCCTAACTGGTTAACACCGGATGGACTGACCGAGCTCATTGGAGCAGAAGGGCGAAAAGCTGGTGGGCCCATCATTCCTCCATCAGGCGCTGAACCTGGCACGGGGTCGGACATTGATACTTTCAAATCTTTTCCCATGTCGACAGCAGCTACCAGGGCTTCTGCATCAATCATGTTACTCGTCTGTTGTACTCCTAGTGTGTAGCAAAATTGTAGTGAAAAACTACGAAGCAATGTCTGCAATTTTACCTGTTCTGGAAGAGGACTCGATTGCCCATTCCTCTTTATCCTTGCTGACCATATCGAATACGTGGGTGATAATTTTGTTGTATAATAGGCGTAACAAACTTTTCGCTCATGGTGCAGCATCCTTTGCTCAGCTGCAGGTTCAGGCTTAGTTCTCAGGTAGTCGGGAACAATATCATAAGAAAATACAGGCACCCTGCCGTCAGTTAGCTGCCACAGTGCCCCATCACGTTCTGGAGATACATTGAATGACAGTACTGTAAGATTCCTTAGCGGAAGCCCTAGCTCCTTTCCAAGAATGTTGCACAGTTCAGTAAGCTAGAACATAACCTTATTATTTACACGTTACTCAATTTCATTCAAGTAATTTTACGTGGCTGGATATCACGGCAAAATTGTCTAGAAAAGTGGGCCAATTACTGGTCTCATATTCTCTTCCAGTTTTTGGATCATAGCCCCAATACAAAGCTTTGACGGTCAATTGGCTCCAAACTGTCTCTACGGGGACTTCCAGTTGTTTTTTGTCTCTTTGGATATTGTAATTATCCAATAACCGCCCTGAAACCCAAAACTAGATCGGATGCACGCTTTCTCCGTTGACAGCAAATGAGAAACATAACCTCAACTATTTTCTCAATAATTCAGATACAGTTTTAATACAGCGGTTTGAACTATGACAAATTTATTCGTCACGACCAATTTATTCGGTGAGTCAAATTTATTCGTCATGATAAATTTATACTTGATATCAAATTTACTCGCCATGAGAAATTTATTCGTCGGCAAATATATTCGTTGAGCCAAATTTATTCGTCAAGAAAAATGTATTCGCTATGACGATTTTATTCGTCATTTAAAAGGGTTGTTGTATCTACTAACATTCAACAGAGCTGTGCGCCATCTGACGTGAAATTATATAAAGCTACCACTATTTAATGGATCCGCCAAGAATAGTTCCGAACTTCGCTACGATGCCAGCGCCGCAATTTCCGACAACAAGTTTCACAAAAGTCTCATCCGTTACTTGAAATTCGAAGAGAATACTTGTCATTGCTATGGCCATTCATACGCGTTCAAATATAAACGGATTTAGTTAGGGCTATCGATTGCTACAAAATGAAACACTCAGAAGTCCTTGGACATATAAATATAAGGAGAAAAACAGGACATGACGCCATCTTGAAAACTACTATTGCTATAGAATTCTAGGGGTTCTAGGGGCAAAAAAAAACCCCCAATTCCTCATAGGAGCCGAGATAATCGCATTTATAGATTTTACTTAAAGGTACGGACACACCAAAAGCGAAGCGAGCGAAGCGACGCGAATAATTTCAAATTTGGGAATATTCTGTCGCAGTAGCCGCTTCGCTCATGTCGCGTTCTATTCGGACACTTCAATTAATTTGTACGGCACCCAAATTTTAAAATTGTTCGCTTCGCTCGCTTCGCTTTTGGTGTGTCCGTAACTTAAACCACGAAACCTGCTCCCACAAAAAAAAAAAAAAAACCAATAGGTGTCCACCTTTTATAGAAGCAACTGTAAAGGCGCACATGCGAACTTACCTTTATTATTGTTAGTCAGATGGCGTACAAGCAGTATTCGTGATTATAATATTGTTCACATGACGCTAACATCGCATAGCTAATTCTTGCATGTGGCCGTTTAAAATGGGGCTCAAATTAAATGATAAATTTACTATGGCCGGTCATACGCGTTCAAATATAAACGGATTTAGTTAGGGCTATCGATTGCTACAAAATGAAACATTCAGAAGTCCTTAGACATATAAATATAAGGAGAAAAACAGGACATGACGCCATCTTGAAAACTACTGTAGATACGGGTTTCAAAATAGTCTCATTCGATTCCCCAGAAAAAATGCTATAGAACTCTAGGGCTTCTAGGGGCAAAAAAAACCCCCAATTCCTCATAGGAACCGAGATAATCGCATTTATATATTTTACTTAAACCACGAAACCTGCTCCCACAAAAAAAAAAAAAAAACCAATAGGTGTCCACCTTTTATAGAAGCAACTGTAAAGGCGCACATGCGAACTTACCTTTATTATTGTTAGTCAGATGGCGTACAAGCAGTATTTGTGATTATAATATTGTTCACATGACGCTAATATCGCATAGCTAATTCTTGCATGTGGCCGTTTAAAATGGGGCTCAAATTAAATGATAAATTTACTATGGCCGGTCATACGCGTTCAAATATAAACGGATTTAGTTAGGGCTATCGATTGCTACAAAATGAAACATTCAGAAGTCCTTAGACATATAAATATAAGGAGAAAAACAGGACATGACGCCATCTTGAAAACTACTGTAGATACGGGTTGCAAAATAGTCTCATTCTATTCCCCAGAAAAAATGCTATAGAACTCTAGGGCTTCTAGGGGCAAAAAAACCCCCAATTCCTCATAGGAGCCGAGATATTCGCATTTAAAGGTTTTACTTAAACCACGAAACTTGCTTGCATCTGAAAGTAAATTTTGCATACCTCAGTTTTAATGGTTTGCTGTTAGTGGCAGGGCTTGGTCTTCTGGGTCATTGCTATGGGTACTCGCGCCAATCTTCATTTGGGTATAATCTGCTTCTTTTTTGTGTCCCCCTCCGATTAGGTATAATAGTGCAAACACTTGTGTAACTCTTATCTCGTGAGATCCGACTCATTTCTTAAACTTAGTTAAATAATAATATACTGTATCTCCACCAACAGTCACGATAATTTCGTAAAGCTAACATTACAAATAAAACAAACATCAAAATAATCTTATCTTCCGAATGGAAGGATTTGGTTGACCGACTTATTGACATCCTAACTGGTTAACACCGGATGGACTGACCGAGCTCATTGGAGCAGAAGGGCGAAAAGCTGGTGGGCCCATCATTCCTCCATCAGGCGCTGAACCTGGCACGGGGTCGGACATTGATACTTTCAAATCTTTTCCCATGTTGACAGCAGCTACCAGGGCTTCTGCATCAATCATGTTACTCGTCTGTTGTACTCCTAGTGTGTAGCAAAATTGTAGTGAAAAACTACGAAGCAATGTCTGCAATTTTACCTGCTCTGGAAGAGGACTCGATTGCCCATTCATAAGAAAATACAGGCACCCTGCCGTCAGTTAGCTGCCACAGTGCCCCATCACGTTCTGGAGATACATTGAATGACAGTACTGTAAGATTCCTTAGCGGAAGCCCTAGCTCCTTTCCAAGAATGTTGCACAGTTCAGTAAGCTAGAACATAACCTTATTATTTACACGTTACTCAATTTCAT
Organism: Dysmachus trigonus; assembly: GCA_949715965.1. NCBI lineage: Eukaryota > Metazoa > Arthropoda > Insecta > Diptera > Asilidae > Dysmachus > Dysmachus trigonus. The sequence continues at coordinate 53,206,526 of OX454320.1, forward strand.
TCAAGTAATTTTACGTGGCTGGATATTACGGCAAAATTGTCTAGAAAATTGGGCCAATTACTGGTCTCGTATTCACTTCCAGTTTTTGGATCATAGCCCCAATACAAAGCTTTGACGGTCAATTGCCTCCAAACTGTCTCTACGGGGACTTCCAGTTGTTTTTTGTCTCTTTGGATATTGTAATTATCCAATAACCGCCCTGAAACCCAAAACTAGATCGGATACACGCTTTCTCCGTTGACAGCAAATGAGAAACATAACCTCAACTATTTTCTCAATAATTCAGATACAGTTTTAATACAGCGGTTTGAACTATGACAAATTTATTCGTCACGACCAATTTATTCGGTGAGTCAAATTTATTCGTCATGATAAATTTATACTTGATATCAAATTTACTCGCCATGAGAAATTTATTCGTCGGCAAATATATTCGTTGAGCCAAATTTATTCGTCAAGAAAAATGTATTCGCTATGACGATTTTATTCGTCATTTAAAAGGGTTGTTGTATCTACTAACATTCAACAGAGCTGTGCGCCATCTGACGTGAAATTATATAAAGCTACCACTATTTAATGGATCCGCCAACAATAGTTCCGAACTTCGCTACGATGCCAGCGCCGCAATTTCCGACAACAAGTTTCACAAAAGTCTCATCCGTTACTTGAAATTCGAAGAGAATACTTGTCATTGCTATGGCCATTCATACGCGTTCAAATATAAACGGATTTAGTTAGGGCTATCGATTGCTACAAAATGAAACACTCAGAAGTCCTTGGACATATAAATATAAGGAGAAAAACAGGACATGACGCCATCTTGAAAACTACTATTGCTATAGAATTCTAGGGGTTCTAGGGGCAAAAAAAAACCCCCAATTCCTCATAGGAGCCGAGATAATCGCATTTATAGATTTTACTTAAAGGTACGGACACACCAAAAGCGAAGCGAGCGAAGCGACGCGAATAATTTCAAATTTGGGAATATTCTGTCGCAGTAGCCGCTTCGCTCATGTCGCGTTCTATTCGGACACTTCAATTAATTTGTACGGCACCCAAATTTTAAAATTGTTCGCTTCGCTCGCTTCGCTTTTGGTGTGTCCGTACCTTAAACCACGAAACCTGCTCCCACAAAAAAAAAAAAAAAACCAATAGGTGTCCACCTTTTATAGAAGCAACTGTAAAGGCGCACATGCGAACTTACCTTTATTATTGTTAGTCAGATGGCGTACAAGCAGTATTTGTGATTATAATATTGTTCACATGACGCTAACATCGCATAGCTAATTCTTGCATGTGGCCGTTTAAAATGGGGCTCAAATTAAATGATAAATTTACTATGGCCGGTCATACGCGTTCAAATATAAACGGATTTAGTTAGGGCTATCGATTGCTACAAAATGAAACATTCAGAAGTCCTTAGACATATAAATATAAGGAGAAAAACAGGACATGACGCCATCTTGAAAACTACTGTAGATACGGGTTTCAAAATAGTCTCATTCGATTCCCCAGAAAAAATGCTATAGAACTCTAGGGCTTCTAGGGGCAAAAAAAACCCCCAATTCCTCATAGGAGCCGAGATATTCGCATTTAAAGGTTTTACTTAAACCACGAAACTTGCTTGCATCTGAAAGTAAATTTTGCATACCTCAGTTTTAATGGTTTGCTGTTAGTGGCAGGGCTTGGTCTTCTGGGTCATTGCTATGGGTACTCGCGCCAATCTTCATTTGGGTATAATCTGCTTCTTTTTTGTGTCCCCCTCCGATTAGGTATAATAGTGCAAACACTTGTGTAACTCTTATCTCGTGAGATCCGACTCATTTCTTAAACTTAGTTAAATAATAATATACTGTATCTCCACCAACAGTCACGATAATTTCGTAAAGCTAACATTACAAATAAAACAAACATCAAAATAATCTTATCTTCCGAATGGAAGGATTTGGTTGACCGACTTATTGACATCCTAACTGGTTAACACCGGATGGACTGACCGAGCTCATTGGAGCAGAAGGGCGAAAAGCTGGTGGGCCCATCATTCCTCCATCAGGCGCTGAACCTGGCACGGGGTCGGACATTGATACTTTCAAATCTTTTCCCATGTCGACAGCAGCTACCAGGGCTTCTGCATCAATCATGTTACTCGTCTGTTGTACTCCTAGTGTGTAGCAAAATTGTAGTGAAAAACTACGAAGCAATGTCTGCAATTTTACCTGTTCTGGAAGAGGACTCGATTGCCCATTCCTCTTTATCCTTGCTGACCATATCGAATACGTGGGTGATAATTTTGTTGTATAATAGGCGTAACAAACTTTTCGCTCATGGTGCAGCATCCTTTGCTCAGCTGCAGGTTCAGGCTTAGTTCTCAGGTAGTCGGGAACAATATCATAAGAAAATACAGGCACCCTGCCGTCAGTTAGCTGCCACAGTGTCCCATCACGTTCTGGAGATACATTGAATGACAGTACTGTAAGATTCCTTAGCGGAAGCCCTAGCTCCTTTCCAAGAATGTTGCACAGTTCAGTAAGCTAGAACATAACCTTATTATTTACACGTTACTCAATTTCATTCAAGTAATTTTACGTGGCTGGATATCACGGCAAAATTGTCTAGAAAAGTGGGCCAATTACTGGTCTCATATTCTCTTCCAGTTTTTGGATCATAGCCCCAATACAAAGCTTTGACGGTCAATTGGCTCCAAACTGTCTCTACGGGGACTTCCAGTTGTTTTTTGTCTCTTTGGATATTGTAATTATCCAATAACCGCCGTGAAACCCAAAACTAGATCGGATGCACGCTTTCTCCGTTGACAGCAAATGAGAAACATAACCTCAACTCTTTTCTCAATAATTCAGATACAGTTTTAATACAGCGGTTTGAACTATGACAAATTTATTCGTCACGACCAATTTATTCGGTGAGTCAAATTTATTCGTCATGATAAATTTATACTTGATATCAAATTTACTCGCCATGAGAAATTTATTCGTCGGCAAATATATTCGTTGAGCCAAATTTATTCGTCAAGAAAAATGTATTCGCTATGACGATTTTATTCGTCATTTAAAAGGGTTGTTGTATCTACTAACATTCAACAGAGCTGTGCGCCATCTGACGTGAAATTATATAAAGCTACAACTATTTAATGGATCCGCCGAACTTCGCTACGATGCCAGCGCCGCAATTTCCGACAACAAGTTTCACAAAAGTCTCATCCGTTACTTGAAATTCGAAGAGAATACTTGTCATTGCTATGGCCATTCATACGCGTTCAAATATAAACGGATTTAGTTAGGGCTATCGATTGCTACAAAATGAAACACTCAGAAGTCCTTGGACATATAAATATAAGGAGAAAAACAGGACATGACGCCATCTTGAAAACTACTGTAGATACGGGTTTCAAAATAGTCTCATTCGATTCCCCGGAAAAAATGCTATAGAATTCTAGGGGTTCTAGGAGCAAAAAAAAACCCCAATTCCTCATAGGAGCCGAGATAATCGCATTTATAGATTTTACTTAAACCACGAAACCTGCTCCCACAAAAAAAAAAAAAAAAAAAAAAAAAACAATAGGTGTCCACCTTTTATAGAAGCAACTGTAAAGGCGCACATGCGAACTTACCTTTATTATTGTTAGTCAGATGGCGTACAAGCAGTATTTGTGATTATAATATTGTTCACATGACGCTAACATCGCATAGCTAATTCTTGCATGTGGCCGTTTAAAATGGGGCTCATATTAAATGATAAATTTACTATGGCCGGTCATACGCGTTCAAATATAAACGGATTTAGTTAGGGCTATCGATTGCTACAAAATGAAACATTCAGAAGTCCTTAGACATATAAATATAAGGAGAAAAACAGGACATGACGCCATCTTGAAAACTACTGTAGATACGGGTTTCAAAATAGTCTCATTCTATTCCCCAGAAAAAATGCTATAGAACTCTAGGGCTTCTAGGGGCAAAAAAAACCCCCAATTCCTCATAGGAGCCGAGATATTCGCATTTAAAGGTTTTACTTAAACCACGAAACTTGCTTGCATCTGAAAGTAAATTTTGCATACCTCAGTTTTAATGGTTTGCTGTTAGTGGCAGGGCTTGGTCTTCTGGGTCATTGCTATGGGTACTCGCGCCAATCTTCATTTGGGTATAATCTGCTTCTTTTTTGTGTCCCCCTCCGATTAGGTATAATAGTGCAAACACTTGTGTAACTCTTATCTCGTGAGATCCGACTCATTTCTTAAACTTAGTTAAATAATAATATACTGTATCTCCACCAACAGTCACGATAATTTCGTAAAGCTAACATTACAAATAAAACAAACATCAAAATAATCTTATCTTCCGAATGGAAGGATTTGGTTGACCGACTTATTGACATCCTAACTGGTTAACACCGGATGGACTGACCGAGCTCATTGGAGCAGAAGGGCGAAAAGCTGGTGGGCCCATCATTCCTCCATCAGGCGCTGAACCTGGCACGGGGTCGGACATTGATACTTTCAAATCTTTTCCCATGTCGACAGCAGCTACCAGGGCTTCTGCATCAATCATGTTACTCGTCTGTTGTACTCCTAGTGTGTAGCAAAATTGTAGTGAAAAACTACGAAGCAATGTCTGCAATTTTACCTGCTCTGGAAGAGGACTCGATTGCCCATTCCTCTTTATCCTTGCTGACCATATCGAATACGTGGGTGATAATTTTGTTGTATAATAGGTGTAACAAACTTTTCGCTCATGGTGCAGCATCCTTGGCTCAGCTGCAGGTCCAGGCTTAGTTCTCAGGTAGTCGGGAACAATATCATAAGAAAATACAGGCACCCTGCCGTCAGTTAGCTGCCACAGTGCCCCATCACGTTCTGGAGATACATTGAATGACAGTACTGTAAGATTCCTTAGCGGAAGCCCTAGCTCCTTTCCAAGAATGTTGCACAGTTCAGTAAGCTAGAACATAACCTTATTATTTACACGTTACTCAATTTCATTCAAGTAATTTTACGTGGCTGGATATTACGGCAAAATTGTCTAGAAAATTGGGCCAATTACTGGTCTCATATTCACTTCCAGTTTTTGGATCATAGCCCCTATACAAAGCTTTGACGGTCAATTGGCTCCAAACTGTCTCTACGGGGACTTCCAGTTGTTTTTTGTCTCTTTGGATATTGTAATTATCCAATAACCGCCCTGAAACCCAAAACTTGATCGGATGCACGCTTTCTCCGTTGACAGCAAATGAGAAACATAACCCCAACTCTTTTCTCAATAATTCAGATACAGTTTTAATACAGCGGTTTGAACTATGACAAATTTATTCGTCACGACCAATTTATTCGGTGAGTCAAATTTATTCGTCATGATAAATTTATACTTGATATCAAATTTACTCGCCATGAGAAATTTATTCGTCGGCAAATATATTCGTTGAGCCAAATTTATTCGTCAAGAAAAATGTATTCGCTATGACGATTTTATTCGTCATTTAAAAGGGTTGTTGTATCTACTAACATTCAACAGAGCTGTGCGCCATCTGACGTGAAATTATATAAAGCTACCACTATTTAATGGATCCGCCAACAATAGTTCCGAACTTCGCTACGATGCCAGCGCCGCAATTTCCGACAACAAGTTTCACAAAAGTCTCATCCGTTACTTGAAATTCGAAGAGAATACTTGTCATTGCTATGGCCATTCATACGCGTTCAAATATAAACGGATTTAGTTAGGGCTATCGATTGCTACAAAATGAAACACTCAGAAGTCCTTGGACATATAAATATAAGGAGAAAAACAGGACATGACGCCATCTTGAAAACTACTGTAGATACGGGTTTCAAAATAGTCTCATTCGATTCCCCGGAAAAAATGCTATAGAATTCTAGGGGTTCTAGGAGCAAAAAAAAACCCCAATTCCTCATAGGAGCCGAGATAATCGCATTTATAGATTTTACTTAAACCACGAAACCTGCTCCCACAAAAAAAAAAAAAAAAAACCAATAGGTGTCCACCTTTTATAGAAGCAACTGTAAAGGCGCACATGCGAACTTACCTTTATTATTGTTAGTCAGATGGCGTACAAGCAGTATTTGTGATTATAATATTGTTCACATGACGCTAACATCGCATAGCTAATTCTTGCATGTGGCCGTTTAAAATGGGGCTCAAATTAAATGATAAATTTACTATGGCCGGTCATACGCGTTCAAATATAAACGGATTTAGTTAGGGCTATCGATTGCTACAAAATGAAACATTCAGAAGTCCTTAGACATATAAATATAAGGAGAAAAACAGGACATGACGCCATCTTGAAAACTACTGTAGATACGGGTTTCAAAATAGTCTCATTCGATTCCCCAGAAAAAATGCTATAGAACTCTAGGAGTTCTAGGGGCAAAAAAAACCCCCAATTCCTCATAGGAGCCGAGATATTCGCATTTAAAGGTTTTACTTAAACCACGAAACTTGCTTGCATCTGAAAGTAAATTTTGCATACCTCAGTTTTAATGGTTTGCTGTTAGTGGCAGGGCTTGGTCTTCTGGGTCATTGCTATGGGTACTCGCGCCAATCTTCATTTGGGTATAATCTGCTTCTTTTTTGTGTCCCCCTCCGATTAGGTATAATAGTGCAAACACTTGTGTAACTCTTATCTCGTGAGATCCGACTCATTTCTTAAACTTAGTTAAATAATAATATACTGTATCTCCACCAACAGTCACGATAATTTCGTAAAGCTAACATTACAAATAAAACAAACATCAAAATAATCTTATCTTCCGAATGGAAGGATTTGGTTGACCGACTTATTGACATCCTAACTGGTTAACACCGGATGGACTGACCGAGCTCATTGGAGCAGAAGGGCGAAAAGCTGATGGGCCCATCATTCCTCCATCAGGCGCTGAACCTGGCACGGGGTCGGACATTGATACTTTCAAATCTTTTCCCATGTCGACAGCAGCTACCAGGGCTTCTGCATCAATCATGTTACTCGTCTGTTGTACTCCTAGTGTGTAGCAAAATTGTAGTGAAAAACTACGAAGCAATGTCTGCAATTTTACCTGCTCTGGAAGAGGACTCGATTGCCCATTCCTCTTTATCCTTGCTGACCATATCGAATACGTGGGTGATAATTTTGTTGTATAATAGGCGTAACAAACTTCTCGCTCATGGTGCAGCATCCTTTGCTCAGCTGCAGGTTCAGGCTTAGTTCTCAGGTAGTCGGGAACAATATCATAAGAAAATACAGGCACCCTGCCGTCAGTTAGCTGCCACAGTGCCCCATCACGTTCTGGAGATACATTGAATGACAGTACTGTAAGATTCCTTAGCGGAAGCCCTAGCTCCTTTCCAAGAATGTTGCACAGTTCAGTAAGCTAGAACATAACCTTATTATTTACACGTTACTCAATTTCATTCAAGTAATTTTACGTGGCTGGATATCACGGCAAAATTGTCTAGAAAAGTGGGCCAATTACCGGTCTCATATCCTCTTCCAGTTTTTGGATCATAGCCCCAATACAAAGCTTTGACGGTCAATTGGCTCCAAACTGTCTCTACGGGGACTTCCAGTTGTTTTTTGTCTCTTTGGATATTGTAATTATCCAATAACCGCCCTGAAACCCAAAACTAGATCGGATGCACGCTTTCTCCGTTGACAGCAAATGAGAAACATAACCTCAACTCTTTTCTCAATAATTCAGATACAGTTTTAATACAGCGGTTTGAACTATGACATATTTATTCGTCACGACCAATTTATTCGGTGAGTCAAATTTATTCGTCATGATAAATTTATACTTGATATCAAATTTACTCGCCATGAGAAATTTATTCGTCGGCAAATATATTCGTTGAGCCAAATTTATTCGTCAAGAAAAATGTATTCGCTATGACGATTTTATTCGTCATTTAAAAGGGTTGTTGTATCTACTAACATTCAACAGAGCTGTGCGCCATCTGACGTGAAATTATATAAAGCTACCACTATTTAATGGATCCGCCAACAATAGTTCCGAACTTCGCTACGATGCCAGCGCCGCAATTTCCGACAACAAGTTTCACAAAAGTCTCATCCGTTACTTGAAATTCGAAGAGAATACTTGTCATTGCTATGGCCATTCATACGCGTTCAAATATAAACGGATTTAGTTAGGGCTATCGATTGCTACAAAATGAAACACTCAGAAGTCCTTGGACATATAAATATAAGGAGAAAAACAGGACATGACGCCATCTTGAAAACTACTATTGCTATAGAATTCTAGGGGTTCTAGGGGCAAAAAAAAACCCCAATTCCTCATAGGAGCCGAGATAATCGCATTTATAGATTTTACTTAAACCACGAAACCTGCTCCCACAAAAAAAAAAAAAAAAAACCAATAGGTGTCCACCTTTTATAGAAGCAACTGTAAAGGCGCACATGCGAACTTACCTTTATTATTGTTAGTCAGATGGCGTACAAGCAGTATTTGTGATTATAATATTGTTCACATGACGCTAACATCGCATAGCTAATTCTTGCATGTGGCCGTTTAAAATGGGGCTCAAATTAAATGATAAATTTACTATGGCCGGTCATACGCGTTCAAATATAAACGGATTTAGTTAGGGCTATCGATTGCTACAAAATGAAACATTCAGAAGTCCTTAGACATATAAATATAAGGAGAAAAACAGGACATGACGCCATCTTGAAAACTACTGTAGATACGGGTTTCAAAATAGTCTCATTCGATTCCCCAGAAAAAATGCTATAGAACTCTAGGGCTTCTAGGGGCAAAAAAATCCCCAATTCCTCATAGGAGCCGAGATATTCGCATTTAAAGGTTTTACTTAAACCACGAAACTTGCTTGCATCTGAAAGTAAATTTTGCATACCTCAGTTTTAATGGTTTGCTGTTAGTGGCAGGGCTTGGTCTTCTGGGTCATTGCTATGGGTACTCGCGCCAATCTTCATTTGGGTATAATCTGCTTCTTTTTTGTGTCCCCCTCCGATTAGGTATAATAGTGCAAACACTTGTGTAACTCTTATCTCGTGAGATCCGACTCATTTCTTAAACTTAGTTAAATAATAATATACTGTATCTCCACCAACAGTCACGATAATTTCGTAAAGCTAACATTACAAATAAAACAAACATCAAAATAATCTTATCTTCCGAATGGAAGGATTTGGTTGACCGACTTATTGACATCCTAACTGGTTAACACCGGATGGACTGACCGAGCTCATTGGAGCAGAAGGGCGAAAAGCTGGTGGGCCCATCATTCCTCCATCAGGCGCTGAACCTGGCACGGGGTCGGACATTGATACTTTCAAATCTTTTCCCATGTCGACAGCAGCTACCAGGGCTTCTGCATCAATCATGTTACTCGTCTGTTGTACTCCTAGTGTGTAGCAAAATTGTAGTGAAAAACTACGAAGCAATGTCTGCAATTTTACCTGTTCTGGAAGAGGACTCGATTGCCCATTCCTCTTTATCCTTGCTGACCATATCGAATACGTGGGTGATAATTTTGTTGTACAGTGGTGGAAATAGCTATAATTCCACTGAATAAAAGTTATGCCATAGCTTTGTATTTTGAGAGAAAAAAATGAAAACTGCACTCCTCGGCTTTGTGCGCATGCTCAATCAATTTAGTCAGAATTCGTGTCAAATTGGTTAGTGTTAACGGTTTCTGGGTGAGTTTTAATCATTTTTGTTGTGATTGCGCGTGGAAATTGCTATAATTCCAGAAGTGTTGAAGTGCCGCTGGCGGATTAAAACAAGGAGTTATTGATTCATTAAGATATAAAAAATAATTTTGGAGGTAATTTAAATATTTTAGCAAAAAAAAAAAAAAAAAGGGAGTACTATATTTTATCCAGGAAAATTATTAACTAAAGAAGAGCAGACGAAAGTGGTTGCGTTCAAAACAGCAAATTTTTCACTGTGAAGAATTGCTCAGATGTTGGGAAATGGAAGGACTCACACAGCTGTACGAAATTTCCTGTGTTTATGTGCAAATTATGGTAAAACTAACAAAAAAAAACCTCCGCCAAAACTTACCAACATGGACCGGCGTTCTATAATTGGGTTAGCAGGAAGAAAACATTTAAGTTCTTTTCCAATTGTGAATGACCTTAAGTTGCCCGTGACTTCTAGACGCGTTCGGCAGATTTTGCATACCAGTGGAACGTTAGAATGGAGAAAAAGAATATCAAAACCGGCAATGAACAAGCAGCATAAGGAAGCCAAACTTCAATTTGCTAAAAATCATATGTCTTGGACCAGGGAATGGACGAAAGTGATTTTTAGCAACGAAAAGAAGTTCAATTTAGACGGTCCAGATGGATGTCAATTTTACTGGCACGACCTTAGAAAAGATACAGAGGTCGCTATGAGTCGCAATTTTGGAGGTGGTACGGTAATGGTTTGGGCTGCTTTTTGCAGCCAAGCGAAGACACCCATTTTTTGGATATCTACCAGAATCAAATCCAGCGATTATATTCAACTACTGGATAGTATCCTAATTGACTTCGGCGATGATAATCTCAGCAAGGAGTGGATCTTTCAGCAAGACAATGCACTCATCCACTCATCTCGCGAAACGAAATCGTGGTTTCAGACCAGGAACATACCTGTTTTGGATTGACCGTCGCATAATGCTGATCTGAACCCAATTGAAAATCTATGGGCAATATTGATTCGGCAGGTTTACTCAAATGGAAGGCAGTTTACAACGATTCAGGAGTTGAAAGCGGCCATAAAACATGCTTGGGCGCAATTGTCTCAATCGCAGCTACAAAAGTTGATAGACAGCATGCCAACGAGAATTTTCGAAGTAATTCAGGCTAATGGAGGCAGTACACGTTTAAAAAAAAAAAAATTGTGTTGTACTTCTTAAAATATGAATAGTGGATTTATAGTTATTTCCATGCTAAAAATTGTTTTTTTTAATATTACTTAAAATTTTGCTTTCAACTAGTGATATTTTTGTTTTTTACGTTAGATTTTAGAAATGATACAATAAACGGAAATAAAACGGCTCACTTCGAATTATAAATTAGCAGTCAGTTGCTTTCAATAGAAAAAAACTCAGTGGAATTATAGTTATTTCCACTACTGTATAATAGGCGTAACAAACTTTTCGCTCATGGTGCAGCATCCTTTGCTCAGCTGCAGGTTCAGGCTTAGTTCTCAGGTAGTCGGGAACAATATCATAAGAAAATACAGGCACCCTGCCGTCAGTTAGCTGCCACAGTGCCCCATCACGTTCTGGAGATACATTGAATGACAGTACTGTAAGATTCCTTAGCGGAAGCCCTAGCTCCTTTCCAAGAATGTTGCACAGTTCAGTAAGCTAGAACATAACCTTATTATTTACACGTTACTCAATTTCATTCATGTAATTTTACGTGGCTGGATATCACGGCAAAATTGTCTAGAAAAGTGGGCCAATTACTGGTCTCATATTCTCTTCCAGTTTTTGGATCATAGCCCCAATACAAAGCTTTGACGGTCAATTGGCTCCAAACTGTCTCTACGGGGACTTCCAGTTGTTTCTTGTCTCTTTGGATATTGTAATTATCCAATAACCGCCCTGAAACCCAAAACTAGATCGGATGCACGCTTTCTCCGTTGACAGCAAATGAGAAACATAACCTCAACTCTTTTCTCAATAATTCAGATACAGTTTTAATACAGCGGTTTGAACTATGACAAATTTATTCGTCACGACCAATTTATTCGGTGAGTCAAATTTATTCGTCATGATAAATTTATACTTGATATCAAATTTACTCGCCATGAGAAATTTATTCGTCGGCAAATATATTCGTTGAGCCAAATTTATTCGTCAAGAAAAATGTATTCGCTATGACGATTTTATTCGTCATTTAAAAGGGTTGTTGTATCTACTAACATTCAACAGAGCTGTGCGCCATCTGACGTGAAATTATATAAAGCTACCACTATTTAATGGATCCGCCAACAATAGTTCCGAACTTCGCTACGATGCCAGCGCCGCAATTTCCGACAACAAGTTTCACAAAAGTCTCATCCGTTACTTGAAATTCGAAGAGAATACTTGTCATTGCTATGGCCATTCATACGCGTTCAAATATAAACGGATTTAGTTAGGGCTATCGATTGCTACAAAATGAAACACTCAGAAGTCCTTGGACATATAAATATAAGGAGAAAAACAGGACATGACGCCATCTTGAAAACTACTGTAGATACGGGTTTCAAAATAGTCTCATTCGATTCCCCGGAAAAAATGCTATAGAATTCTAGGGGTTCTAGGAGCAAAAAAAAACCCCAATTCCTCATAGGAGCCGAGATAATCGCATTTATAGATTTTACTTAAACCACGAAACCTGCTCCCACAAAAAAAAAAAAAAAAACCAATAGGTGTCCACCTTTTATAGAAGCAACTGTAAAGGCGCACATGCGAACTTACCTTTATTATTGTTAGTCAGATGGCGTACAAGCAGTATTTGTGATTATAATATTGTTCACATGACGCTAACATCGCATAGCTAATTCTTGCATGTGGCCGTTTAAAATGGGGCTCAAATTAAATGATAAATTTACTATGGCCGGTCATACGCGTTCAAATATAAACGGATTTAGTTAGGGCTATCGATTGCTACAAAATGAAACATTCAGAAGTCCTTAGACATATAAATATAAGGAGAAAAACAGGACATGACGCCATCTTGAAAACTACTGTAGATACGGGTTTCAAAATAGTCTCATTCGATTCCCCAGAAAAAATGCTATAGAACTCTAGGGGTACTAGGGGCAAAAAAAACCCCCAATTCCTCATAGGAGCCGAGATATTCGCATTTAAGGGGGGGGGTATGGTTTGAAAATGACTTTTTAAGCAAATTTTTGTGAATTTTTTTTGGAAGTATGGCTACATTATTTTATTTTTTAATTAAATAGGCTTTTTAAGTATAATTCAAAGAATAATTATATGAATTTTCAAGTAAAAATATTAAGAATTGTGACAACGGTAGCCATTTTTCGCAGACACGTCCAAAAAAAAAAATGAATTTGCGGTGGACATCAGAACTCGTCACTGGATAATCTGAAAAAAAAAATTCAAAAAGATTATCTTAGTTTATGAGTTTCTCGATGGAGTGACGTCGAGGTTTTCAATTTTTATCGATTTTTGAGTTTTTGGCATCACTTAGAAGTAAAAAAAACGAAATTTTTTGTAAAAAAAGTGCGAAAATCGAGTGACGAGTTCTGATGTCCACCGCAAATTCACTTTTTTTTGTTGAATGTGTCTGCGAAAAATGGCTACCGTTGCCACAATTCTTAATATTTTTACTTGAAAATTCATATAATCATTCTTTGAATTATACTTAAAAAGCCTATTTAATTTAAAAATAAAATAATGTAGCCATACTTCCAAAAAAAAAATTTCACAAAAATTTGCTTAAAAAGTCATTTTCAAACCATACCCCCCCCTTAAAGGTTTTACTTAAACCACGAAACTTGCTTGCATCTGAAAGTAAATTTTGCATACCTCAGTTTTAATGGTTTGCTGTTAGTGGCAGGGCTTGGTCTTCTGGGTCATTGCTATGGGTACTCGCGCCAATCTTCATTTGGGTATAATCTGCTTCTTTTTTGTGTCCCCCTCCGATTAGGTATAATAGTGCAAACACTTGTGTAACTCTTATCTCGTGAGATCCGACTCATTTCTTAAACTTAGTTAAATAATAATATACTGTATCTCCACCAACAGTCACGATAATTTCGTAAAGCTAACATTACAAATAAAACAAACATCAAAATAATCTTATCTTCCGAATGGAAGGATTTGGTTGACCGACTTATTGACATCCTAACTGGTTAACACCGGATGGACTGACCGAGCTCATTGGAGCAGAAGGGCGAAAAGCTGGTGGGCCCATCATTCCTCCATCAGGCGCTGAACCTGGCACGGGGTCGGACATTGATACTTTCAAATCTTTTCCCATGTCGACAGCAGCTACCAGGGCTTCTGCATCAATCATGTTACTCGTCTGTTGTACTCCTAGTGTGTAGCAAAATTGTAGTGAAAAACTACGAAGCAATGTCTGCAATTTTACCTGCTCTGGAAGAGGACTCGATTGCCCATTCCTCTTTATCCTCGCTGACCATATCGAATACGTGGGTGATAATTTTGTTGTATAATAGGTGTAACAAACTTTTCGCTCATGGTGCAGCATCCTTTGCTCAGCTGCAGGTTCAGGCTTAGTTCTCAGGTAGTCGGGAACAATATCATAAGAAAATACAGGCACCCTGCCGTCAGTTAGCTGCCACAGTGCCCCATCACGTTCTGGAGATACATTGAATGACAGTACTGTAAGATTCCTTAGCGGAAGCCCTAGCTCCTTTCCAAGAATGTTGCACAGTTCAGTAAGCTAGAACATAACCTTATTATTTACACGTTACTCAATTTCATTCAAGTAATTTTACGTGGCTGGATATCACGGCAAAATTGTCTAGAAAAGTGGGCCAATTACTGGTCTCATATTCTCTTCCAGTTTTTGGATCATAGCCCCAATACAAAGCTTTGACGGTCAATTGGCTCCAAACTGTCTCTACGGGGACTTCCAGTTGTTTTTTGTCTCTTTGGATATTGTAATTATCCAATAACCGCCCTGAAACCCAAAACTAGATCGGATGCACGCTTTCTCCGTTGACAGCAAATGAGAAACATAACCTCAACTCTTTTCTCAATAATTTAGATACAGTTTTAATACAGCGGTTTGAACTATGACAAATTTATTCGTCACGACCAATTTATTCGGTGAGTCAAATTTATTCGTCATGATAAATTTATACTTGATATCAAATTTACTCGCCATGAGAAATTTATTCGTCGGCAAATATATTCGTTGAGCCAAATTTATTCGTCAAGAAAAATGTATTCGCTATGACGATTTTATTCGTCATTTAAAAGGGTTGTTGTATCTACTAACATTCAACAGAGCTGTGCGCCATCTGACGTGAAATTATATAAAGCTACAACTATTTAATGGATCCGCCAACAATAGTTCCGAACTTCGCTACGATGCCAGCGCCGCAATTTCCGACAACAAGTTTCACAAAAGTCTCATCCGTTACTTGAAATTCGAAGAGAATACTTGTCATTGCTATGGCCATTCATACGCGTTCAAATATAAACGGATTTAGTTAGGGCTATCGATTGCTACAAAATGAAACACTCAGAAGTCCTTGGACATATAAATATAAGGAGAAAAACAGGACATGACGCCATCTTGAAAACTACTATTGCTATAGAATTCTAGGGGTTCTAGGGGCAAAAAAAAACCCCAATTCCTCATAGGAGCCGAGATAATCGCATTTATAGATTTTACTTAAACCACGAAACCTGCTCCCACAAAAAAAAAAAAAAAAAACCAATAGGTGTCCACCTTTTATAGAAGCAACTGTAAAGGCGCACATGCGAACTTACCTTTATTATTGTTAGTCAGATGGCGTACAAGCAGTATTTGTGATTATAATATTGTTCACATGACGCTAACATCGCATAGCTAATTCTTGCATGTGGCCGTTTAAAATGGGGCTCAAATTAAATGATAAATTTACTATGGCCGGTCATACGCGTTCAAATATAAACGGATTTAGTTAGGGCTATCGATTGCTACAAAATGAAACATTCAGAAGTCCTTAGACATATAAATATAAGGAGAAAAACAGGACATGACGCCATCTTGAAAACTACTGTAGATACGGGTTTCAAAATAGTCTCATTCGATTCCCCAGAAAAAATGCTATAGAACTCTAGGGGTTCTAGGGGCAAAAAAAACCCCCAATTCCTCATAGGAACCGAGATAATCGCATTTATAGATTTTACTTAAACCACGAAACCTGCTCCCACAAAAAAAAAAAAAAACCAATAGGTGTCCACCTTTTATAGAAGCAACTGTAAAGGCGCACATGCGAACTTACCTTTATTATTGTTAGTCAGATGGCGTACAAGCAGTATTTGTGATTATAATATTGTTCACATGACGCTAATATCGCATAGCTAATTCTTGCATGTGGCCGTTTAAAATGGGGCTCAAATTAAATGATAAATTTACTATGGCCGGTCATACGCGTTCAAATATAAACGGATTTAGTTAGGGCTATCGATTGCTACAAAATGAAACATTCAGAAGTCCTTAGACATATAAATATAAGGAGAAAAACAGGACATGACGCCATCTTGAAAACTACTGTAGATACGGGTTTCAAAATAGTCTCATTCGATTCCCCAGAAAAAATGCTATAGAACTCTAGGGCTTCTAGGGGCAAAAAAAACCCCCAATTCCTCATAGGAGCCGAGATATTCGCATTTAAAGGTTTTACTTAAACCACGAAACTTGCTTGCATCTGAAAGTAAATTTTGCATACCTCAGTTTTAATGGTTTGCTGTTAGTGGCAGGGCTTGGTCTTCTGGGTCATTGCTATGGGTACTCGCGCCAATCTTCATTTGGGTATAATCTGCTTCTTTTTTGTGTCCCCCTCCGATTAGGTATAATAGTGCAAACACTCGTGTAACTCTTATCTCGTGAGATCAGACTCATTTCTTAAACTTAGTTAAATAATAATATACTGTATCTCCACCAACAGTCACGATAATTTCGTAAAGCTAACATTACAAATAAAACAAACATCAAAATAATCTTATCTTCCGAATGGAAGGATTTGGTTGACCGACTTATTGACATCCTAACTGGTTAACACCGGATGGACTGACCGAGCTCATTGGAGCAGAAGGGCGCCTCCATCAGGCGCTGAACCTGGCACGGGGTCGGACATTGATACTTTCAAATCTTTTCCCATGTCGACAGCAGCTACCAGGGCTTCTGCATCAATCATGTTACTCGTCTGTTGTACTCCTAGTGTGTAGCAAAATTGTAGTGAAAAACTACGAAGCAATGTCTGCAATTTTACCTGCTCTGGAAGAGGACTCGATTGCCCATTCCTCTTTATCCTTGCTGACAATATCGAATACGTGGGTGATAATTTTGTTGTATAATAGGTGTAACAAACTTTTCGCTCATGGTGCAGCATCCTTTGCTCAGCTGCAGGTTCAGGCTTAGTTCTCAGGTAGTCGGGAACAATATCATAAGAAAATACAGGCACCCTGCCGTCAGTTAGCTGCCACAGTGCCCCATCACGTTCTGGAGATACATTGAATGACAGTACTGTAAGATTCCTTAGCGGAAGCCCTAGCTCCTTTCCAAGAATGTTGCACAGTTCAGTAAGCTAGAACATAACCTTATTATTTACACGTTACTCAATTTCATTCAAGTAATTTTACGTGGCTGGATATCACGGCAAAATTGTCTAGAAAAGTGGGCCAATTACTGGTCTCATATTCTCTTCCAGTTTTTGGATCATAGCCCCAATACAAAGCTTTGACGGTCAATTGGCTCCAAACTGTCTCTACGGGGACTTCCAGTTGTTTTTTGTCTCTTTGGATATTGTAATTATCCAATAACCGCCCTGAAACCCAAAACTAGATCGGATGCACGCTTTCTCCGTTGACAGCAAATGAGAAACATAACCTCAACTCTTTTCTCAATAATTTAGATACAGTTTTAATACAGCGGTTTGAACTATGACAAATTTATTCGTCACGACCAATTTATTCGGTGAGTCAAATTTATTCGTCATGA
The DNA here is from genome assembly GCA_949715965.1 of Dysmachus trigonus. NCBI lineage: Eukaryota > Metazoa > Arthropoda > Insecta > Diptera > Asilidae > Dysmachus > Dysmachus trigonus. The sequence goes on from OX454320.1 coordinate 53,224,211, forward strand.
TAAATTTATACTTGATATCAAATTTACTCGCCATGAGAAATTTATTCGTCGGCAAATATATTCGTTGAGCCAAATTTATTCGTCAAGAAAAATGTATTCGCTATGACGATTTTATTCGTCATTTAAAAGGGTTGTTGTATCTACTAACATTCAACAGAGTTGTGCGCCATCTGACGTGAAATTATATAAAGCTACCACTATTTAGGCCGTCAGCCGTCAGGTACACAGGGGGATCACACATGTGCACAGGGGGATTTACATGTAACAGTGTTGTACGGGCCGTATCTGTGCACATGTGCCGTAACTGTGTACACTGGCGGAAGTGCGACCATATCCTCCACGCGGGGTCGGCTGGAAGCAGACTCCCAGTTGGGTCAAGTCTCTACTGGGAGTGCTGACTAATGGTGGTCGGGCGGAGAGAAGGAGACTCTCTTACAAAAAGCACCCCCCCTAACCCAGGGTGTAACGCGTTTCCGTGCCCATTGGGTCGTTTGCAGCCAGGGGGTTACATCGGGCTGTATTCGTACGGAGCCTTCCTGATACCTGTCCACCTCAGGTCGTAATTTGGACTTACCCATGTAAGGGGCGCTGCATGGGTGGACTTCTTTTCCTCTTTTTCTACCCGAGACCATGAGTAGTGCCTTGTCGCGAAAGTGGTCGTACGAACCGGATGATTCATGGATTTAAAAACTTCTGCCTCGGATAAAACCGAGACAACCAAATCTGCGTCTGCTCGGAAAGAGCCACGCAAGGCTGCTAAAGCCAAGGCACTCGTAAAGGGTACCGCAACTACCCCTTCAGCGGGAAATACCCGCTCTAAGGCTCCATCGGCCAGCGCCGGCCCTGCTGTTCCCAAATCAGGGTCGGGCGCTCCCATTTCGGGGACGCAGTCCGCGAAGTCCGGCTTTAAGTCAGGATGTGGCACTGTTGCTCCTCCGTCGCCCGCAACAAATGCGCAAAGCAGTGCGTCTTCGGCTCCCAAGCCAGGACCAAGCCATGCTAAGGCGCCTCTTAGGACTACTAAGTCCGCTAACCCCCCTCCTAACCCCAAGCGGCGCACTAGGCCCTCTGCGGCGGCCCACCGGGAAAAGCGTGCAGCCTTCAAGCTTTTCCGTAAGCTAGGCACCATCCCGGATTCGGAGCTCTCAGAGAAGGATAAGTCCTCTCTGAGTTGGGCTAGGAAGGTTGTTGCCCTTCATGAGGCAAAATCTAAGGACGCGGCGCTGAAAAGGCAACGCTCGCAAGACGAGCAAGAGCCCTCTGCCTCTAAGAGGCCCAAAGCCGGTCCGCCTGCTAGACCCCCTCAACCCATTCGACCCTTCAGCGAGGTAGCGAAGGATCACCTAATCTGGGCGGCCGTAGACCGCAGCAACCCAGACGGTGCCATCTCCCAGGATGACTGGAAATCGGTCCGTATTGAGTTGCTAAAGGTATACGGGGATATACTGCAAAAGAGCCCTGGACCCGCACCAGTTTGTCGCGATGCCGGCTGGTATCAAGGCCGCATCAAGCTTATTGCATGCGCAGATCAGCGATCGTCTGATCTGTATAAGCAGGCAATAGCCTCCTTAGGGGAAGTGTGGCCGGGAGCTAGACTCGAGGCTGTTAAAAGGGAGCAAATCCCGAACAGACCTCGATCTAGGACGTGAATCCCAGCGGAGCCATCGAACCCAGAGGACATCCTGAAGCGGATCAGGATGTGCAACTCCAGTCTCCCCACTCATGACTGGAAGGTTGCCCAGGTCAGCGAACCAAAGGGGAAAATGAGACAAGCGGTGGTGATCCTCAATGAGGAATCTTTAGCCCCGCTTGTCGAGTTGAAAGGCGTTATCAGCTACGGTTTCGACTCTATTACTCTGACGGTGTACCGTAAGGACCTTAAGGGTAATAAGGCGGTCATCCCCTTCGAGACCGAGGAAGTAGCTGAGAAAGCCGCCGAGGAAGTAGCCGGGAAGGCCTCCGAGACTGAAGCTTCCGCAGCTCCAAAAGCAGCGTCACCATCCCCCCTCATCGACGACAGCGATGGCGATAGCATCCCCTCGGCTTCAGGGATGCTGGGGGATCTTGTACTACATCAGGATGATGAGGAATCTCCTGATGTAGACCTGGAAGATGACCTTCTCCTTCTCCACTCCGACACGGAGGATGCGGAGATGACGGTCATCGAGGTGACCCCCCCTAGCAGCAGCCATGGTGGGAGTGGTGCAGATTAATCTACACCACTCCAGGGCAGCCTCAGCTGCGCTTCTTTTGCGTCTCTCCCAGAAAGGGGAGGACGTCGTTTTAGTCCAGGAGCCCTGGGTTGTTCGGGACCGGATCTGTGGACTCAACATAGCCGGTTATAAGGCGTTCTATGTACTAGGCGCAGGTAAACCCAGGTCCTGTATTCTCGTTCGTAGTTATCTCAACGCCTTTCTCCTTAGCAATTTTAGTGACAAGGACAATGTAGTGGTCATGCTGGATCTTTTATCCCAACCCATATGGCTGGTCTCCAGCTATATGGCGCATGACCACGATGAACCTCCTCCGCACCATCTTGTACGCACGACCCTTGAGGAAGCGAACAAACGGAGGATCACGACGATCATCGGCGCAGACGCCAATGCGCACCATACGATCTGGGGAAGTTCGGATATCAACGAGAGAGGTGAGTCTCTTTTGGAATTTATTATGGGTTTTGGCCTTTGGATTTGTAATGTAGGTGATGAACCTACGTTTATCAATTCAGTGAGGCGGGAAGTTCTTGACATTACTTTTGTCACTGAACATGCCGCCCACCTGGTTAAAAATTGGAGAGTATCCAATGAACCCTCACTATCTGATCACCGGTATATCGAGTTTACTCTTGATATGCGAAAACCGGTCTGTTCTCCTTTTATGAACAGAAAGAGCACTAACTGGGACATATACAATAAGGTCCTAGGCCGTACACTGCCTGAAGGAGGGCCACCCACAATTCAATCCGTACAGGATTTGGATAACATGGTGGAAACACTTACTAGGGCTTGCAACAAGGCAATTCGGACCTCGTGTCCCACCAGGAGACCTAAAGGGAAACCTAGACCTCCATGGTGGACAAAGGAAATTGTAGCCGCGAGGAAGGAATGCCGCAGAAAATTCAATGAGGCTAAGCGGACCAATGATTGGTCACTTTACAGGGCTAGCCTCAAAGATTTTAAAAAATTAGTTAGGACAGCCAAACGATCCTCCTGGGAGAGTTTCTGTAATAGAATAGAGGATGCCTCTGAGGCTACACGATTACGTAAAATCCTCTCGACTTGTCCGGTCACCCCTAGTCTTCTGATGAAAGATAATGGGGAATGGACTTCTTCTTGCCTGGAAACTCTGGAGCTACTGACCGAAACTCACTTTCCGGGCTGCTCTGTGGAGCAGACGAGTGAATCGACAGTCGCTACCAGCCCTAACAATCTAGCCCACGAAATTCTTAATAAGAATAAGCTGATGTGGGCCATAAATAGTTTTAAGCCGTTTAAAGCCCCAGGCATGGATGGTATCATACCTGCCGAGCTACAGAGGGCTACGGACTTAATCATGCCATGGCTAGAGGCTATCTTCAAAGCCTGCCTGGACTTTACTTACATACCTAAGTCCTGGACTGAAGTCAGGGTTGTTTTCATCCCTAAGGGAGGTAAAACTTCGCATTGCAAACCTAAGGACTTCAGGCCTATTAGTCTTTCTTCTTTTCTCCTTAAGACGCTGGAGAGATTGATCGACGTCCACATAAGAGGGTCTATCCACCCGGAAAAATTCTCACCCTCGCAGCATGCCTATACGAAGGGCAAATCTATAGAAACAGCTCTGCATACCCTCGTTGACCGTATAGAGAAGTCCTTGCTGTACAAAGAATACACGCTCGCGGCCTTCCTGGACATCGAGGGGGCTTTTAACTATGTCAGGCCGGATGCGATTGTAGGGTCCATGAGGGACCTGGGACTGGACGAACCGCTGATTGAGCTGATAAGGCGAATGCTACGCAGCAGGGTTATCAGCTCAGATCTTGGAGCATCTTCCATTAGGAGATTTGTCGACAGGGGTACACCTCAGGGTGGGGTCCTGTCGCCTCTTCTGTGGAATTTGACTCTGAACGGTTTGCTCCGTGATCTCGACCGCTCGGGGTGCTGCGTGGTTGCCTATGCAGATGATATAGTGATCGCGGCCTCAGGCAAGTACCTGAGCACGCTCTCTGAGGTGTTACAAACGGCCCTAATTAAACTCACATCATGGAGTGTAAAATGTGGCCTAGGAGTTAACCCGAATAAAACGGAACTAGTGCTGTTTACAAGAAAGCACAAGATTCCTTCCTTTACTACACCACTCCTTAACGGAGTGAGTCTAAGGCTTTCAGACCAAGTCAAATATCTGGGTCTCATTATAGATAAGAAACTGAACTGGAGGGCCAACGTTGCAGAGAGAGTACGTAAGGCCACGACGGCTCTATACTCCTGCAGGAACGCGATTGGCAAGAAATGGGGCCTTGAGCCACGCATCGTTCACTGGCTCTTCGTGACGGTGATCAGACCGATCCTGTTCTACGGGGTGCTTGTGTGGTGGCCTGCTCTGGACAAGGCTTGCCATCAAAATGCGTTGGGGAGGGTCCAAAGAATGGCTTCGATTCTAATCACCGGAGCCCTCAGGACTACTCCCACCAAGGCCCTGAATGTTATCTTAGACCTCCTCCCAATAGAACTCTTTGGCAAGCAAACCGCAGCCTCCACAGCCGTCAGGCTTAACTCAACACACTCATGGACAAGAGTGGACTATGGGCACTCCAGAATCCTTAATACTCGTGTCCCTAGGTTGGATTACATAGTTCCAAAACCCTGCTTCGATAAGAAATTCGAATCACTCATACCGACTAGGCATGAATGGGGTGAGGACCTGCTTAATCGTATAAACTCGATAAAGATTTATACCGATGGCTCTAAGATGGAAGGCAAAACTGGTGGCGGAATTTACTCCGAGCACCTAGGCCTTGAAACGTCGTTTCGGTTGCCAGACCACTGCAGCGTCTTCCAAGCTGAGGTTATGGCTATCACTGAGGCCTTACAATGGCTGCGAAGGAATATGTCAAGTTCTGAGGACATTTCCATCTTCACGGACAGCCAGGCCGCAATCAAGTCCCTCACGGGCGTCTTTACGACCTCTAAGGTAGTAGCAGACTGCCGCTCTCTGCTAAACGAAGTAGCAGAGAGGGTCAAGATTATTATTATATGGGTACCGGGACATAATGACATCCCGGGCAATACTAGGGCGGATGAGCTCGCCAGAAAGGGTACAACCCTACCGGAGGAGGATATCATCCGGGATATAGGGGCACCGCTCGCCTATCGTAAGAAGGAGATCTCGCAAGTGTATGCGAGTATCGCAAGGAATAGGTGGAGGAGAGAAAGCACATGTGCGACCACCAAGCTTATCTGGCCAACTCTCGACCGAAACAGGTCAAAGAGCCTTATTTCACTCAAAAGAGTGTCCATTAGCAACGTCATAGCTGCGATAACTGGGCATTGTCTTATAGGGAGACATGCCAGAAGGCTAGGCGTTTCAGCAAATGACTTCTGCAGAAGTTGCCAGAATGAGGAGGAAGAGGAAAGTATCAGCCACCTCCTCTGTCATTGCCCAGCGCTTGCACGACATAGGTACCAGCACCTGGGCGCCACCTTCTTTGATGACCTGTCAGACCTGAGTGTGAAGAACGTCAGGGACATTGAACGTTTCATCAAAGTCTCGAAGTGGTTCGACGGTTAGTTAAATCGGGGTCGTCCCGTGTGGTATCACAATGGGCCTTGCGTTGGCCTAAGTGTGCCTCTTTTGAGGCAGCCGCAATAACCTAACCTAACCTAATCTACCACTATTTAATGGATCCGCCAACAATAGTTCCGAACTTCGCTACGATGCCAGCGCCGCAATTTCCGACAACAAGTTTCACAAAAGTCTCATCCGTTACTTGAAATTCGAAGAGAATACTTGTCATTGCTATGGCCATTCATACGCGTTCAAATATAAACGGATTTAGTTAGGGCTATCGATTGCTACAAAATGAAACACTCAGAAGTCCTTGGACATATAAATATAAGGAGAAAAACAGGACATGACGCCATCTTGAAAACTACTGTAGGTACGGGTTTCAAAATAGTCTCATTCGATTCCCTGGAAAAAATGCTATAGAATTCTAGGGGTTCTAGGAGCAAAAAAAAAACCCCAATTCCTCATAGGAGCCGAGATAATCGCATTTATAGATTTTACTTAAACCACGAAACCTGCTCCCACAAAAAAAAAAAAAGAAAAACCAATAGGTGTCCACCTTTTATAGAAGCAACTGTAAAGGCGCACATGCGAACTTACCTTTATTATTGTTAGTCAGATGGCGTACAAGCAGTATTTGTGATTATAATATTGTTCACATGACGCTAACATCGCATAGCTAATTCTTGCATGTGACCGTTTAAAATGGGGCTCAAATTAAATGATAAATTTACTATGGCCGGTCATACGCGTTCAAATATAAACGGATTTAGTTAGGGCTATCGATTGCTACAAAATGAAACATTCAGAAGTCCTTAGACATATAAATATAAGGAGAAAAACAGGACATGACGCCATCTTGAAAACTACTGTAGATACGGGTTTCAAAATAGTCTCATTCGATTCCCTCGAAAAAATGCTATAGAACTCTAGGGCTTCTAGGGGCAAAAAAAATCCCCAATTCCTCATAGGAGCCGAGATATTCGCATTTAAAGGTTTTACTTAAACCACGAAACTTGCTTGCTTCTGAAAGTAAATTTTGCATACCTTAGTTTTAATGGTTTGCTGTTAGTGGCAGGGCTTGGTCTTCTGGGTCATTGCTATGGGTACTCGCGTCAATCTTCATTTGGGTATAATCTGCTTCTTTTTTGTGTCCCCCTCCGATTAGGTATAATAGTGCAAACACTTGTGTAACTCTTATCTCGTGAGATCCGACTCATTTCTTAAACTTAGTTAAATAATAATATACTGTATCTCCACCAACAGTCACGATAATTTCGTAAAGCTAACATTACAAATAAAACAAACATCAAAATAATCTTATCTTCCGAATGGAAGGATTTGGTTGACCGACTTATTGACATCCTAACTGGTTAACACCGGATGGACTGACCGAGCTCATTGGAGCAGAAGGGCGAAAAGCTGGTGGGCCCATCATTCCTCCATCAGGCGCTGAACCTGGCACGGGGTCGGACATTGATACTTTCAAATCTTTTCCCATGTCGACAGCAGCTACCAGGGCTTCTGCATCAATCATGTTACTCGTCTGTTGTACTCCTAGTGTGTAGCAAAATTGTAGTGAAAAACTACGAAGCAATGTCTGCAATTTTACCTGCTCTGGAAGAGGACTCGATTGCCCATTCCTCTTTATCCTTGCTGACCATATCGAATACGTGGGTGATAATTTTGTTGTATAATAGGCGTAACAAACTTTTCGCTCATGGTGCAGCATCCTTTGCTCAGCTGCAGGTTCAGGCTTAGTTCTCAGGTAGTCGGGAACAATATCATAAGAAAATTCAGGCACCCTGCCGTCAGTTAGCTGCCACAGTGCCCCATCACGTTCTGGGGATACATTGAATGACAGTACTGTAAGATTCCTTAGCGGAAGCCCTAGCTCCTTTCCAAGAATGTTGCACAGTTCAGTAAGCTAGAACATAACCTTATTATTTACACGTTACTCAATTTCATTCATGTAATTTTACGTGGCTGGATATCACGGCAAAATTGTCTAGAAAAGTGGGCCAATTACTGGTCTCATATTCTCTTCCAGTTTTTGGATCATAGCCCCAATACAAAGCTTTGACGGTCAATTGGCTCCAAACTGTCTCTACGGGGACTTCCAGTTGTTTCTTGTCTCTTTGGATATTGTAATTATCCAATAACCGCCCTGAAACCCAAAACTAGATCGGATGCACGCTTTCTCCGTTGACAGCAAATGAGAAACATAACCTCAACTCTTTTCTCAATAATTCAGATACAGTTTTAATACAGCGGTTTGAACTATGACAAATTTATTCGTCACGACCAATTTATTCGGTGAGTCAAATTTATTCGTCATGATAAATTTATACTTGATATCAAATTTACTCGCCATGAGAAATTTATTCGTCGGCAAATATATTCGTTGAGCCAAATTTATTCGTCAAGAAAAATGTATTCGCTATGACGATTTTATTCGTCATTTAAAAGGGTTGTTGTATCTACTAACATTCAACAGAGCTGTGCGCCATCTGACGTGAAATTATATAAAGCTACCACTATTTAATGGATCCGCCAACAATAGTTCCGAACTTCGCTACGATGCCAGCGCCGCAATTTCCGACAACAAGTTTCACAAAAGTCTCATCCGTTACTTGAAATTCGAAGAGAATACTTGTCATTGCTATGGCCATTCATACGCGTTCAAATATAAACGGATTTAGTTAGGGCTATCGATTGCTACAAAATGAAACACTCAGAAGTCCTTGGACATATAAATATAAGGAGAAAAACAGGACATGACGCCATCTTGAAAACTACTGTAGATACGGGTTTCAAAATAGTCTCATTCGATTCCCCAGAAAAAATGCTATAGAATTCTAGGCGTTCTAGGAGCAAAAAGAAAGCCCAATTCCTCATAGGAGCCGAGATAATCGCATTTATAGATTTTACTTAAACCACGAAACCTGCTCCCACAAAAAAAAAAACCAATAGGTGTCCACCTTTTATAGAAGCAACTGTAAAGGCGCACATGCGAACTTACCTTTATTATTGTTAGTCAGATGGCGTACAAGCAGTATTTGTGATTATAATATTGTTCACATGACGCTAACATCGCATAGCTAATTCTTGCATGTGGCCGTTTAAAATGGGGCTCAAATTAAATGATAAATTTACTATGGCCGGTCATACGCGTTCAAATATAAACGGATTTAGTTAGGGCTATCGATTGCTACAAAATGAAACATTCAGAAGTCCTTAGACATATAAATATAAGGAGAAAAACAGGACATGACGCCATCTTGCAAACTACTGTAGATACGGGTTTCAAAATAGTCTCATTCTATTCCCCAGAAAAAATGCTATAGAACTCTAGGGCTTCTAGGGGCAAAAAAAACCCCCAATTCCTCATAGGAGCCGAGATATTCGCATTTAAAGGTTTTACTTAAACCACGAAACTTGCTTGCATCTGAAAGTAAATTTTGCATACCTCAGTTTTAATGGTTTGCTGTTAGTGGCAGGGCTTGGTCTTCTGGGTCATTGCTATGGGTACTCGCGCCAATCTTCATTTGGGTATAATCTGCTTCTTTTTTGTGTCCCCCTCCGATTAGGTATAATAGTGCAAACACTTGTGTAACTCTTATCTCGTGAGATCCGACTCATTTCTTAAACTTAGTTAAATAATAATATACTGTATCTCCACCAACAGTCACGATAATTTCGTAAAGCTAACATTACAAATAAAACAAACATCAAAATAATCTTATCTTCCGAATGGAAGGATTTGGTTGACCGACTTATTGACATCCTAACTGGTTAACACCGGATGGACTGACCGAGCTCATTGGAGCAGAAGGGCGAAAAGCTGGTGGGCCCATCATTCCTCCATCAGGCGCTGAACCTGGCACGGGGTCGGACATTGATACTTTCAAATCTTTTCCCATGTCGACAGCAGCTACCAGGGCTTCTGCATCAATCATGTTACTCGTCTGTTGTACTCCTAGTGTGTAGCAAAATTGTAGTGAAAAACTACGAAGCAATGTCTGCAATTTTACCTGCTCTGGAAGAGGACTCGATTGCCCATTCCTCTTTGTCCTTGCTGACCATATCGAATACGTGGGTGATAATTTTGTTGTATAATAGGTGTAACAAACTTTTCGCTCATGGTGCAGCATCCTTTGCTCAGCTGCAGGTTCAGGCTTAGTTTTCAGGTAGTCAGGAACAATATCATAAGAAAATACAGGCACCCTGCCGTCAGTTAGCTGCCACAGTGCCCCATCACGTTCTGGAGATACATTGAATGACAGTACTGTAAGATTCCTTAGCGGAAGCCCTAGCTCCTTTCCAAGAATGTTGCACAGTTCAGTAAGCTAGAACATAACCTTATTATTTACACGTTACTCAATTTCATTCAAGTAATTTTACGTGGCTGGATATCACGGCAAAATTGTCTAGAAAAGTGGGCCAATTACTGGTCTCATATTCTCTTCCAGTTTTTGGATCATAGCCCCAATACAAAGCTTTGACGGTCAATTGGCTCTCTACGGGGACTTCCAGTTGTTTTTTGTCTCTTTGGATATTGTAATTATCCAATAACCGCCCTGAAACCCAAAACTAGATCGGATGCACGCCTTCTCCGTTGACAGCAAATGAGAAACATAACCTCAACTCTTTTCTCAATAATTCAGATACAGTTTTAATACAGCGGTTTGAACTATGACAAATTTATTCGTCACGACCAATTTATTCGGTGAGTCAAATTTATTCGTCATGATAAATTTATACTTGATATCAAATTTACTCGCCATGAGAAATTTATTCGTCGGCAAATATATTCGTTGAGCCAAATTTATTCGTCAAGAAAAATGTATTCGCTATGACGATTTTATTCGTCATTTAAAAGGGTTGTTGTATCTACTAACATTCAACAGAGCTGTGCGCCATCTGACGTGAAATTATATAAAGCTACCACTATTTAATGGATCCGCCAACAATAGTTCCGAACTTCGCTACGATGCCAGCGCCGCAATTTCCGACAACAAGTTTCACAAAAGTCTCATCCGTTACTTGAAATTCGAAGAGAATACTTGTCATTGCTATGGCCATTCATACGCGTTCAAATATAAACGGATTTAGTTAGGGCTATCGATTGCTACAAAATGAAACACTCAGAAGTCCTTGGACATATAAATATAAGGAGAAAAACAGGACATGACGCCATCTTGAAAACTACTGTAGATACGGGTTTCAAAATAGTCTCATTCGATTCCCCGGAAAAAATGCTATAGAATTCTAGGGGTTCTAGGAGCAAAAAAAAAAACCCCCCAATTCCTCATAGGAGCCGAGATAATCGCATTTATAGATTTTACTTAAACCACGAAACCTGCTCCCAAAAAAAAAAAAAAAAAACCAATAGGTGTCCACCTTTTATAGAAGCAACTGTAAAGGCGCACATGCGAACTTACCTTTATTATTGTTAGTCAGATGGCGTACAAGCAGTATTTGTGATTATAATATTGTTCACATGACGCTAACATCGCATAGCTAATTCTTGCATGTGACCGTTTAAAATGGGGCTCAAATTAAATGATAAATTTACTATGGCCGGTCATACGCGTTCAAATATAAACGGATTTAGTTAGGGCTATCGATTGCTACAAAATGAAACATCCAGAAGTCCTTAGACATATAAATATAAGGAGAAAAACAGGACATGACGCCATCTTGAAAACTACTGTAGATACGGGTTTCAAAATAGTCTCATTCGATTCCCCAGAAAAAATGCTATAGAACTCTAGGGCTTCTAGGGGCAAAAAAAACCCCCAATTCCTCATAGGAGCCGAGATATTCGCATTTAAAGGTTTTACTTAAACCACGAAACTTGCTTGCATCTGAAAGTAAATTTTGCATACCTAAGTTTTAATGGTTTGCTGTTAGTGGCAGGGCTTGGTCTTCTGGGTCATTGCTATGGGTACTCGCGCCAATCTTCATTTGGGTATAATCTGCTTCTTTTTTGTGTCCCCCTCCGATTAGGTATAATAGTGCAAACACTTGTGTAACTCTTATCTCGTGAGATCCGACTCATTTCTTAAACTTAGTTAAATAATAATATACTGTATCTCCACCAACAGTCACGATAATTTCGTAAAGCTAACATTACAAATAAAACAAACATCAAAATAATCTTATCTTCCGAATGGAAGGATTTGGTTGACCGACTTATTGACATCCTAACTGGTTAACACCGGATGGACTGACCGAGCTCATTGGAGCAGAAGGGCGAAAAGCTGGTGGGCCCATCATTCCTCCATCAGGCGCTGAACCTGGCACGGGGTCGGACATTGATACTTTCAAATCTTTTCCCATGTCGACAGCAGCTACCAGGGCTTCTGCATCAATCATGTTACTCGTCTGTTGTACTCCTAGTGTGTAGCAAAATTGTAGTGAAAAACTACGAAGCAATGTCTGCAATTTTACCTGCTCTGGAAGAGGACTCGATTGCCCATTCCTCTTTATCCTTGCTGACCATATCGAATATGTGGGTGATAATTTTGTTGTATAATAGGCGTAACAAACTTTTCGCTCATGGTGCAGCATCCTTTGCTCAGCTGCAGGTTCAGGCTTAGTTCTCAGGTAGTCGGGAACAATATCATAAGAAAATACAGGCACCCTGCCGTCAGTTAGCTGCCACAGTGCCCCATCACGTTCTGGAGATACATTGAATGACAGTACTGTAAGATTCCTTAGCGGAAGCCCTAGCTCCTTTCCAAGAATGTTGCACAGTTCAGTAAGCTAGAATATAACCTTATTATTTACACGTTACTCAATTTCATTCATGTAATTTTACGTGGCTGGATATCACGGCAAAATTGTCTAGAAAAGTGGGCCAATTACTGGTCTCATATTCTCTTCCAGTTTTTGGATCATAGCCCCAATACAAAGCTTTGACGGTCAATTGGCTCCAAACTGTCTCTACGGGGACTTCCAGTTGTTTCTTGTCTCTTTGGATATTGTAATTATCCAATAACCGCCCTGAAACCCAAAACTAGATCGGATGCACGCTTTCTCCGTTGACAGCAAATGAGAAACATAACCTCAACTCTTTTCTCAATAATTCAGATACAGTTTTAATACAGCGGTTTGAACTATGACAAATTTATTCGTCACGACCAATTTATTCGGTGAGTCAAATTTATTCGTCATGATAAATTTATACTTGATATCAAATTTACTCGCCATGAGAAATTTATTCGTCGGCAAATATATTCGTTGAGCCAAATTTATTCGTCAAGAAAAATGTATTCGCTATGACGATTTTATTCGTCATTTAAAAGGGTTGTTGTATCTACTAACATTCAACAGAGCTGTGCGCCATCTGACGTGAAATTATATAAAGCTACCACTATTTAATGGATCCGCCAACAATAGTTCCGAACTTCGCTACGATGCCAGCGCCGCAATTTCCGACAACAAGTTTCACAAAAGTCTCATCCGTTACTTGAAATTCGAAGAGAATACTTGTCATTGCTATGTCCATTCATACGCGTTCAAATATAAACGGATTTAGTTAGGGCTATCGATTGCTACAAAATGAAACACTCAGAAGTCCTTGGACATATAAATATAAGGAGAAAAACAGGACATGACGCCATCTTGAAAACTACTGTAGATACGGGTTTCAAAATAGTCTCATTCGATTCCCCGGAAAAAATGCTATAGAATTCTAGGGGTTCTAGGAGCAAAAAAAAACCCCCAATTCCTCATAGGAGCCGAGATAATCGCATTTATAGATTTTACTTAAACCACGAAACCTGCTCCCACAAAAAAAAAAACCAATAGGTGTCCACCTTTTATAGAAGCAACTGTAAAGGCGCACATGCGAACTTACCTTTATTATTGTTAGTCAGATGGCGTACAAGCAGTATTTGTGATTATAATATTGTTCACATGACGCTAACATCGCATAGCTAATTCTTGCATGTGGCCGTTTAAAATGGGGCTCAAATTAAATGATAAATTTACTATGGCCGGTCATACGCGTTCAAATATAAACGGATTTAGTTAGGGCTATCGATTGCTACAAAATTAAACATTCAGAAGTCCTTAGACATATAAATATAAGGAGAAAAACAGGACATGACGCCATCTTGAAAACTACTGTAGATACGGGTTTCAAAATAGTCTCATTCGATTCCCCAGAAAAAATGCTATAGAACTCTAGGCCTTCTAGGGGCAAAAAAAACCCCCAATTCCTCATAGGAGCCGAAATATTCGCATTTAAAGGTTTTACTTAAACCACGAAACTTGCTTGCATCTGAAAGTAAATTTTGCATACCTCAGTTTTAATGGTTTGCTGTTAGTGGCAGGGCTTGGTCTTCTGGGTCATTGCTATGGGTACTCGCGCCAATCTTCATTTGGGTATAATCTGCTTCTTTTTTGTGTCCCCCTCCGATTAGGTATAATAGTGCAAACACTTGTGTAACTCTTATCTCGTGAGATCCGACTCATTTCTTAAACTTAGTTAAATAATAATATACTGTATCTCCACCAACAGTCACGATAATTTCGTAAAGCTAACATTACAAATAAAACAAACATCAAAATAATCTTATCTTCCGAATGGAAGGATTTGGTTGACCGACTTATTGACATCCTAACTGGTTAACACCGGATGGACTGACCGAGCTCATTGGAGCAGAAGGGCGAAAAGCTGGTGGGCCCATCATTCCTCCATCAGGCGCTGAACCTGGCACGGGGTCGGACATTGATACTTTCAAATCTTTTCCCATGTCGACAGCAGCTACCAGGGCTTCTGCATCAATCATGTTACTCGTCTGTTGTACTCCTAGTGTGTAGCAAAATTGTAGTGAAAAACTACGAAGCAATGTCTGCAATTTTACCTGCTCTGGAAGAGGACTCGATTGCCCATTCCTCTTTATCCTTGCTGACCATATCGAATACGTGGGTGATAATTTTGTTGTATAATAGGTGTAACAAACTTTTCGCTCATGGTGCAGCATCCTTTGCTCAGCTGCAGGTTCAGGCTTAGTTTTCAGGTAGTCAGGAACAATATCATAAGAAAATACAGGCACCCTGCCGTCAGTTAGCTGCCACAGTGCCCCATCACGTTCTGGAGATACATTGAATGACAGTACTGTAAGATTCCTTAGCGGAAGCCCTAGCTCCTTTCCAAGAATGTTGCACAGTTCAGTAAGCTAGAACATAACCTTATTATTTACACGTTACTCAATTTCATTCAAGTAATTTTACGTGGCTGGATATCACGGCAAAATTGTCTAGAAAATTGGGCCAATTACTGGTCTCATATTCACTTCCAGTTTTTGGATCATAGCCCCAATACAAAGCTTTGACGGTCAATTGGCTCCAAACTGTCTCTACGGGGACTTCCAGTTGTTTTTTGTCTCTTTGGATATTGTAATTATCCAATAACCGCCCTGAAACCCAAAACTAGATCGGATGCACGCTTTCTCCGTTGACAGCAAATGAGAAACATAACCTCAACTCTTTTCTCAATAATTCAGATACAGTTTTAATACAGCGGTTTGAACTATGACAAATTTATTCGTCACGACCAATTTATTCGGTGAGTCAAATTTATTCGTCATGATAAATTTATACTTGATAGCAAATTTACTCGCCATGAGAAATTTATTCGTCAGCAAATATATTCGTTGAGCCAAATTTATTCGTCAAGAAAAATGTATTCGCTATGACGATTTTATTCGTCATTTAAAAGGGTTGTTGTATCTACTAACATTCAACAGAGCTGTGCGCCATCTGAAGTGAAATTATATAAAGCTACCACTATTTAATGAATCCGCCAACAATAGTTCCGAACTTCGCTACGATACCAGCGCCGCAATTTCCGACAAGTTTCACAAAAGTCTCATCCGTTACTTGAAATTCGAAGAGAATACTTGTCATTGCTATGGCCATTCATACGCGTTCAAATATAAACGGATTTAGTTAGGGCTATCGATTGCTACAAAATGAAACACTCAGAAGTCCTTGGACATATAAATATAAGGAGAAAAACAGGACATGACGCCATCTTGAAAACTACTGTAGATACGGGTTTCAAAATAGTCTCATTCGATTCCCCGGAAAAAATGCTATATAATTCTATGCGTTCTAGGGGCAAAAAAAACCCCCAATTCCTCATAGGAGCCGAGATAATCGCATTTATAGATTTTACTTAAACCACGAAACCTGCTCCCACAAAAAAAAAAAAAAAACCAATAGGTGTCCACCTTTTATAGAAGCAACTGTAAAGGCGCACATGCGAACTTACCTTTATTATTGTGTCAGATGGCGTACAACCAGTATTTGTGATTATAATATTGTTCACATGACGCTAACATCGCATAGCTAATTCTTGCATGTGGCCGTTTAAAATGGGGCTCAAATTAAATGATAAATTTACTATGGCCGGTCATACGCGTTCAAATATAAACGGATTTAGTTAGGGCCATCGATTGCTACAAAATGAAACATTCAGAAGTCCTTAGACATATAAATATAAGGAGAAAAACAGGACATGACGCCATCTTGAAAACTACTGTAGATGCGGGTTTCAAAATAGTCTCATTCGATTCCCCAGAAAAAATGCTATAGAACTCTAGGGCTTCTAGGGGCAAAAAAAACCCCCAATTCCTCATTGGAGCCGAGATATTCGCATTTAAAGGTTTTACTTAAACCACGAAACTTGCTTGCATCTGAAAGTAAATTTTGCATACCTAAGTTTTAATGGTTTGCTGTTAGTGGCAGGGCTTGGTCTTCTGGGTCATTGCTATGGGTACTCGCGCCAATCTTCATTTGGGTATAATCTGCTTCTTTTTTGTGTCCCCCTCCGATTAGGTATAATAGTGCAAACACTTGTGTAACTCTTATCTCGTGAGATCCGACTCATTTCTTAAACTTAGTTAAATAATAATATACTGTATCTCCACCAACAGTCACGATAATTTCGTAAAGCTAACATTACAAATAAAACAAACATCAAAATAATCTTATCTTCCGAATGGAAGGATTTGGTTGACCGACTTATTGACATCCTAACTGGTTAACACCGGATGGACTGACCGAGCTCATTGGAGCAGAAGGGCGAAAAGCTGGTGGGCCCATCATTCCTCCATCAGGCGCTGAACCTGGCACGGGGTCGGACATTGATACTTTCAAATCTTTTCCCATGTCGACAGCAGCTACCAGGGCTTCTGCATCAATCATGTTACTCGTCTGTTGTACTCCTAGTGTGTAGCAAAATTGTAGTGAAAAACTACGAAGCAATGTCTGCAATTTTACCTGCTCTGGAAGAGGACTCGATTGCCCATTCCTCTTTATCCTTGCTGACCATATCGAATATGTGGGTGATAATTTTGTTGTATAATAGGCGTAACAAACTTTTCGCTCATGGTGCAGCATCCTTTGCTCAGCTGCAGGTTCAGGCTTAGTTCTCAGGTAGTCGGGAACAATATCATAAGAAAATACAGGCACCCTGCCGTCAGTTAGCTGCCACAGTGCCCCATCACGTTCTGGAGATACATTGAATGACAGTACTGTAAGATTCCTTAGCGGAAGCCCTAGCTCCTTTCCAAGAATGTTGCACAGTTCAGTAAGCTAGAATATAACCTTATTATTTACACGTTACTCAATTTCATTCATGTAATTTTACGTGGCTGGATATCACGGCAAAATTGTCTAGAAAAGTGGGCCAATTACTGGTCTCATATTCTCTTCCAGTTTTTGGATCATAGCCCCAATACAAAGCTTTGACGGTCAATTGGCTCCAAACTGTCTCTACGGGGACTTCCAGTTGTTTCTTGTCTCTTTGGATATTGTAATTATCCAATAACCGCCCTGAAACCCAAAACTAGATCGGATGCACGCTTTCTCCGTTGACAGCAAATGAGAAACATAACCTCAACTCTTTTCTCAATAATTCAGATACAGTTTTAATACAGCGGTTTGAACTATGACAAATTTATTCGTCACGACCAATTTATTCGGTGAGTCAAATTTATTCGTCATGATAAATTTATACTTGATATCAAATTTACTCGCCATGAGAAATTTATTCGTCGGCAAATATATTCGTTGAGCCAAATTTATTCGTCAAGAAAAATGTATTCGCTATGACGATTTTATTCGTCATTTAAAAGGGTTGTTGTATCTACTAACATTCAACAGAGCTGTGCGCCATCTGACGTGAAATTATATAAAGCTACCACTATTTAATGGATCCGCCAACAATAGTTCCGAACTTCGCTACGATGCCAGCGCCGCAATTTCCGACAACAAGTTTCACAAAAGTCTCATCCGTTACTTGAAATTCGAAGAGAATACTTGTCATTGCTATGTCCATTCATACGCGTTCAAATATAAACGGATTTAGTTAGGGCTATCGATTGCTACAAAATGAAACACTCAGAAGTCCTTGGACATATAAATATAAGGAGAAAAACAGGACATGACGCCATCTTGAAAACTACTGTAGATACGGGTTTCAAAATAGTCTCATTCGATTCCCCGGAAAAAATGCTATAGAATTCTAGGGGTTCTAGGAGCAAAAAAAAACCCCCAATTCCTCATAGGAGCCGAGATAATCGCATTTATAGATTTTACTTAAACCACGAAACCTGCTCCCACAAAAAAAAAAACCAATAGGTGTCCACCTTTTATAGAAGCAACTGTAAAGGCGCACATGCGAACTTACCTTTATTATTGTTAGTCAGATGGCGTACAAGCAGTATTTGTGATTATAATATTGTTCACATGACGCTAACATCGCATAGCTAATTCTTGCATGTGGCCGTTTAAAATGGGGCTCAAATTAAATGATAAATTTACTATGGCCGGTCATACGCGTTCAAATATAAACGGATTTAGTTAGGGCTATCGATTGCTACAAAATTAAACATTCAGAAGTCCTTAGACATATAAATATAAGGAGAAAAACAGGACATGACGCCATCTTGAAAACTACTGTAGATACGGGTTTCAAAATAGTCTCATTCGATTCCCCAGAAAAAATGCTATAGAACTCTAGGGCTTCTAGGGGCAAAAAAAACCCCCAATTCCTCATAGGAGCCGAAATATTCGCATTTAAAGGTTTTACTTAAACCACGAAACTTGCTTGCATCTGAAAGTAAATTTTGCATACCTCAGTTTTAATGGTTTGCTGTTAGTGGCAGGGCTTGGTCTTCTGGGTCATTGCTATGGGTACTCGCGCCAATCTTCATTTGGGTATAATCTGCTTCTTTTTTGTGTCCCCCTCCGATTAGGTATAATAGTGCAAACACTTGTGTAACTCTTATCTCGTGAGATCCGACTCATTTCTTAAACTTAGTTAAATAATAATATACTGTATCTCCACCAACAGTCACGATAATTTCGTAAAGCTAACATTACAAATAAAACAAACATCAAAATAATCTTATCTTCCGAATGGAAGGATTTGGTTGACCGACTTATTGACATCCTAACTGGTTAACACCGGATGGACTGACCGAGCTCATTGGAGCAGAAGGGCGAAAAGCTGGTGGGCCCATCATTCCTCCATCAGGCGCTGAACCTGGCACGGGGTCGGACATTGATACTTTCAAATCTTTTCCCATGTCGACAGCAGCTACCAGGGCTTCTGCATCAATCATGTTACTCGTCTGTTGTACTCCTAGTGTGTAGCAAAATTGTAGTGAAAAACTACGAAGCAATGTCTGCAATTTTACCTGCTCTGGAAGAGGACTCGATTGCCCATTCCTCTTTATCCTTGCTGACCATATCGAATACGTGGGTGATAATTTTGTTGTATAATAGGTGTAACAAACTTTTCGCTCATGGTGCAGCATCCTTTGCTCAGCTGCAGGTTCAGGCTTAGTTTTCAGGTAGTCAGGAACAATATCATAAGAAAATACAGGCACCCTGCCGTCAGTTAGCTGCCACAGTGCCCCATCACGTTCTGGAGATACATTGAATGACAGTACTGTAAGATTCCTTAGCGGAAGCCCTAGCTCCTTTCCAAGAATGTTGCACAGTTCAGTAAGCTAGAACATAACCTTATTATTTACACGTTACTCAATTTCATTCAAGTAATTTTACGTGGCTGGATATCACGGCAAAATTGTCTAGAAAATTGGGCCAATTACTGGTCTCATATTCACTTCCAGTTTTTGGATCATAGCCCCAATACAAAGCTTTGACGGTCAATTGGCTCCAAACTGTCTCTACGGGGACTTCCAGTTGTTTTTTGTCTCTTTGGATATTGTAATTATCCAATAACCGCCCTGAAACCCAAAACTAGATCGGATGCACGCTTTCTCCGTTGACAGCAAATGAGAAACATAACCTCAACTCTTTTCTCAATAATTCAGATACAGTTTTAATACAGCGGTTTGAACTATGACAAATTTATTCGTCACGACCAATTTATTCGGTGAGTCAAATTTATTCGTCATGATAAATTTATACTTGATAGCAAATTTACTCGCCATGAGAAATTTATTCGTCAGCAAATATATTCGTTGAGCCAAATTTATTCGTCAAGAAAAATGTATTCGCTATGACGATTTTATTCGTCATTTAAAAGGGTTGTTGTATCTACTAACATTCAACAGAGCTGTGCGCCATCTGAAGTGAAATTATATAAAGCTACCACTATTTAATGAATCCGCCAACAATAGTTCCGAACTTCGCTACGATACCAGCGCCGCAATTTCCGACAAGTTTCACAAAAGTCTCATCCGTTACTTGAAATTCGAAGAGAATACTTGTCATTGCTATGGCCATTCATACGCGTTCAAATATAAACGGATTTAGTTAGGGCTATCGATTGCTACAAAATGAAACACTCAGAAGTCCTTGGACATATAAATATAAGGAGAAAAACAGGACATGACGCCATCTTGAAAACTACTGTAGATACGGGTTTCAAAATAGTCTCATTCGATTCCCCGGAAAAAATGCTATATAATTCTATGCGTTCTAGGGGCAAAAAAAACCCCCAATTCCTCATAGGAGCCGAGATAATCGCATTTATAGATTTTACTTAAACCACGAAACCTGCTCCCACAAAAAAAAAAAAAAAACCAATAGGTGTCCACCTTTTATAGAAGCAACTGTAAAGGCGCACATGCGAACTTACCTTTATTATTGTGTCAGATGGCGTACAACCAGTATTTGTGATTATAATATTGTTCACATGACGCTAACATCGCATAGCTAATTCTTGCATGTGGCCGTTTAAAATGGGGCTCAAATTAAATGATAAATTTACTATGGCCGGTCATACGCGTTCAAATATAAACGGATTTAGTTAGGGCCATCGATTGCTACAAAATGAAACATTCAGAAGTCCTTAGACATATAAATATAAGGAGAAAAACAGGACATGACGCCATCTTGAAAACTACTGTAGATGCGGGTTTCAAAATAGTCTCATTCGATTCCCCAGAAAAAATGCTATAGAACTCTAGGGCTTCTAGGGGCAAAAAAAACCCCCAATTCCTCATTGGAGCCGAGATATTCGCATTTAAAGGTTTTACTTAAACCACGAAACTTGCTTGCATCTGAAAGTAAATTTTGCATACCTCAGTTTTAATGGTTTGCTGTTAGTGGCAGGGCTTGGTCTTCTGGGTCATTGCTATGGGTACTCGCGCCAATCTTCATTTGGGTATAATCTGCTTCTTTTTTGTGTCCCCCTCCGATTAGGTATAATAGTGCAAACACTTGTGTAACTCTTATCTCGTGAGATCCGACTCATTTCTTAAACTTAGTTAAATAATAATATACTGTATCTCCACCAACAGTCACGATAATTTCGTAAAGCTAACATTACAAATAAAACAAACATCAAAATAATCTTATCTTCCGAATGGAAGGATTTGGTTGACCGACTTATTGACATCCTAACAGGTTAACACCGGATGGACTGACCGAGCTCATTGGAGCAGAAGGGCGAAAAGCTGGTGGGCCCATCATTTCTCCATCAGGCGCTGAACCTGGCACGGGGTCGGACATTGATACTTTCAAATCTTTTAACATGTCGACAGCAGCTACCAGGGCTTCTGCATCAATCATGTTACTCGTCTGTTGTACTCCTAGTGTGTAGCAAAATTGTAGTGAAAAACTACGAAGCAATGTCTGCAATTTTACCTGCTCTGGAAGAGGACTCGATTGCCCATTCCTCTTTATCTTGCTGACCATATCGAATACGTGGGTGATAATTTTGTTGTATAATAGGCGTAACAAACTTTTCGCTCATGGTGCAGCATCCTTTGCTCAGCTGCAGGTTCAGGCTTAGTTCTCAGGTAGTCGGGAACAATATCATAAGAAAATACAGGCACCCTGCCGTCAGTTAGCTGCCACAGTGCCCCATCACGTTCTGGAGATACATTGAATGACAGTACTGTAAGATTCCTTAGCGGAAGCCCTAGCTCCTTTCCAAGAATGTTGCACAGTTCAGTAAGCTAGAACATAACCTTATTATTTACACGTTACTCAATTTCATTCAAGTAATTTTACGTGGCTGGATATCACGGCAAAATTGTCTAGAAAAGTGGGCCAATTACTGGTCTCATATTCACTTCCAGTTTTTGGATCATAGCCCCAATACAAAGCTTTGACGGTCAATTGGCTCCAAACTGTCTCTACGGGGACTTCCAGTTGTTTTTTGTCTCTTTGGATATTGTAATTATCCAATAACCGCCCTGAAACCCAAAACTAGATCGGATGCACGCTTTCTCCGTTGACAGCAAATGAGAAACATAACCTCAACTCTTTTCTCAATAATTCAGATACAGTTTTAATACAGCGGTTTGAACTATGACAAATTTATTCGTCACGACCAATTTATTCGGTGAGTCAAATTTATTCGTCATGATAAATTTATACTTGATATCAAATTTACTCGCCATGAGAAATTTATTCGTCGGCAAATATATTCGTTGAGCCAAATTTTTTCGTCAAGAAAAATGTATTCGCTATGACGATTTTATTCGTCATTTAAAAGGGTTGTTGTATCTACTAACATTCAACAGAGCTGTGCGCCATCTGACGTGAAATTATATAAAGCTACCACTATTTAATGGATCCGCCAACAATAGTTCCGAACTTCGCTACGATGCCAGCGCCGCAATTTCCGACAACAAGTTTCACAAAAGTCTCATCCGTTACTTGAAATTCGAAGAGAATACTTGTCATTGCTATGGCCATTCATACGCGTTCAAATATAAACGGATTTAGTTAGGGCTATCGATTGCTACAAAATGAAACACTCAGAAGTCCTTGGACATATAAATATAAGGAGAAACACAGGACATGACGCCATCTTGAAAACTACTGTAGATACGGGTTTCAAAATAGTCTCATTCGATTCCCCAGAAAAAATGCTATAGAACTCTAGGGGTTCTAGGGGCAAAAAAAACCCCCAATTCCTCATAGGAGCCGAGATATTCGCATTTAAAGGTTTTACTAAAACCACGAAACTTGCTTGCATCTGAAAGTAAATTTTGCATACCTCAGTTTTAATGGTTTGCTGTTAGTGGCAGGGCTTGGTCTTCTGGGTCATTGCTATGGGTACTCGCGCCAATCTTCATTTGGGTATAATCTGCTTCTTTTTTGTGTCCCCCTCCGATTAGGTATAATAGTGCAAACACTTGTGTAACTCTTATCTCGTGAGATCCGACTCATTTCTTAAACTTAGTTAAATAATAATATACTGTATCTCCACCAACAGTCACGATAATTTCGTAAAGCTAACATTACAAATAAAACAAACATCAAAATAATCTTATCTTCCGAATGGAAGGATTTGGTTGACCGACTTATTGACATCCTAACTGGTTAACACCGGATGGACTGACCGAGCTCATTCGAGCAGAAGGGCGAAAAGCTGGTGGGCCCATCATTCCTCCATCAGGCGCTGAACCTGGCACGGGGTCGGACATTGATACTTTCAAATCTTTTCCCATGTCGACAGCAGCTACCAGGGCTTCTGCATCAATCATGTTACTCGTCTGTTGTACTCCTAGTGTGTAGCAAAATTGTAGTGAAAAACTACGAAGCAATGTCTGCAATTTTACCTGCTCTGGAAGAGGACTCGATTGCCCATTCCTCTTTATCCTTGCTGACCATATCGAATACGTGGGTGATAATTTTGTTGTATAATAGGCGTAACAAACTTTTCGGTCATGGTGCAGCATCCTTTGCTCAGCTGCAGGTTCAGGCTTAGTTCTCAGGTAGTCGGGAACAATATCATAAGAAAATACAGGCACCCTGCCGTCAGTTAGCTGCCACAGTGCCCCATCACGTTCTGGAGATACATTGAATGACAGTACTGTAAGATTCCTTAGCGGAAGCCCTAGCTCCTTTCCAAGAATGTTGCACAGTTCAGTAAGCTAGAACATAACCTTATTATTTACACGTTACTTAATTTCATTCAAGTAATTTTACGTGGCTGGATATCACGGCAAAATTGTCTAGAAAAGTGGGCCAATTACTGGTCTCATATTCACTTCCAGTTTTTGGATCATAGCCCCAATACAAAGCTTTGACGGTCAATTGGCTCCAAACTGTCTCTACGGGGACTTCCAGTTGTTTTTTGTCTCTTTGGATATTGTAATTATCCAATAACCGCCCTGAAACCCAAAACTAGATCGGATGCACGCTTTCTCCGTTGACAGCAAATGAGAAACATAACCTCAACTCTTTTCTCAATAATTCAGATACAGTTTTAATACAGCGGTTTGAACTATGACAAATTTATTCGTCACGACCAATTTATTCGGTGAGTCAAATTTATTCGTCATGATAAATTTATACTTGATATCAAATTTACTCGCCATGAGAAATTTATTCGTCGGCAAATATATTCGTTGAGCCAAATTTATTCGTCAAGAAAAATGTATTCGCTATGACGATTTTATTCGTCATTTAAAAGGGTTGTTGTATCTACTAACATTCAACAGAGCTGTGCGCCATCTGACGTGAAATTATATAAAGCTACCGCTATTTAATGGATCCGCCAACAATAGTTCCGAACTTCGCTACGATGCCAGCGCCGCAATTTCCGACAACAAGTTTCACAAAAGTCTCATCCGTTACTTGAAATTCGAAGAGAATACTTGTCATTGCTATGGCCATTCATACGCGTTCAAATATAAACGGATTTAGTTAGGGCTATCGATTGCTACAAAATGAAACACTCAGAAGTCCTTGGACATATAAATATAAGGAGAAAAACAGGACATGACGCCATCTTGAAAACTACTGTAGATACGGGTTTCAAAATAGTCTCATTCGATTCCCCGGAAAAAATGCTATAGAATTCTAGGGGCTCTAGGGGCAAAAAAAAACCCCAATTCCTCATAGGAGCCGAGATAATCGCATTTATAGATTTTACTTAAACCACGAAACCTGCTCCCACAACAAAAAAAAAAAAAAAACCAATAGGTGTCCACCTTTTATAGAAGCAACTGTAAAGGCGCACATGCGAACTTACCTTTATTATTGTTAGTCAGATGGCGTACAAGCAGTATTTGTGATTATAATATTGTTCACATGACGCTAACATCGCATAGCTAATTCTTGCATGTGGCCGTTTAAAATGGGGCTCAAATTAAATGATAAATTTACTATGGCCGGTCATACGCGTTCAAATATAAACGGATTTAGTTAGGGCTATCGATTGCTACAAAATGAAACATTCAGAAGTCCTTAGACATATAAATATAAGGAGAATAACAGGACATGACGCCATCTTGAAAACTACTGTAGATACGGGTTTCAAAATAGTCTCATTCGATTCCCCAGAAAAAATGCTATAGAACTCTAGGGCTTCTAGGGGCAAAAAAAACCCCCAATTCCTCATAGGAGCCGAGATATTCGCATTTAAAGGTTTTACTTAAACCACGAAACTTGCTTGCATCTGAAAGTAAATTTTGCATACCTCAGTTTTAATGGTTTGCTGTTAGTGGCAGGGCTTGGTCTTCTGGGTCATTGCTATGGGTACTCGCGCCAATCTTCATTTGGGTATAATCTGCTTCTTTTTTGTGTCCCCCTCCGATTAGGTATAATAGTGCAAACACTTGTGTAACTCTTATCTCGTGAGATCCGACTCATTTCTTAAACTTAGTTAAATAATAATATACTGTATCTCCACCAACAGTCACGATAATTTCGTAAAGCTAACATTACAAATAAAACAAACATCAAAATAATCTTATCTTCCGAATGGAAGGATTTGGTTGACCGACTTATTGACATCCTAACTGGTTAACACCGGATGGACTGACCGAGCTCATTGGAGCAGAAGGGCGAAAAGCTGGTGGGCCCATCACTCCTCCATCAGGCGCTGAACCTGGCACGGGGTCGGACATTGATACTTTCAAATCTGTTCCCATGTCGACAGCAGCTACCAGGGCTTCTGCATCAATCATGTTACTCGTCTGTTGTACTCCTAGTGTGTAGCAAAATTGTAGTGAAAAACTACGAAGCAATGTCTGCAATTTTACCTGCTCTGGAAGAGGACTCGATTGCCCATTCCTCTTTATCCTTGCTGACCATATCGAATACGTGGGTGATAATTTTGTTGTATAATAGGCGTAACAAACTTTTCGCTCATGGTGCAGCATCCTTTGCTCAGCTGCAGATTCAGGCTTAGTTCTCAGGTAGTCGGGAACAATATCATAAGAAAATACAGGCACCCTGCCGTCAGTTAGCTGCCACAGTGCCCCATCACGTTCTGGAGATACATTGAATGACAGTACTGTAAGATTCCTTAGCGGAAGCCCTAGCTCCTTTCCAAGAATGTTGCACAGTTCAGTAAGCTAGAACATAACCTTATTATTTACACGTTACTCAATTTCATTCAAGTAATTTTACGTGGCTGGATATCACGGCAAAATTGTCTAGAAAAGTGGGCCAATTACTGGTCTCATATTCACTTCCTGTTTTTGGATCATAGCCCCAATACAAAGATTTGACGGTCAATTGGCTCCAAACTGTCTCTACGGGGACTTCCAGTTGTTTTTTGTCTCTTTGGATATTGTAATTATCCAATAACCGCCCTGAAACCCAAAACTAGATCGGATGCACGCTTTCTCCGTTGACAGCAAATGAGAAACATAACCTCAACTCTTTTCTCAATAATTCAGATACAGTTTTAATACAGCGGTTTGAACTATGACAAATTTATTCGTCACGACCAATTTATTCGGTGAGTCAAATTTATTCGTCATGATAAATTTATACTTGATATCAAATTTACTCGCCATGAGAAATTTATTCGTCGGCAAATATATTCGTTGAGCCAAATTTATTCGTCAAGAAAAATGTATTCGCTATGACGATTTTATTCGTCATTTAAAAGGGTTGTTGTATCTACTAACATTCAACAGAGCTGTGCGCCATCTGACGTGAAATTATATAAAGCTACCACTATTTAATGGATCCGCCAACAATAGTTCCGAACTTCGCTACGATGCCAGCGCCGCAATTTCCGACAACAAGTTTCACAAAAGTCTCATCCGTTACTTGAAATTCGAAGAGAATACTTGTCATTGCTATGGCCATTCATACGCGTTCAAATATAAACGGATTTAGTTAGGGCTATCGATTGCTACAAAATGAAACACTCAGAAGTCCTTGGACATATAAATATAAGGAGAAAAACAGGACATGACGCCATCTTGAAAACTACTGTAGATACGGGTTTCAAAATAGTCTCATTCGATTCCCCAGAAAAAATGCTATAGAACTATAGGGCTTCTAGGGGCAAAAAAAACCCCCAATTCCTCATAGGAGCCGAGATATTCGCATTTAAAGGTTTTACTTAAACCACGAAACTTGCTTGCATCTGAAAGTAAATTTTGCATACCTCAGTTTTAATGGTTTGCTGTTAGTGGCAGGGCTTGGTCTTCTGGGTCATTGCTATGGGTACTCGCGCCAATCTTCATTTGGGTATAATCTGCTTCTTTTTTGTGTCCCCCTCCGATTAGGTATAATAGTGCAAACACTTGTGTAACTCTTATCTCGTGAGATCCGACTCATTTCTTAAACTTAGTTAAATAATAATATACTGTATCTCCACCAACAGGCACGATAATTTCGTAAAGCTAACATTACAAATAAAACAAACATCAAAATAATCTTATCTTCCGAATGGAAGGATTTGGTTGACCGACTTATTGACATCCTAACTGGTTAACACCGGATGGACTGACCGAGCTCATTGGAGCAGAAGGGCGAAAAGCTGGTGGGCCCATCATTCCTCCATCAGGCGCTGAACCTGGCACGGGGTCGGACATTGATACTTTCAAATCTTTTTCCATGTCGACAGCAGCTACCAGGGCTTCTGCATCAATTATGTTACTCGTCTGTTGTACTCCTAGTGTGTAGCAAAATTGTAGTGAAAAACTACGAAGCAATGTCTGCAATTTTACCTGCTCTGGAAGAGGACTCGATTGCCCATTCCTCTTTATCCTTGCTGCCCATATCGAATACGTGGGTGATAATTTTGTTGTATAATAGGCGTAACAAACTTTTCGCTCATGGTGCAGCATCCTTTGCTCAGGTAGTCGGGAACAATATCATAAGAAAATACAGGCACCCTGCCGTCAGTTAGCTGCCACAGTGCCCCATCACGTTCTGGAGATACATTGAATGACAGTACTGTAAGATTCCTTAGCGGAAGCCCTAGCTCCTTTCCAAGAATGTTGCACAGTTCAGTAAGCTAGAACATAACCTTATTATTTACACGTTACTCAATTTCATTCAAGTAATTTTACGTGGCTGGATATCACGGCAAAATTGTCTAGAAAATTGGGCCAATTACTGGTCTCATATTCACTTCCAGTTTTTGGATCATAGCCCCAATACAAAGCTTTGACGGTCAATTGGCTCCAAACTGTCTCTACGGGGACTTCCAGTTGTTTTTTGTCTCTTTGGATATTGTAATTATCCAATAACCGCCCTGAAACCCAAAACTAGATCGGATGCACGCTTTCTCCGTTGACAGCAAATGAGAAACATAACCTCAACTCTTTTCTCAATAATTCAGATACAGTTTTAATACAGCGGTTTGAACTATGACAAATTTATTCGTCACGACCAATTTATTCGGTGAGTCAAATTTATTCGTCATGATAAATTTATACTTGATATCAAATTTACTCGCCATGAGAAATTTATTCGTCGGCAAATATATTCGTTGAGCCAAATTTATTCGTCAAGAAAAATGTATTCGCTATGACGATTTTATTCGTCATTTAAAAGGGTTGTTGTATCTACTAACATTCAACAGAGCTGTGCGCCATCTGAAGTGAAATTATATAAAGCTACCACTATTTAATGAATCCGCCAACAATAGTTCCGAACTTCGCTACGATACCAGCGCCGCAATTTCCGACAAGTTTCACAAAAGTCTCATCCGTTACTTGAAATTCGAAGAGAATACTTGTCATTGCTATGGCCATTCATACGCGTTCAAATATAAACGGATTTAGTTAGGGCTATCGATTGCTACAAAATGAAACACTCAGAAGTCCTTGGACATATAAATATAAGGAGAAAAACAGGACATGACGCCATCTTGAAAACTACTGTAGATACGGGTTTCAAAATAGTCTCATTCGATTCCCCGGAAAAAATGCTATAGAATCCTATGGGTCCTAGGGGCAAAAAAAACCCCCAATTCCTCATAGGAGCCGAGATAATCGCATTTATAGATTTTACTTAAACCACGAAACCTGCTCCCACAAAAAAAAAAAAAAACCAATAGGTGTCCACCTTTTATAGAAGCAACTGTAAAGGCGCACATGCGAACTTACCTTTATTATTGTGTCAGATGGCGTACAACCAGTATTTGTGATTATAATATTGTTCACATGACGCTAACATCGCATAGCTAATTCTTGCATGTGGCCGTTTAAAATGGGGCTCAAATTAAATGATAAATTTACTATGGCCGGTCATACGCGTTCAAATATAAACGGATTTAGTTAGGGCCATCGATTGCTACAAAATGAAACATTCAGAAGTCCTTAGACATATAAATATAAGGAGAAAAACAGGACATGACGCCATCTTGAAAACTACTGTAGATGCGGGTTTCAAAATAGTCTCATTCGATTCCCCAGAAAAAATGCTATAGAACTCTAGGGCTTCTAGGGGCAAAAAAAACCCCCAATTCCTCATTGGAGCCGAGATATTCGCATTTAAAGGTTTTACTTAAACCACGAAACTTGCTTGCATCTGAAAGTAAATTTTGCATACCTCAGTTTTAATGGTTTGCTGTTAGTGGCAGGGCTTGGTCTTCTGGGTCATTGCTATGGGTACTCGCGCCAATCTTCATTTGGGTATAATCTGCTTCTTTTTTGTGTCCCCCTCCGATTAGGTATAATAGTGCAAACACTTGTGTAACTATTATCTCGTGAGATCCGACTCATTTCTTAAACTTAGTTAAATAATAATATACTGTATCTCCACCAACAGTCACGATAATTTCGTAAAGCTAACATTACAAATAAAACAAACATCAAAATAATCTTATCTTCCGAATGGAAGGATTTGGTTGACCGACTTATTGACATCCTAACAGGTTAACACCGGATGGACTGACCGAGCTCATTGGAGCAGAAGGGCGAAAAGCTGGTGGGCCCATCATTTCTCCATCAGGCGCTGAACCTGGCACGGGGTCGGACATTGATACTTTCAAATCTTTTAACATGTCGACAGCAGCTACCAGGGCTTCTGCATCAATCATGTTACTCGTCTGTTGTACTCCTAGTGTGTAGCAAAATTGTAGTGAAAAACTACGAAGCAATGTCTGCAATTTTACCTGCTCTGGAAGAGGACTCGATTGCCCATTCCTCTTTATCTTGCTGACCATATCGAATACGTGGGTGATAATTTTGTTGTATAATAGGCGTAACAAACTTTTCGCTCATGGTGCAGCATCCTTTGCTCAGCTGCAGGTTCAGGCTTAGTTCTCAGGTAGTCGGGAACAATATCATAAGAAAATACAGGCACCCTGCCGTCAGTTAGCTGCCACAGTGCTCCATCACGTTCTGGAGATACATTGAATGACAGTACTGTAAGATTCCTTAGCGGAAGCCCTAGCTCCTTTCCAAGAATGTTGCACAGTTCAGTAAGCTAGAACATAACCTTATTATTTACACGTTACTCAATTTCATTCAAGTAATTTTACGTGGCTGGATATCACGGCAAAATTGTCTAGAAAAGTGGGCCAATTACTGGTCTCATATTCACTTCCAGTTTTTGGATCATAGCCCCAATACAAAGCTTTGACGGTCAATTGGCTCCAAACTGTCTCTACGGGGACTTCCAGTTGTTTTTTGTCTCTTTGGATATTGTAATTATCCAATAACCGCCCTGAAACCCAAAACTAGATCGGATGCACGCTTTCTCCGTTGACAGCAAATGAGAAACATAACCTCAACTCTTTTCTCAATAATTCAGATACAGTTCTAATACAGCGGTTTGAACTATGACAAATTTATTCGTCACGACCAATTTATTCGGTGAGTCAAATTTATTCGTCATGATAAATTTATACTTGATATCAAATTTACTCGCCATGAGAAATTTATTCGTCGGCAAATATATTCGTTGAGCCAAATTTATTCGTCAAGAAAAATGTATTCGCTATGACGATTTTATTCGTCATTTAAAAGGGTTGTTGTATCTACTAACATTCAACAGAGCTGTGCGCCATCTGACGTGAAATTATATAAAGCTACCACTATTTAATGGATCCGCCAACAATAGTTCCGAACTTCGCTACGATGCCAGCGCCGCAATTTCCGACAACAAGTTTCACAAAAGTCTCATCCGTTACTTGAAATTCGAAGAGAATACTTGTCATTGCTATGGCCATTCATACGCGTTCAAATATAAACGGATTTAGTTAGGGCTATCGATTGCTACAAAATGAAACACTCAGAAGTCCTTGGACATATAAATATAAGGAGAAAAACAGGACATGACGCCATCTTGAAAACTACTGTAGATACGGGTTTCAAAATAGTCTCATTCGATTCCCCAGAAAAAATGCTATAGAACTATAGGGCTTCTAGGGGCAAAAAAAACCCCCAATTCCTCATAGGAGCCGAGATATTCGCATTTAAAGGTTTTACTTAAACCACGAAACTTGCTTGCATCTGAAAGTAAATTTTGCATACCTCAGTTTTAATGGTTTGCTGTTAGTGGCAGGGCTTGGTCTTCTGGGTCATTGCTATGGGTACTCGCGCCAATCTTCATTTGGGTATAATCTGCTTCTTTTTTGTGTCCCCCTCCGATTAGGTATAATAGTGCAAACACTTGTGTAACTCTTATCTCGTGAGATCCGACTCATTTCTTAAACTTAGTTAAATAATAATATACTGTATCTCCACCAACAGTCACGATAATTTCGTAAAGCTAACATTACAAATAAA
This sequence comes from Dysmachus trigonus, assembly GCA_949715965.1. NCBI lineage: Eukaryota > Metazoa > Arthropoda > Insecta > Diptera > Asilidae > Dysmachus > Dysmachus trigonus. The sequence goes on from OX454320.1 coordinate 53,256,421, forward strand.
ACAAACATCAAAATAATCTTATCTTCCGAATGGAAGGATTTGGTTGACCGACTTATTGACATCCTAACTGGTTAACACCGGATGGACTGACCGAGCTCATTCGAGCAGAAGGGCGAAAAGCTGGTGGGCCCATCATTCCTCCATCAGGCGCTGAACCTGGCACGGGGTCGGACATTGATACTTTCAAATCTTTTCCCATGTCGACAGCAGCTACCAGGGCTTCTGCATCAATCATGTTACTCGTCTGTTTTACTCCTAGTGTGTAGCAAAATTGTAGTGAAAAACTACGAAGCAATGTCTGCAATTTTACCTGCTCTGGAAGAGGATTCGATTGCCCATTCCTCTTTATCCTTGCTGACCATATCGAATACGTGGGTGATAATTTTGTTGTATAATAGGCGTAACAAACTTTTCGGTCCTGGTGCAGCATCCTTTGCTCAGCTGCAGGTTCAGGCTTAGTTCTCAGGTAGTCGGGAACAATATCATAAGAAAATACAGGCACCCTGCCGTCAGTTAGCTGCCACAGTGCCCCATCACGTTCTGGAGATACATTGAATGACAGTACTGTAAGATTCCTTAGCGGAAGCCCTAGCTCCTTTCCAAGAATGTTGCACAGTTCAGTAAGCTAGAACATAACCTTATTATTTACACGTTACTTAATTTCATTCAAGTAATTTTACGTGGCTGGATATCACGGCAAAATTGTCTAGAAAAGTGGGCCAATTACTGGTCTCATATTCACTTCCAGTTTTTGGATCATAGCCCCAATACAAAGCTTTGACGGTCAATTGGCTCCAAACTGTCTCTACGGGGACTTCCAGTTGTTTTTTGTCTCTTTGGATATTGTAATTATCCAATAACCGCCCTGAAACCCAAAACTAGATCGGATGCACGCTTTCTCCGTTGACAGCAAATGAGAAACATAACCTCAACTCTTTTCTCAATAATTCAGATACAGTTTTAATACAGCGGTTTGAACTATGACAAATTTATTCGTCACGACCAATTTATTCGGTGAGTCAAATTTATTCGTCATGATAAATTTATACTTGATATCAAATTTACTCGCCATGAGAAATTTATTCGTCGGCAAATATATTCGTTGAGCCAAATTTATTCGTCAAGAAAAATGTATTCGCTATGACGATTTTATTCGTCATTTAAAAGGGTTGTTGTATCTACTAACATTCAACAGAGCTGTGCGCCATCTGACGTGAAATTATATAAAGCTACCACTATTTAATGGATCCGCAACAATAGTTCCGAACTTCGCTACGATGCCAGCGCCGCAATAGCTACTCTGGCTAATTTCCGACAACAAGTTGCACTTGAAACTTTAGAAAAAAAATCTCGGCTACTTTAGCTCATTTTCCAAGAACAAGTTTCTTGGTACAAGTTGCACTTGCAATTTTAGAAAGCAAAATCTCGGTTCCTATAGGAAATTCGGGATTAATTTTGCCCCGTGGGCCCCTAGGTATCAATAGCATTTTTTCCGGCGAATCGAATGACAGCTATTTCAATTTACAAAATATTACCGCCACCTGAGGAAACAGAACTCCCCTCCATTCCGCGGTACATATTGTTAACTTCCTCATTGGGGGTTATTTAGGCTTCGCCATACCATCCCCTGCAACTCCCAACAAAACCCCTTGCACACCGCCAACCGGTAGAATGAAAAAAAAATGTAAGCAAAGAGGAGTAACTAGCAGTTAACACCTTCACGCTTAAAAGGCTTGCGGGATGCGCGTGGTGTAGTATAGAAACTAATTTTTGCACAAAGGGAAATTAGTTTAAAAATATATTGGACCTAAGTATTTAGCCGATAGCTAGGAATAAGTAGAAAAGTAAATTAGAACCGCAATATGAGCCCAGTTCCCGAGTGCGCATCTCGGGTAGTGTATAAATACTAGAAATAAAGACAACTTTGGTTTCTATATATATTATTATTTAGGCTTCCCCATACCACCCCTACAACACCCAACAGAACACCTTGCACACCGCAAACCGGTAGAATGAAAAAAACTTAAGCAAAGAGGCGTTACTAGCAATTAACACCTTAACGCTTAAAAGGCTTGCGGGATGCGCGTAGTATAGTATAGAAACTAATTTTTGCACAAAGGGAAATTAGTTTAAAAAAAATATTGGACCTAAGTAAGCCTCAAGCTATACGCGGTAAGAAAGAGGTAAAAATACTAAAAGAATACCCTAATATTTACCGACTGACTAGGCGACCAGGAAACCCTAACCCCACTAGCCTTAACAGAGGGGAAAAAACCTGCGGGATAATATCTAGTGTGGCATTTACACTGTTTAAGAAAGAATTGGAAATTGTTAGGACACAATGAGAACAATGACTATTCTATTGGTTCGAATCGCACGTTCGATCGTGCACTGAGTTTACCTACCACTAGCTTTTTTTAAAGGACTTCAAGGAAATTATGCAAAAGGGTTGTTATGATACCAGCTACCGTAAAGACCCCAATTATTCCTGTAACTGTAGAAAAGAGGCGCAGCCTACCTAACGAACAGAACTTTCCTAGTCTCCCATTGGTGACGAATGCACAGTGAGCTGAGAAGAGCGGAAAGTGGTGACAATCTTCCGGGCAGAACCGGTCGCTTACCCACCGGTACATTTTTTCCCACGTCCCACGCCCCGAATGCACCAGCCACTTACGATTGCTCACACCCTCGAAAGCTGCCCCACTAATTTCAGCTTATACGGTAGCCCGCTTACCCCTTGACCACTTTAATGGACCCATCCAACCCAACCCTACTAAATCTCTCCTTAACCACTTAGATATAGGACATAAGCTCTAATCTAAATTCATTTCCGATAGAATACTTACCTTCTTAATTTCAAATAGCGCCATATGGGCTTCGTTCCCGAGCGCGCTTTTAATTTAACCTTTAGGTTAAGCCCTATATGTTAATTTTTTAAATAAATAAAATAAATAAATTAACTTTAAGTAGTTAGGTTTTCACAAAAGTCTCATCCGTTACTTGAAATTCGAAGAGAATACTTGTCATTGCTATGGCCATTCATACGCGTTCAAATATAAACGGATTTAGTTAGGGCTATCGATTGCTACAAAATGAAACACTCAGAAGTCCTTGGACATATAAATATAAGGAGAAAAACAGGACATGACGCCATCTTGAAAACTACTGTAGATACGGGTTTCAAAATAGCCTCATTCGATTCCCCGGAAAAAATGCTATAGAATTCTAGGGGTTCTAGGGGCAAAAAAAACCCCCAATTCCTCATAGGAGCCGAGATAATCGCATTTATAGATTTTACTTAAACCACGAAACCTGCTCCCACAAAAAAAAAAAAAAAAACCAATAGGTGTCCACCTTTTATAGAAGCAACTGTAAAGGCGCACATGCAAACTTACCTTTATTATTGTTAGTCAGATGGCGTACAAGCAGTATTTGTGATTATAATATTGTTCACATGACGCTAACATCGCATAGCTAATTGTTGCATGTGGCCGTTTAAAATGGGGCTCAAATTAAATGATAAATTTACTATGGCCGGTCATACGCGTTCAAATATAAACGGATTTAGTTAGGGCTATCGATTGCTACAAAATGAAACATTCAGAAGTCCTTAGACATATAAATATAAGGAGAAAAACAGGACATGACGCCATCTTGAAAACTACTGTAGATACGGGTTTCAAAATAGTCTCATTCGATTCCCCAGAAAAAATGCTATAGGACTCTAGGGCTTCTAGGGGCAAAAAAAAACCCCCAATTCCTCATAGGAGCCGAGATATTCGCATTTAAAGGTTTTACTTAAACCACGAAACTTGCTTGCATCTGAAAGTAAATTTTGCATACCTCAGTTTTAATGGTTTGCTGTTAGTGGCAGGGCTTGGTCTTCTGGGTCATTGCTATGGGTACTCGCGCCAATCTTCATTTGGGTATAATCTGCTTCTTTTTTGTGTCCCCCTCCGATTAGGTATAATAGTGCAAATACTTGTGTAACTCTTATCGCGTGAGATCCGACTCATTTCTTAAACTTAGTTAAATAATAATATACTGTATCTCCACCAACAGTCACGATAATTTCGTAAAGCTAACATTATAAATAAAACAAACATCAAAATAATTTTATCTTCCGAATGGAAGGATTTGGTTGACCGACTTATTGACATCCTAACTGGTTAACACCGGATGGACTGACCGAGCTCATTGGAGCAGAAGGGCGAAAAGCTGGTGGGCCCATCATTCCTCCATCAGGCGCTGAACCTGGCACGGGGTCGGACATTGATACTTTCAAATCTTTTCCCATGTCGACAGCAGCTACCAGTGCTTCTGCATCAATCATGTTACTCGTCTGTTGTACTCCTAGTGTGTAGCAAAATTGTAGTGAAAAACTACGAAGCAATGTCTGCAATTTTACCTGCTCTGGAAGAGGATTCGATTGCCCATTCCTCTTTATCCTTGCTGACCATATCGAATACGTGGGTGATAATTTTGTTGTATTGCGCCACAAGTTTCATAGCGTTCTCTGATGGAAGATTATTTGCCTAGATTGAAAAGAGTTGTATATTTGAAAGGCCCTTGGCTAATAGGCGTAACAAACTTTTCGCTCATGGTGCAGCATCCTTTGCTCAGCTGCAGGTTCAGGCTTAGTTCTCAGGTAGTCGGGAACAATATCATAAGAAAATACAGGCACCCTGCCGTCAGTTAGCTGCCACAGTGCCCCATCACGTTCTGGAGATACATTGAATGACAGTACTGTAAGATTCCTTAGCGGAAGCCCTAGCTCCTTTCCAAGAATGTTGCACAGTTCAGTAAGCTAGAACATAACCTTATTATTTACACGTTACTCAATTTCATTCAAGTAATTTTACGTGGCTGGATATCACGGCAAAATTGTCTAGAAAAGTGGGCCAATTACTGGTCTCATATTCACTTCCAGTTTTTGGATCATAGCCCCAATACAAAGCTTTGACGGTCAATTGGCTCCAAACTGTCTCTACGGGGACTTCCAGTTGTTTTTTGTCTCTTTGGATATTGTAATTATCCAATAACCGCCCTGAAACCCAAAACTAGACCGGATGCACGCTTTCTCCGTTGACAGCAAATGAGAAACATAACCTCAACTCTTTTCTCAATAATTCAGATACAGTTTTAATACAGCGGTTTGAACTATGACAAATTTATTCGTCACGACCAATTTATTCGGTGAGTCAAATTTATTCGTCATGATAAATTTATACTTGATATCAAATTTACTCGCCATGAGAAATTTATTCGTCGGCAAATATATTCGTTGAGCCAAATTTATTCGTCAAGAAAAATGTATTCGCTATGACGATTTTATTCGTCATTTAAAAGGGTTGTTGTATCTACTAACATTCAACAGAGCTGTGCGCCATCTGACGTGAAATTATATAAAGCTACCACTATTTAATGGATCCGCCAACAATAGTTCCGAACTTCGCTACGATGCCAGCGCCGCAATTTCCGACAACAAGTTTCACAAAAGTCTCATCCGTTACTTGAAATTCGAAGAGAATACTTGTCATTGCTATGGCCATTCATACGCGTTCAAATATAAACGGATTTAGTTAGGGCTATCGATTGCTACAAAATGAAACACTCAGAAGTCCTTGGAAATATAAATATAAGGAGACAAACAGGACATGACGCCATCTTGAAAACTACTGTAGATACGGGTTTCAAAATAGTCTCATTCGATTCCCCGGAAAAAATGCTATAGAATTCTAAGGATTCTAGGGGCAAAAAAAACCCCCAATTCCTCATAGGAGCCGAGATAATCGCATTTATAGATTTTACTTAAACCACGAAACCTGCTCCCACAAAAAAAAAAAAAAACCAATAGGTGTCCACCTTTTATAGAAGCAACTGTAAAGGCGCACATGCGAACTTACCTTTATTATTGTTAGTCAGATGGCGTACAAGCAGTATTTGTGATTATAATATTGTTCACATGACGCTAACATCGCATAGCTAATTCTTGCATGTGGCCGTTTAAAATGGGGCTCAAATTAAATGATAAATTTACTATGGCCGGTCATACGCGTTCAAATATAATCGGATTTAGTTAGGGCTATCGATTGCTACAAAATGAAACATTCAGAAGTCCTTAGACATATAAATATAAGGAGAAAAACAGGACATGACGCCATCTTGAAAACTACTGTAGATACGGGTTTCAAAATAGTCTCATTCGATTCCCCAGAAAAAATGCTATAGAACTCTAGGGGCTCTAGGCGCAAAAAAAACCCCCAATCCCTCATAGGAGCCGAGATATTCGCATTTAAAGGTTTTACTTAAACCACGAAACTTGCTTGCATCTGAAAGTAAATTTTGCATACCTCAGTTTTAATGGTTTGCTGTTAGTGGCAGGGCTTGGTCTTCTGGGTCATTGCTATGGGTACTCGCGCCAATCTTCATTTGGGTATAATCTGCTTCTTTTTTGTGTCCCCCTCCGATTAGGTATAATAGTGCAAACACTTGTGTAACTCTTATCGCGTGAGATCCGACTCATTTCTTAAACTTAGTTAAATAATAATATACTGTATCTCCACCAACAGTAACGATAATTTCGTAAAGCTAACATTACAAATAAAACAAACATCAAAATAATCTTATCTTCCGAATGGAAGGATTTGGTTGACCGACTTATTGACATCCTAACTGGTTAATACCGCATGGACTGACCGAGCTCATTGGAGCAGAAGGGCGAAAAGCTGGTGGGCCCATCATTCCTCCATCAGGCGCTGAGCCTGGCACGGGGTCGGACATTGATACTTTCAAATCTTTTCCCATGTCGACAGCAGCTACCAGGGCTTCACAGTTCAGTTTCAACAGTCAACCAGTGCGGTCGCTTTCAGTTTTTCCCCTCATCAAACTAATTCCATTTAAGGGGGTAGTCCAGTGAAAAAAAAATTTTTTTTCGTTTTTTGTTTTTTTGCTTAAATCTACTCTACTACACCTAGAAAATACTCCCTTAAAATATCTAAGCAAAATATTGAATAGTTTTAAAGATACAGAGAGTTTTCGAGAGACGTGTAATCCGAGCGCTCGAAGGTCCCCTGGCGTGTTTCGGAGCAAGGAGGACTCTTGTATTTCTGTTTGCTCCGCCCATTTTTTTCGGTTTATAACGGTCTAGGTCCTTCTGCTTTGTATTTAAGGCTAGTTATGTATGGAGCAGGCATCGCGTTATGTATGGAGCAGGCATCGCTGACTAAGGTAAAATTAATTTTTTTAGCTTTTTTCCGCAACAAAAACTTTAACCGCGTTTTTCTCAAAACAGCGTTTTTTGACTCGGCGGACGTCAGATCTCAGAGTCTTTTGCTCCGATTGATCTAAAAATTTAGCTGTATATTTCTTGATTGTGTATCTATCGTCGGAACTAGAATTATTAAAATCCATTGTTTATTTACAAAGTTATAAACAAATTAAGCACCCGAAAAACACCCGAAAAATTCGAAATGCCGCCATTTTGTTATTTTTTATTGAAAATTAAAAATTCTAGTTCCGACGATAGCCAATGTTCTACAGATTAAAACCTCATTTGAATTTTTTGTTTCAAATGAATCGTTGCAGAGATTCGACGTCCGCCAACAAAAAAAATTTTTTTTTGGAGCGGCCATTTTGTCAGGATGACTCATCGAAAACAAAAAAAAATTTTTTTTTTGTGTATTTTAATAGTTGTACTATCATATGTCAAAAAGTTTTTTAATAAAAATTGACTTCTAATATGAAAAAAAAATCGTTGAAAAAACAGTCGTTTTCACTGGACTACCCCCTTAAGTGTCTGTTTATACTCGCTATTGTTTTTATAAATTGTGTCACCGTCTTTCTGCATCACCTGCGTGAATCATCAATTACACCTGCTGCTCATTAAACAGATTTCTATAGTGTTTTGCTTACTATTACGAAATGGAAAATTGCTGCGCCAACGCCAACTGCACGATCACCGCCCTGGTTCCGGCTTCCGAGTGGGTTACCTGCAGCGGACTCTGTAACAAATCATTTCACGCGGCTTGTATTGGAATCAACAAAAGAGCCCTAATTTATCTAAAAGATATTAAAAACTTTTTTGTATTCTACTGCGCGGAATGCAGGGGAATTTCGCTTGCAGACGTGCTGCTTGCGATCAAATGTAATAATGATTTTACCAGCTCCACCCTGCAGCAGCAAGCCTCCCTGCAGAAAAAATCGCTTGATCGCCTCGCCAAGATTGAATGCATCTCCAAGGGGATAGATGACCTTACATCGACGATCGAGTCTCTTGCCGGATTTAATAGAGCAAAGTTGTTGAATCTGGAGAAGTCTCTATTGGCCTTCGATACTTCGGATACTTCGCAAAACTCCGTTCTCGAAGAATGTATCAATAAGCTTCTCAGCGATCTGAGGAATATTCTTAATCATCATTTTGCTTCGTTCAATCTTTCGAAAGATCTGGATTCGTTTCGCGCGGATTTCAAAGATTTCCAAGCCCAATCGTCTCGTCTGCTTTCGGAGCTACCGTCTCGGATCACTCCCCTCCTCCCGCAACGAAGTGAACATATACACTCCCCGATTGCTGCCGCGACAAATAGCATCCACTCTGCTGCAGCTGAACTCTCAAACGTTCGTCGTGCTTTCATCGACGTTTTCGACGACCTCAAGTCTCTCGCAGAGTTACCCAATAGACGGTCCCCTGCAACTCGAAATCATATCGACACGTCCCTTCATTCGGAACTCCTCAACGTCTCAGCCACTCGATCGGAATGCCACCCACTCCCCTCTACCTCGGCACCAGCACCGGCTATTCAATTACCACCTTCCATCTGTAAATTTGGGACTCTATGGACGGAGGATGACTGGAACCAACGAATACAGAAATTACACAACGCCAATAGCGCTGCCTGCTCCGATTCCACTCCGTTATTTGTAACTGGCGCGCCACATCTTGCTGACGAATCCTGGATCCGGAAGTTTTTCATCAGCCGTTTCTCCATCACCCCCATTAACTGTGTGAAACTTTCATCTACCAAATACGGGAATTCGTCTAAATTTAGAGTCATCATCCCCTCGAAATATGCATGGCTCATCACATACTCTAACGGCAGTTCCTTCTCTTCAGGGAATATCAGGATCTCTAAATGGATCACCAATTCTGTCAAGTCGTCATCTTCCCCCAATAACTTTGGGTCCAAACAAACAACTAAGATCGCGTCTAAAATTAGCTCTCTTGGTAATAGTCTTAAGCCTAACCCTAAAATTAATATTACGCGTAACAAAAGGTCTCTACGTAAATCCATCCGCCCTGCTTCCTCTGTCTCCCACACATCTAAGCCCATGAATGCGAATTCCGCTGTCTGCCCTTCTTCCTCTAGACCTTCCAATTCTCTTTCACATAACTCCACTAATGTGAAATCCAAAAACAAACTAAACAATGTATCCCACCGTTCGCCCAACTCCCGTCCCTCATTTCCACACGTTGATTCTAATTGGCAACTCAAAGCTGGTCTATTCCCCAATTTTAGTAATGCGGTTAAATACCCTAACTTTGTTATGTCTCACATTCTTAATCCTTCCATTCCAGTCCCTCCTCCAACCACTGCTACCTGTCCCTCCATCTCTGACCCTCACCCTAGTTCCAACAATATTTTCCGATCCATCCCATCTTTACTCGGAAAAGCTAATACCCCTCCTCCCACTTCTCCCGCTTTGCCTGTGGTGGCTAAGAATTCCGATAAAATCCCCTCAACTCACTGTTCTTCAGCTCTTTCGGTATCCTCCTCAACCGCCACCAATTCCACGGATACTACGCCCTCTGCCCCCGAGATCTCCAAACCATCATTTATCGACCCACTTCTTCCTCCTATAGTTAAGCTTACTATGCGGTCTGCCGACTCTAGAGATGGACGTTATCTGCTTTCCCGCTTACGAGATCACCGAATCTATGAAAATGTGCGTTTACTCCTAGCCTATCTTCACGATAAACCTGACTCTGTCTGCATTGATGGTAAGACTAAAACCAGTGTTCTTGTCTCAATTCACCAAGAAGGTCTTCTACTACTACTACTACTTTGCGGCAGCTCTTCTTTAAATACCACGAGGCATTTAACATCCCACACAAAAAGGTATCCGATGATCTCTCTGCTCTAGCGTCCTTTGTCAGCTCTCGTCGTATCTCTCACCTTCAAAAAAGTCGTAACGACCATAAAAACTATTTTCGCTCCTAACCCAGGCAATTCTCTACTTTGTCCCCCTTCACCCGCCTCTCATAGCTCTGTCCTTTCCCCTCATAGCTCCCCCCGCGCGCCTAACTGTCTCTCCGTCTACTATCAAAATGTGAGAGGCCTACGCACAAAAACACGCGAAGTCTTTCAAAATTCCCATACCTTTCCTTTTGACATCTTTGCGCTTACAGAGACCAACCTAACCCCCTTCATCAACGATAATGAACTATTTCCTCCTGACTTCGTCACTTTCAGAATCGACGGCTGCACAGATGATTCCCTCCCCTCCGGTCGCGGTGTTCTTATCGCTTTACGTAATTGCTTCAGTGCTACCCTTTTTAAATCCTCTAATTCCTCAGTCTGTGAATTTGTCTGCATTAAAATAACTTTAAACCAGCGTTCCCTGTACATCCTTTGTTTTTACATTCGTCCCTCCCAACCGCTCGAAGTCTACGAACTCGCCATTGGCGTAGTCGACTCCATCTTTAATGTCATCGAACCCAATGATGAAGTTATTGTTCTTGGGGACTTCAACCTACCTCGCCTTCAATGGACTCAATCTGAGGACTCTACCTATTATATTCCCTCGAACGCCATCTCTGGCAAAGAAGCAGTATTTGCTGACCACCTCTCTGATTCGGGTCTCTGCCAGGTTAGTGGCATACGCAACTACCTCGGCAGGCAACTTGATCTCATCTTTTCTACTGATCCTGGTAACTCAGTCGTCACTGAAAGCAACCATCTCCTTTCCTCTCTCGACCGGTTTCACCCACCCCTTTTTCTCGCATTTTTCTTTGAACTTTCTCTTCCTCCCACCGTCTCAGCGCCCAAATACTGCTTCAATTTTCGTAAAGGTAACTTCGAAAAATTGAATTATCTGCTCGGTAACGCGTCTTTTGATTCCATCTGCTCCGACTCCCAGCTTTCTGTGACTGACGCCCTTGATGTCTTCTATTTTGAATTATTTAGTTGCCTCGCCGAGTCTGTTCCTTTACAACTTCAAAAAAACTGCGCCTCTTCTCCCCCTTGGTACGACAAAGAACTTCGTTCTCTCCGCAACAAAAGGAATAAATTATGGCAAGCTTATCTCTTGACCCACTCTGAGGCAGACTACTCTTCATATCTTTCGGCCTTTACCCTGTTTTCCGATCGCAGCAAATCCCTTTACCACGATTACCTTAATCGTATGCAATCTAATCTCATCTCTGACCCCAAATGCTTCAACAAATTCATTAATATTAAAAAAAAATCTAGCGGCTATCCTTCAACACTTAAACTTGGAGACGTATCTTCAGCTGATCCCAGATCAATCGCGAACCTCTTTGCCAATCATTTCAGCCAATCCTTTTGCGAGCACTTCTCTGAACCCGATTTTAACTACTTTCACTTTATGCAATCACGCCCTCAAACTTCCTTTGTATCCGTTAACATAGACTCCACATTGGTTGCTTCATACATTAGCGCACTTGATGACAATTTCAGCCCTGGTCCCAACGGCATTCCCGCCATCGTGCTGAAAAAATGCGCACAGCACTTAACACAACCTCTTACCTCTCTCTTTGAGCTATCAATCTCCCAGGGCGTTTTTCCTTCTCGGTGGAAAGACTCATTCATCATCCCTATTCACAAAAAGGGCAGTAAAAGTGATGTGTCTAACTACAGGCCCATCGCCAAACTGTCTTGCATACCTAAACTTTTCGAACAAATTTTTTATGACTCCATGTTCTTTCACTGCAAGTCCATTTTCTCCCCTTTCCAACACGGCTTCCTCAAGGGCAGATCAACTACGACTAATCTCGCCGACTTCGTCTCCAGAACATTACGTGTACTTGAAAACGGCTACGAGGTCGACGTCGTTGCCACCGATTTCAGTAAAGCCTTTGACAAAATCTCGCACCAAATAATTCTTTTTAAACTCAGTTCTCTCGGCTTCCAATCGCGTTTTCTCTCTTGGTTGAGTTCCTATCTATCCCAACGTCAATATAGCGTCCTCTTCGGCTCAGTAAACTCTAGCCCTTTCATAGCTCAATCTGGGGTTCCTCAAGGCAGTCATCTGGGTCCCCTGATCTTTGTTCTGGCTGTTAATGACGTCGAGTGCATCATCAAACACTCAGACCTTTCAATTTACGCCGACGACATGAAGATCTTTAAACAAATTTCCTTCCCAGTTGACTCCCCCCTTCTACAAGAAGATCTGGATTCTTTTTGCACATGGTGCTGTAAAAACTTCTTGGATTTAAACGTCTCAAAATGCCAATCCATCACCTATTCCCGTAAACGGCTCCCTTCCTCCCCTAGAATCTATCTTTTATCTGGCGAGCATATCCCTTCGGTTGACTCTCTTCGCGATCTCGGCGTCACCTGCGATAGGGAACTTAACTTTCGTTCTCACATCGACAACACATTAGCCAGAGCAAACTCAGCCCTTGGCTGCGTGAAACAGTGGTCCATAGAATTCAATAACCCTTACGTCGCGAAATCCCTATACATCTCTTTTGTCCGTCTTCTCCTTGAATATGCCAGTCAGGTATGGTCTCCCACTCAGTCAACTCATATCAATAGGATTGAATCTGTCCAACGTAGGTTCCTTCGTTTTGCCTTACGCGATCTTCCTTGGTCAGACCACCAAAACTTGCCGCCGTACGAAGATCGCCTGAAACTGATCGATCTGGAACCCTTGAGTAAGCGACGCGACTATGCCGACATTCTCTTTATTCACCAGCTGCTTAATGGTGTTGTAAGGTAATGAGGGCGAGAGTTAATGAAACAGCGTACTTCGTGACAATGACAAAATTTTAATTTATCGCCTTAATTTATAAAACTCTATGAACTAATACATTAATAATAAAGAACAACAAAAAATGCTTACATTACAAATCAACACAACTTGACCATTATTGATTACGAATTATTAATATTGCAAAAATGATTAAATTTACCAAAAGAAAAAACTAATAGACAATCGGCGCATAAACAAGCACAATTCATACGGCGCGCACCGCCGTGCACGCGCGTCAGCACTTTTTTTTGGCCCGACTCAGGTTCGGGCAGCGGTGAATGAATTGTGCTTGCTAGCTATGCACTACGGCGACCTTGCACTCTTGTGAGTGCAAGCCACTCCGTTTGTGCATGCATAAACATCCTCCCCCGTCTCGTTGAATCTCGGGAGCTCTATGCTCGCTGATTTTCTAGGAGCTGGTACCGGGATTTCTTTGGTTGCTCTGGATGTTCTCGGGTTACGCCGCCGTTTCCACCAGAACCATACTCCAAGTGTGCAACCTATTCCCATGATGAGGTAGACTCCGATGTAGTGGTGCAGGTCATGGTAGTTCCATTTGTGGGCTAAGTTGGTGACCTGATTTTGCTGGGTTTCTATTGCGGCAGCCAGTTCGTCTAGGTCCGTCATATCGGGTGCATTTATTAACTGTGACGACCGGGTAGAGTGTTTTGCAGAGGTGTTTACTGGTGGGGTCTCGACATGTGCCCGAATTAAGCCCTTCTCCGGTAGAAGGGATGAGTTCAATCCTGTCGGAACCTGATCATTAGAGGTTATGTGCATGGTGGGGTGATGGAGCATGCACCTTGGAGATAACTGGACAACTCCGCTTCCCTCTAGAGTGAGAGGCCATACCGATCCCTCACAGATGACATTGTAACGGGATTCCTTGATCATCACATATAGCCAGGTGCTAGGCGTGTTGAGCTTCATCCAGATTGTTTCGGGCTTCTTACTCCGTAATGCGCAAAATGGTGATAACTGATTACGGTGCAGCAGTGTTTCGACCTCACATCTCGATACATTTGAATTGAGAGAGAATATGGGATGTTGTTGGCTGCACATTAGTTGTCGGTCCTTTACCTTCATGCAAAGATTCAATTCTTCGGATGTTAACGGACTGAAGCGATCTCGGTGCGTGTTGACTATCAGGTAAGGAGTGGAAAGTTGTATATATACATGTAACCCTTCATGGTACGCAGGTATTGATATTAACTTGTATAGGTGATAGTTCTCTGTCGACAGAAGAGGCAGCTTAATGTCGAACAGCACATTTCGTTTGGTTATACGCATCTTGACGTGCATAGCCTTATAGATCGTTAGCCACGAGTCCTTACTGCCGTCTCCTGGAACCTTGAGATCTCTCGGTAGGTGTTCTCTTATGATCGTCAGTTGGTCATTAAGCTGAGCTGGAGTCAGCAATAGTGTGTTCCACCGTCCATGTTTGGCGTCCATTACTACTGAGAGGAGATCTCTTTGCACTTGTTGGAAGTTATTTAAATGGAGCAAGATCATAACTATTGCGGCTGTAAATTCCTGTGAGGACTTGAGGTCGTAATGTGTTTTATTCATTCCGTTTTCAACCTCGTCCATATGATCTTGTATTGCCTGGAGTTGATTGTGAACAGTCTGTGTGTTCTTTCGAATAATGTTGACGGTGTGTTCGGCAATAGATGTTTGATTTTTCAACAGTTCACGCAAAGTGTCCTCATTTTCCTTGACCTCCTTGATCTGCTGCTCGTACTTGTCAGCAAAGTCTTGGTCTAGGATTCCAAACAGTTTGTTCGAAATGGTTCCGATAAACTCAAATGGAGCTCGTTTGTTACGGAGTGCAATCACCTCATTTTGTTGATAGAGGAGCTCATTGATCTGCTCAGACTGGAGTAACTGGAATTTGAGCTGGGTTGTTGTGGAGCTGCATTGTTCCTTCCTCTGTGTTGCTGCACAAAGTTGAGTTAACTTTGAGACTGCCTCTCTTATGCCATCAAATTCCTTCCAGTAACTGCCTAGATCATAGTATACTAGAAGATTCCATTCACTAGCGTACAACTGAACTTCACCCAAGTCTTCAAAGTAAATTCCGTCGTTGTCGTGAAACCTGGTTAACTGAACGGGTGGTTGGTTTGTCTGAACGTCCTCACCTAAAGCTACTACAACGAGAAACTTTAGGAATATTACTCCTAATAGATTTTAATGCAGATAAGTTGTGGCCGATGCTGCATGTCGTCTTTTGGAATTCTTGTGCGATGCATTGATGCCTTGTTCAGTTGCTTGAGCAGTGTCCTCGTGTTGTTTGCGTTTAGTTCCCCTTGGCTTATGTTGAGCTGTAGTTGTACTAGCTTCACTGGTCGTAGGTGGAGTAACCTCCGGATCCTCGGGTTCTGTATTCAGCCATACTGGTTCGTCCTGGTTATCTGTAGGTAGTAGTGATACCTTTGATATTGGGCTTGTAAACTCGGAGTTTTTCGCCCGTAGTTTGACTACTCTCGTAAGACCATCGTTCCCAGGATATACTTCCGTCACTCTACCAAGCGACCATTTTGCTGGTGGCAACTGATCATCCTTAATAAGTACAACGTCTCCAACTTTTATGTCAGTGTGTCTTCTTGCCCACTTAGGTCTATATTGCAGTCGAGCAAAGTATTCAACCGACCATTTTCGCCAGAAATCTTGGTTCATGCGCTCTAATTGTTGCCACTTGTCGAGCAAATTCGGATTGGTATCTAAGTGGTTCCTTTCAGGTACCGTTAGTAACGGCCGTCCTGTCAAGAAGTGACCTGGCGTTAACACTTCCAGTGACTCTGGGTCTTCAGTTAACGGGCAGAGTGGTCTAGAGTTTAAGCACGCCTCGATCTGAGCCATTAGGGTGCACATTTCTTCGTAGGTCAGTTTTGTTTCGCCAATAACCCGTTTCATGTGATATTTTATCGATTTCACTCCTGCTTCCCACAGACCTCCGAAGTGTGGTGCAGAGGGAGGAATGAAGTGCCATTCCGTTTTTTGTTGTAGTAAGGCATCGTGGATCTCTTGCTTAGCGTCGTCTTCCTTGAATAAGTCACTGAGGATCTTACTAGCACCTACAAAATTGGTAGCATTGTCGCTATACAGGTGAGCTACTGGTCCTCGTCTTCCCACAAATCTTCGGAATGCAGCAATGAACGCCTTCGATGTTAAGTCTGTTACCACTTCTATGTGCACAGCTTTGGTACTTAAGCATATGAATAGAGATATATATCCCTTGTGACTGCGATTTCCTCGACCACGTGCGACAAGAAGATCGAATGGTCCTGCAAAATCCACTCCTGTGTGGGTGAAGGGAGGATTTGAAGTTAATCTCGCAGCTGGAAGCATTCCCATTAATTGTTCAGCCATTTGTGCCTTATACCTATGGCATCTGACGCATTGATGTATGTAACCTTTCACCGCTTTAGGGCCATTCATGATCCAAAAGGTCTGTCTTACTAACTCAAGTGTAAGAGAATTTCCTCCATGTAGTGACGATTTGTGCGCGTTCTCTATTATAAGGGTAACCAGTTTTCCTTTGTATGGCAATATTATGGGGTGTTTACAATCAAATGACATGTTCGTATTGCCTGCCCGTCCACCTACACGCAATAACCGCTTTCCATCTAAAAATGGTGTAAGGGATAACAGTCTACTCCTTTTGTCTAGTTGTGAGCCCTTGGATAGTTGTGCTATTTCGTCTCGGCAGTTTTCAGCTTGTACTAATTTTATGTATGGTGTGAGTGCCTCAGTTAGTTCCTTTACTACGAGCGGGCCATGACGTCTTTCATGTGCTCTCAACCTTGCGTTGCTTATGAAGCGATTTACATAGGCTGTTATTCGTTGTAGTCTTCCGAGTGAAGAGACCTTCTCTAATAACTCGTCATAAATACTTCTGGTTTCTTGCGTTGTAACATGTGCGTCTAGTTTTCGCTTTTCCATGTTTATTGTGTCGAGATTTTGTTCACTGGTTGTATTTCCAGGCCTATAGCTTATTTGCCTCAATTTCAGCCATTGAGGGCCTTCCCACCACAGCGTTTGTGACCTTAGGGCTGACGGATATATTCCTCTTGAAGCTATATCCGCTGGGTTTTCACTGGACTTCACATGAAACCATCTTGAAGAATCAACCTTCGCTTGAATTTGTGCTACTCGATTTCCCACAAATGTTTTCCATCGATGAGCATCTTCTCGAATCCAGGATAGTACGATCGTGGAATCAGTCCATGCATAGCAGTCTATGTTGGGAATCTCTAGGCTTCGTTCTGTCTCTTTTATTAAATTCGCTAATAGAGTCGCACCGCAAAGTTCTAGTCGTGGAAGCGTTAGTGTGCCTTTGAGTGGAGCGACCTTTGTCTTGGAGGTAATTAGTGATACATACACCTCCTCATTAATCATGGCTCGCAAGTAGACTACTGCACTATAAGCTGCTTCCGAAGCGTCAGCAAATCCATGTAATTGAACTTCGGAGTAGTTGCTAGAGTACTTGATCCAGCGAGGAATCTCAATCCGTTCTAGAGACGGAAGTTCAGCTTTGATTCTGTCCCATTCATTCAGTAGCCTGTCGGGTAACACCACATCCCAGTTAGCTCCTTCCTTCCAAATCTCTTGTAGCAGTAATTTGATTTTAATTGTTACTGGAGCTAGCAAGCCAATTGGGTCGAATATTTTTGCAGCCTCTGACAAAACCTGTCGTTTTGTATTTTCCTTAGAGGTGCTTGCGTGGTTAACCCGTATTTTAAATGTATCCGTTCTAGGATTCCAGAGTAACCCGAGAGTTTTGAGGGTTTTGTCCTGATCTAAATCAAATTCATCAGTGGACTCATGGAGCTCCTTGGGTATAGTTTTCAGCACTTCCTTGCTGCTGCTACTCCACTTACGCAGATTGAAGCCACCTCCCTTCAGCAGCTTAATCAATTGTTTACTGGCATCTATCGCTTCGTGCTCTGAGTCTGCCCCTGATACTACATCGTCTACATAGGTTTCGTTTACTAATATCTTTGCCGCGACAGGATAGATGTGACCATCGTCTTGAGCCAATTGGTGCAATGTTCTAATTGCTAAGAATGGGGCTGCCGCAGTTCCATAAGTCACCGTAGTGAGCTTATTTTCTTGTATCGGGTTGTCAGGTGAGTCGCGCCATAGAATTCGTTGGTAATCCTGGTCTCTGACATCCACCTTGATTTGACGAAACATCTTTTCGATATCTGCCGTGAACGCTATTTTATGTTTCCTCCATCTCATTAGAATGTGTGCCAGGTTTTGCTGTAGTTGTGGTCCAGTCATCATCAGATCGTTCAGGCTTTTGGTCGAATTTCGTTTTGCCGACGCGTGAAATACCACTCTAAGTGCTGTTGTAGTGCTGTCAGATTTTAGCACCGCATGATGAGGGAAGTAATTAATTTTTCCGAGATTGTCCGTAGCCGGAACCATGTGACCCAACTTTATGTACTCCGAGATGAAATTTTTATACATATTTCCAAACACTGGATCCGTTTTGAACTTCCGCTCCATTTGAAATAAGCGGGCTACTGCTAGTTCACGGGAACCATGTAGCTCTTCCACTTTTTCTGGATCCTCTTTAAACGGTATGCGTACCGTATAACGTCCATCAGGGAGTCGTTGGTGAGTACTTCGGAAGTGGTTCTCACATGCCGCACCTTCGCTTGTTGTAATTTTCTCCGGTTCTAGCTCTTCCAATTCCCAGAATTTTTTCAAGTCATTATGTATATCAACTTCTGATACCAAGCAAGAAATTCTTTTACTGGCTGGTGTCCTTATTTCTCCTGAAAATCTCTTAGTCAAATTTGTCTATCGCTCTTCTCAACGATGCTGCAACTGCTTTATATTTCCTTAGCTTCGGATCTTCCTCTTCGTTCTCTCTAGATGTTGGTTGGAATGGCTTATTCCCAATAAGTCTTAACAGCTCCTTCGCTTTCGCATAAATCTCCTCGACTTCCTTTTCTTAGGTTGCTGAGCAATCGGTGAATGCTCAATCCGCATTCTTTTTGCTCTTTTACAAGGTTGTGCAAGATTAGAGTATCTTCTTCGGTTGTCATTTTGATGTATTAACTATGACCTGCTTCGCAAATGCTCTGAAAATTTAAAATTGGTTAATGGCTGAAGACACTGGTTCCTCAGTATTGGTAAATAAACAGAGCCGCTGGACACTATGTTCCAGTGGATGATGTGAATATCTTTCTGAGGACGCTAGGTTCCACAGTTTTATAATTTTCTAACGACACTATGTTCGTCAGAGGCTCGAAGGACCAAATGTAAGGTAATGAGGGCGAGAGTTAATGAAACAGCGTACTTCGTGACAATGACAACATTTTAATTTATCGCCTTAATTTATAAAACTCTATGAACTAATACATTAATAATAAAGAACAACAAAAAATGCTTACATTACAAATCAACACAACTTGACCATTATTGATTACGAATTATTAATATTGCAAAAAATGATTAAATCTACCAAAAGAAAAAACTAACAGACAATCGGCGCATAAACAAGCACAATTCATACGGCGCGCACCGCCGTGCACGCGCGTCAGCACTTTTTTTTGGCCACTCCGTTTGTGCATGCATAAACAGGTGTCATCGATTGCCCCTCCCTGTTACAACTGATATCGCTTCACACCAACCCCCGTAGCCTCAGATCAGTACCCCTCTTCCGCCCCTCGCATCACCGCACGAATTATGGCTTTTCCGAACCAATTTCCCGCATGATACGTAAAGCCAACTCCTCACCATCATTCGACTTCCACCTCTCCAAGTCATCCCTACGGAATGCCCTGAAACGCCCCCCCTAGATCTTAATTTAATCATATATTCTAGCGTTTAAGTATGTATGCTTGTGTTTGTATGTATGTATAGCTTGCATTAAGCTTAAATAAATAAATAGTATAATTCTGCATCAATCATGTTACTAGTCTGTTGTACTCCTAGTGTGTAGCAAAATTGTAGTGAAAAACTACGAAGCAATGTCTGCAATTTTACCTGCTCTGGAAGAGGACTCGATTGCCCATTCCTCTTTATCCTTGCTGACCATATCGAATGCGTGGGTGATAATTTTGTTGTATTGCGCCACAAGTTTTATAGCGTTCTCTGATGGAAGATTATTTGCCTAGATTGAAAAGAGTTGTATATTTGAAAGGCCCTTGGCTAATAGGCGTAACAAACTTTTCGCTCATGGTGCAGCATCCTTTGCTCAGCTGCAGGTTCAGGCTTAGTTCTCAGGTAGTCGGGAACAATATCATAAGAAAATACAGGCACCCTGCCGTCAGTTAGCTGCCACAGTGCCCCATCACGTTCTGGAGATACATTGAATGACAGTACTGTAAGATTCCTTAGCGGAAGCCCTAGCTCCTTTCCAAGAATGTTGCACAGTTCAGTAAACTAGAACATAACCTTATTATTTACACGTTACTCAATTTCATTCAAGTAATTTTACGTGGCTGGATATCACGGCAAAATTGTCTAGAAAAGTGGGCCAATTACTGTTCTCATATTCACTTCCAGTTTTTGGATCATAGCCCCAATACAAAGCTTTGACGGTCAATTGGCTCCAAACTGTCTCTACGGGGACTTCCAGTTGTTTTTTGTCTCTTTGGATATTGTAATTATCCAATAACCGCCCTGAAACCCAAAACTAGATCGGATGCACGCTTTCTCCGTTGACAGCAAATGAGAAACATAACCTCAACTCTTTTCTCAATAATTCAGATACAGTTTTAATACAGCGGTTTGAACTATGACAAATTTATTCGTCACGACCAATTTATTCGGTGAGTCAAACTTATTCGTCATGATAAATTTATACTTGATATCAAATTTACTCGCCATGAGAAATTTATTCGTCGGCAAATATATTCGTTGAGCCAAATTTATTCGTCAAGAAAAATGTATTCGCTATGACGATTTTATTCGTCATTTAAAAGGGTTGTTGTATCTACTAACATTCAACAGAGCTGTGCGCCATCTGACGTGAAATTATATAAAGCTACCACTATTTAATGGATCCGCCAACAATAGTTCCGAACTTCGCTACGATGCCAGCGCCGCAATAGCTACTCTGGCTAATTTCCGACAACAAGTTGCACTTGAAACTTTAGAAAAAAAATCTCGGCTACTTTAGCTCATATTGCGCGAACAAGTTTCTTGGTACGAGTTGCACTTGCAATTTTAGAAAGCAAAATCTCGGCTCCTATAGGAAATTCGGGATTAATTTTGCCCCGTGGGCCCCTAGGTATCAATAGCATTTTTTCCGGCGAATCGAATGACACCTATTTCAATTTACAAAATATTACCGCCACCTGAGGAAACAGAACTCCCCTCCATCCCGCGGTACATATTGTTAACTTCCTCATTGGGGGTTATTTAGGCTTCGCCATACCACCCCCTGCAACTCTCAACAAAACCCCTTGCACACCACCAACCGGTAGAATGAAAAAAAAATGTAAGCAAAGAGGAGTAACTAGCAGTTAACACCTTCACGCTTAAAAGGCTTGCGGGATGCGCGTAGCGTAGTATAGAAACTAATTTTTGCACAACGGGAAATTAGTTTAAAAATATATTGGACCTAAGTATTTAGCCGATAGCTAGGAATAAGTAGAAAAGTAAATTAGAACCGCAATATGAGCCCAGTTCCCGAGTGCGCATCTCGGGTAGTGTATAAATACTAGAAATAAAGTCAACTTTGGTTTCTATATATATTATTATTTAGGCTTCCCCATACCACCCCTACAAAACCCAACAGAGCACCTTGCACACCGCAAACCGGTAGAATGAAAAAAAACTTAAGCAAAGAGGCGTTACTAGCAATTAACACCTTAACGCTTAAAAGGCTTGCGGGATGCGCGTAGTATAGTATAGAAACTAATTTTTGCACAAAGGGAAATTAGTTTAAAAAAATATTGGACCTAAGTAAGCCTCAAGCTATACGCGGTAAGAAAGAGGTAAAAATACTAAAAGAATACCCTAATATTTACCGACTGACTAGGCGACCAGGAAACCCTAACCCCACTAGCCTTAACAGAGAGGAAAAAAACTGCGGGATAATATCTAGTGTGGCATTTACACTGTTTAAGAAAGAATTGGAAATTGTTAGGACACAATGAGAACAATGACTATTCTATTGGTTCGAATCGCACGTTCGATCGTGCACTGAGTTTACCTACCACTAGCTTTTTTTAAAGGACTTCAAGGAAATTATGCAAAAGGGTTGTTATGATACCAGCTACCGTAAAGACCCCAATTATTCCTGTAACTGTAGAAAAGAGGCGCAGCCTAGCTAACGAACAGAACTTTCCTAGTCTCCCATTGGTGACGAATGCACAGTGAGCTGAGTAGAGCGAAAAGTGGTGACAATCTTCCGGGCAGAACCGATCGCACTCAGCTTACCCACCGGTACATTTTTTCCCACGTCCCACGCCCCGAATGCACCAGCCACTTACGATTGCTCACACCCTCGAAAGCTGCCCCACTAATTTCAGCTTATACGGTAGCCCGCTTACCCCTTGACCACTTTAATGGACCCATCCAACCCAACCCTACTAAATCTCTCCTTAACCACTTAGATATAGGACATAAGCTCTAATCTAAATTCATTTCCGATATAATACTTACCTTCTTAACTTCAAATAGCGCCATATGGGCTTCGTTCCCGAGCGCGCTTTTAATTTAACCTTTAGGTTAAGCCCTATATGTTAATTTTTTAAATAAATAAAATAAATAAATTAACTTTAAGTAGTTAGGTTTTCACAAAAGTCTCATCCGTTACTTGAAATTCGAAGAGAATACTTGCCATTGCTATGGCCATTCATACGCGTTCAAATATAAACGGATTTAGTTAGGGCTATCGATTGCTACAAAATGAAACACTCAGAAGTCCTTGAACATATAAATATAAGGAGAAAAACAGGACATGACGCCATCTTGAAAACTACTGTAGATACGGGTTTCAAAATAGTCTTATTCGATTCCCCAGAAAAAATGCTATAGAATTCTAGGGGTTCTAGGGGCAAAAAAAACCCCAATTCCTCATAGGAGCCGAGATAATCGCATTTATAGATTTTACTTAAACCACGAAACCTGCTCCCACAAAAAAAAAAAAAAAAACCAATAGGTGTCCACCTTTTATAGAAGCAACTGTGAAGGCGCACATGCAAACTTAGCTTTATTATTGTTAGTCAGATGGCGTACAAGCAGTATTTGTGATTATATTGTTCACATGACGCTAACATCGCATCGCTAATTGTTGCATGTGGCCGTTTAAAATGGGGCTCAAATTAAATGATAAATTTACTATGGCCGGTCATACGCGTTCAAATATAAACGGATTTAGTTAGGGCTATCGATTGCTACAAAATGAAACATTCAGAAGTCCTTAGACATATAAATATAAGGAGAAAAACAGGACATGACGCCATCTTGAAAACTACTGTAGATACGGGTTTCAAAATAGTCTTATTCGATTCCCCAGAAAAAATGCTATAGAACTCTAGGGCTTCTAGGGGCAAAAAAAACCCCCAATTCCTCATAGGAGCCGAGATATTCGCATTTAAAGGTTTTACTTAAACCACGAAACTTGCTTGCATCTGAAAGAAAATTTTGCATACCTCAGTTTTAATGGTTTGCTGTTAGTGGCAGGGCTTGGTCTTCTGGGTCATTGTTATGGGTACTCGCGCCAATCTTCATTTGGGTATAATCTGCTTCTTTTTTGTGTCCCCCTCCGATTAGGTATAATAGTGCAAACACTTGTGTAACTCTTATCGCGTGAGATCCGACTCATTTCTTAAACTTAGTTAAATAATAATATACTGTATCTCCACCAACAGTCACGATAATTTCGTAAAGCTAACATTACAAATAAAACAAACATCAAAATAATTTTATCTTCCGAATGGAAGGATTTGGTTGACCGACTTATTGACATCCTAACTGGTTAACACCGGATGGACTGACCGAGCTCATTGGAGCAGAAGGGCGAAAAGCTGGTGGGCCCATCATTCCTCCATCAGGCGCTGAACCTGGCACGGGGTCGGACATTGATACTTTCAAATCTTTTCCCATGTCGACAGCAGCTACCAGGGCTTCTGCATCAATCATGTTACTCGTCTGTTGTACTCCTAGTGTGTAGCAAAATTGTAGTGAAAAACTACGAAGCAATGTCTGCAATTTTACCTGCTCTGGAAGAGGACTCGATTGCCCATTCCTCCTTATCCTTGCTGACCATATCGAATACGTGGGTGATAATTTTGTTGTATTGCGCCAAAAGTTTTATAGCGTTCTCTGATGGAAGATTATTTGCCTAGATTGAAAAGAGTTGTATATTTGAAAGGCCCTTGGCTAATAGGCGTAACAAACTTTTCGCTCATGGTGCAGCATCCTTTGCTCAGCTGCAGGTTCAGGCTTAGTTCTCAGGTAGTCGGGAACAATATCATAAGAAAATACAGGCAACCTGCCGTCAGTTAGCTGCCACAGTGCCCCATCACGTTCTGGAGATACATTGAATGACAGTACTGTAAGATTCCTTAGCGGAAGCCCTAGCTCCTTTCCAAGAATGTTGCACAGTTCAGTAAGCTAGAACATAACCTTATTATTTACACGTTACTCAATTTCATTCAAGTAATTTTACGTGGCTGGATATCACGGCAAAATTGTCTAGAAAAGTGGGCCAATTACTGTTCTCATATTCACTTCCAGTTTTTGGATCACAGCCCCAATACAAAGCTTTGACGGGCAATTGGCTCCAAACTGTCTCTACGGGGACTTCCAGTTGTTTTTTGTCTCTTTGGATATTGTAATTATCCAATAACCGCCCTGAAACCCAAAACTAGATCGGATGCACGCTTTCTCCGTTGACAGCAAACGAGAAACATAACCTCAACTCTTTTCTCAATAATTCAGATACAGTTTTAATACAGCGGTTTGAACTATGACAAATTTATTCGTCACGACCAATTTATTCGGTGAGTCAAATTTATTCGTCATGATAAATTTATACTTGATATCAAATTTACTCGCCATGAGAAATTTATTCGTCGGCAAATATATTCGTTAAAAGGGTTGTTGTATCTACTAACATTCAACAGAGCTGTGCGCCATCTGACGTGAAATTATATAAAGCTACCACTATTTAATGGATCCGCCAACAATAGTTCCGAACTTCGCTACGATGCCAGCGCCGCAATAGCTACTCTGGCTAATTTCCGACAACAAGTTGCACTTGAAACTTTAGAAAAAAAATCTCGGCTACTTTAGCTCATATTGCGCGAACAAGTTTCTTGGTACAAGTTGCACTTGCAATTTTAGAAAGCAAAATCTCGGCTCCTATAGGAAATTCGGGATTAATTTTGCCCCGTAGGCCCCTAGGTATCAATAGCATTTTTTCCGGCGAATCGAATGACACCTATTTCAATTTACAAAATATTACCGCCACCTGAGGAAACAGAACTCCCCTCCATCCCGCGGTACATATTGTTAACTTCCTCATTGGGGGTTATTTAGGCTTCGCCATACCACCCCCTGCAACTCCCAACAAAACCACTTGCACACCGCCAACCGGTAGAATGAAAAAAAAATGTAAGCAAAGAGGAGTAACTAGCAGTTAACACCTTCACGCTTAAAAGGCCTGCGGGATGCGCGTAGTGTAGTATAGAAACTAATTTTTGCACAAAGGGAAATTAGTTTAAAAATATATTGGACCTAAGTATTTAGCCGATAGCCAGGAATAAGTAGAAAAGTAAATTAGAACCGCAATATGAACCCAGTTCCCGAGTGCGCATCTCGGGTAGTGTATAAATACTAGAAATAAAGACAACTTTGGTTTCTATATATATTATTATTTAGGCTTCCCCATACTACCCCTACAACACCGCAAACCGGTAGAATGAAAAAAAACTTAAGCAAAGAGGCGTTACTAGCAATTAACACCTTAACGCTTAAAAGGCTTGCGGGATGCGCGTAGTATAGTATAGAAACTAATTTTTGCACAAAGGGAAATTAGTTTAAAAAAAATATTGGACCTAAGTAAGCCTCAAGCTATACGCGGTAAGAAAGAGGTAAAAATACTAAAAGAATACCCTAATATTTACCGACTGACTAGGCAACCAGGAAACCCTAACCCCACTAGCCTTAACAGAGGGGAAAAAACCTGCGGGATAATATCTAGTGTGGCATTTACACTGTTTAAGAAAGAATTGGAAATTGTTAGGACACAATGAGAACAATGACTATTCTATTGGTTCGAATCGCACGTTCGATCGTGCACTGAGTTTACCTACCACTAGCTTTTTTTAAAGGACTTCAAGGAAATTATGCAAAAGGGTTGTTATGATACCAGCTACCGTAAAGACCCCAATTATTCCTGTAACTGTAGAAAAGAGGCGCAGCCTAGCTAACGAACAGAACTTTCCTAGTCTCCCATTGGTGACGAATGCACAGTGAGCTGAGAAGAGCGGAAAGTGGTGACAATCTTCCGGGCAGAACCGGTCGCACTCAGCTTACCCACCGGTACATTTTTTCCCACGTCCCACGCCCCGAATGCACCAGCCACTTACGATTGCTCACACCCTCGAAAGCTGCCCCACTAATTTCAGCTTATACGGTAGCCCGCTTACCCCTTGACCACTTTAATGGACCCATCCAACCCAACCCTACTAAATCTCTCCTTAACCACTTAGATATAGGACATAAGCTCTAATCTAAATTCATTTCCGATAGAATACTTACCTTCTTAACTTCAAATAGCGCCATATGGGCTTCGTTCCCGAGCGCGCTTTTAATTTAACCTTTAGGTTAAGCCCTATATGTTAATTTTTTAAATAAATAAAATAAATAAATTAACTTTAAGTAGTTAGGTTTTCACAAAAGTCTCATCCGTTACTTGAAATTCGAAGAGAATACTTGTCATTGCTATGGCCATTCATACGCGTTCAAATATAAACGGATTTAGTTACGGCTATCGATTGCTACAAAATGAAACACTCAGAAGTCCTTGGACATATAAATATAAGGAGAAAAACAGGACATGACGCCATCTTGAAAACTACTGTAGATACGGGTTTCAAAATAGTCTTATTCGATTCCCCAGAAAAAATGCTATAGAATTCTAGGCGTTCTAGGGGCAAAAAAAACCCCCAATTCCTCATAGGAGCCGAGATAATCGCATTTATAGATTTTACTTAAACCACGAAACCTGCTCCCACAAAAAAAAAAAAAAAAAAAACCAATAGGTGTCCACCTTTTATAGAAGCAACTGTAAAGGCGCACATGCAAACTTACCTTTATTATTGTTAGTCAGATGGCGTACAAGCAGTATTTGTGATTATAATATTGTTCACATGACGCTAACATCGCATAGCTAATTGTTGCATGTGGCCGTTTAAAATGGGGCTCAAATTAAATGATAAATTTACTATGGCCGGTCATACGCGTTCAAATATAATCGGATTTAGTTAGGGCTATCGATTGCTACAAAATGAAACATTCAGAAGTCCTTAGACATATAAATATAAGGAGAAAAACAGGACATGACGCCATCTTGAAAACTACTGTAGATACGGGTTTCAAAATAGTCTCATTCGATTCCCCAGAAAAAATGCTATAGAACTCTAGGGCTTCTAGGGGCAAAAAAAACCCCCAATTCCTCATAGGAGCCGAGATATTCGCATTTAAAGGTTTTACTTAAACCACGAAACTTGCTTGCATCTGAAAGTAAATTTTGCATACCTGTTTTAATGGTTTGCTGTTAGTGGCAGGGCTTGGTCTTCTGGGTCATTGCTATGGGTACTCGCGCCAATCTTCATTTGGGTATAATCTGCTTCTTTTTTGTGTCCCCCTTCGATTAGGTATAATAGTGCAAACACTCGTGTAACTCTTATCGCGTGAGATCCGACTCATTTCTTAAACTTAGTTAAATAATAATATACTGTATCTCCACCAACAGTCACGATAATTTCGTAAAGCTAACATTACAAATAAAACAAACATCAAAATAATTTTATCTTCCGAATGGAAGGATTTGGTTGACCGACTTATTGACATCCTAACTGGTTAACACCGGATGGACTGACCGAGCTCATTGGAGCAGAAGGGCGAAAAGCTGGTGGGCCCATCACTCCTCCATCAGGCGCTGAACCTGGCACGGGGTCGGACATTGATACTTTCAAATCTTTTCCCATGTCGACAGCAGCTACCAGGGCTTCTGCATCAATCATGTTACTCGTCTGTTGTACTCCTAGTGTGTAGCAAAATTGTAGTGAAAAACTACGAAGCAATGTCTGCAATTTTACCTGCTCTGGAAGAGGACTCGATTGCCCATTCCTCCTTATCCTTGCTGACCATATCGAATACGTGGGTGATAATTTTGTTGTATTGCGCCAAAAGTTTTATAGCGTTCTCTGATGGAAGATTATTTGCCTAGATTGAAAAGAGTTGTATATTTGAAAGGCCCTTGGCTAATAGGCGTAACAAACTTTTCGCTCATGGTGCAGCATCCTTTGCTCAGCTGCAGGTTCAGGCTTAGTTCTCAGGTAGTCGGGAACAATATCATAAGAAAATACAGGCACCCTGCCGTCAGTTAGCTGCCACAGTGCCCCATCACGTTCTGGAGATACATTGAATGACAGTACTGTAAGATTCCTTAGCGGAAGCCCTAGCTCCTTTCCAAGAATGTTGTACAGTTCAGTAAGCTAGAACATAACCTTATTATTTACACGTTACTCAATTTCATTCAAGTACTTTTACGTGGCTGGATATCACGGCAAAATTGTCTAGAAAAGTGGGCCAATTACTGGTCTCATATTCACTTCCAGTTTTTGGATCATAGCCCCAATACAAAGCTTTGACGGTCAATTGGCTCCAAACTGTCTCTACGGAGACTTCCAGTTGTTTTTTGTCTCTTTGGATATTGTAATTATCCAATAACCGCCCTGAAACCCAAAACTAGATCGGATGCACGCTTTCTCCGTTGACAGCAAATGAGAAACATAACCTCAACTCTTTTCTCAATAATTCAGGTACAGTTTTAATACAGCGGTTTGAACTATGACAAATTTATTCGTCACGACCAATTTATTCGGTGAGTCAAATTTATTCGTCATGATAAATTTATACTTGATATCAAATTTACTCGCCATGAGAAATTTATTCGTCGGCAAATTTATTCGTCAAGAAAAATGTATTCGCTATGACGATTTTATTCGTCATTTAAAAGGGTTGTTGTATCTACTAACATTCAACAGAGCTGTGCGCCATCTGACGTGAAATTATATAAAGCTACCACTATTTAATGGATCCGCCAACAATAGTTTCGAACTTCGCTACGATGCCAGCGCCGCAATAGCAACTCTGGCTAATTTCCGACAACAAGTTGCACTTGAAACTTTAGAAAAAAAATCGCGGCTACTTTAGCTCATATTGCGCGAACAAGTTTCTTGGTACAAGTTGCACTTGCAATTTTAGAAAGCAAAATCTCGGCTCCTATAGGAAATTCGGGATTAATTTTGCCCCGTGGGCCCCTAGGTATCAATAGCATTTTTTCCGGCGAATCGAATGACACCTATTTCAATTTACAAAATATTACCGCCACCTGAGGAAACAGAACTCCCCTCCATCCCGCGGTACATATTGTTAACTTCCTCATTGGGGGTTATTTAGGCTTCGCCATACCACCCCCTGCAACTCAGAACAAAACCCCTTGCACACCGCCAACCGGTAGAATGAAAAAAAAATGTAAGCAAAGAGGAGTAACTAGCAGTTAACACCTTCACGCTTAAAAGGCTTGCGGGATACGCGTAGTGTAGTGTAGAAACTAGTTTTTGCACAAAGGGAAATTAGTTTAAAAATATATTGGACCTAAGTATTTAGCCGATAGCTAGGAATAAGTAGAAAAGTAAATTAGTATCGCAATATGAGCCCAGTTCCCGAGTGCGCATCTCGGGTAGTGTATAAATACTAGAAATAAAAACAACTTTGGTTTCTATATATATTATTATTTAGGCTTCCCCATACCACCCCTACAACACCCAACAGAACACCTTGCACACCGCAAACCGATAGAATGAAAAAAAACTTAAGCAAAGAGGCGTTACTAGCAATTAACATCTTAACGCTTAAAAGGCTTGCGGGATGCGCGTAGTATAGTATAGAAACTAATTTTTGCACAAAGGGAAATTTTTTTTCCAAAAGAAAGTAAACATAATAAAGAGTTAACTGTAAAAAAAAACACTGAGCTAAAAAATTGTTTTCTTACTTTTTTTAGTGTTTGAAAACAAAAAATTGTTATTTTCCGTTAAAAAAAATTTTGAACATACTTTTTCCGTTAAAAAAAAATTTTGAAATTTTTGATTTTTTTCCAAAAGAAAGTAAACATAATAAAGAGCTAACTGTCAAAAAAAAAACTGAGCTAAAAAATTTATTTCCTACCTTTTTTAGTGTTTCAAAACAAAAAATTGTTTTTTTCCGTTAAAAAAGATTTTGAACATCCTTTTTTCCGTTAAAAAAAATTTTGAAATTTTTGATTTTTTTCCAAAAGAAAGCAAACATAATAAAGAGTTAACTGTCAAAAAAAAAACTGAGCCAAAAAATTTTTTTCCTACCTTTTTTAGTGTTTGAATACAAAAAATTGTTTTGTTCCGTTAAATAAGATTTTGAACATACTTTTTTCCGTTAAAAAAAATTTTGAAATTTTTGATTTTTTTCCAAAAGAAAGTAAACATAATAAAGAGTTAACTGCCAAAAAAAAACTGAGCTAAAACATTTTTTTCCTACCTTTTTTAGTGTTTGAAAACAAAAAATTGTTTTTTTCCGTTAAAAAAAATTTTGAACATACTTTTTTCCGTTAAAAAAAATTTTGAAATTTTTGATTTTTTTTTCCAAAAGAAAGTAAACATAATAAAGAGTTAACTGTCAAAAAAAAACTGAGCTAAAAAATTTTTTTCTTACTTTTTTTAGTGTTTGAAAACAAAAAATTGTTTTTTTCCGTTAAAAAAAATTTTGAAATTTTAGATTTTTTTTCCAAAAGAAAGTAAACATAATAAAGAGTTAACTGTCAAAAAAAAACTGAGCTAAAAATATTTTTTTCTTACTTTTTTTAGTGTTTGAAAACAAAAAATTTTTTTTTCCGTTAAAAAAAATTTTGAACATACTTTTTTCCGTTAAAAAAAATTTTGAAATTTTTGATTTTTTTTCCAAAAGAAAGTAAACATAATAAAGAGTTAACTGTCAAAAAAAAAACTGAGCTAAACAATTTTTTTCTTACTTTTTGTAGTCTTAGAATACAAAAAATTGTTTTTCTCCGTTAAAAAAAATTGTGAAATTTTTGATTTTTTTTCCAAAAGAAAGTAAACATAATAAAGAGTTAACTGTCAAAAAAAAAACTGAGCTAAAAAATTTTTTTCTTACTTTTTTTAGTGTTTGCATACAAAAAATTGTTTTTTTCCGTTAAAAAAAATTTTGAACATACTTTTTTCCGTTAAAAAAAATTGTGAAATTTTTGATTTTTTTCCCAAAAGAAAGTAAACATAATAAAGAGTTAACTGTCAAAAAAAAAACTGAGCTAAAAAATGTTTTTCTTCCTTTTTTTAGTTTGAAAACAAAAAATTTTTTTTTTCCGTTAGAAAAAATTTCGAACATACTTTTTTCCGTTAAAAAAAATTTTGAAATTTTTGATTTTTTTTCCAAAAGAAAGTAAACATAATAAAGAGTTAACTGTCAAAAAAAAACTGAGCTAAACAATTTTTTTCTTACTTTTTTTAGTGTTTGAAAACAAAAAATTGTTTTTTTCCGTTAAAAAAAATTTTGATCATACTTTTTTCCGTTAAAAAAAATTTTGAAATTTTTGATTTTCTTTCCAAAAGAAAGTAAACGCAATAAAGAGTTAACTGTCAAAAAAAAAACTGAGCAAAAAAATTTTTTTCTTACTTTTTTTAGTGTTTGAAAACAAAAAATTGTTTTTTTCCGTTAGAAAAAATTTTGAACATACTTTTTTTCGTTAAAAAAAATTTTGAAATTTTTAATTTTTTTTCCAAAAGAAAGTAAACATAATGAAGAGTTAACTGTCAAAAAAAAAACTGAGCTAAAAAATTTTTTCCTTACTTTTTTTAGTGTTGCAATACAAAAATGGTTTTTTTCCGTTAAAAAAAATTTTGAAATTTTTGATTTTTTTCCAAAAGAAAGTAAACATAATAAAGAGTTAACTGCCAAAAAAAAACTGAGCTAAAACATTTTTTTCCTACCTTTTTTAGTGTTTGAAAACAAAAAATTGTTTTTTTCCGTTAAAAAAAATTTTGAACATACTTTTTTCCGTTAAAAAAAATTTTGAAATTTTTGATTTTTTTTTCCAAAAGAAAGTAAACATAATAAAGAGTTAACTGTCAAAAAAAAACTGAGCTAAAAAATTTTTTTCTTACTTTTTTTAGTGTTTGAAAACAAAAAATTGTTTTTTTCCGTTAAAAAAAATTTTGAAATTTTAGATTTTTTTTCCAAAAGAAAGTAAACATAATAAAGAGTTAACTGTCAAAAAAAAACTGAGCTAAAAATATTTTTTTCTTACTTTTTTTAGTGTTTGAAAACAAAAAATTTTTTTTTCCGTTAAAAAAAATTTTGAACATACTTTTTTCCGTTAAAAAAAATTTTGAAATTTTTGATTTTTTTTCCAAAAGAAAGTAAACATAATAAAGAGTTAACTGTCAAAAAAAAAACTGAGCTAAACAATTTTTTTCTTACTTTTTGTAGTCTTAGAATACAAAAAATTGTTTTTCTCCGTTAAAAAAAATTGTGAAATTTTTGATTTTTTTTCCAAAAGAAAGTAAACATAATAAAGAGTTAACTGTCAAAAAAAAAACTGAGCTAAAAAATTTTTTTCTTACTTTTTTTAGTGTTTGCATACAAAAAATTGTTTTTTTCCGTTAAAAAAAATTTTGAACATACTTTTTTCCGTTAAAAAAAATTGTGAAATTTTTGATTTTTTTTCCAAAAGAAAGTAAACATAATAAAGAGTTAACTGTCAAAAAAAAAACTGAGCTAAAAAATTTTTTTCTTCCTTTTTTTAGTTTGAAAACAAAAAATTTTTTTTTTCCGTTAGAAAAAATTTCGAACATACTTTTTTCCGTTAAAAAAAATTTTGAAATTTTTGATTTTTTTTCCAAAAGAAAGTAAACATAATAAAGAGTTAACTGTCAAAAAAAAACTGAGCTAAACAATTTTTTTCTTACTTTTTTTAGTGTTTGAAAACAAAAAATTGTTTTTTTCCGTTAAAAAAAATTTTGATCATACTTTTTTCCGTTAAAAAAAATTTTGAAATTTTTGATTTTTTTTCCAAAAGAAAGTAAACATAATAAAGAGTGAACTGTCAAAAAAAAAACTGAGCTAAAAAATTTTTTTCTTACTTTTTTTAGTGTTTGCATACAAAAAATTGTTTTTTTCCGTTAAAAAAAATTTTGAACATACTTTTTTCCGTTAAAAAAAATTTTGAAATTTTTGATTTTTTTTCCAACAGAAAGTAAACATAATAAAGAGTTAACTGTCAAAAAAAAAAACTGAGCTAAACAATCTTTTTCTTACTTTTTGTAGTCTTAGAATACAAAAAATTGTTTTTCTCCGTTAAAAAAAATTGTGAAATTTTTGATTTTTCTTCCAAAAGAAAGTAAACATAATAAAGAGTTAACTGTCAAAAAAAAAAACTGAGCTAAAAAATTTTTTTCTTACTTTTTTTAGTGTTTGCATACAAAAAATTGTTTTTTTCCGTTAAAAAAAATTTTGAACATACTTTTTTCCGTTAAAAAAAATTTTGAAATTTTTGATTTTTTTTCCAACAGAAAGTAAACATAATAAAGAGTTAACTGTCAAAAAAAAACTAAGCTGAACAATTTTTTTCTTACCTTTTTTAGTGTTTCAATACTAAAAATTGTTTTTTTCCGTTAAAAAAAATTTTGAACATACTTTTTTCCGTTAAAAAAAAATTTTAAATTTTTGATTTTTTTTCCAAAAGAAAATAAACATAATAAAGAGTTAACTGTCAAAAAAAACCTGAGCCAAAAAATTTTTTTCTTCCTGTTTTTAGTGTTTGAAAACAAAAAATTGTTTTTTTCCGTTAGAAAAAATTTTGAACATACTTTTTCCCGTTAAAAAAAATTTTGAAATTTTTGATTTTTTTTCCAAAAGAAAGTAAATATAATAAAGAGTTAACTGTCAAAAAAAAACTGAACTAAAAAATTTTTTTCTTACTTTTTTTAGTGTTTCAAAACAAAAAATTGTTTTTTTCCGTTAGAAAAAATTTCGAACATACTTTTTTCCGTTAAAAACAATTTTGAAATTTGTGATTTTTTTTCCAAAAGAAAGTAAACATAATAAAGAGTTAACTGTCAAAAAAAAACCTGAGCTAAACAATTTTTTTCTTACTTTTTTTAGTGTTTGCAAACAAAAAATTGTTTTTTTCCGTTAAAAAAAATTTTGATCATACTTTTTTCCGTTAAAAAAAATTTTGAAATTTTTGATTTTCTTTCCAAAAGAAAGTAAACGCAATAAAGAGTTAACTGTCAAAAAAAAACTGAGCAAAAAAATTTTTTTCTTACTTTTTTTAGTGTTTGAAAACAAAAAATTGTTTTTTTCCGTTAGAAAAAATTTTGAACATACTTTTTTTCGCTAAAAAAAATTTTGAAATTTTTAATTTTTTTTCCAAAAGAAAGTAAACATAATAAAGAGTTAACTGTCAAAAAATAAACTGAGCTAAAAAATTTTTTCCTTACTTTTTTTAGTGTTGCAATACAAAAAATGGTTTTTTTCCGTTAAAAAAAATTTTGAACATACTTTTTTCCGTTAAAAAAAATTTTCAAATTTTTGATTTTTTTTCCAAACATAATAAAGAGTTAACTGTAAAAAAAAAACTGAGTTAAAAAATTGTTTTCTTCCTTTTTTTAGTGTTTGAAAACAAAAAAAGTTGTTTTTTTCCGTTAGCAAAAATTTTGAACATACTTTTTTTTTCCAAAAGAAAGTAAACATAATAAAGAGTTAAATGTCAAAAAAAAAAGCTGAGCTAAAAAATTTTTTTCTTCCTTTTTTTAGTGTTTGAAAACAAAAAATTGTTTTTTTCCGTTAGAAAAAATTTTGAACATACTTTTTTCCGTTAAAACAAATTTTGTAATTTTTGATTTTTTTTCCAAAAGAAAGTAAACCTAATAAAGAGTTAACTGTCAAAAAAAAAACTGAGCTAAAAAATTTTGTTCTTACTTTTTTTAGTGTTTGAAAACAAAAAATTGTTTTTTCCGTTAGAAAAAATTTTGAAATTTTTGATTTTTTTTCCAAAAGAAAGTAAACATAATAAAGAGTTAACTGTCAAAAAACTTTTTTCCGTTAAAAAAAATTTTGAAACTTTTGATTTTTTTCCAAAAGAAAGTAAACATAATAAAGAGTTAACCGTAAAAAAAAAAAAGCTGAGCTAAAAAATTTTTTTCTTCCTTTTTTTAGTGTTTGAAAACAAAAAATTGTTTTTTTCCGTTAGAAAAAATTTCGAACATACTTTTTTCCGTTAAAAAAAATTTTTAAATTTTTGATTTTTTTTTCAAAAGAAAGTAAACATAATATAGAGTTAACTGTCAAAAACAAACTGAGCTAAACAATTTTTTTCTTACTTTTTTTAGTGTTTGAAAACAAAAAATTGTTTTTTTCCGTTAAAAAAAATTTTTATCATACTTTTTTCCGTTAAAAAAAATTTTGAAATTTTTGATTTTCTTTCCAAAAGAAAGTAAACCCAATAAAGAGTTAACTGTCAAAAAAAAACTGAGCAAAAAAATTTTTTTCTTACTTTTTTTAGTGTTTGAAAACAAAAAATTGTTTTTTTCCGTTAGAAAAAATTTTGAACATACTTTTTTTCGTTAAAAAAAATTTTGAAATTTTTAATTTTTCTTCCAAAAGAAAGTAAACATAATAAAGAGTTAACTGTCAAAAAAAAACTGAGCTAAACAATTTTTTTCTTACTTTTTTTAGTGTTTCAATATAAAAAATTGTTTTTTCCCGTTAAAAAAAATTTTGAACATACTTTTTTCCGTTAAAAAAAATTTTGAAATTTTTGATTTTTTTTTCCAAAAGAAAGTAAACATAATAAAGAGTTAAATGTCAAAAAAAAAAGGTGAGCTAAAAAATTTTTTTCTTCCTTTTTTTAGTGTTTGAAAACAAAAAATTGTTTTTTTCCGTTAGAAAAAATTTTGAACATACTTTTTTCCGTTAAAACAAATTTTGTAATTTTTGATTTTTTTTCCAAAAGAAAGTAAACATAATAAAGAGTTAACTGTCAAAAAAAACTGAGCTAAAAAATTTTTTTCTTCCTTTTTTTAGTGTTTGAAAACAAAAAATTGTTTTTTTCCGTTAGAAAAAATTTCGAACATACTTTTTTCCGTTAAAAAAAATTTTGAAATTTTTGATTTTTTTTACAAAAGAAAGTAAACATAATAAAGAGTTAACTGTCAAAGAAAAAACTGAGCTAAACAATTTTTTTCTTACTTTTTTTAGTGTTTGAAAACAAAAAATTGTTTTTTTCCGTTAAAAAAAATTTTGATCATACTTTTTTCCGTTAAAAAAAATTTTGAAATTTTTGATTTTCTTTCCAAAAGAAAGTAAACGCAATAAAGAGTTAACTGTCAAAAAAAAACTGAGCAAAAAAATTTTTTTCTTACTTTTTTTAGTGTTTGAAAACAAAAAATTGTTTTTTTCCGTTAGAAAAAATTTTGAACATACTTTTTTTCGTTAAAAAAAATTTTGAAATTTTTAATTGTTTTTCCAAAAGAAAGTAAACATAATAAAGAGTTAACTGTCAAAAAAAAAACTGAGCTAAAAAATTTTTTCCTTACTTTTTTTAGTGTTGCAATACAAAAAATGGTTTTTTTCCGTTAAAAAAAATTTTGAACATACTTTTTTCCGTTAAAAAAAATTTTCAAATTTTTGATTTTTTTTCCAAACATAATAAAGAGTTAACTGTCAAAAAAAAACTGAGCTAAAAAATTTTTTTCTTCCTTTTTTTAGTGTTTGAAAACAAAAAATTGTTTTTTTCCGTTAGAAAAAGTTTTGAACATACTTTTTTCCGTTAAAAAAAATTTTGAAATTTTTGATTTTTTTTCCAAAAGAAAGTAAACATAATAAAGAGTTAAATGTCAAAAAAAAAAGCTGAGCTAAAAAATTTTTTTCTTCCTTTTTTTAGTGTTTGAAAACAAAAAATTGTTTTTTTCCGTTAGAAAAAATTTTGAACATACTTTTTTCCGTTAAAACAAATTTTGTAATTTTTGATTTTTTTTCCAAAAGAAAGTAAACATAATAAAGAGTTAACTGTCAAAAAAAAAACTGAGCTCAAAAATTTTTTTCTTACTTTTTTTAGTGTTTGAAAACAAAAAATTGTTTTTTTCCGTTAGAAAAAATTTTGAACATACTTTTTTCCGTTAAAAAAAATTTTGAAATTTTTGATTTTTTTTCCAAAAGAAAGTAAACATAATAAAGAGTTAACTGTCAAAAAACTTTTTTCCGTTAAAAAAAATTTTGAAATTTTTGATTTTTTTCCTAAAGAAAGTAAACATAATAAAGAGTTAACTGTAAAAAAAAAAGCTGAGCTAAAAAATTTTTTTCTTCCTTTTTTTAGTGTTTCAAAACAAAAAATTGTTTTTTTCCGTTAGAAAAAATTTCGAACATACTTTTTTCCGTTAAAAAAAATTTTGAAATTTTTGATTTTTTTTCCAAAAGAAAGTAAACATAATAAAGAGTTAACTGTCAAAAAAAAACTGAGCTAAACAATTTTTTTCCTACTTTTTTTAGTGTTTGAAAACAAAAAATTGTTTTTTTCCGTTAAAAAAAATTTTTATCATACTTTTTTCCGTTAAAAAAAATTTTGAAATTTTTGATTTTCTTTCCAAAAGAAAGTAAACGCAATAAAGAGTTAACTGTCAAAAAAAAACTGAGCAAAAAATTTTTTTTCTTACTTTTTTTAGTGTTTGAAAACAAAAAATTGTTTTTTTCCGTTAGAAAAAATTTTGAACATACTTTTTTTCGTTAAAAAAAATTTTGAAATTTTTAATTTTTTTTCCAAAAGAAAGTAAACATAATAAAGAGTTAACTGTCAAAAAAAAAACTGAGCTAAACAATTTTTTTCTTACTTTTTTTAGTGTTTGAATACAAAAAATTGTTTTTTCACGTTAAAAAAAATTTTGAACATACTTTTTTCCGTTATAAAGAATTTTGAAATTTTTGACTTTTTTTTCCAAAAGAAAGTAAACATAATAAAGAGTTAACTGTCAAAAAAAAAACTGAGCTAAAAAATTTTTTTCTTACTTTTTTTAGTGTTTGAAAACAAAAAATTGTTTTTTTCCGTTAGAAAAAATTTTGAACATAGTTTTTTCCGTTAAAAAAAATTTTGAAATTTTTGATTTTTTTTCCAAAAGAAAGTAAACATAATAAACAGTTAACTGTCGAAAAAAAAACTGAGCTAAAAAATTTTTTTCTTACTTTTTTTAGTGTTTCAAAACAAAAAATTGTTTTTTTCCGTTAGAAAAAATTTTGAACATAGTTTTTTCCGTTAAAAAAAATTTTGAAATTTTTGATTTTTTTTCCAAAAGAAAGTAAACATAATAAACAGTTAACTGTCGAAAAAAAAACTGAGCTAAACAATTTTTTTCTTACTTTTTTTAGTGTTTCAAAACAAAAAATTGTTTTTTTCTGTTAAAAATAATTTTGAAATTTTTGATTTTTTTTCCAAAAGAAAGTAAACATAATAAAGAGTTAACTGTCAGAACAAAAACTGAGCTAAAAAATTTTGTTCTTACTTTTATTAGTGTTTGAATACAAAAAAATGTTTTTTCCGTTAGAAAAAATTTTGAACATACTTTTTTCCGTTAAAAAAAATTTTGAAATTTTTGATTTTTTTTCCAAAAGAAAGTAAACATAATAAAGAGTTAACTGTCAAAAAAAAAAGCTGAGCTAAAAAATTTTTTTCTTCCTTTTTTTAGTGTTTGAAAACAAAAAGTTATTTTTTTCCGTTAGAAAAAATTTTGAACATACTTTTGCCCGTTAAAACAAATTTTGAAATTTTTGATTTTTTTTCCAAAAGAAAGTAAACATAATAAAGAGTTAACTGTCAAAAAAAAAAACTGAGCTAAAAAATTTTTTTCTTACTTTTTTTAGTGTTTGAAAACAAAAAATTGTTTTTTTTCGTTAGAAAAAATTTTGAGCATACTTTTTTCCGTTAAAAAAAATTTTGAAATTTTTAATTTTTTTTCCAAAAGAAAGTAAACATAATAAAGAGTGAACTGTCAAAAAAACAACTGAGCTAAAAAAATTTTTTCTTACTTTTTTTAATGTTTGAAAACAAAAATTGTTTTTTCCGTTAAAAAAAATTTTGAACATACTTTTTTCCGTTAAAAAAAATTTTGAAATTTTTGATTTTTTTTCCAACAGAAAGTAAACATAATAAAGAGTTAACTGTCAAAAAAAAACCTGAGCTAAAACATTTTTTTCTTACTTTTTTTAGTGTTTGAAAACAAAAAGTTGTTTTTTTCCGTTAGAAAAAATTTTGAACATACTTTTTCCCGTTAAAACAAATTTTGAAATTTTTGATTTTTTTTCCAAAAGAAAGTAAACATAATAAAGAGTTAACTGTAAAAAAAAAACTGAGCTAAAAAATTTTTTTCTTACTTTTTCTAGTGTGTGAAACCAAAAAATTGTTTTTTTCCGTTAAAAAAAATTTTGAACATACTTTTTTCCGTTAAACAAAATTTTGAAATTTTTAATTTTTTTCCCAAAAGAAAGTAAACATAATAAAGAGTTAACTGTCAAAAAAAAAACTGAGCTAAAAAATTTTTTTCTTACTTTTTTTAGTGTTTCAAACCAAAAAATTGTTTTTTTCCGTTAAAAAAAATTTTGAACATACTTTTTTCCGTTAAAAAAAATTTTGAAATTTTTGATTTTTTTTCCAAAAGAAAGTAAACATAATAAAGAGTTAACCGTAAAAAAAAAACTGAGCTAAAAAATGTTTTTCTTACTTTTTTTAGTGTTTCAAAACAAAAAATTGTTTTTTTCCGTTAAAAAAAAATTTGAACATACTTTTTTCCGTTAAACAAAATTTTGAAATTTTTAATTTTTTTCCCAAAAGAAAGTAAACATAATAAAGAGTTAACTGTCAAAAAAAAAACTGAGCTAAAAATTTTTTTCTTACTTTTTTTAGTGTTTCAAACCAAAAAATTGTTTTTTTCCGTTAAAAAAAATTTTGAACATACTTTTTTCCGTTAAAAAAAATTTTGAAATTTTTGATTTTTTTTCCAAAAGAAAGTAAACATAA
The DNA here is from genome assembly GCA_949715965.1 of Dysmachus trigonus. Taxonomy (NCBI): domain Eukaryota; kingdom Metazoa; phylum Arthropoda; class Insecta; order Diptera; family Asilidae; genus Dysmachus; species Dysmachus trigonus. The sequence goes on from OX454320.1 coordinate 53,296,733, forward strand.
TAAAGAGTTAACCGTAAAAAAAAAACTGAGCTAAAAAATGTTTTTCTTACTTTTTTTAGTGTTTCAAAACAAAAAATTGTTTTTTTCCGTTAAAAAAAAATTTGAACATACTTTTTTCCGTTAAACAAAATTTTGAAATTTTTAATTTTTTTCCCAAAAGAAAGTAAACATAATAAAGAGTTAACTGTCAAAAAAAAGCTAAGCTAAAAAATTTTTTTCTTACTTTTTCTAGTGTGTGAAACCAAAAAATTGTTTTTTTCCGTTAAAAAAAATTTTGAACATACTTTTTTCCGTTAAACAAAATTTTGAAATTTTTAATTTTTTTCCCAAAAGAAAGTAAACATAATAAAGAGTTAACTGTCAAAAAAAAAACTGAGCTAAAAAATTTTTTTCTTACTTTTTTTAGTGTTTGAAACCAAAAAATTGTTTTTTTCCGTTAAAAAAAATTTTGAACATACTTTTTTCCGTTAAAAAAAATTTTGAAATTTTTGATTTTTTTTCCAAAAGAAAGTAAACATAATAAAGAGTTAACCGTAAAAAAAAAACTGAGCTAAAAAATGTTTTTCTTACTTTTTTTAGTGTTTCAAAACAAAAAATTGTTTTTTTCCGTTAAAAAAAAATTTGAACATACTTTTTTCCGTTAAAAAAAATTTTGAAATTTTTGATTTTTTTCCCAAAAGAAAGTAAACATAATAAAGAGTTAACTGTCAAAAAAAAAACTGAGCTAAAAAATTTTTTTCTTACTTTTTTTAGTGTTTGCAACCAAAAAATTGTTTTTTTCCGTTAAAAAAAATTTTGAACATACTTTTTTCCGTTAAAAAAAATTTTGAAATTTTTGATTTTTTTCCAAAAGAAAGTAAACATAATAAAGAGTTAACTGTAAAAAAAAAACTGAGCTAAAACATTTTTTTCTTCCTTTTTTTAGTGTTTCAAAACAAAAAATTGTTTTTTTCCGTTAGAAATAATTTCGAACATACTTTTTTCCGTTAAAAAAAATTTTGAAATTTTTGATTTTTTTTCCAACAGAAAGTAAATATAATAAAGAGTTAACTGTCAAAAAAAAACCTGAGCTAACACATTTTTTTCTTACTTTTTTTAGTGTTTGAAAACAAAAAGTTGTTTTTTTCCGTTAGAAAAAATTTTGAACATACTTTTTCCCGTTAAAACAAATTTTGAAATTTTTGATTTTTTTTCCAAAAGAAAGTAAACATAATAAAGAGTTAACTGTAAAAAAAAAACTGAGCTAAACAATTTTTTTCTTACTTTTTCTAGTGTGTGAAACCAAAAAATTGTTTTTTTCCGTTAAAAAAAATTTTGAACATACTTTTTTCCGTTAAACAAAATTTTGAAATTTTTAATTTTTTTCCCAAAAGAAAGTAAACATAATAAAGAGTTAACTGTCAAAAAAAAAACTGAGCTAAACAATTTTTTTCTTACTTTTTTTAGTGTTTGCAACCAAAAAATTGTTTTTTTCCGTTAAAAAAAATTTTGAACATACTTTTTTCCGTTAAAAAAAATTTTGAAATTTTTGATTTTTTTTCCAAAAGAAAATAAACATAATAAAGATGTTGGTGATCACGTACGCTTTTCGTTTACGACCATCACCCTATCTACGGGGAAATCAGCGTACTCTTTGCTTTTACGTTTTGTTTCAATTGCAGTCAAGCTGTTGTTCGCGATTGTTTTACTTTTCAATCTTTTCTGTATTTTGGGTTAATAAATCGGTTATTTAAAATTTAGGCGAGTGTTTCGTTTCCATTTGTCACCAAACCTCTAACAGGTTATGGGCCCAGACAAATAAACACGCGGGTCTGAATAAACAAAAGAAAATAACCTCCACTTGATCGGTCAGCATTTTAGAGAACGGCGTGTCGGCGCGGCAGCCATCTTGTCCTTTCGAGAAGCTTCGAGGCGAAGCAAGAAAGAACAAAGGAAGCGTTCTTGGACATTGTGTACCCGATCGTTAGTAAAAAAAAAAATAAAATAAAATAAAAAAGGTTTATCGCGAGTGTTTCGCACAATAACACACGTGGCGATAAATAAAAGTGAGGACATGAGTTGGAACGGTTCGGTGCGTATCGAGGCCCTAGGCCGAGATAACTACGATATGTGGAAATTGAGGATGCGTGCTGTTTTGGTCAAGAACGGCTTGTGGGGCTACGTCTACGGAAAACTGACCAAACCCGATCCGGCAGCGGACAAAGACGTCGACGAAAACGACGTGCAAGAGTGGTTGACGAACGACGAGAAAGCTCTGTGCGACATCTCCCTAGCGCTCAGTGACCACCAGCTGGCAGCAGTGAAAAAGTGTGAGACATCTCGCGAAATGTGGCTCAAGCTGGAAAGGGTGAATGTGTCGAAGGGGCCGGCTCGCAAGGCCGCGTTGCTCAAAAGTCTCATGATGCAAAAGATGGCAGAAGGTAGCGATGTACGCGATCATCTTAACGAATTTTTTGGAAACGTCGACAAGCTGTCCGAAATGGACGTCAAGCTGGATCCGGACCAACTCGCTATCCAGCTGCTGTACAGCTTGCCTCCCAGTTTCGAAATTTTTCGGACCGCCATCGAAAGTCGAGACGAACTGCCAACCGTTGAGAGCCTGCGCACCAAAATAGTCGAGGAAAACGACGCGAGAAACAACATCTCATCGGCTGCGGAAGGTGCCATGTTCGCGAAGAGGAATGGTCCCGGTAAAAAGTCTCGACCGAAGCCAGCTCGAAACTCGAACGAGAAGAGCAACAAGGGCGACAAGGACACTTTCTTTCCCTACAAGTGCTCAAAGTGCGGGATTAAGGGACACAAGGCGGCTGACTGCAAGGGGAAGGGCAAGAAAAGCAAGGTGCAAGACGCGTCATTTCTCGCGACATTGGAGGAGAGCGACACATGCCAAATCGCAACGAGCGGCGTCAAAGACGTTTGGTGCCTCGATAGCGGGTGCACTTCCCACCTGTGTGGCGACGCGACGAGATTCACCGAGCTGGACGAAAGCGAAACGGGAAGGCTGAAATTGGCAAGCAGTGCAACGGCGGAGATAAGGGCGAAAGGAACGGCGAAAATTGCGACTAGCGTGGATGGCCAGCAGCGCAAAGTAACCCTCAATGAGGTACTGCACGTTCCCGAGACCCGGACCAATCTTCTGTCGGTGTCGAAGATCACTAATCACGGCTACTCCGTCGTTTTCGACAAAGAAAAAGCGGAGATTTTTGATCGAGATGGTGTAACGCACATGATTGCAAATCGCAAGGACAACCTGTACCTCGTACAGGCCACCCCCGTCGAAAGATGTCAGAACGCAGTATCTGGAGCGGATCGAGACGAGAAGTTGGCACAACTTTGGCATCGTCGGATGGGTCACCTCAACTTTCGCGACCTCATCGCAGCTACGAGGAGCGGAGCTGTCCGTGGATTGGAGCTGAAGGGAAACTTGGACGACATCGTCTGTGACATTTGCACCAAGTGCAAAATGACGTGCAGGCCTTTCCCGAAGGAATCACTTCGTGTGACTTCAAAGCTCGAGGTCATTCACACGGACGTCTGCGGCCCTACTCGTGTTGCATCGCACTCCGGCTCCCGATACGTAATCACGTTCACGGACGACTATTCGAGATGGAAGTGCGGTTCATGAAGGCGAAGAGCGAAGCGTTCCAGATGTTCCGCGAGTACAAGGCCCTCGTCGAGAAGCAGCACGGACTGAAAATAAAGTGCGTCCGATCCGACAACGGCCGTGAGTATGATAACAGGGAATTCAACGATTTCCTGAAGTCTGAGGGCATCCGACGCGAATTCACGACGACACACACGCCCGAGCAGAACGGCGTATCCGAGAGAAAGAATCGGACTCTCGAGGAAGGAGGTCGATGTCTGATGCTGCAATCCGGATTACCTAAATCGTTCTGGGCGGAAGCGGTTAACACTGCTAACTATCTGAGGAATCGATGCCCAACCAAGAAGTTGAACGGGAAAACGCCTTTCGAACTTTGGCACGACAGGGAGCCGACCGCAGGTCATCTGCGGGATTTTGGAAGCAAGGTGTTTTGCCTCGACAAAACCCCAAACAAGGGGAAGTTTGATCGCCGTTCGAAGGAGGGCATCCTGGTAGGCTACTCGGAGCTGTCAAAGGCTTATCGGATCTGGATTCCTGAAACGAGGACAACGGAGGTCACCAGAGATGTTGTTTTCCGAGAGGAGATGGTCGAGTACGACGGGACGGTCGAAGACATATTTCCGCAGGATAGTCGGGATGAGGTTCGTGTTGAGCCGAACAAGCAAGTTCACGAGTTGGAGTTTGAACTTCTCCCGATAGAAAAAAGACGGTCTGAGCGGAGAGTCGTGCGAGATCAGCCTGATGACAGCGACGAGTTGGAATTTCCTGAAGGCTTCCGAGGTTTTCCACCTGATGACAACGACGAGTTGGAATTTCCTGAGGGCTTCCGAGGTTTTCCACCTGATGAAATCGATGATCTGGACCAAGAGGAACGACCGGTAGAGCAACCAGAAACTCCATCTGCGGAACAACAAGTAGCGCCATCTACGAGAGGACCAGGACGACCAAGGTTGGTTAGAACGGGCCAGCGCGGACGACCGCGTAAACTGTACTGTGTCAAATCAGGGGAAGCAGCGAACGTCGCGGAGATTCCGGTGAATCAGGCGATTTCTGGTGAGGACTCGGCGGAATGGCTAGAAGCAATGGCAGATGAGGCTATTGCGTTAATCCGGAACAACACGTGGAAGCTGGTCGGGCGTCCTAAAGTACAACGTGTTATAGGCAGCAGATTTGTTCTGCGCAATATGCACAACGCCGACGGTACCATCAGCAAGCGAAAAGCGCGCGTGGTCGCGCGAGGTTTCACGCAGAGGCCGGGAATCGAGTTTCACGACACGTTTGCCCCGGTCGCAAGGCTGAGCACGATCAGAACTTCGGTGGCGATAGCTGTTCAGGAGAATCTGAAAATACGGCAACTGGACGTGAAGACGGCGTATTTGAACGGAAAGGTCGAGGAACAGATTTTCATGGAGACACCGGGACACTTCAAGGACGTTTTGGCCTACATCGTACAAGACGAGAAGATCGACGAAGATGTGAGGATGAAGGCGGAGGAGATGCTGAGGAAGTTGACCAATCACGACGTGGTTTGCCTGCTGGACAAAGCGCTCTACGGCTTGAAGCAGGCGGGGCGTGCTTGGTACCACTGTATTGATGGAGAGATGATGAACCTTAAGGCTATTTGTTCCGATGCAGATCCCTGCCTGTACTTCATCGGACCAGTCGAGGACAGGACCCACATCATCATCTACGTGGACGATATTTTGATCATGTCCCGTACAGATGCGAAGATTAATGGGGTGAGAGATTTCCTGAACACCAAGTTCGAAATCAAGGACTTAGGCGACGTGCGATATTGCTTGGGGCTTGAGTTCGAGAGAGGTGCCAACGAGATGAAGATTTGCCAGAGAGGATATATCGACGAGGTCTTGAAAAGGTTTGGCATGACAGAATGCAGGCCTGTCGGCACACCCATGGAGCCGGGAACGAAGCTGCGCAAGGACGAGAAGTCTGGTGAGTTAGCTGAGAGCGTCCCCTACCGCCAACTGGTAGGAGCTCTAATGTACCTGTCAGTGGGCACAAGGCCGGACATATCCCACGCGGTGAGTGCTTTATCGCAGTTCAACGACTGCCACGAGGAACAGCACTGGCAGGCTGCGAAGCGTGTTTTGCGATATCTCGCAAAAACCCGCGACCTGGGTCTCCTGTTCTCCAAGTCTGATGATCCAGCAGCAACGTTCGTGGACGCCGACTGGGGGAACTGCATCGTGGACCGAAAGTCGTACACGGGGTAAGCGTTCATTATGAGCGGCGCAGCGGTAAGCTGGGAGTCCCGGAAGCAACCAACGGTGGCATTGTCATCGACAGAGGCCGAATACATGGCTCTGTCAGACGCAACGAAAGAAGCCTTGTACATGAGAAGGCTGCTCGGCGACTTTGGAAGGCGACTCGATGCCGTTCCACTACGAAACGACAACATCGGTGCACAGAAGCTCGTGTCGAATCCCATGTTTCACTCGAGGACGAAGCATATCGACATTCGACATCACTCCGTCCGAGATGCTAAAAAGAGAGGGATGATTTCGATCGAGTACACACCGACGGACGAGATGCCCGCCGATGTACTGACAAAGGGATTGTCAAGGCCGAAACACGATAAATGTGTTCAAGGTCTCGGTCTGGGATCCCGTGGACCAGGATAACTCGGCGGTTTTCTCCGGCTGTTGGTCGAGGGGAAGTGTTGGTGATCACGTACGCTTTTCGTTTACGACCATCACCCTATCTACGGGGGCATCAGCGTACTCTTTGCTTTTACGTTTTGTTTCAATTGCAGTCAAGCTGTTGTTCGCGATTGTCTTACTTTTCAATCTTTTCTGTATTTTGGGTTAATAAATCGGTTATTTAAAATTTAGGCGAGTGTTTCGTTTCCATTTGTCACCAAACCTCTAACAAAAGAGTTAACTGTCAAAAAAAACCCTGAGCTAAAAAATTTTTTTCTTACTTTTTTTAGTGTTTGAAAACAAAAAATGGTTTTTTTCCGTTAGAAAAAATTTTGAACATACTTTTTTCCGTTAAAAAAATTTTTAAATTTTTAATTTTTTTTCCAAAAGAAAGTAAACATAATAAAGAGTGAACTGTCAAAAAAATAACTGAGCTAAAAAATTTTTTTCTTACTTTTTTTAATGTTTGAAAACAAAAAAATTTTTTTTTCCGTTAAAAAAAATTTTGAACATACTTTTTTCCGTTAAAAAAAATTTTTAAATTTTTGATTTTTTTTCCAACAGAAAGTAAACATAATAAAGAGTTAACTGTCAAAAAAAACCTGAGCTAAAACATTTTTTTCTTACTTTTTTTAGTGTTTGAAAACAAAAAGTTGTTTTTTTCCGTTAGAAAAAATTTTGAAATTTTTGATTTTTTTTCCAAAAGAAAGTAAACATAATAAAGAGTTAACTGTCAAAAAACAAACTGAGCTAAAACATTTTTTTCTTACTTTTTTTAGTGTTTGAAAACAAAAAGTTGTTTTTTTCCGTTAGAAAAAATTTTGAACATACTTTTTCCCGTTAAAACAAATTTTGAAATTTTTGATTTTTTTTCCAAAAGAAAGTAAACATAATAAAGAGTTAACTGTCAAAAAAAAAAACTGAGCTAAAAAATTTTTTTCTTACTTTTTTTAGTGTTTGAAAACAAAAAATTGTTTTTTTTCGTTAGAAAAAATTTTGAACATACTTTTTTCCGTTAAAAAAAATTTTGAAATTTTTAATTTTTTTTCCAAAAGAAAGTAAACATAATAAAGAGTGAACTGTCAAAAAAACAACTGAGCTAAAAAATTTTTTTCTTACTTTTTTTAATGTTTGAAAACAAAAATTGTTTTTTCCGTTAAAAAAAATTTTGAACATACTTTTTTCCGTTAAAAAAAATTTTGAAATTTTTGATTTTTTTTCCAACAGAAAGTAAACATAATAAAGAGTTAACTGTCAAAAAAAAACCTGAGCTAAAACATTTTTTTCTTACTTTTTTTAGTGTATGAAAACAAAAAGTTGTTTTTTTCCGTTAGAAAAAATTTTGAACATACTTTTTCCCGTTAAAACAAATTTTGAAATTTTTGATTTTTTTGCCAAAAGAAAGTAAACATAATAAAGAGTTAACTGTAAAAAAAAAAACTGAGCTAAAAAATTTTTTTCTTACTTTTTCTAGTGTGTCAAACCAAAAAATTGTTTTTTTCCGTTAAAAAAAAATTTGAACATACTTTTTTCCGTTAAACAAAATTTTGAAATTTTTAATTTTTTTCCCAAAAGAAAGTAAACATAATAAAGAGTTAACTGTCAAAGAAAAAACTGAGCTAAAAAATTTTTTTCTTACTTTTTTTAGTGTTTGAAACCAAAAAATTGTTTTTTTCCGTTAAAAAAAATTTTGAACACACTTTTTACCGTTAAAAAAAATTTTGAAATTTTTGATTTTTTTCCAAAAGAAAGTAAACATAATAAAGAGTTAACTGTAAAAAAAAAACTGAGCTAAAAAATGTTTTTCTTACTTTTTTTAGTGTTTCAAAACAAAAAATTGTGTTTTTCCGTTAAAAAAAATTTTGAACATACTTTTTTCCGTTAAAAAAAATTTTGAAATTTTTGATTTTTTTTCCAAAAGAAAGTAAACATAATAAAGAGTTAACTGTCAAAAAAAACTGAGCTAAACAATTTTTTTCTTACTTTTTTTAGTGTTCGAAAACAAAAAATTGTTTTTTTCCGTTAAAAAAAATTTTTATCATACTTTTTTCCGTTAAAAAAAATTTTGAAATTTTTGATTTTCTTTCCAAAAGAAAGTAAACGCAATAAAGAGTTAACTGTCAAAAAAAAACTGAGCAAAAAAATTTTTTTCTTACTTTTTTTAGTGTTTGAAAACAAAAAAATGTTTTTTTCCGTTAGAAAAAATTTTGAACATACTTTTTTTCGTTAAAAAAAATTTTGAAATTTTTAATTTTTTTCCAAAAGAAAGTAAACATAATAAAGAGTTAACTGTCAAAAAAAAAAACTGAGCTAAACAATTTTTTTCTTACTTTTTTTAGTGTTTCAATACAAAAAATTGTTTTTTCCCGTTAAAAAAAATTTTGAACATACTTTTTTCCGTTATAAAAAATTTTGAAATTTTTGACTTTTTTTTCCAAAAGAAAGTAAACATAATAAAGAGTTAACTGTCAAAAAAAAAATTAGCTAAAAAATGTTTTTCTTACTTTTTTTAGTGTTTCAAAACAAAAAATTGTTTTTTTCCGTTAGAAAAAATTTTGAACATACTTTTTTCCGTTAAAAAACATTTTGAAATTTTTGATTTTTTTTCCAAAAGAAAGTAAACATAATAAAGAGTGAACTGTCAAAAAAAAAACTGAGCTAAAAAATTTTTTTCTTACTTTTTTTAGTGTTTGCATACAAAAAATTGTTTTTTTCCGTTAAAAAAAATTTTGAACATACTTTTTTCCGTTAAAAAAAATTTTGAAATTTTTGATTTTTTTTCCAAAAGAAAGTAAACATAATAAAGAGTGAACTGTCAAAAAAAAAACTGAGCTAAAAAATTTTTTTCTTACTTTTTTTAGTGTTTGAAAACAAAAAATTGTTTTTTTCCGTTAGAAAAAATTTTGAACATACTTTTTTCCGTTAAAAAAAATTTTGAAATTTTTGATTTTTTTTTCCAAAAGAAAGTAAACATAATAAAGAGTTAAATGTCAAAAAAAAAAGGTGAGCTAAAAAATTTTTTTCTTCCTTTTTTTAGTGTTTGAAAACAAAAAATTATTTTTTTCCGTTAGAAAAAATTTTGAACATACTTTTTTCCGTTAAAACAAATTTTGTAATTTTTGATTTTTTTTCCAAAAGAAAGTAAACATAATAAAGAGTTAACTGTCAAAAAAAACTGAGCTAAAAAATTTTTTTCTTCCTTTTTTTAGTGTTTGAAAACAAAAAATTGTTTTTTTCCGTTAGAAAAAATTTCGAACATACTTTTTTCCGTTAAAAAAAATTTTGAAATTTTTAATTTTTTTCCAAAAGAAAGTAAACATAATAAAGAGTTAACTGTCAAAAAAAAAAACTGAGCTAAACAATTTTTTTCTTACTTTTTTTAGTGTTTCAATACAAAAAATTGTTTTTTCCCGTTAAAAAAAATTTTGAACATACTTTTTTCCGTTATAAAAAATTTTGAAATTTTTGACTTTTTTTTCCAAAAGAAAGTAAACATAATAAAGAGTTAACTGTCAAAAAAAAAATGAGCTAAAAAATTTTTTTCTTACTTTTTTTAGTGTTTCAAAACAAAAAATTGTTTTTTTCCGTTAGAAAAAATTTTGAACATACTTTTTTCCGTTAAAAAACATTTTGAAATTTTTGATTTTTTTTCCAAAAGAAAGTAAACATAATAAAGAGTTAACTGTCAAAAAAAAACTGAGCTAAACAATTTTTTTTTTACTTTTTTTAGTGTTTGAAAACAAAAAATTGTTTTTTTCCGTTAAAAAAAATTTTTATCATACTTTTTTCCGTTAAAAAAAATTTTGAAATTTTTGATTTTCTTTCCAAAAGAAAGTAAACGCAATAAAGAGTTAACTGTAAAAAAAAAACTGAGCAAACAAATTTTTTTCTTACTTTTTTTAGTGTTTGAAAACAAAAAATTGTTTTTTTCCGTTAGAAAAAATTTTGAACATACTTTTTTTCGTTAAAAAAAATTTTGAAATTTTTAATTTTTTTTCCAAAAGAAAGTAAACATAATAAAGAGTTAACTGTCAAAAAAAAAACTGAGCTAAACAATTTTTTTCTTACTTTTTTTAGTGTTTGAATACAAAAAATTGTTTTTTCCCGTTAAAAAAAATTTTGAACATACTTTTTTCCGTTATAAAAAATTTTGAAATTTTTGACTTTTTTTTCCAAAAGAAAGTAAACATAATAAAGAGTTAACTGTCAAAAAAAAAACTGAGCTAAAAAATTTTTTTCTTACTTTTTTTAGTGTTTGAAAACAAAAAATTGTTTTTTTCCGTTAGAAAAAATTTTGAACATAGTTTTTTCCGTTAAAAAAAATTTTGAAATTTTTGATTTTTTTTCCAAAAGAAAGTAAACATAATAAACAGTTAACTGTCGAAAAAAAAACTGAGCTAAACAATTTTTTTCTTACTTTTTTTAGTGTTTGAATACAAAAAATTGTGTTTTTCTGTTAAAAATAATTTTGAAATTTTTGATTTTTTTTCCAAAAGAAAGTAAACATAATAAAGAGTTAACTGTCAGAACAAAAACTGAGCTAAAAAATTTTGTTCTTACTTTTATTAGTGTTTGAATACAAAAAAATGTTTTTTCCGTTAGAAAAAATTTTGAACATACTTTTTTCCGTTAAAAAAAATTTTGAAATTTTTGATTTTTTTTCCAAAAGAAAGTAAACATAATAAAGAGTTAACTGTCAAAAAAAAAAGCTGAGCTAAAAAATTTTTTTCTTCCTTTTTTTAGTGTTTGAAAACAAAAAATGGTTTTTTTCCGTTAGAAAAAATTTTGAACATACTTTTTTCCGTTAAAAAAAATTTTGAAATTTTTGATTTTTTTTCCAAAAGAAAGTAAACATAATAAAGAGTTAACTGTCAAAAAAAAAACTGAGCTAAAAAATTTTTTTCTTACTTTTTTTAGTGTTTGAAAACAAAAAATTGTTTTTTTCCGTTACAAAAAAATTTTGAACATACTTTTTGCGTTAAAAAAAATTTTGAAATTTTTGATTTTTTTCCAAAAGAAAGTAAACATAATAAAGAGTTAACTGTAAAAAAAAAACTGAGCTAAAAAATTTTTTTCTTACTTTTTTTAGTGTTTCAAAACAAAAAATTGTTTTTTTCCGTTAGAAAAAATTTTGAACATAGTTTTTTCCGTTAAAAAAAATTTTGAAATTTTTGATTTTTTTTCCGAAAGAAAGTAAACATAATAAACAGTTAACTGTCGAAAAAAAAACTGAGCTAAACAATTTTTTTCTTACTTTTTTTAGTGTTTCAAAACAAAAAATTGTTTTTTTCTGTTAAAAATAATTTTGAAATTTTTGATTTTTTTTCCAAAAGAAAGTAAACATAATAAAGAGTTAACTGTCAGAACAAAAACTGAGCTAAAAAATTTTGTTCTTACTTTTATTAGTGTTTGAATACAAAAAAATGTTTTTTCCGTTAGAAAAAATTTTGAACATACTTTTTTCCGTTAAAAAAAATTTTGAAATTTTTGATTTTTTTTCCAAAAGAAAGTAAACATAATAAAGAGTTAACTGTCAAAAAAAAAAGCTGAGCTAAAAAATTTTTTTCTTCCTTTTTTTAGTGTTTGAAAACAAAAAGTTATTTTTTTCCGTTAGAAAAAATTTTGAACATACTTTTGCCCGTTAAAACAAATTTTGAAATTTTTGATTTTTTTTCCAAAAGAAAGTAAACATAATAAAGAGTTAACTGTCAAAAAAAAAAACTGAGCTAAAAAATTTTTTTCTTACTTTTTTTAGTGTTTGAAAACAAAAAATTGTTTTTTTTCGTTAGAAAAAATTTTGAGCATACTTTTTTCCGTTAAAAAAAATTTTGAAATTTTTAATTTTTTTTCCAAAAGAAAGTAAACATAATAAAGAGTGAACTGTCAAAAAAACAACTGAGCTAAAAAAATTTTTTCTTACTTTTTTTAATGTTTGAAAACAAAAATTGTTTTTTCCGTTAAAAAAAATTTTGAACATACTTTTTTCCGTTAAAAAAAATTTTGAAATTTTTGATTTTTTTTCCAACAGAAAGTAAACATAATAAAGAGTTAACTGTCAAAAAAAAACCTGAGCTAAAACATTTTTTTCTTACTTTTTTTAGTGTTTGAAAACAAAAAGTTGTTTTTTTCCGTTAGAAAAAATTTTGAACATACTTTTTCCCGTTAAAACAAATTTTGAAATTTTTGATTTTTTTTCCAAAAGAAAGTAAACATAATAAAGAGTTAACTGTAAAAAAAAAACTGAGCTAAAAAATTTTTTTCTTACTTTTTCTAGTGTGTGAATCCAAAAAATTGTTTTTTTCCGTTAAAAAAAATTTTGAACATACTTTTTTCCGTTAAACAAAATTTTGAAATTTTTAATTTTTTTCCCAAAAGAAAGTAAACATAATAAAGAGTTAACTGTCAAAAAAAAAACTGAGCTAAAAAATTTTTTTCTTACTTTTTTTAGTGTTTCAAACCAAAAAATTGTTTTTTTCCGTTAAAAAAAATTTTGAACATACTTTTTTCCGTTAAAAAAAATTTTGAAATTTTTGATTTTTTTTCCAAAAGAAAGTAAACATAATAAAGAGTTAACCGTAAAAAAAAAACTGAGCTAAAAAATGTTTTTCTTACTTTTTTTAGTGTTTCAAAACAAAAAATTGTTTTTTTCCGTTAAAAAAAAATTTGAACATACTTTTTTCCGTTAAACAAAATTTTGAAATTTTTAATTTTTTTCCCAAAAGAAAGTAAACATAATAAAGAGTTAACTGTCAAAAAAAAAACTGAGCTAAAAATTTTTTTCTTACTTTTTTTAGTGTTTCAAACCAAAAAATTGTTTTTTTCCGTTAAAAAAAATTTTGAACATACTTTTTTCCGTTAAAAAAAATTTTGAAATTTTTGATTTTTTTTCCAAAAGAAAGTAAACATAATAAAGAGTTAACCGTAAAAAAAAAACTGAGCTAAAAAATGTTTTTCTTACTTTTTTTAGTGTTTCAAAACAAAAAATTGTTTTTTTCCGTTAAAAAAAAATTTGAACATACTTTTTTCCGTTAAACAAAATTTTGAAATTTTTAATTTTTTTCCCAAAAGAAAGTAAACATAATAAAGAGTTAACTGTCAAAAAAAAGCTAAGCTAAAAAATTTTTTTCTTACTTTTTCTAGTGTGTGAAACCAAAAAATTGTTTTTTTCCGTTAAAAAAAATTTTGAACATACTTTTTTCCGTTAAACAAAATTTTGAAATTTTTAATTTTTTTCCCAAAAGAAAGTAAACATAATAAAGAGTTAACTGTCAAAAAAAAAACTGAGCTAAAAAATTTTTTTCTTACTTTTTTTAGTGTTTGAAACCAAAAAATTGTTTTTTTCCGTTAAAAAAAATTTTGAACATACTTTTTTCCGTTAAAAAAAATTTTGAAATTTTTGATTTTTTTTCCAAAAGAAAGTAAACATAATAAAGAGTTAACCGTAAAAAAAAAACTGAGCTAAAAAATGTTTTTCTTACTTTTTTTAGTGTTTCAAAACAAAAAATTGTTTTTTTCCGTTAAAAAAAAATTTGAACATACTTTTTTCCGTTAAAAAAAATTTTGAAATTTTTGATTTTTTTCCCAAAAGAAAGTAACATAAGAGTTAACTGTCAAAAAAAAAACTGAGCTAAAAAATTTTTTTCTTACTTTTTTTAGTGTTTGCAACCAAAAAATTGTTTTTTTCCGTTAAAAAAAATTTTGAACATACTTTTTTCCGTTAAAAAAAATTTTGAAATTTTTGATTTTTTTCCAAAAGAAAGTAAACATAATAAAGAGTTAACTGTAAAAAAAAAACTGAGCTAAAACATTTTTTTCTTCCTTTTTTTAGTGTTTCAAAACAAAAAATTGTTTTTTTCCGTTAGAAATAATTTCGAACATACTTTTTTCCGTTAAAAAAAATTTTGAAATTTTTGATTTTTTTTCCAACAGAAAGTAAATATAATAAAGAGTTAACTGTCAAAAAAAAACCTGAGCTAACACATTTTTTTCTTACTTTTTTTAGTGTTTGAAAACAAAAAGTTGTTTTTTTCCGTTAGAAAAAATTTTGAACATACTTTTTCCCGTTAAAACAAATTTTGAAATTTTTGATTTTTTTTCCAAAAGAAAGTAAACATAATAAAGAGTTAACTGTAAAAAAAAAACTGAGCTAAACAATTTTTTTCTTACTTTTTCTAGTGTGTGAAACCAAAAAATTGTTTTTTTCCGTTAAAAAAAATTTTGAACATACTTTTTTCCGTTAAACAAAATTTTGAAATTTTTAATTTTTTTCCCAAAAGAAAGTAAACATAATAAAGAGTTAACTGTCAAAAAAAAAACTGAGCTAAACAATTTTTTTCTTACTTTTTTTAGTGTTTGCAACCAAAAAATTGTTTTTTTCCGTTAAAAAAAATTTTGAACATACTTTTTTCCGTTAAAAAAAATTTTGAAATTTTTGATTTTTTTTCCAAAAGAAAATAAACATAATAAAGATGTTGGTGATCACGTACGCTTTTCGTTTACGACCATCACCCTATCTACGGGGAAATCAGCGTACTCTTTGCTTTTACGTTTTGTTTCAATTGCAGTCAAGCTGTTGTTCGCGATTGTTTTACTTTTCAATCTTTTCTGTATTTTGGGTTAATAAATCGGTTATTTAAAATTTAGGCGAGTGTTTCGTTTCCATTTGTCACCAAACCTCTAACAGGTTATGGGCCCAGACAAATAAACACGCGGGTCTGAATAAACAAAAGAAAATAACCTCCACTTGATCGGTCAGCATTTTAGAGAACGGCGTGTCGGCGCGGCAGCCATCTTGTCCTTTCGAGAAGCTTCGAGGCGAAGCAAGAAAGAACAAAGGAAGCGTTCTTGGACATTGTGTACCCGATCGTTAGTAAAAAAAAAAATAAAATAAAATAAAAAAGGTTTATCGCGAGTGTTTCGCACAATAACACACGTGGCGATAAATAAAAGTGAGGACATGAGTTGGAACGGTTCGGTGCGTATCGAGGCCCTAGGCCGAGATAACTACGATATGTGGAAATTGAGGATGCGTGCTGTTTTGGTCAAGAACGGCTTGTGGGGCTACGTCTACGGAAAACTGACCAAACCCGATCCGGCAGCGGACAAAGACGTCGACGAAAACGACGTGCAAGAGTGGTTGACGAACGACGAGAAAGCTCTGTGCGACATCTCCCTAGCGCTCAGTGACCACCAGCTGGCAGCAGTGAAAAAGTGTGAGACATCTCGCGAAATGTGGCTCAAGCTGGAAAGGGTGAATGTGTCGAAGGGGCCGGCTCGCAAGGCCGCGTTGCTCAAAAGTCTCATGATGCAAAAGATGGCAGAAGGTAGCGATGTACGCGATCATCTTAACGAATTTTTTGGAAACGTCGACAAGCTGTCCGAAATGGACGTCAAGCTGGATCCGGACCAACTCGCTATCCAGCTGCTGTACAGCTTGCCTCCCAGTTTCGAAATTTTTCGGACCGCCATCGAAAGTCGAGACGAACTGCCAACCGTTGAGAGCCTGCGCACCAAAATAGTCGAGGAAAACGACGCGAGAAACAACATCTCATCGGCTGCGGAAGGTGCCATGTTCGCGAAGAGGAATGGTCCCGGTAAAAAGTCTCGACCGAAGCCAGCTCGAAACTCGAACGAGAAGAGCAACAAGGGCGACAAGGACACTTTCTTTCCCTACAAGTGCTCAAAGTGCGGGATTAAGGGACACAAGGCGGCTGACTGCAAGGGGAAGGGCAAGAAAAGCAAGGTGCAAGACGCGTCATTTCTCGCGACATTGGAGGAGAGCGACACATGCCAAATCGCAACGAGCGGCGTCAAAGACGTTTGGTGCCTCGATAGCGGGTGCACTTCCCACCTGTGTGGCGACGCGACGAGATTCACCGAGCTGGACGAAAGCGAAACGGGAAGGCTGAAATTGGCAAGCAGTGCAACGGCGGAGATAAGGGCGAAAGGAACGGCGAAAATTGCGACTAGCGTGGATGGCCAGCAGCGCAAAGTAACCCTCAATGAGGTACTGCACGTTCCCGAGACCCGGACCAATCTTCTGTCGGTGTCGAAGATCACTAATCACGGCTACTCCGTCGTTTTCGACAAAGAAAAAGCGGAGATTTTTGATCGAGATGGTGTAACGCACATGATTGCAAATCGCAAGGACAACCTGTACCTCGTACAGGCCACCCCCGTCGAAAGATGTCAGAACGCAGTATCTGGAGCGGATCGAGACGAGAAGTTGGCACAACTTTGGCATCGTCGGATGGGTCACCTCAACTTTCGCGACCTCATCGCAGCTACGAGGAGCGGAGCTGTCCGTGGATTGGAGCTGAAGGGAAACTTGGACGACATCGTCTGTGACATTTGCACCAAGTGCAAAATGACGTGCAGGCCTTTCCCGAAGGAATCACTTCGTGTGACTTCAAAGCTCGAGGTCATTCACACGGACGTCTGCGGCCCTACTCGTGTTGCATCGCACTCCGGCTCCCGATACGTAATCACGTTCACGGACGACTATTCGAGATGGAAGTGCGGTTCATGAAGGCGAAGAGCGAAGCGTTCCAGATGTTCCGCGAGTACAAGGCCCTCGTCGAGAAGCAGCACGGACTGAAAATAAAGTGCGTCCGATCCGACAACGGCCGTGAGTATGATAACAGGGAATTCAACGATTTCCTGAAGTCTGAGGGCATCCGACGCGAATTCACGACGACACACACGCCCGAGCAGAACGGCGTATCCGAGAGAAAGAATCGGACTCTCGAGGAAGGAGGTCGATGTCTGATGCTGCAATCCGGATTACCTAAATCGTTCTGGGCGGAAGCGGTTAACACTGCTAACTATCTGAGGAATCGATGCCCAACCAAGAAGTTGAACGGGAAAACGCCTTTCGAACTTTGGCACGACGGGGAGCCGACCGCAGGTCATCTGCGGGATTTTGGAAGCAAGGTGTTTTGCCTCGACAAAACCCCAAACAAGGGGAAGTTTGATCGCCGTTCGAAGGAGGGCATCCTGGTAGGCTACTCGGAGCTGTCAAAGGCTTATCGGATCTGGATTCCTGAAACGAGGACAACGGAGGTCACCAGAGATGTTGTTTTCCGAGAGGAGATGGTCGAGTACGACGGGACGGTCGAAGACATATTTCCGCAGGATAGTCGGGATGAGGTTCGTGTTGAGCCGAACAAGCAAGTTCACGAGTTGGAGTTTGAACTTGTCCCGATAGAAAAAAGACGGTCTGAGCGGAGAGTCGTGCGAGATCAGCCTGATGACAGCGACGAGTTGGAATTTCCTGCAGGCTTCCGAGGTTTTCCACCTGATGACAACGACGAGTTGGAATTTCCTGAGGGCTTCCGAGGTTTTCCACCTGATGAAATCGATGATCTGGACCAAGAGGAACGACCGGTAGAGCAACCAGAAACTCCATCTGCGGAACAACAAGTAGCGCCATCTACGAGAGGACCAGGACGACCAAGGTTGGTTAGAACGGGCCAGCGCGGACGACCGCGTAAACTGTACTGTGTCAAATCAGGGGAAGCAGCGAACGTCGCGGAGATTCCGGTGAATCAGGCGATTTCTGGTGAGGACTCGGCGGAATGGCTAGAAGCAATGGCAGATGAGGCTATTGCGTTAATCCGGAACAACACGTGGAAGCTGGTCGGGCGTCCTAAAGGACAACGTGTTATAGGCAGCAGATTTGTTCTGCGCAATATGCACAACGCCGACGGTACCATCAGCAAGCGAAAAGCGCGCGTGGTCGCGCGAGGTTTCACGCAGAGGCCGGGAATCGAGTTTCACGACACGTTTGCCCCGGTCGCAAGCCTGAGCACGATCAGAACTGCGGTGGCGATAGCTGTTCAGGAGAATCTGA
The DNA here is from genome assembly GCA_949715965.1 of Dysmachus trigonus. NCBI lineage: Eukaryota > Metazoa > Arthropoda > Insecta > Diptera > Asilidae > Dysmachus > Dysmachus trigonus. Next base: position 53,314,848 of record OX454320.1, read on the forward strand.
AAATCCGGCAACTGGACGTGAAGACGGCGTATTTGAACGGAAAGGTCGAGGAACAGATTTTCATGGAGACACCGGGACACTTCAAGGACGTTTTGGCCTACATCGTACAAGACGAGAAGATCGACGAAGATGTGAGGATGAAGGCGGAGGAGATGCTGAGGAAGTTGACCAATCACGACGTGGTTTGCCTGCTGGACAAAGCGCTCTACGGCTTGAAGCAGGCGGGGCGTGCTTGGTACCACTGTATTGATGGAGAGATGATGAACCTTAAGGCTATTTGTTCCGATGCAGATCCCTGCCTGTACTTCATCGGACCAGTCGAGGACAGGACCCACATCATCATCTACGTGGACGATATTTTGATCATGTCCCGTACAGATGCGAAGATTAATGGGGTGAGAGATTTCCTGAACACCAAGTTCGAAATCAAGGACTTAGGCGACGTGCGGTATTGCTTGGGGCTTGAGTTCGAGAGAGGTGCCAACGAGATGAAGATTTGCCAGAGAGGATATATCGACGAGGTCTTGAAAAGGTTTGGCATGACAGAATGCAGGCCTGTCGGCACACCCATGGAGCCGGGAACGAAGCTGCGCAAGGACGAGAAGTCTGGTGAGTTAGCTGAGAGCGTCCCCTACCGCCAACTGGTAGGAGCTCTAATGTACCTGTCAGTGGGCACAAGGCCGGACATATCCCACGCGGTGAGTGCTTTATCGCAGTTCAACGACTGCCACGAGGAACAGCACTGGCAGGCTGCGAAGCGTGTTTTGCGATATCTCGCAAAAACCCGCGACCTGGGTCTCCTGTTCTCCAAGTCTGATGATCCAGCAGCAATGTTCGTGGACGCCGACTGGGGGAACTGCATCGTGGACCGAAAGTCGTACACGGGGTAAGCGTTCATTATGAGCGGCGCAGCGGTAAGCTGGGAGTCCCGGAAGCAACCAACGGTGGCATTGTCATCGACAGAGGCCGAATACATGGCTCTGTCAGACGCAACGAAAGAAGCCTTGTACATGAGAAGGCTGCTCGGCGACTTTGGAAGGCGACTCGATGCCGTTCCACTACGAAACGACAACATCGGTGCACAGAAGCTCGTGTCGAATCCCATGTTTCACTCGAGGACGAAGCATATCGACATTCGACATCACTCCGTCCGAGATGCTAAAAAGAGAGGGATGATTTCGATCGAGTACACACCGACGGACGAGATGCCCGCCGATGTACTGACAAAGGGATTGTCAAGGCCGAAACACGATAAATGTGTTCAAGGTCTCGGTCTGGGATCCCGTGGACCAGGATAACTCGGCGGTTTTCTCCGGCTGTTGGTCGAGGGGAAGTGTTGGTGATCACGTACGCTTTTCGTTTACGACCATCACCCTATCTACGGGGGCATCAGCGTACTCTTTGCTTTTACGTTTTGTTTCAATTGCAGTCAAGCTGTTGTTCGCGATTGTCTTACTTTTCAATCTTTTCTGTATTTTGGGTTAATAAATCGGTTATTTAAAATTTAGCAGTCTACGTTTGGATGTTCATCAGGACGGTAGGCATCGGAAGATTTGCAGCGAGCGTTTAAGAAATACGGAGTTATATCTGGTTTCTACGGGCTTTTCTTTTGCCATAGTGACGGACACAGGCGAGACCCGCCATCGCGAAGGATATTTCCTATCCCGTGACGTAATAGGAGTTTTCCCCTTTTAAACAATAGGAGAGTTTGTGAAGGAGTGTACAGAGACCTGTTGTGCCTGTGCACCCACGTGCTTCGGGCTGTCACCGGACGGCTGTCAGCCAACGAGAAATAATCTAAAATAAGGGACTACGCGGCAAGTCAACAAAATAAATAAATTGTACTAACAAATCGACAACTACGTGACTGCTAACATTTACCGAAATTACTATCGTTCCTTTTCTTTTCCCCCCTTTATTTGTCTTTTCTGGCAGTAGTAAAAAATACCTAATAGAGGACAAATCCTTTTAGATGGCGTCTGGCCAGGCCAGCGCCAATTTTTTCGCTCCACTTGCCGGGGCTAATATGGATAAGAAAGGCAGGAAGAGGGCAGGGAAACCGGTGTCGCTTCACGACTTCCATTTCCCTAACCTCCCCCAAAAAACTAAAAAACATGACGATGATGTTACACACCCCAAATACATAACAATCAAAGCCACGGACGAAAAAAAACCGCTTAAGGAATATAACCAATTTTTGATTAGGAAAGCGGTGAATGGGATCTCCACCCAGTTCACCTCCGCGAGCTACTTAAGAGACGGGTCACTCTTGCTCTTGGTAGGTAACAAAAAAATCGCCGACCGGTTCGTAGCATGTTCTGACATAGCGGGCATAGGGATAAAAGTGGAATACCACAAAACCTTGAACAGTGTCAAAGGCACTGCTTTCTCTACCGAGTTCAGATCGCTTAGCCAAGAGGAGCTACTCGAGGCCCTCCGGGATCAGGGTGTGTCTGAGGTTGCTCAGGTCACTCGTCCTGGTGAGGGAGGAGTGAGATTTCCCACAGGGCTGGTGATTCTGACGTTTGATGCTTACACCTTGCCGGCCGAAATCGATGGAGCCTGGTCAAAAATTCAAATTAGGGAGTATTATCCAACTCCCATGCGGTGCCGCAATTGTCAAAAATTGGGGCACACTGCAAAACACTGCAAAGACCCATCCGAAACTTGCGGCTCATGCGGCTTCCCTGGACCTCATAACCCAGAGGCATGCTCCCGGAAATTCTGCGTCAATTGTTCGGCTGAGGGGCACGAGTCTTTCAGCAGGTCTTGTCCGGAATTTTCTAAGCAGAAAGAGATATTAAAAATCAAAGTGCAAGATAAGTGCAGCATGTATGAAGCACGGAAAAAGTACTACTCGCTAATAAAAACAATGGACGGGCCAAGTTTCACTGAAGTCATTAATCGGCCTTCCCCACTGACAGCAGCTGTTTCACGTACAGACCGAACAGAAATTGTCCAAAGTACAGTCCCACCCAGTAATAAAAAAACCACAGTCCCTACCGAAAATCTACAAATTTCAAACCAAGACAAATATATAAAAATAACCGAAAAACCTTTCACGTCAAACGCTGAATGCGCCCCTAACAAACAAAGCGAAAACGAAAATATTAATATCTCTGAAAAACCTACCGATTTAAATTCTCAATCAGTCACCAACAACATTAACAAAGAAGAGTCACTTCCCAACCACACAATAGAATCCGCAAACAGCTCATTGGATAAAAACACTTTATCCGCCGAGCAAATTCCTACAAACAAAATTCAAATTTTTGAAGGCCTCAAACAGGCAGCCACTACCCCTCTAACAATAGCTACTCAAATCAGCAAAAGGACCAAACAGCAGAAGAAGAAAATAACTAAAACAGGAAAACCCAAGTCAAAATCTACGGAGATCAAGTCTATCTTCAACAAGTCCCTTCAGACTCTGGAATTTTCATCCCTAGAGTCAGATGCTGAATAGAGCGACTAATTACACCTTTCAATAGTACCCTTTATGACCAGACAATTAAATGAAAATCTTCCCACTCTCCAGGACATTTCCATTTTACAATGGAATATCCGGGGATTATACAATAATCTGACAAATCTAGAAATCCTTATTGGCCAATATAAACCACACATTATATTACTACAAGAAACAAACATCCTAGAGGATGAACAACCTGACCATATAGGTCCTTTCAAATTTTTTGGAGCAAACCCCAATAGGGAGAGCAGACATGGAGGAGTGGCCGTTTTGGTCCGCAACTTCATCCCTGCAGCCCCTGTCGAATTAAATGGGCCCCTCGTGGCGTGTGCTGTCACCTTGGGCACCTCCCCTCCCCTTACAGTGACTTCCATCTATCTGGAGAATGCTCAGAGGACAACGGTTGACGATTTACAGGGCATGTCTCGTCAGCTTCCCTCGAACACCATTTATGGTGGGGATTTCAACGCCCATAGCCCCATTTGGGGCTCTGGGCGTTGGAGTCCTAGGGGGAGGCAGGTGGCAGCCTGGGTCGAGGACCTACCCTTGTGTATCCTGAATACAAACATCCCGACTTTGCTATCCACTCGCGGCTCTAGCTCTGCAATAGATTTAACACTAGCCCCCCCTCACCTAGCTCCAAGACTCAACTGGCTCGTGCATCACAACCCAGAGGGAAGTGATCACTTCCCCGTTATCATCCACACCCCTTACAATATAGCAACCAACAAACCGACCATCAAATTTGTTGAGGACCGTGCGAACTGGGAAAAGTTTGCAGAGACGGTTGCACGAGAACTACGTTCCCGCCCCCATTCTAGTAATATCAATAAAGAAGCCGCACAGCTCACGAGAATACTAAGAACGGCTGCCGCAGCCAGCATCCCAACCACCAACCCCAAGCCGAACACACAACCTAGGTGGATTAACGGTGACATCCTATCAGTCATAAGGGAAAAGAATCGGGCTTGGAAAAAATTCCAAAGAGCCCCGACCACCCTTAACCTGATAGAGTACCGGAGAAAATCGGCTACAGTGAAACTCAAGGCTCGGGAAGCGAAGAGGGAGACCTGGACCACCTTTGCTCAAACAATAGACACTGCCGTCAATTTATCCGAGGCTTGGAGAAAAACTAAAGCCATCTCAGGGAACAGGCAGCCAAATACGATCGGTAGTCTCACTGTCGGTGATACCACCTACACGGAAGCGCCGGACATTGCACGGAGTCTAGCTCAGGTCTGGACTGAGTTCTCAGACGATTCCAAATTTCGTCCTGAACTTATCCAGAAAAAAAACTCCCAGGTCTTGACACGCCAGCCATGCCTTCAGGAGCGGCCCTACCATCTGTCGTACCCAGTGTCCCTTTCTGAACTAAGCTCAGGCCTTAGAAAATGTAAAGGATCGGCTCCTGGGCGGGACAAGATAACATACAGAATGATAAAGGAGTCACCTGAATCTTTCAAAGAAAGACTCAGTGTGCTTTACTCCGAGATCATTAGTAAAAGCATTTTTCCGCACGCGTGGAAAAGTGCCGTCTTGATCCCCATACGAAAAAAGTCCACTCCCGCTGGCCAGATCACCCCCAAAGACTTTCGGCCCATCTCCCTTTTGCCAGTTCTCTCCCGACTGCTGGAAAAAATTCTTGGCCGGCGACTATCGGACACCCTGGAAATACTCTTGGCCCCTAACATCCATGGCTTTAGGACCCATAGAGGCACCACCTCTCTATTACTAGAGCTAGAGGCTGATATCATGGCAACTATCGGAAAAAGAAAAATACACCACCTCTTGTCTGTAGATATACAAAAAGCGTATGATAGAGTTCTCCGGAATGTGATAACCGACCAGCTAGACGACTGGGGCGTAGACGAACGCTTCATCAAACTAATTAATGATTTTCTAACAGGCAGGGGCATATTAGTTAGAGCTAACGGCTTTGAATCACCTAGGGTCAAAATTGACAACGTCCTCCCCCAAGGTTCCCCCCTATCTACATCCCTTTTCAATACTTTCCTTCACGCTCTAATACCCACCCTAAACGACATCGACGGATTAAAAACTTACGCCTACGCTGACAATATTCTACTAACGACGGACTCAAACGAACCGGCTACATGCTTCAGGAGAGCCTTATGGGCTATAAATCTTTGGTGCCATAATCCCGCCCCAAAAAGCTGAGTTAATAGCCTTCACTCGCAGAAGAAACTGGCAACAACGACCCCTAGCCATCGGAGATTTGGAACTTAGCCCAACAGCCAATCTAAAAATATTCGGTCTAACATTTGATGCTCGAATGTCCTGGACCAAACACTGCTCCAACGTAGCGGTCAAGGTGCAGAAATTAAATAACCTACTCCGTGCCATTGCCGCAAAGGGCTCGGGAGCCCCCATTCACGCAACGGCCCATATCGCTAAAACTTTGATTGCCGGACACACTGGCTATTGTCTACCGCTTTACGGCTCCACAACACAGGCAAACCTAAAAAAAATACAGATATCCGCCAACAAAGCCCTGCGAACTGCCTTTGGAGCCCTAAGGAGTACCCCAAACCGCGCCCTCTGGGTAGAGGGAGGACTTATGCCCATCGAAGACAGAGTCAACAAGGCCCTGGTCAAGATAGTTGCAGCCAACTGGCTGGACCCGGTTCGACCTCACCACCAAACACTTCTTCGCCTGGACCAGCAGACCACCCGACCACAATCTACACCAGCTCTAAAAAAAGCTCTTCTACTAACCACAGCTTTAGGTTTAAGTCGCCCAAAACCTGACCCCATCCTGACTCAACATCCCACCCCACATCCCTTCTCAAATACTCTTTTCTCTTATTCACTTGGATGCACCCGGAAAAACAACTCCACTTTAGAGGAGCGACGTGCGAATCATGCCCTTGATATTACCGAACACCTAAACTGGGTAAGATTGTACACAGATGGCTCGAGCTCTGCCGACCACTCTGCGGCGGCTTTTGTAGTTTACCACCCCAAAAGCCCAAACTCCCCGGACATTCACCGCTTTAAATTACCGAGACAGACATCTAGCTACGAAGCCGAACTGGTGGCCATACGGAGGGCCATTTCCTATGCCCTGGACAAACGCGCAGCGATGTCAATTTATACCGACTCCAAATCATCCATTCAGGCGATAATAAACACAGAACAGAGTGAACCATTGGTGAAAACCTGCCAGGCCCTATTGGAGAAAATAAAACACCCCATTAGACTAATCTGGACCCCAGCCCATTCTGGCATCCAAGGTAACGAAGCTGCAGATAAAGCGGCCAAGTCCACCTTTGATGACGGCGCAAGGGAAGAAGAAGTACCAGCTGCTTCGTTCATCAGACGTTTTTGCCTGCAAAAAATGAAGAAAGTTGCCGAAGAGGCCTGGCAACGTGACACCACTTTCTTGGCTCACCACCACAAGACCGTGGCTCCACCTGTTTACAATGCAGAGCTCTCACGTTGGAATGGAGTCAAAATATTCAGGATTCGGACAGGCCACACCAGACTCACTCACGCTCATCTCTTTACTCGAAGTCCACAACCTGGCTGCCAGGTTTGCCAGAGAAGCCTCAGCATCCGGCACATATTAACGGAGTGCGAAATAACAAAAAATATGTGCAATGGACAATTCCCTAACTTGACCACCCTCCTCAACCCATCCACCCCCTCGGACCTATTGTCCCTTCTCTCAACACTAGGAATACTTACCCATATCTAATCTTTTACTTTATTTGTATTTGGAAGTATTTAACATGTCAAAAATTAGACCTCTGCTTTTGTTCACCCTTTTTATTTTTATTCATTCTTTATTAGACATCTAGGTAGAAGTTATTGAACTCGCCATTTCACAATGAATTTTTCTCTAAATATACCCTATCTTAAGCTGTTTGAAATTCTGTTAAATTCAAATTTAAAATTTGTGTTTTTTCCTCTAATTTTGGATTCGCTGGAATATCTCCCGACGAACATAAAAATAATTTTGGTTAGAAATTATTTAAATTAAATGTTGATACACTTTAAATTGTTCGGACCCACGATGATTTTTGCCTGTAAATAAAAAATAGTATTATTAGTATGAAAGAGTTAGATTTAAATAACTGTAAGTCTCTTCAAATTATTCTAAGTCACACTTTACTTCGTCTTAAATTTTTTTCAAACAAACAATGACAATTATTTGTAAATAAATATAATATGAATAGTAGGAAATAATTAGATTCAAATAATTGTAATAAAAACTAGATTTTAGGATGCGCCATATGGGCTCAGTTCCCGAGAGCGCTATAGCATAGGTAGGCTTAAAATTTATTTTAAGTGCTAGCTTATTTAAATAAATAAATAAATAAAATTAAAATTTAGGCGAGTGTTTCGTTTCCATTTGTCACCAAACCTATAACAAAAGAGTTAACTGTCAAAAAAAACCCTGAGCTAAAAAATTTTTTTCTTACTTTTTTTAGTGTTTGAAAACAAAAAATGGTTTTTTTCCGTTAGAAAAAATTTTGAACATACTTTTTTCCGTTAAAAAAATTTTTAAATTTTTAATTTTTTTTCCAAAAGAAAGTAAACATAATAAAGAGTGAACTGTCAAAAAAACAACTGAGCTAAAAAATTTTTTTCTTACTTTTTTTAATGTTTGAAAACAAAAATTTTTTTTTTCCGTTAAAAAAAATGTTTAACATACTTTTTTCCGTTAAAAAAAATTTTGAAATTTTTGATTTTTTTTCCAACAGAAAGTAAACATAATAAAGAGTTAACTGTCAAAAAAAAACCTGAGCTAAAACATTTTTTTCTTACTTTTTTTAGTGTTTGCAACCAAAAAATTGTTTTTTTCCGTTAGAAAAAATTTTGAAATTTTTGATTTTTTTTCCAAAAGAAAGTAAACATAATAAAGAGTTAACTGTCAAAAAAAAAACTGAGCTAAAACATTTTTTTCTTACTTTTTTTAGTGTTTGAAAACAAAAAGTTATTTTTTTCCGTTAGAAAAAATTTTGAACATACTTTTTCCCGTTAAAACAAATTTTGAAATTTTTGATTTTTTTTCCAAAAGAAAGTAAACATAATAAAGAGTTAACTGTCAAAAAAAAAACTGAGCTAAAAAATTTTTTTCTTACTTTTTTTAGTGTTTGAAAACAAAAAATTGTTTTTTTTCGTTAGAAAAAATTTTGAGCATACTTTTTTCCGTTAAAAAAAATTTTGAAATTTTTAATTTTTTTTCCAAAAGAAAGTAAACATAATAAAGAGTGAACTGTCAAAAAAACAACTGAGCTAAAAAAAATTTTTCTTACTTTTTTTAATGTTTGAAAACAAAAATTGTTTTTTCCGTTAAAAAAAATTTTGAACATACTTTTTTCCGTTAAAAAAAATTTTGAAATTTTTGATTTTTTTTCCAACAGAAGGTAAACATAATAAAGAGTTAACTGTCAAAAAAAAACCTGAGCTAAAACATTTTTTTCTTACTTTTTTTAGTGTTTGAAAACAAAAAGTTGTTTTTTTCCGTTAGAAAAAATTTTGAACATACTTTTTCCCGTTAAAACAAATTTTGAAATTTTTGATTTTTTTTCCAAAAGAAAGTAAACATAATAAAGAGTTAACTGTAAAAAAAAAACTGAGCTAAAAAATTTTTTTCTTACTTTTTCTAGTGTGTGAAACCAAAAAATTGTTTTTTTCCGTTAACAAAAATTTTGAACATACTTTTTTCCGTTAAACAAAATTTTGAAATTTTTAATTTTTTTCCCAAAAGAAAGTAAACATAATAAAGAGTTAACTGTCAAAAAAAAAACTGAGCTAACAAATTTTTTTCTTACTTTTTTTAGTGTTTGAAACCAAAAAATTGTTTTTTTCCGTTAAAAAAAATTTTGAACATACTTTTTTCCGTTAAAAAAATTTTGAAATTTTTGATTTTTTTTCCAAAAGAAAGTAAACATAATAAAGAGTTAACTGTAAAAAAAAAACTGAGCTAAAACATTTTTTTCTTCCTTTTTTTAGTGTTTCAAAACAAAAAATTGTTTTTTTCCGTTAAAAAAAATTTCGAACATACTTTTTTCCGTTAGAAAAAATTTTGAAATTTTTGATTTTTTTTCCAAAAGAAAGTAAACATAATAAAGAGTTAACTGTCAAAAAAAAACTGAGCTAAACAATTTTTTTCTTACTTTTTTTAGTGTTTGAAACCAAAAAATTGTTTTTTTCCGTTAAAAAAAATTTTGAACATACTTTTTTCCGTTAAAAAAAATTTTGAAATTTTTGATTTTTTTTCCAAAAGAAAATAAACATAATAAAGATGTTGGTGATCACGTACGCTTTTCGTTTACGACCATCACCCTATCTACGGGGAAATCAGCGTACTCTTTGCTTTTACGTTTTGTTTCAATTGCAGTCAAGCTGTTGTTCGCGATTGTTTTACTTTTCAATCTTTTCTGTATTTTGGGTTAATAAATCGGTTATTTAAAATTTAGGCGAGTGTTTCGTTTCCATTTGTCACCAAACCTCTAACAGGTTATGGGCCCAGACAAATAAACACGCGGGTCTGAATAAACAAAAGAAAATAACCTCCACTTGATCGGTCAGCATTTTAGAGAACGGCGTGTCGGCGCGGCAGCCATCTTGTCCTTTCGAGAAGCTTCGAGGCGAAGCAAGAAAGAACAAAGGAAGCGTTCTTGGACATTGTGTACCCGATCGTTAGTAAAAAAAAAAATAAAATAAAATAAAAAAGGTTTATCGCGAGTGTTTCGCACAATAACACACGTGGCGATAAATAAAAGTGAGGACATGAGTTGGAACGGTTCGGTGCGTATCGAGGCCCTAGGCCGAGATAACTACGATATGTGGAAATTGAGGATGCGTGCTGTTTTGGTCAAGAACGGCTTGTGGGGCTACGTCTACGGAAAACTGACCAAACCCGATCCGGCAGCGGACAAAGACGTCGACGAAAACGACGTGCAAGAGTGGTTGACGAACGACGAGAAAGCTCTGTGCGACATCTCCCTAGCGCTCAGTGACCACCAGCTGGCAGCAGTGAAAAAGTGTGAGACATCTCGCGAAATGTGGCTCAAGCTGGAAAGGGTGAATGTGTCGAAGGGGCCGGCTCGCAAGGCCGCGTTGCTCAAAAGTCTCATGATGCAAAAGATGGCAGAAGGTAGCGATGTACGCGATCATCTTAACGAATTTTTTGGAAACGTCGACAAGCTGTCCGAAATGGACGTCAAGCTGGATCCGGACCAACTCGCTATCCAGCTGCTGTACAGCTTGCCTCCCAGTTTCGAAATTTTTCGGACCGCCATCGAAAGTCGAGACGAACTGCCAACCGTTGAGAGCCTGCGCACCAAAATAGTCGAGGAAAACGACGCGAGAAACAACATCTCATCGGCTGCGGAAGGTGCCATGTTCGCGAAGAGGAATGGTCCCGGTAAAAAGTCTCGACCGAAGCCAGCTCGAAACTCGAACGAGAAGAGCAACAAGGGCGACAAGGACACTTTCTTTCCCTACAAGTGCTCAAAGTGCGGGATTAAGGGACACAAGGCGGCTGACTGCAAGGGGAAGGGCAAGAAAAGCAAGGTGCAAGACGCGTCATTTCTCGCGACATTGGAGGAGAGCGACACATGCCAAATCGCAACGAGCGGCGTCAAAGACGTTTGGTGCCTCGATAGCGGGTGCACTTCCCACCTGTGTGGCGACGCGACGAGATTCACCGAGCTGGACGAAAGCGAAACGGGAAGGCTGAAATTGGCAAGCAGTGCAACGGCGGAGATAAGGGCGAAAGGAACGGCGAAAATTGCGACTAGCGTGGATGGCCAGCAGCGCAAAGTAACCCTCAATGAGGTACTGCACGTTCCCGAGACCCGGACCAATCTTCTGTCGGTGTCGAAGATCACTAATCACGGCTACTCCGTCGTTTTCGACAAAGAAAAAGCGGAGATTTTTGATCGAGATGGTGTAACGCACATGATTGCAAATCGCAAGGACAACCTGTACCTCGTACAGGCCACCCCCGTCGAAAGATGTCAGAACGCAGTATCTGGAGCGGATCGAGACGAGAAGTTGGCACAACTTTGGCATCGTCGGATGGGTCACCTCAACTTTCGCGACCTCATCGCAGCTACGAGGAGCGGAGCTGTCCGTGGATTGGAGCTGAAGGGAAACTTGGACGACATCGTCTGTGACATTTGCACCAAGTGCAAAATGACGTGCAGGCCTTTCCCGAAGGAATCACTTCGTGTGACTTCAAAGCTCGAGGTCATTCACACGGACGTCTGCGGCCCTACTCGTGTTGCATCGCACTCCGGCTCCCGATACGTAATCACGTTCACGGACGACTATTCGAGATGGAAGTGCGGTTCATGAAGGCGAAGAGCGAAGCGTTCCAGATGTTCCGCGAGTACAAGGCCCTCGTCGAGAAGCAGCACGGACTGAAAATAAAGTGCGTCCGATCCGACAACGGCCGTGAGTATGATAACAGGGAATTCAACGATTTCCTGAAGTCTGAGGGCATCCGACGCGAATTCACGACGACACACACGCCCGAGCAGAACGGCGTATCCGAGAGAAAGAATCGGACTCTCGAGGAAGGAGGTCGATGTCTGATGCTGCAATCCGGATTACCTAAATCGTTCTGGGCGGAAGCGGTTAACACTGCTAACTATCTGAGGAATCGATGCCCAACCAAGAAGTTGAACGGGAAAACGCCTTTCGAACTTTGGCACGACGGGGAGCCGACCGCAGGTCATCTGCGGGATTTTGGAAGCAAGGTGTTTTGCCTCGACAAAACCCCAAACAAGGGGAAGTTTGATCGCCGTTCGAAGGAGGGCATCCTGGTAGGCTACTCGGAGCTGTCAAAGGCTTATCGGATCTGGATTCCTGAAACGAGGACAACGGAGGTCACCAGAGATGTTGTTTTCCGAGAGGAGATGGTCGAGTACGACGGGACGGTCGAAGACATATTTCCGCAGGATAGTCGGGATGAGGTTCGTGTTGAGCCGAACAAGCAAGTTCACGAGTTGGAGTTTGAACTTGTCCCGATAGAAAAAAGACGGTCTGAGCGGAGAGTCGTGCGAGATCAGCCTGATGACAGCGACGAGTTGGAATTTCCTGCAGGCTTCCGAGGTTTTCCACCTGATGACAACGACGAGTTGGAATTTCCTGAGGGCTTCCGAGGTTTTCCACCTGATGAAATCGATGATCTGGACCAAGAGGAACGACCGGTAGAGCAACCAGAAACTCCATCTGCGGAACAACAAGTAGCGCCATCTACGAGAGGACCAGGACGACCAAGGTTGGTTAGAACGGGCCAGCGCGGACGACCGCGTAAACTGTACTGTGTCAAATCAGGGGAAGCAGCGAACGTCGCGGAGATTCCGGTGAATCAGGCGATTTCTGGTGAGGACTCGGCGGAATGGCTAGAAGCAATGGCAGATGAGGCTATTGCGTTAATCCGGAACAACACGTGGAAGCTGGTCGGGCGTCCTAAAGGACAACGTGTTATAGGCAGCAGATTTGTTCTGCGCAATATGCACAACGCCGACGGTACCATCAGCAAGCGAAAAGCGCGCGTGGTCGCGCGAGGTTTCACGCAGAGGCCGGGAATCGAGTTTCACGACACGTTTGCCCCGGTCGCAAGCCTGAGCACGATCAGAACTGCGGTGGCGATAGCTGTTCAGGAGAATCTGAAAATCCGGCAACTGGACGTGAAGACGGCGTATTTGAACGGAAAGGTCGAGGAACAGATTTTCATGGAGACACCGGGACACTTCAAGGACGTTTTGGCCTACATCGTACAAGACGAGAAGATCGACGAAGATGTGAGGATGAAGGCGGAGGAGATGCTGAGGAAGTTGACCAATCACGACGTGGTTTGCCTGCTGGACAAAGCGCTCTACGGCTTGAAGCAGGCGGGGCGTGCTTGGTACCACTGTATTGATGGAGAGATGATGAACCTTAAGGCTATTTGTTCCGATGCAGATCCCTGCCTGTACTTCATCGGACCAGTCGAGGACAGGACCCACATCATCATCTACGTGGACGATATTTTGATCATGTCCCGTACAGATGCGAAGATTAATGGGGTGAGAGATTTCCTGAACACCAAGTTCGAAATCAAGGACTTAGGCGACGTGCGGTATTGCTTGGGGCTTGAGTTCGAGAGAGGTGCCAACGAGATGAAGATTTGCCAGAGAGGATATATCGACGAGGTCTTGAAAAGGTTTGGCATGACAGAATGCAGGCCTGTCGGCACACCCATGGAGCCGGGAACGAAGCTGCGCAAGGACGAGAAGTCTGGTGAGTTAGCTGAGAGCGTCCCCTACCGCCAACTGGTAGGAGCTCTAATGTACCTGTCAGTGGGCACAAGGCCGGACATATCCCACGCGGTGAGTGCTTTATCGCAGTTCAACGACTGCCACGAGGAACAGCACTGGCAGGCTGCGAAGCGTGTTTTGCGATATCTCGCAAAAACCCGCGACCTGGGTCTCCTGTTCTCCAAGTCTGATGATCCAGCAGCAATGTTCGTGGACGCCGACTGGGGGAACTGCATCGTGGACCGAAAGTCGTACACGGGGTAAGCGTTCATTATGAGCGGCGCAGCGGTAAGCTGGGAGTCCCGGAAGCAACCAACGGTGGCATTGTCATCGACAGAGGCCGAATACATGGCTCTGTCAGACGCAACGAAAGAAGCCTTGTACATGAGAAGGCTGCTCGGCGACTTTGGAAGGCGACTCGATGCCGTTCCACTACGAAACGACAACATCGGTGCACAGAAGCTCGTGTCGAATCCCATGTTTCACTCGAGGACGAAGCATATCGACATTCGACATCACTCCGTCCGAGATGCTAAAAAGAGAGGGATGATTTCGATCGAGTACACACCGACGGACGAGATGCCCGCCGATGTACTGACAAAGGGATTGTCAAGGCCGAAACACGATAAATGTGTTCAAGGTCTCGGTCTAGGATCCCGTGGACCAGGATAACTCGGCGGTTTTCTCCGGCTGTTGGTCGAGGGGAAGTGTTGGTGATCACGTACGCTTTTCGTTTACGACCATCACCCTATCTACGGGGGCATCAGCGTACTCTTTGCTTTTACGTTTTGTTTCAATTGCAGTCAAGCTGTTGTTCGCGATTGTCTTACTTTTCAATCTTTTCTGTATTTTGGGTTAATAAATCGGTTATTTAAAATTTAGGCGAGTGTTTCGTTTCCATTTGTCACCAAACCTCTAACAAAAGAGTTAACTGTCAAAAAAAACCCTGAGCTAAAAATTTTTTTCTTACTTTTTTTAGTGTTTGAAAACAAAAAATGGTTTTTTTCCGTTAGAAAAAATTTTGAACATACTTTTTTCCGTTAAAACAAATTTTGAAATTTTTGATTTTTTTTCCAAAAGAAAGTAAACATAATAAAGAGTTAACTGTCAAAAAAAAAACCTGAGCTAACACATTTTTTTCTTACTTTTTTTAGTGTTTGAAAACAAAAAGTTGTTTTTTAAATTTAAATTTTTAAATTTTTAATTTTTTTTCCAAAAGAAAGTAAACATAATAAAGAGTGAACTGTCAAAAAAACAACTGAGCTAAAAAATTTTTTTCTTACTTTTTTTAATGTTTGAAAACAAAAATTTTTTTTTTTCCGTTAAAAAAAATTTTTAACATACTTTTTTCCGTTAAAAAAAATTTTGAAATTTTTGATTTTTTTTCCAACAGAAAGTAAACATAATAAAGAGTTAACTGTCAAAAAAAAACCTGAGCTAAAACATTTTTTTCTTACTTTTTTTAGTGTTTGAAAACAAAAAGTTGTTTTTTTCCGTTAGAAAAAATTTTGAAATTTTTGATTTTTTTTCCAAAAGAAAGTAAACATAATAAAGAGTTAACTGTCAAAAAAAAAACTGAGCTAAAACATTTTTTTCTTACTTTTTTTAGTGTTTGAAAACAAAAAGTTATTTTTTTCCGTTAGAAAAAATTTTGAACATACTTTTTCCCGTTAAAACAAATTTTGAAATTTTTGATTTTTTTTCCAAAAGAAAGTAAACATAATAAAGACTTAACTGTCAAAAAAAAAAACTGAGCTAAAAAATTTTTTTCTTACTTTTTTTAGTGTTTGAAAACAAAAAATTGTTTTTTTTCGTTAGAAAAAATTTTGAGCATACTTTTTTCCGTTAAAAAAAATTTTGAAATTTTTAATTTTTTTTCCAAAAGAAAGTAAACATAATAAAGAGTGAACTGTCAAAAAAACAACTGAGCTAAAAAATTTTTTTCTTACTTTTTTTAATGTTTGAAAACAAAAATTGTTTTTTCCCTTAAAAAAAATTTTGAACATACTTTTTTCCGTTAAAAAAAATTTTGAAATTTTTGATTTTTTTTCCAACAGAAAGTAAACATAATAAAGAGTTAACTGTCAAAAAAAAACCTGAGCTAAAACATTTTTTTCTTACTTTTTTTAGTGTTTGAAAACAAAAAGTTGTTTTTTTCCGTTAGAAAAAATTTTGAACATACTTTTTCCCGTTAAAACAAATTTTGAAATTTTTGATTTTTTTTCCAAAAGAAAGTAAACATAATAAAGAGTTAACTGTAAAAAAAAAAACTGAGCTAAAAAATTTTTTTCTTACTTTTTCTAGTGTGTGAAACCAAAAAATTGTTTTTTTCCGTTAAAAAAAATTTTGAACATACTTTTTTCCGTTAAACAAAATTTTGAAATTTTTAATTTTTTTCCCAAAAGAAAGTAAACATAATAAAGAGTTAACTGTCAAAAAAAAAACTGAGCTAAAAAATTTTTTTCTTACTTTTTTTAGTGTTTGAAACCAAAAAATTGTTTTTTTCCGTTAAAAAAAATTTTGAACATACTTTTTCCGTTAAAAAAAATTTTGAAATTTTTGATTTTTTTTCCAAAAGAAAGTAAACATAATAAAGAGTTAACTGTAAAAAAAAAACTGAGCTAAAAAATGTTTTTCTTACTTTTTTTAGAGTTTCAAAACAAAAAATTGTTTTTTTCCGTTAAAAAAAAATTTGAACATACTTTTTTCCGTTAAAAAAAATTTTGAAATTTTAAATTTTTTTTCCAAAAGAAAGTAAACATAATAAAGAGTTAACTGTCAAAAAAAAACTGAGCTAAAAATTTTTTTCTTACTTTTTTTAGTGTTTCAAACCAAAAAATTGTTTTTTTCCGTTAAAAAAAATTTTGAACATACTTTTTTCCGTTAAAAAAAATTTTGAAATTTTTGATTTTTTTTCCAAAAGAAAGTAAACATAATAAAGAGTTAACTGTAAAAAAAAAACCTGAGCTAAAACATTTGTTTCTTACTTTTTTTAGTGTTTGAAAACAAAAAGTTGTTTTTTTCCGTTAGAAAAAATTTTGAACATACTTTTTTCCGTTAAAAAAAATTTTGAAATTTTTGATTTTTTTTCCAACAGAAAGTAAATATAATAAAGAGTTAACTGTCAAAAAAAAAACCTGAGCTAACACATTTTTTTCTTACTTTTTTTAGTGTTTGAAAACAAAAAGTTGTTTTTTTCCGTTAGAAAAAATTTTGAACATACTTTTTCCCGTTAAAACAAATTTGGAAATTTTTGATTTTTTTCCAAAAGAAAGTAAACATAATAAAGAGTTAACTGTAAAAAAAAAAACTGAGCTAAACAATTTTTTTCTTACTTTTTTTAGTGTTTGAAACCAAAAAATTGTTTTTTTCCGTTAAAAAAAATTTTGAACATACTTTTTTCCGTTAAAAAATATTTTGTAATTTTTGATTTTTTTTCCAAAAGAAAGTAAACATAATAAAGAGTTAACTGTCAAAAAAAAACCTGAGCTAAAACATTTTTTTCTTACTTTTTTTAGTGTTTGAAAACAAAAAGTTGTTTTTTTCCGTTAGAAAAAATTTTGAACATACTTTTTCCCGTTAAAACAAATTTTGAAATTTTTCATTTTTTTTCCAACAGAAAGTAAATATAATAAAGAGTTAACTGTCAAAAAAAAACCTGAGCTAACACATTTTTTTCTTACTTTTTTTAGTGTTTGAAAACAAAAAGTTGTTTTTTTCCGTTAGAAAAAATTTTGAACATACTTTTTCCCGTTAAAACAAATTTTGAAATTTTTGATTTTTTTTCCAAAAGAAAGTAAACATAATAAAGAGTTAACTGTAAAAAAAAAACTGAGCTAAACAATTTTTTTCTTACTTTTTCTAGTGTGTGAAACCAAAAAATTGTTTTTTTCCGTTAAAAAAAATTTTCAACATACTTTTTTCCGTTAAACAAAATTTTGAAATTTTTAATTTTTTTCCCAAAAGAAAGTAAACATAATAAAGAGTTAACTGTCAAAAAAAAAACTGAGCTAAAAAAATTTTTTCTTACTTTTTTTAGTGTTTCAAACCAAAAAATTGTTTTTTTCCGTTAAAAAAAATTTTGAACATACTTTTTTCCGTTAAAAAAAATTTTGAAATTTTTGATTTTTTTCCAAAAGAAAGTAAACATAATAAAGAGTTAACTGTAAAAAAAAAACTGAGCTAAAACATTTTTTTCTTCCTTTTTTTAGTGTTTGAAAACAAAAAATTGTTTTTTTCCGTTAGAAAAAATTTCGAACATACTTTTTTCCGTTAAAAAAAATTTTGAAATTTTTAATTTTTTTTCCAGAAGAAAGTAAACATAATAAAGAGTTAACTGTCAAAAAAAAACTGAGCTAAACAATTTTTTTCTTACTTTTTTTAGTGTTTGCAACCAAAAAATTGTTTTTTTCCGTTAAAAAAAATTTTGAACATACTTTTTTCCGTTAAAAAAAATTTTGAAATTTTTGATTTTTTTTCCAAAAGAAAATAAACATAATAAAGATGTTGGTGATCACGTACGCTTTTCGTTTACGACCATCACCCTATCTACGGGGAAATCAGCGTACTCTTTGCTTTTACGTTTTGTTTCAATTGCAGTCAAGCTGTTGTTCGCGATTGTTTTACTTTTCAATCTTTTCTGTATTTTGGGTTAATAAATCGGTTATTTAAAATTTAGGCGAGTGTTTCGTTTCCATTTGTCACCAAACCTCTAACAGGTTATGGGCCCAGACAAATAAACACGCGGGTCTGAATAAACAAAAGAAAATAACCTCCACTTGATCGGTCAGCATTTTAGAGAACGGCGTGTCGGCGCGGCAGCCATCTTGTCCTTTCGAGAAGCTTCGAGGCGAAGCAAGAAAGAACAAAGGAAGCGTTCTTGGACATTGTGTACCCGATCGTTAGTAAAAAAAAAAATAAAATAAAATAAAAAAGGTTTATCGCGAGTGTTTCGCACAATAACACACGTGGCGATAAATAAAAGTGAGGACATGAGTTGGAACGGTTCGGTGCGTATCGAGGCCCTAGGCCGAGATAACTACGATATGTGGAAATTGAGGATGCGTGCTGTTTTGGTCAAGAACGGCTTGTGGGGCTACGTCTACGGAAAACTGACCAAACCCGATCCGGCAGCGGACAAAGACGTCGACGAAAACGACGTGCAAGAGTGGTTGACGAACGACGAGTAAGCTCTGTGCGACATCTCCCTAGCGCTCAGTGACCACCAGCTGGCAGCAGTGAAAAAGTGTGAGACATCTCGCGAAATGTGGCTCAAGCTGGAAAGGGTGAATGTGTCGAAGGGGCCGGCTCGCAAGGCCGCGTTGCTCAAAAGTCTCATGATGCAAAAGATGGCAGAAGGTAGCGATGTACGCGATCATCTTAACGAATTTTTTGGAAACGTCGACAAGCTGTCCGAAATGGACGTCAAGCTGGATCCGGACCAACTCGCTATCCAGCTGCTGTACAGCTTGCCTCCCAGTTTCGAAATTTTTCGGACCGCCATCGAAAGTCGAGACGAACTGCCAACCGTTGAGAGCCTGCGCACCAAAATAGTCGAGGAAAACGACGCGAGAAACAACATCTCATCGGCTGCGGAAGGTGCCATGTTCGCGAAGAGGAATGGTCCCGGTAAAAAGTCTCGACCGAAGCCAGCTCGAAACTCGAACGAGAAGAGCAACAAGGGCGACAAGGACACTTTCTTTCCCTACAAGTGCTCAAAGTGCGGGATTAAGGGACACAAGGCGGCTGACTGCAAGGGGAAGGGCAAGAAAAGCAAGGTGCAAGACGCGTCATTTCTCGCGACATTGGAGGAGAGCGACACATGCCAAATCGCAACGAGCGGCGTCAAAGACGTTTGGTGCCTCGATAGCGGGTGCACTTCCCACCTGTGTGGCGACGCGACGAGATTCACCGAGCTGGACGAAAGCGAAACGGGAAGGCTGAAATTGGCAAGCAGTGCAACGGCGGAGATAAGGGCGAAAGGAACGGCGAAAATTGCGACTAGCGTGGATGGCCAGCAGCGCAAAGTAACCCTCAATGAGGTACTGCACGTTCCCGAGACTCGGACCAATCTTCTGTCGGTGTCGAAGATCACTAATCACGGCTACTCCGTCGTTTTCGACAAAGAAAAAGCGGAGATTTTTGATCGAGATGGTGTAACGCACATGGTTGCAAATCGCAAGGACAACCTGTACCTCGTACAGGCCACCCCCGTCGAAAGATGTCAGAACGCAGTATCTGGAGCGGATCGAGACGAGAAGTTGGCACAACTTTGGCATCGTCGGATGGGTCACCTCAACTTTCGCGACCTCATCGCAGCTACGAGGAGCGGAGCTGTCCGTGGATTGGAGCTGAAGGGAAACTTGGACGACATCGTCTGTGACATTTGCACCAAGTGCAAAATGACGTGCAGGCCTTTCCCGAAGGAATCACTTCGTGTGACTTCAAAGCTCGAGGTCATTCACACGGACGTCTGCGGCCCTACTCGTGTTGCATCGCACTCCGGCTCCCGATACGTAATCACGTTCACGGACGACTATTCGAGATGGAAGTGCGGTTCATGAAGGCGAAGAGCGAAGCGTTCCAGATGTTCCGCGAGTACAAGGCCCTCGTCGAGAAGCAGCACGGACTGAAAATAAAGTGCGTCCGATCCGACAACGGCCGTGAGTATGATAACAGGGAATTCAACGATTTCCTGAAGTCTGAGGGCATCCGACGCGAATTCACGACGACACACACGCCCGAGCAGAACGGCGTATCCGAGAGAAAGAATCGGACTCTCGAGGAAGGAGGTCGATGTCTGATGCTGCAATCCGGATTACCTAAATCGTTCTGGGCGGAAGCGGTTAACACTGCTAACTATCTGAGGAATCGATGCCCAACCAAGAAGTTGAACGGGAAAACGCCTTTCGAACTTTGGCACGACAGGGAGCCGACCGCAGGTCATCTGCGGGATTTTGGAAGCAAGGTGTTTTGCCTCGACAAAACCCCAAACAAGGGGAAGTTTGATCGCCGTTCGAAGGAGGGCATCCTGGTAGGCTACTCGGAGCTGTCAAAGGCTTATCGGATCTGGATTCCTGAAACGAGGACAACGGAGGTCACCACAGATGTTGTTTTCCGAGAGGAGATGGTCGAGTACGACGGGACGGTCGAAGACATATTTCCGCAGGATAGTCGGGATGAGGTTCGTGTTGAGCCGAACAAGCAAGTTCACGAGTTGGAGTTTGAACTTGTCCCGATAGAAAAAAGACGGTCTGAGCGGAGAGTCGTGCGAGATCAGCCTGATGACAGCGACGAGTTGGAATTTCCTGCAGGCTTCCGAGGTTTTCCACCTGATGACAACGACGAGTTGGAATTTCCTGAGGGCTTCCGAGGTTTTCCACCTGATGAAATCGATGATCTGGACCAAGAGGAACGACCGGTAGAGCAACCAGAAACTCCATCTGCGGAACAACAAGTAGCGCCATCTACGAGAGGACCAGGACGACCAAGGTTGGTTAGAACGGGCCAGCGCGGACGACCGCGTAAACTGTACTGTGTCAAATCAGGGGAAGCAGCGAACGTCGCGGAGATTCCGGTGAATCAGGCGATTTCTGGTGAGGACTCGGCGGAATGGCTAGAAGCAATGGCAGATGAGGCTATTGCGTTAATCCGGAACAACACGTGGAAGCTGGTCGGGCGTCCTAAAGGACAACGTGTTATAGGCAGCAGATTTGTTCTGCGCAATATGCACAACGCCGACGGTACCATCAGCAAGCGAAAAGCGCGCGTGGTCGCGCGAGGTTTCACGCAGAGGCCGGGAATCGAGTTTCACGACACGTTTGCCCCGGTCGCAAGGCTGAGCACGATCAGAACTGCGGTGGCGATAGCTGTTCAGGAGAATCTGAAAATCCGGCAACTGGACGTGAAGACGGCGTATTTGAACGGAAAGGTCGAGGAACAGATTTTCATGGAGACACCGGGACACTTCAAGGACGTTTTGGCCTACATCGTACAAGACGAGAAGATCGACGAAGATGTGAGGATGAAGGCGGAGGAGATGCTGAGGAAGTTGACCAATCACGACGTGGTTTGCCTGCTGGACAAAGCGCTCTACGGCTTGAAGCAGGCGGGGCGTGCTTGGTACCACTGTATTGATGGAGAGATGATGAACCTTAAAGGTACGGACACACCAAAAGCGAAGCGAGCGAAGCGAACAATTTTAAAATTTGGGTGCCGTACAAATTAATTGAAGTGTCCGAATAGAACGCGACATGAGCGAAGCGGCTACTGCGACAGAATGTTCCCAAATTTGAAATTATTCGCGTCGCTTCGCTCGCTTCGCTTTTGGTGTGTCCGTACCTTAAGGCTATTTGTTCCGATGCAGATCCCTGCCTGTACTTCATCGGACCAGTCGAGGACAGGACCCACATCATCATCTACGTGGACGATATTTTGATCATGTCCCGTACAGATGCGAAGATTAATGGGGTGAGAGATTTCCTGAACACCAAGTTCGAAATCAAGGACTTAGGCGACGTGCGGTATTGCTTGGGGCTTGAGTTCGAGAGAGGTGCCAACGAGATGAAGATTTGCCAGAGAGGATATATCGACGAGGTCTTGAAAAGGTTTGGCATGACAGAATGCAGGCCTGTCGGCACACCCATGGAGCCGGGAACGAAGCTGCGCAAGGACGAGAAGTCTGGTGAGTTAGCTGAGAGCGTCCCCTACCGCCAACTGGTAGGAGCTCTAATGTACCTGTCAGTGGGCACAAGGCCGGACATATCCCACGCGGTGAGTGCTTTATCGCAGTTCAACGACTGCCACGAGGAACAGCACTGGCAGGCTGCGAAGCGTGTTTTGCGATATCTCGCAAAAACCCGCGACCTGGGTCTCCTGTTCTCCAAGTCTGATGATCCAGCAGCAATGTTCGTGGACGCCGACTGGGGGAACTGCATCGTGGACCGAAAGTCGTACACGGGGTAAGCGTTCATTATGAGCGGCGCAGCGGTAAGCTGGGAGTCCCGGAAGCAACCAACGGTGGCATTGTCATCGACAGAGGCCGAATACATGGCTCTGTCAGACGCAACGAAAGAAGCCTTGTACATGAGAAGGCTGCTCGGCGACTTTGGAAGGCGACTCGATGCCGTTCCACTACGAAACGACAACATCGGTGCACAGAAGCTCGTGTCGAATCCCATGTTTCACTCGAGGACGAAGCATATCGACATTCGACATCACTCCGTCCGAGATGCTAAAAAGAGAGGGATGATTTCGATCGAGTACACACCGACGGACGAGATGCCCGCCGATGTACTGACAAAGGGATTGTCAAGGCCGAAACACGATAAATGTGTTCAAGGTCTCGGTCTGGGATCCCGTGGACCAGGATAACTCGGCGGTTTTCTCCGGCTGTTGGTCGAGGGGAAGTGTTGGTGATCACGTACGCTTTTCGTTTACGACCATCACCCTATCTACGGGGGCATCAGCGTACTCTTTGCTTTTACGTTTTGTTTCAATTGCAGTCAAGCTGTTGTTCGCGATTGTCTTACTTTTCAATCTTTTCTGTATTTTGGGTTAATAAATCGGTTATTTAAAATTTAGGCGAGTGTTTCGTTTCCATTTGTCACCAAACCTCTAACAAAAGAGTTAACTGTCAAAAAAAACCCTGAGCTAAAAATTTTTTTCTTACTTTTTTTAGTGTTTGAAAACAAAAAATGGTTTTTTTCCGTTAGAAAAAATTTTGAACATACTTTTTTCCGTTGAAAAAATTTTTAAATTTTTAATTTTTTTTCCAAAAGAAAGTAAACATAATAAAGAGTGAACTGTCAAAAAAACAACTGAGCTAACAAATTTTTTTCTTACTTTTTTTAATGTTTGAAAACAAAAATTTTTTTTTTTCCGTTAAACAAAATTTTTAACAAATTTTTTTCCGTTAAAAAAAATTTTGAAATTTTTGATTTTTTTTCCAACAGAAAGTAAACATAATAAAGAGTTAACTGTCAAAAAAAAACCTGAGCTAAAACATTTTTTTCTTACTTTTTTTAGTGTTTGAAAACAAAAAGTTGTTTTTTTCCGTTAGAAAAAATTTTGAAATTTTTGATTTTTTTCCAAAAGAAAGTAAACATAATAAAGAGTTAACTGTCAAAAAAAAAACTGAGCTAAAACATTTTTTTCTTACTTTTTTTAGTGTTTGAAAACAAAAAGTTATTTTTTTCCGTTAGAAAAAATTTTGAACATACTTTTTCCCGTTAAAACAAATTTTGAAATTTTTGATTTTTTTTCCAAAAGAAAGTAAACATAATAAAGAGTTAACTGTCAAAAAAAAAAACTGAACTAAAAAATTTTTTTCTTACTTTTTTTAGTGTTTGAAAACAAAAAATTGTTTTTTTTCGTTAGAAAAAATTTTGAGCATACTTTTTTCCGTTAAAAAAAATTTTGAAATTTTTAATTTTTTTTCCAAAAGAAAGTAAACATAATAAAGAGTGAACTGTCAAAAAAACAACTGAGCTAAAAAATTTTTTTCTTACTTTTTTTAATGTTTGAAAACAAAAATTGTTTTTTCCGTTAAAAAAAATTTTGAACATACTTTTTTCCGTTAAAAAAAATTTTGAAATTTTTGATTTTTTTTCCAACAGAAAGTAAACATAATAAAGAGTTAACTGTCAAAAAAAAACCTGAGCTAAAACATTTTTTTCTTACTTTTTTTAGTGTTTGAAAACAAAAAGTTGTTTTTTTCCGTTAGAAAAAATTTTGAACATACTTTTTCCCGTTAAAACAAATTTTGAAATTTTTGATTTTTTTTCCAAAAGAAAGTAAACATAATAAAGAGTTAACTGTAAAAAAAAAAACTGAGCTAAAAAATTTTTTTCTTACTTTTTCTAGTGTGTGAAACCCATAAATTGTTTTTTTCCGTTAAAAAAAATTTTGAACATACTTTTTTCCGTTAAACAAAATTTTGAAATTTTTAATTTTTTTCCCAAAAGAAAGTAAACATAATAAAGAGTTAACTGTCAAAAAAAAAACTGAGCTAAAAAATTTTTTTCTTACTTTTTTTAGTGTTTGAAACCAAAAAATTGTTTTTTTCCGTTAAAAAAAATTTTGAACATAGTTTTTCCGTTAAAAAAAATTTTGCAATTTTTGATTTTTTTTCCAAAAGAAAGTAAACATAATAAAGAGTTAACTGTAAAAAAAAAACTGAGCTAAAAAATGTTTTTCTTACTTTTTTTAGTGTTTCAAAACAAAAAATTGTTTTTTTCCGTTAAAAAAAAATTTGAACATACTTTTTTCCGTTAAAAAAAATTTTGAAATTTTAAATTTTTTTTCCAAAAGAAAGTAAACATAATAAAGAGTTAACTGTCAAAAAAAAACTGAGCTAACAATTTTTTTCTTACTTTTTTTAGTGTTTCAAACCAAAAAATTGTTTTTTTCCGTTAAAAAAAATTTTGAACATACTTTTTTCCGTTAAAAAAAATTTTGAAATTTTTGATTTTTTTTCCAAAAGAAAGTAAACATAATAAAGAGTTAACTGTAAAAAAAAACCTGAGCTAAAACATTTGTTTCTTACTTTTTTTAGTGTTTGAAAACAAAAAGTTGTTTTTTTCCGTTAGAAAAAATTTTGAACATACTTTTTTCCGTTAAAAAAAATTTTGAAATTTTTGATTTTTTTTCCAACAGAAAGTAAATATAATAAAGAGTTAACTGTCAAAAAAAAAACCTGAGCTAACACATTTTTTTCTTACTTTTTTTAGTGTTTGAAAACAAAAAGTTGTTTTTTTCCGTTAGAAAAAATTTTGAACATACTTTTTCCCGTTAAAACAAATTTGGAAATTTTTGATTTTTTTCCAAAAGAAAGTAAACATAATAAAGAGTTAACTGTAAAAAAAAAAACTGAGCTAAACAATTTTTTTCTTACTTTTTTTAGTGTTTCAAACCAAAAAATTGTTTTTTTCCGTTAAAAAAAATTTTGAACATACTTTTTTCCGTTAAAAAATATTTTGTAATTTTTGATTTTTTTTCCAAAAGAAAGTAAACATAATAAAGAGTTAACTGTCAAAAAAAAACCTGAGCTAAAACATTTTTTTCTTACTTTTTTTAGTGTTTGAAAACAAAAAGTTGTTTTTTTCCGTTAGAAAAAATTTTGAACATACTTTTTCCCGTTAAAACAAATTTTGAAATTTTTGATTTTTTGTCCAACAGAAAGCAAATATAATAAAGAGTTAACTGTCAAAAAAAAACCTGAGCTAACACATTTTTTTCTTACTTTTTTTAGTGTTTGAAAACAAAAAGTTGTTTTTTTCCGTTAGAAAAAATTTTGAACATACTTTTTCCCGTTAAAACAAATTTTGAAATTTTTGATTTTTTTTCCAAAAGAAAGTAAACATAATAAAGAGTTAACTGTAAAAAAAAAACTGAGCTAAACAATTTTTTTCTTACTTTTTCTAGTGTGTGAAACCAAAAAATTGTTTTTTTCCGTTAAAAAAAATTTTGAACATACTTTTTTCCGTTAAACAAAATTTTGAAATTTTTAATTTTTTTCCCAAAAGAAAGTAAACATAATAAAGAGTTAACTGTCAAAAAAAAAACTGAGCTAAAAAAATTTTTTCTTACTTTTTTTAGTGTTTGAAACCAAAAAATTGTTTTTTTCCGTTAAAAAAAATTTTGAACATACTTTTTTCCGTTAAAAAAAATTTTGAAATTTTTGATTTTTTTCCAAAAGAAAGTAAACATAATAAAGAGTTAACTGTAAAAAAAAAACTGAGCTAAAACATTTTTTTCTTCCTTTTTTTAGTGTTTGAAAACAAAAAATTGTTTTTTTCCGTTAGAAAAAATTTCGAACATACTTTTTTCCGTTAAAAAAAATTTTGAAATTTTTAATTTTTTTTCCAGAAGAAAGTAAACATAATAAAGAGTTAACTGTCAAAAAAAAACTGAGCTAAAAAATTTTTTTCTTACTTTTTTTAGTGTTTGCAACCAAAAAATTGTTTTTTTCCGTTAAAAAAAATTTTGAACATACTTTTTTCCGTTAAAAAAAATTTTGAAATTTTTGATTTTTTTTCCAAAAGAAAATAAACATAATAAAGATGTTGGTGATCACGTACGCTTTTCGTTTACGACCATCACCCTATCTACGGGGAAATCAGCGTACTCTTTGCTTTTACGTTTTGTTTCAATTGCAGTCAAGCTGTTGTTCGCGATTGTTTTACTTTTCAATCTTTTCTGTATTTTGGGTTAATAAATCGGTTATTTAAAATTTAGGCGAGTGTTTCGTTTCCATTTGTCACCAAACCTCTAACAGGTTATGGGCCCAGACAAATAAACACGCGGGTCTGAATAAACAAAAGAAAATAACCTCCACTTGATCGGTCAGCATTTTAGAGAACGGCGTGTCGGCGCGGCAGCCATCTTGTCCTTTCGAGAAGCTTCGAGGCGAAGCAAGAAAGAACAAAGGAAGCGTTCTTGGACATTGTGTACCCGATCGTTAGTAAAAAAAAAAATAAAATAAAATAAAAAAGGTTTATCGCGAGTGTTTCGCACAATAACACACGTGGCGATAAATAAAAGTGAGGACATGAGTTGGAACGGTTCGGTGCGTATCGAGGCCCTAGGCCGAGATAACTACGATATGTGGAAATTGAGGATGCGTGCTGTTTTGGTCAAGAACGGCTTGTGGGGCTACGTCTACGGAAAACTGACCAAACCCGATCCGGCAGCGGACAAAGACGTCGACGAAAACGACGTGCAAGAGTGGTTGACGAACGACGAGAAAGCTCTGTGCGACATCTCCCTAGCGCTCAGTGACCACCAGCTGGCAGCAGTGAAAAAGTGTGAGACATCTCGCGAAATGTGGCTCAAGCTGGAAAGGGTGAATGTGTCGAAGGGGCCGGCTCGCAAGGCCGCGTTGCTCAAAAGTCTCATGATGCAAAAGATGGCAGAAGGTAGCGATGTACGCGATCATCTTAACGAATTTTTTGGAAACGTCGACAAGCTGTCCGAAATGGACGTCAAGCTGGATCCGGACCAACTCGCTATCCAGCTGCTGTACAGCTTGCCTCCCAGTTTCGAAATTTTTCGGACCGCCATCGAAAGTCGAGACGAACTGCCAACCATTGAGAGCCTGCGCACCAAAATAGTCGAGGAAAACGACGCGAGAAACAACATCTCATCGGCTGCGGAAGGTGCCATGTTCGCGAAGAGGAATGGTCCCGGTAAAAAGTCTCGACCGAAGCCAGCTCGAAACTCGAACGAGAAGAGCAACAAGGGCGACAAGGACACTTTCTTTCCCTACAAGTGCTCAAAGTGCGGGATTAAGGGACACAAGGCGGCTGACTGCAAGGGGAAGGGCAAGAAAAGCAAGGTGCAAGACGCGTCATTTCTCGCGACATTGGAGGAGAGCGACACATGCCAAATCGCAACGAGCGGCGTCAAAGACGTTTGGTGCCTCGATAGCGGGAGCACTTCCCACCTGTGTGGCGACGCGACGAGATTCACCGAGCTGGACGAAAGCGAAACGGGAAGGCTGAAATTGGCAAGCAGTGCAACGGCGGAGATAAGGGCGAAAGGAACGGCGAAAATTGCGACTAGCGTGGATGGCCAGCAGCGCAAAGTAACCCTCAATGAGGTACTGCACGTTCCCGAGACTCGGACCAATCTTCTGTCGGTGTCGAAGATCACTAATCACGGCTACTCCGTCGTTTTCGACAAAGAAAAAGCGGAGATTTTTGATCGAGATGGTGTAACGCACATGGTTGCAAATCGCAAGGACAACCTGTACCTCGTACAGGCCACCCCCGTCGAAAGATGTCAGAACGCAGTATCTGGAGCGGATCGAGACGAGAAGTTGGCACAACTTTGGCATCGTCGGATGGGTCACCTCAACTTTCGCGACCTCATCGCAGCTACGAGGAGCGGAGCTGTCCGTGGATTGGAGCTGAAGGGAAACTTGGACGACATCGTCTGTGACATTTGCACCAAGTGCAAAATGACGTGCAGGCCTTTCCCGAAGGAATCACTTCGTGTGACTTCAAAGCTCGAGGTCATTCACACGGACGTCTGCGGCCCTACTCGTGTTGCATCGCACTCCGGCTCCCGATACGTAATCACGTTCACGGACGACTATTCGAGATGGAAGTGCGGTTCATGAAGGCGAAGAGCGAAGCGTTCCAGATGTTCCGCGAGTACAAGGCCCTCGTCGAGAAGCAGCACGGACTGAAAATAAAGTGCGTCCGATCCGACAACGGCCGTGAGTATGATAACAGGGAATTCAACGATTTCCTGAAGTCTGAGGGCATCCGACGCGAATTCACGACGACACACACGCCCGAGCAGAACGGCGTATCCGAGAGAAAGAATCGGACTCTCGAGGAAGGAGGTCGATGTCTGATGCTGCAATCCGGATTACCTAAATCGTTCTGGGCGGAAGCGGTTAACACTGCTAACTATCTGAGGAATCGATGCCCAACCAAGAAGTTGAACGGGAAAACGCCTTTCGAACTTTGGCACGACAGGGAGCCGACCGCAGGTCATCTGCGGGATTTTGGAAGCAAGGTGTTTTGCCTCGACAAAACCCCAAACAAGGGGAAGTTTGATCGCCGTTCGAAGGAGGGCATCCTGGTAGGCTACTCGGAGCTGTCAAAGGCTTATCGGATCTGGATTCCTGAAACGAGGACAACGGAGGTCACCACAGATGTTGTTTTCCGAGAGGAGATGGTCGAGTACGACGGGACGGTCGAAGACATATTTCCGCAGGATAGTCGGGATGAGGTTCGTGTTGAGCCGAACAAGCAAGTTCACGAGTTGGAGTTTGAACTTGTCCCGATAGAAAAAAGACGGTCTGAGCGGAGAGTCGTGCGAGATCAGCCTGATGACAGCGACGAGTTGGAATTTCCTGCAGGCTTCCGAGGTTTTCCACCTGATGACAACGACGAGTTGGAATTTCCTGAGGGCTTCCGAGGTTTTCCACCTGATGAAATCGATGATCTGGACCAAGAGGAACGACCGGTAGAGCCACCAGAAACTCCATCTGCGGAACAACAAGTAGCGCCATCTACGAGAGGACCAGGACGACCAAGGTTGGTTAGAACGGGCCAGCGCGGACGACCGCGTAAACTGTACTGTGTCAAATCAGGGGAAGCAGCGAACGTCGCGGAGATTCCGGTGAATCAGGCGATTTCTGGTGAGGACTCGGCGGAATGGCTAGAAGCAATGGCAGATGAGGCTATTGCGTTAATCCGGAACAACACGTGGAAGCTGGTCGGGCGTCCTAAAGGACAACGTGTTATAGGCAGCAGATTTGTTCTGCGCAATATGCACAACGCCGACGGTACCATCAGCAAGCGAAAAGCGCGCGTGGTCGCGCGAGGTTTCACGCAGAGGCCGGGAATCGAGTTTCACGACACGTTTGCCCCGGTCGCAAGGCTGAGCACGATCAGAACTGCGGTGGCGATAGCTGTTCAGGAGAATCTGAAAATCCGGCAACTGGACGTGAAGACGGCGTATTTGAACGGAAAGGTCGAGGAACAGATTTTCATGGAGACACCGGGACACTTCAAGGACGTTTTGGCCTACATCGTACAAGACGAGAAGATCGACGAAGATGTGAGGATGAAGGCGGAGGAGATGCTGAGGAAGTTGACCAATCACGACGTGGTTTGCCTGCTGGACAAAGCGCTCTACGGCTTGAAGCAGGCGGGGCGTGCTTGGTACCACTGTATTGATGGAGAGATGATGAACCTTAAGGCTATTTGTTCCGATGCAGATCCCTGCCTGTACTTCATCGGACCAGTCGAGGACAGGACCCACATCATCATCTACGTGGACGATATTTTGATCATGTCCCGTACAGATGCGAAGATTAATGGGGTGAGAGATTTCCTGAACACCAAGTTCGAAATCAAGGACTTAGGCGACGTGCGGTATTGCTTGGGGCTTGAGTTCGAGAGAGGTGCCAACGAGATGAAGATTTGCCAGAGAGGATATATCGACGAGGTCTTGAAAAGGTTTGGCATGACAGAATGCAGGCCTGTCGGCACACCCATGGAGCCGGGAACGAAGCTGCGCAAGGACGAGAAGTCTGGTGAGTTAGCTGAGAGCGTCCCCTACCGCCAACTGGTAGGAGCTCTAATGTACCTGTCAGTGGGCACAAGGCCGGACATATCCCACGCGGTGAGTGCTTTATCGCAGTTCAACGACTGCCACGAGGAACAGCACTGGCAGGCTGCGAAGCGTGTTTTGCGATATCTCGCAAAAACCCGCGACCTGGGTCTCCTGTTCTCCAAGTCTGATGATCCAGCAGCAATGTTCGTGGACGCCGACTGGGGGAACTGCATCGTGGACCGAAAGTCGTACACGGGGTAAGCGTTCATTATGAGCGGCGCAGCGGTAAGCTGGGAGTCCCGGAAGCAACCAACGGTGGCATTGTCATCGACAGAGGCCGAATACATGGCTCTGTCAGACGCAACGAAAGAAGCCTTGTACATGAGAAGGCTGCTCGGCGACTTTGGAAGGCGACTCGATGCCGTTCCACTACGAAACGACAACATCGGTGCACAGAAGCTCGTGTCGAATCCCATGTTTCACTCGAGGACGAAGCATATCGACATTCGACATCACTCCGTCCGAGATGCTAAAAAGAGAGGGATGATTTCGATCGAGTACACACCGACGGACGAGATGCCCGCCGATGTACTGACAAAGGGATTGTCAAGGCCGAAACACGATAAATGTGTTCAAGGTCTCGGTCTGGGATCCCGTGGACCAGGATAACTCGGCGGTTTTCTCCGGCTGTTGGTCGAGGGGAAGTGTTGGTGATCACGTACGCTTTTCGTTTACGACCATCACCCTATCTACGGGGGCATCAGCGTACTCTTTGCTTTTACGTTTTGTTTCAATTGCAGTCAAGCTGTTGTTCGCGATTGTCTTACTTTTCAATCTTTTCTGTATTTTGGGTTAATAAATCGGTTATTTAAAATTTAGGCGAGTGTTTCGTTTCCATTTGTCACCAAACCTCTAACAAAAGAGTTAACTGTCAAAAAAAACCCTGAGCTAAAAATTTTTTTCTTACTTTTTTTAGTGTTTGAAAACAAAAAATGGTTTTTTTCCGTTAGAAAAAATTTTGAACATACTTTTTTCCGTTGAAAAAATTTTTAAATTTTTAATTTTTTTTCCAAAAGAAAGTAAACATAATAAAGAGTGAACTGTCAAAAAAACAACTGAGCTAACAAATTTTTTTCTTACTTTTTTTAATGTTTGAAAACAAAAATTTTTTTTTTTCCGTTAAACAAAATTTTTAACAAATTTTTTTCCGTTAAAAAAAATTTTGAAATTTTTGATTTTTTTTCCAACAGAAAGTAAACATAATAAAGAGTTAACTGTCAAAAAAAAACCTGAGCTAAAACATTTTTTTCTTACTGTTTTTAGTGTTTGAAAACAAAAAGTTGTTTTTTTCCGTTAGAAAAAATTTTGAAATTTTTGATTTTTTTCCAAAAGAAAGTAAACATAATAAAGAGTTAACTGTCAAAAAAAAAAACTGAGCTAAAACATTTTTTTCTTACTTTTTTTAGTGTTTGAAAACAAAAAGTTATTTTTTTCCGTTAGAAAAAATTTTGAACATACTTTTTCCCGTTAAAACAAATTTTGAAATTTTTGATTTTTTTTCCAAAAGAAAGTAAACATAATAAAGAGTTAACTGTCAAAAAAAAAACTGAACTAAAAAATTTTTTTCTTACTTTTTTTAGTGTTTGAAAACAAAAAATTGTTTTTTTTCGTTAGAAAAAATTTTGAGCATACTTTTTTCCGTTAAAAAAAATTTTGAAATTTTTAATTTTTTTTCCAAAAGAAAGTAAACATAATAAAGAGTGAACTGTCAAAAAAACAACTGAGCTAAAAAATTTTTTTCTTACTTTTTTTAATGTTTGAAAACAAAAATTGTTTTTTCCGTTAAAAAAAATTTTGAACATACTTTTTTCCGTTAAAAAAAATTTTGAAATTTTTGATTTTTTTTCCAACAGAAAGTAAACATAATAAAGAGTTAACTGTCAAAAAAAAACCTGAGCTAAAACATTTTTTTCTTACTTTTTTTAGTGTTTGAAAACAAAAAGTTGTTTTTTTCCGTTAGAAAAAATTTTGAACATACTTTTTCCCGTTAAAACAAATTTTGAAATTTTTGATTTTTTTTCCAAAAGAAAGTAAACATAAAAAAGAGTTAACTGTAAATAAAAAAACTGAGCTAAAAAATTTTTTTCTTACTTTTTCTAGTGTGTGAAACCAAAAAATTGTTTTTTTCCGTTAAAAAAAATTTTGAACATACTTTTTTCCGTTAAACAAAATTTTGAAATTTTTAATTTTTTTCCCAAAAGAAAGTAAACATAATAAAGAGTTAACTGTCAAAAAAAAAACTGAGCTAAAAAATTTTTTTCTTACTTTTTTTAGTGTTTGAAACCAAAAAATTGTTTTTTTCCGTTAAAAAAAATTTTGAACATACTTTTTCCGTTAAAAAAAATTTTGAAATTTTTGATTTTTTTTCCAAAAGAAAGTAAACATAATAAAGAGTTAACTGTAAAAAAAAAACTGAGCTAAAAAATGTTTTTCTTACTTTTTTTAGTGTTTCAAAACAAAAAATTGTTTTTTTCCGTTAAAAAAAAATTTGAACATACTTTTTTCCGTTAAAAAAAATTTTGAAATTTTAAATTTTTTTTCCAAAAGAAAGTAAACATAATAAAGAGTGAACTGTCAAAAAAACAACTGAGCTAAAAAATTTTTTTCTTACTTTTTTTAATGTTTGAAAACAAAAATTGTTTTTTCCGTTAAAAAAAATTTTGAACATACTTTTTTCCGTTAAAAAAAATTTTGAAATTTTTGATTTTTTTTCCAACAGAAAGTAAACATAATAAAGAGTTAACTGTCAAAAAAAAACCTGAGCTAAAACATTTTTTTCTTACTTTTTTTAGTGTTTGAAAACAAAAAGTTGTTTTTTTCCGTTAGAAAAAATTTTGAACATACTTTTTCCCGTTAAAACAAATTTTGAAATTTTTGATTTTTTTTCCAAAAGAAAGTAAACATAAAAAAGAGTTAACTGTAAAAAAAAAAACTGAGCTAAAAAATTTTTTTCTTACTTTTTTTAGTGTTTGAAAACAAAAAATTGTTTTTTTCCGTTAGAAAAAATTTCGAACATACTTTTTTCCGTTAAAAAAAATTTTGAAATTTTTAATTTTTTTTCCAAAAGAAAGTAAACATAAAAAAGAGTTAACTGTAAAAAAAAAAACTGAGCTAAAACATTTTTTTCTTCCTTTTTTTAGTGTTTGAAAACAAAAAATTGTTTTTTTCCGTTAGAAAAAATTTCGAACATACTTTTTTCCGTTAAAAAAAATTTTGAAATTTTTAATTTTTTTTCCAGAAGAAAGTAAACATAATAAAGAGTTAACTGTCAAAAAAAAACTGAGCTAAACAATTTTTTTCTTACTTTTTTTAGTGTTTGCAACCAAAAAATTGTTTTTTTCCGTTAAAAAAAAATTTGAACATACTTTTTTCCGTTAAAAAAAATTTTGAAATTTTTGATTTTTTTTCCAAAAGAAAATAAACATAATAAAGATGTTGGTGATCACGTACGCTTTTCGTTTACGACCATCACCCTATCTACGGGGAAATCAGCGTACTCTTTGCTTTTACGTTTTGTTTCAATTGCAGTCAAGCTGTTGTTCGCGATTGTTTTACTTTTCAATCTTTTCTGTATTTTGGGTTAATAAATCGGTTATTTAAAATTTAGGCGAGTGTTTCGTTTCCATTTGTCACCAAACCTCTAACAGGTTATGGGCCCAGACAAATAAACACGCGGGTCTGAATAAACAAAAGAAAATAACCTCCACTTGATCGGTCAGCATTTTAGAGAACGGCGTGTCGGCGCGGCAGCCATCTTGTCCTTTCGAGAAGCTTCGAGGCGAAGCAAGAAAGAACAAAGGAAGCGTTCTTGGACATTGTGTACCCGATCGTTAGTAAAAAAAAAAATAAAATAAAATAAAAAAGGTTTATCGCGAGTGTTTCGCACAATAACACACGTGGCGATAAATAAAAGTGAGGACATGAGTTGGAACGGTTCGGTGCGTATCGAGGCCCTAGGCCGAGATAACTACGATATGTGGAAATTGAGGATGCGTGCTGTTTTGGTCAAGAACGGCTTGTGGGGCTACGTCTACGGAAAACTGACCAAACCCGATCCGGCAGCGGACAAAGACGTCGACGAAAACGACGTGCAAGAGTGGTTGACGAACGACGAGAAAGCTCTGTGCGACATCTCCCTAGCGCTCAGTGACCACCAGCTGGCAGCAGTGAAAAAGTGTGAGACATCTCGCGAAATGTGGCTCAAGCTGGAAAGGGTGAATGTGTCGAAGGGGCCGGCTCGCAAGGCCGCGTTGCTCAAAAGTCTCATGATGCAAAAGATGGCAGAAGGTAGCGATGTACGCGATCATCTTAACGAATTTTTTGGAAACGTCGACAAGCTGTCCGAAATGGACGTCAAGCTGGATCCGGACCAACTCGCTATCCAGCTGCTGTACAGCTTGCCTCCCAGTTTCGAAATTTTTCGGACCGCCATCGAAAGTCGAGACGAACTGCCAACCATTGAGAGCCTGCGCACCAAAATAGTCGAGGAAAACGACGCGAGAAACAACATCTCATCGGCTGCGGAAGGTGCCATGTTCGCGAAGAGGAATGGTCCCGGTAAAAAGTCTCGACCGAAGCCAGCTCGAAACTCGAACGAGAAGAGCAACAAGGGCGACAAGGACACTTTCTTTCCCTACAAGTGCTCAAAGTGCGGGATTAAGGGACACAAGGCGGCTGACTGCAAGGGGAAGGGCAAGAAAAGCAAGGTGCAAGACGCGTCATTTCTCGCGACATTGGAGGAGAGCGACACATGCCAAATCGCAACGAGCGGCGTCAAAGACGTTTGGTGCCTCGATAGCGGGTGCACTTCCCACCTGTGTGGCGACGCGACGAGATTCACCGAGCTGGACGAAAGCGAAACGGGAAGGCTGAAATTGGCAAGCAGTGCAACGGCGGAGATAAGGGCGAAAGGAACGGCGAAAATTGCGACTAGCGTGGATGGCCAGCAGCGCAAAGTAACCCTCAATGAGGTACTGCACGTTCCCGAGACCCGGACCAATCTTCTGTCGGTGTCGAAGATCACTAATCACGGCTACTCCGTCGTTTTCGACAAAGAAAAAGCGGAGATTTTTGATCGAGATGGTGTAACGCACATGATTGCAAATCGCAAGGACAACCTGTACCTCGTACAGGCCACCCCCGTCGAAAGATGTCAGAACGCAGTATCTGGAGCGGATCGAGACGAAAAGTTGGCACAACTTTGGCATCGTCGGATGGGTCACCTCAACTTTCGCGACCTCATCGCAGCTACGAGGAGCGGAGCTGTCCGTGGATTGGAGCTGAAGGGAAACTTGGACGACATCGTCTGTGACATTTGCACCAAGTGCAAAATGACGTGCAGGCCTTTCCCGAAGGAATCACTTCGTGTGACTTCAAAGCTCGAGGTCATTCACACGGACGTCTGCGGCCCTACTCGTGTTGCATCGCACTCCGGCTCCCGATACGTAATCACGTTCACGGACGACTATTCGAGATGGAAGTGCGGTTCATGAAGGCGAAGAGCGAAGCGTTCCAGATGTTCCGCGAGTACAAGGCCCTCGTCGAGAAGCAGCACGGACTGAAAATAAAGTGCGTCCGATCCGACAACGGCCGTGAGTATGATAACAGGGAATCAGGGTCTGAGGGCATCCGACGCGAATTCACGACGACACACACGCCCGAGCAGAACGGCGTATCCGAGAGAAAGAATCGGACTCTCGAGGAAGGAGGTCGATGTCTGATGCTGCAATCCGGATTACCTAAATCGTTCTGGGCGGAAGCGGTTAACACTGCTAACTATCTGAGGAATCGATGCCCAACCAAGAAGTTGAACGGGAAAACGCCTTTCGAACTTTGGCACGACAGGGAGCCGACCGCAGGTCATCTGCGGGATTTTGGAAGCAAGGTGTTTTGCCTCGACAAAACCCCAAACAAGGGGAAGTTTGATCGCCGTTCGAAGGAGGGCATCCTGGTAGGCTACTCGGAGCTGTCAAAGGCTTATCGGATCTGGATTCCTGAAACGAGGACAACGGAGGTCACCAGAGATGTTGTTTTCCGAGAGGAGATGGTCGAGTACGACGGGACGGTCGAAGACATATTTCCGCAGGATAGTCGGGATGAGGTTCGTGTTGAGCCGAACAAGCAAGTTCACGAGTTGGAGTTTGAACTTGTCCCGATAGAAAAAAGACGGTCTGAGCGGAGAGTCGTGCGAGATCAGCCTGATGACAGCGACGAGTTGGAATTTCCTGCAGGCTTCCGAGGTTTTCCACCTGATGACAACGACGAGTTGGAATTTCCTGAGGGCTTCCGAGGTTTTCCACCTGATGAAATCGATGATCTGGACCAAGAGGAACGACCGGTAGAGCAACCAGAAACTCCATCTGCGGAACAACAAGTAGCGCCATCTACGAGAGGACCAGGACGACCAAGGTTGGTTAGAACGGGCCAGCGCGGACGACCGCGTAAACTGTACTGTGTCAAATCAGGGGAAGCAGCGAACGTCGCGGAGATTCCGGTGAATCAGGCGATTTCTGGTGAGGACTCGGCGGAATGGCTAGAAGCAATGGCAGATGAGGCTATTGCGTTAATCCGGAACAACACGTGGAAGCTGGTCGGGCGTCCTAAAGGACAACGTGTTATAGGCAGCAGATTTGTTCTGCGCAATATGCACAACGCCGACGGTACCATCAGCAAGCGAAAAGCGCGCGTGGTCGCGCGAGGTTTCACGCAGAGGCCGGGAATCGAGTTTCACGACACGTTTGCCCCGGTCGCAAGGCTGAGCACGATCAGAACTGCGGTGGCGATAGCTGTTCAGGAGAATCTGAAAATCCGGCAACTGGACGTGAAGACGGCGTATTTGAACGGAAAGGTCGAGGAACAGATTTTCATGGAGACACCGGGACACTTCAAGGACGTTTTGGCCTACATCGTACAAGACGAGAAGATCGACGAAGATGTGAGGATGAAGGCGGAGGAGATGCTGAGGAAGTTGACCAATCACGACGTGGTTTGCCTGCTGGACAAAGCGCTCTACGGCTTGAAGCAGGCGGGGCGTGCTTGGTACCACTGTATTGATGGAGAGATGATGAACCTTAAGGCTATTTGTTCCGATGCAGATCCCTGCCTGTACTTCATCGGACCAGTCGAGGACAGGACCCACATCATCATCTACGTGGACGATATTTTGATCATGTCCCGTACAGATGCGAAGATTAATGGGGTGAGAGATTTCCTGAACACCAAGTTCGAAATCAAGGACTTAGGCGACGTGCGGTATTGCTTGGGGCTTGAGTTCGAGAGAGGTGCCAACGAGATGAAGATTTGCCAGAGAGGATATATCGACGAGGTCTTGAAAAGGTTTGGCATGACAGAATGCAGGCCTGTCGGCACACCCATGGAGCCGGGAACGAAGCTGCGCAAGGACGAGAAGTCTGGTGAGTTAGCTGAGAGCGTCCCCTACCGCCAACTGGTAGGAGCTCTAATGTACCTGTCAGTGGGCACAAGGCCGGACATATCCCACGCGGTGAGTGCTTTATCGCAGTTCAACGACTGCCACGAGGAACAGCACTGGCAGGCTGCGAAGCGTGTTTTGCGATATCTCGCAAAAACCCGCGACCTGGGTCTCCTGTTCTCCAAGTCTGATGATCCAGCAGCAATGTTCGTGGACGCCGACTGGGGGAACTGCATCGTGGACCGAAAGTCGTACACGGGGTAAGCGTTCATTATGAGCGGCGCAGCGGTAAGCTGGGAGTCCCGGAAGCAACCAACGGTGGCATTGTCATCGACAGAGGCCGAATACATGGCTCTGTCAGACGCAACGAAAGAAGCCTTGTACATGAGAAGGCTGCTCGGCGACTTTGGAAGGCGACTCGATGCCGTTCCACTACGAAACGACAACATCGGTGCACAGAAGCTCGTGTCGAATCCCATGTTTCACTCGAGGACGAAGCATATCGACATTCGACATCACTCCGTCCGAGATGCTAAAAAGAGAGGGATGATTTCGATCGAGTACACACCGACGGACGAGATGCCCGCCGATGTACTGACAAAGGGATTGTCAAGGCCGAAACACGATAAATGTGTTCAAGGTCTCGGTCTGGGATCCCGTGGACCAGGATAACTCGGCGGTTTTCTCCGGCTGTTGGTCGAGGGGAAGTGTTGGTGATCACGTACGCTTTTCGTTTACGACCATCACCCTATCTACGGGGGCATCAGCGTACTCTTTGCTTTTACGTTTTGTTTCAATTGCAGTCAAGCTGTTGTTCGCGATTGTCTTACTTTTCAATCTTTTCTGTATTTTGGGTTAATAAATCGGTTATTTAAAATTTAGGCGAGTGTTTCGTTTCCATTTGTCACCAAACCTCTAACAAAAGAGTTAACTGTCAAAAAAAACCCTGAGCTAAAAAATTTTTTTCTTACTTTTTTTAGTGTTTGAAAACAAAAAATGGTTTTTTTCCGTTAGAAAAAATTTTGAACATACTTTTT
The DNA here is from genome assembly GCA_949715965.1 of Dysmachus trigonus. NCBI lineage: Eukaryota > Metazoa > Arthropoda > Insecta > Diptera > Asilidae > Dysmachus > Dysmachus trigonus. The sequence goes on from OX454320.1 coordinate 53,354,199, forward strand.
TCCGTTAAAAAAATTTTTAAATTTTTAATTTTTTTTCCAAAAGAAAGTAAACATAATAAAGAGTGAACTGTCAAAAAACAACTGAGCTAAACAATTTTTTTCTTACTTTTTTTAATGTTTGAAAACAAAAATTTTTTTTTTTCCGTTAAAAAAAATTTTTAACATACTTTTTTCCGTTAAAAAAAATTTTGAAATTTTTGATTTTTTTTCCAACAGAAAGTAAACATAATAAAGAGTTAACTGTCAAAAAAAAACCTGAGCTAAAACATTTTTTTCTTACTTTTTTTAGTGTTTCAAAACAAAAAGTTGTTTTTTTCCGTTAGAAAAAATTTTGAAATTTTTGATTTTTTTTCCAAAAGAAAGTAAACATAATAAAGAGTTAACTGTCAAAAAAAAAAACTGAGCTAAAAAATTTTTTTCTTACTTTTTTTAGTGTTTGAAAACAAAAAATTGTTTTTTTTCGTTAGAAAAAATTTTGAGCATACTTTTTTCCGTTAAAAAAAATTTTGAAATTTTTAATTTTTTTTCCAAAAGAAAGTAAACATAATAAAGAGTGAACTGTCAAAAAAACAACTGAGCTAAAAAATTTTTTTCTTACTTTTTTTAATGTTTGAAAACAAAAATTGTTTTTTCCGTTAAAAAAAATTTTGAACATACTTTTTTCCGTTAAAAAAATTTTTGAAATTTTTGATTTTTTTTCCAACAGAAAGTAAACATAATAAAGAGTTAACTGTAAAAAAAAAAACTGAGCTAAAAAATTTTTTTCTTACTTTTTCTAGTGTGTGAAACCAAAAAATTGTTTTTTTCCGTTAAAAAAAATTTTGAACATACTTTTTTCCGTTAAACAAAATTTTGAAATTTTTAATTTTTTTCCCAAAAGAAAGTAAACATAATAAAGAGTTAACTGTCAAAAAAAAACCTGAGCTAAAACATTTTTTTCTTACTTTTTTTAGTGTTTCAAAACAAAAAGTTGTTTTTTTCCGTTAGAAAAAATTTTGAACATACTTTTTCCCGTTAAAACAAATTTTGAAATTTTTGATTTTTTTTCCAAAAGAAAGTAAACATATTAAAGAGTTAACTGTAAAAAAAAAACTGAGCTAAACAATTTTTTTCTTACTTTTTCTAGTGTGTGAAACCAAAAAATTGTTTTTTTCCGTTAAAAAAAATTTTGAACATACTTTTTTCCGTTAAACAAAATTTTGAAATTTTTAATTTTTTTCCCAAAAGAAAGTAAACATAATAAAGAGTTAACTGTCAGAAAAAAAACTGAGCTAAAAAATTTTTTTCTTACTTTTTTTAGTGTTTGAAAACAAAAAATTGTTTTTTTCCGTTAAAAAAAATTTTGAACATACTTTTTTCCGTTAAAAAAAATTTTGAAATTTTTTATTTTTTTTCCAAAAGAAAGTAAACATAATAAAGAGTTAACTGTCAAAAAAAAAAAACTGAGCCAAAAAATTTTTTTCTTACTTTTTTTAGTGTTTCAAAACAAAAAATTGTTTTTTTCCGTTAGAAAAAATTTTGAACATACTTTTTTCCGTTAAAAAAAATTTTGAAATTTTTAATTTTTTTTCCAAAAGAAAGTAAACATAATAAAGAGTTAACTGTCAAAAAAATAACTGAGCTAAAAAAATTTTTTCTTACTTTTTTTAGTGTTTCAATCCAAAAAATTGTTTTTTTCCGTTAAAAAAAATTTTGAGCATACTTTTTTCCGTTAAAAAAAATTTTGAAATTTTAGATTTTTTTTCCAAAAGAAAGTAAACATAATAAAGAGTTAACTGTCAAAAAAAAACTGAGGTAAAAAATGTTTTTCTTACTTTTTTTAGTGTTTGAAAACAAAAAATTGTTTTTTTCCGTTAGAAAAAATTTTGAACATACTTTTTTCCGTTAAAAAAAATTTTTAAATTTTTGATTTTTTTTCGAAAAGAAAGTAAACATAATAAAGAGTTAACTGTAAAAAAAAAACCTGAGCTAAAACATTTGTTTCTTACTTTTTTTAGTGTTTGAAAACAAAAAGTTGTTTTTTTCCGTTAGAAAAAATTTTGAACATACTTTTTTCCGTTAAAAAAAATTTTGAAATTTTTAATTTTTTTTCCAGAAGAAAGTAAACATAATAAAGAGTTAACTGTCAAAAAAAAAAAAAACTGAGCTAAACAATTTTTTTTCTTACTTTTTTTAGTGTTTGAAAACAAAAAATGGTTTTTTTCCGTTAGAAAAAATTTTGAACATACTTTTTTCCCTTAAAAAAAATTTTGAAATTTTTAATTTTTTTTCCCAAAAGAAAGTAAACATAATAAAGAGTTAACTGTCAAAAAAAAAACTGAGCTAAAAAATTTTTTTCTTACTTTTTTTAGTGTTTCAAACCAAAAAATTGTTTTTTTCCGTTAAAAAAAATTTTGAACATACTTTTTTCCGTTAAAAAATATTTTGAAATTTTTGATTTTTTTTCCAAAAGAAAGTAAACATAATAAAGAGTTAACTGTCAAAAAAAAACCTGAGCTAAAACATTTTTTTCTTACTTTTTTTAGTGTTTGAAAACAAAAAGTTGTTTTTTTCCGTTAGAAAAAATTTTGAACATACTTTTTCCCGTTAAAACAAATTTTGAAATTTTTGATTTTTTTTCCAAAAGAAAGTAAACATAATAAAGAGTTAACTGTCAAAAAAAAACTGAGCTAAACAATTTTTTTCTTACTTTTTCTAGTGTGTGAAACCAAAAAATTGTTTTTTTCCGTTAAACAAAATTTTGAACATACTTTTTTCCGTTAAAAAAAATTTTGAAATTTTTGATTTTTTTTCCAAACGAAAGTAAACATAATAAAGAGTTAACTGTAAAAAAAAAACTGAGCTAAAAAACGTTTTTCTTACTTTTTTTAGTGTTTCAAAACAAAAAATTGTTTTTTTCCGTTAAAAAAAATTTTGAACATACTTTTTTCCGTTAAAAAAAATTTGAAATTTTAAATTTTTTTCCCAAAAGAAAGTAAACATAATAAAGAGTTAACTGTCAAAAAAAAAACTGAGCTAAAAATTTTTTTCTTACTTTTTTTAGTGTTTCAAACCAAAAAATTTTTTTTTTTCCGTTACAAAAAATTTTGAACATACTTTTTTCCGTTAAAAAAAATTTTGAAATTTTTGATTTTTTTTCCAAAAGAAAGTAAACATAATAAAGAGTTAACTGCAAAAAAAAGCTGAGCTAAAAAATTTTTTTCTTACTTTTTTTATTGTTTGAAAACAAAAAATTTTTTTTTTCCGTTAAACAAAATTTTGAACATACTTTTTTCCGTTAAAAAAAATTTTGAACATACTTTTTTCCGTTAAAAAAAATTTTGAAATTTTTGATTTTCTTTCCAAAAGAAAGTAAACATAATAAAGAGTTAACTGTCAAAAAAAAACTGAACTAAAAAATTTTTTTCTTACTTTTTTTAGTGTTTCAAAACAAAAAATTTTTTTTTTCCGTTAGAAACAATTTTGAACATACTTTTTTCCGTTAAAATAAATTTTGAAATTTTTGATTTTTTTTGCAAAAGAAAGTAAACATAATAAAGAGCTAACTGTCAAAAAAAAACTGAGCTAAAAAATTTTTTCTCACTTTTTTTAGTGTTCGAAACCAAAAAATTGTTTTTTTCCGTTAAAAAAAAATTTGAACATACTTTTTTCCGTTAAAAAAAATTTTGAAATTTTTGATTTTTTTTCCCAAAAGAAAGTAAACATAATAAAGAGTTAACTGTCAAAAAAAAAACTGAGCTAAAAAATTTTTTTCTTACTTTTTTTAGTGTTGCAATACAAAAAATTGTTTTTTTTCGTTAAAAAAAATTTTGAACATACTTTTTCCGTTAAAAAAAATTTTGAAATTTTAGATTTTTTTTCCAAAAGAAAGTAAACATAATAAAGAGTTAACTGTCAAAAAAAAAAACTGAGCTAAAAAATTTTTTTCTTACTTTTTTTAGTGTTTGAAAACAAAAAATTGTTTTTTTCCGTTAGAAAATATTTTGAACATACTTTTTTCCGTTAAAACAAATTTTGAAATTTTTAATTTTTTTTCCAAAAGAAAGTAAACATAATAAAGAGTTAACTGTAAAAAAAAAACTGAGCTAAAAAATTTTTTTCTTACTTTTTTTAGTGTTTCAAACCAAAAAATTGTTTTTTTCCGTTAAAAAAAATTTTGAACATACTTTTTTCCGTTAAAAAAAATTTTGAAATTTTTGATTTTCTTCCCAAAAGAAAGTAAACATAATAAAGAGTTAACTGTCAAAAAAAATCCTGAGCTAAAACATTTTTTTCTTACTTTTTTTAGTGTTTGAAAACAAAAAGTTGTTTTTTTCCGTTAGAAAAAATTTTGAACATACTTTTTTCCGTTAAAAAAAATTTTGAAATTTTAGATTTTTTTTCCAAAAGAAAGTAAACATAATAAAGAGCTACTGTCAAAAAAAAAAACTGAGCTAAAAAATTTTTTTCTTACTTTTTTTATTGTTTGAAAACAAAAAATTGTTTTTTTCCGTTAAAAAAAATTTTGAACATACTTTTTTCCGTTAAAAAAAATTTTGAAATTTTAGATTTTTTTTCCAAAAGAAAGTAAACATAATAAAGAGTTAACTGTCATAAAAAAAAGCTAAGCTAAAAAATTTTTTTCTTCCTTTTTTTAGTGTTTGAAAACAAAAAATTGTTTTTTCCGTTAGAAAAAATTTTGAAAATACTTTTTTCCGTTAAAAAAAATTTTGAAATTTTTGATTTTTTTTGCAAAAGAAAGTAAACATTATAAAGAGTTAACTGTAAAAAAAAAACTGAGCTAAAAAATTTTTTTCTTACTTTTTTTAGTGTTTGAAACCAAAAAATTTGTTTTTTCCGTTAAAAAAAATTTGGAACATACTTTTAACCGTTAAAAAAAATTTTGAAATTTTTGATTTTTTTTCCAAAAGAAAGTAAACATAATAAAGAGTTAACTGTCAAAAAAAACCTGAGCTAAAACATTTGTTTATTACTTTTTTTAGTGTTTGAATCCAAAAAATTGTTTTTTTCCGTTAAAAAAAATTTTGAGCATACTTTTTTCCGTTAAAAAAAATTTTGAAATTTTAGATTTTTTTTCCAAAAGAAAGTAAACATAATAAAGAGTTAACTGTCAAAAAAAAACTGAGCTAAACAATTTTTTTCTTACTTTTTTTAGTGTTTGAAAACAAAAAATTGTTTTTTTCCGTTAGAAAATATTTTGAACATACTTTTTTCCGTTAAAAAAAATTTTGAAATTTTTAATTTTTTTTCCAAAAGAAAGTAAACATAATAAAGAGTTAACTGTAAAAAAAAAACTGAGCTAAAAAATTTTTTTCTTACCTTTTTTAGTGTTTGAAACCAAAAAATTTGTTTTTTCCGTTAAAAAAAATTTTGAACATACTTTTAACCGTTAAAAAAAATTTTGAAATTTTTGATTTTTTTTCCAAAAGAAAGTAAACATAATAAAGAGTTAACTGTCAAAAAAAACCTGAGCTAAAACATTTGTTTATTACTTTTTTTAGTGTTTTAAACCAAAAAATTGTTTTTTTCCGTTAAAAAAAATTTTGAACATACTTTTTTCCGTTAAAAAAAATTTTGACATTTTTGATTTTTTTTCCAAAAGAAAGCAAACATAATAAAGAGTTAACTGTCAAAAAAAAAAACTGAGCCAAACAATTTTTTTCTTACTTTTTTTAGTGTTTCAAAACAAAAAATTGTTTTTTTCCGTTAGAAAAAATTTTGAACATACTTTTTTCCGTTAAAAAAAATTTTGAAATTTTTAATTTTTTTTCCAAAAGAAAGTAAACATAATAAAGAGTTAACTGTCAAAAAAATAACTGAGCTAAAAAAATTTTTTCTTACTTTTTTTAGTGTTTGAATCCAAAAAATTGTTTTTTTCCGTTAAAAAAAATTTTGAGCATACTTTTTTCCGTTAAAAAAAATTTTGAAATTTTAGATTTTTTTTCCAAAAGAAAGTAAACATAATAAAGAGTTAACTGTCAAAAAAAAACTGAGCTAAAAAATGTTTTTCTTACTTTTTTTAGTGTTTCAAAACAAAAAATTGTTTTTTTCCGTTAGAAAAAATTTTGAACATACTTTTTTCCGTTAAAAAAAATTTTGAAATTTTTGATTTTTTTTCCAAAAGAAAGTAAACATAATAAAGAGTTAACTGTAAAAAAAAAACCTGAGCTAAAACATTTGTTTCTTACTTTTTTTAGTGTTTGAAAACAAAAAGTTGTTTTTTTCCGTTAGAAAAAATTTTGAACATAGTTTTTTCCGTTAAAAAAAATTTTGAAATTTTTAATTTTTTTTCCAGAAGAAAGTAAACATAATAAAGAGTTAACTGTCAAAAAAAAAAAAACTGAGCTAAACAATTTTTTTTCTTACTTTTTTTAGTGTTTGAAAACAAAAAATGGTTTTTTTCCGTTAGAAAAATTTTTGAACATACTTTTTTCCCTTAAAAAAAATTTTGAAATTTTTAATTTTTTTTCCCAAAAGAAAGTAAACATAATAAAGAGTTAACTGTCAAAAAAAAAACTGAGCTAAAAAATTTTTTTCTTACTTTTTTTAGTGTTTCAAAATAAAAAATTGTTTTTTTCCGTTAAAAAAAATTTTGAACATACTTTTTTCCGTTAAAAAATATTTTGCAATTTTTGATTTTTTTTCCAAAAGAAAGTAAACATAATAAAGAGTTAACTGTCAAAAAAAAACCTGAGCTAAAACATTTGTTTCTTACTTTTTTTAGTGTTTGAAAACAAAAAGTTGTTTTTTTCCGTTAGCAAAAATTTTGAACATACTTTTTCCCGTTAAAACAAATTTTGAAATTTTTGATTTTTTTTCCAAAAGAAAGTAAACATAATAAAGAGTTAACTGTCAAAAAAAAAACTGAGCTAAACAATTTTTTTCTTACTTTTTCTAGTGTGTGAAACCAAAAAATTGTTTTTTTCCGTTAAACAAAATTTTGAACATACTTTTTTCCGTTAAAAAAAAATTTGAAATTTTAAATTTTTTTCCCAAAAGAAAGTAAACATAATAAAGAGTTAACTGTAAAAAAAAAAACTGAGCTAAAAATTTTTTTCTTACTTTTTTTAGTGTTTCAAACCAAAAAATTTTTTTTTTTTCCGTTACAAAAAATTTTGAACATACTTTTTTCCGTTAAAAAAAATTTTGAAATTTTTGATTTTTTTTCCAAAAGAAAGTAAACATAATAAAGAGTTAACTGTAAAAAAAAAACTGAGCTAAAAAATTTTTTTCTTACTTTTTTTATTGTTTGAAAACAAAAAATTGTTTTTTTCCGTTAAACAAAATTTTGAACATACTTTTTTCCGTTAAAAAAAATTTTGAACATACTTTTTTCCGTTAAAATAAATTTTGAAATTTTTGATTTTTTTTGCAAAAGAAAGTAAACATAATAAAGAGCTAACTGTCAAAAAAAAACTGAGCTAAAAAATTTTTTCTCACTTTTTTTAGTGTTCGAAACCAAAAAATTGTTTTTTTCCGTTAAAAAAAAATTTGGACATACTTTTTTCCGTTAAAAAAAATTTTGAAATTTTTGATTTTTTTTCCCAAAAGAAAGTAAACATAATAAAGAGTGAACTGTCAAAAAAAAAACTGAGCTAAAAAATTTTTTTCTTACTTTTTTTAGTGTTGCAATACAAAAAATTGTTTTTTTTCGTTAAAAAAAATTTTGAAATTTTAGATTTTTTTTCCAAAAGAAAGTAAACATAATAAAGAGTTAACTGTCAAAAAAAAAACTGAGCTAAAAAATTTTTTTCTTACTTTTTTTAGTGTTTGAAAACAAAAAATTGTTTTTTTCCGTTAGAAAATATTTTGAACATACTTTTTTCCGTTAAAAAAAATTTTGAAATTTTTAATTTTTTTTCCAAAAGAAAGTAAACATAATAAAGAGTTAACTGTAAAAAAAAAACTGAGCTAAAAAATTTTTTTCTTACTTTTTTTAGTGTTTCAAACCAAAAAATTGTTTTTTTCCGTTAAAAAAAATTTTGAACATACTTTTTTCCGTTAAAAAAAATTTTGAAATTTTTGATTTTTTTTCCAAAAGAAAGTAAACATAATAAAGAGTTAACTGTCAAAAAAAAAAACTGAGCTAAACAATTTTTTTCTTACTTTTTTTAGTGTTTCAAAACAAAAAATTGTTTTTTTCCGTTAGAAAAAATTTTGAACATACTTTTTTCCGTTAAAAAAAATTTTGAAATTTTTAATTTTTTTTCCAAAAGAAAGTAAACATAATAAAGAGTTAACTGTCAAAAAAATAACTGAGCTAAAAAAATTTTTTCTTACTTTTTTTAGTGTTTGAATCCAAAAAATTGTTTTTTTCCGTTAAAAAAAATTTTGAGCATACTTTTTTCCGTTAAAAAAAATTTTGAAATTTTAGATTTTTTTTCCAAAAGAAAGTAAACATAATAAAGAGTTAACTGTCAAAAAAAAACTGAGCTAAAAAATTTTTTTCTTACTTTTTTTAGTGTTTCAAAACAAAAAATTGTTTTTTTCCGTTAGAAAAATTTTTGAACATTCTTTTTTCCGTTAAAAAAAATTTTGAAATTTTTAATTTTTTTTCCAAAAGAAAGTAAACATAATAAAGAGTTAACCGTAAAAAAAAACTGAGCTAAAAAATTTTTTTCTCACTTTTTTTAGTGTTTCAAACCAAAAAATTGTTTTTTTCCGTTAAAAAAAATTTTGAACATACTTTTTTCCGTTAAAAAAAATTTTGAAATTTTTGATTTTTTATCCAAAAGAAAGTAAACATAATAAAGAGTTAACTGTCAAAAGAAAAACTGAGCTAAAAAATTTTTTTCTTACTTTTTTTAGTGTTTGAAAACAAAAAATTGTTTTTTCCGTTAGAAAAAATTTTGAACATATTTTTTTCCGTTAAAAAAAATTTTGAAATTTTTGATTTTTTTTCCAAAAAAAGTAAACATAATAAAGAGTTAACTGTCAAAAAAAAACTGAGCTGAAAAATTTTTTTCTTACTTTTTTTAGTGTTTCAATACTAAAAATGGTTTTTTTCCGTTAAAAAAAATTTTGAGCATACTTTTTTCCGTTAAAAAAAATTTTGAAATTTTTGATTTTTTTTCCAAAAGAAAATAAACATAATAAAGAGTTAACTGTCAAAAAAAAACCTGAGCTTAAAAATTTTTTTCTTCCTGTGTTTAGTGTTTGAAAACAAAAAATTGTTTTTTTCCGTTAGAAAAAATTTTAAACATACTTTTTTCCGTTAAAACAAATTTTGAAATTTTTGATTTTTTTTCCAAAAGAAAGTAAACATAATAAAGAGTTAACTGTCAAAAAAAAACTGAGCTAAAAAATGTTTTTCTTACTTTTTTTAGTGTTTGAAAACAAAAAATTGTTTTTTTCCGTTAGAAAAAATTTTGAACATTCTTTTTTCCGTTAAAAAAAATTTTGAAATTTTTAATTTTTTTTCCAAAAGAAAGTAAACATAATAAAGAGTTAACCGTAAAAAAAAACTGAGCTAAAAAATTTTTTTCTCACTTTTTTTAGTGTTTCAAACCAAAAAATTGTTTTTTCCGTTAGAAAAAATTTTGAACATACTTTTTTCCGTTAAAAAAAATTTTGAAATTTTTGATTTTTTATCCAAAAGAAAGTAAACATAATAAAGAGTTAACTGTCAAAAAAAAAACTGAGCTAAAAAATTTTTTTCTTACTTTTTTTAGTGTTTGAAAACAAAAAATTGTTTTTTCCGTTAGAAAAAATTTTGAACATATTTTTTTCCGTTAAAAAAAATTTTGAAATTTTTGATTTTTCTTCCAAAAAAAGTAAACATAATAAAGAGTTAACTGTCAATAAAAAAACTGAGCTAAAAAATTTTTTTCTTACTTTTTTTAGTGTTTGAAAACAAAAAATTGTTTTTTCCGTTAGAAAAAATTTTGAACATACTTTTTTCCGTTAAAAATTTTTTTGAAATTTTTGATTTTTTTTCCAAAAGAAAGTAAACATAATAAAGAGTTAACTGTCAAAAAAAAAAACTGAGCTAAAAAATTTTTTTCTTACTTTTTTTAGTGTTTCAATACAAAAAATTGTTTTTTTCCGTTAGAAAAAATTTTGAACATACTTTTTTTCGTTAAAAAAAATTTTGAAATTTTTAATTTTTCTTCCAAAAAAAGTAAACATAATAAAGAGTTAACTGTCAAAAAAAAACTGAGCTGAAAAATTTTTTTCTTACTTTTCTTAGTGTTTCAATACTAAAAATGGTTTTTTTCCGTTAAACAAAATTTTGAACATACTTTTTTCCGTTAAAAAAAATTTTGAAATTTTTGATTTTTTTTCCAAAAGAAAATAAACATAATAAAGAGTTAACTGTCAAAAAAAAACCTGAGCTAAAAAATTTTTTTCTTCCTGTTTTTAGTGTTTGAAAACAAAAAATTGTTTTTTCCGTTAGAAAAAATTTTGAACATACTTTTTTCCGTTAAAAAAAATTTTGAAATTTTAGATTTTTTTTCCAAAAGAAAGTAAACATAATAAAGAGTTAACTGTCAAAAAAAAACTGAGCTAAAAAATGTTTTTCTTACTTTTTTTAGTGTTTGAAAACAAAAAATTGTTTTTTTCCGTTAGAAAAAATTTTGAACATACTTTTTTCCGTTAAAAAATTTTGAAATTTTTGATTTTTTTTCCAAAAGAAAGTAAACATAATAAAGAGTTAACTGTAAAAAAAAAACCTGAGCTAAAACATTTGTTTCTTACTTTTTTTAGTGTTTGAAAACAAAAAGTTGTTTTTTTCCGTTAGAAAAAATTTTGAACATAGTTTTTTCCGTTAAAAAAAATTTTGAAATTTTTAATTTTTTTTCCAGAAGAAAGTAAACATAATAAAGAGTTAACTGTCAAAAAAAAAAAAACTGAGCTAAACAATTTTTTTTCTTACTTTTTTTAGTGTTTGAAAACAAAAAATGGTTTTTTTCCGTTAGAAAAATTTTTGAACATACTTTTTTCCCTTAAAAAAAATTTTGAAATTTTTAATTTTTTTTCCCAAAAGAAAGTAAACATAATAAAGAGTTAACTGTCAAAAAAAAAACTGAGCTAAAAAATTTTTTTCTTACTTTTTTTAGTGTTTCAAACCAAAAAATTGTTTTTTTCCGTTAAAAAAAATTTTGAACATACTTTTTTCCGTTAAAAAATATTTTGCAATTTTTGATTTTTTTTCCAAAAGAAAGTAAACATAATAAAGAGTTAACTGTCAAAAAAAAACCTGAGCTAAAACATTTTTTTCTTACTTTTTTTAGTGTTTGAAAACAAAAAGTTGTTTTTTTCCGTTAGCAAAAATTTTGAACATACTTTTTCCCGTTAAAACAAATTTTGAAATTTTTTTTCCAAAAGAAAGTAAACATAATAAAGAGTTAACTGTCAAAAAAAAAACTGAGCTAAACAATTTTTTTCTTACTTTTTCTAGTGTGTGAAACCAAAAAATTGTTTTTTTCCGTTAAACAAAATTTTGAACATACTTTTTTCCGTTAAAAAAAATTTTGAAATTTTTGATTTTTTTTCCAAACGAAAGTAAACATAATAAAGAGTTAACTGTAAAAAAAAACTGAGCTAAAAAACGTTTTTCTTACTTTTTTTAGTGTTTCAAAACAAAAAATTGTTTTTTTCCGTTAAAAAAAATTTTGAACATACTTTTTTCCGTTAAAAAAAAATTTGAAATTTTAAATTTTTTTCCCAGAAGAAAGTAAACATAATAAAGAGTTAACTGTCAAAAAAAAAACTGAGCTAAAAATTTTTTTCTTACTTTTTTTAGTGTTTCAAACCAAAAAATTTTTTTTTTTTCCGTTACAAAAAATTTTGAACATACTTTTTTCCGTTAAAAAAAATTTTGAAATTTTTGATTTTTTTTCCAAAAGAAAGTAAACATAATAAAGAGTTAACTGTAAAAAAAAAACTGAGCTAAAAAATTTTTTTCTTACTTTTTTTATTGTTTGAAAACAAAAAATTGTTTTTTTCCGTTAAACAAAATTTTGAACATACTTTTTTCCGTTAAAAAAAATTTTGAACATACTTTTTTCCGTTAAAATAAATTTTGAAATTTTTGATTTTTTTTGCAAAAGAAAGTAAACATAATAAAGAGCTAACTGTCAAAAAAAAACTGAGCTAAAAAATTTTTTCTCACTTTTTTTAGTGTTCGAAACCAAAAAATTGTTTTTTTCCGTTAAAAAAAAATTTGGACATAGTTTTTTCCGTTAAAAAAAATTTTGAAATTTTTGATTTTTTTTCCCAAAAGAAAGTAAACATAATAAAGAGTGAACTGTCAAAAAAAAAACTGAGCTAAAAAATTTTTTTCTTACTTTTTTTAGTGTTGCAATACAAAAAATTGTTTTTTTTCGTTAAAAAAAATTTTGAAATTTTAGATTTTTTTTCCAAAAGAAAGTAAACATAATAAAGAGTTAACTGTCAAAAAAAAAAACTGAGCTAAAAAATTTTTTTCTTACTTTTTTTAGTGTTTGAAAACAAAAAATTGTTTTTTTCCGTTAGAAAATATTTTGAATATACTTTTTTCCGTTAAAAAAAATTTTGAAATTTTTAATTTTTTTTCCAAAAGAAGGTAAACATAATAAAGAGTTAACTGTGAAAAAAAAACTGAGCTAAAAAATTTTTTTCTTACTTTTTTTAGTGTTTCAAACCAAAAAATTGTTTTTTTCCGTTAAAAAAAATTTTGAACATACTTTTTTCCGTTAAAAAAAATTTTGAAATTTTTGATTTTTTTTCCAAAAGAAAGTAAACATAATAAAGAGTTAACTGTCAAAAAAAAAACTGAGCTAAACAATTTTTTTCTTACTTTTTTTAGTGTTTCAAAACAAAAAATTGTTTTTTTCCGTTAGAAAAAATTTTGAACATACTTTTTTCCGTTAAAAAAAATTTTGAAATTTTTAATTTTTTTTCCAAAAGAAAGTAAACATAATAAAGAGTTAACTGTCAAAAAAATAACTGAGCTAAAAAAATTTTTTCTTACTTTTTTTAGTGTTTGAATCCAAAAAATTGTTTTTTTCCGTTAAAAAAAATTTTGAGCATACTTTTTTCCGTTAAAAAAAATTTTGAAATTTTAGATTTTTTTTCCAAAAGAAAGTAAACATAATAAAGAGTTAACTGTCAAAAAAAAACTGAGCTAAAAAATTTTTTTCTTACTTTTTTTAGTGTTTCAAAACAAAAAATTGTTTTTTTCCGTTAGAAAAATTTTTGAACATTCTTTTTTCCGTTAAAAAAAATTTTGAAATTTTTAATTTTTTTTCCAAAAGAAAGTAAACATAATAAAGAGTTAACCGTAAAAAAAAACTGAGCTAAAAAATTTTTTTCTCACTTTTTTTAGTGTTTCAAACCAAAAAATTGTTTTTTTCCGTTAAAAAAAATTTTGAACATACTTTTTTCCGTTAAAAAAAATTTTGAAATTTTTGATTTTTTATCCAAAAGAAAGTAAACATAATAAAGAGTTAACTGTCAAAAGAAAAACTGAGCTAAAAAATTTTTTTCTTACTTTTTTTAGTGTTTGAAAACAAAAAATTGTTTTTTCCGTTAGAAAAAATTTTGAACATATTTTTTTCCGTTAAAAAAAATTTTGAAATTTTTGATTTTTTTTCCAAAAAAAGTAAACATAATAAAGAGTTAACTGTCAAAAAAAAACTGAGCTAAAAAATGTTTTTGTTACTTTTTTTAGTGTTTGAAAACAAAAAATTGTTTTTTTCCGTTAGAAAAAATTTTGAACATTCTTTTTTCCGTTAAAAAAAATTTTGAAATTTTTAATTTTTTTTCCAAAAGAAAGTAAACATAATAAAGAGTTAACCGTAAAAAAAAACTGAGCTAAAAAATTTTTTTCTCACTTTTTTTAGTGTTTCAAACCAAAAAATTGTTTTTTCCGTTAGAAAAAATTTTGAACATACTTTTTTCCGTTAAAAAAAATTTTGAAATTTTTGATTTTCTATCCAAAAGAAAGTAAACATAATAAAGAGTTAACTGTCAAAAAAAAAACTGAGCTAAAAAATTTTTTTCCTACTTTTTTTAGTGTTTGAAAACAAAAAATTGTTTTTTCCGTTAGAAAAAATTTTGAACATATTTTTTTCCGTTAAAAAAAATTTTGAAATTTTTGATTTTTCTTCCAAAAAAAGTAAACATAATAAAGAGTTAACTGTCAATAAAAAAACTGAGCTAAAAAATTTTTTTCTTACTTTCTTTAGTGTTTGAAAACAAAAAATTGTTTTTTTCCGTTAGAAAAAATTTTGAACATACTTTTTTTCGTTAAAAAAAATTTTGAAATTTTTAATTTTTCTTCCAAAAAAAGTAAACATAATAAAGAGTTAACTGTCAAAAAAAAACTGAGCTGAAAAATTTTTTTCTTACTTTTTTTAGTGTTTCAATACTAAAAATGGTTTTTTCCGTTAAACAAAATTTTGAACATACTTTTTTCCGTTAAAAAATATTTTGAAATTTTTGATTTTTTTTCCAAAAGAAAGTAAACATAATAAAGAGTTAACTGTCAAAAAAAAACCTGAGCTAAAACATTTTTTTCTTACTTTTTTTAGTGTTTCAAAACAAAAAGTTGTTTTTTTCCGTTAGAAAAAATTTTGAACATACTTTTTCCCGTTAAAACAAATTTTGAAATTTTTGATTTTTTTTCCAAAAGAAAGTAAACATAATAAAGAGTTAACTGTCAAAAAAAAAACTGAGCTAAACAATTTTTTTCTTACTTTTTCTAGTGTGTGAAACCAAAAAATTGTTTTTTTCCGTTAAAAAAAATTTTGAACATACTTTTTTCCGTTAAAAAAAATTTTGAAATTTTTAATTTTTTTTCCAAAAGAAAGTAAACATAATAAAGAGTTAACTGTAAAAAAAAACTGATCTAAAAAACGTTTTTCTTACTTTTTTTAGTGTTTCAAAACAAAAAATTGTTTTTTTCCGTTAAAAAAAATTTTGAACATACTTTTTTCCGTTAAAAAAAAATTTGAAATTTTAAATTTTTTTTCCAAAAGAAAGTAAACATAATAAAGAGTTAACTGTCAAAAAAAAACTGAGCTAAAAATTTTTTTCTTACTTTTTTTAGTGTTTCAAACCAAAAAATTGTTTTTTTCCGTTAAAAAAAATTTTGATCATACTTTTTTCCGTTAAAAAAAATTTTGAAATTTTTGATTTTCTTTCCAAAAGAAAGTAAACGCAATAAAGAGTTAACTGTCAAAAAAAAACTGAGCAAAAAAATTTTTTTCTTACTTTTTTTAGTGTTTGAAAACAAAAAATTGTTTTTTTCCGTTAGAAAAAATTTTGAACATACTTTTTCCCGTTAAAACAAATTTTGAAATTTTTGATTTTTTTTCCAAACGAAAGTAAACATAATAAAGAGTTAACTGTAAAAAAAAACTGATCTAAAAAACGTTTTTCTTCCTTTTTTAGTGTTTCAAAACAAAAAATTGTTTTTTTCCGTTAAAAAAAATTTTGAACATACTTTTTTCCGTTAAAAAAAAATTTGAAATTTTAAATTTTTTTTCCAAAAGAAAGTAAACATAATAAAGAGTTAACTGTCAAAAAAAAACTGAGCTAAAAATTTTTTTCTTACTTTTTTTATTGTTTGAAAACAAAAAATTGTTTTTTTCCGTTAAAAAAAATTTTGACCATACTCTTTTCCGTTAAAAAAAATTTTGAAATTTTAGATTTTTTTTCCAAAAGAAAGTAAACATAATAAAGAGCTAACTGTCAAAAAAAAAAGCTAAGCTAAAAAATTTTTTTCTTCCTTTTTTTAGTGTTTGAAAACAAAAAATTGTTTTTTCCGTTAGAAAAAATTTTGAACATACTTTTTTCAGTTAAAAAAAATTTTGAAATTTTTGATTTTTTTTGCAAAAGAAAGTAAACATAATAAAGAGTTAACTGTCAAAAAAAAAACTGAGCTAAACAATTTTTTTCTTACTTTTTTTAGTGTTTGCAACCAAAAAATTTGTTTTTTCCGTTAAAAAAAATTTTGAACATACTTTTAACCGTTAAAAAAATTTTGAAATTTTTGATTTTTTTTCCAAAAGAAAGTAAACATAATAAAGAGTTAACTGTCAAAAAAAACCTGAGCTAAAACATTTGTTTATTACTTTTTTTAGTGTTTGAAACCAAAAAATTGTTTTTTTCCGTTAACAAAACTTTTGAACATACTTTTTTCCGTTAAAAAAAATTTTGAAATTTTTGATTTTTTTTCCAAAAGAAAGTAAACATAATAAAGAGTTAACTGTCAAAAAAAAAACTGAGCTAAACAATTTTTTTCTTACTTTTTTTAGTGTTTCAAAACAAAAAATTGTTTTTTTCCGTTAGAAAAAATTTTGAACATACTTTTTTCCGTTAAAAAAAATTTTGAAATTTTTAATTTTTTTCCAAAAGAAAGTAAACATAATAAAGAGTTAACTGTCAAAAAAATAACTGAGCTAAAAAAATTGTTTCTTACTTTTTTTAGTGTTTCAATCCAAAAAATTGTTTTTTTCCGTTAAAAAAAATTTTGAGCATACTTTTTTCCGTTAAAAAAAATGTTGAAATTTTAGATTTTTTTTCCAAAAGAAAGTAAACATAATAAAGAGTTAACTGTCAAAAAAAAACTGAGCTAAAAAATGTTTTTCTTACTTTTTTTAGTGTTTGAAAACAAAAAATTGTTTTTTTCCGTTAAAAAAAATTTTGAACATACTTTTTTCCGTTAAAAAAAATTTTGAAATTTTAGATTTTTTTTCCAAAAGAAAGTAAACATAATAAAGAGTTAACTGTCAAAAAAACAACTGAGCTAAAAAATTTTTTCTTACTTTTTTTAGTGTTTGAAAACAAAAAATTGTTTTTTCCGTTAGAAAAAATTTTGAACATATTTTTTTCCGTTAAAAAAAATTTTGAAATTTTTGATTTTTTTTCCAAAAAAAGTAAACATAATAAAGAGTTAACTGTCAAAAAAAAACTGAGCTGAAAAATTTTTTTCTTACTTTTTTTAGTGTTTCAATACTAAAAATTGTTTTTTTCCGTTAAAAAAAATTTTGAACATACTTTTTTCCGTTAAAAAAAATTTTGAAATTTTTGATTTTTTTTCCAAAAGAAAATAAACATAATAAAGAGTTAACTGTCAAAAAAAAACCTGAGCTAAAAAATTTTTTTCTTCCTGTTTTTAGTGTTTGAAAACAAAAAATTGTTTTTTCCGTTAGAAAAAATTTTGAACATATTTTTTTCCGTTAAAAAAAATTTTGAAATTTTTGATTTTTTTTCCAAAAGAAAGTAATCATAATAAAGAGTTAACTGTCAAAAAAAACCTGAGCTAAAAAATTTTTTTCTTCCTGTTTTTAGTGTTTGAAAACAAAAAATTGTTTTTTCCGTTAGAAAAAATTTTGAACATATTTTTTTCCGTTAAAAAAAATTTTGAAATTTTTGATTTTTTTTCCAAAAGAAAGTAAACATAATAAAGAGTTAACTGTCAAAAAAAAACTAAGCTGAACAATTTTTTTCTTACTTTTTTTAGTGTTTCAATACTAAAAATTGTTTTTTTCCGTTAAAAAAAATTTTGAACATACTTTTTTCCGTTAAAAAAAATTTTTAAATTTTTGATTTTTTTTCCAAAAGAAAATAAACATAATAAAGAGTTAACTGTCAAAAAAAAACCTGAGCTAAAAAATTTTTTTCTTCCTGTTTTTAGTGTTTGAAAACAAAAAATTGTTTTTTTCCGTTAGAAAAAATTTTGAACATATTTTTTTCCGTTAAAAAAAATTTTGAAATTTTTGATTTTTTTTCCAAAAGAAAGTAAACATAATAAAGAGTTAACTGTCAAAAAAAAACTAAGCTGAACAATTTTTTTCTTACTTTTTTTAGTGTTTCAATACTAAAAATTGTTTTTTTCCGTTAAAAAAAATTTTGAACATACTTTTTTCCGTTAAAAAAAATTTTTAAATTTTTGATTTTTTTTCCAAAAGAAAGTAAACATAATAAAGAGTTAACTGTCAAAAAAAAAACTGAGCTAAACAATTTTTTTCTTACTTTTTTTAGTGTTTCAAAACAAAAAATTGTTTTTTTCCGTTAGAAAAAATTTTGAACATACTTTTTTCCGTTAAAAAAAATTTTGAAATTTTTAATTTTTTTTCCAAAAGAAAGTAAACATAATAAAGAGTTAACTGTCAAAAAAATAACTGAGCTAAAAAAATTTTTTCTTACTTTTTTTAGTGTTTGAATCCAAAAAATTGTTTTTTTCCGTTAAAAAAAATTTTGAGCATACTTTTTTCCGTTAAAAAAAATGTTGAAATTTTAGATTTTTTTTCCAAAAGAAAGTAAACATAATAAAGAGTTAACTGTCAAAAAAAAAACTGAGCTAAAAAATGTTTGTCTTACTTTTTTTAGTGTTTGAAAACAAAAAATTGTTTTTTTCCGTTAAAAAAAATTTCGAACATACTTTTTTCCGTTAAAAAAAATTTTGAAATTTTAGATTTTTTTTCCAAAAGAAAGTAAACATAACAAAGAGTTAACTGTCAAAAAAAAACCGAGCTAAAAAATTTTTTCTTACTTTTTTTAGTGTTTGAAAACAAAAAATTGTTTTTTCCGTTAGAAAAAATTTTGAACATATTTTTTTCCGTTAAAAAAAATTTTGAAATTTTTGATTTTTTTTCCAAAAGAAAGTAAACATAATAAAGAGTTAACTGTCAAAAAAAAACTAAGCTGAACAATTTTTTTCTTACTTTTTTTAGTGTTTCAATACTAAAAATTGTTTTTTTCCGTTAAAAAAAATTTTGAACATACTTTTTTCCGTTAAAAAAAATTTTTAAATTTTTGATTTTTTTTCCAAAAGAAAATAAACATAATAAAGAGTTAACTGTCAAAAAAAAACCTGAGCTAAAAAATTTTTTTCTTCCTGTTTTTAGTGTTTGAAAACAAAAAATTGTTTTTTTCCGTTAGAAAAAATTTTGAACATATTTTTTTCCGTTAAAAAAAATTTTGAAATTTTTGATTTTTTTTCCAAAAGAAAGTAAACATAATAAAGAGTTAACTGTCAAAAAAAAACTAAGCTGAACAATTTTTTTCTTACTCTTTTTAGTGTTTCAATACTAAAAATTGTTTTTTTCCGTTAAAAAAAATTTTGAACATACTTTTTTCCGTTAAAAAAATTTTTTAAATTTTTGATTTTTTTTCCAAAAGAAAATAAACATAATAAAGAGTTAACTGTCAAAAAAAAACCTGAGCTAAAAAATTTTTTTCTTCCTGTTTTTAGTGTTTGAAAACAAAAAATTGTTTTTTTCCGTTAGAAAAAATTTTGAACATACTTTTTTCCGTTAAAAAAAATTTTGAAATTTTTGATTTTTTTCCCAAAAGAAAGTAAACATAATAAAGAGTTAACTGTCAAAAAAAAAACTGAGCTAAAAAATTTTTTTCTTACTTTTTTTAGTGTTTCAATACAAAAAATTGTTTTTTTCCGTTAGAAAAAATTTTGAACATACTTTTTTCCGTTAAAAAAAATTTTGAAATTTTAGATTTTTTTTCCAAAAGAAAGTAAACATAATAAAGAGTTAACTGTCAAAAAAAATACTGAGCTAAACAATTTTTTTCTTAATTTTTTTAGTGTTTGAATACAAAAAATTGTTTTTTCCGTTAGAAAAAATTTTGAACATATTTTTTTCCGTTAAAAAAAATTTTGAAATTTTTGATTTTTTTTCCAAAAGAAAATAAACATAATAAAGAGTTAACTGTCAAAAAAAAACCTGAGCTAAAAAATTTTTTTCTTCCTGTTTTTAGTGTTTGAAAACAAAAAATTGTTTTTTCCGTTAGAAAAAATTTTTTGATTTTTTTTCCAAAAGAAAGTAAACATAATAAAGAGTTAACTGTCAAAAAAAAACTAAGCTGAACAATTTTTTTCTTACTTTTTTTAGTGTTTCAATACTAAAAATTGTTTTTTTCCGTTAAAAAAAATTTTGAACATACTTTTTTCCGTTAAAAAAAATTTTGAAATTTTTGATTTTTTTTCCAAAAGAAAGTAAACATAATAAAGAGTTAACTGTCAGAAAAAAACTGAGCTGAAAAATTTTTTTCTTCCTGTTTTTAGTGTTTGAAAACAAAAAATTGTTTTTTTCCGTTAGAAAAAATTTTGAACATACTTTTTTCCGTTAAAAAAAATTTTGAAATTTTTGATTTTTTTTCCAAAAGAAAGTAAACATAATAAAGAGTTAACTATCAAAAAAAAAACTGAGCTAAAAAATTTTTTTCTTACTTTTTTTAGTGTTTCAATACAAAAAATTGTTTTTTTCCGTTAGAAAAAATTTTGAACATACTTTTTTCCGTTAAAAAAAATTTTGAAATTTTAGATTTTTTTTCCAAAAGAAAGTAAACATAATAAAGAGTTAACTGTCAAAAAAAATACTGAGCTAAACAATTTTTTTCTTACTTTTTTTAGTGTTTGAATACAAAAAATTGTTTTTTTCCGTTAAAAAAAATTTTGAAATTTTTGATTTTTTTTCCAAAAGAAAGTAACCATAATAAAGAGTTAACTGTCAAAAAAAAAACTGAGCTAAAAAATTTTTTTCTTACTTTTTTTAGTGTTTGAAAACAAAAAATTGTTTTTTCCGTTAGAAAAAATTTTGAACATATTTTTTTCCGTTAAAAAAAATTTTGAAATTTTTGATTTTTTTTCCAAAAGAAAGTAATCATAATAAAGAGTTAACTGTCAAAAAAAACCTGAGCTAAAAAATTTTTTTCTTCCTGTTTTTAGTGTTTGAAAACAAAAAATTGTTTTTTCCGTTAGAAAAAATTTTGAACATATTTTTTTCCGTTAAAAAAAATTTTGAAATTTTTGATTTTTTTCCCAAAAGAAAGTAAACATAATAAAGAGTTAACTGTCAAAAAAAAACTAAGCTGAACAATTTTTTTCTTACTTTTTTTAGTGTTTCAATACTAAAAATTGTTTTTTTCCGTTAAAAAAAATTTTGAACATACTTTTTTCCGTTAAAAAAAATTTTTAAATTTTTGATTTTTTTTCCAAAAGAAAATAAACATAATAAAGAGTTAACTGTCAAAAAAAAACCTGAGCTAAAAAATTTTTTTCTTCCTGTTTTTAGTGTTTGAAAACAAAAAATTGTTTTTTTCCGTTAGAAAAAATTTTGAACATATATTTTTCCGTTAAAAAAAATTTTGAAATTTTTGATTTTTTTTCCAAAAGAAAGTAAACATAATAAAGAGTTAACTGTCAAAAAAAAACTAAGCTGAACAATTTTTTTCTTACTTTTTTTAGTGTTTCAATACTAAAAATTGTTTTTTTCCGTTAAAAAAAATTTTGAACATACTTTTTTCCGTTAAAAAAATTTTTTAAATTTTTGATTTTTTTTCCAAAAGAAAATAAACATAATAAAGAGTTAACTGTCAAAAAAAAACCTGAGCTAAAAAATTTTTTTCTTCCTGTTTTTAGTGTTTGAAAACAAAAAATTGTTTTTTTCCGTTAGAAAAAATTTTGAACATACTTTTTTCCGTTAAAAAAAATTTTGAAATTTTTGATTTTTTTCCCAAAAGAAAGTAAACATAATAAAGAGTTAACTGTCAAAAAAAAAACTGAGCTAAAAAATTTTTTTCTTACTTTTTTTAGTGTTTCAATACAAAAAATTGTTTTTTTCCGTTAGAAAAAATTTTGAACATACTTTTTTCCGTTAAAAAAAATTTTGAAATTTTAGATTTTTTTTCCAAAAGAAAGTAAACATAATAAAGAGTTAACTGTCAAAAAAAATACTGAGCTAAACAATTTTTTTCTTAATTTTTTTAGTGTTTGAATACAAAAAATTGTTTTTTCCGTTAGAAAAAATTTTGAACATATTTTTTTCCGTTAAAAAAAATTTTGAAATTTTTGATTTTTTTTCCAAAAGAAAATAAACATAATAAAGAGTTAACTGTCAAAAAAAAACCTGAGCTAAAAAATTTTTTTCTTCCTGTTTTTAGTGTTTGAAAACAAAAAATTGTTTTTTCCGTTAGAAAAAATTTTTTGATTTTTTTTCCAAAAGAAAGTAAACATAATAAAGAGTTAACTGTCAAAAAAAAACTAAGCTGAACAATTTTTTTCTTACTTTTTTTAGTGTTTCAATACTAAAAATTGTTTTTTTCCGTTAAAAAAAATTTTGAACATACTTTTTTCCGTTAAAAAAAATTTTGAAATTTTTGATTTTTTTTCCAAAAGAAAGTAAACATAATAAAGAGTTAACTGTCAGAAAAAAACTGAGCTGAAAAATTTTTTTCTTCCTGTTTTTAGTGTTTGAAAACAAAAAATTGTTTTTTTCCGTTAGAAAAAATTTTGAACATACTTTTTTCCGTTAAAAAAAATTTTGAAATTTTTGATTTTTTTTCCAAAAGAAAGTAAACATAATAAAGAGTTAACTGTCAAAAAAAAAACTGAGCTAAAAAATTTTTTTCTTACTTTTTTTAGTGTTTCAATACAAAAAATTGTTTTTTTCCGTTAGAAAAAATTTTGAACATACTTTTTTCCGTTAAAAAAAATTTTGAAATTTTAGATTTTTTTTCCAAAAGAAAGTAAACATAATAAAGAGTTAACTGTCAAAAAAAATACTGAGCTAAACAATTTTTTTCTTACTTTTTTTAGTGTTTGAATACAAAAAATTGTTTTTTTCCGTTAAAAAAAATTTTGAAATTTTTGATTTTTTTTCCAAAAGAAAGTAACCATAATAAAGAGTTAACTGTCAAAAAAAAAACTGAGCTAAAAAATTTTTTTCTTACTTTTTTTAGTGTTTGAAAACAAAAAATTGTTTTTTCCGTTAGAAAAAATTTTGAACATATTTTTTTCCGTTAAAAAAAATTTTGAAATTTTTGATTTTTTTTCCAAAAGAAAGTAAACATAATAAAGAGTTAACTGTCAAAAAAAAACTAAGCTGAACAATTTTTTTCTTACTTTTTTTAGTGTTTCAATACTAAAAATTGTTTTTTTCCGTTAGAAAAAATTTTGAACATACTTTTTTCCGTTAAAAAAAATTTTGAAATTTTAGATTTTATTTCCAAAAGAAAGTAAACATAATAAAGAGTTAACTGTCAAAAAAAATACTGAGCTAAACAATTTTTTTCTTACTTTTTTTAGTGTTTGAATACAAAAAATTGTTTTTTTCCGTTAAAAAAAATTTTGAAATTTTTGATTTTTTTTCCAAAAGAAAGTAACCATAATAAAGAGTTAACTGTAAAAAAAAAACTGAGCTAAAAAATTTTTTTCTTACTTTTTTTAGTGTTTGAAAACAAAAAATTGTTTTTTCCGTTAGAAAAAATTTTGAACATACTTTTTTCCGTTAAAAAAAATTTTGAAATTTTAGATTTTTTTTCCAAAAGAAAGTAACCATAATAAAGAGTTAACTGTCAAAAAAAAAACAGCTAAAAAATTTTTTTCTTACTTTTTTTAGTGTTTGAAAACAAAAAATTGTTTTTTCCGTTAGAAAAAATTTTGAACATACTTTTTTCCGTTAAAAAAAATTTTTAAATTTTAGATTTTTTTTCCAAAAGAAAGTAACCATAATAAAGAGTTAACTGTAAAAAAAAAAACTGAGCTAAAAAATTTTTTTCTTCCTGTTTTTAGTTTTTGAAAACAAAAAATTGTTTTTTTCCGTTAGAAAAAATTTTGAACATACTTTTTTCCGTTAAAAAAAATTTTGAAATTTTTGATTTTTTTTCCAAAAGAAAGTAAACATAATAAAGAGTTAACCGTCAAAAAAAAAACTGAGCTAAAAAATTTTTTTCTTACTTTTTTTAGTGTTTCAATACAAAAAATTGTTTTTTTCCGTTAGAAAAAATTTTGAACATACTTTTTTCCGTTAAAAAAAATTTTGAAATTTTAGATTTTCTTTCCAAAAGAAAATAAACATAATAAAGAGTTAACTGTCAAAAAAAAAACTGAGCTAAAAAATTTTTTTCTTACTTTTTTTAGTGTTTGAAAACAAAAAATTGTTTTTTCCGTTAGAAAAAATTTTGAACATATTTTTTTCCGTTAAAAAAAATTTTTAAATTTTTGATTTTTTTTCCAAAAGAAAGTAAACATAATAAAGAGTTAAATGTCAAAAAAAAACTGAGCTGAAAAATTTTTTTCTTACTTTTTTTAGTGTTTCAATACTAAAAATTGTTTTTTTCCGTTAAAAAAAATTTTGAACATACTTTTTTCCGTTAAAAAAAATTTTGAAATTTTTGATTTTTTTTCCAAAAGAAAACAAACATAATAAAGAGTTAACTGTCAAAAAAAAACCTGAGCTAAAAAATTTTTTTCTTCCTGTTTTTAGTGTTTGAAAACAAAAAATTGTTTTTTCCGTTAGAAAAAATTATGAACATACTTTTTTCCGTTAAAAAAAATTTTGAAATTTTTGATTTTTCTTCCAAAAGAAAGTAAACATAATAAAGAGTTAACTGTCAAAAAAAAACTGAGCTAAACAATTTTTTTCTTACTTTTTTTAGTGTTTGCAAACAAAAAATTGTTTTTTCCGTTAGAAAAAATTTTGAACATATTTTTTTCCGTTAAAAAAAATTTTGAAATTTTTGATTTTTTTTCCAAAAGAAAATAAACATAATAAAGAGTTAACTGTCAAAAAAAAACCTGAGCTAAAAAATTTTTGTCTTCCTGTTTTTAGTGTTTGAAAACAAAAAATTGTTTTTTCCGTTAGAAAAAATTTTGAACATATTTTTTTCCGTTAAAAAAAATTTTGAAATTTTTGATTTTTTTTCCAAAAGAAAGTAACCATAATAAAGAGTTAACTGCCAAAAAAAAACCTGAGCTAAAAAATTTTTTCTTCCTGTTTTTAGTGTTTGAAAACAAAAAATTGTTTTTTCCGTTGGAAACAATTTTGAACATATTTTTTCCGTTAAAAAAAATTTTGAAATTTTTGATTTTTTTTCCAAAAGAAAGTAACCATAATAAAGAGTTAACTGTCAAAAAAAAAACTGAGCTAAAAAATTTTTTTCTTACTTTTTTTAGTGTTTGAAAACAAAAAATTGTTTTTTCCGTTAGAAAAAATTTTGAACATATTTTTTTCCGTTAAAAAAAATTTTGAAATTTTTGATTTTTTTTCCAAAAGAAAGTAAACATAATAAATTGTTAACTGTCAAAAAAAAACTAAGCTGAACAATTTTTTTCTTACTTTTTTTAGTGTTTCAATACTAAAAATTGTTTTTTTCCGTTAAAAAAAATTTTGAACATACTTTTTTCCGTTAAAAAAATTTTTGAACATACTTTTTTCCGTAAAAAAAAATTTTGAAATTTTTGATTTTTTTTCCAAAAGAAAGTAAACATAATAAAGAGTTAACTGTCAAAAAAAAACTGAGCTAAACAATTTTTTTCTTACTTTTTTTAGTGTTTGAATACAAAAAATTGTTTTTTTCCGTTAAAAAAAATTTTGAAATTTTTGATTTTTTTTCCAAAAGAAAGTAACCATAATAAAGAGTTAACTGTCAAAAAAAAAACAGCTAAAAAATTTTTTTCTTACTTTTTTTAGTGTTTGAAAACAAAAAATTGTTTTTTCCGTTAGAAAAAATTTTGAATATACGTTTTTCCGTTAAAAAAAATTTTGAAATTTTTGATTTTTTTTCCAAAAGAAAGTAACCATAATAAAGAGTTAACTGTCAAAAAAAAAAACTGAGCTAAAAAATTTTTTTCTTACTTTTTTTAGTGTTTGAAAACAAAAAATTGTTTTTTCCGTTAGAAAAAATTTTGAACATACTTTTTTCCGTTAAAAAAAATTTTGAAATTTTTGATTTTTTTTCCAAAAGAAAGTAAACATAATAAAGAGTTAACTGTAAAAAAAAAAACTGAGCTAAAAATTTTTTTTCTTACTTTTTTTAGTGTTTGAAAACAAAAAGTTGTTTTTTTTTCCGTTAGAAAAAATTTTGAACATACTTTTTTCCGTTAAAAAATTTTTTGAAATTTTTGATTTTTTTTCCAAAAGAAAGTAAACATAATAAAGAGTTAACTATCAAAAAAAAAACTGAGCTACAAAATTTTTTTCTTACTTTTTTTAGTGTTGGAATACAAAAAATTGTTTTTTTTCGTTAAAAAAAATTTTGAACATACTTTTTTCCGTTAAAACAAATTTTGACATTTTTGATTTTTTTTCCAAAAAAAATTTGGAACATACTTTTTTCCGTTAAAAAAAATTTTGAAATTTTTGATTTTTTTTCCAAAAGAAAGTAAACATAATAAAGAGTTAACTGTCAAAAAAAAAACTGAGCTAAACAATTTTTTTCTTACTTTTTTTAGTGTTTGAAAACAAAAAATTGTTTTTTTCCGTTAGAAAAAATTTTGAACATATTTTTTCCGTTAAAAAAAATTTTGAAATTTTTGATTTTTTATCCAAAAGAAAGTAAACATAATAAAGAGTTAACTGTCAAAAAAAAAACTGAGCTAAAAAATTTTTTTCTTACTTTTTTTAGTGTTTGAAAACAAAAAGTTGTTTTTTTTTCCGTTAGAAAAAATTTTGAACATACTTTTTTCCGTTAAAAATTTTTTTGAAATTTTTGATTTTTTTTCCAAAAGAAAGTAAACATAATAAAGAGTTAACTATCAAAAAAAAAACTGAGCTACAAAATTTTGTTCTTACTTTTTTTAGTGTTGGAATACAAAAAATTGTTTTTTTTCGTTAAAAAAAATTTTGAACATACTTTTTTCCGTTAAAACAAATTTTGACATTTTTGATTTTTTTTCCAAAAAAAATTTGGAACATACTTTTTTCCGTCAAAAAAATTTTGAAATTTTTAATTTTTTTTCCAAAAGAAAGTAAACATAGTAAAGAGTAAACTGTCAAAAAAAAAACTGAGCTAAACAATTTTTTTCTTACTTTTTTTAGTGTTTGAAAACAAAAATTGTTTTTTTCCGTTAGAAAAAATTTTGAACATACTTTTTTCCGTTAAAAAAAATTTTGAAATTTTTAATTTTTTTTCCAAAAGAAAGTAAACATAATAAAGAGTTAACCGTAAAAAAAAACTGAGCTAAAAAATTTTTTTCTCACTTTTTTTAGTGTTTCAAACCAAAAAATTGTTTTTTCCGTTAGAAAAAATTTTGAACATAAATTTTTCCGTTAAAAAAAATTTTGAATTTTTTGATTTTTTATCCAAAAGAAAGTAAACATAATAAAGAGTTAACTGTCAAAAAAAAAACTGAGCTAAAAAATTTTTTTCTTACTTTTTTTAGTGTTTGAAAACAAAAAATTGTTTTTTCCGTTAGAAAAAATTTTGAACATACTTTTTTCCGTTAAAAAAAATTTTGAAATTTTTGATTTTTTTTCCAAAAAAAGTAAACATAATAAAGAGTTCACTGTCAAAAAAAAACTGAGCTAAAAAATTTTTTTCTTACTTTTTTTAGTGTTTCAATACTAAAAATGGTTTTTTTCCGTTAAAAAAAATTTTGAACATACTTTTTTCCGTTAAAAAATATTTTGAAATTTTTGATTTTTTTTCCAAAAGAAAGTAAACATAATAAAGAGTTAACTGTCAAAAAAAAACCTGAGCTAAAACATTTTTTTCTTACTTTTTTTAGTGTTTGAAAACAAAAAGTTGTTTTTTTCCGTTAGAAAAAATTTTGAACATACTTTTTCCCGTTAAAACAAATTTTGAAATTTTTGATTTTTTTTCCAAAAGAAAGTAAACATAATAAAGAGTTAACTGTCAAAAAAAAACTGAGCTAAAAAATTTTTTTCTTACTTTTTCTAGTGTGTGAAACCAAAAAATTGTTTTTTTCCGTTAAAAAAAATTTTGAACATACTTTTTTCCGTTACAAAAAATTTTGAAATTTTTAATTTTTTTTCCAAAAGAAAGTAAACATAATAAAGAGTTAACTGTAAAAAAAAACTGATCTAAAAAACGTTTTTCTTACTTTTTTTAGTGTTTCAAAACAAAAAATTGTTTTTTTCCGTTAAAAAAAATTTTGAACATACTTTTTTCCGTTAAAAAAAATTTTGAAATTTTTAATTTTTTTTCCAAAAGAAAGTAAACATAATAAAGAGTTAACTGTAAAAAAAAACTGATCTAAAAAACGTTTTTCTTACTTTTTTTAGTGTTTCAAACCAAAAAATTGTTTTTTTCCGTTAAAAAAAATTTTGATCATACTTTTTTCCGTTAAAAAAAATTTTGAAATTTTTGATTTTCTTTCCAAAAGAAAGTAAACGCAATAAAGAGTTAACTGTCAAAAAAAAACTGAGCAAAAAAATTTTTTTCTTACTTTTTTTAGTGTTTGAAAACAAAAA
The DNA here is from genome assembly GCA_949715965.1 of Dysmachus trigonus. Taxonomy (NCBI): domain Eukaryota; kingdom Metazoa; phylum Arthropoda; class Insecta; order Diptera; family Asilidae; genus Dysmachus; species Dysmachus trigonus. The sequence goes on from OX454320.1 coordinate 53,382,362, forward strand.
ATTGTTTTTTTCCGTTAGAAAAAATTTTGAACATACTTTTTCCCGTTAAAACAAATTTTGAAATTTTTGATTTTTTTCCAAACGAAAGTAAACATAATAAAGAGTTAACTGTAAAAAAAAACTGATCTAAAAAACGTTTTTCTTACTTTTTTTAGTGTTTCAAAACAAAAAATTGTTTTTTTCCGTTAAAAAAAATTTTGAACATACTTTTTTCCGTTAAAAAAAAATTTTAAATTTTAAATTTTTTTTCCAAAAGAAAGTAAACATAATAAAGAGTTAACTGTCAAAAAAAAACTGAGCTAAAAATTTTTTTCTTACTTTTTTTATTGTTTGAAAACAAAAAATTGTTTTTTTCCGTTAAAAAAAATTTTGAACATACTTTTTTCCGTTAAAAAAAATTTGAAATTTTAGATTTTTTTTCCAAAAGAAAGTAAACATAATAAAGAGCTAACTGTCAAAAAAAAAAGCTAAGCTAAAAAATTTTTTTCTTCCTTTTTTTAGTGTTTGAAAACAAAAAATTGTTTTTTCCGTTAGAAAAAATTTTGAACATACTTTTTTCCGTTAAAAAAAATTTTGAAATTTTTGATTTTTTTTGCAAAAGAAAGTAAACATAATAAAGAGTTAACTTTCAAAAAAAAAACTGAGCTAAACAATTTTTTTCTTACTTTTTTTAGTGTTTGCAACCAAAAAATTTGTTTTTTCCGTTAAAAAAAATTTTGAACATACTTTTAACCGTTAAAAAAAATTTTGAAATTTTTGATTTTTTTTCCAAAAGAAAGTAAACATAATAAAGAGTTAACTGTCAAAAAAAACCTGAGCTAAAACATTTGTTTATTACTTTTTTTAGTGTTTGAAACCAAAAAATTGTTTTTTTCCGTTAAAAAAACTTTTGAACATACTTTTTTCCGTTAAAAAAAATTTTGAAATTTTTGATTTTTTTTCCAAAAGAAAGTAAACATAATAAAGAGTTAACTGTCAAAAAAAAAAACTGAGCTAAACAATTTTTTTCTTACTTTTTTTAGTGTTTCAAAACAAAAAATTGTTTTTTTCCGTTAGAAAAAATTTTGATCATACTTTTTTCCGTTAAAATAAATTTTGAAATTTTTGATTTTCTTTCCAAAAGAAAGTAAACGCAATAAAGAGTTAACTGTCAAAAAAAAACTGAGCAAAAAAATTTTTTTCTTACTTTTTTTAGTGTTTGAAAACAAAAAATTGTTTTTTTCCGTTAGAAAAAATTTTGAACATACTTTTTCCCGTTAAAACAAATTTTGAAATTTTTGATTTTTTTCCAAACGAAAGTAAACATAATAAAGAGTTAACTGTCAAAAAAAAACTGAGCTAAAAAATGTTTTTCTTACTTTTTTTAGTGTTTGAAAACAAAAAATTGTTTTTTTCCGTTAAAAAAAATTTCGAACATACTTTTTTCCGTTAAAAAAAATTTTGAAATTTTAGATTTTTTTTCCAAAAGAAAGTAAACATAATAAAGAGTTAACTGTCTAAAAAAACCGAGCTAAAAAATTTTTTCTTACTTTTTTTAGTGTTTGAAAACAAAAAATTGTTTTTTCCGTTAGAAAAAATTTTGAACATATTTTTTTCCGTTAAAAAAAATTTTGAAATTTTTGATTTTTTTTCCAAAAAAAGTAAACATAATAAAGAGTTAACTGTCAAAAAAAAACTGAGCTGAAAAATTTTTTTCTTACTTTTTTTAGTGTTTCAATACTAAAAATGGTTTTTTTCCGTTAAAAAAAATTTTGAACATACTTTTTTCCGTTAAAAAAAATTTTGAAATTTTTGATTTTTTTTCCAAAAGAAAATAAACATAATAAAGAGTTAACTGTCAAAAAAAAACCTGAGCTAAAAAATTTTTTTCTTCCTGTTTTTAGTGTTTGAAAACAAAAAATTGTTTTTTCCGTTAGAAAAAATTTTGAACATATTTTTTTCCGTTAAAAAAAATTTTGAAATTTTTGATTTTTTTTCCAAAAGAAAGTAATCATAATAAAGAGTTAACTGTCAAAAAAAAACCTGAGCTAAAAAATTTTTTTCTTCCCGTTTTTAGTGTTTGAAAACAAAAAATTGTTTTTTCCGTTGGAAAAAATTTTGAACATATTTTTTTCCGTTAAAAAAAATTTTGAAATTTTTAATTTTTTTTCCAAAAGAAAGTAACCATATTAAGAGTTAACTGTCAAAAAAAAACTGAGCTAAAAAATTTTTTTCTTACTTTCTTTAGTGTTTGAAAACAAAAAATTGTTTTTTCCGTTAGAAAAAATTTTGAACATATTTTTTTCCGTTAAAAAAAATTTTGAAATTTTAGATTTTTTTTCCAAAAGAAAGTAAACATAATAAAGAGTTAACTGTCAAAAAAAACCGAGCTAAAAAATTTTTTCTTACTTTTTTTAGTGTTTGAAAACAAAAAATTGTTTTTTCCGTTAGAAAAAATTTTGAACATATTTTTTTCTGTTAAAAAAAATTTTGAAATTTTTGATTTTTTTTCCAAAAAAAGTAAACATAATAAAGAGTTAACTGTCAAAAAAAAACTGAGCTGAAAAATTTTTTTCTTCCTGTTTTTAGTGTTTGAAAACAAAAAATGGTTTTTTCCGTTAGAAAAAATTTTGAACATTTTTTTTTCCGTTAAAAAAAATTTTGAAATTTTTGATTTTTTTTCCAAAAAAAGTAAACATAATAAAGAGTTAACTGTCAAAAAAAAACTGAGCTGAAAAATTTTTTTCTTACTTTTTTTAGTGTTTCAATACTAAAAATGGTTTTTTTCCGTTAAAAAAAATTTTGAACATACTTTTTTCCGTTAAAAAAAATTTTGAAATTTTTGATTTTTTTTCCAAAAGAAAATAAACATAATAAAGAGTTAACTGTCAAAAAAAAACCTGAGCTAAAAAATTTTTTTCTTCCTGTTTTTAGTGTTTGAAAACAAAAAATTGTTTTTTCCGTTAGAAAAAATTTTGAACATATTTTTTTCCGTTAAAAAAAATTTTAAATTTTTGATTTTTTTTCCAAAAGAAAATAAACATAATAAAGAGTTAACTGTCAAAAAAAAACCTGAGCTGAAAAATTTTTTTCTTACTTTTTTTAGTGTTTCAATACTAAAAATTGTTTTTTTCCGTTAAAAAAAATTTTGAACATACTTTTTTCCGTTAAAAAAAAATTTTAAATTTTTGATTTTTTTTCCAAAAGAAAATAAACATAATAAAGAGTTAACTGTCAAAAAAAAACCTGAGCTGAAAAATTTTTTTCTTCCTGTTTTTAGTGTTTGAAAACAAAAAATTGTTTTTTTCCGTTAGAAAAAATTTTGAACATACTTTTTTCCGTTAAAAAAAATTTTGAAATTTTTGATTTTTTTCCAAAAGAAAGTAAACATAATAAAGAGTTAACTGTCAAAAAAAAAACTGAGCTAAAAAATTTTTTTCTTACTTTTTTTAGTGTTTCAATACAAAAAATTGTTTTTTTCCGTTAGAAAAAATTTTGAACATACTTTTTTCCGTTAAAAAAAATTTTGAAATTTTAGATTTTTTTTCCAAAAGAAAGTAAACATAATAAAGAGTTAACTGTCAAAAAAAATACTGAGCTAAACAATTTTTTTCTTACTTTTTTTAGTGTTTGAATACAAAAAATTGTTTTTTCCGTTAGAAAAAATTTTGAACATATTTTTTTCCATTAAAAAAAATTTTGAAATTTTTGATTTTTTTTCCAAAAGAAAATAAACATAATAAAGAGTTAACTGTCAAAAAAAAACCTGAGCTAAAAAATTTTTTTCTTCCTGTTTTTAGTGTTTGAAAACAAAAAATTGTTTTTTCCGTTAGAAAAAATTTTGAACATATTTTTTTCCGTTAAAAAAAATTTTGAAATTTTTGATTTTTTTTCCAAAAGAAAGTAATCATAATAAAGAGTTAACTGTCAAAAAAAAACCTGAGCTAAAAAATTTTTTTCTTCCTGTTTTTAGTGTTTGAAAACAAAAAATTGTTTTTTCCGTTGGAAAAAATTTTGAACATATTTTTTTCCGTTAAAAAAAATTTTGAAATTTTTGATTTTTTTTCCAAAAGAAAGTAACCATAATAAAGAGTTAACTGTCAAAAAAAAACTGAGCTAAAAAATTTTTTTCTTACTTTCTTTAGTGTTTGAAAACAAAAAATTGTTTTTTCCGTTAGAAAAAATTTTGAACATATTTTTTTCCGTTAAAAAAAATTTTGAAATTTTTGATTTTTTTTCCAAAAGAAAGTAAACATAATAAAGAGTTAACTGTCAAAAAAAAAACAAAGCTGAACAATTTTTTTCTTACTTTTTTTAGTGTTTCAATACTAAAAATTGTTTTTTTCCGTTAAAAAAAATTTTTAAATTTTTGTTTTTTTTTTCCAAAAGAAAGTAACCATAATAAAGAGTTAACTGTCAAAAAAAAACTGAGCTAAAAAATTTTTTTCTTACTTTCTTTAGTGTTTGAAAACAAAAAATTGTTTTTTCCGTTAGAAAAAATTTTTAAATTTTTGATTTTTTTTCCAAAAGAAAATAAACATAATAAAGAGTTAACTGTCAAAAAAAAACCTGAGCTAAAAAATTTTTTTCTTCCTGTTTTTAGTGTTTGAAAACAAAAAATTGTTTTTTTCCGTTAGAAAAAATTTTGAACATATTTTTTTCCGTTAAAAAAAATTTTGAAATTTTTGATTTTTTTTCCAAAAGAAAGTAACCATAATAAAGAGTTAACTGTCAAAAAAAAACTGAGCTAAAAAATTTTTTTCTTACTTTCTTTAGTGTTTGAAAACAAAAAATTGTTTTTTCCGTTAAAAAAATTTTTTAAATTTTTGATTTTTTTTCCAAAAGAAAATAAACATAATAAAGAGTTAACTGTCAAAAAAAAACCTGAGCTAAAAAATTTTTTTCTTCCTGTTTTTAGTGTTTGAAAACAAAAAATTGTTTTTTTCCGTTAGAAAAAATTTTGAACATACTTTTTTCCGTTAAACAAAATTTTGAAATTTTTAATTTTTTTCCCAAAAGAAAGTAAACATAATAAAGAGTTAACTGTCAAAAAAAAAACTGAGCTAAAAAATTTTTTTCTTACTTTTTTTAGTGTTTGAAACCAAAAAATTTTTTTTTTCCGTTAAAAAAAATTTTGAACATACTTTTTTCCGTTAAAAAAAATTTTGAAATTTTTGATTTTTTTTCCAAAAGAAAGTAAACATAATAAAGAGTTAACTGTCAAAAAAAAACCTGAGCTAAAAAATTTTTTTCTTCCTGTTTTTAGTGTTTGAAAACAAAAAATTGTTTTTTTCCGTTAGAAAAAATTTTGAACATATTTTTTTCCGTTAAAAAAAATTTTGAAATTTTTGATTTTTTTTCCAAAAGAAAGTAAACATAATAAAGAGTTAACTGTCAAAAAAAAAACTAAGCTGAACAATTTTTTTCTTACTTTTTTTAGTGTTTCAATACTAAAAATTGTTTTTTTCCGTTAAAAAAAATTTTGAACATACTTTTTTCCGTTAAAAAAAATTTTTAAATTTTTGATTTTTTTTCCAAAAGAAAATAAACATAATAAAGAGTTAACTGTCAAAAAAAAACCTGAGCTAAAAAATTTTTTTCTTCCTGTTTTTAGTGTTTGAAAACAAAAAATTGTTTTTTTCCGTTAGAAAAAATTTTGAACATATTTTTTTCCGTTAAAAAAAATTTTGAAATTTTTGATTTTTTTTCCAAAAGAAAGTAAACATAATAAAGAGTTAACTGTCAAAAAAAAAACTAAGCTGAACAATTTTTTTCTTACTTTTTTTAGTGTTTCAATACTAAAAATTGTTTTTTTCCGTTAAAAAAAATTTTGAACATACTTTTTTCCGTTAAAAAAAATTTTTAAATTTTTGATTTTTTTTCCAAAAGAAAATAAACATAATAAAGAGTTAACTGTCAAAAAAAAACCTGAGCTAAAAAATTTTTTTCTTCCTGTTTTTAGTGTTTGAAAACAAAAAATTGTTTTTTTCCGTTAGAAAAAATTTTGAACATATTTTTTTCCGTTAAAAAAAATTTTGAAATTTTTGATTTTTTTTCCAAAAGAAAGTAAACATAATAAAGAGTTAACTGTCAAAAAAAAACTAAGCTGAACAATTTTTTTCTTACTTTTTTTAGTTAAAAAAAATTTTGAACATACTTTTTTCCGTTAAAAAAAATTTTTAAATTTTTGATTTTTTTTCCAAAAGAAAATAAACATAATAAAGAGTTAACTGTCAAAAAAAAACCTGAGCTAAAAAATTTTTTTCTTCCTGTTTTTAGTGTTTGAAAACAAAAAATTGTTTTTTTCCGTTAGAAAAAATTTTGAACATATTTTTTTCCGTTAAAAAAAATTTTGAAATTTTTGATTTTTTTTCCAAAAGAAAGTAAACATAATAAAGAGTTAACTGTCAAAAAAAAACTAAGCTGAACAATTTTTTTCTTACTTTTTTTAGTGTTTCAATACTAAAAATGGTTTTTTTCCGTTAAAAAAAATTTTGAACATACTTTTTTCCGTTAAAAAAAATTTTTAAATTTTTGATTTTTTTTCCAAAAGAAAATAAACATAATAAAGAGTTAACTGTCAAAAAAAAACCTGAGCTAAAAAATTTTTTTCTTCCTGTTTTTAGTGTTTGAAAACAAAAAATTGTGTTTTTCCGTTAGAAAAAATTTTGAACATACTTTTTTCCGTTAAAAAAAATTTTGAAATTTTTGATTTTTTTTCCAAAAGAAAGTAAACATAATAAAGAGTTAACTGTCAAGAAAAAACTAAGCTGAACAATTTTTTTCTTACTTTTTTTAGTGTTTCAATACTAAAAATTGTTTTTTTCCGTTAAAAAAAATTTTGAACATACTTTTTTCCGTTAAAAAAAATTTTTAAATTTTTGATTTTTTTTCCAAAAGAAAATAAACATAATAAAGAGTTAACTGTCAAAAAAAAACCTGAGCTAAAAAATTTTTTTCTTCCTGTTTTTAGTGTTTGAAAACAAAAAATTGTGTTTTTCCGTTAGAAAAAATTTTGAACATACTTTTTTCCGTTAAAAAAAATTTTGAAATTTTTGATTTTTTTTCCAAAAGAAAGTAAACATAATAAAGAGTTAACTGTCAAAAAAAAAAACTGAGCTAAAAAATTTTTTTCTTACTTTTTTTAGTGTTTCAATACAAAAAATTGTTTTTTTCCGTTAGAAAAAATTTTGAACATACTTTTTTCCGTTAAAAAAAATTTTGAAATTTTTGGTTTTTCTTCCAAAAGAAAGTAAACATAATAAAGAGTTAACTGTCAAAAAAAATACTGAGCTAAGCAATTTTTTTCTTACTTTTTTTAGTGTTTGAATACAAAAAATTGTTTTTTCCGTTAGAAAAAATTTTGAACATATTTTTTTCCGTTAAAAAAAATTTTGAAATTTTTGATTTTTTTTCCAAAAGAAAATAAACATAATAAAGAGTTAACTGTCAAAAAAAAACCTGAGCTAAAAAATTTTTTTCTTCCTGTTTTTAGTATTTGAAAACAAAAAATTGTTTTTTCCGTTAGAAACAATTTTGAACATATTTTTTTCCGTTAAAAAAAATTTTGAAATTTTTGATTGTTTTTCCAAAAGAAAGTAAACATAATAAAGAGTTAACTGTCAAAAAAAAACTAAGCTGAAAAATTTTTTTCTTACTTTTTTTAGTGTTTCAATACTAAAAATTGTTTTTTTCCGTTAAAAAAAATTTTGAACATACTTTTTTCCGTTAAAAAAAATTTTTAAATTTTTGATTTTTTTTTCAAAAGAAAATAAACATAATAAAGAGTTAACTGTAAAAAAAAAACCTGAGCTAAAAAATTTTTTTCTTCCTGTTTTTAGTGTTTCAAAACAAAAAATTGTTTTTTTCCGTTAGAAAAAATTTTGAACATACTTTTTTCCGTTAAAAAAAATTTTGAAATTTTTGATTTTTTTTCCAAAAGAAAGTAAACATAATAAAGAGTTAACTGTCAAAAAAAAAACTGAGCTAAAAAATTTTTTTCTTACTTTTTTTAGTGTTTCAATACAAAAAATTGTTTTTTTCCGTTAGAAAAAATTTTGAACATACTTTTTTCCGTTAAAAAAAATTTTGAAATTTTAGATTTTTTTTCCAAAAGAAAGTAAACATAATAAAGAGTTAACTGTCAAAAAAAATACTGAGCTAAACAATTTTTTTCTTACTTTTTTTAGTGTTTGAATACAAAAAATTGTTTTTTTCCGTTAAAAAAAATTTTGAAATTTTTGATTTTTTTTCCAAAAGAAAGTAACCATAATAAAGAGTTAACTGTCAAAAAAAAAACTGAGCTAAAAAATTTTTTTCTTACTTTTTTTAGTGTGTGAAAACAAAAAATTGTTTTTTCCGTTAGAAAAAATTTTGAACATATTTTTTTCCGTTAAAAAAAATTTTGAAATTTTTGATTTTTTTTCCAAAAGAAAGTAAACATAATAAAGAGTTAACTGTCAAAAAAAAACTAAGCTGAACAATTTTTTTCTTACTTTTTTTAGTGTTTCAATACTAAAAATTGTTTTTTTCCGTTAGAAAAAATTTTGAACATACTTTTTTCCGTTAAAAAAAATTTTGAAATTTTAGATTTTTTTTCCAAAAGAAAGTAAACATAATAAAGAGTTAACTGTCAAAAAAAATACTGAGCTAAACAATTTTTTTCTTACTTTTTTTAGTGTTTGAATACAAAAAATTGTTTTTTTCCGTTAAAAAAAATTTTGAAATTTTTGATTTTTTCTCCAAAAGAAAGTAACCATAACAAAGAGTTAACTGTAAAAAAAAAAACTGAGCTAAAAAATTTTTTTCTTACTTTTTTTAGTGTTTGAAAACAAAAAATTGTTTTTTCCGTTAGAAAAAATTTTGAACATACTTTTTTCCGTTAAAAAAAATTTTGAAATTTTAGATTTTTTTTCCAAAAGAAAGTAACCATAATAAAGAGTTAACTGTCAAAAAAAAAACAGCTAAAAAATTTTTTTCTTACTTTTTTTAGTGTTTGAAAACAAAAAATTGTTTTTTCCGTTAGAAAAAATTTTGAACATACTTTTTTCCGTTAAAAAAAATTTTGAAATTTTAGATTTTTTTTCCAAAAGAAAGTAACCATAATAAAGAGTTAACTGTAAAAAAAAAAACTGAGCTAAAAAATTTTTTTCTTCCTGTTTTTAGTGTTTGAAAACAAAAAATTGTTTTTTTCCGTTAGAAAAAATTTTGAACATACTTTTTTCCGTTAAAAAAAATTTTGAAATTTTTGATTTTTTTTCCAAAAGAAAGTAAACATAATAAAGAGTTAACTGTCAAAAAAAAAACTGAGCTAAAAAATTTTTTTCTTACTTTTTTTAGTGTTTCAATACAAAAAATTGTTTTTTTCCGTTAGAAAAAATTTTGAACATACTTTTTTCCGTTAAAAAAAATTTTGAAATTTTAGATTTTCTTTCCAAAAGAAAGTAAACATAATAAAGAGTTAACTGTCAAAAAAAAAACTGAGCTAAAAAATTTTTTTCTTACTTTTTTTAGTCTTTGAAAACAAAAAATTGTTTTTTCCGTTAGAAAAAATTTTGAACATATTTTTTTCCGTTAAAAAAAATTTTGAAATTTTTGATTTTTTTTCCAAAAGAAAGTAAACATAATAAAGAGTTAACTGTCAAAAAAAAAACTGAGCTGAAAAATTTTTTTCTTACTTTTTTTAGTGTTTCAATACTAAAAATTGTTTTTTTCCGTTAAAAAAAATTTTGAACATACTTTTTTCCGTTAAAAAAAATTTTGAAATTTTTGATTTTTTTTCCAAAAGAAAACAAACATAATAAAGAGTTAACTGTCAAAAAAAAACCTGGGCTAAAAAATTTTTTTCTTCCTGTTTTTAGTGTTTGAAAACAAAAAATTGTTTTTTTCCGTTAGAAAAAATTATGAACATACTTTTTTCCGTTAAAAAAAATTTTGAAATTTTTGGTTTTTCTTCCAAAAGAAAGTAAACATAATAAAGAGTTAACTCTCAAAAAAAAACTGAGCTAAACAATTTTTTTCTTACTTTTTTTAGTGTTTGAAAACAAAAAATTGTTTTTTCCGTTAGAAAAAATTTTGAACATATTTTTTTCCGTTAAAAAAAATTTTGAAATTTTTGATTTTTTTTCCAAAAGAAAACAAACATAATAAAGAGTTAACTGTCAAAAAAAAACCTGAGCTAAAAAATTTTTTTCTTCCTGTTTTTAGTGTTTGAAAACAAAAAATTGTTTTTTTCCGTTAGAAAAAATTATGAACATACTTTTTTCCGTTAAAAAAAATTTTGAAATTTTTGATTTTTCTTCCAAAAGAAAGTAAACATAATAAAGAGTTAACTGTCAAAAAAAAACTGAGCTAAACAATTTTTTTCTTACTTTTTTTAGTGTTTGAAAACAAAAAATTGTTTTTTCCGTTAGAAAAAATTTTGAACATATTTTTTTCCGTTAAACAAAATTTTGAAATTTTTGATTTTTTTTCCAAAAGAAAGTAACCATAATAAAGAGTTAACTGTCAAAAAAAAACTGAGCTAAAAAATTTTTTTCTTACTTTTTTTAGTGTTTGAAAACAAAAAATTGTTTTTTCCGTTAGAAAAAATTTTGAACATATTTTTTTCCGTTAAAAAAAATTTTGAAATTTTTGATTTTTTTTCCAAAAGAAAGTAAACATAATAAAGAGTTAACTGTCAAAAAAAAACTAAGCTGAACAATTTTTTTCTTACTTTTTTTAGTGTTTCAATACTAAAAATTGTTTTTTTCCGTTAAAAAAAATTTTGAACATACTTTTTTCCGTTAAAAAAATTTTTGAACATACTTTTTTCCGTAAAAAAAAATTTTGAAATTTTTGATTTTTTTTCCAAAAGAAAGTAAACATAATAAAGAGTTAACTGTCAAAAAAAAACTGAGCTAAACAATTTTTTTCTTACTTTTTTTAGTGTTTGAATACAAAAAATTGTTTTTTTCCGTTAAAAAAATTTTGAAATTTTTGATTTTTTTTCCAAAAGAAAGTAACCATAATAAAGAGTTAACTGTCAAAAAAAAAACAGCTAAAAAATTTTTTTCTTACTTTTTTTAGTGTTTGAAAACAAAAAATTGTTTTTTCCGTTAGAAAAAATTTTGAATATACGTTTTTCCGTTAAAAAAAATTTTGAAATTTTTGATTTTTTTTCCAAAAGAAAGTAACCATAATAAAGAGTTAACTGTCAAAAAAAAAAACTGAGCTAAAAAATTTTTTTCTTACTTTTTTTAGTGTTTGAAAACAAAAAATTGTTTTTTCCGTTAGAAAAAATTTTGAACATACTTTTTTCCGTTAAAAAAAATTTTGAAATTTTTGATTTTTTTTCCAAAAGAAAGTAACCATAATAAGGAGTTAACTGTCAAAAAAAAACTGAGCTAAAAAATTTGTTTCTTACTTTTTTTAGTGTTTGCAACCAAAAAATTGTTTTTTTCCGTTAAAAAAAATTTTGAACATACTTTTTTCCGTTAAAAAAAATTTTGAAATTTTTGATCTTTTTTCCAAAAGAAAGTAAACATAATAAAGAGTTAACTGTCAAAAAAAAAACTGAGCTAAAAAATTTTTTTCTTACTTTTTTTAGTGTTTGAAAACAAAAAGTTGTTTTTTTTTCAGCTAGAAAAAATTTTGAACATACTTTTTTCCGTTAAAAAATTTTTTTAAATTTTTGATTTTTTTTCCAAAAGAAAGTAAACATAATAAAGAGTTAACTATCAAAAAAAAAACTGAGCTACAAAATTTTTTTCTTACTTTTTTTAGTGTTGGAATACAAAAAATTGTTTTTTTTCGTTAAAAAAAATTTTGAACATACTTTTTTCCGTTAAAACAAATTTTGACATTTTTGATTTTTTTTCCAAAAAAAATTTGGAACATACTTTTTTCCGTTAAAAAAAATTTTGAAATTTTTGATTTTCTTTCCAAAAGAAAGTAAACATAATAAAGAGTTAACTGTCAAAAAAAAAACTGAGCTAAACAATTTTTTTCTTACTTTTTTTAGTGTTTGAAAACAAAAAATTGTTTTTTTCCGTTAGAAAAAATTTTGAACATACTTTTTTCCGTTAAAAAAAATTTTGAAATTTTTGATTTTTTTTTCCAAAAGAAAGTAAACATAATAAAGGGTTAACTGTCAGAAAAAAACTGAGCTGAAAAATTTTTTTCTTACTTTTTTTAGTGTTTCAATACTAAAAATTGTTTTTTTCCGTTAAAAAAAATTTTGAACATACTTTTTTCCGTTAAAAAAATTTTGAAATTTTTGATTTTTTTCCAAAAGAAAGTAAACATAATAAAGAGTTAACTGTCAAAACAAAAACTGAGCTAAAGAAATTTTTTCTTACTTTTTTTAGTGTTTGAAAACAAAAAATTGTTTTTTTCCGTTAAAAAAAATTTTGAACATACTTTTTTCCGTTAAAAAAAATTTTGAAATTTTTGATTTTCTTTCCAAAAGAAAGTAAACATAATAAAGAGTTAACTGTCAAAAAAAAACCGAGCTAAAAAATTTTTTCTTACTTTTTTTAGTGTTTGAAAACAAAAAATTGTTTTTTTCCGTTAAAAAAAATTTTGAACATACTTTTTTCCGTTAAAAAAAATTTTGAAATTTTTGATTTTTTTTCCAAAAGAATGTAAATATAATAAAGAGTTAACTGTAAAAAAAAAACTGAGCTGAAAAATTTTTGTCTTACTTTTTTTAGTGTTTCAATACTAAAAATTGTTTTTTTCCGTTAAAAAAAATTTTGAACATACTTTTTTCCGTTAAAAAAAATTTTGAAATTTTTGATTTTTTTTCCAAAAGAAAGTAAACATAATAAAGAGTTAACTGTCAAAAAAAAAAACTGAGCTAAAAAATTTTTTTCTTCCTTTTTTTAGTGTTTGAAAACAAAAAATTGTTTTTTTCCGTTAGAAAAAATTTTGAACATACTTTTTTCCGTTAAAAAAAATTTTGAAATTTTTGATTTTTTTTCCAAAAGAAAGTAAACATAATAAAGAGTTAACTGTCAAAAAAAAAACTGAGCTAAAAAATTTTTTTCTTACTTTTTTTAGTGTTTGAAAACAAAAAGTTGTTTTTTTTTCAGCTAGAAAAAATTTTGAACATACTTTTTTCCGTTAAAAAATTTTTTTAAATTTTTGATTTTTTTTCCAAAAGAAAGTAAACATAATAAAGAGTTAACTATCAAAAAAAAAACTGAGCTACAAAATTTTTTTCTTACTTTTTTTAGTGTTGGAATACAAAAAATTGTTTTTTTTCGTTAAAAAAAATTTTGAACATACTTTTTTCCGTTAAAACAAATTTTGACATTTTTGATTTTTTTTCCAAAAAAAATTTGGAACATACTTTTTTCCGTTAAAAAAAATTTTGAAATTTTTGATTTTCTTTCCAAAAGAAAGTAAACATAATAAAGAGTTAACTGTCAAAAAAAAAACTGAGCTAAACAATTTTTTTCTTACTTTTTTTAGTGTTTGAAAACAAAAAATTGTTTTTTTCCGTTAGAAAAAATTTTGAACATACTTTTTTCCGTTAAAAAAAATTTTGAAATTTTTGATTTTTTTTTCCAAAAGAAAGTAAACATAATAAAGGGTTAACTGTCAGAAAAAAACTGAGCTGAAAAATTTTTTTCTTACTTTTTTTAGTGTTTCAATACTAAAAATTGTTTTTTTCCGTTAAAAAAAATTTTGAACATACTTTTTTCCGTTAAAAAAATTTTGAAATTTTTGATTTTTTTCCAAAAGAAAGTAAACATAATAAAGAGTTAACTGTCAAAACAAAAACTGAGCTAAAGAAATTTTTTCTTACTTTTTTTAGTGTTTGAAAACAAAAAATTGTTTTTTTCCGTTAAAAAAAATTTTGAACATACTTTTTTCCGTTAAAAAAAATTTTGAAATTTTTGATTTTCTTTCCAAAAGAAAGTAAACATAATAAAGAGTTAACTGTCACAAAAAAACCGAGCTAAAAAATTTTTTCTTACTTTTTTTAGTGTTTGAAAACAAAAAATTGTTTTTTTCCGTTAAAAAAAATTTTGAACATACTTTTTTCCGTTAAAAAAAATTTTGAAATTTTTGATTTTTTTTCCAAAAGAATGTAAATATAATAAAGAGTTAACTGTCAAAAAAAAAACTGAGCTGAAAAATTTTTGTCTTACTTTTTTTAGTGTTTCAATACTAAAAATTGTTTTTTTCCGTTAAAAAAAATTTTGAACATACTTTTTTCCGTTAAAAAAAATTTTGAAATTTTTGATTTTTTTTCCAAAAGAAAGTAAACATAATAAAGAGTTAACTGTCAAAAAAAAAAACTGAGCTAAAAAAATTTTTTCTTCCTTTTTTTAGTGTTTGAAAACAAAAAATTGTTTTTTTCCGTTAGAAAAAATTTTGAACATACTTTTTTCCGTTAAAAAAAATTTTGAAATTTTTGATTTTTTTTCCAAAAGAAAGTAAACATAATAAAGAGTTAACTGTAAAAAAAAAACTGAGCTACACAATTTTTTTCTTACTTTTTTTAGTGTTTGAATACAAAAAATTGTTTTTTTCCGTTAAAAAAAATTTTGAAATTTTTGATTTTTTTCCCAAAAGAAAGTAAACATAATAAAGAGTTAACTGTCAAAAAAAAAAAACTGAGCTAAAAAATTTTTTTCTTACTTTATTTAGTGTTTGAATACAAAAAATTGTTTTTTTCCGTTAGAAAAAAATTTGAACATACTTTTTTCCGTTAAAAAAAATTTTGAAATTTTTGATTTTTTTTCCAAAAGAAAGTAAACATAATAAAGAGTTAACTGTCAAAAAAAACTGAGCTAAAAAATTTTTTTCTTACTTTTTTTAGTGTTTGAAAACAAAAAATTGTTTTTTTCCGTTAGAAAAAATTTTGAACATACTTTTTTCTGTTAAAAAAAATTTTGAAATTTTTGATTTTTTTTCCAAAAGAAAGTAAACATAATAAAGAGTTAACTGTCAAAAAAAAAACTGAGCTAAACAATTTTTTTCTTACTTTTTTTAGTGTTTGAAAACAAAAAATTGTTTTTTTCCGTTAGAAAAAATTTTGAACATACTTTTTTCCGTTAAAAAAAATTTTGAAATTTTTAATTTTTTTTCCAAAAGAAAGTAAACATAATAAAGAGTTAACTGTAAAAAAGAAAACTGAACTAAAAAATTTGTTTCTTACTTTTTTTAGTGTTTGCAACCAAAAAATTGTTTTTTTCCGTTAAAATAAATTTTGAACATACTTTTTTCCGTTAAAAAAAATTTTGAAATTTTTGATTTTTTTTCCAAAAGAGTGTAAACATAATAAAGAGTTAACTGTCAAAAAAAAACTGAGCTAAAAAATTTTTTTCTTACTTTTTTTAGTGTTTGAAAACAAAAAGTTGTTTTTTTCCGTTAGAAAAAATTTTGAACATACTTTTTTCCGTTAAAAATTTTTTTGAAATTTTTGATTTTTTTCCAAAAGAAAGTAAACATAATAAAGAGTTAACTGTCAAAAAAAAACTGAGCTACAAAATTTTTTTCTTACTTTTTTTAGTGTTGGAATACAAAAAATTTTTTTTTTTCGTTAAAAAAAATTTTGAACATACTTTTTTCCGTTAAAAAAAATTTTGACAGTTTTGATTTTTTTTCCAAAAAAAATTTGGAACATACTTTTTTCCGTTAAAAAAAATTTTGAAATTTTTGATTTTTTTTCCAAAAGAAAGTAAACACAATAAAGAGTTAACTGTCAAAAAAAAACTGAGCTGAAAAATTTTTTTCTTACTTTTTTTAGTGTTGGAATACAAAAAATTGTTTTTTTCCGTTAAAAAAAATTTTGAACATACTTTTTGAACATACATTTTGAAATTTTTGATTTTTTTTCCAAAAGAAAGTAAACATAATAAAGAGTTAACTGTCAAAAAAAACTGAGCTAAAAAATTTTTTTCTTACTTTTTTTAGTGTTTGAAAACAAAAAATTGTTTTTTTCCGTTAGAAAAAATTTTGAACATACTTTTTTCCGTTAAAAAAATTTTGAAATTTTTGATTTTTTTCCAAAAGAAAGTAAACATAATAAAGAGTTAACTGTCAAAACAAAAACTGAGCTAAAAAAATTTTTTCTTACTTTTTTTAGTGTTTGAAAAAAAAAAAATTGTTTTTTTCCGTTAAAAAAATTTTTGAACATACTTTTTTCCGTTAAAAAAAATTTTGAAATTTTTGATTTTCTTTCCAAAAGAAAGTAAACATAATAAAGAGTTAACTGTCAAAAAAAAAACTGAGCTATAAAATTTTTTTCTTACTTTTTTTAGTGTTTCAAACCAAAAAATTGTTTTTTTCCGTTAAAAAAAATTTTGAACATACTTTTTTCCGTTAAAAAAAATTTTGAAATTTTTGATTTTTTTTCCAAAAGAAAGTAAATATAATAAAGAGTGAACTGTCAAAAAAAAAAACTGAGCTAAACAATTTTTTTCCTACCTTTTTTAGTGTTTGAAAACAAAAAATTGTTTTTTTCCGTTAAAAAAAATTTTGAACATATTTTTTTCCGTTAAAAAAAATTTTGAAATTTTTAATTTTTTTTCCAGAAGAAAGTAAACATAATAAAGAGTTAACCGTCAAAAAAAAAAAACTGAGCTAAAAAATTGTTTTCTTACTTTGTTTAGTGTTTGAATACAAAAAATTGTTTTTTTCCGTTAGAAAAAATTTTGAACATACTTTTTTCCGTTAAAAAAAATTTTGAAATTTTTGATTTTTTTTCCAAAAGAAAGTAAACATAATAAAGAGTTAACTGTCAAAAAAACTGAGCTAAAAAATTTTTTTCTTACTTTTTTTAGTGTTTGAAAACAAAAAATTGTTTTTTTCCGTTAGAAAAAATTTTGAACATACTTTTTTCTGTTAAAAAAAATTTTGAAATTTTTGATTTTTTTTCCAAAAGAAAGTAAACATAATAAAGAGTTAACTGTCAAAAAAAAAACTGAGCTAAACAATTTTTTTCTTACTTTTTTTAGTGTTTGAATACAAAAAATTGTTTTTTTCCGTTAAAAAAAATTTTGAAATTTTAGATTTTTTTTCCAAAAGAAAATAAACATAATAAAGAGTTAACTGTCAAAAAAAAAACTGAGCTAAACAATTTTTTTCTTACTTTTTTTAGTGTTTGAAAACAAAAAATTGTTTTTTTCCGTTAGAAAAAATTTTGAACATACTTTTTTCCGTTAAAAAAAATTTTGAAATTTTTAATTTTTTTTCCAAAAGAAAGTAAACATAATAAAGAGTTAACTGTAAAAAAGAAAACTGAACTAAAAAATTTGTTTCTTACTTTTTTTAGTGTTTGCAACCAAAAAATTGTTTTTTTCCGTTAAAATAAATTTTGAACATACTTTTTTCCGTTAAAAAAAATTTTGAAATTTTTGATTTTTTTTCCAAAAGAGTGTAAACATAATAAAGAGTTAACTGTCAAAAAAAAAACTGAGCTAAAAAATTTTTTTCTTACTTTTTTTAGTGTTTGAAAACAAAAAGTTGTTTTTTTCCGTTAGAAAAAATTTTGAACATACTTTTTTCCGTTAAAAATTTTTTTGAAATTTTTGATTTTTTTTCCAAAAGAAAGTAAACATAATAAAGAGTTAACTGTCAAAAAAAAAACTGAGCTACAAAATTTTTTTCTTACTTTTTTTAGTGTTGCAATACAAAAAATTGTTTTTTTTCGTTAAAAAAAATTTTGAACATACTTTTTTCCGTTAAAAAAAATTTTGACATTTTTGATTTTTTTTCCAAAAAAAATTTGGAACATACTTTTTTCCGTTAAAAAAAATTTTGAAATTTTTGATTTTTTTTCCAAAAGAAAGTAAACACAATAAAGAGTTAACTGTCAAAAAAAAACTGAGCTGAAAAATTTTTTTCTTACTTTTTTTAGTGTTGGAATACAAAAAATTGTTTTTTTCCGTTAAAAAAAATTTTGAACATACTTTTTGAACATACATTTTGAAATTTTTGATTTTTTTTCCAAAAGAAAGTAAACATAATAAAGAGTTAACTGTCAAAAAAAACTGAGCTAAAAAATTTTTTTCTTACTTTTTTTAGTGTTTGAAAACAAAAAATTGTTTTTTTCCGTTAGAAAAAATTTTGAACATACTTTTTTCCGTTAAAAAAATTTTGAAATTTTTGATTTTTTTCCAAAAGAAAGTAAACATAATAAAGAGTTAACTGTCAAAACAAAAACTGAGCTACAAAAATTTTTTCTTACTTTTTTTAGTGTTTGAAAAAAAAAAAATTGTTTTTTTCCGTTAAAAAAATTTTTGAACATACTTTTTTCCGTTAAAAAAAATTTTGAAATTTTTGATTTTCTTTCCAAAAGAAAGTAAACATAATAAAGAGTTAACTGTCAAAAAAAAAACTGAGCTATAAAATTTTTTTCTTACTTTTTTTAGTGTTTCAAACCAAAAAATTGTTTTTTTCCGTTAAAAAAAATTTTGAACATACTTTTTTCCGTTAAAAAAAATTTTGAAATTTTTGATTTTTTTTCCAAAAGAAAGTAAATATAATAAAGAGTGAACTGTCAAAAAAAAAAACTGAGCTAAACAATTTTTTTCCTACCTTTTTTAGTGTTTGAAAACAAAAAATTGTTTTTTTCCGTTAAAAAAAATTTTGAACATATTTTTTTCCGTTAAAAAAAAATTTTGAAATTTTTGATTTTCTTTCCAAAAGAAAGTAAACATAATAAAGAGTTAACTGTCAAAAAACTTTTTTCCGTTAAAAAAAATTTTGAAATTTTTGATTTTTTTCCAAAAGAAAGTAAACATAATAAAGAGTTAACTGTAAAAAAGAAAACTGAGCTAAAAAATTTTTTTCTTACTTTGTTTAGTGTTTGAATACAAAAAATTTTTCTTTTCCGTTAGAAAAAATTTTGAACATACTTTTTTCCGTTAAAAAAAATTTTGAAATTTTTGATTTTTTTTCCAAAAGAAGGTAAACATAATAAAGAGTTAACTGTAAAAAAAAAAAACTGAGCTAAACAATTTTTTTCTTACTTTTTTTAGTGTTTGAATACAAAAAATTGTTTTTTTCCGTTAAAAAAAATTTTGAACATATTTTTTTCCGTTAAAAAAAATTTTGAAATTTTTAATTTTTTTTCCAGAAGAAAGTAAACATAATAAAGAGTTAACCGTCAAAAAAAAAAACTGAGCTAAAAAATTGTTTTCTTACTTTGTTTAGTGTTTGAATACAAAAAATTGTTTTTTTCCGTTAGAACAAATTTTGAACATACTTTTTTCCCTTAAAAAAAATTTTGAAATTTTTGATTTTTTTTCCAAAAGAAAGTACACATAATAAAGAGTTAACTGTCAAAAAAAAACTGAGCTAAATAATTTTTTTCTTACTTTTTTTAGTGTTTGAAAACAAAAAATTGTTTTTTTCCGTTAGAAAAAATTTTGAACATACTTTTTTCCGTTAAAAAAAATTTTGAAATTTTTGATTTTTTTTCCAAAAGAAAGTAAACATATTAAAGAGTTAACTGTCAAAAAAAAAACTGAGCTAAACAATTTTTTTCTTACTTTTTTTAGTGTTTGAAAACAAAAAATTGCTTTTTCCGTTGAAAAAATTTTTGAAATTTTTGATTTTTTTTCCAAAAGAAAGTAAACATAATAAAGAGTTAACTGTAAAAAACAAAACTGAGCTAAAAAATTTTTTTCTTACTTTGTTTAGTGTTTGCATACAAAAAATTGTTTTTTCCCGTTAGAAAAAATTTTGAACATACTTTTTTCCGTTAAAAAAAAATTTTGAAATTTTTGATTTTTTTTCCAAAAGTAAGTAAACATAATAAAGAGTTAACTGTCAAAAAACAAACTGAGCTAAACAATTTTTTTCTTACTTTTTTTAGTGTTTGAATACAAAAAATTGTTTTTTTCCGTTGAAAAAATTTTTGAAATTTTTGATTTTTTTTCCAAAAAAAAGTAAACATAATAAAGAGTTAACTGTAAAAAACAAAACTGAGCTAAAAAATTTTTTTCTTACTTTGCTTAGTGTTTGCATACAAAAAATTGTTTTTTCCCGTTAGAAAAAATTTTGAACATACTTTTTTCCGTTAAAAAAAAATTTTGAAATTTTTGATTTTTTTTCCAAAAGTAAGTAAACATAATAAAGAGTTAACTGTCAAAAAAAAAAGCTGAGCTAAAAAATTTTTTTCTTCCTTTTTTTAGTGTTTGAAAACAAAAAATTGTTTTTTTCCGTTAGAAAAAATTTTGAACATACTTTTTTCCGTTAAAAAAAATTTTGAAATTTTTGATTTTTTTTCCAAAAGAAAGTAAACATAATAAAGAGATAACTGTCAAAAAAAAATTGAGCTAAACAATTTTTTTCTTTCTTTTTTTAGTGTTTGAATACAAAAAATTGTTTTTCCGTTAAAAAAAATTTTGAAATTTTTGATTTTTTTTCGAAAAGAAAGTAAACATAATAAAGAGTTAACTGTCAAAAAAAAACTGAGCTAAACAATTTTTTTCTTACTTTTTTTAGTGTTTGAATACAAAAAATTGTTTTTTTCCGTTAAAAAAAATTTTGAAATTTTTGATTTTTTTTCCAAAAGAAAATAAACATAATAAAGAGTTAACTGTCAAAAAAAAAACTGAGCTAAAAAATTTTTTTCTTACTTTGTTTAGTGTTTGAAAACAAAAAATTGTTTTTTTCCGTTAGAAAAAATTTTGAACATACTTTTTTCCGTTAAAAAAAATTTTGAAATTTTTGATTTTTTTTCCAAAAGAAAGTAAACATAATAAAGAGTTAACTGTAAAAAAAAAACTGAGCTAAACAATTTTTTTCTTACTTTTTTTAGTGTTTGAATACAAAAAATTGTTTTTTTCCGTTAAAAAAAATTTTGAAATTTTTGATTTTTTTCCCAAAAGAAAGTAAACATAATAAAGAGTTAACTGTCAAAAAAAAAACTGAGCTAAAAAATTTTTTTCTTACTTTGTTTAGTGTTTGAATACAAAAAATTGTTTTTTTCCGTTAGAAAAAAATTTGAACATACTTTTTTCCGTTAAAAAAAATTTTGAAATTTTTGATTTTTTTTGCAAAAGAAAGTAAACATAATAAAGAGTTAACTGTCAAAAAAAAACTGAGCTAAAAAATTTTTTTCTTACTTTTTTTAGTGTTTGAAAACAAAAAATTGTTTTTTTCCGTTAGAAAAAATTTTGAACATACTTTTTTCTGTTAAAAAAAATTTTGAAATTTTTGATTTTTTTTCCAAAAGAAAGTAAACATAATAAAGAGTTAACTGTCAAAAAAAAAAACTGAGCTAAACAATTTTTTTCTTACTTTTTTTAGTGTTTGAATACAAAAAATTGTTTTTTTCCGTTAAAAAAAATTTTGAAATTTTAGATTTTTTTTCCAAAAGAAAATAAACATAATAAAGAGTTAACTGTCAAAAAAAAAACTGAGCTAAAAAATTTTTTTCTTACTTTTTTTAGTGTTTGAAAACAAAAAATTGTTTTTTTCCGTTAGAAAACATTTTGAACATACTTTTTTCCGTTAAAAAAAATTTTGAAATTTTTAATTTTTTTTCCAAAAGAAAGTAAACATAATAAAGAGTTAACTGTAAAAAAAAAACTGAACTAAAAAATTTGTTTCTTACTTTTTTTAGTGTTTGCAACCAAAAAATTGTTTTTTTCCGTTAAAAAAAATTTTGAACATACTTTTTCCGTTAAAAAAAATTTTGAAATTTTTGATTTTTTTTCCAAAAGAAAGTAAACATAATAAAGAGTTAACTGTCAAAAAAAAAACTGAGCTAAACAATTTTTTTCTTACTTTTTTTAGTGTTTGAATACAAAAAATTGTTTTTTTCCGTTAAAAAAAATTTTGAAATTTTTGATTTTTTTTCCATAAGAAAGTAAACATAATAAAGAGTTAACCGTCAAAAAAAAACTGAGCTAAAAAATTTTTTTCTTACTTTGTTTAGTGTTTGAATACAAAAAATTGTTTTTTTCAGTTAGAAAAAATTTTGAACATACTTTTTTCCGTTAAAAAAAATTTTGAAATTTTTGATTTTTTTTCCAAAAGAAAGTAAACATAATAAAGAGTTAACTGTCAAAAAAAAAGCTGAGCTAAAAAATTTTTTTCTTCCTTTTTTTAGTGTTTGAAAACAAAAAATTGTTTTTTTCCGTTAGAAAAAATTTTGAACATACTTTTTTCGGTTAAAAAAAATTTTGAAATTTTTGATTTTTTTTTCCAAAAGAAAGTAAACATAATAAAGAGTTAACTGTCAAAAAAAAACTGAGCTAAACAATTTTTTTCTTACTTTTTTTAGTGTTTGAATACAAAAAATTGTTTTTTTCCGTTAAAAAAAATTTTGAAATTTTTGATTTTCTTTCCAAAAGAAAGTAAACATAATAAAGAGTTAACCGTAAAAAAAAAAAAACTGAGCTAAAAAATTTTTTTCTTACTTTGTTTAGTGTTTGAATACAAAAAATTGTTTTTTTCCGTTAAAAAAATTTTGAACATACTTTTTTCCGTTAAAAAAAATTTTGAAATTTTTGATTTTTTTTCCAAAAGACAGTAAACATAATAAAGAGTTAACTGTCAAAAAAACTGAGCTAAAAAATTTTTTTAGTGCTTGAAAGAAAAAAAATTGTTTTTTTCCGTTAAAAAAATTTTGAACATACTTTTTTCCGTTAAAAAAATTTTTTAAATTTTTGATTTTTTTTCCAAAAGAAAGTAAACATAATAAAGAGTTAACTGTAAAAAAAAAAATGAGCTAAAACATTTTTTTCTTACTTTTTTTAGTGTTTGAAAGAAAAAAAATTGTTTTTTTCCGTTAAAAAAATTTTGAACATACTTTTTTCCTTTAAAAAAATTTTTTAAATTTTTGATTTTCTTTCCAAAAGAATGTAAACATAATAAAGCGTTAACTGCCAAAAAATAAACTGAGCTAAACAATTTTTTTCTTACTTTTTTTAGTGCTTGAAAGAAAAAAAATTGTTTTCTTCCGTTAACAAAATTTTGAACATACTTTTTTCCATTAAAAAAAATTTTGAAATTTTTGATTTTTTTTCCAAAAGAAAGTAAACATAATAAAGAGTTAACTATCAAAAAAAACTGAGCTATAAAATTTTTTTCTTACTTTTTTTAGTGCTTGAAAAAAAATTGTTTTTTTCCGTTAAAAAAATTTTGGCCATGCTTATTTCCGTTAAAAAAATTTTGAAATTTTTGATTTTTTTCCAAAAGAAAGTAAACACAATAAGGAGTTAACTGTCAAAAAAAAACTGAGCTAAAAAATTTGTTTCTTACTGTTAGAGGACAGGATCGGGATTCGGACTAACAAGTAAAAAGACACAATATTGTGCGAAAGAAAACAAACTTTAATGCACGTCTTTCTAACACAGAGATGCAGAACAGAGTGATGTAGAAAAGTGACACATGAGTCACGCGGATGACAGTGTGAAGTTAGTTGCCATTCATTGGCCCACGCGCAACGTTTACATGAGGTACAAAATTAACACCGACACTCCCCCTCGTTGTGCGGGGGAGCTCTCACACTGAAGAGCATCAAACACTTCCGGTGCAGGCCTTTTGTGAGGACATCCGCGACCATATCCTCCGTAGACAGGTACTGCATATCAATATGATGGTCCCTCACGGCGTCCCTGACAAAGTGATGCCTAACATCTATATGCTTCGTGCGCCCGTGGAAGACAGGATTCGATGCAAGTTTGTGAGCGCCCATATTATCGCAGAAAATTCTAATGCCGGCCAAATCATCGAAACCAAGCTCCAGCAAAAAACGTCGCAAGTATATAGCCTCCTTGACCGCCTCCGAGAGACTCATATATTCAGCCTCCGTTGACGACAGCGCTACCGTCCGCTGCTTACGCGACTCCCAAGATATAGCGCCATGTGAGAGTATGAAAACAAATCCGGAATACGAACGCCTGTCCACTGGGCAATTACCCCAATCAGCGTCAACGTATCCGGTGATGGAATTACTAGACGATCCATAATGGATTCCGAGATCAAGAGTTCCCTTTAGGTATCGAAGCACACGCTTGGCCGCCACCCAGTGTTGAGGCTCGTGACAATCATTAAAACTGCTGAGCCAACTGACCGCGTGTGCAATATCGGGTCTGGTCCCAGACGCAAGATACATTAGAGCACCGATAAGTTCACGGTAAGGAACATCTCCAGACTCCAACCTCTCATCAACTCCGGAATTCGATGACGTTTTTCCCAGACTCATCGGCGTAGCCACCGGCTTACAGTCCACCATACGGAAACGTTGAAGCATGTCGTTCACGTAACCTTTCTGATGGATAAAATATCCGTCTTTGTGGCGAACGAACTCCAGTCCAAGACAACAGCGCACCTCGCCCAAGTCCCTGATGTCGAAACACCCTCCTAGGCCATTCTTGAACCGCTTGATCTCCGACAAATTTCCAGAAGCCAAGAGCAAGTCATCGACGTACACAGCGATCACAATCAGGTCTCCCCCTCGACCTTTGTAGTAGACACAAGGATCGCAACCAGACTGGACCGCTCCAAGGTTTCTCAACTCCAGATCCAGCCTGTCATGCCACTGACGTCCGGCCTGACGAAGCCCATACAGAGCCTTCTTTAGTTTACACACCCTATCGCCCCTGCGGAGATCCCGGAGCATCCGCCTGGCAGAACTCACAACAGCCTCATCCTGTTTCTCTGTCTGAAGAATGAATTCTAAAACTTTATCAGTTAGCCTGGGGACCTCCATAAAAATGTTCTCCTCCAATGAACAGTTCAAGTATGCCGTTGCGACATCCAACTGTTGTATTGTCATTCCATACTGAGATGCGAGGGCAGCAATCAAACGAATGGAATCAAGACGCGCCACCGGGGAAAATGTCTCGCCAAAATCAACACCGGGGCGTTGCGAAAAACCTTGCGCAACAACTCTTGCCTTCCTTTTAATAAGAGTCCCGTCTGGCGCAAATTTGTTCCTCAGGACAATTCTGCTGCCAATTACCTTCTGATTCACAGGCCACTCAACGAGTTCCCAAGTGCCGTACCTAATGATGCTAGTGAGCTCGGCCGCCATAGCTCTATACCAGTCATCCGCATCCTCGCCGCAGATTGCCCGATGAATCGGCGTCTCGCCCAGAAAAGATTGCTCAGAATCGCTCATGCTTACATCGGTATAATTATATTGCTTTGCAGGGCGACCCCTCTTACCAGTTCTTATCTTACGAGGCCTTCCGAAAGTTCTTTTAAATACAAATTTCTGGGACTCACCGTTGTCACCATCCTCGTCCGGCGTAGGGCCCTCCAACCTCGACGCAGACCGCTGATCCTCCGGCGGTAGAAACAGGTCCTCCAGCTCCCATGGGGGATCTCTCAGTCCAGACGGTGAGTGTCTCGAAGTTGATGGTGATTGCTCCCGTTTCGATGGGGAGCACCCGATCTCCGGAAGAGGCTGCTCCATCCGAATGGCTGACTGCTCTTTAACAGAGTTAAGGGGGAACTCCATCGTCGACTCCTGCGGAGATGCATCTTTCGGCAGCCCCACCTCTTTTAAATTTTTCGAAGAGGATTCCAGGAACTTGATGTCTCTGCTTATTTCCACCTTTCCCGGATCCGGAAACCAAACACGGTAACCCTTTGACTGCTCAGAATAACCTAAAAGAACACCTTCCCTGGATTTGCTGTCGAATTTACCTTTGTGTGGTGATCGATCCAACACAAACACCTTGCATCCAAATTCTCGGAGATGACCCACGTCCGGCGCTTTCCCGCACCATACCTCGAAAGGCGTTTTCCCTCCGAGGGATTTCGAAGGACATCTGTTCCTCAAATAGTTCGCCGCTGAGACAGCCTCAGCCCAAAAAGACTGTGGTAAACCCGACTGGAGAAGCAGACACCTCGCCGTCTCCACTAGGGTCCTATTCTTTCGTTCGGCAACGCCATTCTGTTCCGGATTTCCTGCAACGGTCAGGCGCCGTCGCACCCCATACTTGTCGAGGAACTCATTGAATGGCTTATTCAGGTATTCCGTGCCATTGTCCGACTGCAAATACTTGATCCTGACGCCTCGTTGATTCTCCATCAAAGCTTTTACCTTCTGAAATTCGACAAAAACATCGCTCTTTCTTTTTATGAAACGTACCTCACACCATCGGGATTGGTCGTCGATGAATGTCACGAAGTATTTAGCTCCCGAGCAGGACTCCGTCCTCATCGGTCCGCAGACATCAGTGTGGACCACCTGAAGTGCATCCGTCGATCTACTCGATCGTCCTGGGAACGGACTTCGAGTCATTTTTCCTTGGGGACAGATCTCGCACTTGATGTCGAGATCACCAGGCTTTCCGATATCTATGCCCGAGTATGCGCCCCCGCGCACCGCGCCAACAAGGTCCCTGACATTCAAATGCCCCAATCGGCGATGCCAAACCCGCAGCAACCTCTGTTCTGATTCATTCGATTTTTCTCCAACCATGCATTCCCCTTCGCCACTGGACTGCATATAATAGAGCCCGTTCCTACGGTAAGCAATAAGCCTCGCATCGCCGCGACCATCGAGAACCTTAGCGACGTCTTTCTCGAACAACACACTGTACCCGCCGTCAGTGATTTTCCCGACAGACAATAGATTCATTCGGAGATCCGGCACAAACAGGGTATCGGAAAGCTCAATGTTCTTAATGTTTCCGTCCTTCTGCATACTGAATGAAACCTTCCCTCGCCCCTTTACTTGGGTCGATGACCTGTCGGCCAATCTCACCTCTCCGATTTCGCCTACTTCGGCCTCCGAAAAACTATCAAAGTCCTTACAAAGATGAGACGAGCAGCCGCTATCGAGGCACCATACCTGAGGACCAGTACCGAAAACCTCACGTCCACCGGCCGCACCGCACGAATAAACCTGGGCGACGAACAAATACTGTTCAGCACTTCGAGCGTCCTGTCGAGCCGCGTCCCTCTGTCGACACTCAGATGCCTTATGTCCGAGCTTATGGCATCGATAACACTTAACGACTTTCCGAGAGTCAGACCGTTTATCAAATGTTACAGTTTGATTTTTACCACTCTTAATCGCGTTCCTATTGTACCCGAACTTCCCGGCGACCATCGCATTGCCGTCATTACACCGCATATCGTTTTTACGTGCGTCGTATTCCTCGCGAATTTTGACTCGGAGCACTTCCGGACTAGGTAGTTCATCGCGTGACTCGATTGCGCATCGAAAGTTCTCAAAATTAAACGGAAGACTGTACAATAGCAGTATTGCTAACAAATCATTATTAACATCGACACCCATTTCGTTTAACTTGTCTACGGCGTCAAAAAACCTTCTTAAGTGTTTCCGCACGTCTTCACCGTCACGCATCCTTTGAAGTACGAGCTGCTTCAAAAGAGTAGCCTTTCGCGCCGGTCCACGCGACTGGTAAATGCTCTGCAGTTTTAGCCAGACTTCTCGGGACGTCTCGCATCCCTTCACCTGCTTCAGCTCCGAAGCACTGATTGACAAAATAATGTCGGACCTAGCCTTTGAGTCACTCAAATTCCAGGCGTCCACCGCCTCCTGAGTGACGCCGCCATCCTCGAGCTTTGGCTTTAGCTTTTTTCCGTTTACGAAGTCCCAGGCGTCCGTTTTGATAAGGACAGCCGCCATCTGCATCCTCCACGTATCATAGTTCTCCCTGGTTAACGTGTCGATTCTTACGACACCCGCAGCCATTTCTGCCGCAGCACACACACAGGCGAACAACAACTGACCGACGCCGTCGACCGGAACAAAAACAATTTTTCCTCCTTGCGACCGAAACTATTCTCTGTTAATCCTCAATTCCCTCAGCGTAACCTGGGCCCATAACCTGTTAGAGGACAGGATCGGGATTCGGACTAACAAGTAAAAAGACACAATATTGTGCGAAAGAAAACAAACTTTAATGCACGTCTTTCTAACACAGAGATGCAGAACAGAGTGATGTAGAAAAGTGACACATGAGTCACGCGGATGACAGTGTGAAGTTAGTTGCCATTCATTGGCCCACGCGCAACGTTTACATGAGGTACAAAATTAACACCGACACTTACTTTTTTTAGTGCTTGAAAGAAAAAAATTGTCTTTTTAATTTAAAAAAATTTTGAACATACTTTTTTCCGTTAAAAAAAATTTTGAAAACATACTTTTTTCCTTTAAAAAAAATTTTGAAATTTTTTATTTTTTTTCCAACAGAAAGTAAACATAATAAAGAGTTAACTGTAAAAAAAAAACTGAGCTAAAAAATTTTTTTCTTACTTTTTTTAATATTTGAAAGAAAAAAATTGTTTTTTTCCGTTAAAAAAATTTTGAACATACTTTTTTCCGTTAAAAAAAAATTTTGAAATTTTTTATTTTTTTTCCAAAAGAAAGTAGACATAATAAAAAGTTAACTGTCAAACAAAACGGAGCTAAAAAATTTTTTTCTTACTTTTTTTTAGTGTTTGAAAAAAAAAATTGTTTTTTTCCGTTAAAAAAATTTTGAACATACTTTTTTCCGTTAAAAAAAATTTTGAAATTTTTTATTTTTTTCCCAAAAGAAAGTAGACATAATAAAGAGTTAACTGTCAAAAAAAAACTGAGCTAAAAAAATTTTGTCTTACTTGTTTTAGTGATTGAAAATATTGAGTTTATCGATCGGATAGAACGAAAACAAAACTGGGTTCTCACTTTAAACTATACTTCAAGTTAATATAATATTAGAGAATGAATAAAAACAGTTCTATTGATTATTTAAAGATAGAATCAGAAGAATAAATCTTGATGAGTCTTTTGATGAACACTCACGATGACAGGCAGTCGAGAAGTGAGGCTACCATAAAGGAAGTCAAAGGAACATGGCTGACATCACTGCAGTAATTCTCGAACTTCAAGTGCAGCGTTAGTACTGCCATACCTCTCAAAATCTCCCCTCGATGCACTTGTGTCAACTAGTCCAATTTTTCTGCAAAAATATCGATGCTTTTCGGCTGCTAACGCTTTTGTAAACATATCTGCTGGCATTTGGTCAGTTGACATATACTTTATGCTGACAAGACCTTTCCTGACTGCATCTCGAATAAAATGAAAGCGTATGTTTATGTGTTTCGTCCGAGCGTGGAATACTGGATTAGTAGCTAACTTATGTGCGCTGTGACTATCATTAAAAATGACTCCATCTGTTAAATCAGAAAATCGAAATTCAATTAAAAATTGTTTGAAATATTTCATTTGCTTAGTTGCTTCCGTTAGACAGATGTATTCAGCTTCTGTTGAGGATAACGCCGTTACACTCTGTTTCCTTGATTCCCATTCAATCGCCGATCCACCAATTGTGAAAACAAATCCTGTATACGACTTCCTATCGAGAAGGCAGTTTCCCCAGTCCGCATCAGTAAATCCTATTAGTTTTTCTTTGTTGTTACAGTACAGAAGTCCATAGTTGATTGTACTCTTTAGATAGAGTAATACCCGCTTTGCTGCAGACCAGTGTTCCTCACCGTGACAATTGTTAAATTGAGCAAGAAAACTTACAGTGTGAGCCAGATCAGGACGAGTACTAGCCACATGTACAGTAAGGATCCAATTAGCTCCTGATATGGTCGCACATCACAGTTCATTTCACGGTCCAGTTTACATCCGGTTACCATTGGAGTGTTCGTAGGTTTGGCATCATTCATATTAAATTTCTTTAAAATATCACGAGCATACTTTGACTGATTTACTGAAATCGTATTATTTGTCCACTCAAATTCCATACCGAGACAATATTTAAGTCGTCCGAGATCACGTATTTCAAAAAATTTCCGAATATAACTAATGAACTTTTCAATCATTGTAACATGTTTGCTAACTATCAACATATCATCGACATAAACGATAATTATTGTAATGTCCTCCCCTTCACCTAGATAATATACACATCTGTTGCATTGTGAAGCTGTTGCACCAAAGTCCTTGAGTATTCTATCCAATTAGAGATACCACTGTCGACCCGATTGGCGTAGACCATATAGCGACTTCTTCCAGCATACCTTATCAGAGTTCTGAAGATCCTTCAGCATTTGATCAGCTTGTTGATAAATCTCACTGTCAGGTGATTCGCGTACCATCAAATATTCCAATCCGTGATTTATCAAGGCAGGTGGTTCCATATATATCACTTCTTCTAAATCACCATTTAAAAAGGCAGTAGTGATATCGAGTTGACGTATGTTGAATCCAAAACGTACTGAAAGGGCAACAATTAGTCTTATGGAACTAATTTTAGTTACAGGTGAGAAGGTTTCATTAAAATCAAGTCCAGGTCTCTGAGCAAAACCCTTTGCTACAAGACGAGCCTTTTTACGTTCTATGTTTCCATCGCTTCCATACTTATGAGCAAGAACAAAACGACTTCCTATAATGTGAGCGTTTTTTGGACGATCGATTAAGTCCCATGTTTTTCTCTGTATAATCGATCTCAATTCATTCGCAATTGCTTCGTGCCACTCAATGTTATTGATAGCTTCTTTCATCGGAACCTCAGCATTATATATAAATTCAATGAAAATAGATGAACTTTGCGATGGTTGTACTAATTTGTATTGCCTCTTAGGTCGTCCAGGCTTTCCAGTATACAATTTTCGGGGTCTTCCGGGTCCTCTTTTTCCACTTCGGTTCAAATCGACACTCTTAGATTCTTGTTCGACCTCATCAATCCAGTTGCCTTCAGTGTTTGAGTCCTTAGATTCACAAGAAGCTGTCTCATATTCATTAGAACGATCTCCTTCTTTGTCTTCTTCATGATCTTCCTGAATTTCCTTGTGGTTTTCATTGTCTATTGATATACTAGGGATGTCATTATATGCATTTTTATCATTTAGTATGGGATAATCAACCAAATTTTTATTTTCATCTAGAGGAGCAAATTCGCTAACATTTAAAGAATTACCTGGGATTATTCGCTTCATGAATTTAATGTTTCTTGTTACGATTACAGATTTTCTTGAAGGAATGTAGACTCTGTATCCTTTAGTTTCCTCGGTAACTAATAAATATACATTTCACTGACTTTGGACTTAGTTTGCTTCTGTTGGGAATCTCATCAACAATATAAGCTTCATTTCCAAAGATCAAAGATCTGTAAGTGGCTTATATCCGGTAATTTTCCATGCCACATTTGATAAGGTGTATTCCCATTGAGATGAGCTGTTGGACATCGGTTTCGCAAGTAATTAGAAGTTCGGACTGCCTCAGCCCAAAAAGAAGCAGGTAAGTTACCTTGGATTAGGAGGCATCGCGCCATATCCATTAAAGTGAGGTCTCGGCGTTCAGCTACTCCATTTTGCTCAGGACAATAAGGAGCTGAAAATCGCCTACGAATTCCATGACGCTTTAAAAACTCATTGAATTCACCATTAATGTACTCCGTCCCATTATCTGACTGCAAAAATTTAATACGTCTCCCACTATGGTTTTCGACAAATGCTTTGAACTCCTTAAATTTTTGTAAAACTTCAGATTTTTTATTAATGAAGTATACTTCTGACCATCTGGAATAGTCATCTATAAATGAAACGAAATATTTGTTTCTTCCCAGAGATTCGACCCTCATTGGTCCACATAGATCAGTATGTATGATCTCAAGCAACTCAGTTTGACGGCTTGACTGCTTTGGATAAGGCAGACATGACATCTTACCTTGAATACAAATTTCACATTCGAAATCCTTGATGAATTTAAGCTGATCTATTCCATTTATTATGCCCTGTTGAGATAGTTTGCACAGATCCTTCATATTTAGATGGCCAAGTTTTTTATGCCAATCAATTAAGCATGCTTATTGTTTATCTGAAATTGACATACAGGCATTTTCAGTAGAAGTGTCACTTACATAGTACAGATCTCCAATTCTTTTCGCCTTAAAAACTGTTCTCCCGGATTTGCTACGAATTTCAGCTATGTTTTTCTTAAATAAAACCTCGTAATCATGATCCGTAATTTTTCCTATAGAGAGAAGATTTGTTTTTATGGATGGAACGTATAAAACCTCTTCAAGTGTAACATTCTTGACTGGATTCAAATCGGGTAGGTTAATTTGAATTGCACCTTTGGCATGAATATCAGTGAAGTCTCCATTAGCAAGGTTCAGTCGTTTGAGCTCAGTTTTATAGATGGAGTTAAATTTGTTCCTGTCGTTGCAAAAATGTGAGGTGCAACCGCTATCAAGGCACCACAAACTATTTGATTTCACTAAATTAGCTTCAGGACTTGTCTCTACTGTGGTTGGCATTACGCAACTATCACTATAAGATTGCTTAGGATTTGAAGACTTACTTTGTTGGCACTCTGACGCCTTATGTCCTATCTACTGACATTTAAAACAGCGAAATGGTGTCTTCCTTTTAGTGTATCTAGTGCTCTTGTCTCTACGTTTGACTACAGCCTTTTGAGCTTGATTGAATCGCGAAGGCTCCCGGCGCACAGTGGGGTATATGATCGGAAAAGTTGATCAAAATTATTTATAATGTAAATAGTGTTTATTTTCATTATATTTTAACTGTTAACTATAAAACTAAACACTGAAGTTAAAAAAACGCAAAATAAAGGCAGCTAAAAATAAAGTCATTCATAACTTGTCATTTATATATTTAATTTACCAAAAAATAACAAATATTAATGTGAAGACGCATTCCATCCGACTTCAGATTCGTGATCAGCGACCCCAAAAACCCCCGTATACTGAATATGGGGAAAATCGGCTCATTTTCGTTAATTTTAGCCGTCATATTTAGTTCGCCCATATACCGAATTTGGTGCAAATTAGTTGATTTCTAAAGATTCATCCAAAATATTGAATTTTCGACCACCATGTTCGATTTTTTCTTTCAACCACACTAGCTTTTATTGGACGTCCTTTAGCTAAAATTAGAGCCAAAAACCGATCGGATCGGTCGCGTATATTTTTTTCTACAAGCTTTTTTTTCCGTATAATCAACATTTTTTCTAGCTTCTGGATTCATATTTTTGGCACTTTCTGGCAGCTGGATTTTAAAAACATCCAAAGACTACACACAAAATTAAAAGATACATATGAAATTAGATCCGGGAAAGGTCCGGAAATATAACAAAATAGCTTCATAATATCACACCAACAAGAAAAAAGAGTACAAATTAGTGCAGTTAACAAAAAAACGGTAGAAATAACAATATTACGAATCAATTTTCAAATGAAGTTATGACTTCAGTTCTACATATCTGGTTCTGCAATATCCATGGTAAAAATTGTCACCATTTACTTCCCCGGACTCAAAAACAGTTATAATGTAATAGAGGCTTTTTTTTCTATGCACTTCTGTACATGCTTAAAAGACGACTGATGACGCGGTGGGGAGTAACGCTTATCGAATAAACATGGCGGACTATTGCTTCCTAGAACTTAGTCGCATTTAAGGCGGCGGCGGATTTCTAGAATTTAATAGTTTGGTTTTTCGACTTTTGATCGGCTTTTTCGATCAAATACTCCTCTGTGCGGCGTTTTCTCATCCATTTCGTGATGACGTGCCTCACACACTTCTTGTATTTTGATTTTTAAAGTCTCGGGATCTGGAAGCTCGTCCCTAGATTCCATTGCGCATCTAAAATTCTCATAGCCCGGAGGAAGGCTATTAAGAAGCATAACAGACAATAAGTCATTATTGTAGGGGTTCGTTGTGTAGAGAAAAACACGTCTGCTCAATTCAAGGGTTTATTCCAGAAGAAAGTCAAAAATATACAAGTAACAATAAGTAGTGCCATAAAGAGTTTTCGTCTATTCTAACACACGGTGTTGCCACTTTCCTACATAGCCTCCCTCAACACAGTGTGTAGAAGAATGTTTACAAATTTAAATTCAAATCTAGTTTTCCTTTAGGCCTAAACCTTCGATACAAAATTTATGCTTATTAAATGGTAATAATTTAGTTAGCACGTCAGCGATCATTAGTTTACTTTCTAAATATTCGATATTAACAAGTCCCTTCCTAAGTAAGTCTCTGACAAAATGAATTTTAATGTCCACATGTTTGATTTTTGCGCTTACATTTTCGTTTTTGATCGCGTATTGAGCACTTTGGTTGTCGTTAAAAATAGTTGTACTCATAGTGGTTATCTCTGTCACACTAAGTTCTTCTGCTAAATTTCGAAGAAAAAGGATGTCTTTAGTTGCTTCAGAAATAGCTGCATATTCAGCCTCAGTTGAGCTGAGCGCCACGGTGTTTTGTTTCCTTGATGACCATGATACCAAACCACTTCCAAGGCGTAGTGCATATCCTGAGTAAGATTTCCTGTCGGTTGATTCACTTCCCCAGTCTGCATCGACATAGCATGATAAGTTCAAGGTTCCTTTTTGATACTTTATTTGAAGCCTGGATGTTGCCTTGAGATACCGAAGCACATTTCTGGCTGCATTCCAATGTTCAATATGAGGATGGCTACAGAATTGGGCAAGTTTGCTTGTAACGCAAGCAATGTCCGGTCTAGTCCAAATTGCTAAGTAATTCAGCGATCCTACTAGGGACCGATATAGTTGGTGATTGGCCATAACACAACTTCCTTTGTTACATCTGGTAAATTTAGTCCCAGGGTCTAGTGGGGTTTTTGTCGGTCGACAGTCAGTCATCCCAAAGTGTTGGAGATTCAATCTACCTGCCTAATTTATTTTGATTACATTAGTTGCCATTGATTTTTCCTAGCTTTTCATTCTTTTGTTCAATTCATTTTTTATTCTGTGTACTTCTCTCGCCAATAAACCATGCCAATAATTGAGGCTCCTATATATTCATTTTCTTATTCCATTACGATTAATATAACCAGCCAATAGGTTATGGGCCCAGAGAACGCAAAGAACAAATAATCGTTATTCGAAAAGAAATAAAAAAAAAAATAAGTAAAAATTCGTTAAAACGTAAACGCGAAAAGTCGAACCGCCAGCTCAGAGAAAATGGCGCACGCGGCAACGACTACACGGCTTGAAACGCTGTCCCGCGACAATTATGATACATGGTGTATCCAAGCCGAAGCCTTACTTATAAAAAATGATACGTGGGGCTACGTCAACGGCGAAATTGAACAACCCATCGTCGCTGGCGAAGGCGATACGCTCACGCGCTCGGAAACTGCGTTCAAGACGTGGAGATCAAACGATCGAAAAGCCAAAGCCGACCTAGTGCTCGCAATAAACCCGTCGGAATTGGCTTAGATCCGAGGATGTAATACCTCTCGAGAAGTTTGGCAGAAACTCGAATCGATATACGCTTCGAGAGGACCCGCTCGTAAAGCTAGCCTGCTTAAACGCCTGACCCAACAAAAAATGCAAGAAGGGGACGATATATCGAAGCATCTCGCCCAATTCTTCGACGCCGTAGACAAGTTAAGGTCTATGGACATCGATATCAATGGCGAGTTATTAACAATAATGCTGTTGTATAGTCTCCCGAGCAGCTTCGATAATTTTAGGTGTGCTATCGAATCTCGTGACAATCTCCCGGACGCAGAAAATCTCAAGGTAAAGATTATGGAGGAGTACAATGTGAAAAATCAGAAGGCTAACGAGGACGGGAACGCCGCTATGTATGTTAAAGGCCAACCACCGAGAGGTAAATTCCAACGGAAGAGTAAGGGTGGCACGAGGGATGCAAAGCGCGGCAGTGGTGAGCGTGACGATAATCGACAAAATAAGTCGAAATCGGACGAGAACCGCAAATACAAGTGCGGCTATTGTCGTAAGCTCGGTCACAAGGAAAGCGAGTGCTGGCTTAAACAAAACGCGATTGCGAACAATAAAGGGAAGTCGGATGAAGTTCACTGTTGTTATTTCACGGGTAACACGAGTGAAACGAATCACACGGACAAACTCTGGTGTGTATTTATTTATTTATTGTTTCGCTTAATACAAGCTACAGAAATTTACTTAAACTACGACTAGAATAACATTAACCTTAACCTAAATTGATAAGTCAAAGGGGGCGTGGAACAGGCTGGGATAGGGCGCGCTTAAGGGAGGATTTCTCGAGGTGGAAATCGAAGGCAGTAGAGTTGTTGACCTTTCGTAGCATTCTAGTGAAGGGTTCGAAGTGGCCGTAATTGGTACGGTGGGTCGCAAGACGAAAGGTGGGGAAAGATCTAACATTGCGGGGGTTAGTGTTGAGGGATATGCTATGTAGGAGGTCGGGGCAATCGATGAGACCAGCTAGGACTTGGTGGACGAAGACGATATCAGCGATATCACGACGGAAGGAGAGAGGTTGAAGGTCAATTAGTTTTAGGCGGTCTTCATACGGAGGGAGGTTCAGGTGATCAGTCCACGGGAGGTTGCGTAGGGCAAAACGAATGAATCTACGCTGGACTGATTCAATTCTGTTAATGGTAGAGGATTGCGAGGGAGACCAAACCTGACAGGCATACTCAAGGAGGGGTCTGACGAAGAAAATGAAGAGCGATTTGGTAACGTAAGGATCGGAGAACTCCTTAGACCATCGTTTGACAAAGCCAAGAGTAGAATTGGCCCTGCTAATAACGTGATCTATGTGGGCACGGAAGTTGAGTTCACTATCGCATATGACACCAAGATCACAGAGGGAGGTAACAGATGGGATGGGTTCTCCAGAGAGGGTGTAGGATCTGGGAGGAGTAGAGGTGCGCTTACGGGAGAAGGTAATCGCTTGGCATTTGGATATATTTAGATCGAGAAAGTTTTTTGAGCACCAGGTACGAAAATTGTCTAGGTCGTTTTGGAGTAGCGATGAATCGGATGTGTCGGAAATTTGTTTGAAGATTTTCATATCGTCAGCATAGATTAGGATGTCAGAGTGATTGATAACGTTCACGACATCGTTGATGGACAATATGAAAAGTAAAGGGCCGAGATGACTGCCCTGGGGGACACCGGACCGGGATAAGAAGGGTTTGGAAATCGAAGAGGCGAAACGGACGCTATAGTGGCGATTATCGAGGTAGGAACTGATCCAAGAAATGAGTCGGGGAGGGAGGCCAATATAGTTTAATTTTAGAATGATGATTTTGTGAGAGATTTTGTCGAAGGCTTTGCTAAAATCAGTAGCTACGACGTCAACTTCGTTCCCGTTCTCGACAGAAAGAAGGGTGCGAGACACAAAGGTAGATAAGTTGGTCGTAGTAGATCTACCTTTGATAAATCCGTGTTGAGATGGAGATAGGATGGACTTGCAGTGGAACGACAAGGAGTCATAGATGAGGCTTTCGAAGAGTTTAGGGATGCATGAAAGTTTAGCGATCGGACGGTAAAAAGACTGTGTAGACTCCGGTTCCACTTCGCATTTGTGCTACGACATAAACGCTTTTGTAAACACGAGCGACAGAACCGGGAAATGAAAACTCGCGAACAATTCCGTGACGCGAGTGGCCGCTAAAGATTCAGGTCGCGATGGCAAGCAGCCCGGACAATGTTGTGACGCTCAAGGACACTCTGTATGTCCCAGATTTGAGGTCTAATCTCATATCGGTTGTGAAGATCGTGGATCGGGGGCATGAAGTGACCTTCACAAAGACGTGCGCGTTAGTAACCGATGGACATGGCAAAGTGCACATGACCGCCGAACGCATTGGAGATCTGTTCTATATTCGCGAAAGCGAACAACATGCGCGCATCGCGTCGGAGACGACGTCGCCGGACACCAACGTTATAAAGTGGCATGTTCGTCTCGGTCACCTAAACGCTCGAGACTTATCGTTGCTCGCCAAGCAAGGCTACTTAAAAGGCCAGAAATTTGAAACCGCAATCGGTGAAATCAAATGCGAATCCTGCATTGCAGGAAAAATGTCGAGCGCACCCTTCGGACCCCGTGAAAGTTTCTCGACGAAACTCCTGGAACTGGTTCACACAGATCTCTGTGGCCGCAACAAAACGGCGTTGCCGAGCGGAAAAACCGCACCCTCGTAAACGCAGCACGATGTATGCAGATCGACGCTTTACCGGCATCTCTCTGGGCTGAGGCAATCGCAACAGCAAATTATGTGCGCAATCGCTGCCCCACCAAAGCGCTGCCTACAGGGATTACCCCGATAGAACTTTGGACGGGAAAGAAGCCGGACTTGTCTCACCTTCGATCATTCGGCGAAAGGGTCTATATCCTCGACAAGACGCCAGGAAAGGGAAACTTCGACCCAAGAGGCATTCTTGGACTCTTCGTCGGCTATTCCGATGAGTCCAAGGCTTATCGCATTTAGATTCCCGACGAACGGAGAATCAGGGTGTCCCGAGACTTTAACTTTTTAAACGTGTGCCAGCCAAGTGAACCACGGGCGCAAGAGACCGTACCAATCGGGAATTCTCGTCAGTTGGACATGCGTCTCTCACCTGAAGGTCGCTCTTTCGTGGAAATAGTGATGGATGCGAGCGTGGCTAGTCTTCCAGAGTACCCGACTCAGCCTTTCGACCACGATGTATATGAGAAAATCGACGGGGTATCCGACGAAGAATATTTCGAGCCATTTCTTGGCTTCGAGAGTTCTAGTTCACCGCCATTTCGTGGCTTCGAGAGCTCACCCGCTAACATCGAAGGGGAAGAGGAAGTTGCTCTAAGACAGAAGACAAAAAGAGGTCGCGGGAGACCCAGGCTTGTGAGAACAAGCGGAAGAGATCGTCGTAAAAAGGTATATCAAGAAGAATCGATCGCTGGGCACGATACCCATAACTTGGCCCCCAAATTTAAGGAACGGGGTTCGAAGCATTTTGCTGTCCTAAATACGGGAAAAATAAAGAAAAAAATCTATCTCGACCCGTTTTCGAGATATAAAAAAAAACAGTTAATACTTGACCCGTATCAACTCCAGACAGCAAAATGTTTCGAAACCCCGCCACAACACTGAAAAACTTGAATATTAACAAACCGCCACTATTTTCCGAACATTTCTATGTTACCGCCGATCAATTTGTTTATAAATAACGCACGAAAAACACTAATTTGTTTCCAAAATAATCCCGATACCGCGAAATGTCAATTTATTTACCAAAACAAGCTGAAGTTCGTTTCGTTCTTCTTGAAAAAAAAGGTGTGCCAACTGCCAACTGCTTTAGCAAGTTCGTTGAGTTCGTTCTTTTTCGATCAATCGATATTTTGTAAAAGGAAAATATTTAGTTAAAATGCATTTTGTAAAAGGAAAATATTTAGTTAATATGCATTTTGTAAAAGGAAAATATTTAGTTAATATGCATATTTTGTAAAAGGAAAATATTTAGTTAAAATGCATTTTGTAAAGGGAAAATATTTAGTTAAAATGCATTTTGTAAAAGGAAAATATTTAGTTAATACGCATTTTGTAAAAGGAAAATATTTAGTTAATATGCATATTTTGTAAAAGGAAAATATTTAGTTAAAATGCATTTTGTAAAAGGAAAATATTTAGTTAATATGCATATTTTGTAAAAGGAAAACATTTAGTTAATATGCATAATTTGTAAAAGGAAAATATTTAGTTAAAATGCATTTTGTAAAGGGAAAATATTTAGTTAATACGCATTTTGTAAAAGGAAAATATTTAGTTAATATGCATATTTTGTAAAAGGAAAACATTTAGTTAATATGCATAATTTGTAAAAGGAAAATATTTAGTTAAAATGCATTTTGTAAAGGGAAAGTATTTAGTTAATACGCATTTTGTAAAAGGAAAATATTTAGTTAATATGCATATTTTGTAAAAGGAAAATATTTAGTTAAAATGCATTTTGTAAAGAGAAAATATTTAGTTAAAATGCATTTTGTAAAAGGAAAATATTTAGTTAATACGCATTTTGTAAAAGGAAAATATTTAGTTAATATGCATATTTTGTAAAGGGAAAATATTTAGTTAAAATGCATTTTGTAAAAGGAAAATATTTAGTTAATACGCATTTTGTAAAAGGAAAATATTTAGTTAATATGCATATTTTGTAAAAGGAAAATATTTAGTTAAAATGCATTTTGTAAAAGGAAAATATTTAGTTAATATGCATATTTTGTAAAAGGAAAATATTTAGTTAATATGCATATTTTGTAAAAGGAAAATATTTAGTTAAAATGCATTTTGTAAAGGGAAAATATTTAGTTAATACGCATTTTGTAAAAGGAAAATATTTAGTTAATATGCATATTTTGTAAAAGGAAAATATTTAGTTAAAATGCATTTTGTAAAGGGAAAATATTTAGTTAAAATGCATTTTGTAAAAGGAAAATATTTAGTTAATACGCATTTTGTAAAAGGAAAATATTTAGTTAATATGCATATTTTGTAAAAGGAAAATATTTAGTTAAAATGCATTTTGTAAAAGGAAAATATTTTGTTAATACGCATTTTGTAAAAGGAAAATATTTAGTTAATATGCATATTTTGTAAAAGGAAAATATTTAGTTAAAATGCATTTTGTAAAAGGAAAATATTTAGTTAATACGCATTTTGTAAAAGGAAAATATTTAGTTAATATGCATATTTTGTAAAAGGAAAATATTTAGTTAAAATGCATTTTGTAAAAGGAAAATATTTAGTTAATACGCATTTTGTAAAAGGAAAATATTAAGTTAATATGCATATTTTGTAAAAGGAAAATATTTAGTTAATATGCATATTTTGTAAAAGGAAAATATTTAGTTAAAATGCATTTTGTAAAAGGAAAATATTTAGTTAATACGCATTTTGTAAAAGGAAAATATTTAGTTAATATGCATATTTTGTAAAAGGAAAATATTTAGTTAAAATGCATTTTGTAAAGGGAAAATATTTAGTTAATACGCATTTTGTAAAAGGAAAATATTTAGTTAATATGTCTACCACTCATTTTTATATCAAAACTAGATTAACTGAAAACCACAAAGATCACTGATAAGCACAAGGAATAAAATGACATACTAATATTATACCGTTACAATAAACGATCGAACGAACCCAACGAACCCAAGGAACTTGCTAAAGCTGTTGGTACTCCTGTTTTCAGGACGAAAAAACGAAACGAACTTCAGCTTGTTTTGGTAAATAAATTGACATTTCGCGGTATCGGGATTATTTTGGAAACAAATTAGTGTTTTTCGTGTGTTATTTATAAACAAATTGATCGGCGGTAACATAGAAATGTTCGGAAAATAGTGGCGGTTTGTTAATATTCAAGTTTTTCAGTGTCGTGGCGGGGTTTCGAAACATTTTGCTGTCTGGAGTTGATACGGGTCAAGTATTAACTTTTTTTTTTATATCTCGAAAACGGGTCGAGATACATTTTTTTCTTTATTTTTCCCGTATTTAGGACAGCAAAATGCTTCGAACCCCGTTCCTTAAATTTGGGGGCCAAGTTATGGGTATCCCCCCGATCGCTGGATACCCGAGCAACAAGGACTCCGACAGCGATAGCAACCGAAATGGGGAAGCACCGCCGGGTACGATCGACGAAAATGCCGACGACGCATGCGTGGCGATGGCTGCTGTCGAGATGCCCCTAAGTGAAGCCTTGAGCGGCGAGGACCGGGACGGGTGGTACGACGCAATCTACGCGGAAGCAAAGTCCTTGGTGATGAACGACACTTGGGAGTTGGTGGACAGACCCAAGAGCCATAATGTGATTTCCTGTCGCACAGTCCTGCGCAATAAATATAACCCGGACGGTAGTTTGGATACACGCAAGGCGCGAGTCGTCGCTCGCGGGTTCGCACAGCGACCAGGTATAGATTTC
Source organism: Dysmachus trigonus (assembly GCA_949715965.1). NCBI lineage: Eukaryota > Metazoa > Arthropoda > Insecta > Diptera > Asilidae > Dysmachus > Dysmachus trigonus. The sequence goes on from OX454320.1 coordinate 53,423,947, forward strand.
ACCGACACGTTCGCCCCGGTTGCTCGTTTGGACTCCTTCAGATTCCTGATGGCGCTGTCGGTGAAGCTCAACTTACATATCACACAGCTCGACATAACCACCGCATATCTCAACGGAGATATGGATACTATTGTATATATGGAGCAGCCAGATCTACTCGAGGAGGCGTTGAAGAGGATGACGCAGCTGGAAAGGGATGAGATTCTTGTCGCGAAAGCTAGGCGGATGCTCCGAGATCTTCAATCCGGGGACAAAGTCTGTAAGCTTAGCAAGGCCCTGTATGGATTGCGCCAAGCTGGCCGACAGTGGCATACAAAATTGAGTGGGACATTCAAATCACTTGGGCTGAAACAGACGGAATCGAACCCTTGTGCTTACATCGACCGACAATCCAGTATGAACACCTACGTGTTAGTCTACGTTGACGACATAGTCATTGCCTCCGATGACCAGAAACGGGTGAAAGAGATCAAGGACAAGCTCTCCATGAGCTTTCAGGTGAAAGATCTTGGTGACATCCGGTACTGCCTGGGCATCGAGGTAAGTCAAACAAAAGACGAGATATCTATTTGTCAAAGCGGATACATCCGTGAAGTACTGGAAAGGTTCGATATGTCAGAGCGCAAAGCTGTGAAGTCTCCCCTGGCCGCTGGCACAAAACTGGATCAAATTACTGATACCAAGAACAACGACACGCGCTTCCCATATCGCGAGCTGATTGGGGCGCTCATGTACATCGCGATTGGAACGCGCCCGGACATAGCCTACGCCGTTAACTTGATGAGTCAATTCAACAACCAGATCGCTAACGTATTTTAAGGTACCTCCGGGGCACCATGGACAAGAAACTGATTTATACGCGCAACGATGAGGGCATCCTCGGCTACGCCGACGCCGACGCCGACTGGGGAAACTGCATCATCGACCGGAAATCGTACTCCGGGTACTGTTTCTCCTTGTCCGGAGGGGCCATCTCCTGGTGTTCGCGCAAACAAAGGATAGTGGCATTATCCTCGACAGAAGCAGAATATGTGAGCCTTTCCGAGGCCATCAGAGAAGCCATCCACCTATCGCACTTTGCCAAATAACTCAGACTCATAAATCTGTCACGGATTACGGTCTTCAACGACAACCAGTCGGCCGGGAAACTGGTACACAATCCGATTTTCCACGCCCGAACTAAACATGTCGACCTGAAGTACCATTTCATTCGACAGGCTGTTCACATGTATCCGCTGAGGATCGAGTTCCTGCCAACTGAGAACATGACCGCGGACATTCTGACGAAACCGCTGTCTGGAATCAGATTTGAAAATTGTGCTAGGGGACTGGGTCTTCGCGATTGTTAACTTGTCGATTAGTTTGATTTATAACGATTATTCATTTTGCTCTTATAAAATTAGCCTTGAAATTGAGGGGAAGTGTTGGAGATTCAATCTATCTGCCTAATTTATTTTGATTACATTAGTTACCATTGATTTTTCCTAGCTTTCATTCTTTTGTTCAATTCATTTTTTATTCTGTGTACTTCTCTCGCCAATAACCCATGTCAATAATTGAGGCTCCTGTATATTCATTTTCTTATTCCATTACGATTAATATAACCAGCCAATACAAAGTCCTGCAATATATCATTTAAAAATCTTTCCTGGCACAAAGAGATAGAACCTCTATCAGAGTTGCGATGGATTTTTACGCCCAAATAGTTTTCCACAGCTCCACGGTCTTCCATCTTCAACTCCTTTCCTATTTCCCCTTTAACGTAGCTCATATTCTCGTCACTTGCGCAGGTGATGATGATGTCGTCAACATAAGTCGCTAGAATGATCAACTCCTCGTTCCTACTCAAAGTATAGAGACAGTTGTCTGCTTGACATCTTCGAAATCCAATTTTGCACAAGATTTCGTTCAGCTTTTCGTACCATACCCTGCCGGCCTGTTTCAAACCATAAATAGATTTTCTCAATTTACAAACCTTACCACTTTTTTCAGGGTCCTCAAAACCTTCTGGCTGCTTCATATAGACTATTTCTTTTAGTTCTTCATGCAAAAATGCTGAAGTAATGTCCACATGATGAACCAGGAGTTGCCTTTCTACAGCTAAAGCCAAAATAAACCGTACTGATGTCGTTTTCACGACTGGAGAAGAAGTTCCGAAATAATCAATCCCGTACTGCTGAGCGAAACCTTGAGCAACAAGTCTTGCCTTGTGTTTGACGATTCTTCCTGAAGTGTCTCTTTTGATGGTGAAGACTCACTTACACCCGATCGCTCGTTGACCTCGAGGAAGATCCTCTAATGACCATGTCTGGTTCTCCATGATCGTTTGGTATTCTACGTCCATCGCCTAAAACAGTTAATACGTTTTAAATTTCAGCAAGAGCGGAAGATCTCCGATCAAATTCAGGACTTCTACCAACTTGTGGATGACCTACGCGAGATTCAATTTTCAATTCCGGATGAGCTGTTATCAGTACTTTTATTAAGTAGTCTACCTGAAAATTTTGATAGGTTTGTTGTAGCTGTCGAAAGCCACGACGATCTTCCAGCGTTGGATAAGCTTAAAGTTAGGATTCTCCAAGAACACAAGCGTATGGAGGAAAAGAGAGAAACCGGATTATTGTCAACTGAAAGAGTGCTTGCAGTGAATCATAAAGCTGCCCATCGTCGTAAAGATTTAAAATGTTTTAAATGTGGTAAGCCAGGCCACTTCGCTGCACAATGTGGCAAAAATCCCAAGAAAATTTCTTCAACCAATACCAAACTAACGGGTGCATTCAGTGTGGTTAATGGGACCAGTAACTTCCTAAATGAAGGAGAATGGTACATGGATAGTGGTGCGACAGCGAATATGTGTAGAAATAAAGCTGCGTTCACAGAACTCACTGACAATTTTAAGCAGAAAGTTACTATCGCAAATGCAGAAGTAGTTGAAGTGCGTGGCTCAGGAGTAGTGAAACTCGAGACAAGTTTTGCAAACATAAAACTTAAAAATGTATTACTCGTACCAGAGATGAAGGCAAACTTCTTATCAGTGTCGAAAATTATTGAAGCCGGATATGTAGTAAATTTCGGAAAGGATAAAGCTACCGTAGAGCAAACTAACGGTGAGAAATTGCTTGAGGCTGAACGGCGAGATGGCTTGTTTGTTGCTCGTATCGTAAAACCAGCCATAGAAAAGGTTTTCAATGTTGAAATTGGGAGCAAAAGATCTGATCGTTGGCACCGAAGGTACGGTCACCTTTGCTCATTGAGCCTGATGCAACTTCAAAGTGATGAAATGGTATCGGGCATTGACTATAAGAAACCCTCTGATGCTTCGAAATGTGAAATATGCGTTAAAAGTAAAATGACTGCAAAACCTTTCAAAAGCTATTCGGGACGTTCATCTGACGGTCTACTTGATCTTGTTCATTCAGACGTATGTGGCCCCATGCGCACAAGGTCTTATGGTGGAGCTTATTATTTTCTAACATTTATAGATGACTTTTCTAGGAAGGCATTTGTCTACTTTTTGAAAAGAAAAGATGAAGTATTCGAGACGTTTAAGCGATTTCGGGCTATGGTTGAGACGCAGACGGGGCGTAAAATAAAATGCATCAGATCTGACAACGGTAAGGAGTACATAAACAAAGCTTTCTCAACATATTTGTCAGAAAATGGTATCAGGAGGCAATTGACAGTACCTCACACACCTCAACAGAACGGCGTGGCGGAAAGGCTAAACCGCACGTTACTTGATATGGCTCGATGTTTACTCATGGACAGTGGAATGCCTGAGGCATTGTGGGCAGAAGCGACAAAAAAAAGTAGACATAATAAAGAGTCAACTGTCAAAAAAAAATTAGCTTAAAAATTGTTTTCTTACTTTTTTTAGTATTTGAAAAAAAAAAAAAAATTTTCCGTTAAAAAAATTTTGAACATATTCCTTTAAAAAAAATTTTTAAATTTATTATTTTTTTTTCCAAAAGAAAGTAGACATAATGAAGAGTTAACTGTAAAAACAAAACTGAGCTAAAAAATTTTTTTCTTACTTTTTTTAGTATTTGAAAAAAAAAAAATTTTTTTTTCCGTTAAAAAAATTTTGAAAATTTTTTTTTCCGTTAAAAAAAATTTTGAAATTTTTTATTTTTTTTTCCAAAAGAAAGTAGACATAATAAAGAGTTAAATGTCAAAAAAAAACTGAGCTAAAAAATTGTTTTCTTACTTTTTTTAGTGTTTGAAAAAAATTTTTTTTTTTTTCCGTTAAAAAAATTTTGAACATACTTTTTTCCGTTAAAAAAAATTTTGAAATTTTTTATTTTTTTTTCCAAAATAAAGTAGATATAATAAAGAGTTAACTGTCAAAACAAAACTGAGCTAAAAAAATTGTTTCTTACTTTTTTTACTGTTTGAAAAAAAAAAAAAAATTTTCCGTTAAAAAAATTTTGAACATACTTTTTTCCGTTAAAAAAAATTTTGAAATTTTTCATTTTTTTTCCAAAAGAAAGTAAACATAATAAAGAGTTAACTGTCAAAAAAAACTGAGCTAAAGAATTTTTCTCTTACTTTGTTTAGTGTTTGAAAAAGAACATTTTTTCCCGTTAAAAAAATTTTGAACATACTTTTTTCCGTTAAAAAAAATTTTGAAATTTTTTTCCAAAAGAAAGTAGACATAATAAAGAGTTAACTGTCAAAAAAAAACTGAGCTAAAAAATTTTTTTCTTACTTGTTTTAGTGATTGAAAGAAAAAAAATGGTTTTTTCCGTTAAAAAAATTTTGAACATCCTTTTTTCCGTTAAAAAAAATTTTGAAATTTTTTATTTTTTTTTCCAAAAGAAAGTAGAAAGAGAAGAAAGTAGAAAGAGTTAACTGTCAAAAAAAACTGAGCTAAAAAATTTTTTTCTTACTTTTTTTAATATTTGAAAAAAAAATGTTTTTTTTTCTGTTTAACAAATTATGAACATACTTTTTTCCGTTAAAAAAAATTTTGAAATTTTTAATTTTTTTCCCAAAAGAAAGTAGACATAATAAAGAGTTAACTGTCAAAAGAAAACTGAGCTAAAAAATTGTTTTCTTACTTTTTTTAGTGTTTGAAAAAAAAAAAAATTTTTCCGTTAAAAAAATTTTGAACCTACTTTTTTCCGTTAAAAAAAATTTTGAATTTTTTTATTTTTTTTCCAAAAGAAAGTAAACATAGTAAAGAGTTAACTGTCGAAAAAAACTGAGCTAAAAAATTTTTTTCTTACTTTTTTTAGTGTTTCCTTTAAAAAAATTTTGAACAAACTTTTTTCCGTTAAAAAAAATTATGAAATTTTTTATTTTTTTTCCAAAAGAAAGTAGACATAATAAAGAGTTAACTGTCAAAAAAAAAACTAAGAAAAAAATTTTGAACATAGTTTTTTCCTTTAAAAAAAATTTTGAAATTTTTTATTTTTCTTCCAAAAGAAAGTAGACATAATAAAGAGTTAACTGTCAAAAAAAAACTGAGCTAAAAAATTTTTTTCTTACTTTTTTTAATATTTGAAAAAAAAAAATTTTTTTTCCGTTAAAAAAATTTTTAACATATTTTTTTCCGTTAAAAAAAATTTTGAAATTTTTTATTTTTTTTCCAAAAGAAAGTAGACTAATAAAGAGTTAACTGTCAAAAAAAACTGAGCTAAAAAAATTGTTTCTTACTTTTTTTAGTATTTGAAAAAAAAAATTTTTTTTCCGTTAAAAAAATTTTGAACATAAAAGACTCCTTTTATATTTAAAATTTAATAAAATAAAATTAATAAAACACTCCTTTTATATTTATATTACACTTTCTTGTTCACTTCTTCAAGTGACCGCTGGGACCAGAGTGATCGCTACTTCAAAGCTTGGCTAACTCTCTTCCTAGGTACAACTCTTACTCTAACTGTGATACACTATGTTAGGTCTAACTGTGATACATTTCAAGAAGCTTATACTTTACAATTCATGTGTGATATGCAAATAATTAATAAACACTTATTTATTTAATTTATCTATATTAATAATTTCTGTGTTACACTTCGGATATTTATATATATTTCATCTCCCCCTTTTTCACGTTAAATTCAATCTATCTTTTAGACATGTTGTATTTATTTAGATTGCCTACTCGAATAATGTAACAAGGAATACAACTCAGTCTTTTATGACTTATGATAATTAATTAGTACTATGTAGATAGTGCATGCAAATATAGATTTAATTAATAATTTTATTTACTAGCATGTACTATAACATGCAAGGACTGCTCAATAAGGATCAATATTTACATTTGTATTTTCAACATCTAGTACATAAGAAACTTGAATTTCTCCTCAGATTGGTACCATCTTCTAGCCTAATCCAATATGACCTTGGAGTTGAATGCTTTTCTGTAATTATTCCTTTTTTCCAAATCTTCCCACATTTTACCCATATTTTCTCCCCCTTTTGCAAATTTGTTTTCAATCTAGCTGCCCTGTTATAATATTTCTCATAACGTTCGTTATTAGATTTGATTTGATTGTACACTCTTTAAATGTCTCTTTTTTTAAGGTTTCAGTTTTAGTTGGGAGTAGGGTACGTTGTTTTCGTCCCATTAATATTTCTGCAGGTGATTTTGTACACCCTTTTGTTGGTGTGTTTCTGAATTCTAAAAGGGACATCTAAAGTTCTCCTTTAGATTCTCGAGTTTTTTGGATAAGTTTTTTCGCGGTCTGTACTAATCTCTCAGCCAAACCTTTGCGCGAGGATAATTTGGGCTAGAAGTGACAACTTTGATGTCATATTCTTCACAGAATTTTCGGAACATATGTATATGAATTAAAAGGGTTATTATCAGCAATGATTGTTTTAGGTAAACCATGGATTGCGAATAGATCTTTTAATTTCTTGATTATTTCAGCTAAAGTTTTTGTTTTAAGAGGAACTATCTCAAAGTACTTAGAAAAATAGTCATTGACAATTAAAAAAATGTTCTTTCCAATTTGACAAATGTCCATACCGATTTTATCAAAGGGAATATCAGGGTTTTGTTGAGCTAAATATGGGTCTCGTATATTACTGTTTCTGTATTTTTGGCAAATCTGACATTTTGCTATAGTCGGGGTGCCAGAGGTTTTCATTTCGTTGTTGGACGGAATTTGATGAAAAATGGCAGAAAGGGAAGGTCATTGCCCGTACAGTGACCCATTAAAAAAGTTAGAATGAGCGATGTCGGGAAGGTACTTTGTTATTGCAAAATAACTTTGATAACCCGTTATTTTTCAGTTTTCTTGGAATAACTCGAAAACGAAGCGTTTCAGCGAAAAATATTAAATACAAAAGTTGTTCAGCTGATGATTTTACGTAGGAATACGGTTTTTTGATTAATTAAAAAATTGTTTTTCCGACCGAAAACCAGCAGAAAAGTAACAAAAATGCAAAAACAATAAGCATTAAAAAATAAAGGAAAAAAACGATTTCCATCGTTGATATTTGGGTTATTGATAGGTATTGGTATTGTTAACCAAATGCATCCGGTCCGGTTTTTCAAAAACAATATGGCGACCTATTGCAACATTGTTAAGTTAAAACTTTGGAACGCTGTAAATTCTGCATGAACAAACGGATCTTGATGAAACAAATTGGAATCGGTAGGTATTAACGGCATCTTTGAGTGTGCCAAATTTCAAAATTTTTCAACAATTACTTTTTTTGTTATTAACCAATGTGTATTCGTAATTTCGTCAATTTACAACATTAAGCTTTGCAACAAAATGCATCAAATCATCAAAACTCGCTATTTTCGCGTTTTTAGTCACCACTGTAGGATGTTAAGAGTAATCAAATGCATTTTGTTATTGTTGTAATGTTGTAAATTGAGGAAATTACGAAGCACAGCAAATGGTTTTTGGTTAATAACAAAAAAAGTAATTGTTGAAAAATTTTGAAATTTGGCACACTCAAAGATGCCGTTAATACCTACCGATTCCAATTTGTTTCATCAAGATCCGTTTGTTCATGCAGAATTTACAGCGTTCCAAAGTTTTAACTTAACAATGTTGCAATAGGTCGCCATATTGTTTTTGAAAAACCGGACCGGGTGCATTTGGTTAACAATACCAATACCTATCAATAACCCAAATATCAACGATGGAAATTGTTTTTTTCCTTTATTTTTTAATGCTTATTGTTTTTGCATTTTTGTTACTTTTCTGCTGGTTTTCGGTCGGAAAAACAATTTTTTAATTAATCAAAAAACCGTATTCCTACGTAAAATCATCAGCTGAACAACTTTTGTATTTAATATTTTTCGCTGAAACGCTTCGTTTTCGAGTTATTCCAAGAAAACTGAAAAATAACGGGTTATCAAAGTTATTTTGCAATAACAAAGTACCTTCCCGACATCGCTCATTCTAACTTTTTTAATGGGTCACTGTACGGGCAATGACCTTCCCTTTCTGCCATTTTTCATCAAATTCCGTCCAACAACGAAATAACCCATTTTTTGAACCTCTGGCACCCCGACTACTATTAAATTTTCAATGGCTTCATTGATTCCAGGCCAATAAACTGATAGCCTAGCTCTGTTTTTAGTCCTTTCAATACCTTGGTGCGATTTATGCAAAATTTCTAAAATTTCCTGCCGCATTGATTGGGGAATGAACACTCTGTCATTCAAAAATATGAGATTGTCCTGAAGGAAGAAGTCATTTCGCATTTTCCAAAAATACTTAATTTTTTCATGTAATTTAGACTTGTCTTTCGGCCAACCATTAGACAATACATTTTTAAGTGGCATAAGCGTTTCATCTTTGCAGGTTGCCTCTGTAATTTTTTGTTTCCTCTCGTCACCAACGTTTATAGAATGGATCATTTCGTTAAGGTCAGGTATTTCTGGTACATTATCTCCCTATAAGAAATTTCTGGACAGCAAGTCGGCTATATACATGTATTTGCCGGGACTGTAATCTACAGACATATTATATTTGCTCAATCTTAATAACATTCGTTGCAACGGCGCATTTGGTATTTTAGTAATATATTTGTTAAATACTCCTAACAATGGTTTGTGATCAGTAATGACTTTAAATTTTCTCCCATAGATGAAGTAATGAAATTTTTCACAAGCGAAGACTATGGCCAATAATTCTTTTTCAATTTGGGAGTATCGAATCTCAGGCATAGTATATAGGCTTTCTTTCTTGCAGCATACAAGCACCTAAACCGAATTTGGAAGCATCTGCTTGTATGGTAATTTCCTTATTTTCGTTAAATACTTCAAGGGTAGGAGCTTCAGCGATAAGTGTTTTAATGTTTTCTAGGCAAGATGAGTGAACACTTTCCCATTTAACCCATTAATGCGCAAAACGAGGATTTTCTGCACGCAAGTTCAATTGTACGATTCGAATAGAAAATTGGGGCGAATTTCCTCCACATTCGTATATAAGGGGTTTTTGGAGGTGCTCTTTCAGAATCTGGCATTTGTTTTGCATAAAAACTTCAAAAACCCTATTATTTTTTGGGTTTCTTAAAAAAAGTGCCGATTTTTTTGGGTCATTTTTCGTCTCAACGTCGATTATCTTGTCGTTGCTGCTATTGAATGATCATATAACCACCAGAAATCGCAGTCCGAATGTCTACACTTTCTCAAATCATGGTTTTGAATTTTTTTTCTCTCATCTGTCATATAAATTTTTTTTGTAAAGTTGATCCTTTTCGTGTAAAAAATCGCGAAATTTTTTATTACATTGCTGTACAAAATGGCCATTTTGCAAAAACCAAAGCGAAAAAACAAATTCAAAACCATGATTTGAGAAAGTGTAGACGTTCGGACCGCGATTTCTGGTGGTTATATGATCATTCAATAGCAGCAACGACAAGATAATCGACGTTGAGACGAAAAATGACCCAAAAATATCGGCACTTTTTTGAAGAAACCCAAAAAATAATAGGGTTTTTGACGTTTTTATGCAAAACAAATGCCAGATTCTGAAAGAGTACCCCCAAAAACCCCTTATATACGAATTTGGAGGAAATTGGCCCCAATTTTCTATTCGAATCGTACAATTGAACTTGCGTGCACAAAATCCTCGCTTTGCGCATTAATGGGTTAAAATGAGAGTCCTTTCGTAGTAACTCTCGTATTGGAGCTGAAATCTGTGATAAGTGAGGAACAAAATTTCGCACGTAGTTTATCATGCCTAATAATTGTTGCAGTTCTTTTTTATTTTGAGGCGGTGACAGATTTTGAATTGCTGTTACACGGTCTGTGTCACAAGTTATACCCTCTTGGGAAATAATATGACCTAAAAATCTGACTCTTTTAACCTTATATTGCAACTTATCTTTATTGAATTTTATATTTAATTGTTTTGCCCGTTCTACAACTTTCTTTAATATTTCATCGTGTTGTGTTTCATTTTCCGCATATATCAGAATATCATCTATATATACAGATACTCCTTCTATGTTTGCAAAGTTGTTTTCATTATATTTTTGAAAGATTTCAGGAGCTATTCGAATTCCGAATGGGAGTCTTTTATATTTGTACAGGCCAAAGGGTGTACTAAAAGTGCAGATATCACTTGAAGGTTTGTCTAATTCTATTTGAAAATAATGATTTTTTAAGTCTAAAACTGTGAAGATTGATTTGTTAGCAAGTTTTTCTGTGAGCTCCTCAAACGAAGGGATGGGATGGTTATTTGCTTTTAGTGCCTCGTTAACTGCTTTGGGATCTAAGCATATGCGAATTTTTTTTTTTGGTTTTTCGACTATGACTATGTTTGAGATCGAATCAGGTTTTTCTATAATGCCAGTATTTTCTAGTCGTTCGAGCTCTATTTTAACAGCATTTCGAATTGTTAAGGGAATCCGTCTGGTTGCTTTCGCAACGGGAACAGCATTTTCTTTCAATTTTATATTGTAATTTTTTACAAATGTACCTAAACCCTCGAAAAAATTTGCATTTTGTTTTAGGAATTGGTCTCGTTCTAAGTTCTTTGACAATACGTGAATTCGTTTAATTAGATTCAGTTCTATGCATGTATTCAATCCCAATATTGGTGTGGTGTGATTTGATTTCTAACTCTGCAGTTCAATTTAACTTTCCCAAACGTTTCTAATAGTGTTCCCCCATAAGCATGAATTTTTGTCCTAACTTTCTCTAAACCCTCGCTCCCTAATGCTTTGAAAGTATTATATCAGCCCCGGTATCCAATTTAAATTTAACTAATTGATTAGCTATTCTGATATTTTCTACCCATGCTTTGTCATCAGTAGTTAGTATAAAATTTTCTAACGAATTTATATAGAAATCATCGTCTTCAGTTATATTGAAATTTCTTATTTCACGTACATTGTGTTTCTTTGTTCTGCAAGAAATAGCGAAATGATTTTTGTTCCCGCAGTTCTTACACGTAGTTCCGTAAGCTGGACATTTTCGGTTTTCATGTTTTTGCATGCAATATGTACACGAGATCATTTTTGGTGCCTGATTGTTATTTGCCCTACTTTGATATTTTTCTGACCTTGGAAAATCTTTAAACGGTTTTTTATTGTTGTGTTGCCTAAAAGAGTATTTAGAATCCCTGTTATTATTTTTGCTAAAGTTATGTTTATTTGGAACTTTATTTACCATGTTTAACGAAGAGCAACCCGGCTGCAATTTTTATTTATTTATTTATTACGATTTCATCAAAGAGGCTGATTACTTTACAATATTAGCGAATACAAAGAATATAAAAGTAAACCAAAAACAGAAAAAAAAATCATGTTAATAGCTTTGACTTGACTGAAGCTTTAGATAAATTAAAATCTAAACAATTAAATCTGCTATTGAAGCAACGAGACATAGATGAGATCGGTTCATTATAACCGTAGTTAGTGCGGTGTTGAGGAATGTAGAAAAAATCCTGATTCCTCAAGGAGCGAGCAGGAACCGATACAGCAAACAAAGACAGAAGAACAGGAGAATCAATGTTACCCTGCAGGCAGTCCATAACGAAAACGACCTTGGAGAAATTGCGTCGCTGTTCCAGGGTGTCAAGCTTTATGAGCTTAATCCTGTCTTGATAAGGCGGTAGAATTAGAGGGTTACTCCATGGAAGACCTCGGAGAGCAAAACGGACAAATCGGCGCTGAACGGCCTCTACCCGATTAATGTGAATCGTGTAGAAAGGTGACCAAACACAGGAGGCATACTCCAAAATAGGCCTTACAAAAGTGCAGTATAAGAGCCGCGTTATGAAGGGATCGTCAAACTCCCTACTCCATCTCTTAATAAAGCCCAGAGTAGAGCTAGCTTTATTGGCTATCACATTAATGTGGTCGTCGAAAGTAAAACAACAGTTCAGCCACACGCCCAGATCTTTGGTTTTGTCAAGTCGGGTCAAAACACAATCATTGATTGTGTAGTCAAAATTGACTGATGACCTTTTACGAGAGAAGGACATCATCGTACATTTCTCGACGTTTAGGGGAAGACAATTTATAGAGCACCATTTTTGGAAGGCCTCTAAGTCAGCGTTTAAAATTTCACAGTCACATATAGTGGAAACAACGCGAAAGATTTTGGCGTCGTCTGCGTAACATAGTATTTCTGAGTGCTTAAGGCATGTCGATAAGTCGTTAATATAAATGATGAATAATAACGGACCAAGATGGCTACCCTGAGGTACCCCGGAGGTGTTATGTATATCATTGGATAGCGACCCACGAAACAACACACGCTGAGTACGGCCGGACACATACGAATGAATCCACTTAACAAACAATGGAGGAAATCCAAGTGCGGCCAGCTTCCAAATCAAGATGGCATGATTTATTCTGTCGAATGCTTTACTGAAATCAGTAAAAATGCAATCGACTTGTTTTCCACCTTCTAACGCAGAAACACAGAAATGTGAAAACTCCAGAAGGTTGGTAGTAGTAGATCTGCCTTTAACAAAACCGTGTTGGAATGAACCCAGAAACGGCTTGCAATGGAAGCACAGAAGTTTATAAATTAAAGCTTCGAAAATTTTCGCTATCGCGCAAAGTTTAGCAACGGGTCTATAATTCGTTACATCATTTCTGTTGCCTTTCTTATGCAGTGGTGTAACGAAGGATGATTTCCAAGATACTGGAAACTTACCTGTAGATATAGATAAATTAAATAAATAACAGAAAACACAGAGTAGAGAACTAGAGCATTCCTTTAAAAGGGTGACAGGAATGCCGTCAGGACCACATGAAAAATTGTCAGCCAAATCTTTTATGTGTTCCAAAATTGTGTCGTCGTCAATTAAAAGGTCTTTCATTTCCAGCGACGTAGCTGGAAACGTCGTCAGAGAGGTAAAATCATTAAAATCAACACCACAGGTATCGTCGAGAAACGCGGTCTTGAAAAAGTCACCAAAGAGATTTGCAATCTTGAGAGGATCACCGCTCTCAAACTCGCCGAACTTCAAAAGGGATGGGTAACCGTCTGTTCCCCGTTTGGAATTAACAAATTTCCAGAATCGTTTAGGCTCGTTGGATAAAACTGTCTTCATATTGTCGATGTATTCTCTGTAAGCTACATCTAGCCCCGAGATAAATTCATCTCGTATGCTAGAATAAAGGCAAAAGTCAGCCTCGTTCCTTGAAGAACAGAACCTCTTCCATGCCTTAGATTTAAGATTTCTTAAGTGCTTCAAAGAGCTATTAATCCAAGGAGGGCCCGAAAAATCCTTTGACCTAGAAAGAGGGGCACAAAAAGTAAGACACGCAAACAAATTATCGTAAAAAGCGTTAACAGCAACATCGATGTCCCGTTCTTGAAAAACGTTACTCCAGTTACAATTAGCTAATAAATTATTTAATTTGGAGTAATCAGCCTTTCTAAAATTAAAACAATAATTGTCAAGAGCTGGAGATGCTGCCATCACGGGGTCGATAAAAAATACAGCATGAAGAGCTGGATGGTGAGACGTCTCAGGGAGCAGGGGAACCAAGCAACGCCTAACCAGAGTTGAACTAGGGTCAGTTCCAAATACTAAGTCCAGAAATCTGCCAGATGCGTTAGGTACGTGTGAACATTGCGTCAGTCCTGATGAGGCGAGGTCTTCTATAAAAGTAGAGTAGAAAGGCGGGGCGGATACATATGAAGGTAAGGGCCCGTTGTCATCCGAAGGCCGCCAGTCCACTGATGGTAAATTGAAATCTCCAAAGAGCAATATTTCATCAGACGCACTCAAGGAGGTGGAAAACTCGTCCATAACAGAAGCGAGGTTCACATATGTGTCGCTGCTCACACCGGGAGGAACGTATGCGGTCAATATAAATATGTTTTGTAGTCGATGCCATTTTATCTAAAAGAGAAAAGAACTTGTTAAAAGTTATCGAAAAGAAATATTGAAAGGTTGACTTACCCTGGACTGATGCTACTCGTACATACGTACACGCGCTCGTTAGTAACAATTGTTCCTAAAAGCTAAGCGATACACTCCTACTGTGAAAGTGCAAGTCTGATGACCGCGTTCACTTGATGCATCTCTTGCACCATTGTACATTCGATATACCATGCATCAATACGTTGCTATTATATAGCGATCAACAGACTTGCTACTCGATGCGGGACAATTTTTGTAAAAAGGAACTTCTTCTAAATAAAGTACTCGAATCGATCAGACGTCTTTTCCTTTGCTCTTCCGTTGCCGGTTACAACTCTCAGAAGTGGGATTTTAACAAAAGTATTTTTTTGAGTTCTGTGAAAGTAAAAAATAAAAAAGTAAAAACTAAGCTGTTTTAAGCGCTTTATTTATTTTACGTAATTATAAAACTCGGACGGCAAATTTTATGATTTTTTTGATATGCTGCTTCCGGCGTGAATAGTGTTGTGCGTTAGTTTGTGACCAGGAAAATCTACAATTATTATGGACATCATTGGGAAACTGGTAACTTATTAAATAAAAAGTGCTTTAAAACTGCTTAAACTATATATACTGTAAAATATTATGCAATTTTGTGAAATTTTAAGAATTAAACATTAGATACATTAATTATGGCCAGAGCACGTGCTGAGAAGTTCGTCCAAAATGCAACGGTGCAATTACTTAAAGAAAAATTGGAAGCTTTTGGACTGAGCACAACTGGTATAAAAGCCGTCTTAAAATTACGGCTTGAAGAAGAAATAAAAAAACTTACAAATTATGAGCTCGAGGAGCATTTTGCTGACGATATCCCTGACGCATCCATTAACGGTAACGACGAGAGCAATAGCGATGAATCAAACCTAACATTCCCAGCGCCTATCTTGCGGCCACATTTAGGCGAAAGATCGTGTGATTCCGATGAAGTCTCAGGAGCGCCTATGTTGACTCAATCAGGCGAAAGTTTGCGGGAGCCCGCAACAAGTAACCTGCAACAGACGATAGACGAACTTAGTGAAATGATAAAAAAACAAGAAGAAATTTTGGTCTTAAAGAAAAAACTGGCAACTCTACAATCTGCTAATGTTGAATCAAACAATACACCATTATCATTTAGAGATATCGAGGAGTCATTGCCTTTATTCACAGGGGATGACAATTATCCCATCAAGCAGTGGGTGAGAAGTTTCGAGGAAGCCAGACAGCTTCACGGATGGAATGATCAGAAGGCCTTTATTTACTCAAGAAGGCTACTTAAAGGAACTGCAAAATTGTTTTTACGATCATCGTCTTGCAGAACTTGGAGTGAGCTGAAGACTTCTTTAATAGAAGAATTCCATCACAGTACTACACCGGCTGACGTACATAATACGCTTAGGAATCGGAAGAAACGAAGGGATGAAAATATCCATCAGTATGTACTAAGTATGCAGGAGATCGCTTCACTCGCCTACATCGAGGAGGAGGACTTGATCCAATACATAATTAAGGGGATTCCTGATTCGCTTCCCAATAAACAACTGTTGTTCACAGCGAGGCATATTGGTGATCTGAAGCAACTTCTCAGGAAATACGAAAAGATGAGACATACTATGGAGACAGTAAATAATTCAACCCAATCATCGTTGAAAAATTCACGGCAAGAGAAGACTCATACCCAAACATCATTGAAGAATAAGTGCTTCAATTGTAACGAGACGGGCCATACTGTGGCGAGTTGCCCTAAACCTCGAAGGGAGAGAGGAACATGTTTTAGATGTGGAAAACATGGCCACCTTGCAACAAATTGCGAACAACGTCGGGATCCTGCAACGTCATCAACTTCGGGATCATCCTCAAAAACCGTGATGTTACTGCAGAGCAACACCTCTGACGAAATTGCGGTTGGAAATGGATCAACAGGAAGCATAAATAATAAATCCCTAAATATTTCTAATGATTTCTATCACACTTTCAGTTATTTAATTGTCAGCGAAACAGCTCAAGAGGTTGCAGTTAAATTCGAGGCGAATACTATGCTGGATACTGGAAGTCCAATAAGCTTCATATAGGAATGCTACGTCCCTCCTTACTCTATATCACCCGTGGAACCTGGAGACATGAAGTACATCGGTATCAACGGCAGTCAACTTATTACTTTAGGCAAGGTACAATGTGTTGTCCTTTTTGGATGTGATAGGATAGATTTATATTTATTAGTGGTTAGGAATAATACTATGAAATGCCCCGTAGTCCTAGGTAGGAACTTTTTAAATAAGTCTAACGCTAAATTTATTTTAAATGATAACCCTGACACTAATAAAAATATTGAAAATGACAATTTTCCAATGGAAATTCTAAACATAGATACGTGCTGCGAAAATGACGAAGTTAAATTAAATATTAACGAGAATTTGACCCACACTGAAAAAAATCGCGTTCATAAAATTATGGAAAATTCCATTACTCCTAACGGAACTGTTGAAAATAATACATGTGAAATGAAAATTATACTTACTAACCCGAACAATGTTTTTAACTGCACTCCAAGAAGATTACCGTACGTACATAAAATAGAGCTCCAGAAAATATTAGATGATCTACTAACTAAAAACATAATTCGCGAAAGCAATTCCCCTTACGCATCACCAATCGTGTTAACTAAGAAAAAGAATGGAGAGCTTAGGTTATGCGTAGACTTTCGGCAGTTAAACAAAATCACGCAAAAAGACAATTATCCTCTGCCTTTAATAGATGATCATTTAGACCGCTTGCGGGGACAAAAATATTTTTCTTTGCTCGACCTTAAAAGTGGCTTTCACCATGTTAAAATGGCTAGCGACTCTGTAAAATATACTTCATTCGTGACTCCAATGGGACAATTCGAATATCTGTGTATGCCATTCGGATTGAAAAACGCACCATCGGTTTTTCAACGATATATAGATTCTGTGTTCAAGGAACTTGTTGAATCCGGAAAGCTCTTAGTATATATTGACGATCTGCTCATTGCCTCTGAAACCAAGCAGGAACACTTCAACATTTTAGAAGAGGTTGCAAAAATCGTAAGCAAAAATAATTTAAAACTTAGGTTCGATAAATGCCTATTTATGCAGGAGAAAATTACGTACTTAGGATATGAAGTAAGCGCAAAGGGCATAGGACCAAATTCAGCTGGTTTGCGGAGCGTTAAGGAATTTCCTGTACCCAAAAACGTCAAGGAATTGCACTCATTCCTTGGTTTATGTTCATATTTTAGGAAATTCATTAAAGACTTCTCCTTAATTTCAAAACCGCTGTACGATTTAATAAAACAAAACGTTGATTTTAAGTTCGGGGCAAGTGAGTTAGAAATTTTCGAGCTTTTGAAAAGGAAACTGTTGGAGGCACCTTTGTTGAGTATTTATTCGCCACACGCTGAAACGGAGCTCCATTGCGATGCAAGTGGTTTAGGCTTTGGTGCAATTCTACTGCAACGACAAAACGATAATAAATTTCATCCAGTTTTCTTTTTTTCTAAAAGAGCCACACCAGCTGAATCTAGGTATCATTCATATGAGCTAGAGACACTGGCAATAATTTACGCTCTAAGACGCTTTCGCATATACCTAACCGGAGTCAAGTTCAAAATTGTTACTGACTGTAAGTCGCTAACACTCACCTTGAACAAAAAGCTCTTAAATCCCAGAATATCCCGATGGGCCCTAGAGCTGCAAGAGTTTGATTACTCCATTGAGCACAGAAATTCAGACCGAATGCATCATGTTGATGCATTAAGCAGATGCCATAATATCCTTTTAGTAGAGCCTAATTCACTCGAGTATGCTTTAGCCGCTGCTCAGCATAAAGACGGGGAAGTAAAGAAAATTTTGCAAATACTAGAAAAGCAAGAACATCCAGCGTATGAATTAATCAACGGACTAGTTTACAGAAAAATGAATGATAGTGTCCTTTTTTATGTTCCATCTCAAATGGAAAGGAACATTATACAAACACATCACGATGGGTTGTGTCATGTGGGGGTAGATAAATTGTTTGGTCACCTAAGAAAGACCTATTGGTTTCCATCAATGAAAAACAAAATAAAGGATTACATAAAAAACTGCCTTAAGTGCGTTCATTTTTCGGTACCCTCTGGTAAAAAAGAAGGTGTTCTTCACAACATACCAAAGGATGATAAACCGTTTGATACTGTTCACATAGACCACTATGGCCCTCTCCCTTCAGGAGTAAGAAATCTCAAAAAATATGTTTTTCTTTAACGATAAAATACGGGATCATCTAGAAAGTAACTTGATAGACGAGGAGCCGCGAAATTTAAAGAAAATAAGAGGAGATGCAAATGAAAATATTGTTCATAGCCAGAATAAAAACAAAAGGCTTTTTGATAAACGACACAAGACACCTCATGAATATAAAATCGGAGATCATGTTTTGATCAAAAATGTAGTTACAACCGCGGGCACTAATAAAAAATTACTCGAGAAATATAAAGGCCCTTATGAGGTCGTAAAAGTTTTGCCGAATGATCGGTATGTAATAAGAGATATCGAAAATCTCCAAATATCGAGAATTCCTTACGAAGGAATATCATCTCCGGATAACATGAAACCATATTTAAATTTTAACAGCACGTATGTATGAGTAATTATTACATATGTACATATTCAATACAATTTGATTACTAATTGTGTATATGAATACTGTTTGTTATATTGTTATAGGATCTTGAATGTTTAATTTCTTTCTAATTCAAACCACGATAGAAAATTGAGTACTTTGAATGTAAGTAATTTACTATTTGCGGTTTATTTTAAGACTCTTGTAATTGTCTAAATAAGGACATTCATCGTGAACTATTATAAACCATGTGAATCGTGTACGTATGTATGCCGTTAGCATTTTCAACCTAAAAAAAAAAATGAAAAAAAGATACACATTTACCATTAGGCATCAAATCGAGGACGATTTGTCTTCAGGAATGGCCGAGTTGTAGTCGATGCCATTTTATCTAAAAGAGAAAAGAACTTGTTAAAAGTTATCGAAAAGAAATATTGAAAGGTTGACTTACCCTGGACTGATGCTACTCGTACATACGTACACGCGCTCGTTAGTAACAATTGTTCCTAAAAGCTAAGCGATACACTCCTACTGTGAAAGTGCAAGTCTGATGACCGCGTTCACTTGATGCATCTCTTGCACCATTGTACATTCGATATACCATGCATCAATACATTGCTATTAGATAGCGGTCAACAGACTTGCTACTCGATGCGGGACAATTTTTGTAAAAAGGAACTTCTTCTAAATAAAGTACTCGAATCGATCAGACGTCTTTTCCTTTGCTCTTCCGTTGCCGGTTACAGTTTTTATGTGGCATCCTTAGAACAATTGCTAAAAGCTCCAGATCATCTTGGTTGGCAAACTCTACGAGAGAGCAAGGTATATCGCGGCGATCGGCGCACAAAACACCCCCTCCCACTGGTGCATTAGGTGTAGCCCCATGACGATCACGTCGAAAGACCAGATATTCAGGTCCGAAAAGCTCCGAATCCGTAATAGAGTCATACAGCCATGTTTCGGATAGACAAATGACATCGAAGCAAGAGTTTGTGGAATTAACGTAAAGTCTTGCCGTTTTAGAGCGAAGCCCGGTTACGTTTGCGTAGTAAATGCTGACTTCGCTGACAGGTTTTTTGGAGCAGTCCTTACGTTCGAGCGGCGTCTTGGAATAAATTCGCGAATAATGGTTCCGCTTGGCCACATTGCAGCGGAGGTGATGTCATCAAATAATGCAGCAGGAGCAATGATTTTGAATGAAGCAGAATAAGAGACTGCGCCGTTCCGAGGCTTGTCGATGCGCGAGCAAGAGAGAATGTCGCTCGAAATCCCCAAGCTTGAAGAGACATGATTCAATACCTCGCTCGAAGTGGTGTCCGGATGAAGGCGAGACACGAAGGCACATCGTGGACGTACAGCCGGTCTCAGAGTGGAAGTAACGACCGAAGTTTGTGTAACAACAGCAAAATCGGAGCAGTTTTGTGCCGATGAATATCCCTGCTGCCCGACGACCTCAAGCCCGTCCAATTGCCCATGCTGCTCATACTGAGACTGCTGATGTTTTTTAGGCGAAATCGAAACAGGAGCCACTGAGACCACATCTTTTTTCTTTTTTATTGGAGCCGAAGAAACTGTTTTCTTGGTGGAGCCCTTTTTGTTAGAGATACGCTTCTTCGGTGCAGGAACAACGGAGTCAACCGCCTCAACAACAGGAACTGGGGCTGGTTCAGAAACCGAAATAGCAACTGTAGGCACAACAGGCTCGGCAGCCAGAACATTATCAGGAGTCACAGATGAATCGACCTCTTTTGATTTCTGCACCAGGCTCGTCACGTCCGAAGCGATAAGACACATCATGTCGGTGTTCTTAAAGACAGTCGAAGAGATCGACGAAATCTCGCTCTTGACATGCTTTAAGCAGTGTCGAAAATCGTCCATGGCGGGTAGAACGGGTGTAATAACCTGATTTGTTGAACCAGAGTCCAAACTCGAAATCGTTGTGTGAAGATCATCCAGCGTTGAAGAAACCAGCGAAACTTTATTGGAGATTTGATGGGATTTTTCTAACAGAGTCAACGTGTTAGAATTGACTGTAATCATAAGGTTAATCAAGTTATCCAGTTTGTTGTGGGTAGTGGTTATATCTTCAGATAAAATTTGCACAGTTGAAAGATTGTTAGAAAATTGGTGCAGTTTATCGAGAGTGAGAGAGTGGTTATTCGAAATCATATTCATTAAAGTCTGAACAACACGTAATACATGGTATGGTTTGGCGTCAAGGCAGTCATTGCATGTTGTAACTTTTGTAGCTGGTGATCTAGTGCTACGCTTCACGCAACGCGAATGAAATACAGAACCGCAGAAACCATCACATGTTATATCGTCGGGTGTAGTAGCAATGTTGCAGAACTTACAAAGCTCCATAGTTAAAGATAAAATAAAATAAGAAGTAACAGAATAAAAATAAATAAGAAATAAAAACAAGGAATAGAAATGTTAATCAACAGTAATAACAATACGGTAACACTACTTATCAGTCACAAGCCACTAAATATCGAACGCTACTGTCTGATGATCCGGAATTGCATAAATTTAGGCAAAACAAGATATGAGGCTGCAGATGGTGCCCGTCAGTGTAGTTAGCTGGATCGGTTGTAGATCGCAACTTGCAAAGCGGTTCGCCGTTAATGCAAATGCTCGAGAAGAGCCCCAGACACAATGATAAATAATGTTACAATGTTATAAAATATCACAGATGAGCAGCAAAATGGGCATAGAAAAATAAATAAATAAATAAATTAAATTAAAGTACAGCACTGGTAATATCTAAACCGAAAAAGGAAAAGAGTCACAGCACGAACATTTATATCACAGAGCATAGCACAGCGCAAGATGAGCCACAGTCGGGGCCGCAAAATGGGCAAAAGCCAGTAAGGCAGAATTACAAAACTCCGCGATTCGCGCCAAGTTAAGCGAACAATCCAAACAAAAATTAGGAAGGAGTCAAAAGTATCTTCCAAAGGCCAATTGCGTTCAACCTTGGGGCACTACTAAGCGAACAAGTTAATAAATTAGCGAAAATTATCGGAGCGCAAAGAAAAACCGCCTAACCACCGGACACTCACTCACGCTCACTCGACTTTTCCATCTGTTGTTTCGCGATCTCTGCTGTCCTTGCCATCTCAATAGCTTTATTCAGGTTTAAGTTATCGCTTTCCAGTAGTTTTTTTTTGGAGTGATTTGTCATACGTTCCGAGAACAATCCTATCCCTCAGCATACGATCTTCCAGTTCCTTAAAATCACAATTACGAACCAACTTTTTGAGGTCCATTAAAAAGTTGTCAAAAGGTTCATCTCCTGCTTGCTTTCGAGTGTGGAATATATAACTCTCGTAGACTTTTTTTTTTTTGGTTTACAGAAGTTTTCGAAGGCTTTGGTGACACAGTCATACTTTTTCTTATCATCCTCACTCAAGTTAAATGAGTTGTATACTTCAACCGCCTCTGGTCCAATAGAATTTAGGAATATTGCTATTTTGATGTTTTCTGGCTTTTTGTCTACCTCGGCTGCTGTTGCAAATATTTTGTAGTTTTGCCAGAATATTCCCCAGCTCTCTGCCAAATTTGATGTTTGTAGATTAAGCGGATCGACTTTTCTTATATAATCCATTGCTATCACTTTTGAGATGTATTTCACGTTTTTTGGTGGTCTGCCTTTAGGTTTAGGTAGTTCACGTTCGCTTTTGGATTTTTGTTTTACTATTCCCATGTAATTTTACTAACTTATCAGGTTTATAGTTATCATCATAATTTCATTTTTGATTTTTAGCTAACTTTTGTCACTTTTTGTTCTTCTCTAGGCGATTAATTTCCACTTTACTAAACATGTGCTTTTACGCCACTGTGATGATATTAACACTTTAAGTCGGAAATTTTTGCACAAACGCTTTTATAAAAGTTATTTCTCTTTGCTTTCTGCGTAATTTTGTCGGATTCTATCGTAAACACAATGATTTTCTAGGATTTTCTTCTGCAACTTTGTACCGGCTGCGCCATGTGATATTTTAATAAAAGACTCCTTTTATATTTGAGTCGTTTATTTTGAAAGTGGCTTAAGTCCAAATGATCATAAAGACTATTTTTCTATATTCTTCTAAGGTATAATAGTCTTTATGATCATTTGGACTTAAGCCACTTTCAAAATAAACGGCTCATTTATATTACACTTTATTATTGACTTCTTCAAGTGACCGCTGGGACCAGAGTGATCGCTACTTCAAAGCTTGGCTAACTCTCTTCCTAGGTACAACTCTTACTCTAACTGTGATACACTATGTTAGGTCTAACTGTGATACATTTCAAGAAGCTTATGCTTTACAATTCATGTGTGATATGCAAATAATTAATAAACACTTATTTATTTAATTTATCTATATTATTAATTTTTGCGTTACACTTCGGATATTTATATATATTTCACTTTTTTCCTTTAAAAAAAATTTTGAAATTTTTAATTTTTTTTTTCCAAAAGAAAGTAGACATAATAAAGAGTTAACTGTCAAAAAAAAATTGAGCTAAAAAATTTTTTTCTTACTTTTTTTAGTGTCTGAAAAAAAAAAAATGTCCGTTAAAAAAAATTTGAACATACTTTTTTCCCATTCATCAGTAGGCTCTGACGGATAGCGGACGCTTTTTTGTTTCCTGCTGAAAATTTTATTCCTTGAGAAGAAATTTAAAATATCAATTTTTCTTCATATTAATTTATTATATTAATTATAAATCGGGAAAAATTAAAATAATAATCTTTATAGAGTGAAGACTTCTGGACCTCTCATCTATCAAGAGGAGGTTTTCTGGCTGAGGTCGGCGGGGTTTCCTGCTTTGTCCGCCCCATTTTTGGGGGGCACGGGACCCTCTTTCTGGACTCGGAGGACTGGCGCTTTGGTGGCAGCAGGGCGTGCCTCTTTCTTATCTAAAACCGGCCTCCTTCCCTGTTTTTTCCTGTCCCTCTAGTTTGTGGGAGCCGCGGGACCGGTCTGCAGAAATTTCTTTCTGTTTCCTGGTTGCGAAAGGGGATGGTCCCCAAAAAAAAGCCAGTTTCGAATTTTCTTTGTAAGGAAATAAATTGAATTAGCACAAGTCAAAAGAAGAATTCTAAAGGTATCTTACTACCGTTAATTGCTTTGTGTTCTTTCGGTTTGTTGGCAAAGAAGCCCAAGGGGGCACCTCTTCTGCCCGTGCATCGAGCCCCAAAAGAAGAATTATATTGAAGAACCAAGTTGTATCTGATCTGGTCAGGAAGAGTCGACTTTGCAGGACCTAAACGGACAAAAAACTTTTAACTTTGCTTTGTTGAGTTCTTTTTAAGTTTGTTACCGTTTCTTGTTCACTTTCTTTTTCTCGAGCTGGTTTTTTCCTCCAAACTCTCCCTATAAGGGAGGCAAATACTATCTTCACAATGGCGTCTGGCCTAGCCAGCGTCAACTCCTTTTCCATGCTAGCTCCTCGGCTTTTTAACTTTTTTTCCTCCGGGAAAAAAAGTTAAAAAGCCGAATAAGAGGGCCGCGGAGAGTGTGTCCCTTACGGACGAATGCTTCCCAGCTCTGCCAAAACCTGCCGTGAAGGAAATAAATTCAAACAGTCAGCCAAGATACATCGTTATCAAGGCTGTAGACGAGAATAAACCTCTGCGAACCTACAACCAATTCAGGATACGGAAGGCGGTAGATGGTGTTTCCCAAAGGTTTTCCCAGGCGAATTTTGTCAGTGATGGTTCCCTATTGTTGTTGGTGGACAACCGCAATGTAGCTGAGCAATTCCTAAGGGTAAATAAACTAGATGGGGTGAATGTTAAAGTTGAACTTCACGGTTCACTTAACTTCGTGAAAGGTACAGCCTATTGTCCGGATCTGAAGCATATGACTCAGGAAGAGCTGTTGAAAGGGTTCAAGTCACAATGCATCACTGAGGTGGTTCAAATGACAAGGCCTGATCCTTTAGCTCCTAATAAAAGAATTTCAACAGGGTTATTAATTCTGACTTTCGACGCATACAGATTGCCAAAAGAAATCAAAGGCCCATGGCAACTCATCCCTATCAGGGAATATTATCCGTCTCCAATGAGGTGTAGGAAACGCCAGAAGTTGGGCCACACTGCAAAATGGTGTAAGGAGGCTGGGGAAACGTGTGGAACATGTGGCTTGGATATGCCTCATGAACCAACAACATGCACTCGCAAATTTTGCGTAAACTGCAATGTGGATTACCATGAATCCAATAATAGGAACTACCCGGAATTTCTGAAACAAAAAGATATTTTAAAAATTAAAACAAATAAAAAGTGTACGATGTTTGAAGTGCGAAAAGAATATTGGGCAAACGTGAAAGCCAGGGAAGGCCCAACCTACGCACAACCGATTAGCTCCGGCACGCCTGCAGTGCAAAATGCTCCGTCCCAAGCAGCTATTCCTCTTCCTACAATTTCTCAATCTAAACCAACTCCTCCAGGTTTTAAAAAAGCCTCTGCAAAGGGTTCACCCTTCAATTTTATGCCTCAGCCTGACCATCAGGCAGAGCGGGGTATCGATAAATCTAACTCGGTTGATTCCACTCCTGTGCAGAATCTAAAAAAGCAATCTCTTGTAAATAGTTCAGGAATTAAAAAAAATACTTCAATTGTCAACAAAGAGTTGACATTAGGAAACGTCAAAAGTACTGATGATCTCAGTCACTGACATATAAGAACTGGACTGCTGATCCCGTACAAAAACTCACATCAAAAGTAAGACCAAATTTTGACCGAATTCTAACTATCTCGCTCTTTCTTAAGCCCGCAGGCAGACAAATTTACAAAAAAAAATGGCCAATAGCCAAATGAAGGTGGCGCCATGTATGTGCACTTCTTTTGGTTTTTTCTAGTATCTTCGCGTGTGATACATCTTTCTGATACTCCCAATAGATAAATAAAAGTAAACACAAGCTTTTTGCACATCACTTTTACCCACGACAGCCTTTACAAGTTGCCCGCCAACTCATCATTTTCCGTTGCAATCAGCTGTTAGAATAGTTTAACGATGTCCAACAGATGGCTACTTCATTTTGTAATACAACTTTTAGCTTGGGTTGGTATAAACGAGAAATGTGAAGGTTAGACAAAGGCAGAAAAATAATTTGTATAGCTATCTTTGTCTTTCTTAAGACCGCAGCTGATTGCCGCGAGGAACATTTTTGTGAACAAACTTAAAATTAAGCGTGATATAAAAGAAATCGGTTCATGACAGCTTAATTATTTTTTATTTGCTTCATTTTAAACATAATTGTGCGGTATTTTAGGGAATTTTGAATAGCATGATTTGCGCCATGTGGTTTGAGCCTGCGCTAAAAATGGTCTCGTTTTTCAGACGGCGGTTAGCAGTCCAGTTCCTCTATGTCAGTGATCTCAGTGCTTCTCCTGTGACTTTAATAACTTCCACGCCATATACATCCGCTGCAAAAAACTTGAAATCTGAAATTTCAAGTACCATAGCACTGCCAAGCCGCAAGAAAAATAAAGAAAAGTCGGAAGCATCAACGCTTAACATAAAAAATAAAACAGAAAACACAATGCTGAAAAACGTTCCCTCTCTAGCTGCTGCATCATTAATCTCATTTAAAAAATTAAGCAAAGAAAAATTAAACAAACCAAAACGAAATAATATTAATCTTGAACAAAACTCCGATCCGAACATGTCACTTTCAAGTGATAGCGATAATATATCTATAGGCAGAGCCGCCGCGAGGGGGGGGCTGCTGGGTTTTTCAGCCCCAGGCCCCAGGGTCGCATAGGCCCCCAAATCGCTAAATAGCCTTATAGACAGTATACATTCCACATTTTGCACCAATCGCTGCCCTTACATAGGCCCCGAATTCAAAAAATGGCCCCAGGCCCCCGTACACAACGCGACGGCTCTGATAGGGTCCAGTGAGAATTCATAATTTAACTTTACAAAAAAAAAAAATATATATATATTTGATCCATATCACATAGGATAATTTCGCTATTTTAAAAATTACATAAAACATGATTGTTCACAACCATACTGATCCAACTACAACTGATAATAGAATGACTATGCAAACTCCACAAATGCGGAATGTTCCAAACATACATTCACCTAGCCCAACTAATAGTCTAACAATCTTACAATGGAACATCCGCGGATTTTCCAACAATCGTCCCAATCTGGACTTACTAATAACACAATACAACCCCCAAATAATTTTGTTATAGGAAACTAATTTGAGAAATGAGGAAATCCCTCAACGTTTTGGTAGTTACCGGTTTTTCGGGCACAATTTTTCAAGGGAACATAGACATGGAGGAGTGGCCGTGCTGGTCCACAATTCCATTCCCGCCGAACTACCAAATATTAACAGCAATATTTGTGTTTGCGCCGTTTCAATTGAGACTGCCACAAAATTCACCTTGGCTTCTTTATATTTAGAAAATCCACAGGACATTTCCACCGCAGAACTCCTTGACCTTTCAGGTTAGCTACCCCGCAACACGATATATGGAGGTGACTTTAATGCACATAGCCCGCTGTGGGGTTCGACCCGTCGGACCGCAGGGGAAGGCTGGTAGTGGATTGGATTGAGAATGCACCTCTGTGTGTTCTCAATTCCGGTGACCCCACATTCCTCTCGGGCTCTGGGTCCTTTTCCCATATAGACTTAACGCTTGCTCCTCCCGATTTAGCCCCACAAATATTTTGGGCCACACACAGTCAAACCGAGGGGAGCGATCACTTCCCTATAATTTGGAAGACTAGGTTCCGAATTGCTAAGCCTAAGACTATACCAATTCAAAGGTTTTGTGAGAGCCGAGCGAACTGGGAGAGATTCGGTGAGGTATTAGAACGGGAGTTGGCGAATCGCCCCCCGTCGCAGAACGTTAACAAAGAAGCCGCTCAGTTGACCAGAGCGGTTCAGTCCGCAGCTTCCTCCGGTATCCTCACATCGAGACCATCTTCCAAGTCGCAACCGACTTGGATGAATGGAGAGATATTGGCGCAAATTTGGGTCAAAAATAGGGCTTGGGAACAATTCCAAAGACGACCTACCCTATCAAATTTAATTAATTACCGTAAGAACTCCGCGATAACGAAAAAGGCGATTAAAGAGGCAAAGGAGTGTCGTGGGCGGTATTTGCCGAAAGCATAGACCCCAGCATAAATGTGGTGGATGCATGGAGAAAGGTGAGAAGAATTTCGAGCAACAAGCAGAGCAGTGCTATCACTGGCTTGTGTGTGGATGAAAGAGTTGTTACTGACTCTATGGGAATTGCTGAACAGCTGTCTACAGCCTGGTCAGCATATTCCTCCGATGATTCCTACCGTCCTGACCAAATAGCTGTGAGGAACAGCTGGTCCTTCACAACTTCTTCTGGTAGCATTCGAGAATCAAAATCAATAAACCACCCAATTTCCCTAATTGAGATTAATCAGGCCCTGAATAATTGTAAGGGATCGGCCCCTGGGCACGACAGAATATCATACCTAATGATTAAAAAAGCTCCAGTAGTGCTCAGGGAGAGACTGGCCGACTTATATAATAACATTTTGAGGGTAGGATTCTTCCCGCACGCCTGGAAGAATGCCATTTTGATCCCAATCAAAAAGACAAGTGCAGCGAACGGCTCAGCCCTCACGGCAAAAGACTTACGGCCAATATTCCTCATTTCATGTTTATCTCGTCTGCTGGAGAAAATTCTAGCTCGCAGACTGTCCGTGCACTTTGAGCAGTTACTGCCAGAAGAAATTCACGGATTTAGGAGATTCCGAGGCACATCATCGCTGGAGGCCGATCTTATGCTCTCCTTAGCCCAGCAGAAAATCGTTTATCTGATTTCAGTAGACGTCGAAAAGGCTTATGACCGGGTCCGAAGGGTCGTCGTTGCCAAGCATTTACACACTTGGGGTTTTGACGAGCAGTCCATTAATTTAATTTATGCCTTTTTGTCACATAGAACTTTGCAGGTGAGGGTCAATGGGGTTACGTCGGGCAGACAAAAAATATCCAATATTCTTCCTCAAGGATCCCCCTTGTCGCCGACTCTTTTCATTGCCTACTAATTACGTCCGACTCTGACCACCCGACGGACGAACTGAGAAGAGCTATCACTGCAATAAATATATGGGCATACGACACCGGCTCTATTGTACCCATTGCGAAATCTGAGGCGATTGTTTTTTCGCGGAGAAGAGCCTCAATCCCTGCATCAATAGAGGTAGCTGACCAGCAAATCTAGATCAATACATCCCTGAGGATCTTAGGCATCATATTTACCAAGGATCTAAAATGGAACAAACATACCCAGGCTTCCGTGGAAAAAATCAACAAAATAAACAACGTGATGAGAGCGATAGCGGCAAGGAAACTTGGTGCTCCTGTCCATGCAACAATCAAAATTGCCCGGGTTCTCATAGAGGGAATCACTAACTACGGCATCGTTCTCATCTCATCTACGGCAATCAACAACATCGTCAAGATGCAGACAGCGGTAAACAAAGTACTAAGGACCGCAACAGGTGCCCTCAAATCCACCCCTTGTCGTGCTCTCTGGATCGAGAGTGGCTGTTTTCCGGTGCTTGATAGGGCTGACAAAGCCAGATGTAAGCTTGTGATCAAGAATTGGCTGGAGGCTTAAGTCTAGATTAGGGTAACCTCTCGGATTTTAATGAAACGGTAGGAACGTTCGTCTGGGCTTAGAACGAACGAATATGCAAAAATTTTTTGTCGGAAAGCTCAACTTTCTGAGAAATTCAACTTTGAATTTCTAAAAAAGACGCTTTCACGACTAAAAATTTTCACGTTATTACTGCCGAGTTTCATTAATTTTGCGAACGGAAACCGCACTACACTACACTAAACACTATTTATAGCCGCCTAGTCCATCCTTGCAAGCATAAAAACCCCTGAAAATATAAAAAATTGCGTTATTTTCTTTGTACTTACCTTTATTCCTGATGACATCTCCCTGGAACTGTCTGAAGTTCTGAAGTTTCATTTATTCGCCTTAATGAGAGCATGTTACAATACAGACTTAAAGAACTTAATACAATGGTAATATTCGAAAGCTAACACGTTTGGCTTCCTACACATGTATAGTAATAATTTTCTTACAGACGAGCCAGCTGGTCATATACATTAAACTCATGGCTTACAATACATTAATGCACACTTGCGACCGGTGTGTATATACATTAGTTTTGACTCTATCAGGTCATAAATAAAGCTTACGACACAGGAATACAACTTTACATGTGCGCGACCACTCACATTACACTTTTACATTGCGAGGTCAGCGAGAGTGTATTCTATCACAACAGCGAGGTACAGTCTTGTGCTAAATTTACTTTTAAGGTAATTTCTTCTTATCGTACAAAATGAAAGTACAATTCATTATTGCTATCACATATAGCTATTACCCTACCTAATTGGGTAATTGTAACAAAAATACGGAGAGACTTCTATACATTAATAAATTTAGTTTCTTCTACTTGTTTTTTTTTTTTAACACAAGTTTGGGAGTAATTAATTTCGCATAGTCTTTTTAGAATGGATTTTAGCCTAGGCTTGCTGTTAGCCATCGGTCTAATATCCTACATTACATTCTTGGGGGAAGGAGATAGAGCTCCAAAAATAGATTCCTATTAAACTATTGAGAAGATTATTTAACCTAACATAGGCTATTTAATCTAGTATCACGTGAGCATACAATGGAATTTTCCTTATATTTATTCTTATCGAAAGAAAACTGTAAATATTAGTTATCATCTTCTATTCTGGCTACCTAGAAATGCGGAGTTATAATATTTTGGTACCTGGATATGTTCGCTTTTTTTTTTCCCCTATTTGTCATAGCAAAGGTCTATTAAAAAAAGGATCATGGCTTGTCTCTTTTCGTTCAAAGAGCTCATAACCGCCACCCTATCCATAAAGGTGTTAATCTTGGTAAAAAGGTCCTGTAGCGGAGCACCAAAGAGGCTCTGAGACAGATTAAAGAATTCGGAGATGCCATTACTTGCCCTCTTAGAATTTAAGCTACTATCACCCAGCGAGGGGAATTCAGGTTTTTTACTGTAGGAGATGGAGTTTTTCTGTTTGTTAGCGAGTACATCGCTAAAACTTATGCCTTTTTGGACCATATTCAGGTTTTTAACCAAATTACTGGGTGCAGGGACATTTTTTCTTTTGGAAATTTATTCTATCCTTTCTTTTCTCCTCAAACTTACGGAAACTAGGGCAGCCCTTATAGTTAGAAGGGTGACCCTCTTGTCCACAGATAACACATACCCTCATTGCTTCCCTATTTTATTTTAATGGACATTCTCTGGTGAAGTGTTGCCCTGCACACCTTCTACAAGCTACCGCTCTGCCACAGTTGAATGAATGATGCCCGTATTGCTGGCATCGAAAGCACTGAACCGGTCCCCCGCCTATGACCTTCTCCCAACTAATCTTCTGCTGCAGGAAGCAGTCTCTTTCGAGGATAGGCTCTATAATCTAACTAGGTCGCAGCTTTATCAGGAAATAGTCAAGTTCCCTACCGTTCCTCCTAGAATTTTCCGTAGTAAATCTACTAATTTTTATGGGCAGGAGATTTGGATATTTATTTCGGAATTCTTCTTCCACGTCTTGTGCATCGAATGAGTGATGCAGGCCCTTTAATAAGAGATTAATGGGTTTCTCCTCAGGGAGCGAATACGTGTAGTATTCAAGCCCTACCTGTTTAAGGAACGTTAGTAGTTCCCCCCTAGACTTACTGTTCTCACAATAAATTTTACTTGTACCGGAGTTGAAATTTTTAATATTGGCCTGAATGTTGTTGTTAGTAAGGCATTCAGTTAAAGTTTTGATCTTACAATTTTTAATAATAATGGGAGGACATTTTTGATGAGTTTTACCTATTGTTTTTCCGGGGTGACCCTTTTGTTAGATTTATTTATTTTTTTTGGCTCGGATTTACTAGATGTTTTTTGAGAAAACCAGGTTTTGTCCAAATTCATTATATCTCCGCTTACAATACCAGAGCTACTTCCCTTTCTACTACTTCTTCTCAAAAGAATACTACTATTTAAAAGGTTAGAACTAACATTCGAGTCAATGTTGGTCTCGTCAAGGCCCTCGAGGCTAAATCTGCCGTATCGGTTGCTGCTAACGCCTTCTGCTTCGGTCTGAAGAGGTATCGTCCCTGTTTTAGAAGAGGATTTTGTAATCGGGTTGCCTCTATATACCCTAGTCCATCCTGCCGCTCCTGGTCCATCTCGATGTCAGTCGCACCGCCTCCGGACCCCTCTGCGTCTCCCCTACTGGGATCTTGCGTTTCCTCGTTCCTTCTTTCGCTATACAGTTGGCTAGACCTGTTGCTCCCGTGGGTATTTGAAGATAAGTTTCGGTTCACTTCCAGCAAGGAGGAACATGTGGCACCGGAGTCCCGTTCGAATAGCGGGAACTTAGATTTGGAGGTTATGTCCGCTTGGCATGCGGGCACTATTTTGTTGTAATTAAAACTTGATGTTTTCGGATTATACTCCATATTACGTGCATCGGTCTTTGCTATAGATGCTGATTTATCTGGGACCGCATCAGTGACTGCATCCCTGGTGCTGCTTGCGTTGTGATTCACGTTCCCGGCTTCGACCGCCAAGGAGTCGATTTCAGCTGCGATTGGGGAGATTTTAATCTCCTTAGTCTTATTGGTAACCTCCTTTAATAGGCCGGGACTTATTTTTATCTTGCCTTTAGACTTTAGTTGCTGCTTAGCTTTTTTGCGGCAACGGGACTGATGCCCTACCGCGTCGCCCCAGGTGCCCATGAATTCTTTAGGTTGCTTCAATGCCACTTTGCCGGCCACAGGGGCTGAATTTGCCTTTGGATGAAAAACAAAATAATATAAAATGCTATTTATCCGTCCTCAAAGGGGAATAAAGATGGCGATCTGCATCAGCGAGTCTCCTCCACGGACGTCCGTTCACCAAGCCTGACCGATGCAAACTCTCCCCTCGAACTGTCATCCACATCTCATTCCAGATCTACTCTTCATGGGAACGTTCAGAAAATTACAAATTTTAGAAACTGTGTATTAAGAGGGAACTTTCCTTTTACAAACTGTCTATTAAGAGGGAATTTTCCTTTTACAAACTACCTATTAACTAGGAATTTTCCTTTTACAAACTGTCTATTAAGGGACTATTTCGGTCTAGAACGTAAAAAAATGGTCTTTTTTTGGGAATTTGTTTCTGGGCTCCTTTATTAGATATTTACATGAAATATTTTGTAACACGTTATTACATAAAAAAACTACACAAAAAAATTTTTTTCTTTTTTTTGTCACTCTTCTTCCGAAATGTAGAGGGCGTCAAAGTCTGGTCCTGAAAAAATTCTCTTTCTATGGCGGATAGTTAATCTCATGATTGAGAAGTCTGAAACAAAAAATTCAAAATAGGTCTTTTAAAAGAAGGCTTCTTACACAGTAATACAGCAGAAAATTCGGAAAATCGATGAAAAAAAAAAATGGCGGCATTTTGAAAAAAAAACTTGGAAAATTGACCTCGTTTTTAGTTCTTTTTTCTCGCAAATTTTTTTTTTATATAGAAAATTCTCAAATTTTCTGCTGTATTACTGTGTACGACACTTAAATAAAGATGTACACAAAATTTGGTAATGATCGATTGAGTAGTTTCGGAGATTAACTGTCCGCCGTGTGAAAAAAGTTGATTTTGAGAAAAACGCGTTTAAAGATTTTTTTTGTGAAAAAACATGAATAATTTGTAAAAAATCGAATTATAACCCTTACAATCAGTTAATCTGCTATTCCTGCACCATATAATATGAGATCACTACGTTCGTATTCCTCTTGTTCATCCTGTTGAGCCTGTTTTCGCTTTATACGAGCTTCCTTGGTTGCAGCCTTGGCGGCTTTTTCGGCCATTGCGATGCGCTCTTCGTCCTTTGATATCACATAATCGTATGAACACTTTCCAATTCTGCAGCCCATTGTTTCTAACATCTTCAAAAGTGTCATCCTTCCATCATTGAATATTGAAAGTGAAATATGTACAGCTATGTCAATAATATCATGTCCTACAAACGTGTGTTTGGGTACAATCGCCCAGAGAGTTTTATTATAACTTTCATTGTTATTTTGGGTATACAAAAGAGACTTGTGTATACAAAAGAGACTTATATTTTAGAGAGGGGATCTCGACAGCTGCTCGGGGAGTTACAGCTGCGTAATACAAGTTGACGGCCGAAAATGCTCGCGCGCGCGCTCTCGAAAAACTCGCTCTAGACCGGTTTAGAATTTGAATTTCATTAAAATATTTCAGGACATAATTTTTGAGACTATAAAGAGTCAGAAAATGTAAAAAAAAAAAAAATCGATTCTTTGAAATTTCTAGACCGAAATAGTCCCTTAAGAGGAAATTTTACTTTTACAAACTGCCTATTAACTAGGAATTTTCCTTTTACAAACTGTCTATTAAGAGGGAATTTTCCTTTTACAAACTGCCTATTAACTAGGAATTTTCCTTTTACAAACTGTCTATTAAGAGCGAATTTTCCTTTTACAAACTGTCTATTAGAGGGAATTTTCCTTTTACAAACTGCCTATTAACTAGGAATTTCCC
Source organism: Dysmachus trigonus (assembly GCA_949715965.1). Lineage (NCBI taxonomy): Eukaryota > Metazoa > Arthropoda > Insecta > Diptera > Asilidae > Dysmachus > Dysmachus trigonus. The sequence continues at coordinate 53,458,505 of OX454320.1, forward strand.
TTTTACAAAATGTCTATTAACTAGAATTCCCTCTTAATAAACCGTTTGTAAAATTTGTAATTTTCTGAACGTTCCCATGAAGATTAGAGGTGGAATGAGATGTGGATGACAGTTCCAGGGAGATGTCATCAGGAGTAAAGGTAAGTACAAAGAAAATAACGCAATTTTTTATATTTTCTGGGGTTTTTATGCTTGCAAGGATGGACTAGGAGGCTATAAATAGTGTTTAGTGTAGTGTAGTGCGGTTTCCGTTCGCGAAATTAATGAAACTCGGCAGTAATAACGTGAAAATTTTTAGTCGTGAAAGCGACTTTTTTAGAAATTCAAAGTTAAATTTCTCAGAAAGTTGAGCTTTCCGACATATTCGTTCGTTCTAAGCCCAGACGAACGTTCCTACCGAGTTTCATTAAAATCCGAGAGGTTACCCTAATCTAGACTTGTTCCTGGCTGGAAAGAAAGTAGACATAATAAAGAGTTAACCGTAAAAAAAAAACTGAGCTAAACAAATTTTTTTTTACTTTTTTGAGTATTTGAAAAAAAAATTTTTTTTTTTCTGTTAAAAACATTTTGAACATACTTTTTTCCGTTAAAAAAAATTTTGAAATGTTTTATTTTTTTTCCAAAAGAAAGTAGACATAATAAAGAGTTAACTGTAAAAAAAAAAACTGAGCTAAAACATTTTTTTCTTACTTTTTTTAGTATTTGAAAAAAAAAATTTTTTTCCGTTAAAAAAATTTTGAAGGTACTTTTTCCCGTTAAAAAAATTGTTGAAAAAATTTTTTTTTCCCAAAAGAAAGTAGACATAATAAAGAGTTAACTGTAAAAAAAAAACTGAGCTAAAAAAATTTTTTTTAACTTTTTTTAGTGTTTGAAAAAAAAAAAATTTTTTTCCGTTAAAAAAATTTTGAACATACTTTTTTCCGTTCAAAAAATTTTTTAAATTTTTGATTTTCCAAATTTTCCAAAAGAAAGTAAAGATAATAAAGAGTTAACTGTCAAAAAAAAACTAAGATAAAAATTTTTTTCTTACTTTTTTTAGTGTTTGAAAGAAAAAAAATTTGCTTTTTTCCATTAAAAAAATTTTGAATATACTTTTTTCCGTTAAAAAAAAATTTGCAATTTTTGATTTTTTTTCCAAAAGAAAGTAAACATAATAAAGAGTTAACTGTCAAAAAAAAACTGAGCTAAAAAATTTTTTTCTTACTTTTTTTAGTGCTTGAAAGAAAAAAAACTGTTTTTTTCCGTTAAAAAAATTTTTAAATTTTTGATTTTTTTCCAAAAGAAAGTAAACATAATAAAGAATTAACTGTCAAAAAAAAAACTGAGCTAAAAAATTTTTTTCTTACCTTTTTTTCCGTTAAAAAAATTTTGAACATACTTTTTTCCGTTAAAACAAATTTTGAAATTTTTTATTTTTTTTCCTAAAGAAAGTAGACATAATAAAGAGTTAACTGTCAAAAAAAACTGACCTACAAAATTCTTTTCTTACTTTTTTTAGTGTTTGAAAAAAAAAATTTTTTTTTTCCGTTAAAAATATTTTGAACATACTTTTTTCCGTTAAAAAAATTTTTAAATTGTTTATTTTTTTTCCAAAAGAAAGTAGACATAATAAAGAGTTAACTGTCAAAAAAAGCTGAGCTAAAAAATTGTTTTCTTACATTTTTTAGTGTTTGAAAAAAAAAATTTTTTTTTCCGTTAACAAAATTTTGAACATACTTTCTTCAGTTAAAAAAAATTTTGAAATTTTTATTTTTTTCCAAAAGAAAGTAGACATAATAAAGAGTTAACTGTCAAAAAAAAAACTGAGCTAAAAAAATTTTTTCTTACTTTTTTTAGTATTTGAAAAAAAAAAATTTTTTCCGTTAAAAAAATTTTGAATTTTTTTATGTTTTTTCCAAAAAAAAGTAGACATAATAAAGAGTTAGCTGTCAAAAAAAAACCGAGCTAAAAAATTTTTTTCTTACTTTTTTTAGTTTGAACATACTTTTTTCCGTTAAAAAAAATTTTGAAATTTTTAATTTTTTTTCCAAAAGAAAGTAGACATAATAAAGAGTTAACTGTCATAAAAAAAATGAGCTAAACAATTTTTTTCTTAGTTTTTTTAGTATTTGAAAAAAAAAAAATTTTCCGTTAAAAAAATTTTGAAAATACTTTTTTGCGTTAAAAAAATTTTTTAAATTTTTTATTTTTTTTTCCAAAAGAAAGTAGACATAATAAAGAGTTAACTGTCAAAAAAAGCTGAGCTACAAAATTCTTTTCTTACTTTTTTTAGTGTTTGAACAAAAAAAAATTTTTTTTTCCGTTAAAAATATTTTGAATATACTTTTTTCCGTTAAAAAAAATTTTGAAATTTTTTATTTTTTTTTCCAAAAGAAAGTAGACATAATAAAGAGTTAACTGTCAAAAAAAAACGGAGCTAAAAAATTTTTTTCTTACTTTTTTTAGTGTTTGAAAAAAAAAATTTTTTTTCCGTTAAACAAATTTTGAACATACTTTTTCCGTTAAAAAAAATTTTGAAATTTTTTATTTTTTTTCAAAAGAAAGTAGACATAATAAAGAGTTAACTGTAATAAAAATAATAGTTTAAAAAACTAAAAAACACGCTTTTAGCACGCACTAAAAATTACAAAATAATTCGGACATTTAGTTTGATGACTCAAGAGTTTTCCCTTTGCCAAATCTTCATTGAATCGCAGGTAAACATAAACAATTTCAGTTCGTGATGAACGATAAATAATTACCTATGCGAAATGGTTATAAGTAGGTAATCATCTTTATTGAATATTTACTATGATTTATTATGAAAGAAAGCGTGGAGCGTTTTGTCCAAAAAGAGCAAAGATTACATAAACGCTCCACGCTTTCTTTCATAATAAATCATAATAAATATTCAATAAAGATGATTACCTACTTATATTACCATTTCGCATAGGTAATTATTTATCGTTCATCACGAACTGAAATTGTTTATGCTCACCTGCGATCTAATGAAGATTTGGCAAAGGGAAAACTCTTGAGTCATCAAACTAAAATTCCGAATTATTTTGTAATTTTTATTGCGTGCTAAAAGCGTGTTTTTTAGTTTTTTAAACTATTATTTTTATTTTATACTTTTTTTTCGTATTCCTGACAGCAAACCCTTTCATTTGATATCCATATCATGGGGGTGCATTTCAAATAGCCTGTCCGCCATCTTGGACGTCCGCCATATTGGATTTAAGTCACGTGACTATTCTTTTCGTTTTCCTGACAGCAAACCCTTTCATTTGAAATCCATATCATGGGGGTGGATTTCAAACAGCCAGTCCTCCATCTTGGGGAGGCCGCCATATTGGATTTTTAATGACGTTTCTTAGCTAGTCATGTATTGTCATCAGAACTCAGAGCGTGTGCAAAATTTCATCCTAATCGAAGACCGGGAAGTGGGTCAAATTAAGATTCCAAGATTTTCTTACATACATAGTTAGTTACAAGTGAACCTAATAAAAGCGTGTTAAAAAAAAAACTGAGCTAAAAATTTTTTTTCTTACTTTTTTTAGCATTTGAAAAAAAAATTTTTTTTTTCCGTTAAAAAAATTTAGAACATACTTTTTTCCGTTAAAAAAAATTTTGAAATTTTTTAATTTTTTTCCAAAAGACAGTAGACATAATAAAGAGTTAATTGTCAAAAAAAACTGAGCTACAAAATTCTTTTCTTACTTTTTTTAGTATTTGAAAAAACATTTGTTTTTTTTTTTCCGTTAAAAAAATTTTCAACATACTTTTTTCCGTAAAAAAAAATTTTGAAATTTTTTTCCAAAACAAAGTAGGCATAATAAAGAGTTAACTGTCAAAAAAAAAACTGAGCTAAAAACTTTTTTTCTTACTGTTTTTAGTGTTTGAAAAAAAAATTTTTGTTTTTTCCGTTAAAAATATTTTGAACAAACTTTTTTCCATTAAAAAAAATTTTGAAATTTTTTATTTTTTTTCCAAAAGAAAGTAGACATAATGTAGAGTTAACCATAAAAAAAAAAGTGAGCTAAAAAAATTTTTTCTTACTTTTTTTAGTATTTGAAAAAAAAAAATTTTTTTTTTCCGTTAAAAAAATTTTGAACATACTTTTTTCCGTTAAAAAAAATTTTGAAATTTTTTATTTTTTTTCCAAAAGAAAGTAGACATAATCAAGAGTTAACTGTCAAAAACAAAATTAACTAAAAAATTTTTTTCTTACTTTTTTTAGTGTTTGAAAAAAAAAAAATTTGAACATACTTGTTGAAATGTAAACGATTATTTCTATACGCACATACATATATATGCATTCACAACAAATCTAGATGAACTTGAATAAATGTCTCTCTTCCGCTTTGACTTTACTTCCGATCGGATGTGTTTTGTTTATTCTCCTGCGTTAATTTCTCTGTTCAACAGGTTATGGGCTGGAGCACGCAAAATAAAACAATTATTTCGGTCGTCTTAAAAGATTAATTTGGAGTGCATAGTATAGCCGTGTGAAATTAGATATGTCCAATAATATGGGTGAAAACTCTAAGTTTGAGAAACTCCGCGGCCGAGAAAACTACCAAATTTGGAGCAGACAAGCCAAATCCTATTTGGTCATCAAGGGATTATGGAAAACAGTTACAGTAGAGCTTAAAGTCGACGCGAAAGTCGAAGAAATTGAAAATGACGCTAAGGCATTAGCTGAAATTACGTTTACCATAACCTGTTGAAAAATACATTGCTCCAAGACAAAAAATTCGATAAAGACGATAGTGGTGGCGCACTTTATGCGAAATTGCGCAATAAGAAACAATTTCGTTGTCACATATGCTCCAAAATAGGACATTTCGCCAAAAATTGTCATTTAAAAAATAAAAATAAAGACAAATTTGACAATTTAAAACATGAAAAAAATGAAAACCTTTTGTATGCTGCGATGTTAGCAACAAAACAACATTCATACGATTGGTTTATTGATTCGGGCGCGACTTCGCACATGACTTTAAACGGTAATTTTTTTACCAATAAACGCCACTGTGAGCGAAGTGAAATAACAGTTGCAAACACAGACAAACTAAAAATTGAGTACACCGGCGATATACCTATATCTTTAAACTAGGGCAATTTTGAAACTAAAGCAAAACTAACGGACGTGAAATATGTGCCTAATTTATGTGCGAACTTAATTTCCGTTAGTCATATGGCGAAAATGGGCAATCGTATAGTATTCGAGAGTGACAATTGTAAAATGTTTAATGAAAAGCACGAGTTAATAGCTACCGCTAATCTTAAAAATGACTTGTATCAGCTCAACTATCAAGTGAAGCCGAATAAATGTGAAAAAAAGCATGATAGTTAATAATGACTGCAATATATGACATCGAAGGACGGGCCACATATGTATGTGATGAAAATCTTATTAAAGTAAAAAACTCAACAATCGGGGTGAATTTTAAAGGAACGAAATCAGATTTTTGTAAAACATGCCTAAAAGGCAAGCAAAGTAGGGCACCATTTCGACACAGTGGCAAGCGTGCATCCCGGTTGCTAGAACTAATCCACTCTGATGTTTGTGGACCACTTCCAGTGAAATCCAAATCAGGATCAAAATTCCTTGTTACATTCATTGACGAGTTCAGACACCAGAAAAGTGCGCCCTACACACATGAGCAACATGGAGTTGCATGGAACGCGTGCGATGTATGCTTTCGGATGCTGCACTGGAAAAAAGTTTTTGGGCCGAAGCTTTCAACAGCAGCATATTTAATCAATCGCATACCATGTCGAGACAATAAGCAAATTACACCAATGGAGAACTGGACAGGCGAGAAACCGGACCTGTCATACATCCGAGTCTTTGGATGTGAAGCCATGGTACACATCCCAAAAGAAAAAAGCAACAAACTGGACGCGAAATCAGTGGAGTGCATCATCTTGGGATATAGCGAAGAATCAAAAGCGTATCGACTCTACAACAAATCCACACAAAGAGTACTCGTCAGTCGTGATGTCGTCGCGAAACAAATGAGGTAATCTATAGATCTAATAATGACATTGATGCCGTTTTTCGCCGGTAGAACAAGACGAAATTAGCAATTCAGGGCCTCAGGGGGCAAAGATAGTGAATCGCAAAACGGCACAGACGAACCAGGCTTACCGATGGACGATCGAGATCAAATAGCTGATGATTCAATTGTAACTGAGCATAACTTACATAAGGATCTTGTGGGAACATCGACTTCGATTGAGGCGTCCATCATGGATGGCGACGACAGCGTTTATGATGATCTTGACTCGAGCGACGAGACATACGAGCAAAGTTTACAAGAAATAAGCATCGAAGAAGCACTTAGCCAGCGGCACACTAGTCGAACAGCCAATAGGCCAAAACCCAACTACAAGCCTCCAAAATATACACCCCTATTATTCATTCCGACGGAATTGAAATTCAAAAGCAGAAAACTCGACAATTGCTAAACTTTTAAAATGTTCCAGCCTGCTTTCAAATTTCCTACATTCTGAACGGATTTCAATTCCGTCGGAATGAAGAATAGGGGTGATAGTTTCAAGATTGCAATCGAGCCGCCTAACATTGATCCGGAAACGCCAGAGGAGGCGCTTTCTCGTTCAGAATCGCACTTGTGGAAAAGGGCCATGGAAGATGAATTGGCTGCACTTAAAGCAAATGGAACATGGTCCTTCAGTGAGCTACCCATTGGAAAGACGGCTATAAAAAATAAATGGGTCTTCAAAACAAAGCGAGATGCGAACGGCGACGTCATCAAATATAAAGCTCGCTTGGTAATTAAAGGGTGCTCTCAAAAGTTTGGGATTGATTTCAAGGAGACGTTTGCACCTGTGGTGAGATATAACTCCATTCGTTATCTTATAGCCTTGGCTGCTAAATATAACTTGGATATCGAGCAAATGGACGCTGTCACTGCTTTCTTGAATGGCGACTTGAAGGAGGAAATCTACATGGAGCAGCCAGTGGGCTTCAATGATGAAACAGGGCTAGTATGCAAACTTCAAAAGTCCCTCTATGGTCTCAAACAAGCCAGTCGTGTCTGGAATGAAAAATTGAATGGAGTACTGATTAAACACGGTTTGGAAAGAAGTGAAGCTGACAAATGTGTATATCATCGGGTCAACGGAGCTAAAATGTTATTAGTTGCCATCTACATCGATGATTTCCTCACCATGAACCAGGAGTTGTCAGCGAAGTTTTGTCCAACGAACGACATCGAAAAACAGGAAATGGCTCGACTACCTTATATGCAATTGATTGGAAGTCTATAGTTTGCAGCCCAAGTATCACGACCAGATATCAGTTTCGCCGTTAACCTTCTAAGTAGATACAGCACGAACCCAGGGAAGGCACACTGGGGTGCCGCAAAACGCATCTTACGCTATCTTAAAGGAACTATAAACAAACGTTTGATCTACACAAACACGTCAAGTGAGATTGAGGGTTTTTGTGACGCTGACTGGACTAGTGATTTGGACAAGAGAAGTTCAACAACAGGCTATGCGTGCAAATTTCAAGGAACCGCAATATCGTGGACAACAAAGCGGCAGAAAACAATAGCCTTGTCATCAACCGAATCCGAATTCATGTCAATGGTTTCAGCAATTAAAGAAGCAGTTTGGTTGAAGCGGTTGGAGAATGGCATATTTCCAAAATCATCGAGAACTGTCTTACTGCACTGCGACAACAAGGGAGCAATTGATGTGGCAACAAACAACTCATATTCGGATAGAACTAAGCACGTTGATGTTAAGGGATCGTTCATAAATCAAAAGATTGAACGCGGCCAAATAAAACTAAAATATATCTCTACTAACGAAATGTTGGCCGATTTCCTTACTAAAGCAGTTAATAATTTGAAGCATTCAGATTTTTCGGCTCAGATCGGCCTTACTGACTAAATTTTTATTATTGAATTGTAAAACTATAAATTCGTTTAGAAATATCGCGTTCAGGGAAGGTGTTCAAATGTAAACGCTTATTTCTATACACACATACATATATATGCATTCACACAAATCTAGATGCACTTGAATAAATGTCTCTCTTCCGCTTTGACTTTACTTCCGATCGGATGTGTTTTGTTTATTCTCCTGCGTTAATTTCTCTGTTCAACAATACTTTTTTCCGTTAAAAAAAATGTTGAAATTTTTTATTTTTTTTCTAAAAGAAAGTAGACATAATAAAGAGTTAACTGTCAAAAAAAAACTGCGGTAAACAATTTTTTTCTTATATTTTTTAGTGTTTGAACAAAAAAAAATTTTTTTTTTCCGTTAAAAAAATTTTGAACATACTTTTTTCCGTAAAAAAAAATTTTGGAATTTTTTATTTTTTTCCCAAAAGAAAGTAGACATAATAAAGAGTTAACTGTCAAAAAAAAACTGAGCTAAAAAAATTTTTTCTTACTTTTTTTAGTATTTGAAAAAAAAAAAAATTTTTTTCGTTAAAAAAAATTTGAACATACTTTTTTCCTTTAAAAAAAATTTTGAAAATTTTTTATTTTTTTTCCAAAAGAAAGTCGACATAATAAAGAGTTAACTGTCAAAAAAAAACTGAGCTAAAAAATTGTTTTCTAACTTTTTTTAGTATTTGAAAAGAAAATTTTTTTTTTCCGTTAAAAGAATTTTGAACATACCTTTTTCCGTTAAAACAAATTTGGAATTTTTTTTTTTTTTTTCCAAAAGAAAGTAGACATAATAAAGAGCTAACTGTCAAAAAACAACTGAGCTAAACAATTTTTTTCTTACTTTTTTTAGTATTTGAAAAAAAATTTTTTTTTTTCCGTTAAAAAAAATTTGAACATACTTTTTTCCTTTAAAAAAAATTTTGAAAATTTTTTATTTTTTTTCCAAAAGAAAGTAGACATAATAAAGAGTTAACTGTCAAAAAAAAAAAACTGAGCTAAAAAATTTGTTTCTAACTTTTTTAGTATTTAAAAAAAAAAATTTTTTTTTTCCGTTAAAAAAATTTTGAACATACTTTTTCCCATTAAAAAAAATTTTAATTTTTAATTTTTTTTTTCCGAAAGAAAGTAGACATGACAAAAAGTTAACTGTCAAAAAAAACTGTGCTAAAAAAATGTTCTCTTATTTTTTTTAGTATTTGAAAAAAAAAAAAAACTTTTTTCCGTTAAAAAAATTTTGAACATACTTTTTTCCTTTAAAAAAAATTTTGAAATTTTTGAATTTTGAAACTGTTAAAAAAAAACTGAGCTAAAAAATTGTTTTCTTACTTTTTTTAGTGCTTGAAAGAAAAAACACTGTTTTTTCCCGTTAAAAAAATTTTGAACATACTTTTTTCCGTTAAAAAAATTTTGAAATTTTTGATTTTTTTTCCTAAAGAAAGTAAACATAATAAAGAGTTAACTGTCGAAAAAAAAACTGAGCTAAAAAATTTTTTTCTTACTTTTTTTAGTGCTTGAAAGAAAAAAAATTGTTTTTTTCCGTTAAAAAAATTGTGAACAAACTTTTTTCCGTTAAAAAAAATTTTGAAATTTTTGATTTTTTTTCCAAAAGAAAGTAAACGTAATAAAGAGTTAACTGTCAAAAAAAAACTGAGCTAAAAAATTTTTTTCTTACTTTTTTTAGTGCTTGAAAGAAAAAAAATTGTTTTTTTCCGCTAAAAAAATGTTGAACATACTTTTTTCCGTTACAAAAAAATTTTCAAATTTTTGATTTTTTTTTCCAAAAGAGTTAACTGTCAAAAAAAAACTGAGCTAAAAAATTTTTTTCTTACTTTTTTTAGTGCTTGAAAGAAAAAAAATTGTTTTTTCCGTTAAACAAATTTTGAACATACTTTTTTCCGTTACAAAAAATTTTTAAATTTTTGATTTTTCTTCCAAAAGAAAGTAAACATAATAAAGAGTTAACTGTCAAAAAAAAAACTGAGCTAAACAATTTTTTTCTTACTTTTTTTAGTGGTTGAAAAAAAAATTGTTTTTTTCCGTTAAAAAATTTTTGAACATACTTTTTTCCTTTAAAAAAAATTTTGAAATTTTTGATTTTTTTTCCAAAAGAAAGTAAACATAATTAAGAGTTAACTGTCAAAAAAAAACTGAGCTGAAAAATTTTTTTCTTACTTTTTTTAGTGTTTCAATACTAAAAATTGTTTTTTTCCGTTAAAAAAAATTTTGAACATACTTTTTTCCGTTAAAAAAATTTTGAAATTTTTGATTTTTTTTCCTAAAGAAAGTAAACATAATAAAGAGTTAACTGTCGAAAAAAAAACTGAGCTAAAAAATTTTTTTCTTACTTTTTTTAGTGCTTGAAAGAAAAAAAATTGTTTTTTTCCGTTAAAAAAATTGTGAACAAACTTTTTTCCGTTAAAAAAAATTTTGAAATTTTTGATTTTTTTTCCAAAAGAAAGTAAACGTAATAAAGAGTTAACTGTCAAAAAAAAACTGAGCTAAAAAATTTTTTTCTTACTTTTTTTAGTGCTTGAAAGAAAAAAAATTGTTTTTTTCCGCTAAAAAAATTTTGAACATACTTTTTTCCGTTACAAAAAATTTTCAAATTTTTGATTTTTTTTTCCAAAAGAGTTAACTGTCAAAAAAAAACTGAGCTAAAAAATTTTTTTCTTACTTTTTTTAGTGCTTGAAAGAAAAAAAATTGTTTTTTTCCGTTAAACAAATTTTGAACATACTTTTTTCCGTTACAAAAAATTTTTAAATTTTTGATTTTTCTTCCAAAAGAAAGTAACCAGAATAAAGAGTTAACTGTCAAAAAAAAAACTGAGCTAAACAATTTTTTTCTTACTTTTTTTAGTGGTTGAAAAAAAAATTGTTTTTTTCCGTTAAAAAATTTTTGAACATACTTTTTTCCTTTAAAAAAAATTTTGAAATTTTTGATTTTTGTTCCAAAAGAAAGTAAACATAATTAAGAGTTAACTGTCAAAAAAAAACTGAGCTGAAAAATTTTTTTCTTACTTTTTTTAGTGTTTCAATACTAAAAATTGTTTTCTTCCGTTAAAAAAAATTTTGAACATACTTTTTTCCGTTAAAAAAAATTTTGAAATTTTTGATTTTTTTTCCAAAAGAAAATAAACATAATAAAGAGTTAACTGTCAAAAAAAAACTGAGCTAAAAAATTGTTTTCTTACTTTTTTTAGTGTTTGAAAACAAAAAATTTTTTTTCCGTTAGAAAAAATTTTGAACATTCTTTTTTCCGTTAAAAAAAATTTTGAAATTTTTGATTTTTTTTTCCAAAAGAAAGTAAACATAATAAAGAGTTAACTGTCAAAAAAAAAAAAATTAGTTAAAAAATTTTTTTCATACTTTTTTTAGTGCTTGAAAGAAAAAAAACTGTTTTTTCCCGTTAAACAAATTTTGAACATACTTTTTTCCGTTAAAACAAATTTTGGAATTTTTTTCCAGAAGAAAGTAGACATAATAAAGAGTTAACTGTCAAAAAAAAACCGAGCTTCCTTTAAAAAAAATTTGGAAATTTTTTTCCAAAAAGATTTAACTGCCAAAAAAAACTGAGCCAAAAAATTGTTTTCTTAATTTTTTTAATATTTGAAAAAAAAAACTTTTTTTCTTTTCCCTTAAAAAAATGTTGAAAATTTTTTTTTTTTCGTTAAATAAAAGTTTGAAATTTTTTATTTTTTTTTCCAAAAAAAGTAGACCTAATAAAGAGTTAACTGTCAAAAAAAACTGAGCCAAAAAAATATCTTCATAGTTTTTTTAATATTTGAAAAAAAAAAAAAATTTTTTTTCGTTAAAACAATTTTGTAAATTTTTTTCCATTAAAAAAAATTTGAAAATTTTTTATTTTTTTTCCAATAAAAAGTAGACATAATAAAGAGTTAACTGTAAAAAAAAAAACTGGGCCAAAAAATTTTTTTCTTACTTTTTTTAATATTTGAAAAAAAAAAAAATTCCATTAAAAAAATTTTGTAAATTTTTTTTTCCGTTAAAAACAATTTTGAAATTTTTTATTTTTTTTCCAAAAAAAAGTAGACATAATAAAGAGTTAACTGCAAAAAAAAAACTGAGTCAAAAAATTTGTTTCTTACTTTTTTTAATATTTGAAAAAAAAAATTTTTTTCCGTTGAACAAATTTTGAAAATTTTATTTCCCGTTAAAAAAAATTTTGAAATTTTTTATTTTTTTTTTCAAAAAAAGTAGACATAATAAAGAGTTAACTGCAAAAAAAAAAACTGAGCCAAAAATTTTTTTCTTACGTTTTTTAATATTTAAAAAAAAAAAAATGTTTTTTTTCCGTTAAAACAATTTTGAAAATTTTTTTTCATTTAAAACAAAGTTTGAAATTTTTTTTTTTTTTCCAAATAAAAGTAGACACAATAAAGAGTTAACTGCCAAAAAAAAAAAACTGAGCCGAAAAATTTTTTTAGGTAACACCCATTTTGAGGGCTTTGACATAGTACTAACTAACCGTAACTAGATGAGATGTAGGTTGTTGTGGCTGTCCAAAGACACACTTAGGCCATTACAGGCCCATTGTGATACTATTTTTTTGTGACCAGGGTTTCTCGTGGGAATCGAACCCACAACCTCTAGCGTCTTGCTGGCTCGCAGTGAGCACGTCGCGTTACCAACCGGGCTATTGAGGCCCCCGTAACTAATAGCAAAAAGAAATACATCTTCCTTGTGGTAGACGGATTCACTAAGTTGAAAGTTCGTTAAACTTTATGCAGTTGCTGGCAATACAACGAAGGAGGTTATCCTCTGTTTAGATTCTTATTTTCAGTCATACAGTCGAACGTCTATGATTGTTTCTGACCGTGCCACTTGTTTCATATCTAGATATTTCTGTGACTGTGTCTTGTAGTACAGCATAAGTCATTTCGTTAGATGCAAGTATAATTCAGTTTCGATAATTACTGATGTTCAAATGAAAAGTAAATTGTATAATTTTAAATAATAATGATTGCAGAAATCAGTATGTGATGTAGTTTTACTTAGTTTTACATAAATGGAATTTATTACAACGCAATGGCGTTCCTTCATTGCTATTGTATTCAGCTTATCATCTAGTTTATTAATTTGTTTATAAACATTAAATTAAGAGAAACACTGTTATTTTGTTAGTGTTAAAGGCAATGACTGCATAGAATGATTTAATCGGGTCGATTAAATTGTCAGGATGGTCGAGATGTAAGAAGTCACTTCATTTGGATGAGATAAAATATTTAGTTTGACAAGCAAAATGTACGTGTGGTCAGAGATTACCACCTTTCGTGACAACAGGCACAATCAACACAGATGTATACGTTAAGGAGTATCTTCAGAAGCGTCTTCTTCCATTCTTTAAAAAGCATGATGCATCAGATTTCTTTTGGCTGGATTTAGCAACTTGTCTCTACAGCAGGAAAGCGAGAGATTTCTACGATAAACAATTCATATCCGTAGTACCAAAATAAGCGAATGCACCAAATTGTCCAGAACTAAGGCAATCGGAAAATATTGGGCTAATATTAAAAGAGAACTCAAAAAAACGAAGAAACACACCTATACCATAGACACTTTTAAAAGGCAGTATAAAAGAGCATCCGACACGTTTGATACCATCTCTGTACAAAACGTAAAGCGTAAAACAACAAGTTCACTAATATTGCAGCACGTAGTAATTATTGCATGTCGGTTGTAAATAATTTAGATGATTAAATAATAGAATAATTAATATTATTTGATTAAAAAATAATGGCAACCGCTCCTGTATTTTTATCTTTTTTTTCTACGCATCGCAGCAGCCCCAAACTGATCTCAAAAAATTACTATTTCGAAGCCCTTTCCAAAAAGGTCACACACTACCCCTATCCCCAACCCCTTGGCCACAATCCCCCCTGCAAGTTGAAAAAATTAACTTTTATTTTACGATTTTTCATCTTTCGCCCCACTTTTCTCCGAAATTCATGTTATTAACATACCTACTTTTTATTTTTTTTAAGTTGCCTATCTAATTACCTTTCCAAAAAGGTGCAACATGCCCAGGTAGAAAGGGGTTGCAAAAGTCTTGAAATTAAAATATCCTCACAGGTACCTAGTTACTTTATTGCACCATAATGGAAAAAGTCGTTAAGTAAACAATTTTTATGACAGCAATTTCGGAAATGTTTGTTTAGGAAACACAGGTAATACATTTTTATTATTTCAGCAAAACAGTAATAAAATAATAAATGTAATTTCGTTAAACAGCGTTATGAGTTTATTATATCCAGTATTGACTCCTAAGTATCCTGACGCTCCGTTTCTAATACCTCCTATGAATTATGGTATAAAAATGGGTAAGTTTGAAAGGACATTGACCACAGTTGAAGAAGCAAGTGATAACAACGGGTGTTTAATAGAAAAATTAAGATAAAATGGCAGAATTCAGTGTTGAAGAGTATGCCTATATAATTTACGTGTACGGTTTAGTAGAGGGAAATGATAGTGAGGCCGTACGAGAATACCAAAGGGAATTCTCGAATCGGAATGTACCCGACAGAACAGTATTTTCAAGGACTTTCAGAAGGTTAAAAGAAACCGGAAGTGTAACCGCCCCCAGAGCAAAAACGCGATCAGGAACATCGGTCGATTCAGCAGACACCGACCAACAAATCCTCAACATCGTCAGGAACAGCCCTGAAATAAGCATCAGGCAGGTCGCACGACGGTTAAGATTGTCTTCAGGGAGAGTTTGGACCGTTATGAACCGAGAGGGACTACATCCATACCACCATATCCCGGTCAAAGCACTACAAGATGGAGATTCCGAAAGACGATTGGAATTCTTCACTTGACTGCTCGAGTCTGACGTCGAAAACAGAAGGTTTCTAGACCGAATTATGTGGACGGATGAATCACAATTCACCCGGGATGGCATCACAAACTTCCAGAACCTCCATACCTGGTCAGATGTGAACTCACATAGGACAAGGTGTCGGTCCTTCCAGCAAAGATTTAGTGTCAATGTCTGTGCTGGCATCATCGGCAACCAGTTGATAGGACCCTTCATCTTGCCCCAAGTGCTGAATAGTCAGCTATATTCGGACTTTTTGGAGACTACCCTTCCGGATCTGTTGGAGGAAATCCCCCTGGCCACTAGAAGCGCAATGTATTTACAGCACGATTGAGCACCTGCGCATACTGAGAACATTGTTAGGGCAAGGTTGGATGAACATAACCCAGAGCGCTGGATTGGACGAGGTGGACCGATTCCTTGGCCTGCTAGGTCACCGGACCTTACCCCACTGGATTTTTTCTTATGGGGAATGATGAAAGATGAAGTTTACTCAAGACCAATCAACACCAGAGAAGAATTAGTTACCAGGATTGGGGCTGCAGCCACGAAAATACGGGAGAGACTGGCTACCATAGAGCTCAAACGCAAAATAAAACGAAGGCTACTTGCATGCATCGAAACTGGCGGAGAACATTTTGAACAGCTTTTGTAGGACATAAGTTTTAATTGTAATTAGTTTTTAAGCGAACAAAATGTAATTTTTTGTTAACTTAAGTATAATTCCTTAAAAATTCGAAATGTCATGATATTCTGTAAAAGGATTTTTGTAAATAAATTTTCGTATCCTTTTCCTACCTGGACATATTACACCTTTTTGGAAAGGTAATTAGATAGGCAACTTAAAAAAAATAAAAAGTAGATATGTTAATAACATGAATTTCGGGGAAAAGGGGGGCGAAATGTGAAAAATCGTGAAATAAAAGCTAATTTTTTCAACTTCCAGCGTGGATTTTGGCCAAGGGATTGGGGATAGGGGGTGTTGACCGTTTTTGAAAGGGATTCGAAATAGTAATTTTTTGACATCGGTTTGGGGCCGCTGCGATGCGTAGAAAAAAAGATAAAAATATAAGAGCGGTTCCCATATAAGGCAAAATCCTGATTTACGAATCACCCTGTAACTGCCAAATGGTGCGAGATGCACCAACCCCCCACCCATACGATTTTTTGCTTGTCTCGGTCTAACCTTTCAACTCTTGCAATATTTCCCTCCCACCTCCGAACACCCTGTATAGTCAATTTCAATCAATACGAAACTTCCAAGTATCCTCCCCCGTCTTGGCCATTCCCCCAAAGTTATGAAAAAGCAGCTATAAATAGTACTATTTTAATGCATTAGCGCTTCTAGAAAATGTCTGAGCTAAATTTTTTATTTTACAATACAGATAATGCATTTAGACAACCAATCAAACATAAATACCCTCCTCCCCCCACCATACCCCCTCCCCCTTGAAATTTCTAGTTCTTCCTGCCAAAACATTTAGGCCGAAAACCGACCTTATTGTCCCTGCTCCTTTGGTTATTAAGCTTTGCGGTAAAATGAATGGTCTTATTAAATGGTTGTCTATGATACCAACGCAAACATTAACTCTGATTGTATGCTGGAATGAGGTAGCTCTGGTCCTATGTGGGACAGTATCCGAACAGGTATGGAGGTTGTGGAAGTTTCTGATACGATCCCTGGTGAATTGCGATTCATTTGTCTACAAAATTCGCCTTGTTCTCTACGTCTCATTCGAGTAGCCAAGTGCGGAACTTCAATCTTCTCTTGGAGTATCATTCCAACAGTCCTTGGACTGGATACGGTGATACGGAAGAAATCCTTCTCGATAAATAACCCTCCAAACTTTAGTTGGAGACACTCCTTATAGTCTTGCAACTCATTTTGTGTTCATTTGAGAGTTTTTTCTGACGAGGGTAATTAATTGCTGCTCGACATCAATAGAATCTTTCAATGTTCCAGATCGCGATTTCCTCCTGTTTGAAGTTACAATTCCGGTTTCTCTTAACCTCCAGAAAGTCCCCGAAAATACCTCTCTTTGAGGTACAGGTCGATTAGGGAATCTTCTCTGGCATTCCTGTAGAGTTTTCCTTTCGTTTCTGTCTACCAGAGCTTAAATGGAAATTACATCCGAGTGTTCCACAAAAGTAAATTCAGACATTTTTAAATAATTTTAGCTTAGGAACATACATAGTTATCAATATCTTTTTCGATTATGACCGATATTCTTTCTGACTGACCCTCTTTTGTAACAAAATTTCCATCAGGTATTAGTAATAAAGTGTTAGGATACTTGGGTGGGAACACTGGCTGACACAAGTTAATAACGACCATAAATTGAATGACACAAACTTTTGAGAACTTGTTTGCACCAGTAATTAAAATTAATTACCTGGGTGCCCTAAAAAAACATTTTCTAACATTTTGTTTATTTTGCGAATTTCTTAACTACAATGCAATAAAATAAAAAAGTATTTTGCTTACAATGTGACTTCAATTGGCATTGGGGTTTTAAATATTATATTTATAACACTGAAAATAAACAAAATAAGCAATTTTCAAAACTGACTCATATTTGTTGTCTTATAGCCCATTACAAAAAAAAAAAGGGGGGGAGAAGATAGTGCAATACATTTTCATACACTGATAAAGTAAATATAATAAATAATATAGCGAACGTGGTAAGGAACGGGTCTTCCTTCCTCTTTTTTACCTGGACATATCGCAAATTGCTGGAAAGGTAATAAGATGAGCAATTTATTAAAAATAAAAAAACAGTTACATGATTTTCGGGGAAAATGTAGGGAAATCCTTTAGGAAATTGCTAAATATTTGTTCAGTTTCGCAAGTGACTGTACCTACAGTAGTAGGAGTTAGATCAACATAGTTGACATTTTTGGATAACACATTGGAATATTAGTTTTCTGGTGTGAGTTTGATGTCACTGCGTTGAGTAGATCAAAAGATAAAAATAACACAATGATGGGCATACAATGAAAATTTCGAATTTATGAATCACCCTGTACCTAACTCCCAAACGGTTGGGATTACCCCCCTCTCCTGTCATACAATTTTGCTAGAAGAGATCCTTCACCCCATTATTTTGGAATGCGCTATGTGAAACACCCTACATATAGGGATTTTATCAATTATTTTTATAGAAAACTGTCTTTTTTCTGGAATGGCCGACCAAAGAATGACTTTTTTGGGTACATCGTTTTATAAAATTCAAACGATGCATCGGCTACAGCCTCTTTAGCAGCTTTTTTTAATGCCATGTACTCTGATTCTGTCGATGACAACCATGACAGTCCTTTGTTTCCTTGAAGGCGTATCTTGTGAATAAACGTCTGTCATCTAGGTTCCCGGTCCAATCGCCATCAACGTAGCCCTTCAGTTTGTTTGGGTTCGTGTAAATAGTTATACTGAGGTGCCCCTTAGTTTTTCTTCTTTCGAACTTTATCCTGAAACAGCGTTTAAACTCTCCGAGGTCCTTTGCTTCAAAATGCTTTTCAGGTACCATCCGAATTTTGTCCAGGCTCTGTGAAAAAACTGAATCATCATCTACATATACTATAATTAGATTTAGCATACCAGCAGGAACCTGCTTTTGATGGAACGGCTCCGAAATTTCGAATTTCAATCGTACGGTCAGCCCGATCAGCCAGTCATACAGAGTGTCCAAAAGCATCCGCCCATCCCTTCTAAATTGGCCAAAAACTTCTTTTTTGCCAAGGCGGCAAGGAGGTGGAGGTGATAAAGTCCCCATTTAAACCCAACATGCACAAGTTATGACGTAGAGTGTGAATTCCCTGTAAAGTTTTGCAATTCCAGAGTTAAAGGTCAACTTCTGGTTTGAACAATTTCAAAGGTCATTTAGGGGGTGAAAGTGTTATTTTTTTGAAAAATGTTTCGAATGAAAGTTGTGTATTTGTCATAGTGAAATCCGAATTCGAGGTCAAAATATACCCATTCAATTTAAAAAAAGATACTTCTGGTGTAAATAACGCACTTCCGGTCAAGACCGGAAGCTGCAAATAGCACCAATCGATAGAGCGTACCCACTTTACTTAAATGAAGCAATCGCTTTGTCGAAAAAAATAATTTATGGCCGATTTAGAAAGGGTGGAAGGATGGTTTTCGACACCCTGTGTATGCTATGGTTTCCGAAACACTTTGATGTGATACATTTAGGTATAATTTTTACCTCTAGTATATAACTACGGGGGCCCAACCTTCTACGGCATATTAGAGGGGAAAAGACGTAGGTATACTTTAGCCAACTTTTCACTTATCACCCCTATATTTTCTACCTCGGTATTTGTGGGCTGCTATAGCGTTCTGGCTTCGACCGTCAGTGTTTTTTTCTGCAATTTTCACGCTCAAGGTCTAAGGTAATGGCAACTCGTCGCGGGATTCTATAGCGCATCGAATATTTTCGAAGGTCGTCTTTGATCATGATGTCCATATCACGCAACTTGCCGGCTGCTTCAAAAAATCGCTTTGTGTGTTCATGGATGTCTTCACCTTCCTGCATCTTCTACAGCATAAGTTGCTTGCGCAGAGCCTCTCGATTCGTAAATACTTTCTACTATTTGGATCAGGGGCGTAGCTACCGCCGTATCAGCCCTATCAATTATATGGGGTCCCCGGGCTTCAGGGGCCCCGACGTACACATCTTATTTGAAGAATCTAGGAGGAAAAAATTCATTTATGCTTATAGTAAGTTTTAATAATTTAGTTTAATTACAATTAGTGCTCCTGACGATAATACAATGAATATTTTTTTTTAATTATGAAAAGGTTAAGAGAAATTATAAACTCGAAATATTGAATTTTGTAAAGAAATTAATGATCACTAAAATTAACATTCTTAGTAGAAAACCTAAAAGTTACTTTAAATTGGGTAAAAAGTATTTTTGGTTTTGAATAATATTGTAAAAAAACATTATATGCTATGGTTACTATATGATAAATACACATTTCCTGTTCAATGACATAAACTATGGTGAAAAAAATTCTTAAAACCCCTGTGTAGGCAAGAATAGGCAGCCGATTTTTTTATGTTCTACTAAAGGAAAGCTTAAACATTAACGCAAAACTAATTGGTATTTCATATTTCATCATATAGTTAAGATTTGTCTTATAAAAGAAAACGATTAATAAAAAATCATTTCACACATTCAAAAGAACTTAAAACATTAATTTAGCTCAACCATAAAATATATTCAACATGATATAGATACTAAATATATAAATAAGAGACAAGTATTTTTTTTTATCTGCGGATACACACATTTAGGGGGTGAAAACCACCCCTAAAGTTTACCCCCAAAAACAGTTTTTCCTAAATATTTCAAGTTCTAATGAATTTTTTTGAATGAAACAAAGTGGAAATGATGTCTTATAAATATACATACTAATCTTTTTTAAGTAATCCGGTTCCCGGGGGTGGCAAGCCTTATTTTTTATTGCAGAAAAACGTTTTTGTTTATATTTTTGCGTCACAAAAATAACAGTTTTAGTTAAAAATTATTGAAAAATATTTTTTTACATACAATTTTGAAAAATAAAGTTGACCTTTTCTTGCGTTTTCGTAAAAAAAGTTCCTCAAGGGGGTAAACAACCCTTAGCAATAATACGTAAATGAGGTATATTCTTTCATGCATCAGTTTTTTTTTGTGAAAACCAGTATTAAAGGGTTTTTGGAGTCGCTGATTACTATTCTGATGTTAAATTTGAAAAAAATGTTAAATGACGTGTCAAACATGGCGGACAAACTTTTGAAAAATACATCAATTTGTATAAAGAAAAATAATAAATAAAAGTACCCCCTAAATGTGCGTATCCGCACATAAAAAAAAATACGTGTCTCATATTTTTCGATACTCTATAACATATTTAAATTTCACAAAAATCGGCGAGACACACCTGAGAACGTTTCCTTGTTAGTAATCTTTTGAATAGGCTGAGCAAAATAAGAAATCAAAATTCATTCCATGATTTGTTAAAGAACTCTAGACATCTAGCAAAAGAGTGGGGGGTAAAAACTGTTTTCAAAAATAAAAGACGGAAGACAACGGAACATTTTTTTGTTGAGTTATCAGAAGAAGAGAGAAGTTCAGACCCGGAATCGTACTTCAAAAGCTATGTGTACTATGGCTGCTTAGATATATTAATTTCTCAAACTAAACAAAGATTTCAGTGTGATCTGAGCTATACGTTCGAAATGTTACAACCAGAGAAACTCTTATCGTTTTCAAACGAAGTAATAAAACACGAAGCCGGATAACTGACTGCTAAGTATAGTAAAGACATGTCAGTTGATCTGTATGAACAATTAATTGCTTTTTAAACATGCTTAAAATCTGAAATTTAGAAAATTCATTTCATTAAGGAACTCGCACAATTATTACTGACAAAATTCAATAGCCTTGCATCCAGTTTTCCTGAGGTCATAACAGCTTTTCGAAATTAAAAGTGATCAAAAATTATCTTAGGACATCTATGGGCCAAGAACGGCTCTCGTACTTGTCAGTACTGTCTATAGAGCAGAAAATCTAAATCCTAAACTAAAATCCTCTTCAGCTACGGATGATCATAAATAAGTTTACGGGAAAAAAGGCGAGAAGAGTTTATATACAATAATTGTTTTTTATTGTATATATGTTTTGCTAACTTGGCTCCTAGGAGCATTAATTGTAAGTAATTATAATCAATATATATTTATTTTATGCAATGCGCGCGTTTCTTTTGTGAAAAATCTTTACCCTACATTTACACTTCACCGCAGTTGGGTAGAAGGGCCCCCCGATAAATTTTGATACAGGGCCTGTCTAGGGCAAGCTACGCCACTGATCTGGATGCAAAATAGTTCGCCCACTGAGTTCAAAACTACAGCACTAAATTTTAATGATATGTTAAACTGATATTGATTAAGTATTTTGTTTATTTAACTTAAACTGCTTTTTGGATTTTTTGCTTACTTAATCCTTAACAGTGTTACATATCCTCCAGTGTTACACATAGACTTCCATTTGGATCTTCAACGTGTCATAGTTATCCTTGTGTAACGCCTCGAGTTGATCCGTACTACCATAATTAATTTTAAAGATGTTTTTTTTTTTAATTCGGTGCAAACCCACCGTAACCTAAAAACGTGCGTTCTTGTCTGGACTCATAATCTGCTTTTAACATATTACTTTATAATTATATTTCTCACTTTAATTAAAAAGCAACACTTATGCTTGGAAATGTCGCAGTAACAAGAATTGGCAAGAACAAAATAGACATTGAACTTCTAGTACAGTCAAATTAGACAAAAAATTACCAAACGTCAGAAAAATTCCAGTGGAGTTGAAAATTTGTACAGATGCTTGGCGCTTTTTTTACGTGTTATCCCCAGCAGGTATAATCCACAATTAGATCTGATTAAATAATGGATTTGTATTGATTAAAAGGAAAATAGTGTTATGGTTAGTTATGAAACAAGAATTATTGATTTAAAAAGAAAAAAACATAGTACCGTACCGTCACGGGACGGTAGACAGAAGTGAAAACTTTAACTAATAAAATTGGAAAATAATAAAATTTAATTAATAAACTATTCAAATTAAAAAGTTTCGACAGTTCTATTTTTTTAATATTAAATCAACCATTAAAATTCTTTAATTGTAGAATTGTAGAAGTATAATTATTAAGAAAAATAAGACAGTTCATAAACAGACTTCTAATTGCCATAACAATGAGAAATGCATCCTTTTGATTTGATTTGATTTGTTGTGGGGGGAAGCAAAGCACCCCGAACTCTCAGACTTCAAGTCCATTGCGCTCAAAACCCCCGCTCTATCTGAACTTCCCCGTTGTCCTAATGTACCGGAGAATCTCAAACAGAGATCGAGAATCGAAATCCTCCATCCTCATGACATCGGCGCCAAACGCGTCCCTACGTGCACGAGAGAACGCAGGACAGTCACAGAGGAAATGCTCTGTGCTGTCCTCCTCCTCCCCACACGAGGAGCACGCAGGGCCGTCGATGATTCCCAGGGTATTCAAGTGTTTGCCAAGTGTATTATGCCCTGTAATTGTCCCTACTAGAGCCCTGCAATCTTTCCTACCTAAGCTAAGTAAGAATTTCGCAGTATTCTTGTTCGGACTACCTATAAAGTACTTGGTACGTCTGCAGGTACTTAGGCTTCACCATCTGTCTCCGTGAACTAAGTCAACGTGTCGAGTTATCCAGTTCTTCAACGCCGCAGAGCTAATACCAATAATGGGCTCTGGACCTATGGGGTGGGAGTTAGCGCCTTCCCTCGCTAGGGAATCTGAAGACTCGTTGCCTTCTACTCCCTGGTGGCCAGGGACCCATATAAGAATGACTTGATTGCACTTTGCAACCGAATTCAGTCGTTTCTTACAATCTCTGACTATTTTTGTCCGAGTATTGGGATTAAGAAGAGTGGCAAGAGCAGCCTTACTGTCGCTGCAGATACCTATTCTTCTACCTTGCCATCTCTGGGCAATTATCCAGTTGGCCACTTCTAGAATGGCAAAAACTTCAGCTTGGAAGACCGTCGCCATGTTTCCAAGTGAGTAACTGTATTTGATCTCCTCGTTCAAAAACCATCCAGCGCCCGTACCGTTTACGGTCTTCGAGCCGTCTGTATAGAAGATGTCGTTGAGTCCATTCAGTATTTTGTTTGGATCTGCCCATTCCTCCCTTTTTGGGAAGAGAATTTGAAATCTTCTTCCGAACATTAATATTGGGGTCATATCGTCCGCCGGCATATTGAATAAAATGCACTTTTCTTCAAGCCTTTGTGATATAACACCATGTCCGATAGCATGTTTACCGTGCCAAAGTCCGCACTTCTTTAGGCGGCACACGGTCTTCATTGCTTCTTCTTGGATAGCAATGTCCAAGGGTTGCATGTTAAGCATCGCGTTGAGAGCTGCACCAGGTGTCGAGCTAAAAGCTCCTGTTATCCCTATGCAGACCTCTCTCTGTACTCTGTCAAGAACAGAACGAGTCGATTTTATCTCCGTTCTGTTCCACCAGACCACTGACGCATAAGTAATGATGGGCCTAATGATGGCTATGTACATCCAGTGTACCACAGCGGGTTTTATACCCCATGTCTTCCCAAAGACTCTTCTGCATTGCCAAAAGGCATTTAATGCCCGAGATACTTTGTGTTCGACATGAGCCTTCCAAGTCAGTTTGCTGTCTAGAGTCACCCCTAGGTATTTAACTTCCTTGGAGAGTTGAATGGTTTCACCCTTCAGAATTGGAAGCTTGACATTATCCAGGTTTCTCTTCCTAGTGAACAGCACAAGTGTTGTCTTTCTAGGATTCATTGATAAACCATGCCTCTCACACCAGTTCTGGATCCTATCCAAGGTCCTCTGCATTTTAATACAGACATCCCTTAACGAGTCCCCACAAACGAGTGCACACACATCATCAGCGTAGGCCTGTGTATGTATATTTAGACTTTGCAATTCGCCTAAAAGCGAGCCTACTAAGAAGCACCACAGTAAAGGTGAGAGTACTCCCCCTTGCGGGCAGCCCTTCCCAACTTTCATAACAGTGTCGCTTCCGCTTTCTGTTAAAAGTAGTCTCTGTGACAGCATGGAATGGATCCATCGTATAAGCACAGGGTCCACTCCATACGCCTTGGCAGCATCACAAAGGGATGAGAACGTTGCATTATCAAAGGCTCCCTCAATGTCCACAAAAACCCCAAGAGCAAAAGATCCACGATCCGCCGCACTTTCTATTTTATAGATTAGATCGTGCAGTGCGGATTCACATGATCTTCCACTCCTATAGGCATGCTGCTGGTGTTCACTGAGGGGCCTCCTTCTCAGCGTTTCCCCCCTGATGTGTTTTTCTACCAGTCGTTCCAGACATTTCAAAAGGAATGATGTTAAACTAATGGGTCTGAAACTTTTTGCCAGAGTGTAATCTTCTTTGCCCGGTTTAGGTATAAAAGCTACTCTGACTTTACGCCAGGCAGTTGGCACGTATCCCCAGATTAAGCAGGCCCTAAAGATTTTCTTTAGTGCCGGAACTAGAGACGTACTTCCTGTCTTTAGCATGGCTGGATATATACCATCCAGACCTGGGGTCTTAAAGTTTTCGAAAGAGGTCAAGGCCATCTCGATCCTTTCCTCAGTCACAACCTTGGATGCTATATATTTATCTTTCTGGTGATATTTACTCTCTCTTGTAAATTCACTTGGGTTTCATCTAATCGAATTCTCTGACTGCCCGGAAAATGAGTCTCAAACAGGATTTCATATGCTTCCTGTTTGGAGCTCGTGTATCCTCCGTCCGCAGGCGTACGGAGAGTGTCTAGTTTGGCTGTATTGTCTTTCTGGAAGACTTTATGCAGCCTTGCAGCCTCTCTCATCCCCACCAGTTCTTCACAGTATTTCCTATAACAGGAGACCTTGGCAGATCTTATCTCTCTCTTATACTCACGCTGTAGAGTTTGATAGGTGAAATGCATCCTACTCCCCGTGCAAATTTGCCAGCGCCTGCTTCTGAGTAAGCGGCACTTGTTCGCTCAATATATTTCACGAAGTCAACACAAAAGTTGACTCGTTCATCAAGCTTCCCGGCTTGATTGTTAAATTAGTTGAAATCGAGAAATCTTGGTCACCATATTAGATCAGCTATCATGGATTTGCAAATTTTGATAATACTCAAAATCAGTGGCCTCAAACTAATCATTGTACTCATTTTCAGTAAAATCGGTTGAAATCGAGAAGTATTGGCCGCTATTTTGGATCCGCCATCTTGAATTTTCAAATTTTGATAATATTCGAAATTAGTAGCCTCAAGATAATCTTTGTACCAATTTCCATTAACATCCGTTGAAATCAATAAATATTTGCAGCCATATTTGATCTACCATCTTGGATTTGCAAAGGGTTCCTAGCTATAAGCATTGACTTTTGGACCTAAACCAAATCTTCCATATACTTGAATATAATTGCTCATTATGATTAATTATGACCTTATAGAGGGTCAATCAACAATCATCTTGTGTCTAAGAGCATGTATGTGAGTCATTGCAGAGCAATTAGCTTGAATCTCACTTCATTCATTTTGATTGCACTTTACGGGTAGCAATCGCTCATTTTCACTTGAATATCATATGAAATGATGAAAACGAAACAGGAAGCTCAATTCCCACCGGGGACCATTATTTTTGATGATGAGACTTTTCGATTGAGTCTTACCAATCCCTCAACTTTTGAATTGGAATTCCTTAGCTCTCGAACCAAGTGAATCAATTGAATAATGAATATACGAATAATTGCTCAAAAAAATGAGACCCTTCCACTCCTTCGATTTTCATCATTTTTGGCATACATGTATATCTTGACGCCCTTTATCATATATCTCATTTCCAGCTCTGGACACTCAAAGGAAGCTGTTACCTACTAGCCTTGAAGATTCACACTGCTTCCAAACTTCTCATTTCAATTTACATATATATGTTTTCTCACTGTCATTTCAAAGTACATTAGTATATGATATAACTACAGCAATCTAAAATCCAAACTCAATCTCTGTTGGACACTAGGAGGACCTAATGTTCAAAAGGTTTTCGCCCTCTACTTCCCCTGTTTTTTGATATACGAAATAAATATGGTACCTCCAAACTTAACTCATAAGGGCACATCCATGTATGGTATAGGTATGGGATTTTCTTGCTTAGGTCCAAGCGGAGCCGCTTATAGCCAGGAACCCTTTTGATAGTATTCATAATCAGTACCAATTTTCATTAAAATCCGTTGAAATCGAGAAATCTTTGTTATCATATTGGATCCCGCCAGTGGTGTAACTATACCATCTGAGGCCCGTGGCAAATTCTTCGGATGGGGCCCTCCGGCGTCCCAGTAAAAATAGTCTAGATAGAAAACTATTAATAATATTGTGTGCATTTTAGTTAAATATCTAATAAGTTTTATTTTGAAGAGCATAGGTTTATACAAATATTTATAATGAAATAACAATTTACTTTTAATAAGGTTTTTATTAATAAAATTCTTTTCTCCGAGCTTTCTGTTCCGCAAAAGTATCTATAACATCATCAAAGTTTAAAAATCGGGCCATAGAATTTTCAATAGACAGAACAGCCAAGTTACGTAGCCTGTCTTGTGCCATAGAGTTTCTTAAATAGGTTTTTAATAATTTTAGTTTCGGAATTGATCGTTCAGCACTAGCTGTAGTCACAGGAATTGTAACAAATAACATTAATGATACATAAATGACACGACATAAAATGATTCTTTAATTAATCAATCAATAATCAATCAATCAATAATCAATCAATCAATCAATTAGTAAATCAGCAAGTTCTCTAATACACGAAGACTTTTTTATTTCGTCTCTGAAAGTGGACCGAAAACTGATAATTTCCCTGGCAAATGATTCAGATATGTCTTTTTTATATATATTAACAAATTCTAGAGCTTTTTTTGATAAATCAGTGTCATTTAAAATTTGCAAAGTGGAAGGTTGCAAAACACTGAAATTGCAAACAATTTCATTCATTGGTAGGAAACGCGATTTCAGTTGATTAATAATGATGTCTAATACTCGATAAAATACGTTCACTTTAAACGAACTTTCTGGATCTTGAAGACGCTCATCTTCGCAAAGTTCGTTAAAATGGCGTTTAATCTTCCTCTGACGAGTTTTAGAAAATTCAGGTTTGATGGACCATTTTTCTGCTACACTATTTGCTTCCATTTTTAAATTTACAAATTCATGTCGATACCTTTCCAATTCTTCTAGGGAAATTTTCAAAAGTTTCAAGGCATTTGAAAGATCGGTGGCTTTAGACTGAAGTGCTTTAGAGGCTGCATCGATAGTTTGTAGAATTTTGCAATGGAAAACCAATAAGATAATAAAATTACAGTTCTCTACCTTCTTCTTGAGTGAAATAGCTTCATTTCTTTCATCTGATTTGCAATTTAACAGAATTGTTTTCGTTAACGCTTTTTGGACTTCAACAAACCGAACTTTTAAAGCAAAAACAGCATCATAACGTCCTGCCCATCTAGTAGGTTCAATGTTTTTAATGTTGTCGAAGTTAAAGACTCACTTTTTTAGTGCATTCAATAGGAAATTTTGTGATTTAAGAGAAAAATTTTTTTACCCCCTATCACACCGTTCAAATAGGTACGTTATACCCTTCCGGCCAAATGAAGTTTGTCAGCAAAATTTTCGGTTAAATCGCGAAATTTCCTATTGAATACACTAAAATTCATCAAAATCCGCGATAACAGTAAGATACATTTTTGCTTTTTTATAATAATAAATTTTATTTAACATGTTTTCAGCTTATTAAGTCAACGCGTACCAAGTTGATTTTATTCGTATAATTGTTAACTATCGATTTACACATAAATTTTTCAAATCCGCGATGACGGGACTTTCAGTGACACCACCGGCTCCTAGCGTATTTGGTTAACAAAATGAGGGAATTTCCCAACCGTCACTAGCTCGCCCGCGTCACCAATGTACCGTGACAAAAAATGAAGCAACCAATGGATGCGTTATGAAAATCCACATCTTTTTGTTTTGAATGTGTTGAAATTTTAATGATTAGTTTGAATTTGTATATGGTCTTTAGTTGTGCCCCACTTTGATTGATTTTAAGTACTTAAAAAAATTATATTTTTTAAGTACTTAGGTACAAAATTTTGTTAAAAATGTTAGGTTATTTCTGAGCTCGCGGCCTCTTGGGCCGGGGTCCTCTTGGGTCGGGGGCCCGTGGCATTTTGCCAGCCCTGCCACCCTATAGTTACGCCACTGGATCCCGCCATCTTGGAATTTCAAATTTTGGTAATACTCAAATTCAGTGGCCTGAAGATAATCATTATTGTACTAGTTTTCATTAAAATCCGTTGAAATCATTAAATATTAGCCGCCATACTGGATCTACTTTCCAAGCAAAATTGCCTGAGGCTCCAAATAAAAAGTTTTCACTTCAAAAATGATTAAATGTCCTCAAATTCTATATGTAAATTATTAATTATAGTTATTGCTTTCTTAAAACCTTTGTTTTTCGAACACAAGTAGGCTTCAAAATTATCTTTCATGTATTCCTGTTTAATTAATCTGTTCTGTGATCAATCATAGTAAGTTGGGATGTGAAAGTCATTGGGGATTCTTTTATTTTGCTTTTTCGCATCTGCAACCAGAATGATTCTAGAAATTTTGAGGAATGTAAGGTCTCTGTGCCGTACTTTTAAGCGATTCGTACATAAAATACCAGATAAACTAAAGGATGTTGAGAACGCCGAGAAGCCAGATTTGTCCGCAATGGTCCAATATAATTATCATAAAGCAGCTACTCTAATGGAAAAAAAACTATTCGAATACATGAAAAGATATCCTACCATGACTGACGATCAGCGACAGCACCGAGTAGAATACACACTCAACATTATTGGTGAAGTGGCGATGATAATAGAGCTCTGTTTCCCTGTATATTTAACCACCGGTAGGTACGAGATGATTAAGGCGTGGCGCTCACAACATCTTCACCACAAATTGCCAACGAAAGGAGGTAGAACCAATAGAAGGTCTATGAGAGATATGCTTTGCTTTTAATAATTTCAGGACTGCGTTATGCTTTGGACATCGATGGTGATGAGATTAGAGCTTTGTCTTCCCTGATGAGTTTTAAATGTGCTTGTGTGCATATCCCCTATGGAGGGGCAAAAGGTGGAATTAAGATAGACCCAAAGAAGTATGTGCCAAAGGATTTGCAGACCATTACTAGACGATATACAACTGAGTTAATAAAGCGTAGAATTATTGGTCCTGGTATCGACGTCCCCGCACCAGATATGGGCACCGGCGAGCGGGAGATGAGTTGGATGGCAGATCAATATGTGAAGACCTTTGGTACGATGTGAGCATATAGCTGGATGTAAGGCAGCTAAACATTTCTAAATTAACAGGTTGTACTGACATCAATGCCATGGCGATAGTCACTGGTAAGCCTGTTCACAATGGCGGAATAAAAGGACGAACCGAAGCAACGGGTCGAGGTCTAATTTGTGCTATTGGTATATTTCTTAACGATCCCGATTGGGCGAAAATGATCGGGTTGACGCCGGGGTGGTGTGACAAGAAAGTTATTGTTCAAGGTTATGGCAATGTTGGCTCCTACGGTTCCAAATTCGCTTTTGAGGAAGGAGCGAAATTTATTGGAGTCCAAGAGGTAGATGTATCGATTCATAATCCAGATGGAATTGATCCTTATGTGAGAGACTTGTCTTATATTTTCCTAAAAAATCAGTACACGTTGTTTGACAGGATTTATATGATTACTTTCTACACAACGGTAACAGCTTAAAAGGATATCCGAAAGCTAAAGAATTCACTGGCGGAGCACTTATCGAACAACCTTGTGATGTTCTTCTAACGTGTGCGAAGCAATTGATGATTACAAGCAAAAACGCAGGGAACATTAAAGCCAGAATTATCGGAGAGGGAGCTAATGGACCTACAACACCTGCAGCTGATAAAATTTTGTTGAAAAATGGAGTAATATCTGTTCCCGATCTGTTAGCCAGCGCAGGTGGTGTGACAGGTATGCTTGAATGAACAGCTCTATACTTTGATGTCTTACTAATCCATTTGCAGTGTCTTACTTTGAATACTTAAAAAATATCTATCACGTAGCATTTGGAAAGATGAGCGCCAAAAGGGAAAGAGAAATGATTTACGAAATTTTGCAAAGCATGCAAGAGGTCGTTTGTTCAGCAGGTCTTAACGTGAAAGTCGAGCCAAATGAAAAACTTCTCAGGATTATAGAGTGCACTTCCGAAGCTGAAATTGTCGCTTATGCCCTGGAGAATGTTTTGGAAAATGCTGGAAAGGGTATTGGCGCGGTCGCAAAGGAATATCAGCTCAAAAACGACGTACGCACAGCCGCGTACATATGGTCAATTGAGAAGATTTTCAAGTCGTATGAAAGCTCCGGACTTGTAATGTAATATAATAATAATTTGTTTCAATTTTTGTTTTACAATATTATATAAACTTGCAAACAAATTTTCTTTTTGTTTTGAATTTAATTTTGAATGTGATGCATAGCACCAGGCACAAGAGTGCAAGGCACGCACAAGCATTTAAAGTGACCCAATTAACTCTTACGTGAGTTTCGGGTTACGCCGGCTCACAGGCGCGAAGGCGATTGAACTATGAGCCGGCGTATCGTGCCGATTGCGCGGTTTTGCCCGAGGCTAATGCGCTAAGGGTGTAAATTGCCGAATTAATAATATTTGACCAATATCGGTCTTTAGTATTAAGAACAGTACCGGCCTTTGGGGGGCGCCGGTCGATTTAGGGCGCCAAATGAATCAGGAACCTATTAACATTTCTCAGAATAATAAGTTTGTAGAACTGCAAAATTGAGTAAAAATATATGTAAGACGAAGGCAAGGGAAACAAACATGCGTTTTGAGCATTTTTTTTTAACTTCCCGAGGCAATTTTATGTATAAGCATCGTAAAAGCAAAACCCCCACGAACAATATTATAAATATAAGCCGTCTAGGTCCGATGATTGCTTCTTACGGCGGTATAACCCATTTATTCTGCTCCACAGGGCGAATCTGCTAAACTATCGTTTTTACGAAAAAGTGATGTTCTACTAATTGTAACTGGGGAAGAATAGCGTTCTTATTGTACCAAAATCATTACAGGGGCGAGAACAAAATGTTAAAGATATTTGCGCCATAAGAAGCAATGTAATTTCGCACCGATTCACGGACTACATCACTACGTGTCAGTGGCGTGGGGTGAAATTTTTGAGAAGGTAAGCCGGTGCAAAAATCAGAAACTTAATAGCGAAAAAAAACTCACCAAATGAAGTCAGATATTACAAAATGTGTTCAACAGTGACTGCGTGTATTCTTGTCGAATTTAGTCGGCCACTTCTATCATACTTAAAGTCATTGGAAGTTAAGTGCTATATGAATAAATATGGACATATATACAATGAACTTCAAGAATAATATAAGTGGCTTTGAAAAAAACCGTTATAGTCGCGTGTATCGTGCAATCACACTAAAGCGGTTAACAAAAACTGTGAAAAGTTGATATGAAATATAATTAATCTTACTTATACTCAAAAACTAATCTACGATTTTTTTTTTATAAATTCGGCCAAAACATCATTGTAAAAATTAGACTGATTTCTAATTTGTAAAAGAAGGTGTTTTTCTATCGATAAGAGTGCTAAATTTGAGAGCCTTTCTTCGGTTTGAGAATTTCTTAAATAAGTATGTATTCTCTTAAGGGCTGAAAAAGATCTTTCCGCGGAAGCAACTGTAATGGGAAGAGTTAAAAATATACAACACAAGTTTAAAATTTGAGGAAAAGTATCTTTTAAAATGCCACATTTAATATGCGAGTAAAGCGCGAGAATATCAAATTGCCGTAATGAAGAAGTGGTATATAAAACGTTCAATTCATTTTTTAAAGCAGAAAACTGGAAAATTCCCGGGAAAACTGTAATTAAAAATGATATCTTTTCGTTAGGACTTGATTGAGCAAAATAACATATTTTGATTTATTAAGTAAATCTAAAAATTTTAGTTGACTAAAGGAACTATACCGAGTTTTAATCTGAGAAATGACGAGAAGCCGGATTCTATCGTGTTATCGAGAGGTAATAAAATAGCACCACACCACACTCATAAGTCACAATCCGTTGAGCACCAAGGCAAAAAGAGACACAAGTTAACAATTTTTTTATTAAAATACAGGGTGTTCAGAGGTGGGAGGTCAATACTGCAGGGGGTGAAAGGTCAGACCGAGACAAGCAAAAAATCGTATGGGTGGGGGGGGGGGGGGCATCTCGCACCGTTTGGCAGTTACAGGGTGATTCGTAAATCAGGATTTTGCCTTATATGGGAACCGCTCTTGTATTTTTATCTTTTTTTCTACGCATCGCAGCGGCCCCAAACTGATTTCAAAAAATCACTATTTGGAAGCCCTTTCCAAAAAAGTTTACACCACCCCTCTATCCCCAACCCCTTGGCCACAATCCCCCCTGGAAGTTGAAAAAATTAACTTTTATTTCACGATTTTTCACCTTTCGCCCCACTTTTCTCTGAAATTCATGTTATTAACATACCCACTTTTTATTTTTTTTAAGTTGCCTATCTAATTACCTTTCCAAAAAGGTGCAACATGCCCAGGTAGAAAAGGGTTGCAAAAGTCCTGAAATTAAAACATCCTCACAGGTACCTAATTACTTTATTGCACCATAACGGAAAAAGTCGTTAAGTAAACAATTTTTATGACAGCAAGTTCGGAAATGTTTGTTTAGGAAACAGAGGTAGTACATTTTTATTATTTCAGCAAAACAGTAATAAAATAATAAATGTAATCTCGTTAAATAGCGTTATTAGTTTATTATATCCAGTATTGACTCCTAAGTATCCTGACGCTCCGTTTCTAATACTTCGTATGAATTATGGTATAAAAATGGGTAAGTTTAAAAGGACATTGACCACAGTTGAAGAAGCAAGCGATAAGAACGGGTGTTTAATAGAAAAAATTAAGATAAAATGGCAGAATTCAGTGTTGACGAGTATGCCGATATAATTTACGTGTACGGTTTAGTAGAAGAAAATGATAATGAGGCCGTACGAGAATACCAAAGGAGATTCCCGAATCGGCGGGTACCCAACAGAAGGGTATTTTCAAGGACTTTCAGAAGGTTAAAAGAAACCGGAAGTGTAACCGCCCCCAGAGCAGAAACGCGAGCAGGAAAATCGGCCGATTCAGCGGACCCCGACCAACAAATCCTCAACATCGTCAGGAACAGCCCTGTAATAAGCATCAGGCAGGTCGCACGAAGGTCAGGATTGTCTTCAGGGAGAGTTTGGACCGTTGTGAACCGAGAGGGACTACATCCATACCACCATATCCCGGTCCAAGCACTACAGGAAGGAGATTACGAAAGACGATTGCAATTTGCACTTGGCTCTTCGAGTCTGACATCGAAAACAGAAGATTTCAAGACCGAATTCTGTGGACGGATGAATCGCAATTCACCCGGGATGGCATCACAAACTTGCACAACCTCCACACCTGGTCAGATGTGAACCCACATAGGACCAGGTGTCGGTCCTTCCAGCAAAGATTTAGTGTCAATGTCTGGGCTGGCATCATCGGCAACCAGTTGATAGGACCCTTCATCTTGCCCCAAGTGCTGAATAGTCAGCTATACTCGGACTTTTTGGAGAATACCCTTCCGGATCTGTTGGAGGATATCCCCCTGGCCACCAGAAGCGCAATTTATTTACAGCTCGACGGAGCACCTGCGCATACTGGGAACATTGTTAGGGCAAGGTTAAATGAAAATTACCCAGAGCGCTGGATTGGACGAGGTGGACCGATTCCTTGGCCTGCTAGGTCACCGAACCTTACTCCACTGGACTTTTTCTTATGGGGAATGATGAAAGATGAAGTTTACTCAAGACTAATCAACACTAGAGAAGAATTAGTTACCAGGATTGGGACTGCAGCCACGAAAATACGGGAGAGACTGGTTACCATAGACCTGAAACGTGAAATAAGACCAAGGCTACTTGCATGCATCGAAACTGGCGGAGAACATTTTGAACAGCTTTTAAAGGACAAACGTTTTAATTGTAATTAGTTTTTAAGCAAACAAAATGTATTTTTTAGTTAACTTCAGTATAATTTCTTAAAAATTCAAATTATCATGATTTTCTGTAAAAGGATTTTTGTAAATAAATTTTCGTATCCTTTTCCTATCTGGGCATGTTGCATGTTGTGCCAAAAGCAAGGTAATTAGATAGGCAACTTAAAAAAAATAAAAAGTAGGTATGTTAATAACATGAATTTCGGAGAAAAGTGGGGCGAAAGGTGAAAAATTGTGAAATAAAAGTTAATTTTTTCAACTTCCAGGGGGGATTGTGGCCAAGGGGTTGGGGATAGAGGGGTGGTGTAAACTTTTTTGGAAAGGGCTTCCAAATAGTGATTTTTTGAAATCAGTTTGGGGCCGCTGCGATGCGTAGAAAAAAAGATAAAAATACAAGAGCGGTTCCCATATAAGGCAAAATCCTGATTTACGAATCACCCTGTAACTGCCAAACGGTGCGAGATGCCCCCCCCCCCCCCCCCCCCACCCATACGATTTTTTGCTTGTCTCGGTCTGACCTTTCACCCCCTGCAGTATTGACCACCCACCTCTGAACACCCTGTATAATAAACAAAACCACAACACCCCTCCCTTCCGAGAAGACGACTTCTGCCGTGTTCTTGTGAAATAAGGAAGCATTCACTCCTACAATTCACAGCCCCTTCAGTATCAAAGAGATTTAATAACCAAACCCACCCCAACCAACCCCACTCACCCGAGAAGCCGTTTTCTACCGTGTTATAGAGCACCACTACACTCACACCCGTTCATAGAGAAGACACGAATCAGCTGACATTCTAAGAAATAAACAACCACCCGCCGAAGTGACCCGAATTTCAACTTCTGCAAAACAAAAACAGCCGAGAAGCCGGTTTCTATCGTGTTATTTTCTTATAGGATTTGCCTTTAGTGAGCAAAGGATATCACACACGATTTCTTTGTTACTCGCGGAGAAAAGTGTGGGCTTGAGTAAGCCGTAAAATGACCGGCTTACAGAAGCAGCGAGCGAGCACTTCATACCCGATGCAACCCCTTGATAGAACCTGCTACGGTGCGAGGGAAGGTTCCATCGTAGTGCAACAACAGATTATGGTTGTTTTTGGTTGTAACACTTGTTTTGCCATGTTTTCTTTACGAGATGAATTTTGGGAGCGCTTTCCAGGAATTTTACAGGCATAGAACAAGTTTTAAATTTACGGGAATAGGATGAGTTCCCAAAAGGGAAGCCGGTAGGAATCGTGTTATATGGACCCCACGCCACTGCTACGTGTGCATTTTGTACTTCCCTAGTAGGAAATGTAACAAGGGATTGCCCTAAAAAAGCCTGATATGACTACTTCCAAGCACTTCCAATATTCCCTCTAGCATGGGTCTGCAGGGTCTACCTTATATTCCTGCTTCCTGAGAATCGAGTGGGTAAGGAGTAAATGAGTTTTACCTAAAAACTTGTGTTTTAAGAAGATTTCGCCATCGTGCGATGCGCTTGCATCTACGCGTTTTCTTTTCACTCTCGAAGAGTGAAGGTTGTTTTAATTTTTATTAATTCAATGAGTGCCTCATATTTTAATAAGCTGAGCAACAACAGCTCAGTCTCGATTTTTGTTTAGATTCAGATCAACTTTGGTTTTTCTATATAAAAGTTGAGACAAAGCTTTTGCTCAGTTTATTAGAATAGGCCCTATTATTCCATTTATTTTGAATAACTTCTTCTATTTCATTTATTTTGAATAACTTCTTCTATCGGGGAAGCGAAACTTCTTATAATAGTCATCCAGCATAAGCGATTATTCCATTGAATCAGAGTAACTACTTCTATCCCTGGTTATTAGGGAAACGAAAGTCGGAGACCTTGCCTCCAATCCCGTCGTGGGTAAAAAAGAAGAAGGAAAAGAATCGAGTCGGGAAGGAGTGCTAGTTGCCCGAGAAGCAGTTATATCATTTCTTTTTAGCCCCTTCTTTTTCCTACTGGGTCGCGGTTTGTGTTTATATGTATTCCAGGGAGTTTTGGTAAGAGCCGTTTTCCATCTTTTTGTGTATTTTCGAATAAATTTTTTCTTAGAAATTCGCGATGGGCGCTTTAGACATATTGTATACCTATATTTGCAGACTGCAGCCAGAGACAACTAATAACTTGTTAGTTATCTCTGCTGCAGCTATCATTCGTAAGCTGAAGACATCGCGAGTGTTCTGGACTTTCCTAAGAGTTCCATAAAATTGTTAAATAATATTTGCAAATCATTATTTTTAAAAACTCATTTGATCTTCAAATATTTTACATGAAATGAACGATTTAATTTTTGGACGTTGTGCCTTTTATGCATTCAGTTTTTGGGAGAAAAGCAAGATATAAAAACTGATTATTATACATTTATGTTAGTATTAAAGTTATTCTAATTTACCTGAAAATGTTATTGAAATGCATAATTTATGAAACGTAAATGCGAAATTGATTTTTTCAATTTTTCCAATAGTTTATTTTGAAACTGCAGGTTTCATCATAATATCAAACTGCGTTTGAAGTATTTACTAGTTTAATTGATTACACTGTTGTACAGAATCGACTTTTA
This sequence comes from Dysmachus trigonus, assembly GCA_949715965.1. Lineage (NCBI taxonomy): Eukaryota > Metazoa > Arthropoda > Insecta > Diptera > Asilidae > Dysmachus > Dysmachus trigonus. The sequence goes on from OX454320.1 coordinate 53,495,538, forward strand.
AATGTTACCTAAGCAAACCCTTTATAGCGTTTGTGAAGGACATCAAGAGGATTCATAATCCGAAATATTTAACAATTCTATAAAAAAATTAAAAAGTTATTAACAAAAAATTGTTAATATTGAAAATTAGATATTTTTTTTATGAGTGTATGCAGAATGATCATAGAAATGTATGATGTGCATAAACAAATTTTTTGTTCGACAAACATTCTGCTTAATGAGCCGATTTATAACTTTTCTTTTCATTTTTCGAAAAATTTTCGTGTAAAAAACTTATATAATTAATTATTATAAAAAATTTTTGACAATGTAAACAGTTTTAATTAATTATTCTCAACTCGTATACCAAAAACCAAGTAAATTGGACAATATTTTTTTCGTCTCTTTTAAAACTTTAAACATTAATAACTTTTTAATTTTTTTATGAATTTCCATGAAACTTGGCGAAATGTCATATTTCAATATAATGAATCCATTCTGCTTAGTCTCGACCTTAGGTAAAACTCGGTGTACAACAGTGTTATTATTCCAAGTTTTCGTGGCAAAGATTCGTAATTCAATGAAAAAGCAATTGGAATGCTATACAATATTTAAATGCATATAAAGATTATTTCAGGAATTCCAAAATATGTTTCGAAAATCATGAAGCCTTAAGCTACTGATTTTCAGAGATACATTACTCGGATATAGTAAATTTTATTCCCAGATGAAACATTGAAGATTCTATAATACATGAATCAACATTTTCTTCTTGCACTCTTTATTCTTCCTAATTTTTGGCTTTTTGCTTTTATTATTGCACATTTAACAAGTATTTCAAGGTATATTTACCCATCAAATTTAGTTTTCTTTAGCCTGTTCTGTCCAGTGTCACATCCAGTATTAAATGTAGTTTTCAGTTTAAACATGAAATCCAATAGTAGATTACGCAACGTGGGGAGTATTAAAAAAAATTTACAAAAAACAAAAAAAAAGCGACTTCAAAACTTTGCCTGTATGTACAAATTTAAACTAAAAAGTTAAAAATAATATTTTTTATTACTTTAAAGAAAAGAGCATTCAAGGATAATATACAAAATTATTGATATTTAAATATTTACAATAACTAATCAGTCATTTTTTTAATTGGTGCAGGCAAGGCAAGTTTTAAACCTACAGTAATTTGAGTTTATAAGTAACTGATTAGATATTGCAAAAATTTGAGTACGAGTAGTAGTTTTGTATATTTTCCTTGAATGCTCTTTTCTTTAAAGTAATAAAAAATATTTTTAACTTTTTAGTTTAAATTTGTACATACCGGCAAAGTTCTGAAGTCGTTTTTTATTTTTTTTTGTAAACTTTGTTTTATTTTTCAATTTTTAGCTGACGGGAAGTGGTTGAAATTCAATAAAAGGGATTCATCCCCTAAGTTTCCACCTTTAGAAGAGGGATATTTTCTTCAAATTTAAATTGGACAACCCTCGAGAATTATTCTATTTAATAAAAAAAGAATTATTAGAATCGGTTCACAATCGGCGAAGATATCGCGTAACATACACAAAAAAAGAAAAAGAAGAAAAAAATAAAGTCGAGTTGAGAACCTCCTCCTTTTTTTGCAGTCGGTTAAAAATAAAGAATGCCCAACTATTTGATCTAACGCCTTCTTTTTTAACACCCGAGTAACATTTACGATTTTTCCGTTCGAAGCCTACGCAAAGTGGAAATTTGTTTTGAGTGGTTGTTACAAAGTTGACACTTTGCGGTCGGGACTGCAGAAAAATTAATTTTTTCTTATCAACATTTGTTATCTTTTTTTCTATGCTGGCTGATAATATTTTATTTTAACGATGGAAAACGAGACCTCTACGAAGAAACATAAACCTTCTTTGTTATGAATACAGAAAAAAACGCATCAGAACCAACTATTCAAAATGAAGTTAGATTTGATTCAATTCGGATGGAAATAAGTTGAACATAGATGAGGACGAGCCCAACAATAAAGATGCGGTTCCGTCAACTTATGAAAATATAGAAGAATTATCTAAAAAATGTTCGGATTGTTCTTTATGGCCAGTTCATCGTAGCAAAAAAAACGTACTTTTTTTCCACTGGGGGGTATTTTTAAAGCTTTTATTTAACTTGACCGTGTTCCGTCCATCTGTGAATTTTTGTGTAATTCAAAATTAGAAATCGAAGTTTAACTATGTTCGGATAAAGCCAAAACTTTGAAATTTTTCACACTGCTAAATTTTTGATTACACTACAAGTTAAAAGAAATTTTGAATCTACGGTAATTGTTTAACTTTTTATTGCGCTACTTATAAAAGCGTGTTTTTTAGTTTTTTAAGCCATAATTCTTAAAAATAAATTAAAAGCAAAAAAAACTTTTTTAAAAAAAGCCTTTATTTAAATGCTCTAAAAAGAAGAAAATAAAAATTTCCTTTAAAATTTTAACTATCAACTTATAGCCTCATTATACACAATTTATATGATCATAAAAGCTTGTCGCGAGGTTTGCATAAGTACCTATAAGTATTTAATTAAACTGAAATTTAAAAAAAATTAAACTTAGCAGATTATGTTACTCAATTAAATAGGTACTAGTTTATTTACACAAGTAAATCGCGCGACAAGCTTTTATGATCATATAAATTGTGTATAATGAGGCTATAAGTTGATAGTTAAAATTTTAAAGGAAAATTTTATTTTCTTCTTTTTAGAGTATTTAAATAAAAGCTTTTCTTAAAAAAGGTTTTTTTGCTTTTAATTTATTTTTTACTTTTTAGTTATCACTGGCTAGGTTTCTGAGTCTGTTCATCTCATTCAACGCATCATTGTTGCAAGGTCGTTTGCCGGTTAATTTCGAACAGTCTAGCTCTTCAATAACATAAATTTCCTAAGGGCATTGAAACGATAAATGAAATGTCTACTAACCTTGACTTGGGTGTTTGGGAAAATGCGCCACTTATTTCAGCTTGGAGCTTACTTGTGCCTGACGTAACACAGTTCAGGGTTTGATTTTGGAGTTCTCCTTCTCCTAGACAGATTGCAGACCAATGCTGATGACGCCCATCTCGCCAAATCACACAAGTCAAAGTTAATAAACCGATGTTACAGGCTCAAAAAATTCTACCTCAAGAATAATCGAGGTCTCTACACCAAATTTCAGGTGGATTAGAGCAACGGAGCTTATAATCACCATCTTTTATTTAACCTGCATTTTTATTCTCAGCGAACCCTTTCATTTAATACCCATACTATAGGAAAGCATAAAAAACTTCAAAAGTCCGCCATATTGGATTAAGAGTGATGTCAGACAATTTTTCTAATTATTCTCGGCAAGCCCTTTCATTTGATACCCATATTGCAGTAGTACATAAAAAATAACTATTCCACCATCTTGGATGTTCCGCCATATTGGATTTAGAATAACGTCACATTATTTTTCGAGTTACTCTCAACAAGCCCTTTCATTTGATACCCATATTGTAGAAATGCATTAAAAATAACTATTCCGCCATTTTGTATGGTCCGCCATATTGGATTTAAAATGACGTCACACATCTTATCGTGTATTGTCCCCCAAACTTTCAGCTCAATCGGTTGAAGATATCGGCTTCAAAATTGAGTAGCAAGATTCCACCCGAACAAACATACATACATACAGTGCAAGTTAAATAAAAGCTTTTAATTATTATAATGTTAAACTTATTTGGATACTTTGTCTTTAAAAGGGGCGCTGAAGAAAAATTTGCCCTACTAATCGCAAAAGCCTAAGGCTGGCACTGATTAAGAATATGGTATATGGAACCATACAGCGTGATCCAAAAGTATGGAAACGGCTAAGTAACTTTCGAGGAATGCATTTTGGAGAAAAAAGTTGTAGACAAAAGTTTTAGGAATTTTCCCCAGCTATTCAATGGTGACCTTGGATTTGACCTTGACCATGGCCTTGAAGGTCATTTCAAGGTCAAGTTGACTTTTTTAAATTGGAACCCTTATTTTTGACCACGGAAATGGAAAGAGCGGACAATGCTACGTCCAACTATGACCTTTACCATGACCTCGAGGGTCATATCAAGGTCAAAATGGCTCTTTAAAGAGGAACCTGCATTGTTACTGCGGATTTGCAAAGAGTGGAAGTTTTTCGTCCAAATGTGACCTTGACCACAACCTTGACCTTGAACATGACCTTGACAATGACCTTGAAGGTTATATCAAGGTCAAGGTGGTTTTTTTAAGGGGAAACCACGTTTTTGACCACGGAAATGGAAGGAGCGGAAAAGTTAACGACCACGATAATGAAAAGAGCGGAAAAGTTAACGACCGACCATGGTGAAGTCGATTAAGGCAAGGCCAAGTGTGTCATGGTCAAGGTCACATCCGGGCGTAAAACTTCTGCTCTTTCCAAATCCGCAGTAACAATGTAGGTTCCCCGTTAAAGAACCATCTTGACCTTGATATGACCTTCAAGGTCATGGTCAAGGTCATAGTCGGACGTTAACTTTTCCGCTCTTTCCATTTCCGTGGTCAAAAACATGGTTTTCCCTTCAAAAAACCACCTTGACCTTGATATAACCTTCAAGGTCATTGCCAAGGTCATGGTCAAGGTCAAGGTTGTGGTCAAGGTCACATTTGGACGAAAAACTTCCACTCTTTGCAAATCCGCAGTAACAATGCAGGTTCCTCTTTAAAGAGCCATTTTGACCTTGATATGACCCTCGAGGTCATGGTAAAGGTCATAGTTGGACGTAGCATTGTCCGCTCTTTCCATTTCCTTGGTCAAAAATAAGGGTTCCAATTTAAAAAAGTCAACTTGACTTTGAAATGACCTTCAAGGCCATGGTCAAGGTCAAATCTAAGGTCACCATTGAATAGCTGGGGAAAATTCCTAAAACTTTTGTCTACAACTTTTTGCTCCAAAATGCATTCCTCGAAAGTTATTTAGCCGTTTCCATACTTTTGGATCACCCTGTATATCTATATGATTTGTTTAATATAAATAGGCTAGGAAATTTGGAATAAACGGGGAATTGCAAAGAAGACGTCAAGACTTTCACTTCGGGTGCATGCTTGCTGCCTGTTCAATTCCCTAGAGGTCCCTGCTCAAAGAGAGCTGTCTCAATACATCCACTGAGATAGTTGATCATTTGAGTTACCCTATTTTCAGAAGACGACTTGAAAGGCTACAAGCCTAGAGCCATACACCCACATGGCGACCGTGACAAAGTGTCACACCACTAATTAAAACACGCAAAGCTATAGCTATAAATCACAAAGCTATGAGCAAATTGGATAAAGCATTCGAGACCATTTTCGAGAAACTGGAGAAACAACTGGAAAGAAACACCACCAAGCTGACGCTATATCCAGCGGGTATTCCTATACAACCTTACGTCTCGCTAGCAGAGAACAAGGGTAAGAAAATCCCAGAGTACATCCCAGGACCGAAGAAACTCTCCATAGAAGAGTACAGAGCGAGGATCGAAAGAAGAAAAAAGCCAACACCAGCAACGGAAGTTAAACCTAAGCGTTAAACCACCAGGCAAATCTGGCCAGTATTTGACCGAAATAGGTCAAAGAACCTGATAGCTCTGAGAGATGCCATTAGTAACGTCGCACTATGGGCTAAACGGCACTTTTTGTGTTTAAAACCTAATATCTCGGAAAAAACCGAAGATATTATCGTAAATTTTTTTTTAAATTGAAGCTGAGACTATGTAGATTACTGGAAAATTAACCAAAATGGCTGAGATGAAAATAAACACTATGTAACATAACCTCAAAGTTGCATTTTTTTCTGAAAAATTGAATAGGCTCACACCAACAAAAAACTTGGTCTTTATTTTAAATGTCATATATGCTATCCGATGAACTTTAACCTGCTGATCACGAATCCGAGGTCAGAATTGCCCCCTACCCTACAGTTTTCAGAAAAATGAAGAATTTCCGTGCCTAGTATAAGCCTTTTTAACTCTTTGAGTTACAAAAGACGAGCTTAAATTAATTTTTACTATTACATACCAACTGAAGGTTTTTGGGGTCGCTGATCACGAATCTGAAGTCAGATTTTGAAAATTCAAAATGGCGGATCCAATATGGCGGACAAAATTTTTATATTTGATCGAATTTGGACTAAAAATTGAACACATGGGTTTTTGGAGTCGCTAATTACGAATCTGAAGTCAGATTTTGAAAATTCAAAATGGCGGATCCAATATGGCGGACCGAAAATTTAATATTTGACCGAATTTCGACTCAAAACTGTATACAAATAAAAATAACCTCAAATTACAAATAATTAATTAAAATCTTCATTTGAATTGCATGCGATATCCTGATTTATGTATATTATATAGTCCAATCTGGTCAGGATCATACAGAATATTCTGATCTGCCCCGTGTATGTTAGCCTAGTCGGAACCATACAGGATACCCAGTTATGCTCGATGTAGGTTAACCTGGTCAGGACCATACAGGGTATCCTCATAGGGTATCCTGATCCGGACCTCATAGGGTACCCCGATCCGGATCGGATTATTTGAGGCCTTACATGCCGGATCCGGTTCTGGTCAGATTCCCCTATTGAAACCCTAAGAGGGTAACTGGGTTACCGAATCCGATTCGGACCGGTACCCTATTTCATTTCTACTCGGGCATGTACACTAACTCTTCCTTTTGAGCGTAAAAGTAATTCGAGCAAAAATTTTGTCTGCTTAATTAATCATTTTTGAAGTGTTCGCTAAATAGTTGACTGAAAATACAAGACTACTGTAATTATTTCATATATTTTCTTTTATCGTGACCCAACCTTAATATGTAAATAAATAATACTTATTTTTAGTTATCGTCAAAACAAAGATATTCATAATTTTTGTGAAGGAAAACGTGCTATATTGAAATTATTGTTTATTATTATTCTTACATAATCTCTCTTGTAGTATAAATATTTTTGTTGGTCAGTTCTGTCTTTCAAGCAGTGGCGGACTAAGCCCGTTAGAGGCCCGGGGCGGCAAAGCGGAATGAGGCCCCCCAGCTTTAAAAAAAATGTAGTTTTACAAGCTTTTTATTCAGTTCACATTTGTATGTATAAATAAGTGTTTATGTTTATTTCGTTAAAATCTGGCAAGTGAAATTTAAATTCGAATTAAATTATTTAGGCTAAATAAATATAAATACCTACAATATTAATGGATATGGGTAAGGAAAATAAAATACGAATCGATCGAAAAAAAAAAAATTTGATAAAATAAATCAAAGATAGTTTTTTTATTTTTTGTAGCGTATTATATGTGTTTTCTCTGCCTTCAATTTACTGAACTCCTCAATAACTTCTGTGAAATCGATTTCTTTGGAAATTTTTCTTTCTATTGAAAGCACGGCTAGATTAACCAGTCGCTCTTGATCCATTGTAGATCGAAGATAATTTTTAATTAGTTTAAGTTTCGAAAAACTTCTCTCGCATGATGCAACCGAGATGCAAATGGTCAAGAAGTATTGAAGTATAAGCGATATACAGGGTAACGATTCACTGAAGTCCCATTTTATTATAAATTGAAGGATTTCTTGGGCTCTCCATTTGGCAGCAACGTCCATACTCGTATCGGTGGCTTTTACATGCCTGCGGTATCTTTTTATTTCTTTGGAAACTTGCTCCTTTTCAAATTCATCATACATTTGTATCAGATTTTCAACTGCTACAGCCAGAGCGTCAACTGAAGCTTCTAGCATAAACTTTGATTAATTTTTTCGGCAACGCCACTTTTCTTCTCTTCAGAATTCGAAAGGTATTTGGATAAAGATCCAGCAAGCGATTTTGCCTCTTCAGTCTTCGTTTTTTTAGCTTCCTTTTCTGAGAGCCAGACGGTTGAATCCTTTTCACTAAAAATAATGAGATAAATAAGAAACTTTTATAAAAGATAGCTAAATTAAGCCTCATTATTGATTTGACGATATAGATATACAAATGTAAAGAGACTTTGCCATGTTGAGTCTCAAGATGAGAAAAAGTACATACCTACGTCCCTAATAAACGTGCACTACAAATAAAATAAGGACCACTCGCGAAATGCAAGAACTGAAGCAATGTACTCGTAGGTGCATATTGACTAGAAACTACGGATTATAATTTCTAGGCTAAATTATACGAAGAATTACTTACTTTTTTCAAATACTCGAAAATGCACTAACTCAACTCTGAACTCATTTACTTTTATATCGCAACAAAAATCAAAAACACTATTACACTTTTTAATGAAATTACTTTGAACGGATAAGATCGCGTTTATTACTCTACAATTTGAAAAAAGGCTTATCCGTTCGCGAAAATATCAGTACACATTACTTAACTATTAAATATCAATGTACTGAAATTTAATATATTTTAAATGAGGCCAATGTTTATTTTTCGACGTAAATATAATGTAGTGAATGTCAATGTAGGCGTACAAGAGTGAATTTATTTGCACTTCATTCATTCAGGAATTTCTGGGGAAGTACCCGCTAAAAAGACGGGAGTTTCCCCAGCGTATTGGACGCGTTCAGCAAAGTTAAAAGCATATTAGTACCGCGTAAAAAGTCTAGATGGCTGTAGTGTTTTGATCTTGATGAAATTATGTAGATAGGGGAGAGTCGCCAGTCATGGGCCACCTAAGGTTAAATGCATTTAAAATTATTGTAAACGTTTCGTTTACATAATTAATAGCGCAATATTAAAATTTGGATGATAATTTACCTTTGTGGAAAGTTTAAGGCAAGTCTGACTTTCTTTTATAATAAAAAATAACGTTTGAAAAAAACGTGCAAGTGGCCCAATTTAGGTGACGAGTCGCCTAATGTGGGCCACCTATTGAATAGCACGTAAGATATCTGAAAAACGCGAAAATGGTTCGGCATATTGTTTAAAACACCGTTACTTATTATATTTAATGAAACAATGAATTGACGTTAATTAATTCGTTGATCAGAAATATATTTGAAATTTAAATTCTCAATAAAGAGTTAATCATCATAAATTAAGTATTTACTCAATGACATGTAACATTTTATAATCTAAAATAATAACAATAGGCTTAATATACTAAATTTACTAAATATCTCATGTACACTTACCGTTTTAATGAAAAAAACATTTTTCCTTCAGATAGTGTTGCTTTGTTTACATCGCGTGAGTGACCCGTATTAGGCGCCCTTTCGAATTGCACAGTGGCCCAAATTAGGGGAAATGACATTTTTCCAGATTGTTTAAATTAATTAGTATTGTTATAGTTTCTAAATTGCAAATACACTATATACTATATAAACATATTATACACTTCGCATCAGAACAAATTTTAGATTCATTAGATGTATCAATTTGTTTTTATCGACGAGCAAAAATGTCAGATTTTTAAGTCGGCAGATACATTTTTACGAGATTGTTGTAACATTATTAATTTTGTATTAAAATTAGTATTTCTTTCATTATTTTGTTCTACATTCATTTTCAATCAAATTTTGACATTAATTAATTTTCAAAAACTCGCTAAAATTGAAAAAAATGGGTGGCGCGAAATAGGAGCCGGCCCAAATTAGGCAACTCTCCCCTACTAAGCACATTTTTAAAATCTTGTTTAGGATTTGATCAGGGGAACGCGAAGGCATTTGGGGGCCCCCCAAGACCGAAGGCCCGGGGCGGGCCGCCCCTTCCGCCCCCTGTTAGTCCGCCACTGCTTTCAAGTAAGTATTTATTTTTGTATTTCTAAAAATAAGAAGTAGAATCATAAATATTTGATTTCTTCCATTGTGCAGAAGAAAGTATCTGGCGGAAAAAACAACTTGATTTATAATAAAATAGTTGGTCAACTCTAATATCTTTATGATAAACAAATCTTTTAATTTAGTATTTGAATTAATAATACCACTTTGACAATACTTTTTAGGGTTTTTTCGCATTTTTAACCCCTCAGTCCTCATTTGCAGCCGTAAAATGTGGAATGAACATATTAAATAATGAGTGAAAGTAAGTGCATTGATAGAATAATTCTTGACACAATTAAAAAACAATTAAGTCAATATCTTCGTTTTTTTCGGAGATATTAGGTTTTAAACACAAAAAGTGCCGTTTAGCCCATAGCGCGCCATATTGGATCCGCCATTTTGAATTTTCAAAATCTGACTTCAGATTCGTGATCAGCGACCCCAAAAACCCATGTATACAGTTTTGAGTCGAAATTCGGTCAAATATTAAATTTTCGGTTCGCCGTATTGGATCCGCCATTTTGAATTTTCAAAATCTGACTTTAGATTCGTGATCAGCGACCCCAAAAACCTTCAGTTAGTATGTTATAGTAAAAATCAATTTAAGCTCGTCTTTTGTAACTCAAAGAGTTAAAAAGGCTTATACTAGGCACGGAAATTCTTCAATTTTTTGAAAACTGTAGGGTGGGGGGCAATTCTGACCGCGGATTCGTGATCAGCAGGTTAAAGTTCATCGGATAGCATATATGACATTTAAAATAAAGACCAAGTTTTTTGTTGGTGTGAGCCTATTCAATTTTTCAGAAAAAAATGCAACTTTGAGGTTATGTTACATAGTGTTTATTTTCATTTCAGCCATTCTGGTTAATTTTCCAGTAATCTACATAGTCTCAGCTTCAATTAAAAAAAAAAAAATTTACGTTAATATCTCCGGTTTTTTCCGAGATATTAGGTTTTAAACACAAAAAGTGCCGTTTAGCCCATAGTGCGCCCTAGGCGAAAGTATTGTTTGGCGCCCCCCTCCCCCAGAATTAAGCCACTTGCCTCCCCCAATATAATTTAGTCACTGAACTATAGGAAATTTAAAACATGAACAAAATTTTAAATGTATATTACCTTTTATTGTCAGATAATCGTAACAGTTTTACAATTATTTACACTTTCCAAAGGACACTACAGCCAACAAAGAGCTTAGATATTTTGTTTCCTGGCTTTCTTTTTGGCAAATGTCGCAACCAAACCGTTAAGCTCGATATTTTGAGCCAGCTCTCGCTCGATGGATATTGTGGCCAAACCAACCAATCATTCTTGAGTCATAGATGACCGGAGGTACGTTTTTATGAGCTTCAGTTTTGAGAAGCTTCTTTCTCCTGATGCTACCGATACTGGTAGTGTTAGAAGAATCCGCAAAGCAACATACAAGTTAGGAAAGGTTTCTTCTAAGTCTGGCAGACTCAAAAAAGTCCTCTCTAAAGATCATACAAACGGAATATGACTACTAAAAAAGTCGGACAGTACTTACATGGAGAACGGGGAGGAAACCTTGAAGCTTCTCATTCAAACACACTTCCCAGACTCGATAACAGAAGATGATGGACCCTCTAGGGGATCACTGGAACTTGGTCCTGAGATCCCCTTACGGGCCAGTAGCCTTTCTGGTCGCATCTTTGAATAAAACAGTAGAAAAGGCTACACGAGCCATATGGACATGTCGTCGACTGTTTGGAAAAAAGTGGGGGCTAAAGCCTAAAATGATACTATGGTCATATGAGGCGATAATAAGACCCATTGTCACCTATGCAGCAGCCATATGGTGGAACAAAACGGAGCAGTCTACGGCAGTTGCCACACTTAACAGAGTGCAAAGACTTGCCTGTATTGGAATCACAGGGGCCATGAAAACTTGCCCAACTGCGGCTTTAAAAGTGCTGCTGGACCTTTTACCGCTCCACCTATACATACAAAAGGAAGCGGCCAGCAACACACTAAAACTTCAAATAACGAAACGAAACGAAGAACACTCACAGATAATGAGGGTGTTCTCACGTGACCCGCTGATTCAGGGCCCGTCAGACCTGATATTAAAAAGGCCGAATCTTGAAGTACCATTCAAAATCTTAATAAATGACCGACAGTGGTGGAAGGAAAATAAAAATCCCGCCCAACTGGGTGTCTGCGTGGTACACAGACGGCTCTAGATGCGACGGATTCTCCGGAGCGGGTGTCTACGGACCCAATTGCCAGATCTCTTTGGCCTTAGGGAGACTCCCACGATATTCCAGGCCGAGATAATTGCTATAGATACCTGCGCCCGAGCCATTTTAGGAAAGGGAATGAAAGGTGCTAAAATATGGATCTTGACAGACAGCCAAGCAGCGATTAGAGCGCTCTCTAGTTATACTATAGAGTCGGGTCTGGTTTGGTGTTGCCTGTCAACGTTAAAAATACTTGAAAAGTCCAATAGGCTTACCATAGCCTGGGTTCCGGGCCATGAAGGAATAATTTGTAACAAGAAGGCGGATGAACTTGCCAGAAATGGAGCTAAATCCGGTTTCATCGGACCAGAGCCTTACTGTGGCCTTGCCAGGAGATATTACAGATCCTACCTCAGGCTATGGGAAAAAGACAGTAAAGCCACATACTGGAATAATCAAAACGGACTAAGACAAGCAAAAAGATTCATCCACCCCTCAGAGCAAAGGACGAGGAAAATCTTAATGCCGGATCTAAAAATCATCACCGACCTACTAACGGGACACTGTGCCCTAAAATACCATCTTAAAAAGATAGGTGTAGAGGATGATGATACTTGCCGATTCTGTTTGGAAGAAGAGGAAACAGCAGAGCACGTACTCAGCCACTGTCCGGCCTTATGTCGACAAAGGCTGACACACTTCGGAGCGTCTATCATCGCTCCGGCGGATGTGTCGAATGCGACGCCCCAGAGTACCATAGCCTTCTTTAAGGACATTGACTTGGATGGGTTCTAACCTAGAGGGGTTTAGCACAATGGATCTTTCAGGTCGCGTTTGCTATCGAGAGGTACCTAGAGTAACTTAACGACCCGCTATTATAATAATAATAAATAATAAGTCTGATTTTAAAATTAAATCAAGTACGTCTTTCGGGGCTGACTGCTTGTCAACTCGTCTGGAGATAGTTTGTAGTTCTCCACACAAATCCACTGACGTTGAATTTCTGTTTAGGATCTTGAATTGGGTTATCCTCTCCCTCATAAGAAAATTGTCTATTCTTTTTCCCTAGACGTTTTGCTGTAGACTCTTGTTCAAATGATCGCGCTGGGGGCTGCGCAGTAGGTTGCGCAAATAAATCATCCGAGGGAACACACCTTATATTATTTTTACATCATGAATAGATATCTAACCACATGCTGGCGCGAGTGGAGGGGGCTCAACGCTGAAGTGTAGTGTAGCTTCTGAGTAGTGATAATCGAGTGGAAGGGCGGAGTGAGAAACGAGAAAAGATTCAAGCTGTAGGGGAAATCTAGTTTAACTTTGTTAAACAAATAACTAAGAACAGAGCAGAACGTCATAAACTGACTGATCCCGGTTTAAATGAACTTGTTGCGTTTTTATAATAAATAGAAGTACCTATATTTTTCAAATATTTTTCTTGTATAAAAAAAATGTGTATTTTTGCGCCCATGCGCCCTCCTTTTATCGGCATACTGTGCCGCCCCTCGTGCCGACCGCGACCGCCCTAAGTGCCCGCAGCACCGCTGCGCCCCTCAGGCCTTGGCAACCTAGGCGGTAGCCTAGTTCGCCTATATAGTAGGGCCGGCCCTGCTGACAAGAGTTCTTGAATCGGGTTGGCTAATAAATAATGAGCGACATACATGAATTTATGTTGGTATTTATTTATTTAATAATTTACTATTAATCGTTAACAATATAATCACCGTCGTTATCTACTACCATCCGCCAATGATTCGGCAAAGAGTGGATGGCATCCCTGTGAAACTTCGCCGGTTTTGCTTTGAAGAATTCATCTATGTATTGTTGCAACTGATGTTCATCATCGAAGCTTTTTCCTTGTAAATGACTACTGAGAGACCGGAATAAACTGAAATCCGTTGGGGCTAAGTCCGGCGAATATGGAGGGTGTGGCACTATTTCCCAGTTGAGCTCCAGTAGGTTTAGTCGGGTACTCTTAGCGATGTGCGGTCGGGCATTGTCGTGAAGGAAAAATATTTTGTCATGTTGTGGACGTTTACGACAGAGTTCAAGCTTTAGATTTTCAAGTTGATTACAGTATACTATTGCCATCATCGTGGTATTAGTAGGAAGAATTTCCCAATATATTACTCCATGTATGTCCCACCAGACCGAGAGCATCACTTTCCGAGTATGAGGATCTTTTTGTGGCGTAGGTTTACCTGGTTCGTTGCGGCCCAGCCACTGGCGCTTGCGTGTGTGGTTGATATAGATAACCCACTTTTCGTCTCCAGTAACGAGATGGTCTAGCCAGCTAAATGTGCGACGGAACGATAAAAGGTATGCACAGATATCTGCACGGTAAGTCAGTTGATCTTTGTTCAACTGGTGGGGTACCCAAACACCATATTTGTACGTCTTCCCCAAACCGTGCAGATACTTTTCCACCGTGCCATGAGAGCATCCGAGCTTAAGAGCCAAATTGCGCGTAGTGCTTCGAGGATCTTCTTCAATTAATGCCTTCAGTTTATTTATATCTATTTCTACCGGACGCCCAGACCTTGGTTGATCGATCAAGGAATAGTTACCCTTGCGGAATTTTTGGAACCACCGCTTTGCTGAAGCCTCGGAGACTGCATCATCAGCTATCCTCTGGCATATATTACGTGTAGCTTCTGCAGCCGAATGCCCAGATTGGTACTCGTATAATAAACAGTGCCGAATATGCGTTTTAATATCACTCATTTTTTTCGTGGTTCTTTACACAATGATAACCGAAACATTACTGACGGCATGCTCACGACTCGCTCTTTATATACCCCCTGCAACAGAACGTTCTCGACCTTACCCGAAATTTCCAGAAAATAAAAACTGAAACGCTCATTACTTATTAGCCAACCCGATAGTTTCATATTTTTTGGTTAACATCTAAAAAACGTTATCATCGCACATAAATAAATTCATTATGCGAACTGGTAAACTTTTTCAACCAGTGCATACAGGGACGCATGAGATCATTTGAAACTGTTTATATTTTCTACTTGTTTGTTTTATTCCGGCATAGCCTCAAAATATTCTAAACATCTTTAAATTTGAGAATATGTTTTGTTTTTCTCAAAAATTGCAATTTAAAGAGCCAATGGTCACTGAATTATACGCATGACGAGTATACTCGTCAATCACAGTTAACTGGTTAAAACACTCGGTTTAGAGTAGCATCCATCAAGTGATTAACTCTCTTACCGTGTAAACTTAGAACCGGAACAGCTTGTGTCTACTAAGCGCGGTGTTCTCTTAGGAATCGCTCGATTGATCCAATGGGATGGCTCTCCCCAATTATCATATCTCTCTGGACATCTGGACTTGATTGAAATATGAAAGTTCAATGGAAACAATTCGGGCAAGGATTACTGGACGTCGAGAAGGTTAGGTCGTTGGATTGGATTTCATCCGAAACTCAGTACACGGTACACAATGGCGTTTTATTCCAGCATCATCTCTCCACTTCGGCGGATTGTGGGAAGCCAATATAAAATGTGTAAAATAGCACCTGAAGCGTCCTATCGGCGAAAATATTCTGACTTTCGAGGAGATGAGTACCATCTTGTGCCAAATTGAATCATGCATGAATTCAAGGCGGCTATGCCCTCTCAGTTCCGACCCTACAGCGACATCTTGACTCCTGGACACTTCCTAATTGGATCAGACCTAAACAATGTCCCGAAACCTAGCAATACAGATGTACCACTTAATAGATTATCACGCTGGCAACTTCTTCAAAACATAGTCGAAGGATTTTGGGAGAAGTGGAGCAAGGACTATCTTCAATACCTTCAGCAAAGGACAAAAGGGAATGTTGCTACAGCCGCACCTAAAGTCGATGATCTTATAAAGATCGGTTGCCACCGTTTCAATGGGTGCTTAGTTGCATTGCACAACTGCTGCACTGCCCAGCTACTGCCCTGGGGTATTATGGACGAACTAGTGTAGTCACCCTACGCAGCAAGAACTGAACTTACAAGAGACCTGTCGTCAAAGTTTGCGTTCTACCAATCAACGACGATCTCCCTCCAACACCTAAGGATAACCCTTCAACCAGCCCGTGTTTAATTTGAAAAGATCATTACTAGTTGAGCTACTCTACTCATTATTATTATTTTTTATTTAATTTTTGTTTGTTTGTTAAAGAACCTTATTTTTCTTTTGACTTAGGTACAGCAGCTAGTTTAATTTAATTCTCGTAAATCCATTTTTTTTTGTGTTTAAGATTATTTTTACAGACCATCAGCTTAGTCTAAGCTTTAAAGCAACAAAAATTAATTTGCTGAATAAAACTCGTCATCATTTGGTCCGTTGTTAGTAGCGACATGACAAACAAACAAAGTTCTTTTTCAATACATGCTTACCAACACGGACATCAAACAAATCGGCATTCTTATTTCCACTCAACCTCATGCGGTTAATTGGTTGAAAGAAGCTATAGTTAGTTTTACACAGATCAGTTTGCAGAAGCGGGACATGCCTAAGGTTTCGCTCATTCGCTCTGAACGTGAATCTTGTTTTAAGAGAAGTTGAGTCAATATTACCAACAGTACAAATACAACGTCCGCGATTTCCCGACGTTTTTGCAGAGAATGCATGTCAAGGAGTTTCAAACGGTCCTTGTATGGAGGAAGAATAACCAGATTGCTCCATGGCAATTCTCTAAGGGCGAAACGGATAAATATCCGTTGGACAGATTCGATGCTGTCTATGTGAACTTGGTAATAGGGAGACGCGTATTCAAGAATTGGCCGGACAAAGGAAGAGTAAAGCTGTTTGTACACAGTGACGTTAGAAAATTCACGGGACCATCTTTTAATAAATCCCAGCATAATACTGGCTTTTGTCACCATGCAATTTATATGTTCAGCAAAATCCAGTTTACAATCCAGGAAAACGTCTAAGTCACGGGCAGAGCGAACTCGTCTGAGAATAACGTTCGAAAGATTATAATCAAAACTCAGGGGATTGCGGCCTCTACAAAAAGATAAAACTTCACATTGATTAATGTTCAATTCTAGATTATTGTGAACACACCACGTTTGGAAAGTGTCCAGATCTCTTTGAACCGTGTGGCAGTCGTTAATATCATTTGTATAACGGAAAAGTTTCATGTCATCAGCATAAATTAAAATTTTACAGTCTTTGAGCAAATATGTAATGTCGTCAATAGCCAAAATAAACAAGAGCGGGCCCAGGTGACTACCCTGCGGTACACCTGACGTGGCAAATATTTTTCTGGAAGTTTCATTCCGAAAAGTAATCTGATAAGTCCTGTTGGGTAGGTATGAGCGTATCCAATTGATAAGCAATGGAGAGAAGCCTAAATTTTCAAGTTTCAGTATAATAATCGAATGGGACAGTTTGTCAAAAGCCTTGCTAAAGTCACTATAAATGCAATCGGTTTGCAGACCCTTCTGGAAGCCTTCAATGACAAAAGGTACAAATTTAAGAAGGTTCGTGGAAGTGGAACGACCCTGAAGAAAACCGTGCTGATTTGTAGAGACAAGGCGTCGACAGATGCTTGACAATTGTGAGTGTATAATTGACTCAAAAAGTTTTGGAATACATGAGAGCTTCACTATGGGCCGGTATTTGCACACCTCAGTCTTTTTACCTTTTTTGTGGATGGGAATAATAAAGGCATTCTTCCAGAGCATAGGAAACGTTCCTGTGCTGACTGATTTCTGAAAGAGTAATGTTAAGGGTAACATTAGCTCATTAAAGCAGCATTTAAGGATAACTGGGGGGATACCGTCAGGACCCGACGTGAAATTCATGCGAAGCTCATTGATATGTTTGAGAACATCGGGGGGAGTAATGTAAATGGAAAAATTTAGAGGAACAGGATTTAAGTTTAAATGCGAAAAGTTATTAGGGTTGGGAGAAGGATTTTTCGAAATATGAGGCAAACATATCACAGATTGAAGATGAAATATCATCAGAGATTCCCTCGTATTGTAAGCTAGTTGGATAATTGTCCGACTTTCTTTTGGTATTAATAAATTTAAAAAATTCTCTTGGATTGCTATATATTTCAGACTTAATTTGACAGACATAATCATTATATAATTGTTTGGAGTAGTATTGAAATTTATTGGAACATTCAACGAATGCATTATAGGAAACATTATTCCTTTCTAAAAGATATGCCTTCCATAATTTGGTTTCCTTGTTTCTGAGACTAGGAAGATCGCTGCTGAATTAAGGAGGTGAAGAAGTTAAGGGACGTCAAGGTTCAAATGGAAGGCACGATTCAAAATTTTTGAAAAGATGGGAGTAGAATTCGGATAAAGCATTGTCAATATTTTTATCGGACAATAGTGTAGTAAAATCAGCGGAGGATATCCTTCTAGGAAGTTCGTCAAAATCCGCCTTTTTGAAGTTGAATGTGTAAGCGCTATCAACAATAAGCTGTTTAGTGTCCTCTGGATTATAAAAGTAATCAATTTGAAAAGGCGGGTGAAATATGTCCAGAGTAGAAAGAACGACTGGACTGTGATCAACAATTGTGTTGTTACAGTCGGAAGAAAAAACAAGATCTAGCTACCTCCCCATGTCATTCTTTATTTAACTCATTTGACTGAGACCGAAAGAGAAAACCGATCCCAGAAATGAGGACTCTTTAGTATTTATTTTGTTTGAGGGGTGGCAGCAATCGTCATCAGAATTATATACCCATTGCACATTGGGTAAATTGAAATCACCCACTAAGAGGAGATCGTCAACCGGATTCATTAAATTGTTAATGAAGTCCAGTTTTGAAACTAGAAGGTCATATGTACTGTTTCCATTCATATCAAGACAATTGACAAGGTCAGGAGGAATGTAGCAACTTAAAATGAATAGAGAATTTCTGGCTAATGTTACTTTAATAGAAACTAGCTCAACGTCTGAAGAAGCAGAAATGTCGGGTAGTGAGATCAAACTGCAATTGAAGTGGCTTTTGCAAGCTATAAGAACTCCTCCTCCTCGGGAAAGAAAGAAAGAATTAATATTGAAGTGGGGCATTGGGTACGTTTATAGTTACTAACTAAGATATCCAAATATATATATGGTATTTTCCAAACGCTTATAAATACGGCATGCAAATATTTAAGAAAACAAAATTTAGTCTGCAATTTAACAGAAAAATTATCGAATGATTTGGCCAAATTCAAAAATTATTTTCTAAGAATTCAAGTAATACCATTACTAAATTTCTTAATACCTAGAGTATAATTATACTTAACAACGCCCAAATTATAACACTCTATATTACAATATTAACGATGAGGCGAGCTCGGGTGCCATGTGTATGTGTATGTGTTTTGCTGATATAGATATGGTTGTGTTGTTGTGCATGAACTATTACGAATTATGCGTATGTAAATTGTGGAGCATGTGTATGTGAAATCCAGACGATTGTGTGAGTGTATAGACGAAAGACTGACCGCTGATTTGGATTGCAACGTTGAGTATGGTTTTGTGTGTCTGAGTATGAGTATGATTATGGTTCCCCAAAGCAAATGTGTGATGTCTGTGCAAGTGTGTATGCGAGTAGGACCACTAACTCCTTTTGCCGGCGACATGATTCGTTCTAAAAAGAAATAAATTCTTGAGCAGTATCGGCAAATTAATCTTAGGGTTCCATTGGGAACATAACAAGGTCTCGGCTGAAATATTAGGTAATGGTATTGCCACAGACCATCGAGTGAATCGATCGATTACGGTGAGAAAATACTTAGAACCTTGAGATTGTGAAAGAAGACCAATCGGCAATTATGTCTACATAAATATTTTCAAATCTATTTGAGGTAACCGGAAGAGAACCGAAAGAGCTTATAACATGGTGAGAAAATTTACTTCTTTGACATGTTAAACAACAACGACTCCCATTATTGATGTGTTTGTTCATAGACGGACAAAAGTATCTAGCAGTCACCATTTTGTTCGTTGTTCGAATGCTGGGATGTGCTAAATTATGTACCGATTTGAAAATATCAGAACGAAAGGATTCCGGAATGAAAGATCTTGCTCGAGAATTTGATATTTCAGAATAAATTTCTTTGTCACCCCCAAGAGCGGGTAATTTGGAAAATTTATATGTAGAATTTTCCAAAAATTCCTTGAAGTCTGTGTCAGATTCCTGGGCCAAAGCAATAGCTTGAAAATCTATTGAATATGGTAAACAGAGTTCCTAGACACGCGACAATGTATCTGCAACAGTATTGTCTTTTCCTGAAATGTGTCTAATATCCGTTGTGAATTGTACGATAAAATCCAAATGTCGAGCTTTTCTAGAGAGACTTTTTCTGGATTTTGTCTGAAAGCGAACACAAGAGGTTTATGTATGTAAAGTTTTGACCTTCTAAATAACATCGAAAATATTTAACACTTAGATAAGCAGCTAAGAATTCTCTGTCATAAACACTATATTTTGATTGTGCCTTATTTAATTTTGTCGAGAAAAATCCTAAAGGTTGCCAAGAATCATTCACTCTTTGATGCAAAGCAGCTCCAATAACAAAATTGGAAGCATCGACAAATAAACCGAGGTTAACGTTAATATCCGGAAATACTAGAGGAATTATATCTGAGAGTTGTACTTTGGTGTCTTGGAATGCCTTAAGTGCTTCTGTAGATCATTCAATTTTTATAGAACCACCTTTTTTATTTCCAGTAAGGTATCCGTTTAGAATTAATTGGTGTTCAGCAGCATGAGGCAAAAAATGACGGTAGAAATTTACCATGCTAAGAAAACATCTTAGTTCTTTAACTGTTGAAGGCTGTTTAAAATTTTTAATAGCCTCGACTTTATCTGAAGTAGGTTTAATACCTTCCAAAGGGGTCCTAGCTATAAGCATTGACTTTTGGACCTAAACCAAATCTTCCATATACTTACTTGAATATAATTGCTCATTATGATTAATTATGACCTTATAGAGGGTTAATCAACAATCATCTTGTGTCTAAGAGCATGTATGTGAGTCATTGCAGAGCAATTAGCTTGAATCTCACTTCATTCATTTTTATTGCACTTTATGGGTAGCAATCGCTCATTTTCACTTGAATATCATATGAAATGATGAAAACGAAACAGGAAGCTCAATTCCCACCGGGGACCATTATTTTTGATGATGAGACTTTTCGATTGAGTCTTACCAATCCCTCAACTTTTGATTTGGAATTCCTTAGCTCTCGAACCAAGTGAATCAATGGAATAATGAATATACGAATAATTGCTCAAAAAAATGAGACCCTTCCACTCCTTCGATTTTCATCATTTTTGGCATACATGTATATCTTGACGCCATTTATCATATATCTCATTTCCAACTCTGGACACTCAAAGGAAGCTGTTACTTACTGACCTTGAAGATTCACACTGCTTCCAAACTTCTCATTTCAATTTACATATATATGTTTTCTCACTGTCATTTCAAAGTACATTAGTATATGATACAACTACAGCAATCTAAAATCCAAACTCAATCTCTGTTGGACACTAGGAGGACCTAATGTTCAAAAGGTTTTCGCCCTCTAGTTCCCCTGTTTTTTGATATACGAAATAAATATGGTACCTCCAAACTTAACTCATAAGGACACATCCATGTATGGTATAGGTATGGGATTTTCTTGCTTAGGTCCAAGCGGACACGCTTATAGCTAGGAACCCTTTATAAAATAACCAAGAAATTTCACTTTTTCTTTCACAAAGTTTCATTTTTGGACATTTATAATTAAACCATGATCACGAAAACGGTGAAAAATTTATTTCAAATGAATTAAATGCTCTGCTTCAGATTTTGATGCAACTAGAATGTCATCAAGATAAACAAAGTAAAATGATAGATCTTCAAGTGAAGTTCAAGTTCAATGAATGAACCTTTAGAGTGTTTAAGCGGCATTGCAAAAACCGAAAGTCATTCGTGTAAATTCAAACAGTCTAAAAGGAGTGCATATTGCTGTTTTGGATATATCTGCCTGTTCTACAGGAATTTGATGATAGGCTTTTGTAAAATCTAAAGTTGAGAAAAAATTTACAATCTCGCAAATTATGAGAGAAATCATTAATTAGTGGAATTGGATATCGATCTGGAACTGTAACGGCATTAAGTCGCCTATAATCTCCACAAGGTTTCCAATCAGCATTGTTTTTGGGACCATATGAAGCGGCGATGACCAAGAACTGTCTACAGATTCCATGATTTAACATGAGTTCAAATTCGTTTTTATCCAATAAAAGTTTCTCCTGAGAGAGACGGCGAACTTTGGATACAATAGGAGAGCGAGAAGTTTGAATTTGATGGGTTATCATATGTTTAGTTAGTTAAGTAAAGCTTGAATCAATCGTAATATCCTAAAATTCACGCAGAAGATTTTTAATTTCATAATGAATAGTAGGTTCAATCAATGGTGATAATGTAGAAATTGATGATTTACGCAAAATACCGAAGGAAGTAAGTAATGTTAATGGTCCAATTAAATTTCTTTTGGCAAGATCTACTAACAAACCATAGTTAAATAGAAATTCAGCACCTAAAATTGGCTTTTGCACATCAGCAATAATAAATTGCCATAGAAAATTTCGTTTAAGACAAAGATCTAGGGTTAAGATTTTCTTACCATTTGTTGAAGGTGCAGTAATAACCGAAACATCAGCTCCTGTGTCAATAAGAAAGTGTAGTTTAGATGTTTTATCGAAGATATGTAGGCGACTTGTTTGACCGCGTTTATCATCCGTCGTCATGATAAGCGATTTGTGTTTTTGATTCAATAGGTAAATTTTAATTTTTATCTAAGTAAGAGCAAGGTTTAATGCATTTACTTGCTTCAATTGCTTTCCTATGATACCAACAAAGTTAAGTTTCTTCAGAATTAATACGAGAATGGCTGAATGATCTATGTCTGGATGAAGATCTTGAACGAAACATTTTTTGAAATTTCTCTCAAGATTATCAAGACGCGAGGAAAAATTTTGCTCAATTATCCTGCCACCATTCGCCTGAGAAGAAGAGACAGTAGAAACGGAAGATCTACCTAAGATTTCAGCAATTTTGTCTGCGCAAGCAGTTAATTGCGACAAAGAACCGGCATTGCATGATAAAATTGTTTGCATGTTTTCGGGCAAGCGCTGAAACCAGAGAGTCTGGAGAAGGTATTTATTAAGTCTATCTCATGCAAATTCTCTCATGTCCCTTAAAAGTTGAGATGGTTATTCGCTAAATAAAACTGAGCCTCAAGACGATCGAATCAAACGTCCGGCATATCTTTCCTTTTAACTGAATCCGACTGAATGGAGGAAGAAGATGGATGTGGTAATGCATCCCCACCAGCATTTGCTACGCGCGATAAGTCATCGCGAGCACTATAGCCATTTTGAGCCATAATTAAATTTATATGCTAAAAACTCACGGAACAAGAAGGTAGAAAACGAAATTACGGCAAAAGAGCATGAAGTGGAAAAAGGTTTACACTAAAGTGTACAAAAACAAATAATTTTTAAAGGAAACTTAGTACAATAAAAGAAATAAAATGCATAGATTTTTCTGTGTATTCCTTTTTCTTTCTTCACTCTTCGTTCTTTTTTTTTTTTTTTTTGTATATCTTCTTGTGTTTTGGTTGTGTCGTCACCTCGCTGAGTGTACTCACGATGAACACCTGCAAGGTCTGCAACGGCTTGTTTACCGGCGAACTGATTGAGTGCGATGGCATCTGTAACAAATTTTTCCATGTTACATGTCTGAAGCGCAGCGCCCGCTCCCAAGCTGCTCCTACTTTATCGACATGCTCCGAGTGTTCAGATATTAAGCCATGCCATATCTTGAGAACCCTGGCCACCATCGCTGATTCCTTGACTAAAGAACAATCTCTCCTTGCCGGTAAAATTCAGTCAACTCTTTCTAACTGGGCTGGACTAGAATCTATCTCAGATGATCTTGCTGCGATTAATGGAAAGATTGATAGGCTGCTACTTGTTGCGTCGTCCGCGGAGTCCAATACTGGCATGCTTTTGGAAAAATCCCACGCGATTTCTTCCAAATTATCGGTTGCGTCGAGCTCTCTGGAAGACGTGTTTCTACTGGGAGCCATAACTGCTTGAGAGTCTCCCCTCCTTCGGACATGGCCTCCGTCCCCGCCCCTTGTCTCGCTGCCTTGCCTCTCTCTGGTACTGTCCCGGATTCATCGGATAAACTGAGTGCTCCTCGCCAACGTGCCTTCGTCGTTCAACCGTCCCCAAAAGCCCCGGCTAGTATTGCCCCCGAGGAATCGTCTGCTTGTCCGCCTGCAGTTACCAATCTCGACTCGCCTTCAGTCCCCACTCTGGCAATGTTTGGCACCACCTGGACCAAAGAGGAATGGAGTCAGCGGCTCTCTAAGTTAAATAAAAGGAATGAACCCGCTCCAGACGAGTCTCAGCCGTTTCTCCTCAGAGGTGCGCCTCGTAACGCGGATCAAACCTGGTTGCTGAACTTCTTTAGACAGCGCTTCGTCTTCATCCCGTCACAGTGTAGAAAAATTTCATGCAACAAAAACTCGGCAAGCTTCCTGGTTCACATACCCACAAAATACGCCTGGCTCTTCCGTAACCCGTCTAGCAGTATCATCAAAATTGGTAACATCCGCATATCGAAATTCGTCGCCAAATCAGTAAAGTTTAATGTTAGCATATCTAAACCTAACCCTATCACAAAATCGAAGTCTTCCTCTAACCGTTCTTCAAACTCCAATCCCTCTTCCCCCCGGCCCGTTACCAAAAGTAAAACTCCCTCTCAGCCACTCTCAACAAGCAAGGCCAATATCAAGCCCCAAAGTCACCGAGACCGCGCTACTTCTCCCGCGCCCATTTCTAATACTCCCAACTGGCAGCTTAAACCGGGCCTATTTCCTAATTTCAATCTAGCGACCCCTATAAAATACCCCAACTTCATTCGCTCGCATGTCTTAAACCCATCTGTCCCCGCTTCAACTGTTCCTCCTGCCGCTGACATACTCCCCCCTCCTAGTTCCTCACAAGTCTTAAACTCCTCTGTCCCTGCTTCAACTGTTCCTCCTGCTGCTGATCAACATTCTTCCCCTGGTCCCTCTCTTATCACTCCCTCCTCACCTACCTCTCCTGTAATTTCCAGCAAACCTTCCTTCATAGATCCTCTTCTTCCTCCGGTTGTTAAACTGACCATGCAATCTGCCGATTCTCGAGACAGCCGTTATCTGCTTTCCCGCCTACGTGAACATAGGATTTATGAAAATGTTCGCCTTTATCTGGCTTACCTTCATGATAAGGCTGATTACATCTGTATTGACGGGAAAACCAAAACTTATTTGATGACCTCCATACATCAAGAAGGCCTTCCGACAAACCCTACTGTGCTGCGTCAGCTCTACCTAAAATACCATGCTGCTTTTAATGTTCCTCCCGAGAAAGTTTCCGAAGATCTTTCAGCTTTCGCTTCTTACGTCCATTCTAAGCGAATCTCCCATCTTCAACAATCGCGTACTGACTCGAAAAACTACTTTTGTTCCTAACAGACCTTTCAACCCCTTCCCCGGCCCATCCTCTCCTTTGCCCGACAATAATCACTCGCTAATTTGCATCAGTGTTTACTACCAAAATGTTAGAGATCTTCGCTCTAAAACCCAGCATGTCTTTCTTCAGTCTCAGTCTCTTCCTTATGATATCTTTGCTATTACAGAAACGAACTTAATCCCCGGTATCAATAATAACGAATTATTCTCGTCTGATTTCTCTGTCTTCCGCGCCGACGGTGGTTTAAATGATTCTGGTCCATCTGGTCGCGGCGTTCTTCTCGCGGTGCACAATCGTTTTAGTTCCTCTCAAACCATTTCCTCCAGTTCCTCTCTATTCGAATCAGTCTCGGTCAAAATATCCCTTAACCGCCGCTCTCTTTTCGTTCTATGCTGCTACATTCGTCCCGCGCAACCTCTTGAAGCTTACAAGCATGTAGTTGACGCAATCGACGCCTTATCTACTCTTGCTAATCCCCTTGACGACATCTTAGTTCTGGGTGATTTCAACCTTCCCAAGCTTGTATGGTCTCTCTCCGATGATGACACTTTCTATTCCCCTTCTAATGTTTCATCTGCAACTGAATCTCTTTTTATTGACCACCTCTCCGATTCCGGTTTATGCCAAATCAGTGGCGTGAAAAACCACCTTGATCTAATCTTCTCTTCGAACCCTTTAGATTCATCCGTTATTGAAAGTAACCACCTTCTTTCTACTCTTGACCTACACCATCCGCCACTTTTTCTTACTTTCTTCCTTAATTCTCCCAGCAATCATACTAACTCTAAGCCTACGTTCCACTACAACTTTCGTAAAACGGACTTCATTAAGCTAAACCACCTCCTAAATAACTCTAATACCCTCTCAACTTTGAGTGATTGCCAGCTACCCATAAACAATAGGGTCACTCTCCTTTACAGTGTACTATTTACTTGCCTAGCCCAATGCGTCCCCCTTGAACCATTAAATAAACGCTCCTCATCCCCACCATGGTACGATAAAGATCTCCGCTCCCTACGTAATAAAAGGAACAAATTATGGCATTCCTACCTCGTTTCTAGGTCCGACTCTGATTACTCTTCTTATCTCACCATCTCCTCTCGCTTCTCTTTGCGCTGTGAATCCCTCTACAAAGACTATCTCGATTCTATGCAGGCCAAGCTAGTCTCGGACCCCAAACAATTCTATAATTTCATTAATATAAAAAGAAAGTCCAACGGGTATCCTTCAGTCCTTAAACTCAACGACTCTTCCTCTTCCAACCCTACAGTCATTGCCAACCTCTTCGCTGACTACTTCAGTCAATCTTTCAGCGACATCAACTCCGTTCCTGACCTTAATTATTTCTCCTACATGCAAAGCTCACCTCAAACCTCCCTAGTCTCCATTGATATCGATCCTTCTCTCGTTGCGTCCAAAATAAGTGCCCTCAAGGATGACTATGACCCTGGCCCTGATGGGATTCCTGCCATTGTATTAAAGAAATGTGCCGTCTCCTTAATTCAGCCACTTACCGATCTCCTTCAATCTCTTTCTGAGGGTATCTTTCCCATTTTTTGGAAAGACTCTTTTATAACCCCAATTCACAAAAAAGGTTGTAAAAGTGATGTAACTAATTACCGCCCAATAGCTAAATTATCTTGCACCCCTAAACTCTTCGAAAGCATTATCATTCCACTGTAAATCCATCTTGTCCTCAGTTCAACACGGTTTCCTAAAAGGCAAGTCCACGACTACTAACTTAGCTGTTTTTGTTTCTCGTACTTTGCAAGCGATGGAAAACGGCGCTGATGTTGATGTTATTGCCACCGATTTTAGCAAAGCTTTCGACAAAATCTCTCATCATATCATCAGTCTTAAACTACATTACCTTGGTTTCCCTCCAAGATTTATTTCGTGGACTAATTCCTATCTTACTGACCGCCAATACATGGTTCGTTTTGACTCCGCAATTTCTAACCCCTTCATATCCCGTGCCGGCGTCCCACAGGGCAGTCACCTTGGCCCATTAATTTTCATACTGTCTATAAATGATGTAGTGAATGTTATTAACCACTCCGAAATCTTAATTTATGCCGACGACATGAAAATCTTTAAACAAATTACCAATGTATCTGACTCTACACTCCTTCAAAATTACCTGGATAATTTTTCCACATGGTGCTCCAACACTTTCTAGAGCTGAACGTATCCAAATGCCATTCGATCACCTTCTCCCGTAAACGTACCTCCTTCTCCCCTAGATCCTATGCACTCTTCGGCGAACCTATTCCATCTGTTAGCTCTCTTCAAGATTTGGGTGTCATCTGCGATAGCGAGCTCAACTTCCGGTCCCACATTGACCATATTATAAGCAGAGCCAATTCAGCTCTTGGCTTTGTTAAGCGTTGGTCTAAGGAATTCTCTAACCCCTACGTAACAAAATCTCTCTACATCTTTTTCGTTAGGCCGCTACTGGAATATGCCTCTCAGGTTTGGTCACCCTCCCAATCTACGTTCATCAACAGGATTGAATCGGTTCAGCGCCGATTCATCCGCTTCGCGTTACGTGACCTTCCTTGGGTAGATGACCTCAACCTTCCCCCCTACGAAAACCGTCTAAAGTTGATTGACCTTCAGCACCTCGCCCTCCGTCGTGATGTCGCTGATATTACCTTCGCCCATCAAGTCCTAATGGGTTCAATTGATTGTCCTGAGTTCCTAAATAGTATTTCCCTCAACACCAACCCTAGAAATATCAGATCTTTTCCAACCTTCCGCCTCGAAAGTCATCGGACCAATTATGGTCATTTTGAGCCCTTCACCCGAATGCTTCGTAAGGCGAACAATACGGCTGTCTTCGACTTCCATATAGATAAAGTTTCCCTCAAACGTGCCCTCTACTCACCCCACCCACCTTCATTGTGAACCCTTCTACACCGTCTTTACCCCCTTTTTCTTCCTTCTTGTTTTAGCTTTAGTTTAAGTTCCGTAGTTTATGTTCTGTAGTTTAAGTTTATTGTTTGTTTTGTAGCTTGTATTAAGCGAAATAAATAAATAAAATAAATAAATAAATAAATATATATTCTTTTGAGCGAGAGCAAACAGGCTTTGATGAAAATTCTCCTATGGTAGTAGTTCAGCTAAATATTTTATTTTTTTAAATTTATTCTTCAATGTTCTTTTTTCGCCCTGAAAGGACTCCTCAAGGTCACCAATAAAGGGAAAGAGAAAGTAATTATTAAATATTCAAGTTTTTCTTTTTTTTTAAATGTTTTATTTTAGTATATTATAATTATTAATATATTTTTAGTTCACTTAATTTAATTTATTTTTTTAAAATATTTTCTTCCGAGAAACAAAATCTTTCCCGTTTTTTATAAAAGTCAGTTTCTCACTAAAGCCTACGCAATTCTACTAGAATTGTCCACTTCTTTTCAAATGCTACTATGTATGTTAATAAACCGAGGCACTAGTGCGTGACGTAGTGCAGTGACGCCACAAAGCCACTAATTTTGAATATCATTAAGATTTGGAGATTCAAGATGGCGGATACATAAAAGTTGGAACAATTGCTAGGATATAACATACTAGAATATTTGAGAAGTGTTTAATTAGTAAGAAGATACCCAAAGCCGGGTGAAACCTGATAACCCAGCTAGTATTTATTATAAGAATTCGTAGAGGTAGTAGTCCTGACATGCTTTAACAAAACTGATAAGAACTATATTGAACAAAATTTTTAAAAAAATAGTGAGGTAAGGTATATTTAAAACTAAGAGAAAAAGACACTCCTTTAAGATTACAAAAGAAGGAACTTTAGACTCCTTAATTAAATAACAATATTTTACCCTTAAGGGGACCTTTACTTTCAAAATCGGAAAAAAATAAATATTTTTTTTTTTCATAAAAATGCTTCTTAACATTACACAAACCTTCTCCTAAAACGGTTTTAAGAAATTCGTAAAAGAAAAAAAGTTATACCTATATTTGTAACGCTACTTCTACGCATTTTATATGCAAAAATTATATAGCAAAAACTTTGAACACGTTTTTCTCGAAATCACATTTTTGAAAATGGCCGCATCTGTATCTCAAAAACTATTCAACCGATTTTAACAAACGCCATTCGATTCGTTATCAAATATACTAGAAACTAAACTTTTAAAAATATTATTTTACCCCCCCACTTTTTTATGCGGAGGTTAGTTTACCCCTAACTTATAGTCATTTTGTAACTTTTTTAGAAAAATGTGTATAAAATGATATATTCATTAAAAATAAAAGGTTTTTTAGGTTTAGGTACTAGTTTTGTGTCTTATGAAAACAATCCACTAAAAATTTTTAATCTATCTGTTACAGGAAGTCCTGGAGAAATGGGGCCGTTTTAAAAGTGCCTTTTGGTTGACGCCATCTGCAGGCATTAAAATAAACTAAAGTTGCATTTAAAAATTCTTTTTATATTATTCATAATCTTACCAATAATGTACAAAAGGTTTCAGGATCATAAATATAATAGTCTTTTCAAAAAAAAACTTTTAAAAAGTGTGTTTTTTCCCGATTTTGAAAGTAAAGGTCCCCTTAAGGGAACATTCTCATTGGACGTGAAAAAAAAAATCAATTTTTTTTTTTTTTACATAAAAGTATTCCTTAATATCATAGTAATGCTGTCCTCAAACCGTTGTAAGAAATTCGAAACAAATCGAGAGTTATAGATATATATACGTAACGATAAAGACCAGTTTCTATAGATTTGGAGCGTCGCACAAAAACTTTAAACGCGTAACTACTTTTTTTCACCTGGTACCAGTGATATCTCAAATTCTGCTTGATAGATTTAAAAAAATCAAAAAGCATTCGACTCATTAACATAAATACTAAGGCATAGACCTTTAAAAATGCATAAAAGTATCCCACCCTCTTTTTTATACACGTACTTTCCCCCAAAAACATGGCCAATTTTTAAAATTTTTAGATAAACAGTCCTAAAAATAATTTAAAAAATTAAAAGTACCATTTTTATAGGTCTATGTTCCAGAAAATAGTCTAAAGAACAAAACCCATTTTGAATTTTGTCTTTATCTTCTCCAGGAAGACCGCAGGAACTGGTACCAGCTAAAAAGGGACTTTTCGTACAACACCCTCTATTGCCGCAAAACGTAACAAAAAAAAAATTTTTTTTGTTGTTGTATTGTTCAATGCCTACCATATATATTCAATATATCGAAAAAGTTTTTGGAATAAATGCAATAGGGTTTAAACAAAAAATTCCAAAAAAAGTCGTTTTTTTGTCCATTTCAATGAGAAGGGGACATTCTTGAATAACCTTTAATATTCAAAAAAATAAAGAACTAATTATAAAAGTTGGCCAAAAATAGTAGACAAAAAGACGAATATGTATATATTTCATTAGGACTTGCTGGTTTTATTTAATAGTATTAACCTGCTCTAGAGTTTATTAATAACCAAGCACAAAACGTAATGCAGTAACTTTATTGAAACTTGAAGTCGCTAATTCGCAATTTGTGTATTGTCAGCCCTTATAAGCGGTTCTAGAGAAGGGTGTACATCTTCATTTGTTGTGAATGTTGTAAGTGTTGAATGCGCACTGTGAAAATCATCTTCGCTTCCTCGTTCTTTTGATAGCACCTTAAATGATTCCTGTGGATCCTCAAACTTAACGGTAACTATTCCGTCCTTACAATTGGCAATATCATCAGATGAAGGGACTCCTTTATGGTTATCTTTTATAGGATGCTTAACAGACACCGTCACATGGACAAGTTGAAAGTCTACAACGAATATACATCGCATTATCATTATGAAAAGGCATATCATCCACATTATTAAAGCTAGGTCGTCTGCATAGAGGAACACTTTCATTTGAAACTCGAAACCAAACCACATAGGATATGGTGTTGGCTGCAGAGCGTGAATTAAAAAGATGCAACTAAAAAAAAATTAAATATGAAATGTTGAATACTACAGAGAGCCAAACAGTATTTACTCGTTAGTGATATTTCTGTTTATAAGATGAGATCTTAGATTGTCACAAAAGCCAAACCAAGCTTTATTAACTATTACCCAATATATCATAGTACAAATGCTCATAAGAGCAAAAAAGAATATCGACGGAACCACAATCATCCAAGGCTGAGATAGGCCCCTAGGTAAAAATCAATTACAAAATAGATAAGTCATTTTTGCAATAAGTTAAAGTACATACCACTGCTTATCTTTTCCTGTACGAAACACTACTAATATTGTGCCCCAGACAAGTGCAGTCATTTCCATTACAAAAGGAAAATAGACTACGTAGTTCCTCAAACCCATAGGACCCCATTCCGAATGGACAGTGTCCACAGTCACTGAAATAGACAAATGTTTAAAACTTAAATATGATTTTATTTTAATTGACTCACTTGTTGTAAGGAAGATTAAATCAGTAAGTGTAAAATCTGAAGCATTGTAGCCACCAATTTTACTAGGAACATTCATAGGCTTAAGAAAAGAAAATTTTCTTTCCTTCTCAATGCCTCTGTCATCCGTCACAAGAATTGAATGAATCTCCTTTATGTCATCGCCCGTAATAATACTAGATTCGGTTAAGGTAACTAAAATTATATTTCACTTAGTTTTTTGATTGTTTTTATTCAATTAGAATTAGTATAACAACAAAGTATCTTGTATAAACTATATAGATTAGGTTGCTTTTTTTCTCGCGACTATTTTTTTTTTTTTTTTCATTCCCACCTCGAAATTTTGGGGGAAATACCTAAACAAAAATTCCCTAAAAATTGGAGCCTTTAATATTAATATTAAGTGCTCGACCAAGGCGTATAAGGATTTCCTATGTAAAATACACGTAAACATTGATTTTTTTTTCCTCAAAACTCAGATGCATTTTATGGTAAAATCTTTGTCAATGATAGGGTTTCTTCAGAATTGAATGTGTATCTCGTAAATACCAAGAGCTACGGACAAAATGAATGTGACAAACTTGTAGGAATTTAAATTTGCTACAAAAAAGTTCTGAACACCAAATTGCTAACTAACATCGATATTTCTTGAGACATTGGGCTTTAAAGTTGCGGTAAATTGTAGAAACACTACCTCAACTTCAAAGCCCATATCTCAAGAAAAATCGATTTTAGCGATTTGATGTTCAGAACTTTTTTGTAGGAAATTGAATTTCCTACAAGTTTGTCATATTCATTTTTTTCTGTAGCTCTTGGTATTTACGAGATAGAGGCAAAAAGCGAGAATTTCACGGAAAAATTGGGTTTAGTGACCCGTACTACCTCGCTGGTGGGAGTTAGGGTTACGCCGCAATGAACACTTTTGTAGAGAATTCAGTTCTGAAGAAACCCTATCATTGACCAAGATTGTACCATAAAATGCCTCTTAGTTGTAGAGTTTTGAAGAAAAAAAAAATCAAAGTTTACGTGTATTTTATATGGGAAATCTTTATACACCTTTGTCGAGGACTTAATATTAATATTAAAGGCTCCAACTTTCAGGGAATTTTTGTTTAAACGTTGACGCCGGCGCAGTTTTTTGTATTTCACTTCATCGGGCGGCAGTTAAAATCGCATTTTGCTTTATCTGGCTGCACCTTGCATAAAATGTTGTCTAGCAAACTTCAAAAGTGCAGTTTCCTTTTACTATACATTTATTAAGACATAATAGTTTTATTTATTATGTGTTACGCAAAGCTGATGTGAGCCACCGGTGCACCGCGGTGGTACGCGCCGCCCGATGACGAAGTCTAGAGCGGGCCACCGGTGGTACGCGCCGCCCGATGAGACAGTCTAGTGCGGGCCACCGGTGGTACGCGCCGGCGTGAACGTGTTAAGTATTTCCCAAAAAATTTCGAGGTAGGACTGAAAAAAAAAAAGTAGTAGCGAAAAAAATAGCAGCCTAATATAGATATAGCATTCCTTATTTTGAAAAATATGCTATTAATCAAGAATTACTAGATTATTCTTATTTTTTTTATTAGCAAAATTCTTCTTTAATTTGTTTAAAAATAAATTGTACTAGTCTCAACTCTTACCATGCGAAGTCAAATTGTTGCCTTCAGTTTTGGTAGTTGTGAAAGACGGAAGCAAGGATACGCCTCTGATTGCAAGATTTTCGGTGTCCCGAACTTTGAATATCAGTCGTGATTGAAAAATCGCATTTTCCCCATAGCAACGAACAAGAGCAATTGCAGCTAAGCCCATGCACATTCCACACATCATAATGCTTCCTAGCAAGATTATGATCATGTCTGAAATTAAAAATCACTTTGTATCAGAAAATTTTCCTCAGGTAAATTCATTAAATCAGTATGTAGCAGCTCAAAATACATGGGTTGTTGTTTGGTCCTGTGATAAGGAATCAGGTTGGCGGGAAAGTTCTGTCGTATTTTAAAGAAAATATTTGAATCAGTTTTAATAACGTTTATTTACATTTTAATCAATAATATAATGTCCATTATTTGCCATCTTTCAGGCAACTTGTCGATCCCTCTAGCGTAGAAGTTCTCATCCTTTAACCCAAAGAAGTAAATTTTTTTCCCGTCAGATAATTCTGAGAAGATCGAAATAGATAGTAATCCAATGCTCATTTAACTTTTGTTGCGTCTCCATTGCAGTATGTGGTTTTGCATCATGGAACACAATTCCTTTTCTGTTCGCTAATACTGGCCGCTGTATTACTGTATTCAATTTATAAAGCTGGTTGGTAGTTGTGTCTAATAAGAAGAGATGAACAGATTCTCACACTATCCGATAAATTTCTTTCAATCAAATTGTGTGGAACCCAAATACTCTGCTTCAAGACAAATCCAAGATGTTTGATGTTTTCCTTAGCAGTCGAATGGCGGATACATAATTCCTTTGCAATTGATCTAGAGGTTAGATGTGGGTTACTCTCCAACATGGACCACAGAATGTCATTATCGAGCTTGGATCACCGTCCAGATCGACGATCTCCTTTGAAACTGAAATCTCCTGAACGGAATTTGGCAAACCATCTTTGGCTGGTCCGAACATTTACAACTTCATTTCCCAATGTATCATATAAGTTTTTACAAGCGTTGATTCCTTTCTGGAACTCATACAAAATGCAATGTCTTAAATGCACTTTATCCACCGCCATCTTATTCACTCTGTACCTCGCAACTAACTGATGAGGGATATTGAAGGTAGTCTTTTTTTATATGAGACAATATATATATAGGATATATATATAATAATAAATATATAAGGTATATATATAAGATAAATATAGAATAATAAGACCCCACACGACGCATTCTATCTGCTTGTTTTGACCTGACAGGTAAAATTACCTGGAGGTAGTAAAATACGACAGAACTTTCCCGTTACCCTAACATTTCTTGCTTGAAGGCCTTGGCGAAAATATTGGGTTGGCACGAAAGTAATGAGACACTCTAGAAAACTCTACTCATGTTGTTTTTCTAATCAATTGTTTTCGACCATATTCTAGTATGTTATAGAACATTCTAGGTGCTTCAGTCCTAGGGGTATATAAAAGCGCAAGCACGACTAATTCACTCAGTTTGAAGAAAAATGGATGAGCGACAAGTTCGAACTCTATACCTTTGCGAGTATTTGTTAGGCCATAGTGCGCGAGCTGCGGCAGACAACATCAACACTGCATTTGGCTCAGATACTACAAGTCACGCAACAGTGTCTCGTTGGTTCAAACGCTTCAGTACAGGAGACCGAAGCCTCGAAAGTCAGCCTCGCTCGGGACGACCACCAGCTTTCGACAATGATGATTTGCGCAATGAACTGCAACAGAAGCCGGATGCAAGCACTCGTGAATTAGTGACAAAACTCCACTGCAGCCATCACGCTATAGAACATCACCTGCACGAGCTCGGATATAGGAGAGTTTTATCCCGATGGACACCTTATGCCCTCACAGACGCCATTCGTGCTGCTCGGGTCGCCGTCTGCCAATCGCTACTACTTCGAACGCGCCGGAAGGAGTTTTTGGAGGATTTGATCACAGCCACACACTGCACACTGCATCCGCCAACAACTGCAGGGCTTAGGCTGGGAGACGATACCTCATCCACCATATTCCCCAGACATTGCCCCTTCAGACTATCATTTATTCAGAGCCATGAAAAATGATTTGCGTGATAAACGCTTTAACACTTTTAATGAAGTTAAAACCTACCTTCTTGAACTCACGGCCCGCTGAGTTCTGGGCAACAGGCATCCAGTCCTTGCCTATACGTTGGTAAGAAGTCATAGATACTCACGGCGAGCATTTGATTGACTAAATGTATAGTAAAATAAAAATGTTAGAATTTAAAATGTAAAAACAAACTGTCTCATTTCTTTCGTGCCAACCCGATATCTGCTTCAAAATCCTTCACTTGGATTTAATCGCATTTTATTTTTCAAGCCTAGAGATCCTACAGTATTGAATTAAAAATTAAAGGATCAAATTTTTTTATGTGGTAATCGGGGATCAGAAATTTATTTTGATACATAGGTTTCAAAATAGAAAGTACAAGGTTCAAAATGAGTTTTTATCCATCCAAATCCATTATTTTTCTTTAGAATACAGCGACATAAAAATTTAGAACATTTCACGAATTTTTTGTGATCCTCTGTTCGAAAAAAAAACCTATAACGTGTTTATGGGTCAAATTTGATAATCGTATTTTATTGGTTACCAGCTGGGTTACCCGGTTTCACCCGCCGTTGGGTAAATACTTACTAATTAAACACTTCTCAAATGTTCTAGTTTGTTATATTCTAGAAATTGCTTCAACCTGAAAACCCCTTTATGGATCCGCCATCTTGAATTTCCAAATCTTAATATAATATTAAAAAAAAAATTTTTTTTTTGTCCTGTCTTACTCCCTTCGGGAGCATAGGGCGTCTACAAAGTCTCTCCATCCGTTTATATCTTGGGCTAGTTCCTTAAAATAATCATTATACCAATTTTAAATCCGTTGAAATCGAGAAATTTTGGTCGCCATATTGGATCCGCCATCTTGAATTTGGAAATTTTGCTAATATTCGAAGTACCAAGTTTCATTAAAATCCGTCGAAATTGAGACATTCTGGACGCCATGTTCAGTTCGCCATCTTGCATTTAGAAATTTTCATAATATACAAAATTAATGGTCTCAGAATAATGATTATACTAATTTCCATTACAAGCCGTTGAAATCGAGAAAGGTTGGTCGCCATCTTGGATTTTATAATTTTGATAATATTCGAAATTAGTGGCACCGGAATAATCATTGTACTAATATTAATTAAAACCCGATGAAATAGGGAAATTTGGTTTCCAAATTGTATCCGCCATCTTGGATTTACAAATTTTGATAATATTCGAAACTTGTAGCCTCAGAAAAATCATTGTACCAATTTTCATTAAAATCCGTCGAAATCGAGACATTCTGGTCGTCATGTTGATTCCGCCATCTAGGATTTGAAAATGTTGCTAATATTCAAAATTAGTGGCCTCAGAATAATCATTGTACCAATTTTCATTAGGATCCGTTGAAATCGAAAAATGTTGGTCGCCATGTTGGATTTGGAAATTTTGATAATATTCGAAACTAGTAGCCTCAGAATAATCACTGTACAAATTTTCATTCAAATCCGTTGAAATCGAGAAATATTGTTCGCCATATTGGGTCCGCCATCTTAGATTTGTAACTTTTGATAACATTCAAAAACTGTGACCTCAAGATAATCATTGTAATAATTTTCATTAAAACCCATTGAAATCAAGAATTACTAGTCACCATATTGGGACCGCCATCTTGGATTCGTAAATTTTGTTAAGATTCAAAATCATTGACCTCAATATAATCATTGTACTAATTTTCATTTAAATCCGTTGAAATCGAGAAGTATTGGTCTCCATATTGAGTCCGCCATTTTGGATTTGTAAATTTTGATAACATTCAAAATCAGTGACCTCAAGATGTTCATTGTACTAATTTTTATTAAAATCCCTTGAAATCGAGAAATATGGTCGCAATTTTAGATCCGCCTTCTTGGATTTCTAAATTTTGATAATATTCAAAATCAGTGACCTCAAAACAATCACTGTACTAATTTTCATTAAAAGCCGTTGAAATGGGGAAATATGGTCGCCATTTTAGATCCGCCATATTGGATTTCTAAATTTTGATAATATTCAAAATCAGTGACTTCAAAACAAGCATTGTACAAATTTTCATTAAAGTCCATTGACATCGAGAAATCCTGGTCGCCATATTGGATCCGCCATCTTGAATTTCTAAATTTGGACAGCGGATTTGAAATCACCATTCCGCAAAACCCCTATGTACCAATTTTCATTAAAATCAATTCAAATTTAAAATTTTCAGCCGCCATCTTGGATCCGCCATTTTGAAACCCTACGGACTATCCGAAAAAAAATAGCCTATATGTTAAGTCGGAATATGTGCTACCTTCTGACAAAAAATGAAAAATATCGATGTAAGCGTTTAGGCGTGATTAAGCAACAAACAAACAAACAAACTTTCATTTTTATATACAGGGTGTTCAGAGGTGGGAGGGAAATATTGCAGGGGTGAAAGGTCAGACCGAGACAAGCAGAAAATCGTATGGGTGGGGGGTGGGGATCAGGATTTTGCCTTATATGGGAACCGCTCTTGTATTTTTATCTTTTTTTCTACGCATCGCAGCGGCCCCAAACCGATCTCAAAAAATTACTATTTCGAAGCCCTTTCCAAAATGTTCAACACCGTCCCCCTATCCCCAACCCCTTGGCCACAATCCACCCTGGAAGTTGAAAAAATTAACTTTTATTTCACGATTTTTCACCTTTCGCCCCACTTTTCTCCAAAATTCATGTTATTAACATACCTACTTTTTATATTTTTTTAAGTTGCCTATCTAATTACCTTTCCAGAAAGGTGCAACATGCCCAGTTAGAAAGGGGTTGCAAAAGTGCTCAAATTAAAACATCCTCACAGGTACCTAATTACGTTATTGCACCATAATGGAAAAAGTCATTAAGTAAACAATTTTTATGACAGCAAGTTCGGAAATGTTTGTTTAGGAAACAGAGGTAAAACAGTTTTATTATTTCAGCAAAACAGTAATATAATATAAAATAAATAATAAATGTAATCTCGTTAAATAGCGTTATTAATTTATTATATCCAGTATTGACTCCTAAGTATCCTGACGCTCCGTTTCTAATACCTGCTATGAATTATGGTATAAAAATGGGTAAGTTTGAAAGGACATTGACCACAGTTGAAGAAGCAAGTGATAAGAATGGGTGTTTAATAGAAAAAATTAAGATCAAATGGCAGAATTCAGTGTTGAAGAGTATGCCGATATAATTTAAGTGTACGGTTTAGTAGACGGAAATGATAGTGAGGCCGTACGAGAATACCAAAGGAGATTCCCGAATCGGCGTGTACCCGACAGAAGGGTATTTTCAAGGACTTTCAGAAGGTTAAAAGAAACCGGAAGTGTAACCGCCCCCAGAGCAGAAACGCGATCAGGGACATCGGCCGATTCAGCGGACACCGACCAACGAATCCTCAACATCGTCAGGAACAACCCTGAAATAAGCATCAGACAGGTCGCACGACGGTTAGGATTATCTTCAGGGAGAGTTTGGACCGTTGTGAACCGAGAGGGACTACATCCATACCACCATATCCCAGTCCAAGCACTACAGGAAGGAGATTCCGAAAGACGATTGCAATTTGCACTTGGCTGTTCGAGTCTGACATCGAAAACAGAAGGTTTCTAGACCGAATTCTGTGGACGGATGAATCGCAATTCACCCGGGATGGCATCACACACTTCCACAACCTTCACACCTGGTCAGATGTGAACCCACATAGGACAAGGTGTCGGTCCTTCCAGCAAAGATTTAGTGTCAATGTCTGGGCTGGCAGCATCGACAACCAGTTGATAGGACCCTTCATCTTGCCCCAAGTGCTGAATAGTCAGTTGGACTAATTGTACTTCTATGAAACCTGCACAAATGTACATGATTTTTTTTTGTAGCACAGTTACCAATTTATGCGACTTCAAAGAATTGACAAAATTTGAGGAACGGATTTTTCGAATGCTATTAAGGGGGTATCCCACTCTAGAGGCTCTTGAATTGAACGTTTTTTTCAGGGAGTTGAACAAGAAAATACAAAACATTTAGAGTTAAACATAATAACCCTCTTGTTATATGATCTTTAATGAATATTTTGAGAAAAAAATTTTTTTTTTTATTCAGTGTTTAAAGTGAGTTAAAGTTAAGAGTGGTGGAGAGAGCGCAGCTGCGCACGGAATCGCCTGTAGCAGCGCAAGCTTTTCAAATTTCACGGCAAGAGATAGCTTAAACGATTCAGCAAAGAACACAGAATTTTTCAAAACTAAAAAAAAAATGCATTTTTTGAACGTTCTAGAGTGGGATACCCCTTAAATGAAAATTTCTTGTATTCTTGTATTCTTCTTAATTTCATATAAATTTTAGTATTTTGTATTTTAGTACTTTGTCTTTAAAACGTGTAAACTCTTAAATTCTTATTTTTTTATTAAGATTAAGATAACTGAATTATAACCTCCCTACATTGAGAAGTAGTACTAAAAACCAAGTTTATGCTGACCAATTATACGATAGTGGAGTACGAAACTTAATATACAATGCTCCAAAATCTGAGGACAATATCGATCATCTTCGATATACTCAGTTCGTTAAATCTACAAAGCTTCATAAACCTGTCCAGTTATCTAATCTTCCGCCGAAAAGTGCAGCAGCCCATCAGCATATAAACCGTGTCTATTACAAAGTTCAAAAATGGTTAGGACATGATTTAGAACCTCAGGAATGGGGTTGGATGCTGACAAACGAATTCCTGGAGCCAATGACAACAATATTACCACCAACTCCAGATGAATTACTTAATACTATATTTTGTAATTGTAAGAATGGATGTGGTCCACGCTGCGGGTGCGGAAAATCTGGGTTGCAATGTACAGCTTGTGGCCACTGTAATGGGCAAGCTTGGCTCAATGCTATTTCATTACAAAGCAACGCCGAGGAAGAGAGTGCATTCGACGCAAAAATGTTAGAAGGCCTAGAAGCCATGATTCATGACGCAGAAAATGATGATAATGAAACAAACATTTTCGAACGCCCGGAAGATGAGCATGAAGAAGAAGAAAATTAATATTGTTGATCTTTGAATTACCTAAGATTTTTAAATTTACATAATACAAATTATTCATTGTTAATAATATTTTAATGATTTATTAACTTTATATAAGGTATTACTCACCGAGATTCACTATTGACATTGTATTATAGTATGTATGGCTGAGCGCTACGCACTCTCCGCCCTCTATCTCAAAAAGGGTTGAGCGCACGAAAAAATGTTTGGAACAAATACAATTTTTATAATAGGTTGTGGCAACGAAGTAGCCCAATAAAATTGAATTTTAGAATTTATACTTTAACAAAAAAAGTGAAGTAGGCCGAAAATAAGAAGCCGAATATTTCTGTTTCAAATGTTCAATTCAGGTTAAATATTACTCCAAGAAACACCTAAAAATTAATAAATCGTAATTTGTAAACAATAAATAACTAATTAAATAAAAAATAAAGTTTAAAAAATTGGTAAATAATAAATATGTAACTATTTAATTACATAAATAAAAAAAAAAATAGTGCGTGGAGTCCCTCCGCGCGGAAGAAGTGAAACTTCGTAATCGGGAAATGAAAATAGGAAGGGGTAGAAATTGATTTTTAGTGAACTCATATTGTTTCTTTAAGACAAACTTTTTAACATTCTCGCCCTGGAAAATGTATTTGTATTAATAACTAGCTGGGTTACCCGGTTTCACCCGGCGTTGGGTAAATTCTTACTAATTAAACACTTCTCAAATGTTCTAGTTTGTTATATTCTAGAAATTGTTTGAATCCGAAAACCCCTTTATGGATCCGCTATCTTGAAATTCCAAATCTTAATAATATTCAAAATTAGTGGCCTTAAAATAAGCATTGTACCAACTTTCATTCAGATCCGTTGAAATCGAGAAATGTTGGTCGCCATATTGGATCCGCCATCTTGAGTTTGGAAATTTGGCTAATATTCGAAATTAGTGTCCTCAGAATAATCATTGTACTAATTTTCAGTAAAATCCGTTGAAATCAAAAAATTTGGTGTCATATTGGACCCGCCATCTTGGATTTACAAATTTTGATAATATTCGAAATTTGTAGCTTCAGAATAATCATTGTACCAATTTTCATTAAAATCCGTCGAAATCGAGACATTCTGGACGCCATGTTGGGTCCGCCATCTTGCATTTAGAAATTCTAATAATATACAAAATTAGTGGTCTCAGAATAATCACTGTACTAATTTCTATTACAATCCGTTGAAATCGAGAAATTTTGGTCGCCATGTTGGATATGGAAATTTTGATAATATTCGAAATTAGTGGCTCCGGAATAATCATTGTACTAATTTTCATTAAAATCCGTTGAAATCGAGACATTCTGGTCGCCATGTTGGATCCACCATGTTGGATTTG
Organism: Dysmachus trigonus; assembly: GCA_949715965.1. NCBI lineage: Eukaryota > Metazoa > Arthropoda > Insecta > Diptera > Asilidae > Dysmachus > Dysmachus trigonus. Next base: position 53,537,531 of record OX454320.1, read on the forward strand.
GAAATTTTGCTAATATTCAAAATTAGTGGCCTCAGAATAATCATTGTACCAATTTTCATTAAAATCCATTGAAATCGAGAAATCTTGGTCACCATATTGGGTCCGCCATCTTGGATTTGTAAATTTTGATAATATTCAAAATCAGTGACCTCAAGATAATCATTGTACTAATTTTCATTGAAATCCCTTGAAATCGAGAAATATGGTCGCCATTTTGGATCCGTCATCTTGGATTTCTAAATTTTGATAATATTCAAAATCAGTGACCTCAAAACATTCATTGTACTATTGTTCATTAAAATCCGTTGAAATCAGGAAATCTTGGTCGCCATATTGGATCCGCCATCTTGAACTTGTAAATTTGGACAGCGGATTTGAAATCCCCATCCCGCAAAACCCCTGTATACCAATTTTTTCATGAAAATCGCTTCAAAATTAAAATTTTCAGCCGCCATCTTGGGTCCGCCATTTTGAAAACCTACAAAGTATCGTATAGCCGTTTCCTAGTTCTAAGCTACCTCCCCACCAATTTTCAGCCAAATCGGTACAGCCGTTCTTGAGTTATAAATAGTGTAACTAACACGACTTTCTTTTATACATATACATAGATGTATGTGAATGCGTCATAATGTAATTTCAAAAGAGAAAACCTAACAATCAATTGATATTCACAAGAGACGTACCTTGACATAACCTTAAATCCGTCGCATTGTCCGTGGACTGTCTTCCGAAGTTCATCTGCGATACAAAAGCTACTTCCATGAAATAAAGCTATTTTTAGCTTATAAAGCAAAATGAGTGTTTTAAGCTCAGTACTAAAATGCGCTTGCATATAGGAAAGTTGCAGCTTTTGAGAAGCGTTAAACGTTAAACGTTTAACGCAACCTTGTTTTGGAAGTCCCATTAGAAGTTTCACTTCAAAAATAAAGATTAAAAATAACACCCATCATCCTACAAGGTGTTAACATCATTGGGGCTGTAGAAACAGAGATAATCCCGGAAAGCCGATTTTTGAAGTGAAACTTCTAATGCGACTTCCAAAACAAGGTTGCGTTAAACGTTTAACGCTACTCAAAAGCTGCAACTTTCCTATATGCAAGCGCATTTCAGTACTGAGCTTAAAGCACTAATTTTGCTTTATAAGCTAAAAATAGCTTTATTTCATGAAAGTAGCTTTTGTATCGCAGATGAACTTTGGAAGACAGTCCACGGACAATGCGACGGATTTAAGGTTATGTCAAGGTACGTCTCTTGTGAATATCAATTGATTGTTAGGTTTTCTCTTTTGTAATTACATTATGACGCATTCACATACATCTATGTATGTATATGTATAAAAGAAAGTCGTGTTAGTTACACTATTTATAACTCAAGAACGGCTGTACCGATTTGGCTGAAAATTGGTGGGGAGGTAGCTTAGAACTAGGAAACGGCTATACGATACTTTGTAGGTTTTCAAAATGGCGGACCCAAGATGGCGGCTGAAAATTTTAATTTTGAAGCGATTTTCATGAAAAAAATGGTATACAGGGGTTTTGCGGGATGGGGATTTCAAATCCGCTGTCCAAATTTAGAAATTCAAGATGGCGGATCCAATATGGTGACCAAGATTTCTCGATTTCAACGGATTTTAATGAAAATTGGTACAATGATTATTCTGAGGCCACTAATTTTGAATATTAGCAAAATTTCCAAATCCAACATGGTGGATCCAACATGGCGACCAGAATGTCTCGATTTCAACGGATTTTAATGAAAATTGGTACAATGATTATTCCGGAGCCACTAATTTCGAATATTATCAAAATGTCCATATCCAACATGGCGACCAAAATTTCTCGATTTCAACGGATTGTAATAGAAATTAGTATAGTGATTATTCTGAGACCACTATTTTTGTATATTATTAAAATTTCTAAATGCAAGATGGCGGACCCAACATGGCGACCAGAATGTCTCGATTTCGACGGATTTTAATGAAAATTGGTACAATGATTATTCTGAAGCTACAAATTTCGAATATTTGTTTGAATTTTGTAAATCCAAGATCCAATATGACACCAAATTTCTTGATTTCAACGGATTTTACTGAAAATTAGTACAATGATTATTCTGAGGACACTAATTTCGAATATTAGCCAAATTTCCAAACTCAAGATGGCGGATCCAATATGGCGACCAACATTTCTCGATTTCAACGGATCTGAATGAAAATTGGTACAATGCTTATTTTAAGGCCACTAATTCTGAATATTATTAAGATTTGGAATTTCAAGATAGCGGATCCATAAAGGGGTTTTCGGATTGAAACAATTTCTAGAATATAACAAACTAGAACATTTGAGAAGTGTTTAATTAGTAAGAATTTACCCAACGCCGGGTGAAACCGGGTAACCCAGCTAGTTATTAATACAAATACATTTTCCAGGGCGAGAATGTTAAAAAGTTTGTCTTAAAGAAACAATATGAGTTCACTAATAATCAATTTCTACCCCTTCCTGTTTTCATTTCCCGATTACGAAGTTTCACTTCTTCCGCGCGGAGGGACTCCACGCACTATTTTTTGTGACCTTTGACATTCAATAACTTACGACGCAGACACGAGATTTTATGAGACTTTTGACACAAAATTTAGAACGCCAAAATCAATTTGTATACAACAACTTATTATCTCTCATTCCGAGGTTGAGCCTTTTTTTTTTTTTTTTACTTATTTGACTGGACTAATAAGTAAATCGTGTTTATTGGAGAATATTAATTGTTTTTCTTAGAAATGAATTAAAATTTGAAATTGGATTTTGTTTTGTATAGTGAACCGGAAGTTAACATTAAAAATCTGATTTTTTCCAACTTCGCATTTTCACATTCTTTTTACAAAAAAATATAGCTTGTAGTATAGAAATATTATGCAAAAAGTTTTAGAATGGTATCTCGATTCGTTTAGAAGATATGAATTAAAGTACGAAGGTGCCGCATGGCGCACTGTGCTGAGCGGTTCCTTAGTGTGGCTGTCTTACTCGCCAACGCAAGGGTACTCTGCGACTTGTATGTTATACTGGTTATTCTCACCAGGTTCTTATTAAAACAAAATTAAACACCTTTAGTTTTGAGCAATGAAATGGCCTTTGATGGCCTTGGTGAGAACCTCAAAAGACTGGCAACCCGTGCAACCCTTCAATTGCCTGCAAATATAGCGATAACTACCCCTGTACGATTATATGATTGGACGAAGACGGCTTTAACCCATTAATGCCTGAATAACAAAAAACTTTACGGCAACTTCGAGGCGCTAACTTTTGTCAATTCTCATCGAGACCAACTTTTCTAGACGTATTTTGAGTCGCCTGACACGATCCAACCAAAAAAAAAGTGAAAAAAATTATTATTATTGTTTTTTTGCAATATTACGTAAATAAATACCTTTTTCACGTAATTTTTTTCGAAAAAACGACAGATTTAGTGGGGAAAAAGCCACTTTTTACAATAAAGTGCATAAAACGTGTTATTAGTACTTAAACTTCAAAAATATGCAGGCATTTTTTTTGTTAAAAATATTAGGCTGCATAAAAATTGCAATGTAACGCATATTTGCATTACTTTCGATCACTTTTGTTATCTCACTATGTTCGACTATTCCCAAAAATGTATATACACTAGTTTTAAGGGTCACTGGTTACGAATTTGCTATCAGATTTCCGTAATTCAAAATGGCGGATCCAAGATGGCGAACAATTTTTGGCAAAATTCTCAATTTCTTCGAAATAAAAGTGGGTATTCGGAGTTTTTGGGGTCACTGATTACTGATTAAATGCCTGCATATTTTTGAAGTTTAAGTTCTAATAATACGTTTTATGCACTTTATTGCAGTAAAGAGTTGCTTTTTCCCGACTAAATCAGTCGTTTTTTGAAAAAAATTACGTGAAAAAGGTATTTATTTACATAATATTGCACAAAAACAATAATAATAATTTTTTTTTCACTTTTTTTTTTTTTGTTGGATCGTGTCGGACAACTCAAAATACGTCTGGAAAAGTTGATCTCGATAAGAATTGACCACCCCTTCGATAAAAGTTAGCGCCTCGAAGTTGCCGTAAAATTTTTTGTTATTCAGGCATTAATGGGGTAATGGAAACTGCTGTTTATTATTGTTCCAAAGAAGAGATACATCAACAGTTTTTTTTGCAACTGTGATTTGAGAAATCTGACTCCATTTCAGAGATTAAAAAGTTCCACGCATCATCTGAGGGCATAATTGAAGCCTCTGGTGGAAGAAGGTGTTAACTCACTTTTTCAGAAAAAAATTTCTTTCCCTTTCAAACTATTTTCCGTGGCTCTAAATTTCATTTTGTAATATAAAAATATCATCATGTGATTCTTATATGGGTAAAGCAACGTTTTACTCCAAGCAAAATGATGGGTTCTTGAATTAGTTTATTGCAAGAAGGTTTTAACTCATTAAACTATGCAGTTGGTAAAAAGTGAGTTAACACCTTCTTCCACCAGAGGCTTCAATTGTAAAACGAATAAGTTATACCACGAGCTGTAAAGTATTTAAAATTACAAAATAAATTATACCAAATTTTGATTACCTCATTTTTATATTTAACCTTCCGACCGAAACCTTCCGAACAAAGTTTAATTGATTGATTAATAATTTAATAATGTTGATTATTATAATAAATTTAATCAAACAAATCAATTAAATTGTGTTTTTAATTATGGTTATTTAACCATATTTCATTAGTTATAATAATAAGCCGTAAGAGCGAGTCAGACAGCCACACTAAGGAACCGCTTCCTACTTTAGTTCATATCTTCTAAACGAATCGAGATACCATTCTAAAATGTTTTGAATATTTTTATACTGCTGTAAGGGCTGACAAATTTTTCTTTCAACGTAAAGTTTTCATGGGCAAATTTGTTTTAAAATATTTACAAGATTTTAAGGTAAACTCAGAATCTGCCCGTATAGATTATTATTATAATTTTGTTTCAAACAAATTCAGAATACCTAGAAAAAAAGAAAGGAAAGGAAAAGGAGGGGAAAATTTTTTTGATAATCTGTCAATTCGTTTTACCGTGCAAATATTTCCTATAATTGGTAATTCTTTGTCGATGAGCGGTATTGGGTGTTTTAAGTGCAAGTGCACTTGAACTTTGATCTACTTGGTTCACGTTCTCTTTGGATGCTCTGAAGCCGTCGCCCATAGCTGGACCAAAGAGTATCTATTAACAAGAGGGGACACTCGTGACGTTTTTCCTTATCTTTTTTCGACCTTGGTACCGTTACAGGAATGAAATGGGAATTTATTCTAGAAATAGTTAGTAATAAAGAAAGCATAAGTGAGAGAAAGACAAAAATTTGGGGCGAAAAGTGGAATACTCCTGCAGGGTGCACCTCACAAAAATCTTTTATCGCAAAACTTTTCTATGAGCACATTACACTCTGCCTTTTCCACAGCCACACACCAAACACATTTTATTATGATTACCCATCATTTATCTAAAGCACATTTAATTTAATTTAATTAATTGCTTCTAAGAAAGCCCTTTTTTACTCAAAAACTTTTAAGCTTCTTCATATTTCCAAACAAATCAAGACCACCCGGTACTTTTCGTAAGCGAGCAGCACACAAAAGAAATTCCGCTAGGGAGCGCCTTTAAAAACGCACAATGAAAAAATGTAAACAATCTCGTCCGTATTCATGCTCGGTGTGAGCTACCTGCCTCTTCTCCCTTCTCCGATTCGGCATTTCCCTATAACTTAACATTGCGAGGAGAGGTAAGCTTGAGCGGCCTAGCACTGGTGCCCGGCTCGGGAGCGCCTTTAAAAAAGCGTTCATAAAAAAGCTTCAGTTTATAGCTTACGCTGTAAAAGCTGTCTGTGAGAACTTTTTGGTGACTATTTCTCTCTCTATATTTCTTATAGGTATTTACAGAGGTAGGAGCCCCGAGCTGCTTTATCTAATGGGAAATTTTGCTGGGTGTATTTGCGAGAGCTTGCATATGAGTTGGAATTTTGGGAGGGTATTAAAGTGTCGCTTCTTGTTGAAATAGATATTCTTTGGCTGGACGTTGCTATTATGAAGATAAAAAAAACCGTTCGTCAGCAAGTCAAAGGCCAGTGGCTAGTTCTTTTGCAAAGTTATCGTGGACCGAATCGGATGCAAATTTGTCTTTCTGAGTGTAGTGCGTAGGGGCATCTCGCACCGTTCGGCAGTTCCAGGGTGGTTCGTAAATCAGGATTTTGCCTTATATGGGAACCGCTCTTGTATTTTTATTTTTTTTTCTTCTCATCGCAGCCCAAACCGATTTCAAAAAATTATTATTTCGAAGTCCTTTCCAAAAAGGTCAACACCACCCCCCTATCCACAACCCCTTGGCCGCAATCCACCCTGGAAGTTGAAAAAATTAACTTTTGTTTCACGATTTTTCACCTTTCGCCCCACTTTTCTCCAAAATTCATGTTATTAACATACCTACTTTTTATTTTTTTTAAGTTGCCTATCTAATTGCCTTTCCAAGGAGGTGCAACATACCCAGGTAGGAAAAGGATACGAAAATTTATTACAAAAATCCTTTTACAGAATATCATGACAATTCGAATTTTTAAGAAATTATACTTAAGTTAACTAAAAAATATATTTTGTTCGCTTAAAAACTAATTACAATTTAAACTTATGTCCTACAAACGCTTTTCAAAATGTTCTCCACCAGGTTCAATGCATGCAAGTAGCCTTCGTCTTATTTCGCGTTTGAGGTCTATGGTAGCCAGTATCTCCCGTATTTTCGTGGCTGCAGTTCCAATCCTGGTAAATAATTCTTCTCTGGTGTTGATTGGTCTTGAGTAAACTTCATCTTTCATCATTCCCTATAAGAAAATTTCCAGTGGAGTAAGGTCCGGTGACCTAGCAGGCCAAGGAATCGGTCCACCTCGTCCAATCCAGCGCTCTGAGTAATGTTCATTCAACCTTGCCCTAACAATGTTCCCAGTATGCGCAGGTGCTCCGTCGTGCTGTACATACATTGCGCTTCTGCACATTGACACTAATTCTTTTCTGGAAGGACCGACTCCTTGTCCTATATGGGTTCACATCTGACCAGGTGTGGAGGTTGTGGAAGTTTGTGCTGCCTTCCCGGGTGAATTGCGATTCATCCATCGACATAATTCGGTCTAGAAACCTTTTGTTTTCGATGTCAGACTCGAGCAGCCAAGTGCAGAATTGCAATCGTCTTTCGGAATCTCCTTCCTGTAGTGCTTGAACCGGGATATGGTGGTATGGATGTAATCCCTCTTGGTTCACAACGGTCCAAACTCTCCCTGAAGACAATCCTAATCGTCGTGCGACCTGTCTGATGCTTATTTCAGGGTTGTTCCGGACGATGTTGAGGATTTGTTGGTCGGTGTCTGCTGAATCGGCCGATGTTCCTGATCGCGTTTCTGCTCTGGGGGCGGTTACACTTCCGGTTTCTTTTAACCTTCTGAAAGTCTTTGAAAGTACCCTTCTGTCGGGTACAAGCCGATTCGGGAATCTCCTTTGGTATTCTCGAACGGCCTCACTATCATTTCCGTCTACTAAACCGTACACGTAAATTATATCGGCATACTTTTCAACACTGCATTCTGCCATTCTATCTTAATTTTTTCTATTAAACACCCATTCTTATCGCATGCCTCTTCAACTGTGGTCAATGCCCTTTCAAACTTACCCATTTTTATACCATATTTCATAGGAGGTATTAGAAACGGAGCGTCAGGATACTTAGGAGTCAATACTGGATATAATAAACTAATAACGCTATTTAACGAGATTACATTTATTATTTTATTACTGTTTTGCTGAAATAATAAAAATGTATTACCTGTGTTTCCTAAACAAACATTTCCGAACTTGCTGTCATAAAAATTGTTTACTTAACGACTTTTTCCATTATGGTGCAATAACGTAACTAGGTACCGGTGAGGATGTTTTAATTTCAGCACTTTTGCAACCCCTTTCTAACTGGGCATGTTGCACCTTTTTGGAAAGGTAATTAGATAGGCAACTTAAAAAAATATAAAAAGTAGGTATGTTAATAACATGAATTTCGGAGAAAAGTGGGGCGAAAGGTGAAAAATCGTGAAATAAAAGTTAATTTTTTCAACTTGCAGGGGTGATTGTGGCGTAGGGGTTAGGGATAGGGGTAAGGTGTTGACCGTTTTGGAAAGTACTTCGAAATAGTAATTTTTTGAGATCGGTTTGGGGCCGCTGCGATGCGTAGAAAAAAAGATAAAAATACAAGAGCGGTTCCCATATAAGGCAAAATCCAGATTTACGAATCACCCTGTAACTGCCAAACGGAGCGAGATGCCCCCCCCCCCCCCCCCCGCACTCATACGATTTTTTGATTGCCTCTGTCTGACATTTCACCGCCTGCAATATTTCCCTCCCACCTCTGAACACCCTGTATAATGTGAGTTAGTTTCTTGTATGTCTGTCTCATCCGTGCTTTGCCTAGTGTGAGCGGAGTCCGTTTCTGTTATTGAGGTCGTAGATTTCTAGTTTCTGTCCGTTGGTCGTCATCGTGAGGAACCTGGAATTTACGTTTTCTTTTAAGTTTTGATTTATGGAGTTTTTTACCTTCTTTTGTAAGGACTGTAATTTTTTCTGTTACGTTTAATCTTTTGTTTACTAAATCTAGGTGTCAGTTTGTTACGTCTACATTCTTTTTTATAAACAATCTCACTTTCTCTAAGGTCTGTTGGATCTTCTCTCGTCTGATTCAACTTATCTAAATTTTTGTTTACTATTTCTTGGACTTTTGTTTTAATGGAAAGGTATAGTTGTTTCTGGAATTCGTTTAATTTTTTTTATGAAGTCGTGTTCGTCGCTGTAGTCTACACTATTGGGAAATTTAAAGGTTTTCCCTGTGAAAAGTTCGTAAGGGGTTAAACCTGTGGTTTAGTGTATAGCGTTATTATATGTAATTAGGGTTTCGTTAATGATGTGGTTGTGGTCTCTGTCCTTCTTTAGTTTGTATATAATTCTGTATATTTCTGTCAATGTCGAGTGCAAACGTTCTACAGGAGAGTTACTTATACTACTTTGTTGAAATGAGGTAATGTGAAGGTTAATATTGTATTGCTTACAAAAGTCTTTGAAGATGTTGGCTGTAAACTCGGAGCCTTGGTCTGCAATGAGTTTTTTGGGCCGTGCATACTTAGTTTAATAAATATGATTACATTTAGACTGTTGCGTATTGGGAGTGTGTAAGCGGCGGCGAATTTAGAGAATTTGTCAATTATGGTTAGAATCTGTTTGAAATTAATAGTATAAATACCTATATGTAAAATATCGAGAGGTTTATCAAGACATTCTGGTTTTTCAAATTTTAATTTTACTGGATTTCTGTCGTACTTCAACGTTTGGCAAATTTTACAGTTATTGATAGTTTGTGTAATCTTATTTTTCATGAATGCGAAGTAGTATTCCCTTTTTAAATGCATAAAAATTTCATTGATTCCGCGATGGTTGTTCCTTGTATGATATATAGATAAGTTTGTCTTGATCGTCGTCTTTAATTACATCTGTTAATATTTCTTGACAACGAATTATTTTGAATAACTTGCTACATGAACAGAAATAACTATAGATTTCTTGTACTACTTTGAAGGTTTCGTCATCGGTGAATATGGCTGTTACTCTATTTGGTGCTAGAAATCGTTTAAAAATACCTGTTATATTTTCCTTAGTAAAATTTGGCATGCGCATAGTGCGTCTTTGTTTATTCTTAAAGACTTGATCTACTGTCATGGGTGGTCGTTTGTGGTATTTTTCTAAAATAAGTTGTAAATTGAATTCGTTTAAGCGGCATTCAGAGATGAATATAATATGGTCATTGATTTCGTCGTTGATTAATTTTATTCGGAGTTTTGCGTGCCTTTTTTTATAAATTACTTGGTAGTCGAATTCTTCAAGTTTAAGTCTCCATCGGACTAGTTTAGAGTTCGGGTCTTTTAAACTCATAAGCCATGTTAAAGGTTTATGGTCAGTTTCTATTGTGAATTTGTTCCCTAGTAGGTATGGCCTAAAATATTTGGTTGCCCAAACTATTGCCAGTAATTCTTTCTCTATTGTATAGCAGTTGTTTTCCGTATCCGTTAAGGTTCGGCCTGCGTAACACACAGGTCTATCATTTCCGATAGGCCCTTGTGATAAAACAGCACCTATTGCGATGTTGCTAGGGTAGGGCCTGTGGTAAGGATGAATGGCTTGGAGAAATCGGGATGTTTGAGAATCGGTTCGTTGTATCTCTCGTTGAATTCTATTGTTTTTCCTTTCTGTAAATGGTTTTGTGAGTTTCGCGAAGTCTTGTATGAACTTACGATAGTATCTCAGTAATCCTAGGAAAGATTTTATGACTTTTCGACTTTGGGGAATTGGAATGTTACGAATCGCTTTGATTTTATCTGGCTTTGATCTTATACCCTGGTTAGTTATGATATGGCCCAAGAAGCCAATTTCTTTGTGGAGGAACTCTGAGTTATCTAACTGGATTTTGAAGTTGGCTTGGCGTAGTTTATTGAAAAGTTTCCTCAGGTTTTCTGCGTGTTCCTGGAGGGAGGTCGAGTAAATTATTATATCGTCCAGGTAAACTAGGCAGATATTGCCTTGCAAGTCCTCTAAAACATTATCCATAACTCTCTGGAAGGTTAATGGAGCATTTTTGAGGCCGAATGGCATTCGGAGGTACTCGTAGTGGCCTCCTTCTACTGTGAATGCCGTTTTTCGATGTCGGATCCATTTCGCTCTCGTGGAAACCACTCGCCGATCCAGGATCGAAAAATAAATAGACTTTCCAAGTTTTGCCAAAATGTCATTGATATTGGGGATGGGATACCTGTCACTGGTACAGCCCGAAGCCATCGTCAAAGATAATTTAACGTTAATAGCTAAATGCATCATTCACTACCACTAATTGAATTCTAAACTACAAATGAACTTGTTAAATCCATATTTTATACTGCATTAATATCTAACGGATAATGCCTCTTGAACTTTAAAAATTCGGTCACTTGATTGTACTCCGCTCGTGAGTTCAGTTGGTCAGCTCTAGATGACCAGAATAAAGTGCATCACAGTAAAGAGTGTTTTATTTGAAACCACCCGCTCCTTTACAAAAGCCAGTTCGCTCGAACATTTTTTGGTGCATCGGCCGGGAAAGCGCTAAAGAAGCTCAGTAAAACGAACCGCGATTAATCGAATTACACTAATTCGACCGTAGATCCGCGGAAAGTAGTTCCTTGAGCCTTAAAACGGATAACGGCATTCGCTAACTCGGTTACAAGATCAGTGAACACGTTGTGCGATGAAGAACATTGTTCGTGCATACTAAAATTACATTCGTCTTAGACTCTAATACTAACTCTAAATTATTTATATAAAGTGGCTAATCTAACAATTATTTCGATTTAACCTAATTGCCTAAAACGTGATACTCGTAACGGGATACTATTTACCTTAACTGGGATTTCGAAGTGCACTAACACCTTTGCGACTTATATAAGTGCGTGCCTATCGTGATTGTGCATTTATTACATTACTGCCTTAGAAGTGTAGTGCTAATCGTGTTCCATTGCTGTACTCTCAGTTACTCAGTGTGACGCCAACACACTAGTGTACTACAGTAGAAACTCCTATATAGTTTCAGCAATAATTTCGGTAAGCTCGTTCCAACTTATTCTATTAAAGAAAAATGCCGAATGGCGGGAAAATCAACCGACAAAGACAATTCAAAAAAATCAGCGGATCCTTCTCCCGAAGTACAATTTGATAATTTAATGAAAAAAACGCAAATTATCATCAAATACATTGCCAATTTTCTCATAAACTTTAATAAAACCGGTGAACAAAAAAAAACCTTGGGTTATGCTGAGGGTCGAAAGGCACTTTTGGAAAGTTATTGGGCGAAATATACGGAACTACACAATCAATTAGAAGATATCGTTGTGGGCCCGGGCAATATCGGTACAGAGCATGAATATTTTACTAAAGATGTTTACTCAGACGTTGAAGTATCGTATTGCGACATTATGGGCTATTTAAATGATTTTATTGCCAAGAAGAGTAGTAAGCCATCTCAACCTAATCAATCCTGCATTAATACATCCTCCCTTTCCCCTCCTTCAGTCGTAATTAACAATACTTCTCTGCCGCCAATTAATTTAAAAAAGTTTAAGTTAGGTTAGGTTAGGTTATTGTGGCTGCCTCAAAAAGAGGCACACTTAGGCCAACACAAGGCCCATTGTGATACCACACGGGACGACCCCGATTTAACTAACCGTCGAACCACTTCAAGACTTTGATGAAACGTTCAATATCCCTGATGTTCTTCACACTCAGGTCTGACAGGTCATCAAAGAAGGTGGCGCCCAGGTGCTGGTACCTATGTCGCGCAAGCGCTGGGCAGTGACAGAGGAGGTGGCTGATACTTTCCTCTTCCTCCTCATTCTGACAACTTCTGCAGAAGTCATTTGCTGAAACTCCTAGCCTTCTGGCATGTCTCCCTACAAGACAATGCCCAGTTATCGCAGCTATGACGTTGCTAATGGACACTCTTTTGAGTGAAATAAGGCTCTTTGACCTGTTTCGGTCGAAAGTTGGCCAGATAAGTTTGGTGGTCGCACATGTGCATTCTCTCCTCCACCTATTCTTTGCGATACTCGCATACACTTGCGAGATCTCTTTCTTACGATAGGCGAGCGGTGCCCCTATATCCCGGATGATATCCTCCTCCGGTAGGGTTGTACCCTTTCTGGCGAGCTCATCCGCCCTAGTATTGCCAGGGATGTCATTATGTCCCGGTACCCATATAATAATAATCTTGACCCTCTCTGCTACTTCGTTTAGCAGAGAGCGGCAGTCTGTTACGACCTTTGAGGTCGTAAAGACGCCCGTGAGGGACTTGATTGCGGCCTGGCTGTCCGTTTAAAAAGTTTACTGGAATTATGTGGACTGGCCCGCATTCAAAGATATGTTCATCTCCATAATTCATAAGGACGAAACCTTAACTGATTGTAAACGGCTACAATACTTAAAGATGAACTTAGATGGTGATGCTGAGAAATTACTTCGGAATATCTCGGTAACTGAAGCTAATTACTCCAGTGCTTGGAAAATTCTAGAAGATAGATATGATAACAAAAGAATTCTTGTTAATGTTCTTCTAAAGACACTTATGTCTATACCTGCCGCTTCATCTGAATCCTGCGCTGAGCTTAAGCGGTTGTTGGATGGAACAGTAGACACACTTAAAGCGTTAGAAAATTTGGGAAGGCCAGTGCAATCATGGGACGATTGGATTGTTTACATGACAGCTCAAAAATTAGATTCAAAAACGCGTATACAATGGGAAAATTCGAGCTCTGAACGTAATCCTGATAAAGTCACATTCAAGTCATTACAGTCCTTTCTAGAAAATCGCATTCGCGCGCTTGAATCAATAGCAGCAGTTGCAGATCGATCTGCGAATGTCAAAATTAAAATCTGCTTCGTCATTTAATTATTCTAAAGAACGTAAAGCTGTAGCAGCTTCAACGCGTTGTTGTCCCTTATGTTCCAGCAAACTTATTGTGCTCTTCTGTCCAACTTTTCGAAAAGCTTCTGTTGAAGAACGGCGAACACTAATATCTAAACATCAAATATGTTACAACTGCCTGTCTGCTGAGCACCTTAGCTCTGCGTGTACTAATTTAAAACGTTGTTAACTCTGCAAAGCTAAGCATCACACTATGCTTCATAAAGATACGTCATCTGTTAAATCTCCACCTGCAACCAAGAGGGTTGTTTGTCCAAACGAATCTGAACAGCCCTCAAGTGCCTCGATATCTCATCCAGGAAGATCATCATCTGAGTCTGTAACATCGCACAATGCCAATCGCAATCTCGGCAACAGAACGATATTATTAGCCACTGCAGTCGTAACTTTACGATCGCCTGAAGGAAAAACTATTAGAGCCAGAGTCTTGTTGGATCAGGGATCCGACGCGACTTTATTAGCTGCTCCTCTACTACAAAAGCTTAAAGCTTCTGGAAGAAAAGTTAATATTCCCATCATCGGAGTGGGAACCTCTTCAGCAGGTGTTGCTCGACGCATCGTCTCTTTAGAATTATTGTCAGACTTCGAGCCCAATTTTGTTTTGCCTCTTGAAGCGCTTGTATTACCTACACTTACAGTGAGAATCCCTAATAAAACAATCCATTTATCGAATTGGCCTCACCTCTACAATCTGAGACTACTGGGAAGCAAAGTCCAGCATGGTCCTCCTGGTAGTCCTATAGCTCTGCTAATCGCTATTGGGTGGATTCTATCTGGAGCTATACAAGAAAGAAATACCGAATGTAGTTCTATGCCAGTAAATCGATTGTGTTTTGTCTCCAACCAAGATCTGAGTGATCAACTCGCTACCTTTTGGGAGATTGAAGAGGTACCTTCCCCTCCCTTCTTCCCCAGAAGAAAACGAATGTATAAAATTTTATGATGAGACTACTGCTCGTAACTCTTCCGGAAGATACATTGTGCGCTTGCCCATTAAATCTACGGGATCTCAAATCTTGGGAAATTCGAGATTCGGAGCGCTTAAATCACTACAGCGCATGGAAAGACAGTTTTCACTAAATCCTGCCTTGTCTAAAAGTTACTCGGATTTTATGAAGGAGTATCATCAACTAAAACATATGACTAAAATTAATCCGATGGAAAAACTTTCTGAAAGCTCAAAGACAATAAGCTATCTCCCGCATCACGCTATTATTCGAAGTGAAAGTGTAACCACGAAGTTACGCGTGGTTTTTAATGCTTCGTTTAAAACCTCGAACAACGTGGCCTTGAACGACATTTTACATGTGGGCCCTAAATTACAGTCTGATGTATTACATATTACACTTAGATGGAGAAAACATTTTGTGGCCTTTTCCAGCGACATTGAGATACATCCCAGAGATCAAGATTTACAGCGTATCGTGTGGAGAGATGATCCAAATAAACCCATCGAAGACTATCGATTGGCAACGGTTACGTATGGAATGAACTGCGCTCCATACCTTGGTATTAAAACTCTTCACAGACTAGCTCAAGATGAAGAAGCAAAATATCCTCTTGGATCCGCTGCACTTAAGTTCGACACCTACGTTGACGACGTACTCTCTGGAGCCGACACTATTGCAGAAGCGCTAGATCTGCAACGGCAATTGAATGCTGCACTCAGCTGGATTTAATCTTCGAAAGTGGGCAGCCAACCATGTTGAATTACTCGAAACCCTAGAGGAAAGTCAAAGACTACAAAATTCGTAGCAGTTAGGGCTTGACGAAGGGGTTAAAACCCTAGGACTACAATGGCACCCATCTAGCGATGAATTTGCTTATTGCGTGAATCTAAAACCGGACCAACTCACGCCAACCAAACGCGGTGTTCTATCGGCAATCGCTCGATTGTTCGATCCCATGAGATGGCTACCTCCAATCGTCATATCAGCGAAAATTCTCATGCAGGATCTCTGGACAGCTGGACTTGAATGGGATGATCCTTTGCCTGAAAGCTTACATACTAAATGGAAGGAATTTGGAAACGAACTACCCAATATAGAGAAAATCAGGATCAATCGTTGGGTTGGATTGCATTCTAAGCAACTCTTTTGTGAACTTCATGGATTTTCGGACTCTTCGGAATCTGCATATGCCGCTGTTAGCTATTTAAGAGTCGTTCACGACTACGATAAGGCTCAAGTAACTTTACTCACAGCCAAGTCTCGTGTAGCGCCTCTGAAAAGGAAGATTATCCCCCGTTTAGAGCTTTGCGGAGCTTTGCTTTTATCGAAACTTATCGTCTATGCCCGAAACGCTCTAAACATCCCTGATGTTCCACTATACACCTGGAGTGATTCAACTACAGTTCTCGCGTGGAACGGTTCTCACCCTCACCGCTGGAAAAGTTTTATTGCGAATCGCGTAACAGAAATCCAGACGCTCTTGAAAGGAAATCCCTGGCGATACGTTCCATCCGAACAAAATCCTGCTGACTGCGCCACCAGAGGCTTACCAGCATGGAAAGTAATAAGTCATTCACTCTGGTGGAATGGGCCTTCTTGGCTTTCCGGTCCTTCTACTCAATGACCCTCTAAGAAAGTAGCAGAAGATAATTCGCATCTTATTGAAGAAAAAACAGTAAAAGCTCATCAGATTGCATCTTCAACATTAACAATGAACTGAGATCTTCCTCACCGATTTTCGTTGCTTAAAAAACTCTTAAGAGTCACTTCTTATGTTATGCGGTTCTGTCGAAACATGAGAAATGCTTGTGATCAACGTCTGCTGGGACCACTGACTTCAAATGAAATCAATAACGCTCTCAGATTTTGGCTTAAATGTGAGCAAAATCGCGATTATGCGGACGAAATAACTGCACTTCAATCTCGGTCAGTTATAAGCAATAAAAGTTCTATTCTGAAATTGCAGCCAATCCTGGATAATGACAAGCTTCTTCGAGTAGGCGGTCGCTTACATTACTCAAATTTGTCTTTTCCTCAAAAGCATCCCTTAATTCTTTCTAAAGAGTCCTTCTTCACCCCTCTTATTGTCCGAGATGCGCATCTATCTACCTTGCACGGTGGAGGGAGAGAAACCTGCGGTTACATTCAGCAAAAATATTGGATTCCTGGACAACGGCGTATTGTTCGTTATATGGTTCACAGATGTATAATATGCTTCAAACTTCGGGCCACGGCGAGCTCACAAATCATGGCAGCCCTACCTAAAGAACGCGTGGTGCCCTCACGTCCATTTCTTCATTCAGGAGTAGACTATGCAGGACCTATCTCCTTACGCACCTTCAAAGGACGCGGTTACAAAACTCACAAGGGGTATATATGCTTGTTTATATGCTTTTCAACTAAAGCAGTTCACTTAGAACTTGTAAGTGATGCTACTTCGGGAGCTTTCATCGCTGCATATAAGCGATTCGCAGCAAGAAGAGGAATTCCAGCTACAATCTTCTCAGATAATGCTACAACTTTCGTAGGAAGTAATAGAGAACTACAGGAAGACGCTACGAAGTTTAGGACACAGTATCATAACGAAGTTGCTGATGCCTTAACAATTCAAGGTACGCAGTGACGTTTTATTCCTGCTTCATCTCCACACTTTGGCGGACTGTGGGAAGCTAACATAAAATGTGTCAAGCATCACCTTAAAAGATCAATAGGTGAAATGATTCTAACCTTTGAGGAGATGACTACAATACTTTGTCAAATTGAATCATGCCTAAACTCGAGGCCCCTCTGCCCACTTAGTAGCGATCCCACAGCCTGCGATATCTTAACTCCAGGTCATTTTTTAATTGGTTCAGCGCTCAACAATGTCCCTGAACTCAGTACTTCAGAAGTGCCTGTGAACAGGTTGTCACGCTGGCAACATCTTCAAAATCTGGTAGATGTCTTTTGGCGGAAATGGAGTACAGATTATCTGCATTATTTACAACAACGAGCCAAATGGAATGTCGCAACAGTAGAACCTAAAATCGATGACCTCGTCGTCATAAAGGATCGCTTACCACCCTCTCAGTGGATGCTAGGACGTGTTATTCAACTTCACCCTGGCCCTGATGGACGAACTCGTGTCATCACTATCCGCAGCAAACAATCGACCTACCAACGACCTGTCGTGAAAGTTTGTGTCTTACCAATACATGATGATCTGCCTACATGTAAACACCTTACTTTCTGGACTTCGCCAAGGTGGTCGGTATGGTACAGCCCGAAGCCATCGTCATAGATAATTTAACGTTAATAGCTAAATGCATCATTCACTACCACTAATTGAATTCTAAACTACAAATGAACTTGTTAAATCCATATTTTATACTGCATTAATATCTAACGGATAATGCCTCTTGAACTTTAAAAATTCGGTCACTTGATTGTACACCGCTCGTGAGTTCAGTTGGTCAGCTCTAGATGACCAGAATAAAGTGCATCACAGTAAAGAGTGTTTTATTTGAAACAACCCGCTCCTTTACAAAAACCAGTTCGCTCGAACAGTCATTAACGGGTTTTTCATTTAGCTTACGGTAATCAATGACTAACCGCCATTTTTGTTTACCACTTGAGTCCTTCTTTTTAGGAACAATCCAGATTGGTGCGTTCCATGGGGAGTAGCTAAGTCTTATTATTCCTTGATCCAACGTTTGTTTGATTTGTCGTTGGACCTCTTGTTTGTGAATGTGGGGGAAATGATACGACTTAGTATATACAGGAGTGTCATCGGTAGTTCTAATTCGATGTTTTATCCTGCTTGTAAAGGTCAATTTTTCATTTTCTTTCAAATTTTAAAAATAAATTTCTTTTCTTCCGCATTGAGATGGGAGGTTCGGATCAAGTTAGTCATATCGTACGGGTTGGGTGAATTTGCGATTTCATTATTATGTTGTATATTAAAGTTGTTTAATTCGTTAAATTCATTCTTAAATTGGCTGACTAAGTGGTTGTTCTAAAAATAGCTCTTTACCGAAGTTTGAGAAATTAGCGACTTCTATTACGCTGTACCACTTTCTGGTATGATGCCTTCTTGAATAATTAGGTCGTTCTTTAATTTTGTGGGCCTTATGTAAATATCACCATCTTGCATATCTACCGGTAGTTTTGTAACAGTTTTCGAGTTGGCCGGAATGGTAAATGAACCAGACATAAAGTTTGGCTTGAAATTGAGGGGAATCACTGAATTTTGTTTTATTAAGGTTTTATTTGCTAGATCAACTAAGCCGATCAAACCGTCAAAATAACCATGGAATCTGAATACTAAGAATCTAATTTGTCCATTTTGCTTGAATTCAATTTCGGCAGGTTGATCTGTCTGTCTATGTGATAAGTATTGATCGTGGTGGGTTGAATTTTTTCTAATGCTCCGGAGTGTGTAAACTCCGGATTAATGAAGGAGGATGAGGCACCTGTGTCGATTAGAAACTTCAAGAGTCGTCCAAATGGATATGATATGTGTATATAGGGTAAGACAAGTCCATGTTTATTAACGTATAGATTTGGTCGTCGAGGCACTCAAACGAAAATTTGTGTCATTGATTTCTTGTTCGGTTGCGTTGTAAAAATCATTTTGTGGAATGGGGTCACTATTTTGCCAGCAATTATAGTAATGGTCTAGTTCCTGTTGATGGGAATTGTGTAGTTCGTATGGATAGGAAGAATTGGAGTAACCGTTGAAATTTTCGGGATGATTAAATTCTGAGATATTATGAAGCTCTCGATTGCCGAATGATGTGGGGTTGGGTTTAAGCAAGCTATTTGAGACTTGCCTAGATGGTTGGTAGTTTCGATTAGAAATTCTGGTGTTACCTGAATCTACTTCAATTGGCTGTGGAGGCAGTAATCTTTGTGGTTGGGGTTGAACATTTTGCGGGATATTAGATTGTTGTCGCGGTTGTTGAGGTTGGAAGATTTGTGGAAACGTGGGCTATTGTCTCTGTTGAGGCTGGAAGGCTTGTGGTGACGCAGTATGGTGTTTCGGTGTTTGAGGTTGAAAGGGTTGCATTGCCGTCAATTGGGGATAGTATTGCCTCTGTTGTTGGAAAGGGCGATTATTTGTAGGTCGATTTTGTCTAAAAGCAGGTTGAGGATTGGGGTTAGAGCTAATGGGTCTAATTTTGTAAACATTTTTGGGTGTAGGAGCCCCAAAAGATTTTGGCGTAATAGGTTATATGACTTGAGGTAAGAGATGTTTTGCTCTTTCACGCAATAAGTGAAGACTTCGGCCAGGTCCTTAGAGTTTCTCTAGGTAGTGACGTTGAGTTTTTATTTTTAAAATTCTTTTTCAATTTTTTGCATCACTTAGAAGTAAAAAAAAATGAAATTTTGAAAAAAAAAAATTGTTAAAATTCAGCACATTTGTTATTGTAAAACGGAAAATAATCCAAAAAAAAAGTTCAGTAGATTTTAAAATACAGTGTCCACCAACTTTAAAAATAGTAGTTTTGAGAAAAACGCATTTAAAGATTTTTATCATTGTTCTTCGAAACACTGACACAGAATCATCAATTTCGGGTCCGTAAAGTGAAGCGCTGTCTTCCAAAATATCCAAGTCATCTTTCTGTTGCTACCTGCGGGCGACTCTGCCTTCTTTTGTTTGTAGCTTTTTGGTCTGCTCTGTTGATTCGGAGGCTGTCTGTTGCGTTCGCCCATGCATGAGAGCTCAGTCCTGTTTTTATTCTCATTTCTTGCAAAATGGCGAGAGTAGGGATATTCATAGCGTTGTATCTCTGGCAGTTTTGCTCCGATCGACTTGAAACTTTCACAGGATATTCTTGAAGAATACTACTTTCATTAAAAAAAAATTAAAATTTTGAAAATTTCAACCTGTACCCCTCCCCCCCCCCCGCCCCCCTCCCCTTCTCCTAAAAACCACTCTAAACCAATTTTGGTGTAAATCGGAATTATTTTCAAAAATTTCGTCCGCCATATTGGATCCGCCATTTTGAATTTTGAATCTGACAACGGATTCTTGTTCAGCGACCCCCAAAACACTTTTTCTGAGTAATTTGGTTAAAATTATTGAAAAATTATAATTTTCTCAATCATTTGTGACTGAAAAATGGCATTTTTTTGCGAGGTGCCTCACTTTAAACAGTTTTTTTGAGGTTAGAATTTTTTTTTTTTCAAAAAACACCAAACGGCTTTAAAAACTTGACTATTTTTTGGTGAGCTCAAAACATTTTTTACCCCAAAATTGTAATGGCCTAGGGGGGTGGCTGATTTGAAAAAGAATTTCCCATATATATATATACTTTTTTTTTCAGTTGTTTACAAATTGCAGTATCAGTAGTTGTAGTTGTTTACAAATTAGAATATCATTATTGCGTGCTATCGGTTTGCATTTGTAGACCGAGTTGTTCACGCCTAGGTATTACTATGGGGTTTGAAATTGTCGTATTCCTCCTCACATTTAATTGATGTTCCTTAATCGAATTTTCTGAGGGTTCTCGACACTTTCTTATAAATTTAATTGTTAAAACTAATGCGAGCGTCGTCAATGCAAGGCAGTTTAGGATGATAGATATGTTGAATTTTTTATGTAACTTATAGTCCAGTCAAAATAGACGAAAAAATGGTGGTAGGTTTACAATAATTCGCATAGAGCTGAAAACTGGTACAGACCTTGGGGACATTATTATAAATAAAATACTAAAAGTCCCCTTCGATCCTACATGTGCAAAAAAAGTTATTCAAGGTCAAAGGTCTAAAAAAATGGTTTTTCCATTTTTTTCCGGTAAACAGTAAGTTTTATTATAAAAATAGGTCAGACAAAAGTTGTAGATCATAAAATTATCTACAAAAATTGTTCTTATACTTTTTTTCTAAGAATCACCATTACTGAGATATTGCGATTCTAAATCACCGAAAGCAATAATATGTATGCTAAACTGCCTATGCACACCGTCTGATGTTTAATATGAGTAAAAATATAATGGTGCTTATTCTGATAGTCGTCTCACCTAGTGAGATTCCTCACATTGATTGTCACATGAAATTCATTCGCCTATTCTAGGAGTCGAGTGATGTGACACAGCAGGCATTTGAACAAAAAAAAATCTAAACGGTAACACTTGAGTGTGATTTGATATTTCAATGAGATTTTTCAATTGAAGTTCCTGCGACCCTGTTAAGTTTGTGTTCTATTAGAGCGTAAATCGTTATAATAATAATAGTAAAATGAATAGTAGTGAGTTGTGGTTCACTAGCAGTAACGAGGAGGAAGACCAAGAAGAGGTATGCTTAAGAATACGGGATAATTCCGATCCGCTGGAATTGAGTAACATAATGCAAGTTTGGATGTTTCACAACAGGAACAAAGTAGGGCATGAAGATAACGCACAAGATGAAGATGCTGATATAAAACCTAGCAGTAAGAATCAGAGACGAGATTATATCTTCCATTTCACATGGATAATCCAGAAAATCTTTTAAATAAAAATTATTATTGAAAAATATGTTAATTAAGTATTTTATTTAAAGAAACTAAATTTCTCCAACTATAATACTAGGAACATAAATAATTTCTTTTTGGTCTTTATGGCAGGACTCCTTGCTCTATTGCTACGAACACAAATGGTTGATTATTGAGTCCTATTATGGAAGTCGAGTTACTAAAAACAGCGTCTTCACTAGTTGAGTCAACCAAACTCGACTTCCATAATAGGGCCCATTGATTCTTATAACACAACTCCTTTCTTCATTACTGGAACTGGCTCCTTTTTCGAGAGTAAGGACATGTATAACTCTCTCTTCTACCATTGAAAATTGTGGAGATTATTTGGTGCACTCCACGTGGCATTTTGTTCTTTCTTATTGGCTTGTAATTTTCTCTTTACCTTTAACTGCCACTTGAAAATGTAAGCAGTGTAATATTTTGGTAATTTAAGAAGTTTTTACTTTTACTTTTTGCCATTCTAAATTTGTCTGACTGGAGGACCTGTGCTATTTAGCTTCCGACTTATTTGACTCTACTCATCCTGATATATTTTGCTTTAGGAATACAAAAACTTACAGCAAATTTTAACCCTTTTGCAAGATTTTGATTTTGGTCTGAATTCTGAATTCTAATAATTGCTCGAACTGTTTCTTGTTCGTGACTCTAACCCTAAAAGAATACGTTTGGGAAAAATCCATGTAAAAACAAGTCTTTAAACTGACCTTTTATCTGGCATGTCGCCAAATTTTTCAGTATTCGCCGTTTGTCACCTGAAAAAAGCGTTCGCCAAGATTCGTCACTTTACAACGACGTTTGTCGTAAAAATCGACTCCTAGAATAACCAAAAATGTGAGGTTTGGCGATTTTTACGACATTTGTCACGTAATAGCATATCAGAATAGGAAAGGCTGAAAGTGACAAATCTCACTAGGTGAGACGACTGCCAGAATAAGCACCAATATTAAAATATAATATTGGTTTGTCCGAAGCCACCCGTGTGCCGGACTCCCCAGGCTGCCCAGGCCTACCGGCTAAAACCCCGCTCCCTCTCCCCAGGAGCTCCACCCCGGAACCGTCTGTGGGATATTACTTCAGGGTGGAGTCCTACTCAGCCGCCCACTGAGCGTCCTTCAATCTACCTCAGCCGAGGTCCTCATAATTGAAACAGCCATAGGTTAGGTTAGGTGGACCCAGAAGACTGGGGTTGGAATTTAGTAGATAATACTTTGGAGCCAATTCAAACTTTACTCCCACCTGCTCCGGAAAGACTTCTCAACACCATCTTCTGCAATTGCAAAAAGGGTTGTAGTGCAAAATGTAGCTTTAAAAAAGTCGGGTTATTTTGTTCACCAGTATGTACTAATTGTCAAGGCCAGTCTTGCTCAAATGTTGAATCAACTTTAACAGATGAAGATTTTGATGATATCAATGACGAGACAACTGATGTATCTTTTTCACATATACTGTTAGAAGAACAAGAAGAAGAAGAAAGCGAAGAAGATATAGCTATTGAAGTGACATTTGAAGATTATCAGTCAGAGTAACATCTTCCCGAAACCAACAATAATTCGTGCGATTTAAATAATTTTCAATAGTACCATTTTGCAGTTAATACCATTTTTTTTAAGAAAACTTAGTCACAAAAATTGTGGACTATGCCTACCGGGGACACCACGTTAAAAAAAATGCGCCGGGTACACTACCTCACAGGTGGTGCGGAAATGTGTGCATATTATGTAAAATACGACTTCTTCAACTTTTAGAATCGCAATATCTCAGGAATGGTGATTCTTAAAAAAAAAAGTGTAAGAATATTTTTTGTAGATAATTTCATGATCTACAACTTTTGTCAGATCTATTTCTATGATAAAACTTACCGTTTACCAGAAAAATTGGAAAAACCATTTTTTTTAACTTTGACCTTGAATAACTTTTTTTGCACATGTGGGATCGGTGGGGACTTTTAGTATTTTATTTGTAATAATGTTCCCAAAGCCTGTACCAATTTACAGCTCTATGCGAATTATTGTAAACTGAAATGTCTAATTTGACCGGACTATTATTGTTATCTTTGTTTTCCTCTATCTGAGATAATTGGTATTCTATGTTGTGTGTTGCTTTACGGTTAGAAGTAAGTGGTTCATGTAAAATTGTAGGATCTAAACTTTGTAAGGGTTGAATGGGTTTGTAGGGTTGTGTGTGGAGGTTTTCAATATATTTGCTGATATCGGCATGTTTAATTTCTTTAGGTTGTAAGACTTTTAGCTTATGGTGATCATTGGTTTTAAAACTGATAAGATAATTATTAATTTTAAAGAGGCAATTCCTTAATAATTTTAAAATACTTAAATCACGTAGGGATATAGAAAATTCACCATCCGGACACTGACAATAAAGGTGTGAAGGCTCATTTAACCAAAATAGCCATGAATTCTTGTGAATCATTGGAACGATGCCATTGTTAAGTTTTTGAATGACTCGATGATGGCATTCCAATTTGTTTATCTTCTACTGGACGTTGAAAGAGGTTTAGTGCAAAACTAAACCGATTTTCATATAAAATTGGAATGGGATCATTAATATAACAAGTGTACAAGGTTTCATTCTGTTGCTGACATTGGGACTGGAATCTTAATTTACTTAGTTCGGAATTTTTATAGGAGTGAGTAGTGTTGAATAAATAGTAATAAATATTGGTTAGAAAAGTGTAGGTGTGATTATTTAATTTTATGGGCAGTAAATATATTTTATTAACATCATATTTTGTCTTTTCTAGCATTGGAATTAGAATTTTAATTAACATTCGATTTTCTACGCATCTCGAGTAAATTTTTGCCATTTATTGGATCAGATACAAATCATGATTAAGCGTTTTATCACTAATAATGACCGTTTTTAAGAGTTGAGACAATTCTGGGGCTGGGATCATAAGTGGGCGCAATTCCCTTCGGTGTACAGACTCCAATATGAACTAATTTTTGGTTAAATCTTCTGACAACTTTTGCATCTCATTAATCATAAATAAAACTATTTCATTTACTTGTCCTAAAATACGAACTTCTCTAAGTTCCTCTGTTGTATTATTAATTACGGTGGAAAAAGAATCAGAAAGCAGTGAGTTCTTCTAATTTATCATATATTTGCTCGGAGTCCTCGTAATCCATTGTACCGAAAACAAATTTTGCTATTGAACCGCCGATATTCAAGCGTCCTCTTTTCTTTCGCTTGTTTGAGCAATTTGTGAATACTGTAATTTCGTCAATTTTCTCTTTTATTTTCTCTTTTCTTAAATTGATTTCCTCTTTCCAATGATGACAGTTATTTTTTGTAGGGTTTAAAACGTGGTTACATAAAAGTTCAATACTGCTTTGGCATGTATTTATAAAATAATATGGGTCGTCCCAATTTACAAGTTTTACCTGGGTAAGTAGCGTCCAGTATTCCCGATATATCACGGATTCTCCAATGTTTTCAAAAAGTATTCCGGCGTGGTTCAGGGAATGTAACTCCACCGGCTCCGCTCCTACTTGCTGCATAATGGCAACTACGAGTAACATACACCGCCACATCCTGCGAATTTTTTATTTCTTATTTTTAATTATTTCTTTATTTTGTTTTTTATAACGTTTTTTTATAATGTTTCAAATCGTTATTATGTGTACGACGTTTCTTATTTCCTATTTTTATTGTAGTGTTAACAGGGCTATTTATATCTACTACTTTGAAAGGGCCTAACCAGTGTCGACTTAACTTATTTTTCCTAGCTGAGTCTCGTAGCAATACTTTATCACCTACCTGTAAGTTTACCGAGCTAGTATTCCGATCGTAATAACGCTTATTGTGCTATTTACTTTTAATTAAATTTTCCCTAGCTATCGTAGTGGACATTTGTTTTGAGTGGTGGTTACAAAGTTCACACTTTGCACATTTGGGATTGCAGACAAATTAATTTTTTCTTATCAACATTTGTTATCTTTGTTTTCTATGCTGGCTGATAATATTTTATTTTAACGATGGAAAACGAGACCTCTACGAAGAAACATAAACTTTCTGGTTATGAATACAGAAAAAGAAAAGCATCAGAACCAACTATTCAAAATGAAGTTAGATCTGAATCGCCTAAGCCAATTTCGGATGGAAATAAGTTGAACATAGATACGGACGAGCCCAACAATCAAGATGCGGTAGATGACGGAACTTGTGAAAATATAGAAGAATTATCTAAAAGTTTTTCGGATTATGCCTTATGGCCAGTTAATCGTACCAAAAAATCGTACTTTTTTTTCCACTTAGAGAAAATTGTTTAAAGCTATTATTTAACTTGACCATGTTGTCCGTCCGCCTGTGCATTTTTTGTGTAATTCAAAATTAGAAATCGAAGTTTAACTATGTTCGGAGAAAGCCCAAACCTTGAAATTGTTCGCACTGCTAAATGATGACACTACAAGTTAAAAGAAATTTTGAACCTGCGATAATTGTTTAACTATTTATTGCGCTACTTATAAAAGCGTGTTTTTTTGTTTTTTAAGCCATAATTTTTATATTTGTCATTAAAAGGGGCGCCGAGGAAAATTTTGCCCGACTAAACGCAAAAGCCTAAGGCCGGCACTGTATATTACTATTAACTGGGCCTAACACTAACCTGTTTAAACCTATATAATCGGTCGTTGTCGATTCCGCTCTGGGGCGTCGATAGTTTCTTCCTTCCCGTAGCTGGACAATGGAATATACGTCTTCAGGCGTTGGTTGAGCGTCTTCGTCACAGGGCAATGCTTGCTCAGTTTCGTTGCTAACCGCTTGATGGTCGGTGTCGTTTGGGCCTCGTGAAGAAAAGACGTCGTTGGGCGATGATCCGCTCGTACTGGCTCTATTTGCTTCTCCTCCAGTTGAGCTGAGCTTGAGTTTTGCAAGCTGAAGGAGTCGATTTTCCGTAGGAATCTTCCTAACCCTTTGGACAACGACACTCTCGGCGTACTCCCTTGGGACATTTACCTTGCACGGCACCACAATATGCAGTCAGAATTCACACAATTCACTTAGTTTTTCACAAAGATTTTGCGGTGCGTGCTATACAATAAATATAGTCGGGGTGCCAGAGGTTCAAAAAATGGGTTATTTCGTTGTTGGACGGAATTTGATGAAACCTGGCGGAAAGGGAAGGTCATTGCCCGTACAGTGACCCATTAAAAAAGTTAGAATGAGCGATGTCGGGAAGGTACTTTGTTATTGCAAAATAACTTTGATAACCCGTTATTTTTCAGTTTTCTTGGAATAACTTGAAAACGAAGCGTTTCAGCGAAAAATATTAAATACAAAAGTTGTTCAGCTGATGATTTTACATAGGAATACGGTTTTTTGATTAATTAAAAAATTGTTTTTCCGACCGAAAACCAGCAGAAAAGTAACAAAACATGCAAAAACAATAAGCATTAAAAAATAAAGGAAAAAAACGATTTCCATCGTTGATATTTGGGTTATTGATAGGTATTGGTATTGTTAACCAAATGCACCCGGTCCGGTTTTTCAAAAACAATATGGCGACCTATTGCAAAATTGTTAAGTTAAAAATTTGGAACGCTGTAAATTCTGACTGAACAAACGGATCTTGATGAAACAAATTGGAATCGGTAGGTATTAACGGCATCTTTGAGTGTGCCAAATTTCAAAATTTTTCAACAATTACTTTTTTTGTTATTAACCAAAAACCATTTTCTGTGCTTCGTAATTTCGTCAATTTACAACATTAAGCTTTGCAACAAAATGCATCAAATCATCAAAACTCGCTATTTTCGCGTTTTTAGTCACCACTGTAGGATGTTAAGAGTAATCAAACCAAATTGCAAATCTTATTGAACATGAAGAAGACTTTGGAATAAAAGCAGAATGGCACTACAGTGCTACTGCTCATGGGAAAAGCAGTTATGATGGTCTTGGAGCAATATTCAAAAGGGAGGCATATAGAGCCAGTTTAATTGCGAAGCCAAAAGATGACATTTTAAATTCAGATACTCTTTTCAAATGGGCACAGAAACACTTCAAGAATATCAATATCTTTAAATTTTCGAAGGTTGAACACGAAAGTAACAGGAGAAAGCTTAATTGCAGGTTTACGAATGCCACAGCTGTACCAGAAATTTTGAAAAATCATTCTTTCCAAATAACGGCCAGCAAAAAAGTTATGATAAAACGTTAGTCTGCTTCTTCTGATAACGTGACGGTTACTTTATAACGAGTTTTTCCCCTGTTAAGAAAGACAGGTGATGTCGTCGATAGATACTCGAGAAGGGCACGGCCTCTATCGTTGGTGCAAGTGCTTCCCCATACGTCGTGAAGCGCATTGGAGTCGCATCCAACCAACAGAGGCCAGGATCTCCTCTCGCAGTGTTCTACTAGTTTTCTGAATTCCCTTGTTGGAGCTTGTCTGTCATATGGAAAGTAGGCAGAACCTATTACCACTGTTCGGTCCTTATCTCCTCACTGTATGCTCATGGCTATTGCTACTAGAACCATAATACAGAACTTCATGAGAGGTGTGGCTCCAACTCCCTTGAGCCACATGCAAGCTTTAGGGCTTGCAGGTTTAGCATTCCTGATTATTTTATCTCCCCCTAGGAGACCTGTATTGAATATAAAAAAACGGAAAATTTTTTTCTGTACACCGATGCAAAGAGGTGAAGAAGTAAAGTCAAGATCTTCGATTTGAGAACTCAAACAGACTCTCAAAGTAGGGTTTAACTCGTACTTTTGCGAAAAAATTTTATTTTTTTGGTTTTTTGGCCGCCATATTGAAATTGAGAAAACGGAAAATTTTTTTCTGTACACTGTTGAAAAGAGGCAACCAAGACCTGATATTTTATACCTTGTAGAACTTCAGGAGAATTTCCTAATGGATTTAAAATGGCATTTGGAAAAAAAATAATTGTTTTTTCTGTGTATACGAGCCTGAATATGAGGCTTATACGGAGTGGACCTAAAATCACCACTCGATTTTCGAAAGTAAAATTGAAAACCTTTCATTTAAGCCCTGGTGAACCTTTTTTAAAGAAAAACTGTTCTGGGCAGAGGGGGGGGGGGTCCGCTTGACAGAGAATGACCCATATACATATTTACATTTTTTATATTAATAATTTTGTTGGCTTAAAATAAAACAATTCCAATAAATAAGTCGATGTGCCATATCACATTAAATTGTACAATAATTATCGATGATACATATAACAAATAATACAAACCGATTGTAAGTTACAATTTGTATTCGTTAATACCAGTCATGGTCTAAACTAAATAATAAAAACAAAAGCATCCAAAACAGGAATTATCAAAATCGCCAATATACATCATGGTCTTGAGGCATGCCACCGCAGAAGTTGAAGATTTTATTTAATTTTAATTTTAAAATATTATAGTTTATATAATTTATTTAAATAGACAGAGAGTGAACGATCAATTTGCTCATGACTGAAATAACTTCTTTACTGACTTTTTAAATGGTTGGAGGTGATTTAAAGAAATTATGTCATCACTTCACAGCAATCAAAAGAATTTATTGCAACCATTCTTAAAGAATCGTGTGAAGGAATCTGCGAGATATCGCTGGTCCTTTTTGGGTATCCAGTACAGCATTCATACGAAATCTTAGAATACCTTAACGAATTGCTTTTAAACTTATAGATGCTCTTCTTAAACCTTTTGATAATCAGGAATAATTCGAGAAAACCCTTTTATATAAAATTATATTATTAGCAGCATTAAATTTTTTCGCAACTGGGTCTTACCAAAATCCTGTTGGCCATAATAGTTCACTACATTTAATTCAATCCTCTATTTCAAGGTGTATTACTTATGTTTCGCAATTAATAATAGAACATTTAAATTTTTACGTTAAGGTCGCTTCAACTAATTCGGAAATAAATGAGGTAAAAAATAGTTTTCGTACTAAATTCAGGATAGAAAATACAATAGGGTGTATAGACTGCACCCACATAGCTATAACAGCCCCTGCCATTTCAAACGAAATGCACCCGCCACGAGCACATCCAAACAGAAAAAGGTTTCTGCAGCATTAATGTGGAAGCGGTATGAATTCGGATTTTAAAATGTTATTAAATTTATTTTAAACTTCAGGTTTGCGTCTCAAATTTAATATTTTTGGCCGTTAATGTGAGGTACCCCGGAAGCTTTCATGACAGTGGAATAGGGATGACTTTCGCCGTTCGTCGTCATATTCAGAAAATAGAACCCCAGGGTGAATCTTGGCTTTTCGGCAATTCGGGATATCCATGATTATGTATCTCTTTTTGTTCTTCAGCTGATATTCCCAGCTTTTCAAATTCTATGGAATATTAAATGCACTTTTTTCAATTCACTATTACCGCTAGGAAATATTTACCCAAAATCACAACATACTTTGTTTAAATTTCATAGCGTTCCAATTCACCAAAGCCTCTTAATCTCTAAAACTTTCTTCAAAAACTTTAATGCAGAATATCAATTATTTTAATATCTCTTATTTGCGAAATTTAGGAGGTTAAGGGTAGCACGCTGTTCACGCTAAGCTAAAATTTCACCAGTCTCCAAAAAAACGCGTGAAAACCGAAGATAAACACCCGCGAAAATTTGTTTGTAGAATTGATGGTAGAGATTTCGCATTTGACACAACATAGACACCTTAGTAAATTTCATAATTAAATATTCTTCAAAAAAAACCTCGTCTACAGGGTTTTCCATCTCTGTTCAAATATTTATTTATTAATCTATTAATTATTATTCTATTATTTATTATTCTATTTTGTTTTACCGCTTACTTACCTCTTCGTTCTTCAAATGCCATTTCAATAAAAATTCAAATTCAAATTCAAATGCCGCAAATCCTTCAAATGTCAAAATTCCGCCGCGAATAAATGCTATGTACATTCACAGGCTAGCTAAAATCTTGGGGAGAGTTTTGCAACGCTTCTAGTGGCTTATCAGTGAAACAAGCCATTTAGCGAAGGAACAGAGTACCACTTCGCTAAATTCCGCAGCGGAATTTTAGCTTTTCATTTCGCCAGGCGGAATTTTGTATGGAAAATTTCGTTTAGCGCGAACAGCATACTACCCTTTAAGAGATATATTAAAAATCTTTTATGTAGAATCGGGGGGTTAGTTTAAAAATTAAATTCTCAAAAAAAAAATTCGAAATCCAAATTACGCAAATCACAAAAATATTCTAAGTCCAAAAAAATGTTTTTAATAAGAAGTATCGTGGTACCGAAAAATATTCTTTTTATTATAACTTATATTTTTTTACACACAAAAAACTGGTGCTTTTTTCCTGGCAAATCCGCGAGTAAATTTTCAGAGGCCGCCATTTTTTAACTATTAAAATTGTCACCGTAAAATACAATTTGTGGGACGGGGTCCAACAAATATGGCGATAACTTAGTCTACAATAAATATTTTGTTTTAACACGTTTGTAAAATAAAATAACATAATAACTCTGTATTATTTGTTTTATATAATAAATTACATTACTGTAAAAAAAATAATCTAAAATACTAATTTGTTCACGCCGCTGACTACCTCTATAGTCTATACCCTTAAGAGTAGGAGCAATCAAGCGCCCACAAATTGATGACCCTGAGAAGCGTCGAGCAGACAATCTTCTTCTTGTTATCACTTGTTGGTTCGCCAGGAGATTATTCTACTATATGCTGGGTAACTTTTGCAATCTGACAGCAACAATATCAAAACAGCAGCTTTAATAATTATGTTTTGAACTGATTCTAGCTTAAAAATTCTACCGGTCCTGAGAAGCTATAAAACCCTATATTCCGAAACCATTTCGTTTATAGATATTTAATTCAGTTCATAATTTAGCACATCCTGGTATTAAAGCAACCGACAAAATGACTTCTAAATATTTTTGGCCATGTATGAATAAAGATGTTAATGACTGGAGCTGTAGCCGTTTAGCTTGTCAAAATAATAAAATAACTCCTCATATTAAAACTTCATTCGGCGTATTCGGTATTTATTTAAATAGATTTGAAATCGATTTAATCGGCCTTCTTCCCCCATCCAAAGGATTTAAATATTGTCTCACGATTATCGATCGATTTACTCGATGGGCTGAGGCCATATTTTACCCGAAAACTGCGCCAGAGTTCTTCATCGCAAAGAGATTTCAAAATTAAGTTTTCAAGTTTTAGGCATAACCGTACAACAAATTCATCTGGATTACAAATAGGAACAATCAAGCTCCCGCACAGGTTACTCAGCTAATAGAATTTTATTACTTCATACTGAAAATTTACTGTTCATTGCAAGGGTCAAATATTGTAAAAGAAATTATTTGAATCAGTAAACTCTCTTTTCTGGGTAACCTGCTCCAACCATTGTCCAGCCAATAGGTTTAAAATTTTGTGTTGTTAAAACGTGTGCGGCTATTCTGAGCATAGATATGTACTGCTTCTTCACATGAAGCGAGTTCAAAGCTTTTGGTAAATGTATACGTTTCGTGTATTTCAAGGCCATCTCAACCTTGAGCTTCAGAAACTTGTTTTATAAAAACGATTAAAAACATTTTAGAATATAGATAATATATTGTATTTACAGAATATAAACTTCTCAATTTTTCTGAATTTCTCGTTTCTCTCGAACATGATGATGGCCATATGCAGTTCCGTTTTTAGATTTCACCCGTATAATTAGTTTCGTTTAATATTCTAAACAATTTCACATAATACACTAGGCAATACTCGTAACATATACGATGACCACATGAACAGTTCAATATTTTCACACTAATTTCCAAATAATCATTGTGTCTCGCCTGATATCATCACACATTTATGACCACGACTGATTCGTATGACTCGCATCATAACTGATATTATTAAACGACTGCGGAAAGCTTATTTTATTGCCTACTCATGACGTCTTTCCGGCTGGCCCACATTCAAAAAATCTGCATAGAATCTTTTCGTCACGCGTTATGCTGCAAGGCTTACAGTTTGATTTCCACTTTACTCGGGTGTTCTAATGTTAATATTAAGTATTCGGTATGTTTGATATCTTCGTTAGGGAAAACTGATTTTAACCATATCACGCTCGATTCTAACATTTTTCTCAAGCAAAAGCATTAAGTTTCAGATTACGTTATTGCCTACTTGAAGTCAAGGTGCTCACTGCCGCTGCTGGTGCACAGGGTGAATACTTCAAGAAATTGAGAATTGTTTGTAGACAACACATAAAATTCATGAAGTAAGCTCTAAAGCTTTACACCGAACAACAGTAACTTCAATTCTTCTCAATGAGCGAAGTTTTCCTGTAAGTATTTTGTTTCAAAATTACAACGGTAGACTAAAACTTTTACTAACACTACGATAACTCGCATAGCGTTTTGAATCCTTAGTTCCATGGTGATGAAATCAAACTGGCGCCGAACAACTTTTCCTACAAGTTGGAGTTGTTTGACGGTGGCGACGAATTACTCCGCGGGCGTCAAGCTCATGTGTGTCTCTTGAAAATTCAGTTGCGGCGGTAGCTTTTTTATTAAGTTTAGATGGAATGGACGCGTATTGATGTCATCTGTGAAATTTTCAAACGTTCGAGCATGTAGTCAGTCATCGTGAACCTTGACGAATTAATTCACATAATCATAAACATGTTTGGCAACTTATTTTTAGATCTGTGCACTATTTTGAAGAATGGATAAATTACTCTGCTTTACATAACAATAAAAAGCTTTGATTTCGCAGAAAAGAAAATATTTTTCCCTAAAGCACTCAAATATTTAACCATATACTCGCAAAGCCTTTAATAAGTAGTAACAAACCCACTTAAAATGACCTGTTTACAGAAACCTACAAAGACCAAAAATATTTGAAGAAAAAAAACTTTTAGTTACATTCAATTGTTTTAATCCTGAAATAAGGAACACAAATTCCAACTGACATCTTTGCTGAGGATGATAACTTCTTCGTGGTCACTGTTTTTAAAAAAAAACTACCATTCACTGTTGCCGTAAATTCAATTGAGATGCTACCTATCGAACCGTACTACCTCATTCAATTAAACAAATAACAATTGCAGAGCGCTTATACATCCAGTAGCGTTGAATTACGTCGTGGTGTTAACAACGTCTCAAAATGTGAATAGGCGAAAATTTACTGACTTGAGTATCAAATAAAAATCAACTAAAGACCTCAAAATAGTAAACAGCAGGCTTGGGAGCTCTTAGATTGAAAGTAATAACTTAAAAGGTATTTAAAAGGGAAAAAGAACTTATTAACAAATGTTCGTGAAGCACTATACTCATATACATCTAGTTGCTGAAATTTCACAAACTCGACTAGGCTTAGGTTTTCATAATGGACTATGTTATTTAGCATTTCTTCGATGTAGGCGCCTTTGCCCTCCACAATAACCGCGGCGCAAAAGCGCTGTAAGCTCTCGTTTTCAAATTAGTTAAAAGCTATCCTAATTTTATTGATTTTCTTTTTTATCTCATTTCTTGAAGGAGGACAGAGTGATATGCCCCAAGAGTGCTATGTCAAAAGTATAGAAATTGTTTACGTGCAGTTCTGACTACTATAATAAATTAATTTGGAGCCGCCAAGGGATAATTATCGGCCTTTGATCCATAGACAGTTTTCTGTTCGATGGGACTTTATATATGACCTTACACCTATATCAGAAGAAAGGACGATTCGTGTCGCGAAATAAAATATTGTATATTATCTGTATAATGTATCAGACCGGAGGCCGAGAGACCGAGCCAAGAGTTGAAGACGCCTAGCCTTTTTAGGGCTCCGTAGCCCACTAGGAACTCTTATATGTAGGTTTCCCATAGTTTTGTTTTCCTCTCCTCCCTCCTTATACATAAAATAATTTGTGTCCAGGTTGATATACTGTATCAGGGTAATAAAATTATTGCTTGCAGGTAATCCTTAATGATGCAACGTCACCATCCCTATATACATATATATAAAAATAAAAGTTTGTTTGTTTGTTTGTTTGTTGCTCAATCAAGCCTAAACGTTTGCATCGATATTTTTCATTTTTTGTCCGAAGGTAGTACATATTCCGATTTAACATATAGACTAATTTTTTTCGGATAATACGTAGGGTTTCAAAATGACGGATCCATGATGGCGGCTGAAAATTTTAAATTTGAAGCGATTTTCATGAAAATTGGTACATAGGGGTTTTGTGGAATGCTGATTTCAAATCCGCTGTCCAAATTTAGAAATTCAAAATGGCGGATCCAATCTGGCGACCAAAATTTCTCGATTTCAACGGATGTTAATGAAAATTAGTACAATGATTGTTTTGAGGCCACTGATTTTGAATGTTATCAAAATTTACAAATCCAAAATGGCGCACCCAATATGGCGACCAATATTTCTCGATTTCAACGGATTTTAATGAAAATTAGTACAATGATTATGTTCAGGTCACTGATTTTGAATGTTATCAAAATTTACAAATCCAAGATGGCGGACCCAATATGGCGACCAATATTTCTCGGTTTCAACGGATTTTAATGAAAATTGGTACAATGATTATTCTGAGGCCACTAATTTCGAATATTATCAAAATTTCCAAATCCAAGATGGCGACCAAAATTTTTTCGATTTCAACGGATCTTAATGAAAATTAGTACAATGGTTATTCTGAGGCCACTAATTTTGAATATTAGCAAAATTTTCAAATCCAAGATGGCGGATTCAACATG
The DNA here is from genome assembly GCA_949715965.1 of Dysmachus trigonus. Classification (NCBI taxonomy): domain Eukaryota; kingdom Metazoa; phylum Arthropoda; class Insecta; order Diptera; family Asilidae; genus Dysmachus; species Dysmachus trigonus. The sequence goes on from OX454320.1 coordinate 53,573,260, forward strand.
ACGACCAGAATGTCTCGATTTCGACGTATTTTAATGAAAATTGGTACAATGATTATTCTGAGGCTACAAGTTTCGAATATTATCAAAATTTGTAACTCCAAGATTACGGATCCAATATGGCAACCGAATGTCTCTATTTCAACGGATTTTAATTAAAATTAATACAATGATTATTCCGGAGCCACTAATTTCGAATATTATCAAAATTATCAAATCCAAGATGGCGACCAACCTTTTACGATTTCAACGGATTGTAATGGAAATTAGTATAGTCATTATTCTGAGACCACTAATTTTGTATATTATCAAAATTTCAAAATGCAAGATGGCGGACCCAACATGGTGTCCAGAATGTCTCGATTTCGACGGATTTTAATGAAAATTGGTACAAAGATTATTCTGAAGCTACAAATTTCGAATATTATCAAAATTTCTAAATCCAAGACGGCAAATTTCTCGATTTCAACGGTTTTTGTTGAAAATTAGTACAATGATTATTCTGAGGCCACTAACTTCGAATATTAGCAAAATTTCCAAATTCAAGATGGCGGATCCAATATGGCGATCAAAATGTCTCGATTTCAAGGGATTTTAAATTGGTATAATGATTATTTTAAGGAACTAGCCCAAGATAGAAACGGTTGGAGAGGCTTTGTAGACGCCCTATGCTCCCGAAGAGAGTAAGACAGGACAAAACAAAAAATTTTTTTTAATATTATTAAGATTTGGAAATTCAAGATGGCGGATCCATAAAGCGGTTTTCAGGTTGAAACAATTTCTAGGATATAACGAACTAGATAATTTGAGAAGTGTTTAATTAGTAAGTATTTACCCAACGCCGGGTGAAACCAGGTAACGCAACTAGTAAAGTAATAAAAAAAATATATAATAGTGCTGTTACTACGCTTTTAATTGTGATGTGTGTTTGATTTTTCCTAAAAGGACAAATAAGTTCCTTTCGCTTGTACAATTTTCCTTCCAAAATGGCGGCTCAGGATAATTAAAATTTTATAAATATTTTTAAAAACTGCTCGTGTCGTAAATCAAGATGTTATCGACCGATTTTCCTGAAATTTTGAGAGGTTTTTCTCTACATTATTATCGGAAGGATAATAAAGGAAATTTCAGATATTTCGCGTTAATAAAGTACTTTTAGGAAATCAAATATGTCGAAAAAGTAGCCCAAAATTCTGACTTATTTTTCAAAGGCTTATTTTATATTGAATTTAATGTTTTTTTTAGTTTTATATGTTTAAACAATTTAATTTTTCTGTTTCCGATTAATGGTTAATGTGTGACAAGTGGAGCACTTTTGGACCTCGCGTCGGAGGCGACATACAGAAAATTATCCTCAGCCGCCATTTTGGAAAAAAAAAGTTATTTTTTATACTTTACAAAAGTTAAATAAAGTTACGTAAAAAACTTAAAACAATAAAATTATTTTATCACCTTCTAAAACATTTTTAAAATATGACTGATTTTGAGGCGATTACATGGACTTCCCCCCTTAAGCGAATAAATAAATTAATAAATAGTGTTACAGTCACCTCAATTTCGTCACCTCAATACAGAGTAATAATTTAGCCTTTTAATAACATTCTTTTAAATAATTGCCCAATCCTATTACCCAAATAAACAAAGAATAAATTCCCAATTTTATTTCATTACGACTACCTTGAGAACCCAAAATCCTTAAAACAGAACAATGCTCTTTCTTTCTTTGCATGCAGTTTCTTTCTTTGCCCTTTCACAACATCCTCGAGAAGCAATAAACCCCAAAATGTTTAACTATTGGATTTTTAGGAAAGTCTTGCGACACAAACAACACTTTTTTTAATAAACATAATATTTTATTAAGATCATATTAATCTAATCACTGATATACTTTCCTTCTTCATCTACAACTCTTGCCCAACGCCCCGGTAAACTTTGAATCCCATCCATCCAAAAATCCTTTGGTTTTGAATCAAAAAACTCTTCTATTTTGAAGGTCTGTTTGTTCATCAAACTGTTTATCGCATAAATAATTGTTTAAAGCCCGCAACAAATGGTAATCAGACGGAGCTAAGTTTGGTGAGTATGGTGGATGGGGTAGAACTTCCCAACTTAGGTCCGAAGTAGTTTGTTGAACTAATTTAGCTAGGCCGCGTGTTATCGTGAAGAAGACGAACATGTAAACGCTTTCGACGTTTTTGCTTAATAATTGCAGACAGATTTTGTAGTTGTGATGACTATGTCTCTGCGTTTATTGTGGTGTTAAGTGGAAGAAGTTCGTAAAACAGCATGCCCTCAGAATCCCACCAACAACAGCGTCAAATTTTTCTCAGCATGGGTTGGTTTGGGAGTTGGTTTTGGTTTCTCGTCTTGAGGTAGACATTCGCGCTTCCGTGTATGGATAACATACAATACCCAGCTCTCATCTCCAGTAACTATTTCGCTGAGCAAGCCCTTTCTGTGTGGCTGAAGCAACAATGAAAGGCAAATGGACATTCGAGTCGCCTTGTTGGACTCGCTGAGTTCGTGGAGTATCCAAGATGATAAAACTTTTCTGCATCCATACTTCTTAAAGTGTTCAAGGATGGTGAAATGATTACAACCAAAACCCCCGGGAATACATACAAACACAAGCCGTGAAGTAGAAAATGCATACGTAGTGATGTAGTCCGAGAATCACCGCGAAATAACCTTGCTTCTTATGGCGGAAGATCCGAAGTATGCCGCTCCACTCACCTGAACTGCTAAACAATAACTTTTACGCGAAAATGATATTCTAATAACTATAACTATAAAGGAACACCTTTCTAGTAATCTAGAAAACTTTATAGTGACAAGAACAAAATATTAGAGTTTTTTGCACTTAAACGTAACTCTAACCATTTGCTCGAACAAAACAGCAGCGGCAGGTCGACTTGACAGCACGATTTTCCGTGGTAATTTGTTCGATGGGCAGTAAGAGTAACTTTTGAGCTCAAATATCTTTAATATTTTGTTCTTACCCTTATAATGATTTTGGTACCATAAGAACGGTATTCCTCCCCAGTTGCAGTCAGTAGAACATTGTGATGCGACCACCCAAGTCCAAGCGAACCCGAGCAACGATTCCCACAACTCATATTAGTAAACAATAACAATGCATGATAAGCAAAAACATATGTTCGTCCAAGCGAATTCTCGAGCGGGCCCCGAACGTTGACTGCACTTTGCACAACGCGGGTGACGCACTTGAACTGGGGCAAGTCAGGGTTGCATCACATAAAGATGATTTATGTTGGGTTGCTTTTCTTTAGGTAAATGAACCACTAGGGTTCTTAGACAGCATTTTGGTAAGTACTTTTAGGTATTAGCATAGACAAACTAGATACATAGATGTCCAGTCGCATGTAAAATTTTGCACCACAGAAAATCAAAAGCACACGTCTGAAGTAAAGCTCTACACGGCCGAAATAAAGCTCTTCTGTGAGCTACACGAGATTGCGCTCTTCTCTCTTTTACTACGTATACATGCAGGGTTGAACCTAGGTTGAACCCTGTTTCAACCTCATATATACGCGAGTCGAGTCCAAGCAGGGTTGACTCGACTCGATCCAGGTTAGCCACCTGAGTCGAGTTGAAATTTTGCATGTAGACGCGAGTTGAGGAGTCGAGTTGACAGCTGGAATTTTCTTTGTGTGCTTGGTGTGCTTTTGTTTACTATAGGTTAGTCGGAGGCTGTGTTTTTGTGTTGTGTATTTAAATTATTTTTTGATATTTTTTACAAAATGAGCAAAAGAAACCTATGGACATTCGAAGAGACCAAAACAATGCTCAGTATTATGCAAGAGCAAAACAGCATCAGGTTATTCGACGGTAAACTATATCGAAATGTAGAAATCTATAAAAAAATAGAAACAGAACTAGTTAAAAGAGGATATTCCACGAAAGACTACAAACAAATTGAAACCCGGTGGAAGAATCTTAAGAGGCAATATATAAATGCAAAGAAAAATAATAAGAGAAGTGGAAATGACCGGCAGTTATGCGCTTTTTATGAAGAGTTGGACGAAATGCTTGGCTGCAGACCGGCGGTTAACATAAGTTCTTTTGGAATAGATACATCGAGAAGTAAGTTTGTATTATATTTTTTAATAATTAAATAATATTAAATAACATTTTAGATGATGAAAATAGCGTGGAGATTGATGTGCCAGAAGGAGAGTTTGATAATAGTAGTTCAATCCCATCTACATCGGCAGCAGCAGCGAACGGTAACCATTTAATTCCTTCTATTATTTCTAATAAATATATGTAAAGTAGGTAGCCAAAGGAAGGAAAGTAGAGGAAGAGGAAGCTACGCCAAATGTATAGAGAAACTGGGCGCAACAATTAAAGAAACGCAACACGAATTAAACAAGGAGTTCTTTGAGAACCAGAAGAAACTCATCGACTACGAATTCAATTTGTACACTAACAAGGAAGAGGAGTTTGAAAGGAACTTCAATGAAAAAACCAAGGAAATATTGGAAGAAAATACAAGACAATTTTTAGCCGGCATAAGTGACATATTAAAAAATGATAATAATAATAAGAATAATGGAAATTCTTTAAACAAGTCTGCTAACATCAAAGATTATATTAATTCATTTTCATTAGACGATTAATAAGTGCAATGTAAAGTTTACAACAAAACTGTTTATAGTTATTAAGATATTCATACTTCAATGAATTTTTACTCCCTTGTTTTGCCTAATGTTAAGTTTTACTTCAGTTATCTGTTGTTTTTGGTAGTTATTAAGAGTTTTTATCTTAAATGTCATTTAAAGTGATTTCTTAACGTACAAATGTAAATATGAATTTTCACATTAGTTGGAAACTGTTTTAGTTTGTGTTCCTAACTTTTGATATCTTGTTAGATTTAAGTTTTTAACAGTTTTTTATTTTATAGTTATTTGGAATTTCTTACGTACGTATTTTTCAGATTTGTCAGAAGACTGATTTTGATTGTTTTGTGATAAAATGAAGAGACTATTTATAATATATTACAGAACTTTATTTTTATATATATTTACATGATTAAATTTAAAAGACGAATAAAAACAACTGTTACAACCTAGCTTTTTTGACTTCTTATTAAGGGGAAATTGTTTCGCATGTAATTTTTCAGATGATCTCTTATTTCGTCTCCTTGTAAAGTTAACAAGTTATTTTCACACGAAGGCTGAATTAAGTTGCCACCATGAATATCAATACTTTCATTCCATGCTTCCCTATAAGGTGATTTCCTTCTTTCTAGTATATTGTGAAGAATGCAACATGTAGCTACAATATTTGGAACGAAATTCACATCGATATCGATGCGTTTCTGCAAAATTCGCCACCTCCCTTTAAGCCGTCCAAATGCGTTTTCAACCACAATCCTTGCTTTATTCAAATAAGTGTTGAAAGATTCTTTTTCTGGACTTAATGCACCACCAGTATATCCTTTTAATAACCATGGCAACAGTGGGTATGCAGGATCGCCAATAAAAAAAGCTGAAATGTCCATCCCATCTACACTTTCTTTGGGCTGGAAAATATTTGAAGATCTTGATTAATTAGGTCTTATATAAGTGGTGAAGTGTTAGTACCATTTCTAGCTGTTCTATATTTTTATACAAGAAGGAGTCCTTTAAAACCGTTGCATCGTGGACAGAACCTGGATGTTTGCATGTAATATCCATGAACCTATTAAAATGATATTATTATTCTAGTTAACTGCAGATAAATTAGTTAGAACATACATGTAATTACAATCCACCAAAGCCTGTAAAATGACGGATGGCCATCCTTTTCGGTTTATAAAATCAGCAGATCCAGTTGAAGGCGGCATTACTGGGATGTGCGTACCGTCTATGGCGCCCATTATCTGCGGAATTCCACTCTTATCCCGAAATCCACGTATTATCCGTTCAGTTCTCTCTCCTGTGGGCATTTTGATTTCCTCTTTGAGTAATACCTTCACCATTGCGTTGCAAAAATTATATACACACTTTTGCACCGTACTTTTTTGTACGCCAAATTGATTTGCTATTACCCTGTACTCAGCACATGAGGCTAACTTATATATGGCAATAGCTACTTTCATATCCACGGGAAGAGCTTCTCGGACAGGACGGGGATGAGGTGATAACTCCGGTGAAAGCTTCTCGCAAATGTACGTGAAAGAATCTCTGTCCATTCGAAAATTTTCTACCATTTCCTCGCTAAAGCTGGTGCTTCTTACTACACAATTCCACCAATGCTTACTTCTATTCTTCATCCACATTCTGCGAGGCTTTTTCTCAGGAATATTGGAAATAAAACCTGTAAGCATTTCCATATTTCTTGTTAAATAAATTTCACAATTTTGGTTGAGTTTCTGTGATAATTTTCTCATAAAACTTTTTCTCATTTTATTCACACGATCCCGGCGCAATTCCAACCGCGAAATCAATTGTCTTTGAATCATATTAACATAACTTGAACAGACAAGTAAAAAAATATTTTGGTCAATTCCAGGCATTTTATGGTTTTTCTAATAACCAACTTGACGTTTCGAATAAATGTCAGTTCGACCCACTTTCAACTCGATCTCTCAACCCTGGCGAACCAAATACGCGGGTCGAATTTTTAACCCAATTTCAACTCAACCTCTCAACCCTGCATGTATACGTAGTATTTGTTTACGTTATGCCATTGTCAAACACTTTAAGCGATTTGCGCCCACTACAGTCTCGAACGAAGTTCCTTGCCGAAATACTCCGGAACCGAACGAAAGTTGTCCGGGGCGAAGCGAAAATACACGAAATATCTCTTTTATTCTACAGAGCAGGCTACATATTCATGTTCGGCAAAATTTGGGCGATTTCGCGAGTAGTATGTGTAGTGGACCGTGGACCGTGGCCCGTAGCCGCTTTACAGACGATTGATGTAGATGGCTTCTATAGAATTTATTCCCTAGATTACGAATTCGTAAAGAAAAATTTCCTATCACAACGTTTTGAAAAAAAAAAATTGCTTTGAAAAGTACAAAATGCTGTATTTTGATAATTTTAAAAAATTAAAGTAACTCAAATAAAAGCATGCATTTTTAGTTATCATACTAAAATGCGAAAGCCTTTAATACTTCCCGACATATTCCATGGAATTAACTTTTTTTCGTAAGCCTCATACAGTAGATAATCATCATCATCAATAAAAGATCATTGTGTGCATACCCTCATGAAAACCTATTCCCCAAGATCTTTTGTAAGCGCTACAGATTAGTAGTATTTTATATATATCGATAAGGATTCAGGCTCTCTTTTGAGTCGTGTTAGTAGATTTTTTTACACCTCGTTTTTTAATGAATTTTTAAATATGGTCGAAATACGATATTTTGTACTTTTCAATCCTATTTTTTTCAAAAACGTGACGCGATAGAACATTTTTGTTTGCAAATTCGAGCAGTGTAATTTTACATCAATGATTAAAAAAGAATTGATGCTAAAAAATGGCCTTATGCCTAACTCTGTTAAACCCGTTAAAATAATTACATATATAAGTTCAAATTATAATAATACATTGTGTAGGGAATATTAACTGCAACTACGAAATATAAAGAAGTTGAACTTATCTGCTATACTTATTAGAGTTTTATGAATATTAAATTAAATTAAATTAAATTAAAAAAATATATATATATTTATTGACTCCACCAATTTATTTTAAGTTTATTAAGATTTATTTTTTATTATTATTTATTAAGATTTACTAAAGCATTAAATTAGTTTCATAACTATTTATTTAATTTAATTTATATTGGCAGTTTCATCAACGATGAACGAAATTGCTATGAAAACAATTGAACTTGTTTTTTCTCTCTTTTAGTTGCTTAACATTAAGAGCAGAATAAACCAAGATTTTATATAATTAAAATCGTCTTAATGGTTAAATAAAGTTACAGAGTACCTACAGTACCTACATTAACATACGGAAATCATATTAAATTAGGGAAAAATATAAAATTAAATTCAGGCATAATGTTACAGAAAAATAAACCAAAGTGTAATTTGAAATGAGTTCAATTTTGACCAACAACTTTATAGATAAGACGTACTTGCATATTAAATATATAATCCATTAAAATTAGTTGAAAAAACATTTAAGCGTAAAAGATGCTAAAATACAGAATTTTGAAAAATATATTTCTCTGCATGTATATTTTACTTAGCCACATATGACTATAATAATATTTTAATCATTCAAAATATTTAACCGGGTGTAAACGAAGTCTTCTTTGTCCTTAGCACATTTTATGTTATTCATTTTCCAAGTACAATTTTTCGCAATAAGACAAGAAGAAAGAATTCAGGTATTTTAATTCGATGTGAACAGCAATGGTGGTCACAATGATACCAATTTTCTAATTTATTGGAACAAATATCGACAAGAGTTTTAATTACATTTTCATGATGTGCATTATTTACAAAAATTTTTTCGAAAATTTGTACTTGAATTTTACGAACTTGGAAAAATTCTTCTGTGGGAATAATTAAAGTTCCAAAATCAGAAGTGCTGGAAAAATTTGTATAATAAACCAGCCGTTCTGAGGATTTCGATAGGTCAGTAGTATTTGAAATCGTACATGGTATATACAAATTTCACAGTTATCAAACGGTCCTTTTTTTTGTGATAAGACATAGCTAGCGAAGTACATCGTTTCTACGTTTCTGGGAAGACATTATGAGGAATAAAAAATCGTAAACCGTGAAAAGCCAAGTCAATATCAAAAAATGCCAGAACCAAAGCTAAATATATATTAAAAAAGAGAAAATCAAATCCAATTTTAATAGCAAATAGTAATAATAACAAGAATCAAAAGCCAATAATTAAAAATTGAAATCGTTGCCAAAGCCAATTGCAAAGAAAATTCTTCTACAAATTACCCAATAATGTCAACGCAGTCACAATCTCCAAAACAACCAAACGCAAACCCTTCTAGAAATCGCAATAACCAAAAGGCATGGTATCATGCCGAGGATAGTGCGACGTTCATGCGCTTCATCTATCCCCCACGTCCCACGCCCTACCTTTCAAATCACACACATCATCAGTCATCTCGTATAAGTGAGCCTATGAGTAGCATAAACCAAGAGAGAAGAGCGCATTCTCGCGTCGCTCGCAGTAGAGCTTTATTTCGGCCGTGTAGAGCTTTACTTCAGACGTGTAATTTTGATTTTCTGCGGCGCAAAATTTTACATGCGACTGGACATCTATGTATCTAGTTTGTCTATGGTATTAGTATTGTAAATATAGAATATAGAATATGTTTGTAGTGATAAGAATTAATTGTATAAATAGGCTAAGAAATTAAGAATAAACAGGGCTTGTTATACTGAACTTAGACGTGTTCACTTGGTGGAAGGCTGTTTAGCTGCACCTTTACTTTCCCTGAAGACGCCTGCTCTTTTATAAGCTTCTCTTCACTGGAGTACTGCCTGACTCCCCGAGCTCTTTCACTCTTACTGGGGCACTCTGGAGATTACCAAAGGCTATGTAATCGGCTGCTGGCCAGAACATCGGTGACTGCTACTACCCCCAGAAGATCGGAAACCGGGAGTTATAATCTTATCCTATCACATGGCGACCTGGACAGAGTAGCAGACGCTACTCAGAGGACCGAGCAACAAGGAAAAAAAAGGAAAAATAAGACCATGAACAACGACTTCGACGCAAAATTCAATAAACTGATCAACCTCGCAAAGAAAAACTTGCCAGAGAGAAAATCAGACGGGTTAACGCTGTAGCCAGGGGGACAAATAGTCGAAGCCTACGTGCCCAAATCTGTGAAGCCCACAACCGAGGCACCAGAATACATTGCTGGGCCTAGGAAGTTAACAATTGAGGAGTATAGGAAACGACGATCAACAAGTAAAACACAACAGAGCTGTCCAGAACTGCAACCAGCCAGGAAGAAAGAAATAGGTACCAAAAACTGATGATAATAGCGAAGAAGGAGCTAAATAAAGTAAAGAAAGGGAAAAAGCGCATCAATTTAGCATAAAAATTGTATAATCCACTGGATATAATATAAGTTTAGATATGATGTTGCATAATTAATAATTATATATGATAGTAACAATAGCAATTAAAAGAAATAGCATACATGAAAAAAAAAAAAAATGTAATAGAATAATTATACTCTTTTCCTTGTTTCGGTGGCACCAATTTTATATTATGGGAAATACAATCACGAAAAAAGCCGATAATAACGGGGAAATAGTAAACAACGTGATCATAGAAGACACGGTCAATATTGAGAATAAACAGATTGTTTTTCTGTTATCGATAATAGCGGTTGTTAAAATAATCGAGTTGGTGTATACACTGTACTGGGACTACCGAAGAGGACTTAGAAAAAAAATATCTTACAAGTCCAGCACAAATAACAACACAAAAGAGCTAGAACTAGCCAGTTTTTTTTACCTTCATTGAGAAACATTAAGACATTTATTTGAATTCTCTCCTTATAATGCGCGACATTTATGTATATGTGATATCATTCATAATCCTGGTTGCAACACTCGCTTATTTGTTGACACTGGGGCTAGAAAAAATAGCAACGTACTATGGGAACCACCAGATATATATGTTCCAGAGAGACGCACGGTATAGATATCGACATGAGTACGAATGGAGCAATTAATTAACATCAAGGATGAACTGAGAAGAATATTAACTAATTTCAGCAAGAGTAAAAGCCGATATTTCGTATACCCGAGTAAAAGCCGATTTTCGTATACCCGAAAAAACGCTCAAAGAAAAAGAAGAGCGTGTAAAAGAGTTGGAAACTCAAGCCCTAAGGTACGCAACACAAATAGCCGATGCTGAAACGGTACTACGGATAAAAAACATATATATAGAAGTAAAGGAGTTAACGAGAACTATATATGAATTAATTGAGAACCAAAAGGAGACAGACATGGCTTTCGATATAAAAACCGCGACGTCTTTGCTCCAGACTTACGATGGGAAGCACGAAGACACGGAAGCGTTCATCGAGTCAATGGAGCTGCTGGAAGAATTAACGCCAGCAGAACAAAGAGGTATAATGATTAAATTCATTAAAACAAGGATTACAGGCAAGGCTAAACTTGCCATAACTGATGATATTAACTCGATTGAGACAATAAAAACCAAGTTGCGACAAAAATTCTCAACCAAGTTGTCATCAGATGCTGTATTAGCTCAATTAAGGGCAGCACGCCAAGGAAATAAGAAGATAACAAACTTCGCCAGCCAAATAGAAAATCTCTCTAGTCAACTAACTAGAGCATTAATATCGGAAAAGGTAGCAACAGGAGAGGCGGCTGAAAAACTAGCTGAAAAATTCTCGGTTCAGGCATTCATTGATAACGTGAATAACCATGATACCGCATTAATTTTAAAGGCTAGCAACTTGACATCACTCTCCCAAATAACAACGAAAGCAGCGGCAGTAGATAAAGAACAGCCAAACAGCGTGCTACATTACAGAAGTAACCAACCCAGAAGATCGGGAAATTACCCAAACAGGAATAGGAACAACTGGAACAATTATAATAACGGGTACAGTAATAGAAACAGACAAAATTAAAACAATAGTAGCAGAGAAGGCTACAGTAATCAAAACAGACCAAATTACAATAATAGCTACAATAGAAACTACAGACCTGTACAAACACAACAAACAAATGTGAGACAAGGCAATAACAGCCAGAGAGGTCCACCAAATAGAAGAATACAACATTATGAATCGGGGGAATACCAAACCCCCAGCCAGAGTCGGATCGGCTGGGGAAAGTAAACCAAACACCCCAAGGATATTAAATATAAATATTTCCTCAGCAAATTTTATAAAAGCGTATGTGGAGATGTGTGGAGCAGTATGCACTTTCATTGTAGACACCGGTGCAGATATTTCGGTATTTATCAAGAAAATAATTCCGAAGATCTGGTTGTAGTAAGACAAGAAATTCAACCTGGTATATACATTGCAGGATCAATCATTTCACACAATAACCCTTTAATAAGAATATTAAACACTACAGGTAAAACAGTTACAGTAAACAATCTTAAACCTTTAACAACACCACTTTCAGACTTTAACATAATAGAAACACCTACAACTAAAAGAACAGTACAAGTAATATCAAAATTAAAACTCGAAGACATACCAAGCTACGCCAGATCACAATTAGAGAATTTATGTCGTGAATACAGTGATATATTCGCTCAGGAGGATGAGCCCCTAACAGCAAATAATTTCTATGAACAGCATATAGAAGTAGCTGATAATGTACCGGTATATATAAAAAATTACCGAACTCCAGAAGCACACAAGACTGAAATAGACCGACAAGTGAAGAAAATGTTATCTGATGGAATTATAGAAAACTCAGTGTCACAATATAATTCACCAATATTGCTAGTTCCCAAGAAATCAAAAGACCAAAACAAGAAGTGGCGTCTAGTAGTTGATTTTCGGAACCTGAACAAAATGGTTCTAGCTGATAAATTCCCTTTGCCGCGTATTGAAGAATTACTTGACCAAATGGGTAGAGCAAAATATTTCTCTACGCTGAATGTCAGGATTTCATCAAATTTCACTGGATAAACAATCCAGAAAATTTACGGCATTCTCAACAAATCAAGGTCATTACCACTATACCCGACTTCCCTTCGGACTTAATATCAGTCCAAACAGTTTCCAAAGAATGGTGGCAATTGCCATGGCGGGACTTACACCCGAAACAGCATTCTTATATATCGATGATATTATAGTCATCGGATGTTCACAAGCGCACCATTTGAAAAATTTGTTAACAATTTTCAAAAGACTTAGGGAAAGAAACCTCAAATTAAAGCCTGAAAAATGTAAATATTTCCAAACAGAAGTTACTTATTTAGGGCACCAGATATCAGAGCAGGGTATAAAAACGGATAGCGTAAAATACGAGTCTATAAAACATTACCCCGTACCGAAAAATTCCGACGAGGTGCGCCGTTTTGTCGCATTCTGTAACTATTACAGACGATTCGTCCCGAATTTCGCAAACATCGCACTACCTCTGAACAAACTACTTCGGAAGAATGTTAAATTCGAATGGACAAACACACATCAACAAGCGTTTGATAGTCTAATAAACACGTTAATGTCTCCAACAATACTGCAACATCCAGATTTTAGTAAACCTTTCATAATATCAACCGATGCATCAAACGATGCATGCGGAGCAATATTGTCACAAGAAACGGATGGAAAGGTGTTACCAGTTGCATACGCTAGTAAAACATTCACGCCCGGAGACAAAAATAAGTCTACAATAGAAAAAGAACTCGCAGCGATTCATTCACTAACAAGAATGAGATTGGACCTAGAGGAATTTGATTTCGAAATCGAATACGTTAAAGGAAAAAGTAATGTAGGACCAGATGCGCTGTCAAGAATAAAAATTGATATAGATAATTTAAAAGAAATAAATATACGCCGAGTACAAACTGGAGCAATCATAAAGCAAAGTAACGAACTAGTAACCAAAGTTCAAGAAAAGGAAATAGATACCAAAGCACCGCAGCCTGATCAACTGCGCGTCATGGAATCACTATCCCCATCAAAGATAAAACATTTGCCGGAAGTACAATTTAAAAAGTGTAGCTACAATAAAATTGAAATGAATATAATTTACAAAAATAACATAATATGCAAGCGGTATATAAATATAAAGCGAAACCAATCAGTAGAACCAGCATTCAAAATATTGGAAATCGATATTAATAAACAACTTCAGACTTCGACTCTGAAGCTTTCTGCAGAGAGTGAACTATTTGAATTAATCAGTATAACCGCATTTAAAGTACTAGGCAACCAAAAATTAAAGCAATTAAACATCCTAATATACAAACCACAAAGATATATAACGGACAAAGAAGAAATACAAGAAATATTGTACAACTTTCATTCAACACCAACCGGAGGACATATAGGACAATCAAGAATGTTCAGTCATCTCAAAGATCTATATAAATGGAGCAAAATGAGAAAATCCATAGCGAAATATGTGAATAAATGCGAGCTGTGTGCGAAAAATAAACATCAAAAGCACAACAAGGAAGAAATACAAATCACAACAACACCTGTGAACACATTTGATATAGTTTCCATTGATACGGTAGGACCGTTCACTAGAACAGCTAACGGAAACAGGTACGCAGTAACAATTCAATGTGACTTAAGTAAGTACATCGTGCTTATAGTCCAGTCAATTTAACCTCTGAAGCGGAAGTATGTGATGGAGTGCTAATTTTTGGATATATTGTTGGGGACGGTGAGAAATGAAGCTATAATTTCTTTCACCCCTGAGGGGTGTTTGCGAAGGGGTGAAAAAGGGTGAAAACGGTTTTTTGTTTATAACTTTGAATAAAAAAGTCAGCCTGGGTGGGAACGTTAGAGGGTGATATAATAAATGATTATTCATCTTGTATTAAATTTTCCCCCGGTTTTGTTTATTGCAAAATTGTTTATTAACAATTTCACTCTCCCAAACCGAAAAAAATCACGGCTGATTTTTTTAAAAATACTTAAGCTCGTACGATGTCTTTCATTTTCACAATATCACTAGAAGACGCAATCCCCCATCATATACCAAAAATTCAAAACGGTTCCATGCATTTCACCTGAGATAATCACCCAGATACCTCACCTGTTTTACACCGAAAAATGTACAGTTTTAATCCAAGTCAAGATATCCCCCACGAATCGTCGCCCTTCGACCAGCTATCGCTGAGCAGCACACATTTTTCACATTTTTTCCCAGCCCACGGTGGGGAAGAAGAAGATTTGCGACTGATTCAAAAACGGAAATCGCTATAACTTTCGATGTATGTAACGGAACTGAATGCATGATGGCTTCAAAAATCACTTATTTTTTTCTCCATCTTTTTCTAATACATCACTTTTAGCTACTATTTTTACTTTTTTTTATATTGCAATTAAACTTTTAAAAAAATAAAAAATTAATTACATTTTATTCCTTTTCTCCCACAAAACTAAACTTTTTTGAAATATTCTTAATTTTGTAGTTATCTACAGATTCCACCCTTTATTCTCATAATTTTTATTATTTTGCACAAATCCCCCCCTGACCCCCCGAATAAATATATTACCCCTTAAATTTTACAAACAAAAAACTTGCCAAACATTTTATTTTTTTTCTCCCACAAAACTAAACTTTTTTGAAATATTCTTAATTTTGTAGTTATCTACAGATTCCACCCTTTATTCTCATAATTTTTATTATTTTCCACAAATCCCCCCTGACCCCCCGAATAAATATATTACCCCTTAAATTTTACAAACAAAAAACTTGCCAAACATTTTATTTTTTTTCTCCCACAAAACTAAACTTTTTTGAAATATTCTTAATTTTGTAGTTATCTACAGATTCCACCCTTTATTCTCATAATTTTTATTATTTTCCACAAATCCCCCCCTGACCCCCCCGAATAAATTTAATACACTGGTAAAAATATTCTGGATGGGTGGAAAAGTTAATACAAAGTTGTTTATAACAGAATCAGTAAGATATTATAGTTTCCACCTTTTTTGTGACCCTTTTGTTTAAACAAATTAGAATTTCAGGATCATAAATGTAAAAAAAAGAAAGAAATTGACGCAAAGTGTTAGACAACTTGGAAAATTGTTCTGAACATTAAAATTAATAAAATTTAATACTTTTTCGTCATTTTTTTTATTGCAACTTAAAAAAGGAAATAAACAATTACAACAATTAATAACAATTCAGAAATTCATCATTATATTCGTTGGAAAAGGCATGCGATTTCACATTTTATACTTAACAGTCATTAGTTTCGTCGTTTGTAAATTCTTCTTCATCTGGTTCTGCTTCCGTGTCTTCAGCGTTAAGAACAACATCTTGCGGTTCTCCAAATTGATCAGTTTCGGCGTTCAACAGGCTCTCTTGAACTGAATCTATCTCGAGATCATCTTCCATTTCTTCAACTTCAAGTGTCTTGATGTTGGTACAGTTTTGTCCATTTGGAATGGAATGTTAGGAATGCATTTTCACCTTTTCGTCTTTTCTAACGGTACTTAGGTACCGCGCGTCCTACGGGAACGTGTCCCCACTTTTGACAGCCTACCGATGTTAGCCGAATAAATAGGGCTGTCAAAGGGCATCATAGACCGGTCCCCCACTCGCAGGATCCGATTGTAGCCGAATCCTACAGGCTTTCTCGCGTCATCAAAGGGAAATACAGCGGTCATCGTTAGTCGCTGGAAAAATGGCAGGCGTGGAAGTGTGTGTTTTCTGTGATGTTTTGTTGTCCGAGTACCCAGTTAACACAGTGAGAAAAGTAGGATTGGAAACAATCAGGAAGTGCTGCGTAAGGAGGAAAGATGGCAAAGATGCTTTGTTTGCGGGTCTGGAGAGTCTGACAGTTCATAAAAAATGTTGGAGAATTTATACGAAAGAGAAGAACGTCAGTGCCGCAGAAAGAGGTACTTCCAGGGCGAGGGCGAATCCAGCACCAATCAACGTTCCAGTCGATGCGGTTCCGCAGGTTGCAAGGGTTGATTTTAGTTTTGAAGATCACTGTATTTTTTGTGACGAGGAAATAACAGAGGCCTTCAAACAAAGTGAGAAGAAAAAACCAGTAGAAAAGCGGATTGTGGTATCGACAGTAATCAGTGAACATACAAAAGCGAGCATCGAGCAGGTTGCTAGAAAATATCCCAGCGAATGGAGTACGAAGGTACGTTTTAAAACGTTTTGATGAAGCATGTTTAGAAAGTTAGGCAGTGCGAACACGAGGCGTACCTCGGTTACACGTGTTCAAGTTTGAAATCTGTCGTTGTATTGTTATCTCTGTGGCTTCCGGTAAAAACCAGACAAGCCAAAATAATAAACAAATTAAAAACAAACTGTTTATTTAAAACAAATATTCAAAGAAATAGTTAAATTGAGAAAAAAATATATGAACGTTAAAAATTAGACATTTATGTTTGTAATAAATTAACTGTTTCTATGCATTTAGAATCGTTTTTTTATTTATAAAATTTTTTCAAAATTTATTAAACGTTTTTATTTCGATGACTGAGTAGAATTATCTTAGTTGAACTTCTGTGAGTATCTTACTTCGAAGGGTCGGTCTGAAGAAAGGTCAGGTCACAATTTTTCAGGTATAAAAAGGGATCTCAGTCGAAAAACATCGTAGTTGAGATTCTTTCGGATGAAAATCGCTATGTTTAAAGTTACACATGTTTAATTTTACACTACTTTTTATCATTTGTCGTATAATTAACTAATTATTTTAAGCAGAACTTCACGAAAATTATATTCAATTGAAGTGACACGTAGATAGCAACTTTTTTGCAATATAATTTGTTTGAAAAAAATCACTTTAGTTTTGAAAATAATATAAATGATAACTTATTTTTTCATAAGGAATTAATTGTTGTAAACTAAAATTGATACCGATTATCTTCAATTAAAAAAATTACTTACTTTTTATACTTACATGAAAAATTGATTACAATTCAAAGTTTGCTGATTTTTTTATAACAATAAAAATAAATAATAATGATAGAAACCAGTTTTTAATCATTTAAAATTCTCTATTTTAAATTTATATGTTTATATTTGCTTCGGTGGAAGAACAAGGGTCTTTAAGCATGCATATTTTCATCTCTTTCAAAAGCCTACAATGAAAATGCACGTTTTGTAGGTTCTGAATCGGATCGAGGGCGTTGATCTAGTGGCTTGCAAGGCTCAATATCACCGACCGTGCTATAAACGATTTGGTACAATTTCGAGGGGACGCTTCAATGGCAACATTGGTCGACCAAAGTCGGATGCTGTAGCTTCTAAAATGGCGCTCATCATAGAATACATAGAGGAAAATAAAGATCAGTGTCAATTCACGATGGCAGAACTCAGAAAAGTTGTTGATGATCCGCCAAGTGATCCGACTATCAAGGATAAGTTGAAGGAGTATTTTGGAACAAAGAACGTTGTTATACAGAGTAAGACTGGCCATCATACACTCATTTGGATTCGAAATCATCAAGAGCTGCTGGATTCGTGGTATCATAATAAACTACCAGATACAAAACGCGAGCGTGCCCGTATAGTTGACCAAGCAGGAGCGATAATACTTGAGGACATCCAGACCGCACAGTATGATACAACTTACTACCCTAGTCCAGACAAGTTTTTTGATTCTGCAGAAAAGAACGTTCCAGACACTTTGAATCGCATATTAAACAAAATCATCTTGACGAACAAAAATAAATCTACTGACGTCTATGCGAAGCAGTGTACCGCTATTGCACATTGGATAATAGCTGCATGCAGGCCTCGGACATTCGCGTCTTGTTTGCAAATTGGATTGTCTGCATACCTTCATTCCAGGTTTGGTTCCAAAAATCTCATCCAAGTTCTGTCAACATTGGGTTGTTGCTCTTCGTACTCTGAAACGGAAATATTGGAGCTGTCTGCTATTTTACACCCTGAAGAAAAAGCTCGAAAGGGATTCCTGCAGTTTGTCGCTGACAACGCCGATGTTAACATTTGCACACTAGACGGCCGAGGAACTTTCCATTCGATGGGCATGATCCAGTGCGTAACACCAACACCTGTCTCCAGCTTGTCAAAGAAAATTTCGCGCGTGACTGGAGTTTTTGGCAGACAAGTACTCCGAAATACTCCTCAAGTTCCTCTTCAAACGTTTGAACGAAACCACCGGGAAAAAGGGCTTGCAGCAGTGACAGTAGAAATGGTTGGAAATGATGATTCCATCTCTCTTCGTGTAGCAGACCTTCTTTTTATGTATGCTAAGTTCAAGGATATTCCACGGATACCTGGATGGAATGGATTTATGGAGAAATTAAAATCTCATAATTCTTATGCAGTATCAAATATTGTGACTTTGCCCTTCATCAACGCTCCTCCAAGCGATTACAATACGATCTTCACTACGTTACTCGCTGCCGCAGAACGAGCCCAAAAAGCAAATCAGAAGTCTTGCCTTGTGACATTTGATCAACCGCTGTTCCAGAAGGCTCGTGATATAGTCGCATCTTCGACGGATCCACGCCTGGAAAGTGTAATCGTCCGACTTGGAGGAATGCACTTACTGATGTCTTTTATGGGATGCGTTGGATTCGTCATGGCTGGCAGTGGATTAAAAGAAGTCTTGTCACTCATTTATGCTCCAGTATCAGTGGACAAGATGATGAACGGACATGCTTACGCACGAGCAGTTCGAGGCCATATGTTAACTCAATTGGCTTTGGGTCGCATTATTTTATCAAAACTTGATTTCTCCTTGGATGAAGAAATGGAGATTGAAGATCTACTGGAGCATTTCGACAGTGGCACTGCTGAAGAAAGGATGAAAGACGGGACGTTTGAGGTGATTTGTCAACGGTTTGAAGATGAATTGCAGAAACAGGAAGCAAATGGACCGACCGCTGCTTTATGGATCCAGTATTTCCGGATGGTCATTCTAGTGAAGCAGTTTATTGAAGCTGAGCGTAGTGGTAACTGGCAATTGCATTTAACAACCATCGCTAAAATGTTGCCATTCTTCCATGCCGCTGGCCACAACAATTATGCACTATCAGCACATTTGTACCTGCAGGACATGAAAGACTTGGAGCAGAAAATGGGATTCCGTAACTACCACGACTTTGTCTCTCGAGGATACTTCACCATCAGACGATCAGATAAATTTTGGTCTGGTATTTGGAGTGACATGACTATCGAACAAACTCTGATGAGATCAATGAAGTCCACGGGAGGTTTAACACGAGGGAGGGGTTTGACAGACAGCGTACTTACTAAATGGATCTTAGGAATGCCCGTCATGCAGAAAGTGTCCGAATCCATTGAAGATTTTGTCGGCATTAAATCTTCCAGTTCAGAGCAGCACGTTGACGCTAGGCCCACTCGTCAAAACAGGGACAACGCAGACGTTGATACGCTTCTAATGTGGTTTGAAAATCATGACCCTTTCCCTGTTTCGAATAGGATCATCTCTTCGAGCACAGGTGTAGTTGGAGGAGAAGAAATAAACTGTCACAAAGCACAGGCCATTGGAATGGAAGGACTGAAAGCAATCGTAGGAAAAAATTTCGCGGAGTTATCCTTCTCGCGTAAAAAACGTGTACTTCCTTTATCAGCGGTAACATCATCTTTAAAAATTAATGATGCTGTTGTTCCAGTTGATCCAATGTTACTGTTCCAGCGGATTTCTTTTGCCAAGGAGTCTCAAGATCAATTTAAAGGTTTCTTCGCTTTTGAACTTGCTCCTTACCCTCTATCTCTTTTTGAGGAAAGTGGCATGCGTAAGAGCAAAAAATCTGCACTTTATGATCTGTTCAATCCTACCGACGACGATGTCACTTCAGGAGATGTAGGTTTTGTCATAGATGGAGGATACTTGCTACATAAAGTTGTATGGCAAAAAGGCGACACGTATAGTGAAATTTGCAAAAAATACGTCGATTACATTCGGTCACATTATGGCGATCATGTCACTGTTGTTTTCGACGGGTATCCAGAAAACGTCACAGACAGGAGTACAAAAACTGCAGAACGTCTACGTCGAGCAAAATCTCTCTCAGTTGATGTGTTCATCGAGGAGTCCATGCCATCAACAACAAGCCAAGATAAATTTCTGTCAAACGACAAGAACAAGGCGAGATTAATAACCTTGTTGATGTCGAAACTGCAACGTCAGGGGTACAAAGTTGTACAAAGCACCGAAGACGCCGATACTTTGATCGTTGACTCTGCTCTAAATCTGTCTTCAGACTACGAGAACGTGATCATCGCCGGAGAAGATGTCGACTTGCTCGTTATATTAACCGGCGTGGAAGACCAGAGACGCGAAAATGTATATTTTATGAAGCCTGGGAAAGGAAAGACAAAGAAATTCGTATACTCCAGTGACAGTCTGAAAGACCAAACTTTAACTCCGTACATTCTGACGTGTCACGCGTTCACTGGATGTGATACAACTTCATCTCTTTTCAATCGAGGAAAAAAAGGATTGACATCCCTTGTTGCCAAACATGAAGACATACGTCTTGCCCTCGACTGCTTCAAAGTTGCCAATGCAGATCCACAAACCATCGCTGATGCCGGAGAAAAAGTCTTAGTTAGGATGTATGGAGGAAAACCGCCGCAATGCCTGAACGACATGCGATACGAAGGATTTGCACGTTCTATAACAAAAAGCAAATTTAACATTGCTGGATTACCACCAACCAAAGCAGCTGCAGCACAACATTCGTATCGCGTTTATCATCAGGTGCAGCAATGGAGAAGTGAGTTGAAATTCAAATGAATATATATAGAAAAGATTTTCAAATAAACGGTTTATTAACGATATTTATTTAAATTAATGTTTTACAGGGCGGAACGTACCGGCTACATTATGGGGCTGGACACAAAGTCCTAATGGGTTGACTCCGACATTAACAACACAGGATCCTGCACCAGCCGAATTGCTGAAACTCGTTTCTTGCAAATGCGAAAAAGGATGCGGGAAAGCATGCGGGTGCAGAAAAGCTGGATTAAAATGCTCTGAGATTTGCCAATGGTGTCATGGACAAAACTGTACCAACATCAAGACACTTGAAGTTGAAGAAATGGAAGATGATCTCGAGATAGATTCAGTTCAAGAGAGCCTGTTGAACGCCGAAACTGATCAATTTGGAGAACCGCAAGATGTTGTTCTTAACGCTGAAGACACGGAAGCAGAACCAGATGAAGAAGAATTTACAAACGACGAAACTAATGACTGTTAAGTATAAAATGTGAAATCGCATGCCTTTTCCAACGAATATAATGATGAATTTCTGAATTGTTATTAATTGTTGTAATTGTTTATTTCCTTTTTTAAGTTGCAATAAAAAAAATGACGAAAAAGTATTAAATTTTATTAATTTTAATGTTCAGAACAATTTTCCAAGTTGTCTAACACTTTGCGTCAATTTCTTTCTTTTTTTTACATTTATGATCCTGAAATTCTAATTTGTTTAAACAAAAGGGTCACAAAAAAGGTGGAAACTATAATATCTTACTGATTCTGTTATAAACAACTTTGTATTAACTTTTCCACCCATCCAGAATATTTTTACCAGTGTATTAAATTTATTCGGGGGGGTCAGGGGGGGATTTGTGGAAAATAATAAAAATTATGAGAATAAAGGGTGGAATCTGTAGATAACTACAAAATTAAGAATATTTCAAAAAAGTTTAGTTTTGTGGGAGAAAAAAAATAAAATGTTTGGCAAGTTTTTTGTTTGTAAAATTTAAGGGGTAATATATTTATTCGGGGGGTCAGGGGGGATTTGTGGAAAATAATAAAAATTATGAGAATAAAGGGTGGAATCTGTAGATAACTACAAAATTAAGAATATTTCAAAAAAGTTTAGTTTTGTGGGAGAAAAAAAATAAAATGTTTGGCAAGTTTTTTGTTTGTAAAATTTAAGGGGTAATATATTTATTCGGGGGGTCAGGGGGGGATTTGTGCAAAATAATAAAAATTATGAGAATAAAGGGTGGAATCTGTAGATAACTACAAAATTAAGAATATTTCAAAAAAGTTTAGTTTTGTGGGAGAAAAGGAATAAAATGTAATTAATTTTTTATTTTTTTAAAAGTTTAATTGCAATATAAAAAAAAGTAAAAATAGTAGCTAAAAGTGATGTATTAGAAAAAGATGGAGAAAAAAATAAGTGATTTTTGAAGCCATCATGCATTCAGTTCCGTTACATACATCGAAAGTTATAGCGATTTCCGTTTTTGAATCAGTCGCAAATCTTCGTCTTCCCCACCGTGGGCTGGGAAAAAATGTGAAAAATGTGTGCTGCTCAGCGATAGCTGGTCGAAGGGCGACGATTCGTGGGGGATATCTTGACTTGGATTAAAACTGTACATTTTTCGGTGTAAAACAGGTGAGGTATCTGGGTGATTATCTCAGGTGAAATGCATGGAACCGTTTTGAATTTTTGGTATATGATGGGGGATTGCGTCTTCTAGTGATATTGTGAAAATGAAAGACATCGTACGAGCTTAAGTATTTTTAAAAAAATCAGCCGTGATTTTTTTCGGTTTGGGAGAGTGAAATTGTTAATAAACAATTTTGCAATAAACAAAACCGGGGGAAACTTTAATACAAGATGAATAATCATTTATTATATCACCCTCTAACGTTCCCACCCAGGCTGACTTTCTTATTCAAAGTTATAAACAAAAAACCGTTTTCACCCTTTTTCACCCTTTTTCACCCCTTCGCAAACACCCCTCAGGGGTGAAAGAAATTATAGCTTCATTTCTCACCGTCCCCAACAATATATCCAAAAATTAGCACTCCATCACATACTTCCGCTTCAGAGGTTAAATTGACTGGACTATTATACCTACCAAAGATAAGGAAGCAAACACCATCGCTCATGCGCTAGTCAATGGGTTCATACTAATGTACGGGCCGATGAATAAAATAAAATCAGATTTAGGCACGGAATATAAAAATCAAATCTTCACCGAGGTATGTCGTGTTGAAAATAAAACAATTGTTCGCAACAGTGGCACACCCAGAAACAATAGGTGCATTGGAAAGAAATCACAAATGTCTTAATGAATATCTAAGATGTTTCGTGAATGACAATAGGGATGATTGGGACACTTGGATGCCTTACTATGCATTCTGTTACAATACCACTCCCAATACGGTGCATGGGTACACACCATTCGAACTCATTTTCGCTAAAAATGTAAACTTACCCTCTGAACTCATTATTGACCGTCCAGACCCCGTCTATAATCACGAGTTGTACAGTAAAGAAATAAAATTTAGACTCCAAAAAGCACTAAACAAAGTGAAGCAATATTTAGATAAGTCAAAATATTGTCGAAAACAAAAGAATGAAACTGAATGTAACCCGTTATTAATAAAAATTGGTGACAAAGTGCTAGTAGAAGCACAGAATAGAAAAAAATTGGATCCTTTATATAAGGACTATATACTGTAACAGAAATTGATTCGGTAAATTGTATCATAAAAGACAATAATGACAAAATAATTAAAATACATAAAAACAGACTAAGGAAATTAGCAGAATAAGAATTTAAGCAAATGTTCGAATAGGATAGCATTAAGAGTACTAGTAGAGCAAAATTAGGAAATTTGAGTAACAAAATCCATGTAAAACACATAGGTATATATATAAATAGATTTAAAAACAAAATTTGTTTACTTATGTAGGTAATAACGATAAATTTAGAAAGAGAAAGACAAGACCCAATATAAACACGAATAAAGTATTAAATACAAAAAAAAAAAAATTAATTTCAAAGAACAAATCGTTCATTTAAATTTTTTTTTCCGTAAGGGGGAAGGTGTGATGCGACCACCCAAGTCCAAGCGAACCCGAGCAACGATTTCCACAACTCATATTAGTAAACAATAACAATGCATGATAAGCAAAAACATATGTTCGTCCAAGCGAATTCTCGAGCGGGCCCCGAACGTTGACTGAACTTTGCACAACGCGGGTGACGCACTTGAACTGGGGCAAATCAGGGTTGCATCACATAAGTTTGATGATTTATGTTGGGTTGCTTTTCTTTAGGTAAATGAACCACTAGGGTTCTTAGACTAGC
This sequence comes from Dysmachus trigonus, assembly GCA_949715965.1. Lineage (NCBI taxonomy): Eukaryota > Metazoa > Arthropoda > Insecta > Diptera > Asilidae > Dysmachus > Dysmachus trigonus. The sequence goes on from OX454320.1 coordinate 53,597,970, forward strand.
ATTTTGGTAAGTATTTTTAGGTATTAGTATTGTAAATATAGAATATAGAATATGTTTGTAGTGATAAGAATTAATTGTATAAATAGGCTAAGAAATTAAGAATAAACAGGGATTGTTATACTGAACTTAGACGTGTTCACTTGGTGGAAGGCTGTTTAGCCGCACCTTTACTTTCCCTGAAGAGGCCTGCTCTTTTATAAGCTTCTCTTCACTGGAGTACTGCCTGAAGGCTGACTCTCCGAGCTCTTTCACTCTTACAGGAGCACTCTGGAGATTACCAAAGGCTATGTAATCGGCTGCTGGCCAGAACATCGCTGACTGCTACTACCCCCAGAAGATCGGAAACCGGGAGCTATAATCTTATCCTATCACAACATCACTTTTTCGTAAAAGCGATAGTTTAGCAGATTCGCCCTCTGGAGCGAAATGAATGAGCTCTACCGCCATAAGAAGCAATGTTATTTCTGTGCAATCATGGGACTACATCACCCTATACATGTGGTAGTGAGCAGGTCTACTTCATGGCTTGTTATATAGCTTCCCGGGGGTTTTGCTACAGCCCATCGAACAAATTACCACGGAAAGTCGTGCTGTCAAGTCGTGCAAAAAACTCTAATATTTTGTTCTTGTCACTATAAAGTTTTTTAGATCACTAGAAAGGTATTCCTCTATAGTTATAGTTATTAACCCTTTATAGCCCAAGATCATAAAACATTAAAATTATGTTAAAAATTGACAGGTTTAGGGAAATAAAAAATACATATTTCTCAGAAATTAAAAAAATATGTATTATTAATTATTTATTTCACATTTAAGGGAGTGTAACATTACTGTAAAATTGAGTTAAACGTAAACAAAAAAAAACTAATTTGGTATGGAAGGAACATATTCATTCACTTATCTAAAGGTTTCCAAGAAAATAACACAATTTTACACACTTTTTGTATTTTTTTTTTGTAAAATTTAAAATTTGCTCGAACTTCAACTTGTCACTTTCAATTACGGGCGAAATTCTAATCGATTAACTGTTAACAGTTTACGCTGTCTATGATGATTTCCGTGGATACTACATTGTTCAATAATATGTGACAGCAAAGTGGCGCCGATTTGAATGAACTAAATACATTTGGTGCGTATTCTGGCGGGATTTTTGAGGTTTGTTACAGAAATGTCACATGGGGCTATAAAGGGTTAAAATATCATTTTCGCGTAAAAGTTATTGTTTAGCAGTTCAGGCGAGTGGAGCGGCATACTTCGGATCTTCCGCCATAAGAAGCAATGTTATTTCGCGGCGATTCTCGGACTACATCACTACGTATGCATTTTCTACTTCACGGCTTGTGTTTATATCTATTCCCGTGGGTTTTGCTACAGCTAAGTTCACCTGCTAACTGTCGTCGTGACGATGTATTGGGTTTCATTCGTAGTAGAGATCGCAGTTCTTCGTCGTTAACGACTGTTGGCCAGCCGGACCTAGGTTTGTCTTTGAAGGTTATGTCACCAAAAAGGAAGCGTTTAAACCAATGTGCTACTCTCGAATCATGATCCATATTACTATTAAACACACTGCATATATTAGTAGCAGCCGATCTTGTAGAAAGTCTCTCTAAGAATTCGTGGTAGGCAATTGCTCGAAGCGCACTCTGATCCATCTTTTTTAACACTGCCCGATCGAAACAAACGGGCGCTATATATACCCTTTGACATGGAAGCTTCTAAAATATTCTAACAGTTCTCGAGGTCGAATGATCTCGAACAGCTTTCCAATAAATAATATTTAGTTGAACACCAAAGTGTCGCAAGATTTTCCTACCAATCCAATAATAAAACAAATCGAGAACAATGCACTGACTTTCTTTTTGAACCACTTAACCGCAATAGTGTATGCGTAACAGTTCTCATAATTTTCCCTCCATAACTTTCTTCTTCAGTAGGTTCCCTTCTACCAGTCAGTTCGTGCATAGAATCAAGCGGGAAAGGTTGCCAAATAAGAATAAGTCGGGTTTATCGAGATTGAAGTCCTATTTGTAACCGAGACTTAAGTTCTATTTGTAATCGCAAATCGAAAAATAAAATCTGTGAAAACTTAAATCCGTTTTTTGCATCAACCGGTTTTATATTTATCAGTTTTTAGCTCGTTGGAAAGGTAATAAATTTAATAAAAAATATGCTAATTAGGTGAATTTTCGAAAACCGAATTTTTGAAGGGAAAACTTTTTATGTGAGGCCTCGGGCAATTTTGCTTGGAGAGTAAACGCCTGAAACTCATCGGATTGAGGGGAAAAAGCGTTACCAAAAATGTCACGAAAAAGTGAGGAGAAGTCCTCCCCACTGCATGGCCGCATATATGTATGTATATAGTTAGATATCCTGTATCCACTAATTTTGAATATTATTAAAATTTGCAATTCCAAGATCGCGAATTCAATATGCCGACCTAAATTTTCCGATTTCAAAGGATTTTATTGAAAATTCGTAAAATTATTGTTTTGAGGCTGTAATGTGCTCTCGGATCGTGGCAAATTAAAACATTAAAGTTAATTGAAATTAGGTTAAAGGGAAGGAGAGATGTTAATTATTATTAAATATTTAAGTTTTCCTTTCTTTTATAGTAATGTTTTATTTTAGAATATTATATTTCTTATTTTTATTTTTAGTTAATTTAGTTTAATTTTTAAAATATTTTCCCTTTAAAAACAAAATTTTCAATGTTTTCTTTATAAAAGTCAGTTCCTCTCTGAAAACCCGCCTACACAATCCTACTACAATTTTCCACTTCTTTTCAAATGCTACTACGCTAATAAACCGAGACAGCAGTGCGTGACATAGTACAGTGTCGCCGCATTACCCCCTCTCCAGTTGACCGAAGGTTTATCGGAAAAATAAAATTTATAAATTGGTCTCTTAAATGAAGGTGTTAATTTGGCTAATTAAGTCTAACGTGTTTCGAACATTTTTTATCATGTTTTGAGGTCACTGGCCTCTTTTTAGGTGTTACTAGCTGGGTTACCCGGTTTCACTCGGCGTTGGGTAAATACTTACTAATTAAACAATTCTCAAATGTTCTAGTTTTTTAATATCCTATCCAACCCGAAAACCCTTTTATGGATCCGCCATCATGAATTTCCAAAACTTAATAATATTCAAAAATACCTTAAAATAAACATTGCACCTATTTTCATTAAAATCCGTTGAAATCGAGAAATTTTGGTCGCCATTTTGGATCCACCATCTTGAATTTGGAAATTTTGTTAGTATTCGAAATTAGTTACTTCAGAATAATCATTGTACCAACTTTCATTAAAATCCGTCGAAATCGAGACATTCTGGACGCCATGTTGGATTTGGACATTTTTATAATAGTCGAAATTAGTGGCTCCGGTATAATCATTGTACTAATTTTAATTAATATCCGTTGAAATAGAGACATTCGGTTGCCATATTGAATCCGCCATATTGGATCCGCCATCTTGGAGTTACAAATTTTGATAATATTCGAAACTTTTAGCTTTTTAATCATTGTACCAATTTTCATTAAAATCCGTTGAAATCGAAACATTCTGGTGGTCATGTTGGATCCGCCATCTTGGATTTGAAAATTTTGGTAATATTCAAAATTAGTCGCCTCAGAATAATCATTGTGCCAATTTTCATTAAAATCCGTTGAAATCGAGAAATCTTGGCCGCCATATTGGGTCCGCCATCTTGGATTTGTAAGGTTTGATAACATTCAAAATCAGTGACCTGAAGATAATCATTGTACTAATTTTCATTAAAATCCGTTGAAATCGAGAAATATTGGTCGCCATATTGGGTCCGCCATCTTAGATTTGTAAATTTTGACAACATTCAAAATCAGTGACCTCAAGATAATCATTAAACTAATTTTCAATAAAAATCCGTTGTGATCGAGAAATAGTGGTCGTCATATTTGATCCACCATCTTGAATTTGTAAATTCTGATAACATTCAAAATCAGTGCCCTCAATATAATCATTGTAATAATTTTCATTAAAATTCGTTGAATCGAGAAATATTGTTCGCCATATTGGGTCCGCTTGAATTTGTAAATTTTGATAACATTCAAAATCAGTTACCTCAAGATAACCATTGCACTAAGTTTCATTAAAGTCAGTTGAAATCGAGAAATATTGGTCGCCATATTGGGTCGGCCATCTTGAATTTGTAAATTTTGATAACATTCAAAATCAGTGACCTCAAGATAATCAATGTACCAATTTTCGTTAGAAACCGTTGAAATTGAGAAATATTTGTCGCCATATTGGATCCGCCATTTTGGATTTCTAAATGTTGGTAATATTTAAAATCAGTGATCTCAAATCAATCACTGTACTAATTTTCATTAAAATCCGTTGAAATCGAGAAATCTTGGTCGCTATATTGGAGAGCGGATTTGAAAATACCGTACCGTAAAACCCTTATGTACCAATTTTCATGAAAGTTGCTTCAAATTTAAAATTTTCAGCCGCCGTCTTGGATCCGTCATTTTGAAACCCTATGTATTATCCAAAAAAAAATTAGCCTATATGTTAATTTATTTATTAAGCTTAATACAAGCTATACATACATACAAACACAAGCATACATACTTAAACGCTAGAATATATGAGTAAACTAAGAACTAGGGACGGCGTTTGAGGGCATTCCGAAGAGATGACTTGGAAAGGTTTAAGTCGAACGATGGTGAGGAGTTGGCTTTACGTATCATGCGGGAAATTGGTTCGGAAAAGCCATAATTGGTGCGGTGATGCGAGGAGCGAAAGAGGGGTACTGATCTGAGGCTACGGGGGTTGGTGTGAAGCGTTATCAGCTGTAACAGGGAGGGGCAATCGATGACACCATTAAGCAGCTGGTGAATAAAGAGAATGTCGGCATAGTCGCGTCACTTACTTAAGGGTTCCAGATCGATCAGTTTCAGGCGATCTTCGTACGGCGGCAAGTTTTGGTGGTCTGACCAAGGGAGATCGCGTAAGGCAAAACAGAGGAATCTACGTTGGACAGATTCAATTTTGTTGATATGAGTTGACTCAGGGGGAGACCATAGCTGACTGGCATATTCAAGGAGGGGACGGACAAAAGCGATGTATAGGGATTTCGCGACGTAAGGGTTATTAAATTCTATGGACCACCGTTTCACGAAGCCGAGAGCTGAGTTTGCTCTGGCAAATGTGTTTTCGATATGAGAACGGAAGTTGAGTTCCCTGTCGCAGGTGACGCCGAGATCGCGAAGAGAGTCAACCGAAGGGATATGCTCGCCAGATAAAAGATAGATTCTAAGGGAGGAAGGCAGCCATTTACGGGAATAGGTGATGGTTTGGCATTTTGAGACGTTTAAATCCAAGAAGTTTTTACAGCACCATGTGCAAAAAGAATCCAGATATTCTTGTAGAAGGGGAGGGGGGGGGGGGGGGGGCGCGCAACTGGGGAGGAAATTTGCTTAGAGATTTTCATGTCGTCGGCGTAAATTGAAAGGTCCGAGTGTTTGATGATGCACTCGACGTCATTTACAGCCAGAACAAAGATCAGGGGACCCAAATGACTGCCTTGAGGAACCCCAGACTGAGCTATGAAAGAGCTAGAGTTTACTGAACCGAAGAGGACGCTATATTGACGTTGGGATAGGTAGGAACTCAACCAAGAGAGAAAACGCGATTGGAAGCCGAGAGAACTGAGTTTAAAAAGAATTATTTGGTGCGTTTAAAAAGAATTATTTGTCAAAGGCTTTACTGAAATGGGTGGCACCGACGTCGACCTCGTAGCCGTTTTCAAGTACACGTAATGTTCTGGAGACGAAGTCGGCGAGATTAGTCGTAGTTGATCTGTCCTTAAGGAAGCCGTGTTGGAAAGGGGAGAAAATGGACTTGCAGTGAAATAACATGGAGTCATAAACAATTTGTTCGAAAAGTTTAGGTATGCAAGACAGTTTGGCGATGGGCCGGTAGTTAGATACATCACTTTTACAGCAATTTTTGTGAATAGGGATGATGAATGAGTCTTTTCACCGAGAAGGAAAAACGCCCTGGGAGATTGATAGTTCAAAGAGAGAGGTAAGACGTTGTGTTAAGTGCTGCACGCATTTTTTCAGCACGATGGCAGGAATGCCGTCGGGGCCAGGGCTGAAATTGTCATCAAATGCGCTAATGTATGAAGCAACCAATGTGGAGTCGATGTTAACGGAGACAAAGGAAGTTTGAGGGCGAGCTTGCATAAAGTGAAAGTAGTTAAAATCGGGGTCAGAGCATTGTTCGCAAAAGGATTGGCTGAAATGATTGACAAAGAGGTTCGCGATTGTTCTGGGATCAGCTGAAGATACGTCTCCAAGTTTAAGGGTAGAAGGATAGCCACTAGATTTGGGGTCAGAGATGAGATTAAATTGCATACGATTAAGGTAATTTGCTGCGTTCGAAAAACAGGGTAAAGGCCGAAAGATATGAAGAGTAGTCTGCTCAAAGTGGGTCAGGAGATAAGCTTGCCATAATTTGTTCCTTTTGTTGCGGAGAGAACGAAGATAATTCAATATTTCAAAGTCGCCTTTACGAAAATTGAAGCAGTATTTGGACGCTGAGACGGTGGGAGGAAGGGAAAGTAAAAAAAAAAATGCGAGAAAAAGGGGTGGGTGAAACCGGTCGAGAGAGGAAAGGAGATGGTTGCTTTCAGTGACGACTGAGTTCCCAGGATCAGTAGAAAAGATGAGATCGAGTTGCCTGCCGAGGTAGTTGCTTATGCCACTAACCTGGCAGAGACCCGAATCAGAGAAGTGGTCAGCAAATACTGCTTCTTTGCCAGAGATGGCGTTCGAAGGAATATACATAATAGGTAGAGTCCTCAGATAGAGTCCATTGAAGGCGAGGTAGGTTGAAGTCCCCAATAACAATAACTTCATCATTAGGTTCGAGGACATTAAAGATGGAGTCGACTACGCCAATGGCGCAATCAAAATATTAAATTTCAGGGTGCGTCATTCCGAAAAATCGGAAAAACTGTTTTTTTTTTTTTTTTTTGCATTTTTGTTACTTATTTAACGTTATGATGAAACAACATATTTAACGTTATGTTGAAACAACGTTATGATTGTAAAAATGCAGCGTTATAACCTGTGCTACATGCAGAAATAATTGCTGTTTCCCCTGGTTTTATAATGAATATCACCCCGACAAATGTAAATCATCATCATGAAAAATAATGAGAGTTTGAAAAAAAGTTTGTACAAAGTCTTTTGGTATTCGCTTTAATTACAATCCTTTGCTGAAAAGTCCGCAATCCCAATTTTTTTCCTTATTTGTGCCTTTTGCATATAAATAAATAAAAAAAATAAAAAATTTATCACTTCACTTAATTGCGGACTCGAATCTTAAAAAAATTGGGAAAAATCCGAAAAAAAAGCATGGGATTCGAACCCATGACCTCTGAATCCCAAGCCCAAGTATTCATCACTGCACCAGCCGCCGCTTTGGTAATGTGCTACAATGAATGGGATTTAGAGATGCGTGAAAATTTTTGTATACTATTATTTTGTAAACGCGTGGCCATCTGAAGTTCCCACTTCGGGTACTTTCATTTGTTGCCAAACCCTACATGTGCTATAAATTTGAGCGAAATCGGTGATGACGGCCAGGTGCCTTCTCCTTGTTAGAGGGCTAAAAATTGGCATGGAGGCATGTTTTGACACAATCTATCGAAAGCGCCACCTGTCGTAGCGATTCCGCTGGAGACATATTTCACGAAACAAGAAGGTACAAAACGAATTTACGGAAAAAGAGCACAAAGTGGAAAAAAGTTTACAAAAAATAATTTTTAAAGGAAACTAGAAGAAATAAAATTCAAACTTTTTCTGTGTGTTCCTTTTTCTTTTTTGAAGTGAAAACTTCTTTAGCGGCGTTGGGCAGTTTTTGGTAGGGGAAAATGTTATGGGTTCGCGTTACCGACATGCTCATGACTGGCGCATGCGCAGCGGCCGTGTGCTGTGCGCGTGAGACGATGGGTGAAATCTCGAGCGTTCGCGTCACCGACATGCTTATAGCAGTACATCTGTAGCTATACAGCTGACGTATTGTGTAACATTAGTGCTGCGTATATATTATGAGTGAAATTGAATGGATTTAGTGTAAAGTTCAATGTGTATATACTGTGCATTGTTGAAATAGGGTCATTCCATACAAAATCATCAAAAATTAAAAAAAATTGAAGCCGCACTATTTTTGATTTCGACGAAAATTGGTGGGTATCTTTGTTTAGATGTCAGAAGAGAAAATTCACCATCATTTAATTTTTCTGATGTCTCAGCTTCGGTGCGCGACCGCTAGAGCACTCAAAAAGTGTGATTTTTACGCTCTACTACTATGCGCTATCAAAATTGTTCTATTAGAGATATTTGAACATTTGTGGTTGCAGTTGAAAGCTACAATATAGTAGTTTTAGGAAAAAAATATAGAAATAGAAAAATATTTTTATTCGAAGTATACTAGCATCCTGAAAATACGACTTTTTTCACATTTTTATATGATTTTCAAATGGCTGTAGTATCTTTCCTGGTAAATTAAAAAAATTTAGTTTTTGTGTACATCATGTCCATATATTAAACAAAACAACAGTCCATTATAGACTCGTTCGTCAAATGTTTTATATTAAAAAAATAAGCTTGAAATTTGAAAATTTCTGAAAATTGCATATTTCGAGCTTCAAAATGAAAATGTGGGACAGGAGATAGAGAGCTGAAATTCTCAGGAAATTTAGGTGTAACCTTGAACTTTAAAGACCCGTTGAGTTTGCTTTGTTTTTTGCATCCCTCTAGTAATTACAGCCATTTCAATACAGCTAGTAATGCAGATGTTCCTTTTTAATTAGTTTCTTTTCTTACTTCACAATACGAGGAAACAATAATGTAGTAATAAAAAAAGAACAATGTGCAGCAGATACTCCGTAAATGCTAGCAAACAAACGAGATCAAGCCACTTTATATCTTTTTCTAGTATATGTATCATAATAAAGATAGTTTGATTAAGTTAAAAACATTTTGTGTAATTAGCGACTACTTAACCCAGCTTTCTATTCATTTCAAAAAGTGTTCATTCAATACATCAAAAGATATTATCCAGAATTTAAAAAAGTTAAATATTTCATCGATGGATCAGCGGCTCAATACAAAAATAAGAAAAATTTTGTTAATCTATGTCATCATAATGATGATTTTGGGTTGGAAGCAGAGTGGTATTTTTTTGTCACTTCTCACGGGAAAAGTTCATGAGATGGTGCAGGGGGAACGATCAAACGAATAGTGCGGAAAGCTAGTTTACAACGAATTGAAGGTCGTCATATATTAACTCCTAAAGCTATGTTCAATTTTTGTTCCGAACAAATTTCTGGAATCGAATTTTTTTTTGTGTCCAATGCTGATGTTGAAGCTGCGGATAAATTTGTATGTGATAGATTTAGTAATATTGTTACAATAAAGGGAACAAGAATGTTTCATAGTTTTGTACCCATTTCTCAAAGTAAATTGAAAGTTCGTAAATACTCGGCTTCAAATAATTCAGAAATTATAAGTATAAGTATGTCTAACATTTCAAGCAATATAATAAAAAATATTAATAATTCATTGTTGTATTAATAATGATATTAATATTAGAGTAACAAAATAAAATTCTGATATTTGAAATCGCATTCTTCATTTACGATAAATTGCATTCTTCTTTTGGGATATATTTATTTAAATCGCCTTCTTCATTTGGGATGTATGTATACAGAGTATCTACTACATATTGTTTTGTTTTTTATTGTTTTTGTTGTTCTTTTTTATTACTGCGTTGCGTTGTTGTTTCCTCGTATTGTGAAATAAGAAAAGAAACTAATTAAAAAGGAAAATCTGCATTACTAGTTGTATTGAAATGGCTGTAATTACTAGAGGGATGCAAAAAACAAAGCAAACTCTACGGGTCTTTAAAGTTCAAGGTTACACCTAAATTTCCTGAGAATTTCTCTATCTCCTGTCCCACATTTTCATTTTGAAGCTCGAAATATGCAATTTTCAGAAATTTTCAAATTTCAAGCTTATTTTTTTAATATAAAACATTTGACGAACGAGTCTATAATGGACTGTTGTTTTGTTTAATATATGGACATGATGTACACAAAAACTAAATTTTTTTAATTTACCAGGAAAGATACTACAGCCATTTGAAAATCATATAAAAATGTGAAAAAAGTCGTATTTTCAGGATGCTAGTATACTTCGAATAAAAATATTTTTCTATTTCTATATTTTTTTCCTAAAACTACTATATTGTAGCTTTCAACTGCAACCACAAATGTTCAAATATCTCTAATAGAACAATTTTGATAGCGCATAGTAGTAGAGCGTAAAAATCACACTTTTTGAGTGCTCTAGCGGTCGCGCACCGAAGCTGAGACATCAGAAAAATTAAATGATGGTGAATTTTCTCTTCTGACATCTAAACAAAGATACCCACCAAGTTTCGTCGAAATCAAAAATAGTGCGGCTTTGACCATTTGATGATTTTCTGTAGAATGACCCAGATATGTTCGTTTAAAAGATATATTCCGCAGGAGTTTTGCAGAAAACCGAGAAGTTTTCACGAAATTGCTAGGTGGAAGGCTGTTGAGTTCAGACAAATACTTCTATACACAGGAATAGTACTCTTTAAACATATAATTGACGAGGATTTATACATACACTTTTTATTATTACATTCCGCATATAGACTAGTTTCCTGTCCAAAAAATTGTACTGCGAATTTAGACGTTGTTCAAGACATTTTAAATACTTTTGTGGAAAATTTCAAATACCTTTATGGAGAAAATAAGATTAGCTTCAATATCCATACATTACATTTACCGGAATATGTCAAACAGTTTGGGAATGTAGATAACTTCTCGGCTTATAAATTTGAAAACTTTTTACAACATTTAAAAAAAGACGTCCGTAAACCAACCAAAATTCTAGAACAAATAAATAATAGAACCTCAGAAAGAATTACATTCAAAAAAGAGCATGCTTCTAAATTTGGACTTCACAATTTAACTTCAAAAAAATCGGACATTGAATGTTTAACACTGTACAAATGTTTTTACTTTGACACATTCGTTTTGAGCTCTTGCGAACCAGACAACTATTGCTATGTGAGGCCGTTGATACCAATTAAAGTAGTTGGATTTGTAAAAGACTCAAGTGGTGAAGAGTTTTTAGTAGGGAAAAAGTTCTTACACACTGAAGACTTTTTTACCGAACCTCTGCTATCTTCGCAAGCTCTTGGCATAACATATGTAACAACACAAAATAACGAAGAAGAAAAATTCAAAATTAATGAAATCCTTTGTAAAGTAGTAGCCTTGCCATATGGAACCGGTTTGGTATTTATACCAATACTTCACCATTGTGTTAATTGATGTCAGTTTTTTTTAGAGGTGGCTCAACTTTTTTTTCTAATTTCTCTATTTTAGAATAATGGAATCCAGCAATGATACATTTAAAAAACCGCGCTTCGATCCGCTACCTATTTACCGTTGTAATGCCACGCTTGGGAGAGACAGCACAAAAGAAAATAATAATGAATTACTTTCTGTACGAAATAAGTGCAATGAATTAGGTAATAAATTTTATAACTAATATGTAATCTAATAAGTCTTACTTTACTGTTTAACTTATAGAACGAGAAAACAAAATTTTGAAAGAAAATTTTACAAAAATTGAAAAAAATTTTGAACTTCTAAACGAAACTTTGGCAAAACACACAGTATTTCTGCAAAAATTAGTGGACAAATCCTTCCCTGAAAGTAAAGATTTCAAATTTTTCCCAATAGGCAGCAAGGAACAGCTGGAAGATATTGAATTCAAGCTAACTAATTTCCCTGAACAAGATTTAGTAAGTTTCGCTTAAAAAATTAAAACAGATATCTTTAATTTATTTGCACATTTCAGATTACATACATAAAAAATTTAATTGGATCAACTCCACTGAAAAATAATCTTCATCTCTTTTTAACGGAAGAGTTTGCCTTAGCAGCGAATTGGGATGGAAAGCAAAAGAAAACTCCATTGAAAGAGACAAAACTTTTTACATATTTTGTATTTGGTAAGGTTTTTCAATATTTTGTGGCAAACAACAAGTAATTCAGATATTTTTCCACAGAAGCAGTAAAGAGCGAGAAGCTTGGATACCTTGATTTCGTCAAGGAAATAAAGACTGGTTTCAGATTGCTAAAAAATAGATTCTACAGGAAAACATTTGCAGCAAAAATGAAAAAATAAAATTAAACTTTTATTATTATGTTTTATTAATGGATTAGGTATATTGTTTATGTACAATGTTTTGTTTTGTTGAAATTATTTTTATGTTTTATTAATGGATTATATTGTTTATGTAAAATGTTTTGTTTTGTTGAAATTATTTTTGTTTTATTAATGGATTATATTGTTTATGTAAAATGTTTTGTTTTGTTGAAATTATTTTAATTGTTTTATTTGTTAATATATTTTCTGTTATATCCAACATTTTTTCAGATTTTCCGATCGCTGCTTTTTCGGATATAAAGGCGAAGCAAGTATTTTTTGTAGTTTATAAATTTTTTAGTTTTACGGCGTTACTGTTACGGTTACTTATATATTTGAATTCCGTTCGTGAAAGATTTCTTTTTTCAGGAGATATAGACGAAACTATCTAGTAAAGTATTCTTTACCATGTTATTCTTATGGAAAACTAAAAAGTTAAAGGAGCTACCAGTAAATATTAATATTGTGAGCTCTCCTTGGACCAGAATTCTTTTTTCTGCACTTTCAGCTATTAGACCTGTTTGAAAGAAAAAAAATATATTTTTGAATCATCTTAATATGCCTTTTATAAAGCACTTTAAACTGCCTTTTTGTTAAGTGATTGGAACGGACATTTCATAAAGAGCTTCAAAATTGCTTTTTCTAAACCCTGTTACAATATGAAGAAAATATCATATCTGGTCACACTTTTCGTGCCTCTCAACCAGGCCCCTATCACTCTCTATGAAGCTGTCAAAAAAAAGTGGACTTTTATTGTCGCCACCGGAAACTACTCCGCTAGGTGGCGCATACTGTCCTTGTAGGATGAACGAGCGCGAATGTCAGGTTATTTGAATGGTTGTCATCGCAATTGTGATTTCGAAGTTGTGCAAATTTAGTTTTTACTTTTTGGATTTTATTAAATGGATTCGGAATTGGATCGAAAAGATCTTAAAGATCATCATAGAATTTGTAGAAAACATTGTCCACCATATGATATTATATGGGAAAAAAAAATATTTTCAAAATCCCGCCATCGTTCGCCTACAAGTACCATCAGCGCCGCGTAGCGGATGGGGTCATTAAAAATTCGTCCTTGAACACGAGTGATAGGGGCCTGCTCTCAACTCGGACTTGGAAATTTCCCTGTGTTGTCCTTTTATGTGGGAAATTGGAGCTTTCGTTCTGTAGGAAATTATCCATTTTCAGAACCTCCGATATAAGAGAGGGGAAATTCCTGGATATGGTTGGTCTAGAATCTAGATGATGGCGGAGCTCATAGGGAAGGAAATTATTTTAATCGAGGAAAGCCAGAGGAGGGATATTTTATTAGAGGAATCCAGATCGCCGTATCCACTCTTCAGAAGAAGAAGCATGTATATTCGGGGAACCCCAGACCAGTATAAGCAACGACAAGGGAGTCGTATCATAGATGGCGCTGATTCCGGCTGATAGTTGGAAGTTGTTCGATGTCCTCGATGCGAGTATACTTACCGGGATTAAAGCTAATGGAGATAATGCTGATCATCCCTGAAAGAGAAGTACTACTTATCGTCAGAAATTTAACTTTTTTTTGGAATCTACTTACCCGGATTGGACCTTGCACAGTAAGCCGTTTGTTTCATCGTGAAGCTGAAATATAGAAGTTAAGAGAATAATTGAAATGTTTATAGATAGCGTTGTAAGTAGTTAAGTAATAGAAGAGAAATAGGATTGTGATAGAAATGAAGTAATTTAATAAGCGTTAATGAGCAGCGAGTTTTGCCATATTGTTAATTCCCATATTATAATTATAGAATTTGTATTTCTATATGGTACTTAATTGGTAATGAGGTTTATTAATGGAATCCGTAAAAGTATTATTGATTTGATGTGTTAATCTAGACGGAAGTAATAGAGTTAAAAAAAAAAAAAATTAAGAATTAATCTCGTAGTGTAGCAAAAATGAAAAATAAATTGAAATATGTGATGCCAGATAAAATATAGATATTAGGCTGTATCTTAAAATAAGGAACATGAATTTTTCTTAGAAGTTTAGTAGAATTTGTTTAAATATTATTGTACTTACATTGTAACCGGGACAGGGTAATTTGAGATCCACTTTCCGTGACTCTTCTCACCTGAAAAATAAGGAAGGGTATTTATCGGCTATCCGTTTTACAAATAGGTGATTTATTATAATTTTTACAAAATACTTACCTGGTCCCAGCCGCATTCCAAAAGAATAATCTATATGGCATCGTTGTATCTCGTTTTTACTCACCACGGACTCGACTCTACAAAGTGATCGACTTTATAAGGAACCAACCGTAACCCGGGTTCATTAGCAGGTCACCGTATACCCTATACGTTATAGTAAAATATCAATAGCGCTATTTTAAAGGAATCCGAAAAAAAATAGTAAAGAAAGATAATATGCCATGATAAAAATTGGCGAAATGGGAAAGGTCATGAAACCTAAAGCTTAGGAGAACGAAGTTAGAATTCCGAACGCTTTCACCGGAAATGTGAATATGGGTAGACCGAAGCTTATATAACCCGGTAGGTGAAGCGATTGGTTCTCTCCGGATGGTCAGTTTTCGAGTGGACAGTGTCAGTAGTGGACCAGTGTCAAAAAAAAGTATATCTAAAAAACGAAAGTATAGTCGGGAGTGGAGGAGCCGATCAAGAAAAGAAAAAAAAGGATAACTGGAAGCAAGTCCATAAGAAAAAAAAGGGGACAAGGGACTACCAGGGAGAAGACCAACAAAAGAGGCCTGGAGTTTAGGCCGCTGGACGTCGGATGGCCCGGAAAAATTCGGATCCTCGAGGAGGCGGCTGGGACATGTGGAATCTAATCAGTCGATTTGATATGGGCAGCTAAGTACCCTTTCTTTTCTTTTCCTTTTTTTTATATATATAGTATATAATTTTACTTAATTTTCCGTTTCGTTCGGACGGTATCGGAAAATTATGAGCGGTTTAGCTCAAACTACCTTGCCCGGCTTAATTGAATAATTAATTAATTAATTAATAACTTGACTGAATAATAAGTTGATAAGATCGGAATTTATGCTGTGCCTAAATTTTTAGTAAAGCATGTACATTACATTTTATCTTGAGCGGCTTGTTTTTTTTCTTTTGTAAATTCCCGGTTTACTTAGCTTTGGTTCTCGGTCAGCCATAAAACCGAGTGGCGCCCAATATAACCCTTTCTTGGTGATCGTGCATCTTGGATATGTCCATAGATTTCTTTTCTTCCATGCAAAACCCAGCCCTTCTCCAGTGCTAGCGGGGTACGCACACGCAAAGCAAATTTTGCGCGTAACATTTTTGGCGCCCAACGTGGGGCCCGATTAGGCCAAAGTGCAAAGATCATTCTAGAGAAGATCAGTCCAGCTGATCGATTTCTAGCGGGTAAATCACCCGTGTTTTCTCATTAAGTCACAAGTGAAACGGGAATGTATTTCATCCTTTCAGTGCCGACAGGAAAATTTATCGATTCATTGATTGTGAGGTTTCAGTGCTTAAATACTGAAAGATCATTTAGTTAAAAGTTAAGAAAGCCGTGCAAGGTACCGAGCCAAGGGAAGTCCGTTGTATAAAGTGTTCTAGGAGCGCAATCATTCCACCGTCAGCGAACGTTGTCAATAGTGAGTGTTAACCTATATATTTCGCGAGTATGGTTATTAGTATGATCATTCATAGTTTTGGGTGAAGTCTTTACTTTATATGCAGCAGCTGGCACAAAAGCGAGAGTGTTTTGCTGATCATCTAGATTGTTCTAAATTTTGCATATATTTCATAGCCTATGGAAAAAAAAACTCTCTCTTGTTACAGTTGTCGATCGCTAACTAATCTAAAGCTGCGTTTACTTCATCTTCTCAATTGTGGGATTCAGTTAAGTGGAATGATTGTCGCCAGATCCTGGCAGAATTAGTCTGCAGCCAGCGATTTGTGTTATTTTTTTTGTTTTTGTTCGGTTTGAAATTTCCGAGCAGTTGAGAGATGCATGAATTGGTGAGTGCTGAAAGAAATTTTTGCTTAAGTTGATAATTGCCGGGGAAATACTATCAGATTTACAAGGAATAAATTGACTAGATATTTTGATTTTTGTTTTCTTGCATCGGCCATTTGTTGGTGATCCTGATTTTGGGAATTATTATTAAGGTTTTCTTTTTTTCCATTGAAATTTATTTCGCACACTATAGATCCTTTGGTGGATTATTTGTAGTGCGTTAATGAAATTCCTGAGTATTTTTTTTCAACATTTTGGTCATAGAGAATATGCTTCCTCTCGCCTTATTGAACACGCTTCCCCTCGTCTACATTTTTTTATTGTGCTGATCCGGCGCCGAGTATCTTCACTAAGCCAATAGACCTAGCATGGGTGAACATTTCGAAGAATTAAAGGGCGTTGTATTATTTTACTTTTATTAAATCATTATTAATATTGTACAGTATACAAAAACAAAAAAAAATAAAAATAAAAGAAAACAATTCATTGCTACCTTGGTCCGGGTGAGTACAAATGTATCAATTTTTTTTTTAAATTCATATATTACAGTATTAAGAAATCTATATATATTAAGAAGATATATATAATATTTCCTTTTTAATATCGCGAGAGTTTATATTGGCGCATTGCGATATTTGGGTTAAGCATCAGGCGATTCGATCAGGCGAGTCTTGCTCTTGACTGCGAACGATTTTGCGGAATTTTCTTTGTCATTTTTTTTGAATTTTGGGATTTTTAAAAGCGGATTGATCCGGAACCGTATATGTGATCGCTGCACAGCAAGAGAAAGTTTCTTTTGCCTTCTTTTTGGCATCATAAGTTTATTTGGTTTATACTACTTTTCAAGAAGGGAAAAAGCAATATCGCCCATTTTGTCGAAATGGAAGTGAATAGGCTAAATCAGGAGGAGTTAGCTTACGAGCTACAAATTAGGGGATTGCCAACTGGCAAGGTGGATGAGATGAGGTTGTCCTTGCGGGAAGCTCTCAGGGTGGAAAAAGACGGAACGTCCTTGTTCGTGAGGCCTTACCCTTTTACGTTTGTAGAAGATGAAAAGGCCTTGGAAGCGAAGGTAAAGGAAATCCAAGAACTCCTAAAAGTTTTCGAAGGAGACTCTACTAGTTCAGAATACAAAAAGTTAGCAGTCAAAATTGACTGGGGGTTGAGAAGACTCGCGAGAACGGTAGCGGATAATGAAGAACAAAGGACCAGCCAAAGTAAATTTCGCTCATCATTATATTCTGCGCTTGGATCGCTAAAGTTGAAGGCTGATGGCGCTGCGGGCGTCACAGAAGAGGAGGAAGGTGCAGAAGAATTTTCTAGTTTTTTGCAAGCCCCTCCTATGGGCTTCACACCTATAAATGCTAAAGAGCTACCGTATAAATGGAACATAAAATTTTCTGGTGAGGCAGGCCAATCCTTGAATTCTTTCCTCGAAAGAATTAGCGAAATTTCAGAAGCGCGAGGACTGACCAAGGCCCAGTTATTTCGGTCGGCACTAGATCTTTTTAGTGGCCGAGCCTCATTGTGGTTTAGGGCAAATAAGCCCAATTTTCATTCATGGACGGATCTGGTTAGGGAACTCAAGAAAGAATTTTTACCGCGTGATTATGATGAACGCCTTCTCGAAGAGATCAAAAAGCGAACTCAGGGGAAAGATGAAACTATTGGGGTATACGCAGCAGTTATGACCACTATGTTTTCTCGATTGAGCGAACAAGTGCCCGAAGCTACTAAATTAAAAATTATAAAAAGGAATTTGAACCCGTTCTACCAAACGCAGTTGGCCCTTCTTCAAGTGGACTCTTTGGAAAGCTTAATAGAGCTTGGTAGAAAGTTGGAGACAGTACGTAGTTCGGTGGAATCGTTTGCTCCCCCACCAGCAAGAAGGAACCAGCAATTATTAGAACCTGATTTGGCTTACGTGGCCTCAATTGAGCCAACAATCTCCGCGGTGAACAATAATCCTGCTCGGAAGTTCGATAGTTCTAAAGCTAAATGCTTTCGTTGCGGTCGGCTAGGGCATGTATCTAGATTCTGCGATCAGAACATCTCATGTTATGGTTGTGGCAAAGTCGGTGTGACTCGACCAAACTGCGAATCTTGCAAGGGGAAACGATCCAGGGAAAATCAACCCAGTAGTTCTGCCCAGGGATCTTCTAAACGTAACTCAGCTTCTTCCCACCGAGAAAATTTGTCGGGAAACGGAAGCGGAGCTCGATAGATGTGGGCAAATCGAGCTCCACCTATTTCCCTAAAAGCGCCCCACGAGCTTCTGAGTGCGTTAAAGCTTTACACAATCTTGTGGATTATGTTTTCGTTAATTTAGACGGCGATAAGCGACCGCACTTATTTATAAAAATTTTTGGGATCGGGATGCATGGGTTATTGGACTCTGGGGCTAGTCGAACGATTATCGGGGGACCCGGCTGGAAATTATTAGAAAATTTAAACTTAAAGACTAGGAAGGCGAGCGCAAGTTCGGTGAGCCTCGCAGATGGAAAGAAGGTTGATGTATTGGGTGAGCTTAGTCTCCCAATGGAGCTTGAGGGACATCTTGTTGTTCTAGATATATTGGTCATACCCCAGCTTCCTCAATTTGTAATTCTCGGGGTCGATTTTTGGCAGGCAACCAATATATCGGCTAATCTAAGCAAAAACATTTGGCAGTTCGAACGGCAAGACGAAGATATCCGTATTAATGCACTTCAAAGTCAGTCCACTTTAACCGCGACTCAGCAAAAAGAACTTAATATTATAGTCAGTAAAGCTAAAGAAAGGATGGGGACAAAGCTAGGGTGTACGAACGCGGTTGAGCATGTGATCGAGACAGACTCACCACCTATTAAACAACGCTACTATCCGGTATCGCCACCGATACAAAAGATTATTAACGCCGAATTAGACGAAATGCTCGAAGCGGGAGTGGTTGAGCCTTCCAATAGCCCTTGGTCGTCTCCGGTTGTCCTAGCAAAGAAAAAGGACGGAACCTATAGATTCTGTGTGGATTATCGCCGGCTAAACAATGTCACGCAAAAAGATGCTTACCCTCTCCCTTACGTTACGGCAACCTTGGACAAGTTACGAGACGCGAGATATATGTCTTCGCTAGATATTAAATCTGCTTTTTGGCAAGTGCCGATTGCGGAAAAATCTAAACAATACACCGCGTTCACTGTCCCTGGTCGAGGCCTATTTCAATTTAAGAGAATGCCCTTCGGGTTGAGTAACTCACCTGCTACATGGCAGCGTTTAATAGACAGAGTACTTTCAGGTGCTCTAGAATCAAACGTATTTGTCTATTTAGACGATATAATTATCGTAACGCAAACTTTCGAAGAACACGTAAAAGTTCTTAACGAAGTGCTCGAAAGAACTCGCAGCGCTGGTCTTGTGATAAATTTCGACAAATGCGAGTTTTGTCGCAGTCAGTTGAAGTATCTTGGCTACGTGGTGGGTGAACAAGGGTTGAAAGTGGACCCAGATAAAGTTAAATGCATTTTAGAAATTCCCAGCCCGAAAACAGTTTCTGAAGTTCGACGCTTCGTCGGCACAGTCGCTTGGTACCGTAGATTTATACCAAATTTTTCGACCATGATAGCACCAATAACTGAGTTATTAAAGAAAAAAAGGAAATTTGAGTGGTCGGTAGTCTGCGATGAAGCTTTTAGGAAAGTTAAAGAGTGCTTGGTATCTGCGCCAATTTTAAGTTGTCCTAATTTCGAATTTCCATTTTTAATACATACAGACGCATCAGGTTATGGGTTAGGGGCCGTTCTCACCCAGGAAATAAATGGTGAACAGTCCGTTATCGCTTACCTTAGTCGTTCGCTTAATCGTTGTGAACGAAATTATTCAACTACCGAGCGAGAGTGCTTGGCGGTTCTGTGGGCGGTTGAAAAATTGAGGCCTTATGTAGAAGGAGCCCGGTTCACTGTTGTAACTGACCACGCTTCCTTGGTTTGGCTTCACAACTTGAAAGATCCTCAAGGAAGGCTAGCTAGGTGGGCGATGAGGTTGCAGCAGTTTGATTTTGAGATCGTTCACAGAAAAGGGAAGGAGCATCTGCTCCCAGACTTGCTTTCCCGTTCGGTTCCCATGCTTGACTGTATAAACGATACCAATCACACTGAAGATAAGTGGTATAATAGGATGATAGATGACGTAAAAGGATCCGCTGATCGCTATCCTGATTGGAAAGTAGAAGATGGAAAACTGTGGCGACACTGCCGGCCCCGATATCCTTCACTGGCTTCCGAAAACGACTTTTGGAAAGAGGTGGTCCCGAAACAAAATCGACGGGAATTAATTTATAAAGCACACGATATCCCAACCTCTGGACATTGTGGGGTCCAGAAAACCTTTGATCGCCTCGCCCAAAAATTTTATTGGCCTAAAATGAGACAAGATATTATCTCGTACGTTAGGCGGTGTAAGATTTGCCAAAGTACGAAGCCAGAAAAACGGAAGGTTAAGGGTTTCTTGGTGCCTAATTCCGTACCTAGTAAACCTTGGGAGAGCCTGGGAATAGATCTGATCGGCCCACTGCCGAGGTCCAATCGTGGATTCATTTACATCCTAACAGTAATCGACTAGTTGAGTAAATTTCCAGTTCTTTTGCCATTACGATCGGCAACGGCTAGTTTAATAATTCGAGCTCTAGAAGAGAGTGTTTTCTTAGTTTTCGGGGTGCCTCAAACTATCATTTGTGATAACGGAGTGCAATTTAAGAGTAAAGACTTCCAAAGATTTTGTACGGATTATGGGACTGAAATTAAATACACGGCTTTCTATCATCCCCAAGCCAATCCGGCTGAAAGGGTGAACCAAGTAGTCAAGGCTATGCTTCGAGCTTATGTGGTAGACAACCAGCGAGTCTGGGATCAGCATTTGGCAAAAATTGCATGCGCAATTCGAACGTCCACTCACGAAGCCACTAAGCTAAGCCCTTACTTCGTTAATTTCGGTCGGGAAATGGTCATAAATGGGAAGCTCCACAGGGAAAGTGCTAAGTGTAGTTCGGATGATCCTAAGGCGAGATCCATAGCACTAGAAGAAGTGATTAGAGACGTACGAAATCGCTTGTTAAAAGCGGCTCAACGTTCAAAGTACCCATACAACTTGCGGCGCAGAGATGAAAGCTTTATGAAGGGCGATTTGGTATGGAGAAAGAATTTCGTTTTATCAGACGCCTCTAAGTACTTCAACGCGAAACTTGCTCCAAAGTACATCGGCCCCTTTAAAGTCATAAAGGCACTCTCTCCATGGACTTTTGAGTTAGAAGATAAATTCGGGAAAAACGCTGGAGCGTGGCATGCGAAAGATCTGAAAGCTTACCATGCGAACATTGATGAATAACTTCTTTTTTTGTGGTGGCCCTAAGAAGGCATCCAACCAGCATAACTGGGTATCGATGGGTTGTCATGGAAGCCGCCTATGACTGGTCTGGTTATGCGGTTGACACACCTTTGTTTCCTTTTTTTTTAAATTTCATCCTTTTGTACTTCAATCCTATATGGTAACCTGCTTCACAGGAATTCCACCAAAGAAAGATTCGCAGAATTTTCATTTTATAATTTTTTTTTGTCTTGTAGTGTCATGACCTGGTGGCCTTACCCGCCAGATAGATTTAGTAGTTAAAGTTACCACTACAGGGGCCAGTAAGGTGGTCTCCTTATATTTTTTTTTTGCTGATGCAACCACTACGACATTTTATTTCCTCATTCCCATTCCTGGCCTCGGGTTCGGTAACGCCTTCCTCGATGGGGCTAGAAATGCGGGCGAGCATCGTTAGTGCTATCTCCACACGCACAGTGGACCGCCGGAATGAGTTTTGTTCGTGCAAAAACAATTTAAACATGACAGCTTGGTTCTCTATATCGTGGGTTTTGGAAACTATTTATAGGCAGCTTTTGGTCTTGGTCTGGAAGCTAGGAAGACGCTCGTAGGCGGATCAGTGAGTGTGTTCAACTCGATTACACAGCTTCCACATCACTTGATAAAGGATTACATTCCAGTTGTTCAAGACCTGACGAGAATGCGGATTAAACGCTGGTCGTTGTTAGTAAGTTATATGACACGGGTACCCTTATGAGATTTCTACGAAATCTCCAGGAGGAAGGGGAAGCGTGTTACAATATGAAGAAAATATCATATCTGGTCACACTTTTCGTGCCTCTCAACTCGGACTTGGAAATTTCCCTGTGTTGTCCTTTTATGTGGGAAATTGGAGCTTTCGTTCTGTAGGAAATTATCCATTTTCAGAACCTCCGATATAAGAGAGGGGAAATTCCTGGATATGGTTGGTCTAGAATCTAGATGATGGCGGAGCTCATAGGGAAGGAAATTATTTTAATCGAGGAAAGCCAGAGGAGGGATATATTATTAGAGGAATCCAGATCGCCGTATCCACTCTTCAGAAGAAGAAGCATGTATATTCGGGGAACCCCAGACCAGTATAAGCAACGACAAGGGAGTCGTATCATAGATGGCGCTGATTCCGGCTGATAGTTGGAAGTTGTTCGATGTCCTCGATGCGAGTATACTTACCGGGATTAAAGCTAATGGAGATAATGCTGATCATCCCTGAAAGAGAAGTACTACTTATCGTCAGAAATTTAACTTTTTTTTGGAATCTACTTACCCGGATTGGACCTTGCACAGTAAGCCGTTTGTTTCATCGCGAAGCTGAAATATAGAAGTTAAGAGAATAATTGAAATGTTTATAGATAGCGTTGTAAGTAGTTAAGTAATAGAAGAGAAATAGGATTGTGATAGAAATGAAGTAATTTAATAAGCGTTAATGAGCAGCGAGTTTTGCCATATTGTTAATTCCCATATTATAATTATAGAATTTGTATTTCTATATGGTACTTAATTGGTAATGAGGTTTATTAATGGAATCCGTAAAAGTATTATTGATTTGATGTGTTAATCTAGACGGAAGTAATAGAGTTAAAAAAAAAAAAATTAAGAATTAATCTCGTAGTGTAGCAAAAATGAAAAATAAATTGAAATATGTGATGCCAGATAAAATATAGATATTAGGCTGTATCTTAAAATAAGGAACATGAATTTTTCTTAGAAGTTTAGTAGAATTTGTTTAAATATTATTGTACTTACATTGTAACCGGGACAGGGTAATTTGAGATCCACTTTCCGTGACTCTTCTCACCTGAAAAATAAGGAAGGGTATTTATCGGCTATCCGTTTTACAAATAGGTGATTTATTATAATTTTTACAAAATACTTACCTGGTCCCAGCCGCATTCCAAAAGAATAATCTATATGGCATCGTTGTATCTCGTTTTTACTCACCACGGACTCGACTCTACAAAGTGATCGACTTTATAAGGAACCAACCGTAACCCGGGTTCATTAGCAGGTCACCGTATACCCTATACGTTATAGTAAAATATCAATAGCGCTATT
This sequence comes from Dysmachus trigonus, assembly GCA_949715965.1. Lineage (NCBI taxonomy): Eukaryota > Metazoa > Arthropoda > Insecta > Diptera > Asilidae > Dysmachus > Dysmachus trigonus. The sequence continues at coordinate 53,621,684 of OX454320.1, forward strand.
TTAAAGGAATCCGAAAAAAAATAGTAAAGAAAGATAATATGCCATGATAAAAATTGGCGAAATGGGAAAGGTCATGAAACCTAAAGCTTAGGAGAACGAAGTTAGAATTCCGAACGCTTTCACCGGAAATGTGAATATGGGTAGACCGAAGCTTATATAACCCGGTAGGTGAAGCGATTGGTTCTCTCCGGATGGTCAGTTTTCGAGTGGACAGTGTCAGTAGTGGACCAGTGTCAAAAAAAAGTATATCTAAAAAACGAAAGTATAGTCGGGAGTGGAGGAGCCGATCAAGAAAAGAAAAAAAAGGATAACTGGAAGCAAGTCCATAAGAAAAAAAAGGGGACAAGGGACTACCAGGGAGAAGACCAACAAAAGAGGCCTGGAGTTTAGGCCGCTGGACGTCGGATGGCCCGGAAAAATTCGGATCCTCGAGGAGGCGGCTGGGACATGTGGAATCTAATCAGTCGATTTGATATGGGCAGCTAAGTACCCTTTCTTTTCTTTTCCTTTTTTTTATATATATATTATATAATTTTACTTAATTTTCCGTTTCGTTCGGACGGTATCGGAAAATTATGAGCGGTTTAGCTCAAACTACCTTGCCCGGCTTAATTGAATAATTAATTAATTAATTAATAACTTGACTGAATAATAAGTTGATAAGATCGGAATTTATGCTGTGCCTAAATTTTTAGTAAAGCATGTACATTACATTTTATCTTGAGCGGCTTGTTTTTTTTCTTTTGTAAATTCCCGGTTTACTTAGCTTTGGTTCTCGGTCAGCCATAAAACCGAGTGGCGCCCAATATAACTCTTTCTTGGTGATCGTGCATCTTGGATATGTCCATAGATTTCTTTTCTTCCATGCAAAACCCAGCCCTTCTCCAGTGCTAGCGGGGTACGCACACGCAAAGCAAATTTTGCGCGTAACATTTTTGGCGCCCAACGTGGGGCCCGATTAGGCCAAAGTGCAAAGATCATTCTAGAGAAGATCAGTCCAGCTGATCGATTTCTAGCGGGTAAATCACCCGTGTTTTCTCATTAAGTCACAAGTGAAACGGGAATGTATTTCATCCTTTCAGTGCCGACAGGAAAATTTATCGATTCATTGATTGTGAGGTTTCAGTGCTTAAATACTGAAAGATCATTTAGTTAAAAGTTAAGAAAGCCGTGCAAGGTACCGAGCCAAGGGAAGTCCGTTGTATAAAGTGTTCTAGGAGCGCAATCATTCCACCGTCAGCGAACGTTGTCAATAGTGAGTGTTAACCTATATATTTCGCGAGTATGGTTATTAGTATGATCATTCATAGTTTTGGGTGAAGTCTTTACTTTATATGCAGCAGCTGGCACAAAAGCGAGAGTGTTTTGCTGATCATCTAGATTGTTCTAAATTTTGCATATATTTCATAGCCTATGGAAAAAAAAACTCTCTCTTGTTACAGTTGTCGATCGCTAACTAATCTAAAGCTGCGTTTACTTCATCTTCTCAATTGTGGGATTCAGTTAAGTGGAATGATTGTCGCCAGATCCTGGCAGAATTAGTCTGCAGCCAGCGATTTGTGTTATTTTTTTTGTTTTTGTTCGGTTTGAAATTTCCGAGCAGTTGAGAGATGCATGAATTGGTGAGTGCTGAAAGAAATTTTTGCTTAAGTTGATAATTGCCGGGGAAATACTATCAGATTTACAAGGAATAAATTGACTAGATATTTTGATTTTTGTTTTCTTGCATCGGCCATTTGTTGGTGATCCTGATTTTGGGAATTATTATTAAGGTTTTCTTTTTTTCCATTGAAATTTATTTCGCACACTATAGATCCTTTGGTGGATTATTTGTAGTGCGTTAATGAAATTCCTGAGTATTTTTTTTCAACATTTTGGTCATAGAGAATATGCTTCCTCTCGCCTTATTGAACACGCTTCCCCTCGTCTACATTTTTTTATTGTGCTGATCCGGCGCCGAGTATCTTCACTAAGCCAATAGACCTAGCATGGGTGAACATTTCGAAGAATTAAAGGGCGTTGTATTATTTTACTTTTATTAAATCATTATTAATATTGTACAGTATACAAAAACAAAAAAAAATAAAAATAAAAGAAAACAATTCATTGCTACCTTGGTCCGGGTGAGTACAAATGTATCAATTTTTTTTTTAAATTCATATATTACAGTATTAAGAAATCTATATATATTAAGAAGATATATATAATATTTCCTTTTTAATATCGCGAGAGTTTATATTGGCGCATTGCGATATTTGGGTTAAGCATCAGGCGATTCGATCAGGCGAGTCTTGCTCTTGACTGCGAACGATTTTGCGGAATTTTCTTTGTCATTTTTTTTGAATTTTGGGATTTTTAAAAGCGGATTGATCCGGAACCGTATATGTGATCGCTGCACAGCAAGAGAAAGTTTCTTTTGCCTTCTTTTTGGCATCATAAGTTTATTTGGTTTATACTACTTTTCAAGAAGGGAAAAAGCAATATCGCCCATTTTGTCGAAATGGAAGTGAATAGGCTAAATCAGGAGGAGTTAGCTTACGAGCTACAAATTAGGGGATTGCCAACTGGCAAGGTGGATGAGATGAGGTTGTCCTTGCGGGAAGCTCTCAGGGTGGAAAAAGACGGAACGTCCTTGTTCGTGAGGCCTTACCCTTTTACGTTTGTAGAAGATGAAAAGGCCTTGGAAGCGAAGGTAAAGGAAATCCAAGAACTCCTAAAAGTTTTCGAAGGAGACTCTACTAGTTCAGAATACAAAAAGTTAGCAGTCAAAATTGACTGGGGGTTGAGAAGACTCGCGAGAACGGTAGCGGATAATGAAGAACAAAGGACCAGCCAAAGTAAATTTCGCTCATCATTATATTCTGCGCTTGGATCGCTAAAGTTGAAGGCTGATGGCGCTGCGGGCGTCACAGAAGAGGAGGAAGGTGCAGAAGAATTTTCTAGTTTTTTGCAAGCCCCTCCTATGGGCTTCACACCTATAAATGCTAAAGAGCTACCGTATAAATGGAACATAAAATTTTCTGGTGAGGCAGGCCAATCCTTGAATTCTTTCCTCGAAAGAATTAGCGAAATTTCAGAAGCGCGAGGACTGACCAAGGCCCAGTTATTTCGGTCGGCACTAGATCTTTTTAGTGGCCGAGCCTCATTGTGGTTTAGGGCAAATAAGCCCAATTTTCATTCATGGACGGATCTGGTTAGGGAACTCAAGAAAGAATTTTTACCGCGTGATTATGATGAACGCCTTCTCGAAGAGATCAAAAAGCGAACTCAGGGGAAAGATGAAACTATTGGGGTATACGCAGCAGTTATGACCACTATGTTTTCTCGATTGAGCGAACAAGTGCCCGAAGCTACTAAATTAAAAATTATAAAAAGGAATTTGAACCCGTTCTACCAAACGCAGTTGGCCCTTCTTCAAGTGGACTCTTTGGAAAGCTTAATAGAGCTTGGTAGAAAGTTGGAGACAGTACGTAGTTCGGTGGAATCGTTTGCTCCCCCACCAGCAAGAAGGAACCAGCAATTATTAGAACCTGATTTGGCTTACGTGGCCTCAATTGAGCCAACAATCTCCGCGGTGAACAATAATCCTGCTCGGAAGTTCGATAGTTCTAAAGCTAAATGCTTTCGTTGCGGTCGGCTAGGGCATGTATCTAGATTCTGCGATCAGAACATCTCATGTTATGGTTGTGGCAAAGTCGGTGTGACTCGACCAAACTGCGAATCTTGCAAGGGGAAACGATCCAGGGAAAATCAACCCAGTAGTTCTGCCCAGGGATCTTCTAAACGTAACTCAGCTTCTTCCCACCGAGAAAATTTGTCGGGAAACGGAAGCGGAGCTCGATAGATGTGGGCAAATCGAGCTCCACCTATTTCCCTAAAAGCGCCCCACGAGCTTCTGAGTGCGTTAAAGCTTTACACAATCTTGTGGATTATGTTTTCGTTAATTTAGACGGCGATAAGCGACCGCACTTATTTATAAAAATTTTTGGGATCGGGATGCATGGGTTATTGGACTCTGGGGCTAGTCGAACGATTATCGGGGGACCCGGCTGGAAATTATTAGAAAATTTAAACTTAAAGACTAGGAAGGCGAGCGCAAGTTCGGTGAGCCTCGCAGATGGAAAGAAGGTTGATGTATTGGGTGAGCTTAGTCTCCCAATGGAGCTTGAGGGACATCTTGTTGTTCTAGATATATTGGTCATACCCCAGCTTCCTCAATTTGTAATTCTCGGGGTCGATTTTTGGCAGGCAACCAATATATCGGCTAATCTAAGCAAAAACATTTGGCAGTTCGAACGGCAAGACGAAGATATCCGTATTAATGCACTTCAAAGTCAGTCCACTTTAACCGCGACTCAGCAAAAAGAACTTAATATTATAGTCAGTAAAGCTAAAGAAAGGATGGGGACAAAGCTAGGGTGTACGAACGCGGTTGAGCATGTGATCGAGACAGACTCACCACCTATTAAACAACGCTACTATCCGGTATCGCCACCGATACAAAAGATTATTAACGCCGAATTAGACGAAATGCTCGAAGCGGGAGTGGTTGAGCCTTCCAATAGCCCTTGGTCGTCTCCGGTTGTCCTAGCAAAGAAAAAGGACGGAACCTATAGATTCTGTGTGGATTATCGCCGGCTAAACAATGTCACGCAAAAAGATGCTTACCCTCTCCCTTACGTTACGGCAACCTTGGACAAGTTACGAGACGCGAGATATATGTCTTCGCTAGATATTAAATCTGCTTTTTGGCAAGTGCCGATTGCGGAAAAATCTAAACAATACACCGCGTTCACTGTCCCTGGTCGAGGCCTATTTCAATTTAAGAGAATGCCCTTCGGGTTGAGTAACTCACCTGCTACATGGCAGCGTTTAATAGACAGAGTACTTTCAGGTGCTCTAGAATCAAACGTATTTGTCTATTTAGACGATATAATTATCGTAACGCAAACTTTCGAAGAACACGTAAAAGTTCTTAACGAAGTGCTCGAAAGAACTCGCAGCGCTGGTCTTGTGATAAATTTCGACAAATGCGAGTTTTGTCGCAGTCAGTTGAAGTATCTTGGCTACGTGGTGGGTGAACAAGGGTTGAAAGTGGACCCAGATAAAGTTAAATGCATTTTAGAAATTCCCAGCCCGAAAACAGTTTCTGAAGTTCGACGCTTCGTCGGCACAGTCGCTTGGTACCGTAGATTTATACCAAATTTTTCGACCATGATAGCACCAATAACTGAGTTATTAAAGAAAAAAAGGAAATTTGAGTGGTCGGTAGTCTGCGATGAAGCTTTTAGGAAAGTTAAAGAGTGCTTGGTATCTGCGCCAATTTTAAGTTGTCCTAATTTCGAATTTCCATTTTTAATACATACAGACGCATCAGGTTATGGGTTAGGGGCCGTTCTCACCCAGGAAATAAATGGTGAACAGTCCGTTATCGCTTACCTTAGTCGTTCGCTTAATCGTTGTGAACGAAATTATTCAACTACCGAGCGAGAGTGCTTGGCGGTTCTGTGGGCGGTTGAAAAATTGAGGCCTTATGTAGAAGGAGCCCGGTTCACTGTTGTAACTGACCACGCTTCCTTGGTTTGGCTTCACAACTTGAAAGATCCTCAAGGAAGGCTAGCTAGGTGGGCGATGAGGTTGCAGCAGTTTGATTTTGAGATCGTTCACAGAAAAGGGAAGGAGCATCTGCTCCCAGACTTGCTTTCCCGTTCGGTTCCCATGCTTGACTGTATAAACGATACCAATCACACTGAAGATAAGTGGTATAATAGGATGATAGATGACGTAAAAGGATCCGCTGATCGCTATCCTGATTGGAAAGTAGAAGATGGAAAACTGTGGCGACACTGCCGGCCCCGATATCCTTCACTGGCTTCCGAAAACGACTTTTGGAAAGAGGTGGTCCCGAAACAAAATCGACGGGAATTAATTTATAAAGCACACGATATCCCAACCTCTGGACATTGTGGGGTCCAGAAAACCTTTGATCGCCTCGCCCAAAAATTTTATTGGCCTAAAATGAGACAAGATATTATCTCGTACGTTAGGCGGTGTAAGATTTGCCAAAGTACGAAGCCAGAAAAACGGAAGGTTAAGGGTTTCTTGGTGCCTAATTCCGTACCTAGTAAACCTTGGGAGAGCCTGGGAATAGATCTGATCGGCCCACTGCCGAGGTCCAATCGTGGATTCATTTACATCCTAACAGTAATCGACTAGTTGAGTAAATTTCCAGTTCTTTTGCCATTACGATCGGCAACGGCTAGTTTAATAATTCGAGCTCTAGAAGAGAGTGTTTTCTTAGTTTTCGGGGTGCCTCAAACTATCATTTGTGATAACGGAGTGCAATTTAAGAGTAAAGACTTCCAAAGATTTTGTACGGATTATGGGACTGAAATTAAATACACGGCTTTCTATCATCCCCAAGCCAATCCGGCTGAAAGGGTGAACCAAGTAGTCAAGGCTATGCTTCGAGCTTATGTGGTAGACAACCAGCGAGTCTGGGATCAGCATTTGGCAAAAATTGCATGCGCAATTCGAACGTCCACTCACGAAGCCACTAAGCTAAGCCCTTACTTCGTTAATTTCGGTCGGGAAATGGTCATAAATGGGAAGCTCCACAGGGAAAGTGCTAAGTGTAGTTCGGATGATCCTAAGGCGAGATCCATAGCACTAGAAGAAGTGATTAGAGACGTACGAAATCGCTTGTTAAAAGCGGCTCAACGTTCAAAGTACCCATACAACTTGCGGCGCAGAGATGAAAGCTTTATGAAGGGCGATTTGGTATGGAGAAAGAATTTCGTTTTATCAGACGCCTCTAAGTACTTCAACGCGAAACTTGCTCCAAAGTACATCGGCCCCTTTAAAGTCATAAAGGCACTCTCTCCATGGACTTTTGAGTTAGAAGATAAATTCGGGAAAAACGCTGGAGCGTGGCATGCGAAAGATCTGAAAGCTTACCATGCGAACATTGATGAATAACTTCTTTTTTTGTGGTGGCCCTAAGAAGGCATCCAACCAGCATAACTGGGTATCGATGGGTTGTCATGGAAGCCGCCTATGACTGGTCTGGTTATGCGGTTGACACACCTTTGTTTCCTTTTTTTTTAAATTTCATCCTTTTGTACTTCAATCCTATATGGTAACCTGCTTCACAGGAATTCCACCAAAGAAAGATTCGCAGAATTTTCATTTTATAATTTTTTTTTGTCTTGTAGTGTCATGACCTGGTGGCCTTACCCGCCAGATAGATTTAGTAGTTAAAGTTACCACTACAGGGGCCAGTAAGGTGGTCTCCTTATATTTTTTTTTTGCTGATGCAACCACTACGACATTTTATTTCCTCATTCCCATTCCTGGCCTCGGGTTCGGTAACGCCTTCCTCGATGGGGCTAGAAATGCGGGCGAGCATCGTTAGTGCTATCTCCACACGCACAGTGGACCGCCGGAATGAGTTTTGTTCGTGCAAAAACAATTTAAACATGACAGCTTGGTTCTCTATATCGTGGGTTTTGGAAACTATTTATAGGCAGCTTTTGGTCTTGGTCTGGAAGCTAGGAAGACGCTCGTAGGCGGATCAGTGAGTGTGTTCAACTCGATTACACAGCTTCCACATCACTTGATAAAGGATTACATTCCAGTTGTTCAAGACCTGACGAGAATGCGGATTAAACGCTGGTCGTTGTTAGTAAGTTATATGACACGGGTACCCTTATGAGATTTCTACGAAATCTCCAGGAGGAAGGGGAAGCGTGTTACAATATGAAGAAAATATCATATCTGGTCACACTTTTCGTGCCTCTCAACTCGGACTTGGAAATTTCCCTGTGTTGTCCTTTTATGTGGGAAATTGGAGCTTTCGTTCTGTAGGAAATTATCCATTTTCAGAACCTCCGATATAAGAGAGGGGAAATTCCTGGATATGGTTGGTCTAGAATCTAGATGATGGCGGAGCTCATAGGGAAGGAAATTATTTTAATCGAGGAAAGCCAGAGGAGGGATATATTATTAGAGGAATCCAGATCGCCGTATCCACTCTTCAGAAGAAGAAGCATGTATATTCGGGGAACCCCAGACCAGTATAAGCAACGACAAGGGAGTCGTATCATAGATGGCGCTGATTCCGGCTGATAGTTGGAAGTTGTTCGATGTCCTCGATGCGAGTATACTTACCGGGATTAAAGCTAATGGAGATAATGCTGATCATCCCTGAAAGAGAAGTACTACTTATCGTCAGAAATTTAACTTTTTTTTGGAATCTACTTACCCGGATTGGACCTTGCACAGTAAGCCGTTTGTTTCATCGCGAAGCTGAAATATAGAAGTTAAGAGAATAATTGAAATGTTTATAGATAGCGTTGTAAGTAGTTAAGTAATAGAAGAGAAATAGGATTGTGATAGAAATGAAGTAATTTAATAAGCGTTAATGAGCAGCGAGTTTTGCCATATTGTTAATTCCCATATTATAATTATAGAATTTGTATTTCTATATGGTACTTAATTGGTAATGAGGTTTATTAATGGAATCCGTAAAAGTATTATTGATTTGATGTGTTAATCTAGACGGAAGTAATAGAGTTAAAAAAAAAAAAATTAAGAATTAATCTCGTAGTGTAGCAAAAATGAAAAATAAATTGAAATATGTGATGCCAGATAAAATATAGATATTAGGCTGTATCTTAAAATAAGGAACATGAATTTTTCTTAGAAGTTTAGTAGAATTTGTTTAAATATTATTGTACTTACATTGTAACCGGGACAGGGTAATTTGAGATCCACTTTCCGTGACTCTTCTCACCTGAAAAATAAGGAAGGGTATTTATCGGCTATCCGTTTTACAAATAGGTGATTTATTATAATTTTTACAAAATACTTACCTGGTCCCAGCCGCATTCCAAAAGAATAATCTATATGGCATCGTTGTATCTCGTTTTTACTCACCACGGACTCGACTCTACAAAGTGATCGACTTTATAAGGAACCAACCGTAACCCGGGTTCATTAGCAGGTCACCGTATACCCTATACGTTATAGTAAAATATCAATAGCGCTATTTTAAAGGAATCCGAAAAAAAATAGTAAAGAAAGATAATATGCCATGATAAAAATTGGCGAAATGGGAAAGGTCATGAAACCTAAAGCTTAGGAGAACGAAGTTAGAATTCCGAACGCTTTCACCGGAAATGTGAATATGGGTAGACCGAAGCTTATATAACCCGGTAGGTGAAGCGATTGGTTCTCTCCGGATGGTCAGTTTTCGAGTGGACAGTGTCAGTAGTGGACCAGTGTCAAAAAAAAGTATATCTAAAAAACGAAAGTATAGTCGGGAGTGGAGGAGCCGATCAAGAAAAGAAAAAAAAGGATAACTGGAAGCAAGTCCATAAGAAAAAAAAGGGGACAAGGGACTACCAGGGAGAAGACCAACAAAAGAGGCCTGGAGTTTAGGCCGCTGGACGTCGGATGGCCCGGAAAAATTCGGATCCTCGAGGAGGCGGCTGGGACATGTGGAATCTAATCAGTCGATTTGATATGGGCAGCTAAGTACCCTTTCTTTTCTTTTCCTTTTTTTTATATATATATTATATAATTTTACTTAATTTTCCGTTTCGTTCGGACGGTATCGGAAAATTATGAGCGGTTTAGCTCAAACTACCTTGCCCGGCTTAATTGAATAATTAATTAATTAATTAATAACTTGACTGAATAATAAGTTGATAAGATCGGAATTTATGCTGTGCCTAAATTTTTAGTAAAGCATGTACATTACATTTTATCTTGAGCGGCTTGTTTTTTTTCTTTTGTAAATTCCCGGTTTACTTAGCTTTGGTTCTCGGTCAGCCATAAAACCGAGTGGCGCCCAATATAACTCTTTCTTGGTGATCGTGCATCTTGGATATGTCCATAGATTTCTTTTCTTCCATGCAAAACCCAGCCCTTCTCCAGTGCTAGCGGGGTACGCACACGCAAAGCAAATTTTGCGCGTAACATTTTTGGCGCCCAACGTGGGGCCCGATTAGGCCAAAGTGCAAAGATCATTCTAGAGAAGATCAGTCCAGCTGATCGATTTCTAGCGGGTAAATCACCCGTGTTTTCTCATTAAGTCACAAGTGAAACGGGAATGTATTTCATCCTTTCAGTGCCGACAGGAAAATTTATCGATTCATTGATTGTGAGGTTTCAGTGCTTAAATACTGAAAGATCATTTAGTTAAAAGTTAAGAAAGCCGTGCAAGGTACCGAGCCAAGGGAAGTCCGTTGTATAAAGTGTTCTAGGAGCGCAATCATTCCACCGTCAGCGAACGTTGTCAATAGTGAGTGTTAACCTATATATTTCGCGAGTATGGTTATTAGTATGATCATTCATAGTTTTGGGTGAAGTCTTTACTTTATATGCAGCAGCTGGCACAAAAGCGAGAGTGTTTTGCTGATCATCTAGATTGTTCTAAATTTTGCATATATTTCATAGCCTATGGAAAAAAAACTCTCTCTTGTTACAGTTGTCGATCGCTAACTAATCTAAAGCTGCGTTTACTTCATCTTCTCAATTGTGGGATTCAGTTAAGTGGAATGATTGTCGCCAGATCCTGGCAGAATTAGTCTGCAGCCAGCGATTTGTGTTATTTTTTTTGTTTTTGTTCGGTTTGAAATTTCCGAGCAGTTGAGAGATGCATGAATTGGTGAGTGCTGAAAGAAATTTTTGCTTAAGTTGATAATTGCCGGGGAAATACTATCAGATTTACAAGGAATAAATTGACTAGATATTTTGATTTTTGTTTTCTTGCATCGGCCATTTGTTGGTGATCCTGATTTTGGGAATTATTATTAAGGTTTTCTTTTTTTCCATTGAAATTTATTTCGCACACTATAGATCCTTTGGTGGATTATTTGTAGTGCGTTAATGAAATTCCTGAGTATTTTTTTTCAACATTTTGGTCATAGAGAATATGCTTCCTCTCGCCTTATTGAACACGCTTCCCCTCGTCTATATTTTTTTATTGTGCTGATCCGGCGCCGAGTATCTTCACTAAGCCAATAGACCTAGCATGGGTGAACATTTCGAAGAATTAAAGGGCGTTGTATTATTTTACTTTTATTAAATCATTATTAATATTGTACAGTATACAAAAACAAAAAAAAATAAAAATAAAAGAAAACAATTCATTGCTACCTTGGTCCGGGTGAGTACAAATGTATCAATTTTTTTTTTAAATTCATATATTACAGTATTAAGAAATCTATATATATTAAGAAGATATATATAATATTTCCTTTTTAATATCGCGAGAGTTTATATTGGCGCATTGCGATATTTGGGTTAAGCATCAGGCGATTCGATCAGGCGAGTCTTGCTCTTGACTGCGAACGATTTTGCGGAATTTTCTTTGTCATTTTTTTTGAATTTTGGGATTTTTAAAAGCGGATTGATCCGGAACCGTATATGTGATCGCTGCACAGCAAGAGAAAGTTTCTTTTGCCTTCTTTTTGGCATCATAAGTTTATTTGGTTTATACTACTTTTCAAGAAGGGAAAAAGCAATATCGCCCATTTTGTCGAAATGGAAGTGAATAGGCTAAATCAGGAGGAGTTAGCTTACGAGCTACAAATTAGGGGATTGCCAACTGGCAAGGTGGATGAGATGAGGTTGTCCTTGCGGGAAGCTCTCAGGGTGGAAAAAGACGGAACGTCCTTGTTCGTGAGGCCTTACCCTTTTACGTTTGTAGAAGATGAAAAGGCCTTGGAAGCGAAGGTAAAGGAAATCCAAGAACTCCTAAAAGTTTTCGAAGGAGACTCTACTAGTTCAGAATACAAAAAGTTAGCAGTCAAAATTGACTGGGGGTTGAGAAGACTCGCGAGAACGGTAGCGGATAATGAAGAACAAAGGACCAGCCAAAGTAAATTTCGCTCATCATTATATTCTGCGCTTGGATCGCTAAAGTTGAAGGCTGATGGCGCTGCGGGCGTCACAGAAGAGGAGGAAGGTGCAGAAGAATTTTCTAGTTTTTTGCAAGCCCCTCCTATGGGCTTCACACCTATAAATGCTAAAGAGCTACCGTATAAATGGAACATAAAATTTTCTGGTGAGGCAGGCCAATCCTTGAATTCTTTCCTCGAAAGAATTAGCGAAATTTCAGAAGCGCGAGGACTGACCAAGGCCCAGTTATTTCGGTCGGCACTAGATCTTTTTAGTGGCCGAGCCTCATTGTGGTTTAGGGCAAATAAGCCCAATTTTCATTCATGGACGGATCTGGTTAGGGAACTCAAGAAAGAATTTTTACCGCGTGATTATGATGAACGCCTTCTCGAAGAGATCAAAAAGCGAACTCAGGGGAAAGATGAAACTATTGGGGTATACGCAGCAGTTATGACCACTATGTTTTCTCGATTGAGCGAACAAGTGCCCGAAGCTACTAAATTAAAAATTATAAAAAGGAATTTGAACCCGTTCTACCAAACGCAGTTGGCCCTTCTTCAAGTGGACTCTTTGGAAAGCTTAATAGAGCTTGGTAGAAAGTTGGAGACAGTACGTAGTTCGGTGGAATCGTTTGCTCCCCCACCAGCAAGAAGGAACCAGCAATTATTAGAACCTGATTTGGCTTACGTGGCCTCAATTGAGCCAACAATCTCCGCGGTGAACAATAATCCTGCTCGGAAGTTCGATAGTTCTAAAGCTAAATGCTTTCGTTGCGGTCGGCTAGGGCATGTATCTAGATTCTGCGATCAGAACATCTCATGTTATGGTTGTGGCAAAGTCGGTGTGACTCGACCAAACTGCGAATCTTGCAAGGGGAAACGATCCAGGGAAAATCAACCCAGTAGTTCTGCCCAGGGATCTTCTAAACGTAACTCAGCTTCTTCCCACCGAGAAAATTTGTCGGGAAACGGAAGCGGAGCTCGATAGATGTGGGCAAATCGAGCTCCACCTATCTCCCTAAAAGCGCCCCACGAGCTTCTGAGTGCGTTAAAGCTTTACACAATCTTGTGGATTATGTTTTCGTTAATTTAGACGGCGATAAGCGACCGCACTTATTTATAAAAATTTTTGGGATCGGGATGCATGGGTTATTGGACTCTGGGGCTAGTCGAACGATTATCGGGGGACCCGGCTGGAAATTATTAGAAAATTTAAACTTAAAGACTAGGAAGGCGAGCGCAAGTTCGGTGAGCCTCGCAGATGGAAAGAAGGTTGATGTATTGGGTGAGCTTAGTCTCCCAATGGAGCTTGAGGGACATCTTGTTGTTCTAGATATATTGGTCATACCCCAGCTTCCTCAATTTGTAATTCTCGGGGTCGATTTTTGGCAGGCAACCAATATATCGGCTAATCTAAGCAAAAACATTTGGCAGTTCGAACGGCAAGACGAAGATATCCGTATTAATGCACTTCAAAGTCAGTCCACTTTAACCGCGACTCAGCAAAAAGAACTTAATATTATAGTCAGTAAAGCTAAAGAAAGGATGGGGACAAAGCTAGGGTGTACGAACGCGGTTGAGCATGTGATCGAGACAGACTCACCACCTATTAAACAACGCTACTATCCGGTATCGCCACCGATACAAAAGATTATTAACGCCGAATTAGACGAAATGCTCGAAGCGGGAGTGGTTGAGCCTTCCAATAGCCCTTGGTCGTCTCCGGTTGTCCTAGCAAAGAAAAAGGACGGAACCTATAGATTCTGTGTGGATTATCGCCGGCTAAACAATGTCACGCAAAAAGATGCTTACCCTCTCCCTTACGTTACGGCAACCTTGGACAAGTTACGAGACGCGAGATATATGTCTTCGCTAGATATTAAATCTGCTTTTTGGCAAGTGCCGATTGCGGAAAAATCTAAACAATACACCGCGTTCACTGTCCCTGGTCGAGGCCTATTTCAATTTAAGAGAATGCCCTTCGGGTTGAGTAACTCACCTGCTACATGGCAGCGTTTAATAGACAGAGTACTTTCAGGTGCTCTAGAATCAAACGTATTTGTCTATTTAGACGATATAATTATCGTAACGCAAACTTTCGAAGAACACGTAAAAGTTCTTAACGAAGTGCTCGAAAGAACTCGCAGCGCTGGTCTTGTGATAAATTTCGACAAATGCGAGTTTTGTCGCAGTCAGTTGAAGTATCTTGGCTACGTGGTGGGTGAACAAGGGTTGAAAGTGGACCCAGATAAAGTTAAATGCATTTTAGAAATTCCCAGCCCGAAAACAGTTTCTGAAGTTCGACGCTTCGTCGGCACAGTCGCTTGGTACCGTAGATTTATACCAAATTTTTCGACCATGATAGCACCAATAACTGAGTTATTAAAGAAAAAAAGGAAATTTGAGTGGTCGGTAGTCTGCGATGAAGCTTTTAGGAAAGTTAAAGAGTGCTTGGTATCTGCGCCAATTTTAAGTTGTCCTAATTTCGAATTTCCATTTTTAATACATACAGACGCATCAGGTTATGGGTTAGGGGCCGTTCTCACCCAGGAAATAAATGGTGAACAGTCCGTTATCGCTTACCTTAGTCGTTCGCTTAATCGTTGTGAACGAAATTATTCAACTACCGAGCGAGAGTGCTTGGCGGTTCTGTGGGCGGTTGAAAAATTGAGGCCTTATGTAGAAGGAGCCCGGTTCACTGTTGTAACTGACCACGCTTCCTTGGTTTGGCTTCACAACTTGAAAGATCCTCAAGGAAGGCTAGCTAGGTGGGCGATGAGGTTGCAGCAGTTTGATTTTGAGATCGTTCACAGAAAAGGGAAGGAGCATCTGCTCCCAGACTTGCTTTCCCGTTCGGTTCCCATGCTTGACTGTATAAACGATACCAATCACACTGAAGATAAGTGGTATAATAGGATGATAGATGACGTAAAAGGATCCGCTGATCGCTATCCTGATTGGAAAGTAGAAGATGGAAAACTGTGGCGACACTGCCGGCCCCGATATCCTTCACTGGCTTCCGAAAACGACTTTTGGAAAGAGGTGGTCCCGAAACAAAATCGACGGGAATTAATTTATAAAGCACACGATATCCCAACCTCTGGACATTGTGGGGTCCAGAAAACCTTTGATCGCCTCGCCCAAAAATTTTATTGGCCTAAAATGAGACAAGATATTATCTCGTACGTTAGGCGGTGTAAGATTTGCCAAAGTACGAAGCCAGAAAAACGGAAGGTTAAGGGTTTCTTGGTGCCTAATTCCGTACCTAGTAAACCTTGGGAGAGCCTGGTAATAGATCTGATCGGCCCACTGCCGAGGTCCAATCGTGGATTCATTTACATCCTAACAGTAATCGACCAGTTGAGTAAATTTCCAGTTCTTTTGCCATTACGATCGGCAACGGCTAGTTTAATAATTCGAGCTCTAGAAGAGAGTGTTTTCTTAGTTTTCGGGGTGCCTCAAACTATCATTTGTGATAACGGAGTGCAATTTAAGAGTAAAGACTTCCAAAGATTTTGTACGGATTATGGGACTGAAATTAAATACACGGCTTTCTATCATCCCCAAGCCAATCCGGCTGAAAGGGTGAACCAAGTAGTCAAGGCTATGCTTCGAGCTTATGTGGTAGACAACCAGCGAGTCTGGGATCAGCATTTGGCAAAAATTGCATGCGCAATTCGAACGTCCACTCACGAAGCCACTAAGCTAAGCCCTTACTTCGTTAATTTCGGTCGGGAAATGGTCATAAATGGGAAGCTCCACAGGGAAAGTGCTAAGTGTAGTTCGGATGATCCTAAGGCGAGATCCATAGCACTAGAAGAAGTGATTAGAGACGTACGAAATCGCTTGTTAAAAGCGGCTCAACGTTCAAAGTACCCATACAACTTGCGGCGCAGAGATGAAAGCTTTATGAAGGGCGATTTGGTATGGAGAAAGAATTTCGTTTTATCAGACGCCTCTAAGTACTTCAACGCGAAACTTGCTCCAAAGTACATCGGCCCCTTTAAAGTCATAAAGGCACTCTCTCCATGGACTTTTGAGTTAGAAGATAAATTCGGGAAAAACGCTGGAGCGTGGCATGCGAAAGATCTGAAAGCTTACCATGCGAACATTGATGAATAACTTCTTTTTTTGTGGTGGCCCTAAGAAGGCATCCAACCAGCATAACTGGGTATCGATGGGTTGTCATGGAAGCCGCCTATGACTGGTCTGGTTATGCGGTTGACACACCTTTGTTTCCTTTTTTTTTAAATTTCATCCTTTTGTACTTCAATCCTATATGGTAACCTGCTTCACAGGAATTCCACCAAAGAAAGATTCGCAGAATTTTCATTTTATAATTTTTTTTTGTCTTGTAGTGTCATGACCTGGTGGCCTTACCCGCCAGATAGATTTAGTAGTTAAAGTTACCACTACAGGGACCAGTAAGGTGGTCTCCTTATATTTTTTTTTTGCTGATGCAACCACTACGACATTTTATTTCCTCATTCCCATTCCTGGCCTCGGGTTCGGTAACGCCTTCCTCGATGGGGCTAGAAATGCGGGCGAGCATCGTTAGTGCTATCTCCACACGCACAGTGGACCGCCGGAATGAGTTTTGTTCGTGCAAAAACAATTTAAACATGACAGCTTGGTTCTCTATATCGTGGGTTTTGGAAACTATTTATAGGCAGCTTTTGGTCTTGGTCTGGAAGCTAGGAAGACGCTCGTAGGCGGATCAGTGAGTGTGTTCAACTCGATTACACAGCTTCCACATCACTTGATAAAGGATTACATTCCAGTTGTTCAAGACCTGACGAGAATGCGGATTAAACGCTGGTCGTTGTTAGTAAGTTATATGACACGGGTACCCTTATGAGATTTCTACGAAATCTCCAGGAGGAAGGGGAAGCGTGTTACAATATGAAGAAAATATCATATCTGGTCACACTTTTCGTGCCTCTCAACTCGGACTTGGAAATTTCCCTGTGTTGTCCTTTTATGTGGGAAATTGGAGCTTTCGTTCTGTAGGAAATTATCCATTTTCAGAACCTCCGATATAAGAGAGGGGAAATTCCTGGATATGGTTGGTCTAGAATCTAGATGATGGCGGAGCTCATAGGGAAGGAAATTATTTTAATCGAGGAAAGCCAGAGGAGGGATATATTATTAGAGGAATCCAGATCGCCGTATCCACTCTTCAGAAGAAGAAGCATGTATATTCGGGGAACCCCAGACCAGTATAAGCAACGACAAGGGAGTCGTATCATAGATGGCGCTGATTCCGGCTGATAGTTGGAAGTTGTTCGATGTCCTCGATGCGAGTATACTTACCGGGATTAAAGCTAATGGAGATAATGCTGATCATCCCTGAAAGAGAAGTACTACTTATCGTCAGAAATTTAACTTTTTTTTGGAATCTACTTACCCGGATTGGACCTTGCACAGTAAGCCGTTTGTTTCATCGCGAAGCTGAAATATAGAAGTTAAGAGAATAATTGAAATGTTTATAGATAGCGTTGTAAGTAGTTAAGTAATAGAAGAGAAATAGGATTGTGATAGAAATGAAGTAATTTAATAAGCGTTAATGAGCAGCGAGTTTTGCCATATTGTTAATTCCCATATTATAATTATAGAATTTGTATTTCTATATGGTACTTAATTGGTAATGAGGTTTATTAATGGAATCCGTAAAAGTATTATTGATTTGATGTGTTAATCTAGACGGAAGTAATAGAGTTAAAAAAAAAAAAATTAAGAATTAATCTCGTAGTGTAGCAAAAATGAAAAATAAATTGAAATATGTGATGCCAGATAAAATATAGATATTAGGCTGTATCTTAAAATAAGGAACATGAATTTTTCTTAGAAGTTTAGTAGAATTTGTTTAAATATTATTGTACTTACATTGTAACCGGGACAGGGTAATTTGAGATCCACTTTCCGTGACTCTTCTCACCTGAAAAATAAGGAAGGGTATTTATCGGCTATCCGTTTTACAAATAGGTGATTTATTATAATTTTTACAAAATACTTACCTGGTCCCAGCCGCATTCCAAAAGAATAATCTATATGGCATCGTTGTATCTCGTTTTTACTCACCACGGACTCGACTCTACAAAGTGATCGACTTTATAAGGAACCAACCGTAACCCGGGTTCATTAGCAGGTCACCGTATACCCTATACGTTATAGTAAAATATCAATAGCGCTATTTTAAAGGAATCCGAAAAAAAATAGTAAAGAAAGATAATATGCCATGATAAAAATTGGCGAAATGGGAAAGGTCATGAAACCTAAAGCTTAGGAGAACGAAGTTAGAATTCCGAACGCTTTCACCGGAAATGTGAATATGGGTAGACCGAAGCTTATATAACCCGGTAGGTGAAGCGATTGGTTCTCTCCGGATGGTCAGTTTTCGAGTGGACAGTGTCAGTAGTGGACCAGTGTCAAAAAAAAGTATATCTAAAAAACGAAAGTATAGTCGGGAGTGGAGGAGCCGATCAAGAAAAGAAAAAAAAGGATAACTGGAAGCAAGTCCATAAGAAAAAAAAGGGGACAAGGGACTACCAGGGAGAAGACCAACAAAAGAGGCCTGGAGTTTAGGCCGCTGGACGTCGGATGGCCCGGAAAAATTCGGATCCTCGAGGAGGCGGCTGGGACATGTGGAATCTAATCAGTCGATTTGATATGGGCAGCTAAGTACCCTTTCTTTTCTTTTCCTTTTTTTTATATATATATTATATAATTTTACTTAATTTTCCGTTTCGTTCGGACGGTATCGGAAAATTATGAGCGGTTTAGCTCAAACTACCTTGCCCGGCTTAATTGAATAATTAATTAATTAATTAATAACTTGACTGAATAATAAGTTGATAAGATCGGAATTTATGCTGTGCCTAAATTTTTAGTAAAGCATGTACATTACATTTTATCTTGAGCGGCTTGTTTTTTTTCTTTTGTAAATTCCCGGTTTACTTAGCTTTGGTTCTCGGTCAGCCATAAAACCGAGTGGCGCCCAATATAACTCTTTCTTGGTGATCGTGCATCTTGGATATGTCCATAGATTTCTTTTCTTCCATGCAAAACCCAGCCCTTCTCCAGTGCTAGCGGGGTACGCACACGCAAAGCAAATTTTGCGCGTAACAACCCCTTTAAAAGCCCTTTTACGTAAGCAAAAAAAAAGGGCTTACCTCTAATGACACGCAATGTTAAAATAAAATGAAGCTTCTTACGCTCCGTAAGCGCTTTGGTGCTTCAAAAAAGCGCTTCAGGACAACTTTTCAAGTGCTTTTTTTCCTACTGGGATATTAGGAAATATACTCACACATGTACGCATCCCCTCCCGAGTGTACACATCGCGTGATGCGAGAGCTAATGGGAGCGTGTAAAGCTACCGCGTGTCACAAGGCAGACCGATTTGGACTCCGACCCGCGCCGCGTCAAAAATGTATTACTTAGAATAAGTTTTTCATTATATTAAATTTATTAATAATTAAATCCTGTCTTATTTATTCAAATAACCACCACCACATTTTATCAGTTTTAGATAAATGATCATACATATAACATGTTTGGGGTGTGGTTGTGGAAAAGGCAGTGTGCAATGTGTTCATAGGAAAGTTTTGTGATAAAGCATCTGTGTCAGATGCACCCTGCAGAAGTGTTCCATTACATTTTTCAAATGTTTGCCTTATCACTTATTCCTTCTTTATTGCTTTATATTTCTAACAGAAATTTCTAACCCAAGTCAACCCGACTAGTTTGTGGAGTTAACTTGGGTTTAAGGGGGTATTCTCATGTGACAACTTTGAAAAATCGATTTTTTTTTTATATTTCGATAGTAAAATCTATCGAAAATATGCTGTGAAAAATTCAGACCGAAATTCCTAGTATTACATAAGTTACAACTCATAGTCGCCGACGCGCCGTAAGCAACTTGTTCTGCTCTTGAAACTTTAAACGCATTTTTCTCGAAACATTATTTTTTAAAACGGTCAGTGTCCTAATAAAAAAACTATTCACCCGATTGCTTTGAAATTTATATATGTTCTGCTACACATTAATAGTTATCGTCCGTACCAGAATTGTTATTTTCGAATATATTTTCTTATTTTTTTTAAACGATTTTTAACAAAAAAAACCACGATTTTCGTAAATTTTTTTTCTACAGTCCGCCATTTTCTTGTTTTTCAATGAAATTGATTAATTCTAGTAGGGACGATAGCGGCAGACCTACTGAACAATAATCTATTCGATTTTTTTATTTCGGACAACATGAACAGCCGCTATTACACTGACCAGTGACCTGCTTTTTTTTTTTGGTGTCTAATTTAATTAAAAAAAATATATATAAAAATGCAAAATAAGAAACAAAAAACATGTTTTTATACAGTTTAAGATATAAATAAAAACATATAAAAAAATTAAAGTGATTGAATTTTATTGTCTTATAAAAAAAAAATTCCCTAAAAAGAGGTAAAATTTATGCGTTTACATGAGAATAACCCCTTAACGAAACTCAACTCAACCCGAGTTTCTATGAACACTAACTCGAGTTCAACTCGAGTTGAACCCTGCATGGAAACACAGTATTTGATATTGCGTTCAGGAGATAGGCATAGCGCATACAAAGCAACAAAACTTAAGCGGGGCAGCCGGCCAGACCCATGTTAAGTGAAGGGTAACAGGCAAGGAGACACAATGGCAGTCTCTCTCATGTGTGTGCTATCTATATTGCTCCGTGTATTTAGGGGAAACAGCTTTTGTGGTGTCGGTCGAGGCATCGCCGGTTCTTGAGTCGAGAGAAAGAGCTATATCAGAATTTGTTTTGAGTGCACAGTCTTTGTATTATTGGTTGGTCCCTAGTAAAACTAATTGAATAATAACGATCAATAATTAAGCAATAAAGCATAGTATTATATAGGTGAAAGCAAAATCATTTACTTTAATTAACATTTCAATTTATTTCACTATTAAAATATAATTTACAATGAGTAAGATTTGATTTTAAGAATTTCACAGGAAGGACTGACTATTTACAAAATACATAAACTTCACTTTACCAAAATCAAATTATGCAGAATTAAATATCCAGAAATCAGTCAGTAATACTAGTCTTCATAAACAAATATGACGTAAAAGTTGTAATTAACACTCCTTGCTTTACTCATACAGAAAATTAAACTACTTCCAATAAATAACGTGTAGATTGTTCATGGTGGACGTTGGAATGCTTTTCTTGAAATTTGACAATAAATGTTGTTTTCCTGATGAGATATCACTTTTGATTTCTATAAAATGTATTAATTTCACTTCACTTATGAGTATATCCTTTAATTTTGTTTGAATTAAAAAAAAGGTTAAAACCACATTATTTTTTCAAATTATTACATACTCCATCCTATGTATTACTTTAATAATGACTAAGTAATTTTAAATCTTATTTACAAAATAACATTGGCTTAAATTAAATAGCTGTTCCTAAGGTTATATAGACATTATGGAAAATTATTAGGTTTCGAGACAACAATTTATATACATAAAAACCAAATGGCATTGCTCAGTAACTAGATAACACAAAAAGCACATTGTGCATAAGAATTCTTGTAATGGCAGCTTGGCCTATAAAAATTCACAGCTCGGAGAAGCAGTGGTTATTGCAAATTTACGGTAATTTAACAATGGAAAAACGACTGGTCTTCAATTCTTAAGATTTAAAATTATTTTCAATTTTAACATATTTCATGGTTTCGAAAATATCTTCAATTTTAAAATATGCTATTCTGTTTATTTGAAGTTAGTTTTCTAGTGGGGTGTTCGTTGAAAGAAGTAATATGTTTTAACATAATTGTGTGACTATTTTTAAATATATACAGTAGCGGACAAAAATCTGGAAACACTCTTAACGTAAATTTTGCAACACAGCTATAAGCTTGCCTGTTTCATATTTCTGGGAAACAAGCGCACCTCCAATGCAATTCCTTCTTCACTTATGTATAATATCGGGTGTTGTTCAATGTCGTTTAGCCTTCTCAATCGCCAGACTCTATTGAAAACTTGTGGGAAGAGGTCGACAGGAGGCGTAGAGGTAAAAAAATTTTCTAAAAAAAATGTTTCCAGAATTTTGTCGCGGTTAAAACACAGCCTTTTATCTACCTCATGCCCTTTGAGCTAGTTTATTAGAGATAACAGACAAATACTTCCATATTTAAATTGTATGAGTAATGCTCTTGTATATATTGTAATACATTTTCATGTGATGCTAGAATTGAGGTGAGAAACAAAGTGTTGGCTTCTTGTTTGAAATGTTTCCAGATTTTTGTCTGCTACTGTATGTACAAATGCAGAGGATATTATAATTCTGTTGTTGTTTCCACCTCCGATCTGTCCAAGTCGTTGAGGTATGAAAATCCTAGTTGGACAAAGTCTCGTTTGCTAAATGTAACATTTTCATTTGTTGCGCTCGCGTGATTGCTGTCACTATTTCCCCTGAAAAACAAGCCAATATTATTTTAAATTCTTTTTTATAGCTATATTAGCTGAGCTACTCGGTTTCACCCGGCGTAGCGTAAGTACTAATGAATTAAGTACTTTCAAATGCTTTAGTTTCGTATATCCTAGAAATTATTTTATTATTTATTTATTTTATTTATTTATTTATTTATTTCAAAAAAGGTCGTACATAAGATTCAATTATCTTTTCTGTACACTAAGAAGATGGTTACAATTATAAAATTAAAATTTAAACTTCACTAGTACTATTAATAATAATGAAACTTAAAAGAGAAAAGAATTACAATTAAAACTAATGAAAAGAAGCAAAATAAGAACTAAAACTAAAACGACCCATCAAACAAAAGATAAAATAAAAAGAAAGATAAGAAGATAATCTACGCTAAGGTTTTGCAGTTATCGCTAAAGTTGGAAGAAAGATAACAATACTAAGTTTGGCCGCCCAGGTGCCTCAATAGCATCCCTCCGAAACCACCAAGACCGCGAGCTCTTTTAATCGTCTCTGGCAGTGCATTCCAAAGCTTAATGGTGTGTACAAAGAAGGAGCGTTCACTTTGCTTACATTTACAATTTGGGACAAGTAAGTTTGTCACCCGAGAGGACGTTAAGAATTTTATGTTTGTAGACAGGTAACCAGGTACTCTTGTCCAAATAAGTCTATGAAGGAAACTTAACATTATATATTCCACATAGTTCTTGAAAGATACTCCCAAAAATTCACAGCTGTAGGCAGATACACGATCAAACTTTTTTATCCCGTACACAAATCGTACAATTGAGTTAAATGCTAATGTTAACGTCATAAATGATGTGCTATCTAATCTTCCGACTATAGGAAAAATTGAATAAATATGCGGCATCAACAGTGATTTTGCTAAGATGATTCGTACAGATTTTGGTGCCAACGATGCAGAATACCAGAGGGATCTCAGGACTGAGTTAATTCTGCCAACCACATTGCAGACATGATCATACCAGGTTAACGTTCTGTTAAAAATTATTCCCAAATTTTTCACCCTGTTTACATATGGGACCGATATTCCATTCAAATATACCTGGAGAAAGTCCACCACATCTGTCATACGTCTTGACACCACTAAACACTGCGACTTGGTTGGATTCAGAGTGAGTTTGTTTGATACCTCCCATTTGTGTACTGAATCCAGGTCATCATTTATGTTATGTACCTACTAATTCATCTATTTTCGTCAAGTCGGATGACAGATATAACCGAACATCATCTGCATATATATGAAACTTACAAGAATTGAAGAACAATGCCATGTCATTAACAAATAAGGAAAACAACAGTGGGCCCAGCAAGGAGCCAAATCAAAACTTAGTCCTAGATTGGGATGCTATTAAAAATTCTGCATGTATCATAGGAAACCATACAATGAGGATAGTTATGAAGAAACATAAAATAATAAAATAAGCAAAAACTGTGGGATAAATTTCAAATTTACACACAATTAAGAACCTTTGTCTTAGGAGGGAGTTGGGGCCGGGATCTCCTCCATCGATCTAAATGTCGAAAGGTCTATCCGACTTCCTGAGCATGCAAGCGTTTTCCAGGCGGAAGTGTTAGCGATCATGAAGGCATACTTCGTCTTAAAAAATCCCACAAATGTATTGCTGACTCCTAAGCTGCTATCAGAGCTCTCGGTTCATCTACCGCACCGGAGAATCCGTCGCACCTAGACCCGTCCGCATACCATGCAACAAACCCCAGTCGGGCAAGGTTTTCATTTTCCTTCCACCGTTGTCGGTCTTTTATTACGGTTTTAAATGGTATTTCCAAATTTAGTTTTTTATTAGGTTGTAACATAATACAGTGCATCCTCGATATAACAAATCGGAAGGGAACAAGTAAATATTCGTTATATCAAGTAATTCGTTGAACCGAGGTTTGTTATGTTGAGGTTAGGTTGGTCTAAAAGTCGTTATAAAGAGGTAAAAAAATAGTTTTATTCACCTCAACATTACGTACTCATCTTGTTATAGCGAACAACTTTTACTAATAAATGATAATACATTTTTATCAAATTAACGTAGGGTCAGTTCGCCTGTTCGCGTCCATCGCCCAATTCGCGTCCATTTTACGGAAAAATCCTCGAAAATAAGTAAACTAACGCACCAATCAAACGAAAAGTCATTACCGCTAATACCTCAATGTATAAGAGGCACGCACACATGGACAAAAGGTCCTTGCGCCAAACCAATCCCGTTTAGAAAAAATAGTTAGTCCCGGCTGTTCATTAAGGCGCGGGATGTTTAGATAAAAATTAGTGTGCAGCGGCGCGTTCGATAGTCAGTTTTTTATTGTTTTATGTGAATTTTAGGATACATAGCTGTTTCTAGACTTTTATAATGAAAAAAGGAATAACATTAATTATGAATTTGCTTATCTTTTTTATATTTAACGAATAAAATAAGGTGGACGCGAATTACTACATCGAATTTACAAAACTTCCACTTTGCGTCCGCAATGGACGCAAACTATACCTACAGAGGATAATAATAAACCAAATTGCGTCCACTATTTTCGTTAAATACAATTGACTTGCTAGTCAAAATAATTTAAAATGTATTGATTACACAGCCACACAAAAAAGAAAAGTGGTCTGTACTTTACATGCGATATATGGTTTTCGATGTATTTTCGCGCGTTGAACACGAATCTGGAGTCAGAATTGAGCTATCACATCACAGTTAATTCCTAACCTCAAAAAACAGGTAAAAAGTATTAAAAATCCGGATAAATGTACAAGGAAAAATACAGGAATTTCGTTTTTTCTTATCCAGATGTGTATTTTTATGTAAAAGAACCCCGTGAATCCAAATCCACCGTCAGATTTGAGGTGGCACGTCATGTTTTTTTCCTAACCTCAAAAAATTAGGTCATAAATATTAATTTCCAAAAGTCAACCGATTTACGCTAAATTCGGTGTGTGGGGGTTTTAGGGGTCGCTGATCACGAATCTGAAGTTTAATTGGCAGAATTAAAGATGGCGGATCCAATATGGCGGACGAAATTTTCGAAACCAACCGACCTGCGCCAAATTTAGCATGTGGGTGTTTCTGGATTCGCTGATCACGAATCTGAAGGGAAACTTGCGGAATTCCATATCCAACATGGCGGACGAGATTTTCAACAGTCGACTGATCTACGCCAAATTTGATATGTGGGGGTTTTAGAAGTCGCAGATGACGAATATGATATTGATTTATGGTCACAAAGTCTACTTTAAGGTCGTTCATTTGAGGAAATATGTCTTTCTATGCTTTTTCTTCTAGTAGGCATTGCCACCATAAATAACTTCATCAGATTCATGATCAGCGACTCCAAAGACCTCCACATTCAAAATTTGGCGTAGATCGGTTGGTTTCGAAAATTTTGTCAGCGATATTGGATCCGCCATCTTTAATTCCGCAAACTAAACTTCAGATTCATGATCAGCGATCCCAAAAACACTCACATACCAAATTTGGCGTAGATCGGTTGATTTTTGAAAATCTTGTCCGCCATATTGGGTCCGCCATCTTGAATTTTGCAACTCTAACTTCAGATTCGTGATCAGCGACCCCTAAAACCCCCACACACCGAAATTAGCGTAAATCAGTTGACTTTTGGAAATCGATATTTCTGACCCGGTTTTTTGAGTTTAGGAAAAAAACACGACCTCAACTCTGACGGTGGATTTGGATTCACGGAGTTCTTTTACATAAAAATACACATCTGGATATGAAAAAAAGAAATTCAAGTATTTTTCCTTGTACATTTATCCGGATTTTTGCTATTTTTTACCTGTTTTTTGACCAACAATTCTTCTAGTTGTATGATTAGACAAAATTGTTGTATTGTTTTGTTGCTTTAATATAGCCAATGCTGATCTTTAGCAATAATAATATACCTTGTGATTTTAGGGTAAAATTAACAGAACTGATTACTGTTTATTCTTAAAGGTGCAATCATTATTTACCTACTACTTACCTAATTTTAAGTTCAATCAATGTTGAGAAGAATTATTTTTATTTTTTAAAGTGATGTTTTTAATGATAATAATGTTGATTTTTAATATTTATATTCTTAAATAAAGAAATTGTTATAATACAATCTTTCTTTACAAATTCTTAAAAATATCACCCCTATATTCCTTTTCTAAGCTGGTGGACGCTAAATGGTCCACGGGTGGACGCAATTTGGATTCTGTGGACGCAAAGTGGGTGAAACGCCTAATTCTGAAGTTTAGCTATTTAAAAAAAAAACACAAGATGTTTCGAACAAAACTGAAAGTTAATCTTAAAATAGACTATATAATGAACACATTACATAAATTTTTCATAAAAATTAGTGTTGGGATATTTTTATTATCGCCGTCAAACTTGCCAACTGCACTAAATGGACGCGAACAGGCGAATTGACCCTATGTATTTTCTATTTAAAAACAATTAGGTAGGTAACAAAATGTTTTTCTTACATTAATAATCAAAATTAAATGCAGTAAAATCCGTTAAAGTAAGTACATATCTTGGTGGGTACATACATTATGTAGGTAATTTAATGTTAATTTCAAAGATTCGCACAACAATTTTTTACAGTTGGCACTAACGACGCGTACGACGCGCAAAATAGATTCGGATCTATTTTGCACGGCGCGTAGCTCGTGTCGCGTCAATGTGTTTAGATTTGCATAGTACCAAAACCCCCGGGAATATTAAATACAAGCCGTGAAGTAGATCTGCTCACTACCGCACCTATAGGGTCATGTAGTCCGATGATTGCACCGAAATAACATTGCTTCTTATGGCGGTATAGCCCATTCATTTCGCTCCACAGGGCGAATCGGCTAAACTATCGCTTTTACGAAAAAGTGATGTTCTACTGACTGTAACTGGGGAGGAATACCGTTTTTATGGTACCAAAATCGCTATAGGGCAAGAACAAAATATTAAAGATATTTGCGTTCAAAAGTTACTCTTACTGCCCATCGAACAAATTGCCACGGAAAGTCGTGCTGTCAAGTCGACCTGCCGCTGCTGTTTTGTTCGGGGAAATGGTTAGAGTTGTTCTTAAGTGCAAAAAACTCTAATATTTTGTTCTTGCCACTATAACGTTTTTCAGATCACTAGAAAGGTATTCCTCTATAGTTATAGTGATGAAATTAACTTGACACTTCTGCTTGAATGAGGCACAAAAAACACTTGAGTGTACTTGGTTTTTATTTATTCAAACTGAACAAGTGATTTACAAAAGAGTTCTCCAATTAAATGCTCTGAACAAAAATGCAACAAACAAGATTCTTCCATGACAGACTAAACAAGATGACGGAGATGGCGAATGATAGAATAAAAAACAAAACGGAGTAGAGTGCAATGCACGAAACACACATTCGCCCTAAACCTAGTTTATATGAAAAATAATTAATTCTTAACACTCCTCCTTAATTATTTTACATCTTAATTTCTCAAAATTTTTGCGTAGCAGGGGCTTCGTTAAGATGTCTGCAAGCTGGTCCCCACTTTTGACGTGAACCGGAGTTACTGTAGAGCCAATGTGCTGCTGAATGAATTTTCTTGAGATTTCGATGTGTTTCTTTCCTTTGGTGATTTTTCCTTCATGAGTGTTGTTTAGCATATGTATGGCAGACTGACTATCAATATAATGTACCGTAGGTTGACACAAATCCAGCTGTCTTAATTCTTTTGCAAGTCTTCGAATCCAACAAGTCTCATCAATTGCTGATATTGCCGCTCGATACTCAGCCTCAGCAGTCGAATTTGCCACAGTATTTTGCTTCTGAGTAAACCATACCACAGGACTTCCGCGCAGCAGTAAGACTCCACTCGTAGAGCGTCCCGTTTCGGTGTCACCACCATAATCAGAGTCACTGTACACAGACAAATCTCCACTTCCGTCGAAGAATATTCCAAATCCTGTAGTTCCCTTCACATACTGAAAGACACGTCTAACCATTTTCCAATGACTGTTCATAGGCTTACTGTTGAATCGACTGAGGTAATTGACTGAGAAACTGATGTCCGGACGCGATACGGTGGCAAGATACAGTAAACTGCCAACAGCCTCTCTATATGGTTTTGATTTGTCCAAAGGACCGTCATTTACAAAATTTTCAGGATTTGTAACCATCCCTTTTTCAATAGGTGTATGCACAGGATTCATATCGCCAAAACTAAATCGCTCTACAATCCCTTCAGCATACTTGGACTGACTTATGAAAATTCCATCTTGAGACACCCTGATTTGCATTCCAAGATATGAGAAACTGTTTTCCTTTCCAGTATCATAGGTGATCTTAAATTTTTCATCCAGTTTCTTTAAGACTTCAAACATTTCATTTCTATGTTTTCCAACCATGAGCCCATCATCAACGTGTAAAACAAGTATTATGCTTCTATTCTTGCTATAGTAGACACATGGATCATCATCAGTAGACCGAAAGTGCAGAGACCTCAAAAATCCCGTGAACGTTTCATTCCAGACTCTTGGTGCCTGCCTTAACCCGTACAGACTTTTCTTCAGTTCACATACACGGCCAGACTCATCATTGAAACCCTCTGGCTGATACATAAAGATTCTTTCATCCAGTCTGCCGTGCAGAAATGCTGTCTTCACATCAAATGTCATAACATTCATGCCCTCAGATGCAGCTACACTTAAGATCAGTCTAATTGACATATGACGAGCAACAGGACTAAAGACTTCGAAGTAATCTTCACCCTCCTTTTGTTCAAAACCTCTGACGACAAGTCTCGCCTTGCACCTTCCATCTTCCTTTCTACGTAGTACCCAGCGGCAGGTCAAGGGCGTGACATCCTTGGGTCTCTCAGTTAAGACCCATGTTTCCATCCTCATCAGTGACTCGAATTCTTCTGACATCGCCTTCCTCCAATTTTCGTCTTCAAGTGCTTCAGCAACCGAAATACCATTTGCGTCACCGGTCATACTGGTCTCAAAGTCTTGCATTATTAGTGCTGTATGGGTTACATAATCATTGAATCTAGCTGGTGCTCTTATTTCACGACGATTTCGTAGATTTCTTCTTCCAGGAACTGCGACTGGACTGTCTGAATCGTCAGACTGACTTTCATTCTCTCGACCTGGAGACGGATCCTCATCCTCAGGTCCTTCAGCATTAAAGCTTTCATATTCAGAGCTTGTGTCTGAGTTTTCATTGTCAGATGGCAACATTTCTATCTCAGTAAAACTTTCAGTTTCACTTTTATCATCAAATACTACATTACTTGAACTTACAACATTATTCATTTCCCTGATGAAGACTCAGAAGCTTGGTGAATCCACGTCGTAGCCAACAAATGATCCCTTAGTTGACTTTTTCCCCGTCTTGCTTCTTTTATTATCTTCTATTAATACATAACAGTCACATCCAAACGATTTTAATTTACCGATGTCTATTTTCCTTCCAAACCATAGATCTGCTGGACTTTTACCTTTTACTGTGCTAGTGCCAGTGTGATTAATTGTAAATACGACATAATTGATTGCTTCGCCCCACAGACTTTCCTCCAGATTCCGAGCATGTATGACAGTTCTGGCGGCCTCGACTACAGTCCTCATTTCTCTTTCAATGCGTCCATTCTGTTGTGGTGTGTAGGCACTGGATTTGCTGTGAAAAACTCCAAGACTCTCCAGAATTTGTTGCGTGTCACGATTCTTTATTTCAGTGCCATTGTCTGACCGCAGTACCTTGACTCTCCTGTCAAATTGATTCTGAACTAATCTCAAAAATATTTCCAGTTTTGCTGCCGTCTCACTCTTATGTTTCAGGTAGTACACAGTCCTGAAATGTGAAAAGTCGTCCTTGAACAGCAAAAAATACTTTGCTCCTCCTAAAGAGTGAACATTCATCTCACATAAATCTACATGTACTAGATCAAGTGGCCCTGCTGATGTCCTAGGATTTAAAGGGTGCGATACTCTATGCTGCTTTCCGTAGGTACATCCCGGACACACATACTCATTCCAGTCATCCTGAAACTTAATTCTATTTTGACTTAATACATTTCGCACATGTACAACATTTTGATGTGCAAGTCTCTCATGCCACTTTCTTAACGAGATATTCACAAGACATTTCTCTGACTCTCTGCGAAAATGCATCTTGTAAAGGTTTCCCTCTCTGACTGCTATTGCACCAACATTACCATTGTTATCCTTGAAGACCGACTTGTCTGCATCGGCTGACTGTATGTATCCTTTGTCCAATACAGAACTTACCGAGAAAAGATTAAACGGCATCTCTGGAGTGTACAACACTTCTTTTAAAACTATCTTTTGCCAGGTCTGACCATCAAAAGCTTCAAGCTCGACATCACCCATGCCAACACCTTCCAGTTCGGTTGCATTACCAATAACAACCATCGATGGCTGATCAAGAGCAATATAATTGCTGAACCATTCCTTATGTGAACTCATATGTTGAGTCGCGGCACAATCCTGATACCAGCAGTTTTCGGGAAAGCTATTTAGGGCATTCATTGACAACAGACTTACTGTTATAAGGGCACGTCTATTACTACTGTTCTTACTGCTATTCTTACTTGACTTATCTTCCTGCTGACTAGCATCCGGATTTGGACAGTCTTTGGCAAAATGTCCCTTACCTCTGCACCTGTTACAGCCATATGTATTCCTGCAATATTCCAAATATTTTTCAGACGGTTTTCCACGACATTGTGATTTGATGTGGCCAACTTTTCCACATTTAAAACATTCCCCCATATGGTTCTTCTTACTCCCGGCAGAACTTCCTGGCTTGCTTCTTTCTTTTGATATAAAAGCATTTTGTGGTGTAAGCTTGCTCGTTGACTGACCTTCATTCAATCTGTCCTCTTCCAACCTTAAACGATCAAACAAGTTGCTGAGGCTCTTATCTGCCCCACTGACATTATCCCAGGCCGTTCGAAAGTGATGAAGTTTTGGTGGCAATACACACAGAATCCTCTGCATGATCCAAGTCTCTTTCATCTCTTCACCCTCAGCAGACAAACCATCAGCAAATTGCTGAATTTGCATACAATTTTCAATGGCTGACTTATTTTCATTATATTTGTACCCAAAAAATCGTCTTTGCAAACCTTCAACAGACACATCAGACCTTTTTCCATACAAGGTGTCCAGTTTTGATAGCATACGATACGCTGAAGTACATCTTGATATTTTCATAGCAATGGAGCTGCTACAGTTCAATCCAATGAGGGTCTGTGCTTCCAGATCCTTTGCTGACCATGTCGACACACTCAGAGTATCCTCTCCACCTTCAGGCTTCACCACAGCTCCAGTGGCAACATCAAAAATTTTCTTGCTTTTCAGAGTCAGATTTAACTTGAACCTCCATGACTCGTAGTTTACATTTCCTTGGGCATCTTCCGTCAAACATTCCAAATGAGACCGTATGGCTTCCATCCTGACGTGTCTTTATACTAGACTTAATCCAGACTTTTACTGACTTGTACAGACTTGTACTGACTTGTACTGACTTGTCCTGACTTGTCCTCAATTCATGCAAGGGCACACGCCTGGGCCCATAACCTGATGAAATTAACTTGACACTTCTGCTTGAATGAGGCACAAAAAACACTTGAGTGTACTTGGTTTTTATTTATTCAAACTGAACAAGTGATTTACAAAAGAGTTCTCCAATTAAATGCTCTGAACAAAAATGCAACAAACAAGATTCTTCCATGACAGACTAAACAAGATGACGGAGATGGCGAATGATAGAATAAAAAACAAAACGGAGTAGAGTGCAATGCACGAAACACACATTCGCCCTAAACCTAGTTTATATGAAAAATAATTAATTCTTAACATATAGTTAGTAGAACATCATTTTCGCGTAAAAGCTATAGTTTAGCAGTTCAGGCGAGTGGAGTGGCTTACTTTGGATCATCCGCCATAAGAAGCAATGTTATTTCACGGCGATTCTCGGACTACATCACTACGTATGCACTTTCTACTTCACGGCTTGTGTTTATATGTATTCCCGGGGGTTTTGATAGTACCCTATGCTCGATAAGCTTTGTCGGTGTGTCGTCGTACGCTCCCGTCGCTTGCCGGTCGTCGGTCGTATCATTGTGTTTCTTGTCTACAAGTCATACATTGGTGGGAACTTTATATAAAGGTTTTGGGTTGACAAAATTCGTTAATTAGAGGTATTTATACTTTTTCTTGATAGTCGAAAATTCGTTATAAAGAGGTTGTTCGCAAAAAATGTTCGCAATGTAAAGGTATATTTTACATTGACTCTTATGGACAATTCAAGGGGATTACGAAGAATTTGTTAAATCGAGGAATTCGTTATATTGAGGTACGTTATATTAAGGTTGCACTATAATCTGATAATTTTTTAAGGAACTTTATTTTGATATTTTTGCACAATTTAGCTTAACATTTTATTGAACATACTAGCTGGGTTACCCGGTTTCACCCGGCGCACATAGGGGTATTTGTACTAAAAACCTGGCCAAAAGTCGAATTTCGAGAATTCGATTAGAATGAATTAAACAGAATTTTATAATAGTTGAACACTTAAGACATTATGTGGTAGCACAATTTTATGCCCCGCACCTCACAGTTTACCGTTACACCAGTCGGAATTTAGTCTTCGCTGAAGCCACACGTCTTCGTGATCGACGCGTCCCAAAACCGATTACTAATTTACGTTTTGTGGGTACTTTAAGAAAGGTGAAAAAAAACTTTTTGTTATGGAGTTGGAAGATGAGGGTGAGTACTATATTTTGAATCTATAACAACTTTCAAAAGTCACTATTTGAATTTTGTTTTGATAATTGAAATAAACGTGTTATATAATAGCATTTTACAATTTTCCGCCATATTCCTTTATGTTTTTGTCACATTGTACGGCATTGTACAGCAAAAATATATACTACATAATACGGTCTGATTCATAAACTATCTATTGGAATTGAAATATTTTCCGCAAACATCCGCCATTTATTTTAGAGCTTATTTGTTTCATATATGGCGCTAGCAGGTAAATATAGAAAAATTACATATTGACTAATTTTCTTTGCAAAAATCAAAGGAACGCTAAAGGAGATCACTATAAGAGAACTTTATGGCTTTATTAAGCAAAGCTCTAAACGTTTACGCCATTTTGAATTTTTTAAATTTAACATCAGATTCGTAATCAGCGACCTCAAAAACTTTTATTTATAGTTCTTTTTATAAAATTTCGTCCGCCATGTTGGACCCGCCATTTTGAATTTTTTAAATCTGATATCAGATTCATAATCAGCGACTCCAAAAACCCCTTAATACTGGTTTTCACGAAAAAAACTGATGTCTGAAAGAATATACATCATGTGTTAGTGCTAGGGGTAGTTTACCCCCTTGAGGAGCTTTTTTCAGGAAAACCCAAAAACAGGTCAATTTTGTTTTTCAAAATCGTATGTAAAAAAATATTTGTCAATGATTTTTAACTGAAACTGTTATTCCTGTGACGCAAAAATATAATTTATTCTAAAATAACAAATAAGGGTTGCAACCCCCGGGAACCGGATTACTTACAAAAGGTTAGTATATTTACGAGACATCATTTCCATTTTGTTTCATTCGAAAAAATTCATTAGAACTTGAGATATTTAAGAAAAACTGTTTTTGGGGGTAAACTTTAGGGGTGGTTTTCACCCCCTAAACTTGCGTATCCGCAGATAAAAAAAAATAGTGCGTGGAGTCCCTCCGCGCGGAAGAAGTGAAACTTCGTAATCGGGAAATGAAAATAGGAAGGGGTAGAAATTGATTTTTAGTGAACTCATATTGTTTCTTTAAGACAAACTTTTTAACATTTTCGCCCTGGAAAATGTATTTGTATTAATAACTAGCTGGGTTACCCGGTTTCACCCGGCGTTGGGTAAATTCTTACTAATTAAACACTTCTCAAATGTTCTAGTTTGTTATATTCTAGAAATTGTTTCAATCCGAAAACCCCTTTATGGATCCGCTATCTTGAAATTCCAAATCTTAATAATATTCAAAATTAGTGGCCTTAAAATAAGCATTGTACCAACTTTCATTCAGATCCGTTGAAATCGAGAAATGTTGGTCGCCATATTGGATCCGCCATCTTGAGTTTGGAAATTTGGCTAATATTCGAAATTAGTGTCCTCAGAATAATCATTGTACTAATTTTCAGTAAAATCCGTTGAAATCAAGAAATTTGGTCTCATATTGGACCCACCATCTTGGATTTACAAATTTTGATAATATTCGAAATTTGTAGCTTCAGAATAATCATTGTACCAATTTTCATTAAAATCCGTCGAAATCGAGACATTCTGGACGCCATGTTGGGTCCGCCATCTTGCATTTAGAAATTCTAATAATATACAAAATTAGTGGTCTCAGAATAATCACTGTACTAATTTCTATTACAATCCGTTGAAATCGAGAAATTTTGGTCGCCATGTTGGATATGGAAATTTTGATAATATTCGAAATTAGTGGCTCCGGAATAATCATTGTACTAATTTTCATCAAAATCCGTTGAAATCGAGACATTCTGGTCGCCATGTTGGATCCACCATGTTGGATTTGAAAATTTTGCTAATATTCAAAAGTAGTGGCCTCAGAATAATCATTGTACCAATTTTCATTAAAATCCATTGAAATCGAGAAATCTTGGTCACCATATTGGGTCCGCCATCTTGGATTTGTAAATTTTGATAATATTCAAAATCAGTGACCTCAAGATAATCATTGTACTAATTTTCATTGAAATCCCTTGAAATCGAGAAATATGGTCGCCATTTTGGATCCGTCATCTTGGATTTCTAAATTTTGATAATATTCAAAATCAGTGACATCAAAACATTCATTGTACTATTGTTCATTAAAATCCGTTGAAATCAGGAAATCTTGGTCGCCATATTGGATCCGCCATCTTGAACTTCTAAATTTGGACAGCGGATTTGAAATCCCCATCCCGCAAAACCCCTGTATACCAATTTTTTCATGAAAATCGCTTCAAAATTAAAATTTTCAGCCGCCATCTTGGGTCCGCCATTTTGAAAACCTACAAAGTATCGTATAGCCGTTTCCTGGTTCTAAGCTACCTCCCCACCAATTTTCAGCCAAATCGGTACAGCCGTTCTTGAGTTATAAATAGTGTAACTAACACGACTTTCTTTTATACATATACATAGATGTATGTGAATGCGTCATAATGTAATTTCAAAAAAGAAAACCTAACAATCAATTGATATTCACAAGAGACGTACCTTGACATAACCTTAAATCCGTCGCATTGTCCGTGGACTGTCTTACAAAGTTCATCTGCGATACAAAAGCTACTTTCATGAAATAAAGCTATTTTTAGCTTATAAAGCAAAATTAGTGCTTTAAGCTCAGTACTGAAATGCGCTTGCATATAGGAAAGTTGCAGCTTTTGAGAAGCGTTAAACCAAACGTTAAACGTTTAACGCAACCTTGTTTTGGAAGTCCCATTAGAAGTTTCACTTCAAAAAATACGTGTCTCTTATTTTTCGATGCTCTACAACATATTTCAATTTCATCGAAATCGGTGAGACACACCTGAGAACGTTTCCTTGTTAGGCAAATCATTTTTTATTCCAATTTTTTAATTTACTTTACCACACGGAGTATGTCGCAAAGAATAGCTAGACAGAAATGCCAGTTTCTGGATATTAGCGTAAATACATCTAATACATATAAGATATATTACCAACTCACTTTAAGTAACTAAAAATTAAACAAATAATTTTGGCCAGCTTTTTAGCACAAATACCCCTATGTGCGGCGTTGGGTAAATACTTACTAATTAAACACTTCTCAAATGTTCTAGTTTGTTATATCCTAGAAATTGTTTCTACCAGAAAATCCCTTTATGGATCCGCCATCTTGAATTTCCAAATCTTTCCTTCGGGAGCATAGGGCGTCTACAAAGTCTCTCCATCCGTTTCTATCTTGGGCTAGTTTCTTAAAATAATCATTATACCAATTTTAAACCCGTTGAAATCGAGAAATTTTGGTCGCCATATTGGATCCGCCATCTTGAATTTGGAAATTTTGCTAATATTCGAAGTTAGTGGCCTCAGAATAATCATTGTACTAATTTTCAGTAAAATCCGTTGAAATCGAGAAATTTGGTTTCATATTGGATCCGCCATCTTGGATTTACACATTTTGATAATATTCGAAATTTGTAGCTTCAGAGTAATCATTGTACCAATTTTCATTAAAATCCCTCGAAATCGAGACATTCTGGACGCCATGTTGGGTCCGCCATCTTGCATTTAGAAATTTTGATAATATAAAAAATGAGTGATCTCAGAATAATGTCTATACTAATTTCCATTACAATCCGTTGAAATCGAGAAAGGTTGGTCGCCATCTTGGATTTGATAATTTTGATAATATTCGAAATTAGTGGCTCCGGAATAATCATTGTACTAATATGAATTAAAACCCGATGAAATAGAGACATTTGGTTTCCATATTGGATCCGCCATTTTGAATTTACAAATTTTGATAATATTCGAAACTTGTAGCCTCAGAATAATCATTGTACCAATTTTCATGAAAATCCGTTGAAATCGAGACATTCTGGTCATCATGTTGAATTCGTCATCCTGGATTTGGAAATTTTGATAATACATATTCGAAATTAGTGGCCTCAGAATAATCATTGTACCAATTTTCATTAAATTCCGTTGAAACCGAGAAATATTGGTCGCCATATTGGGTCCGCCATCTTAGATTTGTAACTTTTGATAACATTCGAAAACTGTGACCTCAAGATAATCATTGTACTAATTTTCATTAAAATCCGTCGAAATTAAGAAATACTGGTCGCCATATTGGGACTACCATCTTGGATTTGTAAATGTTGATAACATTCAAAATCAGTGACCTCAAGATATTCATTGTACTAATTTTCATTAAAATCCGTTGAAATCGAGAAATATTGGTCACCATATTGGGTCCGCCATCTTGGATTTCTAAATTTTGATAAAATTCAAAATCAGTGACCTGAAGATAATCATTGTACTAATTTTCATTAAAATCCGTTGAAACCGAGAAATATGGTCGCCAAAATATCCGCCATCTTGGATTTCTAAATTTTGATAACATTAAAAATCAATGACCTCAAAACAATCATTGTACTAATTTTCATTAAAATCCGTTGAAATCGAGAAATCTTGGTCGCCATATTGGATCCGCCTTCTTGAATTTCTAAATGTGGACAGCGGATTTGAAATCACCATTCCACAAAACCCCTATGTACAAATTTTCATGAAAATCGCTTCAAATTTAAAATTTTCAGCCGCCATCTTGGATCCGTCATTTTGAAACCCTACGTATTATCCGAAAAAAAATTAGCCTATATGTTAAGTCG
Organism: Dysmachus trigonus; assembly: GCA_949715965.1. Taxonomy (NCBI): domain Eukaryota; kingdom Metazoa; phylum Arthropoda; class Insecta; order Diptera; family Asilidae; genus Dysmachus; species Dysmachus trigonus. The sequence continues at coordinate 53,659,506 of OX454320.1, forward strand.
GAATATGTACTACCTTCGGACAAAAAATTAAAAATATCGTTGCAAGCGTTTAGGCGTGATTGAGCAACAAACAAACAAACAAACAAACATTCATTAGGGTTCCGTAGCCAAATGGCAAAAAACGGAACCCTTATGGATTCGTCATGTCTGTCTGTCTGTCCGTCCGTATGTCACAGCCACTTTTTTCCGAAACTATAAGAACTATACTGTTGAAACTTGGTAAGTAGATGTATTCTGTGAACCGCATTAAGATTTTCACACAAAAATAGAAAAAAAAGCGGCCAAGTGCGAGTCCCCATACTTAGAACTGAAACTCAAAAAATTTTTATCATCAAACTCGTACTATCCCTCACCCTACTCACCCTAACTATAGATTGGTCTTCAAAAATGATATTGAGGTTTCTAATATCATTTTTTTCTAAACTGAATAGTTTGCGCGAGAGACACTTCCAAAGTGGTAAAATGTGTGTCCCCCCCTCCCCCTGTAACTTATAAAATAAGAGAATGATAAAACTAAAAAAATATATGATGTACATTACCATGCAAATTTCCACCGAAAATTGGTTTGAACGAGATCTAGTGCGTAGTTTTTTTTTTAATACGCAATTTACCTTTCATTCAATCAACTCAAATAAAAAAACAAGCCTATATGGGCTCGCATATAGTTAGATCTAAATCCCATCATTTAGGTACCTAATTATAATGTTTACTTATCAATAACTTAATTTAAAAAAAATACACTATTATTAAAACATAGATCAAAGTTACTACGAACTACAAGAACTTTTATATTATGTTACTTGCTGCTACGGAACCCTTCATGGGCGAGTCCGACTCGCACTTGGCCGCTTTTTTTTATATAGGATAGGGATATTACCCCGCCAAATGTAATTCATCATGAAAAATAATAAAAGTTTGAATTTGAATGTAACTACAAAGTCTTTTGGTATTCGCTTTAATTATAATCCTTTGCTGAAAAGTCCTAAATCCTAATTTTTTTTTCTTATTTATGCCTTTTGCGTATAAATAAATAAAAGAAATAAAAAATTTACCACTTCACTTAATTGCGGACTAGAATCTTATAAAAATTGGGAAAAATCGAAAAAAAGACATCCTCACGCTGGGATTCGAACCCCTGACCTCTTAATCCCAAGCCCAAGTATTCACAACTGCACCAGCCGCCGCTTTGGGAATATACTACAATGAATGGGATTTAGAGCCGCGTGAAAATTTTTGTATGCTATTATTTTGTAAACGCGTGGCCATCTGGAGTTCCCACTTCGGGTACCTTCAATTGTTGCCAAGCCCTACATGTGCTATAAATTTGAGCGAAATCGGTGATGATGACCAGGAGCCTTCTCCTTGTGAGTTGTGCCCAGAGTACCTACGAGGAGATCATCACCCTAGAGTCTATGAAGCAACACCCAAGAGATAGCGCTCCTGAAAACCGAAAACAAGCAAGTTGCTATAAGTTATAACGAACTTCAGCCTGTCTACATTAGCCGCCGCATCAATCATCTTTATCGCTATCAGGGTACGCTGTTCAATTAAGACAAAACCATCATCATTATCTACATCCCCCATCTCGATCCATGTTCCAGCACCTTCAATAGAATAAATGCTTGAAGAAGCAGCAATTCAGGAACCACCGAAAAATGCAAACGTCAACCAGATCCCATATTTTTGAAGTTCAACAAGGACGTCGAAATTTAAGGCGGGGGGAGTTAACATAATTTAAGTTACTATTATTATAAGTCACATCCATCGCCACATGACTTTCCACGGTCCAGTCCACCTGACATCAACTCCCCACAGTCCTGTCCCACACGCGGAATTTGTGCGGGCTAACCTGGCCAACGGCGTACTATGATATATTTGGACGAATTTCTTTCATTTTTCAATTATCTCCCGAGAGAATAATGCTATTGAGATGATTTCTTTTCTAAATTATTGCGGATTCGGAAAAAAAGTAAAAAGTTCCGATGACCTTCACAAGACCTTGAAAAGTGATTTCAGATTTGACGATTTTTAGAAAAAATTGATATTTTGGTTTGTAGAAACTATGTCAGAGTTCCCTTTTATTTTATTTCTGGCTGACATTACTCGGTAGGAGTTTTAGAACTAGAAAAGACGATAGAGGTCATTTTCGAGAGGACTAAAACGAAATCACTTTTTTTCGCAGTCTGACCGGGAAAAGGATTGTAGATTCGGTCCGTAGGTACTTAAGCCTGTAGATTAAGTTACAATTGTTCTTAGTACTCACAAGGAAACGTTAGAGACACATATTTTTATTTATCTGCGGATGCGCACATTTAGGGGGTATAAACCACCCCTAAAGTTTACCCACAAAAACAATTTCACATAAATATACTAACCTTTTGTAAGTAATCCGCTTCCCGGGGGTCGCAACCCTTATTTTTTATTGCAGAAAAACGATTTTTTTTTATATTTTTGTGTCACAAAAATAACAGTTTTAGATTTAGTTTTCATTGAAAAATATTTTTTACCTACGATTTTGAAAAATAAAGTTTTTATTTATTTATTTACAATTCGCCAAAGGCTGACTACTACAAATATGTACATCTAGATCAATTAAACCAACCTAGCCTTAACACAACTCTTGGTCAAATTAAAATCAATATGCTCGAAATGAGCGTTAATACAGCGAGACATTGATGCTACAGGCTCATGAAGACCATAATTAGTCCTGTGGTTAGGAATCCTAAGAAATCCCGGGTGTCTCAGGAAGCGAGCCGGAACCAGAATATTAAAAGACGATAGCAGAGCCGGAGAGTCAATAATTCCTTGCAGGCATTCAAATGCAAAAGCAGTCTTGGAGATATCACGTCTAAGCTGGAGTGAGTCTAATTTGATTAATTTAAGCCTATCAGCATAAGGAGGCAAAATGACTGGGTTGCTCCAATGAAGCCCCTGAAGAGCAAAACGTAAGAACCGACGTTGAACAGTTTCAATACGATTGATATTAACGGAGTAAAATGGAGACCAGACACAGGAAGCATACTCCAAGATCGGACGAACAAAGGAAAAATAAAGAAGCCGCGTAATATAAGGATCTTGAAATTCCTTAGCCCATCTCTTAATAAATCCTAAGGTCGAGTTAGCCCTGTTAACTATTGAGTCGATATGATCATCGAAACACAAACGGCTATCATACTTGACACCTAGGTCCTTAATTTTATCCAGTCTTGCCAAAACACAGCCATTAATAGTATAATCGAACACGATCGGAGTTTTTTTACGACAAATAGACATATAAGTACACTTATTAATGTTAAGTGGAAGAGAATTAATAGAACACCACTTGAAAAGGGCGTCTAAGTCAGTATTAAGAAGATCACAATCTTGACTAGAAGAGACAACTCGAAAAATCTTAGCATCGTCAGCATAGAACAGGATTCGTGAGTGAGATAAAAAAAGAGGTAAGTCATTGACATAAATATTAAAAAGAAGTGGGCCGAGGTGGCTGCCTTGAGGTACACCAGAGGAATTGTATATCACCTCAGAAAGAAATCCACGGAACAATACTCGCTGAGTACGAAGGGATAAATACGACTCGACCCAGTTCACAAAGAGAGGGGGAAAGCCAAGAGCCTTCATTTTGTAAATTAGAACAGGGTGAGTAATTTTATCAAATGCTTTGCTAAAATCGGTGTAAATGCAGTCGATCTGTTTACCATCCTCTATAGCATTAAGGCAGAAATGCGAAAATTCAAGAAGGTTAGTTGTTGTAGATCTACCCTTCATGAAGCCGTGTTGAGAGAGGCTAAGAAATGGCTTACAATGAAAATATAAGACTTGAGAAATCAGGGCTTCAAAAATCTTCGCTATAGATCCCAAATTAGCAACAGGTCTATAGTTGGATATATTGCACTTATCACCTTTTTTATGGTGGGGAAAAATTATAGAGGATTTCCAGTAAGATGGAAATATACCAAGCGAGATAGATAAATTAAATAAATAACACAAAATCGGCACAAGAGGACCAGAACAGTTCTTAAGAAGAGAAACAGGCACACCATCAGGACCACACGAATAACTATCTGCTAAACTATTAAGGTAAGTCAAGATTGTATCGTCAAAGAATAAAAGATCCTTCATTTCCAACGATGACGAAGGAAATGACGTCAAGTAAGTGAAATCACTAGGACTAATATCACAGTTGGTCTTAGTAAATGCAGTCGTAAAAAACTCCCCAAAGAGATTCGCCGTGATTAAGGGGTCACTACTCTCAACGTTATCTAGCCTCATTAAGGAAGGAAAACCATCCGTCTTTCGTTTAGAATTAATGAACTTCCAAAACTGCTTAGGCTCGTCACGTAAGACCGACTTCATCTTATATACATAACACTGATATGAAGCTTCAACAGCATTATTAAATTTATCGCGTAATTCAAAATATAAATCGTGATCAGCCTCGCTTCCTGAAACACAAAGCCGCTTCCAAGCCTTACTTTTCAAGTTTTTAAGCTTTTTGAGCGAGTCGTCAAACCAAGGAGGGCTAAAAGAGGAGTTTCTAGCTTTGCTAATAGGCACGCATTGAACCACGCACGCAAACAAAGTCTCATAAAATTTACCGACAGCAACATCAATATCCCGCTCAAGAACGACACAAGACCAATCACAATTAGAAAGCAAAAAGTTAAGCTTAGCAAAATCAGCCTTCTTAAAATTAAAGCTACAATTCGCGTGAGACAGCAGAGGAGTAACATCATTGTCAAAGATCAGGGAAACATGAAGAGCTGGATGATGCGACGATTCAGGCAACAGTGGATCCAAACAACGCCTCACGACCATGCCACCGGTGTCAGAGCCGAACACCAAGTCCAAAAAACGCCCATTGTCGTTATAAACGCCCGAAAACTGCCTTAGACCAGAAGAAGCGAGGTCGTCAATAAAGCGTATAAAATGTTGCGGAGCCGAAGAGTAGGATGGAATAAACTCATCAAGATCAGACGGCAGCCAATTAATAGTGGGCAAGTTAAAATCACCAAGCAGGTAAAGCTCGTCACATGCCTGCATAGAGTTATTCACATCCTCAACACGGGAGGCGAGCGCCTCATAAGTACCCGCTTTAGCACCAGGCGGGACGTATGCAGTAGCAACATAGATGTTCTTGTGAGGATATTTTAAAAGAACGACGAGTAGCTCCAGATCATCTTGGTCCGAAAGAGCGACAACAACGCTGGGTATACAACGTCGGACAGCGCATAGAACTCCTCCCCCAACTGGGGCATTTGATAGATCAGAATGTCTATCCCGTCGAAAAACTATATAATCCGGACCGAAGAGCTCAGCATCCCCAAAAGATTTACAAAGCCAGGTCTCAGTTAGGCAAACCACGTCATAACATAAATTAGCAGAGTTGGCATACAGGCTCGTTGTCTTTGATCTCAGGCCACCTACGTTCGCGTAGTATAGATTGATTTCTTTGATCCGTTTTTTGATCCGGAAGAATTCATCGACTTTTCGCTCAGTCCAAGCAGACGACGTGGAACGAACTCGCGGACAATAGTTCCCTTCGGCCAAATGTCGGGTGAGATGCATTTGTCAAAATACGCATCAGGGACAACCACCTTAAAGGAAGCTGAGAAAGAAGTATCCCCATTGCGACGCTTATCAATTCGCTTGGACGCAATAGTATGCGGCGAAATTTTCAAGCGAGTAGAAATATGTCGTACGACAGCATCAGCCGAGGTATCAGCGTGTAGGCGAGCCAAAAAAACATTGCGAGGCAGCACTGCCGATTGTAATTCCAGGCTAGGAAGGAGATCGGCATTATTCGATTCTACGCCGGTAACAGATAAATCAATCGCTGCCATAATTCCAGAAGAAATAGAATCACTTACGGTAGGAGCCGAGGGTTCAGGGATTTTATTATCAGTATCATGCCCTACGATGGGGGTCTTGGCAGTAACATCACCCTTTCGATGACGGTGTCGTCTGCGTTTATTACCCCGATGACGGAACTCCGAACCGCTCGATGCAGCTTCCGGTATGTCCACCAGTGGGGCCGTAATCGTCTTCATCGTAGCATCGCCAATATCAGTCCCGACAACAGTGCAGGTATTTTCCCCCTCAGATTCACCCGAAAGATGAGGCGCGCAATTAGGCGAAAATGGAGATACACCACTAAGGCTAAACTCAGAGCAACGTGCTGAGATAGATCCAATTTCCGTAGCTATAGAAGTAATTAACGCAACATTGCCCGTGACGACTGAAGAACAGGAGCCGAGGTCCCTCTTAACCTGCCCGATAGATCGGCGAATATCCTCAACGACCGGCATCACAGAAGACGGCAAATCAGTCTTCAAGATAATTGCACTGAGGTCATCCACGGCACTTGATACTATAGATATTTTAGAAGCAATGTTATGGGTCTTTTCCAATAAAGCAACCGAGTTAGAATTAGCCTCGCCGCTAATAGTAAGAAGGTTGTCCAGTTTAGAGTTCAACATATCAATATCATCAGAGAGACATTGAATATTCGTATAATTAGACGACAAGGTAGCAACTTTAGAAGCAATCAAAGACTGCTCGTCTAGAATAGATTTGGCTACCGCACGCATAAAACCCAACACATGACAAGGCTTCAACTCCGAACATTCAGAGCACGTCGTACGTGACGAAGAAGCTTGACTCCTAGTAGAGCGTTTGAAGAAGCAAGATGAATGAAAAACACCGTTGCAGATTCCATCGCAGGTAATCACCTCCCCAGAGATATCATCCGAGCAAATCTTACAGCAATTCATTGTAATTAAGAAGAAGTGACCAAAGGAAGTATAAGTTAAAAGTTAAAAGACGGTAACACTGATTTAATATGTGGGAAATAAATATCAGTCAAGACTGTCCACGGACTCGCAAAGTCACATATATTTAGGCGAATTAGTGCAAAACAGCAAAGAACCGCACCATAGAAATAGCTGGATCGGTTGTAAACAAAAACCGGTGCCGAACCGCCGCAAAGAATACGACACTCGAACCAGCACAAAAGTTAATAAATAACAAATAACACCAAGTCGGCGAGTAATAAATAACACTAAGTCATAGGCACGTATAAATAAATAAAATAAATAAATAATAAAGCGAACGAACGATCAAAAAGAAGCACTCCCACAGATATCACAGGTCGCAAAGGCATAGAGTTAAGTAATATCACAGTCAGCGCTATCACAGTCAAATTGAATTGAAGTTGAAGTGTTTTTGTCTTTTCGTCGTGAAAACTATTATTAAGAGGTTTTTGGAGTCGCTGATTACGAATCTGATGTTAGATTTAAAAAATTCAAAATGGCGGGTCCAACATGGCGGGTCCAACATGGCGGGTCCAACATGGCGGACAAACTTGGAAAATACATCAATCCATATCCCTATATATATCTCTATCCCTTCCCTATATACATATACAGGGTGTTCAGAGGTGGGAGGTCAATACTGAAGGGGGTGAAAGGTCAGACCGAGACAAGCAAAAAATCGTATGGGTGGGGGGGGGGCATCTCGCACCGTTTGGCAGTTACAGGGTGATTCGTAAATCAGGATTTTGCCTTATATGGGAACCGCTCTTGTATTTTTATCTTTTTTTCTACGCATCGCAGCGGCCCCAAACTGATTTCAAAAAATCACTATTTGGAAGCCCTTTCCAAAAAAGTTTACACCACCCCCCTACCCCCAACCCCTTGGCCGCAATCCCCCCTGGAAGTTGAAAAAATTAACTTTTATTTCACGATTTTTCACCTTTCGCCCCACTTTTCTCCGAAATTCATGTTATTAACATACCTACTTTTTGTTTTTTTTAAGTTGCCTATCTAATTACCTTGCCAAAAAGGTGCAACATGCCCAGGTAGGAAAAGGATACGAAAATTTATTTACAAAAATCCTTTTACAGAATATCATGATAATTCGAATTTTTAGGAAATTGTACTTAAGTTAACTAAAAAATACATATTGTTCGCTTAAAAACGAATTACAAATAAAACGTTTGTCCTTTAAAAGCTGTTCAAAATGTTCTCCGCCAGTTTCGATGCATGCAAGTAGCCTTGGTCTTGTTTCACGTTTCAGGTCTATGGTAACCAGTCTCTCCCGTATTTTCGTGGCTGCAGTCCCAATCCTGGTAACTAATTCTTCTCTAGTGTTGATTAGTCTTGAGTAAACTTCATCTTTCATCATTCCCCATAAGAAAAAGGCCAGTGGAGTAAGGTCTGGTGACCTAGCAGGCCAAGGAATCGGTCCACCTCGTCCAATCCAGCGCTCTGGGTAATATTCATTTAACCTTGCCCTAACAATGTTCCCAGTATGCGCAGGTGCTCCGTCGTGCTGTAAATAAATTGCGCTTCTGGTGGCCAGGGGGATGTCCTCCAACAGATCCAGAAGGATATTCTCCAAAAAGTCCGAATATGGCTGACTATTCAGCACTTGGGGCAAGATGAAGGGTTCTATCAACTGGTTGCCGATGATGCCAGCCCAGACATTGACACTAAATCTTTGCTGGAAGGACCGACACCTGGTCCTATGTGGGTTCACATCTGACCAGGTGTGGACGTTGTGCAAGTTTGTGATGCCATCCCGGGTGAATTGCGATTCATCCGTCCACAGAATTCGGTCTAGAAACCTTCTGTTTTCGATGTCAGACTCGAACAGCCAAGTGCAAATTGCAATCGTCTTTCGGAATCTCCTTCCTGTAGTGCTTGGACCAGGATATGGTGGTATGGATGTAGTCCCTCTCGGTTCACAACGGTCCAAACTCTCCCTGAAGACAATCCTGACCTTCGTGCGACCTGCCTGATGCTTATTACAGGGCTGTTCCTGACGATGTTGAGGATTTGTTGGTCGGGGTCCGCTGAATCGGCCGATTTTCCTGCTCGCGTTTCTGCTCTGGGGGCGGTTACACTTCCGGTTTCTTTTAACCTTCTGAAAGTCCTTGAAAATACCCTTCTGTTGGGTACCCGCCGATTCGGGAATCTCCTTTGGTATTCTCGTACGGCCTCACTATCATTTCCTTCTACTAAACCGAACACGTAAATTATATCGGCATACTTGTCAACACTGAATTCTGCCATTTTATCTTAATTTTTTCTATTAAACACCCGTTCTTATCGCTTGCTTCTTCAACTGTGGTCAATGTCCTTTCTAACTTACCCATTTCTATACCATAATTCATACGAAGTATTAGAAACGGAGCGTCAGGATACTTAGGAGTCAATACTGGATATAATAAACTAATAACGCTATTTAACGAGATTACATTTATTATTTTATTACTGTTTTGCTGAAATAATAAAAATGTACTACCTCTGTTTCCTAAACAAACATTTCCGAACTTGCTGTCATAAAAATTGTTTACTTAACGACTTTTTCCATTATGGTGCAATAAAGTAATTAGGTACCTGTGAGGATGTTTTAATTTCAGGACTTTTGCAACCCTTTTCTACCTAGGCATGTTGCACCTTTTTGGAAAGGTAATTAGATAGGCAACTCAAAAAAAATAAAAAGTAGGTATGTTAATAACATGAATTTCGGAGAAAAGTGGGGCGAAAGGTGAAAAATCGTGAAATAAAAGTTAATTTTTTCAACTTCCAGGGGGGATTGCGGCCAAGGGGTTGGGGATAGGGGGGTGTTGTAAACTTTTTTGGAAAGGGCTTCCAAATAGTGATTTTTTGAGATCAGTTTGGGGCCGCTGCGATGCGTAGAAAAAAAGATAAAAATACAAGAGCGGTTCCCATATAAGGAAAAATCCTGATTTACGAATCACCCTGTAACTGCCAAACGGTGAGAGATGCCCCCCCCCCCCCACCCATACGATTTTTTGCTTGTCTCGGTCTGACCTTTCACCCCCTTCAGTATTGACCTCCCACCTCTGAACACCCTGTATATAAAAACGAAAGTTCGTTTGTTTGTTTGTTTGTTTGTTTGTTTGTTTGTTTGTTTGTTTGTTTGTTGCTCAATCACGCCTAAACGCTTACATCGATATTTTTCATTTTTTGTCCGAAGGTAGTACATATTCCGACTTAACATATAGGCTAATTTTTTTTTCGGATAATACGTAGGGTTTCAAAATGGCGGAACCCACATGGCGGCTGAAAATTTTTAATTTGAAGCGATTTTCATGAAAATTGGTACATAGGGGCCTTGCGGGATGGGGATTTCAAATCCGCTGTCCAAATTTAGAAATTCAAGATGGCGGATCCAATATGGCGACCAAGATTTCCTGATTTCAACGGATTTTAATGAAAATTAGTACAATGATTGTTTTGAGGCCACTGATTTTGAATATTATCAAAATTTAGAAATCCAAGATGGCGGATCCAAAATGACGACCATATTTCTCGATTTCAACGGATTTTAATGAAAATTAGTACAATGATTATCTTGAGGTCACTGATTTTGAATGTTATCAAAATTTACAAATCAAAGATGGCGGACCCAATATGGCGACCAATATTTCTCGATTTCACCGGATTTTAATGAAAACTAGCTGGGTTACCCGGTTTCACCCAGCGTTGGGTAAATACTTACTAATTAAACACTTCTCAAATGTTCTTGTTTGTTATATCCTAGAAATTGTTTCAACCCGAAAACCCCTTTATGGATCCGCTATCTTGAATTTCCAAATCTTAATAATATTAAAAATGAGTGGCCTTAAAATAAGTATTGTACCAATTTTCATTCAAATCCGTTGAAATCGAGAAATTTTGGTCGCCATATTGAGTTTGGAAATTTTTATAATATTCGAAATTAGTGGCTCCGGAATAATCATTGTACTAATTTTAATTAAAATCCGTTGAAATCGAGACATTCGGTTGCCATATTGGATCCGCCATCTGAGATTTACAACTTTTGATAATATTCGGAACTTGTATCCTCAGAATAATCATTGCACTAATTTTCAGTAAAAACCGTTAAATCAAGAAAATTGGTCTCATATTGGACCCGCCATCTTGGATTTACAAATTTTGATAATATTCAAAATTTTTAGCTTCAGAATAATCATTGTACCAATTTTCATTAAAATCCCTCGAAATCGAGACATTCTGGACGCCATGTTGGGTGCGCCATCTTGCATTTAAAAATTTTGATAATATGCAAAATTAGTGGTCTCAGAATAATCACTGTACTAATTTCCATTACAATCCGTTGAAATCGAGAAATTTTGGTCGCCATGTTGGATATGGAAATTTTGATAATATTCGAAATTAGTGGCTCCGGAATAATCATTGTACTAATTTTAATTAAAATCCGTTGAAATCGAGACACTCGGTTGCCATATTGGATCCGCCATCTTGGATTTACAACTTTTGATAATATTCGGAACTGGTATCCTCAGAATAATCATTCCACCAATTTTCATTAAAATCCGTTGAAATCGAGACATTCTGGTCGCCATGTTGGATCCGCCATGTTGGATTTGGAAATTTTGCTAATATTCAAAATTAGTGGTCTCAGAATAATCATTGTACCAATTTTCATTAAAATCCGTTGAAATCGAGAAATCTTGGTCACCATATTGGGTCCGCCATCTTGGATTTGTAAATTTTGATAACATTCAAAATCAGTGACCTCAATATAATCATCGTACTAATTTTCATTAAAAACCGGTGAAATCGAGAAATATTGGTCGCCATATTGGGTTCGCCATCTTTGATTTGTAAATTTTGATAACATTCAAAATCAGTGACCTCAAGATAATCATTGTACTAATTTTCATTAAAATCCGTTGAAATCAGGAAATCTTGGTCGCCATATTGGATCCGCCATCTTGAATTTCTAAATTTGGACAGCGGATTTGAAATCCCCATCCCGCAAAGCCCCTATGTACCAATTTTCATGAAAATCGCTTCAAATTAAAAATTTTCAGCCGCCATGTTGGATCCGCCATTTTGAAACCCTACGTATTATCCGAAAAAAAATTAGCCTATATGTTAAGTCGGAATATGTACTACCTTCGGACAAAAAATGAAAAATATCGAAGTAAGCGTTTAGGCGTGATTGAGCAACAAACAAACGAACAAACAAACAAACAAACAAACAAACGAACTTTCGTTTTTATATATACATAGTCGTGCCATAAGTTCTGTCCCAAAGGAAAAATCAAAAAAAGCTCATATAAGAAAAAAATAATTAAATTTTATTTATTATGTTTAGTAATATACTTATTCTAATTTACAGTAATGCAGACGATTATTCGAAATGCCCACCCTTTGCAGCTACACATTTTTTTAAACGTTTCGGCCATTCATCAATCGCAGTACGCAAGACATCTAGTGATATTTCCTTCGCTGCTTTCATCAAACTTGCTTTTAATGACTCAATGTTTCGATGTTGAATAGAGCAGGCCTTCTCCTCTAAAATATTCCATAAGCGGTAGTCCAAAGGATTTAGGTCTGGACTACCAGAAGGCCAATCTTCAGCAGAAATGAAGTCAGGAACATTCAATTTTAACCAGATTTGCGTTGTCTTGGCTTTATGAGCTGGTGCTGAGTCTTACTGAAACACCCAATGCTGACCATGGTATATCGTTGTGTTGAGCGGCTTCACCATCTTCTCCAGGATGTCACTTTGATAGTTCTTTGCCTTCGTTTTCACGCCTTGCTCACAAAAATGCAGCTCCGTAGCACCGTAATAGCCAACTCCCCACCAAACCATGACTGGGGCGGGATGATGGCCACGCTCTACCTTGGGTATCTTCTCAGCCGCTTCCTTAGAGCTATGCGCGTACACTCTGTCATTCTGTCGGTTAAACTTCTCTTCAATAGTAAAAAGTTTTTCGTCTGAAAAAAGTATTTGTTGGTATTTTTTCCCGCGTACTTCTTCAAGAGACTTTTAGATCGCATCTCTCGTATCGCACGAAGCTTGTCCGTAAGCCGCTGCCCTGTTGACCGTCGATAAGCACTAAGCTTAAGGTCTTCCTTGATAATACGAGACATCGTCCTTTTGGGTATTTTCATCTCCCGTGCTATCACCTTTTGTTTTCGGAGCGGATTTCTCAGTATGCGGTGACGCACCGCTTCTACTGCTGCTGGTGTACGAGACGTACGAGGCCTCCCGCTCCTGGACCTGTCATCGACAGAGGAAGTTTCACGGTATCGTTTGATAGTACGATGCACAAATTTTATTGTAATTTGTAGTGGCTGAAGAAGCTCAAATATCTCCTTTGCTGATTTGTTGCACTTAAATAGTGCAATAACGGCGATCCTGTTCTCTTTAATGCCCCACTCCATGTTGCTCGTTCGAAATCCAATGACAAAATGATATTTTTTTAACAAAGCGGGAAGTATTTAAGCTAATTCGCGACAGGTAATCGAGATGCGTCGTGACCCTTTTAGTGGAGGGGAGGGAGACAGAACTTATGGCACGACTATGTATATAGGGAAGGGATATAGGGATTAGTACGATGATTATATTGAGGTCACTGATTTTGAATGTTATCAAAATTTACAAATCCAAGATAGCGGACCCAATATGGTGACCAAGATTTCTCGATTTCAACGGATTTTAATGAAAATTGGTACAATGATTATTCTGAGACCACTAATTTTGAATATTAGCAAAATTTCCAAATCCAACATGGCGGATCCAACATGGCGACCAGAATGTCTCGATTTCAACGGATTTTAATGAAAATTGGTGGAATGATTATTCTGAGGATACAAGTTCCGAATATTATCAAAAGTTGTAAATCCAAGATGGCGGATCCAATATGGCAACCGAGTGTCTCGATTTCAACGGATTTTAATTAAAATTAGTACAATGATTATTCCCGAGCCACTAATTTCGAATATTATCAAAATTTCCATATCCAACATGGCGACCAAAATTTCTCGATTTCAACGGATTGTAATGGAAATTAGTACAGTGATTATTCTGAGACCACTAATTTTGCATATTATCAAAATTTCTAAATGCAAGATGGCGGACCCAACATGGCGTCCAGAATGTCTCGATTTCGAGGGATTTTAATGAAAATTGGTACAATGATTATTCTGAAGCTAAAAATTTTGAATATTATCAAAATTTGTAAATCCAAGATGGCGGGTCCAATATGAGACCAATTTTCTTGATTTAACGGTTTTTACTGAAAATTAGTGCAATGATTATTCTGAGGATACAAGTTCCGAATATTATCAAAAGTTGTAAATCTAAGATGGCGGATCCAATATGGCAACCGAATGTCTCGATTTCAACGGATTTTAATTAAAATTAGTCCAATGATTATTCCGGAGCCACTAATTTCGAATATTATAAAAATGTCCAAACTCAATATGGCGGATCCAATATGGCGACCAAAATTTCTCGATTTCAACGGATTTGAATGAAAATTGGTACAATACTTATTTTAAGGCCACTCATTTTTAATATTATTAAGATTTGGAAATTCAAGATAGCGGATCCATAAAGGGGTTTTCGGGTTGAAACAATTTCTAGGATATAACAAACTAGAACATTTGAGAAGTGTTTAATTAGTAAGTATTTACCCAACGCTGAGTGAAACCGGGTAACCCAGCTAGTATTATATAAAAATGAAAGTTTGTTTGTTTGTTGCTCAATCACGCCTAAACCCTTGCATCGATATTTTTAATTTTTTGTCCGAAGGTAGCAATTTTTTTTCGGATAATACGTAGGGTTTCAAAATGGCGGATCCAAGATTGCGGCTGAAGATTTTAAATTTGAAGCGATTTTCATGAAAATTGGTACATAGGTGTTTTGCGGAAAGGTGATTTAAAATCCGTTGTCCAAATTTAGAAATTCAAGATGGCGGCGGATCCAATATGCCGACCAAGATTTCTCGATTTCAACGGATTTTAATGAAAATTAGTACAATGTTTGTTTTGAGGACACTGATTTTTAATATTATCAACATTTAGAAATCCAAGATGGCGGATCCAATATGGCGACCAAGATTACTCGATTTCAACGGATTTTAATGGAAATTAGTACAATGATTGTTTTGAGGTCACTGATTTTGAATATTATCAAAATTTAGAAATCCAAAATGGCGGATCCAAAATGGCGATCATATTTCTCGATTTCAACGGATTTTAATGAAAATTAGTACTATGATTATCTTGAGATCATTGATTTTGAATGTTATCAAAATTTACAAATCCAAGATGGCGGACCCAATATGGCGACCAATATTTCTCGATTTCAACGGACTTTAATCAAAATTAGTACAATGAATATTTTGAGGTCACTAATTTTGAATGTTATCAAAATTTACAAATCCAAGATGGCGGACCCAATATGGCGACCAATATTTCTCGATTTCGACGGATTTTAATGAAAATTAGTATAATGATTATATTGAGGTCACTGATTTTGAATTTTATCAAAATTTATTACAAAACCAAGATGGCGGGCCCAATATGGCGACCAGTATTTCTTGATTTCGACGGATTTTAATGAAAATTAGTACAATGATTATCTTGAGGTCATAGTTTTCGAATGTTATCAAAAGTTACAAATCAAAGATGTCGGACCCAATATGGCGACCAATATTTCTCGGTTTCAACGGATTTTAATGAAAATTGGTACAATGATTATTCTGAGGCCACTAATTTCGAATATGTATTATCAAAATTTCCAAATCCAGGATGACGAATTCAACATGATGACCAGAATGTCTCGATTTCGACGGATTTTAATGAAAATTGGTAAGGGAGAATGGGGCAGTGTGTAACAGGGGCAGTGTGTAACAGATAGCTCCATTTTGAATATGGCGCGTCTAAAACCAAATGTCAATTTGTATATTCTTCCTATTGGACGACCTCTTTCGTTTGCAATCGAGAAAACGGTGCTCGGAAACGTGTCATGGCGAAGAGGAGGGGGCGAAATCAGGCTCGCCTGGCAAACAGGTAATTCTCAACATTTCACCCCCTAATTTTTTCGGGTTGGAGTCAATCGGGGCTCGATTACTCCCCAAGTAATGATTTTCTATCGAAGTTTAACACTTTGGTCATGCAAAATGACCGTTGTCGATAACATAACCTGAGGGTCCTTTGTTTCACGGAGCCTAGACCAAAGCTCTGTACCTCGGGGCAGTGTGTAACAAAAACAAACGGGGCAGTGTGTAACAAACGCAGGCCTCCGAATATCGAGCTCCAGGAGGTACTTAACTATCTTAGGTGCGTATGGTAGTCAAAAATTACCTTCGTAAGGTTCTAAACTAGATATATAACTTCATTCCAGCCTTAATTCATGCATATTTTGGGTCTTAGGCCGAAATTCCAAAATCTGTTACACACTGCCCCACTCTCCCTTAATAAGGGAATTTCTCCTAGTGAAGGCGACTATATCCTAGTCATGTTTCCTTGCAAAGGTATGAAATATTATGTTGGTAAGATAATAAAGGAGACTGATGAAGACGGAGATTGTGAGGTGTCATTTTATCGGCTTTCCTCCAAGGCCAAACATAGGTTCGTACTCCCTAATGTACCTGATTTGTGCTCAGTTCCTATAAGTGATATTAAGACTATTCTACCAAAGCTAACAAGCCACGCTGCCCTGACTAAATTTCAACAATCTTATATTGTTTTCAATTATGATTTTGGCAGCTTTCAGTTAGGCTAAGATTTTTGGAATATTTTCTTTGTCATTTTTAATGTATCTTAACATTAAAAGTCACGATATTTGTTTAAGTTTTTTTGCGGGAGATTTTAATTTTGCAAGTTACATTTGATGTTTTAAATTTTAAATCTAATCCTGAAATCTTAAGTTTCAGTCCTAACTTTTTATAGTAAAAAGAGCTGATAATTGTCATAATATGGTAGCCGTACTCACAGAAGGGAAGAGGGAACCACTGCCATCCTTACCAGCTGTTTCCTGAACCTAAGTCTCCCCTTGTTACACACTGCCCCTTTTATCGTTACACACTGCCCCATAGCGGGGCAGTGTGTAACAAATGCAGGCCTGCGAATATCGAGCTCCAAGAGGTACTTAACGGTCTTAGATGTGCATGGTAGTCAGAAATTACCTTCGTAAGGCTCTAAACTAGATATATAACTTCATTCCAGCATTAATTCATTCATATTTTGGGTCTTAGGCCGAAATTCCAAAATCTGTTACACACTGCCCCACTCTCCCTTACAATGATTATTCTGAGGCTACAAGTTTCGAATATTATCAAAATTTGTAAATCCAAGATGGCGGATCCAATATGGAAACCAAATGTTTCTATTTCATCGGGTTTTAATTAAAATTAGTACAATAATTATTCCGGAGCCACTAATCTCGAATATTATCAAAATTATCAAATCCAAGATGGCGACAAACCTTTCTTGATTTCAACGGATTGTAATGGAAATTAGTACAGTGATTATTCTAAGACTACTAATTTTGTATATTATCAAAATTTCTAAATGCAAGATGGTGGACCCAACATGGCGTCCAGAATGTCTCAATTTAGACGGATTTTAATGAAAATTGGTACAATGATTATTCTGAAGCTACAAATTTCGAATATTATCAAAATTTGTAAATACAAGATGGCGGGTCCAATATGAGACCAAATTTCTCGATTTCATTGGATCTTACTGAAAATTAGTACAATGATTATTCTGAGGCCAATAATTTCGAATATCAGCAAAATTTCCAAATTCAAGATGGCGGGTCTAATATGGCCACCAAAATTTCCCAATTTCAACGGATTTAAATGAAAATTGGTATAATGATTATTTTAAGGAACTAGCCCAAGATAGAAACGGATGGAGAGACTTTGTAGACGCCCTATGCTCCCGAAAGGAGTAAGACAGGACAAAAAAAGAAAATTTTTTTTTTTAATATTATTAAGATTTGGAAATTCAAGATGGCGGATCCATAAATCGGTTTCCGGGGTGAAACAATTTCTAGGATATAACAAACTAGAACATTTGAGAAGTGTTTAATTAGTAAGTATTTACTCAACGCCGGGTGAAACCGGGTAACCCAGCTAGTCAATAAATAAAGATAAAAAGAGAATAAATAAAAGTAAATAAAAGTTTTTGAGGTCGCTGATTACGAATCTGATGTAAAATTTAAAAAATTCGAAATGGTGGATCCAACATAGTGGACAAACTTTTGAAAAATACAAAATTTTCGCATTGATGCTATTTTCATCTGGCATATTTAGTTATGACCAGATGTAGAAATTACATTCAACGCAGGCCTACAGACCGAACCCTCCTTTCAAAATATTCAGACTTCAAATTCGAACAGGCTGATCGTAAAATCAGCTGTTCAATAAGCGCCATGTGCGATGGAGACAAAAGTCCTCCAACTTATTTTAAGTAGTACCGCTGTAAGTGCACCTCACTTCATAGTTTCTCCCAACGTGAATCGGGCTGTAACCCATTATATAAGCAGCTCGACCAGTCGATCGGGCAGCAATCGCAAGATTAAGCTTATAGGGCATTGACCAAGAAGTAAAAGAGAATTGACCTTACAATCTGACCAGCCCACTCCTCTTCCAAGCGTATTGAGCTTAATTCCCATTCCTCATATAGTTAACGTGTTGAGATAACTATTCCTATATAGCGTGCTGAGCTATTTCCTCATAGTCAACGTATTGAGTTTACTATTCCTATAAAGCGTGCTGAGCTATTCCTCATAGTTAACGTACTGAGTTAACTATTCCTATATAGCGTGCTGAGCTATTTCCTCATAGTCAACATTGAGTTGACTATTCCTCATAGTTAACGTATTAAGTTAACTAGTCGTATATAGCGTGCTGAGCTATTTCCTCATAGTCAACGTATCGACTTGACTATTCCTACGTAGCGTGCTGAGCTATTTCCTCATAGTGAACGTATTGAGTTGACTATTCATATAAAGCGTGCTGAGCTATTCCTCATAGTTAACGTACTGAGTTAACTATTCCTATATAGCGTGCTGAGCTATTTCCTCATAGTCAACGTATTGAGTTGACTATTCCTACGTAGCGTGCTGAGCTATTTCCTCATAGTCTACGTATTGAGTTGACTATTGCTATATAGCGTGCTGAGCTATTCCTCATAGTTAACGTATTGAGTTAACTATTCCCGTATAGCGTACTGAGCTATTTCCTCATTTAGTTAACGTATTGAGTTAACTATTCCTATATAGCGTGCTGAGCTATTCCTCATAGTCAACGTATTGAGTTGACTATTCATATATAGCGTGCTGAGCTATTTCCTCATAGTTAACGTATTGAGTTAACTATATCTGTAGCGTATTGAGCTATTCTCTCTCATGTTAACGTATTAAGTTAACTAAAAAATCTCTCCAACTAGCGTAGTGAGCTACCCAAATTCTCAGACCGCGGATACTCAACGACGTCAACCCAACCTGTAATAACGATATCAGGCCTACCTACCTTACTCTCTTTGCATACAAACTGCCAACGAATCTTATAAAGAAGAATATATATATTAGGGTGCTTTTTTTTCGCGACAATTTTTTTTTTTTCAGTCCCACCTCGAAATTTTGTGGCTAATACCTAAGCAAACATTCCCTGAAAATTGGAGCCCTTAAAAATAATATTTAGTACTAGACCAAGACGCATAAAGATTTCCCATATAAAATACAGGTGAACTTTGATTATTTTTCTTCAAATCTCTACAACTCAGAGGCATTTTATGGCACAATCTTGGACAATGGTAGAGTTTCTTCAGAATTGAATGCTCTACAAAAGTGTCTATTGCGGTGTAACCCTAACTCCCACCAGCGAGGTAGTACGGGTCACTAACCCCAATTTGTCCATGAAATTCTCGCTTTTTACCCCTATATCATAAACAACAAGAGGTACAGAAAAAGTGAATATGACAAACTTGTAGCAAATTCAATTTCCTCCAAAAAGTTCTTGAACACCAAACCGGTAACGTCGATATTTCTTGAGATATTGGGCTTTGAAGTTGAGGTAGTGTGGAATTGTCATGGATTATTGAGCTAAATTGTAGAAACACTACCTCAACTTCAAAACCCAATATCTCAAGAAATATTGATGTTAGCGATTTGGTGTTCAAGAACTTTTTGGAGGAAATTGAATTTGCTACAAGTTTGTCATATTCACTTTACCTGTACCTCTTGTTGTTTATGAGATAGGGGTAAAAAGCGAGAATTTAATGGACAAATTGGGGTTAGTGACCCGTACTACCTCGCTGGTGGGAGTTAGGGTTACACCGCAATGGACACTTTTGTAGAGCATTCAATTCTGAAGAAACTCTACCATTGTCCAAGATTGTGCCATAAAATGCCTCTGAGTTGTAGAGATTTGAAGAAAAATAATCAAAGTTCACCTGTATTTTATATGGGAAATCTTTATGCGTCTTGGTCTAGTACTAAATATTATTTTTAAGGGCTCCAATTTTCAGGGAATGTTTGCTTAGGTATTAGCCACAAAATTTCGAGGTGGGACTGAAAAAAAAAAAATTGTCGCGAAAAAAAAGCACCCTAATATATATATTAATATATATATTAATTTATTTTTTATTTTATATTTATTTGAAGTAATATTATTTTTGTTCTTTTTTTCTTGGAATTCCTGTTAATTTTATTGTTACCTTTAAGTTGTTTTGAAATATACCATTTTTTAACTGACTACGGCTTTGTCCTGGCACCTTTTTTCAGTTAAGCCGCTTAAGTGGCCTTAACATTGGTCCTTCGAGCCGGATACGTAGTTCAGAAAAAATTGATGTACCCAAATAGCTTAAAGCACAAAACGCTCTTCACGAGCAATTAGATAAAGCAGTAATAAATTACAGGAAAACATCGAAAAATAAGCGTACAGAAAATTACGTTAAAACACACATTGATTTGCTTCATTCAATTTGGAAGCAATTCCTCACAAATCATTCCCATATCTATGAGCTGGAGGCTGGTGTTGCCGATGAATACATCAACGGCACACTTTACGAACAAGCAGAAGCTCTATACATCGAAAACGTTTCAGAACTTAAAGATAAACTCAAAAATCCTGAAATGGAAGAATCAAATGTTCTAGACAGAACACATCAGCAAAGGTCTGATTTAAAATTAGCAAAAATCTCTATACATAAATTCAATGGAAGCTATAGAAACTGGAGGTCATTTCACGACCTCTATCAGTCACGAAGATCAACAATGCGAAAAAATATAGCAAGATACACATAAACGCCGTAAAAATGGACAGTATGAAGTCCCATTGCCATTCAAAAATCCTGATGGTCCACAGCTTGGACCATCACGTCATATAGCCCTAAAACAATTTTTACGACTGGAACAAAAATTGGCTCATAATACGGAAGTCCAGACAATGTACAAAAAATATATTCAAGAATATATAGAGCTTGGGCATGCCAAAGAAATTCCACCAAAACAGGGCAGAGCTGAAACGCACCACTACTATCTTCCCCATCAAGCCGTATTCAAGGAGAGCTCTACCACGAAACTTCGTGTTGTATTTAACGCATCCTCAAAGACCGCAAATACAAAATCGTTGAACGAACAATTGTTAGTTGATCTGACAATTCAGGCAACACTTTGGGCAAATCTGCTTAAATGGAGAAAATATAAATATGCAATGACAGCAGATATCGAGAAAATGTACAGAATGATCCATATAACTGGAGAACATCAACAGTACCAGCGGATAATCTGGCGAAATGATCCAAATGAGAGGTAAGGGATTATGCACTCATAACTGTCACATTTGGTACTGTTCCTGCTCCATTTCTCGCCATACGCACATTACATCAATTGGCTTATGACGAACAAGACAATTTTCCAGTTGCAGCGAATAGTTTGCTCAATGACTTTTATGTCGACGACCTGCTCACAGGAGCTGATACAATTGAACAAGGTATACAAAAGCAAACAGAATTAATCACTGTATTAAAAAAAATGGCTTTAATACCCGAAATGGACTACAAACAATTCGGAACTGTTAAAAAACATACCCATGGAACACAGGGAATTAAAAGGCACGCTAGAATTATCTGAAGATAATTCTATAAAAACTTTAGGTTTAGGCGGCTCCACATACCATGGCCTCAAGTATGGGCGGGAAAACATTCTTTCCGATTTAAGACCAAATCGGGAACTATCAGATTCGCTAAAACCCTTGACGGACGAATCAAAATTAAGAACCAGAACAGGAAAGGTAATTTTGTGCGGTGGCGGGAGGATGTTCGGCCTACAGACAGAAACCTCCTTTAAAAATATTCAAACTTCAAATTCAAATATGAATTTCACACAGCTGATCGTAAAATCAGCTGTTCAATAAGCGCCATGTGCCATGGAGGCAAAAGTCCTTCAACTTATTTTAATTATTGGGTTGGCACGAAAGTAATGAGACACTCTAGAAAACTCTACTCATGTTGTTTTTCTAATCAATTGTTTTCGACCATATTCTAGTATGTTATAGAACATTCTAGGTGCTTCAGTCCTAGGGGTATATAAAAGCGCAAGCACGATTAATTCAGTCAATTTGAAGAAAAATGGATGAGCGACCAGTTCGAACTCTATACCGTTACGAGTATTTGTTAGGCCATAGTGCGCGAGCTGCGGCAGACAACATCAACACTGCATTTGGCTCAGATACTACATGTCACGCAACAATGTCTCGTTGGTTCAAACGCTTCGGTACAGGAGACCGAAGCCTCGAAAGTCAGCCTCACTCGGGACGACCACCAGCTTTCGACAATGATGATTTGCGCCGTGAACTGCAACAGAAGCCGGATGCAAGCACTCGTGAATTAGTGACAAAACTCCACTGCAGCCATCACGCTATAGAACATCACCTGCACGAGCTCGGATATAGGAGAGTTTTATCCCGATGGACACCTCATGCCCTCACAGACGCCATTCGTGCTGCTCGGGTCGCCGTCTGCCAATCGCTACTACTTCGACCGCGCCGGAAGGAGTTTTTGGAGGATTTGGTCACAGGGGACGAGTCGTGGGTTCTCTACGAAAATAATACGCGCCGTGCCTTTTGGCTGCCACGAAAGGAAGACCCACCAACTCAACCAAAGCAATATCAAAACCGCGGCGAAAAAGTTCTATGTTTTATGAATTATTACATAATGAAACAGTTAATGCTAACACATATGCGGCGCAGCTCGATAAACTAGCCACAGCTATCAAAGAAAAAAGACGAAGAAGAGCCAATGTCATTGCATCCACCACCCGCCAACAACTGCAGGGCTTAGGCTGGGAGACGGTACCTCATCCACCATATTCCCCAGACATTGCCCCTTCAGACTATCATGTATTCAGAGCCATGAAAAATGATTTGCGTGATAAACGCTTTAACACTTTTAACGAAGTTGAAATCTACGTAGCCACCTTCTTCAACTCACAGCCCGCTGTGTTCTGGGCAACAGGCATCCAGTCCTTGCCTATACGTTGGCAAGAAGTCATAGATGCTCACGGTGAGTATTTGATTGACTAAATGTATAGTAAAATAAAAATGTTAGAATTTAAAATGTAAAAACAAACTGTCTCATTTCTTTCGTGCCAACCCGATAGTACCGCTGTAAGTACACCTCACTTCACAGCTTCTCTCAACGTGACTCGGGCTGTAGCCCATTATATAAGCAGCTCGACCAGTCGATCGGGCAGCAATCGCAAGATTGAACTTCTAGGGTATTGACCTAGAAGTAAAAGGGAATTGACCTTACAATCTGACCAGGAAACTCCTCTTCCAAGCGTATTGAGCTTAAGTCCCATTCCTCATATAGTTAACGTGTTGGGTTAACTATTCCTATATAGCGTGCTGAGCTATTTCCTCATAGTCAATATATTGTGTTGACTTTTCCTATATAGCGTGTTGAGCTATTCCCTCATATAGTTAACGTACTGAGTTAACTACTCCAATATAGCGTACTCAGCTATTTCCTCATAGTCAACGTATTGAGTTGACTATTCCTACGTAGCGTGCTGAGCTATTTCCTCATAGTCTACGTATTGAGTTGACTATTGCTATATAGCGTGCTGAGCTATTCCTCATAGTTAACGTATTGAGTTAACTATTCCCGTATAGCGTACTGAGCTATTTCCTCATATAGTTAACGTATTGAGTTAACTATTCCTATATAGCGTTCTGAGCTATTCCTCATAGTCAACGTATTGAGTTGACTATTCGTATATAGCGTGCTGAGCTATTTCCTCATTGACGTATTGAGTTAACTATATCTGTAGCGTATTGAGCTATTCTCTCTCAAGTTAACGTATTGAGTTAACTAAAAAATCTCTCCAACTAGTGTAGTGAGCTAGCCAAATTCTCAGACCGCAGACACTTAACGACGTCAACCCAACCTGGAATAACGATATCAGGACTAACTACCTAACTCTCTTTGCAGACGCACTGCCAGCGAATCTTATAAAGAAGAATATATCTAATTAATTTTTTTTGTATTTTATATTTATTTGAAGTAATATTATTTTTGTTATTTTTTTCTTTGAATTCCTATTAATTTTAAGTTGTTTTGAAATATACCATTTTTAAACTGACTACGACTTTGTCCTGGCACCTTTTTTCAGTTAAGCCGCTTAAGTTGCCTTAATACACTACGTGATTTTTTTACAGGTATTGACTGTACAAATATTAAAAAATATATAACAGGACAGATATGTATTTCCTTCCTTATTCGTCAAGAAAGTGAATTCTATGATTTGGTGTATCTATTGACATATAAAAGTAAGTTAAAAAAGTTAAATATGTACTCACCTCGCGAACAGTGGATTTGAAATTGAGGCATCATGAAACCTATTGTTTCTACCCAATGTATTTGTTGTGAGTTCATTCTGGGAACCAAAATTCTGATGGAACGTCCCACGACGACCTAGGGTGCTATATACATTGTTTGGCATCGCTTGTGAATTATTTCTCGTAAGAGTATCCAGTTTATAACCTCCATTCTGGTAGTGGTTTGAATTTTGCTTCAATCTACCTAACGTTAGAGTTCCTGCTAGTGTCCCCGTATTTCCCACAGCCAGAGGATTTGCATTATTATTTCTATTTATCTCAAGCGTCCTATTAAACGTATTTTGCCTATTACTGTTGTTAACATTATTGTTAATATTATTGTTGTTGTTATTTCGACGCAGTGTAGTTGTTGTTACTGTAGTTGCTTCAGAGTGGGACGGGCTTACATGGCCATTTTCCTTGTGGGTGATGTAGCTCACATTATCTAGACTAAAAGCATGATTTTTTGAACTGAAATCAAGTTGAAGGTCATCGTCACCGTCTGGTGGAACTGCCATTGCTAACACTTGCGTTTCATATTCCTTGAGATTTGTCACTGCATCACCGTTTTGTGAACCTACAATGACTGGATCGTACCGTGTTGGACTGGAAGGGGCCGAGTATTGTCGCATACGTTGCTTAAAATTCTTGTACCTTCAAAAGAAAAAAAAAGTAATAATAAGTGGAATTCAAAATAGTCAATTGAAATCAGAAGCAGCTATGTAATTACTTGGACCATGAGATACAAATATAGGCAATCCCGATTGTGCCCAAAACGACGATTATTACGGATATGGCAATCAAAGCATACGGGAAGACATCATCATTTAAAGCTACAGCAGCTTTTACCTTAATGTTGAAAAGTAACTGGTTTGGTTTATATTATTTACAAAAAACCTGGTAATGATTTACCTTCTGAATTCCATGTTTTGCTTCAACTGGTCCAAATATTCCCTGAGCGGTTGCTCTTGCAATGCCAGAAGCGGCAAAATTAATTTCCGATTGTGCTGTAGGTTCAAGGAAAGTGTTCCTGATTAAGTTTGAATTTCGCGAAAGGATCATTTCATTTTTCGGGTCAATAACATAAAACCACACATCCGTCGCTGATGGGTTCTCAACAATTGAACCATTATCGTTAAGGTATTTTCTACTGCTAAATCGTTCGATGCCGGTTATTAGCCCATTTGACTTTTCAGACAGAAGATCTTCAAGTTCCGCATTGCGATTGCGAATTTCTGAAGGTGCCGAGTCCGAAAACACAAGGGTTAGACGGTTAGAATCTGTAATAAAATTAACAACGACTCGAGCTCTTGTTCTTCTGGAACCTTCTTCTTGGCCATCGTTATCACAAGCTTCGACGAAAAATATTAAAGGAAATTCCTTTACTTCTCGAAGAATTCTTTGTGTTTTTAAAATACCAGTGTCTTCAGATATTGAAAAGTATGCTGTGGGCTAAAATTAAATTGTTAATACTTTGCAAATTAATAAAGTCAACATATTTACCATTTTTTCAGTACCAATTGAATTGTCTTCCCTATCAAAGATTCTGTACTTGATAGTGCCGTATTTTCCGGAGTCTTTGTCCGTAGCTTTGATTTGCAGAACAGTCGTATCGATTTCTGCTTCAGGACTAACTATCGCATAAAATGTATTCTTTTTTCCCTTCATTTGGGTAAATATAAATTCTGGGGCATTGTCGTTTTCATCTTGAACAATGATTTTAACTTTGGCTATGCTCTTTTTGGGATTAACGAAATATTTGTAGGATATGAGTTTAATCTCGAGCTCGTGAGATGTGTTGTTTTCAAAGTCTAAGTGCTTAATTAAGTTTATACTGCAGGCATGATCTTCTAGAGATACTGAAAATATATCAAGATCATTTCCTTTAACTATTTCACACTTGAATCCCGCGTTATTTTGAGCTGCCTTCTTGGAGTTTATAATCTGAATAAGTTTAATAGTTGCATTAAGACCCGCTGTCTCAGGTACCCCTGTGCTATAGCTATCATCGCTAAATGCAAGTCCCAATGTTTCAGTGCTTGTTATTACAACCCCATCAATTTTAGCTTCCTTTGTTGCTTCATTTAGATCAGTAAATAAATGTCTTACGAAAACGGGCAGTGTAGCAACAGAGCTTAATTGAGGTTCGCCCATGTCATAGGCCCTCACATCAATTTGATATTCAGTATCATCTTCTTTATGGAGTTCATCGCGAATTCGAATAGTTCCAGTATCTGGATCGACTTGGAAATATTTCAAAGCTTTACCTCTGCCAACCATCTCGTAACGTACAACATTTCCTGGAGACGAACCATCTCCATCGATCGCTGGCATTGCGCCGATTGTAGTTCCAATTGGCTGATCATCGTTGACCGTGACCGTCTCTGGCACTGAGACGAATACAGGAGGAATATCATTGCGATCATCCACATCTACATTTATTTTTATGAAGTCGCCTGGTTTGTCGCCGTTATTTTCGACTGTCCCAATTATAAGTTCGTGTTGCTTCTCTTTTTCGTAGTCCAACCCTCTTATCGTTTTTACTTGACCAGTTATTGCGTCGACTTTGAAGAGATCACCAGGCCCGCGCTTAAGCACGTATGTTATCTTAAGAATATATCAAGGTTTTAAATTTGCTTTAAATAGATAGCAATATGAAAAATACTTCTTTTATAGTGTCGGGATCGACAGCTTCTACAGTAGCAACCAAAAGATCTGGCACATTTTCGGGTACTCTTACATCAATCTTTGAGTCAATAAATGTCGGAACTTCATCCTGATGTGGAAGAAATTATTTAAGTATGGCAGAATGCAAATATTTGTTTTTTGCCGCTGTTGAGAACATACATTGCATAAAATACAGTAAAATACAATTCAGTTATGTGCTCCTAACAGAATTCTTAATATTATAAGATGTATACAGACGTTGTTTAAATTTTTGAAAGAAATCAAAATGTAATAGAACTTACCGGAAGGTCATTTACCAAAACAGTAACACTTGCAGTTCCTAATCTTGCATCTGGAGCCCCATCCTTTGCTGTTACGACAAACTTGTACTCAGTTTGTTTTTCATAATCTAATTTAGCTTTAGTAAGGATTTCACCTGAGCTCAGATTAATCGCAAAAGGTATATCGATTGGAATTGAGTAGGTTACTTGAGCGTTTATGCCTTCATCTGCATCAGTGGCATGCACCATGCCCACAAATTCACCTACTTTACCCTCATCGACTTTGAAGATGTATGGTAGCGTAGAGTCATCGAACTCAGGATTTTTGTCATTGATATCGGTGACTTTGATGTTTACTGTAGCGCTGCTAGCTAAACCGCCATTGTCTTCGGCTTTTATAATTAGTTGGTATCTGGTTAAACTCTCACGATCTAACTTTCGGATTACACTAATGACACCATTTTCTTGCCCAACTGCGAACTGTCTTAAATCGTTTCCTGAAACAATTGCATAGTTTACCGGATCGTTTTCAGGATCTTCTGCCTTCACTACATTAACTGTTGAATTGATTTCGGCGCCCTCACTCACGTGTACCTCGTACACGGGTTTGATAAACCTTGGAGGTTTGGTGTTCGGTCCAGGAGTAATCGACACCTCCACAATAGCCTGTGAATATAACCCACCGATATCAGAGGCTTGAACAGTAATACTATATTGCTCTCCGGCTAATAGGCGACCTCTTGTTTCTATTTCACCTGTCTTTTCGTCAATAGAAAATTTGTTGCCACCATTGTTAGAGACGTGGTAAATTGTGTATATCACCACAGCATTCTCGCCATCGTCGTTGTCAGTGGCTGTAACTTTCGTAACTATTCGTCTACTATCTCCAGCGGTTATTGAAATGGGCGGGACCATCGGTAACTTCGGGGCATTATCGTTAACGTCTTTAAGAATCACAGTCAGGCTTATAGGAGCGCTCGCTGCATTTGTATTCGATTCTCTAGCAACGATCTGGAACATAAATTTTCCTGGGTTAGGTGGGTCCCTATCGAGGCCCTCCTCGTTCACCATCAAAACCCCATCTCTTGATACGCTGAAGGAAGGGGTAGTCAGCTCATATATGTAGACAGGTTGAGGATCGTCGTCGCTAATATCGGCATCAGTAGTTCTAAAAACAATGGAGTTTCCCTTAGCATCTATGACTTTCGTTCCTACTGGAGAGTTTTCCTCCACGATGCCCTCTGACGCGGAAGCCGATATAACTGGTGGGTTAGCGTCGACGGGTTTCACAATAATAGCTAGTTTGGCAGTCGTAAATCGCTTTGATTCTGAGACTTCCTCAGCCTTAACGATGATATCGTATCTCTTTGCCGTCGATGTATCTACAGCTTTTATCTGCTTTAATATACCCGTTTGTTCATCGATCTCGAAGTAATCCCTATAATTGCTGGGTATTCCGCTGAGGAATGTGTATCTGATCGGAGAACTTATCGTGTCTAAATCGACAGCCTGGATGCGCTCAGGGGAAA
Source organism: Dysmachus trigonus (assembly GCA_949715965.1). Classification (NCBI taxonomy): domain Eukaryota; kingdom Metazoa; phylum Arthropoda; class Insecta; order Diptera; family Asilidae; genus Dysmachus; species Dysmachus trigonus. Next base: position 53,688,668 of record OX454320.1, read on the forward strand.
CAGTCAAAACACCTTGAAGGGAGCCCGCTGGTACTGATGCACTGTACTCAGGATTGATGCAGGCCCCGTCTAGAAGAACACAGCCCCGATAGATGAATGATGGATCTAGATCGTCAGAGTCTGCAATATTTACTATCAGTGTTGTGGTTGATGATAGACGCTCAGATGCATTTCGTGCCCGATCCTGGAAAGAAAAGAGAATTGCAAAAGGACAATGTTTTTTTACCGGATTGTGCGCCGCGAAATGCCGAAATTAATTTCTCTATTTGAAGAATAAAGAAAAATATGGGTGCCTCACCCAAATAAATGCAACCCTCTATGGGAACTCTCGTCGTTATAGCAACAACTAGATGTCGCACGCCATACAAGAGCTGAGTATAACATTTTTAAATGGCCGGTACATTCCGGAATTGAACACACATGTATCCCATTGCCCGAAGAACAAATTTTGCTGTAAGAGTACTCTTTGATACATTGGCCGTGGTCCTCAACATGGCAGAATCGAGAAAATATGAGTAATTCTCCTTTCTAGCAATATTCGGGTCATGAGTGTACCGCTTAGCAGCTGCGCTGAGCAAGGGATTATGATGTTGAACTCTGCGTAGGGGTGAAGCGCGAAGAGGATATAGTTGTATTTTTTCTAGGAAGTCCCTGAGCTACATAGTCTCCTCAATCAATGAATTTTTCAAGGGAAAAACCCCACATTGAAATATAATAAAGTCTGCTTATTCTCCCGTTGCGCCCTATCGCTATGTGTGATTTTCTTATTTCATTATTTCAATTTAATCTTTTGCCTTCAAAGCGATTACGGGGTGCTACTAAAGGGTATAGCCGCATAAGCATGCTGAATTTGCCCCGCGGCGTTTACTATCAACACTTTGGGGATCATATTGATATCAAATAAAAATAATTCAGCCCAAATTTCAGCTCTAAATGTCGAACAGTTTTCGAATTATTTAAACAAAACCCTCTTTTTCTTTTTTTTTTTTCCAATAGTAAAAAAAAATTTAACAAATGGGGACTTTTTCTTGAAAACTTGGGAAAATAATTATATATAATTATTTTATTATTCCCAAATTTAAAGCTCATTAAAAAAAACAAAAAACTTTTTTTAATTGTGTTTTCGACAACATGCAATCACCAAATTTTAACAGCAAATACATATCTCTTATAGTCCTTCATACTCAAGAATTTTTTCCGTTCTTTCGATTTGGTTGAACATTGTGGAAAAAATTTAAAACCATTTCTTTATAAATAATTTCCAATCTGTGGACCTAATTTCTCGTTTTCCATAAAAAAAATACCGAAGAAAACATAATAAATATCTAATCCTGTATCCGCCGGTAACTACATTTAAACGCAGTTTTAACGACAACTGCCATCTATCAGGAGTTGAAAGAAAAATTTTTATCTAAAAATTCTGAATTTAACCTCAGCAAAAGAAAGAAAGCAAAAAATATCGTGATTATACGAATATCTGAAATATTGTTCAGATTTATTGTGTTAATCCCTATATGATATAAAAAAGAAAAATCGTTTGTTTTTTGTTTTGTTGTTGCTTAATCGCGCCTGAACGCTTCATCGATATTTTTAATTTTTTTTCCGACAATAGCACATATTTCAACTTAAAATATGGGCTAATTTCTTTTCGGATAATACAGGGTGTTCAGAGGTGGGTGGTCAATACTGAAAGGGGTGAAAGGTCAGACCGAGACAAGCAAAAAATCGTATGGGTGGGGGGGGGGCATCTCGCACCGTTTGGCAGTTACAGGGTGATTCGTAAATCAGGATTTTGCCTTATATGGGAACCGCTCTTGTATTTTTATCTTTTTTTCTACGCATCGCAGCGGCCCCAAACTGATTTCAAAAAATCACTATTTGGAAGCCATTTCCAAAAAAGTTTACACCACCCCCCTATCCCCAACCCCTTGGCCACAATCCCCCCTGGAAGTTGAAAAAAATAACTTTTATTTCACGATTTTTCTCCTTTCGCCCCACTTTTCTCCGAAATTCATGTTATTAACATACCTACTTTTTATTTTTTTTAAGTTGCCTATCTAATTACCTTACCAAAAAGGTGCAACATGCCCAGGTAGAAAAGGGTTGCAAAAGTCCTGAAATTAAAACATCCTCACAGGTACCTAATTACTTTATTGCACTATAATGGAAAAAGTCGTTAAGTAAACAATTTTTATGATTCAAGTTCGGAAATGTTTGTTTAGGAAACAGAGGTAGTACATTTTTATCATTTCAGCAAAACAGTAATAAAATAATAAATGTAATCTCGTTAAATAGCGTTATAAGTTTATTATATCCAGCATTGACTCTTATGTATCCTGACGCTCCGTTTCTAATACCTCCTATGAATTATGGTATAAAAATGGGTAAGTTTGAAAGGACATTGACCACAGTTGAAGAAGCAATCGATAAAACCGGGTGTTTAATAGAAAAAATTAAGATAAAATGGCAGAATTCAGTGTTGACGAGTATGCCGATATAATTTACGTGTACGGTTTAGTAGAAGGAAGTGATAGTAAGGCCGTACGAGAATACCAAAGGAGATTCCCGAATCGGCATGTACCCAAAAGAAAGGTATTTTCAAGGACTTTCAGAAGGTTAAAAGAAACCGGAAGTGTAACCACCCCCAGAGCAGAAACGCGAGCAGGAAAATCGGCCGATTCAGCGGACCCTGACCAACAAATCCTCAACATCGTCAGGAACAGCCCTGTAATAAGCATCAGGCAGGTCGCACGAAGGTCAGGATTGTCTTCAGGGAGAGTTTGGACCGTTGTGAACCGAGAGGGACTACATCCATACCACCATATCCCGGTCCAAGCACTACAGGAAGGAGATTCCGAAAGACGATTGCAATTTGCACTTGGCTGTTCGAGTCTGACATAAAAAACAGAAGGTTTCTAGACCGAATTCTGTGGACGGATGAATCGCAATTCACCCGGGATGGCATCACAAACTTCCACAACCTCCACACCTGGTCAGATGTGAACCCACATAGGACAAGGTGTCGGTCCTTCCAGCAAAGATTTAGTGTCAATGTCTGGGCTGGCATCATCGGCATCCAGTTGATAGGACCCTTCATCTTGCCCCAAGTGCTAAATAGTCAGCTATACTCGGACTTTTTGGAGAATACCCTTCCGGATCTGTTGAAGGACATCCCCCTGGCCACCAGAAGCGCAATTTATTTACAGCTCGACGTAGCACCTGCGCATACTGGGAACATTGTTAGGGCAAGGTTGAATGAACATTACTCAGAGCGCTGGATTGGACGAGGTGGACCGATTCTTTGGCCTGCTAGGTCACCGGACCTTACCCCACTGGACTTTTTCTTATGGGGAATGATGAAAGATGAAGTTTACTCAAGACCAATCAACACCAGGGAAGAATTAGTTACCAGGATTGGGACTGCAGCCACGAAAATACGGGAGAGACTGGCTACCATAGACCTCAAACGTGAAATAAAACGAAGGCTACTTGCATGAATCGAAACTAGCGGAGAACATTTTGAACAGCTTTTAAAGGACATACGTTTTAATTGTAATTAGTTTTTAAGCGAACAAAATGTATTTTTTAGTAAACTTAAGTATAATTTCCTAAAAATTCGAATTATCATGATATTCTGTAAAAGGATTTTTGTAAATAAATTTTCGTATCCTTTTCCTACCTGGGCATGTTGCACCTTTTTGGTAAGGTAATTAGATAGGCAACTTAAAAAAAATAAAAAGTAGGTATGTTAATAACATGAATTTCGGAGAAAAGTGGGGCGAAAGGAGAAAAATCGTGAAATAAAAGTTAATTTTTTCAACTTCCAGGGGGGATTGTGGCCAAGGGGTTGGGGATAGGGGGGTGGTGTAAACTTTTTTGGAAAGGGCTTCCAAATAGTGATTTTTTGAAATCAGTTTGGGGCCACTGCGATGCGTAGAAAAAAAGATAAAAATACAAGAGCGGTTCCCATATAAGGCAAAATCCTGATTTACGAATCACCCTGTAACTGCCAAACGGTGCGAGATGCCCCCCCCCCCACCCATACGATTTTTTGCTTGTCTCGGTCTGACCTTTCACCCCTTTCAGTATTGACCACCCACCTCTGAACACCCTGTATATAGGGTTCCAAAATGCCGAATTCAAGATGGCGGTTAAAAATCTTAAATTTGAAGCGATTTTCATGAAAATTGGTACTTAAGGGTTTTGCGGGATGCTGACTTCAAATCCGCTGTCCAAATTTAGAAATTCAAGATGGCGGAGCCAATATGGCTACTTTTCTACTTCAATGGATTTTAATGCAAATTAGTACACTGATTGTTTTGAGGTCACTGATTTGAATATTATAAAAATTTCCAAATCCAAGATGACCGACCCAAAATGGCGACTAAAATATCTTGATTACAACGGATTTTAATGAAAATTAGTATAATGATTAATCTGAGGCAACTAATTTAGAATATTATCCAATGCAAAGATGACGACCAAAATTTCTCAATTTCAACGGATTTTAGTGGAAATTAGAACTATAATTATTCTGTCCACTAATTTTGAATATTATGAAAATTTCCAAATCCAAGATGGTGGATCCAACATGGCGAACAAAATGTCTCTATTTCGATGGATTTTAATGAAAATTGGTACAATGATTATTCTGAGGCCATTCATTGCGAATATTAGAAAAATTTCCAAATCAAAGATGGCGGACCCGCTATGTTGATCAAAATTTCTCGACTTCAACGGCTTTTAATGAAAATTAGTACGATTTTTTTGGGGCCACGAATTTTGATTATTATCAAAGTTTTTAGATCGAAGATGGCGGACCCAATATGGCGGACGAAAATTTCTCGATTTAACGGATTTTAATTGAAATTAGTACTGTAATTATTCTGAGGCTAATAATTTTAAATAATTAAGTATCAAAATTTGCAAATCCAAGGCGGCGGATCCAACATGGCGACCAAAATGTCTCGATTTCAACGGTTTTTAATGAATATTAGTACAATGATTATTTTAAGGCTACTAATTTTGAATATTATTAAGATTTGGATATTCAAGATGGGGGATCCATAAAGAAGTTTTCGGGTTGAAACAATTTCTAGGATATAACAAACTAGAACATTTGAGAAGTTTTTAATTAGTATGTAATTACCCAACGCCGGGTGAAACCGCTAAACCAGCTAGTAACATTTTTGTCAATGCTGGCTAAACTAAATATCGGAATTTCTTGAAACTTAAATTTTTAAATTAATATCTTGCCCCACATTTTATTTCTTTTCTGCCACAAAACTAAACTTTTTCGAAATTTTAATAATTTTATATATGTATATCTACAGATCCCGCCCTTTATAACTATAATTTTTATTAACTTTTCAAAAAACAAGCAGGGTTGCCATATGAGGGGGATGCGATTTTGTGTACAACAATAGAAAAATATTGTTAAGACTAGTCACAACTATATTTTCAGCAATGTATTCTTTAGTTAATTCAAGGTAAATATATATCAATTAGTTAATTAGAATTCAAGTTATAAAAGCAAGTGTATGAAGTGAGTAAGTTAGTTAATTCAGGGTTGATACCGTCTTACAGCCTTTATGGTTCTGCCATATCGGGTCACATATGATGGTTGATGCAGTGCTACTCTCAGACTGAGTGGTTGTCGGTACCGTGTAGTGGGATTAGAGTTGGCTAGTGATGAGTTACTATCTGCAACTTCACTTCTTTCTTAAAGCATATTATATTTTTTAATGGCAGAGTAAACTGACTTCTTCTTTTCTTTTCCCTATGCGAACACATACTCTATTTGAGGTTAGAGTCGGTGATCAGCCATTACCTACCTCATCATTTGAATTAGGTCTATTTCTATTTAATATAAATTAACTAATTGTTCTTTTATCTGGGTATATATTATAATAGTTGATATTTAGTTCTTTTATCTTGGAGAGAATTAAGCACATGCTCATTTTAGAATGAGGAGAGCGTGCATCAGCCAATCATAAAGCAGGGAATTTCTCCATCGTTTTTTTCTCGAAAAAGCGCTAAATATCAAATTTTCCCTTCAATATTAGTTTCTTTCTTTTCTACATTGCCTGAATTTATTTTAGAGAACACCACACACGATTTTGTCCAACCACCCACTTTAGAGATATTAGCGCATACCTTTCTTAGCGCATTTGGATTATGAGGAACATTTGTGGGTTTCATTTTTGAATCTTTTTCGCCTTTTCAAGTGCCTTTGAACACTTGATGCGCATAACAGATATGTCCCTCAGCATCCCTCCGCATCAACGTAAGCCTGACCTATTTATTTGAATTTATTTTCGATTTATATAATCGATAAAGTTTTCTTTTTCTCACTCGAGGGAATTGTATGCTTCATTCTTCCTTACAGTATTTCAAGCGGAATGGCAGGCTAGACTGACTTCTACTTTTACTTAGAATATGCGTTACGTTCATTTACTCTATTGAAAGTCAGGGTTTCGTGAATGTGTGAGGAGAGGATAGAAGCACTCTCTTTCTTATTCTTACTTTTATAGAGTTAGTTTGACTTTGACGGTTTCATCCTATTGGAATTGGCGATTCTGTATGTTTGCTTTGCTGCAAAATACATTACTTAGCGAATTATGAGTTGTGTTATAATTTTAATTTAAAATATTTTTATATTTATTTTTTATTCAATTTTTTATTCCTGTGGGTATATACCGGGGGTAATAAAATAAAATACGAGATGTTGGTAATGATTCAAAATACAATTTATTTCGGACTGCGACTAAACGAGGAACGAGGCGGCAACGCAACTCTGCGGTGGTCGTAAAACAAAAGCGGCTGATACTTAGCCGGACACCGATTAATACCAAATTCTATTCTATTGTTATAGTGCAATGGAACTTGAAAACTTCAAGCTACTTCACGGTGTAATGCTCTTTCCCATTTTTGCGGAAATGGTAATTGAAGCAATTAAAATTTATTTATTATATAATTTAAACAAGCGGTTGCCACATGACTCCCCCTCAATAAAAGTTGAATTCATAATTCACAAAAAGGAAGAGAAAAAAAAATATTGAACTCTATTTCATTATAGTAAATTAGAATATTTGAATGGAAACTGTAAAAATTTTATCTACTTACAATTTGAATGCAACTTTTGGCTGAGTTTTCGACCTTGAATTTTTTCTTCTGCGAAAACATCTGGTTGGAGTATGAAGGCGGGTTTTAATCTATTAATATTAATAATTTCAACTTTTTCATTTATTAAAATTTTGAAAATATTTTCGCTTTTAGAAATGATTTTATACGGACCGGTATATGGAGGGTTTAGACTTCCTCTATAAATTGGATGTTTTACAAATACGTGTGAACAAGTGCGAAATTCCTGCGGTACGAAAATCTTATTTTGTGTTCTTTTTTTATTTGGATTGGGCTTGATTTTACTAATAGTTTCCTGAATTTCTTTAGCTAAAGCTGAAGTTAGTTTTAGGTCCATAGAAATTTCTGCGGCGACTAATTCTCCTGGAAGTCGAAGGGGTTGGCCATATAACAAATGAGCGGGCGATAGCTCCAGCTCATCGATTAAGGCAGAGCGGATACCTAAAAGGATCCAGGGCAAATTTTTGCACCATTCCTTGGGATTTTGTAATGCTCGAAAGACTGCCTTTAGTTGTCTATGAAACCGTTCTACTGAACCATTTGATTGGTTGGTTTAAGTTGTGGTTCTTATGCGATTGTTACCCAAAATCGTGGAGAGTTCTTTAAACAGTAATGATTCAAATTGTGTTCCTTAGTCTGTGGTAATAGTCCTAGGTACACCATAACGCGAGATCCAGTTTTGTATGAAAGCTTTGCATACAGTATCTGCTTGAATATTTTTCAGGCCAGCGTGAAAATCTGTCTTTTATGGTTAGAAGATACGTGTATCCTTGCGAGGGTGGGAGAGGTCCCACCAAATCGAGGTGAATGTGCTCAAATCTTCTGTTTGGGCTGCGGTATGTCGATGCACTTTTGCTTTCTGACAAGCGATGCACGTTTTGGACCAAAGATTAACTTCTTTATTTATTGAGGGCCTGAAATATTTAGCAGTAATAAGCTTTCGAGTTGATCTAATGCCAGGATGTGATAATCCATGTATAGAATCAAATATTAGACGTCGCAAAGATATTGGAATGTATGGTCTTTGTGTTCCAGTGGAAACTTCACACCACACATTTATATCTTCTATTGGAATTAGAATTTTCTTATGGGTGTACGAATGTCGTTTCTTGCACTCAATTAGCTTCCTTAATTCGCAGTCTTCTTGCTGTTCCCTAGCCAAGGTTGAAAAATCTAAGCTCGAGCCATGACCACGTGAGCTCTAGATAGTGCATCTGATACGATATTGTTTATTCCTTTAACATATCGAATGTCATTTGTAAATTGCGAAATGAAAGATAAGGCGAGGAGATTTTTCTGTTTTTGAGTTAATGGCGTGTATTAAGGGTTTGTGATCAGTATAAACAGTGAAATATTTTCCCTCTATGATATATCTGAAATGTTTTATTGAAAGGAAAATGGCTAGGAGTTCACGATCAAAGGTAGAGTACTTTTTTTCGTTGGGTTGTAGCCTCTTTGAATAAAAGCTTAGAGGCTCCCAACACTTTTCTGTAAGTTGTTGCAGGACTGCACCTATTCCGTCGCCAGATGCATCTACCCAGATACTGAGTTTTGCGGAAGGATTAGGGTGAGAAAGCAATGTGCTGTTTTCTAAGCAAGTTTTAAGATTTCTGAATGAGGCTTCGTGAATTTCCTCACATTTCAAAACGGAGTTAATACGTTTCTTTGACCCTATGTGCTTCAATAAATCATATAAAGGGGAGGCTAATTGCGCGATGTTTGGCAAGAAACGATGATAAAAATTTATTATACCTAGGAGACGCTGGAGCTTTTTGTATGTGTTTGGGGAAGGATATTCTTTTATGGCGTTTACTCGACTTAAAGACGGTAAGATCCCTTTTTCACTAATGCGATGGCCCAAAAAATCTATTTCAGCTACACCAAAGATACATTTTGCCGGATTAACGCTTATATTGTACTTTTGTAGCCTTTTAAATAAAGTGTGTAAATGTTTTTTGTGTTCGCTTGCTGATTCGCTACCGATTAAAATATCGTCGACATATACAAAAACGAAATCGAGACCTGCTACAACTTAATTAATAAATCGTTGCAATGTTTGTGCACCATTTTTTATACCGAAGGGCATTCGCAAGAATACGTACAAACCGAATGGCGTTATTACCGCCGTTTTATGAACGTCTTCTGGAGCTATTGGGAATTGGTGGTAAGCTCTAACGAGATCAACCTTGGAAAATATTTTGCAATTATGTAAGTTGATGTTGAAATCATGTAAGTTGGGAAGAGGGTATTTGTCAAAAACAGTAACTAAATTTAGCTGTCGGTAATCCCCACATGGTCTCCATTCGGAAGAGTTTTTCTTAGCGACCATATGTAAGGGCGAGGCTACCGCTGAGTTAGATGGACCACAGATTCCTAATTTCATCATTATGTCGAATTCTTTCTTGGCTATTGCATATTTTTCGGGATGCAGTCGTCTTGCCTTTGCCGATGGTAAAGCTCCTTCAGTATGAATATGATTCACAACGTCGTGAGATACCTTTGCATTGAAATCGGGAGGTTTTTTAATCTCCGGATATTCGTTGAGTACAGCTCCGAATTCGCCCTCTAACGAAAGAAGTTTGGGGGTGCAAGAATCAAAGAAGCGTGAGAGGCAGTTGATTGAGAGTTCAGTAGTTCTGTCCACAAGTTTTCGCTTACGCAGATCCACTAGTAGATTGAAGCAATGGGACGATTTATTCTTAGGGAAGGTTGAAATATCAGCGGCTGTATCTATTAAGAAATGAACGTTGTTGCTTTTGTCGTAAACAAATAAGCGGCGTGAGGTTGAACCATACTTCGGTGCCGCTTGCGAAGTATATGAAATTAGTTTTTTGTATGTTGAGTCTTTTGTTTATTGCAAGAAGGTAAACATGTTTTAGCTTTGTTACCGAATTTCTTGTGGTACCAACATAAATCACGGTCTTGCCTTGAAGAGGAGCGATGCCTAGATTTGGAGCGATGATTGTAGTCGCTTCTTTGGTTTGCTCGGGAAGGACGCATTTCGATTTTTAATGCGATCAGTTAAAAGCTCGATGGTGTGTTCTAAATTGTTATATGATTTTTGGGGTGAAACCGAGTGTTTTGCGTATTTTTGTGAAATGGCTGCAACTTTCGAAGATGACGTAGAGTCATATATTTTGTCCGCTATGGAGAAAATTTCGTCTTGCTCATGGCTGTCTTCAATGGCTATTATACAAGCTTGGGTTGAAGGTGGCAATTTATTAATCCAAAGCTTTCTTAGGAGCTGAGCATTAATAAGGCTATTATCACCGGCTAGAGCTTCCATTCGCCGAAACAATTCGGAAGGTTTGTAGTCGCCGAGTTCTATTTTATTAAGAAGCGAGTCCAATCTTCGCTCCTCTGAGTCCCTGCTTCTAGACAAAAGGATAAATTTAAGATTTTCATATTTGTTTTGTGTTGGGGGGTTCAATAACACATCTCCTATGATTTCCATAGTTTCTGTGGGCAGAGAAGCCACTAAATGATCATATTTAGTGTTTGAAGCAGTTATTCCTTTAACTCTGAATTGTGTTTCCACTTGAATAAACCAAAGGTCTGGTCTAGCGGTCCAGAAAGGAGGGATTTTTAAAGTGGATAAATATGGAGTAGATATCGCTTCTTGAACTTGAGACTCACTAGCGCTATTAGCAGTTTCACCGAGATTTAGATTAAGAATTGTCGGATTTTCGTTTTTTTTCACTTGTATTTGTAGTTCTTGAATCCGTCATTTTGGAAAAGAATTATTAAATGAGAAAGTCTGTCGAGTTTAATAGCAAATCGGAAATTGGCGGTCGAAGTAATTAGCAATTGAAAGTATTTTCTTATAAATTGGTTTAATCTTTAGATTTAAAATGAGGAAGAATATTGTAAATCGAAATTATTAATTGCACTTTTGTTAGAAATTGAAAAGGCTTAACTAGGTACATACTCACTTATGTTCCTTCAAGATCTTTCCGCAGGAATGTTAACATGCACTTTTAACCTTAAATATCTATGTCTGAATTTTGAAGTAATCTAAAATAAGTGAAATTGTACTTTTCAATAAAATGAAAACACAAAACTATTATTTAAATTATTTCCTGATACGACGGTGGATGGTGAAGATAATTCTTGATGATGAAGATGTTTCTCGATGATGATGAGAAGATATGAGAATCGGCCTGGTCCTGGTGTTCTTCACTGTGGGGTTGAAAATCCGATCAAATTGAATAATTTGATTTGTGTAGTTTCCCAAGAATGGAATATTTCAACCCTTAGTTTTGCAGTTCCGCTATACCTCGATGATGTTTTTTTTTTTTTTTTTTTGGAGTGGGGAAATGCTTTTTGCACCATAGGTGTCCGAAGACACCCGTGTGCCGGACTCCCCAGCCTACCCAGGCCTACCGGCTAAAACCCCACTCCCCTCCCGCAGGACCTCCACCCCGGAACCGTTTGTTGGACATTACTTCAGGGTGGAGTCCTATTTCTTTCTGGCGAAGGATCGCTCTAACGAAAAGAGCGATCCTTCGCCAGAGATCCTCCCCCTGCAGCATAACCTCGACTATATTGTCCGGGGTTATGCTGCCCGCCGCACTCTCCAGCTCCTCCTTCGCCGCTCTCCATCTATCACATTCAAAGAATGTGTGGAGAGCGGAGTCCGACGGGGAGTCGCAGTAAATGCAGCACGGGCTCGGTGTCTTCCCTATACGGTGAAGGAAGGCCCGAAAGTGCCCGTGCCCCGTCAGCATTTGTGTGAGGTAGTAATCCACCTCACCATGCTGACGGGGGATAACCCGAGCTGTCCACCGGCCCCGCGACTCCCCATCCCACCGTGTCTGCCAGGCCGCCATGGTTGCGGTCCTGGCCGCCACTGCGGCCTCCTTTCTCCCTAGGGCGTCTTTCTCCTGGTGGACGAACTGTCGTTCCCTGGCTAGGAGATCAATGGGTATGACCCCCGCGACCACTAAAACCGCTGGTTCTGAGACCGTTCGGTAGGAGCTCGCAATGCGGAGCGCCGCGCGCCGCTGGACTGCCCCCATGCGTTTGCGGTACTTCTCATACCGCATCGCGTCGGCCCAGACTTCCGCACCGTACAGCATAATGGCCTCGGCGGTGCGGAGCAGCAGACGCCTTTTGCAGGGCCTCGGCCCCCCAATGTTGGCTATAAGCCTGCTCAGCGCCGCTGTCACCGCGGCCGCCTTGTCCGCCCGGCTCTTAATTTCGTCCCAGAAGGTGAGCCTACAATCTAGGCTCACCCCCAGGTACTTCACTGCCGGCTTCGTCTGGACCGTCATGTCTCCTACCTGCATTCCTATCAGTAGCGGAATGCGCTTCTTTGTCAGAAGGACGATCTCGGTCTTGGTCAGGGCCAGCTCCAACCCGTGATCGCTCAGCCAAGGACCCACCCGACGCATCACCTAGTTGAGCCTCATTTGCGTTGCCTCGACATTTCTGGCGGTGATGACCGCCGCAATGTCGTCAGCATAGCCAACCAGGAAAGACCCTTCCGGCATCTCCATACGAAGGATCCCGTCATATGTATAATTCCATATGTCGGGCCCCAGTATAGATCCCTGGGCCGCCCCTGCCGAGAGAGCCCTCGTTTCCGGACCATCTTCCGTTTCGTAGGTGAGGGTGCGGTCCTTCAGATAATCCCCCATAATCCGCAGAAGATACTGGGGGACCCTGAAGTCCCGTTCTAGCGCATTCAGCGCATCACCCCACCTCACCGAGTTAAAGGCGTTGCGCACGTCCAGAGTAACCAGCAGGCACACCGGACGGGAATAATGATTCCCACATTCGGTGGCCCTGGCCGCGTCGACTACCTCCTGGATAGCGTGAACCGTCGACTTCCCTTTCCGAAAGCCATACTGCCTTTCGGAAAGATCTCCAGTGGCCACTACCGCCGCCTGAAGACGAGGCTTCAGGAGCTTCTCCAGGAGCTTGCCGGCTGTGTCGAGCATACACAGCGGTCTGTACGACCCAGGGGACCCTACAGGTCCCTTGCCCTTGCTGATCAGCACAAGCCTCGCTGCCTTAAAGCGAGACGGAAAGATTCCCGCCTTCAGACAGGCGTTGTACATGTCCAGCAAGAGCTCTGGATGGCTCGCCGTCAACGCCTTTAGCACCTCTGCTGGAAGCCCGTCGGGCCCCGGCGCCTTCCTGTTTTTAAGACCTTGCGAGGCCCTCGTGAGCTCCTCCATTGTGAAAGGAGGAGCTTCGAGTTCCCCGCCAGCCGCGCAGTTGGGTCCCAACTGGTGGGTGGGGAAAAGGGCAGGCGTCCACGATGGTTCGGATCGTCCCCGCATCGAGGGGAGCGTTCGGTGAGAACGCCCCCAATTTGCGGAGACCGATCCTATACCCCAGCCTCCAAGGATCCTCATTAAGGTCCTCGCCCAGCCGCTTCCAGCATCGGCGCTTACTCATTTTGATGGCCATACGAAGGTCCTTTTTCGCCGCCTTGTGCTCGGCAGATTTACGGGATGCGTCGGGATCGCGTCGATCGGCTCGCTGAGCCAACCGCCTGAGACGGAGACATCTCCGCCTCAGTTCCGCGATCTCATCCGTCCACCAATACGCCGGGTGTCGCCCCTCCCTATATCCCTTCTTCCTTGGCACGGCTTCTCGGCAGGCCCGGTGGATTAGACTCATCGTTGAGTCCACCACCAGTTCGGCTCGCTCGAGAGGTGGCAATCCTTGCGGGATCGCATCAATGGTTTGCCGGCCGCGTGTGATGGCTTGAGACATCCTTTCAGCATCCATCCTGGCGACATCCCATCTGGGCGGGCCTTGCAAACGCCGGGCCCGCGCTGGCGCTACACCACGCACGCGGAACGTGATATATTGGTGATCGCTGGCTGTATAGTCCTCGATCACCTGCCAGTTCTGTACTCGCGCAGCCAGACTTTCCGTCGCAAAGGAGAGATCAATGATCGTCTCCCTGTAACCAGGCCGCCGAAAGGTAGGTGTCGAGCCGATGTTTAATAACACCAGCCCGACCCTGGACACAAAGTCCAGGACGCGTCCTCCCCGGGAGTCGGGCATAGGCTCCCCCCACTCCAAGGTCTACGCGTTGAAGTCCCCAGCCGCCACCAGCTCCCCATCCATGCCCCGCACGGCGTCCTCCAGGCCATCTAATTTGGCCTGGAAGTCGGCTACCGGCTCGTTTGGAGTGAAGTAGCAGCTGACGTAGGTAACATCGCCACTCCTCACCCAGACGAAGCCAGCGCCCGCGCCATGGTCTGCAACGTTAAAACGTCGCAGATCCGGGACCCAGATTGCCGCCGCACTATGATATATTTTGACGATTTTTTTCCATTTTTCAATTATCTCCCGATAGAATAATGCTATTGAGATGAATTTTATTTTAAATGAAAGTACACACTTTGGCGGATATGGAAAAAATACTAAAAAGTTGTGATGACCTTCATTTGACCTTGAAAATTGGCCTCAAAGTTGACGATTTTTAGAAAAAATTGATATTTTTGGATGTAGAAACTATATAAATTTTTCCTTTAACTTTATTTCTGTCTGAAATTCTTCGGGAGGTGTTTTAGAACTAGAGAAGATCGATAAAGGTCATTCGAAGATCACGCGGAAGTCATTTGAAGGTCATTTTCCAGAGGACTACCACGAAATCGCTTTTTTCGCAGTCTGACCGGGAAAAGGATTGTAGATTCGGTCTTTGGATGCTCAGGTCGAGCTACAGCCTCAAGGATAGTCGGTAGTGGCCAGTCTAAGGTCATCCAGAGGTCATTTGGAGGTCAATTCAAGGGTCATTTGGTGGGAATCAGCAAGAAATCGCCTTTTTTTTGCAGTCCGACCGGGAAAAGGAGTTTGGATCCAGTTCTTGGATGCTCAGGTCAAGTTATAGCCTCAAGAATTATGGGTAGGGGCCAGTCTAGGGTCATATAGAGGTAATTTGAAGGTCAATTAAATGGTCATTTGGTGGGAATCACCAAGAAATCACCTTTTTTCCGTAGTCTGACCGGGAAAAGGGTTATAGACCCGGTCTGTGGATGCTCAAGTCGAGTTATAGCCTCACGGATTATCGGTAGTGGCCAGTCTAGGGCCATCCAGAGGTCAATTGAAGGTTATTCAGGTTCATTTCAAGGGAATCACCACGAAATCGCCTTTTTTCGCAGTCTGACCAGGAAGTTGATTGTAGATCCAGTTCTTGGATACTCAGGTCGAGTTGTCGCCTCAAAGATTATCGGAAGTGGCCAGTCTAGGGTCACCCAGAGGTCATTTGAAGGTCATAATCAAGGGAATCACCACGAAATGGCTTTTTTTCGGCAGACTGACCGAGAAAAGGAGTGTAGATCCAGTTCTTGGATGCTCAGGTCAAGTTATAGCCTCAAGCATTATTGGTAGTGGCCAGTCTAGGGTCATCCAGAGGTCATTTTAATGAAATCACTACGAAATTGCTTTTTTCCCGCAGTCTGACCGGGAAAAGTATTGTAAATCTAGTCCCTGTATGCTCAGGTCGAGTTATAGTCTCAACAATTATCAGTAGTGGCCAGTCTAGGGCCATCCAGAGGTCATTTGAAGGTCATTCAGGCTCATTTCAAGGGAATCACTACGAAATCAGCTTTTCTCGCAGTCTTACAGGGAAAAGGATTGTAGATCCAATTCTTGGATGTTCAGGTTGAGCTATGACCTCTGAATGACCCTAGACTGGCCACTACCGATAATTCTTGTGGCTATAACTCCAGCTGAGCATACAGCGACTGGATTTGCGATACTTTTTCTGGTCAGACTGCGGAAAAAAAGCCATTTCGTAGTGATTCCCTTGAAATGACCCACAAATGACCTCTGGATGACCCTAGACTGGACACTGGCTATAATCCCTGAGGCTATAACTCGACCTTAGCATCCAAGAACTGGATCTACACTTATTTTCCGGTCAGACTGCGCAGAAAAGGCGGTTTCGTGGTGATTCCCTTGATTATGACTTTCAAATGGCCTCTGGATGACCCTAGACTGGCCATTACCGATAATCTTTGAGGCGACAACTCGACCTGAGTATCCAAGAACTGGATCTACAATCAACTTCCTGGTCAGACTGCGAAAAAAGGCGATTTCGTGGTAATTCCCTTGAAATGAACCTGAGTAACCTTCAATTGACCTCTGGATGGCCCTAGACTGGCCACTACCGATAATCCGTGAGGCTATAACTCGACTTGAGCATCCAGAGACCGGGTCTATAGCCCTTTTCCCGGTCAGACTACGGAAAAAGGTGATTTCTTGGTGATTCCCACCAAATGACCATTTAATTGACCTTCAAATTACCTCTATATGACCCTAGACTGGCCCCTACCCATAATTCTTGAGGCTATAACTTGACCTGAGCATCCAAGAACTGGATCCAAACTCCTTTTCCCGGTCGGACTGCAAAAAAAGGCGATTTCTAGCTAATTTCCACCAAATGACCCTTGAATTGACCTCCAAATGACCTCTGGATGCCCTTAGACTGGCCACTACCGACTATACTTGAGGCTGTAGCTCGACCTGAGCATCCAAAGACCGAATCTACAATCCTTTTCCCGGTCAGACTGCGAAAAAAGCGATTTCGTGGTAGTCCTCTGGAAAATGACCTTCAAATGACCTCCGCGTGATCTTCGAATGACCTTTATCGATCTTCTCTAGTTCTAAAACACCTCCCGAAGAATTTCAGTCGGAAATAAAGTTAAAGGAAAAATTTATATAGTTTCTACATCCAAAAATATCAATTTTTTCTAAAAATCGTCAACTTTGAGGCCAATTTTCAAGGTCAAATGAAGGTCATCACAACTTTTTAGTATTTTTTTCATATCCGCCAAAGTGTGTACTTTCATTTAAAAAAAATTCATCTCAATAGCATTATTCTATCGGGAGATAATTGAAAAATGGAAAAAAATCGTCAAAATATATCATAGTGCGCCGTACCAAGGGTGTCCCGATACCAAGTTGGCTCATCCCCGTCCCGATACTGTTCGCTGATTAGCACAATATCAGCGTTTTTCTCGAGACGTGCCAAGCACGTTCGCATAGGTCTTCCCCGACGCGGGCTTGAGGAGGATGGCCTCTGGCCTGGCCTTTTTGGATGAAGGCCCTGGCCTGGTCGAAGCCGGAGTCCTCGCTGCGCGCTCTCCCCCGGGGGTTTTTTTCTTCTTCTCCTTCTTCTTTTTCTCCCCTTCTTTCTTCTCCTTCGTGCCAGCCTTAGCTCCTTTGCCCTTCCGGACCACTTCGGTCCAGCTCGGATTCGGCTCTTCCTTCCTTTTCTTCCTAGTCTCCCCCTCCGTTTGGAGTGGGGGACTGGAAGCTCCCCTTTTCCCTGCCATCAGCGGGGCCTCTCTGCTCACTGTCTCCAGCGGGGCAGTTTGCGTGACCGGAGTCTTCGCCGCCGGTCCTTCCTTGAGGAGACCACGTCGGACTCGAGCGTACTCCTTCCTGGATGCGTCCAGGTCGTCCAGCGTCTCCTCCAAAACCGGCAACCCGTCCTTCACTACCCTGGAAATGTTGGGCTGCTTCTTAAGGGCTTCTTAATGAGGGTCCTCATCTGGAGGAACCCCCTCTCCAGTTTTTCCTCTGCCTCGGCCAGCCTGTGCTCCATGCTTGGCATATCCGGCAGAGGCCTAGCCATTTCAATGGCTGGTGTACGCACCGCGTCACTAGCCC
The DNA here is from genome assembly GCA_949715965.1 of Dysmachus trigonus. Lineage (NCBI taxonomy): Eukaryota > Metazoa > Arthropoda > Insecta > Diptera > Asilidae > Dysmachus > Dysmachus trigonus. The sequence continues at coordinate 53,706,449 of OX454320.1, forward strand.
CTATCGAGTCCGTCAGGGACCCACGCGGCTGTGCCCGAGTACCCGGTGTTTGTAGCACCGGGGAACGGGCCACCCGCGACCTCCTCGCAAAAGGATTGGCAGGCGTGCTGCTCCCTTGCTCGGTCTCCTCCACACTCCGACCAGAACGATTTTCAATAATGATTTTATCCATGTCGTTTGTATGTCGTTTGTGCCTCGATGATGTTGGATGTATTTGGAGTATTATCGATAACGAGGATGATACTGTCCATTGATGAGCTTTTAGTGGATGCACTGCTTTTTGCTGATGCCAGCTCCACGTGATGATCTCGCAGATTTCTTCTTTTGTGAATAACAAATATTTAGCCCGCGTCGGGGTCACCATTTGTGGGTATATACCGCGGGTAATAAAATAAAATACGAGATGTTGGTAATGATTCAAAATACAATTTATTTCGGACTGCGACTAAACGAGGAACGAGGCGGCAACGCAACTCTGCGGTGGTCGTAAAACAAAAGAGGCTGATACTTAGCCGGACACCGATTAATACCAAATTCTATTCTATTGTTATAGTGCAATGGAAATTGAAAACTTCAAGCTATTTCACGGTGTAATGCTCTTTCCCATTTTTGCGGAAATGGTAATTGAAGCAATTAAAATTTATTTATTATATAATTTAAACAAGCAGTTGCCACAATTCCCGTTTGCTTTCGTTTTTATTGTTACTTAGAACAAATTGTGCAATCTATCGATTTATTATCTTTTATATCTACTGGTTGGATGAAGGTGCTTGCGCCCGATACTCGGGCCGGCAATAACCGGCCAAACCATCAACTACTAATAAATATATATAAAGCCACAAGTTATTAATATAATAAGTTAAATTTACTCAATTAATAAATCTTTAATATGAACAATAATTCAGATATATGTATAGTCATGATATTTTATTTTGCTTTCTCTCTTTTGCTGAGATTCCATTAAAAACCAACTTTTTAGCAGGGACCGTAACGGTTATGATATTTTCGGTAAAAATCAGATCTAAAATATTATTTTCTGACTCTTATTTTTCTAGACAAAAATAAAAATTATGTTTAAAATAAAAAATAAAAATCAGAGTATGATTTTTAATTTTATAATCAGAAATAAAAATCAAAAAATTATTTTTATTTTTTCCAAATTCAAATTCAAATTTATTTCAAATTCGATTTTATAACGACACTGTTTAACATGATGAACCTAGTACTCCATTCATTTATAATGACACTAAATCCTAATAGCACATCTCTCATTCAGGAATCCTGTTATAAGAGCAAGTATAAATTAACAATAATAATAATAATATAAAGAAGAAAATTAAATAAAAAAAATAAGAAAGAATAAATAAAAATAATAGGAATAAGAAAAATATCACACTTAATTGCACTATACTACTGTCTACCGAGCAGTTTTTTAAGTCTACTTTTTAACATTGGGAGGTAACTTATAGATTTTAAGGCCCGAAACACAATAGAATCGGATCTATTTTGCACGGTGCGTAGTTCGTGTCGCGTCAATGTGTTTAAATGTACATAGTACCCTATGCTCGATAAGCTTTGTCGTCGTGTCGTCGCTCGCCGGTTGTCGGTCGTATTATTGTGTTTCTTGCCTAAGTCAGCTGGTAAGATAAGAAACTTTATTTTAGATAAGAAACTTTATTTTAGGCAAATTTATTTTTTATGCTTTTCAATTCAAGAGATGTCATGAACTGACTTCTTTTTTACAAGCTTTTATTTAACTTGCAATTTTTGTATGCTTGTTTGTTTACGTCAAATCTTTCAATTGAATTTTGAACTATTTCTTCCCAACCGATTTTGCTGAAATTTTGCATACAAGTCACATGTTTTAGTTTTTTGTCAACCTCATATAGGTATAAAATTAATCTGGATATTAACACTAGATTGCCGGAGCGAGTCAATTTGATTCATTTAATATTTTATTGCTATAGGTATAGAAAAACCGAACTAATTTTTTTTTTTAAAAACAAGTGTTGGCTTTTAATAGAATTATGAAATGTATATAAATACTAATTCCTACCCCATGCCACTCCTTAGTTCCAAAAATCCATATGGGCTCTACCTATTTTGACGGATGTGTCAAATTAACTCACATAATATTTTTAAAGTTTATCGTTTTAGACACAGGTTAATTGTAAACAATTTGATGCGAGAGTTTTAATGTGCAAACTCGCCAAATTAATATGAATAAATCTATTGCAAAGATGGAAATTATTTGTTGCAATTCTTTTTTGTTTAAAGCTTTTATTAAATCTTTAATAAAAAAAATGTCACCTTCTTCCTTTTTGATTTGTCTCATCGGAGACAATAGTGCATATTTAGTAACCCAAAAGAAATTTATAAAATGTATTTTTTTGAAAAATTTTTGCGTATCAAGATCCTCAGAATAATCATTGTACCAATTTTCATTAAAACCCGTTGAAATCGAGAAATCTTGGTCACCATATTGGGTCCGCCATCTTGGATTTGTAAATTTTTGTGATATTCAAAATCAGTGACCTCAAGATAATCATTGTACTAATTTTCATTAAAATCCCTTGAAATCGAGAAATATGGTCGCCATTTTGGATCCGCCATCTTGGATTTGTAAAGGACCCCGCACAAATTGTATGGAAATCGGGTCCCGGTCAAATTCGCTGAAACTTTGCAGAAAGGTAGTTCTCAACCTGCTGATCAAAAATCTCAATGGGCCCGAAGTCATCCTATGATTAGTTGCGGAGATATAGAGGGGTGAAGTGTGAGACATTTGCTGTAGACCCAAGTACGCTTCACGAAGTCTCTAGTCGCTTAACTCGGAAACAAAGGTCCCTAACAGAAATCTTTGAACAAAAAAGTTGTTTGTAGTTATCAAGGCATGTCATTACAACCATAAACATTTTTGGTTGACCTTGACCTTGACCATGGACCTTAACCCATTAATGCGCAAAACGAGAATTTTGTGCACCCAAGTTCAATTGTACGATTCGAATAGCAAATTGGGGCGATTTTCTTCCAAAATCGTACATAGAGGGTTTTCGGAGATGTTCCTTCAGAATCTGGCATTTGTTTTGCATAAAATCTTCAAAATAGAAAATTTCGAGATTTGTTTACACGAAAAGGATCCACTTTACAAGAAAATTGTATAGAACCGAAAATACTTTAAATTAGCCAAAGAACACGTGTGAATTTTTTCAGAATTTGTCGGGACATTTTTGGATTTTTCGAAAATTGGCCAAATCCAAAAAACCAAAAATAGTTGAAAAATATTTTATTACATTGCTATACATAATGGCCATTTTGCAAAGACTTAAGCAAAAAAGAACTTTCAAAACCATGTTTTGAGAATATCTAGACATTCGGACCGCGATTTCTGGTGGTTATATGATCATTCAATAGTAGCAACAACAAGATAATTAACTTTGAAAAGAAAAAATACCAACAAAAATTCGCAGTTTTTTTAAAAAACCCAAAAAATAATAGGGTTTTTGAAGATTTTATGCAAAACAAATGCCAGATTCTGAAAGAACATCCCCGAAAACCCTATATATACGATTTTGGAAGAAAATCGCCCCAATTTTCTATTCGAATCGTACAAATGAACTTGAGTGCACAAAATTCTCGTTAAGGTCCATGGTGAAGGTCAAGGTCAACCAAAAATGTGTATGGTTGTAATAACATGCCTTGATAACTACAAACAACTTTTTTGTTCAAAGATTTCTGTTAGGGACCTTTGTTTCCGAGTTAAGCGACGGAGACAAAGATTCTGTTCTGTTGCAAAATATACTAATAAACAAAAATAAGAAAAAAACAAAAGGAAGAGAAAAGTGAGTGGGAGAAGATATTCTCTAAAAAACTAAAAATATAGAAATAACTGAGTGTAGAAAATTGCACATACTTTAATAAAAAGTGAAATAATTGAAATCAAAAATTAAAGCAACAACTAATACCGTTAAGGGAGGCGCCCCTGATAGGGGTCGAACCCTTGAGGTGCCATACAAAGGAAAGACTCATAAAATAAGACATATCTTAAAGGAGGTCCCGTCAGGGGAAAAGGAACAGTGCAAACAGAAAAGTGCAAATCAAAACATAAATTCCGAAAGCAGCAAAAGTGGCATTGTGAGGAGCCTACAGGAGGCTCATGAGGAAGCTGTTCAAATAACGGACGCTCAAATAACAGGTCACCAATACCAAATAAGTGAATCAGGCGAATATTCATATATACGTGAAAAAGTATATAATAACTAGTTGGGTTACCCGGTTTAATCCGGCGTTGGGTAAATACTTACTAATTAAACACTTCTCAAAGGTTCTAGTTTGTTATATCCTAGAAATTGTTTCAACCCGAAAACCTCTTTATGGATCCGCCATCTTGAATTTCCAAATCTTAATAATATTCAAAAAAATTTTTTGTTCTATCTTCGGGAGCATAGGGCGTCTACAAAGTCTCTCCATCCGTTTCTATCTTGGGCTAGTTCCTTAAAATAAATATTATACCAATTTTAAATCCGTTGAAATCGAGAAATTTTGGTCGCCATATTGGATCCGCCATCTTGAATTTGGAAATTTAGCTAATATTCGAAATAAGTGGCCTCAGAATAATCATTGTACTAATTTTGAGTAAAATCCATTGAAATCGATAAATTTGGTCTCATATTGGATCCGCCATCTTGGATTTACACATTTTGATAATATTCGAAATTTATAGCTTCAGAATAATCATTGTACCAATTTTCATTAAAATCCGTTGAAATCGAGACATTCTGGACGCCATGTTGGGTCCGCCATCTTGCATTTAGAAATTTTGATAATATACAAAATTAGTGGTCTCAGAATAATCACTGTACTAATTTACATTACAATCCGTTGAAATCGAGAAAGGTTGGTCGCCATCTTGGATTTGATAATTTTGATAATATTCGAAATTAGTGGTACCGGAATAATCATTGTACTAATTTTAATTAAAACCCGATGAAATAGAGACATTTGGTTTGCATATTGGATCCGCCATCTTGGATTTACAAATTTTGATAATATTCCAAACTTATAGCCTCAGAATAATCATTGTACCAATTTTCATTAAAATCCGTCGGAACCGAGACATTCTGGTCGTCATGTTGAATCCGCCATCTTGGATTTGAAAATTTTGCTAATATTCAAAATTAGTGGCCTCACAATAATCATTGTACTAATTTTCATTAAGATCCGTTGAAATCGAAAAATGTTGGTCGCCATCTTGGATTTGGAAATTTTGATAATATTAGAAATTAGTGGCCTCAGAATAATCATTGTACCAATTTTCATTAAAATCCGTTGAAATCGAGAAATATAGGTCGCCATATTGGGTCCGCCATCTTAGATTTATAACTTTTGATAACATTCAAAAACTGTGACCTCAAGATAATCATTGTACTAATTTTAATTAAAATCCTTTGAAATCAAGAAATACTGATCGCCATATTGGGACCGCCATCTTGGATTTGTAAATTTTGATAACATTCAAAGTCATTAACCTCAATATAATCATTTTAGTAATTTTCATTAAAATCCGTTGAAATCGAGAAATATTGGTCGCCATACTGGGTCCGCCATCTTGGATTTGTAAATTTTGATAACATTCAAAATCAGTGACCTCAAGATATTCATTGTACCAATTTTCATTAAAATCTGTTGAAATCGAGAAATATTGGTCGCCATATTGGGTCCGCCATCTTGGATTAGTAACTTTTGATAACATTCAAAATCAGTGACCTCAAGATATTCATTGTACCAATTTTCATTAAAATCCGTTGAAATCGAGAAATATTGGTCGCCATACTGGGTCCGCCATCTTGGATTTGTAAATTTTGATAACATTCAAAAACTGTGACCTCAAGATAATCATTGTACTAATTTTAATTAAAATCCTTTGAAATCAAGAAATACTGATCGCCATATTGGGACCGCCATCTTGAATTTGTAAATTTTGATAACATTCAAAGTCATTAACCTCAATATAATCATTTTAGTAATTTTCATTAAAATCCGTTGAAATCGAGAAATATTGGTCACCATACTGGGTCCGCCATCTTAGATTTGTAAATTTTGATAACATTCAAAATCAGTGACCTCAAGATATTCATTGTACCAATTTTCATTAAAATCCGTTGAAATCGAGAAATATTGGTCGCCATACTGGGTCCGCCATCTTGGATTTGTAAATTTTGTTAACATTCAAAATCAGTGACCTGAAGATAATCATTGTATTAATTTTCATTAAAATCCGTTGAAATCGAGAAATATGGTCGCCATTTTGGATCCGCCATCTTGGATTTCTAAATTTTTATAAAAATCAGTGACCTCAAAACAATCATTGTACCAATTTTCATTAAAATCCGTTGAAATCGAGAAATCGTGGTCGCCATATTGGATCCGCCATCTTGAATTTCTAAATTTGGACAGCGGATTTGAAATCACCATTCCGCAAAACCCCTATGTACCAATTTTCATGAAAATCGCTTCAAATTTAAAATTTTTCAGCCGCCATTTTGGATCCGCCATTTCGAAACCCTACTTATTATCCGAAAAAAAATCAGCCTATATGTTAAGTCGGAATATGTACTACCTTCGGACAGTAAATGAAAAATATCGATGCAAGCGTTTAGGCGTGATTGAGCAACAAACAAACAAACAAATAAACAAACAAACTTTCATTTTTATATATATATATAGGGATAATGAAACCGGCAGCAGGCAAGCACCAGCGCAAAGAAAGATGTGCTACACGGTTGGCAAAGATGGTGGAACGTCATACTCAACTGAAGACTGGGCATTCGTACAGGGAAAGAGGAGAAGATCACCAATCAGCATTGCCAGCTCAACACCAAAGAGGAGAGATGGAAATATCTACTACAAAGAGGGATACTATGAGGTGCTTAACACAGGCATGGAATCAGACGGATCAGAAGCTGAAGGAGACTTAAATTTAGAATTAAGCCGAAGTCATTGCCCTAGTCAGGAGCTAATAGAAACAAATCAGGTAACTTAGGAAATAAGACATCAATAAAAAACAGGGAACTTAACTTAACTTAATTTAAGGTTCAAAAAATCATCAACGAATTTTTGATATTTTAAAAAGAAACCATGTTAAATGTCACACGTTCACTCCAAAGGACGTCAAAAATACAACTCTGACTTTAAGAGGAGTCGGACCGATCTACTCTTGCGAGGAAATTAGGGATGAGTTAAATTTGGTGGCCCCTGAAGCCGCAGTTAGTAATGTTAGGGAATTTTCCACTCCTAGATCAAGAGCTGCTGGAGTAGACCTCGACCTACATATAGTCCAGATCCCTCCAGGAGTCAATCCACAAATTCTTTACCAAATTAATGGTATTTTTAATATCAAAATCAAATGGGACAAACTAAGAACGAATGGAATCATTCAGTGCAAAAATTGTCAATCTTTCGGTTATGTGGCTGCAAATTGCAACAAAGGATATAAGTGCGTTAAATATGAAGATACTCACACCGGGAGAATGTAAAAGGAAAAAGGAGGATACACAAGCTCCTTTCTGCGTAAATTGCAAGAAGTTTGGACATCCCGCGAGTTACAGAAATTGCGAAATGTACTGGAAAGGAAACAAAATAAAATAAGAGAAGCAAAGGAAAACCGACAACGTAATCAGGCATTTGTCAAAACAAGCATTAATAACTTCATAAAACCCGACAAAACATACAGTTCATATTTCAATGATACAAACATACAGTTCATATTTCAGTGAAACTAAATTACAAGAAAGGAACAGATTTTCACTTCCTAAATATAATATAGTAAGAAATGATGAACTCTCTGGAACAATAATAGCCTATAGAAAAACATACAGGATAAATAAAATAGAGCTCAACTTTGAAAACATATCCTCAGTTGCTGTAGAAATGCCATTGAACGAGAGAAATTCACGTAGCTCGGGTATGTTGCTGTTGATATCAATTTATATTATATAAACCCAGCAAAGGCAACAGGAGAAAATGTCAAAAACATGTTGACAATAGTTAACAATCTGCAGGCGAGTGGGAAGTACGAGCACATAATAATGGGAGGAGACATGAATGCTAGACACACTGAATGGAAGGATAGGTGTTGACGCAGCGCACGCGCGTCCGGCACAGGGCGTCGAATCAGCCATTTCAAACTGGAACAACAACCTTTGATCGGTCATCGATCAACAATTGAACGATTGGCAACCTGGATTCTCCGCGGCACGAGGCACCGGGTCAGCACCTTTTTCGGCGAACAGGAAATCGATGATCGATCGACGAGACCAGTAGCGAAGAGACAGCGCGCGCGACACCACCGAGAAGTGAGCGACGTAAATTCAATAAAGTGTAAATATTTAAATTCAATACAGTCTAAAATTTAAATTCAATCAAGTGTAAATATTTAAATTCAGTAAAGTGTAAATTATAGGAATAGAGTTAAATTGAATAAAGTGTTAAAAGAAAAGTTTAAATTGAAGTTATATATTTTCCTGAGTACAAAAACATTTTGGTCCTTCGAGTCTACAACATCCAGCAGCATCTGTACAGTACTGGTATCACCTCATTATTCACGTAAGTCACCTTTCCCTATCCTAGGCAATAAGAGTGTACGTTTTAGTGTGTAAAAGAAAAAAAAAATCCGAGGGTAAAATGTCTCAAGCCGAGAAATTTAACGAGTCAAGAGATAGTGAGGGTGAATATTCGCGTATCAATGCGCTTCTTAAGTCGCAAAAATCGTTGGGAGAGCAAATGATTAAATTTATCTCCAATACCAAAAAAGCGGCGATAGCAAAAAGAACGCGCGGGTTCTATATCGCTCGCCTGAACGGCTGGCATGATTTATGGCAAAGTTTTCTTGCGAATGAAGAAAAAATCAGCCAGTCAAAGTCAGACGAAGATCTTTCGGCAGAATACTTCACCGAAGATCACTATTCTCAGTGGGAAGAACGATTTTATGAATTTAAAGGTGAACTAGTTGATCTTTTAGAAAAAATCGAAAAAACAGAGAAAACTGCAGATTCGTCAGCTCCGCGAAGTCCAGAAAATATCACATCGCATTCAAGTGATCAAATTCATTCGGTGCAACATAATCTCCCCAGAATTTCCCTACCCAAATTTTCGGGTGATTACAATGACTGGGTGAGTTTTCGGGATCTATTTCATTCCGTAATCCATCAAAACTCTAATCTGGATGATGTGCAAAGGCTTCATTATCTGAAAACTACTTTAGTAGGAGAAGCCGCACATGTCATCAAACAATTCAATATCACGAATGCGAATTATAGCGCAGCATGGAAAGCGCTAAAAGATCGATTCGACAATAAACGTGTTCTAGTCGCCACGCTTCTTAAAACGCTTACTCAGCAACAAAAACTCGCCAGTGACTCTGCCGCCTCAATTAAAGCTCTGTTGGATACGACAAATGAGTGTCTTGTTTCTCTCAATAATCTAGAGATCAATACCCTACACTGGGATCCCATAGTCGTTTACTTGGTGACCCAAAGACTACCTTATGAATCCCACAAAGCTTGGGAAGAATCAATTGGGGACACTACTAGCGTTCCTACATGGGATCTTTTAAAAAGATTCTTGGAATCTCGATTCCGAACTTTGGAAGCAATTTCCCCTTCCAAGCCAAAGCCACAGCAGGCAAAATCGGAAACAAAACACCATATACAATCCTACCACTCAGCAAATCTATCTTGTGAACCCTGTAGAATTGGGTCAAAGCATTCATTACGATCTTGTGGAAAATTCCTAAAATCTGCCGCTCAAGAAAGATTAAAATTGGCAAAGTCAAAGGGAGCCTGCCTAAATTGCTTAGGCAACTATCATTCCGCTAATAAGTGCTTAAGTACTACTAAATGTAGCTCTTGCGGCGGAAAACATCATTCACTACTTCATGAAGCAATGACTAAGCGCAGCCCAAACATATCCGATGTCCATAAGTCATTGCCATCCACGGCCACCTCCCTGACCTATGCTAACAAGCAACATGAAGCTAATGAAAAACCTGTGGCGTCTAATATCGCAACTCATTTTATCAAAAGAAACAAACAAGTGCTCTTGGCCACAGCCGTTGTCAATATAAAAACAGCTGAAGGAATTCAGAAGGCACGTGCTCTGATAGATCCAGGTTCACAAGCTAGCTTCATCACTAACTCAGCTATGCGTAGAATGAAACTTAAATTCTCAAGCGCGCTAGTCAACGTCACTGGACTAGCGAATTCGAGCTCAGCTACATCGAATAGAATCGCAGAGCTAAAAATTTCAGGGCCGGGAGCGGCCAGTGATATATCCGTAAATGCAATTGTCTTGGAAACCCTCACTGATCTTCTACCGTCTAAGCGAGTACACGTTGAATGTTGGGAACATGTTAAGGGATTAACATTAGCTGATCCAACTTTTCATACGCCCGGCAGAATTGATCTCTTGATTGGTGCTGATGTATACCCTATGATACTGCTAAACGGGGTCAAATTTGGTCTTCCCGGTACGCCACACTATGATATATTTTGACGATTTTTTTCCATTTTTCAATTATCTCCCGATAGAATAATGCTATTGAGATGATTTTTTTTTTAAATGAAAGTGCACACTTTGGCGGATATGGAAAAAATACTAAAAAGTTGTGTTGACCTTCATTTGGCCTTGAAAATTGGCCTCAAAGTTGACGATTTTTAGAAAAAATTGATATTTTTGGATGTAGAAACTATATAAATTTTTCCTTTAACTTTATTTCTGACTGAAATTCTTCGGGAGGTGTTTTAGAACTAGAGAAGATCGATAAAGGTCATTCGAAGATCACGCGGAGGTCATTTGAAGGTCATTTTCGAGAGGACTACCACGAAATCGCTTTTTTCGCAGTCTGACCGGGAAAAGGATTATAGATTCGGTCTTTGGATGCTCAGGTCGAGCTACAGCCTCGAGGATAGTCGGTAGTGGTCATCCAGAGGTCATTTGGAGGTCAATTCAAGGGTCATTTGGTGGGAATCAGCAAGAAATCGCCTTTTTTCGCAGTCCGACCGGGAAAAGGAGTTTGGATCCAGTTCTTGGATGCTCAGGTCAAGTTATATCCTCAAGAATTATGGGTAGGGGCCAGTCTAGGGTCATATAGAGGTAATTTGAAGGTCAATTTAATGGTCATTTGGTGGGAATCACCAAGAAATCACCTTTTCTCCGCAGTCTGACCGGGAAAAGGGTTATAGACCCGGTCTTTGGATGCTCAAGTCGAGTTATAGCCTCACGGATTATCGGTAGTGGCCATTCTAGGGCCATCCAGAGGTCAATTGAAGGTTATTCAGGTTCATTTCAAGGGAATCACCACGAAATCGCTTTTTTCGCAGTCTGACCAGGAAGTGGATCGTAGATCCAGTTCTTGGATACTCAGGTCGAGTTGTCGCCTCAAAGATTATCGGAAGTGGCCAGTCTAGGGTCACCCAGAGGTCATTTGAAGGTCATAATCAAGGGAATCACCACGAAATGGCTTTTTTTCCGCAGACTGACCGGGAAAATGAGTGTAGATCCAGTTCTTGGATGCTCAGGTCAAGTTATAGCCTCAAGCATTATTGGTAGTGGCCAGTCTAGGGTCATCCAGAGGTCATTTTAATGGAATCACTACGAAATTGCTTTTTTCCCGCAGTCTGACCGAGAGAAGTATTGTAAATCCAGTCCCTGTATGCTCAGGTCGAGTTATAGCCTCAAAGATTATCGGTAGTGGCCAGTCTAGGCTCATCCAGAGGTCATAGCTCAACCTGAACATCCAAGAACTGGATCTACAATCCTTTTCCCTGTAAGACTGCGAGAAAAGTTGATTTCGTAGTGATTCCCTTGAAATGAGCCTGAATGACCTTCAAATGACCTCTGGATGGCCCTAGACTGGCCACTACCGATAATTGTTGAGACTATAACTCGACCTGAGCATACAGGGACTGGATTTACAATACTTCTCTCGGTCAGACTGCGGGAAAAAAGCAATTTCGTAGTGATTCCATTAAAATGACCTCTGGATGACCCTAGACTGGCCACTACCAATAATGCTTGAGGCTATAACTTGACCTGAGCATCCAAGAACTGGATCTACACTCATTTTCCCGGTCAGTCTGCGGAAAAAAAGCCATTTCGTGGTGATTCCCTTGATTATGACCTTCAAATGACCTCTGGGTGACCCTAGACTGGCCACTTCCGATAATCTTTGAGGCGCCAACTCGACCTAAGTATCCAAGAACTGGATCTACGATCCACTTCCTGGTCAGACTGCGAAAAAAGCGATTTCGTGGTGATTCCCTTGAAATGAACCTGAATAACCTTCAATTGACCTCTGGATGGCCCTAGACTGGCCACTACCGATAATCCGTGAGGCTATAACTCGACTTGAGCATCCAGAGACCGGGTCTATAACCCTTTTCCCGGTCAGACTGCGGAAAAAAGGTGATTTCTTGGTGATTCCCACCAAATGACCATTAAATTGACCTTCAAATTACCTCTATATGACCCTAGACTGGCCCCTACCCATAATTCTTGAGGATATAACTTGACCTGAGCATCCAAGAACTGGATCCAAACTCCTTTTCCCGGTCGGACTGCGAAAAAAGGCGATTTCTTGCTGATTCCCACCAAATGACCCTTGAATTGACCTCCAAATGACCTCTGGATGACCACTACCGACTATCCTCGAGGCTGTAGCTCGATCTGAGCATCCAAAGACCGAATCTATAATCCTTTTCCCGGTCAGACTGCGAAAAAAGCGATTTCGTGGTAGTCCTCTCGAAAATGACCTTCAAATGACCTCCGCGTGATCTTCGAATGACCTTTATCGATCTTCTCTAGTTCTAAAACACCTCCCGAAGAATTTCAGTCAGAAATAAAGTTAAAGGAAAAATTTATATAGTTTCTACATCCAAAAATATCAATTTTTTCTAAAAATCGTCAACTTTGAGGCCAATTTTCAAGGTCAAATGAAGGTCATCACAACTTTTTAGTATTTTTTCCATATCCGCCAAAGTGTGCACTTTCATTTAAAAAAAAAATCATCTCAATAGCATTATTCTATCGGGAGATAATTGAAAAATGGAAAAAAATCGTCAAAATATATCATAGTGCGCCATTAGCACAAAACACCATATTCGGGTGGATTCTCTCTGGAGAATTATGTGAGACTACAGTCTCTCCACCTCGAATCGTATCACTGATCAATACCATTGAGCCTAATATTGATCTTAAACAATTTTGGGAGATCGAAGAGATACCAGCGCACAATCGACCATCACCTGAAGATGTGCACTGTGAAGAGTTCTTTAAAAGTACACATTTCAGAAAAGATGATGGATCATATGTAGTCCGACTACCTTTTAAAGAAGGAAATAACAGCAACATTTCTTTGGGTGCTTCTCGAGATATCGCAATGAAAAGATATCTATCACTCGAAAAAGGTTTAAAAAGCAAAAATGCTCTAGAAGAATACAACAGTGTACTACAAGATTATATTCGATCAGGTCATATGGTCGAAACCTCAATTGAAAAGGCCACGAACAATTTAGGCAACATTAATTATCTTCCACACCATGGCGTGTTTAAACAGAGCAGGCTTACTACAAAACTACGGGTAGTATTTGATGCATCATGTAAAACCACTTCAGGCGCATCACTCAACGACGTATTATTAACGGGTCCCTCCTTACAGCAAGATATCACTACCATAATTATGAAATGGAGGTTTCACCGATACGTTTTTACCGCCGATATTGAGAAAATGTACCGGCAGATTTGGCTAAATCCAGCGGATACCGATTATCAGCGAATACTATGGCGCCCTCAGACAGATGACATTATCAGAGATTATAAATTGCTTACCGTCACGTTTGGGGTTTCTTGTGCGCCATATTTAGCCATAAGAACGCTAAATCAACTTGCGGAAGATGAGAAAGCTCAGTTTCCCTCGGCTTCTAGATGCGTTTTATCCGATTTTTACGTAGATGATGTATTAACAGGCAGTGACTCAATTGCTATAACCAATAAATTGAAAGAAGAGTTGATCGCACTCCTAAAAGAAGGAGGCTTTCATCTAAGAAAATTTTCCGCTAATCACCCAGCTATCTTGCAAAATTTAGATCCCGCGGACATATCTCCTGAATCTCTTATACATCTAGAAGAGAAAAACACAATCAAAACATTGGGAATTATTTGGAATCCAGTCGAAGACACGTTTCAATATAAGGTAAACGTAAATATGGACGGTCCTCCTACGAAACGCAACATACTCTCAAAAATTGCAAAACTGTATGATCCCCTAGGCTGGTTGAGCCCAATAATCATCTACGGGAAAATTCTCATTCAAAAACTGTGGCTCGCTGGGTTGGATTGGGATTGCCCGATCCCAAATAATCTTCAAGTAGAATGGTGTAATTTCATTCGAGATCTAAAAGCCATAGAAAGCCTCAGAATACCACGCTGGCTCCAATTTATATCCTCTTCATCTATGGAATTTCATGGGTTCTGCGACAGTTCTGAGAGAGCTTATGCTGCAGTGATCTACTCAAGAGTTATAACCAAGGAGGGACATATCACAACAAATCTCATCATATCAAAAACCAAGGTTGCACCTGTTAAAACGATTACCCTCCCAAGGTTAGAATTATGTGGGGCACATCTTTTAGCAAAATTAGTGAATCATCTAAAACAAAGTTTTGGCTCTCACCACAAGTTTAATTTGTGGACAGACTCTATGATCACCTTATCTTGGGTAAAAAGTCATCCTAACCGATGGAAGACCTTTGTTGCAAATAGAGTAGCAGAGATACATCAACATGCACCCGAAGCTATCTGGAGACATGTGCCGTCAGAAGAGAACCCTGCTGACATGGCCTCGAGAGGAATGTTCGCTTCCGAATTAACAAATCATGCCAAATGGTGGAAGGGTCCAAGCTGGTTAAATGAGAATGAGGACAAATGGCCTAAGAGAGATATCGCGGAATCAGAAGAATCTCTCAAGGAAAAAAAGAGGGTCAGTAATTATCATGTTAGCACAAGCAAAGAAGAATTCATAGAAAAATATTCCAATTATATCAGAGCGTGCCGCATACTAGCGTATTGTCAGAGATTTATCAATAGCATTAAGAGGATGCAACCTACAAGTACTTCATTGCCTGAACCAGTCAGAGCTGAAACCACCATTGTGATTCAAGATCGTCAAGTGGTAGTACCATCAATTTCAACTGCAGAAATAAATAAAGCTAAAGTCACAATAATTAAGCAGTGTCAACAACGCTCTTATCTAGAGGAAATTAATGATCTCCAAACTAGCCGCCCTGTATCGAAAAAGAGCCATATAATAGCTCTTAATCCCTTCCTGGATGTTGATGGCATACTTCGAGTTGGGGGACGACTAGAGCACGCGGGTGTCTCCTTTGCAGAAAAACATCCGATAATTCTGCCGCGACAAGCGCACTTAACAGCATTACTAATTGATCATATCCACAGAAATACCTATCATGGCGGTCCGAATTTAATGTTGTCCCAGTTGAGAAAGAATTATTGGATTCCAGGAGCTAAGGTAATTATCAAAAAACGTTTCCATATGTGTGTGACATGTCACAGATGGAAGAAGAGTTCCCCTACACAGATTATGGGTGATTTACCTCGAGATCGAACTACCTTTAAAAGGCCATTCTATGCGGTTGGCATAGACTACGCCGGGCCTATCAACATAAAACTAAATAAAACAAGGAACGCAAAAATTGCAAAGGCTTATATTGCTATCTTCGTGTGTTTCGCCACAAAAGCCATTCACATAGAAGTCGTAAGTGACCTGAGCTCAGAAGCCTTCATGGCCGCGTTGCGACGATTTTTCTCTCGGCGAGGTTTATGTAAAGAGATTTATTCAGATAATGGAACGAATTTCGTCGGAGCAGAGAAAATATTGAAAAGAGAAATGCAGCAATCCCTCAAGCAGAATATTAAGCTTGCTTCCGAACAAGTCGCAAACCTGAATATAAACTGGCATTTCATTCCTCCCGGAGCTCCTCATTTTGGGGGACTCTGGGAAGCCGGCGTAAAATCTATCAAACATCATCTAAGAAGAATTGTTGGCCAGGCAAATCTAACATACGAGGAACTTAGTACGGTCCTAACGCAAATCGAGGCAATTCTAAACTCCCGGCCGCTATGTCCGATAACCTCGGACCCGGAAGATTTTAATCCGCTAACTCCAGGACATTTCCTGATAGGAGACGCACCCCTGTCACTGCCCGAGATTGAATGGAATCACTCCAAAGTATCTTGTCTTTCTCGATGGCAATACCTGCAAAAGTTAAGATACGACTTCTGGAAAAGATGGGTATCTGAATATCTACCGAGATTGCAGCAAAGGGTCAAATGGCAAGTAGAACAGCCAATCATACATATAGGAGACCTTGTGCTTCTCAAAGAGGAACACATGCTACCCTCTCAATGGAAGCTGGGCCGGGTACTTGAAGTACATCCCGGAAAAGACAATAAAGTCCGGGTCGTTACCTTAAAGACAGAAAATAATGTGTTAAAAAGGCCTATCAGCAAGATATGTCGACTACCATTCCAAGAATAATCAAGTTAGCTAACAAATTACAAATTATAACTTACATTATTATTATTAATAACTAGCATAAAAATTAAAGTTATATGTATAGCATATCAACATTAAGAAATAATATTTAAGCATTCATTTATTGGAGGTCGTCAAACCCATCTCCGTATGCAGATATAATGGGTTTCAGACGGAACATCCTCGGCTGGTAATTGTTCGCAAATCAACCTACGGTTATTGGTTCACGAAGAAGGCATATAACTCGAAAAATTTGGATTTACTCACCTATGTTAACGCTAAGTTTGTCTATGTCGAACGACATATAAAGTCGCAAATTCAGACGCTATATCTCAACCTTGTTCAAAAAAAAAAAAAAAAAAAAAAAATGTGAGCTAGAACGCGACGTAATACAGATGCAGCCAGCGGTTGCGCATCACCACCCCTCAGAATTTGCAATGATGCGAATGAAAGAGTTCGGCTATACTGCCATATCAAGAGGTGAAGTGATCTACATGGTTAAATGCCAAGCCGTAGAGGTAACAGTCAGGCAAACAACAAGATGCTTCAATGAACTTCCGGTGAGCTATAATAACAACAGTTTTTTTTTATGGCTCCAACCACTCATCTTTTACAAGAGTACGGAACAGAAATTCCTTGTTCATCGACTTTAATGCCAGCTTACTCTCTCCATGGTGCTTGGTATGGATTTAATCCCCAGAGCCATCGATTGGACTCTCCAGGGAGTCTAAAACCCTCCCAGAACATCCCTTGGAATTATGAAGATTCACACGATCTGATTAACGCGGGAATTTACTCGGCAGAAACATCAGAAGCTCTTCGGAAGCAAGTTATGTACCCAACGGAGAGGAAAGCCATCGAGAATGTTATCACTCGAACACTCACCGGGCATGACACTGACCAACAACAGATTAACATCCTTCATCTGTTCTCCAAGGACCATTTTGACCAAATGAAAGGCTTCCTACAAGGTACATGGTGGCTCTTGAAAGACTTTGGGATATTTTATTCAGTTTGCATGTTCCTTTG
Organism: Dysmachus trigonus; assembly: GCA_949715965.1. Classification (NCBI taxonomy): domain Eukaryota; kingdom Metazoa; phylum Arthropoda; class Insecta; order Diptera; family Asilidae; genus Dysmachus; species Dysmachus trigonus. Next base: position 53,724,084 of record OX454320.1, read on the forward strand.
GATTTTCCTCCGAATGATCAAATATATTTTTGGACTCATTGTAAATATTACCATGATCCGAGGTACATACGGAAGAAGTTGGTGGCTCCTAGCGGCTTTATGTACCACCTGTACTACCTACGTATTACGCAAAGACGCAAAAAGACGAAAGGAATCAATTGCTGTTGTAAGTGCGAAATCAGTGGACATCGAAGCAGCTAGCACCTTAAATCAATCGAACGATCTACAAGAGGTTACTTCTTCCAGCCCTACCCCGATTACTCTTGAAAGTCTTCAACGGCAAACAAAACTCTAACCCTCGTTAAAAACTTAAAAGATCAACATTCTAACAGCCACTCTTTTGCCGCATTTATCCATTTCATCCTTCCTAAACCCCTTTTAATAATTTATAAGGTAGGGCGAGACGGGGCGCCCTTTAAGTAACTCCTTTCAACGTCAACTGGCAACGGGAGGAAATGCCCAATGCCATCTCTTTGTATTTTTAATATTTTTCAGTTGAAATGCTACATTTCAAGGCGGCCCAGGATGTTGACGCAGCGCACGCGCGTCCGGCACAGGGCGTCGAATCAGCCATTTCAAACTGGAACAACAACCTTTGATCGGTCATCGATCAACAATTGAACGATTGGCAACCTGGATTCTCCGCGGCACGAGGCACCGGGTCAGCACCTTTTTCGGCGAACAGGGAATCGATGATCGATCGACGAGACCAGTAGCGAAGAGACAGCGCGCGCGACACCACCGAGAAGTGAGCGACGTAAATTCAATAAAGTGTAAATATTTAAATTCAATACAGTCTAAAATTTAAATTCAATCAAGTGTAAATATTTAAATTCAGTAAAGTGTAAATTATAGGAATAGAGTTAAATTGAATAAAGTGTTAAAAGAAAAGTTTAAATTGAAGTTATATATTTTCCTGAGTACAAAAACAATAGGGTAACAAACTCTACAGGAAGAGCTATTAAAAACTGGTTTGACAACGATAGCCTGCAATGTGGTATACCTTGCCTGCATACTGAGAATCCAACATATCCCCATAGTGGAAGTTTTATAGAATTCTTCATCATAACAGCACACACAATTAGCAACATAACTCACAACTTCTCAATAAATACCTTTGCAACCTTTTCCAACCATTATGGAATAAAACTGGATATTGAGCTTAACATTGATATAGTGCTTGTCACACCATGTAATTACAGTTCTTTTAAAGAAACAAACTGGAAAGAATTTAAAAAGGAAATGTATGAAGAATTTGTTGGTTGGAAAGAATAGACAACAGAAATCTTAATGACAGAGAAATAGATCACATGATCAAACAATTTAACGAGATATTTCTGAGCATTATGGACAAACAGTAAAAAAATACCATCAGATCAAAAATATGAAAAATTGCCAGAAAACTGTTTAAAATATGGAACAGAAGACTCAAGACTCTTCTTGAAAGGCAAAATTTTATTATGAATCAAGAGTGTAAAGAACTCTCCACAAGAATAAAACTATTATCCATCATTGTAGACCAACAAATAAATAATCATTTCAGTAAAGAATTTCAGGATAAATTAAAAAAACTTAAACCTGGTCTAAAAATATACAAAGAAATAAATAGAATAATTGGGAACAAGAAAAAAGGGGAAATAAGTAGGATATCACAAGGTGCTACCCTAATACAAAACAACGATGACATATTGAATGCCTTTAAAATATACTATGAAGATCTTTTCAGGGGAAAAATGCCTAAAGGGAACAGACAATTAATCCAATTAGCAAACAATACAATAGAAGACTTTGAAAAAGAAAATATTAAAGATGGCTCTTTTGACCCCATTACGCAATTCAGCAATAGCAATAAAGCATATGAACCCACAATAGAAGAGGAAAACCCATTCACAATCAGTAATATACTAACATCATATTTAAAAACACTAAATGCCAAAAAATCTACAGGACCAGATGGAATTTCGAATTACATACTCAATACAAGAAAATAAAATAATTGCAGACGAACAATTTGGTTTTAAATTTCAACACAGTACTGAACACGCCCTGATGAAGGTATGTAACGATATAAGCAAAGGTCTTCGAGAAAAAAAATGCTCAGTAATATGTTCATTGGACTGGACATACAGGAGGCGTTCGACTCGGTTTGGATAAAGGAATTGCTTTATAAACTAAAATCAATGAATGTTCCTCTAAATATATACAGATTGTTATACAGTTACTTGCACGAGAGAAAACTTTTTATAAATCTTAATAAATAAAATTCAGAAATAATAAACGTTAAATCAGGAGTGCCTCGAGGTTCCATAAATGGACCAAGACTATATAATTTTTTCCTTTTCGACTTTCCACACCAAATCCAAACAGAAGATTCAACAGCAATGCTTTACGCAAACGACACTTTAGTCTATTCAAAAGATGAAAAGCCCAAGGAGGCACTAATTTAAATGGGAAAACACCTAGAACATACAGGGTGTCCCATAGGAATATGTGAAAACTAATTAGTCACTATTTTTTAACAAATGGAGAGATCGGTAAAAGGTAAATACTTTTTAATAAAGGACAGTCGTCATTTTTATTTCATGTCCATTTTATTATAAAAAAATTAAATCTATTTAATACAAACCATTAATTTAAAAATATAGTGAAAAACGTGAATTATTAATAATATATATTTGTGAAATGTGAAGGAATATAATAGCCACATTACTCGTCAGATCTCATTTGATTTGATTTCTTTTTATGGAGCTACATTAAAGATCTCTGCAATGAAAATAACCAAAAAACAGTTGAGGATTTTATTGAAGACATTGGGAAGATCGTCAATGGCATTTCAAATGAAACGTTAGAACATGTTTTTAATAGTTTTAGAAAGCATATGGATATTTATGGCAAATTAGATGGTTAAAATATCGAAAATATATATCATTAGTAACTAACATTCTTCACTACTTTTTTAAATTAATTGTTTTGTATTAAATTGATTTAATTTTTTTATAATAAAATGGACATGAAATAAAAATGACGACTTTCCTTTATTAAAAAATATTTACCTTTTACTGATCTCTCTGACACCCTGTATAAACACTTTTTATAAAGACTGGGGAATTACAATACACTCGGAAAAGTCAGAACTCATTTGTATCCGAAATTCTAGCGGAAGGGGTCTTAAAGACACAGTTAAGGAAAGTAAAAAGCTGAAACTTATACTTAACGGAAAACAGGTACCTTTGTGCAATAATCCCTATCCCTATATATATATAAAAACGAAAGTTCGTTTGTTTGTTGGTTTGTTTGTTGCTCAATCACGCCTAAACGCTTACATCGATATTTTTCATTTTTTGTCCGAAGGTAGTACATATTCCGACTTAACATATAGGCTAATTTTTTTTCGGATAATACGTAGGGTTTCAAAATGGCGGATCCAACATGGCGGCTAAAAATTTTTAATTTGAAGCGATTTTCATGAAAATTGGTACATAGGGGCTTTGCGGGATGGGGATTTCAAATCCGCTGTCCAAATTTAGAAATTCAAGATGGCGGATCCAATATGGCGACCAAGATTTCCTGATTTCAACCGATTTTAATGAAAATTAGTACAATGATTGTTTTGAGGCCACTGATTTTGAATATTATCAAAATTTAGAAATCCAAGATGGCGGATCCAAAATGACGACCATATTTCTCGATTTCAACGGATTTTAATGAAAATTAGTACAATGATTATCTTGAGGTCACTGATTTTGAATGTTATCAAAATTTACAAATCAAAGATGGCGGACCCAATATGGCGACCAATATTTCTCGATTTCACCGGTTTTTAATGAAAATTAGTACGATGATTATATTGAGGTCACTGATTTTGAATGTTATCAAAATTTACAAATCCAAGATGGCGGACCCAATATGGTGACCAAGATTTCTCGATTTCAACGGATTTTAATGAAAATTGGTACAATGATTATTCTGAGACCACTAATTTTGAATATTAGCAAAATTTCCAAATCCAACATGGCGGATCCAACATGGCGACCAGAATGTCTCGATTTCAACGGATTTTAATGAAAATTGGTGGAATGATTATTCTGAGGATACAAGTTCCGAATATTATCAAAAGTTGTAAATCCAAGATGGCGGATCCAATATGGCAACCGAGTGTCTCGATTTCAACGGATTTTAATTAAAATTAGTACAATGATTATTCCGGAGCCACTAATTTCGAATATTATCAAAATTTCCATATCCAACATGGCGACCAAAATTTCTCGATTTCAACGGATTGTAATGGAAATTAGTACAGTGATTATTCTGAGACCACTAATTTTGCATATTATCAAAATTTCTAAATGCAAGATGGCGCACCCAACATGGCGTCCAGAATGTCTCGATTTCGAGGGATTTTAATGAAAATTGGTACAATGATTATTCTGAAGCTAAAAATTTTGAATATTATCAAAATTTGTAAATCCAAGATGGCGGGTCCAATATGAGACCAATTTTCTTGATTTAACGGTTTTTACTGAAAATTAGTGCAATGATTATTCGGAGGATACAAGTTCCGAATATTATCAAAAGTTGTAAATCTAAGATGGCGGATCCAATATGGCAACCGAATGTCTCGATTTCAACGGATTTTAATTAAAATTAGTACAATGATTATTCCGGAGCCACTAATTTCGAATATTATAAAAATTTCCAAACTCAATATGGCGGATCCAATATGGCGACCAAAATTTCTCGATTTCAACGGATTTGAATGAAAATTGGTACAATACTTATTTTAAGGCCACTCATTTTTAATATTATTAAGATTTGGAAATTCAAGATAGCGGATCCATAAAGGGGTTTTCGGGTTGAAACAATTTCTAGGATATAACAAACTAGAACATTTGAGAAGTGTTTAATTAGTAAGTATTTACCCAACGCCGGGTGAAACCGGGTAACCCAGCTAGTATAAAATATTTAGGAATTAATTTTAACAATCTATTCAAATTCAATACCCATGTAAAGAAACTCTTGAAAAAGCAAAAAAGGTTAAAAACATGCTAATGTCCCTTCTACACAGCAAAAGTAACCTCAATAATCCAAATTATTACTATACAAACAGCTTATCAGGCCAATTATAACATACGGTTACCCTTGCTGGTTTAATATTGTTACGAGAAGACCTCTCATTTGTGACCGGGACTGTCACGCATTTTCTGGCCTGCCTGGTGCGGGCACCGTTTACAGCAGATCCTGTCACTGGTTGATTTCCGCCGTGAGTCGAGGCATGACAAACCCCATGTATGGACGTTTTTTAGTGTGATTACTAAGCGAAGAGAAAGAATAAAGTTCTTCACCAGCTACTCAGTTTCTTTTCTTTTGTCAACAGGTAAGTCCTCTGCGCCCCTTTTTATAGTGCCATAAGATCTCGGTAGCACCATCCGGAGAACAGGGACCGATCGCGGTTACAATTGGTACCAGGTGTGTGGGGTACACGCAAATACCTAAGTGTGGCTGAAAGGCCATCCCCACACAATCCCTTGTGAAATATCCCGCTCGGCTCGTAAATCCTAGTAAATCCTAGTAACGGTGATCGGAATTATTCCGATAGTGCTGACCCAGGAACTATGCCGGTAGTGCTTAGCCGACGCGACTCGACAAGCCCGAAGGAAACTGGAGACCCTGTACCGGACCTGGCAGTGACTTTAATCGATTTAGGAGATCCCACAACCAGCGTTCAGCCCACCTTGGTTCCCGGGATGCACTCCACATTTTCCGTCGAGTTTCAAACACTACCGCACGCTAATTTAGACGCCGCTATCACTTCACCCGATACCATTCGCGATTCCGGCAGTCGCGCCTACCCTTTTGTGGCCCAAGAGCCCTACGACCACGGCAGGTGCACCTATCCCAGCGCATTACCGGGCCATGTTTTTAACAGCGTTGCCCAGGCTGGGATCACTACAAACTCTCCGCATTATGTCGGCCCCATAGGCACTTCACAAGCCGATGACTCGATGGGACCGAGCGTCGGTAAACTCAAACATGCACTCGACAGCACTTAATCCTGTTCGGGGTACACTACCCAAAGAGACCACCGATCAGGCCCAGACCGGAGTTAGCGATCCGGAATGTACCCGCGCTTTTCCAGAACCTGCTTCGAATCGGGATCTTCGCTCGTATGATACAAGAAGCTCTAATTCCCCCGAGAAAACGAAAGTTCCTGAGAACGTTACTGTCAAATTAAAGGGAAATCCTCCAGATTCTCAGCAGATGAACACTCGCGTCTCCCTTCGTTCCACCCACTCGAATCAGGCTATTTCCTAGGGACTATGACGGGAAAGACGGGCTAATGCGTGGTCCGATGAACCAAAAGCACTTTATCTTGCGCCTTATCTGAGGGGGACTGCATTAAATTTCTACGACACGCTAGAGGAACGAATTCGAGACAACTACGAGTCTTTAAGTCTCGCGCTCGCCGAGCGTTTCAGCGACGAATATCGGCAATCAATCGCTCACTGTCAGCTGAGGGCTCGCGTACAAAAACCGGGCGAAAGCCTAGCTGAATTTGCAACTGATTTGCAAAGACTGGTTTATCTGGCTTTCGGGGATTGTCCCGAGCGAGCTCGGAACAGAATTACATTAAGCCAGTTTTTGGACGGCATAGCCGATGTAGACGTCCAACAGCGCGTTAGGAACGTCGAGCCCGGAACTTTAGAAGATGCCCTCGCCCAAGCTACTAGGGTAGAAGCTAGTCGTGGGGCTGCCAGACTGAGCCATCGCAACATTAGAGTCGCTGAAGCCAAGGTGTCGGACCCGCCGCCTCCCAAGCGAGAAAACCAACCATCGGGAAAAGGACAGCGCCTGGTTTGAAGGAGCGCAAACCAGGCCCGGAACGTAGCTCCAAAGGCACAACTACGACCAAAAATCCCACGGCAGCTCGAAGCCTAACTTCGAAGCCTGCCACTACCCTTACAGAACCGCGAAAACCCATCGAAAAGGACGTTCGAGGTACCGTTCGGTGGTATAATCGAATCAAGAAGCACGGATTCTTACGACGAGCGGTTACCGGAGGTGAAGTTTTTCTCCACGGCAGACACCTAAAAACTTCCAGGTCCTAACTACAGGCGGACGAGAGAGTTATCTTCGACGTTGTCGAAACTGATAAGTCGCCGAAAGCCGTAAATGTTCGCTTGCTGGACCATGGCCCGAGGATAAATCCGGACGAACAACCCTTAAGCACACGATCGCCTCCTGCTACCATTGAGGCACGTGCTACACAACCGTCGGAACGCAACCAACAATCGCCACCAACAAACAGTGCGGGTTGCGTGACAGAGAACTCTTTGTGTCTCTGCAATCTCGATTTAAACTAACCACCACCGATATAGAGGGGCAAAATTCGGTGGTCACTACAGCCCCACTAACTGTTAATATCCGTACCAGTTTAACAAACGACTCTCACCATCTGTGGCTTGCTGGTAAATTAGCAGGAGTACCATGTCGACTCTTAATCGACACGGGCGCGACACGCACTATCTGTCACCCACGAATCTTATCACGGAGTGAACACTATCCCGAATCATGGCCTTCCACCGCAACTATTAGAAGCGTTAGTGGAGATACAGTTCCCGCTAAAACTATGGCCAATGTAATGTCTGTGTCGAGATAGAAGATTTCACTACCCTACATCCTCTCTATGTAGCTGAAATTTTCGACGATTGCATAATCGGTATGAACTTCCTCCTAAAACACGGATGCAACCTAGACCTCCGCAAAGGAGAAATTACACTATCAGATAAGGTCCTCGCACTGAATCAGAATGATCAGCCGATTTATACTGCACAGACTTTCGACGAATTTCGCCTACCACCGAATGGGGAGTTCGGCTAGTTCGGCTGTGCACAAATAGCTCGGAACCTGTGTACGTTCCAGCGGCGACCACGCTATGCGAAGTTCATCGAGGAGCTGAGATTATTTGTGGTCAAAATACCCCTGAACCCGTAGGCCCATCATCAGAACTATCACAATTTCTGGACCTCCAGGCCTACGCTTTGAACGCCGAACAGAAAGCGCAACTTCTGGCCCTACTTGTGAAACACGCAGGCGTTTTCTCCAAGGCGAAGGATGACATGGGGCGAACTAACTTCACTCAACACCGCATCGACACGCAAAATGCTATTCTAATTAAACAGCTTGCACGCAGAATCCCTTTAGCGAGAAGGGCAGAGGCTGACAAGATGCTGCAACAGATGATCAAACAGGAAGTTGTACTACCGTCGCAAAGCCCCTGGAGCTCACCTGTCGTCCTAGTGAGGAAAAAGGACGGCACGTTGCGATTTTGTATCGACTACCGTAGATTAAACGACATCACCAAAAAGGATTCTTACCCACTACCACGTATCGACCTCACACGCCCTGGGAGAATCCTCTTGGTTCGCTACGCTAGACCTACAGTCCGGGTACTAGCAGTTACCTATGGATCCAAAAGATCGAGAAAATACCGCTCTTACTCTCGGAAGTGGACTGTGGGAATTTTCCGTCATGCCCTTTGGACTAACAAACGCCCCAGCGAAGTTCCAACGGCTGATGGCACTAGTGTTAGAAGGTATTCCTTATAATGTCTGTTTAGTGTATCTGGACGACATTATCGTTCACGGGAAAAGTTTTCAGGAGCTTCTGCAGCACCTCGACATAGTCTTTCAACGACTCTACGCCGCTGGACTAAAGCTGTCACCGGCGAAATGCCAACTATGCCAGCGACAAGTGAAATTTCTCGGCCACGTCATTTCTACTTCCGGAATCTCTGCGGACCCGGATAAGGTAAAATCTGTAAGAGAATGGCCCACACCATCATGCAAAAAAGACGTGCAGTCCTTCCTTGGCCTGTGCGCCTACTACCGTAGGTTCATCAAGGAATTCTCGGCGATTGCAAAACCTCTAACCCGGCTCACTGAGAAGCAGACTAAGATCGAGTGGACCGACCAGTGTACTGAGGCAAGAAAGAACGTCTCACTTCTCCTCCGATACTCGCCCAGCCAAACGAGTCCGGAATTTTTATCCTGGACACCGACGCTAGCCAATTTGCTTGGGGCGCCGTCCTTTCCCAAGTTCAGGATGGAATCGAACGTGTTATCGAATTTTATAGTAAAACTCTTAGTCGCCCAGAACAGAATTATTGCGTCACGCGCAAAGAACTGTTGGCTATCGTTAAAGCTGCCTCCCACTTTCAACCCTACTTATTAGGAAGACACTTTATCATCAGAACAGAGCACTCCTCGCTACGTTGACTGACTAACTTTAAAGAACCTGAAGGCCAAATAGCCCGTTGGCTCGAAAGACTACAGGAATTTGACTTCGAGATTCAACATCGTCCTGGTAATAACCACGGCAACGCTAACGCATTGTCTCGCCGCCCCTGCCTTCATGATGACTGTCGCTATTGCGAACAACTTGAGGAACGGGAGAACTTCAATATTCGTTTTACAACGATCGAATCGGACCTGCCGGACCTCCAGGAAAAGGACCCCCAGATCCGCATCGTGAGGGAATGGCTACGAACTGGAAAAGCCCCGGACCGCGAGGAGATAACGGCTCTTGCCCCGATCCTTAAGGCATATCGAGCCATATTCTCAGAACTTAAACTACATCACCACATCGCTTGCAGAGTCCGCACTACCTCTTCGGGACCTATCTACCAAATTCTACTACCGAAAAGCTTGCACAATGAAACTTTGAAACAAGCCCATGATAGACCCTGCGGTGGACACTTAAGCATCGACCGAACTACTCAGAAAATTAAATCACGCTACTACTGGATTGGCTGCTCGAGCGATATTCGCCGATGGTGCGAAAGATGCCAGCTGTGTAACGAGCGGAGAGGACCTAGCCGAAAGCAGAAGGCTGCTCTCCAAATCTACAACGTCGGCGCACCATTTGAGAGAATCGCTGTGGATATTCTTGGACCACTACCCACTACTACCAGAAATAATCGCTATATAGTCGTTGCTATAGATTATTTCACAAAGTGGCCCGAAGCCATACCTACTCCGGACCAGACGGCGGAAACTGTGGCTGAAGCCCTAATTCAACACGTCTTTTCACGCTTCGGAGTGCCATCTCAATTACACTCCGATCAAGGGCGGAATTTTGAATCGGCAGTTTTTCGCGAAACTATGGCCCGGCTAGGTATTAAAAAGACCAGGACATCTCCACTGCATCCGCAGTGCGGCGGCCTCGTAGAACGGTTTAATAGAACTTTATTAAATTATCTATCAAAATTTGTGAGCGAACAGCGACTGGGATGATCACATCCAACTCTGCTTATTAGCCTATCGTTCAGCCGTGCACGAAACTACTCGGGAAACCCCTGCCATGCTACTTATGGGGAGAGAACTGAAACTCCCCATCGACCTTCATTTGGGAGAACTACCAAAGGAAAGCACCACAACCACCGTATATGTGGAAAAGCTTATTAGTCGCCTACAAAATGTTCACCAACAAACTCGGGAACACCTCAAAACGAACAGCCGTGTGATGAAAGAGAGATACGACCTGACCGCCAAGGCGAAACCATTCGCGGAAGGAGACCAAGTCTGGCTACACGCCCCGAAGCGAAAGAAAAGGAAGTGCCCAAAGTTACAACGTGATTGGGAAGGACCCTACCGAATCGTAGAAGTAATTGGCGACGTCAACTACCGCATCTCCAAGGAAAATACCCAAAAAACCACTGTCATCCACCGAAACAGGCTAGCACCTTATAGAACCCCAAATCAGACTTGAACGGCTGAGGAACACTACCAAATACCAAACTACCGAGTACCTGACTACCACCATGTACCTAACTACCCTGTACCTAACTACCTTGTATCTAACTACCCAGTAACTAAACCGCATACCACTACCAAGTAACTAAAGCGAGCGAAGCGAAAGTGGGGCAGAACCACGTGAAAGGACGAGTAAGGGGCGCCCTAGGAAAATAAATAACCTCTCCTCAGACTAAATAAGGCCGGACAACTAACGACGAGGAGGAAATGCCTCCCGGACTTATTGGTCACCAACCGGATCTTCTTTTACCATCGCCAGAGCATCGCAACATAACGCCACTTTGTTGGCCTGGGCACTCTTCAACCCCTAAGTAGACTGAGTTGAGAACTCAGACCCTGGACTTTCATTTTTTTTGTTTTATAATCTCTGTACTAATAAACCATTTCTTTAGAAAACAAGAAAGAGGAACTCATCACGCTAAAATTCGACGAAACAGCATGGAAAGCGATCACAGGACCAGCCGTAGCGCTCCATTCGCCGGGCAACCAACGACAAAGCGGTTGAGGACAGCCTTTCCTCGAAGGAGGGGGGTGGTGTTACGAGGAGACCTCTCATTTGTGACCGGGACTGTCCCGCATTTTCTGGCCTGCCTGGTGCGGGCACCGTTTACAGCAGATCCTGTCACTGGTTGATTTCCGCCGTGAGTCGAGGCATGACAAACCCCATGTGCGGACGTTTTTTAGTGTGATTACTAAGCGAAGAGAAAGAATAAAGTTCTTCACCAGCTACTCAGTTTCTTTTCTTTTGTCAACGGGTAAGTCCTCTGCGCCCCTTTTTATAGTGCCATAAGATCTCGGTAGCCCCATCCGGAGAAGAGGGACCGATCGCGGTTACAATATATCAACGACAATGGCAAACAACCTAGAAAAATTTGAAAGAAATATTATAAGGCATTGTATTTCAAAAAGATTTAAATATAGGAACAAATATTACTCTAATGAAGAAATCTATAACGTATCCGACATAACACTGTTAATGACATATGTTGTTGAGCTCTGAAGTGAACGTGTGAAAAAATTCGAGGAACATGAAAATCAACTAATAAGGGAAATTTTCCTGAATAACGCTCAGAATAACATTGAACATACTTATTATCTCTCACCCTTGAATATTATTAATAATATTGTCGTCAACCCTGTACATAACATGAAACATATCATAGAATTTTACAATAAAAAAGATCAAAATCACCATAGAGGCTAAAACTATGTATAAGACGAAATGTAAATAAACAAATAATTTATGTTAAAATTTCATAATTTAAATAAGGACAAGATTCTCCCGTGGGGTTGTTCTTCTCACGCAGACACCAGATGGTTGCTACCTGGTTGCGGAAGTAATATGACGCTGGTCTCTGTGGGGGAGGCAGGATCTTTAATTCTCTCTCGGCTGTGAAACTAATGAAACAAGACTGCTCTAGTACATTGTCATTGCCAATGTGTCTAAAATGAAATTACACGATACTATGTAAACAACACACAATTAAACTAAAAAATCTGTATAATTAAATAAGTCATTTATACCAGTAAAACACAAGAGTGTTAGGTAATACAGATATAAGTGAACAAGTGTATGTAAAAATGTAAATGTATGAAATGCAATAAAACTGATACTTGATACTTAAAATTTCTTTCAAACTATTTCCTTTCAAATTTCACTCTATGTAAATTTTATTACAGTCAAAACATTGAGATTATAACTAATCCAATAACGAAGAGAGTTCCCATACCTCCATAAGCTCCTTTTGTGTTTTTACTAATTATTATTTAACGTTTTAGTCGCAAAAAAAAAACCAAAAACACGTTGAAAGGGTGAAGATAGAATGTGGAAGTTTTCTCTAAACTATAGCTATTTAGTAACAAGATGCACATCATTTCATTCGTTCTCAAGAGCATATGTTATCTTATTACTAGCTGTGATTTAGGAAAAACTACCCTCCATATCTTCATTCCTTCAACTTTAAATGTGTAGAGAAAATTGTACTGCAGTTTAAATTCAATTCGATATATTTATGAAGTTACTAGCTGGGTTACCCGGTTTCACCCGGCGTTGGGTAAATACTTACTAATTAAAACTTCTCAAACGTTCTAGTTTGTTATATCCTAGATATTGTTTCATCCCAAAAACGCCTTTATGGATCCGCCATCTTGAATATCCAAATCTTTGTAATATTCAAAATTAGTGGCCTTAAAATAATCATTGTACCAATTTTCATTAAAACCTATTGAAATCCATCTTGGGTCTAGAAATTTATTTATTTATTTATTTATTTATTTATTCATCAAAGCTTCATCAACAACTGATTACTACAAAAAAAATATTTTATATGAACGAAAATTGAAAATAAAAATAAAAATAAAAATATGAAATAAAAATAAAAATAAAGATAAAAATAAAAAAATAAAAAACAGAAGTAAGTAAACTAAGAAAGCTGACCTTTAATGTGGCGCTTCGTTAGGTTGAAGTCAATTTTATCGAAGTTGCGATTGAAAAGTCGAGACATCGATGAAACCGGCACATTTAAACCATAATTTGTGTGGTGAGGCGGAACGTAGAAAAAGTTGTAATTCCTCAAGGAGCGAGAGGGTACATTTATTTTAAAGGAATCAACCAATTCTGGAGAGTTAATTGACCCCTGCATACACTCAAAAGCAAAAACAGTCCTGGAAATGTCCCTTCTCTTCTCAAGGGAAGGCAGAGAAAGGAGATTTAGCCTATCGGCGTAAGGTGGGAGAGAATCAGGGTTGGCCCAGGGAAGCCCACGTAAAGCAAAGCGTATGAATCTTCGCTGAACGGCTTCAACGCGATTGATGTGCACCGCGTAGAAAGGTGACCAAACGGGGCTAGCATACTCTAGAATGGGCCGAACAAAAGTGCAATAAAGCAGTCTCGTAATATACGGATCGTCAAATTCTTTGGACCATCTCTTAATGAAGCCCAAAGTAGCATTAGCTTTGGCAGCAATGGCATTGATGTGGCCTTCGAAGGACATGCGAGAGTTGAGTATGACACCTAAATCCCTGATTGTGTCAACTCGGGTGAGGGAGCATCCATTTATGGAGTAAGTAAAGTGAAGGGGGATCTTTTTACGGGTAAAAGACATGGACGTACACTTAGTGACATTAAGGGGGAGGTAATTGATAGAACACGATTTGAAAAAGATGTCTAAGTCAGAATTTAAAATTTCACTATCCCTTACATTAGACACTATGCGAAAAATTTTGGCATCGTCAGCATAGCAGAGGATTTTAGAATTTTTTAAAATCAGAGATACATCATTGATGTAAATAAGGAAAAGCAGTGGTCCCAGATGGCTTCCCTGGGGAACGCCAGAAGTGTTGTTTATTTCGTGAGACAGAGCATCACGAAATTTTACACGCTGTGTACGGTTAGACAAATACGAATAAATCCAATCAATGAAAATAGATGGGAAACCGAGAAGAGAAAGCTTGTGGATGAGAATCTTGTGATTAATCCTGTCAAAGGCCTTGCTAAAATCGGTAAAAACACAATCAACTTGCATTCCAGCTTCAATAGAGGAAGTGCAAAAGTTAGTAAACTCTAACAAATTAGTGGTCGTGGATTTACCTTTCATGAAGCCGTGCTGAAATGATTGCAAAAAAGGTTTGCAATGGAACGACAACACATTGCAAACCATGGCTTCGAAGATCTTAGCGATGCACGAAAGATTAGCAACGGGGCGGTAATTAGTAATATCGCACCTATTGCCTTTTTTGTGAAGGGGGATAATCACTGAGGGTTTCCACTGACTAGGAAAGACACCACAAGATAAAGATAAGTTAAATAAATAACATAGAACAGGGACGAGAGACAAACTACAGCGTTTAAAAAACGTAGATGGAATACCATCAGGACCACAAGAGAAACTATCTGCCAAAGTGGAGATGTACGTAAGGATAGACTCAGTGTCTAGAATAAGGTCTTTGGTCTGAAAAGAAGTCAGCGAAAGCTCTGTCAAATGAGTAAAATTGTCAATATTAAAATCACAGTTAATATCACAGAAGGCAGTTTTGAAAAAATCCCCAAAGAGATTAGCAGTGATGAGAGGATCGTCACTGCTAGTATCCCCAAGTTTCAGTAAGGAAGGATACCCATCCGAATTACGCTTGGAATTGACGAATTTCCAGAACTGTTTAGGCTCGTCATGCAGGGACGATTGTATTTTAAACAGATAATTTCTATAAGATTCCTCAAGGCCGGCAATATATTGAGTGCTAAGGTCCGAATAGGTGGCATAGTCGGAATCGCTCCTTGAAGAGCAAAACCTCTTCCACGCTTTATTCTTCCGGTTCTTCAAATGCTTGAGCGAAGAGTCAATCCACGGTTGACAAGTCGCAGTTCGTTTCGCGGGAGCGAAAGGAACACACTGAGTGAAGCGCAACGATAAAACATCATAAAAAAGGTCAACGGTTTGATCGACGTCACGCATACCCAAAACGGAAGACCAATCATAGTTTAAAAGCCAATCATTAATTTTGTCAAAGTCAGCCTTCTTAAAGTTATAACAATAATTAATGGGTAATGATGATGAAGCACTGGATAGCACAGGATCAAAACACAAAACAATATGAAGCGCCGGATGATGACCCCTCTCAGGAACCAGCGGAGAAAGGGAACGCTTCACAAGAGTCCCGTCCGGATCAGAAGAAAACACCAAGTCCAGAAACCTTCCCGAATGATTAGCAACTTCACTCGTCTGTGCCAAGCCAAGGGACAAAATATCGTCGATAAAGGTGGTGGAATGTAGAGGCGATGCAAGGAAGGAAGGAAGTAGGCCGGCGCTCTCAGAAGATCGCTCCCACATAATGCCAGGCAAATTGAAATCCCCCAGAAGTATGAGCTCATCCACAGCCGATAGGGACGAAATGAGAGTCTCAACGCATGAGAACAGAGTCCTGAGCGTGTCGACCGATGGGCAAGGCGGTAAGTAAGCCGTGGCGATGAAAACGCTATTGTGTTGGAGCTTGAGGGCAACACAAATAAATTCTAAGTCTCTGGAGCAAGCAATGTCAACGACCTCACAGGCCAAATCGCTTTTTGATAATATTCAAAATTAGTGGCCCCCAAACTAAACGTACTAATTTTCATTAAAATCCGTTCAAGTCGTGACAATTTGATCACCATATTGAGTCTGCCATTTTGGATTTGGAAATTTTGCTAATATTCGAAAATAGTGGCCTCGGAATAATCATTGCACTAATTTTCATTAGAAGCCGTTGAAATCGAGACATTCTGGTCTCTATAGTGGGTCCGCCATTTTGGCTTTACAAATTTTGATAATATTCGAAATTAGTGGCCTCAAGATAATCATTGCACCAATGTCCATTAAAATCTGTTGAAATCGAGACATTTTGGTCGCCATGTTGGATCTGCCATCTTGGATGTGGAAATTTTGATAATATTCAAAATTAGTGGCCTCAGAATAATCATAGTTCTAATTTCCATTAACATCCGTTAAAATCGAGAAAGGGTTCCTAGCTATAAGCGTGTCCGCTTGGACCTAAGCAAGAAAATCCCATACCTATACCATACATGGATGTGTCCTTATGAGTTAAGTTTGGAGGTACCATATTTATTTCGTATATCAAAAAACAGGGGAACTAGACTTTTGGTCGCCATGTTGGATCTGCAATCTTGGATGTGGAAATTTTGATAATATTCAAAATTAGTGGCCTCAGAATAATCATAGTTCTAATTTCCATTAAGGGGAGGTTCCTCTGATCGACTCTGAAAAGTTCGTCACTTTTATGAATTTTTTTGAGGTATAAAGAAATGTGATATGAACAAACGGTTTTTTGTACAATGTTTATTGATAAAAAGAGTCCCTAAATTTATTTTTTCCCCCCTCTTTCAATTCAAAATGGCGGCTCCAGCCATATCTCCGCGAGGCCTTGCGCGCCATATATGCGTCTGCGCGGGACGTTCCCGAGGGTCGTAGGGGTCACTGAAACATTAACATTTTTTAAGTTAGTTAAATAAACATATGTAGCGGCCCTTCAACCAAAAATTTCGAAATTTTGATAAAAAAAACAGAGAAAGTTATCCACTTGAAAATTAAGGTCGTGTTTTGGGGTGTGTTTTAGTTGTTTAAGACAGGCGTAAACATTGTTTATTATTAAAATATATTGTTAATAATGGATCAAGGGCCCCCAGATTGAATTTTACACATTACTTTAAAATTTCAAGTGGATCCGATCAGTGGTTCTCGAGATACACTGTCCCGCGCACTGAAAATATCAACTTTCGGGAAAACGCGTTTGAAGTTTTAGAACCATTTCGTCTTGTTCGCTAGTTGTGCCGCGTTAACAGTTGCACGCTTCTCTTTGAAGCGCTGTAACTTTCTAAAAACTGCATAAAACGTAAACCGGTTTCAGGATCATGTTTTTAACATATTATAGATTGATAATATGTAAAAAAAAAAAAATCGATTTTTTCATCGCCGATCAAAGGAACCTCCCCTTAACATCCGTTAAAATCGAGAAAGGGTTCCTAGCTATAAGCGTGTCCGCTTGGACCTAAGCAAGAAAATCCCATACCTATACCATACATGGATGTGTCCTTATGAGTTAAGTTTGGAGGTACCATATTTATTTCGTATATCAAAAAACAGGGGAACTAGAGGGCGAAAACCATTTGAACATTAGGTCCTCCTAGTGTCCAACAGAGATTGAGTTTGGATTTTAGATTGCTGTAGTTATATCATATACTAATGTACTTTGAAATGACAGTGAGAAAACATATACAGTGGCGAGCAAAATAATAGCAGTGCAACTTAATAATGTAGAATCTCCTTAATATTTTTATGATCTTGCCTTTTTTTCTGGCTTCTACTGTAAAACTGTAATCTTTCGCAATGTGCTGATCGTATCGTCTCAATACGGTTACGCAAGAAAATTTTGGCCCCATCTCTTGTAAAGCGCGTAGTAAGGCACTCCAACTCTCACCCTACCGCAGCGGCTACTGATATTGTTCGTGAATTTAATTTGTCATGTGGCGTTCATACAGTAAGAAGGATTTTAAGGGAACTCAATTTATATGCTCGCAGTCCACGGAAGGTTCCACTTCTTAAGAAAATACATATAACAAAAAGGCTTCAGTTTGCCACAGAGCATTTGGCGTGGCCGCTTAAGAAGTGGAGGAATATATTATGGACAGACGAGAGTAAAGTTGTTCTATACGGTGGCAAGGGATCTCGGCAGTACGTAAGGCGTCCACCTAATACCGAATATAATCCTAGATTCACCACAAAAACCTTAAAACATGGTGGTTCTAGTATCATGATTTGGGGATGTTTCTCCTACTATGGTGTTGGTCCGATATATTGGATTAAAACTATAATGAACCAGCATTCATACGTCGATATATTACAAAACATCATGCTACCACACGCCGAGTACGAAATGCCTCTTAAATGGGTCTTTCAACAAGACAATGACCCGAAACACACCAGCAAAACAGCTAAGCAGTGGTTTCGGGACAACAGGATTGAGGTCATGGAGTGGCCTGCTCAGTCTCCAGACCTCAATCCCATTGAGAATTTGTGGTCCGATGTAAAAAAGGCAGTGTGGGAAGCAAAGCCAAGAAGTAATAACGAGCTGTGGGCGGTAGTTGAGAGGTCCTGGAAATCCATACCACTTGAAAGGTGTCAGGATCTTGTTAACTCTATGAAGCGTCGCTGCTCAGCGGTTATAAACAATAAAGGCAATGCTACGAAATATTAAGACGTTCTTAAATAAATTACCATAAATTTAGAAGCTTGGTTTCAGTTCTTTGTGAAATAAGATAAAAATAAACTAACACTGCTATTTTTTTGCTCCCTTATTTTTTGAGGTATTTTGTTAATCTTCGTTGGCATTTAATTAATACGTATAATAATGTTAAGTAATTAATGAATACATTATTATTAAGGTATTTTGGTTTTGTTTGCAAAAAAAAATTTTTGAAATTGCGTTTAGAAAACTTGTAATTTTCGATTATAGTTCCTTATCATGTGCACTGATATTTTTTTGCTCGCAGCTGTATATGTAAATTGAAATGAGAAGTTTGGAAGCAGTGTGAATCTTCAAGGCCAGTAAGTAACAGCTTCCTTTGAGTGTCCAGAGCTGGAAATGAGATATATTATAAAGGGCGTCAAGATATACATGTATGCCAAAAATAATGAAAATCGAAGGAGTGGAAGGGTCTCATTTTTTTGAGCAATTATTCGTATATTCATTATTCCATTGATTCACTTGGTTCGAGAGCTAAGGAATTCCAATTCAAAAGTTGAGGGATTGGTAAGACTCAATCGAAAAGTCGCATCATCAAAAATAATGGTCCCCGGTGGGAATTGAGCTTCCTGTTTCGTTTTCATCATTTCATATGATATTCAAGTGAAAATGAGCGATTGCTACCCATAAAGTGCAATCAAAATGAATGAAGTGAGATTCAAGCTAATTGCTCTGCAATGACTCACATACATGCTCTTAGACACAAGATGATTGTTGATTGACCCTCTATAATGTCATAATTAATCATAATGAGCAATTATATTCAAGTATATGGAAGATTTGGTTTAGATCCAAAAGTCAATGCTTATAGCTAGGAACCCTTTTAGTCGGCATGTTGGATATTCGAAATTAGTTGCCTCAGAATAATCATTGTACCAATTTTCATTAAAATCCTTTGTAATCAAGAAATTTAAGTCGCCATGTTGGTTCGGCCATCTTGGATTTGAAAATTTTGATAATATTCACAATCAGTGACCTCACAGCAATCATTGTGATAATTTTCATTCAAATCCGTCGCAATCGAATAATCTTGGTCGCCATATTGGATCCGCCATCTTGGATTTGTACATTTTGATAATATTCAAAATCAGTGACCTCATAACAATCATTGTGCTAATTTTCATTAAAGTCCGTTGAAATCGAAAAATCTTGGTCGCCATATTGGATTTGCCTTCTTGGATTTGTAAATTTTGATAATGTTCAAAATGAATGACTTCAATAATAATAATTCCAAATCGAGTAGTGGTTGGGTCCGGACGTGTTTGTTCCCTTCTCGTGCTACTATAATCCGATAACGCTTAATTACCAAGTTTTTGTTTAGACAGCGCTTCCGCAATTATAGTGTTGTGGTATACAGTAATTAGTGTACAGTGCCTAATCTCCACTGACATCAGATTTGTCCCCGAGTCAAGTATAATCACGTTACGACGATGAGCAACACCAGCCCGGGCGCGGTGAGTGGCTTACCGGGACCCTCTCAGACTGACCTGCAACGGAGTACTACAGGGCGCCCGCAGCGCATACATAGAGGTCAGTGCAACGAGCACACAGCGTCGAATTTAACGCCTCCACCGGCCGTTAACAACTAACACCTATCAAGCACAGCAGCTCGCAAGCGCAAATACAATTTTACGCATCCTGGACCGTTCAATGTGTTCATTAGGGAAACCAACTCGAAACTGAAACCGGTAGCATTGGCTATATCAATTAATAGCAAATACAAATCGGTCGTCCTAATTAAACCAAGCAGAGATTGCATCAAAGTGCTCTTTTCGGACCGTGAAGAAGCGAACGCCATGGTAACCGATACAACATTTGCCAATTACCATGTGTATATCCCAGCTGACGCCACGGAAATATGCGGCGTAGTCAACTACAGCGATATCGGCCACTGGAATAACATCAACGATATCGCCGCAAACGGCAAGGGCAGATTTGCAAGCAGGCTTCTCCCAGATATGGAGGTCCTGGAAGTGAAACACCTGTACAGGAAAGCTGCCTCAGGCTCGGATGAACTTATCCCAACAAATTCAATTAAGATCACATTCCCCGGACAGATCCTGCCAAAATACTTGGCCCTAGGAAACTTACTCATGGCATTTCGTCCATTCGTACACAAGGCAATGTTTTGCGAAACCTGCCTAAAGTTTGGGCCCTCTAACAAATTCTGCAAACGGAAACCGAAATGTGCGCATTGCTCATCAGATCACCAAACAAGGGAATGCTCAACATCGAACGAGCTATGCCCGTTCTGCCTCTCGAGGCACGCGGAGGGGAAACCCAACTGTGCCTTCTTCCGCGAAGCGAATGACGGTTTCAAGGTGAAACAGGCGAACCGCAGGAGCTCTCGTAAGGCTCAAGCTGTAGCGCAACAAAAGTCCGAGCTCGGTCGTCAACTGGTAGACGAGAACAATTTCCCGACTCTAGGCAACGCGGCAAAAAAGTCGAAACCCAGTATCACCCATCGAGCACAAGTACAAAACATCGGTGCTTCCGCCACTCCGCCACGCACTTTCACCAGAGTGGCGAGAGAAACAAATGCCAGCATGTCTAGAGTCATTGAAGCAGGCCATCTCAGCTGTAGTAGAAAAGTCCAGCCTCCCGCAGATCTGGAAAACCCTCATAGCTAGCATAATGGATCCTCTGCTACAAGCTATCCAAGCACAAATTCTAGCGATCATCAGCGCCCTCGCTAGCTCACAACTCGGTACCCATAATGACTAATGAACTAAAAATCTTACAGTGGAACTGCCGTAGTATTCGTAGCAAATTAGATGACCTGATGCTGCTTGTTCAAGAACACAACCCTCATGTAATAGCTTTGTCCGAGACGTGGCTCAAGGAGAATTCGAATTGCAACATCCGCGGCTATTCAGTCGCCAGGCAAAATCGCCAAGACGGTTACGGTGGAGTCCTCATTGCCTGCAGAAACGACATCATTGCAACTCGGTTAAACCTCAACACGGGGCTCGAATGCGTAGCCTGCTCGATTCAATTCGCGAACAACAACATAACAATTGCCAGGATATACATTAGCCCATCGATGATAGTTAGCCCAGCCACACTGACAAATCTACTTGACCAACTCCCGCAGCCGTTGATGCTGTTGGGCGACTTTAACGCGCATAATCACCAAAGGGGCTCAAGCTACGATGACCAAAGATCCCAAGTGCTAATTAACGCATTGGACGATTATGACCTGACAACGCTCAATATGGGGCAATTCACCCATATTGCATGCCCACCGTCGCCTTGCAGCTGCATACTGAGCACAAATGAATCAGTGGGTGGGTGGCGGAGAAAAAAGCGAGAAAATGAGAAATTGATTGTTAATAATTTACTTGATTGACTGTACAGCCAAGTCTTGTTAGCCTACTTTATGGCTGATCGGAGAAAATAATACAAAGCACAATAGAACACGGAAAACAAAAATCACTAGATCACAGAAGCGATGACCACCCACAGAGTTAGTTGCGACGGGACTGAATGACATATGGCGCACGGAAGACATAACAAAATCCTGGTACGAATGCAAAGTCATTGCTATCCTCAAACCGGATAAAGACCCAAACTTATCATCCTCGTACCGATATGCCTCCTTTCGTGCATGCGCAAACTGCTAGAAAAAATGCTAAATTCCCGTCTTGATTACTGGATGGAATCAAACTGCATCAGTGCCAAATCCCAGTTTGGATTTAAAAAAGGATTCGGCACCCTCGACTGTATCTCAATTCTGGCGAAAGATTTGGATACAATTCTCGCTCGTAAACACTCCGGCCTTGCTGTGTTCATGGTCATCTCGTCAGCGTATGACGACGTGCAGATTGATATTCTGTGCGATATAATGGTAAACCTTAAGGTCCCATCAAAAGCTATCTCTCTTATTTACAAGCTGTTCCACAAACGCCATCTCCACTTTTACGTCAACAACAGGGAAGCAGAATTCCGTATTGGCTATAAGGGCTTGGCGCAAGGCTCTTCTCTCTCCCCGCTACTTTATAATATATACACGATCAACATAGAGCGGCAAATCCCGGCAAACATCAAGATTCTCCAGTATGCAGACGATGTGGTAATTTATACATCTGACCGCGATGCCAACAGGTTAACCGATGGTACCCAAAACGCCCTTAACTTGCTAGACGCCGAATACAAACACATTGGTCTAGATATCTCGCACGCTAAAACGGAATTCGTTGTCTTCTCAAGAAAACATAAGCTCCCGCCCATCGCTCTTAAAGTGGGCGATGCACAATTACAACGTTCGGCCAGTTTCAATTATCTAGGAGTGGTATTTGATGGCAAATACACATGGAAACTTCACACCGATTGGATTATCAAAAAGTGCCAGAAAAGAATCAACTTCTTGCGAACGATTTCTCGTTACTCATGGGGGGCCCACCCAAACTCTATGATTGTGCTGTACAAGTCCACTATCAGATCTATTATAGAATATAGATCGTTCGCGTTCTAGACTATGCCAAAAACGCACGTCACAAAAATTAGACGAATCCAATGGAGAGTCCTACGTATCTGCCTAGGACTAAGGACATCGACCCATACAGGTTGGAAGTTCAGGCCGGGATGATACCAGTCGATCTGCGGTGGCGTAAACTTGCGAATAAGCATATACTGAAGTCATTTGCAAGCCTCAGCAATCGGCTCCGCGACAGCCTATTGGACCTCAAAGAGCGATTTCCGCTGCACAAACGTTCATTGTTGATTCCGGACTGCACGGTGGCTATAAACCAAGCCGTCAAATTCCCGTGCTATTCTTACCCTTTCAATAGGATTATACACAAACTGAACTGAAGAAAGTAGACCCTCCGATCAACTTAATCGCATCGCTGCACAAACAGATGCTGGACAAGCTCTCCCCCCAGGAATGAATATACACGGATGGATCGCAGTCAGCCTCGGGAACTGGAGCTGCTTTCTTTATCAACGAAGAATCCTTCTACATGACGAAAATTTCGGAACCTTCATGAGTGTTTCTAGCGGTACTCATCGCGATTTCGAAGGCAGTGGAAAGCATAACTGATAAACACCGTGGCCGCTATACGACCTGCAGCATGTGAGTGAGTGAGTGTGCCACGGTTACATCGCGGTCTGAACTGCTCTACAATTTTTCTTCAAATTCGTGTGGATTTTCGCATTATAATTACTGCAGCGCCTTTGCATTATAATTACTGCAGCGCATAATTTGCGTTTTGTGACTTGGTTTGGTTTCTCGCCCACTAGTTCGTCGACTGTTTAACTTTTTACTTGATTGTGGGTTGGGAGCTGGTGCTCGGTTTTTACGGTCCCCGACTGTGATGCCTCTTGCTCTGTGATACTTACTCTGTGATATTATTGAGCTTTTAGTGTGTCGTGCTGTAACTCTTAATTTATTTATTTATTGCATTTTCATTATTTAAATTTTGTGTTGAGTACATCTTGGCCAGTGCTCGTTGCTCATTTTTCATTATCTTGCTGTGCACGGTGCCGTGTCTGTGCCCGCGCTTTCTGTGTACCGCTCTACGACGGATGCTGCGGAACTTTTCAGCCGATTAGAATTGCGCCTGAATTTATGCAATCTTTGTTGCTCTACAGTGCTGGCTTGTATTAAGTAGTGTTACCGTCTTTTACCTTGTACATTTTATCTCTCTTGACTATTGACTTTTATTATTATAAACACTAATCGTTTCGTAATAACTTGAATCGGTTATAATGGAATTGTGTAAAATTTGCAACTCTGCTACTTCTGCAGAGGACGTTGTGTGGGACGGAGTCTGCGGCAGCACTTTTCATTCCCGCTGCTTAAAGCGCAGTACTAGGAGCCCAAATTCGAGGATCACTACTTGTAATGACTGTCTCGAAGTGAAGCCCTGCCACATTTTGCGTTTTCTGCGGTCATTTATCGATTCGTTCTCCACTGACCACTCACTCACTCTTGACAAACTTAACCAATTCTCGTCAAATTTTTCATGCTTTCAAGCCCTGTCGGATGACATTAATGATAATAATAGTAAACTTGACAAGCTTATCGATTTAATTACGACGACTAACTCCAATACTACTCTGTTACTAGAGAAAACGCATCAAATTACTAATAAAGTATCGATATTGACTTCTACGGTCGATGATCTTCATTCCTCGATCTCCTGTTCGGTCTCGGGCTCTTCGGTCTGTTCAGAATCTATGCCGATTAAGCCTGTTATGGACGAGATTAAGTCCAATCTAAAGCAGGTCAGGAATGAGGTTTCAACTATTTCTTCGGCTGTTTCCTCCAATGCAGGACTAATTGGGTCCCTGATGATCGATTTGCGATCTCGAATAGACAGCTCTTCATCCGAAAAAGTGACTTCTGTCGAGACATCTGCTCCACCTTCTAACTGCGAGCATTCTAAGCGGGATTCGGAGCTGATCGCTGAGGACAACAGCACTCCGCCTCAACAAAATTTGGCTGCTTCCACAGAGGTTCGCAGGAGGGCTCGACGCGGTCTACGACGTCGCTCTGGTGGGAAATCCGTACAATCTCAACTACCAGCTAACTTGCCCACAGTTTTAACCGCCTCACCACCATCTGGGGCTTCATCAACTTTGACGTCCGCGATTAACACCACCATTTCGCTTCGCCCGGGCAGGATTCCACGTCAGGTGTTTGTGTCGCGGATACATCCTGACACTTCAGAGGAGGAGATTGTCCAACATATTGCCTCTCAAGTCGGCGCCGCTCGTGAATTGGTTGCCTGTAGACGAATCACGCCTAAGCGCGGCCAGAGTGGTGTCTCGTTTTATGCATCTTTTAAGGTTTTGGTTCCTGAGGACCTGTTCGCTGCCGTGGTTTCTCCTAGCATCTGGCCAAATAACTGTATCGTCCGTGAATTCACTCACTCTCGCATTAGCAAAATGTCTGCAACTCCAATGACAAAAAACGTATCAACGAGCTCTCTTTCTACTACGCGAACGTAACGGGCTTACGTTCTAAGACGACGCAGCTTTATAAAAGTTCTGCTGATTTCTCGTTTGACGCCATATGCCTATCAGAAACATGGCTATGTAGCGGCATTTCCGATGCTGAACTCTTCTGCCAAGGTTATTCGGTTTTCCGTCGTGATCGCCATGGCGCTGCGCTCGACGCTCCGGTTGGCGGAGGAGTACTATGTGCGATTCGGAGCTATATCCCATGTCGCCGAGTCGATGCTCCCGTCTCTGACGAACTGGAACTGCTTTGCGTGGCTATGACGTTTCAGCACAGGAAGATCTATCTTGTCGTGGTTTACGTTCCGCCCAGGGCTCTACCTGCGACTTACGAGAGTCTAGCTACTAGTATTGACTCGATCGTTGGAAATATGGATCTGCACGACGAGCTTGTGGTTTTTGGAGATTTCAATCTGCCGTCGGTTAATTGGCTCCCTTCGTCCGATGATGGCTGCGTTTCACCTTCTTTTGCCGCCGCCCCACAACATGCATCCCTCTTCATCGACGAATTGTTATCTTCTGGCCTGACGCAAACTTGCGATATTGCTAACGATAATGGTCGATTTCTAGACTTAATCTTTTCAACGGACCCGGGATGCACAACCGTCAAACATTGCTTGACCCCCATTGTCGCCGAGACTGGACACCATCCTGCTCTTCATGTTGTTTTGTCATCGGATCCATTCTTTTCGAATTGTGTTATTTCCTCCGAGCTTTGTTACAATTTTAAAAAGGCTGATTTTTCAACTCTTAATAATTGGGTCTTGACTTGTGACTGGAGCACTGTTCTTGAAGAGCGTGACGTTGACGTATCTGTAAACTCTTTTTACACCATACTCGCTACGTGTTTCTTACATTGCGTCCCAGTCACAAAGTCTCGCGGCTCACAAAATAATTTACTTTGGACAAACGTTGCTCTTAAACATACAAAAAACAAGAAAAATAAGGCTTGGAAGAAATTTTGCGTCTCAAGGGACGAAATCGATTACGCGTCCTACTGCTCCCTTCGCAGACAGTATATCACTGAATTGGAGTCTTCCTATAACTCCTTTCTTGACGATGCGAAACATTCCTTGCGGGAGAATCCCAAGCGTTTCTTCAAATTCATTAATTCGAAGCGCGGTTCTGATGGTTACCCGTCTCTACTTACTCTGGGTGATGTTACTAGTGACGATCCTCAGAAGATTTCTAATCTCTTTGGTGATTTTTTTGAAACTGCTTTTCTTGCAGACTGTGATAGCGACACCTGTGATAATAGTTTTAAGACTTTTTCTCAGTTGACGACGCTTCAGCCAACCTCTCTCACGGCTGCTGATTTATTTATTGACGAGGCTAAGATTTCGAGTTTAATATCGAACTTAGCTGACAGTTCTTCTAATGGACCTGATGGCATATCTGCCTTTTGTATTAAACGTTGTGCCACACCTCTTGTCCCTATTTTATGCTATTTATTTAACTTGTCTCTTTCCTGTGGTGTCTTTCCGATATATTGGAAAATGTCGACGATAATTCCACTACACAAAAAAGGTTCAAAACAAAATATATCGAATTATCGTCCTATTGCTAATCTATGTTGTGTAGCTAAAATCTTCGAGTCACTGATTTGTGACACTTTTTATTTTCATTGTAAGCCTTTCTTGCAATCTTTTCAGCACGGCTTTCTCAAAGGGAAATCTACTACAACCAATTTGCTGGAGTTTTCCAATTACTGCATTTCTAATATTGAAAAGGGTAAACAGGTGGACTGTATTTTTACAGATTTCAGCAAGGCTTTTGACAGAATTAATCACCGAATTCTGCTCTATAAACTCAGCCTTCTCGGATTTCCCTCTCTTTTTATTAAATGGCTCTGCTCTTACTTGTCCCAGCGGTCGCAACGCGTCTTTTTTCGAGGCGTGCTGTCCAGGGAAATATTTAATACTTCGGGCGTACCTCAGGGTAATCACCTGGGTCCTCTCCTTTTCATCATATTCATTAATGATGTGTCAATGTTCTTGCCAAATTCTAGAATTCTCTGTTATGCTGACGACGCCAAGATTTTTCGGGTTATATCTAGCGAGCAGGATTGTATTCTTTTAAATTCTGACATTGATGCTTTTCATAAGTGGTGTGTGCTTAACCACTTACCATTAAATATTGAGAAATGTACGTATATGTGTTTTTCACGCCGAAAAAGTATCATAACTTTTAATTATACTATTGACGATTGCTCGCTGCAGAGACTCGAAAAAACGAAAGATCTTGGGGTCTGGTTAAATGGCCGTTTTTCCTTTGAGGATCATATTGACGCCATTGTTCGCAAAGCAGGTGCCACCCTGGGCTTTGTCAAACGCTGGTCTAAGGAGTTCAACGATCCTTATATTACTCGTACTCTCTTTTGTACTTTTGTAAGACCAATACTTGAGTATGCGAGTCCAGTTTGGTCTCCTTCAATGACTACACACAGTAACCGTGTTGAGGCAGTACAACGAAGATTTCTTAGATTTGCTCTTCGAAACCTTCCTTGGTGCGACCCACTAATTCTGCCTCCTTATGAGGATAGACTTAAATTGATATCTTTACAATCCCTCGAGCAACGCCGCAATATCGCTAAAATAGTGTTTGCTTTTGATTGTGTTTCAGGAAACGTTAACTCCCCTGAACTTCTCTCCCTCTTTGACATTTCTGTTCCGGCTCGCCCTACAAGACATTATAATTTCTTCCGCACGCCTATGCATCACACAAATTACGGGTTGAACGAAGCTATTACGTCAATGTCACGCTCCTTCAATGCCTACTTTCAACACATTGATTTTCACCTTTCTAGAAACACAATTAAAAGTCAGCTTCGTTAAAATTGATATTTTTCATTCCGTATGCTATGTAGTAATCAGTTTGTTGATGAAATCGAAATAAATAAATGATTGCCTCAGACAGTATGTCCGCCCTAGAGGCACTCTTGAACCCCTGTATTTCGACCCAAACGTCCGAGCTAATATACCAGGTCCGACATGGACTCTTTGATCTTACTAGTCGAGGTTTTTCTGTTACACTGGTCTGGGTCCCGACCCATAGGGGAATCCCCGGCAATGAAGCGGCAGATAGCCTGGCAAAAAGCGACCATCGAATCAGAACATTCCACCAATTACACCACATGGCGCAACTACATCCCCGAATTGTGCAAAACGTATATACGTAGTTGGCAAGAAAGGTGGACTCAAGGTGACCTAGGACGCTTCTTCTACAGCATTGCACCTAAAATAATCGACCAACAACCGTGGTTCCAGAAGTTTGACGGAAACCTCAACAGGGCTGAGCTGCAAACCATTTGCCGAATTGCCGCAAATCATTACGGGCTAAACGACCATCTGAATCGATTCCAGGTAACCGATTCCCCGCTGTGTCCAGACTGCAACGCTTATGAGACCGTCGATCACCTACTTTTCTCGTGCCCCAGACTAGCAGGCAGTAGGAGTGTGCTAACGTCGGCCCTCCGGGCTCAAGGTTTTCGGCCCCCTTTAATATTAGACACATTATGGCCTCCACCACGTCGGCAGACATAGCTAGAGCGATCCACAACCTCCTCTCCCCAGGAAATATAAATATTTAAAAAATATAATGTAATGCTCGAACCAACTGTAGTCCCCCTGCCCCATTTTGTGTATGGGTCCGCCATATTGGATTTTTAAATGTTGGTAATATTCAAAATCAGTGACCTCAAAATAATCATTGTACTAATTTTCATTAAAATCCGTTGGTACAATGGTTGTTTTGGAGCCACTAATCTCGAATATTATCGAAATTACAAATCCAAAATGGCGACTGAAATTTCTCGATTTCAACGGATTTGAATGAAAATTGGTACAATGGTTGTTTTGAAGCCACTAATCTCGAATATTATCAAAGTCACAAATCCAAGCGGCGGATCCAATATGCCGACCAAAATTTCTTTTTCGTTTTCATTTTTTTTGCTTGGAAACATTTTTTATGTTTGTTTTAAAACAAATTGTGGAAAATTGTTTTGCAAAATATGTTAATAAACAAAACAATCCAAGATTTATAAAAATCGGTCAACCGGGCCCGGAGATTAACTGTCCGCCATTTGAAAAAAATGTAATTTCTAGAAAAACGCGTTTAAAGTTGTTATTTTGTTCGAAGAGCTAAAAACGCGCGCGCACTAAAAATTGTATTATCCCGCTATAACTACGAATTTCTCCAAAATATTTTAGGTGGTTATTTTTAAAGATCTAAAAAGTTGAAAAATGCAAAAACAAAATCGATTTTTTTTTCTAATTGGTAGTAGTACCTTAATGATTAATATTGATTTGATCTTTACGTGTTTATTGCGGGAATTTAAGCCTAATTGAGTTGATTTTTGTTGTAGAATTTTAAAGTCTTATAGACATAGATGTAGATGTAGATTTCAGGAGGCGGGCGACGATACTCAGCACTTAGACCATGTGGTCCATTGTACATACCTCAAGAGAAGAACGTCATCTGATTTAATCTAGTTACCCTTCAAGAGCCGTTAGTCGTTTGGTTCGTCTAACAAAGCTCATTAGTTTGGATAACGTGAGATTGTGTAGCTCTGTCGTGGCTACAATAAATTCTCCGGGTGTATCGGCTCTAGCCAGGAACCCAGGAAGTGGGCCATGGTTTCCTCCGCCAGCTCGCATTTACATAATGGCGAGTCAACAATTCGCAAAGTGTGAAGATGTTTGTTCAGGTTGCAGTGTCCCGAAATGACACTGATTGCCAAGCTGATGCTTCTTCTATTGCAGCTCACCAACCATTTAGTTAAGCCTTGATCGGCTTTTTTCAGAATAGTCTTCGACTCGCTGTAGTCCCCCCTAGCATACCATCGTCCGTTGTGCTCTTTTAGGGCCCACTCATCGAAGATGTGTGTAATAAAGGATGTTGCTAGGCCCACAAATGGCTCGGGGCCCTCT
This sequence comes from Dysmachus trigonus, assembly GCA_949715965.1. Taxonomy (NCBI): domain Eukaryota; kingdom Metazoa; phylum Arthropoda; class Insecta; order Diptera; family Asilidae; genus Dysmachus; species Dysmachus trigonus. The sequence continues at coordinate 53,754,577 of OX454320.1, forward strand.
CAGGCCAATGAGTCAGCAATCTTGTTAATCTCGATGTTGCTGTGACCTGGTACCCATATGATCGCCACCTTGTTTATTTCGGCGATTGACTCAAGCAATTTTCTGCATTCACCTAGTAGTTTCGAGGATAGCACATCCGAATCTAGAGCCTTTAAGGCTGCTTGACTATCACAGAAGATAAATATGTTCTTCCCACTGATGTTCATCTCTCGTATAGTAGTGGCATATGTGTTGATGCCTAGAATTTCTGTCTGGAAAATTGTGGTGAAACTGCCAACTGGTAAGGAGATGCACAGGCTCTCCGTTTGTCCATACACTCCAACACCCGCATGTCCACCCGCCAGAAAGCCATCCGTAAACCACACGGAGCTACTCTCTGATGTATTGTTCCAGAGATAATTTGCTTCCCATTTTGTTCTGGAAAAGAAGTGTACTTCATAACTCCTGCTTGGACATATTTGAGGAGTTGTGTGATCTGACATCATGAGAACAGTTTGTTGTAGACATAAGTTGTTTGTTTAAGAGATTTAAGTTGAATTGTGTTGAAGTTTAACTTCTTACTTTTTTTTACTGATTATTTTATGAACATTTAATTACACAGCCCACAAAAAAAATTCATGTGCAACGGACTGGACTACTATATATTTATGTTGTTGAGGTCGCTGCATCCGAAGCCAGGGTCGGTTTGACCCCATCAGGTCAGGGTCAAGGGCATTTGGAGTTCAAATTTGCAAAGTAACAGTAAAGTCGTAACAAGAGTTATATCTATATATTTTCGAGGTCGTTGACTCCGAATCCGGAGTCGGTTTGACCTTATATGGGCAGGGTCAAGGCCATCTAAGGTTCAAATTTGCAAAGAGGAAGTTGAGGTAAGTTGGAATCAAGAGGTTCACCTATATATTTCCGAGGTCGCTGAATCCGAATCCGGGGTCGGTTTGACCCCATCAGGTCAGGGTCAAGGTAATTTCAAGGCCAAAGAGAAGTATATAATAACTATGCGTTTTTCAAGTCACTGAGTTCGAACCCGAGGTCCATTTGATCCCATCAAGCCAGAGTAAACCAAGGAAAAATATGATAACTGTATGTTCACTGGGCAGCTGAGCTTGAATCGAATCATTTGATCCATCAAGTTAGATTCAAGGTTATTTCAAGTTCAAAATGAGTAAATCCGGGAGAAATATGATAACTACATGTTTTGGATCAAATGTCTATCCAATAGTAAATATTGCACTCAAACGAATTTTTTTAAAACTACTATAACTATTTTTACCTCCGAATATCTAGAATTTTCCTTCATTCCACCGTCTTTGATTTGTGACTTTGATAATTCAAAATCAGTGGCCTCAAAACAACCATTGTACCAAATTTTATTCAAATCCGTTGAAATCGAGAAATTTCAGTCGCCATATTGAATCCGCACGTTCCAACTTTCAAGCACTTGCATGGCACCACTGAGACTGAGCAATTTAGGTCATTTTCGCAGTGTTGCGGTATTTATATTATGTTCATAATTTTAATTCGTGAATTTTTATTCTTGAATTAAAATTATGTACATAATTTTAAATCAAGAAGTTTAATTCGTGAATTTTTATTCTTGAATTAACATTATGTATATAATTTTAAATCAATAATTTTAATTCGTGATTTTTTATTCTTGAATTAAAATTATGTACATAACTTTAATTCAAGAATTTTAATTCGTGAATTTTTATTTTTTTATTAAAATTATGTACATAATTTGAAATCAAGAATTTTAATTCGTAAATTTTTATTTTTGAATTTAAAGGGTCTAGCCTATTAAGATAGTCAATTCAGGCTATGTCCCCAAATGAAATAAAATATATACCATTGTGTAGGGGATCAATAGTAATGTCACTGTACCAATTTTCAGATCATTTTAAATTTAAAAATTTAAAAATTTAAATGAGTTTTTCGATTTTTGACGATATCTCAGGATCCAGTAAATAAATTTTTTTCTTTTTTTTATTAAATGTAGGTTTTGTCATTCCCTACAAATTAGTATTTTTTTTTTAAATTTTGGCGCGAAATTCAAATTTTTAACAAATTTTGAAAATTTTAAAATTCGATTTTCTTCACGAAGGGGGGTGTTTCGACGAAAACAACTTTTTGACAATACTCACATACCAAAATATTACAGTGAATTTTTTCAGATTTTTAAAATTGGTGGAACATATTACAAAAAAATTATTTTTTTTTGGCTCGTTTATATGTTTTTTCTTTTTTCTAACCCTTATGTTGTAAAAAAAACGCTACAGGAAATTAAATCAAGTTTTACATGTAGGTTTTGTCATTCCCTACAAATTAGTATTTTTTTAAAAAATTTTGGCGCGAAATTCAAATTTTTAACAAATTTTGAAAATTTTAAAATTCGATATTTTCTTCACGAAGGGGGGTGTTTCGACGAAAAAAACTTTTTTGCAATACTCACATACTAAAGTATTACTGTGAATTTTTTCAGATTTTTAAAATTGGTGGAACATAGTAAAAAAAAAATTTTTTTTTGTTTGGCTCTTTTATATGTTTTTTCTTTTTTCTAACCCTTATGTTGTAAAAAAAAGCTACAGGAAATTAAATCAAGTTTTAGATAACTCATGCCTTACATAACCTCAAAAATAAATTGAAGTGATTTTAGTTTTTTTTTGCATTTTGTAAATGAAAACGTTTTTTTAAATGAGTCCTTTTTGCATTCATTCGTATTTAAAGGAAATAAATGTTTAAGAATGATAAAAGAAATTTTATTATCTATGGTGATATGTATATTAATATACAATTCGGATGTTCACAAAAGCAAACAATACAATTTGGTACTATAAAGAAATGTATTTTTCTAATTTTTTAAACATTGGCTATTTAATAATCGAGTAAATAAAGTAACCAAAATGTTTGAAATTTATCCCAAACATGATTTGAATGATCGCGGTATGGCGCTCACGCACCATCTCAACTAAGAGAGCGGCAACTCAATGCATGCGCAAGCGCGTGTGTGTGCGCGCTCTCTCTCTTGGTCCTTCTTCATGTTGGAACGTGCTCCTCGCAACCTCATGTTACCTCGTACTTCACATTTTTATTCTTAAAAAACGAAATTCTCAACTCCAAATCAAGTCAACTCAATTGTATTTTATTCAACGACTGCTGCTCATTTCAATTTCGTATAGTCAACTCATTTGATCGCTCAATCATCTTAGGGAGCATTCTCTGGTCACGTGTGGGACATTTGCACTCTATTTACATGATTAAATACGTTGAAAGCTTTTCTAAATTAAAAGATTGGTTTATTTACTCTATACACTAGAATTGCAGCACTAATAAGATAATATATGGTTATTAAATTTTTCAACTATTAGTCATTCAAATGCAAATAGATAGAAAAAAAGGTAGTGTCACGTGCAGGACAAGCAAATGCTACCGTCTAATGTAAGGTTCAGTATTGATTGCAAAATTCTCTGAAGGTAAAACAAAACGTTGATTTGAATTAAGAAAAAAATATGCTTCAATGTCAATACTTTTTGAGTAAAAGAAAAAAATTTGAAAATTAATTCGTTTTTCCAGAAATTGCCCCAGTCTCTGAAGTGTAACGTTTGGGACAAGTCTGTCACGTGTGGGACAGTATCGAATAAGAAACGCAAAGCTCGATTTAAAATTAATTCATTTCACACACAATAGAAAACACTTAAATTAACTTGATAACGCATGTTTCTTAAAGCTAAGTTGATCTTTATAACATTCGATAAAATGAAAATTAGATATTCCTTTTATTTCGGGAACATTCTTCCACGGATCTTCCTGTCAAGGTATGTTCAATAAGATCTTCAGGCATGTAAATTACGCGAGTTGAAGGAACTAGTTTTTCAGCTAATTCCGCGAATTCCTTAGCATTTCGTACAAGATTATTTCCACTCTTAGATATTATCTTTTCTCTTACTAATCGCTTTACATTTCCGCCAATGCCATCAACACACCTTTTCCGTGTGAGGTTCCAAAGTACTTACAGAAGAATTTTTTATTGTATTTTTGTGAAAATAACTTTAGTAATTGTACCATATATCTATTTTTAAATTCTGCTGCAGGTCCATCACTCCAAATTATTTCGTCTTCGACAAAGTCAGATGGGCTTTCACGCATTAGTTCTTCGTACAATTTTAGAATCATTACAAAAATTGTATCCTTATTTTTTTTTCTTTGTATCGGAACAAATTATAAATGTTTTACAGGCTCCACGGAAAAAACAAGCAGCTGTAAAAAGTAACACGCTTTGCCGAGACCATAACGCACTCTGAATTTCGTCCCGGTAATAACAACTGTAGGACATTGAAAAATCAACTTGTAAAATTCGTTTGGTTGATGCCTTTTTATCACTTTCAAATTCGGTCGATTGAATACGTTTAATATTTATATGATCCATGACTGCAGATATTCCATTACTTATGTTATCATGAAGTTCCTCTGCAGTGGTCTCATTAATCACTAACTCCAGGAGACCATTAGAATTTTTCTTCCATTCTTTCCACAAAATATTTCTATCTATATCTTATGGCTTCTCTATCCTCTTTGCATTGCAGCAGTTTCCACAACTATTGTTCCAACATAATGAATTTAAATCATCATTGCACAACACGTTCTTCCAAAAATCATTGTCGTATTTCATATTTATTCCTTCTTTTTTGTATATAAAGTTTTCGTGAATCAAACATTTACATTGGTCGGTTGTAGTTGCTTTTAAGAGCAACACATTCCGAGGTCTTCGCTTACAAAACTATGAAAATCCTATTTCAAAATCAGGATATATTTCTTTAAAAATACTATAGGCCTCTTTTAAGAACATTGTAAGGAAATATTTTTCCAATTTCACTTTCTTCCCACTTTCCCAAACAGTTATGTAGTCATTCATTCCCGGGCTATGATATACAATGTCAGGAGGAAAAAAGAAATCTTTTACAGCTGAGTAATCTACCGTGCGTATTTGCATGAGTTATCTAAAACTTGATTTAATTTCCTGTAGCTTTTTTTTTACAACATAAGCGTTAGAAAAAAGAAAAAACATATAAAAGAGCCAAAAAAAAAAAAAAAAAATTTTTTTTTACTATGTTCCACCAATTTTAAAAATATGAAAAAATTCACAGTAATACTTTAGTAGGTGAGTATTGTAAAAAAAAAATTTTCGTCGAAACACCCCCCTTCGTGAAGAAAATATCGAATTTTAAAATTTTCAAAATTTGTTAAAAATTTGAATTTCGCGCCAAAATTTTTTTAAAAAATACTAATTTGTAGGGAATGACAAAACCTACATGTAAAACTTGATTTAATTTCCTGTAGCGTTTTTTTTACAACATAAGGGTTCGAAAAAAGAAAAAACATATAAACGAGCCAAAAAAAAAAAAAACAATTTTTGTAATATGTTCCACCAATTTTAAAAATCTGAAAAAATTCACAGTAATATTTTGGTATGTGAGTATTGTAAAAAAGTTTTTTTCGTCGAAACACCCCCCTTCGTGAAGAAAATATCGAATTTTAAAATTTTCAAAATTTGTTAAAAATTTGAATTTCGCGCCAAAATTTTTTAAAAAAATACTAATTTGTAGGGAATGACAAAACCTACATGTAAAACTTGATTTAATTTCCTGTAGCGTTTTTTTTACAACATAAGGGTTAGAAAAAAGAAAAAACATATAAACGAGCCAAAAAAAAAAAAAATTTTTGTAATATGTTCCACCAATTTAAAAATCTGAAAAAATTCACAGTAATATTTTGGTATGTGAGTATTGTCAAAAAGTTGTTTTTTCCGAAACACCCCCCTTCGTGAAGAAAATATCGAATTTTAAAATTTTCAAAATTTGTTAAAAATTTGAATTTCGCGCCAAATTTTTTTAAAAAAAATACTAGTTCGTAGGGAATAACAAAACCTACATTTAAAAACAAAAAGAAAAATATTTATTCACTGGATCCTGAGATATCGTCAAAAATCGAAAAACACATTCAAATTTTTTTTGAGGTTATGTCAACTTAAAATGATCTGAAAATTGGTACAGTGACATTACTATTGATCCCCTACGCAATGGTATATATTTTATTTCATTTGGGGACATAGCCTGAATTGACTATCTTAATAGGCTAGACCCTTTGTACATAATATTAATTCGTAAATTTTTAAATAAGAATTTTAATTCGTAAATTTTTATACCCATGCATTTTAATTCGTGAATTATTATTCTTGAATTAAAATTATGTACATAATTTTAATTCAAGGATTTTAGTTCGTGAATTTTTATTTTAAATTAAGATTACGTACATAATTTTAATTCAAGCATTTTAATTTGTGAATTTTTATTCTTGACTTAACATTATATAGATAATATTAATTCAAGAATAAAAGTTCACATTATGTACATAATAATAACTCATGAATTAAAATTACAATTTGTTACATTTTTCTTGTAGGAAGATATAATGAATAATCGTATTTGAAATTTTTCTTTAATACAATGATAATTGATTTCGGTAAGTGAAATTTACGTGTTGTTATGATCGTAATTCAACAATTTGATTTAATATTCGAACATAGTTTAAATTACGAATTGAATTTTTACTAGAGTCCCATAATAATTCATGAAATTCTTCTACATATTCTCAGACAGGCTTGAAGTTACTTACTACTATTTCAATACACATTTAATTTTTATTTCATCGCAACACAATTATAATCCTACAATATAATATTGTTACCCATCAAAATATAAATCAATTGAATTATTATTTTGTCATGAGATAAAGAAATATGCTACAATCATGAAAATGCATAATGAAATTAACAAATAATATGTATATACAATAACAATAATTCAGGATTTTTCCTATATTCTCCTATGTACTTGGTATTAATTTTATCATAGTCGTAATTTTAATTAATTTTTATTAGTTAAGACAAATTAAAAATGTTACGAATGAATACTTTTTTTATTTTAAACTAGCTGGGTTACCCGGTTTCACCCGGTGTTGGGTAAATACTTACTAATTAAAAATTTCTCAAATGTTCTAGTTTGTTATATCCTAGAAATTGTTTCAACCCGAAAACCCCTTTATGGATCAGCTATCTTGAATTTCCAAATCTTAGTAATATTAAAAATTAGTGGCCTTAAAATAATTATTGTACCAATTTTCATTCAAATCCATTGAAATCGAGAAATTTTGGTCGCCATATTGGATCCGCCATATTGAGTTTGGAAATTTTTCTAATACTCGAAATTAGTGGCTCCGGAATAATCATTGTACTAATTTTAATTAAAATCCGTTGAAATCGAGACATTCGGTTGCCATATTGGATCCGCCATCTTGGATTTACAACTTTTGATAATCTTCGGAATTTGTATCCTCAGCATAATCCTCAGAATAATCATTGTACTAATTTTCAGTAAAAACCGTTAAATCAAGAAAATTGGTCTCATATTGGAGCCGCCATCTTGGATTTACAAATTTTGATAATATTCGAAATTTGTAGCTTCAGAATAATCATTGTACCAATTTTCATTAAAATCCCTCGAAATCGAGACATTCTGGACGCCATGTTGGGTCCGCCATCTTGCATTTAGAAATTTTGATAATATGCAAAATTAGTGGTCTCAGAATAATTACTGTACTAATTTCCATTACAACCCGTTGAAATCGAGAAATTTTGGTCGCCATTTTGGATATAGAAATTTTGATAATATTCGAAATTAGTGGCTCCGGAATAATCATTGTACTAATTTTAATTAAAATCCGTTGAAATCGAGTCTTGGATTTACAACTTTTGATAATATTCGGAACTTGTATCCTCAGAATAATCATTCTACCAATTTTCGTTAAAATCCGTTGAAATGTTGGATTTGGAAATTTTGCTAATATTCAAAATTAGTGGTCGCAGAATAATTACTGTACCAATTTTCATTAAAATCCGTTGAAATCGAGAAATCTTGGTCACCATATTGGGTCCGCCATCTTGGATTTGTAAATTTTGATAAAATTCAAAATCAGTGACCTCAATATAATCATCGTACTAATTTTCATTAAAATCCATTGAAATCGAGAAATATTGGTCGCCATATTGGGTCCGCCATCTTTGATTTGTAAATTTTGATAACATTCAAAATCAGTGACCTCAAGATAATCATTGTACTAATTTTCATTAAAATCCGTTGAAATCGAGAAATATGGTCGCCATTTTGACTCCGCCATCTTGGATTTCTAAATTTTGATAATATTCAAAATCAGTGGCCTCAAAACAATCACTGTACTAATTTTCATTAAAATCCGTTGAAATCAAAGAAATCTTGGAAATCTTGTACCAATTTTCATGAATATCACTTCAAATTTAAAATTTTCGGCCGCCATCTTGGATCCGCCATTTTGAAACCCTACGTATTATCCAGCCTATATGTTAAGTCGGAATATGTACTACCTTCGAACAGTAAATGAAAAATATCGATGCAAGCGTTTAGGCGTGATTGAGCAACAAACAAACAAACGAACTTTCATTTTTATATATATATGGGGAGAATCACGTCAACTGTCCCAGCGCCGCGGTGGACGGCCCGCGCGGGCGTCAAACACGACGTTTTCAACTCGTCGTTTCGGTGTCAAAACTTTGATAAAAAAATTATCTAAAAACATATTCTTACGTATTTTTTCCTCAGCTTTCCAGTGGTGGCATCAGTTTTTCGAAAATTTGCTCCCATAACCTCGAAAAATGCACTTGTTTGAAAAACACGTTTTATCTCCATGATCTTCAACTTTTGGAATTTTTTTGATAGTCTAGATCGAAAGATGAGACATTTTTACGTAGATATCGACAATAAAAAAAGAGGGGTTTTTCGTTTTTATAACGTATTTAAACGACGAACGAGACGATGCGAGCCGCGGCGGCCGGGCCATGCGCGGCAGCAGCGCGCCGTCTGCTACCGTCTCTCTGACTGGATGTAAACAAATACACCTAACCGTGACGGTTTGCGCGTGGCCCGGCCGCCGCGGCTCGCATCGTCTCGTTCGTCGTTTAAATACGTTATAAAAACGAAAAACCCCTTTTTTTTTATTGTCGATATCTACGTAAAAATGTCTCATCTTTCGATCTAGACTACCAAAAAAATTCCAAAAGTTGAAGATCATGGAGATAAAACGTGTTTTTCAAACAAGTGCATTTTTCGAGGTTATGGGAGCAAATTTTCGAAAAACTGATGCCACCACTGGAAAGCTGAGGAAAAAATACGTAAGAATATGTTTTTAGATAATTTTTTTATCAAAGTTTTGACACCGAAACGACGAGTTGAAAACGTCGTGTTTGACGCCCGCGCGGGTCGTCCACCGCGGCGCTGGGACAGTTGACGTGATTCTCCCCATATAGGGATAAATTATTTATTTTAATTTTCCCACAACAGAATGCTCGCTATTAAATAGCAAAACGGCGTGCCATAGCCCGTCATTTCGGATTTGTATATTTTGATAACATTCAAAATCAGTGACCCCAACATTTTGGATGCCATGTTGGGTCCGCCATCTTGCATTTGGAAATTTTGTTAATATTCAATATTAGTGGTCTCAGAATAATCAATGTAATAATTTCCATTACAATCTGTTGAAATCGAGCCATTTTGGTCGCCATCTTGGATTTTGATAATATTCGAAATTATTGGCCTCAGAATAATCATTGTACCAATTTACATTAAAATTCTTTGAAATCGAGAAATCTTTGCCGCCATATTGGGTCCGCCATATTGGATTTATAAATTTTGATAACATTCAAAATCAGTGACCTCAAGATAATCATTGTACTAATTTTCATTAAAATCTGTTGAAATCGAGAAATATTGGTCGCCATATTGGATCCACCATCTTGAATTTCTAAATTAGGACAGCGAATTTGAAATCAGCATGCCGCAGAACCCCTATGTACCACTTTTCATGAAAATGGCTTCAAACTTAACATTTTCAGCCGCCACCTTGGATCTGCCATTTTGAAACCCTATGTATTATCCGACAAAAAATTAGCCTGTATGTTAAGTTGGAATATGTACTACCTCGGAACAAAAATTGAAAAATATCGATGCAGGCGTTTAGGCGTGATTGAGCAACAAACAAACAAACAAACTTTCATTTTTATATATATATAGGGATTATATAGGAATTCGTGCACTCCCACAATTTGATTTGAATTTGCAGTGTTCCTTACGCTAGTTAAACGTAGAAAAATTCGGTTCGGTTTTTTGTTTTTCCTATTGATATTACGGTTTGAAAATTTTTTTTCATAAACAAAAACATCACCTTATAATACCTAATTTATTTGCATTAAAAACAGAATTACTTACCGATGCAACTACTGTTAAATAATATCTTTGTATACGTTCATAATCCAATGTTTTCGCAACGGTGACCTGGTGGATAAAAGCACAATAATTATTAATACATATTTTTTAAAAAGAGTTCCAAACGCTTTTCCTAAATATAAAAAGAGAACAAGGATGGAAGAACTGAAATTAAGGTTTCTTACTAGCAAAGGAACATTCCCAACCCGAAATGTTCGATTTTGATTAAATTTGATGGGAATGTTATTTTTAGTAAGACATTTAAAAACCAGTTTCCAAACAATGCTAAAATTATATTTTTTTGGGGGAAACCCCCTCCAAAATTCCAAAATTAGCCGTTTTCGAGTATCTTTATGAGGCATTATCTCTTGTTATGATAGTTTTTTTCGAATTTTAAAACACGTTTTTAAGGAAGGTCTAAGCTTTCAGAAAGGATATATATTATATATACTTTCTTGCTTCCTACTTAAATCTTAACTTTTCATAAGGGATAATGAGACCTGCAAGTATGTCATTATTCGCAAAACAAAAAATTTTTTCAGAAATGGTAAATGCACTCAAGTACGGCATGAATGATAGACTTATCCGAAAAGAGATATGCATTCGAATTGTATTTAAATACAATTTTTGTTTTTAGCTAAAATTAATATTTTTTAAATATTAATATTAAACATCTACTTTTTCTGAAGTATCTCAAAATATTAGAAACAATGTATATTTGACCACCATGAACCACAAAAATCAGCAAGATTTTTGCATAATGTGCATTGCTGAACATCTTGATGTAAGAATATGAAGTTGACTTTCTAATAACCACTTTTGTACCATGCATATTTGAATATATTAAAATATGAATAAAATGCAAGTGCTTGCAACTTAATTATATTCTATCGAAGGTGGAGATTAACTTGATGGTTTAATAGTAATACCAAATCTGAAAATGCCTTGACGAAACCTTTTTACATCTTGAAACCGTCTTTTTGGAAATGGTAAATAACCGAGTTTTTTTGCTTGTTTTATTCCTCTATAGTTTCTACGTTGTGTATTCCAAACGTTTTGTTATAATTGCTATTTCAAGCAATCCATGTTCTGCAGCACATAGAGGCAAATCTTGTGCTTCATTCACTTTATAAATTCTTAATAAAGACTAAATACTGGATTTATTACCATTCAAACGTGAAACCCTTAATGCATACCTCTTAATATTTTTCTGTTTTTATAGCTGAACTATTTAATGTACAGAAATATTTATTCGCGGAACATATTTCATTTAAGAGAATTAATCAAGGTAATCAAGGAAGTTGAGGTCATAAAAAATACCATCTATAATTACTTATCATATGTATATGAATGAGGAACAAATTAATGATAAACAATTTATAATACAATTATATGAAATAGATTATTATACGCCCGCAAAATGCACTTATTAATTCAAAACTGCATAGCTTACGAAAAGTGAAAAAAAAATGTGTATGAGCCTTTTATGGAAATTCAACATGTTCGCAAGTGATTTATAATGATAAAGATATAGCAATTATTGCCTGGACTTTCCTTAGAAATCTTACGTTGTCAAATTCGAAAAATAATTAATATAATGGGAAATAATATGCCATAAAGATACTGCTAATACAGCTAATTTTCAATCTTTGGAGAGGATTTCCCCCCAGATCCGAATTTCAGCAGAGTTTGAAGACGAATTTTTAAATGTTTCATTAAGGGTAACATTCCTGTTAAGTTTCATCAAAATTGGCGATTTCAAGTTGTGAACGTTCTCTTGTAAGTAGTTTGCTCTATAAGGTTAAATATTAATAAAATTAATTTAATATCTTTAAATTTTGATAAAGATAATTTTGTTGTTAATAATTTTGACATGTACATGTGCCTCACTAACCTTACAAAAGAGATTTAACACATATCAAACTTCCTATTTACATGAAAAGTTTATATGATGAAATAAATTAAAACAATTGAATGAAAAATAATATGTTGATATTCCGAGTAACCCACCGAAGTTAAAAAGTATCACATAGCATTTCAAAATACCTGTCCTTGGTGTGGAAATCCAATCGCAAAGGTACCGTAACCATCAGCTATAGTTAATTTATCATCATTTGTAATATTCGCATAGCCTTCCACTAAGAAGTATTCCACTAACCCATTAACGCCAGCATCTTTGTCAATGGCCTGAATGTTGCGAAAAATTGTCGTTCCGATCGGTGTTGACTGCAAATATGAGATAAACAAAAGCATGAAACATTAAATCAGAGTGCGAGAGTTAACTAGAACAGATTCAAATAGCCCTAATCGCTTAAGAATTAATAGTATTTATGGTATTTTCAGAGAGCAGTATAACATAGAGAGTCCCAACGCTATATAGCCATGGACGGAATTCCACTTTCATACATTTCATTTCAAAGTGCGGTCTCATAAAAGCCCTGAGAAAAAGCTCTTGAACATCTTTTGCAGCCACGGCGATCTCATAAAGTTCTTTGTGCAGCGAAGGCAGTCTTATGACGTTAGTTGTGCAGTCTGAGAATTGTACAGGACTGAGCCTCAAACGCCGGCGCGATTAATGCGGTTAACTACATATATGACAAGCCATGAAGTAGACCTGCTCACTACCATATGTATAGGGTGATGTAGTCCGAGATTAATTGCAAAAAACTAATATTTTGTTCTTGTCATTATAACGTTTTTCAGATCACTAGAAAGGTATTTCTCCATAGTTATAGATAGTAGAACATCATTTTCGCGTGAAAGTTATTATTTAGCAGTTCAGGCGAGTGGAGCGGCATATTTCAGATCTTCCGCCATAAGAAGCAATGTTATTTCGCCGCGATTCTCAGACTACATCACTACGTATGCATTTTCTACTTCACGACAAGTGTTTATATGTATTCCCGGAGGTTTTGATACGACCAAAACCCCCGGGAATACATATAAACACAAGCCGTGAAGTAGAAAATGCATACGTAGTGATGTAGTCCGAGAATCGCCGTGAAATAACATTGCTTCTTATGGCGAATGATCCATGGGCAGTAAGAGTAACTTTTGAGCACAAATATCTTTAATAATTTTGTTCTTACCCCTATAATGATTTTGGTACCATAAGAACGGTATTCCTCCCCAGTTACAGTCAGTAGAACATCACTTTTTCGTAAAAGCAATAATTTAGCAGATTCGCCCTGTGGAGCGGAATGAATGGGCTATACCGCCATAAGAAGCAATGTTATTTCTGTGCAATCATCGGACTACATGACCCTATAGGTGTGGTAGTGAGCAGGTCTACTTCACGGCTTGTATTTATTATTCCCGGGGGTTTTGATACGACCAAAACACCGGGAAACTATATAAGTGGAGTTTGGCTTGGACTGTCGAGGTGTGCGGACGTAATTCAGCGTGCTTTGGCCAAGTTGTGCGCAGCAGTTTCTATAACGGTTTTGGTGCCGTTCTTTTGGGCGGACAAGGCCTGTATTTTCTTTTACCTGTGCCTTGAGTGGTGACTTCAGTCCCTGAGGAGGAGTAGTTTAAAGTCCGTTTTAAAGCGCTTATGCGCACTGACAGCACTTCTAAAACGGGTGGTGAAAAGTTGAAAACAAAGAAAAGGCAAATTAGCAAAGCCTCTGGTAAATTGCAAGGAACTTCTAAAAATGGGAAGAGGTGTGCGAGATTGATGGCACCCTCCCCCGGGAGCAAGCCTTTGGACTTCAAGAAGCTCCAGTAGGATGTTAAGGTCTGCCTGGACGCGAAAAGCAAGGGATAGGTGCACAAGTCCGGGGAGGAGAGGACCCCTGAGGAGGGATCACCAGGGCTGCAGGGAATTGAAAAGGACGTGACGAGGTTTCTTTACGTGATGAGTTGCGACCTTATCAACGACCGGTTGCTTCCTTCAAAGAGGCAGATTTTACAGCGGGAACCATGTGCTGAAGCAGCTAACCTTAATCTGGAGGAAGAAGGTACAGTTAAAAACCAAAAATGCTCAAAAATGTCTAAATGCAGATGCTTCCGGTACTTGTAACGGTACCACTGACGCGGCTCAAGTCGAGACTATGGAAATGGATGTGGGTAACAACGCTTTTGGTTTAACAACCCAGGCAGCTACACAAGGTGGGAGACGAGTGGAGAGCAGGAATCCTGCAAGAAGGACGAGTGCATCAACGCAATTCAAGCAGCAACAGGACGTCAGCTCAACTCGAGGGAACAGATTCACCGGACTGAAGACGAAAAACTTAAATGAGGTTAACTTAGCAGTAAGTGATCAATTGTCTATTAAAAATAAAAATAGAAACACAAATTTTGTTAGTGAAATTAGTGTAGAACCGCCCTTTAGTAAGAGTGTTTTTAGCGAAAGTAGAGTAGGGAAGGAGTGGTCCAGGGCCAAGGGTGAGGGATCCTCGGGGAGCAAGAGAGCCCCACGCGTTTCTCCCATAATAGTTAAAAATTGCAACATCAAGGTGTTGGCTAATTTTTTCATTAACAATGATACTAGGACCAGGATAGTTAACTTTAGATCGGGAATAAGTAAGATTTTTTGCTCTGATAACGAGGAAAGGAAATTCGTTTAAGATCTTTTTAAACAAAAAACGTGGACTTTTATACATACTCTTCTCCGGATGAGAAGCCGGGGGGCTCTGTACGACTTATGATGCACAGGATGTTTCGGATTAATTTGTTAGATTGTTCACAGCCATTGAGCTAATCAAAATTAGTAGATTTTTAACTGAAAATTCTAGAAGAAATAATTATGACCAGGGCTTTTTCTTGATACATTTGAAACCAAATGATGATTTTTCCATCATCACGAATACTTCGTACTTCCTGCAGCAACAAATTACCTGGGAGAGGGTGAAGAGTAGGGGTGTAATACAGTGTTTTCGATGTCAACAATTTGGACACATTTCGGTTAATTGTGGAAAAGTTCTGGCGTGCAGATGTTGTGCTGGGGAGCATCTTACAAGGGAGTGTCCCCTGAAGAATGATCCAGAGGCGGCGAGATTATGCGTGAATTGTGGGCAGGAGGGACATCCCTCAAATTACAGAGGTTGTCCAAGCTACACTGCTTATGTTGAGAAGAGAAGATAGGCAACAGGTAAGGAATAAGCCTGAAATACAGTTGCAGGAGTCCGGATTGCGGAAAGGGGTCAGTTTTAGAGATGTGGTTTCAAATGAGGAGGGCTTCAATGGGAATAGCTTTGCTTTCCCATCTCTTAAGGGAAAAGTGGCTAAAGATAGCATGCCTGGGAGTGGTTTGTCGGATTTTTTTTAAGGTTATCCAATGAGTTGTTCGGAGTCCCTTTGCAGAATATCTTTCGTAGGATTAATAAATTGATGTCTTCAATGGAAATTATTAAGTGGTTGTGGAAAAAAAACAGGCATTTATATTATTTTTAATGGAGATTTGCTATGACAAATAACGAATACATATATGACAGAGCGGATATTGTACCTTTTTTAAAGTATATGATTACAATTTCAAAAATATCTCTTGAATCTCTGGCCGAACATCCTAACTTCCTGGTAAGAAATATCTATCAACATAATCTCCAAGCCAAGCTCAAAGATTATTATCCGTCACCCTCGGCCCTTATTGGTGACTCACCACAAGAATTATTAGAGGACATCAACTACCAGGTGTCGATCCCCAAATATTATACCACGTCTCACTCCAGAAACCAAAATAGGAGATAATATTTTTCATTCGGTTTGTAATGTCTGATCTGTTCTTGTCCTCTAAGCGTGTATTTATTCTGATGTAAGTTCCATACCAAGTTTGTAAAAGTACAGTCGTTGTAAATTGAATTTTATGTTTCATCCAATTCAGTATCATATAAACATGTAATAATAGCTCATTATTTAGTACCTCTCTAGTTGAGTCATCGTTTGGCTTGCGGAGTCCGAATCAGACTCTGCCGGACAGTGCCTGTTGAACTGAGTCGGATCCCACAAGCTGATGAAAACAAAATAAAATGCTCTCTTAAAAGTTTCACAAAGGAAACGCTGTACTTCTGCTGCAGTGATAGGATCCATCTTGGAATACTACACATGTATTATTGTAATGTGTAGGTCCGTTAATTTGTTGTTTCCCCCTTTTTTTTATTTGTAAATACTATGACATTCTAGTCAATGTACTAGCTCTAAGCACACCGGTCGCAAGTGTGCGTTTCTATAAGTATAGAATAAAGTGGTCTCACATTTATAACAGGGCTCGTCTGTATGAAATTTCTAAATTGTGTATGAATATTGGGCCAAACCAAAACCCCCGGGAATACATATAAACACAAGCCGTGAAGTAGAAAATGCATACGTAGTGATGTAGTCCGAGAATCGCCGTGAAATAACATTGCTTCTTATGGCGGATGATACAAAGTAAGCCACTCCACTCGCCTGAACTGCTAAACTATAACTTTTACGCGAAAATGATGTTCTACTAACTATAACTATGGAGGAATACCTTTCTAGTGATCTGAAAAACTTTATAGTGGCAAGAACAAAATATTAGAGTTTTTTGCACTTAAGAACAACTCTAACCATTTCCCCTAACAAAACAGTAGCGGCAGGTCGACTTGACAGCACGACTTTCCGTGGTAATTTGTTCGATGGGCAGTAAGAGTAACTTTTGAGCTCAAATATCTTTAATATTTTGTTCTTACCCCTATAATGATTCTGGTACCATAAGAACGGTATTCCTCCCCAGTTACAGTCAGTAGAACATCACTTTTTCGTAAAAGCAATAGTTTAGCAGATTCGCCCTGTGGAGCGGAATGAATGGGCTATACCGCCATAAGAAGCAATGTTATTTCGGTGCAATCATCGGACTACATAACCCTATAGGTGTGGTAGTGAGCAGGTCTACTTCACGGCTTGTATTTATTATTCCCGGGGGTTTTGGCCAAACCAAAACCCCCGGGAATACATATAAACACAAGCCGTGAAGTAGAAAATGCATACGTAGTGATGTAGTCCGAGAATCGCCGCGAAATAACATTGCTTCTTATGGCGGAAGATCCCAAATATGCCGCTCCACTCGCCTGAACTGCTAAACAATAACTTTTACGTGAAAATGATATTCTAATAACTATAACTATAGAGGAATACCTTTCTAGTGATCTAAAAAACTTTATAGTGACAAGAACAAAATATTAGAGTTTTTTGCACTTTAACACAACTCTAACCATTTCCTCGAACAAAACAGCAGCGGCAGGTCGACTTGACTTTCCGTGGTAATTTGTTCGATGGGCAGTAAGAGTAACTTTTGAGCTCAAATATCTTTAATATTTTGTTCTTACCCCTATAATGATTTTGGTACCATAAGAACTCCCCAGTTACAGTCAGTAGAACATCACTTTTTCGTAAAAGCGATAGTTTAGCAGATTCGCCCTCTGGAGCGGAATGAATGGGCTCTACCGCCATAAGAAGCATTGTTATTTCTGTGCAATCATCGGACTACATGACCCTATAGGTGTGGTAGTGAGCAGGTCTACTTCATGGCTTGTTATATGTTTCCCGGGGGTTTTGGCCAAACGAAATAGCCCATAGCTTTAATACTACCATACTAAGTACTCTCTTGTAATACATGTACATTAAGGCGAATAAAGATTATCTGAATCTGAATCTGGAAACTATATAACAAGCAATGAAGTAGACCTGCTCAACACCACATGTACAGAGTATTGTAGTTCGATGATTGCCGCGAAATAACATTGCTGCTTATAGCGGTATAGCCCATTCATTCCACTCCACAGGGCGAATTTGCTAAACCATTGTCTTTACGAAAAAATTATGTTCCACTAATTGTAAATGGAGAGTAATACCGTTCGTATGGTATCAAAATCATTATAGGGGCGAGAACAAAATTTTAAGGATATTTGCGTTCGAATGTTACTCTTACTTATCGAACAAATTACCACGGAAAGTCGTGCTGTCAAGTCAACCTGCCGTCGCTGTTTTCTTCGGGGAAATGGTTAGATTTATTTCTAAGTACGAAAAACTCGAATAGGTTATTCTTGCCACTATAACATTTTTCAGATTATAAGAAAGATATTCCTCCTATGCCTTCCTTCTTACCTTTTACCTTTGTTCAGGTCTCAGCTCTATGTCTGTTTGCATATTTGTTAGACTTTTGGCATGTTTATATTTGTAAATTTGCTATCTTTATCTATTGATTTGTCCGCTTGAATTCCATCATTTTGATTTTTGTTTTAATATTTGTCAATGCGGTTTCTATGTTATTAATGCGTCCATTCATTTTTTCTATATTTCTTAGTATTTCTTTTTATGTCTGTCTGCTGTTGCCTTGTCAGTTTGTCTGCTTTTATCTATTATATAGAATTTGTTTGTTATCACTCAGTCTAATTCTGTCGATTCCTTTGCTCTATATCAGACAGTATGCCTGCATGCCTTTTCGTTCGCTTTGTTGCATGTGTTTTGTCTGCCTTTTTTATAATTTGTCAGTTAATTTATATTATTTGTGCTATCTGATTCTCTGTTAATTTAGTTTCTGCTTTTACTTATTTATATGACTTTTATACCTGCTTGACTTGGCGATTTAATTTAATTTGACTTGAATGTTTGTCAGTTGCATTATTAGTTTCTCTGCCTGCTTGTTTATTTTGTTGAATGAGTGTTTCAATTGTTTTAAACTTAGAGGACTAGGACTACTGGCGATACCTCTTTAAAATAAAACGAGTGGTGTGATTACCTTCGGGGTTCAGTGATAATTTCTCATAGTTCTTAATTGTACTTCATAAAACTAAAAGTGACATTAACTCACAGACATGGAATCCACAGGGCTAATTGAAACAAATATAAACATCTTTATGCTTTTATAACACCTTTTCACGATTAAATTATTACGCAATAATCATTCAAAAATTTGTCTACACTTATAGTGTTTTATTTTCCGATATATAGAAAATATTTGTTAAGTTATTCCAACGTAAATAACCATCTGTGCCTGAGTTTATTCGTATTTGTAAGCCTTTTTATGTAACTTGAATTTGTCTAAGTTCTTTCTCACACCTTAATTCCTCCAAAGAAGTTCTTTTAAGTCTAGTGCGTTCTTATCACGTTTAGCTTAGCAAAAATTTAAAAAAAGCCCCTGAGCTGCTTGATCTTCTCAATGAATAAATTTTTCAAGGGAAAAAACAAACAGGCGAATAAGTGCTAATGAGAATGACGAAACTACATATTAAAATATATTAGTGCCTGCCTATTCTCCTGTTGCGCCCTATCGCTATATGTGATTTTCGTATTTCAATATTTCAATTTAATCGTTTGCCTTCAAAGCGATTACGGGGCGCTACTGTAGAGCATGCCGAATTTGCCTCCGCGGCGTTTACTATCAACACTTTGGGGATCATTATGATATCAGATAAAAATAATTTACAACAAATTTCAGATCTTAATGTTGAACAGTTTTCGAATTATTAAAAAAAAAAACTCTTTTTGGTTTTTAATTTTTTTTCAATAGTAAAGCAAAAAATATCACCAGAGGAAGTTTTTTTCTTAAAAACTTGGGAATATAAGACTTGAAAAACGTTTTTTTATTATTCTCAAATTTAAAACCAATTAAAAAAGACACATAGTACGGTCGCGGGACGGTAGACAGAAGTGAAAGCTTGAACTAATAAAATTGGAAAATAATCAAAATTAACTAATAAACTATTAAAATTAATAAGACTTGACAGTTCTATTTTTTCGTTAAAATTGTATTATTTCTCTGTAAATATGTATAATATTTTTATTTGAAAAAATGAATTGATTGATTGAGTTTTAATACATTTATCTTATACAAATCGTCGAATACAAAGTATTCATAATTGAAAATAATATATAATGTTGCATAGTAAAAGTAATGTCATAATGTCAGTCGATATATAGTGGACAATATCACAATTTACACTCAACTAATAATTTAATTCAGATTAGATAATATAATAACTAAATTATTTACATATCAGCACTGTTTGTGTTATTGCGACGACTTTTAATATGTGATACAATCGGCTTATGATAGCGAAACTAGGAGACAAATGTATTTGATGAGATGTTTTCTAAAAATCTTGAGAAAACAACATCAATGGCTGTTCCTCCTCTAGAAATTTGCTAGTGCCTGCTTCTGAGGAAGCGGCACTTGTTCACTCAATATATTTCACGAAGTCAACACAAACGTTGACTCTCTCAAGCTATCCGGGCTTAAGGGGAGGTTCTCATCTAGAACGTCAAAAAGTTGGTAAAGTTCGTGATTTTTTTGAAGGCAAATGACAAGACATAGGGAAATGATATTTGGCATTATCTTTTATTGTATATTTATCTGTACGAAAAACATTTTTTATTAAAAAAAAAAACAAAATGGCGCCCGTTATTCAACTTCTTCGGAGGCATGTTTTTCGAAAATGGCCCAGCTGCGTACAATTTAGGGGTCGCAGATTGGTCTGAAATCAAATAATGATGACATTATTATAAACTAGACTAAATTTGTCTCAGAAAGAGTGGACGACTTTCAAAAAAAAATTTAAAATTGACGGAATGGCGCGATTTTGAAATTTTAAGGCCGTTTTCGGCCGTTTTTTTTCATAGTTTATCACTTACAAAAAGGAGATAATGTTACAATTTTCAAAATGTGCTCCACTCTTTCTATGAAGAAAATTGTTTACTTTAATATGCACGAAACTAGAAGTTGATCGGTTGAACCGTTTTTGAGTTATCTTGTACGCAAATTTGAAAAATCTTGAAAAACAAAGTTCCGAGATAATCGTGATTGAACGGCACGGCACAGGCTGAGCGCCCCACTACGATCATGACACCGCCAGAATCAATGGGCTGTAGAATCCGTTCTAGTGCTCGGATCGACTAAATATTTTAAAGCAACATTCTAGACATATTAAACTTTAATAATATGAAATAAAAAAAAAATCGAAAATTTCAAGATTCTAGATGAGAACCTCCCCTTAATTGTTAAATCCGTTGAAATCAAGAAATCTTGGTCGGCATATTGGATCCGCCATCTTGGAATTGCAAATTTCAATAATATTCAAAATTAGTGGCCTCTCTGGAGGACCGAGACCAAATGTATCGAACAATGGTCTTACAGCAACATTTGTTTATGGCGTGCCCCGAAACATGTTGTGGTACGTTCCGGAATGTCCCAGCCATTTAAAAATTGTATACTCGGCTCTTGTATGCTGTGCGACATCTAGTTGTTCTGCTATCTATGGTATAACATAAGTCGGGTGAAGACTTGCTATGGAGAACTGGTAATAAATCAGCGAGTTCTGGCTGAAATGATTTTAAAATTTAGAATACACACAATATCATATTTGTGACTTTGACAAAGGAATTAAACCAGCAGTGCACACGCGTCGCTTGGCAACCGAATTATGGCTGCATAGCAAAGAGTAATTTCGTGAGAGCTGTGAGCATATTATACTGAAAAAGAAACATTCTCAGGTGTGTCGCACCAATTTTGATGAAATTGAAATATGTTATAGAGTATCGACAAATAAGAGACACGTATTTTTTTTATCTCCGGATAAACACATTTAGGGGGTGAAAAGCACCCCTAAAGTTTATTCCCAAAAACAATTTTTTCTAAATATTTCAAGTTCTAATGAATTTTTCCGAATGAAACAAAATGGAAATGGTGTCTCATAAATATACTAACCTTTTGTAAGTAATCCGGTTCCTGAGGGAGACAACCCTTATTTTTTATTGCAGAAAAACGGTTTTTATTTTTTATTTGTACACCACAAAAATAACAATTTAAATTAAAAATCATTGAAATATATAAGTTTACATACGATTTTGAAAAATAAAGTCGACGTATTTTTGAGTTTTCGTAAAAAAAAGCTACCCAAGGGGTAAACAACCTTTAGCACTAATCAATTATGTATATTCTTTCAGACATCAGTTTTTTCGTGAAAACCAGTATTAAGGGGTTTTTGGAGTCGCTGATTAAGAATCTGATATTAAATTTAAAACATTCAAAATGGCGGATCCAACATGGTGGACAAACTTCTGAAAAATACATCAATTTTTATAAAATACACAAAAAATTCATTACTTGACTTGAAATATTTAGGAAAAACTGTTTTTTGGGGTAAGCTTTAGGGGTGGTTTTCTGCGTATCCGCAGATAAAAAAAAAAAAAAATACGTGTCTCTTATTTTTTGATACTTTATAACATATTTCATTTTCATCAAAATCGGTGAGACACGCCTGAGATCTTTTCCTTGTGAATGTAAAGCTTTTCTGTACAGTGTGACGTTTTTGTCTTACGCTGCAGCCTTTGCTCGAGCTCAGCCCGCGAACTCTGGGACGAATTTACTTCGAGGATTTTAACACTAGAACTACCGGCGCTCAAGCTTGTAATTTTTTTTTTGGCACCTTTAAAGTAATATGCTTTCACATTTAAATTAATAATTATAAATGGAAATAGGTTCGCGATATGTCGTAATTTTGTACCTTAATAAGATTTGGTATTACTCTTAAAAGATATTTTCAAAAAATATGATTAATTCAAGCAAGAAATTTAGTACCGGTCAATTTGACCGGTCTTGGTAGTTCTAGTGTTAACTCTATGTATACTTCTGCTCTCTGGTATTTTCTTAAATTTGGTAAAATTTATTTTGTAATAGGGCCGTCAGTCGTTAGGTACACAGGGGGACTCACACATGTACACAGGGGGATCAACATGTAGCAGTGACTGCTACGTGCCGTATCTGTGTACATGTGCCGTAACTGTGTGCACTACGGAAGTGCGACCATACCCTCCACGTGGGGGCGGCTGGAAGCAGGCTCTCAGCCAGGTTATGTCTCTGCTGGGAGTGCTGACTAATTGTGGTCGGGCGGAGAGAAGGAGACTCTCTCATAAAAAGTACCCCCCCTAACCCAGGGTGTAATGCGATCCGTGCCCATTGGGTCGTTTGCAGCCAGGGGGTTACATCGGGCTGTATTAGTACGGAGCCTTCCTGATACCTGTCCACCTCAGGTCGTAGTCTGGACTTCCCATGTAAGGGGCGCTGCATGGGTGACTTCTCTTCCCCTATTAATCAACCGAGACCACGAGTAGTGCCTTGTCGCGAAAGTGGTCGTAAGAACCAGTTGAAATGAAAAATAAAACCTCTGCCTCGGATAAAACCGAGACCGCACCAAAACAACCTGACGCGTCTGCTGGAAACGAGCCACGCGCGGCTAACAAAGCCAAGACACCCGGAAAGGGTGCCACTACTAACCCCTCTTCGGCGGGCAACACCCGCCTCAACGCTCCGCAGGCCAGCATCAGCCCCAAGACGGGGTCTGGTGCCTCCCCTGTCTTGCGAACGCAGTCCGCGGAGTCCGGCTCTAAGCCAGGATGTGGCACTGCTGTTCGTCCGACGCCCGCAACTAATGCGCAAGGCAACGCGTCTTCGGCACCTAAGCCGGGACCCAGTAATGCCAAAGCGCCTCTCGGGACTTCCCAGTCCATCTCTTCCAACCCCAAGCGGCGCGCTAGGCCCTCCGCGGTGGCTCACCGGGAAAAACGAGCGGCCTTCAGGCTCGTCAATAAGCTCGGCACCACCCTTGAATCGGAGCTCTCAGAGAAGGATAAGGCCTCTCTGAGTTGGGCTAGGAAGGTTGTTGCCCTCCATAAGGCAAAATCTCAGGACCTGGCGCCGAAAAGGCAACGCTCGCAAGACGAGCAGGAGCCCTCTGCCTCAAAGAGGCCAAAACCCGGTCCGCCTCCTAGACCCCCTCAACCCACTCGACCCTTTTGCGAAGTAGCGAAGGATCACCTTGTCTGGGCGGTCGTAGACCGCGGCAACCCGGACGGCACCATCACCCAGGATAACTGGAGGACGGTGCGTATAGAGTTGCTAAAGGTCTACAGGGATATACTGAAAAAGAGCCCAGGACCTGCCCCAGTCTGTCGCGATGCCGGCTGGTATCAAGGCCGCATCAAACTTATGGCCTGCGCGGATCAGCGATCTGCTGACCTACACAAGCAGGCGATATCATCCTTAGGGGAAGTATGGCCCGGTGCTAGACTGGAAGCTATTAAAAGGGAGCAAATCCCGAATAGACCAAGGTCTAGGACCTGGATCCCAGCGGAACCGTCCAACCCTGAGGATATCTTGTCACTGATTCGGTTGTGTAACGCCGACCTTCCTACCCATGACTGGAAGGTAGCTCAAGTCAGCGAGGCTAAGGGCAAGATGCGGCAAGCGGTGTTGATCCTCAATGAGGAATCGCTTCCCCATCTGATTAAATCGAAGGGCGTCATCAGCTACGGTTTCGATTCAATTACCCTGCCTGTGTACCGAAAGGACCTGAAG
This sequence comes from Dysmachus trigonus, assembly GCA_949715965.1. Taxonomy (NCBI): domain Eukaryota; kingdom Metazoa; phylum Arthropoda; class Insecta; order Diptera; family Asilidae; genus Dysmachus; species Dysmachus trigonus. The sequence continues at coordinate 53,779,240 of OX454320.1, forward strand.
GGTAATAAGGCGGTCATCTCCATCGAGACCAAGCCGGTAGCTGGAACGGCCGTGGAGAAGGCCCCGGAAGTAGTAGCCGCCATAGCCCCAGAGAGCGAACCATCGTCTCCATCTCCCCCCACTGACGATGACAGCATTCCCTCCACTTCTGGAATGCTGGGGAACCTTGTCCTTCATCAGGCAGAGGTAGAATCACCTGATGAGGATTTAGAAGATGACCTTCTGCAGTCGGATACTGAAAACGCAGAAATGACGGTCATCGAAGTGACCCCCCTAGCAGCAGCCATGGTGGGAGTGGTGCAGATTAATCTACACCACTCCAAGGCAGCGTCGGCTGCGCTGCTCCTACGTCTCTCCCAAAAAGGGGAGGACGTCGCTCTTGTCCAGGAGCCTTGGGTCGTTGGGGACCGGATTCGTGGATTAAACTTGGCAGGTTACAAGACCTTTTATGTACAGAATGCAGGTAAACCAAGATCATGTATTCTTATCAGAAGTAATTACAACGCCTTCATCCTCACAAATTTTAGCGATAGAGACAATGTAGTGGTCATGCTGGAGCTTCAAGCTCGGACCATATGGCTGGTCTCCAGCTATATGGCACATGACCATGAGGAACCACCTCCGCATAATCTTCTGCGCAAAACCATCGAGGAAGCAAAGGGGCGGAGAATAACAGTAGTTATTGGCGCAGACGCCAACGCGCATCACACGATCTGGGGAAGTTCGGACATCAACGAAAGGGGTGAGTCTCTTTTGGAATTCATTATGACCTCTGCCCTATGGATTGGTAATGTGGGAGATGAACCTACATTTATTAATGCGGTGAGACGGGAAGTTCTTGACATCACCCTTGTCAATGAACAGGCCGCCCACCTTGTTAAGAATTGGAGAGTATCCAATGATGCCTCTTTATCTGATCACCGGTATATCGAGTTTACACTAGATATGCAGAAACCGGTCTGTGTACCCTACATGAATAGGAGGAACACCAACTGGGACACGTACAATAGGGTCCTAGGAAATACGCTGCCTGAGGAAGGGCCACCCACAATTCACTCCATGCAAGACGTGGATGATGTGGTGGAAACACTCACAAAGGCGTGTAATAAGGCAACGCGGTATTCGTGCCCCACCAGGAGGCCTAGAGGGAAACCTAGACCTCCATGGTGGACAAAGGAAGTCGTAAACGCAAGAAGGGAATGCCGCAAAGGGTTCAACAAGGCTAAACGGACCAATAACTGGTCACCATATAAAGACCGCCTGAAGAACTTCAAAAAACTAGTTAGGAAATCCAAACGCTCCTCTTGGGAGAGTTTCTGTAGCAGAATAGAGAAAGCATCAGAGGCTACCCGTCTACGGAAAATTCTCTCAACAACTCTGGTTACCCCCAGTCTATTGATGAAAGACAACGGGGAATGGACCTCCTCAAGCTTAGAAACCCTGGAGCTACTGACCGAAACGCACTTTCCAGGCTGCTCTTCGGAGCAAACTAGGGAATCGGCAATAGCTCACAGTACTAATGACCTTGCCCATGAGATTCTCAGTAGGAATAAACTGAGATGGGCCATAGACAGCTTCAAGCCGTTCAAATCTCCAGGTTTGGACGGCATCATACCTGCCGAGCTTCAGAGGGCCTCGGATATAATAATACCGTGGTTGATGGCTATTTTCAAAGCCTGCTTTAGCTTAGCTTACATTCCTAGAACCTGGAATGAAGTCAAGGTTGTTTTCATCCCCAAGGGAGGAAAGGCTTCGCATAGCAAGCCCAAGGACTTCAGACCCATTAGTCTTTCTTCTTTTCTTCTTAAAACCCTGGAAAGATTGATCGACGCATATATCAGAGGGATGGTCAACCCAGCAAAACTGTCACCCTCTCAACATGCCTGAACGAAAGGTAAATCAACCGAAACAGCTCTGCATACCCTCGTTGACCAAATAGAGAGGTCATTGCTGTACAAAGAGTACACGCTCGCGGCCTTCCTGGACATTGAGGGTGCCTTCAATAATGTCACACCGGAGGCGATTGCAGAGTCCATGAGAGGTCTGGGCCTGGACGAATCGCTTATTGGGTTGATAGGTCGAATGTTGCGCGACAGAGTCATCAACCCAAGTCTTGGGGCATCCTCCATTAGGAGATTTGTGGACAGGGGCACACCTCAGGGTGGGGTTCTGTCGCCTCTTCTATGAAATTTAGCTCTGAACGGTTTGCTCCTGGAACTTGATCGATCAGGATGTTGCGTGGTCGCATATGCGGACGACGTAACTATTATGGCCTCAGGCAAGTATCCCAATACGTTATCTGAGGTAATACAACAGGCCTTGAACAAACTCACATCATGGTGTTCAAAATGCGGCCTGGACGTGAACCCTAATAAGACGGAGTTGGTGCTTTTCACCAGGAAATATAAGATTCCCTCCTTCGATTTACCGCTCCTCAATGGAGTGAGGCTAAGACTCTCAGACCAGGTTAAGTACCTTGGGATCATTATAGATAGGAAGCTAAATTGGGGAGCCAACGTTGCGGAAAGGGTACGAAAGGCTACGACGGCCTTGTACTCCTGCAGGAATGCGATTGGCAAAAAATGGGGCCTCGAACCACGCATTTTTCACTGGCTCTTCGTGACTGTGGTCAGACCGATCCTGATCTACGGAGTGCTAGTATGGTGGCCTGCTCTGGAAAAGGCATGCCATCAGAATGCGCTGGGGAAGGTACAGCGAATGGCTTCTATCTTAATCACGGGTGCTCTCAGGACGACTCCTACCAAAGCCCTGAACGTCATCCTACATCTCCTACCATTGGAACTTCTCGGCAAGCAAATTGCAGCCTCCACAGCCGCTAGGCTCAACTCGGTAACCCCATGGAGAAGAGTGGATTATGGACATTCCAAAATCCTTAATTCTCACGCTCCGAAGTTAGACTATATTATCCCAAATCCCTGTTTCGATAATAAATTCGAAGCACTCATACCGACAAGGCAAGAGTGGGGGGAGGAACTCCTTAATCGGATAAACTCAGCACAGATATACACCGATGGATCGAAGTTGGAAGGCAGGACCGGTGCCGGAATCTACTCCGAACACCTCTGCCTCGAAACGTCATTTCGATTGCCAGACCACTGCAGTGTCTTCCAGGCAGAGGTTATGGCCATCAAGGAGGCACTAAAATGGCTGCAGAATAACATGTCATCTCCCGAAGACATTGCTATCCTCACTGACAGCCAAGCCGCAATCAAGGCCCTCATGGGCGTCTTTACAAACTCTAGGGTCGTAGCGGACTGCCGCTCTCTCCTAAATCAGGTAGCAGAGGGCGTAAAAGTTAACTTAATATGGGTACCGGGACACAGTGATGTCCCGGGGAACGACAGAGCGGATGAGCTAGCTAGACAGGGTACAGCTCTGCCGGATGAAGATATCATCCGGGACATAGGGGCACCGCTCGCACATAGGAAAATGGAAATCTCGCGCACGTACACGAGGATTGCTGAAAATCGGTGGATGCGAGAAAGCACTTGCGCATCCACCAGGCATATCTGGCCAAAATTCGATAGAAACAGGTCAATGAACTTGATTTCACTTAGGAGAGAGGCCATCAGCAACGTCGTAGCGGTAATCACAGGGCACTGTCTCGTGGGCAGACATGCCAGCAGGCTAGGCGTATCATTCAATGACTTCTGTAGAAGTTGCCATAACGAGGAGGAGGAAGAGAGTATAAGCCACCTCCTCTGTCACTGTCCAGCACTTGCGCTGTGGAGAAGCCGGTATCTGGGCGCCTATTTCTTTGGTGACCTTCTTTCGGACCTGAGTTCGAAGAACATCAGGGACATTGAACGGTTCATCAGAGCTTCAAAGTGGTTCGATGGTTAGTGTTAATAGGATCGTCCCATGTGGTAACACAATGGGCCATTACGTTGGCCTAAATGCGCCTGTCGGCAGCCACGGTAACCTAACCTAACCTATTTTGTAATAGGAATAAAGTGCAATAGTTGATAAAGTGTTGAGCGTCACTTGCTGGATTTATAAAAAAATATTTCTCCACTTGGAATTTACCGATCTTGTGATACAACCCAGTCTCTAGGGGCATGTGATCGCCCTTAAATAGCGTACCTTAACTTACCAGCCCTGCATATTGCGATAACAAGTAAACACGTAACATTTTAAATCAATCGGTGAAATCGTTTTTGAGGAACTTTGCTCATAGCACCGGCATTTAGAAAAACACAGGTTTAAGATAATATCATATTTCGCACGCATTAGCATTAAACTTTCGCATGAAATTTCCGATTCTTTTGAAATTCTAGGGCAATATTCTGAGGATGATATATTATGTTTTAAGGAAATTGTTCATTTTGAACCTAGCCCGCTAGGCGTATCCCTTCATGGCTCAAATGCTTAAATGAAAGAAGCAACGTGCAAGAATCCCTAAATCATCTTCGCACCTTCCTCACGAATAACCAAAAATGCTTGAGTTTCCACCTACATACTAGCACAGATAACACAGATTTCCAATCCTAAAGGCCGAGATACAATGTACGCCACACGTTTTTGTGACGCTACAAAATGAGTTTGAATACGGGAAAATGCAATCAGATTGATACAATGAACGCGCTGATACTTTGTAGCGCCTCGAAGTTTGGTGGAACTTTAACTTTTGAAGCGCGATGATTTGTTTCCATGTTTCTTTTTCAGTTTGGCTCTAGGGACGGAATCAGCTGTTAGAGTAGTTTTACGATGCCCAACAGATGGCTACGGCATTTTGTGATACAACTTTTAGCTTTGGTTGGTATATGTGAGAAATATGAAGGTAAAACGAAGACAGGAACAATGACTTTTATATAGTTCCCAGCTGATGATTTGCTACATGAAATTTGAGCCTGTGCTAAACATGGTCTCATTTTTCAGACGACGGTTAGCAGTCCAATTCTTTCATTCCAGCTGTAGCGTCGCTCTCATTGTATATTGCAGCGCGATATTTCACGATATTCCACGAGCCACAAAAACGTGTGGCGTACATTGTATCTCGGCCTTAAAGTATAAAAAGATGCTCAAAGAATGCGATCAACCGCCAATGGTTAACCGACAAAGAACTTTTGCTTAGCACAGTCTTAAACCGACAAAGCTTTTGCTTCAACCGACAGCTGTACGCAGTCAGCTAGTAAGCTTACGGTGCGAACTTTGAAAGCAATTACTGATGAGTGTTGCATTTCTATACAATGTGATATGAATGATTAGTTAATTTTATGTTTTTGGCACATTGATTTTATTTTGATTAAAATTAAATTAAAACTATTCTGAAGGGGGGCCAAGTCCAAATGATCATAAAGACTATTTTACTTTACAAGAATATAGAAAAATAGTCTTTATTTGGAGTTGGGCCACTTTCAAAATAAACGGCTCACATATGGAAACCACATGTAACTTATTTAGCACCAATTATTTTTATAGCTCAGTGAAATAATTGTTTCATTACTCTCGAATTCAAATTGAGACAATTTCTGGGACATTGCTGCACTGCATAAGGATGTTTTTTTTCCATATTAAAAGACCCTTGCTATGTCAATTACTATGATATGATTTGGATGATCCTTTCCTCAGTCACAACTTTGGATGCTATATATTTGTCTTTCCTGGTGATATTTACTCTCTCTTGTAAATTCACTTGGGTTTCATCTAATTGAATCCTCTGACTGCCCGGAAAATGAGTTTCAAACAGGATTTCATATGCTTCCTGTTTGGAGCTCGTGCATCCTCCGTACGCAGGCCTACGGAGAGTGTCTACAGTGGAGGAAATAGCTATAAAATCACTCAGCATTATTTTATAAATTTAACGGTATAGTCGTTTCCTAGAATTATTTTTGTAAGGAGTACCCTTATATAGTTCAATTTTTTTATTGCCGTCCCGAAAAGGTCAGGTACTGTACTATAAATGCAAGTTTATTTGAAAAAATTATTAATATTTATAATCGGGTAAGTTCAGATAATTATACTAAAGAGTTTTAACGCGAACTTCTAATTAAAATTACATAATTTGTTCAATTTTTTAAGGATGCCAAGAGGGGTAGTTTTATCTGAAGAAAAAAAGGGAAGGATCTCTGCGTTTCGGGTAATGGAAAAATCCATTAGAGAAATTTCTCGCCTGATTTCCAGGTCTTTTACTGTGGTGTGAAATTTCATTGTTTTAGGCGACGAATACAATAAAAATCAGCGTCCAGGAGCTTGTCCTAAGTTAACACCGCGAGATAAATGCCAAATTATTTCAAAGGCAATGGCAGGAAAGTCGGTAGCATCACAAATTCAGCGTGACCTTAGTTTGCCCGTAACGGTACGACGCGTGAGTTACATTCCCAGCATCCGATGATCGTCAATGATACAGAGTTTATCGCACTATTCCATTATCTCGCTATATCATCAAAAAGTGCACATTTGGCTCCCACGAGTTTACACGGTTTCTTGGTGCAACGACGTCTAGACGCTGAGCATGCATTAAATTAGCTAGATAGTCCAAATTCATGAAAAAGACTTTAGGGAAACTTGTTGTTCAGTTGGTCAGTCACAGTCAGTCAGTTTTCAATCTTTGTAGAATCAACTTTGTAATTTCAAATAATAAATCGTCTTATCAAAATTTAATATTTCTTTTTTTTTAAATAGTTTTAATGTTCAAACTTTAACTCGTGAGACAAATTCTGGCGGAGTCGAATCAGGTAGCATGGAGGAAAAGGATGCGAAAACCGGCACTGACACAAAGCCATAAAGATCAGAGGCTGCATTTCGCGGAAAACCACATGTCTTGGACTGAAGAATGGAAAAAGGCCATCTTTAGTGATGAACAAAAATTCAGTTTAGACGGTCCAGACGGGTGACAGTTTTATTGGCACGATTTAAAAAAAGAAAAGGAGACAATGATGAGTCGTAATTTTCGAGGCGGATCAATTATGATTTGGGCTGCTTTCTGCTTCCATGGATTGACTCCTGTATGTTTCATTACACATAAGATGAATTCCGAAAAGTACATACACTGAACTTCTGGAGGAGGCCCTCATCGAATTTGGTGACAATCAAAACGGTGAAAATTGGATATTCCAGCAAGATAATGCGGCAATCCATGTGTCAACACATTCGAGGAATTAGTTTAGGACCAAAAATATTGAACTTTTGCTGTGGCCGATTCGTATACGGGACTTAAATCCCATCGAAAACTTATGGGGTATCCTTACCAGAAGAGTTTGTGAAAATGGACGGCAGTTTAATAATGTTTTAGAACTCAAATTGAAAATTATTGAGGAATGGAGTAAAATGGACAAAAAAAATATTTGAAAATTTAATTTTGCCAATGACAAGAACAATATTTGAGCTTATTAAGAAGCGCGGTAGCTCTATAGATTTTTAATTTATTTAAATTTAAATAAAATGTGTTAAAAATTTAAAGTCCCTTTCGGAGACGTCTAATTTTTGTATATTCGATAGCTTTTCAATACTGTTCACAAAAACTAAAAAAATTTAACATTTATTAACGCTAAATATGCTAACGAATTATATTTTAAAAGTTGGTTTTAAAACATCCGAACAGTTTGTATATAATTACCAAAATATAAGTGATTTTATAGCTATTTCCTCCACTGTAGTTTGGCTGTGTTGTCTTTCTGGAAGACTTTATGTAGCCTTGCAGCCTCTCTCATCCCCACCAGTTCTTCACAGTATTCCCTATAAGAGGAGATCTTGGCAGATCTTATCTCTCTCTTATACTCACGCTGTAGAGTTTGATAGGTTAACCAATCATCATCTCCTTGAGTTCTTAAGGCCCTCTTTAGAAGTTTTCTGGTTGTTTTCCTGAGCTTTTGAAGGTTATTGTTCCACCAGGCGACATTCTTGCCACATCTGCTCTTTCTGAGAGGGCACGCTTCTTCAAAGGCATCCAATAAAGTCCGACTCAATTTTTGGGTCTCCTCCTCAATATCCTTCGTGGAGTGGATTTTGCATACATTAATTTCTTTCGATAAAAGAAGTTGTTTGTACCTTTCCTAATCAGTCTTCCTAGGATTCCGTCCGGCCAAGATATTTATGATGTCGATGGCTATACGGTATTCCAGGTAACTGTGGTCCGAAAGAGATTCCTCTTTTGAAACTCGCCAGTTGGTAATAAGATTTGACATTTTCCTATTGGTGAGTGTCAGGTCTATTACTTCCTGTCGCCTACTCGTGACAAAAGTGGGGTTATTTCCCTTATTGTTAACCACGAGATCGTACGACAGAATGAAATCTAATAATTTCTCCCTCCGGGGATTACATTTACTGCTACCCCAAAGGGTGTGCTGGGCGTTGGCATCACATCCAATAACCAGACCTAAATTATTAGACTCTGCGTATTCTACAATATCCAGCCAAAAATAAAAGTATACGCGGCTCTAAATCCCATTCATTGTAGCACATTCCCAAAGAGGCGGCTGGGGTAATGGTTAAGACTTGGGCCTATGATTCAGTGGTCGCGGGTTCGAATCCCTGGGTGTGGAGGCTTTTTCTCGTATCTTTTCCAATTTTTATAAAACTCGGGTCCGCAATTAAGCGAAATGATAAATTTTTTATTTTTTTTAATTATTTATACGCAAAAGGCATAGATAAAGATCAAAATTGGGATTGCGAAATTTTCAGCAAAGGATTGTAGTTAAAGCGCATACCAAAAGACTTCGTACAATAAAATTCAAACTTGTATTATTTTTCATGATAACGATTTACATTTGACGGGGTGATATTCATTATAGAAGCAGGGCAAACAGTAATTATTTCTGCATATAGCACAGGTTATAAACGCCGCATTTTTACAATCACAACGTTGTTTCAACGTCTCCATACAAAAAGAAACTTGATTCACATTCATAAAAACTTCTCTCTCATCGCAAAGTTTAGCAGCGAACCACACGTAACGTAACATGTCACCCAATATTGGAGCGGATAGTTGGTGATGAACGATCAAATGTACTTTTATACATTCTTCTCGGGATGTGATTTCTTTTTCTTGCTCGATGAGATAAGAGCACTTTTGTATTTTTTTATGAAGTTTTTGTACCTACAATACCCTACATGTGCTATAAATTTGAGCGAAATCGGTGATGACGTAATAATTCCGTAATTCAACATTCCCTTCCGAGGTACCTTTAAAGTGTTATGTTTTTAAATTTAAATTAGTAACTATAAATGGGAAAAAAATCTTTGATATGTCGTAATTTTGAACTATAATAAACTTTGGCATAACTCTTAGGAGATAACTTTACAAAATTTAATCAATTCAGAGAATAAATTGAGTACCAGTCAATTTGACTGGTCTTGGTAAATCTAGTGTTAAAATGTCAGCTCTGAGATACTGTGGGATTATTATTCGATTATTTAAAAATACAATTTCATGTTCTACAAATAATTCATACCTAAGAGCTAGTACACACTCGGCTCTTGGCGTTGCGTTCAGCGCGCGTTGATAGCGTACACACACCGCGCTCAGCACGGCGTTTTGCGAGCGTTAGAAGGGCGTTCGTACTGTCTGGCTCCTCCAAAATCCAAAATGATCAATCACCATTTTCCGCGAACGTGGGTCCACTCTACACGAAAGCGCGCGTTAACATATACGAGACAATAGCGGCCCATGTATCTAGAAGCGCGCGGCTAACGCCCGCGAAACGCGCGTTTTTACCAAAATCTGAAAGCGCGCGTCTAACGCGCGCTTGGCCAGAAGAGCGCGTTTGAATGTGTACACCGTAATGGGACTTCATAGTTCTTAAAACGCGCGTTGAAAAACGCCTAGTGTGTACGTAGTCTAACTCTCCAGAAAAAAATGTACGTTCTCGTCTACTTGTGATTTGTTTTCTGGCCATCTTTTTTTTTTATAACGTTTAGTCATTTATTTAGAATTGGATCAGATTTTGTTCCTTTTCCTAAAATTTCCTTTTTCTAATGGCTAACATTTATGCTGTGTATTACTTCATTTATACAGGGTGTCCAGGAAGAAGGGCGCCAAAATTAAGGGGATGGGTCATGACCAACCAGAATATCAAAATATGACCTTAGTGAAAAAACCTCACCGTTGTCGAGATATTTGGGTTTTTATGAAAAATTAAATGTTCACTACCTTTTGTCAGATTATTGACTAGTAGGTCCACATATAATATATTGTTACAGAATTTGCCTTCGCTTATACTTCACACTTGAAGTTGCGATCGGGCAGATATAGGGATTAGCTTTCGATCCCTCCTTTGTGAGTGTCTATGGCAGAGAAGCCAAGCGCCATACTGACGAGATCAGCTTGACTTCTCGGATCGAAACACTCATCGATTTTTTTGGACTCGTCTACTTCGGTGGACGAGTAATATTCCTAACAAAAATGTCCCTATGTCCGTCTGTCCATCCGTTCGTTGGCAAATCGGCAAAATCGAAGCGAAGGCAGATGGTGTAGTTTTGCCGGCCAGCCGCTCGGCGGGCAAAATTACAACAATGGTGCCAGGTGTGGGGTTCCCGGAGCCCTCATAACCGGGGGCAATCCCACAAACCCTCTAGCATCCAGGGCGTCGATGACAGCGATCCTCCTCTGCCACAACGGCCTACTTTTTCCACTGCCGCAGTGACGTTGTGGCAGTTGTATTTCGCCCCCGCCAGCGCATCCGCGGCCCTTCTCCTCTGCCACAACGGCCGATTTTTTCACTTCCACAGTGACGTTGTGGTGGTTGTATTTCTCCTGCGCTGCCGCGGCTCTTCTCCTCTGCCACAACGGCCGATTTTTCACTGCCGCAGTAACGTTGTGGCAGTTGTATTTCGCCGGCGTCTATCCCGGCTGCAGCCATACCGCAGCTGCATCCATCGCTGCATCAGCCTTGTCGTCCTGAATGCCACATGAGGTTGCTCGGATGGAACTTCGAGCTTCTGACGAGGGAGTATTGTTACAGAATTTGCCTTCGCATATAATTCACACTTGAAGTTGCGATCGGGCAGATATAGGGATTAGCTTTCGATCCCTCCTTTGTGAGTGTCTATGGCAGAGAAGCCAAGCGCCATACTGATGAGATCAGCTTGGCTTCTCGGATCGAAACACTCATCGATTTTTTTGGACTCGTCTACTTCGGTGGATGAGTAATATTCCTGACAAAAATGTCCCTACGTCCGTCCGTCTGTCCTTTGGTCACACAATTGTGGCGAAGGCAAATGGTGTAGTTTTGCCGGCCAGCCGCTCGGCGGGCAAAATTACAACAATATATATATATATATATATTGTTATATAAAGTCATACAGTTAGTTAGCCTGTATAACAGTCATATAGTTAGTAAGCTAGTTAGTCGGTGGTGTTAAGCTAACTGAAACAGATGCTGTCTCAATAAAGTACTTAAGTCCCCAAAAGAAAGACTTTTATTTTAACGTAGAGATAACATGGTGCCAGGTGGAAATGACGAACATTAAAATACAAAAACCTAAAAAATCGGTACTCGTTCAGTTTAGTACAATAAAAAGTTACCCAGCAATACATAGCATAAAGAAACCAGTGCGTGATCAAAATGAGTGCTCAGGTACAGGCTTAGTGTCTGGAAAAAATTTACACATTCAATAAATTAAAAGGAGCTGCAACTTGTACAAAAAATAATACAAAATGCATCCTAAGTCCCAGCCGTATCGAACAGTTTCTAACGGAACTTAAAAGCTTGGCTTCGTCTTGTGAGTATAAAGAAGAGTCGGATATGATTCGTGATGTGTTCGTCATTGGAGTTATTGAAGAAACTCTAAAAGAGAAACTCATACGTGCAGAGAAATTAACTCTTGAGTCGGCTATTACCATATGCAAGGCATATGAAGCCAGCAAACTCCAAGTCAGACATATGGTTACTGAGGGAACCCATACCAACTTAGAAGTCAACAAAATCTACGCAGCAAATAAAAACAACAAAGGGTACACATCGAAACCGTACGCAAGTTACAAACAACAGTCGGCAGCATCATCAAAGAAGCCTAGTGCTATGTCATCAGGGTCATCGTCGAAGTCATCACAATCACCGTCAAAGACATCACAGTCAAAACGAAATAAGTCTAACTCAAGCAACTGTAGTGGATGCGGCCAGGTCCACCGATACAAATGTCCGGCTCAGGGAGTAAAATGCAACAAATGTCAAAAGATAGGTAATTTTGCAAAATGTTGTAAGAGCAAGGTAGTAAACACTTTAAATGGTAATACTAAAAATCTAAATAGTATTTGTTCCACAGACAGTGAAATGAGAGATAATTTCTTTTTAGGTAGTTTAATGCAGTTAAGAAATGTCAACAAAAAGTTCTGCATAAACCTTGTCGTGGATAGTTGATATTAAAACATCAGGAAAAATAATAAAATCGCAACTAGACACCGGCGCTCAAGTAAATGTTATATCTGTTGCTACTTTGCAAAAGCTTAAAATACCAGAAAGTTTCATAAAGAAAACTGCAACAAAAGTCACAACCTATACTGGTGAAAAACTGCAGGTAAGGGGTCAGTGTTCTCTGAAGTGTACTATTAATAACATTTCACATTTGATTGACTTTATCGTTACCGAATAAGATAATACAGGGTGTCCAATAGGAAATTGCGAAAACTAATGGGTCATGGTAAAATGTAAATACTTTTTAATAAAGGAAAGTCGTCATTTTTATTTCATGTCCATTTTATTATAAAAAAATTAAATCTATTTAATACAAACCATTCATTTAAAAATATAGTGAAAAACGTGAATTATTAATAATATATATTTATGAAATGTGAACCATCTACATAAAAGGTATCTACCTGCATTTCTTTGAAACTTCTGTCGCCGGAGAGAAGTACAAAGGGATGTTAGAGACCAAATCCTTTCTAATGCGAAAAAGAGGAGCCGCGTTAAATTTTTTTTTTTTATTCAAGACGGAGCAGCACCTCATCGCACACAAGAAGTATCATCAATAAATTTTATGGCGATCGAGTTATTGGCCTAGGGTACCCACGCTTTGCTAGGGGAAAAGGAATATAATAGCCACATTACTCGTCAGATCTCATTTGATTTGATTTCTTTTTATGGAGCTACATTAAAGATCTCTGCAATGAAAATAACCAAAAAACAGTTGAGGATTTTATTGAAGACATTGGGAAGATCGTCAATGGCATTTCAAATGAAACGTTAGAACATGTTTTTAATATTTTTAGAAAGCATATGGATATTTGTAGCAAATTAGATGGTTAAAATATCGAAAATATACATATATCATTAGTAACTAACGTTCTTCACTACTTTTTTTTTAATTAATTGTTTTGTATTAAATAGATTTAATTTTTTTATAATAAAATGGACATGAAATAAAAATGACGACTGTCCTTTATTAAAAAGTATTTACATTTTACCGATCTCTCCATTTGTTAAAAAATTGTGAACCATTAGTTTTCGCAATTTCCTATTGGACACCTTGTATAACTATAATTGGACTGCCAGACTGTGTAAGATTTAATTTGATTCAACGTGTCTTGAAAATTAACTGTGAATATGAAAATATCCTTGTAAAAAATAAGGATTTATTCACTGGTCTGGGCTGTTTGAAAACTGTTTGTTATTTGACTTTTAAAGAAAATGCGGCAATCTGTTTTTGACCCACCACGAAAAGTGCCATTTAAACTTCATGAGCGTTTTAAAAATGAATTAAAAAGGATGGAGAAATTAAAAGTTATCGAGAAAGTATCAGGTCCCACAGAATGGGTGAATTCGATCGTCCTAGTCGAAAAGCCTAATAAAACTTTAAGAATATGTCTTGACCCAAAAAACTTAAATAATAACTTGTTAAGATCCCACTTTCCACTGCCAAATATAGAATTTATTAAAGCATCCTTAAATGGTGCATCATATTTTTCAGCTTTAGATGCAAGCTCAGGTTTCTGGATGATAAAACTTGATAAATCCAGCTCAGTACTTTGCACTTTTAACACACCTTTTGGAAGATATAAATTCTTAAGACTTCCATATGAACTCAATGTAGCACCTGAAATTTTTCATAAAACTATGTCGGACCTTTTTTCTTATATTGATGTCTTAGTCTATATAGACGATATTTTGGTATGGGGCAGGACCAAAGAAGAACTTGACCAACGTTTGATGAAAGTCTAAGAACGTGCTAGACAAGCAAATCTGAAATTTAATAAGGACAAGTGTTACTTTGGCCTTACTTCAGTCAAATATTTCGGGCATATTTTTTCAAAAGAAGGCGTTCGTCCTGATTACGAAAAAATTAAGGATATTTTAGAAATGCCTAGCCCTACTTGCATAAAAGATCTACAAAGGTTTCTAGGCCTAATTACATACATAGGTGCTTTTGTAAAAGATTTATCTAAAGAAACAGCCTCTTTGCGGAAATTGCTTAAAAAGAATAGTGTTTGGGAATGGAACGATGCCTACGAAACATGCTTTAAAAATGTAAAAAGCCTTATATCCAACCCTCCAGTCTTAGCTTACTATGACCCAAATAGCCCTATTGTATGTCAGTCGACGCTTCTCAATTTGCAGTTGGTGCTGTCTTTCTACAACACGACCGTCCATTGGGCTATGCCTCTAAACGTTAACGAATGCCCAGAGAAACTATGCACAAATTGAAAAAGAGCTATATGCCATCCTCTTTAGCTGCAACAAATTTCATCAATATGTCTACGGCCATAAAGTTACAGTGGAATCAGATCATAAACCATTAGTTTCTTTATCAAAAAAGTTAATGGCAGATATTCCAGCCAGGCTACAACGAATGATGTTAAACCTACAGATCTATGATTTAAATATTACCTACAAACCTGGGAAGCAACTCACAATTGCTGACACTTTGTCTAGAGCCCGCCTTCCAGAACTTGAAGAAGATCTGGATAATGATATTCAAGTTCATGTTAACCCATTAATGCGCAAAACGAGGATTTTGTGCACGCAAGTTCAATTGTACGATTCGAATAGAAAATTGGGGCGAATTTCCTCCAAATTCGTATATAAGGGGTTTTTGGGGGTGCTCTTTCAGAATCTGGCATTTGTTTTGCATAAAAACTTCAAAAACCCTATTATTTTTTGGGTTTTTTCAAAAAAGTGCCGATTTTTTTTTTGGTAATTTTTCGTCTCAAAGTCGATTATCTTGTCGTTGCTGCTATTGAATGATCATGTAACCACCAGAAATCGCGGTCCGAATGTCTACACTTTCTCAAACCATGGTTTTGAATTTTTTTTTCGCTTTGGTTTTTGCAAAATGGCCATTTTGTAGAGCAATGTAACAAAAAACTTCGCGATTTTTTTACACGAAAAGGATCAACTTTACAAAAAAAAATTGATATGACAAAAAGTGCTTATAATTAGCCAAGGAAAACATAAATTTTTTCAGAATTTTTTGGACTATTTTTGGTTTTTTGGATTTAGCCAATATCTAACTACCTTTCCAAAAAGGTGCAACATGCCCAGGTAGGAAAAGGATACGAAAATTTATTTACAAAAATCCTTTTAGAGAATATCATGACAATTCGAATTTTTAAGAAATTATACTTAAGTTAACTAAAAAATACATTTTGTTCGCTTAAAAACTAATTACAATTAAAACTTATGTCCTACAAAAGCTGTTCAAAATGTTCTCCGCCAGTTTAGAAGCATGCAAGTAGCCTTCGTCTTATTTCGCGTTTGAGGTCTATGGTAGCCAGTCTCTCCAGTATTTTCGTGGCTGCAGTCCCAATCCTGGTAACTAGTTCTTCTCTGGTGTTGATTGATCTTGAGTAAACTTCATCTTGCATCATGCCCCATAAGGAAAAGTCCAGTGGAGTAAGGTCCGGTGACCTAGCAGGCCAAGGAATCTGTCCACCTCGTCCAATCCAGCGCTCTGGGTAATGTTTATTCAACCTTGCCCTAACAATGTTCCCAATATGCGCAGGTGTTCCGTCGTGCTGTAAATACATTGCACTTCTGGTGGCCAGGGTAATGTCCTCCAACAGATCCGGAAGGGTATTCTCCAAAAAGTTCGAATATAGCTGACTATTCAGCACTTGGGGCAAGATGAAGGGTCCTATCAACTGGTTGCCGATGATGCCAGCCCAGACCTTGACACTAAACCTTTGCTGGAAGGACCGACACCTTGTCCTATGTGGGTACACATCTGACCAGGTGTGGAGGTTGTGGAAGTTTGTGATACCATCCCGGGTGAATTGCGATTCATCTGTCCACAGAATTCGGTCTAGAAACCTTCTGTTTTAGATGTCAGACTCGAGCAGTCACTTCCGGTTTCTTTTAACCTTCTGAAAGTCCTTGAAAATACCCTTCTGTCGGGTACACGCCGATTCGGGAATCTCCTTTGGTATTCTCGTACGGCCTCACTATCATTTCCGTCTACTAAACCGTACACGTAAATTATATCGGCATACTCTTCAACACTGAATTCTGCCATTTTATCCTAATATTTTCTATTAAACACCCATTCGGTAGTTGAAAAGTTAACGTCCGACTATGACCTTGGCCATGACCTTGAAGGTCATATCAAGGTCAAGATGGTTCTTTAAAGGGGAACCTGCATTGTTACTGCGGATTTGGAAAGAGCAGAAGTTTTGCGCCCGGATGTGACCTTGACCACGACACACTTGAGCTTGCCTTAATCTACTTCACCATGGTCGGTCGTTAACTTTTCCGCTCTTTTCATTTCCGTGGTCGTTAACTTTTCCGCTCTTTCCATTTCCGTGGTCAAAAACATGGTTTCCCCTTCAAAAAACCACCTTGACCTTGATATAACCTTCAAGGTCATTGCCAAGGTCATGTTCAAGGTCAAGGTTGTGGTCAAGGTCACATTTGGACGCAAAACTTCCACTCTTTGCAAATCCGCAGTAACAATGCAGGTTCCTCTTTAAAGATACATTTTGACCTTGATATGACCTTCGAGGTCATGGTAAAGGTCATACTTGGACGTAAAATTTTCCGCTATTTCCATTTCCGTGGTCAAAAATAAGGGTTCAAATTTAAAAAAGTCAACTTGACCTTGAAACGACCTTCAAGGCCATGGTCAAGGTCAAATCTAAGGTCACCATTGAATAGCTGGGGAAAATTCCTAAAACTTTTGTCTACAACTTTTTTCTCCAAAATGCATTCCTCGAAAGTTATTTAGCCGTTTCCATACTTTTGGATCCCTCGCTGTATACAGGGTGTTCAGAGGTGGGAAGTCAATACTGCAGGGGGTGAAAGGTCAGACCGAGACAAGCAAAAAATCGTATGGGTGGGGGGGGGGGGGCATCTCGCACCGTTTGGCAGTTACAGGGTGATTCGTAAATCAGGATTTTGCCTTATATGGGAACCGCTCTTGTATTTTTATCTTTTTTTCTACGCATCGCAGCGGCCCCAAACTGATTTCAAAAAATCACTATTTGGAAGCCCTTTCCAAAAAAGTTTACACCACCCCCCTATCCCCAACCCCTTGGCCACAATCCCCCCTGGAAGTTGAAAAAATTAACTTTTATTTCACGATTTTTCACCTTTCGCCCCACTTTTCTCCGAAATTCATGTTATTAACATACCTACTTTTTATTTTTTTTAAGTTGCCTATCTAATTACCTTTCCGAAAAGGTGCAACATGCCCAGGTAGAAAGGGGTTGCAAAACTCCTGAAATTAAAACATCTCACAGGTACCTAATTACTTTATTGCACCATAATGAAAAAAATCGTTAAGTAAACAATTTTTATGACAGCAAGTTCGGAAATGTTTGTTTAGGAAACAGAGGTAATACATTTTTATTATTTCAGCAAAACAGTAATAAAATAATAAATGTAATCTCGTTAAATAGCGTTATTAGTTTATTATAGCCAGTATTGACTCTTAAGTATCCTGACGCTCCGTTTCTAATACCTCCTATGAATTATGGTATAAAAATGGGTAAGTCTGAAAGGACATTGACCACAGTTGAAAAAGCAAGCGATAAAACCGGGTGTTTAATAGAAAAAATTAAGATAAAATGGCAGAATGCAGTGTTGAAGAGTCTGCCGATATAATTTACGTGTACGGTTTAGTAGACGGAAATGATAGTGAGGCCGTACGACAATACCAAAGGAGATTCCCGAATCGACGTGTACCCGACAGAAGGGTATTTTCAAGGACTTTCAGAAGGATAAAAGAAACCGGAAGTGTAACCGCCCCCAGAGCAGAAACGCGAGCAGGAAAATCGGCCGATTCAGCGGACCCCGACCAACAAATCCTCAACATCGTCAGGAACAGCGCTGTAATAAGCATCAGGCAGGTCGCACGAAGGTCAGGATTGTCTTCAGGGCGAGTTTGGACCGTTGTGAACCGAGAGGGACTACATCCATACCACCATATCCCGGTCCAAGCACTACAGGAAGGAAATTCCGAAAGACGATTGCAATTTGCACTTGGCTGTTCGAGTCTGACATCGAAAACTGAAGGTTTCTAGACCGAATTCTGTCGACGGATGAATCGCAATTCACCCGGGATGGCATCACAAACTTCCACAACCTCCACACCTGGTCAGATGTGAACCCACATAGGACCAGGTGTCGGTCCTTCCAGCAAATATTTAGTGTCAATGTCTGGGCTGGCATCATCGGCAACCAGTTGATAGGACCCTTCATCTTGCCCCAAGTGCTGAATAATCAGCTATACTCGGACTTTTTGGAGAATACCTCGGACTTTTTGGAGAAAATACGGGAGAGACTGGCTGCCATAGACCTCAAACGTGAAATAAAACGAAGGCTATTTGCATGCATCGAAACTAGCGGAGAACATTTTGAACAGCTTTTAAAGGACAAACGTTTTAATTGTAATTAGTTTTTAAGCGAACAAAATGTATTTTTTAGTAAACTTAAGTATAAGTTCTTAAAAATTCGAATTATCACGATATTCTGTAAAAGGATTTTTGTAAATAAATTTTCGTATCCTTTTCCTACCTGGGCACGTTGCACCTTTTTGGAAAGGTAATTAGATAGGTAACTGAAAAAAAATAAAAAGTAGGTATGTTAATAACATGAATTTCGGAGAAAATTGAGGTGTTGACCGTTTTGGAAAGGGCTTCGAAATAGTAATTTTTTGAGATCAGTTTGGGGCCGCTGCGATGCGTAGAAAAAAAGATAAAAATACAAGAGCGATTCCCATATAAGACAAAATCCTGATTTACGAATCACCCTGTAACTGCCAAACGGTGCGAGATGCTCCCCCCCCCCCCCCACCCATACGATTTTTTGCTTGTCTCGGTCTGGCCTTTCACCCCCTGCAGTATTGACCTCCCACCTCTGAACACCCTGTATAAAAATGAAAGTTTGTTTGTTTGTTTGTTTGTTGCTCAATCACGCCTAAACGCTTGCATCGATATTTTTCATTTTTCGTCCGAAGGTAGTACACATTCCGACTTAACATATAGGCTATTTTTTTTTGGATAATACGTAGGGTTTCAAAATGGCGGATCCAAGATGGCGCCCGAAAATTTTAAATTGAAGCGATTTTCATGAAAATTGGTACATAGGGGTTTTGCGGGATGGGGATTTCAAATCCGCTGTCCATATTTAGAAATTCAAGATGGCGGATCCAATATGGCGATCAAAATTCACAAATCAAAGATGGCGGACCCAATATGGCGACCAATAATTCTCGATTTCAAGGGATTTTAATGAATATTAGTACGATGATTATATTGAGGTCACTGATTTTGAATGTTATCAAAAGTTACAAATCCAAGATGGCGGACCCAATATGGTGACCAAGATTTCTCGATTTCAACGGATTTTAATGAAAATTGGTACAATGATTATTCTGAGACCACTAATCTTGAATGTTAGCAAAATTTCCAAATCCAACATGGCGACCAGAATGTCTCGATTTCGACGGATTTTAATGAAAATTGGTAGAATGATTATTCTGAGGATACAAGTTCCGAATATTATCAAAAGTTGTAAATCCAAGATGGCGGATCCTATATGGCAACCGAGTGTCTCAATTTCAACGGATTTTAATTAAAATTAGTACAATGATTATTCCGGAGCCACTAATTTCGAATATTAGAAAAATTTCCAAACTCAATATGGCGGATCCAATATGGCGACCAAAATTTCTCGATTTCAACGGATTTGAATGAAAATTGGTGCAATAATTATTTTAAGGCCACTAATTTTTAATATTATTAAGATGTGGAAATTCAAGATAGCGGATCCATAAAGGGGTTTTCGGGTTGAAACAATTTCTAGGATATAACAAACTAGAACATTTGAGAAGTGTTTAATTAGTAAGTATTTACCCAACGCCGGATGAAACCGGGTAACCCAACTAGTATGAAATATTTTCAATTATGGATACTAGATTTCTATAAAACAAATGTATTAAAATTCAATCAATTCATTTTTCAAATAAAAGTATCATTTATATTTACAGAAAAAGAATATTAAGAAATTACTTGACAGTATTATTGCGAAAAAACTTTCTTTCCTATGCAGAGCAATAATCTGTCCACAGCAGCACGGATTTGTAAAAGGTAAATCCACTGTTACCAATCTAGCACTTTCCACTAATTTTTGTACTAATGCCTTAGAAAAAGGCTATCAAGTTGACGCAGTTTAAACAGATTTTTCTGGATTTCTTCGTACAAACAGAAAACAAATTGTAGTAATTGATAACGTGCGTTCTACAGTAATTGCTGCTAATTCGGGTGTGCCACAAGGAAGTCATTGTGGTCCCATTTTATTTATTTTATTTATCAATGATATCGTCAATTGTTTTTCGTATGCGAATTGCCTTATAACTATATGCAGATGACTTAAAATTGTTTTCTGTCACAAGTGATTTTAATGATTGCCTAAGGTTACAAGAGGACTTAAATAAGTTAACCGCATGGTGTGTTAGTAATAGGCTTCAACTGAACATATCTAAATGTCGGGCAATTTCATTTTATCGTTCAGCAACTTACTTTGCATTTATTACCACCACTTATTGAATATGGTGCTATTATATGGAGTCCTATGTATGCTGTACATATTAACAGAATTGAAGCGGTGCAGAAGTCCTTTACCAGATTTTTATGCTTTAAATTAAACTGGTGGAAATCGACTATGCCTGGTTATGATTCACGACGTTTGTTATTTGGTTTATCAACTCTTCAATATCGACGTGACTGTAGCTGCGCTTTGTTTATTAAAGATTTATTGTGTAATGATATACAGTGTCCTGAGTTATTGAATTTAATAAATTTTTATGCTTTGGCAAGACCTCTTCGTTCAAGAAACTTTTTAATTGCTCCGTCACATCGTACAAATAATGGTTTTTGTGAAGTAATGACTAGATGTATAAATAAGTTAAATTTTTTCAATATTCACCTGGATTTCACAATGTCTACATTAGAATACAAAAGTAAACTAGCATATTTAGAAAATGTAAAGAATTAGAACAGTTGTGTTTATTCTAGTCTGTAAAATTAGTATGTAATTGATAGACTGAAATAAATAAATAAATAAATAATTTGAACGGAAAAAATATAACTCTCGAATCTTATCAATTTTAATAGTTTATTAATTTAATTTTATTATTTTCCAATTTTATTAGTTTAAGGTTTCCCTTCTGTCTACCGTACCAAGAGAATACATATTTAAAGAGAATACATTTTGTTTTCGTTGCATATTCTCGCTGAACGCACTGTCCATATACAATTCTCATTGCATTCACATTTCCCCACACTCAACTACTTAAAAGAGTGAATATAAAACGATTGCACTTGACAGCTCAAATAACAAAAGCAGAAGAAGGATAGAGTGTGGGGAAATGTGAGTGCAGAGAGAATATGTATATGAACTCTGCACTCATATTTCCCCACACTCTTTAAAACAGTTGTTGTTTTCTTCTGCTTTTTTCCGATTTTGTTTTAATCTTTCTTGGAATAGGTTTGGTCGAATATCGACAACAGGCGACACTAGCATATAAAAATGAAAGTTTGTTTCGGCCAAAATGTCTCGATTTCAACGGATTTTAATGAAAATTAGTACAATGATTATTCCGAGGACACTGATTTCCAATATTAGCAAAATTTCCAAATCCAAGATGGCGGATCCAATATGGTGATCAACATTTCTCGACTTTAACAGATTCTAATGAAAATTAGTACGATTTTGTTGGGGCCACTAATTTTGAATATTATTTGAATTTGTAATTTTCTGAACGTTTCCATGAAGAGTAGAGCTGGAATGATATGTGGATGACAGTTCCAGGGAGATGTCATCAGGAGTAAAGGTAAGTACAATGAAAATAACGCAAATTTTTATAATTTCAGGGGTTTTTATGCTTGCAACGATGGACTAGGAGGCTATAAATAGTGTTTAGTGTAGTGTAGTGCGGTTTCCGTTCGCAAAATTAATGAAACTCGGCAGTAATAACGTGAAAATTTTTAGTCGTGAAAGCGACTTTTTTAGAAATTCAAAGTTGAATTTCTCAGAAAGTTGAGCTTTCCGACAAAAAATGTTTGCATATTCGTTCGTTCTAAGCCTAGACGAACGTTCCTACCGAGTTTCATTAAAATCCGTGAGGTTACCCTAATCTAGACTTGTTCCAATAATTGCAATAAGAATCTGTATTTTTTCAGGTAACCCGATCTCTGCAATGTCGTTAGTTCTTTAAGTATTTAGTTTCGTCAGATAATGTTGGAAAGTTCATGAATGTGTGTTTTTCCGATCGAATTTAGATCCAATTAAGCATTCTTACTGTTATCTTGCAATAATGTAAAGTAACCAACCACAATTGCGTTTATGTAAGAAAATCCAAAAATGCGCAGATCTACATACCGAACGGAAAATTTAGCTAATTTAAACTGTTCTATACGATTTTTAGTATTTCGCATAGTGATTAATGCGCCGCACCGTAGCACAGTACTCCAAATCATTAAAAAGCTGACCAAAACTAAAAAAAACAGACAAGAAAGGACAAGGCTTATATACAGGGTGTCCCATAGGAATGTGTGAAAACTAATTAATCACTATTTTTTAACAAATGGAGACCGATCTTTCCAAACACTACCTCAACTTCAAAGCCCAATATCTCAAGAAATATCGATGTTAGCGATTTGGTGTTCAGAACTTTTTTGTAGGAAATTGAATTTTCTACAAGTTTGTCATATTCACTTTTTCTGTACCTATTGTTGTTTACGGGATAGGGGCAAAAAGCGAGAATTTCATGGAAAAATTGGGGTTAGTGACCCGTACTACCTCGCTGGTGGGAGTTAGGGTTACACCCCAATGGACACTTTTGTAGGGCATTCAATTCTGAAGAAACCCTACCATTGACCAAGATTATACCATAAAATGCCTCTGAGCTGTAGAGTTTTGAAGAAAAATAATCAAAGTTTACGTGTATTTTATATGGGAAATCTTTATACGCCTTTTTTTGGAATCTCTACAAATTATAAAATAAGTGGCCGTAAACCTAGTGTTTGGTGCCGTAGCAAAATAGGGAAAACGATATAAAATAATTGCAATAAGAATCTGTATTTTTTCAGGTAGCCCGATCTCTGCAATGTCGTTAGTTCTTTAAGTATTTAGTTTCGTCAGATAATGTTGGAAAGTTCATGAATGTGTGTTTTTCCGATCGAATTTAGATCCAGTTAAGCATTCTTACTGTTATCTTGCAATAATGTAAAGTAACCAACCACAATTGCGTTTATGTAAGAAAATCCAAAAATGCGCAGATCTACATACCGAACGGAAAATTTAGCTAATTTAAACTGTTCTGTACGATTTTTAGTATTTCGCATAGTGATTAATGCGCCGCACCGTAGCACAGTACTCCAAATCATTAAAAAGCTGACCAAAACTAAAAAAAACAGACAAGAAAGGACAAGGCTTATATACAGGGTGTCCCATAGGAATGTGTGAAAACTAATTAATCACTATTTTTTAACAAATGGAGACCGATCTTTCCAAACACTACCTCAACTTCAAAGCCCAATATCTCAAGAAATATCGATGTTAGCGATTTGGTGTTCAGAACTTTTTTGTAGGAAATTGAATTTTCTACAAGTTTGTCATATTCACTTTTTCTGTACCTATTGTTGTTTACGGGATAGGGGCAAAAAGCGAGAATTTCATGGAAAAATTGGGGTTAGTGACCCGTACTACCTCGCTGGTGGGAGTTAGGGTTACACCCCAATGGACACTTTTGTAGGGCATTCAATTCTGAAGAAACCCTACCATTGACCAAGATTATACCATAAAATGCCTCTGAGCTGTAGAGTTTTGAAGAAAAATAATCAAAGTTTACGTGTATTTTATATGGGAAATCTTTATACGCCTTTTTTTGGAATCTCTACAAATTATAAAATAAGTGGCCGTAAACCTAGTGTTTGGTGCCGTAGCAAAATAGGGAAAACGATATAAAATAATTGCAATAAGAATCTGTATTTTTTCAGGTAGCCCGATCTCTGCAATGTCGTTAGTTCTTTAAGTATTTAGTTTCGTCAGATAATGTTGGAAAGTTCATGAATGTGTGTTTTTCCGATCGAATTTAGATCCAGTTAAGCATTCTTACTGTTATCTTGCAATAATGTAAAGTAACCAACCACAATTGCGTTTATGTAAGAAAATCCAAAAATGCGCAGATCTACATACCGAACGGAAAATTTAGCTAATTTAAACTGTTCTGTACGATTTTTAGTATTTCGCATAGTGATTAATGCGCCGCACCGTAGCACAGTACTCCAAATCATTAAAAAGCTGACCAAAACTAAAAAAAAACAGACAAGAAAGGACAAGGCTTATATACAGGGTGTCCCATAGGAATGTGTGAAAACTAATTAGTCACTATTTTTTAACAAATGGAGACCGATCTCTCCAAACACTACCTCAACTTCAAAGCCCAATATCTCAAGAAATATCGATGTTAGCGATTTGGTGTTCAGAATTTTTTTGTAGGAAATTGAATTTTCTACAAGTTTGTCATATTCACTTTTTCTGTACCTATTGTTGTTTACGAGATAGGGGCAAAAAGCGAGAATTTCATGGAAAAATTGGGGTTAGTGACCCGTACTACCTTGCTGGTGGGAGTTAGGGTTACACCCCAATGGTAACTTTTGTAGAGCATTCAATTCTGAAGAAACCCTGCCATTGACCAAGATTATACCATAAAATGCCTCTGAGCTGTAGAGTTTTGAAGAAAAATAATCAAAGTTTACGTGTATCTTATATGGGAAATCTTTATACGCCTTGGTCTAGTACTTAATATTATAATTAAGAGCTCCAATTTTCAGGGAATTTTTGTTTAAGTATTTGCCACAAAATTTCGAGGTGGGACTGAAAAAAAAAATAATCGCAAAAAAAAGCACCCTAATATATACAGATTTATTTAGGACAGTTTGGCACTTCACATAGCAATAAAATGTTTGCCTTAATACCATATTTTACCATTTGCTTTACCGTTACAGTAGATAAACTTTTGATAGGTTAAATTCTAATATTTTATCCGAATCTCTTTAACAGTAGAAGTCTAATCTATTTTGGAGGTTCATGTACCTTAACTATTGTACCTCAATAAGTTAAAAATGGCGGGTCTTACCTTAGCGACGCAGACACCATCGGCACAGACAAACTAGATACATAGATGTCCAGTCGCATGTAAAATTTTGCACCACAGAAAATCAAAAGCACACGTCTGAAGTAAAGCTCTTCTGCGAGCTACACGAGATTGCGCTCTTCTCTCTTTGTTTACGTTATGCCATATTGTCAAACATCTTAAGCGATCTGCGCTCTCGATTCTCGAACGAAGTTCCTTGCCGAAATACTCCGGAACCGAACGAAAGTTGTCCGGGGCGAAGCGAAAATACACGAAGTATCTCTTTTATTCTACAGAACAGGCTACATATTTATTTTCGGCAAAATTCGGGCGATTTCGCGAGTAGTATGTGTAGTGGACCGTGGACTGTGGCCCGTAGCCGCTTTACAGACGATTGATGTAGATGGCTTCTATAGAATTTTTTCCCTAGATTACGAATTCGCAAAGAAAAATTTCCTATCAACGTTTTGAAAAAAAAAAAAAAAAATTGCTTTGAAAAGTACAAAATACTGAATTGTGATAATTTTTAAAAATTAATTAAAAAATAACCAATTGCCAAAGGAGCTTGTTAAGTAAGTCAAATAAAAGCATGCATTTTTAGTTATCATATTAAAATGCGAAAGCCTTTAATACTTCCCGACATATTCCATGGAATTAACTTTTTTTCGTAAGCCGTTACTTCATACAGTAGATAATCATCATCATCAATAAAAGATCATTGTGTGCATACCCTCATGAAAACCTATTCCCCAAGATGTTTTGTAAGCGCTACAGATTAGTAGTATTTTATATATATCGATAAGGATTCAGGCTCTCTTTTGAGTCGTGTTAGTAGATTTTTTTACACCTCGTTTTTTAATGAATTTTTTAATATGGTCGAAATACGATATTTTGTACTTTTCAATCCTATTTTTTTCAAAAACGTGACGCGATAGAACATTTTTGTTTGCGAATCGACCAGTGTAAGTTTACATCAATGATTAAAAAATTATTGATGTTAAAAAATGGCCTTATGCCTAACTCTGTTAAACCCGTTAAAATAATTACATATATAAGTTCAAATTATAATAATACATTGTGTAGGGAATATTAATTGCAACTACGAAATATAAAGAAGTTGAACTTATCTGCTATACTTATTAGAGTTTTATGAATATTAAATTAAATTAAATTAAAAAAAAATATATATATATTTATTGACTCCACCAATTTATTTTAAGTTTATTAAGATTTATTTTTTATTATTATTTATGAAGATTTACTAAAGCATTAAATTAGTTTCATAACTATTTGATTAATTTAATTTATATTGGCAGTTTCATCAACGATGAACGAAATTGCTATGAAAACAATTGAACTTGTTTTTCTCTCTTTTAGTTGCTTAACATTAAGAGCAGAATAAACCAAGATTTTATATAATTAAGATCGTCTTAATGGTTAAATAAAGTTGCAGAGTACCTACAGTTAATAATCTCATTAACATACGGAAATCATATTAAATTAGGGAAAAATATAAAATTAAATTCAGGCAAAATGTTACAGAAAAATAAACCAAAGTGGTTGCTTACAGCTGTAATTTGAAATGAGCTCAATTTTGACCAACAACTTTATAGATAAGACGTACTTGCATATTAAATATATAACCCATTAAAATTAGTTGAAAAAGCATTTAAGCGTAAAAGATGCTAAAATACAGAATTTTGAAAAATATATATTATTTCTCTGCATGTATATTTTACTTAGCCACATATGACTATAATAATATTTTAATCATTCAAAATATTTAACCGGGTATAAACGAAGTCTTCATTGTCCTTAGCACATTTTATGTTATTCATTTTCCAAGTATAATTTTTCGCAATAAGACAAGAAGGAAGAATTCAGGTATTTTAATTCGATGTGAACAGCAATGGTGGTCACAATGATACCAATTTTCTAATTTATTGGAACAAATATCGACAAGAGTTTTAATTACATTTTCATGATGTGCATTATTTACAAAAAAATTTTCGAAAATTTGTACTTGAATTTTACGAACTTGGAAAAATTCTTCTGTGGGAATAATTAAAGTTCACAAAATGAGAAGTGCTGGAAAAATTTGTATAATAAACCAGCCGTTCTGAGGATTTCGATAGGTCAGTAGTATTTGAAATCGTACATGATATACAAATTTCACAGTTATCAAATGGTCCTTTTTTGAAAATTTGTGATAGGAAATAGCTAGCGAAGTACATTGTTTCTACGTTTCTGGGAAGACATTATGAGGAATAAAAAATCGTAAACCGTGAAAAGCCAAGTCAATATCAATAAATGCCAGAACCAAAGCTAAATATATATTAAAAAAGACAAAATCAAATCCAATTTTAACAGCAAATAGTAATAATAACAAGAATCAAAAGCCAATAATTAAAAATTGAAATCGTTGCCAAAGCCAATTGCAAGGAAAATTCTACAAATTACCCAATAATGTCAACGCAGTCACAATCTCGAAAACAACCAAACGCAAACCCTTCTGGAAATCGCAATAACCAAAAGGCATGGTATCATGCCGAGGATAGTGCGACGTTCATGCGCTTCATCTATCCCCCACGTCCCACGCCCTACCTTTCAAATCACACACATCATATCAGTCATCTCGTATAAGTGAGCCTGTGAGTAGCATAAACCAAGAGAGAAGAGCGCATTCTCGCGTCGCTCGCAGTAGAGCTTTATTTCGGCCGTGTAGAGCTTTACTTCAGACGTGTAATTTTTATTTTCTGTGGCGCAAAATTTTACATGCGACTGGACATCTATGTATCTAGTTTGTCTATGCCATCGGTAAGCTCCCGTCGGCCACTGAGTTGGCTAAACAGCAGAGGCGTTAACTTCACCCGTTAAAAAGAGATAGAGAATTTTCGATTGCGTGTACGTAGATAAGGCTTTTAGGGTTAAAGCTGTGTGCTTAAACTCAACGTCAATACGATACTCACATATATAATATTATCTATTGCTAATATGTTGTTCTTTTGATTACACTTAAATAATATTAAAATTTTATAAAGTTTAAAGCATGAAGTCACTCTAAACTTGACCCATAATTCGAAGGAAAATATCTTATTATATTAAGGCATATAAATCGTCCGGCGCGGGTCGGCGCGATGATTGATGATGGTATTGTCTTATCGACTATAAATATAGGGTATACAATTCAGCTGCTGCATCCTGCCGTACGAACCTTTGTTTAAATTCGATTGAATTAAGAATTTCTAGTCCGCCATTTTGATTCGGCCATATCGAATTCTTGAATTTTGATATCTGAGCTGAAATAAATGACCCTAAAAACTTCCACTTACCAATTTTTATGAAAATTCGATCAAATTATATATTCTTGCTCCGCCATATTGAATTCCTAAATTCTGAGAACAGATTTGAAATCAGCAATACTAAAAACCCCTGTATACTTAATTTTAAGCATAGCCGACGGTATTTCGAATTTTGGCCAGCTTTTTGACGATCTGGAACACTGTGCAACAAGAAGTGAAGCCTGAACATATAAATTAGGCCCACTCGCTAAAATTAAAGAGGACTTTGATAGTATTTTGGTACGATGCGGTTACAGCATAAATATTTCATTTAAAAAGAAAAAAAAAATCAAATACCACTTACCTCAGCCACAGTTGTTTCATATGGTATGTTGACAAAGACTGGTGCATTATCATTGATATCGGAGACCCGCACAATAATCGGAATATTGCGTTTTTTCCTAGACGACCGAATGGTGCAGGAGATCTAAAAATGAACGATTAAGAAATATGACCGTGGACATGTTGGCCTGGATGGCGAACAGTGTGCAGTTTCAGTATACCTGGAAAACGATATGACTCAGATTTTCCTCGTCCCGATCTAACGGTCTTAGCAGCTGCAGCTCTTTTCCATTTAGCAAGAAAGTCGGATTGCCCTTAGGAAAGACAAGTTCGAGAGCAATTTCCGTGTATGGATCACCGTAAATAGGTAGCTCTAGCGGCATGGTTCGTTGTCCAACATCTGTAATTTGCCAATACAAGAAATTACTTTATTGAATTATCCTGTTTATATAGATCATGTTCCTGATTTAATTACTGTCTCCATATATAATAAATAACACATCATGATTTTATTTCTATGCACAGGTTATAGGTGGCAGTTTATTTTCACTGACAGGAGAGACAGCAAAAGATATGTCGTCGGCGACCGAAGTCTGAATTAACACGAGTACCTGAAATACATTCTGGCAATGCAATAGCACTTATTTCTTCACTGTCGTGAATTAAGACATCAACGACTATTTAGATCATAAATAAAAAAGCACAAAAAAGTCTCAGATTGGTGAAAATAAGTTGGTTAAGCAAAAATTCACAACACTTCAATTAATGGTTGTCAATAGCTCGACTAACGTTTCAATTAGTGGTTGTCAACCGTCCGACTCACACTACCTCACGCCTCTTTCCTCACTGACGAAACAACAGATGTTTTCCTAAAATTGTTTCGAACTTAGCATGTTTTCATATATTTGTTTATTACCAATATGAACACAAATATATCTGACAACTTCGTACAAAAATGGATGCAAAATAATAAAGCTACTAAGAAAGAAGTCAAGAATGAAGTATTGTACTAAAGATTATTACACAAACCATTCAGTGTCGCCGTATTCTTAAAAACATCTATGAATTGGTAATGGTCATTGAAGACCCTCAACATCGAAGACAGTGGGCTGTTTAGACCTTACCTATAGTCCGATCATGAACGAGCGTTAAGAAGGAGTTGTGGGTTTCAGTGAATGGGTCAATGCGTCATTTCTGAAATTCTCCCTTAATATTCACCACCTTCCCACGTTTTTCAAGCATGGTTAGGTTAATTAGCATAATACGGGGCATTTTTTTTTAAATAAAAACAATGAAATGAATTCTGCTATGGTAACCTACGAAGAGTAAAATGTAGAAATTTTCGCCGAACTGAATTGATTACCTTCTACTTAGATGGTGTCATAAAAAGGACACCAAACAGGAGCAGCAACGGACGGATTGCTTCGCTTGAGATTTTAATATGAATTTACAGACAAATTCTTTTAGGACTCACGACGCACGAAGTCCTAAGGGGTAAAATTCAGTGATAGAAAATAAAAAGCCATCAAAAACATAACTTGTAAAAAAACAAAGTCTCGCAACTCAGTTCTTCTACCGTAAAAAGTAGTGAGATCCATGTAATACCAAGTCGGTTAATTTATTCAGTCCCTACTTAAGGGACCTTCTGTCTTAAGTTATTACGTAATTAGCTAACCTAGAAACATCTTATAGTGACCATATCAATATTAAAAATCTTTTATGTTTTAAATAAATCGATTGCCTTTGATTGATTTGCGAGACTTGGTTTTTTTACAAGTTATGTTTTTGATGGCATCTCATTTCTTTTTGTAGATAGTTTTTTTTTGCATTAGTTAGTAATATTTAGGGCCACACTCGTCAAACGTCAGTTAAAGTTAATCCTTATGTAAAATTGTTATCTCTCATTTACTATAAATACTGTCAATGTACCTAACAGAAAATTACAATCAAACTTAAGAGAGGATTAACTTGAACGGCGCTCACTGCCGCACTCAAAGTTTTTTTTAAATTAATAAATTACTTAACCCATTATTTCTCTATAGAATTAGATTTATACATATAAAGATTATTTAAATTCTTATACCCATACTGACTGATACTTTTTGCGTAAGTTAAATAAAACGTGGTTTGTTTGTATACCTACGATATCGCAGTAAGACCCAACGGTTGCCTGCAAGAAAGTGGCCGCCTTTTTGTGACGGACGGGAAGCGAGGAAGCCGCGGCGCGGGCAAGCCACCTCCGTCGGCCGCGGTTATGATTATTAATATTCTTTCTTTCATGGCAATTTAGTCTACTTAATACTTTGCGGGATTTTGGTACAACTTCATAAGACATGTCCCATTCTTGCTTTTTCAATCCGTTGATTGACCATTTTACAAGTTACCTTTGAACATAATCCGTTGACCATTTTACAAGTTACCTTTGAACATAATTATATCTATGTATCCATCTACACCTATGTATTGTTCCATTGTATTATATTATACATATACAGGTACCAGATTCAGTCACTGCAAATGTAATTTTTTTTTTTTTTTGCGAAATTGCAAAATATTTTAGTTTTTCCTTGATTTATACACTAAACACTAATTGTATTCTAAATTTGAAGCTTCTATGTCTGCTAGAAGTGCCTTAGAGTTTTGATAATCTAGTCAGTGAGTGACAAAATTAAGAAACTTTGATTAGTTATAATTCTTAAACTACTGGTTCAAATTGAATGAAATTTGAAATATACCGTGTTTATACAATGCCTGCTTGGTTACTATTGAGGCTTCTAGTTTTATGTACAACGAAGTTATAGGGGGTCGAAAATGGCCTAACTGTTTCGAGAAAAGGATGGTACGGCCGTGCCGCTTTTTTGCTCGACTTGGCAGATTATTTTCAAGTTTTCAAACCAAAATATCATGTAGACAGATTTGTGGGATAATTAATTCAAATGTGGCATTATGATTATTATAGCCTGAGCTTTAAAAGTTTTATGTGCTGCTTAAATTTGTGATTTTTTCCATACAAAAAAACTACAATTTAGCTAAATAATCCATGAAAAGTCCACACTACCTCAACTTCAAAGCCCAATATCTCAAGAAATATTGATGTTAGCGATTTGGTGTTCAAGAACTTTTTTGAGGAAATTGAATTTGCTACAAGTTTGTCATATTCACTTTTTCTGTACCTCTTGTTGTTTACGAGATAGGGGCAAAAAGCGAGAGTTTCGTGGAAAAATTGGGGTCAATGACCCGTACTACCTCGCTGGTGTGAGTTAGGGTTACACCGCAATGTACACTTTTGTAGAGCATTCAATTCTGAAGAAACCCTACCATTGCCCAAGATTGTGCCATAAAATCCTCTGAGTTGTAGAGATTTGAAGAAAAATAATCAAAGTTCACGTGTATTTTATATGGGAAATATTTATGCGCCTTGGTCTGGTACTAAATATTATTTTTAAGGGCTCCAATTTTCAGGGAATGTTTGTTTAGGTATTAGCCACAAAATTTCGAGGTGGAACTGAAAAAAAAAAAAATAGTCGCGAAAAAAAAGCACCCTAATATACAGGGTGTTCAGAGGTAAGAGGTCAATACTGCAGGGGATGAAAGGTCGGACCGAGACAAGCAAAAAATCGTATGGGTGGGGGGGGGGGGGGGGGGGGGGGGCATCTCTCACCGTTTGGCAGTTACAGGGTGATTCGTAAATCAGGATTTTGCCTTATATGGGAACCGCTCTTGTATTTTTATCTTTTTTTCTACGCATCGCAGCGGCCCCAAACTGATTTCAAAAAATCACTATTTGGAAGCCCTTTCCAACCCCCTAACCCCAACCCCTTGGCCACAATCCCCCCTGCAAGTTGAAAAAATTAACTTTTATTTCACGATTTTTCACCTTTCGCCCCACTTTTCTCCGAAATTCATGTTATTAACATACCTACTTTTTATTTTTTTTAAGTTGCCTATCTAATTACCTTTCCAAAAAGGTGCAACATGCCCAGGTAGAAAAGGGTTGCAAAAGTCCTGAAATTAAAACATCCTCACAGGTACCTAATTACTTTATTGCACCATAATGGAAAAAGTCGTTAAGTAAACAATTTTTATGACAGCAAGTTCGGAAATGTTTCTTTAGGAAACAGAGGTAGTACATTTTTATTATTTCAGCAAAACAGTAATAAAATAATAAATGTAATCTCGTTAAATAGCGTTATTAGATTATTATATCCAGTATTGACTCCTAAGTATCCTGACGCTCCGTTTCTAATACCTCCTATGAATTATGGTATAAAAATGGGTGAGTTTGAAAAGACATTGACCACAGTTGAAGAAGGAAGTGAAAAGAACGGGTGTTTAATAGAAAAAATTAAGATAAAATGGCAGAATTCAGTGTTGACGAGTATGCCGATATAATTTATGTGCACGGTTTAGTAGAAGGAAATGATAGTGAGGCCGTACGAGAATACCAAAGGAGATTTCCGAATCGGCGGGTACTCAACAGAAGGGTATTTTCAAGGACTTTCAGAAGGTTAAAAGAAACCGGAAGTGTAACCGCCCCCAGAGCAGAAACGCGAGCAGGAAAATCGGCCGATTCAGCGGACCCCGACCAACAAATCCTCAACATCGTCAGGAACAGCCCTGTAATAAGCATCAGGCAGGTCGCACGAAGGTCAGGATTGTCTTCAGGGAGAGTTTGGACCGTTGTGAACCGAGAGGGACTACACCCATACCACCATATCCCGGTCCAAGCACTAGGGAAGGAGATTCCGAAGGACGATTGCAATTCTGCACTTGGCTGTTCGAGTCTGACATCGAAAACAGAAGGTTTCTAGACCGAATTCTGTGGACGGATGAATCGCAATTCACCCGGGATGGCATCACAAACTTCCACAACCTCCACACCTGGTCAGATGTGAACCCACATAGGACCAGGTGTCGGTCCTTCCAGCAAAGATTTAGTGTCAATGTCTGGGCTGGCATCATCGGCAACCAGTTGATAGAACCCTTCATCTTGCCCCAAGTGCTGAATAGTCAGCTATACTCGGACTTTTTGGAGAATATCCTTCCGGATCTGTTGGAGGACATCCCCCTGGCCACCAGAAGCGCAATTTATTTACAGCTCGACGGAGCACCTGCGCATACTGGGAACATTGTTTGGGCAAGGTTAAATGAAAATTACCCAGAGCGCTGGATTGGACGAGGTGGACCGATTCCTTGGCCTGCTAGGTCACCGGACCTTACTCCACTGGACTTTTTCTTATAGGGAATGATGAAAGATGAAGTTTACTCAACACCAATCAACACCAGAGAAGAATTAGTTACCAGGATTGTGACTGCAGCCACGAAAATACGGGAGAGACTGGCTACCATAGACCTCAAACGTGAAATAAAACGAAGGCTACTTGCATGCATCGAAACTAGCGGAGAACATTTTGAACAGCTTTTAAAGGACAAACCTTTTAATTGTAATTAGTTTTTAAGCGAACAAAATGTATTTTTTAGTAAACTTAAGTATAATTTCCTAAAAATTCGAATTATCATGATATTCTGTAAAAGGATTTTTGTAAATAAATTTTCGTATTCTTTTCTTACCTGGGCATGTTGCACCTTTTTGGAAAGGTAATTAGATAGGCAACTTAAAAAAAATAAAAAGTAGGTATGTTAATAACATGAATTTCGGAGAAAAGTGGGGCGAAAGGTGAAAAATCGTGAAATAAAAGTTAATTTTTTCAACTTCCAGGGGGGATTGCGGCCAAGGGGTTGGGGATAGGGGGGTGGTGTAAACTTTTTTGGAAAGGGCTTCGAAATAGTAATTTTTTGAAATCAGTTTGGGGCCGCTGCGATGCGCAGGAAAAAAGATAAAAATACAAGAGCGGTTCCCATATAAGGCAAAATCCTGATTTACGAATCACCCTGTAACTGCCAAACGGTGCGAGATGCCCCCCCCCCCCCCCCCCCCCCCCCACCCATACGATTTTTTGCTTGTCTCGGTCTGACCTTTCACCCCCTGCAGTATTGACCTCTTACCACTGAACACCCTGTATAGTGATCGCAGTGAAGGAGGAAAAACAACTGAGTGCTCCTCTACTTAGTGCCAAAATAAGATTACGCAATAATAATTAAATATTGAGCAAGGAATGGGTTTGATCCGAACGACGTAATAGATTTTGTTTGAAAAGGTTGGCTCTTTTTTTTAAAAAACAATAAAATGTTCGTCCCAAGCAATCAAAATCCTGAGCTAAGAGGCCTGAATTTAGGTCATTTGGTCGATGTTTTTTTCTAACTTCAAGGCCTAAATAAACGTTACATATTATAGTTAGGCGATATGGGGGTATCCCGCAGGCCCTTCGAAGTCCCTCCGGTAATTTGATTTTGTTTGTCTGATTTTTGGTGCGTAAAATCGATTTTTCTAGGTTATCAGGTCTCTTCCTCAAACGATCATATCTCGGCTAAAGAAGCTAGGAAAATATACAAATGCTCATTTTGAAGAAAATACTTGTCGGATGTCATCATGATTGTTTATAAAAAATTACAATAAAATTAAATTTAAATTTTTTTTTTAAATTTTACTAAAAGACGCAAAGATATTCGATTAAAAGTTTTTTTTTTTTGCACAGTTAAGTTAACAATACATTTAAACTAAACTTTTACATGTTATTCTATGGTTCAAGACGAACCTTTTTTGCTAATAAAAATATGTGCAGATGTTAAAATTGCCCAAAAAAATCCGCGAATTCAAAATTGAACTTTCACTAGAAATATGAAGTTTTTTATTTCGTGCAACTTTTATTTATTGTTTTTTTCTTTTTTTTATAAAACTTGATGTGTTTTTTCAACATTGTATGTAAAAAAATATTTTTCAATAATTTTTAACTAAAATTGTTATTTTTGTGTCTCAAAAATATAAAAAAATATCGTTTTTTACCAATAAAAAATAAGGGCTGTCACCCCCGGGACCCGGATTACTTACAAAAGGTTGGTATATTTATGAGACATAATTTCCACTTTGTTTCATTCAAAAAAATTCATTAGAACTTGAAATATTTAGGAAAAACTGTTTTGGGGGGTAAACTTTAGGGGTGGTTTTCACCCCTAAATGTGCGTATCCGCAGAAAAAAAAATACGTGCCTCTTATTTTTCGATACCCTATAACATATTTCGACCTATACCCTATCACATATTTCAACATATATCCTTCAACCCTTAAACTTGGAGACGTATCTTCAGCTGACCCCAGAACAATCGCGAACGTATTTGTCAATCATTTCAGCCAATCTTTTTGGTAGCACTCCTCTGAACCCGATTTTAACTACTTTCACTTTATGCAATCTCGCCCTCAAACTTCCTTTGTCTCCGTTAATATCGACTCCACATTGGTTGCTTCATACATTAGCGCACTTGATGACAATTTCAGCCCTGGCCCTGACGGCATTCCCGCCATCGTGCTGAAAAAATGCGCACAGCACTTTTTATTTATTTATTTATTTAGGTTTCATCAACAACTGACTACTACAATAATTAGATAAATAAAACCTTAACGAAGCTGATTTTTTAAATTGCGTTTATTTAAATTAAAATCAATGACATCGTATTTGCTATTAAAAAGGCGGAAGCGCGGAGGGATTGTCCCAATGTAAGCCACGAAGTGCAAGACGTACAAAATTACGCTGGACGGCTTCGATGCGGAAAGGAGACCAAACCGGACTAGCGTATTCCAATATGGGGCGGACAAAAGTGCAAAAAAGAAGTTTCTCTATAGTGGGATCGTCAAACTCCTTAGACCACCTCTTAACAAAACCCAAAGCGGAGTTACCCTTGGCAATAATAGCGTCGTAGTGATATAACAGAAGTTAAGAAGTGGGCGTTTACGAGAAAAAGACATAACGGTACATTTACTTATATTTAAGGGAAAACAGTTAATAGAGCACCAATAATAAAAAGTGTCTAAGTCAGAATTTAAAAGTTCGCATTCGTTTGATACAATACGGAAAACTTTGGCGTCATCTTCATAGCAAAGAATGCGTGAATTATTTAATAATAAAAAGACATTATTAATATAAACAATGAAAAGCAGTGGTCCGAGGTGACTACCCTGAGGGACGCCTGATGTGTTATTTATTTCATTAGAAAGAGCGTTGCGAAAACTAACACATTGTGTACGGCCTAATAGGTAAGAAGAAATCCAATTAATAAAAGATAAGGGAAATCCTAAAAGAGATAATTTAAAAATGAGAATTTTATGATTAATTCTGTCGAAGGCCTTACTAAAATCTGTATAAATGCAATCAACCTGCTGTCCGTTTTCCAGAGCAGACGTGCAAAAGTTAGAAAACTCTAATAAGTTAGTCGTAGTAGGTTTTCCTTTAATAAAACCGTGTTGGAAAGAGCCAAGGAAGGGTTTGCAGTGAAAACTTAAAACATCACAGAATAAAGCTTCAAAAATTTTTGCTATGCAACATAATTTAGCAATAGGTCGATAGTTACTTATGTCGCACTTATTACCCTTCTTATGTAAAGGAATTATTAATGACAACTTCCACTGCTTAGGAAAAATGCCACAAGATAAAGATAAATTAAATAAATAACACAGTACACCGACAATAGATGAGTTGCAACGTTTTACAAAAATGGAGGGAATGCCATTAGGACCACACGAGAATGAGTCTGGTAGATTAGAAATAAAATCAGAAATCGATTCCTCGTCAAGTAATAAGTCCTTAGGCTGAAAAGAAGTCGGCGAAAGCTTCGTCAGGTGGGTTAAATTACTATAACTAATATCACAGTTGGGATCACAGAAAGCGGTTTGAAAAAAGTCACCAAAGAGATTGGCAGTTTCAAGGGGATCAGTAGTATCTATATCCTCGTATCTCAACGAGGAAGGGTAACCGTCACACTTGCGCTTAGAGTTGACGAAATGCCAGAACTGCTTTGGCTCGCTACGCAATGCGGATCTCATTCTCTGCAGATAGGAGCCGTACGAATCTTCAACAGCAGAAGCATACAGAGAACGGATATTGCAGAAATCAGCATAGTCAGCATCATCCGCGAGAAACAAAACCATTTCGATGCTTTGTTTCTGGCATTTTCTAGGTGGTTCACAGAACTATTATTAACCCAGGGTGCATAATTAGAGTTACACCTAGAAAGCTAGAAAGAATAGCGACAAATTTAGCACAGCAGTTATAAATAATTCCATAGAAAATATTAATAGCCTCATCAATGTCACGTTTGTTGAGCACGACAGACCAGTCATAACGGCACGGTTTTCTTCAGGGTCGTTCCACTTCCACAAACCTTCTTGAATTTGTCCCTTTCGTCATTGAAGGCTTCCAGAAGTGTCTGCAAACCGATTGCATTTATACTGGCTTTAGCAAGGCTTTTGACAAACTGTCCCATTCGATTATAATACTCAAACTTGAAAATCTAGGCTTCTCTCCATTGCTTATCAATTGGATACGCTCATACCTGTCCAACAGGATTTATCAGATTACTTTTCGGAATGAAACTTCTAGAAAAATATTTGCCACGTCAGGTGTACCGCAGGGTAGTCACCTGGGCACGCTCTTATTTATTTTGACTATTGACGACATTACATTTTTGCTCAAGGACTGTAAAATTTTAATTTATGCTGACGACATGAAACTTTTCCATTATACGAATAATATTAACGACTGCCACATGGTTCAAAGAGATCTGGATACTTTCCAAACTTGGTGTGTTCACAATAATCTAGAATTGAACATTAATAAATGTGAAGTTTTATCTATTTGTAGAGGCCGCAATCCCCTGAGTTTTGATTATAATCTTTCGAACGTTATTCTCAGACGAGTTCGCTCTGCCCGTGACTTAGGCGTTTTCCTGGATTGTAAACTGGATTTTGTTGAACATATAAATTGCATGGTGACAAAAGCCAGTATTACGCTTGGTTTTATTAAAAGATGGTCCCGTGAATTTTCTAATTTCACTGTATACAAACAGCTTTACTCTTCCTTTGTCCGGCCAATTCTTGAATATGCAAGTCAAGTTTGGTCTCCCTATTACCAAGTTCACATAGACAGCATCGAATCTGTCCAACGGAAATTTGTCCGTTTCGTCCTTAGAGAATTGCCGTGGAGCAATCCAATCATCCTCCCTCCATACAAGGACCGTTTGAAACTCCTTAACATGCATTCTTTGCAAAAACGTCGAGAAATCGCGGACGTTGTATTTGTACATCAACTTCTAGTTGGTAATATTGATTCACCTTCTCTTAAAGCGAGATTCACGTTCAGAGCAAATGAGCGAAACCTTAGGTATGTCCCGCTTCTACAAACTGATCTGTGTAAAACTAACTATAGCTTCTTTCACAACCTATTAACCGCATGAGGTTGAGTGTAAATAAGAATGCCGATTTGTTTGATGTCCGTGTTGGTAAGCATGTATTAAAAAAGAACTTGCTTGTTTGTCATGTCGCTAGTAACAACGGACCAAATGATGACGAGTCTTATGCAGCAAATTAATTTCTGTTGCTTTAAAGCTTAGACTAAGCTGATGGTCTGTGTAAAAAAAAAAAAAAAAAAAAACTAGCAAGCCAATCATTTATATTGGTAAAATCAGCCTTTTTAAAGTTGTAACATAAATTTTCAACATCAGAGCTATAAACAAGCGGAGCCAAGCACTGCTTCACGAGGGTTCCGTCAGGATCCGAAGAGAACACCAGGTCCAAAAACTTGCCAGAGCAATTCCGAATATTGTTAGTTTGTGATCGAAAGAATGTAGTCAATGAAGCTACAAGCAGGTTGAAAAGCCGATGATATGAACGGAAATAGCCCATCGTTGTCATCAGATTGCTCCCAGGAAACAGTGGAAAGATTGAAGTCGCCAAAAAGCAGCAATTGGTCAGAGGGGTGTAGTTTAGACATAATATCCTCGATACATAACGCCACGGCCATATAAATCTCCAAAGAAGAATTTGGAGGAATGTAGCAGGTGACAATGTATACGGTGTTGCAGGGAAGTCTCAAAGCTCAAATAAGCTCAAAATCGTCAGAGTTTAAGAAATCAATCAGCACACAAGGAATATCACGGCGAACAGCACAAAGTACTCCTCCACCCACAGGTGCATCGTCAGAACAGTGGCGATCACAGCGAAAGACAAGGTATTCGGAGCTAAAAAGCTCGGCGTCGGAAATCCTGCCACACAGCCAAATTTCAGTCAAGCAGACCACGTCGAAACATGAGTTGGTACTATTAAAAAATGTATGAGTCTTAGATCGTAGACCGGTTACGTTGGCATAGTATAATGAGACTTCCCTAATACGTTTTTTGCAGGAGAAGCCGGGGAACAATTCCGACCTCTAGGAATAAATTCTCGCACAATAGAATCTACTGGCCAGACGTCCAACGATAAAACTGCTTCAAAGTGATCTTCAGGGACAAGAATTTTAAAAGAAGCTGCAAAAGTGCGATTTCCAGGTCCTTGATGTTTCGAAATCTTCCTACATGAAATAGTTGAATGAAAAATACCAAGCCGAGAAGAAATTAACCCATTAATGCGCAAAACGAGGATTTTGTGCACGCAAGTTCAATTATACGATTCGAAAAGCAAATTGGGGCGAATTTCCTCCAAATTCGTATATAAGGGGTTTTTGGGGGTGCTCTTTCAGAATCTGGCATTTGTTTTGCATAAAAACTTCAAAAACCCTATTAATTTTTGGGATTTTTAAAAAAAGTGGCGATTTTTTTTGGTCATTTTTCGTCTCAAAGTCGATTATCTTGTCGTTGCTGCTATTGAATGATTATATAACTACCAGAAATCGCGGTCCGAATGTCTACACTTTCTCAAACCATGGTTTTGAATTTTTTTTTTCGCTTTGTTTTTTGCAAAATGCCATTTTTTACAGCAATATAATAAAAAACGTCGTGATTTTTTTACACAAAAAGGATCAACTTTACAAAAAAATTTATATGACAAATATATAATTAGCCAAGGAAAACATGTAAATTTTTTCAGAATTTTTTGGAATATTTTTGGTTTTTTGGATTTGGAAAGTTTTTGAAAAATCCAAAAATGTCCCGAAAAATTCTGAAAAAATTCACACGTATTCTTTGGCTAATAATAAGTACTTTTTGTTATATAAAATTTATTCGTATAATTGATCCTTTTTGAGTAAAAATATCACCAATTTTTTTATGATGAAATTTGGTGATTTTTTTACTCAAAAATGACGAATTATACAAATAAATTTTATATAACAAAAAGTGATTATAATTAGCCAGAGAACACGTGTTAATTTTTTCAGAAATTTTCGGGGCATTTTTGGATTTTTCAAAAATTTTCGAAATCCAAAAAACTAAAAATAGTCCAAAAAATTCTGAAAAAATTTAAATGTTTTCCTTGGTTAATTGTAAGCACTTTTTCTCATATACATTTTTTTTGTAAAGTTGATGCTTTTCGTGTAAAAAAATTGCGAAATTTTTTATTACATTGCTGTACAAAATGGCCATTTTGCAAAAATCAAAGCGACAAAAAAAATTCAAAACCATGGTTTGAGAAAGTGTAGACATTCGGACCGCGATTTCTGGTAGTTAAATGATCATTCAATAGCAGCAACGACAAGATAATCGACTTTGAGACGAAAAATGACCAAAAAAAATCGGCACTTTTTCGAAAAAACCCAAAAAATAATAGGGTTTTTGATATTTTTATGCAAAACAAATGCCAGATTCTGAAAGAGCACCCCCAAAAACCCCTTATATATGAATTTGGAGGAAATTCGCCCGAATTGGCTATTCGAATCGTACAATTGAACTTGCGTGCACAAAATCCTCGTTTTGCGCATTAATGGGTTAAAGTGCAGATCTCCTCTTCAGAAGTCTCTGGATGGACACAAGACACAAAGATGGATCTAGGAACCTTAGCCGGGCGCAAAACAGATCCCATACCACCAACAGACGCAGGTTTGGCAGTGGAAGTGAGATCGGTCACAACAATGGAAGACGTAGAAGGGCCATCAGAACGATCTTTGCGCCTACGATGGCCAGGACCACGATTAGTAGTGGGAGAAACCTTACTCAGAAATCTTGCTTTTATTAGAACTGGCCAGTATAGCACAAGAGGCGATCGCAGTTGTATCAGACAATGGCATTGTAGTGGTGCTGGACAGCCGTTTCGGTTTAGGAATCTTACGCTCATTCAAATTATCCGGTATAGTGCAAGGCGCACTTCCAGTAGTGTCCGTAGATGGCGATGCTATAGAAAATTCTGAGCATCGAAACAACAAAGAACCCACGTCGGCTGCAATAGATCCAAGTAGCCTAGAATTAGCCGAAATAGCCGACGAGCACGAACCAAGATCATCGCGAACCTGCTTCACTCCACGACGAATATCTTCAGCAACTGGCATAATTGTAGCGGGAAGATCGAACCCCGCGATGAGAGTCTGGAAGTCGTTAGTGTTTAAAATGTTTAGAAACACTGAATTAGCCGAGACTAAAACCCAATAAAAAGTTATCGATAAATAAAGCTTAAACCAGTGATTAAATCAGAGTTTCGGCTTAGAGAAAGTGGCATCCACATATGTCACGTAAATAAATAAATAAATAGTCAGTTAAATAAATAAATAGTACATAGAAACAGCACAATGAAGAGTATCACAGGTCGACGCACTCAAATTGCACAACTAAGAAAATAAAACGATGAAAAATAAGAATATCACAGATCAGAGTTCAAAAATCACAGAATCCAATTAATGAGCACCAAAAGGTCTCAAAGCTCAACCAACGGGCGGTAAACAAGCGACACAGCACCAGAAATCACAATGATAGCAATATCACTCTGCCTTTAGGCAGAAACTTAAGCGGCCGTTTAACCGAAAAATCTTTAAATATATTAAAGAAAAACAGAAACTATAAATAAAATCAGTCATCCAAACGATTGCAACGGAGTTATAGTTAATGGCCACAACACAAAAAAAAAAGTAGAAATTGCAAAAAACACAGGAGCAAAATTAAATGGGTCCGCACTCGACCTCGACCTCGACCTCTCTCTTAACAGAACCTCTTACCTCTCTCTTTGAACTATCAATCTCCCAGGGCGTTTTTCCTTCCCGGTGGAAAGACTCATTCATCATCCCTATTCACAAAAAGGGCTGTAACAGTGATGTGTCTAACTATCGGCTCATCGCCAAACTGTCTTGCAGACCTAAACTTTTCGAACAAATTGTTTATGATTCC
This sequence comes from Dysmachus trigonus, assembly GCA_949715965.1. NCBI lineage: Eukaryota > Metazoa > Arthropoda > Insecta > Diptera > Asilidae > Dysmachus > Dysmachus trigonus. Next base: position 53,822,589 of record OX454320.1, read on the forward strand.
ATGTTCTTTCACTGCAAGTCCATTTTCTCCCCTTTCCAAGACGGCTTCCTTAAAGGCAGATCAACTACGACTAATCTCGCCGACTTCGTCTCCAGAACATTACGTGTACTTGAAAACGATTACGAGGTCGAGGTCGTTGCCACCGATTTCAGTAAAGCCTTTGACAAAATCTCGCACCAAATAATTCTTTTTAAACTCAGTTCTTTCGGCTTCCAATAGCGTTTTCTTTCTTGGTTGAGTTCCTACCTATCCCAACGTTAATATAACGTCCTCTTCGGTACAGTAAACTCTAGCCCTTTCATAGCTCAGTCTGGGGTTCCTCAAGGCAGTCATTTGGGCCCCTGATCTTTGTTCTGGCTGTAAATGACGTCAAGGGCATCATCAAACATTCGGACCTTTCAATATACGCCGACGACATGAAGATCTCTAAACAAATCTCCCCCCCCCCCCCAGTTGAACCCCCCCCCCCCCCCCCCTTCTACAAGAAGATCTCGATTCTTTTTGCACATGGTGCTGTAAAAACTTCTTGGATTTAAACGTCTCAAAATGCCAATCCATCACCTATTCCCGTAAACGACTCCCTTCCTCCCCTAGAATCTATCTTTTATCTGGCGAGCATATCCCTTCAACTCAACTTTCGTTCTGACATCGACAACACATTAGCCAGAGCAAACTCAGCTCTCGGCTTCGTGAAACGGTAGTCCATAGAATTTAATAACCCTTACGTCGCGAAATCCGTATACATCTCTTTTGTCCGTCCTCTCCTTGAATATGCCAGTCAGGTATGGTCTCCCACTGAGTCAACTCATATCAACAGAATTGAATCTGTCCAACGTAGGTTCCTTCGTTTTGCCTTACGCGATCTTCCTTGGTCAGTCCACCAAAACTTGCCGCCGTATGAAGATCGCCTGAAACTGATCGATCTGGAACCCTTAAGTAAGCGACGCGACTATGCCGACCAGCTGCTTAATGGTGTCATCGATTGCCCCTCCCTGTTACAGCTGATATCGCTTCACATCAACCCCCGTAGCCTCAGATCAGTACCCCTCTTCCGTCCCTTGCATCACCGACCAATTATGGCTTTTCCGAACCGATTTCCCGCATGATATGTAAAGCCAAATCCTCGCCATCGTTCGACTTCCACCTTTCCCACCTCACCCTAGTTCTTAGTTTATTCATATATTCTAGCGTTTAAATATGTATGCTTGTATTTGTATATATGTATAGCTTGTATTAAGGTTAATAAATAAATAAATAAATAAAATGTCATCAAGATCGGTGAGACAAACCTGAGAACGTTTCCTTGTAAGTCAGAACTTGAAATATCGCAGTCCTGTTTATTTGACACAAGTCGTAAAATGTTGGCGTCATCAGCATAGCAAAGGATTTTCGAGTTGTTCAAAATCAGAGAAACGTCATTAATCTGAATTATGAAAAGAAGAGGTCAGGGATGGCTGCCCTGTAGAACACCGGAAGTGTTACTAATTTCCGTAGATAAAACTTCGCGAAAACTAACTCGAAGCGTGCGGTCAGAAAAGTACGAACAAATCCAATTGACCGTGGGAAGCCAAGATCAGAGAAGTTGTAAATAAAAACATTCTGATTAATTCTGTCGAAAGTTCTATTATAATCTGTGATAATGCAGTCTACTTGCATCCCAGATTCAATTGCTGATATAAAAAAATTATTAAATTCCAAAAAGCTGGTGGTAGTGCATTAACCTTTCATAAATCCATGTGTGAAAGAACTCAGAAAAGGTTTGCAGTGGAAGTATAAAACTTCGCAAACTTCGATCCTCAAAGCTTTTAGCAATGCAACACAGGTTAGAAATTGGTATACAGTTAGTAATATCGCACCGATTGTCCGTCTTATGCAGAGGAATAATTCTAGAAAGCTTCCACTGTTTAGGAAAAACCCCATTTAATAAAGATAAATTAAAATAAAACAGCGTTTAACAAATAGAGATTTTTTATCCTTCATTGACTTCATCTCCATTGGTTTTGTTTGTCTATCAAATTAGAAGCTGTGCTTTTTGTAGTTGGCAATGCACGACCACGGCATTTAAGTTGTATTATAACGTTATTAATAAGAAATTGCCAGAAGGAACTTGTTTCTTATTTTTTAGTTTATTATATTAACCCATTAATGCGCAAAACGAGGATTTTCTGCACGCAAGTTCAATTGTACGATTCGAATAGAAAATTGGGGCCAATTTCCTCTAAATTCGTATATAAGGGGTTTTTGGGGGTGCTCTTTCAGAATCTGGCATTTGTTTTGCATAAAAACTTCAAAAACCCTATTATTTTTTGGGTTTCTTCAAAAAAGTGCCGATTTTTTTTGGTCATTTTTCGTCTCAACGTCGATTATCTTGTCGTTGCTGCTATTGAATGATCATATAACTACCAGAAATCGCGGTCCAAATGTCTAAACTTTCTCAAACCATGGTTTTGAATTTTTTTTTTCGCTTTGGTTTTTGCAAAATGGCCATTTTGTACAGCAATGTAATAAAAAAACTTCGCGATTTTTTTACACGAAAAGGATCAACTTTACAAAACAAAAATTTATATGACAAAAAGTGCTTATAATTAACCAAGGAAAACATGTAAATTTTGTCAGAATTTTTTGGACTATTTTTAGTTTTTTGGTTTTGGCCAATTTTTGAAAAATCCAAAAATCTCGGGAAAAATTCTGAAAAAATTTACATGTTTTCCTTGGCTAATTATAAGCACTTTTTGTCATATAAAATTTAATCGTATAATTGATCCTTTTTGAGTAAAAATATCACCAAGTTTTTTTATGATGAAATTTTGTGATATTTTTATTCAAAAAGGACGAATTGAATTTAGAGTTAAATGAATCATAAGTGTTTTTGCATATTTTACATATTGAATATTTTTTGCATATTTGCATATTTCCTGCATATTCACATATTTCCTTAATATATGCATATTTCAGGTATACTTTTGCATATGTTCTGCATATTTGCTCGTTACAGCAGATTTAATATTACCATTTCATTTTACTATCAGTCACGAGTAAAACAATAAATTCATGTAACTGTAGTACTGTTCTTTCTCACGATTTCTGGGCTTTCACCTACGTTGGCTTTGCTTGATTCTGTTTGCTGTTTGCTTACAAATGCGAAGAGTTCATCCATACCCAATGCCAATATGAGTTAAGCCGTACAGTGTATTATTTTCCAGTTTGGGAGAGTACCTCAATAAGAGTATTGTTGTCGAAATAAGTGCATTTTTATAATGGTAAAAATTCAACAAAAAAAAACTGTATAGAATCAAAAATTGGCTGAAATGTTGAAAATTTGTTTTCAGATATGGATATCAAACCAAATCTTTATTGTAAATTTAAGTACGCTCCCATCACGTCCTATGATGTAGAAAGGTCCTTTGCTGCTTATAGAATTGTTCTAACGGACAAAATACTAAGCGTAGATAATAGTCGGGGTGCCAGAGGTTCAAAAAATGGGTTATTTCGTTGTTGGACGGAATTTGATGAAACCTGGCGGAAAGGGAAGGTCATTGCCCGTACAGTGACCCATTAAAAAGTTAGAATGAGCGATGTCGGGAAGGTACTTTGTTATTGCAAAATAACTTTGATAACCCGTTATTTTTCAGTTTTCTTGGAATAACTCGAAAACGAAGCGTTTCAGCGAAAAATATTAAATACAAAAGTTGTTCAGCTGATGATTTTACGTAGGAATACGGTTTTTTGATTAATTAAAAAATTGTTTTTCCGACCGAAAACCAGCAGAAAAGTAACAAAAATGCAAAAACAATAAGCATTAAAAAATAAAGGAAAAAAACGATTTCCATCGTTGATATTTGGGTTATTGATAGGTATTGGTATTGTTAACCAAATGCACCCGGTCCGGTTTTTCAAAAACAATATGGCGACCTATTGCAAAATTGTTCAGTTAAAACTTTGGAACGTTGTAAATTCTGACTGAACAAACGGATCTTGATGAAACAAATTTGAATCGGTAGGTATTAACGGCATCTTTGAGTGTGCCAAATTTCAACAATTACTTTTTTTATTATTAACCAAAAACCATTTTCTGTGCTTCGTAATTTCGTCAATTTACAACATTAAGCTTTGCAACAAAATGCATCAAATCATCAAAACTCGCTATTTTCGCGTTTTTAGTCACCACTGTAGGATGTTAAGAGTAATCAAATGCATTTTGTTATTGTTGTAATGTTGTAAATTGACGAAATTACGAAGCACAGAAAATGGTTTTTGGTTAATAACTAAAAAAGTAATTGTTGAAAAGATGCCGTTAATACCTACCGATTCCAATTTGTTTCATCAAGATCCGTTTGTTCAGTCAGAATTTACATCGTTCCAAAGTTTTAACTTAACAATTTTGCAATAGGTCGCCATATTGTTTTTGAAAAACCGGACCGGGTGCATTTGGTTAACAATACCAATATCTATCAATAACCCAAATATCAACGATGGAAATCGTTTTTTTCCTTTATTTTTTAATGCTTATTGTTTTTGCATTTTTGTTACTTTTCTGCTGGTTTTCGGTCGGAAAAACAATTTTTTAATTAATCAAAAAACCGTATTCCTACGTAAAATCATCAGCTGAACAACTTTTGTATTTAATATTTTTCGCTGAAACGCTTCGTTTTCGAGTTATTCCAAGAAAACTGAAAAATAACGGGTTATCAAAGTTATTTTGCAATAACAAAGTACCTTCCCGACATCGCTCATTCTAACTTTTTTAATGGGTCACTGTACGGGCAATGACCTTCCCTTTCCGCAAGGTTTCATCAAATTCCGTCCAACAACGAAATGAAAACCTCTGGCACCCCGACTATAATTTGGAAAAAAATGTTCATTATTTATTATGAAATGAATTACAATCAATAAAAAAGCATTAAAGCAACCCCTATTTGTCTCTTTCATTTATATCAAATTCACATTGAAAACATTAATTTTTTGCGATACTTTAATAATTTCTGGTATAATTTGTTTGCATATTTTCGCATAACTCTGCATAATTAAGCATATTTTCAGAATATTTTTTGCATATTTTATGCATATTATATATATTATTGTTGGAATTTTGCCCGCCGAGCGGCTGGCCGGCAAAACTACACCATCTGCCTTCGCTACGATTGGGCGGATTTGCCAACGAACGGACAGACAGACGGACCATAGGGACATTTTTTATTAGGAATATTACTCGTCCACCGAAGTAGACGAGTCCAAAAAAATCGATGAGTGTTTCGATCCGAGAAGCCAAGCTGATCTCATCAGTATGGCGCTTGGCTTCTCTGCCATAGACACTCACAAAGGAGGGATCGAAAGCTAATCCCTATATCTGCCCGATCACAACTTAAAGTGTGAATTATATGCGAAGGCAAATTCTGTAACATTATATTTTGATATTCTGATACAAATGAATTTAAAAATCAAAATTAAGTATTGTTAAGGAAACAGATTTATTAAATGAATTCTGCTGCAGGAAGCGTGTAGCGGTGAATACTTAAGTGCGTTAGTTTATAATTTTTATTTTATAAAAAAGAAAAAATTAAAATTTGATTCAGTAATTCTAAATTCTAATATAATTCAAAAAACCTATTCTAAATTTTAAATTCAAAATTTTTTTATATTCCAAACTCAATGCTACAATTTAAATTCAAAGTTTAAGTAGCGTAAATATGCTAATTCCGTTCTATCCGTACAAGTAATTCTTAATCTAGCTAACACCAGTTAATTTCTATGACAGAATAACTCGTGTGAGCATTACTCGCCTTTCATCTACTGGTGGTCTAACAAGTGAATTTCCTCACCTTCTTGCTCTCCTTATATAGTGTTACTACATGTTGCTGAGGCCCCTTGGTCGATAACTCCATTGACCATAATAGGTATCCTGCGTACGATATGGGTCGGACAGTCCTTAATATGCTTATCAAGTACGTCTCTTTTATCCTTGCACAATATTTTCACAATAAGTATAGTAATAAACCTAAAAGACTCAATGTTTCCCATAATTGTCGATACAGCAGAATTTTTCTCAACACGTAATGATGATAATTTTGAATTTTTTCTGTATTTCTCTCACTCTTCGCACTCATTATGATATATTGTGATATCAAAATTTACATTTGTTATACCTTTGCGATTAATGAATCGTGATTATAGCAATACAATTTTATTTTACGTCGAATTCTCCACCTGACTGATATGTCAAATCATGGATGTCAGTTCGGGTTCCTTAAATGTCGCGATTGTGTCGGCGAGTGTTTCTTCGCGTAATTTTGCGTGTTTTCGGTAGTGTAAGGTGTGGTAATGGACAGATGCTGGGAAATATTATGCAGGTAAACTGTTTTTCTCTCTTCTTCTTTCTAGGAAATTTTTTAGCATGAAATTGGCAAATCACTAGTTGACGGTTTCATCTGTTAAATTCGGATTTATTGCTCAAATTTCACAATATTTATTGGAAATTGCATTTTAAAATCGTATCCAACATTCTCGTTAGGTAATAATTAGGCCGTCAGCCGTCAGGTACACAGGGGGATTCACGCATATACGCAGAGCGAACAACGCCCAACACACTGGTGTACGTGCCGTATCTGCGTGCATGTGCCGCAACTGTGTGCACTGATAGTAGTGCGACTATACCCTCCCCGTGGGGGCGGCCGGAAACCGACTCCCGGTATGGTCATGTCTCTGCCCTAATCCAAGGTGGAACAGCATACGCCGAGGGATGCGTGGCCAAGAGGAAGCTTGGTTGTGAGTATGCGGACTCTGGATACCTGTCGCCCTCCAGTTTTAATTAGACTTCGCCGCTTAGCGGTGTGACCTTCCCTTCCCGTTTTCTCGTGGGACAAAACTGGATTTTCTGGAAAATCCCAAAAAAACTGATGTAGTTCCGACTGGATCCGCCGATGAACGGGTAGCGATCACGGCAGAAAACAGTGTAGCCATTGGGTCTACCTCCTGTAGTGGAGCCATTGGGCACTCTACAGAAGAACCTTTTCCTGAAAAGTTGGAGAGCAGTTGTGCCCCAACATTGCTAGCACTGTCGGTGCCAAGGGGCGACGGACGTAGTGCTGTATCTGAGGAAATGTCCTAGGATACAGACTCCGACTGCCACGAGGTGCCTGATAGTGTAAGCCTGTGTTCGGAGCAGTCTCGACTCACGGCTATTGGCACAGACGTGAACGTGAACGTGACGGATTTGTCAAGCTCACCAAAGCAGAGAGGAGGAGATTTAGAAAGGCTATTGCAAGTGGCCTCTCCAGGGAAAAGTCTCTGGAGATAGCAAAGTTTAAGTCTCCGGAAAAAGTTGAGTCAAAAAGGACTCCATCAGAGGATAAGCCCCCTGATCTTCCGGCTACAAAAAAGCCAAAGACGACCCATATGGGGTCTGCGAAACCCACCTTTAGCCAGGTGGATAGTAGCATTAAGTTAGGTCTAGTATCGGCGGACATGGTCAATCGTCTCCTCTCAGCGGAGCAAATGGCTCTGCTGCAGGAGGCGATTGTCAATGCCACGATAGAGCTCGTAGACAAGAGGATCCAGCCGGAGTTCGAAGCATGTTTGCCTCGAACCGGCTAGCTCCTTCTTGTCTGCACGAATGAGCGGACGGCCAACTGGGTCAGGAGCAATTTTGAATACCTCCGTACCAAAAGCGCTCTTAACATTGTTCTCGCTGAGGAAGAGCAGTTCCCCCGGACTAACGTGATCCGGTGCTACTTTCCTCGGAGCCTTTCTCTCACAAGCGAGAAGGTGCTGGCAACAATTGATGCCCAAAATGCCTTCTCAACTGTGCAGTGGGAGGTGCTGCAGAGGTTGACACATGGGCAACTGCTGCTTTATTCATTGCCATTAATGATGCGTCGATGGCAATCTTGACAAAACTTAAAGGCAGGATCGCCTACAGGTTCACCCACCTGAAGCTTATTCTTAAGGGTGCCACTATGGATGAAGCAGTAGTAGGGGGAAGCGGCAGTAAACTAGAAGGAAAGGGACCAGTGTCTGTGGACCTACCCTCTTCTGGGGTATAGCTGCGGCTGTTAAGTTGGCCCCTAAGATGACGAGCACTGGGTCGTCTCAAGGCAATGTCGCCCCAGCTGGAGGGTCAGTGGCTTCCACTACTGGACCCTCAAATAGTCGTGTCACAGGACAGGCTACAGCTGTGACTGCCAAGTTGGCCTCCAAGAAGAAGAAGACGACGACCATTGTGCCGTCTCTGGCCAAACAGCAAAGGCCAAACTGCACAAAGCCCCTCATGGTGGCAGTAACAAGGGACCTCGACGAGCTAAGGCGGCTAGGCTCGTCAAGAAGTCCCTCTCGAAAGAAGAACAATGAGCACCATGAGGGTGCTCCAGGCGCATCTGCACCATGCCAAAGGGGCATCGGCCACGCTGTGCAGAACCTTCGCCGAGCAACAAATAGCCTTTGCGCTTATCCAGGAGCTCTGGGTTATTAGTGGCCAAGTCCGAGGACTCAACATCAACTCATGTAAGTTGATCTATGACCGCGTCAGTGTCAATCATCTCCCAATTTCTAACTTTATTTCCAGGGACGTCGTAGCGGCGCTGGTGGAGATCCCCACACTAGGTGGAATACAGGAAATTGTCCTGGCATATGCCTACTTCTCAGGAGATAGGACAGATATTCCGCCAGACGAAGTCCAGGAACTCGTCAAGTACTGTCGATGATCTAACCGACAGTTTTTCATCGGTTGCGACGCAAACGCGCACCACACGGTGTGGGGTAGCAGCGACGTAAATGAAAGAGGTGAGTACCTTTTGAACTATCTTTCCAGTAGGAATATAAATATAGTTAACAGAGGGTGCAAACCAACTTTTATCACTGCGGTCAGAGAAGAGATGTTAGAACTCACTCTCGCCAGCAGGAACCTGTCCGAGTTTGTGTAATAATAATAATAATAATAATATTTATTTGTATTCCATGTACATAAGATTACAAATCTTTTAACTGTACATATAAACAATTGGGAAACCATTATTAAAATTTAACAATTCACTAATATTAACACTAATAATAATTCCAGAACTAATAGAAAAAAAATAAAAATAAAAAATAAAAATTCATTAAATAAAAGGAAAAAGAAGAAAAGAAAAGAAAGAAAACAAAAGAAAATAATGAAGACTAATAAAAAAGAAAAAGAAAGAAGAAAAACAAGAATTGCAATGAATATTAATCTGAAGGAAAATGTAATGCGCGCCACTCAATATTGGCAGTAAAACTCTTTGATCAATTTCTTGAACACACTGCTGGATTCTACCCGCTGCAGCCGAACTGGTAAGCTATTCCACTTACGGAGTGTTTGGACAAAGTAAGAACGCTCACCATATTGTGAGAGGAAGCGCGGAACAAGGAGTTTATTGTGCCTGGATGAATGTAAGAATTGAAGCTTCTCATAAAGGTAGGTTGGTTGCTTCAGGGTGATTAGTTTATGTAGAAATATGAGCTCACGCGAGGAAAGGTAATTTTCAAAGGATATACCGAAAATTGATGTGGAGAAGTGAGAGATGTGCGATCCTCGGGACAGTCTGTATATGTAACGTACGGTATCATTAAACGCAACAGTTAACTTTTTCTTACATTTCGAATCCATCTTCGTAAAAATCAGACTACCGTATGTTAGATGAGGAATGATCAGCGACTTCGCTAGTTTTTGACGCAGATTAATAGATAGACCGTTTGAGCTTATCCATAGTTTTCTTAGTCCACTGTAGACTTTTGATATAATGGAACTAACATGGTTACAACAAGTAAATTTTTGGTTAAGGTGGATTCCTAGGCTCTTTACAGAATCCTCATAGGCTATGACAGAGTTTCCCAGTATTATTGGCTGGAGATTGGATTTGTCAAGGACGGTTTTATATATTGCAAGGCAACTTGATTTCAAGGGATTTAGTACCAATTTATTGTTCATAGCCCAGCTTTGGATTCGTTCTAGATCGTCATTAATTCTACAGACACAATCTTCTAGCAAGCCAATAGGCTTACTGAGATAAATTTGTATGTCATCAGCATATAAATGAATACAGCAATCTTGCACCACAGAAGTTATGTCATTAATATATAAACTAAATAATAGAGGACCCAGAATTGACCCCTGAGGAACACCATGTGTCAGATGAGCAAGCCCAGATAGACTGTCTTGGACTTTCACTGCCTGGGTTCGCTGCACTAGGATGCTGCGTATGAGACTGATAGCAGACGACGAGAAACCAAAACGATTTTTAAGCTTGCTAAGGATTTTATCGTGATTCACAGAGTCAAAGGCCTTACTAAAGTCAAGAAGTACAAGCATTGTTATATTCTCTTTATCAAGAGCCTCGTGAATATCTGAACTCACCCTCAGAATTGCACTTTCGCAACTATGACCTTGTCGGAATCCAGATTGCCATCTTGATAGGAGTCTGCCATTTTCGATGTACTCCAATATTTGCTTATATATGAGTTTTTCAAGGACCTTGGCAAGGAAACATAAAAGGCTAATAGGACGAAAATCAGAAGGCTGGACAGGGGAGCTTTTTTTTGCAACTGGTATAACAACTGCATGCCGCCATGAGGAGGGATAGAGTGATGTCATTATGCTTGTATTAAAAATGTGTAAGAGGGGTTTTGATATGAAAGGAGCAATAAGCTTAATAAACTTAGCCGATAGCTTGTCAGGCCCTGTGGCATTCGATTTGATGGAGGCAATGGTAGATAACATTTCCGGGCCATCAACACACCTGAAGGCGAAACCATCAAAAGCTTGTTTAAAGTCCCACTTATTACCACTTTCAACAGGTAAAGAACCCTCACCTACAAAATAATTATTGAGTATGTCAGGATCGATTGTTACTTGTGGAGTTTCATTACCGTGTATTCCCAAATCACGCAAGTTTTTCCACAGTTTGTTGGGAGGAAGATTAGGGTCAATTTTACTTCTTAAGAAGTTATTTTTGGATAATCGGAGTTTTGTTGTGACCTTATTCCTAATCCTTTTAAAGCTGGCGCGGATTGCTGGATTGCCAGTTCTTTTTGACCATTGGTACAAGTAATCTCTTTCAATCATAAGGTTATGAATCTCCTGGGTAATCCAAGGGCATCGGCCGTTTCTAGGCTTACACATTTTTAAAGGGACACAACTTTCAAAAAGTTGTAATGTAATTTTAGAGAGGGTATTAACCTTCTCATCCAGCGTCACAGAATTATATACAGAAGACCACGCAGCCTGATTACAAGCAGACATAAGATAATCCATATCAATAGCCTTATAGTCACGATACGTAAAGGAAGGAGGATTCACTTGAGATAAGCTCATTTTATAGGTAATAAACAAAAAATCATGGTCAAAATTGGATGGAGGGGTGATTTGATTATGAAACAAAATTTTGTCATTTCTGTTCGTGAGTACATAGTCTAGCTGTGAAGGTATATTCGCATTAAAATAAGTAGGTAGACAGTTAACAACTACTAGGTCCAGAATTTGAAGTAGATAAAGAAAATCATCCAATGTCGTAGTTTTAGAAAGGGCATTTACGTTCATATCCCCACAAACAATTAAATCATGATACCGCAGATTACAGTAAGCTATTGCCTCAGCAAACTCAGCTGAGCTGTCCTCATTAAAACGATTTGGTGGACAGTATACTCCAAAGAGAGCACACCTCTCGAATCCTGAGCACAGTTCGATACCTAAGAACTCAAATATTTTGCCAGGAGATGAGATTTTGAGGATAGATGCTTTGAGTGAATTATGTACATAAATGGCAATTCCACCGCCAATCTTATCCACACGATCATTCCTAAAAAGACTGTAATTTGGTATTGACACCATCGCAGAGCTTATGTTTTCATTGAGCCATGATTCACAAACAACTATTGCATGGATCTTCATGCCAGAAAACATATCATAAAAGTCGCTTACCTTATTCCGTAAGCTTCTCGCATTCATGTAAATCACATGCAGACCGCAGTTTTTGGATACGAATATATTACAAAGCGTTCTTACCCTGTCCAACGGGGAAAAACTATGCATCACGAATGCCAGACATCGGACTGCAGCAAGCATCCAGAGTGTTAGAAGAAAGAGTGGCGTACATTTCACAAGAATGAAAAGGATTATGTATAGAGCGCATTAACAAGTTTGAGAAGAGATGTAAAATACAAAGATAAGTTAAAGAAATAAAACTAAAATAGGAAACTAAAAAACTATCACAATTAAAATTAATTAAAATCATCTAGAATCAATGAAACCTAACTGCAAGCCGCATCAGTGTCCGCCTCTGAGCGTAGTTGGGTTAGCATGTCCATGGTAAGGGCCTTTATCGGAGGATCACCAATCTTGCTTTTGATGAACACATTACCTTGCCGCGTGAATACAGAGTGCAATTTCCCTTCAGCTTTCATAGACACAGCTTCACGAAGAATCCGCTGGTTAGACTGCGTTAAGCTTTCATTTGCGTAGAATTCGCTATTTGAGGAGAAAGCACTAGATATTTGTTTAAGCGTCATCTTTCCAAGACGTGCAGACTTTTTAAATTGACTGAGGAATGCCTGTTGTTCGTTTATAGAGGTGAATTTGACAATAATTGGTGGGTGTCTAGGCTTCTCTTGGTTTTTGTTAGCATTACTAGTCCGTCTGGCTCGAAATGCTGTTGAGTGCGCAGAGAGCTTGTGGTTAATCACTTCGCATATGCTACCAAGAATTTGCTGGGTATTTTCATTTTCAACACAGGGTACGCCAGTGATTACAGCATCAGCCAATCTATTTCCCCTTCGGAAGTTCTCTAGTTCTAAGCGCGTCTCAGAGAGTTCTACCTTCACACAGTCCAACTCCTCATGTAACCTCTTTACCTCCATATCCATATCGGCAATAGCACTGTTTACCCGTTGGATAAGCAGGTCCTCAAACTCACTAAAGCGATCGTTTAGCAGCTGTGCGAAGTTCTTCATGAGTCGTCTCTCTAGCAGCTCAAGGCTGTCCGTGGATATCGCCGAGTGCGATCGTCCCGGTGTCAAGGGAGCAGCGGTGTTACTCTACGTTAAATGTTGTTGTGATTTGGAGTTCCCCTTGCTCACACTGCGTGTAGAAATAGTATTCGGAGTAGCCGAACTCGAGTTTTTGGTATTAGTACCGGCTTTCTCACTTTTCCCCATCTCAACTGTCCGGTTTTCAAAAGTTGGTCTTCAAAAGCTGAGAAAGTTTTACAAAATATTTCGAGTATCTGGTCTAGCTTCACAGAATTAACGATCTCGGGCAGGGCTGGACACAAAAGCAACGCACTCGATCCGGACTTTTGAATTAGAATTTGGTATTAACGTGGTTAGAAGCGAAAAACTGGGAGCTCGCAAGACTACGTCTATTCACAAATCATATCACTCACACAGTTCATAGTGAACTGGCGAGTATCAGATGAAGCGTCGCTGTCGGTTCACCAGCATATTAGATTCGACATTCCGGGGCGCTCTGAGCTCATTTCAAAATCATTTCAAAATCATTTCTTCCAAGAAGGACAGATTGGAATGCCTTCAGAGCTATGGTGAGCTCAAAGGCCGACATGCTGGTGACCACTATCAGCTCAACTAGTGAACTGGAAGTTGCTGCACCCCAGCTCAATGAAGTAATAATATCCTCCTACCATGATAGCAATGTTGCAGTCCCAGCCAAAGTGATACGTAAGGTGCCCTGGTGGAACGAAAAGCTATCTGACATGTGTAGGCATGTGAGGAGGCTATTCAATAGGGCCAAAAGCACTAAGCAGTGGGACGAATACAGATCTGCTTTCACTGACTACAATGAAGAATTGAGACGCTTGAGAAGGTCCTGGAGAAGTCCTGGAGAAGGCACTGTGAAGGTATAGAATCACTACCGGGAGCAGCCCGTCTTGAAAAGGTACTGGCTAAGGACGTTTCCAATGGAGTTGGACTCCTGAAGAGGCAGGATGTCACCTTCCCTGAGTCGCCAAGGGAAACACTTGAGTACCTACTGCAAGTACACTTGCCCGGGGTAAATTCGCTTCAGCTTGCAGACTCTAATCCAAGTGATAGAGCAAGCCGCAGAGCGTGTAGGAAGTCTGGTGTCATTTTTGACAGGGACAAGGCTAAATGGGCAGTGGCCTCTTTTACAGCCCCAGGAGATGACAGTATATTTCCAGCACTACTTCAGAACTGTCTGGATACGATTCTTGAACCATTGGTTTGTTTATTTAAAGCCAGCTATATTTGGGGATACATGCCACGTTCATGGAGGAAGGTGGTGGTTGTATTTATCCCAAAGCAGGGCAATAGGCCCCTTGAGCTGCCTAAATCTTATAGACCAATCAACTTAACATCTTTCCTGCTGAAAACAATGGAAAGATCGTTGCACTTTCATATAAGGTGCAAACTGGAGCAATCAACACCGCTCCATAGATCACAGCTTGCTTACACTAAAGGTAAATCAACTGAGGTTGATTTACATAGTTTAGTCAGTAGGGTCGAGAAATCCCTTCAGTCCAAGGAAATAGCTCTGTCTGCTTTCCTGGATATAGAGGGTGCTTTCGACAATACAAGGTATTATATATATTAGGACCAGAGGACGAAACTTTTTATATTCCGCCTACCACAGAACTAAATACGGCAGTTTTGAACCGATTTCGTCCATGTCCAAAGATTACAATAACTACTTTAATTGTTTAGATTTTAACCTTTCTAGATATACAATTAAAAAATCTTTGCTCAACTGTGTAACAATCAATTAACTATGTTTCGTTTTGGCATTGTTATTATCATATTTTTGCTCATTTACTTATTCTTTTTTACTTAACATTTGTTTATATTTCTGTTTAGTGTCAGATGGTCAATCAATTGTACCTGCTGATATATGAAAAATAAATATCTCATCCATGCTGGGCACCACCTCTGTGTAAATCTGTGGGTAAATTTGACTCAACTATCACAAATTTGATGAGGTCCGCACTTCGTGTAGTCACTGACTGGTGTGTCAGTGAGGACCTAACTATCAACCCGTCTAAAGCCGTCCTTGTACCTTTTACAATGAGATATCGCCTGGATCGGGATACTATATCCATCCAAGGTACGGTCATTAGCAAAATTTCCAAATTCAAGATGGCGGATCCAATATGGCGACCAAAATTTCTCGATTTCAACGTATTTAAAATTGGTATAATGATTATTTTAAGGAACTAGCCCAAGATAGAAACTGATGGAGAGACTTTGTAGACGCCCTATGCTCCGAAGGGAGTAAGACAGGACAAAAAAACATTTTTTTTTTTGTGAATATTATTAAGATTTGGAAATTCAAGGTGGGCGGACCCCTTTATGGTTGAAGCAATTTCTAGGATATAACAAATTAGAACATTTGAGAAGTGTTTAATTAGTAAGTATTTACCCAACGCCGGGTGAAACCGGGTAACCCAGCTAGTATATTTATAAACTTAAATAGCAGAAAGTGGTTTTCAAAAAATTAACGATCACTTTATGTAACTTACTCTAGAAGAACTTTACCAGCATTTAACAGGTACCTAAAATTATTTCTCCACAAATACAACTAGAAGTACTTACGGCTTCCCCTGCTTTCCTCGATGTCCAGAATAATATTTGTCTGACCAGTCTCCACTTCACACAATAGCGATTTGCCGAACATCCCGGATACAGCTTGATTTGTAAATAATATTATTGGGAAAAAACGCCAAATTTTCTCCTGAAAAAGAAAAAGACTTTTATAGAAAAAAACTAAAAAAAAAGTTATAATTTTATAGCTCAATTGAAAATAAAATTTAGAGCATAGATCTATGTATTTAGCATTATGAAATTAAATGAAACCATTTTAAGATTAAATGAAACCATTTTTAAATGAAACGAAACTATTTTCCAACAAAATAAAACCTTAAAATACCAAATTGGACTTAAATTATTTTATACATTTTTTTTATTCTTTAAATAATTCAAATATACTACAAAGTATTCTTTTAAAAATAACAGTTTGAAACAACACATAATTTCTTATTGCCGATTTGTATTTCCATGAGTAAATAAGTGTATCAAAAGGACCGATTTTATTTACCTTGATAGTGATACTAATGAAGAAGTTGACGATCTGCAGCATATGAAATTTGTTATACCATATATATTATATAATTAAATAAGCATTCTGATTTAATTGTTGAATAATTTCGGCGATAATGGGTTATTTATTAAACTTTAAATGTTTATTCAACAATATGGTCACCATTAGTATATACTACTTGTATCCATTTCTGTGGCAGTGATTCAATACCATCCGCTCAGATCTGTGGAGACTGAGACTGGAAGAATTTGTCTACATCAGTTCTGAGATCGTCATATGAAATGAGTTTTTTTCACGTAAATACTGCTTCAGCGACCCAAGTTGTAGTCAGACGGAGAAAAGTCAAGAGAGTTCGGAGAGTGTGGCACCGCATCTCAACCAAGCTCTTGTAACTGACGACGAGCAACGGAAGCGATTTTGAACTCTTTTCATCCATCAGCGATAACTGTACTGATAAAAGTATTTACACTAAAAAAAAATATTTTAAACGAAATAGATAAGTTTAGTAGTGTGTCAATATTTTCCAATCTATTGGTATTGCTTAACCCATTAATGCCTGAATAACAAAAAATTGTACGGCAACTTCGAGGCGCTAACTTTTATCGAAGGGGTGGTCAATTCTTATCGAGACCAACTTTTCTAGACGTATTTTGAGTCGCCCGACACGATCCAACCAAAAAAAAAAGTGAAAAAAAATTATTATTAATGTTTTTTTGCAATATTATGTAAATAAATACCTTTTTCAAGTCATTTTTTTCGAAAAAACGACAGATTTAGTGGAGAAAAAGCAACTTTTTACTGCAATAAAGTGCATAAAACGTGTTATTAGGACTTAAACTTCAAAAATATGCAGGCATTTAATCAGTAATCAGTGACCCCAAAAACTCCGAATACTCAATTTTTTTTCGAAAAAATGGAGAATTTTGCCAAAAATTATTCAATTACGGAAATCTGATAGCAAATTCGTAATCAGTGACCCTTAAAAATAGTTTATATACATTTTTGGGAATAGTCGAACATAGTGAGATAAAAAAAACTGATCGAAAGTAATCCAAATATGCGTTACATTGTTGCAATTTTTATGCAGCCTAATATTTTTAACGAAAAAAATGCCTGCATATTTTTGAAGTTTAAGTACTAATAACACGTTTTATGCACTTTATTGCAGTAAAAAGTTGCTTTTTCTCCACTAAATCTGTCGTTTTTTCGAAAAAATGACTTGAAAAAGGTATTTATTTACATAATATTGCAAAAAAACAATAATAATAATTTTTTCACTTTTTTTTTTGGTTGGATCGTGTCGGGCGACTCAAAATACGTCTAGAAAAGTTGGTCTCGATGAGAATTGACCACCCCTTCGAAAAAAGTTAGCGCCTCGAAGTTGCCGTACAATTTTTTGTTATTCAGGCATTAATGGGTTAAGGAGACTTTTCGTTTCACTTTTCAAAAAAAAGTTATACCTATTAGTAAAAAATCAGTAATAAGCGTTTTATATGCAAAACTTATATGATATAATAAAAACTTTAAACGCGTTTTTTCGAAAGTACATTTATGAAATAGCCTGTATCTATAACTCGAAAACTACTTAACGGATTTTAATAATTCAAAATACATTCGATACGTTATGAAAAATAATTGAATAATTTAAAATCATGCATATAAAATTTTAAATTAGAAATTTGTATTGCTTGACAGTAAAATTTAAATTCAGTCAATTTATTACAGTAATACCTCGACTTACGCTACCCCGACTTACGCGAACCCGTAGTTACGCGATTTTCAAATCTCGTCGATTCGTCTTTTGTTTGAGCGTCACACAACTCCTGATAACTCACTCCCTTCACACTATTGTTCAGCTAATGTACATGTTCGGACGTGTCGCGCAGAATCGACTCATGAAATGCATGAGCAAGAGCAAGACATTGAAGATTCTTTAGATCCAGCTCAATCAGAAGATCGAATGACGGTTGGAAACTTGACAGAAGGCCTCAGTTCAATTGAAAAGGGATTACAAATTTTAGACTGTATAGACTCCAATGAAGAGCGCATTTCTTCTACAAAGCAGGGAATAAGAAAATTATTAGCATGCTACGAGGAAATTTTTCTACATCACAATAACTTCGGCTTGCGATTTTGTATTCGTATTATCTAAGATTTTATTAAAATTTTTTTTTCTAAATTATTATTTTCTTTAGTCTCCGGCCCCAATTAAAAATAATTTGTATGTATTTATATGCGATATTATACCCCGACTTACGCGAATTCGACTTACGCGGTTATCGCTCAGTCCCACCTATCGCGTAAGTTCGAGGTATTACTGTATTATATTGTAGAATCATGATCACTCGATACTTTAATTATTTTAAATTTAATTTTTTTTATTTTAAATAAATAATTTATTTTAATTTTTCCACAACAGAGTGCTTCCTATTAAATAGCAAAACGACGTGTCATATCCATCCATCAGTCATTGGGTTGACTGAAGCTTATAATGGCAAAGACCTATTAATCATCTGAAAGTTGCAGATATTGCAAAGGTGAAACAATATATGCTAGCAGAATTTACAGAATTGTATGATGAAATACTGCAATGGACAACTAAAAACGAAAGAGAGCCTCAAGAAGATTTTAAAAAAAAGTCTATTAATTATCTTTAATTTAAGTATTATGTTTAATTTTAGATACCCAACATAAAAGTTTCGCCAAATTTATACGGTTTTTTCTTTAAATTATGTGATTTCAATATCATAAATTTCGCAAAGGACACATCTCACAAATTTTAAATATCTAAATATACATATACAGGGTCCAGGTGGTAGTGCGCCAAAATTAAGGGGATGGTAGCTTGGGTCATGACCTACCAGAATATCAAAATATGATCTCAGTGAAAACCTCACCGTTTTCGAGATATTTGGGTTTTTATGAAAAATTAAATTTCAGATTATTGACTAGTTGGTGCACATAAAAGACATGTTCTCATTTTTTTTTTTTTTTGCTAAAATATTCTAGATAAGTTGCCCTACCTGGTAAGCATGTCATTTTTTATTACTAACACAAGATCGTCGAAAAAAAAATAATCAAATTTTTTTTTTTGCTGTTCAAAATTATTTGACTCTACGTTGACCTTAACTGCTGAAAAAAAATGTACTAGGCAGTGATGGGAAAGCAATTCAAAAAATTGCTTAATCAATGCAGATTTCAGAATCACCCATTTTATTCATGAATAACAAGATATTGCCATGTTCATTTTAAATCAAATTTAATTTTACATAAAATCCCAAATATCTCGAAAACGGTGAGGTTTTCACAGGTCATATTTTGATATTCTGGTAGGTCATGACCCAAGCTACCATCCCCTTAATTTTGGCGCACTACTTCCTGGACACCCTGTATAATAACGTTAACATCAAATTATTTCTGTAACTTTCGATTGCTAATTGGCCCCAAAATGTAACTCAAAAATAATTTGTTTAAATATTATACTTTACAAAATAATTAATTTCTTTAATTTTTTGAAAAGTTTAAAAATTCAGACATGTGCCCTTTTCGAGATTGCATATTCAATTAGATTTAGCATCGGTGAATAAGGCGACAAAAGTTTTAAGCCACACCATTATTTCTTACGATCTCATGAATTTTCCGCGTTTTGTAATACGAGCGTTCCATAATGAAAAGTGAATTGTACAACTGCGAATCATTATTACCTTTTTCAAAAAGCTCCCGTAAGAATATTTTGAACCGATCGGCATTTACAATTACTTTTCGATGTAAAATACCCCCATTATTTATTGTATTTCCGCGCTACCTTTCGTCCCCGCAGAGTGTACAGTACAACAACATGTGCTCTTTCAACTGATATAACACGGGCTTGTGATCTGCGAAGATGTAGACTGAAACCATACTCGCTCACAAAAATTAATTTTTCGCATTGCTGTGGAGCCCACTCGCAACTCCAATATTTTGATGTCATTCATTTGATCCGAAGCTAATTTAAGGGTAAGTAGATCGTTAAAAATCGTCTATAACGAAAGATATATATATTTTTCTGTGAGTAACTTGTTCTTTATGTTTTTTTCCGGGATCTCTTTCTACCAATATTTCAATATATTCTACTTTTAAAGAAATTGCATTCAATTTTTATTCGTCTTGGGTTTCATTTTATTTGAAAATAGTTTCATTTAATTTGAAATAGTTTTTTTTTTCATTTGATTACTGCGTGTTGGTTGGTTTTTGTAATAGCTATTTCCGTGTAAGAACGTGACCACGGGCAACGAAGATAGAGTCCCATAGAAGCGCACTTCTTACCGGCCGATTGAAGCCAAAAAGTTGGGGTAGCTTGTGTTTGTCTTCGCTCACGTATAGTACGTATAATTGTATGTGTTCAAGTATCATAAAGATAATATTTTTTCACTTTTCTGTACGTAAATATATATTTAGAAGCTAATAAAACACAAAAAAAGCAAATTTTATGATTTATAATTTTTTTTCATTTTTCCTTCCAATAATTTTGCGAAATAAATATACTTTTTGAATGATCGGCGAATAGTGTTATTTTTTTTATGATAGTGGTGTATGCTGTGCGTATAATCCAAAAATTGTAGCCCTTCATATTGAAAAATGGCGAAGTAATGATTTTTTTTTTTCTGAAAAATACTATTTTTGATGAATTTTTACCAGTTTTTAGAACGCCATCTATAAATTTACCGATAAAAATCATTAGAAATGTTGACGAACTCTTTTACAAAAATGAAACAATCGGTTAAAAGTCTTAAAACACCCATATGTCTTGTACAACTAGGTTTTTCAGCGTGGGGTAATGAGTGTGGCCGCTATGTGGCCTGGCTGAGGTGTGGCCGCTAAGGGTTAAGTTCAAGGGATACATTTTTTTGATTTGGATAGATTGCAGAAGCAACTGAAATAAAATTATTAAATAATTTTCAGTGTAAATCCATAACTTGTATTAGTTGAGAAGTCATAGCTTCATAGTTGAGAAGTCATAGCTTCACCAATTTTCTGAAGAAATCAACGCACACCGATACAACTAATATTTTTTATTATGCAGGGGTAGTTTAACAGAAAAGCATGACCGGAGCTTGCCTTATCAATGGAGCCATGGTAGTCACCTGTGACCACTAGCGAAATAAAGAAACTGTTGATAAGAATCTAAGCGCACAGAGTGCCCAGGCCAAGTTCTCGCAAAAACGAAACCGCGCACACTGTTCAGTACGAACCTTTTCGACCCCTCTCTATTTTCGACGCTATATTGAGACCCTTGAAAACTTGCCAAGTTTGGTTTGTAAATTTATCAGTTCACAAAATATTTGTCTAAGCTTATCAAAATACTGCTAATAATTGTAGGCAAGGAACTTGGCATAATTTCCACATTTCAGTTATTTCTTTTAAATGACAAAGCACACAGTACTGACTAGAAGTTGAAGTTTTACATGTATTGGACAAGTTTTTTTAGAATAATGGAAACTACACTGTGGCCCACTGAGAGCCTCATATAATCAACGTGGTAAATAAGCTGAGAAAATACCGTTTGACATGTTTCTTGAGACTAATTTAATCCATTTCTAGTGTTCTTGTGTCTAATGTTTGTAAAGTAGAAATAGGATATATGTATGTATGATATGCGTGATATGAATTTGTGATGTAATTTCCGTTTAACCCCCTTACATTACATTACATAATCGTTCTGTTTGCAGTTAATGTGCATTTAAAATAAATTTAATTAATTAATTAATTAAGAATTAAATGTCAAACATCATATAGTTTAACGTGATAATGTGCAAGCTTTGAATTTTATGGACAGGAAGCTTGGAGGTTACCAATGTTAAAGTGGAAAAGTAAAAATCGGTAGAAAGAATCAAAGTAGTTAAAGATTTATTAAATCTACGTCACTCGGTGCAAAGCTGAAATTGGGCTTAAATATTCTTTAAACAATTAGATAGCCATATCCGCAGTTCTTAATGCTAGAATTCCTGAACGTGGTAATCTACATTGCTAAAGCTTTATCAACGTATTTTTCATGTTTTAAGTTAACTATCTAATGCAAAATAACAGATGAGAAAGTGGAATATTAATGCTAATCTGACAATTATCAAAAGACAATAAATAAATAACAAATAACAATGACAAGTATAGTAAGGATAAATAGTTTTGTTAAATGAAAAACTATTAGGTATAATTTATAGATGTTTATTTTATTGAAATTTAACTCTATTAATCGACGTCGTTCTCGCTATCGTACTCCTCGCTTTCACTCTCGCTTTACTAGTAAAGTGCAAATTTATAAATAAGGCGTTGTGTATCACGGAAATAATGAAAATAATTCATATACAATATGTAAAAAAATTATTCACACTTCGTGTACAATTACCAATTGAGGTAACAATATTGCATTTAAGTTTGGTATTTCTCAGAAATGCATGTAATTATAACTGTTACATTATGTATTGATGTGTTCATTCTTAACAAAATAAATAAGAATAAATTTACAACAATAATTTGTAAAGTATAAAATGGACATATAAAAATTATTCACACCACTGTAAATTTAATTTCACCAAGTTTCTTCCAATGAAAATTTATTCATAGTTCCTTTTTTTTAAACACGTATATAATTATTTAAAATTTAATTGAGTTTTGCTGCGAATTGTGGACAGTTAAGTGTATTAAAATGGCTCAGACACGAGAGCTTTCTAACCAAATCCGTGATTTAATCGTAAAATACCAAAATCCGGGTTTAGGGTATGAAAACATAGGTGATAAATTGAGTATTAGTAAAAACACTATAGTATCATACATGACAAAAGCGGTTTATTTAGTTCTCCTTAAGAAAAAACTTTGGCCATCTGTTGCAAAACTAAGTTTAAGCGACGGATACATATTCCAACAAAATTCAGATCCAACGCACAACGCCAAAAAAGGTTGAAGTGTGGTATACTGAAGAATAGATTAAGGTTCTGAATTGGCCTCCACAGTCACAAGACCTTAATCCAGTTGAACATTTATGGTCAATTTGGAAAATGTAAATTTTAGAAAGCCTAGAATATTACACAACTTAAAAAAATAATAAGTGAAAAATGGGCGAAAAATGACAGTACCTTTTTAAAAATCCATGTCACGAAGGCGGCTATACAAAATATTTAAATTCGTTTTAGAAGTACCAGAAGTGTGTGAATAATTTTTTTATTTTTTTTAAATACGAGTAAAAATTAGTTTCGTTTGTTATTTTTGAATCAACATCTTACAGATGGATATATGTGTTTACCGGAGTGTTAGAAATACCCTTTTGTAAGTACATTTTATAATATATACAGGGAGTCCCAGTAGTTGCTGAAACTAAATGTATATTTTCTCCCTTTACAATTTAAGTAGTGGCTGTACTTTTGAGGGTAGGATACCTGAGACCCTGCAGTTTTATTCTAGACTTCTTATGACGGAAGAAAAGTTTATCTTGTCGAGTGCTTCTAATCTAGAGGAAAAGTGTATAGTGATGCCTATAGTATGAAATGTATGGACATTTTCTGAGTTATCAGCTTCCATTTCTCTTCTTATTGGCCGTGTTAAAAAGTTCTTTTCTTTTAAGTTATCAGAACTTATTTCTATTCGTGATAAAGCACCTGCTCCAGCATTTAATTTGTCTAGTGTACATAGAAATCGTATACGTTTCTTTTTGGAGGAATTTAATACGTTTTTAATGGAATCAATGAGATGCTTGTTTAGTAGATCGTCATGTTCCGCTTTCCAAAGAGATCTATCAGAATCACAAATTTATCAGATCGATGATGAAGAACTGAAAACATGATTTTTGGAGTTTTTAAAATATTTTCAACATGGAAGAACATGTTAATATATTATGTTTGAATTCCTAGGTTGTCTTCTATATTCAAATTACGATATATTTTCAGTCAGGCTTATTCATACATTTCAATTAATTTTTAAAGGAAAAAGAGGATATCATTCTTCCATTTTAATTCCTCGCTATGTGATATCGGCATATTCGAAAAACTCTTTCTCTGTTACTTTGAAAGTTGATGAAATTTCGGGTGGATCCGTTCGAATATATTACGAAGCACCTCCTCATAAATTCCCAACGGCTATAAATATAAAAATCTCTTAATTGTTTAATTAGAGACCTTGAAAGTTATTTTATTGCTTGCTGATCATTAGAAAGTGAATTTCTTATACTCCGCATGAAACGTAAAATATCTTTCTGCATCTACAAGTTTCTCATCCACGCTTATACAATCAAATATTCACATCGAGATAGAAACCGCTGTAAACCGGTTTCCATTTAATTTTACTATCGAGTGGAAGGTAGGATGACCAGCGCCAGTGGGAAAGGAATGCTCTCCCTACATGATTAACGCGAAATACAATCTTAAATACAGTTTCCTTCCGGTAAGTGATTTTTGTATTCAGTTTGTCCCACTGAGTGGAGCAAAGAACTCGATTCCCTAATCATTAATATAAAACTAAGTGAGGTGTGAAAAAAAAAAAAAATTCTGCTGGAAATTGGCGATCTAAATATTCCTGTTGGATTCGGCGCTAACCCACGAATAGCGTGCCAAGCCGGCGATTTGTTAAAATTGCAGCCTGTTTCCATAATCAACAGTGGTATTGGGTGCTAGGGTCATAATATCTAAATACTTAACACATTAAGGACCGCACACGAGTTTTCTCGTGTTTCGCGTCCCATCTGTTAAGCACCGCTCACGAATCCTGGTGTTTCGCGTCGCGTCTGTTACGGATGGATCACGAAATAACCCGTGTTTTCTACACGCTGTCTTTAGATGTCACCTACTTTGATACATTGTATCTACTTTGTGTATTTAAGTATTTACATCAATAGACAATGTATTAAACTTGATGATTAAATCCTTGGTCTTACAGATTTCTTTGCGGTCCTTAATGTCTTAAGAAGTACCGATTACAGCAGCTGGGCTTTTACAATTGTCGCCGCCATTCTACCTTTTTTGAAGTAAAACTTCTTTACGCACGCTTGACTTTGGGGAGTAAGCTGGTGAATGCATGACGAGAGCGTTACAAAAAGTGTTATCGGACAAGGCGAACGCGGCGTTTGGTGCAGTGGTGAACGGTTGGGCTTGGGATTCAGAGGTCACGGGTTCGAATTCCAGCGTGGCCGAGGCGAACGGAAGTTGAGAGGGAGCACATTCCCAAAGCGGCGTTTGGTGCAGTGGTGAACAGTTGGACTTGGGATTCAGAGGTCATGGGTTTGAATCGCAGCGTGGGGATGCTTTTGAAGTAAAACTTCTTTACGCACGCTTGACTTTGGGGAGTAAGCTGGTGAATGCGTAATGAGAGCGTTAGGAAAAGTGTGATCGGGCAAGGCGGACGGAAGTTTAGAGGGAACACATTCTCAAAGTGGCGTTTGGTGCAGTGGTGAACAGTTGGGCTTGGGATTCAGAGGTCATGAGTTCGAATCCCAGCGTGGGGATGCTTTTGAAAGTAAAACTTCTTTACGAACGCTTGACTTGGGGAGTAAGCTGGTGAATGCGTAACGAGAGCGTTAGGAAAAGTATGATCGGGCCGAGGCGAACGGAAGTAGATATAAGTTAGTGAAGATAGAAAGATAAGAGAGTTACGTTTCGTATATTACTGTAGAAGCAAGAGAAGAGAGGTGCGAGCACTAATTTATCAATGAAAACCGATAATAAATTTAAATATTTGTAGAAAATGAATATATGTATATTATATACATGTATATATTATACATATATATGTGGGCCTAGCAAGCGGAACCTTCGCTCTTTATCAGGCTCTTCTCCGACTCGAGCGCAATAACGGCAAGAGTCACTGATCGCGTAAAGCCAGTTAACTAAAAGTCAGAGTTGTGCCAATCGTCCAGCCGTCTACTGCAGTTTCAGCCGTGTCATTCATCAATCATTGTATCCTTATTTTTTTAATTATATTTTGAATTATTTTAAAGCAGTGTTTAATTTGGCACAATTCCCACATAATTTGGGGGCTCAACCGTACCGTGAAATAAATGTGAATGCAGAAATGCATAAGCTGTACAGTTAAACAAAATGAACATTCAAGACATACAAAAACTAAAAGTACCAGAATTGCAAGCTGCGTTGCAAGAATTAAATTTAGACACAACGGGAGTGAAAGCAGTGCTTATAAAAAGGTTAGCAGCATCGTTGGAGTTAATAGAAGAAGGAAGCAGTGGGAGTGAATCAGAATCCGAAACCGAAAATATAATAGAAGAGTCAAAAATGCCGCAAACAGAAGAAAGTGAAACTAATAAAAAGGTAACGAATAAAATGTCGGTAAAAGATATCGAACACTTAGTAAATGAATTTTCGGGTGAAGACAATATTTCGGTTGATTCGTGGTTTGAAGAATTCGAGGAAATCGCAAATATCGCAAACTGGAATGATTTAGAAAAAATAATTTATGCCCGCCGTAAGTTAATAGGTCCTGCGAAACTTTTTATTAAAACGTGTAAATGCACATCTTTTCAAGAACTAAAAGATAAGTGAACCAAGGAATTTAAAAAAACGGTTTGCAAAGCGGAATTATATAATAAGCTACAAAAGACAAAAATGAATAAAAACGAATCTTTCCGTGAATACATGTACCAAATGAAAGAAATAGGACAATTGGCAGATGTTGATGAGAAATCAATGGTTCATTACATAATTAAAGGCATACAAGGTCGCGAAGAACACAAAGTAATCCTTTATAGTGCGGGAAACTTATCGGAGTTAAAATCAAAATACGAAGACTACTTAAAATTTAAAACGAACATATACGAAAAAAGTGGAGTTACAAGCGGAAAAAACAGAAATGATGGAGCCGCACACAACTCAAAACCAA
The DNA here is from genome assembly GCA_949715965.1 of Dysmachus trigonus. Taxonomy (NCBI): domain Eukaryota; kingdom Metazoa; phylum Arthropoda; class Insecta; order Diptera; family Asilidae; genus Dysmachus; species Dysmachus trigonus. Next base: position 53,849,515 of record OX454320.1, read on the forward strand.
CGGAACCTCGATGCTTCAATTGTGGTAGTAAAGATCACAAAAGGAAGGACTGTAAAAACGATACGAAGTGCTTCAAATGCAACGGAACTGGTCACATGTCCGGCAACTGTCCTGAGAAGACTGAAAAAAAGGAATCAAAGAAAATTAACACAATTGGTATTCTTAACATAAAAACAGTATCCGTTAATGACATATCGTTTCAGGCGTTAATCGATTCCGGAGCGGAAATGACTCTGATGAAACACAAAGCTTTTAAGCAACTAAAAAATATTAAAATCAACGCGGAACGGCTCAACTTAACAGGACTAGGAAAAGGAAGAACAACCACTTTGGGCGCATTTAAAGGTAAAATTGTAATTGATGATGTGATTCTGGAAGCACCTGTGATGGTTGTACCAGATGATGCCATTCGTTTCGAGTTAGTAATTGGAATTGATTTTATTTCTCGAGCAAAAGTAGTATTCGATAGTAAAGGTCCAACGTTCTACAAAATCGAAGAGCCAAATATCATGCAAATACAAGTAGCAGATGATATAGAAGTTGACGCGCCATACAAATTCCAATCTCAAATAAAAACACAAGTAGAGAATTATAAGCCGAAGAAGCCGGAATCGTTCCCAATTGAAATGTCAATTATCCTTAATGATGAGACGCCTATTTATTGCCAACCCAGAAGATTTCCAATCAAGGAAAAAGAAGCTATCAGGAATCAAATACAATTATGGCTAAAAGAAAACATAATCAGACCGTCCACATCGCCGTTCACAAGTCAAGTAGTAGTAGTACGAAAAAAGGACGGAACACCGCGAATTTGCATAGACTATAGGAAACTAAATAGTAAAACAATAAAAGAACATTTCCCGGTGCCGCTGATAAAAGACATATTGGACAATTTAAAGGATTCAAAAGTTTTCACAACCCTAGATCTAAAGAATGGCTATTTTCATGTCCCCGTAGAAGAAAGCAGTAAAAAATATACATCATTTGTCACAGCAGATGGACAGTTCGAATTTAACCGCGTCCCTTTCGGCCTTGCTAACGCACCATCGGTATTCTTACGGTTTATTTCTGTAGTATTTCGCGACCTAATCATCCAAGGATACGTAGACATTTATATGGACGATATGATCATATCAGCAAAAGATGAAAAAGAAAACTTAGCGACAATAGAGAAAATATTCAAAGTTGCAGCTGAACATGGGATAGAATTTAACTTTAAAAATGTCGATTTCTAAAACGGGAAGTTAAATTTCTTGGCCATGTTATATCTAAAGGAACAATTAAGGCGCGTTTCCAATACAGCGTGGAGTTCAGCGCCAAAGTAGGCCCGTTCCAAATGGCAGCGCAGAGTATGTTCGACATATTCGGAGCTTTCGAAATCAGGTTGCTGCCTGTAATTTTTTTGTCGTGTGAAGAGTGAAGATTGTATTCTTGTAAATTAATTAAAATTGTGGGAAATAAAGTTGCAGCTACCCTTGCAGTAGCTCATTACATAAATATATTGTCGATTGTTAAAGTAGTTCGAAAATATACGAGCCATCTGTAGATGACTTAGTGCAACTCATCCGAAAAAGCACATTTGAATAACTAATTGTTGCCAAAATAACGAGCAATTCTACAGAATATTACATTTAATATTATTATTAATTTAATATTAAACAAATTAGTCAAATAATAATTTTATTTCATATATAAGAAGCAATAATTTTGCCAATTTTGCATTCCAAGAAAGAAACTTTGCAGCAACGCCATCTCGTATTAAATCAAGTTCGAAAGCTTTCGACATCTCCAGCGCGGAAGTAGAAGTAGATCCCACTTTCACGCTGACTCTCGGATTCAGAGTGAGATTTTTAAAGAGACAAAAGATACAACTCTATCGTGTGAAGTGTGGAGATAGCAAATACTCTGAATCTCCACGCTGTATTGGAAACGCGGCTTTAAACCGGCTGAAGAGAAGATAAATGCTGTTAAACACTTTCCAGAGCCGAAAAATATTAAAAATCTTCAATCTTTTTTAGGACTTACGGGATTTTTTAGGCGTTTTATCAACTCATACTCTATTTTAGCAAAACCGCTAACAGACTTACTAAAGAAAAATCAAGATTTCAAAATTTCGTATACAGAGCGACAAGCAATAGTGGCGCTGAAAGACGCGTTAACCAAAAATCCCGTATTAAACATTTATAAGCGGGACGCTCCTACGGAAATTCACACGGACGCATGCCAAATTGGAATAGCCGCTATTCTAATGCAAAAAGGTGAGGACGGAAAATTCCATCCTGTGCAGTACTACAGCCGAAAAAATTCTCCCGCCGAACAAAAGTGGCATAGCTATGTGTTGGAGGCATATGCGGTTTATAAAGCCATAGAAAACTTTCGAATTTATGTACTAGGCACGAAATTCAAAGTGATCACGGATTGTGCTGCATTTCGCCAGACCTTAAGTAAAAAAGATTTACCCAATGCCGTGCAAAGATGGATAATGTATATGCAAGAATATGATTTTGAAGTTGAACACCGTTCAGCAAAGAAAATGATTCATGTGGGTAGCCTCAGCAGGACACCAGTTATTCAAACAGTTCAGTCTGAATTAATAGCGCGAATAAAACGGGCTCAAGAGGCGGATGAATTCATAAAATCTATAAAGGAAGTAATAAAAGAAAAACCATCTTATGGAAACTTTATTGAAAAAGGAGGCGTTTTACTAAAAGAACAGAATGGATTTCAATTGGTAGTTGTACCACTTTGGAACACAAAAAACCGAATTATTAATTACAAGAGAATTTTACATATCAAGATTAAAGGAGAAAGTCCAAAATTGCATAAATAATTGCGTCAAGTGCATTTTAGCTAATAGAAAAGCAGGAAAGCAGGAGGGATTTTTGCATTGCCTGGATAAAGGAGAAAGGCCTTTGGAAACATATCACCTGGACCACATAGGACCAATGAATGCAACATCCAGAGAATACAAGTATATCTTAACGGTCGTAGACGGATTTTCGAAGTATACCTGGTTCTATCCTACAAGGACACTATCGACAGAAGAAGTCATCAAAAAACTTGAGCAGCAGCAACAATCTTTTGGCAATCCTAAATATGTAATTACGGATCGTGGGGCATGCTTTACAGGAAAACTGTTCGAAGATTATTGTAAAAATGAAAATATTGAACATATCAAAATTACAGCAGGTGTACCAAGGGCGAACGGTTAAGCGGAGCGCCAAAACAGAATAATTCTGGAAGTACTAACGAGACTCACAGTAGATTCACCGGAAAAGTGGTACAAACTAGTGCCAAGAGTACAGGCAGCAATAAACAGCAGTTTTCAACGCACAATCAAGAAAACACCATTTGAAGTTCTTTTCGGTGTGACTATGCGGAAGAAAGAAGATTTAGAGCTAATTGAACTCTTAAAAGTGGAAATGATGCGCATACACGATGAAGATATAGAAAAAGCTAGAGAGGAGGCACGGGCGCAAATTTTGAAAGTGCAAGAAGAAAACCGGAAATCTTACAACAAACATCGAAAGGAGGAAAGAAAATATAAAGCCGGAGATCTTGTAGCGATAAAGCGGACGCAGTTTACACGAGGCAATAAGCTTGCTCCAAACTATCTAGGACCTTACGAGGTAGTATCAGCAGGACGAGGAGGAAGATACACAGTAAAAAAAGTAACAGAAAACGAAGGACCCAAAAACACAACGACTAGCGCGGACAATATGAAGCCATGGGGAACAGAACTCTCAGAATATGACCATAAGGACCTTCAACCATCATCCGAGCCGGATGATAGTATCAGGATGGCCGAATGTGGGCCTAGCAAGCGGAACCTTCGCTCTTTATCAGACTCTTCTCCGACTCGAGCGCAATAACGGCAAGAGTCACTGATCGCGTAAAGCCAGTTAACTAAAAGTCAGAGTTGTGCCGATCGTCCAGCCGTCTACTGCAGTTTCAGCCGTGTCCCTTGTAAAAAGCCGTGTAATCATTGTATCCTTATTTTTTGAATTATATTTTGAATTATTTTAAAGCAGTGTTTAATTTGGCACAATTCCCACATATACATATATAAACATATATATATATACATATAGATGGAGCTAAAGAAGTTTTACTTCAGTCGTGTGGTCTAAAGCACACTCGTATTTTTTTATTTTTAAAAAGATTTAGTCGAAATCCAAAGTAAAGGAGAAATGCGCAATTCACCTAACAGCTGGAGAATAATGCCTTCTCTCCAATGGGCAAACCAACCACGAAGCAACCACTTACCACCCTGTAGGACCGATAAGCTTACAATATGCCTTATAAAATTCCTTCTCAGTAAGGGGAAGGTATTACTAACCCCTTTACAGAAGTGCTTATTTTTACCCATGATGTCATATATGGTAAGCATTCATGCTTTACATACTCTACACCGCTTTTGGAAGCAATACAAAGAATGATATAGTGAATCATTACGAGTAATTGCTCGAAAAAGGCGTCTTATATAATTAATTATATAAGCAATTATTTATTACCTTAAAGGATGCTAAAAAATAAAAACATATTGGAATAAATTCAAAAACATTTTTAATTTTCAATTTGAACTTCACATTTTTTTTTTATAATGGAACACATAACAAAATAATAATAAAAAATAATACAAGCTTCATACACTGTTTACTTAGGTTGATCTTGATGATCTTCGTTATCGTTGTTTGTTTTTCTTTTTTTTTCGAGGCAGGTACTTTTATAGTATCGTGCCTTATGGAGTCTAAAGGCTTCTTTCAACTGGGTGACGTAATTTTGCTGCGATACACAGGTTGTTTTAACCGCTTCTGAATAATTAAAAAGAAACAATTTGGGAAAATTAAAAACTAACTCAAAATACCTATGTACATATAAAGAAAGAATTACTTACGGTAAAAGATGTTGTTGAGATGAGTATATCTTTTAAAGCAGCTTTTGTTATGTATACCATCATAGTTAAAATCTAATATTATTTCTTCACTTAAAAGGTCCTTCAGATTTTTTTTTAAGCCCCCATTTTTTAATATTTTTTGAACCGCTAATATCTGTAAATATGTATATGTTTTAATTTTTTGTGGAGTATACATATTAGAGGTTACATTTACCATATCTTTTCCATCTACTTTGGATTGAGCAAGATCATTTTCCAGGTTTTCCAAGCCTCTCTTATTTTTAAGAGGAAATAATTGTAAAATATTTTCCTCAATTTTTGGAGCTTCACAAAATTTCTTAATTAAAACTGTATGCTCAGCCAGAATATCTCCAATTTTATTGTTATGATTAATTATTATGCCTAATGTAGAAAGTAATCAGCGTTTCATATGGTTATATTAACAATTATTAATTATAAAGTCCTGACTTCTCAAAGTCAATATTTCATTATTCTGTTTATTAACGAGGCCTGAAAAAGTATTGATAGATACTATAAAGTATTACAAAAATTACACTTATTTGTATACCTTTTAAATCTTGAATTTCGTCTTTCAATGAACTCAAATTATTGGTCATAGGTCCAGAGTTGAAAATGTTTGGACCTATTGTAGCATTCATTCTTCGGAGAGCACCAGGCGGTTGATTTTCGTCATTAGCATTATCCATGCTATTAATAAAGAAATTATTAACTCATGAGCTTGTTAAATACTGTTCACGTACATAGTCTGAATTGAAATTAAACAACATCGTGAAGAAGAGGTAGTAGTAAAAGTTTGTCTTGAGATGGGAAACATACATATTTGAAAAGTATATCCTTTATAATAAAAGTTTGAATATCTGTCTCGGAATTTAGTTGGCAAAGGAAAACTCCTCCAGTCATTGATTCTACTGGTTCTTCAAAATAATTTTCGCACGCTTGTAATGTTATTCCTTGGACAGATTGGTTTATTTCATCAAAACTGACAATTTTGATTGGTATACCCGGACGTATGCAACAAAAATTATTAGGCTGAAATATACTTAAATAGTGCTCAGCAGTTTTGTACGCTATAGGGCTACCATTTCCTTTTTTGATGAAGTAAGATGACTTAATTTCTTTCTGCAAATCACTATATCTATATTTATTATGGATTTGCTGCAAAATACCGCTTGGCTTTTTTATTTTTCTCTTTAACTTTTGTAAAAAATTTTCAAATGGATAAGCAGTGAATTCCTGTATAAAACCGAAGTTTCTAATGCAGTCTACGAGATGTAAAAGGCTGTGAACATTGAAGGTTACACTGTTATTTCCAAATACTTTTGGAAAATTTTCGACAAATAATTCTAATAATTGCTCAGCTGTACCGAGATTTAAGAGAAAAGTTTTTGGACATAGAAGCAATCTGTAAGCACAGTGTAACAATAGAAACTCATAATAAATGTCGTCGTGGACTAAGTCTTTTAAAACAATTACTCCTGTGTACAAGCAAAATTGCCTAAATTCAGTTGCTTTCCATCGTAAAAGTTCATCAAAACTTCTAGGTTTTCGGGCAAATTCTCGAGGAAGATAAGCTTTCAAATCTTTAATTCGCTGTACCATTATTGCCTTATTTTCTTGGCTTATTTTGTGTACAGTTTTTCTATTGAAAATACTTAAAATCAATTTCCTGGTCACTCCTAAGTCGATTAGATGCATTGCATCTAAGGGAAATTGTGTAATCATTTTAATTCCAATATTTTCGAGTTCACTAGGAGTGTTTCTGAAAATAGGCTGGTGAAATTCTGGTTGCTTTCGTGTACAAAAATCTTCATCTGTTCTCTTTTCTGCAGTTTTTGTCTCAAAAGTAACTACTTTATTAATTGTTTTTCCAATTTGATAACACTTGCAGCATCCAATTAGAGAATTATGCCCTATTATTCCAGATAGAAATGAACGTGCCGGGGTATCGCAGATAAATGCCCTTATCTGAATATTGATAACTTTTCCGTTGATACAAAATCCATCTCTTAATAGTACCATTAGTTCCGAAATGAAGTCGTGAAGAAATACGTCAGGATTTAATGGTTTTTTTTCTCCAAGGTATACTCCAATTATAAAAATTTCGATATTTGAAATATTGACAATTTTTCCTAAAATTGGCCACAAATCTCTTTTTGAACTTTTATATAATGGGAGCCCATCGACGCCAATATCTAACACTATTTCAGAAAGTTCCTCTGTAATATTATTTATTTTCCTTAACTGGTTTTCCAACCCCAAATGGTAATAACTACCAGGTGGTACTGTTCTTATTATAATCTTTTCAGAATTTTGTAATAGTGCTTTCATACTCAACGGAACGTTTAAATTTTCTGAATGTAATATTTGTAAAATAGCCTCACAGGTTTTTCTAGGAGGATCATACATTAAGCACCAACGTTTCAATTTTTCCCTACAGGATATACTTCTGTCATTTTCATCATCTCTAACAGCTACTTCTTCCTCTTCATTATTATGCATACCAGTACCATTTTCTGCATTATCATTAACGTATTCAAAATTTCCGCTTCCGCGTCTATTTCCTTCCTGATTGGTAAAGCCTTCAATGCATTCCGTCAAATTTCTACGAATATTTTCGCGTTCATGTTTCATCAGACGTGCTAAGTGCCTTTTACTTGTCATTATCACTGAAAAATCAGTATTTTTATTTTGTAAAAAAATAAGATGAAGACAATTAATCAATTCTTACTGTGTAACTGTAACTTTTCAATGATTGATGAACTATATTAATTATTGTATTTTTGCTCTAATGTTTTATTATAATAAGACTTAGGGCCCTATTTTTGAATCCAGTTCGGAACGAATCACAAAGAACTTCTAAAAGCAATTTTTTAACTTATATTCCTTGATAAAGTTCCTTAATTTGTACTGAATTCATTTACATAACTTACCTCTTAAGTTATTCGAAAGAAGAGTCCAATCGAATTATTTTCATATTTTGTGTGCGAAAAATAACCGAAATCAAAAATAACAAAAACGAATTTGTGAGAATTTTAGGAACTTTATAAAAGAATTTGATAGAAGGCGTTTTCCTAATTCGTTTTGAACGGATTCAACAATAAGGCCCTTAGTACCTACCATTTATTCGGAAAAAGTAGCCGTTAATTTGAGCACTCTCCGAAAGCGATACCTTAAATGTTCTCACCGCTGGCTGCAGTGTTTTTCGTGAGGCTATGCCATATCCAATTTAAAACAAAATGTTCAACTTAAAACTGGTTTTTTTCAAAACATCTTTAAAGTCGGTAGGCATGATTAAACCCCTTATTAGATACAGAAATAAAATTTTAAGGAGAGCACTTTAAATCACCAATTGAAGTACTAATTGATACTTTTAAGATTCGTTTTCAAGAAAAAAATCTAGCTAAAATGTTGAATACTTTTCAAATACATTCATAATTTGCAAGTTTTTTAAGTACCTATAAGAATTTTTGCAATCATACATAGGTATATTTCGCCGTTTTATTGTAATTAAGATTCAAAAATTCGCCACTTTTAGGGCCTTCTACATCGAACTGCCGCTTAATCAAAGTAAATTTTGAATATTAACGCATTGTTCTTGAAAAAAGAGAAACTTATGACGCATAATTTAACATTTTATAATAGATATTTACTTCTATATATTAGAATATTTTTAAAAAATTCTAAGTTTCTTACAAACACCATTTAGGATAAGGTATTGAATTTAATATTAAGAAATAGGTAAGTATTTACATTATATAAGCTTCACTTAACATCGAAAATTTAAAGGAATATTCATTATCTGATTTATACCACAACGGAGCGAAAAGTCGCAAGATTACAAGAGCAAGTGTACTTATAAAAAAAAAATTTAAGAAAGTATCTGATAATGAATGTCCTAATAATATTTTTTATAACATATAAAATATAATACTCACGTGTGCTTTATTCCAAAGGTAATTTTTAGCAACAAACTAACTTATTATTTTGCAAAAACAATAAAAATTACTTTGCACTACACAATAACTAGTCATTCACCTTCTGCTACAAGATGTAAACTGTGACTGAACTGAAACTGACGCAATTCAGCAGTCGCATAATTCTGAAAATCTCCTGAGCATTTTAATTCTAAGAAAATAACGGTATTTTGATGATATTTTTTCAACTTTCAGCCCTAAATAAATTTCAAGTCATTACTACCACGCTTCCCTGGGAAGGTAGAATGTAAGCACTCTTTTCGATTCAAATTAAGAAATAACCTTCAGAGTCGTTATAGAAACACATTTTTAGTAATCAGTTTCTAATGGTCCTGCAGGGCAGTTAGCCTACAAAATACGTTCATACACATCTTTATCAATGGAGATGTGAGATGTAAAACGTTCTGCTTGTTTTGATCGGGAGTGAAATGGAACAGGAAGAAATTTATATTTCGTAATTTATGAGGAAGGACGTTTATTTTCATCCTTTTTTACTTAACACTCCAAATAAATACCATTTCCACTTAAAAATGCTTCTTCACTTTTGGCGCCAATTTTTTAAACACTTTAACCCCACTTTTTCTAAAGATTTGAAGGATTTCAGGTGCTAAATATGTACTTAGGCTCAGAACCAGTACTAAAAATTGGATGAATTTTATCAGGCAGTACTAATGGTTTAACCTATACAAAAGCTAGAGCATGCCAACGAAAACACGAGCGAGATGGGAGATTTTTTTTACTATGAGAAGGAAAAGGTAAGAGCTCTTTGGTTGGTTTGTCCATTAGAGAGTGGGCATAACAATGCAGCTACGTATTCAAATAATGGAGCAAAAAGCACGCGCTGAAAGATAGAGGTTGTTTGTTATACAACAATTACGGTCGCTTATAGATCTACGGAACTTTTCAGCACACAATACTTCAATACATACAATCTATGGCTGGGACAAACTTGTTTCAAATAATGCCTTCATTTTAAAATTAATGTTTTATTATCTTAATCAGTTTGTTTCGACTTCATGATTTACAATACGCACGCATGATTAAATTCATTCGAAGGAAATTTGCGTAAAAACAAGTCTATTGCAATGATTGTAGTACAAATGTTTATCTAATTTCTCCTTAATAAAGTAAATTTAAGTAAAACATAGTTAAAATTCCGATTTCTATAAACATTTTATTTCTTTACTAGATGAGTTACCCGGTTTCACCCGGTGTTGCATAAATACCACAGGTTTACAAAAAAAAAAAGTTGATGTTCTTTTGACCAGACCATCTCATTTTTATGTAAATCAACGCCCTGAATCCGAATCCGAGGTCCGTTAACCTCCATCACGTCAGGTTCAAGGTCATTTCAAGGTCAAATTGAGAAAAACCCACTAAATAAGTCTGAAAAAGAGGACTTATAGGTTTTTGAGGTCGCTGAATCCGAATTCGTGATTTGTTTAACTCCCAAAGGTCAGCCAGAGGTTATTTCAAGGGCATTTCAAGGTGAAATTGGGAAAAATCCACTAAATAGGTGAAAAAGAAGATGTATAGTTGTTTGGAGTCACTGAATCCGAATTCGTGATTTGCTTAACCCCCAAGGTCAGCCAAAGGTCGTTTTAAGGGCATTTCAACGTGAAATTGGGAAAAATCCACTAAGCGGAAAAAGTTGATGTTCTTTTGACCAGATCATCTCATTTTTATGTAAATCAACGCCCTGAATCCGAATCCGAGGTCCGTTAACCTCCATCACGTCAGGTTCAAGGTCATTTCAAAGTCAAATTGACAAAAACCCACTAAATAGGTCTGAAAAAGAGGACTAATAGGTTTCTGGGGCCGCTGAATCCGAATTCGTGATTTGTTTAACTCCCAGAGGTTATTTCAAGGGCATTTCAAGGTGAAATTGGGAAAAATCCACTAAATAGGTCTGAAAAAGAAGATGTATAGGTTTTTGGGGTCACTGAACCCGAATTCGTGATTTGCTTAAGCCCCCCAGGTCAACCAGAGGTCGTTTCAAGGGCATTTCAAGGTAAAACTGAGAAAAAATCAACTAAATAAGTCTGAAAAAGAAGATGTATACGTTTTTGGGGTCGCTGAATCCGAATTCGTGGTTTACTTAATCCCCAAGGTCAGCCTGAGGTCGTTTCGAAGTCATTCCAAGCTCAAATATAGAAAAAACGAGATTTTTTCCCAGTTTCACCTTGAAGTGCCCTTGAAACGACCTCTGGTTGACCTTGGGGGCTTAAGCAAATCACGGATTCGGGTTCAGTGACCCCAAAAACCTATACATCTTCTTTTTCAGACCTATTTAGTGGATTTTTCCAATTTCACCTTGAAATAACCTCTGGATGACCTTTGGGAGTTAAACAAATAACGAATTCGGATTCAGCGGCCCCAAAAACCTATAAGTCCTCTTTTTCAGACCTATTTAGTGGGTTTTTGTCAATTTGACATTGAAATGACCTTGAACCTGACGTGATGGAGGTTAACAGACCTCGGATTCGCATTCAGGGCGTCGATTTACATAAAAATGAGATGGTCTGGTCAAAAGAACATCAACTTTTTCCGCTTAGTGGATTTTTCCCAATTTCACCTTGAAATGCCCTTAAAACGACCTTTGGCTGACCTTGGGGGTTAAGCAAATCACGAATTCGGATTCAGTGACTCCAAAATCCTATACATCTTCTTTTTCAGACCTATTTAGTGGATTTTTCCCAATTTCACCTTGAAATGCCCTTGAAATAACCTCTGGCTGACCTTTGGGAGTTAAACAAATCACGAATTCGGATTCAGCGGCCCCAGAAACCTATAAGTCCTCTTTTTCAGACCTATTTAGTGGGTTTTTCTCAATTTGACCTTGAAATTACCTTGAACCTGACGTGATGGAAGTTAACGGACCTCGGATTCGGATTCAGGGCGTTGATTTACATAAAAATGAGATGGTCTGGTCAAAAGAACATCAACTTTTTTTTTTTGTAAACCTGTGTACTTATTAATTTTATTAATTATCTTTAAAATCTCTTAAAATTAGGAACTCCTCGTCGCCACATTGAATGCGTTATGTTGTATTTCGAAATTCCATTTTGAATTTAAACAGTCTGCTAGTAGATTCGAAATAGTAAGTAGCCTTAAAATTACTTTATACCAATTTTCATAAGAATCCTTTGATTTTAAAAAATGTTGAATTTAAATTTCTTAATAAGTTCGAAATTAGTGCCTTCAAAATTTCCTTGCTAATTTTCATGACAAAAAAATTCTGCTGTCATATTGGGTCCGCCATCTTGTTTTTTACAAATTTCGAAAGAAGATTAGTGGCCTCATTTTCATAAGAATCAGTTGAGTTTTAAAAGTAGTAACAATGCAGGTTCCTCTTTAAAGATCCATTATGACCTTGATATGACTTTTGAGGTCGTGGTGAAGGTCATAGTTGGGCGTAAAATTTTCCGCTCTTTCCATTTCCGTGGTCAAAAATAAGGGTTTCAATTTAAAAAGTCAAATTGACCTTGAAATGACTTTCAAGGTCATGGTCAAGGTCAAATCTAAGGTCACCATTGAATAGCCGGGAAAAATTCCTAAAACTTTTGCCTATAACTTTTTCCTCCAAAATGCATTCCTCGAAAGTTATTTAGCCGTTTCCATACTTTTGGATCACCCTGTATATAAAATATACATATATTAATATGTGAGTTGCATATATCGACGGTGCCAGCGAAGACCCGGCGTTATGTTACCCATGTTTTATTTAAATGGTAAAATGACGTCAGGAAATAGTCTTCACTGACACCATCGATATATTGGCAACATGCTGCTCTCAGTGTATTTCAACCCTTAATAAATCAAAAACTGTCCATTTTTGAGTTTCATGCCCATTGAGACTTTTAATCAGTATGCTGAAAACTACCTTTTCACAAAGTTTCAGCAAATTTGGCTGAAAGTTTTTTTCCATACATTTTGTGCGGGGTCCTTTAAGATCCCAAAGATACGGAAATTCTCAGAGATATCTTGCAGGGTTTGTAATTTTTAAATTTTTCGGTAAAGTAAACTGTCAAAACTGCAAAAGAAATTTTTCAAACAAAAATATATTCTTTGTTAGACCCCTCTGAAAGTTTATTAGTTTTTAGAAATTATAACAACACTACCAATAGCCAGTTAGTAGTAAAATTTATTCGTACTTATCTGCATTTTTATGTATTTCAAACCCGTCTAAGTTTTTTCTTAAACCTAAATTTCTCCAAAGTGGTTCTTTTAAGACTAGTGCGCTCTTATCACGTTAATAGCTTAGCAAAAATTTACAAAAATGTAATTATTATGTATACTTTCGACTAAAAGTCGATGCAATGAAATTTCGGAAATTATTGAAGTAAGGGTACGTTTCCAATGCTGGAGTGTGCTTTCGCTGAGGCTCAGCGCAGATTGGCCCTGTTTCCAATGCGAGCGTAGCGTGAGTTTCGAATTTCGAACTTCGAAGGAAGTAAACAGCCGGTTTGTGACAGCAAAGTTTGTATGCAAAATGGATAACCGCAGACGAATAATATTGTGTTATTATTTTCAAATGTCACAAGCAACATTTTCAATAAACTTAAATGTATCCCCTTCATTAATTTCATAAACAAACTGCAATCAGCTGTGCATTGCTTACGACGTCTCAGCATATTCGAATCAGAATTTCCAATGCACGAACCCCACCTGTTTTTCGCAATATTTAAAAGGCATTTTTAATAACTTGTTTCACGCAATCTTATGCAAAAGGATGTATTAATTATAAAAATATAGTTTAGTTTTAGAATATCTTCATTTTGGCCAAAAATAAATGGTTTTTTTTAAAGGGCTTCACAAGAGCTTTAAAAACCCCATCTATTCAAAACTATTTTAACACAAAATTCGAACATATTTCGAAGAGCTTCAATCTGGAGTAGAAATAAATCAACTTCAGATTGCAGCGCCAGCGTGGATTAGAAGGAGAGATGAATACGTAAAAATGCACGAGTAGGAAAGGGAACACAAATCTACGCTGCGCTACGCTAGCATTGGAAACGTACCGTAAAACTTCTTTAAGCACGCTTGACTTTGGGGAGTAAGCTGGTGAATGCATGACGAGAGCGTTAGAAAAAGTGTGATCGGGCTAGGCGAACGCGGCGTTTGGTGCAGTGGTGAACAGTTGGGCTTGGGATTCAGAGGTCACGGGTTCGAATCCCAGCGTGGGGATTCTTTTGAAGTAAAACTTCTTTAGGTACGCTTGACTTGGGGAGTAAGCTGGTGAATGCGTGACGAAAGCGTTAGGAAAAGTGTGATCGGGCCGAGGCGAACGGAAGTTGAGAAGGGAGCACATTCCCAAAACAGTGGTGAACACTTGGGCTTGGGATTCAGAGGTCACTGGTTCGAATCCCAGCGTGGGGATGCTTTTGAAAGCAAAACTTCTTTACGAACGCTTGACTTGGGGAGTAAGCTGGTGAATGCGTAACGAGAGCGTTAGGAAAAGTGTGATCGGGCCGAGGCGAACGGAAGTAGATATAAGTTAGTGAAGATAGAAAGAGAAGAGAGTTACGTTTCGTATATTACTGTAGAAGCAAGAGAGAGGTGCGAGCACTAATTTATCAATGAAAACCGATAATAAATTTAAATATTTGTAGAAAATGAATATATGTATGTGGGAAATCTGGGGTACAACAAAAATGCGCGAAACTACTTCAACAAAAGAGTTTTAATGCTAGGCTAGGTACTACAGTATTAAACAGTTAGGTTGCCTGGCTCGGAGGCCAAGATTGAGTCCGTGGTCAAAGACAGAAATGTGGATCGCCGGTCGGTCGCTGGAACTCCCTCTCTAGTTGCTCGCGCCTCGGCTGCTCGAAACAGAAGGAAGGGAACAAAAAAAAGCTCCCACGTTAAAAGGGCGACAGCTTCCGCCTCCTCGGTGAGCTTTCCCGCTGAATGGATCGCGGCGCTGCGATCGCTTGGTAGCCCTAAGGTGGGCTCTCACTCCTTCAATCCCACACACGGCCATCCTGATGAATTCACCGGCCCGGTGAATAAGTATCTCTCTGGTTTAGTGTTTGATGCTCCTGGATTGGCTATAGTCAATCCTCATCGACTTGGTAGCCGGAACCTATTCAGCTCTCTTCGTATTCTATCTTCAAATTCAATTCAATTTAATTCATACAAAGTGACTCGTACAACTGATTTTATTCTACTTTAAATTTTGGATTTTTGGCTAATCTGCGTATGTGGCTTATCATACTAGGCTAAAGAGTAGGTCTCTGCGTTAGTTTAATTCTTGAGCGGTTTTTTCTTCATCCTCCTCTTCATCACTAGTCATCACATCATAGCATTCGGTGTTTGAAAAAGGTTTCATGTAGTCCGCGGCAGTTGTGGTCATCTTGGGGCCTTCACATTCTCCAGCCTTTTCCACCTCGTACCGGTCGTGGTCCTTTACTCTTAGGACTCTATAGGGTCCTAGATACTTCGGGCTTAGTTTTAAGCAAGTACCGAATTGCGTTCGCCGGATTGCGACTAGATCACCTACGTCGTATTTAGTA
This sequence comes from Dysmachus trigonus, assembly GCA_949715965.1. NCBI lineage: Eukaryota > Metazoa > Arthropoda > Insecta > Diptera > Asilidae > Dysmachus > Dysmachus trigonus. Next base: position 53,864,922 of record OX454320.1, read on the forward strand.
GCTTTCACTCGCTTCTTATTAAAGTCTCGTCTGTTTTCCTGCTGTACTCTTGAGATATTTCGCGAGGCACTCCTCCTCAGCTCGTCGCGCTCCTCCATAAAAAGCGTTCTTAATTCCTGGTCCAATTCATCTTTTAGGTTTACGTCGTTTGCCAGCTTCATATGGGTACCCACAAGCAACTCAAAGGGTGAGTTACCGACACTCCTCTGGAAGCTACTGTTCATCCAAACTTGAACTCTCGGCACATGTTTGTACCAGTTTTCTTTCGCGCCAATTGATAATTTTGCCAATACGGATATTATTACCTGATGCATTCTTGCGACCTGTCCGTTACCTCTAGGAACGCCTGTGGTGATGTGAACAAGTTCTATCCGCTCCTTTTCGCAGTAGGCCCTAAAGTGCGAAGAGGTGAAAGCGGTTCCCTTATCTGCAATAATTCGACGTGGATTGCCGAATATTGCCTGCTGGATCGCGAGTTTTTGTAGCACTTCCTCTGTTGTGGTACATTTCACTGGATATATCCAAGTGAACTTCGTAAAGGCATCTACCACTGTGAGTATGTAGCGATAGCCTTTTTTGGTCGCCGTCATGGGTCCCAAATGATCAATATGGTAGGTATCTAGGGGAACGGGCTCTTTAGGAATTGGATTCAAATAACCTTCGTTTTTGCCTCTCTTAGAAGCCAGGATGCAAGGTATGCAGCTTCGCACGCAGTCTTCGATTTTCTTGGACAAGCTTGGTATAAAATAGCTTTGTTGAATCCTCGTCTCGAGCTTTTTTCCTACGAAGTGTCCGTCCTCGTGTACTCTTCTGATTAACTCATATTGCAACTTCCTCGGTACCACCAACAGCTTCAATCCGTCTTTCATTTTGTATAGGATCTTGCCGTGAATTATATAGTTTTCGTATTCACTATGCTTAAGCAACTCTCTTATAGCTCTGAGCTCACAGTCTTTCTCTTGGGCCTCTCGAATTTTCGCTGCCATACTGTCTTCAAAAACAGTCATAATAAGAGGATTACGACTAAGGGCATCCACGTGCTTCATACGTGTTCCTACTCGGTGCTCGATTTCATAATCATACTCGCTCAGCATCATTGCCCATCTGGCAATCTTCGGAGAAATGTCGCGTTTTTCCATAGTACAAGTGAATGCGGAACAATCCGTCACTAACTTAAATCTTACCCCTAGGAGGTAGACGCGGAATTTCTTCAATGCCATAACTACGGCGAGTACCTCAAGCTCGTAACTACACAGATTTTCTTCGGATCGCGATGTCTTCCTGCTTGCGAAATAGACTGGGTGTAGCCGGTTGTCATCCTCTGACTTCTGCAGTAATATAGCACCATATCCATACTTGCTCGCGTCGGTATGCACTTCAGTATGCGCAGTAGGACGATAGATCATTAGCACCGGCTTAGAACACAAAATTTCTTTCAGCAGATTAAAAGAATGCAGTTGTCTTAGTCCAAACTCAAACCTCGCCCCGTCTCATAAAAGGTCACTCAGAGGTCTTGCAATGATCGCGTAGTTCTCGATAAATTTGCGAAAGTACCCGCTAAGTCCCAAAAATGACTGCAGTTGCTTACGGCTCTTCGGCTGCGGGAACTTTTTGACCGCTAGTGTTTTCTCCTCGGATGGATGTATTTTCCCATTTCCTACTTCGTACCCTAAGTAGGTTACTTTTCGAATCAAAAACTTGCACTTACTCCATTTAAACTCCAGACCGTGCTCTGCTGCTTTTCGTAAGACTTCAGTTAAAATAGTTAAAGCTTCTTCTTCGCTCGCCGCTGGTACTATGAGGTCATCAATGTATACGCAGAGTTTTTCTTCTTGTATCAAAGCAGAGAAAATTATGTTTATAAACCGCTGAAATTCTTTTGGCGAAGTGGTCAGTCCGAAGGGTGCTCTCGTGAACTCGTATTGGCCCCATGGTACTACGAATGACGTGTACTTTCGACTTTCTCTAGACAAGGGTACGTGGAAAAATCCATTGCGGAGGTCCATCGTACAGAACACTTTTGAATCCTTTAGCCGATCTATCTGTTCTTCGATCACCGGGAGCGGATATTGATTCTTAATTATCACCTTATTTATCCGTCGGTAATCAACGCATAGTCGAAAGGTTCCATCCTTCTTCTTCGCGAGAACGATTGGACTGGAAAACTCCGACGTACTTGGCACAATAATCCCCTCTCTCAGCCATTCGTCTATTTGTTTAGACACAAACTCGGTCTCAATCTTCGCTAGACGGCGGGGTGTCGAATATATAGGTGTCTCGTCCCTAACTAGAATTTTCATTTCGAATCCCGTTTCACGTCCTTGCTTTTGAGTACGGTAATTGTGAAGCAACTCTAATACCTTCGCTCTACTCTTAGGGTCTGCAGCTGAATCGACACAAATTTCAGGCCGTTCGATGACATTGAGCGTATTCGCGTCGAAAATCCTATCTCGCGGCTGAAAACGTATATCTTTCTCGTCCAACAGAATCTTAAATTTCTTCAATAACGTCTTCCCAATTATGAGTTTTCTAGGAAGGATACTCGTCTCTACTACATTGAACGTTTCTTTGGTCTCGAAGCCATCGACAACGACAGTTGTTTCGAAGGAACCCAGTGATGTCAGCACGCCTGAACCTACGCCTCGAAAATCAATTTTGTTACTGACGAGTGGGACCTTGAGCCTATGGAATTCATCGAGGGCGATGAAACTTAAATCGCTACCTGTATCAATCAGCGCTTCCATGGGAATACCGTCAAGGCACACGGTTTTCATCATGTCCTCTCGCTGCTGGTTTCTATGGCCCACATATGCCAGCGTCTTGTCAGACTTGTCGGACTTTTCAGCTTTCTCCTTAACACGCTGCTTCCGGGGACAAGCGGCACCCTTGTGACCAAACTCTTGACAATTGAAGCACTTAGTGCCACGGCTTTTGTCCGGACAATCTCTCGCATAATGACCCTCGACTCCGCAGTTGAGGCAACGCAAACGAGACTTTGGCTTTTCTCTGGACCTAGTTCGCGGTGCACCTTGAGGCTGTTTCGAACGATCGGTAGATTTACAGACATTGGAATATATTTCCAGCCTCTGCCTAAATTCTGACATGTCCTTAGCGCCATACAGAATAAGCTTATGATAATCATTATCACTGATGCCATCTATCGTATACTTCATGACTGCCTCGTCCTCGATATTCGCTCGCTTGGCTAATTCGCGCATGATCAAAAAGTATTCGTAACACGATTCTGACTCTAACCTCTTGCGCATTCTCAATCTGGCGTGAATCTCAGCGCTGTTCACCTTAACCTCAAACTCTTTGAACAAGAATGCTTTTAACTCCGGCCACGAGGTAATTCCCTTTTGGCTTCGCAGCGCAAGTTTGGCTGAACCCGTGAGCAGACCTTTGGAAAAAACGAATTTCTGTAACTCACTCCACCCCAGAATAGCTGCTGTGTCCTCGAAATCGTTAACCCAATCCCGTATCAAATACCCATCGTTGCCATCGAATTTGTGCATTGAATCGCGGATATCAGCTAATGAAAATTTCGTCGGATGACTAGCTACCGAGCTAGAATTTCCAGTGGAATTTCGCCTATACTGTAACAGTTCACGTTCCTTCTCCTCTAATTTTTCCTTAATGGAAGCAATAGTCGTGTCTCTATCTTTCAGCATCTCTAGCATCTCCAGAAACGTGGACTCGTCAACTTCGCTACGGTCGCCATCATTCCCGACACCTTGAAATGTGCTCTGCCTCTTAAGTTTCTTATTCCCCTTTCCCATTCCTACACACCGGTATACTCACTTGCTACTCAAAATTTCGCCTATGCCACGAAAATTAGTAATTCTCTAATTGGTCTTTCCAGACTTAAGCAGATATTAGCCTCACCGTTTTCAATTCGCTTCGTAAAATCTAGTAAAACCAGTTGTACTCACCAGTGTCCAAGTCACAGCGGCTGGCCTGAATTAACTCGATGCGTGAACTCTCCGCTTACTTAATCTGCTGCTTCTGATCCTTCTACGCCTTCTCCAACGACGACGCTTCTCCTCGTTTGACCGCTTCTTTATTCGCCGGGGCTGAATTTCTGACTCACTCCGATGATGCTCAGCCCGAGCGCATCCCAGGACTCCAACAGCTAAAATTTTAGGAGGGTAAACAAAACGTAAGGAAACTCGCAGGCACCCAGACACTTCCCTTTGGCTGCTTTTCCCTCGACGTGGGTGCTCTTTTTCTCCACTTTACTTTGTTGGCTTCGTATCACACTACTTTTGCTGCACGGCTGATTTCCATGGGACGATTAATTGCGATCTGATCCCGGTTGAGCCCCCATGTGGGAAATCTGGGGTACAACAAAAATGCGCGAAACTACTTCAACAAAAGAGTTTTAATGCTAGGCTAGGTACTACAGTATTAAACAGTTAGGTTGCCTGGCTCGGAGGCCAAGATTGAGTCCGTGGTCAAAGACAGAAATGTGGATCGCCGGTCGGTCGCTGGAACTCCCTCTCTAGTTGCTCGCGCCTCGGCTGCTCGAAACAGAAGGAAGGGAACAAAAAAAAGCTCCCACGTTAAAAGGGCGACAGCTTCCGCCTCCTCGGTGAGCTTTCCCGCTGAATGGATCGCGGCGCTGCGATCGCTTGGTAGCCCTAAGGTGGGCTCTCACTCCTTCAATCCCACATGTATATACCTGTATATATTATACATATATTATACATATATTCCATCCAAATTCTGGCGCCTAGTCAAAGTCTTTTGTGGGTGCCACGGCATGGGTAGAATAGGCTTTGCCCATTCATTACATAGACATTTATGTGTGTTTGCGATCCTGACATTAATCAATGAGCTAATAATTAGGTCACTTGGATACCAGTTACTAAATCGGCCCGTATTCAGATTGCGGCATAATTAAATATTGAGAGTTTTGTCACCGAAGGTGGAACTCAGCAAAGCAATCGGTCTCGTCATCATAATGCCACTATAACCAAACGGCGTATTAAAATAAACACTTTGACTGTTACCGAAAGTGTGAACGCAGCAAAGTGCAGCCATGATATTTGAGACTCAAGTTTTTTCTGATGATTCGTGACGCGATTCATTGACTGGCTCAATTATCTTTCTCCTTCACATAAGCGGGCGGTTCACGCGTTTATGTAAAAAGTTCTGGAGAATTTCCCCTATCGATCGACAAGATCAGCGATCAGTATAGTTCGATGGGAATGAGCCTATAAACATGACCCGCAGTCCGTCAGTTTTCGTTATGAATCTAAAAGGAAATGTATTTTAATAAACGCTCTAATAAGGTTTAAAAAACTACGGAAGGGTCACGAAGAACTTTTTATTTATTTATTTATTGCAATTTAGAATAATTTTGCTTTTTTTGCAAATCAGAAGAAATTTGGTGTTCAGCCAGTCCGGCTCATACCGCTGCATAAACATTATATTCTATAAAACTGAAAGTAAAATTTGGATATTCGGTATACGGTATACATAGTAGAAAAACACAGCAAGTGAAGCGCAAGTGCGTGCCCGTGAAACAAATTTGGAAAAAAATAAATAAGAAACGAATAACAATTAAAAAGCGAAAAGTAGAATCACAGTGAATGAATTTCATTTTCCCTCTCTATAATATTTTTCAAAATGGAACAAACACAAGAAGCCATTCGACAATTAACTGGTGCAGTGAATGCCCATACAGAACTAACTGAAGAAATCAACAGAACGCTTCAAAAATTGGAGAACGAAAAAAAATAAGTGCTACCATAGCGCTCCGATTCCGAAAAGTGCGGAGGAGCTCAAGGAAATTTCAGTTAACCAACAAATTACGGTTCACGGATTCGCAACGTCAAATATATCTTAAATGATTACGAGAGCACTCGCAATAAGCCGATTTACAGTTCCATACTGCAAATTATAAGACCAAAAGTAAGGGCAAAAATTATCTATAACAAGAACTTTAAGAACTTTTAAGATTCTTCATATTTACGAACAAATCAAGACCACCCTGTATTTTTCGTAAGCAAGTGGCAGATACAACAATATTCGTGAAAAATCTCATCTGTATTTGTGCTCGATATGTTCTAGTTGCTAGTTGCCATTCTTTGATTTGCAAGTTTTCTATAATTTAACTTTGAATGGACAGACCAACGTCAATGCAATCATTCCAGATCAACTTTAAAAATGCATTACGAAAAAATGCGTTACTCTATTGCTTACGCTGTAAATGTAATTTCTCATAAGAAGTAGTAGTACTGCTTTATCTAATGGAGAAGTTTGCTGGGTGTATTCTGGAGAGTTTGCGTATGAGTTGGAATTTTGAAGCGTATTAGAGTGTTCCTTCTTGTTTTTATCGATATTTTTTGGTAAGTGGTCCGGCAAACTTCGCTGTTATTTCATACAGTATACGACAGGTGAACTACAAAAATCGAAGTGACGCCTCTAAAGGACCCGATTATTCCGACAATTATCCTCATAAGGCACAAAGAATCAATGTGCTAGAAAGAAACCAAGATCCCTTCTATGACGAATGTACGCATGGTTAGCCTGACGAGATTAAAGACGATTTTTGTGAAGATAACATGGAAGAAAAATATGAGAGCAATGCCGAGCTAAATTTTGTGATGGAAGTCTCTCTTGAAACCCATACCTAGAATACAAAACTAAAGAAGGTGATATTTTAAAATACTCAACACAGGGCAAATAAAAACTAAAATAAAACCAGAACATGGCAGACAGGAAAAACGCCAATGGACAAATCATTCAAAATTCTAGTGGATAACGATACTCTTATACATTTTTTCGTCTTCCAATATTTCATTTGACGAAACCATAGGGGCCGACGCTTTAATTGATCGGAAAAGTAATATCATCATCCAACTTAATGCTGAAGAATCCTTTCAAGTACATTAAATAGAAATAATGACTAATCACCATAACTCTCAAGCTTGGGGTTTTGAATTCCAAAAAAAATTACAATTTTTCGGATTTTTTTTTACGAAATTTATAAAAGTGAGTTATTTCAACTATTAGGATATAAAAGTACATCATTTGAACAAGTTGTAAAAACATGTTCATGAAAAAAAAAAAAAAAATTAAAATTGAGTCATTGACAGCTGGTTTATGAAAATCTATATAATGAATATTTATTTATTTATTTAATTCATACTGCAGCTTACAAATACAATTCAATCGTATTCTTAACTAAATTAAAGCTAGTCCCTCACAAAAGCATAGCTTGTGCATGAGGGATGTGACTGTAAACATAATGTATATATTAGATTAAATTTACTTAAACTCTACTTATAATTATCGTAAGTAAGGATACTAATATAAAATCTACCTCGGTATGGAAATTCCTAATAGCCGAATATATCTGAAAATATGCCTGGGTTGTTGAATATATACTCTTTTAACTTAATTTTATAGTTTGAATGGTTCATACTAAGTTTAAAATCGCTTGGTAAATTATTATATAATTTGGGTCCAGTATAGTCAATATGTCTTTGCATTAAACTTCTGTTACACATCATTTCTACTAATGGTCTAAGTCTAAGAACTTGCCTTCGGGTACTGTGACTTGACTGACGAATGGCGAAACTATTCAGATTTCTAGTTATAAATTCATATTATGAGATAGGCTTATCTCAAATCAAAAATTTCTAGTAGTAGATACATATGGCTTGTACTTAGACGAAGAATTTGAAAAAAAATTTATATTTGAATGTTTGACAACGTTTTTTAACAAAAAATTGTTTTTTTTCTTTTTTAATTTCTGTGAACATTTTGTTATATTTTGGTGATTTTCTACTAGTAAAACGGATTGTAATGAACAAAATTAATAATCCTTCGTCCAAGTCAAATATTCAAAATTCCAAGTCAATACTATGCAGAAGAAGTGTGGAAAATTTCAGTAAGATTGGAGGATTAGTATTTGAGAAATCATGCCTACCGGATTCAAAAATGAAGTTTTGAGAAAAACACGTTTAAAATAAAATTACTTTTAAAACTAAGAAAAAATAATTTTTTAAAACTCGTTCAAGTGATGAACTTTTATATCCTAAAAGTTGAAATAAATTACTTTTATAAATTTCGTAAAAAAAAAAATCCAAAAAATTTTAATTTTTTTTGGGATTCAAAACCCACGCAAAAACCCTTAAACGAAATTACTTTTTTACAATTTTTTTACAAAGTCTTACCCATATACAAACTCAAGGCTGGAATTATAAAATCCTCCAAGAGCTCTTACACTACACCCCTAGAAAAAACTCTGGATGCCTGGTGTTGAACAACTATAAAAAACTCGATTAAGTAATAATTTCGGACAGTTATCTTATTCCCCATATATCTAGCACTATAACCAGTTTAGGAAATTCAAAATTTTGACCACCCTCCATTTTGGATCAAACGGAATTTCTTAAAACAGAGATTAAATATTTAGGCTTCATGATAACAAATAACGGAATAAAACCCAATGAACAGAAGATCTGCAATCAAGAACATCAAACCCCGGGATAATTTAAAGGATCTCTCAAGTTTTTTTTGGCCTTGTTTCCTACTATAGACGTTTCATTAAGAACTTTGCGAAATTGCGAAACAAGTAATCTGACGCGGGGAGAATTTGGATATGTAAAATCTAATCAATCCAGAAAAATTAAAATTCACATGGGTGAGAAAGGATTGAAGGCCGCCAACGACCTGAAAGGAGGGAAGGATAAACCCATCACCTATATCAGTGATGGCGAACCTATGACCCGCTGGTCAGAAACTGACTCACGAAGATTTTTTAAATGACTCACGCGTTGATAAAAAATATTAAAAAATCAAATATATACAATATATACTTAGGGTGCTTTTTTTTCGCGACTATTTTTTTTTTTCAGTCCCACCTCGAAATTTTGTGGCTAATACCTAAACATACATTCCCTGAAAATTGAAGCCCAAAAAAATAATATTTAATACTAGACCAAGACGCATAAAGATTTCCCATATAAAATACACGTGAACTTTGATTATTTTTCTTCAAATCTCTACAACTCAGAGGCATTTTATGGCACAATCTTGGGCAATGGTAGGGTTTCTTCAGAATTGAATGCTCTACAAAAGTGTCCATTGCGATGTAACCCTAACTCCCACCAGCGAGGTAGTACGGGTCATTGACCCCAATTTTTCCACGAAATTCTCGCTTTTTGCCCCTATCTCGTAAACAACAAGAGGTACAAAAAAAGTGAATATTACAAACTTGTAGCAAATTCAATTTCCTACAAAAACGTTGTGAACACCAAATCGCTAACATCGATATTTCTTGAGATATTGGGCTTTGAAGTTGAGGTAGTGTTTCTACAATTTAGCTCAATAATCCATGAAACTTCCACACTACCTCAACTTCAAAGCCCAATATCTCAAGAAATATCGATGTTAGCGATTTGGTGTTCAAAAACTTTTTGGAGTAAATTAAATTTCCTACAAGTTTGTAATATTCACTTCTTCTGTACCTGTTGTTGTTTACGAGATAGGGGCAAAAAGCGAGAATTTCGTGGAAAAATTGGGGTCAATGACCCGTACTACCTCGCTGGTGGGAGTTAGGGTTACATCGCAATGGACACTTTTGTAGAGCATTCAATTCTGAAGAAACCCTACCATTGCCCAAGATTGTGCCATAAAATGTCTCTGAGTTGTAGAGATTTGAAGAAAAATAATCAAAGTTCACGTGTATTTTATATGGGAAATCTTTATGCGTCTTGGTCTAGTACTAAATATTATTTTTTTGGGCTCCAATTTTCAGGGAATGTATGTTTAGGCATTAGCCACAAAATTTCGAGGTGGGACTGAAAAAAAAAAAATTGTCGCGAAAAAAAAAGCACCCTAATACATATATATCTAATGTTATAAAAAAGTATTTCCAAGTGGACATTGACTAGCTGAGTTTCTATGGTATCATTGTACCTGTGTAACTTTTCTGGTTTTAATCAAGTCGCACCCAAATGGTGGGTATTACATAATTTCAATAAACATATTACAAATTAACACTATTATGGTTTTTTGTATACCAATTTCGACCAAAAGGTGTCTTTTGACACCTTTGCTTTTAAATGCAAGTATCTTGGGAATAATTTACATCCTGATTATTAGAAATAAATTAGAATAAGTAAACTAAAACATAAAAGCGTTTATAGTATTTCTACTACTTTTCTGCAATAGATATTTCAACAAAATGTTCACGACTGCACGAAGTAAATATCAGAACTTGACTTAGAACTTATCACTGCAATGATCTATAGTAAAATTCTAAACTGTAAACATCATCCGAATATAATTGCTATAACTCCTTTCTTGTTTTGTTATAACTGAAGTGAGTAATTGATTTAAGATTATTTAAAGAATGTTATAAAATTGTTAAGGTGTCAAAAGACACTTCATGGTAAAAATAGGTACACCACATACGTATTTTAGAGCCAGAAAAAGAGTGGTGGAAAAATATATGGCATAATTAATTTAACAACCATTATAGGAAAACTCAAAACTTTGAGGGAAACCGATTAAACTAATGATAATAATTTTAAGTTGAAATTTCAAAAGGTGTCTTTGTTAAGTGTTAAACACATTAAATAATTTTTGTGTCAAAAAATTCACAAAATATTGTATTATTAACAACGAACATAGGCAACCTCATTTGAACATTTTCTTTATATCTTGTTCATTCAAATACACAGTGCAGGGGCAGACTGCCGACTGGACATGGTGTCACCTAGTGAGGTAATTCATGGTATCACCCCATTTATACGCATATCAACTTTTGGACGTCGACCTTTATTTTTTGCTCTCCACTTGCAAAAGTAAAAGTTGTAAGATAAGAAAGAAATATAAACTTTTTGAAGGATTTTAAAAGTGTGAACCAAAAAAAAATAGTTTTTAACCATCGTTTTCCCTCCCCCTTTCCAAGTAACGCCACTGACCACGAGCAAGTACTAAAAAATAATGTACGAAATTTGAACCACTTCTCAAAAAGGTTCGCCATCACTGAACTATATATTCAATTCACTCAACAAAACGGAAGCGCGACAAATGAAAAGAAAGTGCTAGTAATAGTTTGGGCCTTATGTAATCTAAGGAATTATCTTTTTGGAGCAAAACAAATTAAAATCTTATCAGCCTCTCAAAATTTTAATAATTTCACATCAAGTCTCACCAGTAGGAACAAAAACGCCAATCTCAAACGATGGAAGGCTAGAATCGAATACTGTAACTATTAGTCCGGGAGATTGCATTTTTTATGGTGATTTCAGGTGGCTTGATTTAGTGTGTAGTCAATAGTCTGGAAATGGCTAGGAATCCAAACAAGCGTCAGCTGTCAGAATCGTGGTGGACCTGGTTGTGAGAAAATGTCTATTATGTCGGAAAAAAAAATATTCAAAAATGATTTCAGGTCGCTTGAAAATTTGTACAACAAATGTTATTATTATTATAATTATACAAAAAAATCAGCTGCGTAGGTAAAGGGGGATTATATGTATGTCAGCCGCTTATATAAACCTGTATAAAAAATAATTCATGTAAAGTAATTTCAGGTTCAATAACATTTATACAGCTGACTCTTTACATCATTAAAATGATAAAAAAAATCAATCGTCAGCTATTCTTTCAATGGAGGTAAGACCGTCAGCTGAGGGATTATAAGGGCTGAGCGAGCAAATCTGAGTATGTTGCGATCCAATGTATGATCTAACTGACGATCTTTCCCATTTTATATCAATAGCTAACGTACATTTTCATTTAATATATTGTTTAAATAACACTCGTCGACACCAATTTTGCCACAGAATAAGCGTTATATCATTTCTATAGGATTTTCTCCGCAGATTACAAATTCGCAAACGAAAATGTCCTATCACGTCACGTTTTTGAAAAAAGTAGGTTTGAAAAGTACAAAAGGTTGTATTTTGGCGATTTTTGCAAATTAATTAAAAAATAACAAATTATCGCAGGACCTTGTAAAGTAACTCAAATAAAAGTATGAACCTTTAGTTATTATATTAAAATACGAGAGGGTTTAATATTTTCCGAAATATTCTGTGGAATTCACTTTTTTCCATAAGCCGATTATTTGATACTGATACTGATGATGCTTTGTAAGTGCTATAGATTCGTGGTATTTCATATATATATAGATAAGGATTCTGACTTTCTTTTCAGTCATATTATGAGCTTTTTTGACGTTTCGTTATTTCTTAACGAATTTTTAAAAATAGCCGAAATACGATATTTTGTACTTTTCAACCCTCTTTTACTAATAAACATGACGTGATCGAATATTTTTGTTTGCGAATTCGTAATCTACGGAAAAAATCCTATAGAAATGATATACGACTTGTTGTGTGGAAAATTAAATATTAAATTTTGTCGACCAGTGTAATCATTTATAGAAATTTCAATTAACTTTAAATCAATTTAAACTAAAATTGATGGTTTCAATTACAATGTAATACATGCTGTCCAAAATCACCGGTCCACCCCTTCTTAATCAGCTAAAAACTTTTTTTTCGCCAAGGCGATTGCTCCATTTAAGTACATAGGGTATGCTCTATCGATTGGCGCAATTGCCAACTTCCGGTCTCGACCGAAAGTGCGTTATTTAGACCAGAAGTATCTTTTTTTAAATTTAATGGATACATTTTGAGCTCGAATTCGGATTGCGCGATGTAAAATGCATACTTTTCATTCGAAAAATTTTTCGAAAAAATAACGTTTTCTCCCTCTAAATGAACTTTGAAGTTGTTCAAACCGGAAGTAGACCTTTAACCCCGGAATTGTAATATTTTACAGCGAATTCATATTTTACGTCATACTTGTGCATGCTGGATTTCAATCTTCATTCTTCATAGCAAAAGGAAAAATCGACTGAGCTTCCTAGCTCATGGGAGGAAAGCAAATAAGGGAGGGCTGCTCATCCGGACGAGACCATCGGCATAATTATAATTGAACTTCACTTGGTAAGTTCGTTTAATTTATAAATTATGTCTAAGATCTCGTCTGGATGAGCATTATAACTACGTAGATATTTAAAGCGAGATATTTTTCCATATCAAACAGCGACTGTTTTTATTAGTACTCGTATCATAAAAGAACTTGCTTTAGGCAGTGAATATAAACTATAATTATAAAAATAACATAAAGAATTGTTATTTTAATTATTATTATTATAATTTTTCTTTTTCTTTATTAATTAGTAATATATATTATTCAACCAATCCTGAAAGGAGGACGGAATTTGCGAACGTATCTGCATTGATAATTTGGCAAATATAAAAGGTCGCGAAAACCCTTGATTCTCAATAGGTTTGCCCGAGGAGTGGATGCGTAGCGCGTAATATGCGCCGAAAAACAGGTACTAACACCGCAATCCACTAACATTGTTCGTAACCACCGAGCAATCGTCTGCCCCCAACCTCCTTATGAAGGGTGTTTGAGACTTACAAATAGAAAATCAGCGCCCTTCAGGCGTAAGCCTTCGGAGCGAGTCAAGTAATCCGAGAAGACACCGCGAAGACAAATTTCTTCATGGTCCTTGAAACGCGGAAGGGTCAAAAGCGGCTGAAAACGACCTGTTTTAGAAATATTAAAGCGATTGGGGATACGAATGAGCACTCGCTCCTCTTCAATTATAATTTGAGATACCCTTATTATATAGTGTCTGATAATATTGACCTGTGCCAAAGACTATTCTATCTACGGTACAAAGACTGTTCACTCCGGCAATTAACTCCTTATCTTTTTTAGACTTTGATACCATTATTCCTCCCAAACCCACAATTTTACTGGAGCACGCATCTTAGGAAAACTCGAATTGAAACAGATCGCAGTGCGCCATACCATGCAGTCGCATGTGCTACCTGTGCAGAAAGAAGGCGCATTAGAAAACTCCGTGATGAGAAAACGTAAACAAACCAGTCTGTGTACCTCTTCAATGTGTGAGGTATCCTTTCCGTTCTCGACTGTCCTATGAAAAAGCACAATGAGGGCGCGTCAACACAGTCTCAGAAAAATGCAGTGCTTAAAGAGGGCGCCTGCGGTAATAGATGAACTCGTGCTTTATGTGTGTTTGCCAAATTGGTCACTATTGCCGGTGTTTCCCGTATTAAGCGATTTGCATTGGAATTTCGGTATGGAACAGAACAGGCATTTCGACCCTTTCTTACTAATGGGAAAATTTTTGTTTTATTTTTTTCAAAAATCGCAGTGGAGGTGGTCATTCTTTGTAACTCGATATTCTTTTCCTGTGCCTAAAGCAAGGAGCAGATCGAGCTTTTTAGTGATCTTATCCAAGCTTATAATGTTATGCGAGTAAAGAGAAATCATTTTTGCTATTACTGGGGCCAGATCCCAGATGCAATCATATTTCGACCATGGAAGTTTGAGGGTGCTAACTCCCCGACAAAACCGCTTTACAAGCGGATCATCACCAATACGGTTAGCCGAAACAAAAGATATCGCAGAGCGAGTGGTATTAAGTGTACGATCCTGCTGTTACTAGTTCTTTCGCGAGGAAGTCTAAAGCTTCTTAGAGCGACGAATAAAAAGGTAAATAACATTTTTCCTTGTAGTAGAACTACCACGACCTAAGCAGTCGCGTGTATTGACAAATGGTTACTGATGCTAATGAAGCTAAAAGCGCGTCTAGTGTCGCATCCGGCGCTAGTGGAGCCTCGAGCGCCTCTCGGATAAAAGCCCTGTTGCAAGAGAAAGTGTTTTCCGCTCTGGATGTTGATCTCTAAGGAGAGCAGAGAGCAGAGAGCAGAGAATTAGATGGCGGGAAAAGTAACTGTTTGTCGTGCAGTAAGCGAGTAAAAAGAGGGAACCAAGGTTGGGAAGGCCACCATGGCACGACAAACACTCCCTGAGCTTCGTCATCCGCGATTTTTTGAACCACCTTGGGTAACAGGATAAAAGGGGGGAAACATAAAAATAAAAAAATTTCCAGGCAATGATGAAGGCATCGACAACGGTTGAATTCGGGTCATGTAACCAAGACGAAAAAACTTCGCATTTCGCGTTTAACGTGTAGGCAACTCGACTTATGTCTAGAGGACTATAATAAATTCCCTTTCAATAGATCTAAACGCACTTATAGACAATGAATTCCGTGTTAACATCAGTGCGTCGAGATTGCTCGTCTGCATGTACGTTCTTGGCTGAGGCAATATATGATGCAAAAAGAGAAATATTCCTTTTTCACAGCACTGCCATAAGTCCCTTGAAATGGTTGATAATAGCGGATACTGCACTAAACCAAAGCGGTTTACATAAGCTATGACTGTAGTGTTGTCGATCCGCAGGAGAATATTGGTATTTCTCAAGTCTGAAGCGAAGCATTTAAGACCGATGAAAACTGCCTTTAACTCCAGGGCGTTGATGTGGAGGTCCTTCTCCACGGCTAACCATCAGCCGTGAGAACGTTGGGAAAGGTAGGGGGTCAGAAAAATCTCGCACGCGAAGCGGAATAAACGAATGTAAATTAGCCTGATCGTTGTCGCTTAGAATTGAAATCTTCCGATAGGAATGACGAAAAGTGCATTTTAGCATTATAATTTGAGCCTACTTTTTCCAGTGTCAAAAGTGAGTAACTTTCTCAACTTCTCAAAAAGTTTCGTGTATAACAGACCGTATTGAACAGCCGGATATACCGAAACGAGCGAACCAGTCCCTTATTTTACAGCTGCTCTGAGAGGAAAAAGCAGCAACCATATTGCGAAGCTTTCTCTGACGCAACTCCAGAATCGCTATTGCCTGTAGCTCAGAATCAGAAATGAAACCCAAATATTTTCTTTGCTTAGCGGGTTCCAATTCTGACTTAGGATAATTTATACGAAAGCCCAAAGCTGTCACAGTATTTAAATTAGCTTGGAAGTTGGTCCAGCAAGCATTTTTCGACGGACCATGTAGAAGAAAACCATCTAAGTACATGACAGATTCGAAACCTTCCCCTCGCAGGAACGCGGCCACGGGGAGCAGTATCTTTGTCAAAATGTAATGAGCACTAGCCAAACCAAAAGATTAATGAATGGGCATGCATCCACCAAGTCAATTGTCGCCATCTCAGTGTCAGGAAGTACTATCAGTTGAACTACGGCACGCAAGTCTTCGAGTTTGGAGGAGAAAGAAAGCTATTTAAGTTTTTAGGATTTAGAATGAATCGCATGCCTCCCGGAGTTCTCAATTAGGAAAAAGGAAGATAGAAACTGATCCTTCAAAGCCTTGAAAACAAATTGCCTTTTTATTTCGGTGTCGCAAAATGAAGAAACTGAAGGAGGGTATGTAGGCTCACGAAGTACGGGACGTGTAAAAGGAAACGTATCAAAGCGGATCCTGTACCCACGGACTGCTTCCAAAACCAATGTATCTCTGGCTAAAGATTCCCTGGCCTTGGGAAAAAGTACCAAACGGCCAGCATTTCTTACCGCTTTTAACGGCGCGCGGCGGTGGAACTGTGAGCGGGAAGATAACTTCCTCGGCTGAAACTCCGCCTTCTGTGCCCCCGAACCGCGGGCTAGTTGGATTAATTCCCGAGCGGGGGGTCAGGGGTTTTCCGACGACCGTTCTTAAGTTGCTGGCTGGTGTGTAGGACTCAGCTCTCTGTTGAGGTAGTGTGGAATTTTCATGGATTATTGAGCCAAATTGTAGAAACACTACCTCAAATTCAAAGCCCAATATCTCAAGAAATATCGGTGTTAGCAATTTGGTGTTTAGAACTTTTTTGTAGGAAATTGAATTTTCTACAAGTTTGTCATATTCACTTTTTCTGTACCTCTTGTTGTTTACGGGATAGGGGTAAAAAGCGAGAATTTCATGCATAAATTGGGGTTAGTGACCCGTACTACCTCGCTAGTGGGAGTTAGGGTTACACCGCAATGGACACTTTTGTAGAGCATTCAATTTTGAAAAACCCTACCATTGACCAAGATTATACCATAAAATGCCTCTGAGCTGTAGAGTTTTGAAGAAAAATAATCAAAGTTTACGTGTATTTTATATGGGAAATCTTTATACGCCTTGGTCTTGTACTTAATATTAATATTAAGGGCTCCAATTTTCAGGGAATTTTTGTTTAGGTATTTGCCACAAAATTTCGAGGTGGGACTGAAAAAAAGAAAATAGTCACGAAAAAAGAAGCACCCTAATATATATACAGGGTGTTTCAGACCACCCGTCCACCCCTAATATCTCGAGAAATAATCATCAGATTGAAAAATAAAAAAATAGGGGTAAAATATTTTCGAAAAAACTAGTTAACCAAAACCACCCCCACCTCCCACCCCCACCCCCATGGGCGGGGGTGGGGTAACTTTTTTTCTTAAATAGCACCCCCTATTTTTTATTGCGGATTCGGAATCTACAGGAAAAAATAAGAAACTTTTGTTCCAAACATTTTTTTTTTTATGCACAGATGGCCCTGTAATCGCAAAAAACTATTCTATCGGTCATATTCGCTTAAGCGTTATTCAGCCGGGATACGAGAAAAGTTTTGAAACAAAAGTTGTTCATTTCTTCATGAATAATTTAAATCTCTAGTAAAAAATGCCGTTCCTCCCGAAAAATTACCTCCCAGTCCATTTTTTATCTGGAGATTCCAAAATAATTGGAGTTGAGGGTCAAATTTTTCTTCGCCTGTTTAGAAAAAAAAAAAAAAAAAAAATTAGAAAAAAAAAAAGTCTCCTGATGAAGTTTCTGATGTTTATTCATAATTCGTTTAATATGTTTAATCATAATCATAATCATAATCATAATCATAATAATGATGATCATGATGATAATGGTGATAATGAAGTTTCGGCGGGGTGCGGGACATTCAATATTCCGGATAATATCTGGTGTTTCGGATAATCGATTAGAATTTTGAAATCTGCATAATCAATTTGAATAAACAAAAACGTTGACATAACAGAAACGAGCTAGGATATGTCCGCTTAAAAATTCAATATCATCTCTTTACTAAGAAGTCAATAACATATCCTCCTTGAGACGCGAATCCATCATTTCAATTGGAAAGAGAATTCTCAATAATATTTATCATAAAAATTACTTGGAAGAGCTTTATAAAGTCGATTTAATTGGTAAAAATGGTGTACACAAATCAAGAAGCCCATGATATGTTGCAAGTTTATTTTGAATCAGGTTCATTCGCTGCCGCCGAAATTCTTTGGCAACAACGGTATCCGGATAGATTCCCTCATTCACGTAAAGTATTTTCCCGGCTCTCTAGAAGAATAAAAAATGAGGGTATTGTGCAACCTCATCATAATAAAGGAAGGGTCATTCGTCGCCGCGTCCGGGATGAAAGGTCAGCAGATATCCTTGCATCAACAATCGTTCAACCACACGATTCCTTGAGACGGCGTGCAATCGATAGTGGTGTTTCTGTTACTACTATTCAACGCATTCTCAAAAGTGAAAAATTCCACCCCTATCGTATGGAATTACACCAAGAACTTACGAACGGTGATTTCGTACAACGGCTCCAATTTTGCAACTGGATTAAAAATCAAGGAGAAAATTTCCACAGATCCATATTATTCTCAGATGAAAGCACATTCAAAATTGATGGAGAAGTGAATACGTGGAATTGCCGTTACTGGACTCAAAATAATCCCCATTGGATGAGAACGATTGATCATCAACATGTTTGGAAAGTAAATGTTTGGTGCGGGATCATCGATGACCGTATCATAGGTCCGATATTCTTTGATGGTAATCTGGACCGTTTCCGGTATGTAGCTCTGATTGAGAATGATCTGCCTGTCCTTCTGGAAGATGTTCCATTGGAACTAAGGCGAAACATGTGGTTCCAGCAGGATGGTTGTCCTGCCCATACTGCGATTATTTCCAGAACAAGTTTGAATCGTAGTTTCCCCAACAGATGGATTGGCAAATATGGTCCTCGTAATTATCCTCCCCGATCTCCAGATCTCACAGTTCTGGATTACTATCTATGGGGAAGGGTGAAGGATTTAGTATACCGCGAGCGTCCAACTACAAGGGATGACATGATTCGTAGGATCACAGAGGCAATACGATCGCTTGACGCAGAGGAAATTAGAAGAGCTGTCGATAATTTTCAGAGAAGAGTACAACTATGTATTAATCAAGGTGGACAACATTTCGAACATCTTTGATGATCATTAATTACCATCAGATGATGGAAAAATTTTGTTTCGGATATTATCTACTGAATGTTCCATTATGGTATGACAACTACATAATTAAAATTATCGAAGATTCTAGGAGAAGCGATTTACTGGAAAATTCTTATTATTTCAGGTTAGAGTTTTTTATTTTCCTTCGACTAATGTTATTTTTGAAGTTGTATGAACTGGACTTGCTATTTCAATTGATTTTCACGGACTGGATGACTTTTCTCCATGGTATGACAACTACTTAAGAAACTTTATGAGACATTTCTAAAAAATTTTTATAAAATGTCTTTTCACTTCTAGGTTAGAAATGTATTGCATTAGTTGTTCGATGCTTTTGCATCTCTGTTTACGTTTTCTCATTTTTCTTCTGGAAAATAGTTAAATGTCAATTATGACATGGATGAAGAGCTAAAGTCCAACTTCCACTTCCTCGGTAGTGCTCTTCGGAAACGACTCTCTGTGCAAGGGACATGAGAGGGCGGCTAAGCGAAGCTCTGGCAAATCAGAAGCATTCCAGGAACAAAATAAGAGATAAAATTTGTTGTTCAAATTCCACCCGTAAAAAATAAATAAAAATCCTATTTTTTTGAGTGATTGCAAATTTTGATTTAAGATTAAGATACTTTATGAAGAGATAACATGCCATTGGTTCTTTGGAATCGTTGACCCCTAGTCAATTTTTATCTGTAGGGTGGAGAAAGTTAATTTTTCAATAGGAACCCAATTTTTTTTTCAATTTCAGATTTTTTGAACATAAGGCCATACTATTGGCACATTCCCTAGAGGAGATAGCCTTAAGAAAGAAAAAAAAATAAGGCCATACTTCTTTACGAATCCGGGAATAACCCCCTCTCCTCCCCTCCACTCCAGATAAAAAATGGACTGGGAGGTAATTTTTCGGGAGGAACGGCATTTTTTACTAGAGATTTAAATTATTCATGAAGAAATGAACAACTTTTGTTTCAAAACTTTTCTCGTATCCCGGCTGAATAACGCTTAAGCGAATATGACCGATAGAATAGTTTTTTGCGATTACAGGGCCATCTGTGCATAAAAAAAAAATGTTTGGAACAAAAGTTTCTTTTTTTTTCCTGTAGATTCCGAATCCGCAATAAAAAATAGGGGGTGCTATTTAAGAAAAAAAGTTACCCCCACCCCCGCCCATGGGGGTGGGGGTGGGAGGTGGGGGTGGTTTTGGTTAAATAGTTTTTTCGAAAATATTTTACCCCTATTTTTTTATTTTTCAATCTGATGATTATTTCTCGAGATATTAGGGGTGGACGGGTGGTCTGAAACACTCGGTATATATATATTAGGGTGGGTCGAAAAAAAGTTACCCCCCTGGAAAGTTTCGCCAAGTGACGTAGATCAACAGAAAAATACGTAAAAAATTCATACTCGAAGTTTAGCGATCGCAATCTTAACATTTGTGCTGGTCGATATAGGGAAAACGGGTTGGGGTCATTTTCGTGTGGCATGGTTGGTGTGAGTGTGTAAAAGGGAAACCTGGTGTCGCGATCCATTCTTCTGGATGATGCCTGATTCGGGATGATGCCTTATCGTTTCTTATGCTTTCCGACTCGTACAACCGTGACCATTGCCTTCCCGCGAATCACTATTATCACATAACGGCTGGATGCAAAGTTGACGCAAGAACGAGAGTGGACAAGTGCTGAATCATTACCTCGCGGCGCAACCCAAGGAGCGGTGACGATTAGCCTCCAGAAACAGTGGAGACAGCAAGCTGGCCGCCGAATCGGGCATCATCCAGCAGAATGGCTCGTAACACCAGGTTCCCCTTTTACACACTCACACCAACCATGCCACACGAAAATGACCCCAACCCGTTTTCCCTATATCGACCAGCACAAATGTTAAGATTGCGATCGCTAAACTTCGAGTATGAATTTTTTACGTATTTTTCTGTTGATCTACATCACATGACGAAACTTTCCAGGGGGGTAACTTTTTTTCGACCCACCCTAATATATATATTAGGGTGCTTTTTTTTCGCGACTATTTTTTTTTTTTCAGTCCCACCTCGAAATTTTGTGGCTAATACCTAAACATACATTCCCTGAAAATTGGAGCCCAAAAAAATAATATTTAGTACTAGACCAAGACGCATAAAGATTTCCCATATAAAATACACGTGAACTTTGATTATTTTTCTTCAAATCTCTACAACTCAGAGGCATTTTATGGCACAATCTTGGGCAATGGTAGGGTTTCTTCAGAATTGAATGCTCTACAAAAGTGTCCATTGCGATGTAACCCTAACTCCCACCAGCGAGGTAGTACGGGTCATTAACCCCAATTTTTCCACGAAATTCTCGCTTTTTGCACCTATCTCGTAAACAACAAGAGGTACAGAAAAAGTGAATATGACAAACTTGTAGGAAATTCAATTTCCTACTAAAAAGTTTTGAACACCAAATTGCTAACATCGATATTTCTTGAGATATTGGACTTTGAAGTTGAGGTAGTGTGTCTACAATTTAGCTCAATAATACATGAAACTTCCACACTACCTCAACTTCAAAGCCCAATATCTCAAGAAATATCGATGTTAGCGATTTGGTGTTCAAGAACATTTTGGAGGAAATGGAATTTCCTACAAGTTTGCAATATTCACTTTTTCTGTACCTCTTGTTGTTTACGAGATAGGGGCAAAAAGCGAGAATTTCGTGGAAAAATTAGGGTCAATAACTCATACTACCTCGCTGGTGGGAGTTAGGGTTACATCGCAATGGACACTTTTGTAGAGCATTCAATTCTACCTACCCTACCATTGCCCAAGATTGTGCTATAAAATGCCTCTGAGTTGTAGAGATTTGAAGAAAAATAATCAAAGTTCACGTGTATTTTATATGGGAAATCTTTATGCGTCTTGGTCTAGTACTAAATATTATTTTTTTGGGCTCCAATTTTCAGGGAATGTATGTTTAGGTATTAGCCACAAAATTTCGAGGTGGGACTGAAAAAAAAAAATAGTCGCGAAAAAAAAACACCCTAATATATATATATATATATATACTCTTATTTGGTACCGTAGTTAGAAGGCCTATATACTCAGTAATATGTACAAAAAATGTCATAGAAATATGTCAACAAACAAAAAAGTTACAGATTTATGACACGAAAAACGCCCGCTGGGCCCACTGTGTGCGCGCCGGCCAGCCCAACTGACACCAAGTCATCCGAGCGGCCCACCTGAGCGAGATATATCTAACAACAAGAACATTTGAATTTTTTTCTTGCTCAGTCTGTTGCATTAGCATTGAAATTTTTTTACTTACAACTTTTTAAAATTATTTTTATATTGTAAATATTGGAATCATAAAAAGTACACAAAACCGGAAAGTTGGAAGGCTACAGATTTGTTAATCTCAGGCATGCAACTGAATGAAATAGACTCACGCATTTTTCGCTGCATTAATTGGCGCTCTTTCGCGGTATGTAAGCGAAAAATAGATCGCAGAGCGATATTATGTAGGTACTCTGTTTTGCAAGGTATACTCAGAAAACAGGTAATTTAAAAAAGGCATTCGATAAATGCGCCTTCATTGTTTTTAAATGATGCCATTTGGTAGTGGTCGCATATCTAAAAGTGATTACCATGATATCTATAATAATACCATATATTTGGTTGAAATCGGAGGTATTTTGAATACAGTTTTGACGCAGTTTTCTTTGTTCATCGCCATCTCTATTGATAAACAATTAAGGGTTCATTGATTTGATTTGAATTCTATAGCAGATTAAATGTCAGTTTAACGTCTGGGCAAAAGCATTAACTGAACTAGTTTTTCCGTCTTCTCATTTTCCTTCACGAGGAAGTATTTGAATATTTCCTCAATTTAAATGGAAAGTTGTACAGCAACTACTTCGAGAAATGATGCTGGAATTTTCAGCGATTGAATTGAGGATAAAGTGGTCTTTATGTAAATTTTCTAAGATCGGATCGCTACTGGTGGTCACATGCCGGTGCGAATTTCCCACATTTGTGATTATACTTTTCAGAACGGCATACTTGTGCAACATGAATTTGCGCACTCACTACATTTCGGAATTAAATGATTCGTATAACGATTATCTTTCGAGTATGAAGGCAACCTTGCGCAGCGATCCTAAGCGGTTCTGGAGTTTTGTCAATTCAAAACGCAATTCTGATGGTTACCCCTCATGTCTGAAATTTGACGATATATTCAGCTCTGATCCAAAGAAAACCGCCAATCTCTTTGGTAACTTTTTTAAAACCGCGTTCTGTGATATTAGCTGTAACATTAATGTTGACGATTTTTCCCACTTGACGAGGCTTCCATTAACTTCCCTTCAGATCAAAGACCTCATACTTGACGAAGAATCTGTTTCTAATCATATTATGAAAATGGCTGATAGTTTTTCGTGCGGTCCTGATGGCATCCCTGCGACTGTGGTCAAACACTGTAGTTCGTCCCTTGTATCCGTTTTATGTTATTTATTTAATTTATCATTATCTTGTGGTGTCTTTCCTAAACAGTGGAAGCTATCTTTGATTATTCCTTTACATAAAAAAGGCAACAAGTGTGATATTTCCAATTATCGCCCTGTTGCTAATCTATGCTGCATTGCTAAAGTCTTTGAGGCATTAATTTGTGATGTCTTGTATTTTCACAGTAAACCTTTCTTGCGTTCCTTTCAACATGGATTTATGAAAGGCAAATCTACTACTACAAATTTAGTTCAGTTTACTAATTTTTGTATATCTACACTTGAAGCGGGAAGGCAAGTGGACTGTATCTTCACTGACTTTAGTAAAGCTTTTGACAAGATCAACCACAATATTCTTATTTATAAAATATCTGTACTTGGTTTTCCCACTGTTTTTGTGAATTGGCTCCGTTCTTACTTGACTGATCGTACGCAACGAGTTAAATTTCGTGAAGCTCTTTCTGACGAAATAAATAACAGTTCAGGCGTTCCTCAGGGTAGCCATCTCGGACCGCTGCTTTTTATTATTTACATCAATGATGTATCTTCGATCCTCAAAAACTCGCATATTCTCTGCTATGCGGACGATGCCAAAATTTTCCGATTAGTTTCCTCTGAACGAGATTGTGAAATTTTAAACTCGGACTTGGACCTCTTTAATAATTGGTGTTCTGTCAACTGTCTCCCTCTCAACATTAGTAAGTGCACTGTAATGTCTTTTTCCCGTAAAAGGTCTCCTTTGTACTATAGTTATACTTTAAATGATTGTTCTTTGCTGCGTGTTGATAAAACCAGGGATCTGGGGGTTGTTCTTAATTCCCGTATGTCGTTCGACGACCATATTGATGCTATTGTATCAAAGGCCAATGCTACATTAGGGTTCGTTAAAAGATGGGCTAAAGAATTTAATGATCCGCACATTACAAAGGTTCTTTACTGCACCTTTGTTCGCCCCATCTTAGAGTATGCTAGCCCTGTTTGGTCTCCTTTCTACGCGGTCCATATTAATCGTATTGAGGCGGTACAGAGGAGATTCATCCGCTTCGCATTCCGTGGTCTTCCCTGGAATGATCCGTTTTTCCTTCCACCATATGCGGACAGGCTCAGACTGTTCCCTCTGCTCTCTCTTGAGACAAGGCGCAACAACTCCAGAATCCTTTTTGCATTCGACTGTATGCGGGGAACGATTAATTCTCCCGAATTGCTGGACTCATTTACATTTTCTGTCCCTTCTCGCTCCTTGAGGGGCTATGGCTTCCTCCACATTCCCCATCATAGAACCAACTATGGTATGTTTGGTCCGACTTCGTCAATGTCACGCCTTTTTAACCGACACTTTGACGTAATTGATTTTCACCTCACCAGAGACCAGTTAAAGAATCAGCTTGGTTAAGGTTACTTTGGCTTTTGTTTTTATTGTAGTAGTCAGATCTTTGGCGAAGTTGTTTATAATAAATAAATTGTAGTCGATTCAGTCCTACTTGACAAGATAATATTTAAAAAAGAATCGAAAATTCATATATTCATATGATTCACCCTGCAGCGAATCTCACCTCGCACATACGTATGCAGTCGTTAGAAATAAGCACTCCATGCAATGTGAAAAGTGCAAGCCCGATGACCGTGATCGTTAGAGATGCACAATATTACCGTTTTTCGTTTGACCAGCGGTCAACGGGCTTATACTTGTAAAATTCTGGTAACTACTTGCCTTCTGAATAAAGTGCTCGTGGCAATCGGACGTAGTTTTTCTCTTAGCTGAACCCTACAAAACCTCAGAAGTGGGATTTAGAGTACCCTTATTAAGTTGTGTAAATTATTTGAACAGGCGGATTTAGCGTTTTGTGTGGTATTATCGTGACTTTATCAACTTTTATGAAATTCCGAAGTTCGCACGAAGATTTTATGTACGGTAATGGTGTGAATCAATTTATGGTTAGAGAATTAAAATCCACGATAATTTCCGACATCAATAAAAAACTGATATCCGATCAAACAAAAAGTGCGTTCAAATTGCTTCAAGCACATAAATCGTAAAGTATTTTTCGCAAATCTGTAAAACTTCGAGACGCAGGCATATTAATCATGGCTCGAGCACATGCGGAAAGATTTATCCAAAATGCAACGGTCTCGTCACTGAAACAAAAATTGGAAATCTTCGGATTAAGTACGGCGGGTGCGAAATCCGTTTTAAAGCTGCGATTAGAGGAAGCTATAGGGAATATTACAGATCCTGACCTTGAAGAGTATTTTTCTGAGGACGTCTCAGAATCGCTTGATGGTGGTGATGGAGGCCATGTCGAGGAGCCCAATGTAACTCTTCCTGCACCCATGTTAAGACCACAAATAGGTGAGAGTTTGCATGAATCTGCAGCACGTAACCCGCAACAGACGATCAGTCAGCTCAATGAGATGATCAAAAGACAGGAAGAAATTTTAGAATTAAAACAAAAATTAGCTTCTCTACAATGTGCTAACATGGGAACCATCGGTACACAAATACCATTTAGAGACATTGAGGAGTCTCTGCCTACATTCAGCGGTGACGAAAGTTATTCAATTAAACAGTGGATTAGAAATTTTGAGGAAGCGAGACACATCCACGGATGGAGCGATCAGCAAGCTCTCATTTACGGCAAAAGGCTGCTCAAGGGAACAGCAAAGCTATTTTTGCGATCGTCAACTTGCGCAACATGGAACGACCTGAGGAGTTCCTTGATAGCAGAATTCGATCATGGTGTTACACCGGCTGATGTCCACAACACGCTAAGGAATCGAAAGAAGCGCAGGGAGGAGAATGTCCACCAGTACATCTTGAGCATGCAGGAAATAGCCTCGCTCGCTGATATTGAAGAGGAGGATTTAATACATTACATAATCAAAGGTATTCCAGATTCTCTCTCTAACAAACAACTATTGTTTACAGCCAAAAATATCAGCGAGCTAAAACAAATCCTAAGAAAGTACGAAAAGTTGAAAGTCCATCCTACTGAAGCAGCTGTTTATAACCCAACTCAACCATCCTCGAAGAATTTGCGGCACGACAACAAGAGCTTCAACAATTCATTACCAAAGAATAGATGCTTCAATTGCAATGAGGTGGGTCATTTGGCGGCAAATTGTCCTAAACCACGAAGGGATCGAGGTACATGTTTTGAATGCGGAAAATATGGGCATTCTGCGACAAACTGCGACCAACGTCGAAATCTTCCAGCATCATCCACATCAGCACCATCCACATCAGCACCATCCACATCAGCATCATCTACAGCTGCTGTAATGCTACTTCAAAGTAACACCCCTGACGAGATTTCAGCAGGAGGTGCACCATCAGGAGGCAATACCTATAAGTCCCTAAATATCGCTAATGATTTCCATCATATTTTTAGTTATTCGTTCGCCAGCGAAACATCACCGGAGCTTACAATAGGGTTCGAGGCAAACACAATGCTGGACACAGGTAGCCCCATAAGTTTCGTCCAGGAACGCTACATCCCTCCTTATCTAATATCACCAGTGGAACGTACATCTACAAAATACGTCGGCATCAACGAAAGTCAACTGATAGTTTTAGGCAAGTTACAATGTGTCGTCTCCTTTTACTGTAATAAAGTAGAAATGTATTTGCTTGTTGTTAGAAATCAAAGTATGAAATGTCCCGTCGTATTGGGTAGAGACTTTTTAAATAGATGCAATGCGAGATTTATTTTAAATGATAGCTTACATAACGAAAATATTACAGATTTTGACAATTTTCCAAAAGAAATTTTAAATATTGATGCATGCTGTGAAGTCGAAGAATTTAATTTAAATATAAACGATAATTTAACTTTCAACGAGAAAGGCCGTGTACGCGAAATTATGCAAAAAGCTATTGTACCTAGCGAAACACATAACGAAATTAATAACGCATGCGAAATGAAGGTCACACTTACCGATACGAACAATATTTTCAATTGCCCTCCAAGAAGATTACCATTCGCGCACAAAGAAGAGCTACGGAAAATTCTGAATGACTTGCTTGATAAGAAAATAATCCGTGAAAGCAACTCCCCTTACGCCTCGCCAATAGTTTTGTCCAAGAAAAAGAACGGAGAGTTTAGGCTATGTGTAGATTTTCGTCAACTAAATAAAATCACACAAAAAGACAACTATCCTCTTCCGTTAATAGACGATAATTTGGACCGTTTGCGAGGCAAAACTTATTTTTCTCTGCTTGACCTTAAAAACGGCTTTCACCATGTAAAAATGGCTGAAGAATCTATAAAATATACCTCTTTTGTGACTCCTTTGGGCCAGTTCGAGTATCTGCGAATGCCATTCGGTCTGAAAAACGCACCATCTGTTTTTCAGCGATACATAAATTCTGTGTTTAAGACATTGATTGATTCCGGAAAGCTACTAGTATACATCGATGATTTGCTCATTGCCTCTGAGACTAAATCTGAACACTTCAAAATTTTAGAAGAAGTCGTTAAAATCGTAAGCGAAAACAATTTAAAACTGAGATTTGATAAATGTCTATTCATGCAGGAGAAAATCACTTACCTTGGGTATGAAGTAAGCATAGAGGGAATAGGACCGAATTCAGCAGGCTTACGAGCCGTTAAGGAATTTCCTGTACCAAAAAATGTCAAAGAACTGCATTCATTTCTTGGTTTATGCTCCTACTTTAGGAAATTTATTAAAGACTTCTCCCTAATATCAAAATCGCTGTACGATTTATTAAAACAAAATTCAAAATTTGAGTTCGGGGCAAATGAGGTAGAAATCTTTGAGCTTTTAAAGGAAAAGCTACTAGAGGCACCTTTACTGAGCATTTATTCGCCATGTGCAGAAACGGAACTCCACTGCGATGCAAGCGCTTTGGGTTTCGGCGCAATCCTATTGCAGCGCCAAAGTGACAATAAATTCCATCCAGTGTTCTTTTTTTCAAAAAGAGCCACACCACCGGAAACTAGATATCATTCCTATGAGCTGGAAACATTAGCAATAATTTATGCTCTTAGACGTTTTCGCATTTACTTAACTGGAATAAAGTTTAAAATCGTTACCGATTGTAGGTCTCTTATGCTTACGTTAAACAAAAAGCTTTTGAATCCGCGAATATCCCGGTGGGCTTTGGAGTTGCAAGAGTTCGATTATTCTATCGAACACCGAAGCGCAGACAGAATGCATCATGTGGACGCATTAAGTAGATGCCACAACATCCTTTTGGTAGAGCCAGAATCTCTCGAGCATGCGTTAGCTGCTGCTCAACTTAAGGACGCAGAGATAAAAAAGGTTTCGCAAATGCTGGAAAACCAACAGCATCCAGCTTTTGAACTGATAAATGGTCTTGTTTACCGTAAAGTGGGTGATAATGTCCTTTTTTATGTGCCATCTCAGATGGAAAGAAATATAATACAAACACACCATGATGAATTGTGTCATGTAGGGGTAAATAAGTTGTATGATTACCTAAGAAAAACCTATTGGTTTCCATCGATGAAGGAAAAAATTGGGGACTATGTAAAAAACTGCCTTAAATGCGTCTACTTTTCAGTACCATCAGGCAAAAAGGAAGGTGTACTCCACAACATACCCAAGGGTGATAAACCCTTTGACACAATTCACATTGACCATTATGGACCCCTTCCATCAGGAATTAGAAACCTTAAGAAGTACATTCTTCTCGTAGTCGACGGGTTTACCAAATTTGTAAAACTCTATGGTGTCAAGAGTACGAGTGCCAAAGAGGTCATTCAGTGTTTGCAATTATATTTTGAAAATTACAGTAAACCTAATAGGATAGTTTCAGATAGAGGCAGCTGTTTTACATCCGAAGAGTTTTCAATCTTTTGCCTTGACAATGACGTAAAGCATATTAAAATAGCCACCAATTCGCCGCAATCAAACGGTCAGGTCGAAAGAATTAATAGAGCGCTTACACCAATGTTGTCAAAGGAAAGCGAAGTTGAACCAGCACAATGGACAAAGTATTTGCGTAAAGTCGAATATGCAATTAACCTCTTGCGCTATCAATTAGTTAGCAGAAATGTGTGCCCATCCACCCAGAGAAATTTCAAATGAGCTTTTACTTGGAATAATTTGTGTAAAAGCTTCGATCAGATTGCATGTACAAAATGCTACATATATGCATATAATACATATATTGCATATAAAAGAGTAATAAAAGTTTAATTTTATAGGTATATAAACTATATAAAAGATCAACAAAGGTACCTGCGTACCTGCGTACATATTGTAACAATCATTTCAAAACAGTTATTAGCAGAAATATAAAGTGGTCAGAATTAGGAAAGGCGGTCGGAAATAGGCCAATTTCACGTTCGAATATCACTGTTCTGCTCCTATCCTAGTCTAACAGTAAAGAGCTATTACCAATGTGAAATGCAATAAAATGTGGCAAGTAGCACAGTAGTGCAGGAAATTCAGTAGACGTACGCTGTACGTCGTTCGCAGTATAGGCAAAAATTACCAGTGACGTACATTGCACGTCAAAATAGCGCAAGAGGTTAACAACACGACAAATAAAAGCACAGGTTCGACACCCAGTCTTTTACTATTTGGTGTTCCTCAAAGGGGGAAAATTAATGATAAAATACGAGATCATTTAGAAAACAGCTTATCATGTAATGAACCGCGAAATTTAGAGCAAAGAAGGAAGGAGGCAAGTGAAAATATTGTTCACAACCAGGACCTAAATAAGAAACTTTTTGACAAAAGGCACAAAACACCTCAAAAATATAATATTGGGGACTACGTATTGATTAAAAATGTAATTACTACCGCGGGAACTAATAAAAAATTACTGGAAAAGTATAAGGGCCCTTATGAGGTCACAAAAGTTTTACCTAACGATCGTTACGTAATAAAAGACATTGAGAATCTCCAAAGATCGAGAATACCTTACGAAGGAGTCTCGTCTCCGGCGAATATGAAGCCTTACATAAATTTAGAGCAGCATGCATGAATGTTAAATCGATTAGTTTATATTGTATTTAGTGTAACACGAGTCTGGTATTTAAATACTGTCGATATTGTTAATTTTTAATGAAGTTTGAAAAAAAGCTTTCAATTTGAATAAATGTAAATTGCATACGTACGTGCGACAATATTAAAATTACGAGGAGAATGCAAAGCTTAAAATAAAAATGCCCGCACTTTTGTAAAAGTATCTGTATCAAATCGAGGACGATTTGTTCAAAGGAACGGCCGAGTTGTAGTCGATTCAGTCCTACTTGACAAGATAATATTTAAAAAAGAATCGAAAATTCATATATTCATATGATTCACCCTGCAGCGAATCTCACCTCGCACATACGTATGCAGTCGTTAGAAATAAGCACTCCATGCAATGTGAAAAGTGCAAGCCCGATGACCGTGATCGTTAGAGATGCACAATATTACCGTTTTTCGTTTGACCAGCGGTCAACGGGCTTATACTTGTAAAATTCTGGTAACTACTTGCCTTCTGAATAAAGTGCTCGTGGCAATCGG
Source organism: Dysmachus trigonus (assembly GCA_949715965.1). Lineage (NCBI taxonomy): Eukaryota > Metazoa > Arthropoda > Insecta > Diptera > Asilidae > Dysmachus > Dysmachus trigonus. The sequence continues at coordinate 53,896,073 of OX454320.1, forward strand.
ACGTAGTTTTTCTCTTAGCTGAACCCTACAAAATAAATAAATAAATGTCGGACTTATATAGTAATTGAGATAAGAAGCGATTTACCAAGTGTTTATGCAATTGCAGCGAAATTGCAGTATTTTTCTCGTCTGTTAATTATTATTATATAAATTTATTAATATTTGAAACTTTTAGGATTTGCAAGAAACATTTCTTTTTAATTTGTAGTTATGTGGTGCGTGAATTGCAAGAATTTCCAATTACCTTGTCTAGCAAAGCCGAAATAAAACTATCAATGCCAGGTTTTAGGTCGGCTAAAACCAGACTTAAAACAAATCAGCACCAGACTTGAGTCAAGACATATGGTGAACCTAAGTTTGATCCAATCCGGAAAACTCTACCATTTTACATACTGTACTCGCTCTTCCTATTTCTACTTTCAAGAAGAAGTAACTGGCCTCCTGATTTTTAAAACGTAACTACATATTAATTTTAAAAAAAATTGAAATCGCCAATTGGGCTGAAATTCTACTTTTGAGGTCTTAACCTTTGACCACCTCTTAAAACTCAACTTCTATTCTTTAGAAAATAATAATGATTTTACAGGGTGTCCCATAGGAATGTGTGAAAACTAATTAGTCACTATTTTTTAACAAATGGAGAGATCGGTAAAAGGTAAATATTTTTTAATAAAGGAAAGTCGTCATTTTCATTTCATGTCCATTTTATTATAAAAAAATTAAATCTATTTAATACAAACCATTAATTTAAAAATATAGTGAAAAACGTGAATTATTAATAATATATATTTGTGAAATGTGAACCATCTACATAAAAGGTATCTACTTGCATTTCTTTGAATCTTCTGTCGCCGGAGAGAAGTACAAAGGGATCCCAGCGGGAATTTTGGTCAGGCATTCCAACGGAAGCCTTGTGGAAGCAAAGTGCAATTTTCACTGTCAATTCCAAGTTAGTCGCATGGAAGCTAGGTGGAAGGACAAGCGCGAACGAAAGCTCCTTGTATATTTTCTCCTCACTCTCGCTCTTTCCGATCGAGTTCTTCAAAGACTCAATTCGTGAATACCGGTTGAAAATAATTCATTCCTGTTTGTGCTTTGAGTTGAGCCTGTGCGTGCTTTATCCCGCCTTTTATGTTGTATTATTTTCCATATTGAATTATAATATAAAATAATATAATAATGAATTGAATTTTGGTTAATAGAGTTGTTTCATTTATTGACATTATAATTTCCAAACCCAGGAGTCGATTTCTTGGATGCTTCTGGGGAAGCGGTAGGAGCTATAGACTTTGATTCCAAATAGATCTCGGGGTCTATTCTGAGATCCGCTTCACGTGAAAAATCGTTCACATTTCGGAAGTCCTATTCTGACATTCGTCTAAGATGAATGTTATACATGTTCCATGTCTCATATGAAACTTGCGGAATTTGTTTGCTATTCTCGCAATCGTCAGAGGTGAATGCTTTCGGTTTGAGGTGAATAATTCGTTCACTTGATTTTTCCAAGTGAAGGCAATTATTAAAGTTTCGGGTACAGGAAGTGTCGGACGAAATGAGAGGAAAAAAGTAAGTGATGTTATTTTATATTCAAAATATATTTGTCTGAGCGTTAATTTGAGTTTTTGAGTATATTTTCGTGTTGATTTCTTTGCAGGAGACAGTATTGAACGTAAACAGTCCTCAAACCAGAACTATTTTAGAGTGGCAAAAGGTAAATTTGTTACACGAATAGGTAGCGGATTTAGTACAGTAATGACTCTTTAATTCGGATTAATTATTGCAAGGGGTGATCCGGATTAGTGAAAAATCCGGACTGGGGGAAGCAGAATTAATAAGCAAAATGTATAAACAAAAATATGTAATTAACTCCATTTATTAAAAAGAAAATAAGAAAAAATGATTTTTACAATGGAAGTTTCGAATTATTATTTATTGTTTAGTTATGAACTCAGTAATTGAAGTCTGTTTATTTTTGTTTAATGCTAAATTTATTGCTTTTTCTCTCAGTCTATAGAGGCATAATTTAGGAAATCCGGATTACAGAAAACACTTTCAAAAAGTGATCCGGACTGTAGAATACATATGATACAAATTTGCTGGTCCGGAGTATTTGGACTACCTCCTCCGGCGAAGCAAAGATCATCTGAATTTTCCCAAGCTGCAGTTTCAGCATTAAGCAATCCAGGATCTTCTCGACAAGGTACTAATCTGCCAGAAGTATATCCTGAAACGGAAACATATGAACCGAGCACTACAGGACATGATCCTGTTCTTGAGAATGATACACACTCTTGCAGAAAATGATTTAGCTGAAGAAAATTGTCGCAGTTTCGACAAGGAGGTCTCCACCCTGCCACCACAAAATCAAACATAGTTATAAAAGGCAAGCCGGCATCCGAAAAAATAGAAAAGTACTTCTTGAACACCAAACGTCTTTATTAAAAAATATAAAGAATTCCGTATTTAAAAATTTATAATCTCTAAATTATTAAAATTCCTTTAAACTTTTAATTCACTGTTTAAAAGCAAAGTTCTCTCCTTGTTAAAATATTAGAGCCGATGACGTTTGTACTGGGACAGTTCCAATTTCACCTGTTCCAAGCGAAATATTTTTGTTCGATTCATGTGAATCTCGGAATAGGCACATTCACATGAAACGAATGTTATGTGGAAATTGCTTTTCATGTGAAGCGGATCTCAGAATAGACCCCCTCATGTCCTGTTAATGTCATGCATTCCTTATTGCTCCTATGGGATCTTGGAGGAAGCAAAAGAAAAGCTTTTTTACTGCTTCCTCCTAATGACATGCAATGTTAAAATGAAATGAAGTGTGCAACAAAAAGTCATGCATCCATGCCTTCGCAGGAGTAGCTTCCACTTGCATCTAGGACTGCTTCTTTTCCCGCTGCACAGTGGTTCAAAAGCCCGAAAAAAGGGAAAAAACCTCGATTTCTAAAATCAATATTTTTGTGCAGTTCTTTTGCCAGTTGGCCTCAGAAAGGTTCAAAGCAGCCAGTGGTGAAGGGATTTGAATTTTGTACGAACGGGTCGTTCGAAAACAGGGGGCTAACATGGTCATTTTTCCACTGCCGTTCGAGCGCTAAGTGCATACCGCCGAAAATCTCGCTTTGCTACGCAAAATCGATCTGTAATTTACCAACCGCGGGGTTCTTCCTAGGCTTGTACATATATGAAATAAATTTATCATACAGGCAGTTACGCGAATACACTTGTAGGCCAAGCGACGTGGGAATTTAAAAGCGTCAAAAATATCGCGTCATGAGGCGTTTTCACGTCGACTTTTAGTCATGGACCCGGCTGGACCCGGCAAATCCCGCACCAGCCGGTGCTAGGCCTAGTGACGTACTTTATGGACCCCAAAAAAAAACCTGCTCAAAATTGCTCTTTCGCTTGCAAAAGGCCTCCAAAAACGGCCCAGAACGCGATGCGCGCTTCCCTCCCCTGGCGGTGCGGTGGGCTGACCGGCGGCGGAAATGTATAGCACCCTCATGTTTCGAGGGTCAAGGATTACGAATCTGGCATTATTTTTCAATTTTGATTAAAACCAGGGCCGGATCCAGGGGGGGGTGAATTTCTAAATATGCGAAATGACAACTGCGATGCATGAATTCATAGGTTTCAGGGGTCAAGGATTACGAATCTGGGGTCGTTTTTCAATTTTGATTAAAACCAGGGGCGGATCCAGGGGGGTGAATTTCTAAATATGCGAAATGACAACTGCGATGCATGAATTCATAGGTTTCAGGGGTCAAGGATTACGAATCTGGCGTTATTTTTCAATTTCGATTAAAATCAGGGGCGGATCGAGGGGGTTCGAATTTCTAAATATGCGAAATGACAACTCGATGCATGTATTTAGACGTTTTGGAGGTCACTGATCACGTAAGTGGTCTTTCTCTTGCATCTTTGTTGCTATGATGTACTGGGTGAGATTACAAAACCACCGCTTTCATGATCAATCACTTACTTCATTGCTTTTATTATCATGCAATAATGTAACAAAAAAAAAAAACAACTTCAGAATCTGAAAACAATTAACTTGTTCGTTTTTGTTTTGAATAGGACTATATCTGTTTTCACAGTCTAAAGTTTATTTTTTGTTACATTATTGCATGATTTTTTTGCATGACTTATTTTGTGAATGACTATAGCTGTTTTCGAAATCTTAAGTTTCTTTTTGTGTTACATTATTGCAAGTTAATTGTTTTCAGATTCTGAAGTTGTTTTTTTTTTGTTACATTATTGCATGATAATAAAAGCAATGAAGTAAGTGATTGATCATGAAAGCGGTAGTTTTGTAATCTCACCCAGTGCAACAAAGATGCAAGAGAAAGACCACTTACGTGATCAGTGACCTCCAAAACGTCTAAATACATGCATCGAGTTGTCATTTCGCATATTTAGAAATTCGAACCCCCTCGATCCGCCCCTGGTTTTAATCAAAATTGAAAAATGACCCCAGATTCGTAATCCGTGACCCCTGAAACCTATGAATTCATGCGTCGCAGTTGTCATTTCGCATATTTAAAAATTCACCCCCTGGATCCGCCCCTGGTTTTAATCAAAATTGAAAAATGACCCCAGATTCGTAATCCTTGACCCCTGAAACCTATGAATTCATGCATCGCAGTAGTCATTTCGCATATTTAAAAATTCACCCCCCTGGATCCGGCCCTGGTTTTAATCAAAATTGAAAAATAACGCCAGATTCGTAATCCTTGACCCTCGAAACATGAGGGTGCTATACATTTTTTGTCTGGCTTCACAGCTTTAGGTTTTTTCCCTTTTTTCGGGCTTTCAAACCACTGTGCGCTGGGATGTTAGAGACCAAATCCTTTCTCATGCGAAAAAGAGGAGCCGCGTTGAATCTTTTTTTTTTTTTTATTCAAGACGGAGCAACACCTCATTGACTCAAGAAGTATCATCAATCAATTTTATGGCGATCGAGTTATTGGCCTAGGGTACCCACGCTTTGCTAGGGGAAAAGGAATAGAATAGCCTTACTCGTCAGATCTCACTTAATGTGATTTCTTTTTATGGGGCTACATTAAAGATCTCTGCTATGGAAATAACCAAAAAACAGTTGAGGATTTTAGAAGAAAGACATTGGGAAGATCGTCAATGGCATTTCAAATGAAACGTTAGAACATGTTTTTAATAGTTTTAGAAAGCATATGGATATTTGTGGCAAATTAGATGGTTAAAATATCGAAAATATATATCATTGGTAACTAACGTTCTTCACTACTTTTTTAAATTAATTGTTTTGTATTAAATAGATTTAATTTTTTTATAATAAAATGGACATGAAATAAAAATGACGACTTTCCTTTATTAAAAAGTATTTACATTTTACAGATCTCTCCATTTGTTAAAAAATTGTGACCCATTAGTTTTCACACATTCCTATGGAACACTTATGGGACAATAATAATAATTCATTTTAGATGCTTGTGAACATTCATTGCCCCCTTGCCAAAGTAAAACATCTTTCGTAAAACCTTCGGAAATTCCTACAAATTTCCGATTTTTAGTTATCTTATTAATTGCATTTTTTAAGTTTCATACTAAAATTTTATGATAGTAGTCCATGATATCCATTGATTTACCTTTTTCATTTAAACGATTAAAATTTTCTATGAACATTTCTTTTATTGCCATTATAATCAACAAATCGCAAGGACAAACATACAATATGTAGAAATAGGTTTGAGGTAGTTTTCTCACGGTTTATTCAGAAGTGTTGCAATGAATGTACACATGTAATTGAAGAAGACTTTTAAGCTTCTGAAATAATATTAAAACGGGAAGTACCCAAACTGCGGTCTTCGAATTGCCCCATCCATTTTCTAACCAACTGGGCTACCGGTGGCCGGTTGGTAATGCCTTCGAGTATTAACGACGCTCTGTTGAGAAATGCAACCGATCGCACATGTATATAAAATGTTGATATAGTCTCGGCAACAACGAGGTATGTGTAGCTAGAAAATATATAAAAAATTTATTTTCAGTACCTTTCAAGTATTTGATTTTTTTCTTCGCGAGAAATAATTTCTTAAATACTATAATGTTACAATTCAGCAGTATATCAAAAAATTAATTACTTAGAGTACCATTGCCACTGATTGAGTTGGTGGACGAACTAGATAACAGTATTGAGAAATTTGAGAAGGCCTTGACAACTGCATATAAATTCTCTGGCCCAGAAAAATGTCGTAAAAAGAATCTACCCCCGTAGTAGGACAAAGACTTGTCTGATCTAAGTAAAACGATGAGGGAAGTTTTGAATATTTGTTATAAGTATAATTTCTGGCAGCCATACAAGGACTGCGTGAAGGTTTATAAAAAGCGGCAGCAATGGCCAAGCTTGATGGTTGAAAGAACTACTGTCAATCTATTGAAAGTTCAAGGGGCTCAGCAATACTGCCGTTATATATACAAGGTGTACAAGAGGTGGGAGGGAAATATTGCAGGAGGTGAAAGGTCAGACCGAGACAAGCAAAAAATCGTATGGGTACTGGGGGAGGGTGGGTATCTCGCACCGTTCGGCAGTTACAGGGTGATTCGTAAATCAGGATGTTGCTTTATATGGGAACGTCTCTTGTATTTTTATCTTTTTTTCTACTAATTGCAGCAGCCCCAAACCGATCTCAAAAAATTACTATTTCGAAGCCCTTTCCAAAACGGTCAACACTACCCCTATCCCCAACCCCTTGGCCCTAATCCCCCCTGGAAGTTGAAAACATTAACTTTTATTTCACGAGTTTTCACTTTTCGCCCCGGTTTTCTCCAAAATTCACGTTATTAACATACCTATTTTTTTTTTTTAAGATTACCTATCTAATTACCTTTCCAAAAAGGTGCAACATGCCCAGGTAGGAATGCGTCAAACTTTGCAACACCTTCCACTGCACGGTTGAGAAGGCATTTTGGGCATCAACTGTTGCCAGTACCAAACCTAACTTGACGCTACTAACCACCTGACTGAATGTGGGTTTCGCCGACCCCGCATGGGTCGTTTTTGGCTTTTTCCTTAGCCGGAATATCGGGGGACTTCTCCTCTGATCGAGTCCTTTTTGACTCAGTTTTTTCAGGAGAAGTAAACTTTGCTATCTCCAGAGCCTTTTCCCTGGAGAGACCACTTGCCATAGCTTTCCTGAATCATTTCCTCTCTGCAGTGATGAATTTAATAAAATCGGATTCAGCGTCAAGGTTCATCCGGCTCACCTCTGCGCCAACAGCCGTGAGTCCAGACTGCTCTGAGCACAAGCTAATGTTGTCAGGCACCTCCTGGCATTCGGAGTCCGTATCCGAGGATACAGCACTACGAAAGTCGCTTCTTGGAACCGACAGAGCTGGCAGAGTTGGGGCACGGGAAAGGTATAGTCGCACTGCCATCAGTGCACACAGTCGCGGCACGTGCACACAGATAACAATGTGTTACATGTTGATCCCCCTGTGTGCATGTAGGAATCCCATCAAATGATTTAATTTACTGTGATTTTAAAGTGCCATGTTGATCGTAAGTACTACCCAAACGCAAAATAGTTCGGCTACCGTGGATTTTTACAGAGAGTTCATATTAAAAAATATTTTGTTAGTAATAAACTCATCGAAGGATTAACAACAGTTAACAATTATGAAAATTCAATATATTTCTTAACTAAATATAACAAAATTAATACTTCAGCTCTTAGATTTATAAAATAGTAGAGGAAACAAAACATAACTCTTCAAGCATAATAGTTCGGCTGGTCAAAAATCTATGCAAAAATGTTCGGCTACCATTGTGTAACATCTCCTATTACAGAATTCTACTACCTTTTGGTCTATTCTCGAATCCTTCAACCTTACGCTTCAGAAATATAAACAGTTAGTAGCTGAAAAATACAAGTTTCGGGGAAAAATTAATCATTGTTGCACTTGCGCAGATGAAAAAGATCTGCAGTAGGTATTTAACGTTATTCCAAAGCAAAATGCCTCGTGGAAAGGCTTTATCAGTTGATTTAAGAAAAGCGATAATATTGTAAGTTTAAATAAAAAAACAGGATCAGTAGCGATAAAAAACAAACCCGGTCGACCTCTTTTAACAACTCGTGCAGATCTTCGAATTTTAAAAAAGATTGTTAAAAGTGATAGAAGAGCTACAGCAGCCGATATAACTGTCCAATGGAAGCGTTCTATTAAAAAAGATCTTTCTGTGGACACTTGCAAACGGGCACTAAAAAAACTTGGCTATGATTTTTACAAGGTAAGAAATATAAGATATAAGAAATGACTCTTGGGTCATCATGATTAATATTCAAATAGGCGAAGAAAAAGCCACTACTAACAGATCAGCAAAAGAAAAAGCGTCTTAAATGGGCTGAAGGACATCGAGAATGGACCATTAGGCAGTGGAATTCCGTAATATGGAGTGATGAATCGCGCTTCGAGGTATGTGTAAGTGATGCACGTGGTCGAGTATTACGTACGCGTGAGGAACCATTTCTTACGGATTGCTTACGACGCACCGTAAAATTTCCAGCTTCTCTTATGGTATGGGGCTGTATGTCAGCCCGAGGAGTAGGTAAACTGTGCTTTCTGGAAGGTACAGTTAATGCCAGTAAATATCAGCAAATTTTAGAAAACGAGCTCCTACCGTCCATACCTAAGCTGCAGTCTCCTGAGAAGGAATACATATTCCAGCAGGATAATGCTTCCTGCCATACAGCAAGGTCCACAAAATCCTGGTTGTCTGCAAAGAACATTCCTTTGATGGAATGGCCCGCAAATAGCCACGACTTGTCGCCAATTGAGTCGCTTTGGGGGAAAATGAAGAAGTCATTAAGGAAAAATCCCGCGAGGACTTTAGAGGAGCTGCGCATAAGACTTCAGGAAATATGGGATTCAATTACTCAAGAAGACTGTCAGAAGTTAGTATTCTCCATGCCTGACCGAATGAAATCCACTATTAAACGAAAAGGAGATGTTACACAATGGTAGCCGAACATTTTTGCATAGATTTTTGACCAGCCGAACTATTATGCTTGAAGAGTTATGTTTTGTTTCCTCTACTATTTTATAAATCTAAGAGCTGAAGTATTAATTTTGTTATATTTAGTTAAGAAATATATTGAATTTTCATAATTGTTAACTGTTGTTAATCCTTCGATGAGTTTATTACTAACAAAATATTTTTTAATATGAACTCTCTGTAAAAATCCACGGTAGCCGAACTATTTTGCGTTTGGGTAGTAGTGTCTACAAAATCAACATTAATAGTTAATAGCTTAAGTCTTTTGTGTTGATTACTTAAAAAGTATGTTACAGTTAATTTCTTGACACTAATTACATCCCAGTAGGAAATGTAACAAGGGATTACCCTAAGACAGCCTGATATAACTACCTCCAAGCACTTCCAATATTCCCTCTAGCACGGGTCTGCAGATATCTACCTTATAATCCTGCTTCCTGAGAATCGACTGGGTAAGGAGTAAATGAGTTTTAGTTGTGTTTTAAGAGGATTTCGTCATCGTGCGATTAGCTTGCATCTACGCGTTTTTTTTTCAATCTGAAGAGAAAGTGCGCATGACAGGTTGTTTTAATTTTTATTAATTCAATGAGTGCCTCATATTTTAATAAGCTGAGCAACAGCTCAGTCTCGATTTTTATTTAGATTCAGATCAAGTTTGGTTTTTCTATATAAAAGTTGAGACAGAGTTTTTGCTCAGTTTAATGGAATAGGCCCTATTATTCCATTTATTTTGAATAACTTCTTCTATTTCATTTATTTTGAATAACTTCTTCTATCGGGGAAGCGAGACTTCTTATAATAGTCATTCAGCATAAGCGATTATATCCTTGATTCAGAGTAACTTCTTTTATCCCTGGTTATTAGGGAAACGAAAGTCGAAGACCTTGCCTCCAATCCCGTCGTGGGTAAAAAAGAAGAAGGATAAGAATCTAGTCGGGAAGGAGTGCTAGTTGCCCGAGAAGCAGTTACATATATCATATCTTTTTAGCCCCTTCTTTTTCCTACTGGGATAGTATTTATAGAAGGATGTAATATTTGTTGCCAACGAAAAACAAAATAAATGATTAAAAGTGTCATATTTTTGTTTTTTACTATTGGTACTATTTGCCCCTGTAGATGTTACAATTTACCCTAAGCACGAATGTTATTCCCCAAGCACGGGGTAAGTTGTTACACCGTACTTTCTCTAGAAAAATGTTAATTGTGAAATAATGACCACTAGTTACGATATTAACTTGTATCATTTTTTTTTCTTTTATCTTTTTACTTGATTTGATAGATCTTGCAATCTATGTTTATTTAGTAGTAATGTAACCGATGGATGTCAGGATATATTCGTTTTTCTGAAAACTGTTACAACAAGCCGCTCGCTCCCCCATATATTTCAAACAAAAGAAAACAAAAGTAAGAATTGTCAATCGAATTCAGGAGAATCCTCGATTTAATGAAGTATACATAAACCCGTTAAGTTCAGCGGATGGTGTTCTAGACTCAAAGAAAAGTATAAGTTTCAAATTTCCAAGTGAATTTCCACTCAGCATGATTCCCACGAAAACTGCTAACACTGCAAATAAGCAAGGCAGACAATAGTCGATCCCCACGACATAGTGCTGTTATACGATCTCTGCAATTTTCAAGATTTAGTTCGGCAAATAATCTGCAAAGTTCGAATAAAATTCGACTCAGAAAATTTGTGTTTTAATTCTAAAGAAATAACGCATAAAATATAGCTCGCGTGGAAGACAAACGTGTACATCCGAAATCGAGTAATTTGGAGTGATGAGAGCAAATGTGATGTCCGCGAAATTGGCCCCGCCATTTTTTAAAAATTAAGAAAAAAAAGTTGTGCTGATTTGCAAAATTCATTAGCATCGATAGAAAAAATTTTACACAATAATATAATTTTTGGGGTGGAAGTTGGCCCCGCCATTTTGAAAAAAAAATACTAATGCATTATGCCGTATTTAAAAATTCTGTATTTCAAAAACAAAAAATTTGGGACGCTATTTTTTATTTTTTGGTTGAGAAGTTAGCCCCGCCATTTTAGAACAAAAATACGGTAAAAATACTAAGGCGTTATGGTTAAGTTGTGCTATGTTATGCTGTATTTAAAAATTCTGTATTTCGAAAACAAAAACAAAACTTTGGGACGCTATTTTGTATTTTTTGGATGGGAAGTTGGCCCCGCCATTTTAAAAATAAATACGGTAAAAATACTAACGCATCGCGCTTGAGTTGTGCTACGTTGTGCCGTATCTAAAAATCCTATACTACCAAACAAAAATTGGAGGAAGTTCACCCATTTTAATAAAATATAACTGCAAAAACACTAATGTATTCTGCTTGCGTTGTGAGGTTATTATTACCAACTCTGAAAACCATCCAATTTCAAATTTTAAAATCCCGAATCGAAAATTTCGAGTCCGGCGCGACTCCTGAAATCTTTCAAACGCATGCAGCGTCATATCTATTTCACAGCGCTAAACTATAAGTCGGATGTCGCAGCTTCGGCTTAGAGCTGCGACATGCAGATCATCTGAAATAAGAGGAAAAACAAAACACTTGTTTCTGATCTGGATTAGAGTTAAGTTAATTAACAAACCTGATCGATGCTTTGGCATTTCCTCCGCAGTTTACCAAAAACGATGCCTTTGGCATTTCCTCAACGATTTATAATGACAGAACAGCTGTCATTTGACAGCAACAATTTTTTCTCTGTTGCATACAGAGCGCCATCTGCTTCAAAGTTGGGAACTAATCATTTTTGAATTATTTGAAATTTTCAATCGCAGCAATCCTTTCTTATGCCAAATTTAGTATAAAAGGAGGCGAACTGCGAAGGATATTCATTCCAATTCCGGCATTGTTCGATGTTGGTTTCCCCGCATTTGGCAACGTTAGAATTCGAATCAAGGTTTTAACCGCCAGGTAGGTTTCAACCACCACATAGGCCGTAAATAACTTATAGGTTTCCACCATAAGCTATTTACAAGGCAAGGACAACAAAATATTAAGTTCCGATTTTGGGAGTGTTCGGGTGTCGGTTTCCACCATATTTGAGCACTTTCAGTGTTAGAACTTAGGCAGGTTTCTACCGCCACATAGGCCGTAAATAACTTATAGGTTTCCACCATAAGCTATTTACAAGGCAAGGACAACAAAATATTAAAGTTCCGATTTTGGGAGTGTTCAGGTGTCGGTTTCCACCATATTTGAGCACTTTCAGCTTTAGAATTTAGGCAGGTTTCTACCGCCACACAGGCCGTAAATAACTTATAGGTTTCTACCATAAGCTATTTACTAGGCAAGTACAACAAAACATTAAATTCCGATTTTGGGAATATTCGGGTGTCGGTTTCCACCATATTTGAGTATTTTCGAAGTTAGAATTTAGGCAGGTTTTCACCGCCACAAATGCCGTAAATGACTTGTAGGTTTCCACCATAAGTCATTTACTGGTTACAACAAAACATTGAATTCCGATTCCAGGGATGTTCGAATGCAGGTTTCCACCGTGTTTTAACATTTTTGGAATTAGAGTCTAGGCTGGTATTCGCCGCCACTACGAACCACACATTAGCAATCTTTTTCTACGAAAAATATTGTTGATGCTACGCAGAAATTAGGGCTGATAGGTTTTTTAATAGAAACAGACTGTTGGTATTCACCACAGTTTTATATTCATCGGGTTGGCAATTTCTCATTTAAATAATAATCTTTTTTCTTCTTCTATAAATTCCAGAAACCTCAAGAATTATTTATAAGTTTTTTAAAGTCTAATTTTCGTTTATCTGTTTTTATATACCTTTGTTAATTTATTTTTGCTTTTTCATATATGTGTTGTTAATATTCTATTTTTTAGTGATTGATGTATTTTGTTTTTGTTTATTGAAGTAATTTTATTTTTGTAAATAAAAGAAAAAGTTATGTACCAAACGTAAACAAGCGTGTTTCAAGCCATATGATCCTTGATCCAACTTTTCCTATACCTTTTTCCTTTTAATACTATATTGCATCCATAAGAGGCTGTAATATATATGCTACAGGATAGACGCTGTAACATTTGGTCCTTCGAGCCGGATATATTTGCGGCCAAACACGCTTGTTGAAAACATAACATATTTCAATTTAGGAAAAAACTTGCAAACTTCAGCAAAATGTTAATTTTATTGAAAACTCAATTCACTTTAAAAGCTTCACTTGAGAGAGCACAAGTAAACTATTCAAAGACAGGCGATAAAAGAAAAACGCCTAAATATTTATCAGGTCGTATAGAACAGATTTCCAAGTTCTGGTTAGAATTCCAAAAAAATCATCTAGCTATAGAAATCGCAGATGAGCAAACGGATGAAAAAATATTAGATTTTGTACAAAGGTACAACAGCGAAGAAATTTATGATGAATTCGAAAAGACATATTTCGAATTCCTCGGGGAACTAGAAGAACTCCTTGACGAAAGAGAAATTACTAAGAAGTCCGTCGATTCAAATAGAACCCTAAAACAAATTCAACCTGAAGGAAAGGTTGAAGTGAAACTGCCGCGTATAGATCTTCCGAAATTCAATGGAAATTACAAGACATGGAGATCATTCCATGATATGTTCAGCTCACTCATTCACGAGGATAACAGAATTCCAGATGTGCAAAAATTGCATTATCTTAAATCGTGTTTGAGTGGCGAGGCTGAACGAATTATTAAACAATTCGATATGGTAGAATCGAACTATGCTGCCGCATGGCAAACATTAATTGACCGCTACAATAACAAACGAGTATTGATAACGGCTCAATTAAAGGAACTTTTCAGCCAAACTCCAGTCAAAGGAGAATCACAAAGGGCTTTAAAGGATCTTTTAGACAATACTAAAGAATGCCTACATGAGCTAAAAGCTTTAGACATTGTCACGTCGGAATGGGATCCGATAATCATTTTGCTACTGGTACAGCGACTACCGCAAGAAACACATAAGCTGTGGGAACAGACCATCTCGAATCAAAGAGAGCTGCCCAAGTTAAAACAGCTTTATGAATTTCTTGAATCAAGGTTTCGAACACTAGAAGCCATATTTGATTCAAGTAAAGAAGTGCCTTTCAAAAATACACGAAAGACACACAACTACCATATCGATGATAAAACAAAATGCATCATATGCAAAGGAAACCATTTATTGCAATCATGCAAGAAATTCGAAGCATTACATCCAAATGCTAAACGAGACATTTTGCGGGAACACAAAATATGTGTTAGATGCTTGCGGAAACACGACTTCAGAAACTGTCGTGTAGCAGATTATTGCGTTCTCTGCAAAGAATCGCACATGTTAGCAAAATGTAATACATTTAAACAGTTGTCGAATACAGACAAACAAAAGCTTATAGTAAAGAACAATTTATGCTATAACTGCTTGACAAAACATGTAAATATAGGATGTCCTAGCTATAAAAAACATGGCAGTCGCGGGACTGGCCGATGGAAGCTTTGCAATTTAAAAAATTTTGAAAATTTAAAAAATTTTGAAAATTTAAAAAATTTTGAAAATTTAAAAAATTTTGAAAATTTAAAAATTTTGAAAATTCAAAAAATTTTGGAAATTTTAAAAAATTTTGAAAATTTAAAAAATTTTGAAAATTTAAAAAATTTTGAAAATTTAAAAAATTTTGAAAATTTAAAAAATTTTGAAAATTTAAAAAATTTTGAAAATTTAAAAAATTTTGAAAATTTAAAAAATTTTGAAAATTTAAAAAATTTTGAAAATTTAAAAAATTTTGAAAATTTAAAAAATTTTGAATATTTAAAAAATTTTGAAAATTTAAAAAATTTTGAAAATTTAAAAAATTTTGAATATTTAAAAAATTTTGAAAATTTAAAAAATTTTGAAAATTTAAAAAATTTTGAAAATTTAAAAAATTTTGAAAATTTAAAAAATTTTGAAAATTTAAAAAATTTTGAAAATTTAAAAAATTTTGAAAATTTAAAAAATTTTGAAAATTTAAAAAATTTTGAAAATTGAAAAAATTTTGAAAATTTAAAAAATTTTGGAAATTTAAAAAATTTTGAAAATTTAAAAAATTTTGAAAATTTAAAAAATTTTGAAAATTTAAAAAATTTTGGAAATTTAAAATTTTTTGAAAATTTGACGTTTAAAATTTGACGTTTTTCGTTACTTTTTTTTTCGTTACTTTTTTTTTCGTTACTTTTTTTTTCGTTACCGTCGAAAATTATGAACGAATCTCCGGCACAACGTCCCAAAGGAAGCAAAGCTTCAATACATGTTTTAAATGTGATAAGCGCCACCATACATTGCTGCATAAGGATGCAATAAACAGCAATGAAAGGATCACGGGGAAACAAATACCTGCTTCATCACAGCAAGAACCAAAATCCAACTGCCATTTCAACAGAAATCAGACACAAGCATTACTAGCTACGGCATTGGTGACTATTAAGAGCAAAAAGGGAATATCCTCGACACTTCGTGCTCTTATAGATTTGGGCTCCCAAAGTTCATTCATAACAGAAGCTGCATTTCAAGCGTTAGGAATCAAAGGAGATCCCACATACTTACAGATTGCAGGCCTTGGATCAACCAAGCTGGCAACATCAAAAAAGGAGGCTTCATTTACATTATATTCAAACTCAACACAGTTTGAATTGTCGATGAAGGCATATGTTATTAAAAAAATAACTAATGTAGTTCCTCCTAAAAATATGCCAATAAACAACTTTAAATACATTAAAGATTTACAATTGGCAGACCCAGAATATTTCAAACGTGGAAATATTGATTTATTACTGGGGGTGAATGTGTTCTCAAAAATAATTCGAAATGGCGTTATACGTGGAGAAAACGGAACGCCAACGGCACAAAACACCGAATTAGGATGGATCTTGTTCGGAGAAATACCATCATATGAGAATCACAAAAACAACTCTAGTTTTTCGGCTTTTATCAATGAAAGTCCATCACTTGATAAATTGAACACCCAATTACAAAAGTTTTGGGAATGTGAAGAAATAACTAGCAGGAATTATACAAAGGAAGAGGAAGAATGTGAACAGTTTTATACAAAAACTGTGACTCGTCTTCCAACAGGAGAGTACCAAGTGCGTCTTCCTTTCAAGAACAACAGTACACCAAAATTAGGAGATTCAAAAAGACAAGCTTTGTCAAGGTTTCTCCAGTTGGAGAAAAAACTGAAGCAATCGCAGGACCTTCATCAGGAATACTCCGATTGCATAAACGATTACACGGAACAGGGTCATATGGTTCCAGTACGAAACAAGGAACGTTCGTCATATGATTGTGACTATTATTACATGCCACATCACGCGGTAATAAAAGCAAGCACAACTACGAAACTCCGTGTAGTGTTCGATGCTTCAGCCAGGTCAAGTAATGGACTAAGTTTGAACGAGCAGATGATGACTGGCCCTACTATACAACCCAAGCTGTTTTCAACCCTTTTGAGTTGGCGGAGATACGAATTCGCCATGACCGCAGACATTCAAAAAATGTATAGGATGATTAAGATGCATCCAGAGGATAGAAAATATCAAAGGATTCTATGGAGAGATAGAACATTGACACAATTAATGGGAGAACTACCAGCTGAACGAGTAACTCAAGCTCGACCATTTCAAAACGTTGGTTTGGACTATGCGGGTCCAATCAACTTAAAAATGTCAAAACATAGAGGGTCAAAGGAGTACAGGGGTTACATTTGCGTATTCATTTGCATGGCCGTTAAAGCCATACATCTAGAGGTGGTATCTGATCTAACCACTGAGGCTTTCTTGGCCGCCTTCAGGCGTTTCACTGCTAGGAGAGGATTATGCTCCAAAATCTTCTCGGACAACGGTACTACATTTGTGGGCGCCAATAAGGAGCTGCAAAGAAACGTAAAGGAAGCAGTTGAGTTTCTCGCAGAAAAAACAAAACTGGATGGAATAGAATGGCATTTCAATCCACCGTATGCTCCACATATGGGAGGAATATGGGAGGCAGCAGTAAAACGAACTAAATTCCATTTAAAAAGAATACTGGAGGGTACTTCGCTCACATTTGAAGAACTAAATACCCTTTTAACACAAGTTGAGGCTTGTGTCAATTCAAGACCTCTGACTACAGTATATGGAGACACACCAAGTTTGGAGCCGTTAACTCCTGGTCATTTTTTGATAGGCACAGCCCTATTGTCTCCTCCAGAATCAGAAACAAATAATCAAAGATCTTCTTTAACAGACAGATGGAAACACATACAACAATTACGACAGAGTTTCTGGAAGAGATGGAGCAACGAATATCTTTTCGAATTGCAAAAACGTCAAAAATGGAATTCGTTAGGACCGAACTTGGAAATAGGGCAAATTGTAATTTTGAAAGATGAGAAATTGCCACCCCAGAGATGGAGGTTGGGTCGAGTCGAAAAAGTTCATCCTGGCAATGATGGAAAAATTCGAGTAGTTACTATAGCAACGGAATTTACCAAAACACAAAGGCCAATTAACAAAATAATTCCTTTATTGACAGAACCAGGTAAAATGCAGGACATTCTAGACGTGACTTTCGATGATGCGATGCAAACTCCACCTCAGACACCATCACCAGAAGCCAGCCAGATGCAGTTGCCGCCTACGCCAGGTAAAAGAATCAATTGGAGAAAGGTCAGGTCGATGAAGAGGGCCAGAAAGACCATTCCCAATACCAATCTGGCAGCGTTTTGTCCAGTGCGACAACCAACGCGACCTCAAATTTGGGCGGGAAACAAACCAGTTGGTGGCAGACCGTCAGTTTCCGCTAGAGCCTCAAATTCCGCCCCGACTGGTGTGCAGGTATCTCAACATGAAGAGCGGGAGAACTCTGCACCCGGGACCAATCCGGAACATCCTAAACCCAAACGGCATCCCGAGAGCGACGTCCGGTCGCTGGCATTGTACCCAGCAAATAGGGACATCGGCCGTTCTGCAGCCAGGCCAGCGACGGGACGACCAACACCAAGGATCAAGGAGATGAGGGTTTGCGACCTCATCACCCGCGAGGGTGCGTCATTTAAACTGACGCACAATGACGCAAGACAGATTCCCTTTAAGGAGATAAGGGAGTCGAGGCGAAAGTGTCACACCGTCTTCCTAGAAGAAGGAGGAAAGGTGCGGTTAATAATAAGAGGTACCAAATTAATATGGTACAACCTTACAATAGACTGGTGAGTATTATCGTTGAGGGGGGAGAATGTCGCAGCTTCGGCTTAGAGCTGCGACATGCAGATCATCTGAAATAAGAGGAAAAACAAAACACTTGTTTCTGATCTGGATTAGAGTTAAGTTAATTAACAAACCTGATCGATGCTTTGGCATTTCCTCCGCAGTTTACCAAAAACGATGCCTTTGGCATTTCCTCAACGATTTATAATGACAGAACAGCTGTCATTTGACAGCAACAATTTTTTCTCTGTTGCATACAGAGCGCCATCTGCTTCAAAGTTGGGAACTAATCATTTTTGAATTATTTGAAATTTTCAATCGCAGCAATCCTTTCTTATGCCAAATTTAGTATAAAAGGAGGCGAACTGCGAAGGATATTCATTCCAATTCCGGCATTGTTCGATGTTGGTTTCCCCGCATTTGGCAACGTTAGAATTCGAATCAAGGTTTTAACCGCCAGGTAGGTTTCAACCACCACATAGGCCGTAAATAACTTATAGGTTTCCACCATAAGCTATTTACAAGGCAAGGACAACAAAATATTAAGTTCCGATTTTGGGAGTGTTCGGGTGTCGGTTTCCACCATATTTGAGCACTTTCAGTGTTAGAACTTAGGCAGGTTTCTACCGCCACATAGGCCGTAAATAACTTATAGGTTTCCACCATAAGCTATTTACAAGGCAAGGACAACAAAATATTAAAGTTCCGATTTTGGGAGTGTTCAGGTGTCGGTTTCCACCATATTTGAGCACTTTCAGCTTTAGAATTTAGGCAGGTTTCTACCGCCACATAGGCCGTAAATAACTTATAGGTTTCTACCATAAGCTATTTACTAGGCAAGTACAACAAAACATTAAATTCCGATTTTGGGAATATTCGGGTGTCGGTTTCCACCATATTTGAGTATTTTCGAAGTTAGAATTTAGGCAGGTTTTCACCGCCACAAATGCCGTAAATGACTTGTAGGTTTCCACCATAAGTCATTTACTGGTTACAACAAAACATTGAATTCCGATTCCAGGGATGTTCGAATGCAGGTTTCCACCGTGTTTTAACATTTTTGGAATTAGAGTCTAGGCTGGTATTCGCCGCCACTACGAACCACACATTAGCAATCTTTTTCTACGAAAAATATTGTTGATGCTACGCAGAAATTAGGGCTGATAGGTTTTTTAATAGAAACAGACTGTTGGTATTCACCACAGTTTTATATTCATCGGGTTGGCAATTTCTCATTTAAATAATAATCTTTTTTCTTCTTCTATAAATTCCAGAAACCTCAAGAATTATTTATAAGTTTTTTAAAGTCTAATTTTCGTTTATCTGTTTTTATATACCTTTGTTAATTTATTTTTGCTTTTTCATATATGTGTTGTTAATATTCTATTTTTTAGTGATTGATGTATTTTGTTTTTGTTTATTGAAGTAATTTTATTTTTGTAAATAAAAGAAAAAGTTATGTACCAAACGTAAACAAGCGTGTTTCAAGCCATATGATCCTTGATCCAACTTTTCCTATACCTTTTTCCTTTTAATACTATATTGCATCCATAAGAGGCTGTAATATATATGCTACAGGATAGACGCTGTAACATTTTTTTCATAAAATGTAGCTAACTGTAAGATATTTACCTTTTTTATTTTTTTTTTTTTATTTCAAGAACTTATGTTTGTGTACATGAATCAGCTACCGCTAGCTCTAACATGCTGTTTTGCAAATCTTAACCTTATATTTAGACGCTGTTAGGGTCCTCCTCTAAGCAGCTTGTTGCTTTGAAATACTGTATTATGATTGACTTTTGTTGGTGAACTCCCCACAAGATATCCATGGCTCTCTATTTACCTTTAACACTTACGCATTCACATCGACGTGTATGCACAAATCATCCCATACGTTATTATCTGTCCCATGTTTTACCCCATTTAGCTTTCTCTTTGAGCCGTCTGAGCACATCTTCCCACCCCTCCTTACTTTGCATAGTTTATTCCAGAGTATGCATTTTTTCGTTAACATATACCTAAATTTGAAATAGAATTGTATTAAAATCAATATTTTTGCATTAACTTTCGTAATCTATAAAGAATTATTTTCTGATAAGATGTCAACAATCCTTGTTTCCCTCCTTCATGGTTTTTATAAGGCATTTACTCTATTGTTCCTTTCCTCCTTGCAGTGCTTTAGTTTGAATTTAATGCAAAGTAGGACACCATAGAATTCTAATTAGGAATTATCGTATGCCTTTCTTTGCGCATTTTGATTAATATTTGATGTATTAGAAAAACCTAGCTTGCCATCAGATTGATCCTTTCCATTAGCTGATCAAAGTAATTCGACTATTTACCTGATTTTATTCGATTGCCATAGGCAATCCAGTTTTCCTTCTCTATTATTTTGTTTCTAACGAATGATTACTTAAAATAGTACTATATTTGTCGAGTTAATTAATTCAATCAAATTCAAACAGCGGTTGTACTTTTTTCCTCTTTCAGGCAACTGCATTTTCCTTATTTCGGTGTTGCACAACAAGATATCAAGCGCATGGTTTTCACCTTAGCGCAAACGCGTTTACCTTCCAATGCGTTGTTACATTTCAGAAAAGTTTGCACTTGGCGTTTAGTTATTTTTAAATACATAATGGTACATACTGCGTGGAATTATTAAGAGATAATTAATTAATTCATTCTCTACTGTTTCTTTTTTTCCCTTCCTTTCCGTTCAGGGTACTCTTTGGAAAATATCTTTTATATGCAGATTTTTGTCTTTTCAGTGTTTAGACGGTTGGCGATTTTTTGAGTCCAACTCCCCTCTATTAACGGACTATGCGTATGGCCTTTTAGCTTTGCACAATAATGTTCACATTCCAACGCCTTATTACATTTTACATTACAATAAATATTCACACTGCGTGGCAATTGGTATTTTTAATAATTTCCTACCTTCCTTTTCGGATTTCCGTAAAATTTTAGTTGTCGATTCGAAGAAATTTAACATCTCGAAATTTTTAGGTATTCTGATTTTAACACTATACCGTCCGGTGGCTCCACGTTTGTGCCATGCAAAAACTATCGGGTAAGTGCCGGTGGCTCCACGTTGGTGCCATGCAAAAACTAATGTGTAATGTAATGTAATACAAAAAATCTTGTACTTATTTACATATGTATACCCTCACAATTTAAAAAAAATGGAGGGACAGGATTAAGACTTGGGAACTAACGATAAGATTAGCAAACAAAAACGTCGAAAAAACGCCGGCGATAAGCGAAATTATGTAAGTCAGTTGCACCGGCACGACACGAAAAAATCTTGATTAGACGCGCGGACGGCATAGTGTTAATTATGCTGTTCACATTTACTTATCGGACTCCAGGTTCACAGAGTTTTTAGTAAAAATTACAGGAGAAGAGACATAATATAAATGTATGTTAAAAGGAGAATGGGCAAAAATGTATGGCGCCTGGTACCCGCTCCAACACCTAGGATTTTTATATGACAGGAAAGCTATTACATATATATATACACTATTATGTATGGCGCTTGCCTCGATTTGTTGTCCATTCGGAGATAATCGACTTCGAACTTTTTATTCTGTCAGTTGTTACTGATGTCGAATTAACAGTTTGAGAGGGATTAGATCACTACTAAATATCGCTTTTTGAGGGTAAATCATCATCCACACCATGACTGTCATCTCAGTCTACTGCTAGACTTAGACTTCATTTAAGAATCTGCATCATTTGTGACTGTGTCTAGTAAAAGGTACCACTTTGAGGGTAGTCGATACGGTTGCGAATATTCTGTATTAAATAGTAATAAGCTAAATAATCGCTCTTAATGACTACCCTTAAAAGTGGTACCTTTTATTGAACACAGCCACATTTGGGATTATTATTAATGAAAAATGAAGAAAACCCATTTTAAGAGTTAAGTGCGAGTGTTTAGTGTAAGTGTTTAGTGTTTAGCCCGTGTGGACAGGCACTGTTAAGTGCGAGTGACAAGTGTTAAGTGCTTAGTAGCAAATAGAAGCGCGTTCTATTTCACTGTTAAGTAGCCGCTCCCCTTCCCTTCCCCTCGATCGCCCGCTCAGTCCGATATGCGTATTTTTTTAGATATTACACAATATGGTTAACGTAACTGTTTATATTTATAACGTCCCTAATCAATTCACGAACTTTCAGGTGCACTTGCCCATCCATGTTTACACTTGAAATGTACTGAACGCCTGAGCTGTACTAAGCAGTGCCACTAATCGATATTGGACACCTACTTACCGCTTAACACTTAACAGGTCTACTAAACACTTAACACCTGCACTAATCACTTGTCAGATGTGTAAACCAGGCCTTAGTTTAAGCACATAAGTTAGATAAAAATATACTAAAATAACAAAGTTATATTTTTCTACATATTCATAACGCGATATCTCCAAGCGGACTATGAATTAGTGAAAGTGGCCATAGTAAAAATGTTTTTTGTATGGTTAAGACTTATTTAACGATTACAATAATTATTGCTGTTGGAGGGTGGTACCAAAATGAGCTTAGTTTAAGTACATAAGTGTAATAAAAATGTACTAAAATAAAATAACAAAATATTTTTTTTACATTTTCATAACGCAATATCTCCGGACGGACTATGAATTCGTGAAAGTGGCCATAGTAAATATTGTTTGTATAGTTAAGACCTATTCAACGATACAAAAATTATTGCTGTTGGAGGGTGGTACCAAAATGCCCATTCTCCTTTCTCTATTGGTAGAAAATGATTTTTCAATGAAGCACAAAGTTAAAGAAAAGTTATGAGCTATGAAATGGATAAAACGCTGCATGCGTTTGAAAGATTTTAGAAGCGCCGCCGGACTCGAAAGTGCAGACGGTAGAAAGTGCGAAAGTGAGTTTTACAGCTAAAGTTTTCGACTCGGGATTTTAAAATTTGAAACTGCTTGGTTTTCAGAGTTGGTAATAATAACCTCACAACGCGAGCAGAATACATTAGTATTTTGTGCAGTTATATTTTATTAAAATGGGTCAATTTCCACCCCCAAAAATAAATACAAATTAGCGTCCCAATTTCTCTGTTTTGGTAGTATAGGATTTTTAGATACGGCACAACATAGCACAACTCAAGCGCGATGTTTTAGTATTTTTACAGTATTTATTTTTAAAATGGCGGGGCTAACTTCCCACCCAAAAAAAACAAAATAGCGTCCCAAATTTTTTGTTTTCGAAATACAGAATTTTTAAATACGGCACAACATAGCAAAAGTCAAGCACAACGCCTTAGTATTTTTACCGTATTTTTTTTCCAAAATGGCGGGGCCAACTTCCACCCCAAAAATTATAGTAGTGTGTAAAATTGTTTCTATCGGTGCTAATGAATTTTGCAAATCAGAACAACATAGCACAACTCCAGCACAATAAAGCACAACTTTTTTTTTACTTTTTCAAAAATGGCGGGGCCAACTTCGCTGACATGCATTTTACACAACAAAAGTTTATTTCAGAGGAATTTTTATCCTTCACAAATAATGTAAATTTTCCCTACTCTTGCGTTCAAATTACATAAGTTTGTGCGAAACCAAACCGTTTTTTGAAGGAAAACTCTTTCTTATACAATGCAAAAAAGCAAATGTTTACAACAATTTAAGGGGGGATATACATTTAGAACGAGAAAAAAAACTCATTTTTGAAAATTTTTTTTCAAGGGGAAGTTTTTATTCAAATCAATCGAAACTTTTTTACAATTATAAGTGTATCCATGTAGTATACAAAAATATTTTTTTTTAATTTTTTTCAACAAAATGACGGCCGTTAGATGGTGTTGAAAAAGTCGTTGTATTTTGCTTGTGCCGGCTCTCCTGGTCGCAATTTTGATCAGAAATCAAAAAATCAAAAAAATTTACATTAATTACATTCACAGTTATTAGATGAATTGAAAAAAAAGTGAAAAAAAAAATTTGCACTTTTGGCGTAACTTTTTCGAAAAAATCAACATTTTTTCCGCCATTTTATCACATTTTTCCATATTTAATAATAAAATATTACAATAATTTTTAATTCATATAGAAGGTAATACTATAATAAAGAAATTCTATAAGTTTCAGCAGAATCGGATAATTAGTTTTCGAGTTATTACCGGCATAAACTCCGAAAATGCTGTTTTGAGAAAAACGCGTTGAAAGTTTTAATTATCGAAAAATTCTACTTACATTTTAATCAGCAATCCCGGGAACGATGAAAAAAAAACACTTGGAGTTCGAATTTCGAAAAAAGGGTTTCACGAGCGTATTCTACGGGAAATTTACTAACTTTTTATGCAAAAAAAAAAAATTGAATTTTTTGGTCATTCTAAATGTATATCCCCCCCCCCCCCCCTTAAGGGGGTAGTCCAGTGAAAATTTTTTTTTTTTTTAATTTTTTTTCTTTTTGCTTAAATCTACTCTACTACACCTCGAAAATACTCCCTTAAAATATCTAAGCAAAATATTGAATAGTTTTAAAGATACAGAGAGTTTTCGAGAGACGTGTAATCCGAGCGCTCGAAGGTCCCCTGGCGTGTTTCGGAGCAAGGAGGACTCTTGTATTTCTGTTTGCTCCGCCCATTTTTTTCGGTTTATAACGGTTTAGGTCCTTCTGCTTTGTATTTAAGGTTAGTTATGTATGGAGCAGGCATCGCGTTATTTATGGAGCAGGCATCGCTGACTAAGGTAAAATTAATTTTTTTAGCTTTTTTCCGCAACAAAAACTTTAAACGCGTTTTTCTCAAAACAGCATGTTTTGACTCGGCGGACGTCAGATCTCAGAGTCTTTTGCTCCGATTGATCTAAAAATTTAGCTGTATATTTCTTGATTGTGTATCTATCGTCGGAAATAGAATTATTAAAATCCATTGTTTATTTACAAAGTTATAAACAAATTAAGCACCCGAAAAACACCCGAAAAATTCAAAATGCCGCCATTTTGTTATTTTTTATTGAAAATTAATAATTCTAGTTCCGACGATAGCCAATGGTCTACAGATTAAAACCTCGTTTGAATTTTTTGTTTCAAATGAACCATTGCAGAGATTCGACGTCCGCCAACAAAATTTTTTTTTTTTTTGGAGCGGCCATTTTGTCAGGATGACTCATCAAACAAAAAAAAAAATTTTTTTTTCTGTAGTTTAATAGTTGTACTATCATATGTCAAAAAGTTTTTTAATAAAAATTAATTTCTAATATGAAAAAAAAATCGTTGAAAAAACAGTCGTTTTCACTGGACTACCCCCTTAAGCAAATATTTACAACAATTCAGTGTAAAATTTTAAGAATCCACACAATGTAGTGTAAGCCTTATATGTATGACAATATGAGGTATTCAAGAATCTCATATAATAAGGGTAAAATCACACTAGTAATTTTTAGAGTGTGTGGCAATGCGAAAGAACAGATTTGGTTTTTTTTTAACTATAATTCTCTATTAAAAAAAAATCAATTTTAATTATATCGTTAGCTTGAGTCCAGTTTAATATTTTCGTAATCAAAAAACATTTCATATCGAAATATTTGTATGAAATAAAATTCGCTGAAACTTTGCTAACAATGAAGATCTAACATATGTACTTTTTACATTAGGCACTGTAATAAATAATGAAATCATGCTGACACTCTATAATTTAACACTTACCATTTTTGCAACAAATAATTACTTTCTCCTGTTATTCGTGCTCGCGATTATTGGTAATAATTTATTCCTAAAGGATAATTTTCAGATGTTATCTTGCGTGCTGTTAATTTTTCAACAAGAATCATGGAAGTACTCAAAGTGATGTAGATAAATGTAAATGGGAATACATCTGCGCACATGTGGCACAACAATCGAATGGCACAATCACAATAAAATTAATTTAAATAAAGCCAAATTCACGGTAAACACACATCTTGGTGTACACTTGAACTAATTTGGTTAAATTAAAATTCCGTCACTGATGCACATTACTACAGCAGAGCATTGAAACTTTCCTTCACAGGACGCCACAATTGCCTAGAATAGCCTTCCGGAAATTCTCGTTGTTGGACCAGCAATTATCTGAAAAGATGGTACAATATGTGGGTATTAATTGAATTGTTGATATTATTCTGCTGCGTAATTAGTTAAACTTGCATATATTAATGGAGGAATGGAATACAGAGAAGCAAGTGCGACACTGCTTAGAATACTTTTACAATCAACATCAATTTTATTATTGAAAATTATACAGGGTGTTTCACATAGCGTATGCCAAAATGAGTGTGGTGAAAAATCTCACTTATACAAACAAAAAATTGTACGACAGGGGGGGAGAATCTCAACCGTTTAGGAGTTACAGGGTGCTTCCTAAATTTGGAATTTTCATAGTATGCATCATCAGTTTATTTTTATCTTTTGATCTACTCAAGCCAGCGACATGAAACTCACACCAAAAAACTACTATTGCAATGTCCTTTCCAAAAATGTTAACTATGTTGATCACCTGCAAAACCGAAAAAAATTTTGAGCAATTCCCTAAAATTCAGGTTTCCCTAGATTTTCATTTTTATAAAATGTCCCATCTTATTACCTTTCCGAAAAGGTACAACATGTCCTGGTAAAAAGGGGGTAGAAAAACCAGTTCCTTAGGAAACCTAACTGGTACCTTCTTATTTTATTGCATTGTACCGTAAATTCGTAAAATATACAAAATTTGTATGAAAAAAGGTCGAAATTGTTTGTTTAGGATACACAGTAGGGTGCTTCTTATATAAACCAAAAAAAATTTTTTTTTAATATGGTGCGCGTCACCCTTTTATTCTGTTCTAAGGCACAAAAAAATAATACATAATTTTTTTCAGATTTTTAAAGCAATATTTAGGGGTCGCTACCAGCACATCAAAAAAAAACAAAAAAAGGATTTTTGAAAAAATTATTACTCAGTTCAAAAAAACAATCATACACAAATTATATAACTATAAAAATAAAAAGAAATTGGTAACTTATGCTAATAACGTAGTTTTCTTTGTATTAGGATACTTTTGCCTGAAAATTTTCACAACCAAAAGAAGGAATTGTTTTTGTTCCTCGTCGGTGGTAATTAGTTTATTATATTCTTCAATCAACGCTACGCCTCGTTCCGCAATGTCGTTGACCACTCTCAAAGAACGTACAATTTCTCTAGAAGCTTTGTAGTCTTCATCTTCTTCCCAAAGACGAGGTTCTTTTCGCAAAAATGCAGACGAAATTCCCAAGATTCTAAAAAATCTTAAGGTGTTGCTGGACACGAAATCCTCAATACTTTTTTCCTCGATGTGACTTAGATCCAAGGTAATTCGCTTGGGGCTATAGTCCGGACCTTCTTCATTCAGTGCAATCACCATTTTTTGTTTGCTTGCAAGAGAAACTTCCTCATCAAAAAAAGCAAGTGCAACAAGTTCTTCAGACAGATACCACAAATGACCCAGGAACTTCGTTAGAGCTTTTTTGGCCATAGCCTTATTTATATTTTCAAATTCCTTAAGACTTTTTAACAGCCACAGGTCATTCCTTGGTGCTGAAGTTGCCACGGGAGCTAGATACCAGCATCTTACATAAATCGTAACAACGAAAACGCAAATATCAGTGATCGCTTTAAGTTCTGTTTTTGTCAGTTTAAACTGGTCTCTAAACATAAAAAGCTTAAGGGGTTATTCTACTGTTAAACGGGTAAGAAGCAGTATCTTTTTAAAAGTGTTGTAAAAAAAAAACTATTAGAGATATCAATTTGAAATTTTGCATGCATCTTTATTAATGAAAAAAATATATAATGGCATAGTTGATTAAAAAAAAAAACAAAATGGCGGCTTCAGTTTATGATTGATGTAGCGCGCGCTGACGGCCAGAGTCGTTTGCGCGGTACATTGCCCAGGTCGTCCAGGTGATCTGCAATCAATTTAACGATGAAATTTTATTAGTTTAGCTAAAAACACACAGACTGAACCTAAATTGAGCCATAAATATTAAATTTTCGCGATTTGACAAGCGTTGGAAAATAGCATGCTCGATTTTGGACGTTTTTTCGATGAAAAAAGTGCTCCCAAATAACCAAATTTCAATTTTTATGGCTCAATTTAGGTTCAGTCTGTGTAAAATTGATATATAACTATGCAAAAAAATTTTTAGCTAAATCGCTTCATTAGTTTTTTCTCTACGATGTACCGCGCACCAAAACAACACGTTTTGAGTAAATCGCGTTTAAAGTTTTTTTAACCGATTTTTTTTTTTAATCAACTATGCCATTATATATTTTTTTCATTAATAAAGATGCATGCAAAATTTCAAATTGATATCTCTAATAGTTTTTTTTTTACAACACTTTTAAAAAGATACTGCTTCTTACCCGTTTAACAGTAGAATAACCCCTTAAGGCAATAAATTGCTTTTGCCATCCATCGTGAGCGATGAAGACCTGCTGGAGCTCTGAATGATATCCCTTTATTAGGCACACCTCCCAAAAATATTATTATAAGTTTCAATAATTCCTTGTAATCATCCCGTGGCTGATAACACAGCTCCACAAAAAAAATTGAAAAAATTAGATCTGACGTCTGACCATACCTACTATATGTTTTTGAGGTCACTGAATCCGAATCCGAGGTCTATTTAACTCCATCACGTCAGGATTTTTCATAACCTCAAAATTTAGCATAAAAACGAGAATAATCCACAAAAAAATCGAAAAAATTAGATCTGACGTCTGACCATACCTACTATATGTTTTTGAGGTCACTGAATCCGAATCCGAGGTCTATTTAACTCCATCACGTCAGGATTTTTCATAACCTCAAAATGTTAGCATAAAAACGAGAATAATCCACAAAAAACTCGAAAAAATTTGATCTAACGTCTGACCATACTGACTATATATTTTCGAGGTCGCTGAATCTGAATTCCAGGTTTATCAACCCCTATTACTTTAAGGTTTTACATAACCTACAAATTTTAGTCCAAACACCAAAATAATCCCTTCAATTCAAAGGCTAAAATAGTGACCGGTTTTTTTTCTTTTAAGCAATAAAGGGATTAAAAATTGAAGGGATTATTTTGGTGTTTGGACTAAAATTTGTAGGTTATGTAAAACCTTAAAGTAATAGGGGTTGATAAACCTAGAATTCAGATTCAGCGACCTCGAAAATATATAGTCAGTATGGTCAGACGTTAGATCAAATTTTTTCGATTTTTTTGTGGATTATTCTCGTTTTTATGCTAACATTTTGAGGTTATGAAAAATTCTGACGTGATGGAGTTAAATAGACCTCGGATTCGGATTCAGTGACCTCAAAAACATATAGTAGGTATGGTCAGACGTCAGATCTAATTTTTTCGATTTTTTTGTGGATTATTCTCGTTTTTATGCTAAATTTTGAGGTTATGAAAAATCCTGACGTGATGGAGTTAAATAGACCTCGGATTCGGATTCAGTGACCTCAAAAACATATAGTAGGTATGGTCAGACGTCAGATCTAATTTTTTCAATTTTTTTTGTGGAGCTGTGTAATCATTTAGCTGTTTCTCAGCGAATGAAATTGTGCTGTTAGCTACATTTTCTACGCATCTTAAAGCGTCAGGGTCTGAAGAAACCGTACTGAACTTATTCTGGTCAATGTTAGGCCATGCAGTTCTAAATCGTTTGAAGATCAATATTTCTGGTCCACTTGACGGACTTAGAGCTTGAACTACGACTGCTTCTAGCATTATTTCCATTAAATGGTGACGACAGGCCAACCAAAGAGCATCTTTTTCCATCTTCTGCTCTAATAGAATGCAAGCACCTCCTCTTAAACCAGTGTTGACCGTAGTGGTGTCGAAGCAAAAACATTTTATTTTGTCGCACAAGTTCCAGGAAAGAATAGTGTCATAAACTGCTGAAGCACACGCCTCCCCAGTTCCCCAACTGACTTTGGGAACTGCCAAAAGCTGATCCACACCTTGTCCTGACACTAAAATGGGAAGGCGATCCACTGTTTCGTGTCCTGTAATGTCTTCGATTAGTTTGCCGTCCCAATGAACAGTAAGAGGAATATTTGGATTAAATTCTTTCTTTAAGGACTCCGCTACCCTTTGTCTTTGCTTCACACGCTGGCGACGAATTGAGGATGAATTTATATTGTACTCTGAGGGATCGGTACCTGCACTTTTGAGCGTTGATGTTAAAACAACAGTTGCTTTCCTGTCACTTAATTTAGCAAAGTCGAGGCTTGCGGATAAGCTTTCATCAAAGATGTTCTTTCTGCCGCGTTTGCGTTTAGGTGGAGGTTCTAAATCTACCGTCGAAGGTCCTGCCCTCACTGAAATCTCTGACGTTGAACTTTTCCTTTCATCATCACTACTATTGGTAGTCGAAGAAGATAGTACGTACTTTTTTTGCAGGGATTCATTGCAGCGTTTTTCTCGATCTAAAAAGCGCTGAAGGCGAGCGTTTTTCTCCTCTTTCTTCACAATTTTTTTTAAATGAACTTTGTCCACTCCACCTATTGTACCAGGACGTCCTCTTTTTCTCTGCTTAATCAAAAATAGTCTATCCTCCTTAATGGGGATCATGTTTAGAGCATCAGCGTGTGCTATGTCAAACAGGTCTTCCAAGCTATCTTGCCACTCCTTTTCTTTATTATGTAGACCTTCAGAGCGTTTGGCTTTATTTTCTTTATTTTTTTTTCAACTTTTGCCATTCATTGAATTTGCTTTCTATCTTCTTTATAACATCTTTTTTCAATTTAGTTGGAATGCCCGCTCGTTCCCACAATGCCATGACATCACAAGCAGCAGAATTAGCCGAACTGCGATTGGTTTGCTTCATTACGATTTTAAAGTGAAAAAATAAACTCAGCACTTCTTTTGTCGTCGGTAACTTGCTTTGAATAAAGTGGTCAGAGGTTTGTCCAACTAACCAAACATCTGTTTTGTTTCTAGTTAACAATAGCGAACTAGACGAGGACGCCATGATGCAACAAAACGCGATGCGCGCCAAAACAAAATCGCACGTGCGCTCTCTATCACAGCGCGTTTGTTACTACATAGTTTGCCAACCCGTGACAGGTACATGCGGTGGGGAGAAGAGGGGTGGGATATGAGCGTCCTTGGATGGAATAATGTGACCACGAGTTGCATTAGTATGTTTTATCATGTTTGAATGATGAATATAACTGTTTTATGTACATTGAGCTGCAAGTTACCATATCACAATTTTTTCAAACTTTAATACGAGGTAGCGACCCCTAAAACCCAATCTAAAAAATAAATAAAAAATATAGGTTCGTTTTTTAGGTGATAGAAGCGAATGGCGGGTTGACGCAGTAATTTTTTAAAAGTCGAAAAATAAGAAACACCCTAATACACAGGTAATTAATTTTAATTACTGCTGTCAAAAAAGCTATAAAAAGTTAGTGTAATTTATTTTATTGTCGTTATTAGCTTGTTTTAGTCAGTGTTCATATCCAAGTATCTTGACGATCTATTACTAATATCTGATGGAAATTTTGTTATAAAAGAGGGTCAGTCAGAAAAAATATCCATCATAGTTGAAAAACAAATCGATAACTATGGATGTTCTTAGGCCAAAATGATTAAAAAGTAGATGAACTTATTAGGTTGTAACATAATAATCTGATAATTTTTTAAGAAATTTTATTTTGATATTTTTGTACAATTTAGCTTAACATTTTATTGAACATATAGTCCATCATATCAATGATCTCCTGCCAACGTTGGGGAAGCGACATTATTCCATTCTCGTAAAATTTAAAAAATTCCAACAACCACTGTTCCAATGCATGTCAGTCACCAAAAGATTTTCCGCTAATGTGAGCCTGCAACGATCAGAACAAGTGGTAGTCAGAAGGACACATATCCGACGAGTATCCAGAATGGGCTAAGGAAATCCAGTCTAGCTCCATAATTTTTTTACGTCATCGAAGCGGTGTGAGGGCGGGCATTGTCGTGGAGGAGGTATACATTGCCTTGTTCTCCTTTAAGATTCACCTTATTCAGCATATCATAGTAACGTTCACTATTTATAGTCGTTCCTTGTGGTAATAGTTCCCAGTAGATAATGCCGTGCACATTCCACCAAACACTCAACATAACCTTGTGTGTAGTAATTTTACATTTAACTGTCTATACTCCTCTTTGACCTGCGCTAAGCCATTGTCGCTTATTGTTATGGTTAACATAAAGCATCCACTTCTCATCCCCGGTAACCAAACTACGAAGCCAAAAAAAAGTACGATGTGAAGGGAGTAATTGCGTACAAACCGCCACTCGCATCATCCGTTGACCATCCGTCAATTCGTGGGGTAACCATTGACTGTGCCTGTACACTTTAGCCATCACTTTCAAATGTATGTATGGGAGCATCCGAGTTCTTCTTCAAATTGACGAGTAGTTCTCCTTGGATCCCTCGATGAGCTGCGCTAGTCGGTCGACATCAACCTCAACCGGCCGCCCTTCGTGAGGTTTATCTTCATGGTTATAGTCGCCATTCGAGAAACGTCGAAACCAATCTACTGCTGTATGATAAGAGACCGCATTTTCTCCCATACATTGACATATATTTTGTGCCGCCTGCTTAGTTGTATGCTTCAAACGGAACTCATAAAGTAGAATGACGCGGATGTCTCTTCTTTTCAAATCGAATTTTTCCATAATGCTACTCGCTGCGCTGTCGATTATTACACTGATGAATTGAGCGCGCTCACGGGTATTTATACTCATAGTCACAGAACTTTCTCGAAGTTGTAAAAAATTTCCAGAACGTTTCCGAAAAAATTATCAGATTATGTTACAACCTAATACTTTCGTGGAATACGTGGATATAATTTACATTTAAGATCTAGCAGAAAGAAGTACAATAATATCAAAGGAGATTCCCTAATCGATGCATACATACCTCAATGCAAAGTATTTTTATGGATTTTCCAAAGATTAGGAGAAATCGGAACTGTAACTTCAAACAGCATGGAATCGCGATCTGGAACATTGGAAGATTCTATCGATGTTGAGCAGCAAATAAACACCCTCGTCAGAAAAAAACCTTGAAATGAGTCACAACACTTTAAGGAGTGTCTTCAGCTAAAGTTTGGAGGATTATTCATCGAAAGGGAGTGCATCCATATCACCATATCCCAGTTCAAGAACTAGTGGAAGGAGATTCTGAGAGGAGATTGCAGTTTTGCAGTTGGCTTCTGGAATGCGACATTGACAACAAGGGTTTCTGGACCGAAATTTGTAGACAGATGAATCGCAATTCATCAGGGATGGTATTACAAACTTCCACAACTTCCATACCTCCTCAGATACTAACCCACGTAGAACAAGGGCTACCTCATTCCAGCATACAATCAGAGTTAATGTTCAGGTTGATATCATCGGCAACCATTTAATAAGACCATTCATTGTGTCACAAGGCTTAATAACTAAATTTATACGGACCTTTTGGGGAATAAACTACCACATCTACTAGAGGACGTCTCCCTGCATAAATCAAAGGACAATGTTTTATAAATAGGATGGATCCTCAGCGCATACTGCTAGCATTGTGACGACAATATAAAATGCAAAATGTCCTGAAAGCTGGATTGTACCAGGTGAACCGATTCCTTGGCTCGCTAAATCTGCAGACCTTACTTCATTGAACTTTTTC
The DNA here is from genome assembly GCA_949715965.1 of Dysmachus trigonus. Lineage (NCBI taxonomy): Eukaryota > Metazoa > Arthropoda > Insecta > Diptera > Asilidae > Dysmachus > Dysmachus trigonus. The sequence continues at coordinate 53,929,976 of OX454320.1, forward strand.
GTGTGGAATGAAGGAGGAAGTTTATTCCACGCATGTTGACCAGAGTTGTTAAAATGTTTTTTTTAAAAGGAATTCAATTGAAGATTGAAAATGGAATTAGATGAATTCCGATTCCTCAAAAAATATTGAGGAATGCATTCTATATTTATTTTGCAAAGAGAATGCATTACTTCGGATGCATTCCTCAAGAATTCATTGAAGCCTTTGTAAATTCACTTGCATTCTCGAATTCACTTGCATTCACTTGAATTCAATGAATTCTTTTGCATTCTTTTTAATCATTTTTGAAAACAAGAAGATTAAAATAGCTCTAATCAAAAATTTATAATTTTTTTTTTTCAGAAGATATAATTTCCATAAAAAAAGGTTTTTCATAAGATAAATATGCGGTACATAGCTGTATTAGGTTTTTAATTAATAACACAGCTCCACAAAAAAAATTGAAAAAATTAGATCTGACGTCTGACCATACCTACTATATGTTTTTGAGGTCACTGAATCCGAATCCGAGGTCTATTTAACTCCATCACGTCAGGATTTTTCATAACCTCAAAATTTAGCATAAAAACGAGAATAATCCACAAAAAAATCGAAAAAATTAGATCTGACGTCTGACCATACCTACTATATGTTTTTGAGGTCACTGAATCCGAATCCGAGGTCTATTTAACTCCATCACGTCAGGATTTTTCATAACCTCAAAATGTTAGCATAAAAACGAGAATAATCCACAAAAAAATCGAAAAAATTTGATCTAGCGTCTGACCATACTGACTATATATTTTCGAGGTCGCTGAATCTGAATTCCAGGTTTATCAACCCCTATTACTTTAAGGTTTTACATAACCTACAAATTTTAGTCCAAACACCAAAATAATCCCTTCAATTTTTAATCCCTTTATTGCTTAAAAGAAAAAAAACCGGTCACTATTTTAGCCTTTGAATTGAAAGGATTATTTTGGTGTTTGGACTAAAATTTGTAGGTTATGTAAAACCTTAAAGTAATAGGGGTTGATAAACCTGGAATTCAGATTCAGCGACCTCGAAAATATATAGTCAGTATGGTCAGACGTTAGATCAAATTTTTTCGATTTTTTTGTGGATTATTCTCGTTTTTATGCTAACATTTTGAGGTTATGAAAAATCCTGACGTGATGGAGTTAAATAGACCTCGGATTCGGATTCAGTGACCTCAAAAACATATAGTAGGTATGGTCAGACGTCAGATCTAATTTTCTCGATTTTTTTGTGGATTATTCTCGTTTTTATGCTAAATTTTGAGGTTATGAAAAATCCTGACGTGATGGAGTTAAATAGACCTCGGATTCGGATTCAGTGACCTCAAAAACATATAGTAGGTATGGTCAGACGTCAGATCTAATTTTTTCAATTTTTTTTGTGGAGCTGTGTAATCAACCAACCATGAGCCTGTTGTGTATTCCCGGGGGGTTGGGAATACAATTAGTTTTCGGGTCCGCCGGCGGTCTTAACTGTTTCCCTTGGTACAGGTGATCCAGGGGAGAAGCAAATACTGATTTTAATTTTCTTAATTTATTTCTTTATGGAATTGACGGTTATCACTTTTTCCACTTTTCCAGGCTAAGCCGACTGGAATTTTTAAAACTCCTTTATTTTCGAGGGGACCTCTTTGGGTCTTTTCCGCTTGAAATCTTAAATGCAACTCTCTCCGGGAATTCACGATTTTCCGATTGCCAATTCCCTGGCCCAGCAACAGGCAAGGCAAAAGGCGTCGTTCGCACTTTTGACTGTGGGAACTTCTTTGTTCCCTGGTGGTCGCGGGCCCGCCCGGAATCTGGATAGTTTACTTTATTCTACAATGTTGCGAAACCACAGGCACGTGTTATTATTTCACAATATTTTGCGCTGCAATTGATTGTGCGTTGCAACCACAACAAGCTCTTGGTTTTCCAGTGAACAATTTTTTTACAAAATTCGCATTCGAAATTGGAAAAAAATATTTAATCATTTAAGTTTCTCCACAGAAGTTGAAGATATGAAGGAAAAGAACGCAAAATTTGTAATTTTGTTTAAGGCAGCCGAATCATTCATTACACAATGAAATGAAGTTTAAAATCATTGTTATCTCGACAATTCATCCAATGACCTCAGACCGGAAGAATCACTTCATCAAACAGTTTGAAGAAAATCGGAGTGGTATAAAAAGTGCCGCAATTATTGTACTGGAGTACAAGTCAATATAATTCAAGAATGCAAGTGAATTCACTTCTCAAATAAATTAAGCTATTTTAGCATTTTTATTTTATTATGAATGAAAGCTTTCATATTTGAAAAATGTAAATAAAAGATATCAGCTTTCAAACAAGAATAATAAAAATTGTTTTAATCCTTTTTAAATTATGTTCATAATAAAAAAAAATGCATTAGTGTTAACTGATGTTATTAAACGGGATTTTTGACAATTTTTTTGTTTTGGAACTAATGTTGAAAGAGTAATTGTTATATTATTGATTGATTTAACCCTCAAGCAGGCGCGTGTTTATTTGGAATGGCAGTGGTCGCGCGTAAACTATAGATATATTCATCTTCCCACGATCAGGCGACATTTCCAGGAAAACCAGCAGACATAGCGTCAGCAGAAACAGAAAACTAAATCATAATTTCATAAAGTAGAACTTTTGTAAAAGTCAGTCTTGTAGTAGCGTTTCAATAAAACACTCATCCTCGAAATTATCGTCTTTTAAATTTTTTTTAACAATATTATTGATTGTACCATAACTGGCGCAGTCGGAAAAGCCTAAGTAAAAACTACTTTTCACGGGTGTAAAAGTCGGCAAGGCGACGGCTTATCGCGCAGAATTTTACAATTATCGACGGGTTATCGGTAAAAAATCGTGAATAGTCAGTCCAGTCAAAATCGACTCCCAACCGAAAACTATGTATCTTCGCGTTTTGCAAAATTTAGTCTACGCAACGGTTAATCGCAAAATTTTTACAAATTATCGACGGCTTATCGATAGAAAATCGCGGAATTCGGAGTTAGAGGTGCAATTAGGACGACCTGCAAGACCCAAGGATTCTTCACGGAATCCGGACATTAATCTTGCTGTAAGTTGCCATAAATTCTTGAAAATCCCTATTTTTAGTAACATAGTTGTAAGTTAATAAGATTTTATCTACCTAAGAAAAACGAAATAGTGAAATTGTGTCGTGATTAATTAAAAAAATTCTTATAAAATAAATATCGTAAAATAAATATCTTAAAAAAAAAAAAAAAAAAAAAAAAAAAAAGCAAGCTCATAGTTAAAAGGAAAATATACAAAAATCGAACAGTGAAATTGTGAAAAACAAAGTTCATGAATATCAAAAAGATATATATCTATACTATGTAGTATCTATACTAATATTCTAAACCTGAAGAGTTTTTTGTTTGTTTGTTTGAACGCGCTAATCTCAGGAACTATTAGTTCGAATTGAAAAATTCTTTTTGTATTGGATAGTCCATTTATCGAGAAAGGCTTTAGGCTATAGAACACCACGCTGCGACCAATAGGAGCGAAGAATCATTGGAAATAGTGGAAAAAACGGAGAAAATTATTCATCTTTGAGGGCTTCCGTTGTTTGTTTGAACGCGCTGATCTCAGGAACTGCTAGATCGAATTGAAAAGTTATTTTTGTGTTGGATAGTCCATTTGTCGAGGAAGGCTTTAAGCTATATAACATTACGCTGCGACCAATAGGAGCGAAGCATCAGTGAAAAATGTTGCAAAAACGGGGAAAATTATTCATATTTGAAGGCTTCCGTTGCGTGCGCTGCGTAAACGGTTCAAGTTACCCAAAAAATATGCACGAAAGAATTATTCCTCTTTAAATGATCTAAAAAAATGTCCGCAACAGTATATCTATCAACAGTATGTCTATCTTTTAATATTGACTTACCATATTGCCAATTATTGGCGTTTTATCAACATAACTAGCCGTACCCTGCGCGCGTTGCTACGCCTCTCCGAAAACAATCGGTTTTATGCGAGAATGTATAAATAAAATATTTCATTACCATTAATCCAAACGTAAATAGATTTTCAGTTATTGAGGTCATAGAATCATTTCCGTAACTAAACGGCATCTATCTATCTATCTTCTATCTTTCTGTCTTTCTATCTATATTCTATCTATCTATCTATCTTCTATCTATCTATATCTATCTTCTGTCTATCTATCTATCTACCTATCCATCTATCTACCTACATCTATCTATCTATCTATCTACCTCCTATCTATCTTCTGTCTGTTTATCTATCTATCTTCTAGCTATACAGGGTGTTCAGAGGTAAGAAATCAATACTGCAGTGGGTGAAAGGTCAGACCGAGACAAGCAAAAAATCGTATGGGTGGTGGGGGGGGGGGGCATCTCGCACCGTTTGGCAGTTACAGGGTGATTCGTAAATCAGGATTTTGCCTTATATGGGAACCGCTCTTGCATTTTTATCTTTTTTTCTACGCATCGCAGCGACCCCAAACCGATCTCAAAAAATCATTATTTGGAAGCCCTTTCCAAAAAAGTTTACACCACCCCCCTATCCCCAACCCCTTGGCCACAATCCCCCCTGCAAGTTGGAAAAATTAACTTTTATTTCACGATTTTTCACCTTTCGCCCCACTTTTCTCCGAAATTCATGTTATTAACATACCTACTTTTTATTTTTTTTAAGTTGCCTATCTAGTTACCTTACCAAAAAGGTGCAACATGCCCAGGTAGGTAAAGGATACGAAAATTTATTTACAAAAATCCTTTTACAGAATATCATGATAATTCGAATTTTTAGGAAATTATACTTAAGTTTACTAAAAAATACATTTTGTTCGCTTAAAAACTAATTACAATTAAAACGTTTGTCCTTTTAAAGCTGTTCAAAATGTTCTCCGCTAGTTTCGATGCATGCAAGTAGCCTTCGTTTTATTTCACGTTTGAGGTCTATGGTAGCCAGTCTCTCCCGTATTTTCGTGGCTGCAGTCACAATCCTGGTAACTAATTCCTCTCTGGTGTTGATTGCTCTTGAGTAAACTTCATCTTTCATCATTCCCTATAAGAAAAAGGCCAGTGGAGTAAGGTCCGGTGACCTAGCAGGCCAAGGAATCGGTCCACCTCGTCCAATCCAGCGCTCTGGGTAATGCTCATTCAACCTTGCCCTAACAATGTTCCCAGTATGCGCAGGTGCTCCGTCGAGCTGTAAATAAATTGCGCTTCTGGTGGCCAGGGGGATGTCCTCCAACAGATCCGGAAGGGTATTCTCCAAAAAGTCCGAGTATAGCTGACTATTCAGCACTTGGGGCAAGATTAAGGGTCCTATCAACTGGATGCCGATGATGCCAGCCCAGACATTGACACTAAATCTTTGTTGGAAAGACCGACACCTTGTCCTATGTGGGTTCACATTTGACCAGGTGTGGAGGTTGTGGAAGTTTGTGATGCCATCCCGGGTGAACTGCGATTCATCCGTCCATAGAATTCGGTCTAGAAACCTTCTGTTTTCAATGTCAGACTCGAACAGCCAAGTGCAGAATTGCAATCGTCCTTCGGAATCTCCTTCCCTAGTGCTTGGACCGGGATATGGTGGTATGGATGTAGTCCCTCTCGGTTCACAACGGTCCAAACTCTCCCTGAAGACAATCCTGACCTTCGTGCGACCTGCCTGATGCTTATTACAGGGCTGTTCCTGACGATGTTGAGGATTTGTTGGTCGGGGTCCGCTGAATCGGCCGATGTTCCTGACCGCGTTTCTGCTCTGGGGGCGGTTACACTTCCGGTTTCTTTTAACCTTCTGAAAGTCCTTGAAAATACCCTTCTGTCGGGTACACGCCGATTCGGGAATCTCCTTTGGTATTGTCGTACGGCCTCACTATCATTTCCGTCTACTAAACCGTACACGTAAATTATATCGGCAGACTCTTCCACACTGAATTCTGCCATTTTATCTTAATTTTTTCTATTAAACACCCAGTTTTATCGATTGCTTCTTCAACTGTGGTCAATGTCCTTTCAAACTTACCCATTTTTATACCATAATTCATAGGAGGTATTAGAAACGGAGCGTCAGGATACTTAAGAGTCAATACTGGATATAATAAACTAATAACGCTATTTAACGAGATTACATTTATTATTTTATTACTGTTTTGCTGAAATAATAAAAATGTACTACCTCTGTTTCCTAAACAAACATTTCCGAACTTGCTGTCATAAAAATTGTTTACTTAACGACTTTTTCCATTATGGTGCAATAAAGTAATTAGGTGCCTGTGAGTATGTTTTAATTTCAGGACTTTTGCAACCCCTTTCTACCTGGGCATGTTGCACCTTTTTGGAAAGGTAATTAGATAGGCAACTTAAAAAAAATAAAAAGTAGGTATGTTAATAACATGAATTTCGGAGAAAAGTGGGGCGAAAGGTGAAAAATCGTGAAATAAAAGTTAATTTTTCCAACTTGCAGGGGGGATTGTGGCCAAGGGGTTGGGGATAGGGGGGTGGTGTAAACTTCCAAATAGTGATTTTTTGAGATCGGTTTGGGGCCGCTGCGATGCGTAGAAAAAAGAGAAAAATACAAGAGCGGTTCCCATATAAGGCAAAATCCTGATTTACGAATCACCCTGTAACTGCCAAACGGTGCGAGGTGCCCCCCCCCCCCCCACCCATACGATTTTTTGCTTGTCTCGGTCTGACCTTTCACCCCCTGCAGTATTGACCTCTTACCTCTGAACACCCTGTATATCTATCTGTCTATCTACCTTATGTCTGTCTTCTATTTATCTACCTATCTTCTATCTTTCTGTCTTTCTATCTATCTTCTATCTATCTATCTATATTCTATCTATCTATATCTATCTTCTATCTATCTATCTATCTACCTATCCATCTATCTATCTACATCTATCTATCTATCTGTCTACCTCCTATCTATCTGTCTGTTTATCTATCTATCTTCTATCTATATATCTATCTGTCTATCTATCTTCTGTCTGTCTGCTATTTATCTATCTATCTACTAGCTAGCCCAGCAGACGTTGTACTGCCCTTTCCGGTACATTTTCATTATGCCCTGTGCGTTGATCAATATTTGATCGTGTTCTTTCTTTTCGCATGTTTCTACAAATAATATTATTAATATAAGAAAACAGTGTTTCCGTTTCATATCCCTAATTAATTTATTGAACAAACTTACACGTTGTTTAATATTAAGTACACCGTTTTACACTTCACAAATATTGGAAAATTACCCGGTTTCATCCGACGCGACGTTAGGTAAATACTTACTAATTAAACACTTCTCAAATGTTCTAGTTTGTTATATCCTAAAAATTGATTCAACCCGAAAACCCTTTTATGGATCCCGCCATCTTGAATATCCAAATCTTGATAATTTTTAAAATTAGTGGCATTAACACAATTATTGTACCAAATTTCATTAAAACCCGTTGAAATCGAGAAATTTTTTTTATATATGTATATTGGGTCCGTCATCTTGGATCTAGAAACTTTGATAATTCGATAATGATCAAAATGAGTGGCACCAAACAAATCGTACTAATTTTCATGAAAATCCGTTGAAGTCGAGAAATTTGCATCACCATATTGGACCCGCCATCTTGGATTTGGAAATTTTGATAATATTTAAAATTAGTGGTATCAGAATAATCATTGTATAAATTTTCATTAGAATCTGTTGAAATCGAGACATTATGGTCTCCCTATTGGACCCGCCATCTTGGATTTACAAATTTCATTCATTAAAATCCGTCCAAATTGAGACATTTTGGTCGCTGTGTTGGATCCGCCATCTTGAATTTCGAAATTTTGATAACATTCAAATTAGGGGCCTAAAAATAATTATAGTACTAATTTCCATTAAAAACCGTTAAAATCGAGAAATTGTTGGTCACAATCTTGGATTTGGAAATCTCGATAATATTCTAAATTAGTTGCCTCGGAATAACCATTGTACTAATTTTCACTAAAATCCGTTGTAATTGCGACATTTTAATAGCCATGTTGGATCCGCCATCTTGGATTTGGAAATTTTGGTAATGTTCTAAATTAGTTTAATAAGAATAATCATTGTTATAATTTTCATTAAAATCCGTTGTAATCAAGACATTTTATTCACAATGTTGGATCCGTCATCTTGGATTTGGAAATTTTGATAATATTCAAAATCAGTGACCCAAAAACAATCATTGTACTAATTTTCATTAAAATCCGTTGAAATCGCGAACGGTCAAAATCGCGAAGTAAAAAATAAAAAATGCTATTAAAAAGTAGGGGTTGGTGGTAGAAGGGTAAAAATTTAGGACTAAATGTATTTTTTAATGCCACACCATAAAAAAAAAACAAAACAAAAATTTGTCCAAAAAATTAAAAAAAAATTGTTAGGGTGAGCCACCCTTAACACTTAGAGGAATAAAAATTACTTATAAACCTATTCTCATACCTACTGAATATACATATTAAATTTCATCAAAATCGGTCAAGCCGTTTCGGAGGAGTATAACCACTAAAACTGTGACAGAAGAATTTTATATATTAGATGTATCTATCTATCTTACTATCTCTCTATCTACCTACCTATCTATTTAGCTTCTATCTAGCTTCTATCTAACTGCTATCTAGCTTCTATCTATCTATTTATCCGCCTTGCTACGCTTATCTTAATCTATTTATCTGCCAAGGCATTACGCTTCCGGTAATGAAATATTTTATTTATACATTCTCGCAGAAAACCGATTGTTTTCGGAGAGGCGTAGCAACGCGCGCAGGGTACGGCATCTCGCACCGTTCGGCAGTTACAGGGTGATTCGTAAATCAGGATTTTTCCTTATATGGGAACCGCTCTTGTATTTTTACCTTTCTTTCTACGCATCGCAGCGGCCCCAAACCGATCTCACAAAATTACTATTTCGAAGCCCTTTCCAAAACCGTCAACACCACCTATCCCCAACCCCTTGGCCACAATCACCCCTGGAATTTCAAAAAATTAACTTTTATTTCACGATTTTTTCATCTTTCGCCCCACTTTTCTCCGAAATTCATGTTATTAACATACCTAATTTTTATTTTTTTTTAGTTGCCTATCTAATTACCTTTCCAAAAAGGTGCAACATGCCTAGGTAGAAAGGGGTCCTGAAAGTCCTGAAATTAAAACATACTCACAGGTACCTAATTACTTTATTGCACCATAATGGAAAAAGTCGTTAAGTAAACAATTTTTATGACAGCAAGTTCGGAAATGTTTGTTTACGAAACACAGGTAATACATTTTTATTATTTCATCAAAACAGTAATAAAATAATAAATGTAATCTCGTTAAATAGCGTTATTAGTTTATTATATCCAGTATTGACTCCTAAGTATCCTGACGCTCCGTTTCTAATACCTCCTATGAACTATGGTATACAAATGGGTACGTTTGAAAGGACATTGACCACAGTTGAAAAAGCAAGCGATAAGAACGGGTGTTTAATAGAAAAAATTAAGATAAAATGGCAGAATTCAGTGTTGAAGAGTATGCCGACATAATTTACGTGTACGGTTTAGTAGACGGAAATGATAGTGAGGCCGTACGAGAATACCAAAGGAGATTCCCGAATCGGCATGTACCCGACAGAAGGGTATTTTCAAGGACTTTCTGAAGGTTGAAAGAAACCGGAAGTGTAACCGCCCCCAGAGCAGAAACGCGATCAGGAACATCGGCCGATTCAGCGGAACCCGACCAACAAATCCTCAACTTCGTCAGGAACAGCCCTGAAATAAGCATCAGGCAGGTCGCACGATGGTTAGGATTGTCTTCAGGGAGAGTTTGGATCGTTGTGAACTGAGAAGGACTACATCCATACCACCATATCCAGGTCCAAGCACTACAGGAAGGAGATTCCGAAAGAAGATTGCAATTCTGTACTTGGCTGCTCGAGTCTGACATCGAAAACAGAAGGTTTCTAGACCGAATTCTGTGGACGGATGAATCGCAATTCACCCGGGATCACAAACTACCACAACGTCCACGCCTGGTCAGATGTGAACTCACATAGGACAAGGTGTCGGTCCTTCCAGCAAAGATTTAGTGTCAGTGTCTGGGCTGGCATCATCGGCAACCAGTTGATAGGACCCTCCATCTTGCCCCAAGTGCTGAATAGTCAGCTATATTCGGACTTTTTGGAGAATACCCTTCCGGATCTGTTGGAGGACATCCCCCTGGCCACCAGAAGCGCAATGTATTTACAGCAGTCATGATATTCTGTAAAAGGATTTTTGTAAATAAATTTTCGTATCCTTTTCCTACCTGGGCATGTTGCAACTCTTTGGAAAGGTAATTAGATAGGCAACTTAAAAAAACAAAAAAAAAAGTAGGTATGTTAATAACATTAATTTCGGAGAAAAGTGGGGCGAAAGGTGAAAAATCGTGAAATAAAAGTTAATTTTTTCAACTTCCAGGGGGATTTTGGCCAAGGGTTTGGGGATAGGGTGGTTGACCGTTTTGGAAAGGGCTTCGAAATAGTAATTTTTTGAGATCGGTTTGGGGCCGCTGCAATGCGTAGAAAAAAAGATAAAAATACAAGAGTTCCCATATAAGGCAAAATCCTGATTTACGAATCACCCTGTAACTGCCGAACGGTGCGCGGTACCCCCCCCCCCCCCCAACCCTCCCATCCATACGATATTTTGCTTGTCTCGGCCTGACCTTTCACCCCCTGCAATATTTCCCTCCCACCTCTGAATATATATAAATAAAATTAAGTTTTAGCGAATACAAGTGCGAACAGTAATGCATCGTTAAGAATCCATGTACAGTACAACACGTGATAAAATTTCGGCTGTCAATAGGTTTCGTAGACCAAGAAATCCCCCGTGTAGTGTCGTTCCTAGTAGTATTCATTCTTCGAAACTAAAAAGTAGTGAACCGGACCTACCGAGCTTAACGATTAACGAACCCCAAATCTATCTTAGTAGAAGCGACACAAATTTAGATCTTATTTCCGGAATCGACGTTAAATATGACAACTCCATCAGCAACAGACATTTTCAATAGTTTAACCCTTTATAGCCCAAGATCATAAAACATTAAAATTATGTTAAAAATTGACAGGTTTATGGAAATAAAAAATACATATTTCTCAGAAATTAAAAAAATATGTATTATTAATTATTTATTTCACATTTAAGGGAGTGTAACATTACTGTAAAATTGAGTTAAACGTAAACAAAAAAAACTAATTTGGTATGGAAGGAACATATTCATTCACTTTGTAAGCAATCCCAAGTCTAGGGGAAGGATGCTTGCATTAAAATTAAAAATTTTAAGAATTTGGTTAATCCAGTCTTTTAATTTCTGAAGACAGCGTACAATGTGCAATAGATCCTACCTCGCGGCCGCCCTGCTGGTTATACATTCACTAAATCTACCCTAGTACTTAAGACTAAATGTTAGTACTTATTATCGCGGAATATTTATAATATTAACATTAGGCGTTTATCATTTTTACTCATCTTGAAATCTCGGAGGGATGATGCTGCAGATGAATCTGGCTGAATCTGGCTGGATCTCCTGAAGCTGCTCAATTAGTGATGAAGGCTGGGAATTTCGGCTCCGCTCCACTTAGCTTACTGGGACGTCTCTCCTTAATCGTCCTGTCCTGGGGCGTAGGGCGCTTAATTTGGGCGCGTGCCTATTTAATGACGAACCGCCGTGTTCCCGTTGACCAAAACTTCTTAAATTTTCTCGATGATCTTCCTTTTTTCGTTCAACCTCAATCTTCACGATCTCGCTTCGCTCAAGTCCTCAGGAGAAGAGAGAGCCTCGACCCGTGCCACTTCCGTCCACCCTGCATTTCGAAAAAATTTAACCTCCGCCGACTTCAAGCTTAAACCATCATAATAGCGGGTTTAGAGCCTCGTTTCATTTAGATGAATTTACATTTATTAATAATTCGGGTTTATCGGTTTTTAATTGTTAGGTATTAAGATTAAGTAGGTATTGCTATGCTTCAGAAATTCAGAATTTATAATTCATTAGTTCAAGGGTATTAACTAGATTTAATCCTAAACTATGCTCTTCTCAGCAATGCGTTACATTTCCTCCCGTTCCTGGCTAAAAAAAAAAATTTCAAATTTTTTTTTTTTTTGTTAAATCATGGCCACCGATTAGTAATTCATTTTACCTCGGCCACGGCCGCAATGCTAGCTAAGTACTCAAGATATTAAAAAAATATAATTTGAGTCATAGGCCTATCTAACATTGATCTTAAACGATAAGAGTTGCATCCGGATGCGGTTATTAAATCAGTAGTCCTAAGCAATAATTTGAATCTATAGAAGATAACGGAAAACGAATCTATTGAGTGAGCAATGACTGCTAAAACTCAAAACAGCCAAGGTAAAAAACTTCTTTAAGTCTTACAATAATAATTTACACAATTGTGTTAGCCCAGTGAGCAATGACGCTAAGCCTGGAGCGGTTATTACCACAATAACTTTCTATTTGTGGTGATATATCTATCAAAAGAAATCGGGTGAAATATTTCAAGTCCCAAGAGATAGGAGAGAAACGCTTCCGTACCGAAGGAAAATTCAACGCATGAATGAGAAAACAGCTTGCTATAACTAAATAAGAGATATGTTAACTATTGCTAAAACAGAACTTCATTTCTTGTGCTTATAATCTATACAAAAGGAAAGGAAAGAATTCGAACAATTTAGGAGTTCTTTATGTCTTTAACATGCCACCATCCAAGGTTATTGTGCTGCTCATCTTCAAGCCTGTAGACCAGATCAGATTTTTTCTCGGCTACAATACATTTTATAAATCTCGGTGCCAGCTTGGATGAAAACCCTTGACTTGCATCGGATAATACATAATTGCGCTTATAAACCACGTCACCGATGTCGAATTTAACCTTTACTTTATTTTTGTCGAAATATTTTTTATTAGCTTCGTAAGCTTTTAATATGCGTTTCGAGACATCATCGTAAGTTTTGCTTAAGTTGTTTAGATGCAAGGTCCTTGATTCAATCGCTGGTTCATTGGTAGGGTCGTAAAGCATGTACTCCTTACCCGAAGAGATATACTCCCGACCAAAATTTAAGTAGAATGGCGAAAACCCAGTGACAGCGTTGACCGCAGTTCTCAGAGCTACTTGAATTTTATTTATATCTCTATCCCAAACTCGATGATTATCAGTTATGTATGATCTTAACGCACTTCCTATCACTTTATTCCACCGTTCCGAGAAATTATTTCGTGGGTGGTACCGGCAATTTAGCCAGAACTTTACAATTTCATAATTGTTAAGAAGCTTCCTAAATTCCTTAGAATCAAATTGCCGTCCATTGTCGGTTATGACTATCTCTGGCACACCGAACTCTAAGAAAATTCTGGTTTCGACTATCTCCGCGATCTTTTTTGCGGTTGCTTCTCGAATAGGATAAAGACAAGGCATTTTTGTAAACCAATCACATATGACGAGTAGCCAACAATTACCTTTTGTGGATCTAGGTAGTGGGCCAATTAAATCTAAGGCAATCATTTGCCAGGGACGGGTAGCTATTTTGAAATTCCCTAGTTGACCGAAGGTCGGTTTGCAGCTCGGCTTGGACTTCAAGCAAATCTCACATTTTTTTACATACGTCTCAATGTCCTTAAGCATTCCTGGCCAATAATAATTTTCAGAGACTCTCTTTTGTGTTTTGTAAGTCCCAAGATGAGCGGCAAGAGGAGAGTTATGGCACTCCCATAAAACTTCTAAACGCTTAGACATGGGAACCACCATCTTCCATTTATTTTCGTGAACGTTATTGGATTCCCTTAGAGGTTTAATGAATAAAGTATTATTTTCTATTTTCCAATTTTTCAGCCTTTTAGGATTTGATTTGACCTTTTCGATCATTCGCAAGTACCACGTATCATCATCGTCAGGCTCACAATTTATGAAACAAATTTCTGGCGCTCGCGAGAGAGCGTCTGGAACTACATTATTTTTGCCTTTCACATACGTTAGGTCGAAATCAAATTGTTGCAATTTGAGGATCCAACGAGCTAAACGTCCGGTCACATTTTGCTGACGAAACAACCAAGTCAGGGGTGAATGATCGGAAAGAATGTGGAATTTATGCCCCTCTAAATATCCTCGAAGTTTTTCAACCGTGAAGATAATACTCAGGCATTCTTTTTCTGTGACAGAGTAGTTAAGTTCGGCTCCTCTTAGTTTTCGGCTAACATATGCGATAAGCTGGTCTTCCTTTTCGGAATTTTTCTGAAATAATACTCCGCCTATTGCATGTTTAGAAGCATCACATTGAATGTAGAAATCTTTTTCAAAATCAGGATTGGTCAAGACTGGCGAGCTTACTAGTGCCGTTTTCAATTCTCTGAAGGCCTTATCCGCTTCAGGAGTCCATTTTAAGGGCTGTCGTTTTTTGCCACCCTTAGATAACTCATGCAGTGGAGCTGCAATTTCCGCAAAATGCTTAACAAATCGTCGATACCAAGAAGCTAACCCTACAAAACGTTTGAGTTCGGTAAAGTTTCGGGGCCTAGGGAAATCTATCATAGCTTGAATTTTTTCTGGGTCTGTGCGCAGACCTCCTGCATCAACAATAAAACCTAAATATTTAAGGGAAGATCTAAAAAACTGGCATTTCTCTCTATTTATGGTGAGATTTGCCTTCGATAAACGGCTTGCCACTCGTTCTAGAACAAGAATATGCTCCTCAAATGTCTCGGTGGCTACGATCAAGTCATCTAGATAAGTGAAGACACAATTCTCCGTTGGTCCGAAAAGTTTATCCATTAATCGCTGTTGAGTGGCTGGGCTATTTGTCAGGCCAAAGGGCATTACTACAAACTGCCATAATCCGTGGCCTGGCACACAAAAGGCAGTTTTCTCTTTCGACCTTTCAGTAAGAGGTATTTGCCAAAAGGCATCTTTGAGGTCAATAGAGGACAAATATTTAGCCTTATTCAGACGATTCAAGATCTCGGAAATTCTCGGCAAGGGGTACGCGCATTTTTTTGTGACGGAATTTAGCTTCCTACTGTCGATGCATAGACTATCCTTACCATTCGACTTCTTGACAAGAACAGCAGGTGAACACCATGGGCTAACAGAAGGCTCTATTACCCCTAGCTGCTTCATTCGTTCTAACTCCTTGCCGAAACGTGCTTGGACTGCTGGAGAAACTTCATAGCCCCGCTGTACAATGGGTTCTGCATCGCCTGTATCAATATCATGGTACAGTACGTCAGTACGCCCTAGTTTATCGCTGACTAACAGGTCAAATCTCTTTAGACACTCATCAAGAACTTGTTTCTGCTCGATAGAAGGAAGGCAAATGCCCTTAAGCTCATTACCCCCGACTTCAAAACTATTGCAAGCCCATTGACCATCTGAATTATGTTTTAAGTTTATTTGAAAGGCTCCCCAAAAATCGACTCCCCATATAAATTTAAGCCTTAGGGAAGGAACTGCTAAGATTTGGATTACTTTTAGCATTTGCTTGAAGTTTATCGGGACATTATAATGGCCAACTACCACATGAGTAGAATTGTCCACCGTCTTAACCGAATCACAATTTTGTTTCTGTAATTTTAAGCCTAGATTGTTTGCATGCCTTCACTACCCGCGATCGTTCCGTTCGCTCCAGAATCCAATAAGCCGAGTACATTGAGATCAAAGATTTTTACAGATAAATGTGGGCGGGAATCATTAAAATAATCATGACGTAAAGGTGTGCTTTGTGTTTGCTTTGTGGATTTGTGGTACAGAGCGCAACGCCGATCCACTATTGCGTGGCTCCGTCGGAGTTTCCCGACTTATGCTCATCTTCCTCAAGGAAACTTTGAGACGAGCTTTGTGCCTGGGAATAGAGCTCACCTCGACCTAATTCATGATTCTCCAACGAAGGGTTGAGATCCACTCTTGAAATTCCCGGTCGATTCATCGCACTGGAGGGTTTTCCCCGAAAAGGATTTCGGTTGTGTTGGGTCGAAGGGTATGTCGCGCCGGGAAATTGAGTTTTGCCCGAGGGTGGTGTATTCGGATACACTCGCTGGGGCTCGATAGCCTTACGGTTTGAGTCAGTAAATCTTAATTGTTGTTGAGGAAAATTGGAGTTGCGATTAAATTCACGATTTTCTCGTAAATTTTGTTGAGGAAAAAAACGATGTTGAGCCGACGGCGACTGATTATAAAGATCATTAGCTTTTGCCTGAATTTCGCTCATCTCGATACGGCGACAAGCCTCTTCTAAACTGTCAACCGTGAGGAAGTCATTAAGCGCAATAGCTCTCAGAAATTTAGGGAGTAAATTTTTCCTAATTATTTTTAATCACTCCTTTTCCGGAGGAATGTTAGGAAGACGAAGAAATTGATTCTCCATAAAGGCTACGTACTGGACAATTGTTTCAGAAGGTTTTTGTTTGCGTTCTCTAATGAACTCTAAGGTTCGATCGGTGTGAAGGAGAGGTTCAAATTGATTTAAAAACTGTTTGACGAGATCTTCGTAATTTAAAAAAGAATCCCTTTTCCTTCTGTACCACATCAAGGCAGACCCTTCCAACAAATCAGATATACCAGTCAATAGTTCCTGCTCGCTCACCTGCCTTGACCGTGAATAATCTGCTACCCGTTGTAAAAATGCGGAAGCGGAGGCAGCATCATCACCGGAAAATTTAATACCCCATTTATATGTATAAGGTAGGAGGCTTGTATTTCGGAGAAAAACCCGATCCTAGACTGTCTCCGCTGGGCGGCCATCTAACATCTTTCTTATTATTTGAAAGGTCACCCTGATGGGCAATAGCCGGGCTATCTACTTGAGTATCCGAACTCAAGTTTAAATTATCAATCCGGTCCGCACAGTGACTTGCCGACGCTCTATTAATTTGAAAGGTCTCCTTCCACCTTTTATACTGCACCTTTTCTAAATCGCGGATCAATTGTTCAGTACTTTTAATCAAACTATCTTTCGCTACTTGAAGAGCTTCCTCCGAACCAGCTTCAATGCGACGCAATCTGGCCAAAAAGAACCCCAATCGCACAGCCAGTACTTCCGAGTAAACATCTCGGCATTCAAGTTTTTCCCTCTGAAATTCTTCAAATAGCTCCTTGCACATTTCCAAATCAACCTCTGGCTCTAAATACGATTTGACCGAAATTTCACTTGGATCGGAACCCGATTCCTTTTTTAGTTGCTTCGACCACCAAGTTTTCCGACCCGATACCGTGTAATATTCCGGAGAAACGTTGCGGCATCGCATTTCATATTTTATATCGATATCCGCGCAAAGATTTGCAATTTGATCAAAAGACATAATGAATCAAAAAAAAAAAAATGTAAATGCGGGGAGCCTTATGGACAATATAAACTTAATTTCCGTACGTAGAAGACATATGAATGCAAAAAAAATTCATGCACAATATAACCTTAATTTTCCTTACACGAACGAGTAATATGCGACACTTCCCAATTAAGAGGATTAATATAAAAAAAAATCCGCAAGTTATAATTCACAAAGCCCACATTAAGGAAAAAGGAAAATCTACGAGAAAAAGATTACCTATTTATTACTTATTTAATATGAAAACCAAATAATACCTCACAAGCACCCAGCGTCATACAATGAGCTTGATGACTTTAGGATTCCCCCCTTAGCCGTTTTGTGTCTTCTGATTCGCCTTCATATGTAAGAACACTTCCAAATTGCACAACCATTAAAAATTTATTTATATATACTAATAATTAAGCATTATAATCTTTTTTAGTTAGGAACCAACTCTTCATCGCCGACTTATTGCACAGGCTGAAATAAACTGACTCGGTTCGAATAGATCTACTAGACTCTTAGAGCACTACAGCCGTAGCGTTAATAAAATTTTATTACATCAGTAGATAGGCTATGGGCGTTCTGGGCCACTTTCCCCCTTTAAAATGCACGGGGCAAAATCTCGCTCAAATCCGCCATCTTGGATTTTCGATATCGCCTTCGGCTTGTGACGTCACACGTATACGTATAAGAGAGAGATAGAGAATGTATATGTGAGAAAGAGGGCAAGTGTGTGTGTGTGTGTGTGTGTGTGTGTAATATTTCATCATGTTGTGAAATAGGGCTGCTTTCTATAATTTTTAATATTTAAAGATTAAAATTATTTTAATTTTTGTCCATTTTTCATTTATTTCTCTTCACTGGCGAACAAGCTAAAGGTTAAAACAAATTACCAGGCATTCAGCCACCATCGCAAGCAAACATAACACCAGAAGTAGAAGCGCAATCTTTGCAATGCAAGCAGCCAGACCAAACTTGTCTTTAGGCTTATGGGGCAAGCACTTTATTACTCCTCAGCGTGCGCACGTTGCAAGCATAGCAATTATTACTTAAGCAAGGCATTTTATTCGCACTACAAACTGCTGTGTTGTGTTGCTGCGCTCCTGTTATTATTGGTTTGAGTCGGCTGTGGAGAGAAGTTAATTAATTTAACATAAATTTATTAAATTTTAGAGTGCAATTAACAAACATGTCTAAACAAGCTAATAACATTTTCTTAAAAGATTTCCTCTAAAAAACATCTTATTAGAAAATCTTCATCTTTGAAAAAAGTATATAAGTAAGAGCAATAAAGCCGTAAGTTCATTCTTCACATTGTGTTCATAAATAGAAGTCGTGTACAACTAACGATAATAGTTATAGTAAAATGGCATCTTTCAGTGAAAATTTAAAGCTTATAGAGGATACTGCGAAAATGGTTATCGAAACGATTAACAAAGAAAATATTGAAGAAATAAGAAAGTGCATCAAAGAGTGTTCGAAAAATTTACGTTCATTAAATGCCGATTTAAAAATTGCTAAAAATGTTGGTGTTGTAAACAATTTGTTAAGCGCTATTAGTAAAATGATGGGATATCGAACAAAGTTGAAAGCTGCTCTACTACGAGGAGGAGGATATAAACCAACACACCCAAATAGAAAAGAATGGAGAGTAAATAGAATTAAATGGGAAGATATGACATCTGTCTTTGATGGAAGAATAAGAAGCTCATGCATTACAAATTTACAACATAAAGACCCAATTGAATTTTTGGAGGATTGTGGGCCGTTATTTGTTCGCCGTGTTGCAAATATTTTGAAAAAAGAAGCTTTTTTAAAAGTGAATACCATCTTTTGCGGTAAGTTTGTTAAGTTTTCAGCGAAGGAAGAAATTGAAGAGTTCAAATATTTAAACACTAAGAATAAAGTGATTTCAAGAGATACAAATCTCTCGGAATGGTTTGCAGAGAACGTTATGAATACACTTCTTTCGGACTTGGATGAATTTCAAGATCGTGGTTCTGGATGGGCCTTAAAAGAGGTGGTAAATTTAACAATTAATATAAACAAATATACGCCGCTGTTGGGTTCATCTTATATCGAACTGCCACCGACTATTAAGAAAAAGCATGCTTGCATCAATGTTCAAAATAATGACAACGCGTGCTTTGCTTGGGCGGTGGTGTCTGCAATGCACCCTGCTGAAGAGCATCCACATCGCGTTACAAAGTACCCTCACTACTCAACTGTATTAAATTTAGAAGGAATTACTTTTCCTATAAGCAGACAAGACATAGAGAAGTTTGAAAAACAAAATAATATAAGCATAAACGTTTATGTTCTTAATAAGAATAAAAAAGAATTTACTGTTGCACCAACAAAGCTCACCAAGAACAAGAATGAAAAGCACGTAAACCTTTTGTTGCTGCAAAATTGCTATAATGAGGTTGAAAGCGGAAATGAAATAAAATATCACTATGTTTGGATAAAGAATTTGTCTCGTTTGGCATCATCTCAGTTATCTAATCATCATTGTAAGAAATTCTTTTGCGATCGCTGCCTTCATTATTTCTATACTTCTGCTCAATTGGAAAAACATGCTATAGACTGTGAAAAAATGAACAACTACAAAGTGATCTTTCCAAACGAGGGCAAGCTGAAATTTGAAAACTTTAAGAACAAGGAACGTGTCCCATTTATTATCTACGGTGATTTTGAATGCATCTTAAAGCCGGTCATGCCGGAACATAAAACTCGTCATACTGAACGTTACCAACAGCATGAAGCACACAGTATTGGATACTATTTCAAATGCAGCTATGATGATACGCTGTCTTATTACAGAAGCTACAGAGGACGCGATTGCGCAAAATGGTTTGCTCAACAGCTACAGGAGATAGGGGAAAATGTAGAAAATGTTCATCTTCAACCCTTGCCAATGGTTTCGCTAACGTCAGAGCAAACACGAGATCTCATAAATGCTACAAATTGTCACATATGCAAGAAACGCTTTGAGGGAAAAGAAAAAGTGGTACGAGATCACTGCCATTTAACCGGCAAATACAGAGGCCCTGCTCACGAGAATTGCAACATTAATTATCAAGATTCTCGAACCATTCCCGTAGTCTTTCACAATTTGAGTAATTACAATTCACATTTACTCATAAAAGATGTGTCTAATGCCATACCTGGAAATTTAAAAATAATTCCAAACAACACAGAGAAATACATTTCTATGGTAAAATATATAGAAGGTTACAAAACAAAATTCAAATTTATTGACTCTTTTCGGTTCATGGCATCATCATTGGATAAACTGGCGTCTTACTTACAAGAAAAAAGAATTGTTCGTGCAGAGTATCCTCATCTTAATGATAAAAAGTTTAAGCTTTTAACGAGGAAAGGTGTATTCCCATACGAGCATATCCAGAATTGGGAAAATTTACTGGAAACACAGCTTCCACCTTTTGAACAATTTTATAGCACTTTATCGGAATGTGTAATATTACAAAGGAGGAATATGAATACGCGGTTATGATATGGCAGGAGTTTGAAATTAAAACTTTAGGTGAATACAGCGACCTATATATGAAGATAGACGTACTCTTATTAGCAGACATCTTTGAAAATTTCCGCGATACCTGTATAAAAGATTACGATCTCGATCCTGCGCATTATTACACCTCGCCAGGATTAGCTTGGGATGCTATGTTAAAATATACAAGGGTCGAACTAGATTACATCACTGACGTAGATATTCTTATGTTTTTGGAAAAAGGCATCCGCGGAGGTTTAACACAATGTTCTAAGAGGCATGCAAAAGCTAACAACAAATATATGCAGGAGTATGATCCAAATCATGCAGATACATTCCTTATGTATTTTGACGTTAATGCAATGTATTCTTGGGCTATGTCGCAATATTTGCCATACGGAGAACTCGAATGGGTTAAAGATGTTGATACCATTGATTTGAATACACTGGATGACTCGCCAATTGGATATATCTTGGAAGTAGATTTAGAATACCCTGAAGATATACATAATAGGCATAAAGACTTGCCTGTGGCCCCGGAAAAATGCTCCCCACCTGGCTGCAAAGAGCAAAAGATGATGGCTACCTTGAATAATAAGAAGAACTATGTAGTGCATTATAGAAATTTAAAACTGTACTTATCGGAAGGATTAAAAGTTGTTAAAATACACAGAGCATTAAAATTCAAACAGTCGGATTGGATGAAGAAATATATAGACCTGAACGCGGATTTGCGTAAAAATGCTAAGAATGAATTTGAGAAGAACCTGTATAAACTTATGTGCAATGCAGTATTTGGAAAAACAATGGAAAATGTTCGGCTTCGGCGTGATATTAAGCTTATAACAAAATGGGAAGGACGATATGGTGCAGAGGCATTAATTTCAAAACCAAACTTTCATTCACGCATTATTTTTGACGATAATTTGATTGCGATTGAACTTCTACGAACTGAAGTGCTTTTCAACAAACCAATATACGTTGAAATATATTTTTTTTTTTCCTCATTGTCCAAAATTTGTATGCTTAATACCTACAATAGCTTTGTAATCTTAGCTGTTAGTTCTGTAAAGAATAAACATATTAATAAAATTATTATTAACTTAAAGAATGTTTTTCATTTTAGAAATTTAATTTAACCTTTTGAATATTGCGATCAGACACCAAATTAAAAATTACATTCTTTCTTTACAGGGGGGGGGGGGAATATTAAGCAAATGTTCTGGTCTAGAACTTTGAAAAAATAAAATGGGGTTTTTTACATTTTCACTTCTTTAATATCTTGAGATGTGAGTTAAAACGAAATTTAAAAATTCCTAGAATTACAAAAGTTATAGCCTTCCAGTTGACTTGTCGCATGCGCCAAACTTCACAGCACAAATATTTGAGAAATTTTACAGTTTTCTAAATAATTTATGAAAAAATGAGAAAGCAAAACAAAACTTTAAAAAAAAATAATTGGCAATATTTAACACACTATTTAAAGTTGTTGCAACTGGGATAACTAATTAGTGAATACTTCCAAAAATAACAAAACCATTTATAAATATTAAGAAATGTTTGTAGTTTTCTAAATAATTTGTTAAATTAAGAAATGTTTGTAGTTTTCTAAATAACATTTCCCAAAAATAACAAAACCGTTTACAAATATTAAGAAATTTTTTTGCAGTTTTCTAAATAATTTGACAAAAATTAAAATATAAGAAGATTTAAAAAGTAAAATAAAAACTCTTACAAAATAATTAGCAATATTTAACAAACTATTTAAAATTGTTCCAACTGAGTTAACTAATTTGTAAACATTTATCAAAAATAACAAAAACATCTACAAGTATTAAGAAATTTTTGCAGTTTTTATGTAATTTATAGAAATTTAAAAAGTAAAACAAAACTTATACAAAAATATTTACGAACATTTAACAAACTATTATTTAAAGTTGTTGCTAACGAGTTAACTACGTTGTAAGCATTTCCAAACTAATAACACAATTACAAAATATTAAGAAATTTTAGTAATTTTTAAGTAATTTAATGATTTTAAAACGTTTAAAAATATAATATCTTTTAGCAAAAATTTTTAGAAACTACTCTGACTTCCAAATAACTAATGTGAATTTTTATTTAAAGCATTGAATCATTTATAAATTATGCGTCAAACTCCTAGGATGCGTTTAAATTGTTTTTGATTTTACCTAATATTTAAAGGTAATTAAAAAGAAACCGTATTAATAAATCTTTTATAAATTATCAAGAGCTAGCTGACACATTAGACACTCTTAAAAGAATTAAATATAATTCTACGACTTCCACTTAATATCAAACTATGCAAATAAGGAAAATGTTGCATATATATGTAAATACCAGAACTAGGAACGTTTCTTGCAAGACTATAAAATAATTTGAATGCATAAAGATATTCAAATTCACAAAATTAATTTAAAGCATGTTGGTGTAATTGTCTAAACAGCCAGCTTCTATAATTACTTAAACTTTGCGCTCATAATAAATAAGTTACCGCATAATGGACAACGCGTACCTAATCATGTTTATTCCTCTTTGTAAAGAACAGCTGGTATCATAATAAGTCGAAGACCTACTAATCTGAATCATCTGAGAGCCTGGTAGTGAGATTTTGCATCTAAAATACCAAACGAACTATCTCTAGACTCGTAATCATTTTCTAAAAGCAATATGAGATTGCCTGTGCATGTTGCTTTTGCGCGCCTTTCTTTCATTCAGCAAATTGCGAAGGGCAAATTTTGATTACCGAATAACCGGTTATAGAATAAAAACATAAACAGAATTGATACATTGAGTGTCGCTCGCATGCTTGCGGCGTTTGGTATTTTAGATGCAAAATCTCCACTACCAGGCTCTCAGATGATTCAGATTAGTAGGTCTTCGACTTATTATGATACCAGCTGTTCTTTACAAAGAGGAATAAACATGATTAGGTACGCGTTGTCCATTATACGGTAACTTATTTATTATGAGCGCAAAGTTTAAGTAATTATAGAAGCTGGCTGTTTAGACAATTACACCAACATGCTTTAAGGGGTCATATACAGTCAGGATTTTCAGAAAATCGAATTTTTTTTTATTTTATTTTCGTAATGTACATATATTTAAGTACACCCACAAAAAATTTCATGTCAATCCGGTGAATATTCTCGAAGTTACACGCATATTTGTAATGACGTGTTCGAGTTTTTGTACTATATGTAAAGTGCTTTTGAAACTTTAAACGCGTTTTTCTCAAAACTGTGTTCTTAAAGTCGGTGAGCAAGATTTCTCGGAAACGGCTGAACCGATCAGTTTCAAATTTTAACACAGGCTTCCTAAGCATATTTTTTAGTAATTAATCGAAGCTTTTTGCTCACCGATAAATATTTTCCATTTTATATACAATTTAGAACGAAAATTGTTGTTAAAAACCGATTTTTTTTTTTAAGAAGCCGCCATTTTCTCAAAAATTCCTATTTTGCTTATTCCTTCGATTAATTACAAGATAAAACAATATACTAACGAAATATATTTAGTTTTCTCATTTTGGATGATCCAGTCGAGAGATATCGTGCACACCGCAAAACGCTTTTTTTTACAGTTGCTCCCGGAGATCAGCTGTAGCAGCTTTTAAAATAATTATTTTTACAAATGAAAAACATTAAAATACACTCAAGAGTTACCATTATATGTGTACAGAATTTTACATTAATAACTTAAAAGATCTTCTCAAGAAAAATTCTTGAAAAATCGACTTTTTTAGGCCTCCTGACTGTATATGACCCCTTAAATTAATTTTGTGAATTTGAATATCTTTATGCATTCAAATTATTTTATAGTCTTGCAAGAAACGTTCCTAGTTCTGGTATTTACATATATATGCAACATTTTCCTTATTTGCATAGTTTGATATTAAGTGGAAGTCGTAGAATTATATTTAATTCTTTTAAGAGTGTCTAATGTGTCAGCTAGCTCTTGATAATTTATAAAAGATTTATTAATACGGTTTCTTTTTAATTACCTTTAAATATTAGGTAAAATCAAAAACAATTTAAACGCATCCTAGGAGTTTGACGCATAATTTATAAATGATTCAATGCTTTAAATAAAAATTCACATTAGTTATTTGGAAGTCAGAGTAGTTTCTAAAAATTTTTGCTAAAAGATATTATATTTTTAAACATTTTAAAATCATTAAATTACTTAAAAATTACTAAAATTTCTTAATATTTTGTAATTGTGTTATTAGTTTGGAAATGCTTACAACGTAGTTAACTCGTTAGCAACAACTTTAAATAATAGTTTGTTAAATGTTCGTAAATATTTTTGTATAAGTTTTGTTTTACTTTTTAAATTTCTATAAATTACATAAAAACTGCAAAAATTTCTTAATACTTGTAGATGTTTTTGTTATTTTTGATAAATGTTTACAAATTAGTTAACTCAGTTGGAACAATTTTAAATAGTTTGTTAAATATTGCTAATTATTTTGTAAGAGTTTTTATTTTACTTTTTAAATCTTCTTATATTTTAATTTTTGTCAAATTATTTAGAAAACTGCAAAAAAATTTCTTAATATTTGTAAACGGTTTTGTTATTTTTGGGAAATGTTATTTAGAAAACTACAAACATTTCTTAATTTAACAAATTATTTAGAAAACTACAAACATTTCTTAATATTTATAAATGGTTTTGTTATTTTTGGAAGTATTCACTAATTAGTTATCCCAGTTGCAACAACTTTAAATAGTGTGTTAAATATTGCCAATTATTTTTTTTTAAAGTTTTGTTTTGCTTTCTCATTTTTTCATAAATTATTTAGAAAACTGTAAAATTTCTCAAATATTTGTGCTGTGTAGTTTGGCGCATGCGACAAGTCAACTGGAAGGCTATAACTTTTGTAATTCTAGGAATTTTTAAATTTCGTTTTAACTCACATCTCAAGATATTAAAGAAGTGAAAATGTAAAAAACCCCATTTTATTTTTTCAAAGTTCTAGACCAGAACATTTGCTTAATATTCCCCCCCCCCCCTGTAAAGAAAGAATGTAATTTTTAATTTGGTGTCTGATCGCAATATTCAAAAGGTTAAATTAAATTTCTAAAATGAAAAACATTCTTTAAGTTAATAATAATTTTATTAATATGTTTATTCTTTACAGAACTAACAGCTAAGATTACAAAGCTATTGTAGGTATTAAGCATACAAATTTTGGACAATGAGGAAAAAAAAAATATATTTCAACGTATATTGGTTTGTTGAAAAGCACTTCAGTTCGTAGAAGTTCAATCGCAATCAAATTATCGTCAAAAATAATGCGTGAATGAAAGTTTGGTTTTGAAATTAATGCCTCTGCACCATATCGTCCTTCCCATTTTGTTATAAGCTTAATATCACGCCGAAGCCGAACATTTTCCATTGTTTTTCCAAATACTGCATTGCACATAAGTTTATACAGGTTCTTCTCAAATTCATTCTTAGCATTTTTACGCAAATCCGCGTTCAGGTCTATATATTTCTTCATCCAATCCGACTGTTTGAATTTTAATGCTCTGTGTATTTTAACAACTTTTAATCCTTCCGATAAGTACAGTTTTAAATTTCTATAATGCACTACATAGTTCTTCTTATTATTCAAGGTAGCCATCATCTTTTGCTCTTTGCAGCCAGGTGGGGAGCATTTTTCCGGGGCCACAGGCAAGTCTTTATGCCTATTATGTATATCTTCAGGGTATTCTAAATCTACTTCCAAGATATATCCAATTGGCGAGTCATCCAGTGTATTCAAATCAATGGTATCAACATCTTTAACCCATTCGAGTTCTCCGTATGGCAAATATTGCGACATAGCCCAAGAATACATTGCATTAACGTCAAAATACATAAGGAATGTATCTGCATGATTTGGATCATACTCCTGCATATATTTGTTGTTAGCTTTTGCATGCCTCTTAGAACATTGTGTTAAACCTCCGCGGATGCCTTTTTCCAAAAACATAAGAATATCTACGTCAGTGATGTAATCTAGTTCGACCCTTGTATATTTTAACATAGCATCCCAAGCTAATCCTGGCGAGGTGTAATAATGCGCAGGATCGAGATCGTAATCTTTTATACAGGTATCGCGGAAATTTTCAAAGATGTCTGCTAATAAGAGTACGTCTATCTTCATATATAGGTCGCTGTATTCACCTAAAGTTTTAATTTCAAACTCCTGCCATATCATAACCGCGTATTCATATTCCTCCTTTGTAATATTACACATTCCGATAAAGTGCTATAAAATTGTTCAAAAGGTGGAAGCTGTGTTTCCAGTAAATTTTCCCAATTCTGGATATGCTCGTATGGGAATACACCTTTCCTCGTTAAAAGCTTAAACTTTTTATCATTAAGATGAGGATACTCTGCACGAACAATTCTTTTTTCTTGTAAGTAAGACGCCAGTTTATCCAATGATGATGCCATGAACCGAAAAGAGTCAATAAATTTGAATTTTGTTTTGTAACCTTCTATATATTTTACCATAGAAATGTATTTCTCTGTGTTGTTTGGAATTATTTTTAAATTTCCAGGTATGGCATTAGACACATCTTTTATGAGTAAATGTGAATTGTAATTACTCAAATTGTGAAAGACTACGGGAATGGTTCGAGAGTCTTGATAATTAATGTTGCAATTCTCGTGAGCAGGGCCTCTGTATTTGCCGGTTAAATGGCAGTGATCTCGTACCACTTTTTCTTTTCCCTCAAAGCGTTTCTTGCATATGTGACAATTTGTAGCATTTATGAGATCTCGTGTTTGCTCTGACGTTAGCGAAACCATTGGCAAGGGTTGAAGATGAACATTTTCTACATTTTCCCCTATCTCCTGTAGCTGTTGAGCAAACCATTTTGCGCAATCGCGTCCTCTGTAGCTTCTGTAATAAGACAGCGTATCATCATAGCTGCATTTGAAATAGTATCCAATACTGTGTGCTTCATGCTGTTGGTAACGTTCAGTATGACGAGTTTTATGTTCCGGCATGACCGGCTTTAAGATGCATTCAAAATCACCGTAGATAATAAATGGGACACGTTCCTTGTTCTTAAAGTTTTCAAATTTCAGCTTGCCCTCGTTTGGAAAGATCACTTTGTAGTTGTTCATTTTTTCACAGTCTATAGCATGTTTTTCCAATTGAGCAGAAGTATAGAAATAATGAAGGCAGCGATCGCAAAAGAATTTCTTACAATGATGATTAGATAACTGAGATGATGCCAAACGAGACAAATTCTTTATCCAAACATAGTGATATTTTATTTCATTTCCGCTTTCAACCTCATTATAGCAATTTTGCAGCAACAAAAGGTTTACGTGCTTTTCATTCTTGTTCTTGGTGAGCTTTGTTGGTGCAACAGTAAATTCTTTTTTATTCTTATTAAGAACATAAACGTTTATGCTTATATTATTTTGTTTTTCAAACTTCTCTATGTCTTGTCTGCTTATAGGAAAAGTAATTCCTTCTAAATTTAATACAGTTGAGTAGTGAGGGTACTTTGTAACGCGATGTGGATGCTCTTCAGCAGGGTGCATTGCAGACACCACCGCCCAAGCAAAGCACGCGTTGTCATTATTTTGAACATTGATGCAAGCATGCTTTTTCTTAATAGTCGGTGGCAGTTCGATATAAGATGAACCCAACAGCGGCGTATATTTGTTTATATTAATTGTTAAATTTACCACCTCTTTTAAGGCCCATCCAGAACCACGATCTTGAAATTCATCCAAGTCCGAAAGAAGTGTATTCATAACGTTCTCTGCAAACCATTCCGAGAGATTTGTATCTCTTGAAATCACTTTATTCTTAGTGTTTAAATATTTGAACTCTTCAATTTCTTCCTTCGCTGTAAACTTAACAAACTTACCGCAAAAGATGGTATTCACTTTTAAAAAAGCTTCTTTTTTCAAAATATTTGCAACACGGCGGACAAATAACGGCCCACAATCCTCCAAAAATTCAATTGGGTCTTTATGTTGTGAATTTGTAATGCATGAGCTTCTTATTCTTCCATCAAAGACAGATGTCATATCTTCCCATTTAATTCTATTTACTCTCCATTCTTTTCTATTTGGGTGTGTTGGTTTATATCCTCCTCCTCGTAGTAGAGCAGCTTTCAACTTTGTTCGATATCCCATCATTTTACTAATAGCGCTTAACAAATTGTTTACAACACCAACATTTTTAGCAATTTTTAAATCGGCATTTAATGAACGTAAATTTTTCGAACACTCTTTGATGCACTTTCTTATTTCTTCAATATTTTCTTTGTTAATCGTTTCGATAACCATTTTCGCAGTATCCTCTATAAGCTTTAAATTTTCACTGAAAGATGCCATTTTACTATAACTATTATCGTTAGTTGTACACGACTTCTATTTATGAACACAATCTGAAGAATGAACTTACGGCTTTATTGCTCTTACTTATATACTTTTTTCAAAGATGAAGATTTTCTAATAAGATCTTTTTTAGAGGAAATCTTTTAAGAAAATGTTATTAGCTTGTTTAGACATGTTTGTTAATTGCACTCTAAAATTAAATAAATTTATGTTAAATTAATTAACTTCTCTCCACAGCCGACTCAAACCAATAATAACAGGAGCGCAGCAACACAACACAGCAGTTTGTAGTGCGAATAAAATGCCTTGCTTAAGTAATAATTGCTATGCTTGCAACGTGCGCACGCTGAGGAGTAATAAAGTGCTTGCCCCATAAGCCTAAAGACAAGTTTGGTCTGGCTGCTTGCATTGCAAAGATTGCGCTTCTACTTCTGGTGTTATGTTTGCTTGCGATGGTGGCTGAATGCCTGGTAATTTGTTTTAACCTTTAGCTTGTTCGCCAGTGAAGAGAAATAAATGAAAAATGGACAAAAATTAAAATAATTTTAATCTTTAAATATTAAAAATTATAGAAAGCAGCCCTATTTCACAACATGATGAAATATTACACACACACACACACACACACACACACACTTGCCCTCTTTCTCACATATACATTCTCTATCTCTCTCTTATACGTATACGTGTGACGTCACAAGCCGAAGGCGATATCGAAAATCCAAGATGGCGGATTTGAGCGAGATTTTGCCCCGTGCATTTTAAAGGGGGAAAGTGGCCCAGAACGCCCATAGCCTATCTACTTACATCTCATTGTTCGAGGTGTGACCGTAATTTGCTCAGGCGTTGAGGACAAGTGATAATTGTCCGAAATTAAGTAGGAACCTTGAAATATATAACGATTGCTGTGAAGAATGCTTACGCGAGTTGCTTGCACTACGAAGGAAAATTCACAAGTAAGTTGAAATAGGACAAAATATTTCCTTTTGTCTCGGGATCCCGGTTGAGCCCCCAAAATGTAAGCAATCCCAAGTCTAGGGGAAGGATGCTTGCATTAAAATTAAAAATTTTAAGAATTTGGTTAATCCAGTCTTTTAATTTCTGAAGACAGCGTACAATGTGCAATAGATCCTACCTCGCGGCCGCCCTGCTGGTTATACATTCACTAAATCTACCCTAGTACTTAAGACTAAATGTTAGTACTTATTATCGCGGAATATTTATAATATTAACATTAGGCGTTTATCATTTTTACTCATCTTGAAATCTCGGAGGGATGATGCTGCAGATGAATCTGGCTGAATCTGGCTGGATCTCCTGAAGCTGCTCAATTAGTGATGAAGGCTGGGAATTTCGGCTCCGCTCCACTTAGCTTACTGGGACGTCTCTCCTTAATCGTCCTGTCCTGGGGCGTAGGGCGCTTAATTTGGGCGCGTGCCTATTTAATGACGAACCGCCGTGTTCCCGTTGACCAAAACTTCTTAAATTTTCTCGATGATCTTCCTTTTTTCGTTCAACCTCAATCTTCACGATCTCGCTTCGCTCAAGTCCTCAGGAGAAAAGAGAGCCTCGACCCGTGCCACTTCCGTCCACCCTGCATTTCGAAAAAATTTAACCTCCGCCGACTTCAAGCTTAAACCATCATAATAGGGGGTTTAAAGCCTCGTTTCATTTAGATGAATTTACATTTATTAATAATTCGGGTTTATCGGTTTTTAATTGTTAGGTATTAAGATTAAGTAGGTATTGCTATGCTTCAGAAATTCAGAATTTATAATTCATTAGTTCAAGGGTATTAACTAGATTTAATCCTAAACTATGCTCTTCTCAGCAATGCGTTACAACTTATCTATAGGTTTCCAAGAAAATAACACAATTTTACACACTTTTTGTATTTTTTTTGTAAAATTTAAAATTTGCTCGAATTTCAACTTGTCACTTTCAATTACGGGCGAAATTCTAATCGATTAACTGTTAACAGTTTACGCTGTCCATGATGATTTCCGTGGATACTACATTGTTCAATAATATGTGACAGCAAAGTGGCGCCGATTTGAATGAACTATATACATTTGGTGCGTATTCTGGCGGGATTTTTGAGGTTTGTTACAGAAATGTCACATGGGGCTATAAAGGGTTAAGAGTGCCCGACGTAATCAAGGACCTACCAAAATTCTACGGTAGTCCGGGATTGCTCTATGAGTTCGTAAATAACGTAGAAGAAATTTTAAGTTTAATTGCCGGTATCGATGGCACGCCTTACGATTAAATTCTTTTACGGGCAATTCGTAATAAAATTGAAGGCCATGCAAATGAAGTCCTAAACATGTATGGCACACCTTTGGTGTGGGCGGAAATTAAGAATAAACTTATATTCCACTACTCCGATAAAAGGAACGAGACCTCGCTAATAAAAGACCTCCATAATTTAAAACAAAATAACAAAACGGTCGAACAATTTTACAGCGAAGTAATAGAAATTTTATCCACTGCAAGCAACCACTTGCAAATCCACGAAACCGACCCAAACGTTGTGAAATCAAAACGAAACTTATATCCAGAAATGTGTCTTAGCGTTTTTCTGTCCGGTCTAAGAGAACCACTAGGCTCCACCATAAGAGAAATGAGACCCAAGAACCTAGCCGAAGTCTTCACTTATTGCGTGAAAGAGCAAAACATCTCTTACCTCAAGTCATATAACTAACCTTTTACGCCAACATCTTTTGGGGCTCCTACACCCAAAATTTTTTACACAACTAGATCCATTAGCTCTAACCGAAATCCTCAACCTGCTTTTAGACAAAATCGACCTACAAATAATCGCCCTTTCCAACAATAGAGGCAATACTATCCCCAATTTGCGAAACACCATACTGCGGCACCACAAGCCTGCCAGCCTCAACAGAGACAACAGCCCACGTTTCCACAAACCTTCCAACCTCAACAACCACGACAACAATCTAATATCCCGCAAAATGTTCAACCCCAACCACAAAGATTACCGCCTCCACAGCCAAAGGAAGTAGATTCAGGTAACACCAGAATTCCTAATCGAAACTACCAACCATCTAGGCAAGTCTCAAATAGCTTCGTTAAACCCAACCTCATTCGGTAATCAAGAGCTTCATAATATCTCATCCCGAAAATTTTATCGGAAACTCCAATTCTTCCTATCCATACGAACTACCCAATTCCCATCAACAGGAACTAGACCATTACTATAATTACTGGCAAAATAGTGACCCCATTCCACAAATGATTTTTACAACGCAACCGAACAAGAAATCGATGACACAAATTTTCGTTTGAGTGCCTCGACGACCAAATCGGGTACCTAGACGTTAATAAACATGGATTTGTCTTACCCTGTATACACATATCATCTCCATTTGGCCGACCCTTGAAATTTCTAATCGACACAGGTGCCTCATCCCTCATCCTCCTTCATTAATCCGGAGTTTATATACCCCGGAACATTAGAAAAAATTCAACCCACCACGATCAATATAATCTCCAACACTTATCACATAGACAGATAGATCACCCTACCTACATTTATTGAATTCAAGCAAAATGGACAAATGAGATTCTTAGTGTTCAGATTCCAGGGTTATTTTGATGGTTTGATCGGCTTAGATATTCTCACTGCGTTAAAAGCCAAAGTTGATCTAGGAAATAAAACATTAATAACACAAAATTTAGTGATTCCGCTAAATTTCAAGCTAACCTTTATGTCTGGTAAACTTACCATTCCGGCCAACTCGAAAACTGTTACAAAACTACCGGTAGATATCCAAGATGGTGATATTTACATAAGGCCCACAAAATTAAAGAACGACCTAATTATTCAAGAAGCCATCTACTATGCCAGAAACTGGTACAGCGCGATAGAAGTGGGTAATTTCTGAAACTTGAGCTATTTTTAGAATTAAACAACTTTAATATACAACATAATAATGCAATTGCAAATTCACCTAACCCAAATGATATAACTAACTTGATCCGAACCTCCCATCTTAATGTGGAAGAAAAGAAATCTATTTTTAAAATTTGCAGAGAGTAAGAAAATGAAAAACTGAACTTTACAAGTAGGATAAAACATCGAATTAGAACTACCGATGACACTCCTGTATATACTAAGTCGTATCGTTTCCCCCACATTCACAAACAAGAGATCCAACGACAAATCAAACAAATGTTGGATCAAGGAATAATAAGACCTAGCTACTCCCCATGGAGCGCACCAATCTGGATTGTTCCTAAAAAGAAGGACTCAAGTGGTAAACAAAAATGACGGTTAGTCATTGATTACCGCAAGCTAAATGAAAAAACCGTTAGTGACAGGTATCCCATCCCCAATATCAATGACATTTTGGACAAACTTGGAAAGTCTATTTATTTTTCGACCCTCGATCTAGCGAGTGGTTTCCACCAGATCGAAATGGATTCCAAAGACATCGAAAAAACGGCATTCACAGTAGAAGCCATTCGGCCTCAAAAATACTCCATCAAGCTTCCCGAGAGTTGTGGACAATGCTTTAGAAGAATTGCAAGGCAAAATCTGCCTAGTTTATATGGACGATATAATAATTTACTCGACCTCCCTCCAGGAACACGCAGAAAACCTGAGGAAACTTTTCAATAAACTACGCCAAGCCAATTTCAAAATCCAGTTGGATAAGTCAGAGTTCCTCCACAAAGAAATTGGCTTCTTGGGGATATCATAACTAACCAGGGTATAAGACCAAATCCAGATAAAATCAAAGCCGTTCGTAACTTTCCAATTCCCCAACGTCGAAAAGACATAAAATCTTTCCTAAGGTTACTGGGATACTATCGCACGTTCATAAAAGCCTTCGCGAAACTCATAAAACCATTTACAGAATGTTTAAAGAAAGGAAAAACAATAGAATTCAACGAGAGATACATCCAAACCTTCGAAATCTGCAAAGATATTTTAACCAACGAACCGATTCTCCAACATCCCGATTTCTCCAAGCTATTCGTCGCAATAGGTGCAATTTTAACACAAGGGCCTATCGGAACCTTAACGGATACGGAAAACAACTACTCTACAATAGAGAAAGAATTACTGGCAATAGTTTGGCCAACCATCTATTTTAGGCCATACCTACTAGGGAACAAATTCACAATAGTAACTGACCAGACCATAAACCTTTAACATGGCTTATGAGTTTAAAAGACCCGAACTCTAAACTAGTCCGATGGAGACTTAAACTTGAAGAATTGGACTACCAAGTAATTTATAAAAAAGGCACGCAAAACTCCAATGCCGACGCCCTCAGCCGTATAAAATTGATCAACGAGATATCAGGAACTAATAATAAGATAGAATTAAATATGAACGAACCCGTTAACGCCAATAACCCAGAAAATTCCAACCAGAGTACTAATATCTCCACAATACACTCAGCAGTAGAAACCTCAATGACCATATTTTCATCTCTGAACGCCCCTTAAACGAATTCAATTTACAACTTATTTTGGAAAAATCCGACAAACGACCACCCATGACAGTAAAGCAAGTCTTTAAGAATAAACAAAGACGCAGTATGCGCATGCCAAATTTTACTAAGGAAAATATAACAGGTATTTTTAAACGATTTCTAGCACCAAATAGACTAACAGCCATATTCACCGATGACGAAACCTTCAAAGTAGTACAAGAAATCTATAGTAATTTCTTTTCACGTAGCAAGTTATTCAAAATAATTCGTTGTAAAGAAATATTAACAGATGTAATTAAAGACGACGAACAAGATAAATTTATCTACATATCATACAAGGAACAACCATCGCGGAATCAATGAAACTTTTATGCATTTAAGAAGGGAATACTACTTCCCATTTATGAAAAATAAGATTACACAAACTATCAATAACTATGAAATTTGCCAAACGTTGAAGTACGGCAGAAACCCAGTAAAATTAAAATTTGAAATATAGATATTTATACTATTAATT
Source organism: Dysmachus trigonus (assembly GCA_949715965.1). Classification (NCBI taxonomy): domain Eukaryota; kingdom Metazoa; phylum Arthropoda; class Insecta; order Diptera; family Asilidae; genus Dysmachus; species Dysmachus trigonus. The sequence goes on from OX454320.1 coordinate 53,965,202, forward strand.
CCAGACAGATCGTAACCATAATTGACAAATTCTCTAAATTCGTCGCCGCTTACACACTCCCAATACGCAACAGTCTAAATGTAATCAGATTTATTAAACATTTTATAAGTATGCGCGGCATTCCCAAAAAACGTATTGCAGAACCAAGGCTCCGAGTTTACAGCCAACATCTTCAAAGATTTTTGTAAGCAATACAATATTAACCTTCACATTACCTCATTTCAACAAAGTAGCAGTAATTCTCCTGTAGAACGTTTACACTCGACATTGACAGAAATATACACAACTAGCCGTACCCTGCGCGCGTTGCTACGCCTCTCCGAAAACAATCGGTTTTATGCGAGAATGTATAAATAAAATATTTCATTACCATTAATCCAAACGTAAATAGATTTTCAGTTATTGAGGTCATAGAATCATTTCCGTAACTAAACGGCATCTATCTATCTATCTTCTATCTTTCTGTCTTTCTATCTATCTATCTATACCTATCTTCTATCTATCTATCTATCTACCTCTCTATCTATCTATCTACCTCTCCATCTATCTATCTACATCTATCTATCTATCCATCTATCTACCTCCTATCTATATATCTATCTGTCTATTTACCTTCTGTCTGTCTTCTATTTATCTACCTATCTTCTAACTTTCTGTCTTCCTATATATCTTCTATCTATCTATCTATCTACCTATCCATCTATCTATCTATCTCTCTACGTCCTATCTATTTTCTGTCTGTTTATCTATCTATCTTCTATCTATATATCTATCTGTCTATCTATATTCTGTCTGTCTTCTATTTATCTATCTATCTATGTATCTATCTATCTTACTATCTATCTATCTACCTACCTATCTATTTAGCTTCTATCTAGCTTCTATCTAACTTCTATCTATCTATTTATCTGCCTTGCTACGCTTCCCTGAAAACAATCGGTTTTATGCGAATTCCTATGTTACTCCCCTTTGAATAGAGACTACTTAGTATAAATTTCAAGGAGATCTGTTCAGCGGTTTCGGAGTCTATAAAAGGCGAATAAACAAACAAACATTTATTTATATATATAGATTGAAAAAGCTTAAAAAGGAAAACACGATCTAAAAAACAACGGTACAACAACGGAAGCCCTCAAAGATGAATAATTTTCCACGTTTTTTCCACATTTTCCACTGATTCCTCGCTGCTATTGGTCGCAGCGTGATGTTATATAGCCTTCCTCGATAAATGGACTATCCAACACAAAAAGAATTTTTCAATTCGAACCAGTAGTTCCTGAGATTAGCGCGTTCAAACAAACAAACAAACTCTTCAGCTTTATAATATTAGTATAGATTTGTAGCTTCAGAATAATCATTCTACCAATTTTCATTAAAATTCGTCGAAATCGAGACATTCTGGACGCCATGTTGGGTTATTTAGAAATTTTAATAATATACAAAATTAGTGGTCTCCATGTTGGATATGGAAATTTTGATAATATTCTAAATTAGTGGCTCCGGAATAATCATTGTATTAATTTTAATTAAAATCCGTTGAAATCGAGATATTCGGTTGCCATATTGGATCCACCATCTTGGATTTACAACTTTTGATAATATTCGGAACTTGTATCCTCAGAATAATCATTGTACCAATTTTCATTAAAATCCGTTGAGATCGAGCCATTCTGGTCGCCATATTGGATCCGCCATGTTGGATTTGGAAATTTTGCTAATATTCAAAATTAGTTTCCTCAGAATAATCATTGTACCAATTTTCATTAAAATCCGTTGAAATCGAGAAATCTTGGTCACCATATTGGGTCCGCCATCTTGGATTTGCAAATTTTGATAACATTCAAAATCAGTCATCTCAAGATATTCATTGTACTAATTTTCATTAAAATCCGTTGAAATCGAGAAATATTGGTTGCCATATTAGTTCCGCCATCTTGGATTTGTAAATTTTGATAACATTCGAAATCAGTGACCTCAAGATATTAATTGTACTAATTTTCATTAAAATCCGTTGAAATCGAGAAATCTTGGTCACCATATTGAGTCCGCCATCTTGGATTTCTAAATTTTGATAATATTCAAAATCAGTGACTATCTTGAGGTCATTGTACTCATTTTCATTAAAATCCCTTCAAATCGAGAAATAGGGTCGCCATTTTGGATCCGCCATCTTGGATTTCTAAATTTTGATAATATTCAAAATCATTGACCTCAAAACATTAATTGTACTAATTTTCATTAAAATCCGTTGAAATCGAGATATTCGGTTGCCATATTGGATCCGCCATCTTGAATTACAAAATTTGGATAGCGGATTTGAAATCCCCATCCCGCAAAACCCCTATATACCAATTTTCATGAAAATCGCTTCAAATTTAAAATTTTCAGCCGCCATCTTGGATCCGCCATTTTGAAACCCTACAAAGTATCCTATATCCGTTTCCTGGTTCTAAGCTATCTCCCCACCAATTTTCAGCCAAATCGGTTCAGCCGTTCTTCAGTTATAAATAGTGTAACTAACACGAATTTTCCCCGTTTTTCCACATTTTCCACTGATTCTTCGCTCCTATTGGTCGCAGCGTGATGTTATATAGCCTAAAGCCTTCCTCGATAAATGGACTATCCAACACAAAAAGAATTTTTCAATTCGAACCAGTAGTTCCTGAGATTAGCGCGTTCAAACAAACAAACTCTTCAGCTTTATAATATTAATATATATAATTAGTATAGATTAATACAAACTAAAGAAGGACAGACACCACAACAACATCATCGAAACCCTAATTACATACAATATCGCTATACACTCAACAGGGTTAACCCCTTACGAACTTTTCACAGGGAAAACCTTTAAATTTCACAATAGTGTAGACTACAGCGACGAACACGACCTAAAAAAAATTAAACGAATTCCAGAAACAACTATACCTTTCCATTAAAACAAAAGTCCAAGAAATAGTAAACAAAAATTTAGATAAGTTGAAACAGACGAGAGAAGACCAAACAGACCTTAGAGAAAGTGAGATTGTTTATAAAAAAGAATGTAGACGTAACAAACTGACACCTAGATTTACTAAACAAAAGATTAAACGTAACAGAAAAATTACAGTCCTTACAAAAAAGGTAAAAAACTCCATAAATCAAAAATTAAAAGAAAACGTAAATTCTAGGTTCCTCACGATAACGACCAACGGACAGAAACTAGAAATCTACGACCTCAATAACAGAAACGGACTCTTACCGCTCACACTGGGCCCGTGCTTTGCCCATACATACAGACATACAAGAAACTGATTCACATTATAGCACTCGACAAGTACAACGAGAACATAGTTAACATAGGCAAATCTCTAGAAACTTTAGATAATAACGAAGTTCTACAAGATACTATAGAAGTCACAAAACTTAAGGGGGTATCCCGCTCTAGAACGTTCAAAAAATGCATTTTTTTTTTAGTTTTGAAAAATTCTGTGTTTTTTTCTGAATCGTTTAAGCTATCTCTTGCCGTGAAATAAAAGTTCGCGCCGCTACAGGCGATTCCGTGCGCAGTTGCACGCTTCCCAGCACTCCTTGTTGCCTTTAACTTTAATTTAAGGGGGTAGTCCAGTGAAAACGACTGTTTTTTCAACGATTTTTTTTTCATATTAGAAATTAATTTTTATTAAAAAACTTTTTGACATATGATAGTACAACTATTAAGCTACAAGAAAAAAAAATTAATTTTTTTTTTCGATGAGTAATCCCGACAAAGTGACCGCTCCAAAAAAAAAATTTTTTTGTTGGCGGACGTCGAATCTCTACAACGGTTCATTGGAAACAAAAATTTCAAACGAGGTTTTAATCTGTAGAACATTGGCTATCGTCGGAACTAGAATTATTAATTTTCAATAAAAAATAACAAAATGGCGGCATTTCGAATTTTTCGGGTGTTTTTCGGGTGCTTAATTTGTTTATAACTTTGTAAATAAACAATGGATTTTAATAATTCTAGTTCCGACGATAGATACACAATCAAGAAATATACAGCTAAATTTTGAGATCAATCGGAGCAAAAGACTCTGAGATCTGACGTCCGCCGAGTCAATAAATGCTGTTTTCAGAAAAACGCGTTTAAAGTTTTTTTTGCGGTAAAAAGCTAAAGAAATGAATTTTACCTTAGTCAGCGATGCTTGCTCCATACATAACGCAATGCCTGCTCCATACATAACTAACTTTAAATACAAAGCAGAAGGACCTAAACCATTATAAACCGAAAAAAAAGGGCGGAGCAAACAGAAATACAAGAGTCCTCCTTGCTCCGAAACACGCCAGGGGACCTTCGAGGGCTCGGATTACACGTCTCTCGAAAACTCTCTGTATCTTTAAAACTATTCAATATTTTGCTTAGATATTTTAAGGGAGTATTTTCGAGGTGTAGTAGAGTCGATTTAAGCAAAAAAAAAAAAAATTAAAAATTTTTTTTTTTTCACTGGACTACCCCCTTAAATGCCGTTTTTCTCACAACACCCTTTTGATGAATAGTGTGCAGCATTCTGAGAAAACCATTCATCCGAAAAATTTCAGATTTTGGTACAAGCTGTGTTAGCTTTGCCTCTATAACCTAAGTGGAGCAAATCAGGCATTTTTACATTTACATAGCTTGTATCCCATGTTTTAACAGTAAAAAATCAACTAAAAAATATAACAAATAGTAGAAAAATTAAAGAAATGAATAAATTTTTTTTTTTTTTTTTTTTTTTTAATTTGACTCACTCATGCCATAGCCACATATATAAAGAGTACTAATGTGCAATCTCATAATTTTCAGATTATTTGTTTGGCTGTTATCGTGCACACCATGAGCTGCCGTTCCTAAGGTATAAGTCCCAGTAGCAGGCCTGCCCTGACCCAACCACTAAATACAAAAAAACATAAAAATGTTCTCAAAATATTCATTAAAGATCATATAATAAGAGGATTATTATATTTAACTCTAAATGTTTTGTATTTTCTTGTTCAACTCCCTGAAAAAAACGTTCAATTCAAGGGCCTCTAGAGAGTGGGATACCCCCTTAAATTTAAACAATTAAATTTTAAGCTACATACCCTTTTGCCTAAAAGAAAAAGCGGCTTAATTAACGGTGTAGGGAGCGCGATCAAGTTAATAGCAGGAAATATGGAAGCGTATGACGCCATAGAAATAAATAAACAAATCTCAAACATTCAAAATAACCAAGGAAATCTCAAAAACAAAATTAACAGAAAAACGCTCATAAACGAACAGATGAATGAAAGATTTAGCAATATAACTAACCACATATATAAACAGCAAGAAACTATCGAGTCAAACTTAAAATACTACCATAGAACTATAGATAATAAAATAAGAACAAACGAGGAATCACTTAAATACGCGCAGTACGTAAACAGAATTAACTTTAACATTGACTTACTGACCAGCCACTTATCAGACATCGCAGAAGCTATTACACTAGCACGAATCAATATTATTTCCAAACACATCCTTAACCCTTAATCAGAACTTAACGTAATCCACAAATTTGTTCAAAAAGATGTCTGATGGACAAGCATACGAGTTTCTCGGTCTACAAGCCTACTCTAATTACTCAAATATCATATTCAATATGCTAATTCCAGTAGTTTCTAAGTAATATTATACATTTTATCACTTAATGCCCTTTCCGATTAACAAAAGCCTAATCATAGCTACCAAACCCTATGTTTCCCTGCACGAACTTGACACCTACTTTTACGACGAACCCTGCCAACTAATAGAGACGACCTACTACTGCAAACTTCCAACCGCCAAAGCAACAACAGACAAAAGCAAATGTGTTTCAAACATCATAAAAAATAAACAAGCTAGCTGCAGCCTTTTCGACGGAGTAGAAATAACCGAAATCTACCAGCCGGAACCTAACTACATCCTTTTCATAAACATACCAAACACAAATTTAACCTCCACCTGTGGTACCACGGAAAGCACGATCAATGGGACAGGATTGATTCATTTCGAAAACTGTACTACAAGAATCAACGAAATTACCTACGACAGTAAATACAGCCTACATTGGGATGATATCCTCATACACCCTACATCGTAACAAAATAAATTCCATCTTCAACACCCATCAATATAGTATCACCCTGGAAAAATTAAAAAGCTATCATCAAGAGAACCTATCAGTAATAACATATTATCAAAGTTTCTGATTTTTTCTCCTTCATCTGCATCGCCATCACAGCTTACGCACTATACTCGCACCGAACCAGCATGTCATCAGTCATCCCTACGCCAGCATCCACCGGCTTCCAACTCTTATGGCCTTCTCTCCATACGCATCAATCTCAGGGGGGAAGAATTACATTATGCAACGCATTAGATCCCAATAGAACACTTCATTCACCTTCCCACGATCAGGCGATACTGCCAAGGAAAGCAGCAGACATAGCGTCAGCAGAAACAGAAAACTAAAGCATAATTTCATAAAGTAGAACTTTTGTAAAAGGCAGTCTTGTAGTATCGTTTCAATAAAACACTCATCCTCGAAATTATCGTCTTTTAAATTTTTTTTAACAATATTATCGATTGATACCATAACTCGCGCCTGCTTGAGGGTCAAAACCGAACTTATGAACATGAAACCAAAACAGATTTTATAGAGTGATATTTATATCATGTCCATCAAGAGTCATATTAGGTTGAGGGGGAGGAGAAACTTGTTTTGCCTGGGGTGCCCTAGTACCTTGGGACAGCCCTGCATAAATGAAACGTATGAAATAAAGCAAACAACAACATTACACATATAACTCCGTTTTTTGCTAAGAAGCTGATTTAAATTAAATTGAATGTCGGCCTAAAACCTTCCCGAGGTACAGTTTGAGTGCAGAACTTGTGCTGGCAATCTCTGATACATATATCATGAAAATCCCACAACACTCTGGACAATTATATGACAACTTTTGATCTCGCAAGCCTATTTCAGGTGAACCTACGTGCAAATCTTGAAGTATTTATGTATACATTCACTTTTCGGGGGCTCAACAAAGCAAAACTGGATTCATTTAGACAGTTTGCTGTCCCTGCAAGTTGTTCGACCATCCACTAGCTCAGCTATAATGAATTTAAACAGCAAAATCACCGCATTAGTAACAGCAACGCAGACATACTATATTATATTCACTATTCAACTTTTCTCACATCGATTTATTTTACGCCAGTTAGGAACAAGACAAAGTTAGTTTAACCAGAACTTCTAACAATCTGGTTTGCTGTTTTTAATTTTTATTGTTTCTCCGACTAGCCTGTGCAATCGCTAAACATACAAAAGTTAAGCTGGAACAGGTGTTTTGGTGCAATTGCCTTCTATCAGGTTACCTGGAATTATAGTACAAAGATTAGCTCATGGTTCACTTGGTAGTTATATTCCCTTATCATCTGCTGAACAGGTTTATTTATTACCATTTTCTTAATGTCCAATGTAAATTCATTTTTGTTTGAGTAATAGACCTCGACATAGTTCTTGAGTAGTATACGCTGCCCGCCGTCTCTGCGATCGGTTACTTACGGAAAAGGTTCTTTCTCTGGTTTATTATAAATAAATAAAATAAATAAATTTTAATAACTAAGGAATATCGTTTATCTACGTGGCACAGCAAGTGCTTTTTCTTCTTACCAATTACTGTTATGCACAAGTAAATTTGTTTTCTCACTTTACTTAATTCGATGTATCAAGACTCGAAGAGAGATGAAATGGAGGAACTGATTTGGGTGCTGAAACGGTTATGAACCGCAAATAGAATGTCGCAACCCGAAGGACCGAAATTATTTAAACTACTATGTATATGTGACATTGTTCCTTGTTCACTACCTCAATGCCACAGAATGGCTTTAGCCTAAGGTGAGGTTTCCCTGTCCACTAAACTACCCCAAACACACTAATAATCCATATCATAGTTTGTTGTGGTATCAAAATGGCGCCTTGTAGTGCTAATTGGGTTCTGACGAGGTCGTGACAATAGCCACTTAAACCAACCAACCAACTATAGGTGCGAAAGATGCTGAATGGAACATTTATTTTTGTATACCGGAAATTAGTCTCGTTTTGTTAGTACAAAGATATCGTAAGGAAGGACTGGGACATCAAGAAAACATTATACCCTAGACACACGACGACGTGGAAGAATGATCATTGATTCAATTACGTAATAGATTCAATGATCATGCCTACTTTGGGGTGACATACGGTAATTACGAATTTCTTGCAATTCGATTTGACAGTTGTCAGATTGGTGCTAGTTGTGTGACATGTAAGATGGAATCATCTTTTATTTTGGATAATTTAAATATATTGTGGTAGGCTCTGAATTTTAAAAATTTTTTAAAATTAAAGTAGTTCATGAGAAAAATAAAAGTTTCAGTCTTGTCATTACTTCTGAATTAAAACAATCTGTTTTTGTAAAAAAAAAAAAAAAATTAATTAAATTATACAAAATCTAATGGAAGCCTCTTATACTAAAAAGATATTCATGTGGTAGGCTCTGAATTTTAAAAATTTTTTAAAATTAAAGTAGTTCATGAGAAAAATAAAAGTTTCAGTCTTGTCATTACTTCTGAATTAAGGTACGGACACACCAAAAGCGAAGCGAGCGAAGCGGCGCGAACAATTTAAAATTTGGGAACATTCTGTCGCAGTAGACGCTTCGCTCATGTCGCGTTCTATTCGGACACTTCAATTGATTTGTACGGCACCCAAATTTTTTAAATTGTTCGCTTCGCTCGCTTCGCTTTTGGTGTGTCCGTACCTTTAAAGGTACGGACACACCAAAAGCGAAGCGAGCGAAGCGGCGCGAATAATCTAAAATTTGGGAACATTCTGTCGCAGTAGTCGCTTCGCTCATGTCGCGTTCTATTCGGACACTTCAATTGATTTGTACGGCACCCAAATTTTTTAAATTGTTCGCTTCGCTCGCTTCGCTTTTGGTGTGTCCGTACCTTAAAACAATCTGTTTTTGTTAAAATAAAAAAAATAAAAATAAATTAAATTATACAAAATCTAATGGAAGCCTCTTATACTAAAAAGATCTCCAAATCGACTTCCACAATATTAATGCAAATAAACCATCGTAAAAGGGAATCCAAAAAGTTTAAACTACTCGCGCTTCAAAGAGTAAAACGTGCCCGAAGAAATGTGTGTAAAATGCAAAAGTTGAAAGTGGCCGCTCTGCTGCTTCGTGCAAAAAGGAAGTTGCGAAGAATTTTGTGGACGCTCCTTCCAAAATTACTAAAACTTTTTCTCTCACAAAACATAAACAAATGAAGTAACTTGACAGGAAAATTAGCCGATTTTCCAAATTTTTCCAATAACTCGCACTCGCAATTTAGATCGCAGTCTTCTGAGATTTTGTAAAGGGTGATACAATTTGATGAGTGTTTATTGATGGACAGAGGAGAACGTGTGTAGGGCAGAGCCGGGCATACTCGGGTCTTTTGGCTCCCGAGATTTCCCTAGGTAGATTCCCCTCAGCTCTATTGCTCCTGCAGGTGCGAGTAAGAAACTCATCTTTCTATCCTTTTCTCCTCCTTTCCAATCCAAAGTCCCCTCCAGTGCTGCCGAAGATACTCCGATCGGAGTATTTCTACTCCCCTCGGACAGTGTGTACTCCGATACTCCTCAAAGACATATTTTACTCCCCAATGAGTTTAGCAGTAAAAACCTTTTTTCCGTTTTAAATAAAGGTATTTTAAGATACAAATTCTAGTCGTTTGAAAGATGTAAATGATGTATACCTTGGAGCTAAGGCAGAAATAATATGTCAGAGTGGTTCACTTTCAAAAGAAGATATATTAGATGTAAAAAATCATTGCTTAAATTATTATATGGGTAGTTCTACAAACTAAGGAAGAATTCGAGTCTGATTTCGGCCCGACATTTTTTATACATTCTGGTGGCAGAATTCAGTCTAATAACTAGAGTACAGTGTCTTTTAGCTTATCCTAAAGGGAACAGTCAAAAAATTTAATATTTTTTGATTTATGTCAATTTAAACTTAAACTTAGACCACCACCAAAACTAAATAACTGTATATAAACAAATTATGAGAGTAAGTTCAATTTATTTATTAAATTATTTATTTGTAGTTTAATGTTTATGTGTAAAAAAATACTATTATTACACAGAAACAATATTTTTAATATGATCTTCTCAGGATCCTGGATGGTTCTCAGTACCAATTGGACAGGATCCTGAGGCCAGGTTCCTGAGAATTTCTGTCTAAAAATAAAATAAACAAACCAATTTATAACTTTCAACAAAAATTAACCTAAACTAGGCCTATGCGCTAGCATCTTACATATCAATACGCTAAAATTAGTCATATTCATTATTTATTTCGTAAATAAAAACCTTACCAGGATCCTGAGAACTTCACTGATTACGACACCACTTCACTCGCCGAACGCACTAGGCTCACTAAACAACGTGTTAAGTGAGAATAGATAGATGACATTCTTTATCTCTTTCGTAGGTACTATCGACTCAGCGGAATGGTAAAGACGCAAGGCAAATAGTCTAGTAAATATTTGCTAATTCAACAGCGAACAGGATACTGAGATAAAATGGTGGGGACAAAATGTAAACAAGATTTATTTAATATTTTTGAAGTAAATACTATAGTAATTGTTCTACCTAGCCAGGAAAAATAGTAAACTTATTAATTTGGGATTCTTTTAAGACCCTAATGTATAAGTAAACGTATCACGACGCACTTTGAACTAAAATTTGTACGAGGGACACTGCAGGATCCTGAGAATTCGGCACTTTGCACAGTAATTTTGTTCAGAAAAGAATTTTGAATCTTAATTATTTTTAGTGACCATCTAGAAACAATTGTAATTAATAGTATTCCATCCAAAAAAAATTGTTATTAACAATTTTTCTATCATATTTTGGCTGAGCCGCCAAAAATTCCTTAGTTTGTAGAACTACCCATATAACATTGTGTAAAGAAATCCTCAAAAGAATTAACTTCAATGACGAAGTTTTGGTATCTTTGCAGGGTATTGATCCCAATAATTTGGGTCAAAGTTTGGTACCATTAATATCTTTGTTTCCCAATATTTGTAGAAATATTGACGTTGATATAAATGAATTGGACGAAGAGTATAGATCGTTATTACTGTTACCGAAAAGTTCTAAATGTACAGATTTGGAAAGCTTTTGGGAATATGTCTTGAAAATGAAAAACGGGTTAGGGGAGCAAATGTTCCCAAAAGTAATACAGTTTGTTTCTTCACTGCTTTGCCTTCCACATAGTAGCGCCAAAGTTGAAAGAATACTTTCTCGCTTAAATTTAATAAAAAATAAAAAAAATAAATGCATTACAAACTGAGACAGTAAATGCTATAATGTCCGGACTCCCCTCCATTCCATAGACAAGAATATGGTTTGATATTTCTTGCTAATTCGCTTATGGACCGACCCGAAATTTAGGCAGGTATACGGCTCCCTTGGAGGGGAACTTTGCCCGACTCTGGAGTAAGGGAAGGATGCGAAACCCTCTGAAGAAGCGTAGGAGGGAAGGCTTTCGGGAACTTTCTGGGAAGAGATATTAAATATTGGGTAGAGCTTGAAGAAGAGCTGACACAGTGTAGTTGGGTCAAGGTCTGTCGGGAGACCTTCTTGTTGGATGGAAAGCATCAAATTGGTACTTGCCGTCAAGAGAGTCGGCTGATTGCATTGTTAACAGTGGGGACTGTTGCGTGGCTTTGGTTTAAACTGATGTGTTAATTGGGGCTTAATGGTAGTGATACAGTTAATGAAAGGCCTGCGGTGGGTGGTGAACTTAAGGTATGTTTAGAGATAGGGTTAGTACTAATGATAGTGTTAGATTGTTGGTTAGGGTTAAATTACGCCAAAAGTTATTGCTATTCCTAGTTATAGGTTTAGTTACACTACGACTAAGCTTAATGGATTAAGCTATATATTTTGTGATGAGAATGTGACTACAACTGGAAACGTGACTTGAAGTGTTGAGGAAAAGCCAGAAGAATTAAGGAGGGGTGTTAACCAAAAAGCTGCAACCTTTTCTGGAGGATGGAGAACAGAAAAAGAAAAAAACTTTATTTAATTTTTAAATATAGGTAATTTACTTTTACGTCAATACACCTACAAGGCGAGGGCACAACTTGATAAGAATGAATTTAAATAATTTTATTTTACTAACAAGGAGACGGCAAGGGTGTGGGCCGTGGGGTCCTCAAATCGAACGGAGGTTCCGCGTGTAGTGAGTGTATTCATATACTCAAACCCTAGAGCGCACTACTTAGCCATTGCCGAGAAAAAAATTCCTAAAGTTTGAAAAAAAAAAAAAATTTTTTTGTATTAAAATTTAATAAATCATTATAAACAATTTCTTTATTTTTATACATTATTCAATCGCGAATTTAATAATTTATAACTTTTTAACGATTATAACTTATAAAAGACGGAGGAATGTAAATAGAATAAATACAAAAGCCACAGTTCTTTTAAACATTTTTTATAAAATAATATAATATTGAATACAATGAATATTTATTTTTTTTAAACCATCAGCTTAGTCCAAGCTACAAGCAGCAGAGCTGCATGAGTATGAGACTGTCATCATCATTTGGTTCTGTTAGTAAAACCAAAACCATCATACAACATGCAGAACAAGAATTCGTGCGTATCACACGACAAAAATGATATTATGATTGATGACGAAACAAGTATTATGATAATATGTTTATAGCATTGGCAATTTTTTCAATCATTCATCTTCAGGAATACACAAACCTGGATGATATTTATCATAAAAACAAGAAAAACACAAATTTTGTCGACAACTTGCACAACAAATAAGTGCAGCTTTTTTACAGGAGCACGGTGTTTTTAGAATTTCTTCTGAAAAACAAACTTCGTTTACGTTCATAAATATTTCTCGATGTTCAGATAATTTTGACGCATACCAGGCATATTTGATCATTTTTGAAAAAATTGGAGAAGAGAGCTGATGATGAACAATTGATTGAATTTTAATACAATCTTCAGGTGCAAAGCCATCGAAACCTGGTTGTCTATCGGAAACCAATTTTCTTAGTTCATTCTCTACTTCCTCATACGTTAAGCACAAATGTCCCAAATCGAATGATCCCTGCAGTAAATCACTCCCAACATCCTGATGAGCAGCTGATGGAATATAAACAGATGGAAAAAAATTGGCGAAAAGATTACAAATAGTGCTGGGATCGGTTGATGTATTACCTATATAGTTCATGCTGATCGGAATACCAACAGATTTCTTTTTTAAGTTGATAAATCTCCAAAAACATTTACTATTCGTTTTTAGATTTGATTCTACAGTCAAAATATAATGTCTGTAAAGGAAGTCATTTAAAACATCAAATTCCCTTTGAATAGATCGGTATCTATCTTTAAGGGTCGAGTCGTCGTTAGAGTTTCTAAGCAGCTTAAATGCTTTATTTTTTTTTTGTAAATTCTTCATATTATTTTTGATATATTAAATTTTATTTAATTCCAACCACATGCGAATTTTAAATTTCCATGTGTTTAATGTTAAAAAGTTATAAATTATTAAATTCGCGATTGAATAATGTATAAAAGTTCAAAAGAAATTGTTTATAACGATTTATTAAATTTTAATACGAAACAAATTTTTTTTTTTTTTCAAACTTTAGGAATTTTTTTCTCGGCAATGGCTAAGTAGTGCGCTCTAGGGTTTGAGTATATGAATACACTCACTGAGTGCTAACTACACGCGGAACCTCCGTTCGATTTGAGGACCCCACACCCTTGCCGTCTCCTTGTTAGTAAATATTTTTTCAGTGGGAATGCTTCGTCTGCAATTATTACATGAGGCATTAGAATATCTTTACCAGGTAACTTCTTATCTTTTGGAATATTAATGTTTCCATTTCCTAATGATCTCCCCAAATTGGAATTTGCAAAAATACTGCCATCGCTATATTTCCCGTATGAGCCAATATCAACAGCAATGAATTTGTAATTGACATCCACTAATGCCATAAGTACAATTGAGAGAGTTTGCTCATAATCAAAAAACATTGATCCAATGTTAGCAGGCGGTTGAATAACAACGTGCTTGTCATCCAATGTCCCAACTCAATTGGGAAAATTCCAATTATTCAAAAAGGCCACAAGGGGATAAGAAGTGCTAAAGTGCCCCCGCGCCGATTATGGTTATTCTATTTTTTTTGTGGTCAGGACTAACACAAGTAACAATTTAGCCAAGTTTCGGCCCTTAATAATTAACCCCCAAAGGGTTTGTGTGTTTGTGACTTTCTGGCGTAGTTTTGTACAATATATATTTTTTCCTGGATCTTTAGTCAGATTGAGAATTGGGTACACATAGGGCTGCCATCACCTAAATGGCCGACGACGCCGGGCAAAAACTTTAAAAACCCCGGATTTTTGGGTGACAATTGAGTTTTTCCCCGGACACACCTAAAAAAAATGTTCATCGTTTAAAATAAAAACATCGTAGACATTTGCAGTTTTTATTCATTTATACAGCTTGTTTGCGATATAAACTACAGCGTAACAAATAAAATACAGAAGAATCTCGATTATCCGAACCCTCAATTATCCGAACGCTGACTTAGTTTATCCGAACGTTGGCGCGAATTTGTCGCTCGATGCCGCTGTCTGTGCATAGGTAGGTATCGAGCGTGTTGAAACGCGTTTTGTTTCATCGAACGTTGTTATTCCGCTTACGGAGTTTCCGCAATTTTAATGTATGTATGTATCTATTTCTTACATCGCGCAGATAAAAACGTGAATGCCGAATTTTTCTTTTTTAATTACATATATGTATGTAATTTTGTTTGTTCATTAATTTGTGCCATGGCACAAACCTCCGCATGCGGAAGCATTTGCCGCTTTTGAGACGAGTCTCGAATGTTTCGATAGACAAGAAGAATGCTGCCCAACGCAACTTATCCTTCGCAAACGGCTGCGAGACTTAGCCGGTCAAAAACGCGTTGCAACCGTTCGTTAATTAAAAATTGACGATTTTATAAAAAAATAATATAAAAAAAGCATTCGACTTTTTTCAGATGTTTTATATTTCAACGTTAATATGTATGTCAAATTTTAATATACTGTACTGTTTTTATGTTTTTGTTTGATCTTGTCCTAAAAAACCCACATTTCGGTTATACGAACTAGTCTCGGTCCCAGTTAGTTCTTCTCTTCTTATCTTTCAATCAATCGCGATTCCCCTGACACCAAAAGTGTCCGGGTATGAGTACCCCTTCCGGACGAACTCCGGACGCCCGCTAAACTAGGACAAATCCGGGGAATCCCGGACGGATGGCAGGCCTAGGTACACATGGCTTACCCACGAATACCTCCTACGGCGCACTATGATATATTTGGACTATGATATATTATCTCCCGATAGAATAACGGTATCGAGATGAATTTTTATTTAAATTAAAGTGCACACTATTGCAGATTCGGAAAAAATAGTAAAAAGTCCCGATGACCTTCATTTGACCTTGAAAATTGGCTTCAACTTTGACGATTTTTAGAAAAAATTTTCATTTAATTTTTAATATTTACTAAAATATTTGCTGGTATAGAAAAAACTATTTTAGACAAAAAATCCTGTAAAATTATCTGGTACTCTTTCGGAAGATTGTTGATGTTATTGAAGAATATAGTGATGCAGACTAATTGTCCTATTCATATCTCAAATACTGGATTTTATGTTTTCAGACTTTTCTTCTTTTTCAGGTAATCGTATATTTATTTTTATACGTATTAATTTGTATAATACAGTTTTATATTATAAGTGAGTGCAGAAGAGAGTGGAGCAATATTATTATTTTGTGAGGTCTTTTATTAAGAAATATATTGCAATTATTTGGAATTGTTATTACTCCGCCCAGTTTCAAACATGCGTGAATGAACAGTTTGCATGACAAATATGAATGAATGGTGAGTGAGTGTAATTCAGCCATGATGTCACGCCAGGTTGAAAATATGATCTCTTTGTGAATTTCAAAAACTGCTTGGATGATTTAAGGTAGGAAATTACTTAAAAAAAATGCATACTTAAAGAATATTCAGACTTAAAAAAGAGGTAAAACCACCGAAAAATGCTGAAAAACCTGTTTTTCGATATTTTGACGCTGTTGCACCAAATCTAAAAATCTGAAATAATTCATGGATATAGCTTGACATCCAGAGAATAACATATTTTATTTTCGTCGTTTCTATTTTTTTCGTTTTTTTTTAAATGAATTTTAAAAATTTCGAACTTGTATAAAAATTTGAATTTCCCGCCAAAAATTTTGAAAAAAATATCATGTTGTAGCTGACAAAAGACCCTATAATTTTAGATAAAAAAGAATTTTCTACGTCTACAAGAAGCCGAGATATCGCCAAAACACTGAAAATCACGTTTTAATTTTTTTTTAGGTTATGTGAGGGTCTATAGGTCTGAAAATTTCAGCAAAGATGTACTTTTTCATGTACTATATGAGGATATTTTTTGTTTTTCAAAAGCGCTGGGGGCACTTTTCACCTCCTTAACCAGCTAGACCCTTTAAATAAATTACTCAAATTTTTCAAACAAGTCCTTCAATAGCATTCGTTTCACAAGATCCCCGTTCAATCCAAGTTATTAAAACCCCTTGTCTAGGTGTATGACAATAGCACTTGTGGTGTCAATTTAACGATTTCTTTAAGAAATATATTTACTCGCGGCACTTCGCATTCATCCTCTTTGGCATCGTGGCTGGTGCAAATTTGCATCTGTTAGCCGTGCGCCAGCGGAATGTGGTAGGCAGTTCATTTTCACCTAAAAGCATATAGATTGACAAGCGACTGAACCCGCAGGAGCTAGCCTAGCTACTTGGCACTTGCAGCGCGTGATCGTAATTGAAAACTAGATTTTTGTGTAATCCGACCGGAATTTCGATGCCTTGAATGGTCTGAGCACTAAGTTATGCTGTTTATACGTTCTTCTCTTTGCGCGTGGTATAAATTACCAGTGCATACGGTAGAAAATTGTGGGCTTATAAATCGTAATGGGATTTGGAAGATTTCGCAATTTGCTCCATACTTCGATTTAGAGGCCTATATTATGTTTTCAATCGGAACAAGTGTAGAGAACGATTCGTACGAGTGCGAAGTAGTGGTCGGCTGCTGTGATCTGGTCATGTCTGTAAACGTAAGTTCGGTAAGACACCGCATTATAAGCAGGGGCAAAATATGCATACATTTGAACTGTGCAGCAGGTTTGGTCTTTGTGAAAAATTGCATATGAATCCAACTCATGCCTCATGTGGTATGATTACCTGTTAGTTGGGGGTTACCATAACTTGAATTATATCTCGCGATTACAATAGCACACCATAATATTAATTCCTGAGCGATATTGAAAACCCGTACACGACTAATAGATGTAAACTATACACGTATGAAACAACAAGAGTTTTTTTTTTTTTTTTGCCCCATAAACTCGGAAGACAAGTTCCACTACTGACACGGAAAGTACTCCAACTTGTCACCGCCGATTTTGTTGCGACTGAAATATGTTATTCTACATCAAATTTTATGAGATACGTATTTTTGTTTTGCGCATAAGCATGTTTTGGGGTAAAATGGACCCCTAAAGATAACCACTTTAAGAGACATCTTGAAGGTTTTACATACCTATAGCCAATATTTTTCCAAACGACCAAATGGGTATTAATCTACATGAAAAATGTATATAAGTGCACATTCAAAAATTTTGATTAATAGTTACAATACTTGGAAATAATAAAAATTCAATTTAAAAAAAAAATATCGCTTTTTCCTTAAGTAGACCAATTGCAATTGATAGAGCTGAAAAAAAATTAGTAAAAACGTGCTCTTGTGTTTTGAAAAAATATATATATTTAAGGTGCAAGCTGCCCCCAAATAAGAGTGTACCAGTTCGTCATACACATATATGTATGTATACACAAATATTATAATTAAATCTTTTTCTACAATTGTTTGTTAGTTAACCCATTTGCGACGCGCGATTTTGTTCACTTTTCCAGTGAATTCACAGAGTTCTATTTTTTGTGGGACTAAAAAGAAAAGCGTTTGGCGCTCACTGCCCTGTGTATCTTGCTATGAAGACGTTAATTTAATATTTTTAACAACTTATACCTCGATTTTAATTTTTAAATTAATTGGGTATTCGAAAGTAGATGAGAAATAAGTTTTTAAGATTTTTAAATATACGTACATACTTACATTGTTACATAACACACCTATGAGGTAAGGAGTGAAGCTAACAACAAGCTTGTAAAAATTACTTTTTAGCTGCTTTTACGGGTAATGATCGTGAGACGCTCAAAACTATATCTGTCACCGCATTACTTAAAGTGCCCCACTCGCGAATGCTCTTATCAATACACCAACCGCGTTTGATCTGCGGTGATCAATGCCCCGTTACTGAAATGGAATCTGCAAGCCAAATAAATCTAACGGTGGTTAAAATCAAATTTTGTTTCGGACGTTCGTGAGTGTGTCACTAAGATCGAACGAATGAACACTCGGAGCAAGATGGAGAAATCGATGACCAAATAGAGAAACCTGCTGAGAGAATGTCTTTACTCAGTGATTTCGGTCGAGAGGTGGATGGGCTTTCCGCTGTACTTAGCAGCGGTCATTCGCAGCATCGCAAAAACTAACTGTCTTATGTATGAAGTAGTTATGCCAGGCCAAAACTCAATACCAGTAGAGTAAACATTTGGCGATCGTGCGAATGATGTATACGACCCGATTAGTCCACAGCGACATTGATTATGGGAGCACTTTGCGAGCTTTATAGCCGTGATGTTTTTTCTGGTGAATAAGCGGAAATTACTGGGTTGAGCTAAGGAACAAATGGATGTTAGAAACGAGAGAAAATACATTGGGAATTGTAAGACTAGCTTGGGGTAAACTTGTCGACAAAGTATTTTAGAATTGCCGTGAATTCTTAAAATTAAACAAATTTGTTTAGTCATCAACCTGCCTATGGCTTCCTACTTTGATGGTGAATAAGGCTCAATTATGACCACATTGGATTTAATAAAGGTTACAAAATACATATCAAATCATCGTCTTGCGGCTCTGAAGAAGACGGCAATCTCCGATAGCAGGGAGGAATAGAACATGATGATGTTATAATAGATGTTAAGTCGATTATTCATAATAATATATATTATTCATAATTCATTTTGACACTTTGCTCAATCCCTGTATATATAGGTAATATACTTATACAGGTTGGCAGGAAAGCTCTGTCGTATTTTAAAGAAAATATTTGAATCAGTTTTAATAACGTTTATTTACATTTTAATCGATAATATAATGTCCATTATTTGCAATCACTCGTTGCCACATTTCAGGCGACTTGTCGATCCGCCTAGCGTAGAAGTTATCATCCTTGGACAGCTTCGAAAGAAGCAAATTTTTTTTTCCCGTCAGATAATTCTGAAGCGATCGGAATAGATATTAATCCGATGGAGCAATGTTAGGTGAATATGCTGGGTGATTAAGAACTTCCCATCGAAGCTCATTCAACTTTTGTTGCGTCTCCATTGCAGTATGTGATTTTGCATTATGAAACACAATTCCTTTTCTGTTCGCTAATACTGGCCGCTGGATTAATGGATAACTGCATTCAATTTATCAAGCTGGTTACAATAGATGTTCGCATTAATGGTTTGCTCCTGTTTAAGTAACTCTGCTTCAAGACAAATCCAAGATGTTTGATATGTTCCTGAGCAGTCGAATGGTGGAAGAATTATTTCTTTGCATTCTAGATGTTAGACGTGGGTTGCTCTCCAACATGGACCGCCCAGTCGACGATCTTCTTTGAGACTGAAATTTCCAGAACGAAATTTGGCAAACCATCTTTGGCAGGTCGGAACATTTACAACTTCACTTCCCTGTGTATCACATAAGTTTTTACACGCATCCGATGCGTTGCTTCCTTTTTGGAACTCATACAAAATGCAATGTCTCAAATGCACTTTATCTACTGCCATCTTATTCACTCTATACTTGGCAGCTAACTGATGAGGGATATTGAAAGTAGTCGTTTTATATCCCACGAGAGGTACGTTAAATAATAAGACCCCACACGACGCATTCTACCTGCTTGTTTTGACCTGACAGGTAAAATTACCTGGAAGAAGTAAAATACGAAAGAACTTTCCCGCCAACCCAATGTAAAAATGAAAGTTTGTATGTTTGTTTGTTGCTCAACCACGCCTAAACGCTTGAATCAATATTATTCATTTTTTTCCAAAGGTAGTACATATTCCAATTTAACATACAGGCTAATTTTTTTCAGCTTCAAAATGGCGGATCCAAGATGGCAATGGATGACAATTTTAAATTTTAAGCAATTTTCATGCAATTCGGTACTTAGGAAACTTGGCGGATGCTGATTTCAAATCTGCTATCCAAATTTACAAATTCATGATGGCGAATACAATATGTCTCGATTTCAACAGATTTTAACGAAAATTACTACAATGGTTATGCTGAGGCAACTAATTTCGAATCTTCTTTCATAATTTGTAAATTCAAGATGGTGAACCTTCTTATAGAAAATACCAAAGACATTTTGACTGCACTAATTTCAAATCTATTACGAAAATTCTAACATACAAGAGGTTAGTCGAATATGGCAACCAATGTTTTCCAAATTTGAGGCATTCTTATGAAAATTAGTATAAAAGGAATTTTGAGATTACTTATTTCGAATCAACTAGCAAAATTTGTATGGCGGATGCAATATGGCGACCAT
Source organism: Dysmachus trigonus (assembly GCA_949715965.1). Classification (NCBI taxonomy): domain Eukaryota; kingdom Metazoa; phylum Arthropoda; class Insecta; order Diptera; family Asilidae; genus Dysmachus; species Dysmachus trigonus. The sequence goes on from OX454320.1 coordinate 53,986,052, forward strand.
CATTTTTCAAATTCAAAGGATTTTTATGAAAATTAATCCAAATCCAATTTTGTGGTTGTTCATTTCGAATCCAACATGGCGAAATTTCACAATTGCGACGAATTACTCTGAAAGTTTGTGTAAAAGTATTTCTTGGCTGCTGATCAGTGGCGTGGGGTTCATATAACACGATTTCTACCGGCTTCCCTTTTGGGAACTCATCCTATTCCCGTAAATTTAAAACTTGTTCTATGCCTGTAAAATTCCTTGAAAGCGCTCCCAAAATTCATCTCGTAAAGAAAACATGGTAAAACAAGTGTTACAACCAAAAACAACCATAATCTGTTGTTGCACTACGATGGAACCTTCCCTCGCACCGTAGCAGGTTCTATCAAGGGGTTGCATCGGGTATGAAGTGCTCGCTCGCTGCTTCTGTAAGCCGGTCATTTTACGGCTTACTCAAGCCCACACTTTTCTCCACGAGTAACAAAGAAATCGTGTGTGATATCCTTTGCTCACTAAAAGCAAATCCTATAAGCAAATAACACGATAGAAACCGGCTTCTCGGTTGTTTTCATTTTGCATAAGTTGAAACTCGGGTCACTTCGGCGGGTGGTTGTTTATTTCTTAGAATGTCAGCTGATTCGTGTCTTCTCTATGAACGGGTGTGAGTGTAGTGGTGCTCTCTTATTATCCCTATAACACGGTATAAAGCGGCTTCTCGGGTGAGTGGGGTTGGTTGGGGTGGGTTTGGTTATTAATTTTTTTCATAAACAATATTCAGCTGACTGCAAATCTCTTTGATACTGAAGGGGCTGTGAATTGTAGGAATGAATGCTCCCTTATTTCACAAGAACACGGCAGAAGTCGTCTTCTCGGAAGGGAGGGATGTTGTGGTTTTGTTTATTATATTTTAATAAAAAAATTGTTAACTTGTGTCTCTTTTTGCCTTGGTGCTCAACGGATTGTGACTTATGAGTGTGGTGTGGTGCTACTTTATTACCTCTCGATAACACGATAGAATCCGGCTTCTCGGGTTTTTTCGTTAAGTTCGGCTATTCAGATGACGATTATTTATTTGTTTCAATTTGTCAGTTGAAGGATTTGTCGTGCATGTTTGATTTAAAGTGAAGTGTAATTGTTCTTTAATATATAGAATTTAATTGTGAAAAGCTGGTGAGAATTTTGTAAGGTCTAGGTGGTCTGTTATAGGACATTTTAGTAGCTTTTTATTTATATCTTGTTCTCAGTCTTTAATTTTTGTTGGAAATGGCGTTACTTAGTGTTGAATGCTGCTTAACGGATTTTTTATTAGAACAGGCAAATGAATTTAATAGATTATCTTTTCAGCAAAAAAGCAGAGTTATCGAATTAGGTCGCGCTAAACTGTCGATGAAAATAGATTACAAGCGTAAGGACGGGTTTTTCAAACATTTTAATAAGTCGATTTATGAAAAATATTCGTGGCTGACCGGAAGCTGCAAATTAAATAAAATGTTTTGTTTCCCATGTCTTCTTTTTTCGAATTCTTCGAGTGTTTGGAGTCGCACAGGTTTTACGGACATTAATAATTTAGTAAACTCTTCAAGTAAGCATATTCAAACAGAAAAACATATTCGTAGTTGCTTAGCTTTGCATGAATTTGGCGCGAATCGGATTGATACGTCTTTAGGAAATACTTATGAAGCTCATAATAGAAAAGTCGACCGAAATCGTAATTTAATGAAACGCTTCATAGATACTGTAATTCTTTTAGGAAAACAAGAATTAGCATTCCGTGGTCATAATGAAAAGCTCGTGTCCGATAATCGCGGCAATTATATAGAAACTTTGTTGTATTTAGCTAAGTACGACACTTTAATGGACTCACATTTAGAGCAGTGTTCTAGTTCACAAAATCCAATTTTTTCGGGCCTATCAAATGATATTCAAAATGACTTTTTTTTTTAATAAATCAACAAAGCGCTCTAACCTTTCAAAAGAAATTGCTGACCGACGTATGCCAGGAGTTTCGGAAACTCGTTGGCATTACCATTCGCGAATAATTAACGTTTTATTTACCTGCAGATTAGATATAATTGCAACTTTTGAAACAATATTAAATAACTCGAATGAATGGGATAATGACACACTTTCTCTGGCCGAAAGTTTATTACAGAAATTGGAAGATAAAGAGTTCTGTTAGAGAGTTTTTTACACACCACCTCGGAAATTTTTGCAAAAACGGATGTACTTTTTAATTTATTACAAAATAAACAGATGGATATTGAAGTTGCTAGGCTAGAAATAGAGAATTTCGAGTCTTGGATGAGTTCTGACTTTTTAAATAAATTTGATTCGATTTTTGATAGTGTGAAGGATTGCACAGAACCTCCAAGTAAACGTCGTAAATTCTGACATCGATTTAAAAACTAATTATCGAAGAATTTTTGTAGAAATAAAAGACAATGTCATTTCTCAGATTAAAACTCGGTATAGTTCCTTTAGTCAACTAAAATTTTTAGATTTACTTAATAAATCAAAATATGATTATTTTGCTCAATCACGTCCTAACGAAAAGATATCATCTTTAATTACAGTTTTCCCGGGAATTGTCCAGTTTTCTGCTTTAAAAAATGAATTGAACGTTTTATATACCACTTCTTCATTACGGCAATTTGATATTCTCGCGCTTTACTGGCATATTAAATGTGGCATTTTAAAAGATACTTTTCCTCAAATTTTAAACTTGTGTTGTATATTTTTAACTCTTCCCATTACAGTTGCTTCCGCGGAAAGATCTTTTTCAGCCCTTAAGAGAATACATACTTAACATATTTAAGAAATTCTCAAACCGAAGAAAGGCTCTCAAATTTAGCACTCTTATCGATAGAAAAACACCTTCTTTTACAAATTAGAAATCAGTCGAATTTTTACAATGATGTTTTGGTCGAATTTATAAAAAAAAATCGTAGATTAGTTTTGGAGTATAAGTAAGATTAATTATATTTCATATCAACTTTTCACAGTTTTTGTTAACTGCTTTAGTTTGATTGCACGATACACGCGACTATAACGGTTTTTTTCAAAGCCACTTATATTATTCTTGAAGTTCATTGTATGTGCATATTTATTCATAATATTCATATAGCACTTAACTTCCAATGACTTTAAGTATGATAGAAGTGGCCGACTAAATTTGACAAGAATACACGCAGTCACTGTTGAACACATTTTGTAATATCTGACTTCATTTGGTGAGTTTTTTTTCGCTATTAAGTTTCTAATTTTTGCACCGGCTTACCTTCTCAAAAATTTCACCCCACGCCACTGCTGCTGATACCAATTTACCATTAAAATTTCGAAATTCAAAACAGTAAACGTAATTTGGTTACTATAATTTCTCAAATTCAAAGCGATCGGAAAATATAAATATTATTTGGAATGCTGTTTACTTAAGTCAGTGCAATAAATTAAATGGAAATCCGTCAAACTCAGTACAGTTTCAACTTTCAGATCTTCTGATCATGACTGGTGCAGGTATAAGTCCACATATATTTACCGTAAGTGTGAAAATTTTTTATGTTAAATGTGATCCTTTTATTGTATTAAATCGCTAACTGCATAATAGTTTTCCCAAACAATTTAATAAGATTCGAAAGGTTCATCTCGCTTGGACATTATTAGGACATTACAATAGTATAATAAAGAACTAGGTACAGGTATGCGATAAAATAATTAAATGGCGCCTGATTAACTTCGACCTGTCTGGGAAAGGAAAGATTCTTTCTTTGAAATGTAGGAAAACAACTTTCTGGGATGTTTAAAGTGTCATAATATTCGGCACTTCATTTCATATTCAGACGTGCTACAGTGCGGATGAAATTGAAAGTGGCAAATTCAGAGTCGCATCTGAAATACTTCTGTGCAAAAGTTGAAAACGATTTTTTTTTTTTTTTTTTTTGTGGAAGTACGTGCTAACTCTAACATTTTTGTTCTTCGAAGTTTTTATTACCTTGTACATAGTAAAAAATCTTGTATTGCAATCTACAAGACTGTGTGTGTGTGCTGCAACCGCTGATTTCATTTTGAAAGAACTGTTTTCGCTTCAGAACTAATTTGATCATTCAAAGTGTGTTTATTTGTGTACTTGCAATTTGCATGCTTCAATTATCCGAGTAAAATTTGCAAGGAATCTGGATGGAGTTAGAAAAGGGGGAAGACAACGAACATAATTTTTAACCTGTAGGATGTTAAGAATAACAAATTTTAAAGTATGAATGTCATAAATTATAAACATTTATATCATTTAATTGATTACTAACAGGCTAAATTTTCGTGAGTAGCTTCCTTTCGCCGAGACGCCCAAATTTTCTATCTGCGAAAATTCTCGGAACAGGTAGCTAACAAATTGCGGAGGCGTCAAACATGTCGATCTGGTGAATGTACAAATCTTAATATTAACAGTTATTTTTATAGTTGAATCTAGAGATAATGTGATAACAAACACAAAAAAACGTTTGTCCTAAAAAACCTATGGTTTGACGGCGGGAGTCCCCCACCCTCAACATGTCGAAATGAAGAGTAGTCCAAGCTGACTACTAACAACCTGAATTTTTTGGTATCGCTTAATGAATGTATTTTAAATTAAATGACAACATTGTCCTACAAATTTAGCGGTATGTTTGTCCAGTCCTACGCACGGAAGTTGTCAAATTAACGTAAATTTTTTTTTTATTACTAACAACCTAATTTTAATTTGTTTCTCTTGGGAATCTAATGTGGAACACTATTTTGCTAATATCCTACAAAAAAAGCGGTATGAATTGATAAAAAAATAAAGAAGACTTATTTTGAAATTTTTAACGTGCTGCTTGACGTTGAATCCGCCATCTTGAATTTGGAAATTTTGATAACATTCAAATTAGTGGCTTCAGAATAATTATAGTACTAATTTCCATTAAAATCTCTTAAAATCGAAAAATTGTTGGTCACAATCTTGGATTTGGAAATCTCGATAATATTCTAAATTAGTTGCCTCAGAATAACCATTGTACTAATTTTCATTAAAATCCGTTGTAATTGAGATATTTTAATCGCCATGTTGAATCCGCCATCTTGGATTTGGATTATATATATAGATATATTAATATGCCAATACCGCAAATAGCAAATAATCAGTTATTTTCAGAATTTTTGTAGGACTAGCGATACATACCAATATTTTTGTAGGACACTACTTAATTTGGGCAGACAATATACTAATCTATCATATGTTATCTTTGACCTACAGTTAGTAATGAAAAACAAAAATGACATTATTTTGACAACTTCCGTGCGTAGGACTGGACAACCATACCGCTTAATTTGTAGGACAATGTTGTCATTTAATTTAAAATACATTCATTAAACGATACCAAAAAATTCAGGTGGTTAGTAGTCAGTTTGGACTACTCTTCATTTCGACATGTTGAGCGTGGGGGACTCCCGCCGTCAAACCATAGGTTTTGTAGGACAAACGTTTTTTCGTGTTTGTTATCACATTATCTCTAGATTCAACTATAAAAATAGTATTAGTATTAAAATTTGTACATTCACCAGATCGACATGTTTGACGCCTCCGCAATTTGTTAGCTACCTGTTCCGAGAATTTTCGCAGATAGAAAATTTGGGCGTCTCGGCGAAAGGAAGCTGCTCACGAAAATTTAGTCTGTTAGTCATCAACACAAAGGTGATGGACTGCGGACTATAAAAGCAAACTTTCCTAAAGTTCGAGGAATGAAAACTGCTCGAAGCACAGAAACATCAGCTCAAGCGGAGCAGCGAAGGCAAGAGCAAGCCGAACGTCAATCGGTTCGTAGAGCAACGGAAACGGAGGAACAGTAGCTCCTTAACGGAGGTCGTACCGTACATTGGGTATTTGATAGTAAAGTGAAACTTTTGAAGGAGAAGACAAATTATTTCATCGATAAACTAGATGAATAATTATGGATTTAAAACTTACGGGCATTCATTTAAATTTCCTTTATCTAAACGCCAGAAGTATGAGAAATAAAAAAGATGAATTAAAGATGGTTATATTGAACAATCTTGGTTACTGCCGCGTAGGAGCACCGCATCCATCGGTGTTGCTATGCAAACGGGTTCTCGACCGAACCTGGCAGAAAGACGGCCGTGTACCCACCTGCGCGAACGATGCAGTGATCCGATAGGGTGGTGCAACTGGAGGCTTAGGTGAACGGACACCTGCGGGGTTCGGGACACAACATGCCTTTTTGCTGCACTCGTAACCTCGGGGAACTGTGACTCTAGGGAGTAGCACACCCTAGAGCTAGGGAGAACACCCGCGCTGGTCCCTAGGTCAGGCGGGAGATGTGTAGGGGAGTGTTCCTCTGAAAGTCTACGAAACCTTCGGAGACATGGCGCTGGTGATCCGGTGCCTGTTCGAATAGGGGAAAGGATGGCAGGAGTGGGAGTGCTCTCCTATGGAGCACGGATGCAGCGGGAGGCGAAATGCTGGCGAGTGCCTCGGCGGTGGTCCGAGAAATCGAACCCGTGCCTGAATATGGGGAACAGTATACCCATATGTATGCATTGCGGAAATCAATGATTATAATGGGTCCCTACCACCCCGGCGACCCTGGTTCGAGCCTGGCTCGCAAAAGGGGTGCGCTTTTATTCGGTAACGCGTTAGGTGGTAAACCCACCATACCAAACGCTTCTCCCAGATAAGCGATAGGCGGCATCCCCGCCAGCTGGGATAGCTACTGCGGGCTAATCACAAGAAATACACAAGAAAAACATGGATATCCGACGAAACATGGGGAAAAATCCAAGAAAGAAAAGAGCTCAGGTTGAAGCTTCTCAACAGCAACAATAACAACAATGATAACTTAAGGCAGGAATACCAAGAAAAAGCAAAAGAAGTAAAGAAGTCGGCAAGAAAAGACAAGCGGAAATACTACAATGACATCGCAGCAGAGCAAGACAACATGCGTGCACTGTTCGGAAGCATACGCAACCTAACAAACAAGAGCCTGAAACAAAGTCGACCAATAAGAGACAGAAATGGCCACATACTAACCTCGGCAGAAGATCAAATGAACTTGTGGAGAGAACACTTCAGCGAGATAAATGAAAGGCACCACCAACAGCCACAACGCGCAACGGATTCACCCCGCACCAGCATCAACAGTAACACCCGCAGCAACAGAGTCAACCAGCAGCCCCCTTCAGCTGAGGAAATAGCCGAAGCCATAAGCAAGCTATAGAATAACAAGGCTGAAGGATCCGACGGCGTTCCAGCAGAGCTCTACAAGATCACAGCTGACATCACAGCAGATTCCCTAAGGCCAACATTAGAACAAATCTGGAACTCTGAGAACATCGCACAAGAATGGAAGAAAGGAATCATAATCAAGCTACCAAAGAAAGGTGACTTAACAGAATGCCGCAACTGGCGAAGAATAACAATACTGAACGCTGTGACGAAAATACTCGCGCTAATAATGCTTTCCAGAATAGAAGAACAAATTGAAGTTAATATGCGTGAGGAACAGGCAGATTTCAGAAGGCACCGCGGCTACATAGACCAGTCCAACACCCTACGAATAATCGTGGAACAATCAGTGGAATGGAATGCTATTCATCACATTCCTTGACTTCAAAAGAGCATTCGACACGATCCAACGTGAAGTAATATGGTCGGCCCTCGCACACAAAGGAATCCCAGGCAAGCTAATACGGATCATCAAAGCGCTCTACGATGACGCTGAATATTGGAAAAACTAAATATATTATCTTTAAAGTAAAAAATAAAAACGATGTTGACCCCAAGATTGAAACAGATGGTAAGAAAATAGAACGAGTAAGTTGAGGTAGTGTTTCTACAATTTAGCTCAATAATCCATGAAAACTACACTCTACTTCAAATTCAAGGCCCAATATCTCAAGAAATATCGATGTTAGCGATTTGGTGTTCACAACTTTTTTGTAGGAAATCGAATTTCCTACAAGTTTGTCATATTCACTTTTGCTGTACCTCTTGTTGTTTACGATATAGGGGTAAAAAGCGAGAATTTCATGAAAAAATTGGGGTTAGTGACCCGTACTACCTCGCTGGTGGAAGTTAGGGTTACACCGCAATGGACACTTTTGTAGAGCATTCAATTCTGAAGAAACCCTACCATTGATCAAGATTATGTCATAAAATTTCTCTGAGCTGTAGAGTTTTGAAGAAAAATAATCAAAGTTTAAGTGTACTTTACATGGGAAATCTTTATACGCCTTGGTCTAGTACTTAATATTAATATTAAAGGCTCCAATTTTCAGGGAATTTTTGTTTAGGTATTTGCCACAAAATTTCGAGGTGGGACTGAAAACAAAAAAAAAATAGTCGCGAAAAAAAAGCACCCTAGTAATTATATATTTTGACAGCCGATATAGCAAGGCTTGTTTGTGAAAAAGTTTGTTTCATTCTGTACAATAATTTTTGTTTGGTGCCCTATCAAATATAGAGAGTCGAAAGCAACATTCTCGGCAAATTTTACTTTTTTACTATCGAAAAGATAAAAATCCTATTCAAGCAAGAAAAAAATTAGTCGATGTGTATCGAGAAGATGTACTGACAGAAAGCCAGTTCCAAAACTGGTTTGTAAAATTTCGTTCCGACAATTGTGATGATGAGAGATGCACCATATTTTGGAAGGCCAGTTGAAGCTGATGAAGACAAAATGAAGGCCTTGATTGATGCGAACAGGCGAATAACAAGTCCTGAGAACGCTGCGAGATTAAATTTATGGAATTCTACCGTTACGTGAAACACTTTGGTTTTATTTCGAAACTAGACATATGAGTTTTACATGTTCTTACAGACGTTGTATTGACGTATGTGTTCCGCTTCACAAACGTCAAGAATATGATCCACTTTTGAAGCGAATCATCACTGGGGACGAGAAATGGATTGCCTACAATAATGTTAAACGCAAGGGATCATTGAGTAAAAGAGATGAACCGGCTCAAAGCACTTCGAAAACCCATATTCATAAAAAAGGTGATGCTGTCTGTTTGGTGAGATTTAAAGGGAATTGTTTTTTTTTTTTAGCTTTTACCGGAAAATACCACTGAACAAATTGAATGATTCACTCAAACAGAAAATGCCAGTATTGAAAAGGTATAATGTTCCACAAAGATAATGTGAAATCTCATACAAGTTGGTAGCTCGCCAAAAGCTTTAACAGCTTGGATGGAATGTACTACTACACCCACCATTTTCCCCGGATCTGGCACCTTCGGATTATTATGCCTACTCTCCAATGGGCAAACTAACCAAGAACGAACAACTTACCATTTGGCTGACAAAATGCGTTCGTACACATCTTTATCAATGTAGATGTGAGATGTAAAACGTTCTGCTTGTTTTGATCGAAACTGAAATGGAACAGGAACAAATGGTAAGTGGTTGGTTCGTGGTTGGTTTGCCCATTGGAGAGTAGGCACCGGGGAAAATGGTGGGTGTAGTAGTACATTCCATCCAAGCTGTTAAAGCTTTTGGCGAGCTACCAACTTGTATGAGATTTCGCATTATCTTTGTGGAGCATTATACCTTTTCAATTCAATTCAAGTAAAAAAGGATGCAATTTATAAACATCATTGTTCATAAATTACGAAATATAAATTTATTCCTGATAAATTTATATTTCGTAATTTATGAACAATGATGTTTATAAACTTCATCCTTTTTTACTTAACACTCCAAATAAATATCATTTCCACTTAAGAATGCTTCTTCACTTTCAGCACCAATTTTTTTAACACTTTAACCTCACTTTTTCTTAAGATTTGACGGATTTCAGGTACTAAATACGTATCTAGGCTCAGAACCAGTACTAAAAATCGGATGAATTTCATCAGGCAGTTCTAATGGTTTAACAATACAAACGAAAAGTTAGACTATGCCAACCAAAACACGAGTGAGCCAGGAAATTTATTTTGTAATGGCAAGGAAAAGGTAGCAGCACTTTGGTTGGTTAGTTCGTGGTTGGTTTGCCCATTGGAGAGTGGGCATTATTCTCTACAACATTTTTTTGACGGCGAAACCTTTACTTCGAATAAGGATGTCAAAAATGATTTGGATCAGTTTTTTGTTGGCAATGAACGTGGAATAATGCTACTGCCAAAAATATGGCAAAAGGTAGTGGACCAAAATGGAGAATATAAAATTGAATAAAATATTTATACACTATAAGAAAAGTGTCTTTCATTTTCACAAAAAAAAAAGAAAAAAAAAACAAACCAAATTACATTCCAAACAACCCAATATTAGCTGGTGATGTTCGGCAGACTTTACCTATTACACAAGTCAATAAATTTAAAAATTGTTGTTGAGTCCAAGTTGTCAATAATATTTTCTTGTTCCGTTATTTTGTTTAAACTTTACTTTTGGGCATTCGTTTGGAAAATCTGACGTTCAATTACAATTAAATGCTGGGGCGATATTTCTGAATTTTTGCCAAAACATGTGTCACACATCAAAATACAGTATAGAATTTTTTTTGGTTGAGTTCCAAAGTGATGTATCAAATATGGCGTCCGAACAGTTTGAATTTCATGGGAATTTTTATTAAAATGAATCAAGACTGTAATCAAAAATATAAATTAAATGTCCACCCGCAAAAGAATTACAAGGAAATGAAAAGATAACGATTTTGAGGGTTGGTAATTTTAAATTTCCTATCCTGGGCATAAAAACAAGGTTTTTTAAAAATCATGCTGATTTTCTTCACTTATATATAAGACGAAAACAATGAGAAATGACCACTTATTAATTAATCCATTAATCAGATTCAAAAATCGTATCGACTTGTGTAGTACAAAGCTGGACACCTGCCGACAAAATCAATGCTTGTCTAAAAGCTCCCACATTATGGGATAACATTATGAAACTGATCTTAACCGTGAATATGAGAGTACAGCGTGGTAATGGTCAGCTTGACACAGACGCGGAGGGCAAAATTAGATTTCCAGCCGAAATTTTTAATATAGTATCTTCGTTAGACAAATTTCTGATGAAATGGAAACTTGTCGTTCTGTAGATAGCGTAATCGAAAGTCAACGATGTGTTCCTGTAGAATTTCTAAATTCGTTGGAAATATCGGGAGTACCGTCCTATAAACTCAAACTTAAATTTGGCGTTCCCGTATTACTTATGAGTAACCTTGACGCACCACGCCTGTGTAACGGAACTAGTGGATGTTAACAAGGTATAACTAAGGATTGAAAACAAAAAATAATGTAACTGTTTAATGTGTGAAGGGTTTTATCACACCAAAATTATGCAGTGGATCTATAAAAAATGTGTCATTTGATTTCATTGCATTTATTTCAAAAATCGCATTTCTTCCAACGATCTTCACAGTTGATTTTAATTAATCTAAATCCTAAATAATCTAAAACCGCAACCGAACCGAAACCGTGAAGGGAATTAGCATAATTTGCACACCTTTCAACCAAATTGGTCATTTGATGTGCTCGTTCACTAACCCTTAATAAACGCGCGAGCACAAAAAAATTTAATTCCGAAACGAAAATTTTAGTCCAATCGAAGTTTCAAAATCCTAAATAAATTAGCCGAAGTCCAATCCTGTATGCCGTAGTCGAAATCCAAAAAAAAAATTGAAGTCCAAAAAATTCCAAATTAAATCCAAAATCCGTAGAAAAATCCGAGTCCAATGCCGATGTCCAAAAATTAACCTGACCAAAGAGAGCGATTTAGCTTGCGTGCTGGCTTATAAAGCATGTTTTTCCAGTCGCGCGCTGTCCTGCCAAATGGCATATTCCATATTGTTCATGTGGAACTTAAAATTTGTTAGATTCCACATATTTCTCGGCGACCAAAAATGATGTCGTGTTAAACTTCTCTTAATTTGCCCCTTATAGCGTCTAAATTCTTGCCCGACCTCCCTTATAATTTTTATTTGTTTTTATTTTTTATTTAATGCCCGCATTTAAATTATTTAATGCATTAATTTTGCATTCATTTGCGATAAATCTTCTTATCGCGTGATTTCCATGTGGCAATACCAATTTTGGATCCTGGAAATCTTTCCAAAAAATCTTTCTCATAATTTATCATTCCATCTCCCTCACACATTTTACGTGGGGTTATGTTGAATAAATTATTTACACGGGCGTTATTTTAAATTTACCTCGGTATAAACGTGATCGCCGTATGTCAAAACGCCGGACTGACAACCGCTTGTCAGTGAGAATTTGTTCGTTTCGCTGTTTTGTCCGTTCGCGTTTTGACAGTTCGCGAGTGCCGGTGTAGTGCCTTTTTAGTGTTTTTCAGGGCTTTTCGGATATAAAGGGAGGAAATTCAGGTGAGTTAAGTCTTTATTTATTGCATGCATGCACATTTTCGCGATACCGATCGCGTACCGTGCAGATTTTCGACTGGTGCAGCATACTCTTTATGCTCACCTTATGTTGAAAATCGCCGCGGAATCCTTAGGGGTTTGCTTGGACATGCAAATCCCTGTACCTTTGTCCACTCTTAAGTGTCTTGTGCATGTTTATTTTCTTTTTCAGGGTCATTGTGTTAAGATTTTCCATTAATCAGTTTTGTTTACATTTTAGGGGGCTGTCGTCGCCGGCCGAGCCCAAAACGTGAGCCCTTCACGTTTGGGTGAATGTTTCTCAGCATTAGCTGAGAAGTGTGTTTAAAGTCGTTTTTCAGTACCTGTATGGGAAAACAGGTATCTGAAGAGCAGGTAGCTGAGGACCTGCGACTGAGCATACATTTATGCTCCAACGAGGGAATATCATTCATCTTCTGAAGATCCGCCACAGGGATATCAGCGAGGGACTTCATTGGGTAAGATCCTTACAGGATTTTCTCAGGTGAGTATTTAGTTTAATTCATTGTTTTATTTCAAAATTTTATTTATTGGTTTTATTTAGTTGTATTATTCCGTTGTTTTATTCCTTTATTTCAGCATTTTATTTTCTATGTATTTTTATTTCAGCATTTTATTTTTATGTATTTTTATTTCAGCATTCTATTTTATTTATTTTTAATTCGGTATTTATATTTTATTTATTTTAAATTCGTTATTTTATTTTAGTATATAAGATTTCTTTTCATAATTTTGAATGAAATATTTTTTAGGGGCTGGAGCAGGACGTTCAGCGTCGGACGCTGAACAGTAACAATGTCTTATTTATGTCTTAATCTTGCCTTTAAAGTGAAAAACGTTGAAATATGGGGGGATGATTTCAACGTTGAAATATGCTGGGATGATTTCAAGATAGGAAATGACTTAAAAAAAATTCATACTTAAAGGAAATTCAAACTTAAAAAAGAGGTAAAAATGCTGAGAAAAACGGTGTTTCGATATTATGACCCTGTTGCACCACATCTAAAAATTGGAAATAATTCATGGATATAGCTTGACATCCAGAAAATAATATATTTGTTTTCGTCGTTTCTATTATTTTAATTTTTTTTTACGTCCAAAAGAAGCCGAAATATCGCCAAAACACTGAAAATTACGTTCTAATTCTTTGTGAGGGTCTATGGGCCTGAAAATTTCAGCAGAGATGTACTTTCTCATGTACTATATAAGCATAGTTTTTGTTTTTGAAAAGCTCTAGAGGTACTTTTCACCTTCTTCTTAAGCGGCTAGACCCTTTATCCAAATCTGAACATTTTTGCATCATTACATAATAATTTAGTAATTAATAAGAGATTTTTCCTGATGCAGCCTTCTGGCTAATTCTCCTCATATTCTAAACAGGGCCGGCCCGTCAGAGTTTTTTACGGCACAAGCGGCGCTAGATTTGGCGCCCCTTAGTACTCTTGACTATCTCATTCTCTTCAGGCATGCATTTTTTATCAAGGGTCAAATTTTCTTTTTCTTACTTTATTTTGAGAAATATGTATTAAAAAAAAAATCTTTACCAACGAATATTTCGAATTAAATATGAGGCTTAACGAGAAAAATAAAAAAATTTCGTAGAATTCGCTATTGTGAATATAAAGGTTTGAAATTTTGGAGAAGGTTATGTCATTTGAAAAGAAAATTGAATGTTGACATTTTTCAAACTTTAAATGTATTTTTACTTGAAATTTCACTTAAAAAAACGAAAATTAAAATGTGCAGTATTACTTTTAGCTACTGCGCGTCAACTCGAGAATATAATTTAAATGTGAACTACAACAATTCATCGATAAAGCGATAAACTTAAACTCGTCAGAATAATGTAAGGTAAATTTAAACCGATTAATATGTTCAACATTTATTTTAATTAGTATCCTTCTTGTTAAATTCCTGTTAAACAATACTGTATTTTTGTATTCATTAAAATTAAATCGATTAACAATACTTAAGCATTATGCTAGTATTTTAATAATAAAAAAAAGGAACTAGTGGCCAGTTAAGAATCAGAGTGGTCAGAGAGTATTTGAATATTTTATTCATAATATACAAAAAACATAAACATTTTTCTGAGAGCCTAGAGCTGTTACTGACTAAGATCATATTTTTTGGGTCCATTGTAAATACACCTTATTACCTTTCGTTAGAAAACCGTTGTAGGTAGGCGGCTACGGATTTTTGCGGAAGAAAGACGGCATTGTGAAACAATAATAAAATTACATTCCGTAGAAAGAATTCTGGAAATACTTAAATTCTAAATTTTAGGTAAAAAATCGAACATTTTCGATATTTTTGTAATATCTTGAAGAATAGTTCGTCGATAGCAACCAGTGAGGTACCAAAAGAAAGATACGTATGACAGCTTTCAACTTACCACAAATAACCAGAATCCATAGGGTGATTCACAAGCGATGAGAAATCATTTCCATCAAGGAACATCTAAAGTCGAAAAATGTTTGAGGGGCTATAACTCGTTAGGGAAGGGTTTTAGGGGGAGAGTATGTGGAATTATTTGTTTATCAGCTCACCTCAAGGAATCACGTGGTATACCCCGCGGCACCTTGATCTGAATAACCCTCTATGTAAGTTATCAGGTTGTTTGTTCACTCTCTCGCATAAAAGGATTTTCAAACGCTGACTAAGACATTTTTGGTTTTTTTTTTTTAATTTAAGTTTGAAACCGTTTAAAAGTTATATAGATCTAACTTGGAATACATTTTAATCCAACTGTTCCAAGAAAATATCGATATATTTTAAAATCATAAAAACAATATGAAAACCAGTACAGTCGTCTTGAAAGTTGAAAGCGGTTACGAATTTAAATTAATTGTATACTTTAAAATATCAGATAAAGTCTGAACGCTAACAACTCCTCCAACAAGAGTTTAGTAATTATTCATCCCAATTAAATTATGGAGATTAATTAAACCAATGATGAAGAAGCTGTGGATAAAACTCATTCAATTATATTATTTAGGTACAATCCATAAAATTTAAATTTTATGAGCTTCAAAAATATCTCAAAATATCATTCCAATCTGCTGCATATAAAGTATTTCATATTTGATATCGCAGTTTACACGCAATGTTTATCAATAATTAAATAATTTTAGGTAACAAGGTAAACTCACCATTTTATGAAGATAATCACCAAATAGCATCCCATGAAAATCGCTTACAGGAGAGCTGGAGCCTACTCAGGCTACTCAAAATCTCGTGAGAAGTGAGGTAAAATGTCGAAGCTATCCAAATACCAAAAGTCGTTTTTTTTCCCAAATATCACTGACTCGGTGCATAGCAAGCATATTTCATAAACTAAAAAAGGCAGCAAGCAGCACCTGAATAAGTGGAAATATCACATACTTGCATTCTCCTCACTCATACGAAATATGCTAACTTGGCAAAACACCAATACCTATCATCGGTAACCCAATTTTCTTGGCAGCAGTATTGATCAAAGGAGGTCACTGATCAGTACACGCACACATTTCAGGGCACAGTTACCGTTTTGTAAAATTAATAACACATAAGCGCATTGCTGAAGGGAGGAATCAGACTTTGCCAAGAACAAAAAGCACAGACGGAACTAGGAAACCATGTTTTCTAGAAGAGCATCACTATACCACTTGTATTGATATTGGCCGCGACTCTTACCACGGTACCGTTAGGACTTAATTTCCAAAGATTTCTTCAAGATTTTCACAACATTCAGTTAATGATCAAAATCTGTTTAGACACGGTGCTGATCTCCAGCTTATTCGAATTTTGAACAACCGGCGAATATTCGATATCTCACATAGAGCAGCGACGGACTTTTAGTCTGCGCGGTATGGTATTCCCGATAGCTCCACAAAATAATTGTAATTAATATTCATGCAAACTAAAGCGTACTGATGTCATTTTGTGAAAAAGGTTTCATCTAAGTCACCTGTTGCGCAGGTTAGTTTGGCCGATACGACACAACGAACTCGACTAAGTGATGTAAGTTGGCTAGAGTGGGAACCAAGCCCAAAAGAAGTCAAACCGCTGAGACTCTACCTACCACACCGCGAGCGTGATTGGCAATCACAACAACGGTGTATGGGTTAAAACAACTTTCATAAACAACTTCTTGAGGTGCAGATCTTGAATATTTCCCGACACAATCGCCTCTAGTGTGGGTCTTTCTATCAGATCAAAAGTAATTACACCGATTCCCATCCTCTGAATGGACCATTTTGCCCAGTTTTGCGCAAAAGAGTCATTCACACAGGCGCACTGTTTGCTGTTGACTTTACTGACAAGAGACGAGTTCCGGGGCGCCTAGCCGGTTTCTTGCATGGTTGAGGACTTCGGTAGTAGCTTGCTTTCATCTCACTCTCTCTCTTTCTTTCCTGGTGAGGTATTACAGCCATTTTTAACAAGAAAATATAAGAACGAGTGGTCGGACTCCTTTCTCTCAATTCTTTTGTTTTTCTTGGGCCAACTGCATGCTTTGCACTTGCTTTGGAGCGTAAACTCTAACGTAATCTTTTTTCCAGGAATAAATACAGCGATGACCACATTTTTCCATTCACAAAGGACGGGATCAAGGGCCCGAAAAAATCACCGAAACCCGAATTCGCGGATGAAATCTAACTGGAGTATTTATTTGTTGGGCCTACATTTCATTACAAGAAAGCAATTCAATTTACCAAATCAGGTAGTTCTCCACAATATACAATATGCAAGTATTTTAATGCCTTTAGGCAGGCACTGCACATCAAGTGCACACGTCACGTTCCTTTGTACAACCAAATTAGATTTATTCCTCTTAGTTGTCACCACGTTCCATAGATTTACGGACGTGAAAAAAAAGACTTTTCAGGCGAACTGGACAAATATTCTCCCGATTATTATATAATATGTGTGGGGCCTCCAGTCTATCATCCACCGTCACAGAAAGAAATTCGATGCTGTACTAGTATTACACATGAACGTAGTCAGATTAATGCTGGTGGTTACATACATATGCGAGTGCTATTTCCCTAGTAGGAAAGTGAAATAGTTCAAAGACTAGTAGAATAACTACTTCCTAAGGAAATAGTAGTAGTTCTCAGTTGGATGCCTTTTATATGAAAACAACTCATTTCTTTTGCACAGCGTTGCCCTATGATAGAGTCAATTGTTCGTTGTTGAATTACTTTGAGAACTAATTTAGTTTGAGGTACATCGAGAACTAACTCATTCTGAGCTGCTTGAGAGAACTAATTAATTTTGAACTACCTCGAGAACTGCTGCGAAATGAAGAAAAACGAAGCAAATTGTTAATGTTAATTTTAATAAAAATACGCTATTCAGTGGGGAAATCAAATTTAAAAAATGATATATGAAGAGATTACTAATTTTCGCTGATTTATTAACTTTACGATTTTACGAATGTAAGTAAAATTATTAGTTATTGCACAGGGACCATCATGGATTAAGTTTTGAATAATTATAAGTAAACATTTAATGAAATTTAGTGAATAGTAAATATTAATTGTCAAATAATTTAAATTAATTAATTTAAACAAAGAGATTTGTACGTTTTATAATACAAAGGGATTTGTAATTTTTATAGTATAATAATTATGGAGCAATTTTAATCTAAAGCATTATTTCTCGATAGTTTAGTTGATGAGTAACTTTAATTATTTTGCAAATAGAAAGAATATTTCGAATTGGTGTATTTTTATAAAAATTGTCGACAAAAAAAAGATAAATTTCACAGAGAGGTAGATGACAATAATTATACAGGGTGTTTGGCAGAAGAACCGACAAAATTTGTTGGTGGGTTGGTGGGTTCATTTCTAATTTTTTACCGATAAATAAAATAATTAAAATAAATAAATAGTTGCTTACGATCACCGCTTTTTATTGTACGTAAACTATTTTCGTAATCAGCAATTGATAAAAAAATTGTTAGGACCTTGCAGTGAATCCTTAATTTTTACCGCTTTAATGAATGACTTTATTTTACATGTGGCATATCATTGGAACGGGCGTAAACCAAGGAACTTTTTAAAAGAAAACGAAGCTCTCATTTGCAGTTTGTTATTTTAAAATTAATTTCGAAAAAAGCTATTTCTTCACGCAATTACCTGTTTTTTGGAAGCTCATATGTTATTTTTTTTGCTAATGAACTACATCAAATTTTGTTGTTTAGATGGAAAACATAAATCAAACATGCAATCCCTATCCCTATATATATTGTATATAAAAATGAAAGTTCGTTTGTTTGTTTGTTTGTTTGTTTGTTTGTTTGTTGCTCAATCACTCCTAAACGCTTGCATCGATATTTTTCATTTTTTGTCCGAAGGTAGTACATATTCCGACTTAACATATAGGCTAATTTTTTTTCGGATAATACGTAGGGTTTCAAGATGGCGGATCCAAGATGGCGGCTGAAAATTTTAAATTTGAAGCGATTTTCATGAAAATTGGTACATAGGGGTTTTGCGGGATGGGGATTACAAATCCGCTGTCCAAATTTAGAAATTCAAGATGGCGGATCCAATATGCCTACCAGGATTTCCTGATTTCAAAGGATTTTAATGAAAATTAGTACAATGATTGTTTTGAGGCCACTGATTTTGAATATTATCAACATTTAGAAATCCAAGATGGCGGATCCAAAATGGCGACCATATTTCTCGATTTCATCGGATTTTAATGAAAATTAGTACAATGATTATCTTGAGGTCACTGATTTTGAATGTTATCAAAAGTTACAAATCCAAGATGGCGGACCCAATATGGCGACCAATATTTCTCGATTTCAACGGATTTTAATGAAAATTGGTACAATGAATATCTTGAGGTCACTGATTTTGAATGTTATCAAAATTTACAAATCCAAGATGGCGGAACCAATATGGGGACCAATACTTCTCGATTTCAGCGGATTTTAATGAAAATTAGTACAATGATTATCTTGAGGTCACTGATTTTGAATGTTATCAAAATTTACAAATCCAAGATGGCGGACACAATATGGCGACCAATATTTCTCGATTTCAACGGATTTTAATGAAACTTGGTACAATGATTATTCTGAGGCCACTAATTTTGAATATTAGCAAAATTTCCAAATCCAACATGGCGGATCTAACATGGCGACCAAGATTTCTCGATTTCAACAGATTTTAACGAAAATTGGTACAATGGTCATTCTGAGGATACAAGTTCCGAATATTATCAAAAGTTGTAAATCCAAGATGGCGGATCCAATATGGCAACCGAATGTCTCGATTTCAACGGATTTTAATTAAAATTAGTACAATGATTATTCCCGAGCCACTAATTTCGAATATTATCAAAATTTCCATATCCAACATGACGACCAAAATTTCTCGATTTCAACGGATTGTAATGGAAATTAGTCAGTGATTATTCTGAGACCACTAATTTTGTATATTATCAAAATTTCTAAATGCAAGATGGCGGATCCAACATGGCGTCCAGAATGTCTCGATTTCGACGGATTTTAATGAAAATTGGTACAATGATTATTCTGAAGCTACAAATTTCGAATATTATCAAAATTTATAAATCCAAGATGGTGGGTCCAATATGAGACCAAATTTCTTGATTTCAACGGATTTTACTGAAAATTAGTACAATGATTATTCTGAGGCCACTAATTTCGAATATTAGCAAAATTTCCAAACTCAAGATGGCGGATCCAATATGGCGACCAAAATTTCTCGATTTCAACCGATTTAAATGAAAATTAATATAGTACAATGATTACAGGCCACTAATTTTTAATATTATTAAGATCTGGAAATTCAAGATAGCGGATCCATAAAGGGGTTTTCGGGTTGAAACAATTTCTAGGATATAACAAACTGGAACATTTGAGAAGTGTTTAATTAGTAAGTATTAATCCAACGCCGGGTGAAACCGGGTAACCCAGCTAGTAAAATATAATTTCATGCTATTGAGACCACAAACAAAACAGTTATGAGGGTTTGAAGGGGGAATTTAGGGCATTTTTTTAAAATAAACTGGAACAAGTCGTATATCAGTAACCGGATCACATACGACTTAGGTCTCATCCCAACCCACCAACAAATTTTGTCGGTCCTTCTGCCAAACACCCTGTATATATACAGGTTGTTCAGAGGTGGGAGGAAAATATTGCAGGAGGTGAAAAGTCAGACCGAGACAAGCAAAAAATCGTATGGGTGAGGGGGGGGGGGCCCCTCGCACCATTCGGCAGTTACAGGGTGATTCGTAAATCAGGATTTTGCCTTATATGGGAACAGCTCTTGTATTTTTATCTTTTTTTCTACTCATCGCAGCGGCCCCAAACTGCTCTCAAAAATTACTATTTCGAAGCCCTTTCCAAAAAGGTCAACACCAAACCCCTATCCCCAACCCCTTGGCCACAATCCCCCCTGGAAGTTGGAAAAATTAACTTTTATTTCACGATTTTTCACATTTCGCCCCACTTTTCTCTCCGAAATTCATGTTACCTACTTTTTATTTTTTTTAAGTTGCCTATCTAATTACCTTTCCAAAAAGATGCAACATGCCCAGGTAAAAAGGGGTTGCAAAAGTAATTACTTTATTGTACCATAATGGAAAAAGTCGTTAAGTAAACAATTTTTATGACAGCAAGTTCGGAAATGTTTGTTTAGGAAACACAGCTAATACATTTTTATTATTTCAGCAAAACAGTAATAAAATAATAAATGTAATCTCGTTAAATAGCGTTATTAGTTTATTATATCCAGTATTGACTCCTAAGTATCCTGACGCTCCGTTTCTAATACCTCCTATGAACTATGGTAGCCTACACGATCGGCTACGTGCCACACAGCCGACGCTACACTTGATGTTTTGCGCCCTGTTTTTGAAAATCGCAGTCGTTTGGCCACCTCGGAGCTGCGATTTGACACCGTTAGACTATTATTTGTGGGGTGCCGTCAAAGATAAGTGTTACGCCGCCAAGCCAGAGACAATTGACGCTTTAAAGGACAATATTCGTGAAGCCATTGGTGAAATACAGCTGCACACAATCGATAATGTACTTAAAAATTGGGCCGATCGTGTAGGCTACTGCATGGCCAGCCGAGGCAGCCATTTGAATGAAATTATTTTCCATCATTAATCGGAAGGATTGTAATTTGAAATAAAAAAAGAAATTTGAAAAAATATTCAGTATTTTTTTTTTTATAGCATTTTCAAAAAAAAAAGTTCTTTGGCGGACCCTGTATTATCTTTGAATTCCCTAAAAAAAAAGTTAATAATATTAAAATTTGTTTAATGTCCACTTTTTTCGCATTTCGAACCACTGTGCGACGGTTAGGATTGTCTTCAGGAAGAGTTTGGACCGTTGTGAACCGAGAGGGACTACATCCATACCACCATAGCCCGGTCCAAGCACTACAGGAAGGAGATTCCGAAAGACGATTGCAATTCTGCACTTGGCTGTTCGAGTCTGACATCGAAAACAGAAGGTTTCTAGACCGAATTTTGTGGACGGATGAATCGCAATTCACCCGGGATGGCATCACAAACTTCCACAATCTCCACACCTGGTCAGATGTGAACTCACATAGGACAAGGTGTCGGTCCTTCCAGCAAAGATTTGGTGTCAATGTCTGGGCTGGCATTATCGGCAACCAGTTGATAGGACCCTTCATCTTGCCCCAAGTTCTGAATAGTCAGCTATATTCGGACTTTTTGGAGAATACCCTTCCAGATCTGTTGGAGGACATCCCCTGGCCACCAGAAGCGCAATGTATTTACAGCACGACGGAGCACCTGCGCATACTGGGAACATTGTTAGGGCAAGGTTGAATAAACATTACCCAGAGCGCTGGATTGGACGAGGTGGACCGATTCCTTGGCCTGCTAGGTCACCGGACCTTACTCCACTAGAATTTTTCTTATGGGGGATGATGATAGATGAAGTTTACTCAAGACCAATCAACACCAGAGAAGAATTAGTTACCAGGATTGGGACTGTAGTCACTAAAATACGGGAGAGACTGGCTACCATAGACCTCAAACGCGAAATAAGACGAAGGCTACTTGCATGCATCGAAAGTGACGCAGAACATTTTGAACAGCTTTTGTAGGACATAAGTTTTAATTGTAATTAGTTTTTAAGCGAACTAAATGTATTTTTTAGGTAACTTAAGTATAATTTCTTAAAAATTCGAATTATCATGATATTCTGTAAAAGGATTTTTGTAAATAAATTTTCGTATCCTTTTCCTACCTGGGCATGTTGCACCTTTTTGGAAAGGTAATTAGATAGGCAACTTAAAAAAAATAAAAAGTAGGTATGTTAATAACATGAATTTCGGAGGAAAGGTGGGACGAAAAGTGACAAATCGTGAAATAAAAGTTAATTTACGAATCACCCTGTAACTGCCGAACGGTGCGAGATGCCCCCCCCCCCCCCCCCCCACCCATACGATTTTTTGCTTGTCTCGGTCTGACCTTTCATCCCCTGCAATATTTCCCTCCCACTCTGAACACCCTGTATATAGGACAAACAAAATATGGTTTATGAAATATATTTTTATTCAATGAAAATTAAACGCATATATTTCAATCAGAGTACAAATATATGAAAATAAAAGTCTCTTCATTTTAAAAAACATAGATACTTCAGTTATCAATAAAAAAAACATCAAGTTTTAGTTTGTATTGCTTTCTCTTTTTTTATCCTGGCAAACTTTCTTAAAATGCTTTCTCTTTGTAACTTTGAAAGCTTATCTTATATGTGATTCTGCGTCTTTGATGGTAGGATCCATTTCTACGGCCCCTATTTTAAAATATAAAAAACTAATATAATTTAGCGAAAACATTAATTAAATTTATATTTACTCTTTATAACATCATAAAGGTTACTAAAGTTTTTGAATCGTTTTTTTTTTCCGTGTGCTCCATCCACGTTGAAATCCAATATTATTTCCTTCCTACTAAGTTCGTTTATTGTTTTTTTCAATCCGCAACGAATAATAGATTTAACTGTAGAATTAATAGAATCACTATAAAAATTTATGGCTTATTAAAACGAAATTTGTTCTTTACATATATGTAAATCTCGGTTTTCGTCACAAATGTACTCATTTGCATCTTATCTTCGGTGCACAAAGGAAACATTGACGAAAGCGAAGTTACCGCAGATTCTTGCCGAATTAATCTTTTCATCAACACACTTTGTGTTGCCAATATTTATTGCTGCATTTTTTTTTTTTTTTTTTTATTATTTCTGCAATGAATTTGGTAACATTCGTTCAGGACTTAAATTCATTTTACTAGGATTACCTGGAACTTGTTCAAATAAGTCAATATACGACATTAAGGGGGTAGTACACTTCTTAAGGCCTTTTTTTAAAGATTTTTTTTTTTATAGTTAACTTTATTTTGATCTTGCAAACTTTTTATATATGATACCACTAAAATTCAAGAATATAAAAAAAAATTTTTTTTTTTTTCTTCATAGGGCCCTAATATGGCTACCTGAAGGTGACCCCTTTTTAATCTGGCCGACATGATATCTCGACTCTGGAACGTCTGAAACAAACAATTCAAAGTGCATATTAAAATATAGATCAGTCGCTATCGCTCGAACTAGGATAAAAAATTTTGGTAAAAAAAAAAGAAAATGGCGGACTTTTCAATTTTTCGGTCATTTTTTTTTTGCAAAAAATTGTTTAAAAAAAGGGTTAAACATTAACCGATTTTCAAAATCCTAGTTCGGGCGAGAACTACACATGTTTATAGTATCCCATAAAAATTTGAGCCCGATCAGACCAATAGTTTTTTCAAAATCATGTCGGCCAGGTCAAAAAACGTGGTTTTGAGGAAAAAGGCGTTTAAAGTTTTTATTCGATAATTTTAAGGTGCGATAAGCGTAATGCACCGCTACAAATGTGTCTATAACTTTTTTTATATATCGAATTTCTCAAAACGGTTTTGGGAGAACATTTCTGTGATATATTAGAGCACATTTATGAAATAAAAAAAAAATCGATTTTTAAAAAAAAAGAAGTGTACTACTACCCCCTTGTCATTATTGAAAGTTTCCGCTGCTTGTAGATTCTTTATCTAGGTGTTTTTCAAATAAAAAATTTTTTTTTTTAAATATTCCAATAATAGTTTAGAAGTGTTGGCCATACTATACAGGAGGTAATAAAGAACACCGTCTTATAATAATAAGTATAGAAAATTATTACACTGATCAAAAAGGGTCACAGAAGCAAAATTACTGTGTTTGAACACTTCTCAATTTATTTAAAAAAAATTTTAAATCGTTTACAGAAATGATAAGCTCCTGAATTTTATACTGCCATGTACTTAAGCGAAAAAAGTGCTTCTCCAATACCAGCATTACAACGTCTTAGTTTTCCCGGGATATTATCCTTTTTATCGTTTGAACTTCTTTTGGGCGTCATAATTTCTCAGTTTGAAAAGAAATATTTTGTTGAAAATAATATAATTTAAAAATCTTAAATAGAGACAGACGCCAATTGAACTGAAATTTTACTATAAAAGGTGTTAAAATGTATTTGTCACCGATTTTATACATGTGTACAAAGGATAGGTGTCAACAACCTAAGTAATTTCCCCTATAAATCACGGAAAATTCAATAATAGCACAGAACCCAATTAATACAGTTTTTCAATACTAGATTATATACTCCGTGCGTTTTGGGTAATATTTCTTACCTTTCGTAATTATCTTCGTTTCTGTTTATAGTTTAAAATTGAGTATTTTAGAGAATTTTTTCAAAAATTGATCATTTTTGTAGTTTTTACATTTTTTTTATACATCAGCGCAATCTCTCAACACTTTGTCTTTTATATATGTGATGTAGCATATTGTAAACAATAATATATATAAATATTAAGGTGTTGGTCCAGTGCGCTCATATGTTGCGCGAACGTATACGTAAGTGGTAACAGCCGATCGTCATTTTTCATGCATCATTTTATGCACGCATAATAACGTCGTAACTTGTCGTAACCTGTTGAAGGCTTACAGTGACAACTATCCTTTGTATTTGAATTCTAAATCACAACTGACGACACTACTATGTAGCTTGCAAGAAATTGTGGCGCAATAACAATTAATAGTTACGTAAGCAATAAAGTGGTCGGGTTTGATCCGAACGGCTGAATAAAAAGTACAGTTTATGTTATTTAAAAATCAGTGTTATTAGTGTCACATAGTAATTAAGGCCTTTTTTGATAATAACTCGCTACTAAATGTTAAGTTTTGATAAGATTTTGTTGTTATAGTGGTTTGTATTAAGTTGTTTGTTGCTCTGTTTTTAAAATACATAAACTGTATAAAATGAATAAGAATCATTTTTGTGGTTTTTGTTTAAAGAGAATAAAAAAGACAATTGCGAGGGTTATAAAAGACCCATATGCTAGCGAGTATTTAAAAAGTAAGAAATCTAAATTTGATCCGAATTCCCGAGTTTGCGTTAGATGTTTTACTGATGCCTATAAAAATAACAAAAAAGTGGTAATGAGACAAAACAGAAGAGCATTGAGTGTAGGTAGTAGAAAAAGATCAAGATATTGACAGTTTACCGTCAACAAGTGCTTATGATACAAATTTGGGTTCGAATACAACATCATCTTCTAATATTAATAAAAATGAGTCAAGCATTACTTTAAAAATAAAGAGGACTAGTAATAATCACTCCAATTGTATTTTATGCAAGTCAGAAAATAATCTTCAAAATATAACATTAAAGGGGCGATGTCAAGCATTCATCCAAACAAATGTAATGATACCATCTGGAGCGAGATGCTGTAGAACACATTTTCTGAAAATATTACAATACATTCCACAAAATTAGAGCAATTATTGCAAGAATTACGAAAACATAGCAAAAAAGGTTTGGTCTTTGATGACGATTCGTACATGTCAGATAACGATTATTATCAGTTGACAGGTATTACCAAAAATAACTTTAATACATTGGCTAATTGCATTCAAAGTAAAGTTCGTTCTACTTCTTTACGTTCTTATAGAACATGTCTAGGTATACTTTTAGTTAAACTTCGTACAGGTCTCTCACACTCAGTATTGTCAGTTCTTTTCAAACTAAAAAACAGAGTAATTGGGAAAAGTATACATTCTGCTACTAATGCTCTTATGTCAGAGTTCGTTCCTTTGCATTTGGGTTTAGACCATATGAGCAGACAAGTATTGATAGAAAAACATACTAGGAGTAGTGCTAAAAAACTATTAACTAACGACAGAAATGATATAGCTACCATTATAGCTGATGGAACGTATATATACAGGGTGTTCAGAGGTGGGAGGTCAATACTACAGGGGGTGAAAGGTCAGACCGAGACAAGCAAAAAATCGTATGGGTGGGGGGGGGGGGGGGGGCATCTCGCACCGTTTGGCAGTTACAGGGTGATTCATAAATCAGGATTTTGCCTTATATGGGAACCGCTCTTGTATTTTTATCTTTTTTTCTACGCATCGCAGCGGCCCCCCTATCCCCAACCCCTTGGCCTCAATCCCCCCTGGAAGTTGAAAAAATTAACTTTTATTTCACGATTTTTCACCTTTCGCCCTACTTTTCTCTGAAATTCATGTTATTAACATACCTACTTTTTATTTTTTTTAAGTTGCCTATCTAATTACCTTTCCAAAAAGGTGCAACATGCCCAGGTAGAAAAGGGTTGCAAAAGTCCTGAAATTTAAATATCCTCACAGGTACCCAATTACTTTATTGAACAGTAATGGAAAAAGTCGTTAAGTAAACAATTTTTATGACAGCAAGTTCGGAAATGTTTGTTTAGGAAACAGAGGTAGTACATTTTTATTATTTCAGCAAAACAGTAATAAAATAATAAATGTAATCTCGTTAAACAGCGTTATTAGTTTATTATATCCAGTATTGACTCCTAAGTATCCTGACGCTCCGTTTCTAATACTTCGTATGAATTATGGTATAAAAATGGGTAAGTTTGAAAGGACATTGACCACAGTTGAAGAAGCAAGCGATAAAACCGGGTGTTTAATAGAAAAAATTAAGATAAAATGGCAGAATTCAGTGTTGACGAGTATGCCGATATAATTTACGTGTACGGTTTAGTAGAAGGAAATGATAATGAAGCCGTACGAGAATACCAAAGGAGATTCCCGAATCGGCGGGTACCCAACAGAAGGGTATTTTCAAGGACTTTCAGAAGGTGAAAAGAAACCGGAAGTGTAACCGCCCCCAGAGCAGAAACGCGAGCAGGAAAATCGGCCGATTCAGCGGACCCCGACCAACAAATCCTCAACATCGTCAGGAACAGCCCTGTAATAAGCATCAGGCAGGTCGCACGAAGGTCAGGATTGTCTTCAGGGAGAGTTTGGACCGTTGTGAACCGAGAGGGACTACATCCATACCACCATATCCCGGTACAAGCCCTACAGGAAGGAGATTCCGAAAGACGATTGCAATTTGCACTTGGCTGTTCGAGTCTGACATCGAAAACAGAAGGTTTCTAGACCGAATTCTGTGGACGGATGAATCGCAATTCACCCGGGATGGCATCACAAACTTCCACAACCTCCACACCTGGTCAGATGTGAACCCACATAGGACCAGGTGTCGGTCCTTCCAGCAAAGATTTAGTGTCAATATCTGGGCTGGCATCATCGGCAACCAGTTGATAGGACCCTTCATCTTGCCCCAAGTGCTGAATAGTCACCTATACTCGGACTTTTTGGAGAATACCCTTCCGGATCTGTTGGAGGACATCCCCCTGGCCACCAGAAGCGCAATTTATTTACAGCTCGACGGAGCACCTGCGCATACTGGTAACATTGTTAGGGCAAGGTTGAATGAACATTACCCAGAGCGCTGGATTGGACGAGGTGGACCGATTCCTTGGCCTGCTAGGTCACCGGACCTTACTCCACTGGACTTTTTCTTATAGGGAATGATGAAAGATGAAGTTTACTCAAGACCAATCAACACCAGAGAAGAATTAGTTACCAGGATTGGGACTGCAGCCACGAAAATACGGGAGAGACTGGCTACCATAGACCTCAAACGTGAAATAAAACGAAGGCTACTTGCATGCCTCGAAACTAGCGGCGAACATTTTGAACAGCTTTTAAAGGACAAACGTTTTAATTGTAATTAGTTTTTAAGCGAACAATATGTATTTTTTAGTTAACTTAAGTATAATTTCTTAAAAATTCAAATTATCATGATATTCTGTAAAAGGATTTTTGTAAATAAATTTTCGTACCCTTTTCCTATCTGGGCATGTTGCACCTTTTTGGAAAGATAATTAGATAGGCAACTTAAAAAAAATAAAAAGTAGGTATGTTAATAACATGAATTTCGGAGAAAAGTGGGGCGAAAGGTGAGAAATCGTGAAATAAAAGTTAATTTTTTCAACTTCCAGGGGGGATTGTGGCCAAGGGGTTGGGGATAGGGGGGTGGTGTAAACTTTTTTGGAAAGGGCTTCCAAATAGTGATTTTTTGAAATCAGTTTGGGGCCGCTGCGATGCGTAGAAAAAAAGATAAAAATACAAGAGCGGTTCCCATATAAGGCAAAATCCTGATTTACGAATCACCCTGTAACTGCCAAACGGTGCGAGATGCCCCCCCCCCCCCCCCCCACCCATACGATTTTTTGCTTGTCTTGGTCTGACCTTTCACCCCCTGCAGTATTGACCTCCCACTTCTGAACACCCTGTATATTGAAAAAAGTAGCAATTACTCATTTCAACGTAGAACATATAGCATGCATAAGCATAGACCTCTTGTAAAATCCATGATTTTTGTGAGCACAACAGGATATATCTTAGAAGTGTTGGGTCCATATTTTACAGATGGCAAGAATAACGATACCGCTATTTTAAATTCTGCTCTAACATCCTCTGGCTCATCTCTGAAACAATGGCTTCATTCTGATGATGTGCTAATCGTTGATCGTGGTTTTAGAGATAGTCAGCAACTGCTCGAAGATTTAGGTCTGATATTAAAAATGCCTCACTTTTTATGCGATAAAAGTCAACACACAACTGAAGAAGCAAATGAATCAAGGTTAATAACATCTATAAGATGGGTTATTGAATCTGTTAACGGCCTAATAAAACGATGGAAAGCTTTAGATCAGGTTATTCCGAACTCTCAGATCCCTTTCATTGGTGACTATGTACGTATTATTTGTGCTATATGTCATGCTTTTGACCTCTTCGAATCGAAAACAGTCAAGAAGATGAAGTTATTGCTAGTAGAATGCTTAATCTAGTAACACAACCTAATCAGTTGAAAAACTTAATTGAATCAGAACCCTGGATGAAACGTCGAGTAGTTTGGAAAAAAATGGATGCAAGTGTTTTAGAAGATTTTCCTCGATTGACTATGACAGAGCTACGCAATATAGCTCTTGGGGTTTATCAGCTAAAACAGGCGAAGAATTATACGGAAGAGCATTTCAATGATTTAGGGCTGTATGAGCTATATGTTCATAAGGAAAGGAATGATATAATCCGTGTTCAATTAAAATCGCGACATTCATCGTCAAAAATATATAATGCATGGATTCAATATAATAACTGGTTTTCTGCACCAGTTTGTGGGTGGTACTGCCAGTGTAAAGTAGGTGCACGAGTCGTGGGTTGTTGTGCACATGTAGCTGCAGTTCTCTGGTATTTAGGATACAACAGGTACTTGGAAGAAAAAAAATCTCAAATGGTCAATTACAGTGACTTCATCTTAGACGCCGCTACGTCACCGTGGTCTGATAATAATAGCGAAAACTCAGATTAATTATTCTTACTATTTTCATAACTAATTAATGATAATATAATTTGTTTTGTTAGCTTGCTTACGTTAATAAACGATTATTTCTTGTCACATACATATTAAAGTATTTGACTTTATTTGGCTTTTACCTTAATTACAATTACCCTTAGTTAATATGTATATACATGAACAAAAACCAAAAATTCTTCAGGGGAAAATATACCTATCTTATGGACACCCATCCTTTCTAGCTCAATCGAGTCTTGGGAAATGGTTAGGAAAATTGAAAAATGAAGGTAATATATGTTAAAAAAAAAAAACATACTTTTTAAAAGCAATTATGCAACATTGGTAGCAACAGAAATTTTTCTTCATCCGAGAAACACATAAATTTGCATTCAATTTCTTCTAAACTAAAACATTCTTCAATTTCTGAAGAAATTTAATACACTAAACATATTCCCAAACATGAAAAAGAATCAAATGGCTCAGTGAAAACATTTTGAATATTTAATAATCTTCTACCAACTAAGGCATTTTGTCCTTTCGTTTTACACCCTTCAATATTTATTGGTATATAGAAGCGAAAACAGCAATAATTATTGCGAGTTTTTTTTTGCTAAAAAAATAGTAGTTTGAAGTATAACTAACTATTTCTCCATTAATTGATTTAACTCCTTTTAATTTAGATTCCTGAATCACATTCTCATTTTGTAGTGTATTAAATATCTGTGCTAATATTTTTGACGGGTTTTTAACATAGTTTTTATAACTTGTAAATAATTTTCAAAATCGTATGCTGAAAAGTGAGGAAGAACCCCATAATTCTTAACACTCTCTGCCAAATGTAGTAAGACATGAACATTGTGAAACACACTATTTTCCCCAAAAACCACGGGAAAATTTTCAACAAATAACTCTAACATATTTTGTGCTACTGGAATGTTTTTTTTTCAAAAATTTTAAGACATGACAATAGTCTACAAGAACAGTGTAGCATTAAAAATTCGTAAAAAAAGTCATCATGAATTTTTTTCTTTTAAAACCGCAATTCCAGTGTACATTAAAAATTGCCGAAATTCTGTGACCTTCTTATTCAAATTTCATCAAAACTCCTGGGACAATGAGCAAATTCCTTCAGAATGTAGGCACTCAGTGATTCTAAATGTTTCGATATTCTAGTTTTGTTTTCCTTACTTAACCCATTAACGCCGAAGAATCGTGTTTTTTTTTTCTCATTTTCAAGCTAGATTCTTATCATCGAAAAAAAATCCTTTGCAAATAAAAAAATATGTTCCCTTATACTTTCGAGTGTCCCCTTTCCGAATCCGGAGTCAAAATTGAGTTTTGTCCATTAGGAAAAAAAATATGGCCGTTTTTAAACAAAAAAAAACCGAAAAAATCGAAGACATTTTTTTTCAATATTTTTTTTCTCATTGAAGACGCGCGAGGACTCCCCTTTTTCTTCAACCATGAGTGCACAAAATAGTTGTAGTTTAAGAATATAGTTTTTTAATTTGTCGACATTGACATTTTCACCCCCAAAATGGCGCTTTTCATCCCTTCAGCAGGAAGACAATTTCTATAAATTTGTCAATTTGTCAATATATAAAGTTGCCAATTCTTCAATAAACGTTAGATAATAACTGGGTGTTAATGGGAAGGTGTCCGCCATATTGCATCCGCCATTTTGAATTTTGAAATGATGGTGCCAGATTCGTTATCAAGGACCTCGAAAACCCCCGAGTGCCACATTTCATCCGATTCAAGTAAGTTTTTGAATTTGGGTCCGCCATATTGGATCCGCCATTTTGAATTTTCGAATTTTGAGGGCGGAATCGTAATTAGCGACCTTGAAAACCCCGGGATACCAATTTTCGTTAAGATTTGAATATTTTTTTTGTCGGGCACCGAGAGTGAAAATTGTCTTCCTGCTGAAGGGATGAAAAGCGCCATTTTGGGGGTGAAAATGTCAATGTCGACAAATTAAAAAAATATATTCTTAAACTACAACTATTTTGTGCACTCATGGTTGAAAAAAAGGGGGGTCCTCGCGCGTCTTCAATGAGAAAAAAAAATATTGAAAAAAAAATGTCTTCGATTTTTTCGGTTTTTTTTTGTTTAAAAACGGCCATATTTTTTTCCCTAATGGACAAAACTCAATTTTGATTCCGGATTCGGAAAGGGGACACTCGAAAGTATAAGGGAACATATTGTTACGTTTCGGACCTGCAAAACAAATTTTTTCGGGCCCGGATCGTAATAAAATTAATTGCAACCAATAATTGTCCGAGAGGGAGACTTTCGGTTCAAAAGGAAAGGGCCACGGAATATTCTGACCGGATCTTAACCCGGAGAGTTCTGGCAATGCCCTACAGTGAGCTTTCGTTCACTTTTGTCTAGTTGCACACCCACACAGCGGTAGCACTGCGGCGCAAGTGTAACACGGCGTCGATGTGTGGATGATTTAGTATGCGTAGCGTCCTTATTTGTTTATCGGGTCAAGGCGGCGGTTCGACCCGGCTACGCCGTCGCGGTAATTTAATTAAATAATCAGATTCCGCGGTTGATTCCGGGAGCTGTGTTCGCGAGTGCAGTGTGTGCAGTGAAAGTGTAAGAGAAAAGCTCGAAAGACAAAAGTGAAGTGCTAATGGTTGTTCTTTTTCAGGTTTCGCCGTGGGAGCCCGCCAATGACGACAGCAACGTTGGACCGGCAGCAATATCCCAGGAGGAGCTCAATAACAAGGTAAGTGCAATTTCTTTAAACTATTAGCATAAGTCCGGGAGTGGAATTACGCCCCATACGATTGCGCAGCATAAAGTGCGTAGCATAAATTGCGGCGTATTTTATCCTCCTTCGCGACGAGTGTGTGTGTTAGTGAGCTATGCGTGACGTCCGGTGCGGATGATGTTGCGGGCACAATGTTGCGAACACTGTGTTGCGGGGGAGATGACGTTTGCGGAGCCCCAAATTGCGGAGTCTTCAGAACTCAGCTGACCGGATTTTTATTTATCTTCTAGCGCAGCCCCGATGCAGAAAAATGCCGAGGGACTTTGGATTTAAACACGGAGGAGCGCCCTTTTCGTGGGAGGTGGACGATACGGCCCGATTGGAAACTCGGTGAGTTCTTTCACGATTTATTTTTTTACTTAAATTAGATTATGAGCAAAATTGTTTTGTTGAACCTAAATCGCGATTTATTTTATTTATTTAATTTTTTTATTTTTTATTTTATTTTTTTTTTATTTTTTTTATTTTTAAACTCAATTACCGCGCTGAATTTTTAGAGATGCTAGGCACGGTACTTACCTGACCTAAAGTTATGCCGGGTCAGTGCACCACACTCGAAATTCACGCGGCTGCAAATTTAAGTTTGTCGAATTAAAATAAAACCCGCGTTTCGCGACAAGATTTTTATTTTTCTCTGTCCGTCCAATTTTTACAATTCTGATAACAAAAGAACTAACTCGCTACCAAATAACTTTAGCAAATAAAAATAATTAGAAAATTTAACTCGACTTAATTTTATTTTAGCGCTCGACTGTGTACTCGCTCGGCTTCTTGGATCACACACTGCTCTGGACTGGAGACGAAGAACACGTTGGCCTTCCGGCCTTGACCCGGTCCCGGATGGTCTTCTCCTGTTTTCGTCCTTGGCCACCAGGTGAGTACTAAAAATTTCCCTAAAATTCAATTAATGATTAAAATTGCTTTTATTAATAAAAAATTAATTTCTCTATTTTTTGCAGGGGCTGCAACACTACCCCCTCCTTAAAAGTAGAGCTGTCCTCAGCTCGGGGAATAATGTGGACTTCCTTGGCTGGAGGTTTTCAGCTCCCGTAGTGCAGAACATGGGTTGTCGTCGAGTCATCTGTGGGACATCGCTGGACTTCGTGGGATTGCAGGTGAGTCCAGTTTTGGATTCCTTTTTTATTTTATCAATCAGTTGGAGTCGTTGGCATTTCCGCCCGCGACGCGAAAGTGAGCGGAAGACGGCCGACTCCAGCTGATTCGGGAACGGCGGAGGTTTGAACGAGCGCCTCCGACTCGCTCGATCCGGAAAAAAAAAATATTGGCCTGGGTCGAGCGTACCGTGCCTAGTTTTGTGCGCCTTTATTTCAGCTTTATTTATTTATTTAGTTTTTGTTATAGATTAGGCCCAACTTAGAATTTGTTTTTGTTTTAATTCAGATATGAGTTAGCATTTATTTTATTCAAATTCAATTTGTTTCTTATTTTATTCAAGTTCAACTTAGTTCTTAGTTTTATTTAAATTCAAGTCAGTTCTTATTTTATTTTAATTCAATTCTTATTTTATTTAAATTTAATTTAATTCCAATTTCCTTAGTCCTTTTAGCTTTAAATTTAAATTCATTCATCTATCCGGCATTCGTTTTTAGAGGTTCGTTATTTTATATTTCAATTATCTGGCCGCTATTCTAAATTTATTTACTCTAATTTATTTATTCTAGTTTACTTATTCTAATTCGTTTTAAGTTTTTATTTTTCCTTCAATTTAGGAAAAAAAAGAAAAAAAATTTAATTTTGTTTTATTTTATTTTAACGTTCGGCGGGCGTTTTGAATTTCTCCGACTGGCTTTCGTTCTCTCACTCCATTTTATTTTTTTTTTTTATTTTTTATTTATTGCGGCGCGTGATAGGGGGCGAGGCGGTTGCGATGGACTACCGTGCTCTTTTTTGGCGGATCCTTCGGATCTTTCGTGATCCGATAATTGACGTCATTGACGACCTCCAGAACGCGGTAGGGGCCTTCCCAGTCCCGTTGAAGTTTGGGGCATCTTCCTTTTCTGCGCTTCGGGTTATGAAGCCATACGAGATCGGCGGTTTTGAAAGGATTCGCTCTCGCCGATAAGTCATACCGCTGCTTCATCGCTTCGCTGCTGCCTCGAATATTATTCCTGGCGAAGTCGTGGGCCTTCTCCAGCCGGCGGTGGAGCTCCTGTAGATATTCGCGGAGATTTACGGGCTCCCCGGGTGGCTCGCCAGTTATAAGCTGGAGGGGAAGGCGCAGTTCTCTCCCGAAGTTCAGTACAGCCGGAGTCTGCTTCGTGGCCTGATGAACCGCGGACCTGTAAGCCAGCAAGATGAACGGCAGATAGGTGTCCCAGTCGGTCTGATTCTCCGCGGTGAATTTGGAGAGCGCGCCGAGGAGAGTTCGATTGAATCGTTCGACCATGCCGTCCGATTGAGGGTGCAAAGGGCTGGTCCGAGTTTTTTCGATTCCGAATTTTCTCATCACCTCCTGGAACACTTCCGCTTCGAAATTTCGGCCTTGGTCGGAGTGTAGCTGCAGTGGCATACCAAACCTCGAAAACACGTTGTTGATGAGGGCATCGGCTACGCTCTCGGCCGTATAATCTTTGAGAGGCATCGCTTCCGGCCATTTCGAAAAATAGTCGATGCATAGCAGAACGTAGCGATGGCCGTGCGGGACAGTCGGTGGTAAAGGGCCCAAAATGTCCACTGCTACTCTCTCGAACGGTGCTCCCACGTTGTAGAGTTGTAGTGGGGCTCTACCCTTAGGCGTGGCGCCTGACCTCTGCTGGCATAAAAGGCAACTTCGCACAGCCGCTCTCACGTCCTGACTACACCCAACCCAGTAATAGCGCTGTTTTATTTTCGCTAGAGTCTTCTCGGTGCCCAAATGACCTCCAGCGGTGCTGCTGTGGCAGTGAGTGATTATTTCGCGCTTTTTGACCTCAGGAATAATCATCTGAGCGTTTGGGCCGATAGTACTGGGGCAGTTCCGGTACAGGATGTTGTCCTTTATGCAGAGCGTAGGGTAGATGGTCCAGTATGCCTTGACGGTCGCATTCAGGTGAGTGACTTCATTTCTTTCTGGCCTATTCCCTTCTTTAACCCAATTTTTTATTATCACCAGGTCCGCGTCTTGGTCTTGAAGGTCGGCCATATCATCTGGAACGATGGCCATGCGAACTTTTGCGGCGTGGTGCTCCTCCTGTCGCGCGCAGTAGCCACAGTTCGCATCAGCGCACGGGCGGCGAGAAAGTGCGTCAGCGTTCTGGTGTTGGCGCCCCGGACGATGTTGGACCTCAAAATCGTAGGCCTGAAGTCGTTCCAGCCAACGAGCTATTTGTCCTTCTGGCTCCTTGAAGTGCATCAGCCATCTCAACGATGCATGGTCGGTGCGTAGAAGAAAGGGCCTGCCCAGCAGATAAGGTCGAAAGTGGTCCATGGCCTTCACTACAGCAAGCAGCTCCCTGCGCGTCACGCAGTAGTTTTTTTCGGCCTTACTGAGTGTCTTGCTGTAGTATTCCACTACCTTCTCTTCTCCATTTTGGACCTGCGAGAGAACGGCTCCCCAGGCCAGATCGCTGGCATCGGTGTCAAGGACAAATAGATCCTTGTCGTTAGGCTGGACCAGAATGGGAGTTGAGGTAAGTTTCTGCTTGAGACATTGAAAAGCCCTTTCACAATTCTCATCCCAACAGAACGTCCGGTTTTTCTCCGTGAGCGCGGTAAGAGGCTTCGCTACTTCGGAGAAGTTCAGCACGAAGCGTCGATAGTATGCGCACAGCCCTAGGAATGACTGGACCTCAGTTTTATTGGTAGGCCTGGGCCAGTTTTTCACAGCCTCGACTTTTTCTGGGTCAGTTGAAAGGCCATCTTTTGAGACGACGTGTCCTAGAAATTTGACCGTGTCCTTACACAATTCGCATTTAGCGGGCGAAACCTTCAGATTTGCCTGGATCAATTTTTGGAGGACAAGTTCCAGGTTCCTCAACATGTCGTCGAATGTCTTGCCGTGGACGATGATGTCGTCGAGGTACACCAGGCAAGTTGTGTAAGGCAGGTCGTCAAGGACACGGTCCATCAGTCGCTGGAAGGTGGCCGGCGCATTGGTAAGTCCGAAAGGCATTACTACGAATTCGTAGAGGCCTGTACCAATGGAAAATGCGGTCTTATCCTTATCCTTTTCTTCCAGTTCAACTTGCCAGTATCCGGACTGTAAGTCGAGGGTGCTGAACCACTTCGAATCTCCTAGGGCGTCCAGGGTAAGGTCAATTCGCGGCAGGGGGTACGAATCCTTTTTCGTGACCTCGTTCAGTCGTCGATAGTCCACGCAGAAGCGAAGTGAACCATCCTTCTTTCTTACCAGGACGACGGGGCTGCTCCAGGCGCTTTTTGAGGGTTGGACTATTCCCTCAGCCTTCATCTCCTCGAGTAGCTGTTCCGCTTCAGTACGACGGCTCCAAGGCATTCTCCGTGGCGGCTGTTTGATGGGCCGAGCACCGCCCACATCGATCTGGTGCCTTGTGATGGATGTCCGGCCAATGTCCGTCTTGGAAGAAGCGAAGGCGGACTTGAAACGCAGCAGCGTGTTCCACAAGCGGTCCCTTTGAGTGGAATTCAAGGCGGGCACAGCACGCTGGAACATCTGGAGCAATTCCGGGGTCGTAGACGCTGACGATTTCGTCGAAGGCTGCAGGACTTGTGCGTCTGTTTCTACCGTGGCAAGACTGGTGGTAGGTAGTACTTTCACGTCTTCACTCGACGTGTTCGACACACAGATTTTGACGATTCCCTTTTTAGGTGTCGAGACTGCAGGGAGAAACATCAGTCCTTTTTGACACGACGGGCCGGGCGAAACAAGTACATCCACGTCACCTACTAGGCCGCAGTACAGGCTGAGCACGGTTTCGGACTTGGCAGGTAAGTTTATTAGTTGTAGCACTTTACCTGTAGCTCCCTGTAGTGTCCTTCCCGACAGTGGAAACGTTTTGTTGTCCACCGTGAAGAGCCTGCTGCGAAGGTCCAATTTACAGCCATGCATGTTGAGGAAGTCCATGCCTAAGATGCATTCGTCGGAGATCGGCGCCACGAAAACAACGTGTCTGGCGGAGAAGTCTGCAAAGTCGATCGTGACTTCCAAAGTGCCATTCACCGGAAAGAGTTCTCCCGTAACACTCTGAATCCGGGCATTCGACGGCGATAGCTTCGGAGAAACGGACGATTTTTTCAAAACGTCCGGATGGATTATTGTTCGGCTCGCTCCTGTGTCGATAACAAAGGAGCACTCGGCGCCATTAACGCTTCCGACTATCGTTAAGGTCGTTTCGAGCCCCGTTGACCTAAGGGAGATCGTTAAAGGGGCCTGCGTTCCCACTGATGGCTGCCCCAAATTATCAGTGGGACTTAGTTTAACGATCTAGTCGGGGTATCGGCGAAGGGAGCAGGTGGCGCGATGGTCGGATCCTGAGAATCCGGTTGCTTCGACAGTTTCGGCGAAGAATGGGACTTTTTGTGCACCTTGGCCACGGGTTTTGGTAGTTCGGGAATGGAACGACTACCTCGAACTGGTTGTCCGTGAGGCCCCGTGACATTTACGGCCTTTGGTTTCGACTTGCCCTGTTTTACGTCGAAAACTACGAACTCTCCTTCGTCTAGGGAAGGGAATTGAGCGGCCGGATTCTTCCCGGTGATGTCGGTAGCGTGAACAAAAATGTCTTCTCCGGAATCGTCTCGCTTAATAAATCCGTATTTCCGGTAGACGTTGAACCACTTAACGACACCTGTTACTTGTCGGCTGACAATCGCAGAGTTTGTCGAAGAACTCCGTGGTCTCGGCGTGCGAACAGCAGGTGAGTTGCTCTTCGTTTTAGCCTTGCTTTTATCAACACGAGTATTTTTCCTTTTCCTAGGTCTCGCCGTGGGTCGTCGGGACGGAGCTTTCTTTGTGGGAGAGCCCGGGCTTTGCTCCGCAAGCCTAGGCCGCTTTAGTTTCCCGACGGCTGATTGTCCTTCGGCTGCTGGGCATTTTTCTTCGGCTGCTGCGAATTAATTTTTGGCTGCTGCGTTCTATTCCGTGGAACTCCGGCAGCTCTTCGATGCGGTATCGTCTCCGGCGTACGCATATTGCGGCGGCTAATTCGCGTGGCATCTCGGCTGGCCTCGACGCGAATAGCTTGAGCCAGTGCTGCTTCAAGCGTGGAAGGGACTGCGTCGCGCACTCGCCGTTGCGTGTCTGTGTCGAAGATGCCATCGATGAATTGCGCGAGCGCGATTTTGTCCCGCGTGAACTCCTGGGCCTCGCTGAAACTCAGGTAAGTCAACCTTTGGATTTCAGTAGCATATTCCGATAGGCTCTCATTCGCTCGCTGAGTTCGTCCACGCAGCTGAATATGTGCCACTGCCTGTTGGTACTGGTCGCTGAAACGGCTGCCGAAAGCGAGACTAAGCTTCTCATAGCTTTCTTTTGTAATTTCAGGCAGCGTCTCATAAAAGGCCAGCGCAGTACCGCGTAAGTAAGGCACAAGGTACATCGCCTTCAGTTCAGGGGACCAATTATTGGCGCGCGAAACGGCTTCAAAGTGTCGTTTGTAAGTCGACCAAGGTTCCTTACCATCATAGTCCCTGGGGATTAAAGAAATCCTTTTAGGGGCTATTGGGAGTAGCGGTGGTGGTAAGGGGCCGATCGCGCCCACATTACTGAAAGGCTGAG
The DNA here is from genome assembly GCA_949715965.1 of Dysmachus trigonus. Classification (NCBI taxonomy): domain Eukaryota; kingdom Metazoa; phylum Arthropoda; class Insecta; order Diptera; family Asilidae; genus Dysmachus; species Dysmachus trigonus. The sequence goes on from OX454320.1 coordinate 54,025,688, forward strand.
CATTTATCGGGCTCGGCTGAATTTGTGGCTGCTCCAGAACAGGCGGATTCTGTAAGACAGGTGCATTCTCCAGGTGAGTCGATGAGGCAGGCCGCTTATCAAAGCCACTAACATCGTCCTTCCGTCCTATTCCAGCATTCTGAACCGTTTGCTCCGGGTCTGGATCTGCAAAGGAGATCAAGTCGTCCGTTCGATGGGCAGAAGCTGCATGTCGGCGTGGAGGCGGAGTTAGCTCGGCAGCTAACTGGTCTACGGTAAGCCTAACAGCTTCTTCATGCCGTAGCTCCAGGCGGCTAATTTTCTCGACCATCCTGTCCATCGTGTTCGTCAGACGATTGATCTGCTCGGCCTGTTGTGCTACTATGTAGCCGAGCTTCTCCAGGTCGAAGCGTGAGGGCTCTTCGCGCGGAACGGCGCGTCCGGAAAATCCAGTAGCAGGTGAGTAACTACCTCGTCCTGAGTCCATCGTAGATTCCGTGTATTTGTGGATTTTCGTTTTCCTTTTGAGAAGGTGCGGGAGTGGTAAAGAAATCTCTCGATTTCTGATCGATTTTAACCCCACACCTGGCACCAATTGTTACGTTTCGGACCTGCAAAACAAATTTTTTCGGGCCCGGATCGTAATAAAATTAATTGCAACCAATAATTGTCCGAGAGGGAGACTTTCGGTTCAAAAGGAAAGGGCCACGGAATATTCTGACCGGATCTTAACCCGGAGAGTTCTGGCAATGCCCTACAGTGAGCTTTCGTTCACTTTTGTCTAGTTGCACACCCACACAGCGGTAGCACTGCGGCGCAAGTGTAACACGGCGTCGATGTGTGGATGATTTAGTATGCGTAGCGTCCTTATTTGTTTATCGGGTCAAGGCGGCGGTTCGACCCGGCTACGCCGTCGCGGTAATTTAATTAAATAATCAGATTCCGCGGTTGATTCCGGGAGCTGTGTTCGCGAGTGCAGTGTGTGCAGTGAAAGTGTAAGAGAAAAGCTCGAAAGACAAAAGTGAAGTGCTAATGGTTGTTCTTTTTCAGGTTTCGCCGTGGGAGCCCGCCAATGACGACAGCAACGTTGGACCGGCAGCAATATCCCAGGAGGAGCTCAATAACAAGGTAAGTGCAATTTCTTTAAACTATTAGCATAAGTCCGGGAGTGGAATTACGCCCCATACGATTGCGCAGCATAAAGTGCGTAGCATAAATTGCGGCGTATTTTATCCTCCTTCGCGACGAGTGTGTGTGTTAGTGAGCTATGCGTGACGTCCGGTGCGGATGATGTTGCGGGCACAATGTTGCGAACACTGTGTTGCGGGGGAGATGACGTTTGCGGAGCCCCAAATTGCGGAGTCTTCAGAACTCAGCTGACCGGATTTTTATTTATCTTCTAGCGCAGCCCCGATGCAGAAAAATGCCGAGGGACTTTGGATTTAAACACGGAGGAGCGCCCTTTTCGTGGGAGGTGGACGATACGGCCCGATTGGAAACTCGGTGAGTTCTTTCACGATTTATTTTTTTACTTAAATTAGATTATGAGCAAAATTGTTTTGTTGAACCTAAATCGCGATTTATTTTATTTATTTAATTTTTTATTTTTTATTTTATTTTTTTTTTATTTTTTTTATTTTTAAACTCAATTACCGCGCTGAATTTTTAGAGATGCTAGGCACGGTACTTACCTGACCTAAAGTTATGCCGGGTCAGTGCACCACACTCGAAATTCACGCGGCTGCAAATTTAAGTTTGTCGAATTAAAATAAAACCCGCGTTTCGCGACAAGATTTTTATTTTTCTCTGTCCGTCCAATTTTTACAATTCTGATAACAAAAGAACTAACTCGCTACCAAATAACTTTAGCAAATAAAAATAATTAGAAAATTTAACTCGACTTAATTTTATTTTAGCGCTCGACTGTGTACTCGCTCGGCTTCTTGGATCACACACTGCTCTGGACTGGAGACGAAGAACACGTTGGCCTTCCGGCCTTGACCCGGTCCCGGATGGTCTTCTCCTGTTTTCGTCCTTGGCCACCAGGTGAGTACTAAAAATTTCCCTAAAATTCAATTAATGATTAAAATTGCTTTTATTAATAAAAAATTAATTTCTCTATTTTTTGCAGGGGCTGCAACAATATTTTTTATTTGCAAATGATTTTTTTTCGATGATAAGAATCTAGCTTGAAAATGAGAAAAAAAAACACGATTCTTCGGCGTTAATGGGTTAAGGGGGTCCTCTAGTTTCTCGGCTGTTTATTTACGGCTTTTTCAATAATTTTTTACGGGCAAACCATCGAAATAATCAATCTCATTGTTTTTGCATAATCTTTACTAACATTTAAATAAGCTTTACACATTTTTTGAAGTCAAAATATATAATGGAGTAAAAGTTATAGTGGCCGACAGGAAGACATCAAGTAAAATTGGTGCTTGACGGCGACCAAGATTGCGGCTGTTCTACTTATCTGAAATCAATAAACCAAACGGCATTTTAATCTTCATATTTAAGACTAGCGATTGAACTAGAATGAATTCTAAATTACAAAAATTGACTTTTTTATACACTTTTGAAAATTACATTCTATTTTTTACTCATTTTTTCTTAAGTTTTTCGCTCGTACAAAAAAAACTATCGAAGCAATCATGATAATCCTAGTTCAATCGCTGGCTTATAACATATTAAAGATGCTGTATAAATTTGAACAAGATCGGTGCAGTAGCTTCTGAAATATCGTGGTCGCCGTTTCGAAAAATGGTGTTTCGAGAAAAACGCGTTTGAAAGTTGCGGTAATGTTGAATGTTATGCGGTAAATATGGGAAAAGTAGTCTAGAAATCCCTGGAAGCATCCTTGACCTTGAAAATAGCGATTTTCAATGCCAAATTTTGTCCACTACTTAGCCCTGAAAGTTGGCATACCTACATTTTTGTATGCGCTGAATATGGGAAAAGTAGTGTAACAATTCCTGGAAGCATCCTTGACCTTGAAAATTGCTGTTTCAGGGTCAAATTTTTGTTTGCTATTTCGCCCTGAAAGTTGGCATACCTACCTTTTTTTATGTACTGATTACGAAAAATATAGTACCACAAATCGGACTAAAATTGAAATTTTCACGATTTTTCCCGTATTCAGCGCATCAATTTGCCTAAAAAAATACTTTCAAACCGTCGCGCCAAATTTTTTACATGGGACTTTCCGTTGCGGACGGGCCTGGTCGATATATCGACCGGCAAAGAGGGGAGGGACTCCACATAAGAAGTTCATTGAATTTATTTATAATATTCATGTCTAATAAAAGGTCAATTTTAACGTAATTTTCCCCGTCCTTAAAAGGTTAATAAATACCAATAGGAAATATTTTAATAATTTTAATATTAACTACTCTGATTAAAATTGCCCACAAAAGGGTTCTGGAGCTTCTAAACAATGGCAATCCGTCAATGTTAATATCTACAATAATATCTTCATATTCAGAGATAACATTTTTTTAATTGCTTTTCAATTCCTAAGTGAGAATACACGCCAGCGAAACACTATTAATAGTAAGTTTTTCCTTATTTTTCAAAACCGCCTTCGAACTAAGAGGAACATCTAAATTTTCTTATATAAATAATAATAAATAACTAACAATTCATCAAAACATTGCCGGGAGGGCCTATTTCGTATATACCATTCCTTTAATTTCTCTATTATTGGCTTTTTTGGGACCAAATCTTGAAAGTCGGTTGAACGTATCGTTTCTATTTTGAAAAAATCATCTTTATCTGTTTCTAATTGCTCATGTAAATTGTCCGTCGGATTTACCAATTTACTGTCTAATTTATTAACATATGCCTCTTTTTCTTTTTTAATTAACCTTCTTATGTTTCGTTTGTTACTTGCCCCGCTTCCAGACATTATTTTAATTATATAAGTAAAAAAAGTGATAAAAAATAAATCTGGGTACTTACATGAAATTCCGACGAAAACCACAAACAATTATTTTGCACTACTTGTACTGTAAAAAACGTTTCTTCAATGCAGTGATTGCACAATAACTAATGCTCCTCTGTCAGGAGTCAGGAGGTCTCTATCCACGCCCTACGCTCTAACGTGCAGGAAGTTCAGAAAAAACCAAATTCGCTTGAAAAATTCTATAGATTTACCGTTGGGCACTGATGTCTTTTTTTGAACTAACTACACTTGGGATCACTTTGGCACCATTTCTGGAACTAGTCAATTCCCCACTAGTAGTAAAACTATTTCTCTTTTCTAGGTAGTCAGTTGATTCCGACTGGGACACTACGTTCAGTTGGTGGTTACGCAGATATGCGATTGCTATTCTATTAATTTCTGAAATAAAAATTCGGGGGATTTCTTTCAGAAATTGCGTGATACATACAGTATACAAGTCCGGGAATTGGACATTTTTAGAAATTTTTTTGGAAATTAAAATATGTGTTAAATATTTAATTTATCAAATAAATTTCCGTGTTAAATATTATTTCTTCTCAAACTATTAAATTTCTAGAACTTTAAATCTGAAATTCCATTAAGGTATTCCATTAGATTTGAAATATTCTGTAACGCAAGAGACGCAAAAATAATTTCACAATAAATCGAAAGGGCGTAAACAACTCTAAGAAATAGTGCGTTAGAAGTTCCCATAAACGTTAATAGTTTATGTTAAAGCATTTATGCATTTCTCAAATAAAAAATTAGTCCATTAACCCATTAATGCCTGAATAACAAAAAATTGTACGGCAACTTCGAGGCCCTAACTTTTATCGAATGGGTGGTAAATTCTCATCGAGACCAACTTTTCTAGACGTATTTTGAGTCGCCCGACACGATCCAACCAAAAAAAAAACAGTGAAAAAAAAATTATTATTGTTTTTGTGCAATATTATGTAAATAAATACCTTTTCCACGTCATTTTTTTTTCGAAAAACAACTAATTTAGTGGGGAAAAAGCAACTTTTTACTGCAATAAAATGCATAAAACGTGTTATTAGTACTTAAACTTCACAAATATGCAGGCATTTAATCAGTAATCAGTGACCCCAAAAACTCCGAATACCCACTTTTTTTCGAAGAAATTGAGAATTTTGCAAAAAATTGTCCGCCATCTTGGATCCGCCAGTTTGAATTACGAAAATCTGATAGCAAATTCGTAATCAGTGACCCTCAAAACTAGTGTATATATAATTTTTGGGAATAGTCGAACATAGTGAGATAAGAAAAGTGATCTAAAGTAATGCAAATATGCGTTACAATGTTGCAATTTTTTTACAGCTTAATATTTTTAACGAAAAAAATGCCTGCATATTTTTGAAGTTTAAGTACTATTAACACGTTTTATGCACTTTATTGCAGTAAAAAGTTGCTTTTTCGCCACTAAATCAGTCGTTTTTCGAAAAAAATGACGTGGAAAAGGTATTTATTTACATAATATTGCAAAAAAACAATAATAATAATTTTTTTCACTTTTTTTTTTTTGTTGGATCGTGTCGGGCGACTCAAAATACATCTAGAAAAGTTGGTCTCGATGAGAATTGACCACCCCTTTGATAAAAGTTAGGGCCTCGAAGTTGCCATAAAATTTTTTGTTATTCAGGCATTAATGGGTTAAAAGCATTATCGCGTTTCTGAACATTATTAATTGCACGATCCAAACCTATCTTCCATAAAGATCTGGGTCCCTGTAGAAATCAAATGTTAACTATGGAGTGGAGACACCATAATGTAAACAAATGTCACTCAAAAAATTAGCACATTTCAATTATGAATTACTGATGATTGATTGTTTATTAAATCGGATGGTTGACTATGCACATCTGTGCACAAACAAGTTGTTTACTCCTTGTTTAATGAAGCGTTGGGATTATAAAGTTATAACGCGCTTTTAGTTTAATTAGCTTTCTTTACTGGAGCAGTTTAGCGATCTGTACTTCACGGCGGTTAACAAGAGAAGAGGCAGAGATTTTACAATTTGTTCTAGGCAACAAAATTAGCTAACAGTTTTTCTATTGTTTAAACTTTTAGAGCAAAACTAAAATCACAGCAGAATACAGTGACTTATGAAATTGAGTAGAAAAGCAAGTAAATTTAAATGAAGTTAACTATAGATGCTTATGTATAAAATAAGATAATATGAAGCATGGTGAAAATTAATAAGCTGGCTCTAAACATTCCGCCCGCCTCGTGTGCAGCACGATCAGGTACTTTTGCCAGGAAGTAAACCGCCCGCCATGAGGAATTGTCTCACAAATGTCAAAAATCTGTTAAGAAGAGAAAAAAGCATAGATAGTAAGTAGATGCTTGATGTCTTCGGCATGTTAGTAGATTTGCATCTTAAGTTTGAATTTTGCTAGATTTTGCTTTGTCTTCTTTGTCTTTGTCTATTGGAAGAACACATAGCTTCGTCACAGGGCGTTTAAAATTACCGTCTTTATGCCTAACAGTGGCTACTCGTACTTTTCCGTCTGAGCCAGGATGAAGAGCGACAATCCTACCTAGTAGCCAGCATTGCGGGGGCAAATTGTCCTCCTTAATCAAGACTAGGTTGTTGATTTGTATGGGGTCTGATGGATATTGCCACTTATATCTCAGTTGAACATTATACAGGTACTCCTTGTACCAGCGGTTCCAAAAATTTTAGTACATATGTTGCACCATCTGCCAGCGATTTAAGCGATTGGCAGATACTTCAAGGAGGCTAGGCTCCGGTACAGCTAGAAGGCTTTCGCCGACTAAAAAGTGGCCAGGAGTTAGAGCAGTGATATCTGATGGATCGTCAGTTATCGCTTGCAACGGACGAGAGTTAAGGCAAGCCTCGATTTGTGCTAATAATGTGAGCATTTCCTCGATGGACAGAAGATGGTTCCCGATGACGCGTTTAAAGTGGTGTTTCATGGCTTTAACACCAGCCTCCCACAGACCTCCAAAGCGGGGAGAGTAAGGAGGGATAAAATGTCATTCGGTCCCGTCTTTCAAAGTTATTTGAAGTGTCTTAAAAAGCGGGAATTGCGCCTCAATGTTGGTCCATTTAGCACTTTAATAAAATATTGTTACAATTTTGCCCGCCGAGCGGCTGGCCGGCAAAACTACAACAGCTGCCTTCGCTATACTTTGGCGAATTTGCCAACGAACGGACAGACAGACGGACTTAGGGACATTTTTTTAGGAATATTACTCGTCCACCGAAGTAGACGAGCCCAAAAAAGATCGATGAGTGTTTCGATCCGAGAAGCCAAGCTGATCTCATCAGTATGGCGCTTGGCTTCTCTGCCATAGACACTCCAAAGGAGGGATCGAAAGCTAATCCCTATATCTGCCCGATCGCAACTTCAAGTGTGAAGTATAAGCGAAGACAAATTCTGTAACAGTACTCCCTAGTCAGAAGCTCGAAGTTCCATCCGAGCAACTTCATGCGGCATTCAGGACGCCATGGCCAATGCTACGATGGATGCAGCGACGGCATGGCTGCAGCCGCGATAGACGCACGCGAAATACAACTGCCACAACGTCACTGCGGCAGTGAAAAACGCGGCCATTGTGGCAGAGGACAAGAGCGCGGGAGGCGCACGCGGGTACGAAATACAACTGCCACAACGTCACTGCGGCAGTGAAAAACGCGGCCGTTGTGGCAGAGGAGAACCGCGGCTGCATCAACGATCGGCTGCCGAAGATGGCTGCACGATCGCCGTCATTGACGCCTTGGACGCTAGAAGGATTGTGGGGTTGCCCCCGGTTAGGAGGGCTCCGGGAACCCCACACCTGGCACCAGTGTTACAATTTTGCCCGCCGAGCGGCTGGCCGGCAAAATTACACCATCTGCCTTCGCTATACTTTGGCGAATTTGCCAACGAACGGACAGACAGACGGACTTAGGGACATTTTTTTAGGAATATTACTCGTCCACCGAAGTAGACGAGTCCAAAAAAGATCGATGAGTGTTTCGATCCGAGAAGCCAAGCTGATCTCATCAGTATGGCGCTTGGCTTCTCTGCCATAGACACTCAAAAGGAGGGATCGAAAGCTAATCCCTATATCTGCCCGATCGCAACTTCAAGTGTGAAGTATAAGCGAAGGCAAATTCTGTAACAGTACTCCCTCGTCAGAAGCTCGAAGTTCCATCCGAGCAACTTCATGCGGCATTCAGGACGCCATGGCCAATGCTACGATGGATGCAGCGACGGCATGGCTGCAGCCGCGATAGACGCACGCGAAATACAACTGCCACAACGTCACTGCGGCAGTGAAAAACGCGGCCATTGTGGCAGAGGACAAGAGCGCGGGAGGCGCACGCGGGTACGAAATACAACTGCCACAACGTCACTGCGGCAGTGAAAAACGCGGCCGTTGTGGCAGAGGAGAACCGCGGCTGCATCAACGATCGGCTGCCGAAGATGGCTGCACGATCGCCGTCATTGACGCCCTGGACGCTAGAGGGATTGTGGGGTTGCCCCCGGTTAGGAGGGCTCCGGGAACCCCACACCTGGCACCAGTGTTACAATTTTGCCCGCCGAGCGGCTGGCCGGCAAAATTACTCCATCTGCCTTCGCTATACTTTGGCGAATTTGCCAACGAACGGACAGACAGACGGACTTAGGGACATTTTTTTAGGAATATTACTCGTCCACCGAAGTAGACGAGCCCAAAAAAGATCGATGAGTGTTTCGATCCGAGAAGCCAAGCTGATCTCATCGGTATGGCGCTTGGCTTCTCTGCCATAGACACTCACAAAGGAGGGATCGAAAGCTAATCCCTATATCTGCCCGATCGCAACTTCAAGTGTGAAGTATAAGCGAAGGCAAATTCTGTAACAATATGATCTAGGGCTTTTGTCTCTTCCAATGCATCAAATGTTCAATAGTGTGCGAAGAGGAGAAAAAGGTTCTATAATTGAACTCGGAAATGTCCCAAAAATTCTCCACATAATCCAAATGCGCAAAGAAATGAATGCGTTAATTTCTCTAAAGTTGGGCGAAATCTTGCGGGTTGTCTAAAATAAATTCAAGAAACAATAAATTTCCACAGAAGGAGAAATGTGAAATTTTGGGTTTATAAAAAAAAAAAAAAATACATAAATTTACAATGGAAATATTATTGGAAAGTAAGATGAGGGGAACGGAGCCATGGAAAAAATTATATACATTATGAAGCTGTGCATGTGTGTGTTGGGAACACATTAGATTGTTGCTAGAATCCGACGGGAAATGCTGTCGCCAAATCTGTGAGGGAATTTAAAAGGGGAAATTTCTAATATGAGAACCCAGCGAAGAGCCAGAGGAAATATAATAAATCGTCCTAATATAACGCCACCAGAAAAGGTTCAGTTCTGAGAAATTTTTGGATTATATTGAAAACTTAAATAGGTCAAGTTTCGAAAATAAAATCAAGTAAATATGTCAGAAATAAAATCAAGTAAATAGGTCAAGTTGATCAGCTGATTGTAATTAGATATTTAGTGGAAAGCTAAATTCTTCCAATGGATCGTTCAACAGTGTGTAAAGGGGAAAAAGGTCCCATAAATGCTCCAAATAATCCAAAAGCGCAAGGAAATGAATACGTTAATTTCTCTAGAGTGGGTGGTTGGGCGAAATCTTGCGTGTTGTCTAAAATAAATCTAAGCAATTTAGAGAAGATAGAAACGATAAAATTGGATTAAATAAAAATATATCTAATTAGAATCAACGAAATTGAAATCGAATAAGTTGAAACAAAGGTAAATGGTATAAATTTATTCGGGGGGGTCAGAGGGTGATTTGTGGAAAATAATAAAAATTATGGGAATAAAGGGTGGAATATGTAGATAACTACAAAATTAAGAAAATTTAAAAAAAGTTTAGTTTTGTGGGAGAAAATGAATAAAATGGGGTAATTTTTTTTTTTTTAAGTTTAAGGGCAATATAAAAAAAAGTAAAAATATTAGGTAAAAGTGGTGTATGAGAAAAAGATGGAGAAAAAAATAAGTGATTTTTGAAGCCATCATGTATTAAGTTCCGTTACAGACATCGAAAGTTATAGCGATTTCCCTAAAAAAGAGTGAAGCAAAATGCCCGCGGAGAATATTTCCATAGGAAGGCCTTAAAAACTGACACCGAAAAACTGTTTTTGCATAATTTTGTGTGAAAATTGGGGCGTAGGGGGTCAAAATTGGGGTTCAGTGAAAGCTATCGGGTAGCGAATGTTGTAGTAAAGTTTGAAGACATTCCGATAATTAGTTCAGACAGAATTTACAAAAATGTTTTTTTTTAAACAGACATTTTCTTTAAGCATTTTCGAGGGGAAAACGGAAACGGAAAAGAAAAGCGAAGTAATGCAGAGAAAGAACTCCCTATGAAATACTGTTTAAAATTTAAATCATTGAAATCGATGCAGAATTGGCTGAGATTTGGGCGTCGAAACTGGAAAGATAAGAAAACTTTTCTCAATCAGCGTAATTCTGGCGTGGAAGAAAAAAACAAAACAAAAAAGGGGTGAGGAACAAAAATGTGTGCAGATAAATCTTTTGTAGGCACGTCGAGTTAATTCGGAAATTTTGCAGTGGAATATTTGGATTGTTTAATTGATTGCTAGTATGCTAATTAACTTGGGGGGATGAGCGATATGTCATTGGATCAGTATTGGGGAGGAGTTCAATATATGTAAAACTCAAGAACATTCGAGCAAGGGAGAATGGGGCAGTGTGTAACAGGGGCAGTGTGTAACAGATAGCTCCATTTCGAATATGGTGCGTCCAAAACCAAATGTGAATGTGTATATTCTTGCTATTGGACGACCTCTTTCGTTTGCAATCGAGAAAGCGGTGCTCCAGAACGTGTCATGGCGAAGAGGAGGCGGCGAAATCAGGCTCGCCTGGCAAAAAGGTAATTCTCAACATTTCACCCCCTAATTGTTTCGGGTTGGAGTCAATCAGGGCTCGATTACTCCCCAAGTAATGATTTTCTATCGAAGTTTAACACTTTGGTCATGCAAAATGACCGTTGTCGATAACATAACCTAAGGGTCCTTTGTCTCACGGAGCCTAAACCAAAGCTCTGTACCTCGGGGTAGTGTGTAACAAAAACAAACGGGGCAGTGTGTAACAAACGCAGGCCTGCGAATATCGAGCTCCGGGAGGTACTTAACGGTCTTAGGTGTGCATGGTAGTCAGAAATTACCTTCGTAAGGTTCTAAACTAGATATATAACTTCATTCCAGCCTTAATTCATGCATATTTTGGGTCTTAGGCCGAAATTCCAAAATCTGTTACACACTGCCCCACTCTCCCTTAATAAGGGAATTTCTCCTAGTGAAGGCGACTATATCTTAGTCATGTTTCCTTGCAAAGGTATGAAATATTATGTTGGTAAGATAATAAAGGAGGCTGATGAAGACGGAGATTGTGAGGTGTCATTTTATCGGCTTTCCTCCAAGGCCAAACATAGGTTCGTACTCCCTAATGTACCTGATTTGTGCTCAGTTCCTATAAGTGATATTAAGACTATTCTACCAAAGCCAACAAGCCACGCTGCCCTGACTAAATGTCAACAATCTTATATTGTTTTCAATTATGATTTTGGCAGCTTTCAGTTAGGCTAAGATTTTTGGAATATTTTCTTTGTCATTTTTAATGTATCTTAACATTAAAAGTCACGATATTTGTTTAAGTTTTTTTGCGGGAGATTTTAATTTTGCAAGTTACATTTGATGTTTTAAATTTTAAATCTAATCCTGAAATCTTAAGTTTCAGTCCTAACTTTTTATAAAAGAGCTGATAATTGTCATAATATGGTAGCCGCACTCACAGAAGGGAAGAGGGAACCACTGCCATCCTTACCAGCTGTTTCCTGAACCTAAGTCTCCTCTTGTTACACACTGCCCCTTATAACGTTACACACTGCCCCATAGCGGGGCAGTGTGTAACAAATGCAGGCCTGCGAATATCGAGCTCCAGGAGGTACTTAACGGTCTTAGGTGTGCATGGTAGTCAGAAATTACCTTCGTAAGGTTCTAAACTAGATATATAACTTCATTCCAGCATTAATTCATTCATATTTTGGGTCTTAGGCCGAAATTCCAAAATCTGTTACACACTGCCCCACTCTCCTTTAGGTCTTTATGCAATAATCGTAAATCGAAACTGGGGAGTAATTAATTTTTTGGGTGAAAAATTACCCGCTAGCACACACGGGGGCAGATTGGGGACAAACTATTAGCAATAATGGAGAAAAAAATGTTGATTAAGTTTCGGAAGACCTTGAAGTAGATGTGGGTGAAAAAAAAAGTGTGATTAATTGAAAATTGATAGAAAAAATGGAATAGTAAAAATGGGGAATAATTAAAAAAAAAGTGAAATAGTATAAATTTATCCCGGGGGGGGGGGGGGGGGGGGGGGGGGGGGGTGGGGGGGTTGGTCAGGGAGTGATGTTTGGAAAATAATAAAAATTATGGGAATAAAGGGCGAAGTCTCTAGATGACTACAAAATTATTAAAATTTCAAAAAAGTTTATTTTTGTGGGAGAAAAAAAATAAAATGTGGGGTAAGTTTTTTGTTTGTAAAATTTAAGGGGTAATAAATTTATTCGGGGGGTCAGGGGGTGATTTGTGGAAAATAATAAAAATTATGGGAATAAAGGGAGGAATCTCTAGATAAGTATAAAATTAAGAAAATTTCAAAAAAGTTTAGTTTTGTGGGAGAAAAGGAATAAAATGTATGTAATTAATTTTTTTTTTTTTTTAAAGTTTAATTCAATATAAAAAAAAGTAAAAATATTAGGTAAAAGTGGTGTATGAGAAAAAGATGGAGAAAAAAATAAGTGATTTATGAAGCCATCATGCATTAAGTTCCGTTACATACATCGAAAGTTAGAGCGATTTCCCTTTTTCAATCAGTCGCAAATCTTCTTCTTCCCCGCCGTGGGCTGGGAAAAAATGTGTGCTGCTCAGCGATAGCTGGTCGGTGGGCGACGATTCGTGGGGGATATCTTGACTTGGATTAAAAATGTGCATTTTTCGGTGTAAAAGTGGTGAGGCATGTGGGTGATTATCTCAGGTGAAATGCATGGAACCGTTTTGAATTTTTGGTATATGATGGGGGATTGCGTCTTCTAGTGATAGTGTGAAAATGAATGACATCGTACGAACTTAAGTATTTTTAAAAAAATCAGCCGTGTTTTTTTTCGGTTTGGGCGAGTGAAATTGTGCGAAGGAGGTGTGGGTGGGTTGGGGTTAATAACTCGGAAGGTGTTAAAATTTTTGAAAATCGAGATCTTAACGGAGTTGGTAAAGGGTTTGGTGAGTATGTGTATTGAAAAAAAAATTAGAAAAGTGTGTGAGAAGATTGTTGAAAAAAATAATATTTAATAACCCGAGGGTGAAAAAATGCGTTTTTTGAAAATGAAAAAAAAATTTTAAACGTTAGTTGGGGGAGTTGGGTGGGTGGTGATTTTTTGAAAAAATCATAAAAGTAAAGCAGAGTGGTGCGAAAGTATAGGAAAATTATCGAGAACTGTGAGAAATGAATAGATCGTATAGAATTTTCAATCGGAAAACTGTAAAGTCTAATAAATAAAAGTGAAAAAGTTGAATAAAAAAAGATTAATAATAGTAGGGGGAAAAAAATGAAAGGAAAAGTAGCGTTGATTTTTTTATGATTTTTTGAGACTACCCCGAATTTTGTGCGATTGACACAATAGAAATGCGAAGCGTAACGGTCAAAAAAAGCTTGTAGCTTTATTTTGGTGTATTAAGAAATTCCAATAGCATTTCCCATAATTCTACCTTAGTATCTTTTGATTTTTGCAACATTGATTTAGCTATTTATACATTTCGTTCAGCAAAACCATTTGCCTAAGGGTAACGCGGGCTGGTCGTTATGATTTCGATATCATTGCTTGCACAAAAGCTTCTGAATTAGAATGAACCGAAAGGAACACTGTCAGCAATAATTTGTCTAGGGATACCTACATCGAAAATAGAATTTTTAACTTGCTTATCACTTCCGCAGTAGGTACTTTTGTTACGAATCGGCAATATTTCTAAGTATTTGGAAAATTACTCTGCGATTATTAGATATGCTTTTCCCGCAAACTGCATGATATCCGTTCCAACCTTAAAATATGGATATGCTGGAGTCTCATGAGCTATCATAGGTTCCTTCTGTTTGGCATGCCTATGTTTTTGACAGATATTACATGAAGAAATCATTTCTTCTATGTCCGAATTACACCCTGGCCAATAAATTAAACTCCTCGCCCTCTCCTTTGTTTTTTCTATTCCCATATGAGAGGAATGTAGAATTTTTAACATTTCTGCCCTCAAGGATGTCGGCACAATAATTCGCTCGTTTAAAAATACTAGCTCGTCTTCCGCGAATAATTCATTTTTGCGTTTCCAGTAGAACTTAATTGATTCTTTTAGTTGATTTTTTCTTTGTGGCCATCCGTTTTTTAATACCTGCAGTAACTCATTCAATACCTGGTCGTTACCTGTCTCTTTTTTGAACATTTCACGTTTCTCGTCAGTTAAATTTATTGAATGAACGATCTCATTCAAATCTTTAATTTCGGGTATATTATAGCTCTCAATAAAATTTCTAGACAAAAGGTCAGCAATTAGCATTTTCTTACCGGGAAGATATTGAAAATTAAGATTATATTTAAGAAGACGTAGATTCATCCTTTGCAAGCGGGATGAAGGTATTTTGCCGATTTCTTTCTGGACGAGACCAAGTAATGGCTTATGATCAGTTAAAACTGTTATTTTCTGACCGTAAATAAAATAGAATTTCTCACATCCAAATATTGCGGCTAAAAACTCTTTTTCAATTTGAGCATAATTACATTCTGCACTAGATAAGCTACGCGATGCATAATATATCGGCCTCCCCTCCTGCATAAGGCAGCAACCAATACCAAACTGTGATTCATCAGCTTGTATGGTTATTTCTTTGTTCACATCGAATGCGTTTAATGGCGGCGCTTCGGCGATTATTTTCTTTAACTTATTCATACATGCATCATGAACCGGCAACCACTGAAAAATTGATTTGTTTTTCAAGAGCTCGCGTAAAGGCTGTGATAATTCTGAAAGATGTGGTATAAAATTTCTTAAATAATTTAGCATTCCATAGAGCATTTGGAGTTCTTTTTTGTTAGTAGGGGGCTTGAGCTTTTCAATGGCTTGAAGACAAGCGGGATCATACCTGATTCCTTCACTAGAAATTATATGTCCTAAATATCTAACTTGTGAAGTCCTAAACTGAATCTTCTCTTTATTAAATTTTATGTTCTCTTTACGCGCAAGATTCATTACTAATTCTAAAATTTTATCATGCTCTTCAACCGAGTCTGCAGCAACAAGTATGTCGTCAATATAAACTACGACGAACGGAATATCAGCAAATATTCGTGCATTTAGTTTTTGGAAGACCTCTGGGGCGGTCTTAATACCAAAGGGTAACCGTTTAAATCTATACACTCCAAAGGGAGTTGAAAAGGAGCAGAGTTTTGAGGAAAAGTCATCTAAAGGCACTTGCCAATATCCTTGTTTCAGATCAAGGACTGTGAAAATTTTCTTATTGGCCAACTGTACTGAAATTTCTTCAAAAGTTGATATTTTGGATCTGAACATAATCGCAAAGTTTTATCCTTCTTTTCAACGATTACCAAATTTGAGATCCATTCCGTCGTTTCAGTTACTTTTGTTATGATGTCCTGGTCACATAATTTTTTTTAATTCTTTTTTTAGAGGTTCCGCTATTGATACAGGCACTCGCCTGGCGACTCTTATAATAGGCTTTGCATTTTCCTTAATTTTCAATTTACACTCTTTTCTAAATTTTCCCAATCCCTCAAATACGTCAGCATATCTTTCGAAAAATGTCACTGTATTTGCGATTGAATCAATTCTTTGAACTAACCCCAGCTCTATACAGCTATTAAGCCCTAAAATTGGTACCGTATTTTCCTCAACTACCACAAAATTTTGAAGAACACATTTGCCATTTGCCTCACAATTCAAAACCGCACTTCCCAATGGTTTTATTTTTGAGCCACCATATACTTCTAATATCATACCGGTTTTATTTAAACGTGCATCTTTAATATTTTTAAAAATGCTGAGTGGAACCACATTGATTTCAGCCCCCGTATCGAGTTTAAATTCAATTAACATATTATTTACCTTGATTTTCTTGAACAACGCATGCTTCTTTTTTGTTTCAACTGCCTTTACTACCGAGTCTATAAATACCGTTTCCAAATTGTCCGTTTTAACATGACGCGTCTTCTTTTGTTCACACGCAGATGCAAAGTGATTAAGTTGTCCACAGTTATTGCATTTCTTTTTCCACGCCGGACACTTCCCTTTCTGGTGACAACCTGAGCAAAATTTACAATTTACAATGCCGCTGTTCTGACCATGCCTTTTCTGATTCTGCTTGTAATTTTTTTGAAACTGTTTACCAGTATCGCTGTTCCTATTTTTACTGTACCTCTTATCTTTTTTACTGACTGCATTTCCGCCCAATTCCACGTCTGAATTTCTCCCTTCAATTTTCGTCGCCTGCTGGTTTGATGCCTCCGCTGTTCTCGCCATAGTGATAGCTTTCTCCGCATCTATATTGTACGTTTTCAACAACCTCTTTTGGAGTCTCTTGTCCGCCACTCTCAATATAATGCGATTTTGCAGCATCCTGGGCTCGTACTCGCCAAATTCGCACTCTTTCATTAATTTTTTAATTTCCATCAAGAAATTATCAAAGGGTCCGAGGGTGATTGGTTTCTGCTGTGGAACATGAAACTTGCGTATGCCTCGTTCTTTTTAGGCTGGCAAAATTTTTCGAAAGCTCTCACCACCTCCTTATAGTTTTTCCGCTGCTCATCCGTTAGAGAGAATGTATTGAAGATATCGATGGCTTCGGGACCAATTGTGTTTAGGAAGATTGCCGCCTGTACCGCTTCTGACTTTTTATCCAACTCCGCTGCCGTATAAAAGTATCCAAAATTTTGTTTAAATTTCTTCCAATGTTCTGAGATATTGCCATCTAAGATAAGCGGATCAACTTTTTTGAGAATATCCATAGTTTTTGTAACGGTCACTATGCGAGTTTTAGGTGGTCGCCCACGAGGTCTTTTACTATCACTTTTAGTTTTGCTTTTATTTGCTATTCCCATTAAATTTTGAACACCGTTTTATAAATTATACTTGTTCCGTATTTGTAGTATTTATTCCGTTTAACGCACTAGTATCAGGCTTGTTAATAATTTCTGCTATTAAGCCGACCACTTTATCCGTAAAATTTATTTTTGTTCCTTCCCAGCAGGTTTGGTTTCGATTTATTTTATTTTATCGCTTACCAATCACCCTGATCGCTGAAATCCTCGTCGCCATGTGATGTGTGCAGGTAATGATTGAAATCACTGGTTGTGCTTAGTACATACTTTATTACGATTACCAGTTTGAACAATGTAGTCAGCTCGGTGTCTCTACTGCAACTGGTCTCCTACTGCTATTCTAGATAGTGGCTAGTGATGGCTACCGCTACTTAAGAGAGAGAGCTAGTCTATGACTACCGATTTAAACCTAGTTATAATTCATTATCTTACACATTCATCCTTTTTACCACCCCCCTCTTGTGATAATGGTAGAAGATGATATTCCCGTCAGCTCGCACCCGAAACCTAGCCTGATATCGGTCAGGAAGATTGACCGTAATTTCCTTATTCTTCTTCTTTTGGACCTCGATGAAGTTAATTTTGTCCAAAACGTTTTTGGGGAGATAAATGTCCACACCTTCACGCGTTACGAATTTTTGCCAACTGTTCTCTGCCCTCATTTGCAATTTTTTGAGGTTGCAGGTTGGCCGTAGTCTGTGGATACGGTCCATATTAGCCGCAATATCTGCCCTTAAGGAAGTCGTGTTGGAAAGGGGAGAAAATGGACTTGCAGTGAAAGAACATGGAGTCATAAACAATTTGTTCGAAAAGTTTAGGTATGCAAGACAGTTTGGCGATGGGCCGGTAGTTAGACACATCACTTTTACAGCTCTTTTTGTGAATAGGGATGATGAATGAGTCTTTCCACCGAGAAGGAAAAACGCCCTGGGAGATTGATAGTTCAAAGAGAGAGGTAAGTGGTTGTGTTAAGTGCTGTGCGCATTTCTTCAGCACGATGGCGGGAATGCCGTCTGGGCCAGGGATGAAATTGTCACCAAGTGCGCTAATGTATGAAGCAACCAATGTGGAGTCGATATTAACGGAGACAAAGCAAGTTTGAGGGCGAGATTGCATAAAGTGAAAGTAGTTGAAATCGGGTTCAGAGGAGCGTTTGCAAAAGGATTGGCTGAAATGATTGGCAAAGAGGTTCGCGATTGTTCTGGGATTAGCTGAAGATACGTCTTCAAGTTTAAGGGTTGAAGGATAGCCACTAGATTTTTTTTTAATATTGATGAATTTGTAAAAGCATTTTGGGTCAGAGATGAGATTAAATTGCATACGATTAAGGTAACTGTGATAAAGGGATTTGCTGCGTTCGGAAAACAGGGTAAAGGCCGAAAGATACGAAGAGTAGTCTGCCTCGGCGTGGGTCAGGAGATAAGCTTGCCATAATTTATTCCTTCTGTTGCGGAGAGAACTAAGTTGTTTGTCGTACCAAAGGGGAGAAGAGGCGCAGTTTTTTCGAAGTTGGAAGGGAACAGATTCGGCGATCCAACTAAATATTTCAAAATAGAAGACATCAAGGGCGTCAGTCACAGAGAGCTGGGAGTCGGAGCAGATGGAATCAAAAGACGCGTTACCGAGTAGATAATTCAATTTTTCGAAGTCGCCTTTACGAAAATTGAAGTAGTATTTGGGCGCTGAGACGGTGGGAGGAAGGGAAAGTTCAAAGAAAAATGCAAGAAAAAGGGGAGGGTGAAACCGGTCGAGAGAGGAAAGGATATGGTTACTTTCAGTGACGACTGAGTTCCCAGGATCAATAGAAAAGATAGGTGGAATCAAGCTGCAATTGAGGTGAGTTTTGAAAGCTATGAAAACTCCTCCACCTCGCGCCTCCGAATCAGTAAACCTACCCCTACGAAATACTTGATAGAATGAATCAAAAATCTCAGCATCCCGAAAACTATGATGTAACCACGTTTCGGTTAACGCGATAATGTCGAAATTACTAGTAGTGGACGATTGGTAAAGAGTCCTAGTCTTGGTCCTGATACTCTTTATATTTTGATAATATAAGAAGATCGTCTGCGAATTCAGTTTTTTGAGACAATATTAAATGGGTTGGCACTCGAAATTCTAGGCAAGATCGGCCTACGAGAGACGAAATTCTTTATTTAAGGTACTACAGTGCGCGCAATTTCTATAAGCGCACGTCTGATTTTCAAGTGAAATGCACAATTCATTGAAATAAAGCGATATAGTAACAAAATTTCTTTACAGGACAATTGTTAAAGTTTATAACTATTCATAAAAGCAATTAAACAATTCCAAATATCAGGCAATGCGTGAATGCAATAGATCAGTCTTTCACAATTGATCTTAGAGTGCGCAGTTTCTATAAACGCAGTTTCTTTTTGTAGTATTACTAGTTAAACGCAAAGTAATTTTTCAACTTTTTAGGAAACAATTCATGTGAGTTTCATTTTTATTTTCTAACTCTAGCTTAATTCTGTATAATTGCTGTTATTTCTTAAGATTTATTGTAATGCCCCGAGGAAAGGTCCTTGACAACGACGATCGCGTCAGAATCCGTGCGTTTAGGGAAACTGGCCTTGGTATAAGAGAAATTGCAAGGAGAATTGGACGTTCAGAATGTGTGGTGCGAAATTTTATTAAAAAGTGCAATCGTAATGGATTATGGGATCATCCAAGAGGGAACATCAAAGTTTCCAAACAAAATATTGGGAACATAAGAGAAGAAGTTATGAAAAAAAAGTTAAGTGCAGCTCAAATTATAGCGGAATTACAACTCCCAATTAAAGGAAGAAGAGTTCAACACATTTTGAAGGACACTACTTATATTAAATATAAGAAACCGGCCAAATCTCTAAAACTGCAACAGCATCATAAAAATGCGCGCCTAGATTTTGCTAGAAGCCACATGAACTGGGACGAAAAGTGGCAAAACGTTATTTTTTCTTACGGAAAACAATTTAATTTAGATAGCCCAGATGGACTGAGTACATATTAGCATGATTTAAGGAAGCCCGATTCGCCTCGTCTAAGTAGTAATTTTGGTGTTGGTAGTTTAATGTTATGGGGTGCCTTTTCTTATCAAGGAAAGTTATTTTTACGCTTTGTTCCCACCCGAATGAACTCTGCCATATATACAGACCTGCTGGAGGAATCTCTTATTCCATATTTAAAAGACAATATGGAAAAAGATCTGATTTTTCAACAGAATAACGCCGCTGTGCATTCTTCTGCCGAAACAAGACGATGGTTTAGTGAAAGAAATATTCCTGTAATGGAGTGGCCATCACGTAGTCCGGATTTAAATCCAATGGAAAACATTTGGGGAATCATGGCACAAAGAGTTTACGCAAATGGTGGACAATTTTCTTCGTTATCTCAACTGAAAGCCGATATTTTGAAATGCTAGAATGATATTGATGAACATTTGTTCAAAAAGTTAATAAATTCGATGTCTAACAGGTTTTTTCAAGTTATAACTAACAAAGGAGGTAAAACACAATACTAAGAAAATATAAAAAAATTTTCTTTTCGTTAAGCTTTTAAAATAAAGACTATAATATAAAGTGAGTTTATAGAAATTGCGCAGACAAAAGAGACTTTTAATTATATTTATTTTTATTATAAAGTAATTACTTACTTTAATGAATGTTTTATATTATTTAATTAATATTTACCAATGGGGAATTTATGCTATATAATCGGTTTTGAAAAATACAAAGTAGTTTTCTGTAAACATGAATAAAACTGGCTGCGCTTATAGAAATTGCGCACACTGTAGTTCCCTCAAAATTTTCCCCAAAATGGAATTTTTTATTTTTACATTTTTTGGGTCCTTATACCTTCAGAAATCATCTGCTAAATTTTTATAAAGAAATTCGAAAAAATCGAGGAACTACAGCAGTTTTAGTGCGCGTGCATTTTTGATTATACACACATAAATATATCGTAAAAAAACTTTAAACGCGTTTTTCTCGAAACCACATTTTTCAAAACGGCGGACAGTCAATCTCCTGATTGGCTGAACCGATTTGAATAAACTGTATAGCGTTTTATTTGTTAAGGTCTATTCTAGGGCAATTCACCAGAAAATTCCGAAAAAGTTGATAAGAAACATATTTCCAAACCGAACAAAGCGAAAAAAAATGCAATTTTTTCAAATTTTTTTTTCAAATATCCGCCATTTTTTTTTTTTACCAATTTGTTTAGTAATTGTGGTGAATTGCCTCATAAAATATCTTCCTTTTTAACACGCTTTTTGTTTTTTTTGTTTCGGACTTGTCGTTTCTGAGATTGAGTGTCCGCCATGGAACCCTCTTTTTTTGGACTGCTCCTTTTCGAGAACCCTCTATATATATAATAAAGTACTAAAAAAAGAAAAACAATTTTTGTTTGTCAACCTCAAGACTTACATATTCAAATAAAAAAAGATCCAGTTAGATTTATAATAAAGGAGCTGAGAAAAAAAATAAAGTTTAAAAGTCTATTTTTTCCTATTCTACAAAGAACTAGTACCTTAAGCACCCGAGGGCCAAAAAGAAGAATTTAGCAAAGTCGGAGCCAATTCCTCAGGCACATGTAAAATAAAAGATGCAATTGGGCGTACAGGTTTATTAATTTTCCGACAAGATATATTTTGTATACACGTATTTCGAGCCTGAATGTGGGAAAGGATTGCCTTAGAGGAAGTTTCTGAGTCAAGTCGAGAAATAAATAGGGTTCTTCGATGGGGACCACTTTTAGTGCTTCTGAAACATTACCCATAACAGGACGGTTAATCTCTGCTTGAGAGGATGTTTCGGAATGGCACTTGTGAGGCATGGGACTAGAGTTTTGAGACACAGAGACTAATGCGAAGTAGTATTAGAAGAATATATCTTCAGTAGTATCAATAGCAGAATTATTTTTGTTTTTAATTGAGCGATTATTTGGTCGCTTTTGTCGTAAACCAGATTTCTTCACGGTAGACGCTAGAGTATTTGTAAAGGGAGGAGGAGGAACTGCCGTGAGAATTTTAAGATTTTCAATCTCACTTTTAATAGAAAGGAGTAATTCACTACTCTTTGAGAACTCAGAAGACCATGAGTTACCATTATTAAAAACTTTTCGGACGTGATATTTAATATTATCAATGACAGAGCCGACTACTGCACTATCAGCAACACGAGAGGTTGACATTGAATTAGTATACACCGTGTGTAACTCTTCTAGAGTGCCTGAAATGTTTGTGATCTTTGAAAATATGTCACGGGTTTTACATAGTATTGCTTCAGAAGTAGCCGTGAATAATTCGACCGCACTGAATAGCTTATCAATTTTCGTATTGATTATACCAGACACTTGTTTGGGGAGCACAAAATAGAATGAACTTTTACTTTTAAAATTTGTTATTTAGCTTTTCTTTTAAGATTTTCAGAAAAGGATCCGCAGAGCTTAAGTTCGAATGCCTATGCAGCTCAGAATTAGGTGAATGTTTCCAGCAATATGCTGAGAAGTGCCACATAAAATCTGTTACTATTGTTTTAATTTTTACGTATATAATTTATTATTTGTTCTTCCTTTGTGTAACGTGATAATTTATTTTTATGATTTATTGCTTCAAATAACATAGGTACGCGTTTATTTAAAGTCTTTCTAGAATCTTAATTTAAATCACCTGAGGGACTTACGTTGATTAGATGTGTTCAACAGTAAGCTTCAATGTTTTTACAAATTAAAAAAAAAACAATTTATTTTAAGAACATTTTAGTAGATAATACAATTTTTCGATAATGGCGTGCATCGTGATCCTTAATTCTATTTTTTTGGAAATGCAAACTAATTGTAATTATTGGTTTCCGCTAAAATTAGTGATGAGCAAACGCAAGAGCAAGACAAGACTAACATAGTCTTGGTCTTGGTCTTGATCTTGATGTAACACAGTCTTGGTCTTGATCTTGGTCTTGCTTTTCAACAGTACGACTTGGTCTTGTTCTTGCGAGATCGGTTCTTGTTTTTGCAAGACTTGTCGTAATATTTTGGAAATGAATAAATTGTTGAAATTTGTTTTTATATTCATTTCAATATATTCCAGTAAGTATTATTTTTTATAAATTGGTCTTTAAAAAAAAAAAAAAAAACCTAGATATTTATAAAAAACTTATATAAAAATAACAAATTGCAAGGAATTTTTTTTTTTAAAAGTATTTTAATTTTAAAATATATATTCACATATATAACGAGAACTAAATACGAACTGTTTATGAATAATTCTAAATTTGTTCTGCAAACAATGTTTAATAGATAAATCTTATTAAATTTAAGTAATTTATTATTTTTTTATTATTCAGCATAAAAACAGATTTCTTTGGTTATCGAAAAAGTCTATTATTCTCCATTTAAACCTGATTTTCCCCTTTTTTAATAAAGCACTAATTTTTCGACTCGAGAGCAATCCACTTTTCAGTTTTCTTATTTTTCAGTAACGTTATCTTAAATTAAATTGGTTTTAAATTTCTTATTTTTAGCATCATAGTTAATGTCTGCTGGTAAATAAATTACTGACAATTTTAATTAAAATATTGTATAATTAGTATCATTTAATATTAATTAAACAATTTACTCGTACATAAGGGGTATTCTCTGTTGTGCTCCACGTCATGTATTCTTACGGGAAGACTAAATATCTATTATTATAATATATGGACATTCTAATGAAAAATATTTTTATACAGTTTATTCTATTTTGAGTTATGTTATTCTATTTTTTAACTGTATTAGAAACTTAGGTGAGAATCTTGCTAATAGGTCTTAGTCTTGGTCTTGGTCTTGTTTATTTAGTCTTGGTCTTGATCATGCGAGCATAGCTATGTCTTGGTCTTGATCTTGGTCTTGCTAAATGTGCAAGACCAAGACAAAATAAGACAAAACTGCAGGACCAAGACTATTTTTGCTCATCACTAGCAAAAATGTGTTAAGGAAATTATTCTGTTTAGATGAATTTCTAATCTCCGAAGAATAGCAATACCAAGAATAACACAACTTGTTAGCAACGCGGGTAGATTTAATTGAGGAGCAGACGCAGGACGCAGACTTTTCGTCTTGACTCACCAGCCAGTGCCACTGATAGCAGCCAGTCGCAGCATCACAGATCCCACTTTAATAGAAATGAATTTTCATCATTCATTCTGCGCTCTTTTGAGAGAGTGAACCTTCGTGGGGTCCACAATATAGGAAAGAAGAAGAGAAATTTCGTCGACAAATTGTTGTTCATAATGAGTCCTCTATATGTTGTATGCTCATTGCTAGAACCCAAAGATCGGAAACCAAAAGAACCCAACAAAACACAACCAAACGATCAAACCACATAAAAGCTCCACCAAAGCCCACCCAAGTCTCCAACACCAAGCCTACAACACACCCACCCAAGCGCATTTAGGCGCCACTATGACTATTGTAAATTCATTGATTAAAGTCATAAGCAAAGAACATCTTTCATAATTTACTATACCCCGCCATCCCAAAGTCTTGATGAGTTATCAATACCAAAGAATATCTATTTCAACAAGAAGGGACACTTTAATACCCTCTCAAAATTCCAACCCATATACAAGCTCTCGAAAATACACCCATAAAAATTTCCCATTAGATAAAGCAGCTCAGGGCTACTACCTCTATAAATACCTATCCCTATATATATATATAAAAATGACAGTTCGTTTGTTTGTTTGTTTGTTGCTCAATCACGCCTAAACGCTTGCATCGATATTTTTCATTTTTTGTCCGAAGGTAGTACAAATTCCGACTTAACATATAGACTAATTTTTTTTTTGGATAATACGTAGGGTTTCAAAATGGCGGATCCAAGATGGCGGCTGAAAATTTTAAATTTGAAGCGATTTTCATGAAAATTGGTACATAGGGGTTTTGCGGGATGGGGATTTCAACTCCGCTGTCCACATTTAGAAATTCAAGATGGCGGATCCAATATGGCGACCAAGATTTCCCGATTTCAAGGGATTTGAATGAAAATTAGTACAATGATTATCTTGAGGTCACTGACTTTGAATATTATCAAAATTTACAAACCCAATATGGTGACCAAGATTTCTCGATTTCAACGGATTTGAATGAAAATTGGTACAATGATTATTCTGAGACCACTAATTTTGAATATTAACAAAATTTCCAAATCCAACATGGCGACCAGAATGTCTCGATTTCAACGGATTTTAATGAAAATTGGTACAATGATTATTCTGAGGATTTATTATTTATTATTATTATTATAGGGGTGACCCTCATGGTGGGCACTGCGACCAGACGGTCTTTTGTGCCAAAGCCCCTTTACAGTAAAAGACGATCTGCTACCCTAAGGAACGCCAGAAGGTCCTTTACAGGAGATGAACGAGCTTCAGCCGAGTCCAGGAACTCTTGGCCGAAGATCTTTCTTCTTAACCGTGCTAAAGCCGGACAAGCACACAAAATGTGTCTTCAAGACACAGACGACAATCCGTCTCATTTGACAGACCTATCTTATATAGGTGGTATCTTAGCCCATGGTGGCCAGTTAGGTAACCTACCAACAGTCTGAGATCCGCTTTACTCAAAGCATTGATTTCAGTGTAGGTGTAGGGTCTGACGAGCTCTTTAGCTTGCCGGATCCCAGGGAAGTTATCCCAGTGTATGTACTGTAGATTCCTGACCCATTCTTCTATCACAGCCTTGGACGAAGACCAGACAATGCTGCAGAAGGGCTCAGGACCCTTGAATCGAGAAGATGAACCTTCCCTGGCAAGTTCATCAGCAACCTCATTTCCCTCAACGCCGGAGTGTCCCGGTACCCAACAGAGGGTAACCCTGTTGGAAGTAGCTGAGTTTTGAAGGATATCAAAGCATTCTTTAACAAGTCTAGACGAGAAGCGCCATGACGAGAGTGCCTTGAGGGCCGCTTGGCTATCGGAAAAGATAGTAATATTGGCACCTTTAAGTCTCTTGTTAATATTGAGAAGGGCGCAGGCTTCAATGGCATGGATTTCAGCCTGGAAAACGCTGGGCCATTTTCCCATTGCTATCGAGACCTTGGTGTTGGGTCCATAGACACCAGCACCAACACCATGTTCCGTTTTTGAGCCATCTGTAAACCAACGGAGAGTTCTGGGGTCCAGACTGAGGCCGCCGCCATTCCAGTCTGCACGTTCAGGGATGAGAATCCTGAATCTCCTCCCGAAGCTCAGTTCCCTGGTCATGTAGTCTGTTAAATAACAGATACTTAAGTCAGGGATGCGCTGCAGGATGCTCATGTGACCATTGTCAGCAATTTGCATTTTGGATGTGATTTGCACTCTCAGAGCACTGATTGCAGCTGATTTCAAAATGAAAAAGTGCAGGGGTTCGAGTCCTACTATCGCCTCCATGGCGAGTGTTGGACAAGTCCCCATGGCTCCTGTTATGGAGAGGCAAGCAAGCCGTTGTAGCTTGTTGCACTTAGCAATTGCCATCTGCTGTTCAACTTTGGGCCACCATACAAGGGCGGCGTAAGCAACAATTGGCTTGACAATTGTATTGTATAACCACAAGATCATCTTTGGGTTGAGACCCCATGTCCTACCAAAAAGTCTCCTACAGGCCCACATGGCTCGCGTGGCCTTATTCAATGAGTAGTTCAGTTGAGTATTCCAATTTAGTCGCTTATCCAGCCAAATACCTAAGTATTTTACTTCATTGGAATATTCAACGACCGTTCCTTGGATGGATATAGTATCCAAGTTCAGACGGTACCTTTTTGTAAAAGGTACCAAGACGGCCTTAGACGGGTTGATGGTTAGGTCCTCACTGACACACCAGTCAGTGACTACACGAAGAGCGGACCTCATCAAGCTAGTGACAGTTGTGTCAAGTTTACCCGTAACGATTATTGCCAGGTCATCCGCATAGCCAACAGCGTGGTAGCCAAGCTCACAAAGCTTGACTAGGAGGCCATCCACAACCAGAGACCAAGGCAATGGCGACAGTACCCCGCCTTGTGGGCATCCTCTGACTGCCCTAATCGACACATAGGTGTTGCCCAGCATGGATGAGATTTCTCGCTCTCTTAGCATAGCATCTAACCATGCGATTGTATATGAGTCTATACCCCTGCGCACAAGAGCCCTGGATATAGAATCATATCCTGTGTTATCGAAAGCTCCCTCTATATCCAGGAAAGCACACAGAGCTATTTCCTTGGCCTGAAGGGATTTCTCGACCCTACTGACTAAACTATGTAAAGCAACCTCTGTTGATTTACCTTTAGTGTATGCAAACTGTGATCTGTGGAGCGGTGTTGATTGCTCCAGTTTGCACCTTATATGAAGGTCCAACAATCTTTCCATTGTTTTCAGCAGGAAAGATGTTAAGCTGATTGGTCTATAAGACTTAGGCAGCTCGAGGGGCCTATTGCCCTGTTTTGGAATAAATACAACCACCACCTTCCTCCATGAACGTGGTATGTATCCCCAAATATAACTGGCCCTAAACAGGCAAACCAAAGGATCAAGGATCGTATCCAGACAGTTCTGAAGTAATGCCGGAAAGATCCCGTCACCTCCTGGGGTTTTAAAAGGTTGAAAAGAGGCCACTGCCCATTTAACCTTGTCCCTGTCAAAGATGACACCGGACTTGCTACACGCTCTGCGGCTTGCTCTATCGCTAGGATTAGAGTCTGCAGGCTGTAGCGAATTTTCTCCTAGAATTGACCCGGGAAAATGTACTTGTAGTAGGTACTCAAGTGTTTCCCTTTGCGACTCAGTGAAGGTACAATCCTGTCTCTTCAAGAGTCCAACTCCATTGGAGACGTCCTTAGCTAGTACCTTTTGAAGACGGGCTGCTTCCGGTAATGATTCTATACCTTCACAGTGCCTTCTCCAGGATTCGCGTTTCGAGCATCTCAATTCTTTATTGTAGTCAGTGAGAGCAGATCTATATTCGTCCCACTGCTTAGTGCGTTTGGCCCTATTGAACAACCTCCTCACACGCCGACGCATATCCGATAGCTGTTCTATTCTGAGGATACAAGTTCCGAATATTATCAAAAGTTGTAAATCTAAGATGGCGGATCCAATATGGCAATCGAGTGTCTCGATTTCAACGGATTTTAATTAAAATTAGTACAATGATTATTCCGGATCCACTAATTTCGAATATTATCAAAATTTCCATATCCAACATGGCGACCAAAATTTCTCGATTTCAACGGATTGTAATGGAAATTAGTACAGTAATTATTCTGAGACCACTAATTTTGTATATTATCAAAATTTCTAAATGCAAGATGGCAGACCCAACATAGCGGCCAGAATGTCTCGATTTCGAGGGATTTTAATGAAAATTGGTACAATGATTATTCTGAAGCTACAAATTTCGAATATTATCAATTGTAAATCCAAGATGGCCGGTCCAATATGAGACCAAATTTCTTGATTTAACGGTTTTTACTGAAAATTGGTACAATGATTATTCTGAGGATTATTCTGAGGATACAAGTTCCGAATATTATCAAAAGTTGTAAATCCAAGATGAATGTCTCGATTTCAACGGATTTTAATTAAAATTAGTACAATGATTATTGCGGAGCCACTAATTTCGAATATTAGAAAAATTTCCTCATTATGGCGGAACCAAGATGGCGACCAAAATGGCTCGATTTAAGCGGATTTGAATGAAAATTGGTACAACGATTATTTTAAGGCAACTAATTTTTAATATTATTAAGATTTGGAAATTCAGGATAGCGGATCCATAAAGGGGTTTTCAGGTTAAAACAATTTCTAGGATATAACAAACTAGAACCTTTGAGAAGTGTTTAATTAGTAAGTATTTACCCAACGCCGGGTGAAACCGGGTAACCCAGTTAGTAAGAAATATAGAGAGAGAAATAGTCACCAAAAAGTTCTCACAGACAGCTTTTACAGCGTAAGCTATAAACTGAAGCTTTTTTTATGAACGCTTTTTTAAAGGTGTTCCAGTTTGCTGCACTAGCACTAGATCGCTCAAGTTTACCTCCCCTCGCAATGTTAAGTTATAGGGAAATGCCGAACCGGAGAAGGGAGAAGAGGCAGGTAGCACACACCGAGCATGAATACGGACGAGATTGTTTACATTTTTTCATTGTGCATTTTTAAAGGCGTTCTGGTTTTAGATTACAGATTAACAGACTTTTGTGAGGTGCACCCTGCAGGAGTGTTCCACTTTTCGCCCCAAATTTTTGTCTCACTTATGCTTTTTTTATTACTAACTATTTCTAGCATAAATTCCCGTTTCATTTCTGTAACGGTACCAAGGTCGAAAAAAGATAAGGAAAAACGTCACGAGTGTCCCCTCTTGTTAATAGATACTCTTTGATCAATACACGGTCAAATTATTAACAATATTTCTCCTCCTGTCTCGTTCCGAAAAATAATAACAGAGCGAGACAGAAAGTTTTTTCATTGTTAAAAATGTGTGTGCTCATACCAACACGTGCGTTATCCCTGCCTGTTTTATACGAAACACCTTGCAGCCACCCATAGCAACAATGTATTGGCACTTTTTTTAATTTGTCAGGCTGCACAGCTAACGTCATGAGACTGCCTTCGCTGCACAAAGAACTTTATGAAACCGCCGTGGCTGCATAAGAACTTCAAGAGCTTTTACTCAGGGCTTTTATCAGACTGCCGAGCTTTTATGACACCACACTTTGAAATGAAATGTATGAAACTGGAATTTCGTTAATAGCTATATGGCGTTAGCACTCTTTATGTTATACTGCTCTCTTGTTTTAGTCAAAGTCACGGAGCCATGGACGATACAACATCGTGTTTTCGCGTAAGAAGAACACGTGTTCCTATCCGACGATATCCGGCGATAGCCCACACAGCAAGAATGTCAATGGCAGTTATTCGTCTTCTTTTCCCTGGTCGCGTTATCTCCCGGCTTGGTGACTTTAATTGGCTTCCTCGTTCCCCTGACCTGTCCATGTGCGACTATTTCTTGTGGGGTCACTTCAAGGCAAAGTATATCTAATAGAGTAAACTAATTAACGAATTGAAATAATTTTAATAAACAGCTTAGTAAATGGCAAATTTATGTTTTATTTATTCATCGATTATAATAGTTTGCACTCTTTTTGAAACTTTCTAGATCATTCCAGAAATGTTTAGAACTTTCTAGAACATTCCAGATCTATAATAATAGTTTTACACATTTGGGAACTTTCTAGATCATTCCAGAAATTTCTAGGACTTTCTTGAAGATTCTGCATCGATTATAATAGGTTGCACTCATTTTGGAATTTTCTAAATCATTCTAGAAATTTCTAGAACGTTCAAGATCGATTATATTAGTTTGCACTCATTTTGGAACTTTCTAGATCATTCCAGAAATTTCTAGAACTTCCTCGAATATTCTACATCGATTATAATAGGTTGCACTCATTTCGGAACTTTCTAAATCATTCCAGAAATGTCTAGGACTTTCTTGAAGATTCTAAATCGGTTATAATAGTTTGCACTCATTTTGGAACTTTCTAGATCATTCCAGAAATTTCTAGAACTTTCTCGAACATTCTACATCGATTTTAATAGGTTGCACTCATTTTGGAACTTTCTAGATCATTCCAAAAATTTTAAGATTTTTCCGGAAGCCCTCATGAGTTAGAAAAGGACAATAAATATATTTTGCCACATTTTTGCCACCCACTTCCACCCACCGCGACCAAAGTCTCTTACTCCCACCTGAAGACAAAGGGGTATTTACCACCACAACGGGAAGTTGATTGGAGTTGGTGGTGATAGAGAAAACCCTGTCTCCACGTACCAACTTTAGCATGTTATATACAGGGTGTTCAGAGGTGGGAGGTCAATACTGCAGGGGGTCAAAGGTCAGACCGAAACAAGCAAAAAATCGTATGGCTGGGGGGGGGGGGGGAGGGGGGCATCTCGCACCGTTCGGCAGTTACGTGGTGATTCGTAAATCAGGATTTTTCCTTATATGGGAACCGCTCTTGTATTTTTATATTTTTTTCTACGCATCGCAGCGGCCCCAAACTGATCTCAAAAAATTATTATTTCGAAGTCCTTTCCAAAACGGTCAACACCACCCCCCTATCCCCAACCCCTTGGCCACAATCCCCCCTGGAAGTTGAAAAAATTAACTTTTATTTCACGATTTTTCACCTCCCGCCCACTTTTCTCCGAAATTCATGTTATTAACATACCTACTTATTATTTTTTTTAAGTTGCCTATCTAAATCAGTTTGGGGCCGCTGTGATGCGTAGAAAAAAAGATAAAAATACAAGAGCGGTTCCCATATAAGGCAAAATCCTGATTTACGAATCACCCTGTAACTGCCGAACGGTGCGAGATGCCCCCCCCCCCCCCCCCCACCCATACGATTTTTTGCTTTTCTCGGTTTGACCTTTCACCCTCTGCAGTATTGAACTCCCACCTCTGAGCACCCTGTATATATTTAGATTTAGACGGAAGCCCTCATGAGTTAGAAAAGGACAGAAATATATTTTTTCACATTATTGCCACCCACAACCACCCACCGCGACCAAACTACCTTACTCCCACCTGGAGACCAAGGGGTATTTACCACCCCAACGGGAAGTTGATTGGAGTTGGTGGTGATAGAGAAAATCCTGTCTTCACGTACTAACATAGCATTTTATATATATACTAGCTGAGTTAGCCGGTTTCACCCGGCGTTGGGACAATACTTACTAATTAAA
Source organism: Dysmachus trigonus (assembly GCA_949715965.1). NCBI lineage: Eukaryota > Metazoa > Arthropoda > Insecta > Diptera > Asilidae > Dysmachus > Dysmachus trigonus. The sequence continues at coordinate 54,057,562 of OX454320.1, forward strand.
CACAATTAAATGTTCTAGTTTATTATATTATATATATATATGATGAGAGGTCGTACGTCAAAGTTATAGTCGGGCTCCTGCACATATCCTCAATTTGAACTTAATACCGAGTTTTTATATAATTTTATTTCGCGTTTACGCATCTGTCGTGTTGCGCATTAAAAACTCTGTTAGCTGTGATATTATTCTGTGATAATTTGGGATATTAACTATAAACTGTGATATTGCCCATTTGCAACTCAGTGCTGTGATCTATGTCTTAACTTAATTCGTTTATTATTTTTGCCCTGACTGTGACTGTGATCTTTATTTATTCTATTTATTTATATTGTGTGTGACGTGCCAGCTGTTATCACATTTGCGATCAGCTGTGGTAAATATATATTAAACATTTGTGACTCTGCCCTTGGCCTTGACATTTAATTATTCCAGGCAGTGACTCTGTGTGTAATTAGGTTAGATTATTTCGCGCCTTTTTGTTCTTATCTGTAAGTACGGCAAAGACTTTTACCCCGTATTTCGTGGACGTAAACCTCTCTAAAACTTTCATATTGTTATACACTGACTAAGCTCGCTCCTCACTACAATGGGCTCTTGCAAGTATTGCAGCGGCAAGATCGCTGGAGAGCTGACCGAGTGCGACGGAGTTTGCAAGGGCTTTTTCCATGCCTCTTGCCTGAAACGCTGCACCAGGCTTAATAATGCCTCTTCGCTTTCAACTTGTCCGGACTGCCTTGATATAAAGCCTTACCAAATTTTAAAATTTATGCAGATAATTGCTGACTCCTTATCAGCTGAACAAAGTTTGTTCGCTAATAAGCTCCATCAAGTTTCATCAAGTTGTACTTACATGCAAGCTATGTCCGAGGATATGTTTGCACTTAATGAGAAACTTGATAGAATATTAAGCTCTATGAGTGCCATAGAATCCAACTCTACTGCACTCTTGGAAAAGACGCATGAGCTTACTACTAAGGTGTCTCTTATGTCCAGCGCTACTGATGATCTGCATGCTGCTTTATCGGAAGTCGATCTCCCGGCCTCTGTTATGCCTGTGGTGGAGGATATTCGCAGGAGTGTTAAGCAGGTTAAAAATGATTTAGGATCATGGAATGCGTCTGTTTCGGCGAACACCGAATTGATGGGCTCACTCGCGGCGAATATAGATTCCCTCTCGGCACGTTATTCGAGTCTGGGATCTGTGTGTGGCGAGGACTTGTATTCGCCACCTCTGGATGAGGCTCAAGCTTTGGCTGCTCCTCTTTCTTCTGTGTCGGCACCCTTAGATGCTTCTCAACCTCCAGTTACTGCCTCTCAGGGTGATGGCCCACGCGACGTAGTTAAAGTACATAATGTTGTCCGTCGCTCCAGAAAGCGAAAAAACCGCCGCGCCAGTATAGAACGGGTTCCCACTGCCGTTCAATCGGATGTCACTGGGAACGATTCTAATCACTGTTCTTCATCTTTACCGGAATCTGCATCTACTTCTGGAGCCCCGTCGCATACCATTGTCTCAACTTTAAGACCTGCAAGGCGTCCAAGATGCATTTTCATTTCACGCGTTCACCCAGAGACTACGGAGGATGAGATTCTCCAACATATTTCATTGCGCACCGGTTCACCTGTAACGGCCTTCGCATGCAGAAAGCTCAATAGTCCTCGCAACAGTAACGGCCGCTCTTTTTCTGCTTCTTTCAAAGTTTTTGCGCCAGAGGATTTATTCGAAGCAGTTGTCTCTCCTGATTTATGGCCTACCAACGCCATTGCTAGGGAATTTATTCCCAAAGGCAATCCTAGACCCTCTTTGCTACCAAAAAACGCATCTGCGACGTCTCGTTGTATTACGCCAATGTAACTGGGCTACGCTCTAAAACATCCCGGCTTTTTACAAATTCAACGAACTCTGGCTTCGACGTGGTCTGCTTGACCGAAACCTGGTTGTGCGGGAAGTTTGCCGACGCAGAGTTGTTTGGATCGGAATTCATAGTCTTTCGCCGTGACCGCCATCTCTCTGCTTCTGACGCCCCTGTGGGGGGAGGAGTATTATGCGCCGTTCACCGTGACTTGCCTTGCATCCTGGTTGACTTCCTGGATTCTGGAGATCTGGAACTGATCTGTGTGGCTGTTCAACTTCGACAGAGGAGAGTTTACATCGCTACCGTGTATTTACCTCCTGTCTCTACTCTTGACACGTTTGAATCCTTGGCATCTTACATTGAGAGACTGAACTCTGTTTTGTTGCCGTCTGATGAGCTGGTGCTTCTTGGCGATTTTAACTTGCCTACTATTAGCTGGCAATCCAACTCAGAAGACGCCGTGCTGCAGCCCGTATTTTGTTCTTCGCCTCAGTTTGTCATTTCTTTTATCGACAACATCGTCACGGCTGGACTGTCCCAATCTTGTGGTATATGCAACGAATCCGGCAAGTTTCTTGATTTGGTTTTTTCTTCTGACCCGGATGGGACTCTTGTGAAGCGCTGCCTGGCTCCACTGGTTCCCGAGACTGGACATCATCCTGCTCTGCACTTGCTTCTTTCTTTTGATCCTGTGATACCATATACATCGAATCTTGAAACTATAAACTATTGTTATGACCTTAAGAAGGCTGACTTTGTTCAAATTAACGATTGGCTTTCTGCTTACGACTGGTCTGGTGTATTGGAAGAGCGAGACATTGACGAAGCCGTAGATAACTTTTATAATGGTATTTTTCTTTGTTTTGAGCATTGTGTTCCTCTTGTTCCTTCTAAGCGATCTGCCTCATTACAACCGTGGGTAAATGATACTTTGAGAAGCCTTAAAAATCAAAAAAGTAAAGCATGGAAGAGTTTTTGTTGCTCAAGGAACGATGCTGACTATGCTTCCTATTATAAATTACGTACCCAATACATTTTGTATCAAAATGATTGTTATAATGACTATCTGGTCAGAATGCAGTCGACCCTTCGTAGCAAACCTAAGCAGTTCTGGAAGTTTGTGAATTCAAAACGTAAGACTGATGGGTATCCTTCGGCTATGAAATTTGGTGACACTCATTGTGCTCATTCTTCGGACATAGCCAACTGCTTTGGGGATTTCTTCAGGGCTGCCTTCTGTGATAAAAACTGTGATATCAATCCTGACGACTTTTCCCACCTGACGAAGCTTGCGCCGACCTCCTTACAGACTAAGGATCTAATACTTGACGAGGAATCCATTTCTAATTATATTTTTACTTTGGCTGACAACTTCTCGAACGGTCCAGATGGTATTCCTATTGTTTTTTTCAAACGGTGCTGCTTACCTGTCGTTTCTGTTTTGTGTTATTTATTTAATTTATCCTTGCGTAGTGGTACTTTTCCTAAACAGTGGAAAACATCCGTTATTATTCCTCTCCATAAGAAAGGTAATAAGTGCGATATTTCTAATTACCGCCCTATCGCTAATTTACCCGCTATCGCCAAAATATTCGAAGCGATTGTTTGCAATGTCTTATATTTTCATTGCAAACCTTTTCTCCGTTCCTTCCAACACGGTTTTGTAAAAGGTAAATCTACTACAACTAATTTAATTGAGTTTACTAATTATTGCACTACCGCCATTGAAGCCGGAATGCAAGTCGACTGCATTTTTACGGACTTTAGTAAAGCATTTGACAAAATTAATCACAGTGTCTTGGTCTACAAGTTATCTGTTCTTGGTTTTCCCACTGTTTTTGTGAATTGGATCAACTCGTACCTGTCTGATCGGACGCAGCGAGTTAAATTTCGCGAAGCTTTTTCTGACGAAATAAAAAACACTTCCGGTGTCCCTCAGGGCAGCCATCTGGGACCCTTGCTCTTCATTATTTACATCAACGATGTATCTCTGATATTAAATAACTCAAGGATCTTGTGCTATGCTGACGACGCCAAAATCTTCCGACTTGTATCTAACGAAATGGACTCTGAACTTTTAAATTTTGACTTAGACATCTTTTATAAATGGTGTTCTATCAATTGTCTCTATCTCAATATTAGTAAGTGTACTTCTATGTCATTTTCTCGTAAGAGGGTTCTCCTGAACTTTACTTACTCCTTGGACGGTCATCCTCTTACACGAGTTGATAAGACCAAGGATTTGGGAGTTGTTTTTAACTCACGTATGTCCTTTGAAGACCACATTGACTCTATAGTAGCCAAAGCTAGTGCTACATTGGGGTTTGTAAAAAGATGGTGCAAGGAATTTGACGATCCGCACGTTACTAAAATTCTGTTTTGTACATTTGTTCGCCCAATACTGGAGTACGCCTGCCCTGTTTGGTCGCCTTTTTATGCGATCCATATTTCTCGTATTGAGGCTGTTCAGCGGAGATTTTTGCACTTTGCTCTCCGTGGTCTCCACTGGGCTAATCCCAATTCACTACCGCCTTATACCGATAGGCTTAGGCTCTTATCACTCCAGTCTCTCGAGGAAAGACGAAACATCTCCAGAACTGTCTTTGTATTTGACTGCATTCAGGGTACGATTAACTCTCCGGAGCTTTTAAATATTCTAAAAATATCAGTCCCTTCTCGTTCCTTGAGGAATCATGATTTCCTTTTTGTTCCTTACCACAACACAAATTATGGTTTGAATGAGCCGACTTCGTCGATGTCGCGCCTCTTTAATTTACATTATCATAATATTGATTTTAACTTGACTAAAGGTCAGTTAAAATGTCAGCTTTCTTAAGGTCTGCTTAAATATGTAGTAATCAGTGTATTTTGATGAATCTTCAATAATAAATATCCCAGAATTTGTTTCAACCCCAAAACCTTTTTATCCATTTTTACCATCTTGAATATCCAAATCTTAATAATATTTAAAATTAGTGGCCTTAAATAATCATTGCACCAATTTTCATTAAAACTCGTTGAAATCAAGAAATTTTGGTCGCCACTTTGGGTCCGCCATCTTGGATCTAGAAATTGTGGTCATATATAATAAATCGTCACTAATTCAATGATCACCATATTGGATCCGCCATATTGGATTTGAAAATTTTACTAATATTCGAAATTAGTGGTCTCAGAATAATCACTGTACTAACTTTCATTACAATCCGTTGAAATAAAGACATTTTGATAATATTAGCAGCCTAAAAATAATCATTCTATTAATTTTCATTAAAATCCGTCGAAATCGAGACATTCTGATCATGTCGGATCCGCCATCTTGGATTTACAAATTTTGATAATATTCAAAATTATTGGCCTCAGAATAATTATAGTACTAATTTCCATTAAAATCCGTTGAAACCGAGAATTTTGTTCGCCATTTTGGATTTGTAAATTTCGATAACATTCGAAATTAGTTGCTTCAGAATAAACATTGGACTATTTTTCATTAAAATCCGTCGTAACCAAGCCATTTAAGTCGACCTGTTGGAGCCGCCATCTTGGATTTGGAAATTTTAATAATATTCAAATTCAGTGACCTCAAAACAATCATTGTACTAATTTTCGTTCGAATCCGGTGGAATTGAGAAATCTTGGACGTCATATTAAGTCCGCCATCTTGGATTTGTAAATTTTGATAATATTCGAAATTAGTTGCCTCAGAATAATCATTGTAACTACTTATTATTATAGCGGGTCGTTAAGTTACTCTAGGTACCTCTCGATAGCAAACGCGACCTGAAAGATCTATTGTGCTAATAATCATTGTACTAATGTTCACTGAAATCCGTAGAAATCGAGAAACCTTGGTCGCTATGTTGGATCCGCCATCTTGGGTCCACCATCTTGGATTTGTACATTTTGATAACATTCAAAATCAGTGAACTCGAGATATTCATTGTACTAATTTTCATTAAAACCCGTTGGAATCGAGAAATATTGGTCGCCGTATTGGGTCCGCCATCTTGGATTTGTAAATTTTGATAATATTCGAAAGTAGTGACCTCAAAATAATCATAGTACTAATTTTCATTAAAATCCGTTGCAATTGAGACATTTTAGTCACCATGTTGGATCCGTCATCTTATATTTTGAAACTTTGATAAAATTCGAAGTAAGTTGCTTCAGAATAATCATTGTACTAATTTTCATTAAAATCTATTGAAATCGAGAAATCTTGGCCGCCATATTGCGTCCGCCATCTTGGATTTGTAAATAATCATTGTACTAATTTTCATTAAAATCCTTCGGAATCGAGAAATGTTGGACGCCATATTGGGTCCGCCATCTTGAATTTGTAAATTTTGATAATATTACAAATCAGTGACCTCGACAAATGGACTATCCAACACAAAAAGAATTTTTCAATTCGATCTAGCAGTTCCTGAGATCAGCGCGTTCAAACAAACAACGGAGGCCCTCAAAGATGAATAATTTTCCCCGTTTTTTCCATATTTACCACTGATTCTTCGCTCCTATTGGTTGCAGCTTGATGTTATATAGCCTAAAGCCTTTCTTGATAAATGGACTATCCAACACAAAAAGAATTTGTCAATTCGAACCAATAGTTCCTGAGATTAGCGCTTTCAAACAAACAAACAAACAAACTCTTCAGCTTTATAATTAGTAAATTAGTATAGATATTTAGATTTAGATTATGTTTTCAATCTATTAATAGGCTTTCGGTCATTAAAGTGTTAATTATGGGTGAATTCTCGTCTGCATTATGCATCACTTCAGCCTTCGCCAGATCGAAGTGTCCTCTTGCAGGTGAAAATGAAATGACTCACCCAACTTCCGAACATCAGGATATCTCTTTTTCTCGCAGGAGAGCAGTATGACGGCAATCCTAAAAATAAATCAACTTTTTAACATTTTAATTTAATATTTGGGAAAAATAAGACTTTGCAATAACGTCAGGACGTCAGGCTAATGTGCACCGGAAAGACATCCATCTGACTTCCCTGTTGGGCCGACGATGCTCCCTTGATTTCCGATCGTGATGAAGGTTACCTCGTAAATCCTAAAAGTACAAAAATAATATAGATCTTGTGGGTGTTTCGATTATAGAAGTCTGTGAGTTTCGATCGTCCCAAAAATCGTGTTCACCGTCCAGCGACTGTCGGCGTGGTGGGTATCTTCTTGTGTAAACTCTCGAACCCTACTTGAATCTGTGCCATATCGTCGGCGTAAGATGAACCCAGATTGGCGTAAGATGAACACAAATTCGTTATTCGATTAACAAGGATCTTATCACCTATTCGAGGCCACCTGATCCGCGGTGCGACACACCTTAATACTAAGATTTTTTTATACAACTCTCTAAGAAAATTAGTATCAAAGTTCGTAGGTTGAACTCGAGCAAGAGGGGCAGCGTAAGACGAAAACGTCACACCTTGCAGAAAACTTTACAGCCAGTAATATGCTCACGGCTCTCACGAAAACTGCTCGTTGTTATGCAGTCATAATTCGACTGCCAAGCGATACGTTTAACCCATTAACGCCGAAGCGACTCATTTAGGACACACGAAGATAACAATAGCCTTTCGGCTTATTAGTGTAAAAATAACGCTACTGTCGTGGTCGTATGATAAAATCAAAGATTTGTCTTGTAGCTACCCTATAAGTAAAATGAGCTATTCTTTCAAATTTCAGTGTTATTTTTTATCTACCACCCCTCCCAAGGGGTGAAAATGGGGTGTGAAATGAAGAAATAACATCGTTGTACACACGTAAGAAAAAACTTTCCCTACAGGTCAATAACGGTATGTTCTTACTTCTTTTGATATAAAATAAACAATCTTCACTTATAATGCAATATGGTTGAACTACCAACAATTAGTAAGGGGTGAAATAAGGGTATTTTGCTGAAAAATTAACAAAACTTTTTGACTGTATTTTTATCGATTCTATTGGGGATATTTCAGATCTAAGAACATCAAAAATAATATGACAACCCCTCAGAAAGCGGAAATACACCCCTATATGAGGATAGAAAAGAAGTTTTTACGTATAAAAGAATTCGTTCACGCTTGCAATTGGTTCTCACACCATTTAATTTTATTATGAAACAAAGTTACACAATAAGCGTAACTTCAACCCTTTTTCACCCCTAAACGCGGGATGAAATACAAATGGGGCAAAAATTATTTTATATTTCAAAATATTTTGTACTCTCACTTCTTTTGATGCGAGCTTGCTGATTTATTCTTATATTGAAAAGTGGTTGAAAACTACCCCCTCGTAATATATCAGCTAGAAACTATAAATTAAAATAGATGCAAAGAAAAAAAAAAACGAATAAAAAAAAAAAAAAAACAAGAAATTTTAATTTTTGAAAATCAACCCCTTTTTCACCCCTCATATTGTAGGCAGTACTTTTTCACCCACTTTTCAATCTAAGCATAAATCAGCAAGCTCGCATCAAAAGAAGTGAGAATAAAAAAATTTTTGAAACATAAAATATTTTTTCCCAAAAAACTTATTTTATAAATTTAAAGTTATACATTGTTTCAAAATAAAATTAAATGGTGTAAGAACCAATTGCGAGCGTTAACAAATTTTTTTATACGTACAAACTTTTTTTCTATCCTTATATAGGGGTGCATTTCCGCTTTCTGAGGGGTTGTCATATCATTTTTGACGTTCTTAGGTATGAAATATCCCTAACTAGCCATAGAATCGAAAAATATATGGTCAAAGAAGTTTTGTTCATTTTTCAGAAAAATACCCCTATTTCACAACTTACTAGGGGATAGTAGTTTGGAAGTAGATGACTTATATCAGAATAAGTAAGAACATACCGTTATTGAGTTTCGTTTAAGCTATCTCTTGCCGCGAAATTTGAAAAGCTCGCGCCGCTACAGGCGATTCCGTGCGCAGCTGCGCGCTCCCTAGCACTCGTCGTTGCCTTTAACTTTAACTTAAATGCCGTTTTTCTCAAAACACCGTTTTGATGAATGGTGTGCAGCATTCTGAGAAAACCATTCATCCGAAAAATTTCAGATTTTAGTACAAGCTGCGTTAGCTTTTCCTCTATAACCTAAGTGGAGCAAATCAGGCATTTTTACATTAACATAGCTTGTATCCCATGTTTTAACAGTAAAAAATCAACTGAAAAATATAACGAGTAGTAGAAAAAATTAAAGAAATGAATAAAAATTTTTTTTTTTTCAAAATATGACACATACACAGGGTGTCCAGGAAGTAGTGCGCCAAAATTAAGGGGATGGTAGCTTGGGTCATGACCTAACAGAATATCAAAATATGACCTGTGAAAACCTCACCATTTTCGAGATATTTGGGTTTTTATGAAAAATTAAATTTGATTTAAAATGAACATGGCAATATCTTGTTATTCATGAATAAAATGGGTGATTCTGAAATCTGCATTAATTAAGCAATTTTTTGGATTGCTTTCCCATCACTGCCTAGTAAATTTTTTTTTCACCAGTTAAGGTCAACGTAGAGTCAAATAATTTTGAACAGCAAAAAATAAATTTGATTATTTTTTTTCTCGACGGTCTTGTGTTAGTAATAAAAAATGACATGCTTACCAAGTAGGGCAACTTATCTAGATTATTTTAGCAAAAAAAAAATGAGAACATGTCTTTTTATGTGCACCAACTAGTCAAAAATCTGAAATTTAATTTTTCATAAAAACCCAAATATCTCGAAAACGGTGAGGTTTTCACTAAGGTCATATTTTGATATTCTGGTTGGTCATGAGCCAAGCTACCATCCCCTTAATTTTGGCGCACTATTTCCTTGACACCCTGTATAAAGAGTACTAATGTGCAATCTCATAATTTTCAGATTATTTGTTTGGCTGTTATGGTGCACACCATGAGCTGCCGTTCCTAAGTTATGAGTCCCAGTAGCAGGCCTGCCCTGATCCACTTAATAAAAATAAAAAATGTTTTCTCGAAATATTCATTAAAGATCATATAATAAGAGGATGATTATGTTTAACTCTAAATGTTTTGTATTTTCTTGTTAAACTCCCCGAAAAAAAACGTTCAATTCAAGGGCCTCTAGAGTGGGATACCACCTTAATTAAACGTTATTTCTTCATTCCACACCCCATTTTCACCCCTTAGGAAGGATGATAGCTAAAAATTAACACCAGAATTTGAAAGAACTGCTCATTGTACTACATTGTAGCGTTATTTTTACTGTAACTAGCCAAAAGATTTTTTTTCTTCGAGTGTCCCAAATGAGTCGTTTCGACGTTAATGGGTTAAGCGCATGTACATATCTTCCTACTTGTATGCGCTTTGGCTTAATTCTACTGCACCAGCAAAGCCGTGAAGTGGTGAAAACAGGGAAAAACAAAGAATAAAAATTATAATCTAATCATCTCAATTTTATATTATCCTGAAGCAGGTTTAATGTTATTAGACAAATGTTCTCACGCCTACGTGAATTAATGTTTTGACTAGCGCTCAACTAATTATGAATGCTGAATTCGCGGATACGAAGGAATTGCTGAAATTTGTTTACAAATTTAAATTTATTCAGAAAAACACGAAAGACACTTGAGCATTCTCGTCCAAAATATTTAAAAAGGAAACGAAAAAAATTCCTTTTGAGGATGGTACTCGTTTACCAAAGTTAACGATGCTAAAAGCAAAACCAATCTCATCGGTATGACCTTTGGATCTTCTGCCAAAGATTCTCACAATAAAGGATCGAACCTTAATAAATGATTTTCTAACATTTTATGCACGAATTATAAAGACAAATTTAGTTCCTAACTTCGTTATAGAAACATTCGTTGGCCTCTTTTAAAACAAATTTCAAAGGGGAATAATACATGTTGCAGGGCCGTAGCCAAAGTAAAAATTGGAATTTACATTTTTTAGTAATTTAAATTTTTTAACTAAATTGAGAATTTTTTTTAAATAGCTTTAAAATATTAATGTAAAATAAAGTTTAATTTTTACATCAATATATACGTATTTTATTAATTTTTTCTTTTTAAATCTATACTACTATCTCTTATTAAAAAAATACGAAATAAAAGTTCTAATTTTTTAAAACATTTAAATTTTTGAAAAAAATATCTTACAAACTTAGAATAAAACAATTTCACAAAAGAAAATCTAGTTTTCGACTTTACGCAGCGAAAGAAAGAGTAAGAAATATTTTAAAAAATATGTTTGAACTTCTTCAGTTATAAGTTACAATCTGAGTAAATCAATAAGTGCTAAAGGTGTTTGGTGATCGCATCTCAAATGTACTATTTATAATATTCCACTACTCAAATTGAGTAAAGGCGCCAATATTTATTGCTTAGTGGAGAGGACCTATTATTTTATTACCTTTGTTAATGAATTTTGCGATGAGGTATCTGAAGTATCCTATTTTTTCATTCCGAGGGCATTTTTTTCATACATCAATTTTTTTAGTAGGACATAGCGCTTTTTTTAAAAGACCCTTGAAAAGGTAAATGCTACCTACCTTTGTGATATGAGAAAAACATCACATCACATTATCATTAAAAAAAAGTTACATCGATATAGAAATTATACTAATTTTTATATTGTTTGTAAAAAGAGAAAAAAATTACAATTATTACACTTTATATATATAAGAATATATGAATTTTTATAGAATTAAATACTACAAAATTAAAAATGTAAATAAAACTCAACTCTACTGAATGCATCTGAATATGTCGAACAGTTATACATATTTTCATTAAAATAAATTAATTAATTTTATTAAATTAAAAAATTGGAATAAGAAATAATTTGCCTAAAATACAAACATGTCTTTAACATACTTCATCATTGTAAAAGAAAAAACAAGAGCGGAAGTTTTACCCATCTGACTGTTCAAACCTGGTTCTGTTCTTAAAAAATCATGAAAATTGGGGGGGGGAACGCCCAACCCCCTAAGCCCCCGCTGGCTACAGCCCTGATATGTTGGAAGTGAATATTATATTACGAAAAAGCGAAAGACACTTATTCATTTCGTTGCAAAATATTTAAATGGGAAAGATCAAATATTCTATTTGAATATGGTGCTTGTTTCCTTTTTTAATATTTTGGAAGGAAATGAACAAGTGTCTCGTTTTTTTCCTGAATTCAATATTCACTTCCAAAATGAGTTTTTCCCCTTTGATATTTAATTCATATTTCTAAAATCAATTCAATTTTTACTACAGGTATGATAAGGTACCATAAATCAAAGCGAAATATAAAAATACAACTTTTATAATTTAGACATGTTCATTAGACATTTTTCACTTCTCCTACGCAGCATCTTCTGATGTTTAATTTTTAGTACAGGAAACCAGTGTAGGTATAGAAATCCTGTCTCTCTTTTTAAGAAGAAAATTAATTTATTACCAACAATTCTGATACCAAGCTGGTACAATACATCACAAGTGCGCAGGATTATAGAGTAGCTCAGTTCTATGTGTCCTCGAAAGCTTGTTTATATTTTGGAATGAAAACGAGAAGAAAGTTTGAACTGTTTGTTACTGCCAGTATGCTGGGAACTATTAGCTGAGTCCTTTCGGGTCGGAATTTCGAAGGATGTAAAAGCAATTTAAAATGATTTGGTGGAAAGGTGTTGTTTTGTTAATCTTAACATATGTTGTTCAGGTGAAGAGCAAAAACGATTCTGCTCTATGCGGCCATGTGCAAAAAAATTTGGAAAACTGCTTCGCAGACCTTTCTCCAGACCTAAGACAATTTCTAATTAAAACGAAGATTCCAGCTAATGAGAACGATGTAATGTCCAAGTGCATGTAGGAAAATCAACTACAGTGATTTTTGCGTTGTACTTCTTTTGTTCTTTTTCTAATTTAGTGTTTTCCGAAAAGGACTTGATTGCTTCGACGAGTACACAAAGCAGTGTTTAAACACCGACCACATTCAATTGTACCGAAATACAATCTTCGGAGCGAAGAACTTTCTTAACAAATTGTGTTACGACTCTCGGTTTCAAACAGGTGCCTTGACTTAGTGTACTCAAAGGAGAATGAAATTAAATTATTTCTTATGTTTTGTAGATTACCTCAGACACAAGGATTGTTTCGTATATATACAAGACGATTGGAAGAAGTGCTCACGAGACTTTCAGATGATTGTAATTGATGAGTTGCAGAACTCATCGAAACAAAATATGAGCAGTACTTATATGCAGTTCTGTTGGTACATATCAATCTTAAAGTGCTGTAAGTTTACTGCGCTCATGTATATTATCTAGTTCTAGGTATGCCTATGAGAACTGCGTTTACAACAGTGCTAAGTACAAGTGCGAGAAAAACTCTGCGAAATACGTTAAAATGGTGTCCCGTCTGCTTTCTGATGAAAGGCAATTCAGATACTGTCGCCAGTATGAGGACCTACTATGCTCCACGGGAAAGAATCTTTTTACAGAAATACTCGTCGTCGCCTTGGGGATGATCTTTGTGCACACAGTCTCATTGTACCTGTCTATTGTTGACTAAAGGCCAAAATTGCCAATTTCTTACACGCGAGTAAACACTTTTCACATTTCGTGGTTTGCAGTCTAATGGCTTCAATAAGGAGCAGCTGCTGAGTGCTTTGTTCAAAAGTCTTCTGTTGAACCAAGCTGTGTTAAGAACTTGGGAGTGCGAACATTTTATAGAAACTTTTTGTTTTTATTTCGAAATGTTTGATATCGGATACTTTGATTGTTTTGTTAATTTTGTAATAATATGAAATGGAAAAAAAAGATATTTGTGTTTTACGTGAATCCTCTTTCGACACGTGTCCAACCCGCGTCCTTTTAGAGTTCTCGTCCTTCTTTTGAAATACCTTAACTCAAGATCTTATCAGTTTTCGCTTGTTTTCAGAGTTTAACAAGTTTTGTCAGTTAATCAGCATCTCCTAATCTTCTCTCTAATAAAAAATGTACGTCAAGTAAAAGTACGTCAGGAATACTATACTAGTATTATACTATCATTTAAGATCCTACGGAGTTCAGAGGTAAGGAAGAAAAATATAATGGTGAAAATAAATGGAGAGGCAACAAAAATATTCAATTGTTTTCATTTGCATTCATCTACATAGTTTAATCTGAACCTATCTACTTGCGGTCTTGAAATTGAAAATTCATTATTTTTCACATTGAACTGATTTGAACACATACAGTGCTGTGCAAAACATTTGCAACTAAAATCATAGTTTCTTACAGATCATTATAAAATTTCCTAAACCACTGATACCAAAAAAAGTTTTACAGTGCATTATTCTTTATTATGTCTAGTTTCCAGATATAACAATAGCAGGATGTAATATCCCGTAATAAGGGAGCAATATCAATTTTTTTATTCAACTTAACGATTTTGCCTGTGCAAAACATTTGCAACTTTATATATCAACAAATACTTTTCTAGGAATAAATGAGAATTGGCAGTACTTTGTTAGTTAACTGTTATTTTCTATTCCATATATAGTTAATAAAAAATAATAATAATAATTTTCTATTCCGATCCATGCGCGGGAGTGTATTATTAAAATTTTTTTTTCTTTAAACGCAATTAAACTGAAAGTTCTTAAAATGGGGGTAATTAATTTTACAACGAAATAAAAAACCGAATAATATGTGTTTACACAGATGGTATAACCTAAAAAGACATTAGTGACAAATATAAAATAGCTAAATCCACCATATCTAGAATTATAAGCAGTTTTAAAAAGACTGGGAGTATTGAAAATATTCATAAAGGGTGGTAGACCAAGGAAAACGACAAAGGCTGAGGATCGTAAAATTTAAATTTTAATTAAATCTCTGTCTTTCGAATAAAACCTGGATGTGGATCCTTCGACAGTAAGAAGAGGAGCCATAGAAATCGATCTTAAGACATACAGGCCAGCGAAAAAGCCACTACTTTCCGAAAAAAATGGCTGAGCTCGACTTGTCTTTGCTCAAAGTCATTTAGAATGGCCCCTAGAAAAATGGAGAACTGTCCTTTTTTCGGATGAGTGTTTAACTTTAAGTTTAACTTAGTGGGTCTAGATGGAGGGCAAAAAGTTGGACGACCGACGAACAAACGACTAAATCCGCAATAAACTGTGGTAACTATGAAGCATGGAAGTGGTAATACAATGGTCTGGGGGTGTTTATCAGCTCAGGGCGTGGGACCTATTTATGAAATACCACTGATAATGAAAGCGGAGGACTACAAAAACATTATGGAAAATGTTATGCTCCCTTACGCAGAGGAAGAAATGCCCCTGCACTGGCGCTTCGAACAGGAAAATGATCCCAAGCACACCTCTAGACTTCTTCAGGCTTGGTTTTCGCAGCAAAACATTGCAGTTTTGAAATGGCTCGGACAGTCTCCAGATCTCAACCCCATAGAAAAGCTATGGCAACTGGTTAAGAAGAATATGAGGGGTCAATTTTACAACAACCGTGACGAATTCTTTAATGGTTTAAAAAAGGCTTGGAATGATATAACTTCTTTACATATTGAGTCGCTATTTAATTCTATGCCAAGAAGATGTGCAGCAGTTATTGTAAATAAAGGCTATTCAACCAAATATTAATGATAACATATATTTAAATTCGCCAACATTGTTAATGTCAAGGAGTTGCAAATGTTTTGCACAGCCAGTTTTGTATCTTAGTATGAAAAAACGAATATTTCTCCTTTTTTATTGAATAGTTACCTTTAGTTTTTTAATATTCTTAAATTAGATATAATAAAGAATAAAATACCGTATTAACTTTTTTGTTTTTAAGAATTTAAGGTTTGTTGTAGTAAGACATAGAAAATTGGGGTTTTAGTTGCAAATGTTTTGCACAGTACTGTAGTACTAAGAGGACTTAGGGACTAGTTTCACAGATTTTAAAGATATTTGGCGATTTTTCTCTAAAACATTCGAACTTATATCTACTCAGTGATTTAGTAAATAGATCGGCAATATTTTCATCTGAATCTATCTTAACAACATCAATTATATCTTTCACATAATTTTCATTTACAAAGTGGTAATGAACTTCAATATATTTAGATTTTTTAGTAAAATTCCCTAAATGACTTATATCTACAGCTCCTAAATTATCTTCATAAATGTTTATTGCTTCTCTTATTTCTATATCAAAGTCCTTTAATAAATCTCTTATTGATAGAATTTCGCTTACTGCTTCTGACAGAGCTACATATTCAGCACCAGTCGAAGACTTTGTTACACTACCTTTTTTTTTTATTTCCAGTCAATTACATTGTCAAACATATTTATTACATAACCTGTTGTAGATTTCCTGTCTATTGGATCTCCTGCCCAGTCGGCATCAACAAAACAATTTAATATATCAATTTTCTATTCTACATCCATTTGATTTATAATTAAATTACATTGAACACAATAGACTAATAGCAATTTCAATGTTTGCATTTTTGCTACAGGTGAATATAAATTATAATTTGTTGAAAATCTCTAACAACTAGTCTAGCTTTGTACTTATTATCATTCATTGTCATTTTCAATTTCTAAATTTTCCCTAATTTCTTCATATCCGTTAAATCCTACTAAATTTTCACTATACTCCACAACATCTACATGACGAGTAACTAAGACTCTATTATTTATTAGGACTCTGTTTTGAACGGGCGTCAAAATAATGAATACTCAAACGGTTCTTTGAATACTGACTTTATTAACAATACTGTGGAGTATTTATAACAATAAAAAACTTAAGATTAAGCATTAAGAACATATTACAAAAATCGTTAAACGGGTTAGCTGGTTATTGCTTCATGTCTTCATGCCGGTGGATTGCAGCGTAAAAATTGCTTGCGCTGAATGTGCGAAATTATTTGTGGCATGGAAAGTAGGCGACATGAAATAATAACTAGCTAATTACAGATAGAAAAACTTAACTAAATTATGATATATTGTTCAGCTCTGAACATGTTGGGGGCGGGGCTGCTGGCTAAAACTCTACTAAAATGATGTCCAATTGATGCCTGAGGAGATGCTTGGGGCCCTTCCACTTGGGCTGGAGAAAAGTTTTCCTTATTCTTGAGAGCCAAGTCTTTAAGCTTCTGCCAGTGTCTCCAACCAAAAATACAAAGGAAGAAGATGATGAGTGTTGCTGATACACCCGAAGAATGTAGAATTAAGCGCTATCAGCAGCCTTGGGAGGAATTTCCTTTAAGTGGGTTCCAACAACTTCTACCGATTCGTCGAAGTTAGTTTTTAGAGTTATTCCTTTAGTTTTTACATGACAGTCATCATGCAAATGAATTATCCCGGTGCTGTTGAGTAGTGCCTCCGTTCTGGTGCCCTTACATATAATGGCAATTACTGTTGTCTGGTTTGAAATGTAGAGCCAGGTGTTCTTCATTGCCAAAGCCTTCCAGATGATACCTGTCACCTTCACTTGGTGCATTTCACACATAACCTTTGGATGTCGATTGTAGATTTCGTCAATGACACAAGATGGACTTTCCTCTATATTGTACACTATTGTTGGGGTGCAATAATAGAGATGGTTGTTTATTGTACATGACTTTAGCTCCTCTCCTGTTAAACTGAAATATGTTTGCTGATTGAAATTGATTGCAAGGGTCGAAATTGGTCTTCCTTGATCATGTGTGGAGTTGGAGTAACATGGATCAAGTTGTAAACTGTTCTCTCTACAATATTGAGGTATCCGTATAAATTCATTGTATTATTTTGGACTTCAACATCTACTCTGTTTCGAGGTGCTTGGAGGATGAGCAAGTTTGGGCCAAGCTTTTGCGATATGTTCTATACTATTGTACTGATATCGCTTGCGTGTACAAATTCCAATATATGCCCATGATTGTGCATTGCTCTTAGCCATTTGTCATACTTCTCCTTCAGCTCATCATAGTAATCCTCAGCACTTAGGTAGGCGGACCACAATATTTCAGGCTGAGATAATTGCCATAGATACCTGCGCCCGAACCATCATAGGAAAGGGGATGAGAGGTGCTAAAATATGGATTTTGACGGACAGCCAAGCAGCGATTAGAGCGCTCTCTAGTTATACTATAGAGTCGGACCTGGTTTGGTGTTGCCTGTCAACGTTAAAAATACTTGCAAAGTCCAATAGGCTTACTATAGCCTGGGTACCGGGCCATGAAGGAATACTTGGTAACGAGAAGGCGGATGAACTTGCCAGAAATGGAGCTAAATCCGGTTTCATCGGACCAGAGCCTTACTGTGGCCTTGCCAGGAGCTATTACAGATCCTACCTCAGGCTATGGGAAAAAGACAGTAAAGCCACATACTGGAATAATCAAAGCGGACTAAGACAAGCAAAAAGATTCATCGTCCCCTCAGAACAGAGGACGAGGAAAATCTTACTGCTCAACAAGCCGGATCTAAAAATCATCACTGACCTACTAACGGGACACTGTGCCCTGAAATACCATCTTAAAAAGATAGGTGTAGAGGATGATGATACATGCCGATTCTGTCTGGAAGAAGAGGAAACAGCAGAGCATGTACTCTGCCATTGTCCAGCCCTATGTCGACAAAGGCTGACACACTTCGGAGCGTCTATCATCGCTCCGGCAGATGTGTCGAATGCGACGCCCCAGAGTACCATAGCCTACTTCAAGGACCTTGAATTGGATGGGGTCTAATCGAGAGGGGTTTAGCACAATAGATCTTTTAGGTCGCGTTTGCTATCGAGAGGTACCTAGAGTAACTTACCGACCCGCTAGAAATAATAATAATAATAATAGGTAGGCGGAAATAATTTCAATGTTAAGCCTGTTGTGGTCTGCTGCTGTAAACCAAGATGACATTTCCTGAATGGATGAAATAACGTGGTCTAGCCTGTTATCAAACTGTCTTAGCTTTTCCAGGGTTCTGAAGCTTGTTTGATTGATTTTTGTGTTTAGAAGTAACACCTGTTGAGTCGTGAATTGGAGCATATCTTGTTGATTGTGCTGTAGCGACTCGATGTCATTATATACTTCATCATTTACTCCAAACACTGAAGTGAGGAATTTGCCAAGAAGACCTCTTTTGTTCCTGCTTTTATGTTCTAAAATCTGCTGGGCCTCATCTATGGCTTTTAGAAGGTTCTGTCTTCTTGTGGACAGATGATCAAGATATGTTTGGCAGCGAGTAATGTACGTGAGAGATTTCGTCTTCTCGCACATGCTTTTAATCTGCTCCCAAGAAGTATCAATATTCTTTTGATCGGTGATCATTTCATCCTTCGGAAATGATACCTGCAGTCTAAGATTGCCTCTTTTAATCTGAGCATTGCCTAAGCTTTCCACAAAGAAACCCAATTTGGGCGGGATGATCTCAAAATCCTTTGCGAACGCTACTGTTAACCAGTAAAGTATTAATATCGTTGTGTGAAGCAATTTCGTTGCCCAGTTGCATGGAGCAATTATTCTTCTTTTCCTTGCGAACTTGACTTCTGTTTTTTCGTTATCAGATGCTGTATTGCCTCTTGTTGTCTTGATCTGGTCAAAATGCTCTGGCTTTGCAGAGTTCCGGATCTAAATAGGCTATCTTGCGAGAACTGCGCTTACGTTTGATGGTAGTCATCGCTGTAACGGATTTGATGCACTAAACCATCATCTCCAGAGTGTAGTTCCACAATACGTCCCAAAGCCCATTTCTGGGGTGGCATTTTATCTTCCTTGATGAGGACTAATTCTCCTATTGTTGGATTCCTTCCTTCTGTCTTCCACTTGCTAATCTGTTGAAGTTGGGATAGGTATTCTTGAGACCACCTTTTCCAGATGTCTTGTTGGAGCTTCGTTACGAGCTTCCATCTCTGATGTATCCCCTTTTCCTCGACGGCTGGAACAGGAGGGGCTATGAGTGGTTTGCCGATTAAAAAATGGCCGGGTGTTAATGGCTCTAGGTCTCTCGGGTCACTGGATTGTTGTCCAATAGGCCTAGAATTAAGGCAGGCTTCTATTTGAGTTAGAACAGTGCTAAACTTCTTAAGTGAGTAGAGTCTCGCCTAAAATTCGTTTCAGATGAGTTTTAACCGATTTGACTCCGGCTTCCCAGAGTCCTCCAAAGTGTGGAGCAACTACAGGAATAAACTTCCAATCTGTACCATCATTGGCCAATGTTTCTGCCGCTAGTTTAGTGGCATTGGAAATTGCAAGCTGTAGATCTTTATTTAATTTGTTGTTAGCGCCAACAAAATTTGTTCCGTTATCACTGTAAACTTGTTTGCAAATCCCTCGGCGAGAAATGAATCTTCTAAATGCTGCGAGAAAGGAATCCGTGGTTAAATCACTGACAAGCTCTAAATGTACTGCCTTGGTGACCATGCATACAAATAGGGCTACATAACCTTTTAATGTTTTAGTTCCTCTTCCCTTTGAGGCCTTTGTCAAGAAAGGTCCTGCATAATCTACTCCAGTGCTTGAGAATGGTGGGGCTGGAGTAATTCGTACGGCTGGTATGTCGCCCATGAGTTGCTGAGAGGTACCTTGACGATAACGTATGCATGTAATACATTTGTGATTTCTTCCCTGGACTACCCTTTTGCCGTCAATAATCCAAAATTTCAATCTTAGGTAATTGAGCGTAAGTTGCGTACCCCCATGTAGTGTTTGTCTGTGAGCGTGCTCAACTATGAGGTTCGTAATGTAATGTTTTGGAGGCAAAAGTATTGATGCTTTGCATCTGTTGGCAAGGATGATTTTTCCAGCCTTCCCCCGACTCTTAGCAATCCGTTTGAATCTATAAAGGGATGGAGTGAAAGAAGCTTGCTGCTTTTTCTTAACTGTTGTTGTTTCTTTAGGGCGTTGATCTCTTCTGAGAACTCCTACAATTGTACTAGTTTTATAATGCATTCTTTTGCACTTTGCAGTTCATCTGTTGTTAGGTGATTTACATTTTTGTTTGTCTTGAAGGCTCTGGTGTTGTTGATAAATCGTAAGACGTACGCGATTACTCGCACTTGTCTCGTAAATGATGAACATTGGAATAGATCTTGAGATGACATGGTTGTGGCAAACGATGTTATTTTTCTCTCTTCTTCATCAGTTGTCAAATTAAGCCTTTTTTTAGGCCAGGATTCAGACGATTTGCTAAGCCAAAGTGGTCCCTTCCACCAGTGACTGTTTGATACAAGCTTGTTAGGGCTTATGCCTCTAGTCGCGAGGTCCGCGGGATTCTCGGAAGATGTAACGTGTCTCCATATATGCTTCCCTACTAAATCTTGTATCTCGCTTACTCGGTTTCCAATGAAAGTATGCCAATTACTAGGACTTTTGGATATCCAAGCGAGGGCTATTTCGGAATCGCACCAAGCAAAGACTTCTGGGGAATCTATATCTACAGTGCGCGCAATTTCTATAAGCGCACGTCTGATTTTCAAGTGAAATGCACAATTCATTAAAATAAAGCGATATAGTAACAAAATTTCTTTACAGGACAATTGTTAAAGTTTATAACTATTCATAAAAGCAATTAAACAATTCCAAATATCAGTCAATGCGTGAATGCAATAGATCAATCTTTCCAAATTGATCTTAGAGTGCGCAGTTTCTATAAACGCAGTTTCTTTTTGTAGTATTACTATTTAAATGCAAAGTAATTTTGCAACTTTTTGGGAAACAATTCATGTGAGTTTCATATTTATTGTCCAACTCTAGCTTAATTTTATATAATTGCTGTTATTTCTTAAGATTTATTGTAATGCCACGTGGAAGGGTCCTTGACAACGACGATCGTATCAGAATCCGTGCGTTTAGGGAATCTGGCTTTGTATAAGAGAAATTGCAAAGAGAATTGGACGTTCAGAATGTGTGGTGCGAAATTTTATTCAAAAGGACAATCGTAATGGATTATGGGATCATCTAAGAGAGAACACCAAAGTTTCCAATCAAAATATTGGGAACATAAGAGAAGAAGTTATGAAAAAAAGTTAAGTGCAGCTCAAATTATAGCGGAATTACAACTCTCAATTAAAGGAATAAGAATCCAACAAATTTTGACGGACACTACTTATATTAAATGTAAGAAACCGGCCAAATCTCTCTAACTGCAACAGCATCATAAAAATGCGCGCCTAGATTTTGCTAGAAGCCACATGAACTGGGACGAAAAGTGGCAAAACGTTATTTTTTCTTACGGAAAACAGTTTAATTTAGATAGCCCAGATGGATTGAGTACATATTGGCATGATTTAAGGAAGCCCGATTCGCCTTGTCTAAGTAGTAATTTTGGTGTTGGTAATTTAATGTTATGGGGTGCCTTTTCTTATCAAGGAAAGTTATCTTGACGCTTTGTTCCCACCCGAATGAACTCTGCCATATATACAGACCTGCTGGAGGAATCTCTTATTCCATATTTAAAAGACAATATGGAAAAAGATTTGATTTTTCAACAGAATAACGCCGCTGTGCATTCTTCTGCCGAAACAAGACGATGGTTTAGTGAAAGAAATATTCCTGTAATGGAGTGGCCATCACGTAGTCCGGATTTAAATCCAATGGAAAACATTTGGGGAATCATGGCACGAAGAGTTTACGCAAATGGTGGACAATTTTCTTCGTTATCTCAACTGAAAGCCGATATTTTGAAATGCTGGAATGATATTGATGAACATTTGTTTAAAAAGTTAATAAATTCGATGTCTAACAGGTTTTTTCAAGTTATAACTAACAAAGGAGGTTAAACACAATACTTAGAAAATATACAAAAATTTACTTTTCATCAGGCTTTTAAAATAAAGATTATAATATAAAGTGAGTTTATAGAAATTGCGCAGCCAAAGAGACTCTTAATTATATTTATTTTTATTATAAAGTAATTACTTACTTTAATGAATGTTTTATATTATTTAATTAATATTTACCAATGGGGAATTTATGCAATATAATCGGTTTTGAAAAATAAAAAGTAGTTTTCTTTAAACATGAATAATATAGGAATTGCGCACACTGTAGGGAAGCTTTTGCAGCCTTAATCAGCTAAGCTAACAGAGGAGCACCGCATAGCTCTAGTCGAGGTAGTGTTGATTTTTGCTTTAGAGGAGCAACCTTGGTTTTTGCGGTCAGCAACATGGTATGAACCTTGTTGTTGTTATCAATTGTTCTTAAGTAAAGTGCAGCAGCATATGTCTTTTCAGAAGCATCACAGAATCCGTGAAATTGCACTTGTTGGTTCCTGCGATAGTTTATCCACCGTGGAATTCTAATTTTCTGTAGCTCAGTCAATTCTGTTTCAATTTTGATCCACGAGCTTATTATTTCATTGGGCAATAGTTGGTCCCCGTCTATTCCGATTTTCCAAAGTCCTTGCATTATTATTTTTGCAGAAACTGTTACTGGTGCCAACCACCCTAGAGGGTCAAATATTGTTGCGATTGTGGATAATAGTGCTCTTTTCGTTAGTTGGGAACCGTTCCTTTTTAGATTAATGATAAATTGAAATACATCTCTTTTAGGATTCCAGTTCATCCTCAGTTATTTCTAATATTCCTTTTTCCAACAAGTCCTGAGGAATATCTAGTAGTAGAGCGTCGTGGTTTGATGTCCATTTGCGTAAGTTGAACCCTCCTGCACGTAATAACTGTATGATTTGCTCCTGAAGTTGCCGAGCCTCTGACTTGGTATCTGCACCCGAAAGCATGTCATCAACATAGAAATCATTCATTAAGACTTTTTTAGCAATGGTAAGATGTGCTCCTTCATCTATCGCGAGCTGCTTCAATGCTCTTACAGCAAGGTACGTGGCTGGGGCAGTTCCAGAGGTGACTGTGTTCAGTATGTATTCTCGAATTGGCTCGTTGGGACCTGCTCTCCATAGTATTCGTTGATAATTTCTGTCCTCTTGTGCCATCTTTATTTGTCTGAACATTTATTCAATATCGGCCGTAAAAACACAGCGATGTTTACGCCACCTTAGCAAGATTTGGCTAAAGGCGGCTACATACGTTCCGGTATACCTGTCAGGTAGGCCTGGCAGTCACGCCTGTTCAGGTCAACCGGAGCGTGTAGATTAGAAAACTGTTCAGTTATTTTGACCTGTTCAGGCGGCCGGAACAAATATGAATAATCATTCGATATGCCTGAACCGGATAACCTGTGAAGGTAAACCGGAATGTGTGTATGTCCTCGCAGGCGCCGGGCTCAGTTCAATCGCTATATCGCCGCTGAAAATGTGCATGAATTACAAAAAAATTATGCCCCGCAGCCATCAAGAATGCTTAGTAGATTTTATTGAAATCTACAAGAGCGAGCCTTGAATATGGCAAATAAAGTGCAAGGAATATCACGATCGTGGTAAGAAAGAAGCAGGATATTTAAAAAGTAAAAGTGTCGTCGAAGTCAGGATCGGGTTCAGACGACATATATGAACCAAAATTATGGTATTTTAAACTTTTAAGTTTCTTGCTGATCAAGACTTAGCTCGAAACGATGACAACGAGACCAGCATTGAGGTTGAATAAAATAATTTAATATTTATGCATATTTCAATAGAGTGCCAATCTTTAGGTGCAAACTTTAGTTCATTTAACAAATTTAGATGTGAATAAATGTTTCTTTTCTTTAGCCATTCCTTACACCCTTTTTTGTAGCTAATAATAAGCCAACCACCGCTAAAACGTCGTCTGTCGATGCCATGATATCAATGCGACTGTGAAAACTGAAAAGTTTATCGAAACGTGTGTGCCCTATGGGCATCCGGTAGACCTGAACAGGCGTGCCTGCCAGGCATACCTGACAGGTATACCTGAACGTGTGTAGCCGCCTTTAAATCACATTGTAATTTTTGACCGGAATGCAACAAATCATTAAGGCTTGTTCCCGATTCGGTTTTGCATGACCCATCAAATACTACACGTAGTTTAGTAGTAGTGCTTTCCATTTTGAGCACGGCATGATGAGGCAAGTAGTATACCTTTGAGTGATCTTCTGAGAATCTTTTGGCTGGGCTCATGTGCCCAAGCGCTAGATATTCTAAAGGAAATTTGTTGTATTCAGCCATATTCTCCGGCGTCTTGCTTAGTTTCTTTTCCATTTGTAGCAGCTTGGCTACTGCTCTGTTTCGGGAGTCACCTAATTTCTCTTGGCTATCCTTGAATGGTAGACGAACGATGTATCTGCCATCTTTGTCTCGCTTGTACGTAGCTTCAAAGTGTTTGTCGCATGAGTCACTAGCCTGGTTTGTGGCAGTGTCATTGTCAAATTCCCAGAATTGTTCAAGCTTCTGGTCAATCTCGGCAACAGAGAGGAAACTCGAGACCTCATTGTGTGCCGGCATGGATTTGGAATCTCTTGGGATGTTTCCGAATAATATCCAGCCTAGTTTGGTGTTTTGGGCAGTCGGTAGGATTGAGTCCGTTATAATTCCTTCTCTGAGTATCTTCGCGTAGACATCAGCTCCCAGTAATATATCGATAGGACCTGGGTTATTGAATGTGAGATCTGCAAGCATGATGTTTCCATACCGCTGGATGTCAACTTCTCGTATTGGCATGTCAGGAAGTGATGAATTTAATGTTGGCAAAATTAATGCCTCTACTCGAAGGAATGAACTCCTAGCATCCTTTAATTGAACCGAGAAGCTGACCTTGCTGCAGGCTTTTGCTGATTTTGCTTCTCCAACACCCAAGATTGTTGTCCTGACTCGCTCCTTTTGTAGTTTAAGCATTTGGACGGCCTCTTCGGTAATGAGAGATACCTGTGATCCTGGATCAATCAATGCTCTGAGCATTTGTGATTGACCAAGAGTATTTTTTATTCTTATTAATGCTGTCGGCAGCAGGACGTTCCCTATTTTGGTTTTATTATGAAAAGCCACTGCATCATCTGCCTTCGCTTGTTTGGGTGGCTCTTCACTAGCTCTTTCCTTATTCGGATGATTTCCTACGGCTTCTACATTGCGGTGTAAGAGTGTATGATGTTTCTTGTTGCAGTAGAAACAAGATTTATTCGTTTTGCATTTTTCTGTTTTACCGTAAGCCATGCAATTTATACATAGATTTTTCTTAGCTACAAAGGCGTTTCTTTCCTGCACACTTAATTTTTTGAAATTTGTGCACTGGTATATCGTATGCCGTTTATTGCAGAATGCACAGGTCTGGCTTACCGTTGTATGGAAAGCCTTTTTTTTGTTGTGGGGTTCGAACTTATTTTGTCTCGACTCCTTAATACAATCCAGCACCTGATACCGTTTTTCTAGGAAGGCTAGCAGCTCGGCGGTAGTCGGCATTTCCCTTGAATTCTCAAGACCTTCTTCGAAAATGCGCAAACTTTCAACGTCAAGCTTTCTCATGGCAATGCAAACAATTATCGGTCCCCATTCTTGCGTCCGGCAGTTGAAATTCTTTAATGCCTCGACACATTCTCTTATGGTATCATAGAGCATTATGATATCCTCCTGGGACCTATGTTCCACCTTTTTCACGTCCATCATAGTATTGATGTACGTAGTGATAATCTTCCTATTGTTATTGTAACGTGCTCGTACCAACTTCAAAGCTGTCTCGTAGTTTTCATTACACAGCTGAAGATGGCCCACTACCTTCCTGGCATCACCTTCCAAATGGTATAGAAGGTATTGCATTTTCTCTACCTTACTCAAATAAATATTTGAGTCTATTACGGTAGTGAAAATATCTGAAAAGGTCTTCCACTCTTTGTAATTGCCAGAAAATTTAGGTATTTTTACTGGCGGAAGTTTTGGTAAATTACACAGCCACACAAAAAAAGAAAAGTGGTCTGTACTTTACATGCGATATATGGTTTTCGATGTATTTTCGCGCGCTGAGCACGAGTCTGGAGTCAGAATTGAGCCATCACATCACAGTTAACTCCTAACCTCAAAAAACAGTTAAAAAATAGCAAAAATCCGGATAAATGTACAAGGAAAAATACAGGAATTTCTTTTTTTTATATCCAGATGTGTATTTTTATATAAAAGAACTGTGTGAATCCAAATCCACCGTCAGAGTTGAGGTGACACGTCATGTTTTTTTCCTAACCTCAAAAAACCGGGTCAGAAATATCGATTTCCGAAAGTCAACCGATTTACGCCAAATTCGGTGTGTGAGGGTTTTAGGGGTCACTGATCACGAATCTGAAGTCAGAGTTGCAAAATTCAAGATGGCGGACCCAATATGGCGGACAAGATTTTGGAAAATCAACCGATCTACACCAAATTTGGTATGTGAGGTTTTTCGGGATCGCTGATCATGAATCTGAAGTTTAGTTTGCAGAATTTAAGATGGCGGATCCAATATCGCTGAAGAAATTTTCGAAACCAACCAATCTACGCCAAATTTGGAATGTGGAGGTCTTTGGGGTGGCTGATCATGAATCTGATAGTTATTTATGGTGGCAACGCCTACTAGAAAAAAAGGGTAGAAGGACATATTTCCTCAAATGAACGATCTTAAAGTAGACTTTGTAACCATAAATCAATATCATATTCGTCATCTGCGACCTCTAAAACCCCCACATACCAAATTTGGCATAGATCAGTCGACTGTTGAAAATCTCGTCTGCCATGTTGGATCCGTCATCTTTAATTCCGCAAGTTTGACTTCAGATTCGTGATCAGCGAACCCAAAAACCCCCACATACTAAATTTGGCGCAGGTAGGTCGGTTTCGAAAATTTCGTCGGCCATATTGGATCCGCCATCTTTAATTCCGCAAATTAAACTTCAGATTCGTAATCAGCGATCCCAAAAACCCCTACATACCAAATTTGGCGTAGATCGGTTGATGTTCCAAAATCTCGTCCGCCATATTGGGTCCGCCATTTTGATTTTTGCAACTTTGACTTCAGATTCGTGATCAGTGACCCTTAAAACCCCTACATACCGAATTTGGCGTAAATCGGTTGACTTTTGGAAATCGGTATTTCTGACCCGGTTTTTTGAGGTTAGGAAAAAAACATGACGTGCCACCTCAACTCTGACGGTGGATTTGGATTCACGGGGTTCTTTTACATAAAAATATATATCTGGATATGAAAAAAAGAAATGCCTGTATTTTTCCTTGTACATTTATCCGGATTTTTGCTATTTTTTAACTGTTTTTTGAGGTTAGGAATTAACTGTGATGTGATGGCTCAATTCTGACTCCAGATTCGTGCTCAGCGCGCGCAAATACATCGAAAACCATACATCGCATGTAAAGTACAGACCACTTTTCTTTTTTTGTGTGGCTGTGTTATTGTACCGGCTCATTTCTAAGCTCAGAGGAAATGATTCTCCCGCGTTTGGTTGAGCATGGGAGCTAGCACGTATGATGCTATTGGGGCCTGAGCGAGGACATAACGCTGGCGCGGGTAGCTCGGCTGAGAGATTAGTTAATCTTGTGCATCAGAGCTGCTTAATGCTGCCTTGGGCACTGTAGCAGCAATTCTCTCAGAAGCATCTAAGAATATTTTTTCTGTCTTTGTAGTATTCAGATATTTCATGTGGGGGCGTTTTAGTGAAACACTAGATGCTTTCAACTCCACTTTATTAGGCAGACTGACTACTAGCCTATTACTTCTAGATAAGAGAGCCGGAAGCTGTTACACTACTACACCAGACTTGCCAGCTATATTAATGACTACTAACTGTCTACATCTCCCCATATAAAATTCAAATTAAATTTTGCTTATTAATTTTCTTAACTCGTATGCTATTTATTCAAATTCAATTACAGATTATTCAAATTGACTGCAAGTATGTACTTCTACTTAATCTATGTGCTTCAACTTTTCTCCTTAACTAATTTACTACATGTATGTAAACAATTTCTGTAGTTTATATATATAAATTATATATACAATAGATTCCGGATATAACGACCCTCAAGGGACCGGCAACACTTAGTCGTACGGACGTCGCACAAAACGAACGAACACCGAAGAATGAATTTAAGCTTGTTTTATGTATTAGTATTACCGTAATTATGAAATAATAATATAACATACATAGTTAGATTAACTTATATTTGAATAAAACAAATTCATATTAAAATAAACAAAAAATAACTTTAATGGAACTTAAACATTGCACACTACATTCTATGCATGTAAATTCATATGATTTACTGACGTAGAAAGTCTGTAATTTTTGTTTGTTTTTGACTGAGTTTTGTTCGATAGTAAGAATTACGTACAGCATTGTGAATACCAAACTTTTTATTACATTATCGTCAAAGTTAGATTGAACAAATACATTGAGCGCTTCTGCAGCCTTCAGAGCCTCAGACGCGCTGGAAGTCGAATTAGTCTCGTCCGGTTCGGAACTCATTTTAGCGCACTTAATGAGTCCTTGACCTTGGCACATCAGATGAAAAACACTGGCTGATTTACACGCGCTAATCAACATACGTACGTAGGAGAGGGGAGAAAGCCGGGACGCGGGGCGGTAAGGTATTGCTTGTGCGTAGGTATTGAAAACAACACTGCGCGTCATTCTAAGCGGACGATTTCTTGTCAAAATAGGTCGCTATAAGCGGTTGGTCGCTTAAACCGGAGTCGTACTAAACGGACATGTTTTCATAGTAAGTCTATATGAAACCTAACTTGAGTTTGCATTTACGTCACTATAACCGGTTGGTCGTTATAAACGAAGTCGTTATATCCGGACTCTACTGTATACATATACAGGGTGTTCAGAGGTGGGTGGTCAATACTGCAGGGGGTGAAAGGTCAGACTGAGACAAGCAAAAAATCGTATGGGTGGGGGGGGGGGGGGCATCTCGCACCGTTTGGCAGTTACAGGGTGATTCGTAAATCAGGATTTTGCCTTATATGGGAACCGCTCTTGTATTTTTATCTTTTTTTCTACGCATCGCAGCGGCCCCAAACTTCAAAAAATCACTATTTGGAAGCCCTTTCCAAAAAAGTTTACACCACCCCCCTATCCCCAACCCCTTGGCCGCAATCCCACCTGGAAGTTGAAAAAATTAAGTTTTATTTCACGATTTTTCACCTTTCGCCCCACTTTTCTCCGAAATTCATGTTATTAACATACCTACTTTTTATTTTTTTTAAGTTGCCTATCTAATTACCTTTCCAAAAAGGTGCAACATGCCCAGATAGGAAAAGGATACGAAAATTTATTTACAAAAATCCTTTTACAGAAAATCATGATAATTTGAATTTTTAAGAAATTATACTGAAGTTAACTAAAAAATACATTTTGTTTGCTTAAAAACTAATTACAATTAAAACGTTTGTCCTTTAAAAGCTGTTCAAAATGTTCTCCGCCAGTTTCGATGCATGCAAGTAGCCTTGGTCTTATTTCACGTTTCAGGTCTATGGTAACCAGTCTCTCCCGTATTTTCGTGGCTGCAGTCCCAATCCTGGTAACTAATTCTTCTCTAGTGTTGATTAGTCTTGAGTAAACTTCATCTTTCATCATTCCCCATAAGAAAAAGTCCAGTGGAGTAAGGTTCGGTGACCTAGCAGGCCAAGGAATCGGTCCACCTCGTCCAATCCAGCGCTCTGGGTAATTTTCATTTAACCTTGCCCTAACAATGTTCCCAGTATGCGCAGGTGCTCCGTCGAGCTGTAAATAAATTGCGCTTCTGGTGGCCAGGGGGATGTCCTCCAACAGATCCGGAAGGGTATTCTCCAAAAAGTCCGAGTATAGCTGACTATTCAGCACTTGGGGCAAGATGAAGGGTCCTATCAACTGGTTGCCGATGATGCCAGCCCAGACATTGACACTAAATCTTTGCTGGAAGGACCGACACCTTCTCCTATGTGGGTTCACATCTGACCAGGTGTGGGGGTTGTGGAAGTTTATGATGCCATCCCGGGTGAATTGCGATTCATCCGTCCACAGAATTCGGTCTAGAAACCTTCTGTTTTCGATGTCAGACTCGAACAGCCAAGTGCAAATTGCAATCGTCTTTCGGAATCTCCTTCCTGTAGTGCTTGGACCGGGATATGGTGGTATGGATGTAGTCCCTCTCGGTTCACAACGGTCCAAACTCTCCCTGAAGACAATCCTGACCTTCGTGCGACCTGCCTGATGCTTATTACAGGGCTGTTCCTGACGATGTTGAGGATTTGTTGGTCGGGGTCCGCTGAATCGGCCGATTTTCCTGCTCGCGTTTCTGCTCTGGGGGCGGTTACACTTCCGGTTTCTTTTAACCTTCTGAAAGTCCTTGAAAATACCCTTCTGTTGGGTACCCGCCGATTCGGGAATCTCCTTTGGTATTCTCGTACGGCCTCATTATCATTTCCTTCTACTAAACCGTACACGTAAATTATATCGGCATACTCGTCAACACTGAATTCTGCCATTTTATCTTAATTTTTTCTATTAAACACCCGGTTTTATCGATTGCTTCTTCAACTGTGGTCAATGTCCTTTCAAACTTACCCATTTTTATACCATAATTCATAGGAGGTATTAGAAACGGAGCGTCAGGATACTTAAGAGTCAATGCTGGATATAATAAACTTATAACGCTATTTAACGAGATTACATTTATTATTTTATTACTGTTTTGCTGAAATAATAAAAATGTACTACCTCTGTTTCCTAAACAAACATTTCCGAACTTGAATCATAAAAATTGTTTACTTAACGACTTTTTCCATTATAGTGCAATAAAGTAATTAGGTACCTGTGAGGATGTTTTAATTTCAGGACTTTTGCAACCCTTTTCTACCTGGGCATGTTGCACCTTTTTGGAAAGGTAATTAGATAGGCAACTTAAAAAAAATAAAAAGTGGGTATGTTAATAACATGAATTTCAGAGAAAAGTGGGGCGAAAGGTGAAAAATCGTGAAATAAAAGTTAATTTTTTCAACTTCCAGGGGGGATTGTGGCCAAGGGGTTGGGGATAGAGGGGTGGTGTAAACTTTTTTGGAAAGGGCTTCCAAATAGTGATTTTTTGAAATTAGTTTGGGGCCGCTGCGATGCGTAGAAAAAAAGATAAAAATACAAGAGCTGTTCCCATATAAGGCAAAATCCTGATTTACGAATCACCCTGTAACTGCCAAACGGTGCGAGATGCCCCCCCCCCCCACCCATACGATTTTTTGCTTGTCTCGGTCTGACCTTTCACCCCCTGCAGTATTGACCTCCCACCTCTGAACACCCTGTATACAGGGTACAAGAGCTGTTCCCATATAAGGCAAAATCCTGATTTACGAATCACCCTGTAACTGCCAAACGGTGCGAGATGCCCCCCCCCCCCACCCATACGATTTTTTGCTTGTCTCGGTCTGACCTTTCACCCCCTGCAGTATTGACCTCCCACCTCTGAACACCCTGTACAGGGGGGGGGGGGCATCTCGCACCGTTTGGCAGTTACAGGGTGATTCGTAAATCAGGATTTTGCCTTATATGGGAACAGCTCTTGTATTTTTATCTTTTTTTCTACGCATCGCAGCGGCCCCAAACTGATTTCAAAAAATCACTATTTAGAAGCCCTTTCCAAAAAAGTTTACACCACTTCTCTATCCCCAACCCCTTGGCCGCAATCCCCCCTGGAAGTTGAAAAAATTAACTTTTATTTCACGATTTTTCACCTTTCGCCCCACTTTTCTCTGAAATTCATGTTATTAACATACCCACTTTTTATTTTTTTTAAGTTGCCTATCTAATTACCTTTCCAAAAAGGTGCAACATGCCCAGGTAGAAAAGGGTTGCAAAAGTCCTGAAATTAGAACATCCTCACAGGTACCTACTTACTTTATTGCACCATAATGGAAAAAGTCGTTAAGTAAACAATTTTTATGACAGCAAGTTCGGAAATGTTTGTTTAGGAAACAGAGGTAGTACATTTTTATTATTTCAGCAAAACAGTAATAAAATAATAAATGTAATCTCGTTAAATAGCGTTATTAGTTTATTATATCCAGTATTGACTCTTAAGTATCCTGACGCTCCGTTTCTAATACCTCCTATGAATTATGGTATAAAAATGGGTAAGTTTGAAAGGACATTGACCACAGTTGAAGAAGCAAGCGATAAAACCGGGTGTTTAATAGAAAAAATTAAGATAAAATGGCAGAATTCAGTGTTGACGAGTATGCCGATATAATTTACGTGTACGGTTTAGTAGAAGGAAATGATAGTGAGGCCGTACGAGAATACCAAAGGAGATTCCCGAATCGGCGGGTACCCAACAGAAGGGTATTTTCAAGGACTTTCAGAAGGTTAAAAGAAACCGGAAGTGTAACCGCCCCCAGAGCAGAAACGCGAGCAGGAAAATCGGCCGATTCAGCGGACCCCGACCAACAAATCCTCAACATCGTCAGGAACAGCCCTGTAATAAGCATCAGGCAGGTCGCACGAAGGTCAGGATTGTCTTCAGGGAGAGTTTGGACCGTTGTGAACCGAGAGGGACTACATCCATACCACCATATCCCGATCCAAGCACTACAGGAAGGAGATTCCGAAAGACGATTGCAATTTGCACTTGGCTGTTCGAGTCTGACATCGAAAACAGAAGGTTTCTAGACCGAATTCTGTGGACGGATGAATCGCAATTCACCCGGGATGGCATCATAAACTTCCACAACCCCCACACCTGGTCAGATGTGAACCCACATAGGAGAAGGTGTCGGTCCTTCCAGCAAAGATTTAGTGTCAATGTCTGGGCTGGCATCATCGGCAACCAGTTGATAGGACCCTTCATCTTGCCCCAAGTGCTGAATAGTCAGCTATACTCGGACTTTTTGGAGAATACCCTTCCGGATCTGTTGGAGGACATCCCCCTGGCCACCAGAAGCGCAATTTATTTACAGCTCGACGGAGCACCTGCGCATACTGGGAACATTGTTAGGGCAAGGTTAAATGAAAATTACCCAGAGCGCTGGATTGGACGAGGTGGACCGATTCCTTGGCCTGCTAGGTCACCGAACCTTACTCCACTGGACTTTTTCTTATGGGAAATGATGAAAGATGAAGTTTACTCAAGACTAATCAACACTAGAGAAGAATTAGTTACCAGGATTGGGACTGCAGCCACGAAAATACGGGAGAGACTGGTTACCATAGACCTGAAACGTGAAATAAGACCAAGGCTACTTGCATGCATCGAAACTGGCGGAGAACATTTTGAACAGCTTTTAAAAGACAAACGTTTTAATTGTAATTAGTTTTTAAGCAAACAAAATGTATTTTTTAGTTAACTTCAGTATAATTTCTTAAAAATTCAAACTATCATGATTTTCTGTAAAAGGATTTTTGTAAATAAATGTTCGTATCCTTTTCCTATCTGGGCATGTTGCACCTTTTTGGAAAGGTAATTAGATAGGCAACTTAAAAAAAATAAAAAGTAGGTATGTTAATAACATGAATTTCGGAGAAAAGTGGGGCGAAAGGAGAAAAATCGTGAAATAAAAGTTAATTTTTTCAATTTCCAGGGGGGATTGTGGCCAAGGGGTTGGGGATAGGGGGGTGGTGTAAACTTTTTTGGAAAGGGCTTCCACATAGTGATTTTTTGAAATCAGTTTGGGGCCGCTGCGATGCGTAGAAAAAAAGATAAAAATACAAGAGCGGTTCCCATATAAGGCAAAATCCTGATTTACGAATCACCCTGTAACTGCCAAACGGTGCGTGATGCCCCCCCCCCCCCACCCATACGATTTTTTGCTTGTCTCGGTCTGACCTTTCACCCCCTGCGGTATTGACCTCTTACCTCTGAACACCCTGTATATACAGGGTGTTCAGAGGTGGGAGGTCAATACTGCAGGGGGTGAAAGGTCAGACCGAGACAAGCAAAAAATCGTATGGGTGGGGGGGGGGGGGGGGGGGGGCATCGCGCACCGTTCGGCAGTTACAGGGTGATTCGTAAATCAGGATTTTGCTTTATATGGGAACCGCTCTTGTATTTTTATCTTTTTTTCTACGCATCGCAGCGACCCTAAACCGATCTCAAAAAATCACTATTTGGAAGCCCTTTCCAAAAAAGTTTACACCACCCCCCTATCCCCAACCCCTTAGCCACAATCCCCCTGGAAGTTGAAAAAATTAACTTTTATTTCACGATTTTCCACCTTTCGCCCCACTTTTCTCCGAAATTCATGTTATTAACATACCTACTTTTTATTTTTTTTAAGTTGCCTATCTAATTACCTTTCCAAAAAGGTGCAACATGCCCAGGTAGGAAAAGGATACGAAAATTTATTTACAAAAATCCTTTTACAGAATATCATGATAATTCGAATTTTTAAGAAATTATACTTAAGTTACCTAAAAAATACATTTAGTTCGCTTAAAAACTAATTACAATTAAAACTTATGTCCTACAAAAGCTGTTCAAAATGTTCTGCGCCACTTTCGATGCATGCAAGTAGCCTTCGTCTTATTTCGCGTTTGAGGTCTATGGTAGCCAGTCTCTCCCGTATTTTCGTGGCTACAGTCCCAGTGCTGGTAACTAATTCTTCTCTGGTGTTGATTGGTCTTGAGTAAACTTCATCTTTCATCATTCCCCATAAGAAAAAGGCCAGTGGAATAAGGTCCGGTGACCTAACAGGCCAAGGAATCGGTCCACCTCGTCCAATCCAGCGCTCTGGGTAATACTAATTCAACCTTGCCCTAACAATGTTCCCAGTATGCGCAGGTGCTCCGTCGTGCTGTAAATAAATTGCGCTTCTGGTGGCCAGGGGGATGTCCTCCAATAGATCCGGAAGGGTATTCTCCAAAAAGTTCGAATATAGCTGACTATTCAGCACTTGGGGCAAGATGAAGGGTTCTATCAACTGGTTGCCGATGATGCCAGCCCAGAAATTGACACTAAATCTTTGCTGGAAGGACCGACACCTTGTCCTATGTGGGTTCACATCTGACCAGGTGTGGAGGTTGTGCAAGTTTGTGATGCCATCCCGGGTGAATTGCGATTCATCCGTCCATAGAATTCGGTCTAGAAACCTTCTGTTTTCGATGTCAGACTCGAACAGCCAAGTGCAAATTGCAACCGTCTTTCGGAATCTCCTTCCTGTAGTGCTTGGACCAGGATATGGTGGTATGGATGTAGTCCCTCTCGGTTCACAACGGTCCAAACTCTCCCTGAAGACAATCCTGACCTTCGTGCGACCTGTCTGATGCTTATTACAGGGCTGTTCCTGACGATGTTGAGGATTTGTTGGTCGGGGTCCGCTGAATCGGCCGATTTTCCTGATCGCGTTTCTGCTCTGGGGGCGGTTACACTTCCGGTTTCTTTTAACCTTCTGAAAGTCCTTGAAAATACCCTTCTGTTGGGTACCCGCCGATTCGGGAACCTCCTTTGGTATTCTCGTATGGCCTCACTATCATTTCCTTCTACTAAACCGTACACGTAAATTATATCGGCATACTCGTCAACACTGAATTCTGCCATTTTATCTTAATTTTTTCTATTAAACACCCGTTCTTATCGCTTGCTTCTTCAACTGTGGTCAATGTCCTTTCAAATTTATCTATTTTTATACCATAATTCATAGGAGGTATTAGAAACGGAGCGTCAGGATACTTAAGAGTCAATACTGGATATAATAAACTAATAACACTATTTAACGAGATTACATTTGAAGCCTCTGGTGGAAGAAAGTGTTAACTCACTTTTTACCAACTGCATAATTTAATGAGTTAAAACCTTCTTGCAATAAACTAATTCAAGAACCCATCATTTTACTTGGAGTAAAATGTTGCTTTACCCATATAAGAATCACATGATGATATTTTTATATTACAAAATGAAATTTAGCGCCACGGAAAATAGTTTGAAAGGGAAAGAAATTTTTTTCTGAAAAAGTGAGTTAACACCTTCTTCCACCAGAGGCTTCATTTATTATTTTATTACTGTTTTGCTGAAATAATAAAAATGTACTACCTCTGTTTCCTAAACAAACATTTCCGAACTTGCTGTCATAAAAATTGTTTACTTAACGACTTTTTCCATTATGGTGCAATAAAGTAATTAGGTACCTGTGAGGATGTTTTGATTTCAGGACTTTTGCAACCCTTTTCTACCTGGGCATGTTGCACCTTTTTGGAAAGGTAATTAGATAGGCAACTTAAAAAAAATAAAAGGTAGGTATGTTAATAACATGAATTTCAGAGAAAAGTGGGGCGAAAGGTGAAAAATCGTGAAATAAAACTTAATTTGTTAAACTTCCAGGGGGGATTGTGGCCAAGGGGTTGGAGATAGGGGGTGGTGTAAACTTTTTTGGAAAGGGCTTCCAAATAGTGATTTTTTGAAATCAGTTTGGGGCCGCTGCGATGCGTAGAAAAAAAGATAAAAATACAAGAGCGGTTCCCATATAAGGCAAAATCCTGATTTACGAATCACCCTGTAACTGCCGAACGGTGCGAGATCCCCCCCCCCCCCCCCCCCACCCATACGATTTTTTGCTTGTCGCGGTCTGATCTTTCACCCCCTGCAGTATTGACCTCCCACCTCTGAACATCCTGTATATACTCTGGACTCTCTAAATATATACGTGAAGGGCTAGCATTGATTATTATTATTGTTTTTTTTTTTTTTTTTTTTTTTTTTTCTTTCGCAGACGTAGAAAGAATGCATTGCGTCGCAGTGTGCTACCATTTGGTAAAGTAACCAAATACGATCTAGGGCTGCTGTGTTCATCGCTTATGTGACCAGGGACCCACTGCTTGTTATTGTTATCTTGAAGCCATACTTTCTCCCCCTTTTTAAAACTTATTCTATACTTCGCATTCTTATCATAATAAACTTTATTTTTCTTATTATTATTTTGTAGCGTTGGCATTATTTCAGTACACAACACTTCATTATTGTAGAGGCTACTTTTGCCTGGGAGCAATGTTCTTGTTTGTCTACCCATCATTAACTCAGATGGTGCAACTTTAGAATTTTTTATTGGTGTATTTCTATATTCCAACAATGCTAACACAGCCTACTATTATCTTCTTTAGATTTCAGTATGAGTTTCTTAGCTACTTGTACTAATCGTTCTGCGAATCCATTAGATTTTGGGTAGACTGGACTACTTGTTATTATTTCTACATCTATGCTATCAGTAAATTTTTTGAATTCATATGATCCAAAGGGTACATTATCCGCGATAATTTGTTTTGGAATGCCGAAGATTGAAAACATATTTTCCAATTTGTTGATCACTGCTTTTGCTGTTTTTGAATTTAGGGGAATTATATCTAAATACTTCGAATAATAATCGCCTACCACAAGATATGTGGTTCCCATGACTTCCATTAAATCCATTCCAATTTTTTGGAATGGTGCTGCTGGTATTTCATGATTAATCAATGGCTCTTTGATGTTTGAGGCTCTAACTTTTTGACATATTCTACACTTAGTAATCATATTTTCAATATCTTGATTTAAGTTAGGCCAATATATTAACTTTCTCGCTCGCTGTTTAGTCTTTTCAATGCCTAGGTGTGCCCCGTGTAAGTTATGTAATACAGTTTCTCGTAGTTGTGTTGGTATAAATATACGATTTTCAAAAAATACTAAGTTGTCTTCAACTGTCAAATTATTCCGATCTTTCCAAAAGCGTTGTAAATTATCTGGAAGTTTGTTTTTATGTTGAGGCCATCCTTTTTTAATTATTTCTAGTAAATTTTTTAGGTCCCCATCCTTACTTGTTTATTCTTGAAATAATTGCTTTTTCGCTGGACTAACATTTATGGAATGGATGAGCTCATTCATTCTCTTAATTTCGCCCTCTTTATTATTATTTTGGCTAATATTTCTTGACAACAGATCAGCTACATATAAGAACTTACCCGGGAGGTATGTTAATTTGAGGCGATATTTTTCTAGCCGCAGTTTCATTCTTTGTAGTTTCGGTGAGGGAATTTTATGATACTCTTTCGATATTATTCCAAGCAACGGTTTATGGTCTGTAACAATTTCTATGTCCCTTCCATAAATTAATGTATGCCATTTGGTACACGCAAAAACTATTGCTAACAATTCTTTTTCAATCTGTGAATAATTTTGTTCCGCATTATTTAAACTCCTGGACGCAAAGCTAACCGGTCTTTTATTTTGCATTAGGCAACATCCTAATCCTGTTTTCGAAGCATCTGTCTGAATAACTATTTTCTGATTTTCATCAAAAGCCTTTAGTATGGGAGCATTTATTATCAATTCTTTGATCTTCTGTAATGATTTTTTATGACATTGTAACCATTGAAATGTTGTGTTCTTTTTAAGTAAGTCTCTAAGAGGTGTCGATTCTTCGGCTAAGTTCGGTACATATTCTCTTAAGTAGTTTATAAATCCTAAAAGCTTTTGCAGCTCCTTTTTAAGGCCCAATTACAATGACCGGATCTGAGCGCAAGAGAACCGGATTGAAATATCAAATTGGTTTTCCCACCATACGTTTTCTACCTCAGCGATTACATTGAACGGATACAAGCGCATTCGATCGGAACTACGCGCAGTAAATTTCGTTTTGTGTAGAAATCGACGGATTGACGGATTGAAGTGTCAAACAGAAGAACTGTCACCACCGGTTTTTTCATCTATTTTCAATTTTTTAAGTTTTACACAACATTAGAAATATTGAAAATGCTTTTCTTTTCCGATTTATATGCATTTCTACTTTTCGCACTTTTGAAATTTAAAGAAACTACTTTGACGATTTAATCCGAACAGATACGTCATTGTAATCGGTGCTTTTTTCCTATCCGTTTCACTGCATATTTGGACATTTCTATCCGTTCAGATCCGGTCATTGTAATTGGGCCTTTAGTCTCGGGCGCTTTAAGTTTCTTTATAACTTCAATTCTGTCATCTTCTATAGCAATGCCTTGCTCAGAAATCCTATGCCCTAAAAATCTAACTTCTGCGATTTTATATTGTATTTTTTTTGCATTAAACTTAATATTCCTTTCTTTAGCTCTTTTCATAACCATTTCCAGTATTCTGTCGTGTTCTGTTTCGTTTGACGTTGCTATGATTAGATCATCTATATAAATTGTTACACATGGAATATCTCCGAAGTTACTTTCATTCATCTTTTGGAACACCTCTGGCGCAATTTTTATTCCAAATGGTAATCGTTTAAACCTAAAACAACCAAATGGTGTGGCAAATGTACATAGTTTTTTCGAGTATGCATCTAACCCCACCTGCCAATACCCGTCTTTCAAGTCTAATACTGTGAATATGCTTTGGTTTGCGAGCTTTGTCTTTATTTGATCAAAACTTGGAATTTCGTAATAATTTTCCTTAATATTAGGGAAATCCCTTGGATCCAGACAGATTCTAATATTCTTATTTGGCTTTTCGACTATGACAATGTTTGAAACCCAGTCACAAGCCTCATACACTGGTTCAATTATTTCCCTTTCACACAATCTTTCTAGTTCCCTTTTTAAAGGTTCACGTAAAGCGAGAGGTACTCGTCTGGGAGGTTTCGCTACTGCTTTACAATTTTCTTTCAATTCTATGTGGAAATTGTTACAGAAACATCCTAGTCCCTGAAATACTTCCCGGTGTTTAGTTACAAAATTATTTGTTAGTTCTGCAGTAATATTATCAATACGTTTAATTAATTCTAAATCTACACACCCTTGTAAACCCAATATTGGTGTGGTATTTTCCTCAATAATGAAGAATTGTTGCACTGAAATCATATTCCGAGCAACACATTGTAATTCAATAGTTCCTACTGTTTGAATTTTTGACGAATTATATGCTTCTAACTGAATTTCATTTTTCACAATCGCATGATATTTATTTTTGTTCAAGAATTTAATCGGTAACACATTAACTTGGGCCCCAGTATCTAATTTAAATTTAATAATACGATTATCTACTTTTAATATTTCAAACCACGCGTGTTGTTCTGCAGAATTATTTCTTTCAATTACGTCAATATAAAATGAATTATCTGAATTTGTTTCTTGATTGGTAGCACATTTAACTTCATGCATTGCTTTCTTCGTTCTACATACCAGTGCGAAATGATTATTTCCATTACATTTGCTGCATTTTTTCCCAAAAGCCGGGCAATTACCTTTAACATGATTTTCCCCGCAATATCCGCACTCAATGCTAGCCGCTTCTGTTGTTGTATTTTGGTCTGTTTTTCTATTATTGCTGTCTTGCCTGAAATTAGATTGATTTTTATTTGTACTCTGTTTTTGTGAACCCTGATTAAAATTTTTAAAACTCATTGAATTTTGTTGATTACTGTCCCGCTTGTTTTTATTTATTGCGTCCACTGCTGACGATGATGGCCCCTGTATTGTTGTTATGTGTTCACTTGTGATTTCTGCTGCTCTCGCCAGGTCTATAGCTTTCTGAAGAGTTAGGTTTTCCGTCTCCAACAATTTTTTCTGTAGCACCTTGTCTTGAACTCCTAGTACAATTCTATCCCGTACCATGCGGTCCTCGTCTTTAAAGTTACATCGTTTTACGATTTTCCTTATATCCATTAGATAATTGTTGAATGGCTCTTTGTGACTTTGATCTCTCGTGTGAAGGACAAAACTTTCATATACTTCATTTTGCTTTGGCATGCAAAAGTCTTCGAATGCTTGCACTACTTTTGCATAAACTTGCTTATCTCCTGATGGTAGGTTAAATGAGTTAAATGCATCTACTGCATCTGGGCCGACTGCATTTAGAAAAATCGCAATTCGCACCGCCTCCGATTTTTTATCCATTTCGATAGCAGTTTGGAAAATTTCAAAATTTTGCTTAAATTTTTTCCAATTGTCTGCTACATTACCGTCCAGCCGTAGTTCTTCTACCTTCTTTATGTACTCCATATTTCTATTAATATAAATATAGCGTGTTTTTGGTGGTCTGCCTCGTGGTTTCTTTTCTAATCTTTCCGGTCTTTTACTTACGCCCATAAAATCCTTAAATTTCTCTTCAATCCGTAACAATTTATTTTGCTATTTTTCACTTTTGTGTCTATTTTAGCTATAGCTTTCTTTTTCCCGGTCACTTTCATCTACTTATTTCACACAAAGTCACCTTTTACGAGCCAACTACTTTTCGTCCGTTCGACTGCGCCATGTAGTATTCAGATATGTCATGTGGGGGCGTTTTAGTGAAACACTAGATGCTTTCAACTCCACTTTATTAGGCAGACTGACTACTAGCCTATTACTCCTAGATTAGAGAGCCGGAAGCTGTTACACTACTACACCAGACTTGCCAGCAATATTAATGACTACTAACTGTCTACAGTCTTAGCATATATTTGCTCCTCAAAATATGGATGATCGTTGTTATCACCAAGAAGAAGCACTATTTGGTTATGGAGGACTTTAAAATTCCCCCACAACAACTCAAGCTCCTCAGCTTTCTTTTTCAAATATTGCGGTGTTTTTCTGTCGGGACTGTCTTTTCTTTATTAACAATACTGTGGAGTATTTATAACAATAAAAAACTCAAGACTAAGCATTAAGAACATATTACAAAAATCGTTAAACGGGTTAGCTGGTTATTGCTTCATCTCTTCATGCCGGTGGATTGCAGCGTAAAAATTGCTTGCGCTGAATGTGCGAAATTATTTGTGGCATGGAAAGTAGGCGACATGAAATAATAACTAGCTAATTACAGATAGAAAAACTTAACTAAATTATGATATATTGTTCAGCTCTGAACAGACTCTATATCCTACGCTTTCATAACCTACTAATATTCCCACATCAGCTTTTCTATTCTATTTATTATGTCTTTTATTTTCTGGTACTCTAACAAAAACTCTACTTACAAATAATATTAAGTTGCTAATATTCGGTTTTTTTCCTATAGAAATTTCATAAGGTGTCTTTTTCTCTAATGTGTTGGCTATCGTTCTATTTTCAAATAAGGTACTGTTTTAACTACTTCAGGCCAAAATCTTTTATTTAATTTTGAATCAGATAATAACCATCTTTTTTTTTTTTTTATGGGAGTGGGGAAATGCTTTATGCACCATAGGTGTCCGAAGACACCCGTGTGCCGGACTCCTCAGCCTACCCAGGCCTACCGGCTAAAACCCCACTCCCCGTTCGCAGGACCTCCACCCCGGAACCGTCGGTTGGACATTACTTCAGGGTGGAGCCCTATTTAGAGACGCCCCCACCGGGGGCCCTCCTTTCACCGGGCGATCTAATCCTCCCGCTCCCTACTGGCGTCCCTTTCTTTCTGGCGAAGGATCGCTCTAACGAAAAGAGCGACCCTCCACCAGAGATCCTCCCCCTCCTCTCCACCTTATCTGCCAGGCCGCCATGGTTGCGGTCCTGGCTG
Source organism: Dysmachus trigonus (assembly GCA_949715965.1). Classification (NCBI taxonomy): domain Eukaryota; kingdom Metazoa; phylum Arthropoda; class Insecta; order Diptera; family Asilidae; genus Dysmachus; species Dysmachus trigonus. The sequence goes on from OX454320.1 coordinate 54,100,577, forward strand.
CCACTGCGGCCTCCTTCCTCCCTAGGGCGTCTTTCTCCTGGTGGACGAACTGTCGTTCCCTGGCTAGGAGATCAATGGGTATGACCCCCGCGACCACTAGAACCGCTGGTTCCGAGACCGTTCGATAGGAGCTCGCGATGCGGAGCGCCGCGCGCCGCTGCACTGCCGCCATGCGTTTGCGGTACTTCTCATATTGCATCGCGTCGGCCCAGACTTCCGCACCGTACAGCATAACGGCATCGGCGGTACGGAGCAGCAGACGCCTTTTGCAAGGCCTCGGCCCCCAATGTTGGCCATAAGCCTGCACAGCGCCGCTGTCACCGCGGCCGCCTTGTCCGCCCGGCTCTTAATTTCGTCCCAGTAGGTGAGCCTACAATCAAGGCTCACCCCCAGGTACTTCACTGCCGGCCTCGTCTGGACCGTCATGTCTCCTACCCGCATTCCTATCAGTACCGGAATGCGCTTCTTTGTTAGAAGGATGATCTCGGTCTTGGTCAGGGCCGGCTCCAACCCGTGATCCCTCAGCCAAGGACCCACCCGACGCATCACCTGGTTGGGCCTCATTTGAGCAGCCTCGACATTTCTGGCGGTGATGACCGCCGCAATGTCGTCAGCATACCCAACCAGGAAAAAACCCCTCCGGCATCTCCATACGAAGGATCCCGTAATATGTATTGTTCCTCCGTCCTCGGAAAATAAATACAGCCTAAAAATAGAAAAAAATTAAAAGACAATAAAACATATTTATGTGCAAAATTCGAATTGCACAATTACTACAAAAAAATGAAAGCATGATGACAAAATCAGAACCACACTTACCTAAAAACAATGTAACCACAGAGTCCTCTCCGACGTTGGCGAAGCCCTAAAAAAGACACACTCATTCCTCGGGACCCTGAAACACATAAATTGCACAAAAGCCGGCACTGTTGTTAATAATATTAACAAAAATCGCGAACAAAAACACCGCTGTCAACCGGTCACTTCACTCGACTTTTGACGGCTGAACTTTAAAGGTACCCGCAACAACGAGACATCAATCGCCGTAGAATTTTGCGGCAAATTCACTACGAACAAATAATTGAAAAAAGGGTAACGCGCCGCCGAGAAATTAATAAAATTAACTTTTCTCATTAACACTAATGTGTTAGAGAGAGAAATTGTCAGAGCGAGACACACTGAGGCCGAGTGGAGAATGATGGCCAATTCGTCTTCCACATGAAGTGTGAGCCTTGCCAGGATTGAAGTTCACTTCGTACGTAATGACGTCAGAGCGGCGACTTGTACACAATTTTTTGCATTTGCTGGCGGCCAATGTATTAAAACTAATTAATTGCATCTTATAAATTAATAATTATAAGTACTGGCTCGGCTGTAATTGAAGTTTCATTACAAAAATGGACCCAAGGGTGGACAAAGTGATTCCACAACGAGTTCCACAACTATATGGCATCCTCAAAAGGAGTGGAGACTTGCTCAACGGTTCCAGTTTTGCCGTTACTTTAGTATAAAAGCCGACGAAAATCGGACTTAATCATCTTTTTCGTTTAAAGCCAGTGGATATCGCTATAGAGTACACGTAAGTGGAAACTCTACTGCTCTTCCTACAGCTATCGCGGTGTTAGAACTTAGAAAAAAATTGTATTAGGGACTTAGAAATTTTACAAGTGTACAAATTCAGGACAGGATTTTTTTTGTAATTTGAACTTAGAATATTTTTAATAGTTTTGAACTTAGAATGTTTTTAACTTAGAATTTGTTTTATTTCGAACTTAGAATTTTTTTATTATTTCTTTTTTTTTTTTAACTTAGAATTTTTGTAATTGAATTTAAAGTTTTTTTTTTGGATTTTTTCATTTTTTTTAACTTAGAATTTTTTCTTTCTTTGTAATATTATTTTTTTTTTTGGTTTGCAATATTTTTTCTTGCTTTCCTTTTTTTTTTGGTTTTTTCTTGTAACGTAAACTTTTTCAACAAAAAACTTTGTAAATTTAAAGTAATTTCTGGTATTTTTTTGCTTGATGAAACACATATACAAGTCCTGAATTTTTTCGTAAATTATTCATTATATTGTTAATAGTTTTACATAAAAAAAATTTTATTTTAGTTTAATTATTCAAATAATTTGTTCTTTGAATTGCATGAATTAAATTTTTGGTGTTTTTTTTTTTTTTTCTATTGCTAAGTATTGCATTTTATTTTGTTTTTTTTTTTCTTTTTCTTTTTTTCCTCTTTTATTGAATTTACAAATGTACAGCGCACTTACTGTAAAAAATTGAAGTTAATAAAGCAATCCTAAGTTTTTGCATATCCGAACGAGTTTTTTACAAACCTGTGGAAATTCCCATTCCTCTACTAACAATTTACTAAACATTTTTTGGTCCTTCGAGCCGGATATGCAAAGCTAGATCGCTTAAATTGAAGTAAAGCAATTGGTAAATTCGGAACTCAAAAGAGTCATTTTTTATATTGTTACAATACTTGGCAATATTTTTTGTACTAACGGTGGTATAAGGGAAACTGTTTGTTAACGATTTACACGCGCAATTATTCTTTCATCATGGAGGAACACTGCATGGAGCCGAAATATTGGCTCAAAAAATTGAGAAAGCAATTGTGAATGGTAGAAAAACAAATTATGAAAGGCGGACAGCTGGTTTCTTTCAAAATAAAATTGAGAAGTTGAAAAAACTATGGAGTGAATTCGATGCTTGCGATACGGAACTTCAGAAGTTAATTAAAACGTAAAAGAACAGTGCATGCATGACTATATTAGTAACGATGTATATTCCAATATTCAAGTAAAATACTCCGAGTATTTGGGAGAAATAACGGATGGATTAATCGCAGCAACTCCAAGGCAAAATTCGCCACCAGCAACAACTGAAAGAAGTTCTACGATAATTCACACTAGCAATACTCAAAGTCATCTTCCTCGAATAAATTTACCGAAATTTAACGGAGAGTATTCCGCTTGCCGGTCATTTCGAGATTTATTTGTATCACTGGTTCATAGCAATGCACAGTTGCCACCGGTTCAAAAACTTAATTATTTGAAAGACTGTCTTTATGGGGACGCAGAGCGGCTATTACAACATGTTCCCATAACAGATGAAGACTACGAACCGGCCTGGATCAAATTAAAGTCACGTTATGAAAATAAAAGAATTTTAGCAAACTCGCAACTCACATTACTAGTGAATCAACCCAAACTAGTTATCGAAAATAGCAAAACAATTAAAACTCTATTAGATACAACAGAGGAATGCTTGCAGCAATTAATGGCGTTGGATATAGATGTTTCGTCATGGGACACATTGTTGATTCATTTATTAACACAAAAATTGCCGTTGGTAACTCTAAAGCTTTGGGAGGAAGAACTTGGCGCCACGGAAGAGTTGCCAGAATTTAAAAGTTTTCGAACATTTTTAGAAACCAGATTTAGGGTGTTAGAATCTTTAGACCAAGCAGTAAGTCCAAAGAAACAAAGTACAAAAACACATCATGCAATGAATAATACTAATTGCCCAGCTTGCGGAAAATGCATAGCGGAATCAAACAGATGTTTCAACTGTTTTTCCAGCAAACATATGGCAAACAAATGCACTAATGAAAGGAAATGTTAAATATGTAAAGGGTCCCATCATCACTTATTACATTTGGCGACATCCACTAGCTATAAAAAAGGTAACAACGAAAAGATCAAGAAGATTGAAGGGCTTCGTAATGGTAATCATCAGAGTTATGAAACAAACAAGGAACCGAAGGGAAGAAATGAAGATAACTCCAAGTGTTTTGAAGCTAAACGAAACATGAATCAGTTCAATAGTGACAATCAAAAGGATTTTAAGGACGACCCAGTAAATGGGTCATCCAAGGGGAACCATGGAGGTTCCAATAATGATGGCACTCGGAGTTTTATTTCAACGGAAATTCATAATGCACTGCTGGCCACAGCTATAGTGACAGCAAGAAACAAGGAAGGAAAAGAGATCATGCTGCGATGCTTGGTGGACCCAGGATCACAGATGTCCTTTATCACGGAACACGCTTGTCAGCGTCTGAAACTTCATGGAAAGCCTACCCAAATAGAAGTTAGCGGATTGAATTGCAGTACAGCAACTAGATCCAATAAGATAATTAATCTGAAACTAACGTCATGTTGTCGAAATTATGCAAGTTTATGGGTGGATATGCTGGTAATACATCAGATTACGGATTTATTACCGACATCACCGATTGAAATGGATCAATGGGATCATTTAAAGGGAATTAAGTTGGCAGACCCCGATTATTGGAAACCGGGTTCTGTGGATATACTTCTTGGGGCAAAGGTTTATGCTAATATGTTGTTAAATGGAACAAAAAAGGGGCCAAGTAATGCGCCCATAGCAATTAATACAATTTTCGGATGGATAATTATAGGAAACGTTCCCGCATCTCCGGTTCCAAAGGTAGAGGCCTTTATGACAACCGCAAATTCCGAAGAACAATTGAGCAACCAAATTAAAAAATTTTGGGATATAGAGGAAACTATTGGAAAACCCATTATGAAGCCAGAAGATGCAACGTGTGAAAAAATATTTCAAACAACGCATCGTCGTTTGAAAAACGGACAGTATCAAGTGGAGCTGCCGTTTAAAGGAGAAGGGGAACCGAAATTTGGCCCTTCTAGAAATTTAGCCCTGAAACGTTTTTATCAGTTAAAAAACAAGTTTAAAACAGACTCTTCTTTGGAAGAGGAGTATTCGAAATGTCTAAATGAATATTTAACTTTGGGTCACATGAGGCAGTTAAATGAGAGTGAAATTTCAGAAAACAACGGTTACTATATCCCGCATCATGCCGTTTTTAAGGAAAGTACCACTACAAAAATTCGAGTGGCATTTGATGCTTCAGCGAAGAGCTACAACGGACAATCATTAAATGAACAACTGCTTATTGGCCCCACAATTCAGCCCAAATTAGCATCTACACTTCTGAAATGGAGAAAGCATCGAATCGCAATGACAGCGGATATAGAAAAAATGTATAGAATGATTTTGATTGATCCCAAACATCGTCGATATCAGCGAATAATATGGCAGAATCCTGAAACAAAGGCGATCGAGGATTATGAATTATACACTGTGACTTTTGGGACTGCGTCAGCACCGTTCCTCGCTATTCGAACCTTGCAACAACTGGCAATGGATAAAGCCAATAACTGGCCCCTAGCGTCAAAGGTCACATCTACGGATTTTTATGTTGATGACTTGTTAACCGGAGCAGATACGGTTCAAGAAGCGAAAGCATTGCAAATGCAATGTATCAATATGTTAAAGTCTGGCGGCTTCAATTTGAGAAAGTGGGCCAGCAATAATTTGGAAATTTTAGAACAAATACCCATGGAATTTAGAGAATCACATAAGGATTTAAGATTCGATAAGAATGAAATTATTAAAACTTTGGGCATAAAATGGAACCCGTCCAATGACTATTTTACTTTTACATACAATAATAATAAAAATAAGCGTACTTTGAGCAAAAGATCAATTTTGTCTGAAGTTGCCTCATTATATGATCCGCTAGGCTGGATTGCCCCAGTAATAGTCTTGGCAAAAATTAAAGAATCTAGAAAAATTAAAAATACCTAGATGGATAGGCATATCAAAACAAGGAAAAAGTATACAACTTAATGGATTTTGCGATGCGTCAAACAAGGCATATGCTGCGGTAGTGTATGCCAGAATTGAAGATCTCAATGGCACAGTAAAGTCATATCTGCTCACGGAGAAAGCGAGAGGGAGTGTTGAAGATAGCGCTTTCTCAGCACTTATTTGTATGGTAAATCATATTTTGCCATTACATTTATTTCCTTATTTGAATTGTTCTAAATTTGTTCTAAATCTCCCACTCACTTTCTCTCTATTTCACATAAACTAATTTTCTACTTAAAGTACTGCCACTCCTGTTCTGAACCTCTGTGAATAAAGTTGTAGGAATCAACGAATAGATTTTCATTCTCGACAACATGAAGCTTCACCTATTAATGAAGTTTTTAAATAGTGAAACTTCTGTACTTCTTCCAGATTGGGATTTTGTTGAATCACCGCAAGATATAGGTCTCGAAAGCTGACCCAATCATTGTAGTTTTAGAAGTGACTTCAGACTTTCCATTTTCGCACTTCACTTTCTCTAACCTAGAAAAGGAAACTGGCTCGAAGAACCAATGTTGCGGGTGTCCTGACTTCCTTTTTTTTCAATCAGGCACAAAATGAAACAAACACTTTGCGCGCACTCTCGTGAAGTTTTCGTAAAGAAAACGCGAAGCCGTTACAGTTTAATTACACACTTTATTAGAATACAGGTGATAAAAATATTAAACTATTTCAAATGATTAAAATTATTAAATTACTACAAATGATTAAAATTATTAAGCTCGAACCGAATGTGCGGGTTGAATATCGACGAAAGACTGCTCTCAAAAATCGTTTGAATTCCTGTCAGTGGTACCGCTGTGACGTCAGGTCCAGTCTCCAATCTCTAATCGATCAGCGCTCGTGCAACAGATCAGCATAATCAACGGATATGCAGGTGTGCAATCGTTTGAACTTTGATTCTGCTGATCAGTGCAGATGCGCTAGGGTCGATGGCTTACGGGTGCCTTACGCGTGTCTTAGACAGAATGAGTACATTTTAACCTCGAATTTGGATCCCACGATGAAAAATACACAACTTTTATTCGAAACATTTTTCAAAAAAACAACTTTCTCGCCCTCTAAATGACCTTTGAAGTAGTTCAAACCGGATCTTTAACTCAGGAATTTCAATATTCTACAGCGAATTCACATTCTACGTCATAACTTGTGCATGCTGGGTTTAAATGGGGACTTTATCGCATCCGCCTCCTACCGGAAGTGCAATATTCATACCGGAAGTAGTCCTTTTAACGGCGGAATTGCGTTTTTTACGGCGAATTCACATTCTACGTCATAACTTGTGCATGCTGGGTTTAAATGGGGACTTTATCGCGTCCGCCTCCTACCGGAAGTAGCTTTAGAGGAAATGCTTCCCAGTCCCATTGGTTTAGCGACTTATACTACATTTTGTAGATAATATTACGATATTCTACTCGCGCCAGCTGAACTAATGTAAAAAATAAAATACTAATTTATGATCAAAACATATATATATGCCTTTGAAAGTCTACTTCCGGCTTGAAAACTCACTTCCGGTAGGAGGCGGAGGCAATAAGGTTCCTATTTAAAGCCAGCATGCGCATGTTATGACGTAGAATGTGAATTTGCCGTAAAAAACGCAATTCTGCCTTTGAAAGGACTACTTCCGGTATAAATATTGCACTTCCGATAGGAGGCGTGCTCGCTCAGTACCTATAGTACCTCAGCTGACGGTCTTACCCCCATTGAAGGAATAGCTGACGATTATTTTTATCATTTTAATGATGTAAAGACTTAGCTGTATAAATTTCATTGAACCTTTTTTATACAGGTTTATATAAGCGGCTGACGTATAATCCCCCATTGCCTACGCAGCTGACTTTTTTTATAATTATTATTATCATGTAAACATTTGTTGTACATATTTTCAAGCGACCTGAAATCACATTTCAATTTTTTTTTTTTTTTTTTTGACATAATTGACACTTTCTCACAGCCAGGTCCACCACGATTTTGAAAGCTGACGCTTGTTTCGATTGTTAGCTATCACCCTTATTCTCCTAGTCGTTTTCTTACGATACGACTAGCCGAGACACATTTTTAAAGCTGAATTTCTATGCAAAATAGTGTATTGAGTTGTCACGTCGTATGAAAACGACTCACAGAATATGGGTGTATATCTAAACTATCGACTGCACACAAAATCAAGCGACCTGAAATCAATATGAAAAATGCAACGCTACCTGCCGAACTATAAGAGATCGTGAAGGGTAACAAGATTAAATCAGATGGCGTTATTTTCTTGAGATATGTACAATGGACAACATGGTCTAAGTCAGTGGCGGATTTACACATTTGCCGCCAGTAGGCTATTTTGCCGCCCTTCCGTACTCTACATTTCGAGACCCTAGTTCACAATCATATTAATTAACGATTTAGATAAGATTGCGCAAGAAATAGGTTTTGGGTATATTTCTGAGCTAATACAAGCTCAATTATGTACTACTAATAAGGCGGGGTAAGGTATGTCTTAATACTACTTACAAAACAATGTACAATCGGTAAAAGTAATTAAATAATTTGTATTGCGTTTACCTACAGTTTAAAAACAATATATTCCATTATCTGGTAACAATCCGGCTGATGATGAAGATGAAATTCAATTAATTAAAATATGAAAGTTTTACAATACCTTTTTGCGTGATTTTCTATTATGTATATTTGCTTTGCTGCAAATTACATGACTTTCTTTGGGAATTGTGAGATGTGTTACAATTTTAATTTCAAATATTTTACTATTTATTCTTTATACACTTCTTTATTCCTTTTGGTTTTCATTTTTTGTTGTTATTTAAAACAAAGTGTGCAGTCTACTCGTAATAGCCTTTCGATTTATTATCTCTTATATTTATATATAATTTATATCTACTGGTAGGATGAGGGCGCTTAATTCTGAGAGTCTCGACTACGGCGATAGCCGGCGAAAATAAGTACTACTATTTTCGGTATATAAATATGAATCTTTTTAATTTCTGTAAAATATAAAAAAAATTTTGGTCCCAAATTTGCCGCCCCTAAAATCTGCCGCCCTAGGCTCCAGCCTACTCAGCCTGCTGGTAAATCCACCACTGGTCTAAGTGCTGGGTATCGCCGCTCGCCTCCAGAAATCTACTTCTACATCTAGATATACGCCGGCAATATTGTTGAATATAATATATGGCACGTCGTTTTGCTATTTAATAACATAAAAATAATCTATCAATCGAAAAATATTTTTAAAATAATTATCCGCAGGGAAATTACTGATCATAAAAATTAATTATAATAATATTAAACCATAATTTCAATTGAGTAATTTAAACTCATGCATATAAAAATTTTAAATTAAAAATTTGTATTGCTTGACAGTAAAATTTAAATTCAGTCAATTATTATTATATTTTAAAATCATATTCATTCGATACTGAAATTATTTTAAATTTCATTTAAAATTCATACTATTCTAGTTATGCTACGCTATAAAATAACTGGAAATTAAAGTTATATTCCTATTTTTTATTTTTGAATTAAAATAATATACATCATTTTAATTCGTGAATTTTTATTCTTGAATTAAAATTATGTACATAATTTTAATTCTTGAATTAAGATTTCTAAATAAAATTCCTGAATTAAAATTGTGTACTTAAACTTAATTTAAAATAAAAATTCACGAATTAAAATTCTTGAATTAAAATTATGTACATAATTTTAATTCGAGAATAATAATTCACGAATTAAAATTGATAGGGATAAACATTTACGAGTTAAAATTCTTGCATTAAAATTATGTACATAATTTTAATTCAAGAATAAAAATTCTCGAATTAAAATTATGTACATAATTTTAATTCAAGAATAAAAATTTACGAATTAAAATTCTTGAATTAATATTATGTACATAATTTTAATTCAAGAATAAAAATTCTCGAATTAAAATTATGTACATAATTTTAATTCAAGAATAAAAATTTACGAATTAAAATTCTTGAATTAAAATTATGTACATAATTTTAATTCCAGAATAAAAATTCTCGAATTAAAATTATGTACATAATTTTAATTCAAGAATAAAAATTTACGAATTAAAATTCTTGAATTAAAATTATGTACATAATTTTAATTCAAGAATAAAAATTCTCGAATTAAAATTATGTACATAATAGAAATACGGCAACACTGCAAATACGTAAAAAGGTACATTAAGTACGAAATTGCAACCTTACTGGTGTACGCACGGGCTAGTTGAGCTGGTTCTACAGCCTCCCAATATGGCGCCTGAAATTTCTCGATTTCAACGGATTGTGTTGAAAATTGGTACAAAGGTTGTTCTGAAACCACTCATCTCGCATATTATCAAAGTCACAAATCCAAGATGGCGGATCCAATATGGCGACTAAAATTTCTCGATTTCAACGGATTTTAATGAAAATTAGTACAATGGTTGTTCTGAAGCCACTAAACTCGAATATTATAAAAGTCACAAATCCAAGATGGCGGATCCAATATGGCGACTGAAATTTCACGATTTAAACGGATTTTAATGAAAATTAGTACAATGGTTGTTCTGAAGCCACTAAACTCGAATATTATAAAAGTTACAAATCCAAGATGGCGGATCCAACATGGCGACCCAAATTTCTCGATTTCAACGGATTTTAATGAAAATTTGTACAATGGTTGTTCTGAAGCCACTAAACTCGAATATTATAAAAGTCACAAATCCAAGATGGCGGATCCAATATGGCGACTGAAATTTCACGATTTAAACGGATTTTAATGAAAATTAGTACAATGGTTGTTCTGAAGCCACTAAACTCGAATATTATAAAAGTCACAAATCCAAGATGGCGGATCCAATATGGCGACTGAAATTTCACGATTTCAACGGATTTTAATGAAAATTAGTACAAAGGTTGTTCTGAAGCCACTAATCTCAAATATTATAAAAGTTACAAATCCAAGATGGCGGATCCAATATGGCGACTGTAATTTCTCGATTTCAACGGATTTTAATGAAAGTTGGTACAATGGTTGTTTTGAAGTCACTAATCTCGAATGTTACAAAATTTACAAATCCAAGATGGCGGTTCCAATATGGCGACTGAAAGGACCCCGCACAAATTGTATGGAAATCGGGTCCCGGTAAAATTCGCTGAAACTTTGCAGAAAGGTAGTTCTCAACCTGCTGATCAAAAATCTCCATTGGCCCGAAGTCATCCTATGATTAGTTGCGGAGATATAGAGGGGTGAAGTGTGAGACATTTGCTGTAGACCCAAGTACACTTCACGAAGTCTCTAGTCGCTAAACTCGCAAATCGAGGCCCCTAACAGAAATCGTTGAACACAAAGTTGTGGGTAGTTATCAAGACGTGTCATTACAACCATAAGCATGTTCGGTTGACCTTGACCATGGACCTTAACCCATTAATGCGCAAACGAGAATTTTCCGCATCCAAGTTCAATTGTACAATTCGAATAGAAAATTGGGGCAATTTTCTTCCAAAATCGTATATAGGGGGTTTTTGGCGATGACCTTTCCGAAACTGGCATTTGTTTTGCATAAAAGCTTCAAAGACCTTGTTATTTTTTGGGTTTTTTTTAAAAAAACTGCTAATTTTTCTTGGTTTTTTTCTATTTAAAGCAATAATCTTGTTGTTGCTACGATTGAATGGTCATATAACCAGCAGAAATCGCGGTCCGAATGTTTAAATATTCTCAAAACATAGTTTTGAAAGTTCTTTTTTGCTTTAGTTTTTGCAAAATGGCCATTTTGTACAGCAATGTAATAAAAAATGTTGCAATTTTTTTACAAGAAAAGGATCAACTTTACAAGAAAATTGTATAGAACAGAAAATACTTAAAATTAGCCAAAGAACTCGCGTGATTTGTTTCAGAATTTTTTGGACTATTTTTGGTTTTTTGGATTTGGCCAATTTTTGAAAAATCCAAAAATGTCCTGACAAATTCTGCAAAAACTCACATGTGTTTTTCCGCCAACTATAAGCATTTTTTGTCGTATAACATTTGTTCGTAAAATTGATCCTTTCCAAAAAAACATCATAAAAAACTATAAAAATATATTTACTCAAAAAGGATCAATTTAACGAATAAATTTTAAAGGACAAAAAGTGCTTATAGTTGCTCAAGGAACAAATGTGAATTTTTTCAGAATGTTTCGGGACATTTTTGGAATTTTCAAAAATTGGCCAAATCCAAAAAAGAAAATAGTCCAAAAAATTCTGAAAAAAATCACGCGAGCTCTTTGGCTAATTTTAAGTATTTTCTGTTCTATACAATTTTCTTGTAAAGTTGATCCTTTTCGTGTAAAAAAATTGCAACATTTTTTATTACATTGCTGTACAAAATGGCCATTTTGCAAAAACTAAAGCAAAAAAGAACTTTCAAAACTATGTTTTGAGAATATTTAAACATTCGGACCGCGATGTCTGCTGGTTATATGACCATTCAATCGTAGCAACAACAAGATTATTGCTTTAAATAGAAAAAACCAAGAAAAATTAGCAGTTTTTTTAAAAAAAAACCCAAAAAATAACAAGGTCTTTGAAGCTTTTATGCAAAACAAATGCCAGTTTCGGAAAGGTCATCGCCAAAAACCCCCTATATACGATTTTGGAAGAACATTGCCCCAATTTTCTATTCGAATTGTACAATTGAACTTGGATGCGGAAAATTCTCGTTTGCGCATTAATGGGTTAAGGTCCATGGTCAAGGTCAACCGAACATGCTTATGGTTGTAATGACACGTCTTGATAACTACCCACAACTTTGTGTTCAACGATTTCTGTTAGGGGCCTCGATTTGCGAGTTTAGCGACTAGAGACTTCGTGAAGTGTACTTGGGTCTACAGCAAATGTCTCACACTTCACCCCTCTATATCTCCGCAACTAATCATAGGATGACTTCGGGCCAATGGAGATTTTTGATCAGCAGGTTGAGAACTACCTTTCTGCAAAGTTTCAGCGAATTTGACCGGGACCCGATTTCCATACAATTTGTGCGGGGTCCTTTCAGTCGCCATATTGGAACCGCCATCTTGGATTTGTAAATTTTGTAACATTCGAGATTAGTGACTTCAAAACAACCATTGTACCAACTTTCATTAAAATCCGTTGAAATCGAGAAATTACAGTCGCCATATTGGATCCGCCATCTTGGATTTGTAACTTTTATAATATTTGAGATTAGTGGCTTCAGAACAACCTTTGTATTAATTTTCATTAAAATCCGTTGAAATCGTGAAATTTCAGTCGCCATATTGGATCCGCCATCTTGGATTTGTGACTTTTATAATATTCGAGTTTAGTGGCTTCAGAACAACCATTGTACTAATTTTCATTAAAATCCGTTGAAATCGAGAAATTACAGTCGCCATATTGGATCCGCCATCTTGGATTTGTGACTTTTATAATATTTGAGATTAGTGGCTTCAGAACAACCATTGTATCAATTTTCATTAAAATCCGTTGAAATCGAGAAATTTGGATCGCCATGTTGGATCCGCCATCTTGGATTTGTAACTTTTATAATATTTGAGATTAGTGGCTTCAGAACAACCATTGTACTAATTTTCATTAAAATCCGTTGAAATCGTGAAATTTCAGTCGCCATATTGGATCCGCCATCTTGGATTTGTGATTTTTATAATATTCGAGTTTAGTGGCTTCAGAACAACCATTGTACTAATTTTCATTAAAATCCATTGAAATCGAGAAATTTCGGTTGCCATGTTGGATCCGCCATCTTGGATTTGTAACTTTTATAATATTCGAAATTATTGGCTTCAGAACAACCATTGTATCAATTTTCATTAAAATCCGTTGAAATCGAGAAATTTGGGTCGCCATGTTGGATCCGCCATTTTGGATTTGTAACTTTTATAATATTCGAAATTAGTGGCTTCAGAACAACCAATGTACTAATTTTCATTAAAATCCGTTGAAATTGAGAAACTTCAGGCGCCATATTGGATCCGCCATCTTGGATTTGTAATTTTTATAATATTCGAGATTAGTGACTTCAGAACAACCATTGTACTAATTTTCATTAAAATCCGTTGAAATTGAGAAACTTCAGGCGCCATATTGGATCCGCCATCTTGGCTTTGTAATTTTTATAATATTCGAGATTAGTGGCTTCAGAACAACCATTGTACTAATTTTCATTAAAATCCGTTGAAATCGAGAAATTTTAGTCGCCATATTGGATCCGCCATCTTGGATTTGTGACTTTGATAATATTCGAGATGAGTGGTTTCAGAACAAACTTTGTACCAATTTTCAACACAATCCGTTGAAATCGAGAAATTTCAGGCGCCATATTGGGAGGCTGTAGAACCAGCTCAACTAGCCCGTGCGTACACCAGTAAGGTTGCAATTTCGTACTTAATGTACCTTTTTACGTATTTGCAGTGTTGCCGTATTTCTATTATGTACATAATTTTAATTCGAGAATTTTTATTCTTGAATTAAAATTATGTACATAATTTTAATTCAAGAATTTTAATTCGTAAATTTTTATTCTTGAATTAAAATTATGTACATAATTTTAATTCGAGAATTTTTATTCTGGAATTAAAATTATGTACATAATTTTAATTCAAGAATTTTAATTCGTAAATTTTTATTCTTGAATTAAAATTATGTACATAATTTTAATTCGAGAATTTTTATTCTTGAATTAAAATTATGTACATAATTTTAATTCAAGAATTTTAATTCGTAAATTTTTATTCTTGAATTAAAATTATGTACATAATTTTAATTCGAGAATTTTTATTCTTGAATTAAAATTATGTACATAATTTTAATGCAAGAATTTTAACTCGTAAATGTTTATCCCCATGAATTTTAATTCGTGAATTATTATTGTCGAATTAAAATTATGTACATAATTTTAATTCAAGAATTTTAATTCGTGAATTTTTATTTTAAATTAAAATTAAGTACATCATTTTAATTCAAGAATTTTAATTCGTGGATTTTTATTCTTGATTTAAAATTATGTAGATAATATTAATTCAAGAATAAAAATTCACGAATTAACATTATGTACATAATAATAATTCATGAATTAAAATTGTGTACATAATTATATTTGTTACATTTTTCTTGTAGCAAGATATAATGAACAATCGGATTTGCAATAATTCTATAATACAATTTCGGTAAGCGAAATTTACTTCTTGTTATAATCGTAATTCAACGAGTTGATTTAATATTCGAATATAATATAAATTGCGATTAGAACTTTTACTAAAGTCCCATAATAATTCATGAAATTCTTTTAATGTTCGACAGGCTTGAAGTTAATTAAATTATTTCAATACACATTTCATTTTTATTTCATCGGAACACAATTATAAACCTACAAGATAATATTGTAACATATCAAAATATAAATCAATTGAATTATTATTTTGTCATGAGATAAAATAATATGCTACAATCATGTCAATGCATAATGAAATTAACAAATAATATGTCTATACAATAATAATAATTCAGGGTTTCTCCTATCTTCTCCTATGTACTTGAAATTAATTTGATCATAGTTATAATTTTAATTAATTTTTATTAGTTAAGACAAAATAAAAATGTTACGAACGAATTCTTTTTTTAATTTTAAATAAATCATTTATTTTAATTTTTCCCCAAAAGATTGCTCGCTATTAAATAGCAAAACGGCGTGCCATAATAATACGTCGCGAACGCCGGATAACTTAAATAATTACTAAATGGAAAATTCGTTTCCTTTATTTTCAGACAAAAAAACATAGTGGTAAATTTAAGAAAAAAGAATTAATTTATTTTTTGTTTGGATTATTGTGTTTTATTTTATGCCACACCAACACCTCTCCTTATCCGAACCCTCATAAAAAAATATCGTGCTATAGAATCGCTGTACCAGTTGGATTGGAGTAAATTGGAGCATGTGATAACGTGATTGATGCGATGAGTAAATTTCCAATCCAACAACCAACCAAAGGAATTCCTTACAATAGTATGAGTCATGAGATATTTCCGCTATTACCTTTATTAATTTCATTCAATAGGAAATTCAAAATCAGGAAATTTCCCTCAATAACGTATTTCAAAATGCATATCTCAAGCACTTTTCGGGAAAGAACACTTTAAAATTAAAAAAAAAAAAAAAAAAAAAAAGTATTCCTTCATGTTACGGGACATTGAAAGTCTTCCAAATTTCAGGTGCAAATACTAAACCAGACGGCTGTTTGTTATTGCTGATCCAGGAGGGAATGTCACGGAAGTTGATTTAGTATGTAGTAATTCCTTTGTAAATTTCAATTATATTCAATTATTATGTTTATCTCTTAGTTTTAGGTGAATTGCATGTCGTAGCTGCAACTCTGTTCAACAAATTTACCAAACAAATATTCTGTAAACAGGAAAAAATAATGTTTATCAAATATAAATCAAGTTTAAAAGCTGTATTGTCTTAATTGGGAAACTGCAGTTCGAAAGTACCACGACAATTTGCTTCCAACTGCTGAGAGGAATACTACCATAATGACAATTTCTAGGAAATTCCTCCTTGAAACCTACACGAGAAAAACATCAACAACATCCAAAAGATCGACGAAGTAAAATACAAAACTCAATTAGGTGATTCACCAATATCACAACAGATGTCGAAATTATGGTCGTACTGATAGCAGTTTTACTTAACTATTCCGTCAATACAAGGTTGAAAAAACAAGAATCAATATGGTTCTTACGGATGATCGGCAAGAGTCGAAACTTGAGGAGGTAGGAGTTAAGTCAAAAAGAACCAGCACCCTATTTGCCTAATGAACCGTCAGACCGAAATCATGGCCCGTGGGCAAGGTAGCTTCCCGTCGCTAGATGCGTAGTTGCAGCTTCCAATAGACAAAGACGTGCAGTAATGTCTGAACTTTTTGTTGTTAAAACCAGAGTTGTAATTATATATGATAAATATAAGTTTGCTTCCGTGATTCGGAAAATAAAATTGTTGTTTTGGGTTTTTCTTGTTATCGCTTTATTGCTACATTTGTTTCCTACGAGCACCTAGTTGTGCGCTGCAATATGCGACAAGTTAATGCGTGTTTGCCTACTTTTTTTTTGTCTCGAATTTATGTCTAAACAAGTAAATCAAATGAGAGTATTTCCAATTATAGGCATTTTTTTTCTTGAAGGGCCTACTTTGCCCCCCTCCCCCTTCCCCTCCCTCCCTTTCCAGCTCCCCTGGCCTATATGGATAGCAATAATATTTGTTCTACTCTAGTGACAATTTTGAAAAAATATACGTTATAGAGCATAGTAAGGGTCATTTATAAAAAAAAATCGTGATAGTGTCTCTTAAGGTACTATTACCGTCTAGAATTATCAAAAAATGAATTTTTTTTTGCTTTATATTTTTAGATTCTTTAAACCTTCAATAATAACTGTCTAAAATATTAAATCGAAATTCGAAGCCAGTGCCGAGATATAACGACTCAATTGAAGCGCGCTCTCGGCTGTTCTATGTTCTAAATAAACTTTAAACGCGTTTTTCTCGAGTTTAGGTTTTTTTAACTGCCGGACAGTTAATCTCCGGATCTACTGGGCCGATTTAAATAAACTTTGAAGCATTTTGTTCGTTTTTATATCCTGTGTGATAGTTTACCACAATTTGACCACAAAAAAAATATATAAAATTTTTGAGTCTGAAAAAAGGTCGAAAAAAAGGCGATTTTTGAAAAAAATTTTCAAATGTCCGCCATTTTTTTATTTTTAATGATTTTTCAATTTTTCTGGTAAACTATCACGTAAGAGCACTTCCTTTTTGTAACTCTTTTTGAATTTTATGTTTCAGACTTACCGTTCCAGATATTAACTGTGCAGCAGTGTTTTTTTTTGAGAAGAAAATTTGAGCGCCCTCTATTAAATGTACAATTAATAGAAAATAAAAATAAAAAATTTTTTCTAATCTTCAAGAACTGTTTAATACTGTAAAAAAAAGTTTGATAACCATATATAATAAAGAAAGTGAAAAAAAATTGTTGAATATATGTCATTTTTTAGCATTCTAGACGGTAATAGTACGTTAAAATACGTGAAATTTTTATTTTTGAAAATTTTTATCGGTATATAAATAACTGCGAAGACTTTCGTAGAAAGTGTTTTGTTTAATAATTCTTTAGTGCATCTAGGTTTGTAAAAAAAATCACAACAAAATTTAATGTTATAGGAGAAAACAAAATTTTTTTTCAAAAATCGATTAATTGTTTTATTTGAAAAACTAGCGCGTGCAGAGGTGTGATAGCTTTAAGAAATGTTTCTCTTAAGAAGGTAATTTCATGGTAAAAATATCAACTTAACTTTCCCGAGGGGCTATACTCTTTGAGATGCTTTTGAAATAGCTTTTCAAAATTGCAAAATAATTCCATGATTTTGTGACAAATATAGCATTTTAAATTAGTGTTGTGAAAGGTAATATAAATTTTCAAGACTATGGGTGGTAGGCACTTTAAAATGCCAATTCGTCTTTCGTTTTAAAATCTACCAAGAGAGAGCCACCACTTCCATTAATTAATTAGAACGATGCTACACAAAATTGTTCCGGAAATGTGAACGAATTCGATTTAATTTGCTGCTCTATTTTGCTATAAATACCTACATGCAAAATATTCACTTTGTCTTGGCAAGTCTTTCGCATAGTACGTACCTTCATCCAATTTCTTGTTGCATTACGTTCTTGTTAGTAACAGTGCTCAGTTTTCCTGAAATCATACGAAGCATTAATTTAAAGATTCCCCATATCGAATGTTAAATAAAAGTTCCATGTATACAGGGTGTCCCAGAACTCAACGTCAAGCCGAAATCGAGCATTAGGCCAAGTCGTAACAGTTATCAGAAAAATATGAAAAAAAATCTTGGTCATGTACTTTTCAAATTATAAGGATTCAAAAATAAACTGACACCCTGTGATGATCTTTCAAGTCCTGTGACTGCAAATATTAACTTTTCGTCATTTTTTTTTCTACCGTATAACTATGAATAACCCTTCTGTCAAACACAGTTAAAAGTTAGAATATAACTGCCTCAGTTTCAAATAAAAAGTTAGATTTTTACCCAACATTGAATTCAAAATAATTACATCACCCAACTTTAACTTTAACCGACTGTAATTATTTTGCATTCAATGTTGGGCAAAAATCTAACTTTTTATTTGAAACTGAGGCAGTTATATTCTAACTTTTAACTGTGTTTGACAGAAGGGTTATTCATAGTTATACGGTAGAAAAAAAAATGACGAAAAGTTAATATTTACAGTCACAGGACTTGAAAGATCATCACAGGGTGTCAGTTTATTTTTGAATCCTTATAATTTGAAAAGTACATGACCAAGATTTTTTTTCATATTTTTCTGATAACTGTTACGACTTGGCCTAATGCTCGATTTCGGCTTGACGTTGAGTTCTGGGACACCCTGTATGTAACTATTTTAACACAATCTTACCTCGATTTCGAACTTTACCCAGCGTCATGTCGTTATGATTTGTAGCTTGTGTTACGCCTGATATTTTACAACGGTTAAAAGCCATTCATGGATAAATCCGTCGAATGGAGTGAAGTGAATTATTCTTCACTTTTGGGAATGAGAGACTGGCAATTTCTGTTTTATTGAATAGATACCTTTTGAAACTGGACACACATAGAAATTAGTTTAAAAATTAATTTGCGTCTGCTGTTGTATAGATGAAATTTCTTCTCTTTTTTTTATAAAAATTATGGTTACTCACAGAGTGAGTGGGGGCAGATATTTATATGTATACCTTTACTATGGGGAATTTATCAACTCTTGTTTAAATTCGAACACAAATATGATCCTTGAGTTGTAGCGGTAGTCTCGAGAGAAAAAAGAGGAAAAAGCTCAAGTTAGGATAACCAGGTTAGTCACATGAAGAACGTGAAAAACCAAACAAACAAATCTTTCCTGGACAACGTTAAAGCGGTTCATATGGACAGCGTAGAGGAAAGTCCAATCAGTTTTTTCTGTGGACATATTTTAAAGTGTAAGGTTTGTCTTCGTCTAATGTCGATAGTTACATATCTAGGCTTAAGGTCTGCCTTATGAATGAATTATTATCTGATTATGATAGAGCGATTCTCGAAAGACGTCTTATCGGTGTCACTGACAACTTACGACTGGTCCTAAAAAAGTAACAATTTCGCTCTTCTGGTAATCCGTTGGGAAGGGGTTGTTGTGGAGATTGTCTTGGCTACACTTTTTTGTAGGAGTAGTATTGATTTGTTTGGCCATTGTCGTTATAGCAATAGAAAATTTACTTTTTACGTTATTTACTGTAGCAAATTTGTGTAAATCTAGTGGTATTGTTTGTAGTAGCTTAGTGTAGGTTTTGTTTTTTTTAAATTAACTAGTTGGGTTATCTGGTTTCACCACGTTTTGGGAAAATACTTATTAATTAAACACTTTTCAAATGTTCTAGTTTGTTATATCCTAGAAATTGTTTCAAACCGAAAACCCCTTTATGAATCCGCCGTCTTCAATCTCCAAATCTTAATAATATTCAAAATTAGTGGCCTTACAATAATCATTGAACAAATTGTCATTAAAACCCATTGAAATCGAGAAATTTTGGTCGCCATATTGGGTCCGCATCTTGTATCTAGAAATTCTGATAATATTAAAAATTAGTGGCTCCAAAAAAACCGTACTAATTTTCATTAAAATCCTAGTCGAGAAATTTTGATGATCATATTGAAACCGCCATCTTGGATTTGGAAAATTTGCTTATATTCTAAATTTGTGGCCTCAGTATAATCATTGTATTAATTTTCATTAAAATCCGTTGAAATCGAAACATTTGGTCTCCATAGCGGATTCGCCATCTTGGAATTGTAAATTTTGATAACATTTAAAATCAGTGACCTCAAGATAATCATTGTACTAATTTTCATTTAAATCCGTTGAGATTGAGAAATCTTGGTCGCCATCTTGGCTGCGCCACCTTGAATTATAACATCAAAATCGGTTGAAATCAAAAAATATTGGTCGCAATATTGGTTTCGCCATCTTGAATTTCTGAATCTGGACAAAGGATTTGAAATCAGCATACCGCAAAACCGCTAAGTACCAATTTTCATGAAAATCGCGCCATCTTGGATCCGCCATTTGGAAACCCTTAATATTATCCGAAAAAAACTAGCCTATATGTTAAGTTGGAATATGTACTACCTTCGGACAAAAAATGAAAAATATCGATAGAACCGTTTAGGCGTGATTGAGCAACAAACCAACAAACGAACTTTCATTTTTATATATACTAGCTGGGTTCCCCGGTTTCACCCGGCGTTGGGTAAATACTTACTAATTAAACACTTCTCAAATATTCTAGTTTGTTATATCCTATAAATTGTTTCAACCCGAAAACCCCTTTATGGATCCGCCATTTTGAATTTCCAAATCTTAATAATATTTAAAATTCGTAGCCTTAAAATAATCATTGTACCAATTTTCATTAAAATCCGTTGAAATCGAGAAACCATATTGGATCCGCCATATTGAATTTGGAAATTTTGCTAATATTCGAAATTAGTGGCCTCAGAATAATCATTATACTAATTTTCATTACCATGCGTTGAAATCGAGAAATTTTGGTCGCTATCTTGGATTTGATAATTTTGATAATATTCGAAATTAGTGGACCCGGAATAATTATTGTACTAATTTTAATTAAAATACGTTGAAATCGAGAAATATTGGTCGCCATTGGATCCGCCATCCTTAATTCCTAAATTTGGACAGCGGATTTGAACTCAGCACTCCGCAAAACCCCTATGTATCAATTTTCATCACTACAAATTTGTTCCGCCATTTTGAAACCCTATTGTGTTAGGGGAGCAGTTCCGCTAGGAGCACAAGAGTGCTTTCGCTTGATGGAGAAGGCCTCGTGACCCTTCTGATCCTCTGTGGGAAGGTATTCAGTTTTTAGCTCCAATGGGTTTGGAGAGCAGTATACAAATGCGTATCTCTTTCTTTGAAAATGTTTTTATTTGCATTCGTTAACTCACACGATTCACAATTAAAAATGAACTTAACTCGACTGAACAAATAAAAATCATCTTAAACTCGACTGAACAAATAAAAATGATCTTAAACTCGACTGAACTGAAGTATTCCCGACTTATCTCGGTTTTAAAATGTTACTCTGCTGGACTTATTTCGGTTCTAAAAATGTTACACTGGACTGTTCTCGACTCTTCTGGACTGACTTCAAACTACTCGGTGGCTGCCCTTTATACCCTTTCCCCCACTTCAAGGGTTAATTTTTAACGAAAATTGGTCACCCGAATATCGAACAATTGAGTTCTTCGTTAATTATTTAAAATTATCCGGCATCGATTATTGGTCAAACCAACAAGCCAAAGAGTTGCAAGCATAAGCAACTTGATAGTTCGCTCGAGTTTGAGCACGCTGGCCCAGTTGTTTACACTTGCGTTATCGAGGCCCGGCAAAAAACGATGTTACGAGAATTGCTTAAGCGTTAAGCCGGCACTTAGGCTATCCGATACTAAGGTAATCAATTTTTAGGTTGTGACATTTATGTCGCGTAAAATTTAAAGGTTTATGGGTCATCTGGGAATGTTCGTTGGTCATCTGGTTCCCATAGACAAAACTGATTTGTGGTACTTGGGGATGTTAACCCCTTGCACTATTTGCACGAATCTGGCTCGTGATAAAAATTTTAGTTAAAACTTGAATATCACGAGTAAGGCTCGTTGTTTAATATCGGATATCACGTGTCTGACTCTTAATTCACATTTCGAGCATAACATGAAATTAAACAACGTCCCTGACTCGTGGTATTCAAGTTTAACCTAAAATTGTCATCACGAGTCAGACTCGTGAAAATAGTGCAAGAGGTTTAAAGAAATGTTACTTGGGGGTGTTTAAAAGAAAATCTAATGAAGGGTGTGAGAAGACGCGTAACGCGGTGGCAGACGCGTAATGCGGCAGCTCACAACACCATCCCCCTTAGAAAAGAGAGTTCATGAATCGTATGATTGAACTCTCGTCAACTTCGTAAACAAATTCACTCGTGTGGTTTGCGATAGAGTATAGTCAGCCGGTGCTAGTTGTGCTAGTTATAAGCTATGAAGTATTAACGTACATTTATGTTTACATTAAAAAAACTTATTATAATAAATTTATCTGTAACAAAATGGTAAAAAAAAATAATGCTTTCCTTAAAGCTACTAGTTTTCCTAATCACTAATGTATATCTACAGTGGTTCACAGCTTAAATGATGTGAGTACTTTTTACGAGGTAAACCCTTAAAAACTCCCGGAAAATGGGAAATTCTTTTCTTCAAACAAACAAAATATTTCAGCTTGAGGTTCTATTTATTATTTCCAATGAGAAAAACAACAACAAAATATTCCAATAAGGGTTTACCTCGTAAAAAGTACTCACATCATTTAAGCTGTGAACCACTGTATTTGACAATTTATCTATTTATATATCTATGAGGAAAATCAATTGTGACAAAAATTGTTTTTGTTTTGTCAACATTTGCTATTCTGTGCCCAAGCTCAGTTTTTGTCAACATTTACTATTCTGTGCCTAAGCTCAGTTGATATGGTTGCTTTTCGAATGTGCTGAGCTCAGATGTCAGTTTTGCATTTTTCGCTTGCTTTTGGGCGTGCTTAGTCATAATTTTTATCACTTTGCGCTTAACCAGAGCCACGGCAATAATAATGACTGCAACGAGAGCTAAATATCTGACTGTGTAATTATGAATGTTTTGTTTGTTTACTTTGTTATTCGCGGGGAAACCTATGTTTTCTTATCTTTTGATTTCATTGACCGCTACGCTGAGTTTTTTTAGGTCGTCGTTGTCATGATACTTGATTACGCGAGTGGGCGCTTTGTCCTTCGCATGGTAGTTCAGGTTTAGAGAAGGTACATAGGCGTTTTTGAGCTCTGTGGTTTTTGAACTGTATGATTACAATGTGAGTTCTTCGGCTTTTAGGTAACAACCTTGTTTTATTGCGAGGATACAGCTACCGTTTATGCTTAAGGGAGATATGTTCTTGTTGCAGATAACATCTAGAATGGTGCGTTCCTCTAATACAAATAGCCAGTAATTTGGTTGGGAAAGTTGTATCCAATAATTACTCTTGGGAATTGCGCGGACTTCGCAGTCCGGTGGAAGTGTGGGCGAATGCTGAAGTAGCGCGATTTCGCATAAGTTATTTTTTGATTTTACATTAAAAATGGGGTGGATGATGAGGCATAAATAGTATTGGTGGTTTGTTGTGGAACAGTGAGAGAGATCAAATTTATTTAATAGATAATAATGCTCTCTAGTTAAGTCAACGACAAGGTATTCTACTGAGGGCTGTATATATGTAAATGTAACGATCATCTTTAGTTGATGGTAATGGGATCACTTTATAGAGCTGATAATCTTCTCTGAAGGGCAGGGGTATTATTAGTTCGATTATGACCCTGTTTCCTGTGACGGCTAAACTGGTGTGACTGATTTGATACAATTTTCTAAGATTGTCTTCTTGGCGATCTATGGGGAGTGCGAGGTTGTTAGGTAAATTATTTTGTATGTTTGTCAAGATATGTTGGACTTGTGCTGGGGTTAGTATAGCAGGGTGTGGTTTACCGTGATTGATATTTGTCATTAAATCTACTAAAGTGTTGACTGTTGCTTGGTGCCCGAATATGATGAGGGTAGTGACTATTTATTTATTAAGCTTAATACAAGCTATACAAACATACAAGCACAAGCATACATACTTAAACGCTAGAATATACATATGAATAAATTAAGAACTAGGGGGGGCGTTTCAGGGCATTCCGAAGGGATGACTTGGAAAGGTGGAAGTCGAATGATGGTGAGGAGTTGGCTTTACGTATCATGCGGGAAATTGGTTCGGAAAAGCCATAATTGGTGCGGTGATGCGAGGGGCGGAAGAGAGGTACTGATCTGAGGCTACGGGGGTTGGTGTGAAGCGATATCAGCTGTAACAGGGAGGGGCAATCGATGACACTGTGGGGAAACAAGTAGGCGATTAAATTTTAATTTTAATTCTTTAGCTAAAAAAGTAGGCGTCGGGAACGAGGAGGCTTTTAGAAATTTCGATTTTTGTTTTAGTCTGAGGAGATTCGTCATTGTAACTGGCAAGAAATATTGTTTAATAAATAAATAAATTTTATAGAATAAAATAATACAAATTAAAATATTCTTTTTATTCTATAACTGGTGACCCCGACACCGGCGATGGACCCGGTAGGAGTAGTTAAAAAGAAAACCAAGATAACCAGATCGCAAGCCATCCAGGCCTGGCTAAAAATACAGGCGTATCCGCAATTTATTTGGACGGAGGGAGGACGATTTTTACAAAAAAATGGACGTTTTATTCCCCCAAGGCCACCTTCTACACGGCAAGAATCAAAACAAGATCAAACCGGTGATACATCAAGTGATACATCAACATTTCTGCTACAACAAAGTAATATAGTAATTCAGCAACAACCAACAAGTTCAACCACCTCTAACCATTGGAAAAATGAACACAAATCTTCCACTTCCTCATCTTGTCCAACAACCATCTAATTTACAAATTCAGCTACCAGTACTAACTAAAGAGTCGCGTTCATGCACATCTTCAAAAATCAACAAATTGAAAATCATCAATATCAACCAAGTGTAATCAAACAAATCAGATTCATTACAATCAAATATTTTAGCAATATGCAATCCTCATAAAAGTTATAGATTTCCTCGTTTCCGACGCAGCTTTCTTTCACATTAACTACTCTATATCATTATTAATTAACTATTGCCACTATTTAATCACTCTACATATTCTTTTTAGCTCACTATTGGCCAAACGAAGTTAATATGTACTATCAGTTTGCATATCCTTCGTTGGTGTTTGTGTTATTATATCATAAACCTTCGGTTCATTGAAGGGGGAGTATTGTGGGGAAACAAGTAGGCGATTAAATTTTAATTTTAATTCTTTAGCTAAAAAAGTAGGCGTCGGGAACGAGGAGGCTTTTAGAAATTTCAATTTTTGTTTTAGTCTGAGGAGATTCGTCATTGTAACTGGCAAGAAATATTGTTTAATAAATAAATAAATTTTATAGAATAAAATAACACCAAATTAACTTATTCTTATTTTATTCTATAACACCATTAAGCAGCTGGTGAATAAAGAGAATGTCGGCATAGTCGCGTCGCTTACTTAAGGGTTCCAGATCGATAAGTTTCAGGCGATCTTCGTACGGCGGCAAGTTTTGGTGGTCTGACCAAGGAAGATCGCGTAAGGCAAAACGAAGGAACCTACGCTGGACAGATTCAATCCTGTTGATATGAGTTGACTGAGTGGGAGACCATACCTGACTGGCATATTCAAGGAGAGGACGGACAAAAGAGATGTATAGGGATTTCGCAACGTAAGGGTTATTAAATTCTATGGACCACCGTTTCACGAAGCCAAGAGCTGAGTTCCCTATCGCAGGTGACACCGAGATCGCGAAGAGAGTCAACCGAAGGGATATGCTCGCCAGATAAAAGATAGATTCTAGGGGAGGAAGGGAGCCGTTTACGTGAATAGGTGATGGATTGGCATTTTGAGACGTTTAAATCCAAGAAGTTTTTACAGCACCATGTGCAAAAAGAATCCAGATCTTCTTGTAGAAGGGGGGGGTCAACTGGGGAGGAAATTTGTTTAGAGATCTTCATGTCGTCGGCGTAAATTGAAAGGTCCGAATGTTTGATGATGCACTCGACGTCATTTACAGCCAGAACAAAGATCAGGGGACCCAAATGACTGCCTTGAGGGACCCCAGACTGAGCTATGAAAGGGCTAGAGTTTGCTGAACCGAAGAGGACGCTATATTGACGTTGGGATAGGTAGGAACTCAACCAAGAGAGAAAACGCGATTGGAAGCCGAGAGAACTGAGTTTAAAAAGAATTATTTGGTGCGAGATTTTGTCAAAGGCTTTACTGAAATCGGTGGCAACGAGGTCGACCTCGTAGCCGTTTTCAAGTACACGTAATGTTCTGGAGACGAAGTCGGTGAGATTAGTTGTAGTTGATCTGCCCTTAAGGAAGCCGTGTTGGAAAGAGGAGAAAATGGACTTGCAGTGAAAGAACATGGAGTCATAAACAATTTGTTCGAAAAGTTTAGGTATGCAAGACAGTTTGGCGATGGGCCGGTAGTTGGATACATCACTTTTACAGCCCTTTTTGTGAATAGGGATGATGAATGAGTCTTTCCACCGAGAAGGAAAAACGCCTTGGGAGATTGATAGTTCAAAGAGAGAGGTAAGAGGTTGTGTTAAGTGCTGTGCGCATTTTTTCAGCACGATGGCGGGAATGCCGTCGGGGCCAGGGCTGAAATTGTCCTCAAGTGCGCTAATGTATGAAGCAACCAATGTGGAGTCGATGTTAACGGAGACAAAGGAAGTTTGAGGGCGAGATTGCATAAAGTGAAAGTAGTTAAAATCGGGTTCTGAGGACTGTTCGCAAAAGGATTGGCTGAAATGATTGGCAAAGAGGTTCGCGATTGTCCTGGGATCAGCTGAAGATACGTCTCCGAGTTTAAGGGTTGAAGGGTAGCCACTAGATTTTTTTTTAATATTAATGAATTTGTAAAAGCATTTGGGGTCAGAGATGAGATCAAATTGCATACGATGAAGGTAATTGTGGTAAAGCGATTTGCTGCGTTCGGAAAACAAGGTAAAGGCCGAAAGATACGAAGAGTAATCTGCCTCAGAGTGGGTCAGGATATAAGCTTGCCATAATTTATTCCTTTTGTTGCGGAGAGACCGAAGTTCTTTGTCGTACCAAGGGGGAGAAGAGGCGCAGTTTTTTCGAAGTTGTAAAGGAACAGACTCGGCGAGGCAACTAAATAATTCAAAATAGAAGACATCAAGGGCGTCATTCACAGAGAGCTGGGAGTCGCAGCAGATGGAATCAAAAGACGCGTTACCGAGTAGATAATTCAATTTTTCGAAGTCGCCTTTACGAAAATTGAAACAGTATTTGCGCACTGAGACTGTGGGAGGAAGGGAAAGTTCAAAGAAAAATGCAAGAAAAAGGGGTGGGTGAAACCGGTCGAGAGAGGAAAGGAGATGCTTGCTTTCAGAGACGACTGAGTTCCCAGGATCAGTAGAAAAGATGAGATCGAGTTGCCTGCCGAGGTAGTTGCTTATGCCACTAACCTGGCAGAGACCCGAATCAGAGAGGTGGTCAGCAAATACTGCTTCTTTGCCAGAGATGGCGTTCGAGGGAATATAATAGGTAGAGTCCTCAGATAGAGTCCATTGAAGACGAGGTAGGTTGAAGTCCCCAAGAACAATAACTTCATCATTGGGTTCGAGGACATTAAAGATGGAATCGACTACGCCAATGGCGAGTTCGTAGACTTCTAGCGGTTGGGAGGGACGAATGTAAAAACAGAGGATGTACAGGGAACGCTGGTTTAAAGTTATTTTAATGCAAACAAATTCACAGACTGAGGAATTAGAGGATTTGAAAAGGGTAGCACTGAAGCAATTACGTAAAGCGATAAGAACACCGCGACCGGAGGGGAGGGAATCATCTGTGCAGCCGTCGATTCTAAAAATGACGAAGTCAGGAGGAAATAATTCATTATCGTTGATGAAGGGGGTTAGGTTGGTCTCTGTAAGGGCAAAGATGTCAAAAGGAAAGGTATGGGAATTTTGAAAGACTTCCCGTGTTTTTGTGCGTAGGCCTCTCACATTTTGATAGTAGACGGAGAGACAGTTAGGCGTGCGGGGGGAGCTATGAGGGGAAAGGACAGAACTATGAGAGGCAGGTGAGGGGGGACAAAGTGGAGAATTGCCTGTGTTAGGAACGAAAATAGTTTTTATAGTCATTACGACTTTTTTGAAGGTGAGAGATACGACGGGAGTTAACAAAGGACGCTAGAGCAGAGAGATCATCGGATACCTTTTTGTGTGGGATGTTAAATGCCTCGTGGTATTTAAAGAAAAGCTGCCGCAGAGAAGATAGGTCAGTGGGGAGACCTTCTTGGTAAATTGAGACAAGAACACTGGTTTTAGTCTTACCATCAATGCAGACAGAGTCAGGTTTATCGTGAAGATAGGCTAGGAGTAAACGCACATTTTCATAGATTCGGTGATCGCGTAAGCGGGAAAGAAGATAACGCCCGTCTCTAGAGTCGGCAGACCGCATAGTAAGCTTAACAATCGGAGGAAGAAGTGGGTCAATAAATGATGGTTTGGAGATCTCGGGGACTGGGGGCGTATTCGTGGAGTTGGTGGCGGTTGAGGAGGATACAGAAGGAGCTGAAGAACATTGAGTTGAAGGGATTTTATCGGAATTCTTAGCCGCCACAGGCAAAGCGAGAGAAGTGGGAGTAGGGGTTTTAGCTTTTCCGAGTGAAGATGGGATGGATCGGGAAATATTGTTGGAACTAGGGTGAGGGTCGGAGATGGAGGGACAGGTAGCATTCGTTGGAGGAGGGACTGGAATGGAAGGATTAAGAACGTGAGACATAACAAAATTAGGGTATTTAACCGCGGTACTAAAATTGGGGAATAGACCAGCTTTGAGCTGCCAATTAGAATCAGCATGTGGAATTGAGGGACGGGAGTTGGGCGAACGGTGGGAAACATCATTTGGTTGGTTTTTGCTTTTCACATTAGTGGAATTATGTGAAACAGATTTGGAAGGTCTAGAGGAAGAAGGGTAGGCAGCGGAATTCTCATTCATGGACTTAGAGGTGTGGGAGACAGAAGAAGCAGGGCGAATGGATTTACGTAAAGACCTTTTGTTACGCGTAATCTTAATTTTAGGGTTAGGCTTAAGACTATTACCTACAGAGCTATTTTTAGACGCGATATTAGATGTTTGTTTGGGCCTAAAGTTATTGGGGGACGATGACGACTTGACAGTGATCCATTTAGAGATCCTGATATTCCCAGATGAGAAGGAACTGCCGTTAGAGTATGTGATGAGCCATGCATATTTCGATGGGATGATGACTCTAAATTTAGACGAACTCCCGTATTTAGTAGATGGAAGTTTCACACAATTAATAGGGATGATGGAAAAACGGCTGATGAAAAACTTCCGGATCCAGGATTCGTCAGCAAGATGTGGGGCGCCAGTTACGAATAACGGAGTGGAATCGGAGCAGGCAGCGCTATTGGCGTCGTGTAATTTCTTTATTCGTTTGTTCCAGTCATCTTCCGTCCATAGAGTCCCAAATTTAGAGATGGAAGGTGGTAATTGAATAGCTGGTGCAGAAGGAGGCGCAATGTGAGTCGGTGATAGTTGAGCAGCCGGCGCTGAGATAGGGCGAGGCGGGCGTAATTCAGTCCGGGAGGTAGGCGGTACTGTAGAAGACTGTAGATCCAATGCTGAGGTAGGAGGGGGTGGGTTGGATTCCATCCGAGTGGCCGAGACGTCAAGAAGCTCGGAGTGAAGAGACGTGTCCGTTAGATTGCGAGGTATTGGGGACGGTCTTTTTGAAATCTCGGAAAAGGTCTTGAAGTCATCGAAAACGTCGATGAAAGCCCGACGAACGTTGGAGAGCTCAGCTGCAGCAGAGTAGATGCTGTTCGTTGCTTCAACAATCGGAGAATGTTCTTGTGTCCGTGGTTGTGGGAGCAGGGGAGTGATGCGCGAGGGAAGCTCCGAGAGCAGACGAGACGAGCGGGTTTGATACTCGTTAAAGTCCGCGCGAATCGAGTTCAGTTCTTTCGTAACTTTTTGCGACTTGAAGTGAGTGTCAAGAATGTCCCGCAAGTCGCTAAAGAGTTTATTGATACCTTCGCCGAATTGCGAGTGAAGGGAACTGGCAAGGGTCGTCAGAGACTTCTCCAGGTTCAGTAGTTTTAATTTATTAAAATGCGCGAGAGACTCGACCATGGAGGTGAGGTCATCAATTCCCTTTGAGAAGCATTCGATCTTGTTGAGTTGATCGATGGACTTCTTCTGTAAAGCAGCTTGCTGATGTAGGGTAGAGTTAATAGAGTCATTATTGCATTTAATTGCGCGAAGCACGTCAACAAGCGAAATTTCCCGGCATTCCGCGCAGAAATAAACAAAGACGTTTTTAATGTCTTTAAGGTATATCAGGGCTCGTTTATTTATACCAATACAGGCCGCGTGAAAAGATTTATCGCATAGTCCGCTGCAGGTCACCCATTCGGAAGCCGGAACCAGGGTGGTAATCGCGCAAGTGGCACTAGCACAGCAATTTTCCATATTGATAACAAAAACACCAACAAGAAGTAGCACAATTGAGTAATATGTTAAATCAGCAGCACTAGCAAAGTCGGCAAGATGAATGAAAGACGGTGACACAACTTAAAAGAATAACAAAGCGAATGTAGGCAGACTGAGTGCAATATTTAATGGGAGGTAGAAACGAAATGCGACTGCACTAAGTGACTGCAAGAACTGAACTAGTGAGTGATACTAAAGTTCCCAGTTCAATCGTGGCCTTCTGTACTGCAGCTTCTGTAGTGATTTTGTTGACTAGGAGTTTGATTTTTCCAATTTGCTGTCTACGAATAAAAATTGGCTTTTTATGTCGTGCCTCGATCTATTGAGCATGTTGGTTGTAGTTTCTAAAATCGTGGTTTGGTTTTTTATG
Source organism: Dysmachus trigonus (assembly GCA_949715965.1). Lineage (NCBI taxonomy): Eukaryota > Metazoa > Arthropoda > Insecta > Diptera > Asilidae > Dysmachus > Dysmachus trigonus. The sequence goes on from OX454320.1 coordinate 54,131,963, forward strand.
AGGGATAAGAGGTAATTTTCATCATTTTTAAGATTGGCTATTTTGTTATCGTAGTTTATCATCTTCGTTGAGAGTGCCGAATAAAGTTTTACTCAAAGTACCCACTGCATTTAAGAGACCTCTTCGGGAGCGAGGACTTTTGATTGGCTTAAATAATTGCTCCTTACTCTTTATGTCCGACATGAGTGTGTGTATTATCTGCGTGATTTCCTTGCAAAAGGGCAATTCTGTCATCCGTGTGTTGATTAGGCGGCATATCCCATTTATATCCGCAGAGAGTTCATATAACCGTGTTGTGGTCGGGGAACTTCACCGACAAAAAGGGAAAAAACGCATACAAAATATTTTACCGCCGCCCATGGCAGTGATTTTTCTCGGTTCGGGGGTCCTCCAAAAATTTACGACGCCCGAGCTCAAATTACCGCTGAGCAGCGGGCCCGGGCGGCGGCATCGGGCTCATCTGGGTGCACGGCGGCCGAAATTTGGAAATTTCGCCGGAATGATTCTCAGCTTCGGCCGCCGGACATTCGAGATGCGCCTAGATGCTGCCGGTCGGGTCCCTTGCACCGCGAGCAGCGAAGCACGGCCCCGTTGCCGCTGGCTCACACAGCTGCTGCAAGCGCACGATTGGCCGACGGCGCAGCTGTGTGAGTGGGTGGCACCGGGATCGCCAACGGTGGACTCGGTGTGTCCGGCTGAGGCGAAGGCGATTTTGGGGAGTCGAGTCGGGGATTTTGGAGAAGGCGGTACGGTGGTGCTCGATGTGCTCGGTGGAGCCCTGAAAAGGGAGAAGAAAAGGAGAAGTCAAAGAAAAAAGTTATTCAAATTGTTGGTTAAGTACCTTATCGCGTGGTGCACGATGTGCTCGGTGGAGCCCTGAAAAAAAAAGAAAAAAAAAAAAAAATCAGAGAAAAAGTTACTCAAGTGATTTTCCCAATTTCCATTTTTGAAAATTGTTGGTTAAGTACCTTACCGCGTGGTGCACGATGTGCTCGGTGGAGCCCTGAAAAAAAGAAAAAAAAAATCAAAGAAAAAGTTACTCAAGTGATTTTCCCAATTTCCATTTTTTGAAAATTGTTGGTTAAGTACCTTACCGCGTGGTGCACGATGTGCTCGGTGAAGCCCTGAAAAAAAAAGAAAAAAAAAAATCAAAGAAAAAGTTACTCAAGTGATTTTCCCAATTTCCATTTTTGAAAATTGTTGGTTAAGTACCTTACCGCGTGGTGCTCGATGTGCTCGGTGGAAACCCTGTGTTAAAATAAACATATACATATTTTACCAATTTACATAAAACTAATGTTGAAGAACCCTGTGAGCTAGAAAAGAAAAGAAAACGGTCTAATTAAACTTAATGCTAACATTTTCTGCGTTAAAATAAACATATACTTACCTTACCAATTTACACAAAATTTATGTTGAAGAACCCTGTGAGCTGGGAAAGAAAAGAAAACTGTTTGATTAAAATTAACGCTAAAATTTTCTGTGTTAAAATAAACATATACTTACTTTACCAATGTACATAGAATTTACGTTGAAGAACACTGTGAGCTAGAAAAGAAAAGAAAACAGTTTGATTAAAATTAACGCTAAAATTTTCTGTGTTAAAATAAACATATACTTACTTTACCAATGTACATAGAATTTACGTTGAAGAACCCTGTGAGCTAGGAAAGAAAAGAAAACTGTTTGATTAAAATTAACGCTAAAATTTTCTGTGTTAAAATAAACATATACTTACTTTACCAATGTACATAGAATTTACGTTGAAGAACACTGTGAGCTAGAAAAGAAAAGAAAACCGTTTGATCAAAATTAATGCTAAAATTTTCTGTGTTAAAATAAACATATACTTACTTTACCAATGTACATAGAATTTACGCTGAAGAACACTGTGAGCTAGAAAAGAAAAGAAAACCGTTTGATTAAAATTAATGCTATAATTTTCTGTGTTAAAATAAACATATACATACTTTACCAATTTACATAAAATTTACTTTGAAGAACCCTGTGAGCTAGAAAAGAAAAGAAAACAGTTTGATTAAAATTAATGCTAAAATTTTCTGTGCTAAAATAAACATATACTTACCTTACCAATTTACACAAAATTTATGTTGAAGAACCCTGTGAGCTAGAGAGAGAAAAAAAAAAAAACAAGTTATTATAATTATTCCACTGCTAAAATTACAACTGAAGATTTACCGCGCCACGACGGGGCCAATCTAGAGGCAGGGCGCGGTAGCAGACGTCCCCAGGATCATCATCACCTTCTCAGCAGCAGCAGCTCCTCCACGGCGCCCAACGACCAACGATAAGTAAATTGTAAAAAATTTTTTTTTCGTACTAACCCAAATCTGTATAAATATTTTTTTTTTTTTAAAATCAGAATTAAAATAAAAAAAAAAAAAAAAAAAAAAATGAATAGGTCAACCTAACTTTTTTAATACATTTTCGGTTCCTCTCTCTCCCCCCAACCTCTTAGTCACCGTCATCTCTCGATAACTTAATAAATAAGGGACCTCTCCGAAATAATGGGGCCACGGGGAGGTCGTTGGGTGGTTGGGGCTAAGGCCTATCGGGGGTCGTTCTTCATCTTGACCCCCCCTTGAGAGTCATTCATGGGCGGGAACAGGGGTTCCGTCCGCCCTGCCCCCTTGTCCAAACCCCTTGCGATTCTATTTGGTCGTTCCATCGCGGGAGAATATTTTTCGTTGTCGGTGGTGGTCCGCTTCGGCGGCTGAACGCGGTTTTTTTTTTTGGCAAACCCCCCCCCACAACTACCGCAATGCTAGCCTGCCAGCTCCCGCAACCGCATACCGCCGGACCAGGAGCATAGCCGGGCCCTGGAGAACCATCCACGTTGATAACAAATATGGCGCCCAACGTGGGGCCTTCCTATCCCTTCCCCCTTGAGCTTAGCGCTCCCTTATGCTACTTACCTTTCCCTCCTTCCCTTCGAGGCCCTATCGGCGACTCCCGTGGCTGGGGTTGGTCCGAGGCCTCTCGAGAATTACGGCAGCTGGCTTCTTCAGCCAACCAGCCGTCTCGAGGTCTCGGGAAGGCCCCATCCTAGGGATGAGCTGGTAGTGGGGGGCTCCTTTCTCGGCAGACCCTGTGGGTTCTGCGTGGTGGAGACGCCCGAGGGCCTCTCTGGAACTACAGGAGTTGGCGGTCGTCTTGCCAACTACCTGTCCGGGAGGATACCTTGGTCGTTCTCCATCTCGCGGCCCCCACCGGTGAAACCGAAAAAGGGCCCTTCCCTCACCACATCCTTTCGGCGGACCGAATGCTCGGTGGTCCGTGAATGACTCTTGAGTTTTTTTTTTTTTGTTCAAAGTAAATTTTTGGTATATTGAGACTGAGGGAGAGAGCGGAGGAGGGGACCGAAAATAATATTGGAAAATTTTGGCATTCAGTTTAATTCACATCAGATAAATATATAGTTGACTAGGCGCGAGGCCTTTAATTATAATTGCAGTACATTTTTTTTATTTTTTTCGTGTTATACTGGATACCTCTTGATCGCTCTTGATTATATATTTATTACATTCTGAGTTACTTGATGCAATTACCTTTTTTATACACCATAATTTTTATATCATTGCCCGGTAAGTGTATCGAAGAATCTATTCCCTGAGCACTGTTGGTGATTATATTTGGGACCCTAGGTAGAGTATTAATTGCGGTAAATTAGATCCTTTTGCAATTCTTCCTCCACGGTTTGCAACTACTGATTTTTGAATTTTCTCGGTTCCTCGTCCTTTCGTTTGGTGCTGTAAAATATAAGAAATCGGTTTATTCTTGAAATGGCGGAGCCAAATACGGGTGCGATCGCAAAGAAATATAACACACGGCAAACTGCTCGCGAAACCGAAACACCGGCTACGTTGAGACCGAGTCGAGAAAGAGCAGCGGAACATGCGGTTGTCGAACCAGTCACGGCCGAGGTAGAAAAGTCTGGTTTGCGGGAAACTCTGGATACGAGTCTCCGCTTTCGTGTAGCCGATTTGGTAAGAACTGAATTGGAGCGGATCGAACGTGAAAAACAAGAACGGTTAGTCGCAATGGAAACGCCGCGAACTCGAATGTCTACCATCGAACACCCTCCACATCGACCGCGTGTGGCTAGACAGCCCAATTTCGATTTTAGCCCTGTCCCTGCGCCACTATGTACAAGACGTCCCGAATTTGAAAATCGTTCAGAACCACCCCCACGATACCCTCACCAGTCCAGACCGCAGTTTACGGCCGAGCAATGGCCAAGCAGTCCTCTTCGTCACTGGAAAATTCAGTACGACGGGGACAATTCTAAGCTACACCTCGAAGAGTTTATTTTCCGTGTCGAAAACCTTACACGTGACACACTTCGAGGCCGGTTCGATCATTTGATCAGTAACTTCCATCTTTTGCTCGGAGACTCGGTGGGAAATTGGTACTGGACGATCCGTCGTTCGAACGTGAATCTATCCTGGCAAGACCTTAAAACAGCCCTCAGAGCGGACTGGGGAGAGCGTTCGCGAGATATCGACATCAAGCGGAAGATGCTGAGCAGACGACAGCAGCCCAACGAGTCGTTCACCTCGTATTACCTGGATCTCGTGTCACTAAGAAACAGACTTACGGTTCCGATGCAGGAGATCGAATTTGTGGAGATGTTGAGAGCCAATCTGCTTCCTTACATTCAGGAACAGATTTGCCTTCACCGTATCTACACGATTGCACATCTTAGGGATTTGGTGACCGAGGTCCAGGTGACTCGACAGCGAACGAGGAGTGCGCTGCTGTCGACCGCACACCGTCCCGCGAGAGTCGAAGAAAATTTTGCCTTTGACGACCTAGCTGACGCACTGCCTGATCCCGTTGAAATTGAACCTGTAGATGCTCTAATGAATTTACCATCCTCGGTCATTAAGTGCTGGAACTGCGACCAGGGAGGCCATTATTATCAAGATTGTCCCTCAGAACCAACTGGGTTCTTCTGTTATGGCTGTGGCCGAAAAGGGGTTGTCAAACCTCGCTGCCCTAATTGTATTTCAAAAAATCAGCGTCGGGTCGGGAGCAACAACATCAGCCCCCGGCCCCAACGGCCGCTGGCAATTACGACAGGCGAGACGACGACCACCCCTTCTCGGCCCCAGACATAACTACCCCGCCAGACAGTAGAATTTCACCAGATGTGTCACCACTACCCCGTACGTCAAATCTTACGAAGGCAGATCCACCTGCAGAGTTGGAGGATGACCCTGAACCTGGATTTTCGCTTCCATCATCCGTAGCTGAGCAATCTCCGAGCCAAAAAATTACTATACTTCAAAGACCGAACACTATTCAACCTCCGGTTCTCTTTCCTACTAAGCCATACCATCTCAGGCTAAAAGAATATCAAGCGGCTCGTGAAAGAATTTTTGCTTCGGCGGTGAAATATCCAGAAGGTCAGGGAGAACATTCCACAAAGATTAATAAATTCCTTAAGCCCAGACGTTCCACATTGCGGTTACGTGCGTTCTGGAAACGGGTAAAGAAAAATCGCCGAAAATTATTATCAGCTTTCGTCTCGGTTACTAAAGATGTTAGACCCTATGCTACAGTAAATATTCTCGGCCAGAACATCGTGGGCCTGCTAGATAGTGGAGCTAGCATTAGCATATTGGGAAAAGGATCCGAGAATTTGTTGCGAGAAGCAGGTCTAAAATGGGTCAAGTATCGTTCTGCGATCGAGGTGGCCAACGGAGCTAGACCGGAGGTGCACGGACATGTTGATTTGGAAGTGCTCTTCAGGGGTGAGACTAAAACTTTACGACTTTACGTTGTACCTAGTCTCACTCAGAAATTATACTTGGGAATTGACTTTTGGAGAACTTTCAAGTTGGCTCCGGACATTCTCGGTCTAGTCTCTTCGTTGGACACCCCGATTGTAGCGAAACCCACCCCTGCTGAACATGTAGTAACTCCCGATCTTCAGAGACGCTTAGAACAAACCAAAGCGCTTTTCCCATCATACGCTAATCTGGGCCTGGGGAAAACTCATCTGCTTGAACATACGATAGACGTTGGGGAAGCTACACCCATAAAACAAAGATTTTATCCAGTCTCTCCGGCAGTGCAAAAATTGATGGACGCCGAGCTGAGCCGAATGCTCTCGCTTGGGGTGATAGAGGAGAGCCAGAGCCCTTGGAGCTCTCCAGTCGTCCTAGTGAGGAAGCCAGGCAAAGTTCGACTGTGTTTCGACGCCCGGAAGGTGAACTCTGTCACAAAAAAAGATGCCTATCCGCTTCCGCAGATAGATGGCATTTTGAGTCGCCTCCCGCCGGCAAAATACATAACCAGTCTGGACTTAAAAGACGCCTTTTGGCAGATTCCCCTAGAACAGAGCTCTAGGGAGAAGACAGCTTTTACAGTGCCTGGTCATCCCCTCTATCACTACACAGTGATGCCATTCGGTCTCTGCAACGCTCCACAAACGATGTGCCGGCTGATGGATAAGGCGATACCTTACGACCTTCGCGATAATGTATTGGTGTACCTCGACGATCTATTGGTTCTATCCCAGGATTTTGATGCACACCTCGCTCTTCTCGCACGGGTGGCGGACTGTCTGAGGAGGGCGGGACTTACTATTAACGTGGAGAAGAGCAAGTTTTGCTTAAGGGAAACTAAATATCTTGGCTTCATTATTGGCGAGAGCGGAATGCGTATGGACCCCGATAAGATCTCTGCAATTGTTGACTACCCTGCCCCTAAAACCGTAAAACAAGTACGTCGATTCATGGGAATGGCAGGATGGTACAGAAGATTTATTCCCAATTTCGCAGATCTTTCGGGTCCTATAACGGATACGCTTAAAAAATCTAGTAAATTTACGTGGACCGAAGAAGCCCAAATTGCGTTCGATAAACTTAAGCAACACTTGACTTCTGCTCCCGTTTTGGTGACTCCCGACTTCTCCAGACCGTTCGTCATTCAATGCGACGCAAGTACACAGGGTGTAGGTGGAGTTCTATTGCAGGTTTACAATGACGGTAACGAGAGACCCATTGCCTACGTGTCTCAAAAACTTAATTCAGCTCAAAGGAATTATTCGGTGACAGAACTGGAGTGTCTAGCGGCCATTACAAGTGTTCAGAAATTCCGTCCATACGTCGAGCTCATGCCTTTCAAAGTTGTTACTGACCATGCGAGTTTAAAGTGGCTTATGTCACAAAAAGATCTAAGTGGCAGATTGGCCAGATGGAGTCTGAAGCTTCAACGCTTCGACTTCACCATCGAGCACCGTAAGGGGAGCCTGAACGTGGTGCCAGATGCGCTATCGCGGGTGGAGTGTGACGCGTTGTCAGCTCCGGGAGACCTCGGGCCTGAGGTCGATCTCAGCTCTCCACATTTCACTTCAGCGGAATATGTAGAGCTGGGACGACAGGTAGAAGAAAACCGGGCCAAATTTCCTGACCTGACGGTTCGTGACGGCTTCATTTATATTCGTACTGTCCCACGTTCAGGTGACCCGGTGCAAGAGGACGAAGCGTGGAAGCTTTGGATTCCTCCAGGCCTAGTTTCAGATGTAATTTCCCGTGCTCATGACCCTCCATTATCGTCTCATGGAGGTGTCGGTAAGACCCTCGAGCGAATACGTCGTTATTCTTATTGGCCACGCATGACTGCCGACGTGAGATCTTATGTTTTATCGTGTAACACTTGTAAAGAGACCAAAGCACCGAATACCACACTCCGACCACCGATACAAACTCAACCTATAGCGGAAAGACCGTGGCAAAGAATTTACATGGATCTTCTCGGCCCATACCCTCGCACTAAATCTGGCTATGTCTGCATTTTAATCGTGCTAGACCACCTCTCGAAATTCCCGTTGTTGAAGCCCCTACGGAAAGCTACGACCTCTCAGATCTGTACCTTCGTCGAAGAAGAAATTTTTCACATGTTTGGCGTCCCTGAGACCATAATTACCGATAATGGTACCCAATTCCGTTCGGCACAGCTCGCTAAACTCCTAGGAAGCTATGGAGTCCAACACATGCGCACCGCGCTATACTCTCCTCAAGCCAACGCTTCGGAGCGCGTAAATAGATCAATTTTAGCTGGCATTCGGGCATATATTAAGGATGAACATCATAAGTGGGATGAAAATCTTAGTCATATCGCCTGCTCCCTTCGGAGTTCCGTCCATCAGGCAACAGGTTTTCCTCCTTATCGGATGCTGTTTGGACTCCACATGGTCACTCACGCTTCCAGTTACGAGCTGCTGCGCCGCCTGCAAGGAATTGATGAACCTCTAAACGTTGACACTTCAGATAAGCTCAAACTCATTCGGGATAAAGCCCAAGAAAATCTGAAGAAAGCTTTCGACCAAGGTGCGAAGACGTATAACCTGAGAGCGAAAACCGTGGAATATAAAGTAGGCGAAGAAGTCTACCGTCGTAATTTTCAGCTGAGCAATTTCGAAAAGCAGACTAGCGCGAAACTCAGTCGCAAATTCATAAAATGCAGAGTAAGAGCAAGAAAAGGCAACGCCCTCTATGAACTGGAGGATCTCCAGGGCAAGCTGATAGGAACCTTCCACGCAAAAGACATAAAAAGGTGATGAGAAAAATTGTCCTATACTTTGGTTTCCTTGTTTCCAAACGTTATGTATGTATCGAGGCCATCCTTGATACATCTATTACCTAATTTAATATTTAATTGGTTATACTGATTTTTTTTTTTTTTTTTTTTCTTTCTCTTTGAGCGGAGTCCTTAATAATAGAAAATCGGTAGCCCTAAGAAGGCATCCGACCAGCTTCACTGGTAACGTCCGAGGGTGTCCTTAAGCCGCCTCTGCTCGGTTATGCGGCGGACACACCCTTGTTACCCCCTTTGTTTTCCCATCCTAGTTAGAGTTCCCTTCCCTAACCCTATCCTACCCCTAGTTAAAACATTTTTTTTTCACACCCTTCCCCACTCCAAGAGGCCCTGTCTGTGATTCTCCTGGTCGAGGTCGGCTTGAGACCTCTTGAGAATTACGAAGGTTGGCTTCGTCAGCCAACCATTCGTCTCGAGGTCTCGGGTCATCCTCTTCCTTGAGGAGTACAGGCAGGGAGGGGCTTTGCTTGCCCACTCTGCGGGACCGGCCTACCGGAGACGTTCGGAGTGCTCCCTGGAATTACAGGAGTTGGCTGTCGTCTTGCCAACTACCTGTCCGGGAGACTTCTCCGTTCGTCATCCGCCGCTAGGATCTCGCGGTGTTGGTCGGTACGGCTTCCTTTCCTCGAGGAGCGCTCTCTCTCCCTATTCGGTGTCGCTGGAGCCTTGGTTCTGGCTATTCCGCTTGTTCGACATTTTCATTTTTCCCTTTGCTACTAATTTCCCCAAGACATGACGGGTTCCTTGTGTTCTGGGTCATTTCGCAAAAACATTCTCTTTTACACACTCAATAACCTATATTGTCTTCTATCGGTTGATCATATACTTACATATACTCATAAATTTCATAATCTTTCAATACTCATATCTCACCTTGTCTTTAGTTAAATGTATATTATTCAGCTTGGGAATGGATTACCCAGTATTGGTGATCATTCCCGCCCTTATGCTCAGCTTATTTCACCACTTTCATATATTGCTCATCTTGTCTCATATATGTACCTATGAATATCTTTCCTACGGCGGTCTCACGAGTCAACGTACACTTACACTTATATACCTGTCTTTCTTGCTTTGACTTTGATGTCTTTCAGGAGTCTCGTTAACCTGCAACGAACTCCACCAACGTCTTCCCCCTTAGGCAGTGCGCAGCAGTCGCAACGCGACGTAGTTAATTTTTTTATATACACATTTATATATACTTACCCTTTCCTCTTACCCCCGTTTTTACCTTTCCCACTTTTTCACATCCCTACATTTTGGCTTGATCGCCACTTCCCTTATTCGGAGCTCCTGTACTCCGATCCTTCCCATACCTTGGTAAAGACTGCACGTCAAGGGATCTGACAGGGGATTCCCTTCCCGTAATTTAAGTATTTTAGCGCAAATTTCACAACAACTCCCACCTCCGGATTCCCGGGAACAGCAGCGCCCTATCGTTGGAGCCTGGAGGAAAGCGGATCCGCAGAGCGGAGGTTCATCTTGGGACTGGGATGACCGCGGGAGCTGGTTTACAGCCACCTCAAAATTTTTTTTTTCTCGTTGTTTCGAGTTTCCTTAGATCCAACCCCACGATCTGGGCTGGCCCGGGGCAGAGTCAGCAACTCAACCCCGCTGTCGGGGAATCCTGCCTCTCATCAGGGCAGGTTCTCTCCGCCAGTGGGAGTGAGTGCTCAAGTCAGTACTGAGTCTACCTTACCTCTCATAAGGGTCAGAGAAGCTCAATGCTGACAGCTGGCCAGCTGACTAAGTCTCGGGTTAGTCCTGGGCGTGGGTCGAGCCACATGTTGGGCACCTCTCATCTTCTCCATGAACATCATTAAGTCTGTCACCCAGGATCTGGGCTGGCCCGAGATGAGTTAGCAGCTCCCCGTCACTGTCAGGGAAGCCAGCCTCTCATTAGGGCCGGTTTTCCCTGCCAGTGGAAGGGGGTGGCCAAGTCGGCCCTGGACCAACTGGCCTCTCATTAGGGTCAGGAAAGTCCAGTGTTGATTTTGGCCGGCTAGCTCAGTCGCGGGCTAGGCTCAGACGTGGGTCGAGCCACATGTGGACGCCCTCACAGCCCGACCATTCTTCAGCTCCGTTGGCCACGGTATCAAGTCCAACGGATCTGTGCTGTTGTGGTCGGGGAACTTCACCGGCAAAAAGGGAAAAAACGCATACAAAATATTTTACCGCCGCCCATGGCAGTGATTTTTCTCGGTTCGGGGGTCCTCCAAAAATTTACGACGCCCGAGCTCAAATTACCGCTGAGCAGCGGGCCCGGGCGGCGGCATCGGGCTCATCTGGGTGCACGGCGGCCGAAATTTGGAAATTTCGCCGGAATGATTCTCAGCTTCGGCCGCCGGACATTCGAGATGCGCCTAGATGCTGCCGGTCGGGTCCCTTGCACCGCGAGCAGCGAAGCACGGCCCCGTTGCCGCTGGCTCACACAGCTGCTGCAAGCGCACGATTGGCCGACGGCGCAGCTGTGTGAGTGGGTGGCACCGGGATCGCCAACGGTGGACTCGGTGTGTCCGGCTGAGGCGAAGGCGATTTTGGGGAGTCGAGTCGGGGATTTTGGAGAAGGCGGTACGGTGGTGCTCGATGTGCTCGGTGGAGCCCTGAAAAGGGAGAAGAAAAGGAGAAGTCAAAGAAAAAAGTTATTCAAATTGTTGGTTAAGTACCTTATCGCGTGGTGCACGATGTGCTCGGTGGAGCCCTGAAAAAAAAAGAAAAAAAAAAAAAAATCAGAGAAAAAGTTACTCAAGTGATTTTCCCAATTTCCATTTTTGAAAATTGTTGGTTAAGTACCTTACCGCGTGGTGCACGATGTGCTCGGTGGAGCCCTGAAAAAAAGAAAAAAAAAAATCAAAGAAAAAGTTACTCAAGTGATTTTCCCAATTTCCATTTTTTGAAAATTGTTGGTTAAGTACCTTACCGCGTGGTGCACGATGTGCTCGGTGAAGCCCTGAAAAAAAAAGAAAAAAAAAAATCAAAGAAAAAGTTACTCAAGTGATTTTCCCAATTTCCATTTTTGAAAATTGTTGGTTAAGTACCTTACCGCGTGGTGCTCGATGTGCTCGGTGGAAACCCTGTGTTAAAATAAACATATACATATTTTACCAATTTACATAAAACTAATGTTGAAGAACCCTGTGAGCTAGAAAAGAAAAGAAAACGGTCTAATTAAACTTAATGCTAACATTTTCTGCGTTAAAATAAACATATACTTACCTTACCAATTTACACAAAATTTATGTTGAAGAACCCTGTGAGCTAGGAAAGAAAAGAAAACTGTTTGATTAAAATTAACGCTAAAATTTTCTGTGTTAAAATAAACATATACTTACTTTACCAATGTACATAGAATTCACGTTGAAGAACACTGTGAGCTAGAAAAGAAAAGAAAACAGTTTGATTAAAATTAACGCTAAGATTTTCTGTGTTAAAATAAACATATACTTACTTTACCAATGTACATAGAATTTACGCTGAAGAACACTGTGAGCTAGAAAAGAAAAGAAAACCGTTTGATTAAAATTAATGCTATAATTTTCTGTGTTAAAATAAACATATACATACTTTACCAATTTACATAAAATTTACTTTGAAGAACCCTGTGAGCTAGAAAAGAAAAGAAAACAGTTTGATTAAAATTAATGCTAAAATTTTCTGTGCTAAAATAAACATATACTTACCTTACCAATTTACACTAAATTTATGTTGAAGAACCCTGTGAGCTAGAGAAAAAAAAAAAAAAAACAAGTTATTATAATTATTCTACTGCTAAAATTACAACTGAAGATTTACCGCGCCACGACGGGGCCAATCTAGAGGCAGGGCGCGGTAGCAGACGTCCCCAGGATCATCATCACCTTCTCAGCAGCAGCAGCTCCTCCACGGCGCCCAACGACCAACGATAAGTAAATTGTAAAAAATTTTTTTTTCGTACTAACCCAAATCTGTATAAATATTTTTTTTTTTTTAAAATCAGAATTAAAATAAAAAAAAAAAAAAAAAAAATGAATAGGTCAACCTAACTTTTTTAATACATTTTCGGTTCCTCTCTCTCCCCCCAACCTCTTAGTCACCGTCATCTCTCGATAACTTAATAAATAAGGGACCTCTCCGAAATAATGGGGCCACGGGGAGGTCGTTGGGTGGTTGGGGCTAAGGCCTATCGGGGGTCGTTCTTCATCTTGACCCCCCCTTGAGAGTCATTCATGGGCGGGAACAGGGGTTCCGTCCACCCTGCCCCCTTGTCCAAACCCCTTGCGATTCTATTTGGTCGTTCCATCGCGGGAGAATATTTTTCGTTGTCGGTGGTGGTCCGCTTCGGCGGCTGAACGCGGTTTTTTTTTTTGGCAAACCCCCCCCCACAACTACCGCAATGCTAGCCTGCCAGCTCCCGCAACCGCATACCGCCGGACCAGGAGCATAGCCGGGCCCTGGAGAACCATCCACGTTGATAACAAATATGGCGCCCAACGTGGGGCCTTCCTATCCCTTCCCCCTTGAGCTTAGCGCTCCCTTATGCTACTTACCTTTCCCTCCTTCCCTTCGAGGCCCTATCGGCGACTCCCGTGGCTGGGGTTGGTCCGAGGCCTCTCGAGAATTACGGCAGCTGGCTTCTTCAGCCAACCAGCCGTCTCGAGGTCTCGGGAAGGCCCCATCCTAGGGATGAGCTGGTAGTGGGGGGCTCCTTTCTCGGCAGACCCTGTGGGTTCTGCGTGGTGGAGACGCCCGAGGGCCTCTCTGGAACTACAGGAGTTGGCGGTCGTCTTGCCAACTACCTGTCCGGGAGGATACCTTGGTCGTTCTCCATCTCGCGGCCCCCACCGGTGAAACCGAAAAAGGGCCCTTCCCTCACCACATCCTTTCGGCGGACCGAATGCTCGGTGGTCCGTGAATGACTCTTGAGTTTTTTTTTTTTTGTTCAAAGTAAATTTTTGGTATATTGAGACTGAGGGAGAGAGCGGAGGAGGGGACCGAAAATAATATTGGAAAATTTTGGCATTCAGTTTAATTCACATCAGATAAATATATAGTTGACTAGGCGCGAGGCCTTTAATTATAATTGCAGTACATTTTTTTTATTTTTTTCGTGTTATACTGGATACCTCTTGATCGCTCTTGATTATATATTTATTACATTCTGAGTTACTTGATGCAATTACCTTTTTTATACACCATAATTTTTATATCATTGCCCGGTAAGTGTATCGAAGAATCTATTCCCTGAGCACTGTTGGTGATTATATTTGGGACCCTAGGTAGAGTATTAATTGCGGTAAATTAGATCCTTTTGCAATTCTTCCTCCACGGTTTGCAACTACTGATTTTTGAATTTTCTCGGTTCCTCGTCCTTTCGTTTGGTGCTGTAAAATATAAGAAATCGGTTTATTCTTGAAATGGCGGAGCCAAATACGGGTGCGATCGCAAAGAAATATAACACACGGCAAACTGCTCGCGAAACCGAAACACCGGCTACGTTGAGACCGAGTCGAGAAAGAGCAGCGGAACATGCGGTTGTCGAACCAGTCACGGCCGAGGTAGAAAAGTCTGGTTTGCGGGAAACTCTGGATACGAGTCTCCGCTTTCGTGTAGCCGATTTGGTAAGAACTGAATTGGAGCGGATCGAACGTGAAAAACAAGAACGGTTAGTCGCAATGGAAACGCCGCGAACTCGAATGTCTACCATCGAACACCCTCCACATCGACCGCGTGTGGCTAGACAGCCCAATTTCGATTTTAGCCCTGTCCCTGCGCCACTAAGTACAAGACGTCCCGAATTTGAAAATCGTTCAGAACCACCCCCACGATACCCTCACCAGTCCAGACCGCAGTTTACGGCCGAGCAATGGCCAAGCAGTCCTCTTCGTCACTGGAAAATTCAGTACGACGGGGACAATTCTAAGCTACACCTCGAAGAGTTTATTTTCCGTGTCGAAAACCTTACACGTGACACACTTCGAGGCCGGTTCGATCATTTGATCAGTAACTTCCATCTTTTGCTCGGAGACTCGGTGGGAAATTGGTACTGGACGATCCGTCGTTCGAACGTGAATCTATCCTGGCAAGACCTTAAAACAGCCCTCAGAGCGGACTGGGGAGAGCGTTCGCGAGATATCGACATCAAGCGGAAGATGCTGAGCAGACGACAGCAGCCCAACGAGTCGTTCACCTCGTATTACCTGGATCTCGTGTCACTAAGAAACAGACTTACGGTTCCGATGCAGGAGATCGAATTTGTGGAGATGTTGAGAGCCAATCTGCTTCCTTACATTCAGGAACAGATTTGCCTTCACCGTATCTACACGATTGCACATCTTAGGGATTTGGTGACCGAGGTCCAGGTGACTCGACAGCGAACGAGGAGTGCGCTGCTGTCGACCGCACACCGTCCCGCGAGAGTCGAAGAAAATTTTGCCTTTGACGACCTAGCTGACGCACTGCCTGATCCCGTTGAAATTGAACCTGTAGATGCTCTAATGAATTTACCATCCTCGGTCATTAAGTGCTGGAACTGCGACCAGGGAGGCCATTATTATCAAGATTGTCCCTCAGAACCAACTGGGTTCTTCTGTTATGGCTGTGGCCGAAAAGGGGTTGTCAAACCTCGCTGCCCTAATTGTATTTCAAAAAATCAGCGTCGGGTCGGGAGCAACAACATCAGCCCCCGGCCCCAACGGCCGCTGGCAATTACGACAGGCGAGACGACGACCACCCCTTCTCGGCCCCAGACATAACTACCCCGCCAGACAGTAGAATTTCACCAGATGTGTCACCACTACCCCGTACGTCAAATCTTACGAAGGCAGATCCACCTGCAGAGTTGGAGGATGACCCTGAACCTGGATTTTCGCTTCCATCATCCGTAGCTGAGCAATCTCCGAGCCAAAAAATTACTATACTTCAAAGACCGAACACTATTCAACCTCCGGTTCTCTTTCCTACTAAGCCATACCATCTCAGGCTAAAAGAATATCAAGCGGCTCGTGAAAGAATTTTTGCTTCGGCGGTGAAATATCCAGAAGGTCAGGGAGAACATTCCACAAAGATTAATAAATTCCTTAAGCCCAGACGTTCCACATTGCGGTTACGTGCGTTCTGGAAACGGGTAAAGAAAAATCGCCGAAAATTATTATCAGCTTTCGTCTCGGTTACTAAAGATGTTAGACCCTATGCTACAGTAAATATTCTCGGCCAGAACATCGTGGGCCTGCTAGATAGTGGAGCTAGCATTAGCATATTGGGAAAAGGATCCGAGAATTTGTTGCGAGAAGCAGGTCTAAAATGGGTCAAGTATCGTTCTGCGATCGAGGTGGCCAACGGAGCTAGACCGGAGGCGCACGGACATGTTGATTTGGAAGTGCTCTTCAGGGGTGAGACTAAAACTTTACGACTTTACGTTGTACCTAGTCTCACTCAGAAATTATACTTGGGAATTGACTTTTGGAGAACTTTCAAGTTGGCTCCGGACATTCTCGGTCTAGTCTCTTCGTTGGACACCCCGATTGTAGCGAAACCCACCCCTGCTGAACATGTATTAACTCCCGATCTTCAGAGACGCTTAGAACAAACCAAAGCGCTTTTCCCATCATACGCTAATCTGGGCCTGGGGAAAACTCATCTGCTTGAACATACGATAGACGTTGGGGAAGCTACACCCATAAAACAAAGATTTTATCCAGTCTCTCCGGCAGTGCAAAAATTGATGGACGCCGAGCTGAGCCGAATGCTCTCGCTTGGGGTGATAGAGGAGAGCCAGAGCCCTTGGAGCTCTCCAGTCGTCCTAGTGAGGAAGCCAGGCAAAGTTCGACTGTGTTTCGACGCCCGGAAGGTGAACTCTGTCACAAAAAAAGATGCCTATCCGCTTCCGCAGATAGATGGCATTTTGAGTCGCCTCCCGCCGGCAAAATACATAACCAGTCTGGACTTAAAAGACGCCTTTTGGCAGATTCCCCTAGAACAGAGCTCTAGGGAGAAGACAGCTTTTACAGTGCCTGGTCATCCCCTCTATCACTACACAGTGATGCCATTCGGTCTCTGCAACGCTCCACAAACGATGTGCCGGCTGATGGATAAGGCGATACCTTACGACCTTCGCGATAATGTATTGGTGTACCTCGACGATCTATTGGTTCTATCCCAGGATTTTGATGCACACCTCGCTCTTCTCGCACGGGTGGCGGACTGTCTGAGGAGGGCGGGACTTACTATTAACGTGGAGAAGAGCAAGTTTTGCTTAAGGGAAACTAAATATCTTGGCTTCATTATTGGCGAGAGCGGAATGCGTATGGACCCCGATAAGATCTCTGCAATTGTTGACTACCCTGCCCCTAAAACCGTAAAACAAGTACGTCGATTCATGGGAATGGCAGGATGGTACAGAAGATTTATTCCCAATTTCGCAGATCTTTCGGGTCCTATAACGGATACGCTTAAAAAATCTAGTAAATTTACGTGGACCGAAGAAGCCCAAATTGCGTTCGATAAACTTAAGCAACACTTGACTTCTGCTCCCGTTTTGGTGACTCCCGACTTCTCCAGACCGTTCGTCATTCAATGCGACGCAAGTACACAGGGTGTAGGTGGAGTTCTATTGCAGGTTGACAATGACGGTAACGAGAGACCCATTGCCTACGTGTCTCAAAAACTTAATTCAGCTCAAAGGAATTATTCGGTGACAGAACTGGAGTGTCTAGCGGCCATTACAAGTGTTCAGAAATTCCGTCCATACGTCGAGCTCATGCCTTTCAAAGTTGTTACTGACCATGCGAGTTTAAAGTGGCTTATGTCACAAAAAGATCTAAGTGGCAGATTGGCCAGATGGAGTCTGAAGCTTCAACGCTTCGACTTCACCATCGAGCACCGTAAGGGGAGCCTGAACGTGGTGCCAGATGCGCTATCGCGGGTGGAGTGTGACGCGTTGTCAGCTCCGGGAGACCTCGGGCCTGAGGTCGATCTCAGCTCTCCACATTTCACTTCAGCGGAATATGTAGAGCTGGGACGACAGGTAGAAGAAAACCGGGCCAAATTTCCTGACCTGACGGTTCGTGACGGCTTCATTTATATTCGTACTGTCCCACGTTCAGGTGACCCGGTGCAAGAGGACGAAGCGTGGAAGCTTTGGATTCCTCCAGGCCTAGTTTCAGATGTAATTTCCCGTGCTCATGACCCTCCATTATCGTCTCATGGAGGTGTCGGTAAGACCCTCGAGCGAATACGTCGTTATTCTTATTGGCCACGCATGACTGCCGACGTGAGATCTTATGTTTTATCGCGTAACACTTGTAAAGAGACCAAAGCACCGAATACCACACTCCGACCACCGATACAAACTCAACCTATAGCGGAAAGACCGTGGCAAAGAATTTACATGGATCTTCTCGGCCCATACCCTCGCACTAAATCTGGCTATGTCTGCATTTTAATCGTGCTAGACCACCTCTCGAAATTCCCGTTGTTGAAGCCCTACGGAAAGCTACGACCTCTCAGATCTGTACCTTCGTCGAAGAAGAAATTTTTCACATGTTTGGCGTCCCTGAGACCATAATTACCGATAATGGTACCCAATTCCGTTCGGCACAGCTCGCTAAACTCCTAGGAAGCTATGGAGTCCAACACATGCGCACCGCGCTATACTCTCCTCAAGCCAACGCTTCGGAGCGCGTAAATAGATCAATTTTAGCTGGCATTCGGGCATATATTAAGGATGAACATCATAAGTGGGATGAAAATCTTAGTCATATCGCCTGCTCCCTTCGGAGTTCCGTCCATCAGGCAACAGGTTTTCCTCCTTATCGGATGCTGTTTGGACTCCACATGGTCACTCACGCTTCCAGTTACGAGCTGCTGCGCCGCCTGCAAGGAATTGATGAACCTCTAAACGTTGACACTTCAGATAAGCTCAAACTCATTCGGGATAAAGCCCAAGAAAATCTGAAGAAAGCTTTCGACCAAGGTGCGAAGACGTATAACCTGAGAGCGAAAACCGTGGAATATAAAGTAGGCGAAGAAGTCTACCGTCGTAATTTTCAGCTGAGCAATTTCGAAAAGCAGACTAGCGCGAAACTCAGTCGCAAATTCATCAAATGCAGAGTAAGAGCAAGAAAAGGCAACGCCCTTTATGAACTGGAGGATCTCCAGGGCAAGCTGATAGGAACCTTCCACGCAAAAGACATAAAAAGGTGATGAGAAAAATTGTCCTATACTTTGGTTTCCTTGTTTCCAAACGTTATGTATGTATCGAGGCCATCCTTGATACATCTATTACCTAATTTAATATTTAATTGGTTATACTGATTTTTTTTTTTTTTTTCTTTCTCTTTGAGCGGAGTCCTTAATAATAGAAAATCGGTAGCCCTAAGAAGGCATCCGACCAGCTTCACTGGTAACGTCCGAGGGTGTCCTTAAGCCGCCTCTGCTCGGTTATGCGGCGGACACACCCTTGTTACCCCCTTTGTTTTCCCATCCTAGTTAGAGTTCCCTTCCCTAACCCTATCCTACCCCTAGTTAAAACATTTTTTTTTCACACCCTTCCCCACTCCAAGAGGCCCTGTCTGTGATTCTCCTGGTCGAGGTCGGCTTGAGACCTCTTGAGAATTACGAAGGTTGGCTTCGTCAGCCAACCATTCGTCTCGAGGTCTCGGGTCATCCTCTTCCTTGAGGAGTACAGGCAGGGAGGGGCTTTGCTTGCCCACTCTGCGGGACCGGCGTACCGGAGACGTTCGGAGTGCTCCCCGGAATTACAGGAGTTGGCTGTCGTCTTGCCAACTACCTGTCCGGGAGACTTCTCCGTTCGTCATCCGCCGCTAGGATCTCGCGGTGTTGGTCGGTACGGCTTCCTTTCCTCGAGGAGCGCTCTCTCTCCCTATTCGGTGTCGCTGGAGCCTTGGTTCTGGCTATTCCGCTTGTTCGACATTTTCATTTTTCCCTTTGCTACTAATTTCCCCAAGACATGACGGGTTCCTTGTGTTCTGGGTCATTTCGCAAAAACATTCTCTTTTACACACTCAATAACCTATATTGTCTTCTATCGGTTGATCATATACTTACATATACTCATAAATTTCATAATCTCTCAATACTCATATCTCACCTTGTCTTTAGTTAAATGTATATTATTCAGCTTGGGAATGGATTACCCAGTATTGGTGATCATTCCCGCCCTTATGCTCAGCTTATTTCACCACTTTCATATATTGCTCATCTTGTCTCATATATGTACCTATGAATATCTTTCCTACGGCGGTCTCACGAGTCAACGTACACTTACACTTATATACCTGTCTTTCTTGCTTTGACTTTGATGTCTTTCAGGAGTCTCGTTAACCTGCAACGAACTCCACCAACGTCTTCCCCCTTAGGCAGTGCGCAGCGGTCGCAACGCGACGTAGTTAATTTTTTTATATACACATTTATATATACTTACCCTTTCCTCTTACCCCCGTTTTTACCTTTCCCACTTTTTCACATCCCTACATTTTGGCTTGATCGCCACTTCCCTTATTCGGAGCTCCTGTACTCCGATCCTTCCCATACCTTGGTAAAGACTGCACGTCAAGGGATCTGACAGGGGATTCCCTTCCCGTAATTTAAGTATTTTAGCGCAAATTTCACAACAACTCCCACCTCCGGATTCCCGGGAACAGCAGCGCCCTATCGTTGGAGCCTGGAGGAAAGCGGATCCGCAGAGCGGAGGTTCATCTTGGGACTGGGATGA
Source organism: Dysmachus trigonus (assembly GCA_949715965.1). Classification (NCBI taxonomy): domain Eukaryota; kingdom Metazoa; phylum Arthropoda; class Insecta; order Diptera; family Asilidae; genus Dysmachus; species Dysmachus trigonus. The sequence continues at coordinate 54,152,301 of OX454320.1, forward strand.
CCGCGGGAGCTGGTTTACAGCCACCTCAAAATTTTTTTTTTCTCGTTGTTTCGAGTTTCCTTAGATCCAACCCCACGATCTGGGCTGGCCCGGGGCAGAGTCAGCAACTCAACCCCGCTGTCGGGGAATCCTGCCTCTCATCAGGGCAGGTTCTCTCCGCCAGTGGGAGTGAGTGCTCAAGTCAGTACTGAGTCTACCTTACCTCTCATAAGGGTCAGAGAAGCTCAATGCTGACAGCTGGCCAGCTGACTAAGTCTCGGGTTAGTCCTGGGCGTGGGTCGAGCCACATGTTGGGCACCTCTCATCTTCTCCATGAACATCATTAAGTCTGTCACCCAGGATCTGGGCTGGCCCGAGATGAGTTAGCAGCTCCCCGTCACTGTCAGGGAAGCCAGCCTCTCATTAGGGCCGGTTTTCCCTGCCAGTGGAAGGGGGTGGCCAAGTCGGCCCTGGACCAACTGGCCTCTCATTAGGGTCAGGAAAGTCCAGTGTTGATTTTGGCCGGCTAGCTCAGTCGCGGGCTAGGCTCAGACGTGGGTCGAGCCACATGTGGACGCCCTCACAGCCCGACCATTCTTCAGCTCCGTTGGCCACGGTATCAAGTCCAACGGATCTGTGCTGTTGTGGTCGGGGAACTTCACCGGCAAAAAGGGAAAAAACGCATACAAAATATTTTACCGCCGCCCATGGCAGTGATTTTTCTCGGTTCGGGGGTCCTCCAAAAATTTACGACGCCCGAGCTCAAATTACCGCTGAGCAGCGGGCCCGGGCGGCGGCATCGGGCTCATCTGGGTGCACGGCGGCCGAAATTTGGAAATTTCGCCGGAATGATTCTCAGCTTCGGCCGCCGGACATTCGAGATGCGCCTAGATGCTGCCGGTCGGGTCCCTTGCACCGCGAGCAGCGAAGCACGGCCCCGTTGCCGCTGGCTCACACAGCTGCTGCAAGCGCACGATTGGCCGACGGCGCAGCTGTGTGAGTGGGTGGCACCGGGATCGCCAACGGTGGACTCGGTGTGTCCGGCTGAGGCGAAGGCGATTTTGGGGAGTCGAGTCGGGGATTTTGGAGAAGGCGGTACGGTGGTGCTCGATGTGCTCGGTGGAGCCCTGAAAAGGGAGAAGAAAAGGAGAAGTCAAAGAAAAAAGTTATTCAAATTGTTGGTTAAGTACCTTATCGCGTGGTGCACGATGTGCTCGGTGGAGCCCTGAAAAAAAAAGAAAAAAAAAAAAAAATCAGAGAAAAAGTTACTCAAGTGATTTTCCCAATTTCCATTTTTGAAAATTGTTGGTTAAGTACCTTACCGCGTGGTGCACGATGTGCTCGGTGGAGCCCTGAAAAAAAGAAAAAAAAAATCAAAGAAAAAGTTACTCAAGTGATTTTCCCAATTTCCATTTTTTGAAAATTGTTGGTTAAGTACCTTACCGCGTGGTGCACGATGTGCTCGGTGAAGCCCTGAAAAAAAAAGAAAAAAAAAAATCAAAGAAAAAGTTACTCAAGTGATTTTCCCAATTTCCATTTTTGAAAATTGTTGGTTAAGTACCTTACCGCGTGGTGCTCGATGTGCTCGGTGGAAACCCTGTGTTAAAATAAACATATACATATTTTACCAATTTACATAAAACTAATGTTGAAGAACCCTGTGAGCTAGAAAAGAAAAGAAAACGGTCTAATTAAACTTAATGCTAACATTTTCTGCGTTAAAATAAACATATACTTACCTTACCAATTTACACAAAATTTATGTTGAAGAACCCTGTGAGCTAGGAAAGAAAAGAAAACTGTTTGATTAAAATTAACGCTAAAATTTTCTGTGTTAAAATAAACATATACTTACTTTACCAATGTACATAGAATTTACGTTGAAGAACACTGTGAGCTAGAAAAGAAAAGAAAACAGTTTGATTAAAATTAACGCTAAAATTTTCTGTGTTAAAATAAACATATACTTACTTTACCAATGTACATAGAATTTACGTTGAAGAACCCTGTGAGCTAGGAAAGAAAAGAAAACTGTTTGATTAAAATTAACGCTAAAATTTTCTGTGTTAAAATAAACATATACTTACTTTACCAATGTACATAGAATTTACGTTGAAGAACACTGTGAGCTAGAAAAGAAAAGAAAACCGTTTGATCAAAATTAATGCTAAAATTTTCTGTGTTAAAATAAACATATACTTACTTTACCAATGTACATAGAATTTACGCTGAAGAACACTGTGAGCTAGAAAAGAAAAGAAAACCGTTTGATTAAAATTAATGCTATAATTTTCTGTGTTAAAATAAACATATACATACTTTACCAATTTACATAAAATTTACTTTGAAGAACCCTGTGAGCTAGAAAAGAAAAGAAAACAGTTTGATTAAAATTAATGCTAAAATTTTCTGTGCTAAAATAAACATATACTTACCTTACCAATTTACACAAAATTTATGTTGAAGAACCCTGTGAGCTAGAGAGAGAAAAAAAAAAAAACAAGTTATTATAATTATTCTACTGCTAAAATTACAACTGAAGATTTACCGCGCCACGACGGGGCCAATCTAGAGGCAGGGCGCGGTAGCAGACGTCCCCAGGATCATCATCACCTTCTCAGCAGCAGCAGCTCCTCCACGGCGCCCAACGACCAACGATAAGTAAATTGTAAAAAATTTTTTTTTCGTACTAACCCAAATCTGTATAAATATTTTTTTTTTTTTAAAATCAGAATTAAAATAAAAAAAAAAAAAAAAAAAAAAAATGAATAGGTCAACCTAACTTTTTTAATACATTTTCGGTTCCTCTCTCTCCCCCCAACCTCTTAGTCACCGTCATCTCTCGATAACTTAATAAATAAGGGACCTCTCCGAAATAATGGGGCCACGGGGAGGTCGTTGGGTGGTTGGGGCTAAGGCCTATCGGGGGTCGTTCTTCATCTTGACCCCCCCTTGAGAGTCATTCATGGGCGGGAACAGGGGTTCCGTCCGCCCTGCCCCCTTGTCCAAACCCCTTGCGATTCTATTTGGTCGTTCCATCGCGGGAGAATATTTTTCGTTGTCGGTGGTGGTCCGCTTCGGCGGCTGAACGCGGTTTTTTTTTTTGGCAAACCCCCCCCCACAACTACCGCAATGCTAGCCTGCCAGCTCCCGCAACCGCATACCGCCGGACCAGGAGCATAGCCGGGCCCTGGAGAACCATCCACGTTGATAACAAATATGGCGCCCAACGTGGGGCCTTCCTATCCCTTCCCCCTTGAGCTTAGCGCTCCCTTATGCTACTTACCTTTCCCTCCTTCCCTTCGAGGCCCTATCGGCGACTCCCGTGGCTGGGGTTGGTCCGAGGCCTCTCGAGAATTACGGCAGCTGGCTTCTTCAGCCAACCAGCCGTCTCGAGGTCTCGGGAAGGCCCCATCCTAGGGATGAGCTGGTAGTGGGGGGCTCCTTTCTCGGCAGACCCTGTGGGTTCTGCGTGGTGGAGACGCCCGAGGGCCTCTCTGGAACTACAGGAGTTGGCGGTCGTCTTGCCAACTACCTGTCCGGGAGGATACCTTGGTCGTTCTCCATCTCGCGGCCCCCACCGGTGAAACCGAAAAAGGGCCCTTCCCTCACCACATCCTTTCGGCGGACCGAATGCTCGGTGGTCCGTGAATGACTCTTGAGTTTTTTTTTTTTTGTTCAAAGTAAATTTTTGGTATATTGAGACTGAGGGAGAGAGCGGAGGAGGGGACCGAAAATAATATTGGAAAATTTTGGCATTCAGTTTAATTCACATCAGATAAATATATAGTTGACTAGGCGCGAGGCCTTTAATTATAATTGCAGTACATTTTTTTTATTTTTTTCGTGTTATACTGGATACCTCTTGATCGCTCTTGATTATATATTTATTACATTCTGAGTTACTTGATGCAATTACCTTTTTTATACACCATAATTTTTATATCATTGCCCGGTAAGTGTATCGAAGAATCTATTCCCTGAGCACTGTTGGTGATTATATTTGGGACCCTAGGTAGAGTATTAATTGCGGTAAATTAGATCCTTTTGCAATTCTTCCTCCACGGTTTGCAACTACTGATTTTTGAATTTTCTCGGTTCCTCGTCCTTTCGTTTGGTGCTGTAAAATATAAGAAATCGGTTTATTCTTGAAATGGCGGAGCCAAATACGGGTGCGATCGCAAAGAAATATAACACACGGCAAACTGCTCGCGAAACCGAAACACCGGCTACGTTGAGACCGAGTCGAGAAAGAGCAGCGGAACATGCGGTTGTCGAACCAGTCACGGCCGAGGTAGAAAAGTCTGGTTTGCGGGAAACTCTGGATACGAGTCTCCGCTTTCGTGTAGCCGATTTGGTAAGAACTGAATTGGAGCGGATCGAACGTGAAAAACAAGAACGGTTAGTCGCAATGGAAACGCCGCGAACTCGAATGTCTACCATCGAACACCCTCCACATCGACCGCGTGTGGCTAGACAGCCCAATTTCGATTTTAGCCCTGTCCCTGCGCCACTATGTACAAGACGTCCCGAATTTGAAAATCGTTCAGAACCACCCCCACGATACCCTCACCAGTCCAGACCGCAGTTTACGGCCGAGCAATGGCCAAGCAGTCCTCTTCGTCACTGGAAAATTCAGTACGACGGGGACAATTCTAAGCTACACCTCGAAGAGTTTATTTTCCGTGTCGAAAACCTTACACGTGACACACTTCGAGGCCGGTTCGATCATTTGATCAGTAACTTCCATCTTTTGCTCGGAGACTCGGTGGGAAATTGGTACTGGACGATCCGTCGTTCGAACGTGAATCTATCCTGGCAAGACCTTAAAACAGCCCTCAGAGCGGACTGGGGAGAGCGTTCGCGAGATATCGACATCAAGCGGAAGATGCTGAGCAGACGACAGCAGCCCAACGAGTCGTTCACCTCGTATTACCTGGATCTCGTGTCACTAAGAAACAGACTTACGGTTCCGATGCAGGAGATCGAATTTGTGGAGATGTTGAGAGCCAATCTGCTTCCTTACATTCAGGAACAGATTTGCCTTCACCGTATCTACACGATTGCACATCTTAGGGATTTGGTGACCGAGGTCCAGGTGACTCGACAGCGAACGAGGAGTGCGCTGCTGTCGACCGCACACCGTCCCGCGAGAGTCGAAGAAAATTTTGCCTTTGACGACCTAGCTGACGCACTGCCTGATCCCGTTGAAATTGAACCTGTAGATGCTCTAATGAATTTACCATCCTCGGTCATTAAGTGCTGGAACTGCGACCAGGGAGGCCATTATTATCAAGATTGTCCCTCAGAACCAACTGGGTTCTTCTGTTATGGCTGTGGCCGAAAAGGGGTTGTCAAACCTCGCTGCCCTAATTGTATTTCAAAAAATCAGCGTCGGGTCGGGAGCAACAACATCAGCCCCCGGCCCCAACGGCCGCTGGCAATTACGACAGGCGAGACGACGACCACCCCTTCTCGGCCCCAGACATAACTACCCCGCCAGACAGTAGAATTTCACCAGATGTGTCACCACTACCCCGTACGTCAAATCTTACGAAGGCAGATCCACCTGCAGAGTTGGAGGATGACCCTGAACCTGGATTTTCGCTTCCATCATCCGTAGCTGAGCAATCTCCGAGCCAAAAAATTACTATACTTCAAAGACCGAACACTATTCAACCTCCGGTTCTCTTTCCTACTAAGCCATACCATCTCAGGCTAAAAGAATATCAAGCGGCTCGTGAAAGAATTTTTGCTTCGGCGGTGAAATATCCAGAAGGTCAGGGAGAACATTCCACAAAGATTAATAAATTCCTTAAGCCCAGACGTTCCACATTGCGGTTACGTGCGTTCTGGAAACGGGTAAAGAAAAATCGCCGAAAATTATTATCAGCTTTCGTCTCGGTTACTAAAGATGTTAGACCCTATGCTACAGTAAATATTCTCGGCCAGAACATCGTGGGCCTGCTAGATAGTGGAGCTAGCATTAGCATATTGGGAAAAGGATCCGAGAATTTGTTGCGAGAAGCAGGTCTAAAATGGGTCAAGTATCGTTCTGCGATCGAGGTGGCCAACGGAGCTAGACCGGAGGTGCACGGACATGTTGATTTGGAAGTGCTCTTCAGGGGTGAGACTAAAACTTTACGACTTTACGTTGTACCTAGTCTCACTCAGAAATTATACTTGGGAATTGACTTTTGGAGAACTTTCAAGTTGGCTCCGGACATTCTCGGTCTAGTCTCTTCGTTGGACACCCCGATTGTAGCGAAACCCACCCCTGCTGAACATGTATTAACTCCCGATCTTCAGAGACGCTTAGAACAAACCAAAGCGCTTTTCCCATCATACGCTAATCTGGGCCTGGGGAAAACTCATCTGCTTGAACATACGATAGACGTTGGGGAAGCTACACCCATAAAACAAAGATTTTATCCAGTCTCTCCGGCAGTGCAAAAATTGATGGACGCCGAGCTGAGCCGAATGCTCTCGCTTGGGGTGATAGAGGAGAGCCAGAGCCCTTGGAGCTCTCCAGTCGTCCTAGTGAGGAAGCCAGGCAAAGTTCGACTGTGTTTCGACGCCCGGAAGGTGAACTCTGTCACAAAAAAAGATGCCTATCCGCTTCCGCAGATAGATGGCATTTTGAGTCGCCTCCCGCCGGCAAAATACATAACCAGTCTGGACTTAAAAGACGCCTTTTGGCAGATTCCCCTAGAACAGAGCTCTAGGGAGAAGACAGCTTTTACAGTGCCTGGTCATCCCCTCTATCACTACACAGTGATGCCATTCGGTCTCTGCAACGCTCCACAAACGATGTGCCGGCTGATGGATAAGGCGATACCTTACGACCTTCGCGATAATGTATTGGTGTACCTCGACGATCTATTGGTTCTATCCCAGGATTTTGATGCACACCTCGCTCTTCTCGCACGGGTGGCGGACTGTCTGAGGAGGGCGGGACTTACTATTAACGTGGAGAAGAGCAAGTTTTGCTTAAGGGAAACTAAATATCTTGGCTTCATTATTGGCGAGAGCGGAATGCGTATGGACCCCGATAAGATCTCTGCAATTGTTGACTACCCTGCCCCTAAAACCGTAAAACAAGTACGTCGATTCATGGGAATGGCAGGATGGTACAGAAGATTTATTCCCAATTTCGCAGATCTTTCGGGTCCTATAACGGATACGCTTAAAAAATCTAGTAAATTTACGTGGACCGAAGAAGCCCAAATTGCGTTCGATAAACTTAAGCAACACTTGACTTCTGCTCCCGTTTTGGTGACTCCCGACTTCTCCAGACCGTTCGTCATTCAATGCGACGCAAGTACACAGGGTGTAGGTGGAGTTCTATTGCAGGTTTACAATGACGGTAACGAGAGACCCATTGCCTACGTGTCTCAAAAACTTAATTCAGCTCAAAGGAATTATTCGGTGACAGAACTGGAGTGTCTAGCGGCCATTACAAGTGTTCAGAAATTCCGTCCATACGTCGAGCTCATGCCTTTCAAAGTTGTTACTGACCATGCGAGTTTAAAGTGGCTTATGTCACAAAAAGATCTAAGTGGCAGATTGGCCAGATGGAGTCTGAAGCTTCAACGCTTCGACTTCACCATCGAGCACCGTAAGGGGAGCCTGAACGTGGTGCCAGATGCGCTATCGCGGGTGGAGTGTGACGCGTTGTCAGCTCCGGGAGACCTCGGGCCTGAGGTCGATCTCAGCTCTCCACATTTCACTTCAGCGGAATATGTAGAGCTGGGACGACAGGTAGAAGAAAACCGGGCCAAATTTCCTGACCTGACGGTTCGTGACGGCTTCATTTATATTCGTACTGTCCCACGTTCAGGTGACCCGGTGCAAGAGAACGAAGCGTGGAAGCTTTGGATTCCTCCAGGCCTAGTTTCAGATGTAATTTCCCGTGCTCATGACCCTCCATTATCGTCTCATGGAGGTGTCGGTAAGACCCTCGAGCGAATACGTCGTTATTCTTATTGGCCACGCATGACTGCCGACGTGAGATCTTATGTTTTATCGTGTAACACTTGTAAAGAGACCAAAGCACCGAATACCACACTCCGACCACCGATACAAACTCAACCTATAGCGGAAAGACCGTGGCAAAGAATTTACATGGATCTTCTCGGCCCATACCCTCGCACTAAATCTGGCTATGTCTGCATTTTAATCGTGCTAGACCACCTCTCGAAATTCCCGTTGTTGAAGCCCCTACGGAAAGCTACGACCTCTCAGATCTGTACCTTCGTCGAAGAAGAAATTTTTCACATGTTTGGCGTCCCTGAGACCATAATTACCGATAATGGTACCCAATTCCGTTCGGCACAGCTCGCTAAACTCCTAGGAAGCTATGGAGTCCAACACATGCGCACCGCGCTATACTCTCCTCAAGCCAACGCTTCGGAGCGCGTAAATAGATCAATTTTAGCTGGCATTCGGGCATATATTAAGGATGAACATCATAAGTGGGATGAAAATCTTAGTCATATCGCCTGCTCCCTTCGGAGTTCCGTCCATCAGGCAACAGGTTTTCCTCCTTATCGGATGCTGTTTGGACTCCACATGGTCACTCACGCTTCCAGTTACGAGCTGCTGCGCCGCCTGCAAGGAATTGATGAACCTCTAAACGTTGACACTTCAGATAAGCTCAAACTCATTCGGGATAAAGCCCAAGAAAATCTGAAGAAAGCTTTCGACCAAGGTGCGAAGACGTATAACCTGAGAGCGAAAACCGTGGAATATAAAGTAGGCGAAGAAGTCTACCGTCGTAATTTTCAGCTGAGCAATTTCGAAAAGCAGACTAGCGCGAAACTCAGTCGCAAATTCATAAAATGCAGAGTAAGAGCAAGAAAAGGCAACGCCCTCTATGAACTGGAGGATCTCCAGGGCAAGCTGATAGGAACCTTCCACGCAAAAGACATAAAAAGGTGATGAGAAAAATTGTCCTATACTTTGGTTTCCTTGTTTCCAAACGTTATGTATGTATCGAGGCCATCCTTGATACATCTATTACCTAATTTAATATTTAATTGGTTATACTGATTTTTTTTTTTTTTTTTTTTTCTTTCTCTTTGAGCGGAGTCCTTAATAATAGAAAATCGGTAGCCCTAAGAAGGCATCCGACCAGCTTCACTGGTAACGTCCGAGGGTGTCCTTAAGCCGCCTCTGCTCGGTTATGCGGCGGACACACCCTTGTTACCCCCTTTGTTTTCCCATCCTAGTTAGAGTTCCCTTCCCTAACCCTATCCTACCCCTAGTTAAAACATTTTTTTTTCACACCCTTCCCCACTCCAAGAGGCCCTGTCTGTGATTCTCCTGGTCGAGGTCGGCTTGAGACCTCTTGAGAATTACGAAGGTTGGCTTCGTCAGCCAACCATTCGTCTCGAGGTCTCGGGTCATCCTCTTCCTTGAGGAGTACAGGCAGGGAGGGGCTTTGCTTGCCCACTCTGCGGGACCGGCCTACCGGAGACGTTCGGAGTGCTCCCTGGAATTACAGGAGTTGGCTGTCGTCTTGCCAACTACCTGTCCGGGAGACTTCTCCGTTCGTCATCCGCCGCTAGGATCTCGCGGTGTTGGTCGGTACGGCTTCCTTTCCTCGAGGAGCGCTCTCTCTCCCTATTCGGTGTCGCTGGAGCCTTGGTTCTGGCTATTCCGCTTGTTCGACATTTTCATTTTTCCCTTTGCTACTAATTTCCTTAAGACATGACGGGTTCCTTGTGTTCTGGGTCATTTCGCAAAAACATTCTCTTTTACACACTCAATAACCTATATTGTCTTCTATCGGTTGATCATATACTTACATATACTCATAAATTTCATAATCTTTCAATACTCATATCTCACCTTGTCTTTAGTTAAATGTATATTATTCAGCTTGGGAATGGATTACCCAGTATTGGTGATCATTCCCGCCCTTATGCTCAGCTTATTTCACCACTTTCATATATTGCTCATCTTGTCTCATATATGTACCTATGAATATCTTTCCTACGGCGGTCTCACGAGTCAACGTACACTTACACTTATATACCTGTCTTTCTTGCTTTGACTTTGATGTCTTTCAGGAGTCTCGTTAACCTGCAACGAACTCCACCAACGTCTTCCCCCTTAGGCAGTGCGCAGCAGTCGCAACGCGACGTAGTTAATTTTTTTATATACACATTTATATATACTTACCCTTTCCTCTTACCCCCGTTTTTACCTTTCCCACTTTTTCACATCCCTACATTTTGGCTTGATCGCCACTTCCCTTATTCGGAGCTCCTGTACTCCGATCCTTCCCATACCTTGGTAAAGACTGCACGTCAAGGGATCTGACAGGGGATTCCCTTCCCGTAATTTAAGTATTTTAGCGCAAATTTCACAACAACTCCCACCTCCGGATTCCCGGGAACAGCAGCGCCCTATCGTTGGAGCCTGGAGGAAAGCGGATCCGCAGAGCGGAGGTTCATCTTGGGACTGGGATGACCGCGGGAGCTGGTTTACAGCCACCTCAAAATTTTTTTTTTCTCGTTGTTTCGAGTTTCCTTAGATCCAACCCCACGATCTGGGCTGGCCCGGGGCAGAGTCAGCAACTCAACCCCGCTGTCGGGGAATCCTGCCTCTCATCAGGGCAGGTTCTCTCCGCCAGTGGGAGTGAGTGCTCAAGTCAGTACTGAGTCTACCTTACCTCTCATAAGGGTCAGAGAAGCTCAATGCTGACAGCTGGCCAGCTGACTAAGTCTCGGGTTAGTCCTGGGCGTGGGTCGAGCCACATGTTGGGCACCTCTCATCTTCTCCATGAACATCATTAAGTCTGTCACCCAGGATCTGGGCTGGCCCGAGATGAGTTAGCAGCTCCCCGTCACTGTCAGGGAAGCCAGCCTCTCATTAGGGCCGGTTTTCCCTGCCAGTGGAAGGGGGTGGCCAAGTCGGCCCTGGACCAACTGGCCTCTCATTAGGGTCAGGAAAGTCCAGTGTTGATTTTGGCCGGCTAGCTCAGTCGCGGGCTAGGCTCAGACGTGGGTCGAGCCACATGTGGACGCCCTCACAGCCCGACCATTCTTCAGCTCCGTTGGCCACGGTATCAAGTCCAACGGATCTGTGCTGTTGTGGTCGGGGAACTTCACCGGCAAAAAGGGAAAAAACGCATACAAAATATTTTACCGCCGCCCATGGCAGTGATTTTTCTCGGTTCGGGGGTCCTCCAAAAATTTACGACGCCCGAGCTCAAATTACCGCTGAGCAGCGGGCCCGGGCGGCGGCATCGGGCTCATCTGGGTGCACGGCGGCCGAAATTTGGAAATTTCGCCGGAATGATTCTCAGCTTCGGCCGCCGGACATTCGAGATGCGCCTAGATGCTGCCGGTCGGGTCCCTTGCACCGCGAGCAGCGAAGCACGGCCCCGTTGCCGCTGGCTCACACAGCTGCTGCAAGCGCACGATTGGCCGACGGCGCAGCTGTGTGAGTGGGTGGCACCGGGATCGCCAACGGTGGACTCGGTGTGTCCGGCTGAGGCGGAGGCGATTTTGGGGAGTCGAGTCGGGGATTTTGGAGAAGGCGGTACGGTGGTGCTCGATGTGCTCGGTGGAGCCCTGAAAAGGGAGAAGAAAAGGAGAAGTCAAAGAAAAAAGTTATTCAAATTGTTGGTTAAGTACCTTATCGCGTGGTGCACGATGTGCTCGGTGGAGCCCTGAAAAAAAAAGAAAAAAAAAAAAAAATCAGAGAAAAAGTTACTCAAGTGATTTTCCCAATTTCCATTTTTGAAAATTGTTGGTTAAGTACCTTACCGCGTGGTGCACGATGTGCTCGGTGGAGCCCTGAAAAAAAGAAAAAAAAAATCAAAGAAAAAGTTACTCAAGTGATTTTCCCAATTTCCATTTTTTGAAAATTGTTGGTTAAGTACCTTACCGCGTGGTGCACGATGTGCTCGGTGAAGCCCTGAAAAAAAAAGAAAAAAAAAAATCAAAGAAAAAGTTACTCAAGTGATTTTCCCAATTTCCATTTTTGAAAATTGTTGGTTAAGTACCTTACCGCGTGGTGCTCGATGTGCTCGGTGGAAACCCTGTGTTAAAATAAACATATACATATTTTACCAATTTACATAAAACTAATGTTGAAGAACCCTGTGAGCTAGAAAAGAAAAGAAAACGGTCTAATTAAACTTAATGCTAACATTTTCTGCGTTAAAATAAACATATACTTACCTTACCAATTTACACAAAATTTATGTTGAAGAACCCTGTGAGCTAGGAAAGAAAAGAAAACTGTTTGATTAAAATTAACGCTAAAATTTTCTGTGTTAAAATAAACATATACTTACTTTACCAATGTACATAGAATTCACGTTGAAGAACACTGTGAGCTAGAAAAGAAAAGAAAACAGTTTGATTAAAATTAACGCTAAGATTTTCTGTGTTAAAATAAACATATACTTACTTTACCAATGTACATAGAATTTACGCTGAAGAACACTGTGAGCTAGAAAAGAAAAGAAAACCGTTTGATTAAAATTAATGCTATAATTTTCTGTGTTAAAATAAACATATACATACTTTACCAATTTACATAAAATTTACTTTGAAGAACCCTGTGAGCTAGAAAAGAAAAGAAAACAGTTTGATTAAAATTAATGCTAAAATTTTCTGTGCTAAAATAAACATATACTTACCTTACCAATTTACACTAAATTTATGTTGAAGAACCCTGTGAGCTAGAGAAAAAAAAAAAAAAAAACAAGTTATTATAATTATTCTACTGCTAAAATTACAACTGAAGATTTACCGCGCCACGACGGGGCCAATCTAGAGGCAGGGCGCGGTAGCAGACGTCCCCAGGATCATCATCACCTTCTCAGCAGCAGCAGCTCCTCCACGGCGCCCAACGACCAACGATAAGTAAATTGTAAAAAATTTTTTTTTCGTACTAACCCAAATCTGTATAAATATTTTTTTTTTTTTAAAATCAGAATTAAAATAAAAAAAAAAAAAAAAAAAATGAATAGGTCAACCTAACTTTTTTAATACATTTTCGGTTCCTCTCTCTCCCCCCAACCTCTTAGTCACCGTCATCTCTCGATAACTTAATAAATAAGGGACCTCTCCGAAATAATGGGGCCACGGGGAGGTCGTTGGGTGGTTGGGGCTAAGGCCTATCGGGGGTCGTTCTTCATCTTGACCCCCCCTTGAGAGTCATTCATGGGCGGGAACAGGGGTTCCGTCCACCCTGCCCCCTTGTCCAAACCCCTTGCGATTCTATTTGGTCGTTCCATCGCGGGAGAATATTTTTCGTTGTCGGTGGTGGTCCGCTTCGGCGGCTGAACGCGGTTTTTTTTTTTGGCAAACCCCCCCCCACAACTACCGCAATGCTAGCCTGCCAGCTCCCGCAACCGCATACCGCCGGACCAGGAGCATAGCCGGGCCCTGGAGAACCATCCACGTTGATAACAAATATGGCGCCCAACGTGGGGCCTTCCTATCCCTTCCCCCTTGAGCTTAGCGCTCCCTTATGCTACTTACCTTTCCCTCCTTCCCTTCGAGGCCCTATCGGCGACTCCCGTGGCTGGGGTTGGTCCGAGGCCTCTCGAGAATTACGGCAGCTGGCTTCTTCAGCCAACCAGCCGTCTCGAGGTCTCGGGAAGGCCCCATCCTAGGGATGAGCTGGTAGTGGGGGGCTCCTTTCTCGGCAGACCCTGTGGGTTCTGCGTGGTGGAGACGCCCGAGGGCCTCTCTGGAACTACAGGAGTTGGCGGTCGTCTTGCCAACTACCTGTCCGGGAGGATACCTTGGTCGTTCTCCATCTCGCGGCCCCCACCGGTGAAACCGAAAAAGGGCCCTTCCCTCACCACATCCTTTCGGCGGACCGAATGCTCGGTGGTCCGTGAATGACTCTTGAGTTTTTTTTTTTTTGTTCAAAGTAAATTTTTGGTATATTGAGACTGAGGGAGAGAGCGGAGGAGGGGACCGAAAATAATATTGGAAAATTTTGGCATTCAGTTTAATTCACATCAGATAAATATATAGTTGACTAGGCGCGAGGCCTTTAATTATAATTGCAGTACATTTTTTTTATTTTTTTCGTGTTATACTGGATACCTCTTGATCGCTCTTGATTATATATTTATTACATTCTGAGTTACTTGATGCAATTACCTTTTTTATACACCATAATTTTTATATCATTGCCCGGTAAGTGTATCGAAGAATCTATTCCCTGAGCACTGTTGGTGATTATATTTGGGACCCTAGGTAGAGTATTAATTGCGGTAAATTAGATCCTTTTGCAATTCTTCCTCCACGGTTTGCAACTACTGATTTTTGAATTTTCTCGGTTCCTCGTCCTTTCGTTTGGTGCTGTAAAATATAAGAAATCGGTTTATTCTTGAAATGGCGGAGCCAAATACGGGTGCGATCGCAAAGAAATATAACACACGGCAAACTGCTCGCGAAACCGAAACACCGGCTACGTTGAGACCGAGTCGAGAAAGAGCAGCGGAACATGCGGTTGTCGAACCAGTCACGGCCGAGGTAGAAAAGTCTGGTTTGCGGGAAACTCTGGATACGAGTCTCCGCTTTCGTGTAGCCGATTTGGTAAGAACTGAATTGGAGCGGATCGAACGTGAAAAACAAGAACGGTTAGTCGCAATGGAAACGCCGCGAACTCGAATGTCTACCATCGAACACCCTCCACATCGACCGCGTGTGGCTAGACAGCCCAATTTCGATTTTAGCCCTGTCCCTGCGCCACTAAGTACAAGACGTCCCGAATTTGAAAATCGTTCAGAACCACCCCCACGATACCCTCACCAGTCCAGACCGCAGTTTACGGCCGAGCAATGGCCAAGCAGTCCTCTTCGTCACTGGAAAATTCAGTACGACGGGGACAATTCTAAGCTACACCTCGAAGAGTTTATTTTCCGTGTCGAAAACCTTACACGTGACACACTTCGAGGCCGGTTCGATCATTTGATCAGTAACTTCCATCTTTTGCTCGGAGACTCGGTGGGAAATTGGTACTGGACGATCCGTCGTTCGAACGTGAATCTATCCTGGCAAGACCTTAAAACAGCCCTCAGAGCGGACTGGGGAGAGCGTTCGCGAGATATCGACATCAAGCGGAAGATGCTGAGCAGACGACAGCAGCCCAACGAGTCGTTCACCTCGTATTACCTGGATCTCGTGTCACTAAGAAACAGACTTACGGTTCCGATGCAGGAGATCGAATTTGTGGAGATGTTGAGAGCCAATCTGCTTCCTTACATTCAGGAACAGATTTGCCTTCACCGTATCTACACGATTGCACATCTTAGGGATTTGGTGACCGAGGTCCAGGTGACTCGACAGCGAACGAGGAGTGCGCTGCTGTCGACCGCACACCGTCCCGCGAGAGTCGAAGAAAATTTTGCCTTTGACGACCTAGCTGACGCACTGCCTGATCCCGTTGAAATTGAACCTGTAGATGCTCTAATGAATTTACCATCCTCGGTCATTAAGTGCTGGAACTGCGACCAGGGAGGCCATTATTATCAAGATTGTCCCTCAGAACCAACTGGGTTCTTCTGTTATGGCTGTGGCCGAAAAGGGGTTGTCAAACCTCGCTGCCCTAATTGTATTTCAAAAAATCAGCGTCGGGTCGGGAGCAACAACATCAGCCCCCGGCCCCAACGGCCGCTGGCAATTACGACAGGCGAGACGACGACCACCCCTTCTCGGCCCCAGACATAACTACCCCGCCAGACAGTAGAATTTCACCAGATGTGTCACCACTACCCCGTACGTCAAATCTTACGAAGGCAGATCCACCTGCAGAGTTGGAGGATGACCCTGAACCTGGATTTTCGCTTCCATCATCCGTAGCTGAGCAATCTCCGAGCCAAAAAATTACTATACTTCAAAGACCGAACACTATTCAACCTCCGGTTCTCTTTCCTACTAAGCCATACCATCTCAGGCTAAAAGAATATCAAGCGGCTCGTGAAAGAATTTTTGCTTCGGCGGTGAAATATCCAGAAGGTCAGGGAGAACATTCCACAAAGATTAATAAATTCCTTAAGCCCAGACGTTCCACATTGCGGTTACGTGCGTTCTGGAAACGGGTAAAGAAAAATCGCCGAAAATTATTATCAGCTTTCGTCTCGGTTACTAAAGATGTTAGACCCTATGCTACAGTAAATATTCTCGGCCAGAACATCGTGGGCCTGCTAGATAGTGGAGCTAGCATTAGCATATTGGGAAAAGGATCCGAGAATTTGTTGCGAGAAGCAGGTCTAAAATGGGTCAAGTATCGTTCTGCGATCGAGGTGGCCAACGGAGCTAGACCGGAGGCGCACGGACATGTTGATTTGGAAGTGCTCTTCAGGGGTGAGACTAAAACTTTACGACTTTACGTTGTACCTAGTCTCACTCAGAAATTATACTTGGGAATTGACTTTTGGAGAACTTTCAAGTTGGCTCCGGACATTCTCGGTCTAGTCTCTTCGTTGGACACCCCGATTGTAGCGAAACCCACCCCTGCTGAACATGTATTAACTCCCGATCTTCAGAGACGCTTAGAACAAACCAAAGCGCTTTTCCCATCATACGCTAATCTGGGCCTGGGGAAAACTCATCTGCTTGAACATACGATAGACGTTGGGGAAGCTACACCCATAAAACAAAGATTTTATCCAGTCTCTCCGGCAGTGCAAAAATTGATGGACGCCGAGCTGAGCCGAATGCTCTCGCTTGGGGTGATAGAGGAGAGCCAGAGCCCTTGGAGCTCTCCAGTCGTCCTAGTGAGGAAGCCAGGCAAAGTTCGACTGTGTTTCGACGCCCGGAAGGTGAACTCTGTCACAAAAAAAGATGCCTATCCGCTTCCGCAGATAGATGGCATTTTGAGTCGCCTCCCGCCGGCAAAATACATAACCAGTCTGGACTTAAAAGACGCCTTTTGGCAGATTCCCCTAGAACAGAGCTCTAGGGAGAAGACAGCTTTTACAGTGCCTGGTCATCCCCTCTATCACTACACAGTGATGCCATTCGGTCTCTGCAACGCTCCACAAACGATGTGCCGGCTGATGGATAAGGCGATACCTTACGACCTTCGCGATAATGTATTGGTGTACCTCGACGATCTATTGGTTCTATCCCAGGATTTTGATGCACACCTCGCTCTTCTCGCACGGGTGGCGGACTGTCTGAGGAGGGCGGGACTTACTATTAACGTGGAGAAGAGCAAGTTTTGCTTAAGGGAAACTAAATATCTTGGCTTCATTATTGGCGAGAGCGGAATGCGTATGGACCCCGATAAGATCTCTGCAATTGTTGACTACCCTGCCCCTAAAACCGTAAAACAAGTACGTCGATTCATGGGAATGGCAGGATGGTACAGAAGATTTATTCCCAATTTCGCAGATCTTTCGGGTCCTATAACGGATACGCTTAAAAAATCTAGTAAATTTACGTGGACCGAAGAAGCCCAAATTGCGTTCGATAAACTTAAGCAACACTTGACTTCTGCTCCCGTTTTGGTGACTCCCGACTTCTCCAGACCGTTCGTCATTCAATGCGACGCAAGTACACAGGGTGTAGGTGGAGTTCTATTGCAGGTTGACAATGACGGTAACGAGAGACCCATTGCCTACGTGTCTCAAAAACTTAATTCAGCTCAAAGGAATTATTCGGTGACAGAACTGGAGTGTCTAGCGGCCATTACAAGTGTTCAGAAATTCCGTCCATACGTCGAGCTCATGCCTTTCAAAGTTGTTACTGACCATGCGAGTTTAAAGTGGCTTATGTCACAAAAAGATCTAAGTGGCAGATTGGCCAGATGGAGTCTGAAGCTTCAACGCTTCGACTTCACCATCGAGCACCGTAAGGGGAGCCTGAACGTGGTGCCAGATGCGCTATCGCGGGTGGAGTGTGACGCGTTGTCAGCTCCGGGAGACCTCGGGCCTGAGGTCGATCTCAGCTCTCCACATTTCACTTCAGCGGAATATGTAGAGCTGGGACGACAGGTAGAAGAAAACCGGGCCAAATTTCCTGACCTGACGGTTCGTGACGGCTTCATTTATATTCGTACTGTCCCACGTTCAGGTGACCCGGTGCAAGAGGACGAAGCGTGGAAGCTTTGGATTCCTCCAGGCCTAGTTTCAGATGTAATTTCCCGTGCTCATGACCCTCCATTATCGTCTCATGGAGGTGTCGGTAAGACCCTCGAGCGAATACGTCGTTATTCTTATTGGCCACGCATGACTGCCGACGTGAGATCTTATGTTTTATCGCGTAACACTTGTAAAGAGACCAAAGCACCGAATACCACACTCCGACCACCGATACAAACTCAACCTATAGCGGAAAGACCGTGGCAAAGAATTTACATGGATCTTCTCGGCCCATACCCTCGCACTAAATCTGGCTATGTCTGCATTTTAATCGTGCTAGACCACCTCTCGAAATTCCCGTTGTTGAAGCCCTACGGAAAGCTACGACCTCTCAGATCTGTACCTTCGTCGAAGAAGAAATTTTTCACATGTTTGGCGTCCCTGAGACCATAATTACCGATAATGGTACCCAATTCCGTTCGGCACAGCTCGCTAAACTCCTAGGAAGCTATGGAGTCCAACACATGCGCACCGCGCTATACTCTCCTCAAGCCAACGCTTCGGAGCGCGTAAATAGATCAATTTTAGCTGGCATTCGGGCATATATTAAGGATGAACATCATAAGTGGGATGAAAATCTTAGTCATATCGCCTGCTCCCTTCGGAGTTCCGTCCATCAGGCAACAGGTTTTCCTCCTTATCGGATGCTGTTTGGACTCCACATGGTCACTCACGCTTCCAGTTACGAGCTGCTGCGCCGCCTGCAAGGAATTGATGAACCTCTAAACGTTGACACTTCAGATAAGCTCAAACTCATTCGGGATAAAGCCCAAGAAAATCTGAAGAAAGCTTTCGACCAAGGTGCGAAGACGTATAACCTGAGAGCGAAAACCGTGGAATATAAAGTAGGCGAAGAAGTCTACCGTCGTAATTTTCAGCTGAGCAATTTCGAAAAGCAGACTAGCGCGAAACTCAGTCGCAAATTCATCAAATGCAGAGTAAGAGCAAGAAAAGGCAACGCCCTTTATGAACTGGAGGATCTCCAGGGCAAGCTGATAGGAACCTTCCACGCAAAAGACATAAAAAGGTGATGAGAAAAATTGTCCTATACTTTGGTTTCCTTGTTTCCAAACGTTATGTATGTATCGAGGCCATCCTTGATACATCTATTACCTAATTTAATATTTAATTGGTTATACTGATTTTTTTTTTTTTTTTCTTTCTCTTTGAGCGGAGTCCTTAATAATAGAAAATCGGTAGCCCTAAGAAGGCATCCGACCAGCTTCACTGGTAACGTCCGAGGGTGTCCTTAAGCCGCCTCTGCTCGGTTATGCGGCGGACACACCCTTGTTACCCCCTTTGTTTTCCCATCCTAGTTAGAGTTCCCTTCCCTAACCCTATCCTACCCCTAGTTAAAACATTTTTTTTTCACACCCTTCCCCACTCCAAGAGGCCCTGTCTGTGATTCTCCTGGTCGAGGTCGGCTTGAGACCTCTTGAGAATTACGAAGGTTGGCTTCGTCAGCCAACCATTCGTCTCGAGGTCTCGGGTCATCCTCTTCCTTGAGGAGTACAGGCAGGGAGGGGCTTTGCTTGCCCACTCTGCGGGACCGGCGTACCGGAGACGTTCGGAGTGCTCCCCGGAATTACAGGAGTTGGCTGTCGTCTTGCCAACTACCTGTCCGGGAGACTTCTCCGTTCGTCATCCGCCGCTAGGATCTCGCGGTGTTGGTCGGTACGGCTTCCTTTCCTCGAGGAGCGCTCTCTCTCCCTATTCGGTGTCGCTGGAGCCTTGGTTCTGGCTATTCCGCTTGTTCGACATTTTCATTTTTCCCTTTGCTACTAATTTCCCCAAGACATGACGGGTTCCTTGTGTTCTGGGTCATTTCGCAAAAACATTCTCTTTTACACACTCAATAACCTATATTGTCTTCTATCGGTTGATCATATACTTACATATACTCATAAATTTCATAATCTCTCAATACTCATATCTCACCTTGTCTTTAGTTAAATGTATATTATTCAGCTTGGGAATGGATTACCCAGTATTGGTGATCATTCCCGCCCTTATGCTCAGCTTATTTCACCACTTTCATATATTGCTCATCTTGTCTCATATATGTACCTATGAATATCTTTCCTACGGCGGTCTCACGAGTCAACGTACACTTACACTTATATACCTGTCTTTCTTGCTTTGACTTTGATGTCTTTCAGGAGTCTCGTTAACCTGCAACGAACTCCACCAACGTCTTCCCCCTTAGGCAGTGCGCAGCGGTCGCAACGCGACGTAGTTAATTTTTTTATATACACATTTATATATACTTACCCTTTCCTCTTACCCCCGTTTTTACCTTTCCCACTTTTTCACATCCCTACATTTTGGCTTGATCGCCACTTCCCTTATTCGGAGCTCCTGTACTCCGATCCTTCCCATACCTTGGTAAAGACTGCACGTCAAGGGATCTGACAGGGGATTCCCTTCCCGTAATTTAAGTATTTTAGCGCAAATTTCACAACAACTCCCACCTCCGGATTCCCGGGAACAGCAGCGCCCTATCGTTGGAGCCTGGAGGAAAGCGGATCCGCAGAGCGGAGGTTCATCTTGGGACTGGGATGACCGCGGGAGCTGGTTTACAGCCACCTCAAAATTTTTTTTTTCTCGTTGTTTCGAGTTTCCTTAGATCCAACCCCACGATCTGGGCTGGCCCGGGGCAGAGTCAGCAACTCAACCCCGCTGTCGGGGAATCCTGCCTCTCATCAGGGCAGGTTCTCTCCGCCAGTGGGAGTGAGTGCTCAAGTCAGTACTGAGTCTACCTTACCTCTCATAAGGGTCAGAGAAGCTCAATGCTGACAGCTGGCCAGCTGACTAAGTCTCGGGTTAGTCCTGGGCGTGGGTCGAGCCACATGTTGGGCACCTCTCATCTTCTCCATGAACATCATTAAGTCTGTCACCCAGGATCTGGGCTGGCCCGAGATGAGTTAGCAGCTCCCCGTCACTGTCAGGGAAGCCAGCCTCTCATTAGGGCCGGTTTTCCCTGCCAGTGGAAGGGGGTGGCCAAGTCGGCCCTGGACCAACTGGCCTCTCATTAGGGTCAGGAAAGTCCAGTGTTGATTTTGGCCGGCTAGCTCAGTCGCGGGCTAGGCTCAGACGTGGGTCGAGCCACATGTGGACGCCCTCACAGCCCGACCATTCTTCAGCTCCGTTGGCCACGGTATCAAGTCCAACGGATCTGTGCTGTTGTGGTCGGGGAACTTCACCGGCAAAAAGGGAAAAAACGCATACAAAATATTTTACCGCCGCCCATGGCAGTGATTTTTCTCGGTTCGGGGGTCCTCCAAAAATTTACGACGCCCGAGCTCAAATTACCGCTGAGCAGCGGGCCCGGGCGGCGGCATCGGGCTCATCTGGGTGCACGGCGGCCGAAATTTGGAAATTTCGCCGGAATGATTCTCAGCTTCGGCCGCCGGACATTCGAGATGCGCCTAGATGCTGCCGGTCGGGTCCCTTGCACCGCGAGCAGCGAAGCACGGCCCCGTTGCCGCTGGCTCACACAGCTGCTGCAAGCGCACGATTGGCCGACGGCGCAGCTGTGTGAGTGGGTGGCACCGGGATCGCCAACGGTGGACTCGGTGTGTCCGGCTGAGGCGAAGGCGATTTTGGGGAGTCGAGTCGGGGATTTTGGAGAAGGCGGTACGGTGGTGCTCGATGTGCTCGGTGGAGCCCTGAAAAGGGAGAAGAAAAGGAGAAGTCAAAGAAAAAAGTTATTCAAATTGTTGGTTAAGTACCTTATCGCGTGGTGCACGATGTGCTCGGTGGAGCCCTGAAAAAAAAAGAAAAAAAAAAAAAAATCAGAGAAAAAGTTACTCAAGTGATTTTCCCAATTTCCATTTTTGAAAATTGTTGGTTAAGTACCTTACCGCGTGGTGCACGATGTGCTCGGTGGAGCCCTGAAAAAAAGAAAAAAAAAATCAAAGAAAAAGTTACTCAAGTGATTTTCCCAATTTCCATTTTTTGAAAATTGTTGGTTAAGTACCTTACCGCGTGGTGCACGATGTGCTCGGTGAAGCCCTGAAAAAAAAAGAAAAAAGAAAATCAAAGAAAAAGTTACTCAAGTGATTTTCCCAATTTCCATTTTTGAAAATTGTTGGTTAAGTACCTTACCGCGTGGTGCTCGATGTGCTCGGTGGAAACCCTGTGTTAAAATAAACATATACATACTTTACCAATTTACATAAAACTAATGTTGAAGAACCCTGTGAGCTAGAAAAGAAAAGAAAACGGTCTAATTAAACTTAATGCTAACATTTTCTGCGTTAAAATAAACATATACTTACCTTACCAATTTACACAAAATTTATGTTGAAGAACCCTGTGAGCTAGGAAAGAAAAGAAAACAGTTTGATTAAAATTAACGCTAAAATTTTCTGTGTTAAAATAAACATATACTTACTTTACCAATGTACATAGAATTTACGTTGAAGAACACTGTGAGCTAGAAAAGAAAAGAAAACAGTTTGATTAAAATTAACGCTAAAATTTTCTGTGTTAAAATAAACATATACTTACTTTACCAATGTACATAGAATTTACGCTGAAGAACACTGTGAGCTAGAAAAGAAAAGAAAACCGTTTGATTAAAATTAATGCTATAATTTTCTGTGTTAAAATAAACATATACATACTTTACCAATTTACATAAAATTTACTTTGAAGAACCCTGTGAGCTAGAAAAGAAAAGAAAACAGTTTGATTAAAATTAATGCTAAAATTTTCTGTGCTAAAATAAACATATACTTACCTTACCAATTTACACAAAATTTATGTTGAAGAACCCTGTGAGCTAGAGAAAAAAAAAAAAAAAAAAAACAAGTTATTATAATTATTCTACTGCTAAAATTACAACTGAAGATTTACCGCGCCACGACGGGGCCAATCTAGAGGCAGGGCGCGGTAGCAGACGTCCCCAGGATCATCATCACCTTCTCAGCAGCAGCAGCTCCTCCACGGCGCCCAACGACCAACGATAAGTAAATTGTAAAAAATTTTTTTTTCGTACTAACCCAAATCTGTATAAATATTTTTTTTTTTTTTAAATCAGAATTAAAATAAAAAAAAAAAAAAAAAAAAAAAAAAATGAATAGGTCAACCTAACTTTTTTAATACATTTTCGGTTCCTCTCTCTCCCCCCAACCTCTTAGTCACCGTCATCTCTCGATAACTTAATAAATAAGGGACCTCTCCGAAATAATGGGGCCACGGGGAGGTCGTTGGGTGGTTGGGGCTAAAGCCTATCGGGGGTCGTTCTTCATCTTGACCCCCCCTTGAGAGTCATTCATGGGCGGGAACAGGGGTTCCGTCCGCCCTGCCCCCTTGTCCAAACCCCTTGCGATTCTATTTGGTCGTTCCATCGCGGGAGAATATTTTTCGTTGTCGGTGGTGGTCCGCTTCGGCGGCTGAACGCGGTTTTTTTTTTTGGCAAACCCCCCCCCACAACTACCGCAATGCTAGCCTGCCAGCTCCCGCAACCGCATACCGCCGGACCAGGAGCATAGCCGGGCCCTGGAGAACCATCCACGTTGATAACAACCGTGTGGACTCGAATCGTAAATTCTCTAAATCGTAGTATACGATCATCTTCCATTCCAAGTATATGCCAGGGTTTGTTTTGAAAGCGGTAACATTTATCTTGTCGTTAGCGTTTGCATTTGGTAATAAAGCGAGCCATATTAGTACCCATATTTTCCTGTAACAAAAGTTTTCTACCACGTTGAAAGTTTTAGGCTGAGAGACTTTGTCATAGTATTGTTTAGACTTCTCTTTTTTATTTATAAGTATTTCCCTCGCTATTTAGTACCCATGTGTCAGACGGGCCTTTAATTCGTTTGTGTAATTATCGTAATTTATTTATTTATTTATTTATTAGTGACAATTCATCATAGACTGATTACTACAAAAATTGCATGTGCACGTACATATATGGCATGAAAAGTGCAAAGTGAAACCTTAACGAAGCTGACTCTTCAGTTGGTTTCGCGACAAGTTAAAATCGATATTGGCTTTATGATTATTAAAGGCGCGTGACATCGACGACAGAGGATTATTCATACCATAATTAGTACGATGAAAAGGCACTCGGAAGAAATCATGATCACGCACGGAGCGAGTCGGGAGAGAAATCTTAAAGTAAGAGACAAGCTCAGGTGAGTTGATCCTGCCCGATAGGCAATCAAAAGCAAAAACTACTTTCGCATTGTCGCGTCGTTCCTCAAGAGATTGAAGGGATAAGAGCCGAAGCCTGTCAATGTAAGGAGGTAGCACTGAAGGATTGCTCCAGGGAAGATTACGGAGGCAAAACCTAAGAAATCTACGCTGGACACCCTCGACGCGATCAATAGAAGCCACATAAAACGGAGACCAAACTATACTGGCATACTCAAGAATAGGCCTTACAAATGTACAATACAGGGTCTTAGTTACAAAAGGATCATTAAATTCCTTGGAACGCTTAACAAAGCCAAGCGTAGAGCTGGCCTTACGAACGATCGCATCGATGTGTTCAGAAAATGTAAAATGGCTATTCAACCAGATGCCCAAATTTTTGGTTTTGTCAAGTTTTAGTAACGAGCATCCGTCAATAGTATAATTAAAAGAAGTAGTGCTTTTCTTGCGAGAGAAACACATGTAAGTGCATTTGTCAATATTTAGTGGAAGTTGGTTTAATGAGCACCATTTGTGAAAAGCATCAATGTCAGAATTTAAAAGGTCACAGTCATGCTCGTTACGTATAATACGAAAGATCTTGGCATCATCTGCGTAACAGAGAATCCTAGAGTTAGAGAGAGACAGAGACACATCGTTGATATAAATAATAAAAAGTAAGGGACCTAAATGACTGCCTTGAGGTGCACCCGAGGTGTTAAGGATTTCTCTGGAGTACAGACCGCGAAATAAGACTCGCTGTGACCGATGAGACAAGTAGGACCCAAGCCATTTGATAACAAGAGATTGGAAACCAAGAAAATGTAATTTAGAGAGCAGAATTCTGTGATTGATTCTATCGAAAGCCTTACTGAAATCAGTGAAAATGCAATCAATTTGTTTACCATTTTTAATGTTTGTTAAACAGAAATTAGAAAATTCTAGAACATTAGTGGAAGTAGACTTTCCCTTGAGAAAGCCATGCTGAAAAGATTGCAGAAAAGGTTTACAATGAAAAGAGAGCACGTCACAAATCACAGATTCAAAGAGTTTAGCGATACAGCATAAATTGGCAATAGGTCCGTAGTTAGAGATTTCGGACTTGGAACCCTTTTTGTGAAGCGGAATAATAATAGAGAGTTTCCAAGTATGCGGAAAAACACCACGAGAAATTGATAAATTAAATAAATAACATAGAATGGGGATAAGAGGGACGCTACACCTTCTAATAAAAGACGGGGGAATGCCGTCGGGTCCACACGAAAAGTTATCGGCTAAACTAGAAATATATTTAGTTAAAATAGCCTCGTCAAAAAATAAGTCCTTAAGCGTAAGTGATGTCGGCGGAAGCGTCGTCAAGTGTGAAAATTGCTTAGAACTAGTATCACAGAAATCAGTATCACAATAGTCAGCTAAGAAAGCTGTTTCAAAAAAGTCACCAAAGAGATTGGAAATCTGCTGAGGATCGTCGGTATCAGTATCCCTGAGGCGCAACGACAGAGGGTAGCCATCCGAATTACGCTTAGAATTAACAAAACGCCAAAAGCGCTTCGGATCTTCACGTAGAGAAAAGTTCATATGGCTGAGATACTCGTTATATGAGGAGTCTATTTCGGATATAAATTGAGAACGAACCACCGAGTAGGCGGCATAGTCTATGTCCGTTCTTGAGATGCAAAACTTCTTCCAGGCCTTATTCTTTAAATTTTTTAAATGTCGTAAAGAACCATTAAACCAAGGTGGACCCGAGGGTGATCCACGGGACTTACAGATCGGAACACAGTGAATAAAGCTTTGAAATAAAATATTATAAAAAGATTCAATAGCTGTGTCGATGTCACGTTCGAAAAGAACACTACTTCAATCGCAAGCCGAAAGCCAGTTATTGAGCTTAGAAAAATCAGCCTTTTTAAAGTTTTAACAAAAGTCGGATGGCGCAGAAGAATTTAACATATAAGAATCAGAGTACAATATAATATGAAGAGCTGGGTGATGTCCAGTCTCAGGAACCAAAGGAGTAATACAGCGCATGACGGAGGTACCACCAGGGTCAGTGGAAAAAACCAAATCAAGCATGCGTCCGCTATCGTTCATAATGCCGCAAGTCTGCCTGAGGCCAGAAGAGGCCACGCTGTCCAGGAAAGTCGAAAATGATGCGAAGCTCCAGTAGGCGACGGGAAAAAATCGCTATCATCAACAGAAGGTGACCAATTGATGGACGGCATATTCAAGTCACCGAACAACATCATCTCTGTGCAGTGCAGTGCAGTGCCGGTCACGGCGGAAGACCGCAAAGTCCTGACCAAAAAACTCAGCGTCGGAAACACCACAATTCAGCCAAGTCTCCGTCAAACAAATAAGGTCAAAAGAGCAGTCGGCAGAGCTTTTGTAAAGCTGCGTCGTCTTTGATCGGAGGCCGGTTACATTGGCGTAGTAGACCGAGAATTCGCTGATCCGTTTTTTGCAGGAGCCAGAGAGCTACAGACAGCCTTATTTCTGTGAATGAACTCACGAACAATAGCATTCGCGGGCCAGATCGCAGGAGAAACGACTACCGGGAAAAGATCTTCCGGTACTAGGATCTTAAATGAGGCCGAGAATGCAAGACCTCCCTGACTGCGCTGTGGCGTAATGCGACTGCACGCCACCAACCCTCGAGAAGCCTTGACGTGAGAGGTTATATGTTCAATAACCTCATTTTCAGTGGTGTCTGGGTGGACTCTGGAGACAAAGATCTGTCGCGGCAGCCTGGCAGGTCTAAGCGCGCCTGGATTTCCCACCGCTGAAGCAGGCGGAGAGTCGTCAGTACTAGAGATGGCGGTAGGAGCAACACAAGGCTCTGTATGTTTCACCTGAGCAACCCGCTGACGACGACTACGTCGGTATTTCTTACGGTCCACCTTAGGAAGAGTAGGAGCGGTAGAGGGCCTGAAGGCAGAAGAGCGCTGAGACGTAGGCGAGAGCGAGGCGCTGATGGACGGGGGATGAACCGATTCCGGTGTAGTGCTCGTCCCAACTGCAGGCGAAGAAGTGCAAACAGTCCTAGGACTATCAGCTAAAGACACCTGTTGGGCAAGGTCAGCGGTACATCGTAGCGACAAGTCCCTAACATCAGAGGCGATGGAACTGATGAGCCTAGAGTCAGCAGAGGCAGCCGAGGTCCACGTTCCAATTTCGTTCTTCACCAACCTGACATTCCTCCTAATATCCTCGATTACCGGTAAAATAGGCACTGTATCGACACTCGAAGGTGACGCAGATAAGAAGGAGGAACGAATATCGTCGACCGAACCCGACAAAAGAGCGATCTTGGAGGAAAGCTCGTGGGATTTCTCAATAAGGCAAGCCGAGTCGGAGTGGAGTGTCTCAGACAGATTAAGGAGCGTCTCAAGTTTACCATTCATGGTGTTAAAATCCTCGTAGGCCTGCTGGAGATTAGCCCAGTTTGAAGAAATAGTGGAAATCTTGTCAGCGATAATTGACTGGTCCGAAGAGAAACGCGTCATCAAATTATTTACAAGACGAAGAACGTGGCAGGGCTTGATTTCCATGCATTCGTGACACGTAGTAGTAGCAGCAGCAGATCTCGAAGCGCGCCTCAGGCAACAAATATGAAATGAGTTATTGCAAATCCCATCACAGATGACCCCGTCGTCGATAATTTTAGCAGAGCAGAGCTTACAGCAGGACATATTGAAAGTCAAGCAAAATTCAAAATTCAAAAATTACGTGAAGCGGTGCAAGTATGTATGGCTGCACCGACAGGCCAATATCACAGATGAATGCAGCAAGCAAGCACAGCTGATAATCGTCAGAACAGCTGAGTGCAGAAACATGATGGCTGGCCGATGTCCTAGATGCAGAATGGGTCGTGTCCAAGATAAGTCAGCAGAAAGTAAAAGTGGCGGGAAGCCAACTTAACCTCAAACAGCAACAGCCCAAAACACCCAAACGGAAATGATGATAATGATCCTCGAAAGAGATATAATTAGGTGCAGAATTATGAGGTGCCTCGACAGAGACATATACTTAAGGAATTACCCTTAACCCTTCGTCGGGCGCAGCCGGCCTAAGAGGCCCGAAAAGCACTCCTGAGGTTATCCCTTCCCCCTCTAACGGCCCAGTAGCGTGCCCACTCGAATAGTTTCCTGGCTAGAGGTGGGGAGTCGAATGCGCAACCTCAGTCTGTCGCACATTGTCATCGAGTTCGCTTTTGTCATCAACCTCTCTGCCTAACTCACGTAAATCCGCTCTGCCAGACCTGTTATTCAACTGCCCATTTTGAAGATGCATCTTCGGTTTCAGCCCATGAACTACATTTTTTGAGCTACATTTTTCATAATTAAACTCGTTCTTTATCATTCAATTTGGTATTTTTTCCATTATTTTAATCTTATCAAAGGCGATCCTACCGGTGTTTTAAATTAAAATTGAATAGGGTTGGGAGGGAGGGAAAAATATGTAGGTGGCCTCTCAGGCCGGGTGCGCCTGGTTTTGGTTCACTTAGGACTGCGCCCGACGAAGGGTTAAGAATAAGTACAGGCGATCTACATAAGCACAGGTGGGCTGTGGGAAGTGACACCACCAGGTAAGAAAACAGCGCTCCAGCCAGTCGCACAGCGACTCACAGGACGTTCACCAACAGCAGACCAAGAATAAGAGACGCCGAAAATGCCAAAAAAACAGCAAACGAGCACAAAGAACGCATTAAAATCGAAATAAATAGAAAAAACACAAGAGCAACTGACACACGACCGGAACACTTGACACTTGACAAAATGATCATACTTTCTTTACTTTACATCATGTAACATACTTTCGGATCCGATCTGATGGAGCTAGGGATTTCAGCTGGGAAACCATATAGGAGTTCATGGGGTGAGAAGTTAGTGCTTGAATGTGGGGTGGTATTATACACAAACATTGCGTATGGTATCCAGGTGTCCCATGTTGCAATATCCCGGTTCACATAATGTCTCAGATATTCTGCCAGAGTTCGATGGCTCCTCTCTAATGCACCATTTGTTTGCGGATGATAAGGAGTGGTTTG
Source organism: Dysmachus trigonus (assembly GCA_949715965.1). NCBI lineage: Eukaryota > Metazoa > Arthropoda > Insecta > Diptera > Asilidae > Dysmachus > Dysmachus trigonus. Next base: position 54,181,601 of record OX454320.1, read on the forward strand.
AATCTTCCGTATTTTAAGGAGTGTACACACTTCAGCGAATACTTTACTTAAAAAGTTGGTGCCTTGATCAGTCAGAATTGCTTCTGGTATTCCATGACGGCAGATAACATTTGTTACATAAGCTTCCGCAATCGTGATTCTTGCGATAGTGCGCTGTATGCCTTGGTGTCCTCCTACTGGTGATAGGTGATAGGTTTTTATCACCTCCTCTATTTCTTTAGGATCTGTTAGTTGCTTTACTTCCGAAATATAGCAAGTAATTTGCATTTTCCGGGATTTTTCGAACATAAACGCTGTTGCGTTTTTTATCTCTGAGAGTGTTATTGGGTCGGATGGGGTTACGGACAAATGAATATGCGATATATTTTGTTGCTCGCAGTATTCAGAAAAGTACTTGAGGGCTTCGATTAACTGTAAGTAATCTTTCCGCGTTGTCAGGGGTATACTTGGGAGGCCAAGTAGGTGCGATTGTTGCTGGTTTCCGTTATCACCCACCGTTTGTTGATCTAATTTATTTTGTAGATCAGGTATCGTCTCTGAAAGTGGCTGTTCCTCTAAATCGTTTTTGTTTATCAAAAAAAACTTGGTCGACTCTTTGGTCGAATGTATAGAGTTCCTGTTGAGACTTAGAACAGGCTCGTCAGCAGGACGAATTCAGGTCAAATATTCGTTGTATAATTGGCTGGAATCGCCTGAGATCGATGATTACCTGCGCGCGTGTCCCGGTCACGTTGGTCAGGTTGCATTGGGTCAACCTTAGGTCGTTTGAGCTGGGCCGTCAGCGATAAATAAAATATGTCGTTAACTCCTCCCGTCTTAAATTTCAACGTCCTCGTTGAATCCTAGAAGAAAGGAATTTTGCTTACGCTCGTTACTTTAGGTGCCTCTAGTTCTGTTTCCTCGCTTGCTTTTTCCGTTCCTGCGTTTGATGCTTTACCAAGGGAGGCTTGATTTGTCCCTGGTACTATTAAGCGGTACATTTTTATGCAGATAATGACGATCGCCAATATTACTAGGTCCGATAGGCTGAGATTTGAGACAAGGCCTATGTTGTCTTTGGTCCGCAAGAGCTGGATTTCCTCGGTGTTATTTAGCTGTAGTCCTTTCATGACTTCTAGGGTTAACACTTCCTCGTAGATCCTGAATTTGGAGTCTGGCTGCACGATTGGAGGTAACGGCTTTGCACTGGATATTTCCTGAGCTGTGTATGTTTGCTTGTTGACCCTGAGTGTGGTGTTTTGGTATTGAATGATGAAGGTTTCTGTTAGTTCAGTGACTTCAGCGTCGATAAGGATTGTCCCGTTGAACTGGTTCAATAGTAGCGTTCCTGGAAAGATCTCTTCTGCGACAGGGATGTGTTTGTTGTCTATCTCGGTGCAGTTTGACGGTTTACTTGCCAACAGGTTAGGAATACATGTAGATTCACTAAGGTCTCTAATTTCCTTTCTATTACATATCATCATCTTATCGCTAGATGAACATTTTCCTTTTATTCCATATATTTTGTTACTACATTGAATTAATTTTCCAAATTCCATTTTTATTACTAAATTTCCTCTTTTAACGGGTTTAAGTAATATTGTTTTACATAATTCCTTTTCAGTGTTTGGTATGCTTACAATATAAAGTAGTGTGGACTTACTTAATGCGACTTTTAGTTGCGCGAATTCAATAGCTTCTTCTAAGTTAAGATACGGAACGTTATTTTTCTCGAAGAGTTCTTTTACAATATTTACTTCGCTATTTGATAAAATGAATGAATTAACTATTTTCGCTTTCGCCCAATGTAAGGCATATTCTACGTTAACAATTTCTTCTTTGATCATATTTAACCTATATTTAATATTTATTGCAATGCTGTTTTTTATGTCCTCCTTATTATATATATATTATACTCGTACACAGCACGATCGAGCAACTCTTCAAAGGTCCTGAGGATGTTTTCTGACCTTAAACATCTCATTATCTCGGACAGAGTCGAATGGAACCTTTCTACCTGTCCATTCGCATTACTGTAATAAGGGGGTGTTTTAAAAAATTTGATTCCCAACTGATCGTCTACCATAAAGCTAATAGAACTTGAATTTAACGCTTTTTCATTATCTATTATTAACATCTCCGGTACGCCAAATGTGAAGAGAAGTTGTTTTAATGGTTCTCTGATATCTTCCGCAGAACGTGACGAATCCTAGCTTGAGCGTATTTTGAAAATTTGTCTAACGCTGTAAGTACCAATTTCTTTTCTACAATGTATATGTCCATATGCAACATTTGTCCTGGGAATTTAGGTATAGGCGTTTCTCCTATCTGAGGTTTAGCTGGGTGTCTATCGTATTTGAGCTCTTTGCAGGTGCTGCATTGCTTTACTATCTGCGTTATTTTCTGTATCATTCTGGGAAAGAAGAATTTCTCGAGTAACTGAATTCTATTTTCTTTGGGATTCCGGTGTGCTCTTCGATGTTCTTGGAGAATTTGCTCTTCCTGCTCTATATCAGACGTTAAGTCCTTGACTTTAGTTTGTGTGTGTTTTACTTTATAGTTTTTGAAGTGTACAGGATAGAAGCTTTGAATTGTGTCCATGATATCTTCTGAGGTAAAGAGTCCATTGACTATTGCTGGGTTGATGTGCTTCTTAAATATTTCCATTAGATTTTCTTGGGAATAGTTTGTTCGAGTGATAATATGCCTATGGTAAGTTGGTAACTGGATTTCGAATTTGTAGCTATTCTCGGAACCTACCTGGATCCATAATTGATTTTTGAACGAATTAATAGGGGATTTGTGGGAATAAACTCGTGTGATGAACTGTCGGCACTGTGTACTGTACCCGTCATTGAGTTGATCTCGGGCACGGGGTTATTTTGTGGAGGTCGCGATAATGCGTCGGCTACGACGTTAGTCCTCCCAGGCTTATAGATTAGCTCGTAGTTGTATTCTTCGAGTATTGACTTAGACCTTTTCATTTTTGCATTATTATTTTTATGACTCAGAGCATACGTGAGCGGCTGTTGGTCGGTGAAAATTTTGACTTTAGGAGTACCATACATATAGATAATTTCTGAGTGAGTTTAATGCCCAAATTATCGCAAGTATTTCTTTCTCATTGCAAGCGTAATTCTCTTCGGCTCTATTAAGGGTTCTGGAAATGAATGTGATCGGCTTGCCATTCTGCTCGAGAACTGCTCCTATCGCATGTTGGGATGCATCGGTGGTGAGATGGAATTCTTTATTTAGGTCTGGGTACGCCAGAATTACTTCCTTTGATACCAACGCATTTCTGATCTTACCAAATGCGTCTTTGGCATCGTCGTTCTAAGATATCTCTTTGTTTTTTGAAGCAGTTTTAGGCAGACGGCCATCCTCCCCTCTTAAGAGATTTGTTAGAGGTGTTGCTATTTTCGGATAACCTCTGACAAAGCGGCGGTAGTATCCGGATAGTCCTAAAAAGGATCGAAGATCTTTTAGTGTCTTTGGTGGCGGAAAGTTGATGATAGCAGAATTACCTTTCGATTTTACGGTTAATAAAAAAAAACACATCAAACACCAATTTGCGATTTATAAACTCTGTATTTATTTAATTTCTTTTTCCAATTAAGTTTTCACAATTTAGAATAATAACTTTTATATCTTTCTCCAACTTAACTTTTCACAATTTAGAATAATGACTTTTATATTTTCCTTCAACTTAACTTTTCACAATTTAGAATAATAACTTTTATATTTCTCCAACTTAACTTTTCACAATTTAGAATAATAACTTTTATATTTCTTTTCGACTTAACTTTCTTAAAATCCGGAACAAGACTGACTCGATAACTAACTGGGATGCCTCAAGTGGGTTCGGTGCGCGGATAGCTTACCTTGCGATTTCCACGAATTTTGCTGTGGGAATCGCAACTTTTGTGAATTCAGCGTCTAGACGAGTTTTTAGGAAAATAGGAAAGCGAGCTGCGCGCACGTTGACCGAAAACGTGATTTTTAGGAAATTAGGAAAGCGCGCGCACGTTGACCGAAAACGTGATTTAAATAATGTTAACGACCGGTGTTATTGATCTACTAATATAGCTTATAGGGTTGTTACCTATAACACCCCCACCGTTACTCTGAGGCTCCGACGAAGGTTTTACAATATTTTCCTTATTAACATAATATTTGTTAACAGTATTTCTTTTATTTATGTAATATTTTAAAATTTTTACAGAGCAAAAGGTTATAGTTACAATAATCAGGGACCCGCTAAATGAAAGATTTAATATGCTATTGTTCTTATCTCGTATAGATACTTCTTCTATTAATTTCCTATTGTTTTTAATATTTGTTACATGTAATTCTTCCAAGGTAATTGTATTTATTGTTTGGTTTTTGATTATTTTAGTCATATAGTGTGGCAAAATTATTTTTTCCTTGACTCTCAAGACAAAATTTTCATAAGTATTTTCACCTAATTCTATTTTACAATTTTCGTACTTAATTAGGTTGGTCCCTTCTATACTTAGGCTAAAGTTGCTACAATTTTGCGTGAGGTTTGTTTTTACTAGGTTCTTTGTTATAATTATGCCCGGTGTTAGTTCTTTTATTTCCGTTTTGTTAGAGGATTTCATGGGACAGTGCGCCTGATTAAAATTCATTATTTTTGATATGCAATTATCTTTAATTTTTATGAAGTTTTTCTCTTCGTTTGATTTTATGTTTCCGGAAAATATACAATTGAATTGGTTAATAATGAATGAACTATCTTCAATATTTAAACTTTTGTTTTCTCTGTTTGGAATAGGTTCTATAATTATTTTGGAGTAAAGGGTTTCGGAGTATTCGGGGATTAGGATAATGATCAGGATTTGGTCGGCTTGGGATGCAACTACAATTCGAATGTCTTTAAGATCTTCAATATCTTTTATTAGTTTTAATTCTTGGTTAGTTAGGATATTTCGAGAGAGGATGCCTAGTTTGCTTGTGAGAATAATTTGGTTGATGTCATTTAGATGGTTTCGTAGTAAATTTATATCGTAATTAATTTGGTAAATGTGTTGGATATATGAAATTTCATCTTCCAACCTCAAAATTGCGTTTCCGTTTTGTTCTTTAAAATACTTCAGATATTGCTTAATGACTTTCTGTTGAGTTTGAATGTGTCCTGTAATATTCCTTATTTGCTCTGAGATTTCTTTATTAAATAAAACTTGTTTGTTATTTTCCTCTATTAAATTTTTGTTGTTAGTAGTTAGTGCGGTTAATTTATCTTTTATTTCTATTTCGTCGTTGTAGTCCATGTTACCTGTTAAATATTTAAAACCGGTTTCTAGTATATTTATGAGACCTCGTTTTGATCTTGGATGGGGTATTAAATTTGAAATTTTTTCCTTAAGTAGGTTAAAATTATGTATTAGGATATTAAACATAGGGCTTACTAGGCTACTCTTAACTTTTATCATTTCGATATTCTCGGCTATCTGACTTTCAACTGTTTCGTATTCCGTCATATTTATGATATGTAGAACTTTCTTAAATCGTTTTATAATTTTTACGTTGTTCTCCTTTACCGTAATGTATCCATTATTGTTGTTGAGGTCCTGGATCTCAATCGTTTGGCAAAGTACTATGGGGAGGATTGTCAGAAGCAGAAGCACTAGCGTTTTGAGTATCCGCATGATGACCTGAAATGGAGGTTCGAGTTTTGGATTTTTTCTTCTTAAACTTAGCTTTAATTGTAGGAAGAGAATTGTTTTGGAATTTCTTTTTTCTTTTAATATGAGATTTGAAATACTTCAAGCCAGTTTCTTTGTCAGTGAAGTGGTTATTGTCTAATTCATCTATGTCTAGTTTCCTAAACTTTGCGTGGTTTTTACCGCCACGACTATCCTTTACAAAATTTAGGCCTGGTTCTATTTCGTTATCTTCCCGGTTCTTGTTTAATTTGGAAATTACTTTTTCTTTAATTTTCAAGATTTTCCTCTGGATTTCTGGGTATTCGTCTAACTTTACCGTTAACGAAGTCGATCGGTTTTCTATTTGTTGTCGAATGGATCGTGTTCTTGTAAAATCGGATGATTTTAAGCATTTTCTCCTCAACCGTGTCAACATCTTTGTTGTCATCGTGTCTTAGAAGTCGTAAATGTTCGTTCAAGGTGTTGTGTAACCTTTCGACATCAGCATTCGACGTATGGTTGTTATTGGACGTATAGTGGATGTCGATATTTTCATTTTGTAGGAATTCTCTAAGCGGAAGGGCCTTAAACCCTAATTCATTGTCGACTATAATTTTATTCATTTTCCCGCATGCAGCAATGTACTGTAGTAAGGCACGCTTGAATTCTGTCCAAGTTCTTCCATTTATTTTGATCGCTTAGCCATATTTGCTGAACTTGTCTATGAATGTGAGGAAGAGGTTTTTTTCTAATGAATAGAAAACGTCAATATGAACTATTTCGTTTGGGTTAGACGGGGTTTCTGTGGTCTGAAATTTCTGCTTGATAGGTTTCCTTTCATATTTTTCGATGTTCCAGACCTCACAGTTATTTATGAATTGTGTTATTCGTGCATTTAATTTTGGGTGGTAAATTTTTAATTGTAGTTCTTTGCAGACTTCTGTGATGCCTCGATGGTTATTTCGGAGGTGTTCCTGTTCTATAAGTAAAGCTAACTTTTCTTCTTTAATCACATCTTCTAGTAATTTGTCGCATCTGATTATTTTCAGCCTATTACTAGCCGCGAAATGTTTGGTGAAAACATCTTGGAGTATTTGAAAGAAATCGGGATGAGTAACATATACGGCATTTAAACATTTTGGGTTCAAATGCGATTTTAAAAGGGTGACCATTGTTTCTTCATCGAGTGATTTAACATATATTGTTTTCCTAAATTTATTGAAAATTTTTGAATTTTTTATTCTTAATGAGCCCGAGTTTGTTTTGTGGATTACTATCTGTGTTTTGAACACGTTTAAAGGGGATTTACTTAAAGGTATTTGACCGTCCTGTGTTTGAGTTTCTTCAGTATGGTTTATTTCGATGCGGGAGAGAGCATCTGCATTTCCGTTTTTTGTTCCCTTTTTGTATCGGATTTCGTAGTCAAATTCTGATAGTTTGAGGCGCCACCGGACTAATTTTGAATTGGGTTCTTTGATGGAAAAGAGCCACTGTAGTGGACGATGGTCTGTCTCGATTAGGAATCGTCTACCGAACAAGTAAGGACGAAAATATTTCGTCGCCCAAACAACGCCTAGCAATTCTTTCTCTATTGTACTGTAATGTTTATTTATTTATTTATTTATTCATCAACAGGTACAAAAACCATCTGTAACGTCAGATGGTTTTGTACCTGTTGATGAATAAATAAATAAATAAATAAATAAATAATGTTGTTCGTGTTCATTCAGCGTTCGGCTCGCGTAACATATTAGATGTCCGTCTTGTGACAATACGGCTCCCAAAGCAAATTGGCTTGCGTCCGTTGTCAGCGTGAATGTTTTACCGAGATCCGGGTATTTTAATATAGGTTCCGTGATCAAAAATTTCTTCAAAGTCTCAAAACTCCATATATATTCGGGGTCCTTTGGGTTTTTTTTTTGGTCCTTTTTTAGATACCTTGTCATCGGTTTTGCTATTCTTGAATAATCTTTGATGAACTTTCTGTAGTATCCCGTAAGCCCAAGAAATTGTTTTATCTGTTTGGGTGTCTTCGGGATAGGGAATTTCTTTACGCACTCGATCTTAGAAGGGTTTGGTCGGATGCCATCTAATGTTATAATGTGCCCTAAGAATTCTGTTTCCTTTTTTAAGAATTCAGACTTGTCAAGCTGTACCATTAAATTCACTTCTTCAAGTCTTTTGAAGATTTTGGTGAGGGAGTCTAGGTGTTCCTCTAAGGAAGACGAATATATAATAATGTCGTCTAAGTAAACAAGGCAGATCTTGTTTATATATTCCTTAAGGACGACGTTCATCAATCGTTGAAATGTGGCTGGCGCTGTATTCAGGCCAAAGGGCATTCTAAGAAATTCATAGTGCCCGTTCTCTACACTAAAGGCAGTTTTATGAATATCTCTTTCGTCTATCTCTAGTTGATGGAAACCTTTCGCAAGGTCGATCGTCGTGAAATACTGGCAGGTTCCCAATTTTCCTAATATCTCCTCGATATTCGGAATTGGATATTTGTCATCGATAGTTACCTCGTTCAATTTGCGGTAATCTATTTATTGTTTCGCTTAATACAAGCTACAGAAATTTACTTAAACTACGACTAGAATAACATTAACCTAAATTGATTAGTCAAAGGGGGCGTGGAACAGGCTGGGATAGGGCGCGCTTAAGGGAGGATTTCTCGAGGTGGAAATCGAAGGCAGTAAAGTTGTTGACCTTCCGTAGCATTCTAGTGAAGGGTTCGAAGTGGCCATAATTGGTACGGTGGGTCGCAAGACGAAAGGTGGGGAAAGATCTAACATTGCGGGGGTTAGGGTTGAGGGATATGCTATGTAGGAGGTCGGGGCAATCGATGAGACCAGCTAGGACTTGGTGGACGAAGACGATATCAGCGATATCACGACGGAAGGAGAGAGGTTGAAGGTCAATTAGTTTTAGGCGGTCTTCATACGGAGGGAGGTTGAGGTGATCAGTCCACGGGAGGTTGCGCAGGGCAAAACGAATGAATCTACGCTGGACTGATTCAATTCTGTTAATGGTAGAGGATTGCGAGGGAGACCAAACCTGACAGGCATACTCAAGGAGGGGTCTGACGAAGAAAATGAAGAGCGATTTGGTAACATAAGGATCGGAGAACTCCTTAGACCATCGTTTGACAAAGCCAAGAGTAGAATTGGCCCTGCTAATAACGTGATCTATGTGGGAACGGAAGTTGAGTTCACTATCGCATATGACACCAAGATCACAGAGGGAGGTAACAGATGGGATGGGTTCTCCAGAGAGGGTGTAGGATCTGGGAGGAGTAGAGGTGCGCTTACGGGAGAAGGTAATCGCTTGGCATTTGGATATATTTAGATCGAGAAAGTTTTTTGAGCACCAGATACGAAAATTGTCTAGGTCGTTTTGGAGTAGCGATGAATCGGATGTGTCGGAAATTTGTTTGAAGATTTTCATATCGTCAGCATAGATTAGGATGTCAGAGTGATTGATAACGTTCACGACATCGTTGATGGACAATATGAAAAGTAAAGGGCCGAGATGACTGCCCTGGGGGACACCGGAACGGGATAAGAAGGGTTTGGAAATCGAAGAGGCGAAACGGACGCTATAGTGGCGATTATCGAGGTAGGAACTGATCCAAGAAATGAGTCGGGGAGGGAGGCCAATATAGTTTAATTTTAGAATGATGATTTTGTGAGAGATTTTGTCGAAGGCTTTGCTAAAATCAGTAGCTACGACGTCAACTTCGTTCCCGTTCTCGACAGAAAGAAGGGTGCGAGACACAAAGGTAGATAAGTTGGTCGTAGTAGATCTACCTTTGATAAATCCGTGTTGAGATGGAGATAGGATGGACTTGCAGTGGAACGACAAGGAGTCATAGATGAGGCTTTCGAAGAGTTTAGGGATGCATGAAAGTTTAGCGATCGGACGGTAATTTGAGATATCGCTTTTACAACCCTTTTTATGGATAGGGGTAATATAAGAGTCCTTCCAGTGATCAGGAAAAGTACCCTCAGAAAGGGAAAGTTGGAAGAGGTGGGTAAGAGGTTGAATTAGATGGGCAAGGCATTTCTTGAGGACAATAGCAGGAATGCCGTCAGGACCGGGGTCAGTATCGTCGACGAGCGCACTGATCTTAGAAGCAACTAGAGAAGGGTCAATGTTTATGGAGACGAAGGAGGTTTGAGCACAGTTTTCTAGGGCGGAGAAGTAGTTAAGGTCAGAGTCGGAGACAAGATCGCAGAAGGATTGACTAAAAAATTCGGCAAACAAATCGGCAATTCCTGTAGGGTTGGACGAGGATGAGTCGCCGAGTTTAAGGATAGAGGGGTAGCCGTTAGATTTGCGCTTAACATTAATGAACTTATAGAATTGCTTAGGATCGGAAATAAGTTTGGATTGCATAGAAGTCAGGTAGTCTTTGTAAAGGGATTCACAACGTTCGGAAAAGAGTGAGGAAATGGCTGAGTAGGAAGAGTAGTCAGTGTTGGAATAATCAATGACAATTCTCCACTTGGTTTCACCGCTGGCGTCCGTCTTCTTCGGGACTATCCAGACTGGTGCTGAATATGGGGAACTGCTTGGACGAATTATGCCTTTCTCCAACATCTCGTTGATTTGTTTCTCGACTTCCTGTTTGTGAATGAATGGATATCTATAGGACTTGACATGGATGGGTACGTCGTTTATTGTCCGTATTTTGTGTTTTATAACATTCGTGAATGATAGGTCAGAGTCGTTTCTATAGAATATTTTTGAGAATTGCTTTATTACGTTCAAAAGTTTGGACCTTTCTTCTGGGTTTAAATGGTCTGTACGTATCTGTTCCAAGAAATTTTCGCTGTTCACTACTTGTGTATGTAATGGTTCAAGGCTGCTTTGTCTACAAATATCGTTTTCCACTTCTACCGTAACTTTGGTTTTATAATCCTTCACGTTGTAGATACCTTCTTTGATGGTAAGGCACCCATCAGAAGATTTTTGTTCAGCGATATAAGCGAGACCTTCCTTTTGTGAGACCGGGACGACTATTTCTTTTTCTCCGGTGCCTTCTAGTTCATATTCATAACGTGGTTTATGTAGTTGGAAGTGTAAATTTATTTTCTTATCCTGGACATGTAACATATTTTTCTCGAAATCTATTACTGCTTTTAGAGGTATTAAGATATTGTTTCCAATAAGGCCATCGTAATTATTGTGAAATTGGTGGACGAAGAAGTTTATCTTGAATTTTGGGTCACCTAGTTCTTCGAAGAGAGGGATACTAGCTTGTTCGAGGACATTTACTTCATGGTTAAGGGTTTTCAATTTTGTTGGTGATTGTAGGGGTATTATGAATTTAGGGTGGCATAGCCCGGGATTGATTACAGAATGGGTAGCACCCGAATCTATAATAAATCGTAAAGGTCTCATTTTCCCATGAATTATGATTCATTTATTTGTTCAATATTCATCAAATTCTGATTACTGTACAAAAAATGTCATTAATTTAAGGAAAATCAGTTTGAAGCCGATTTTTCAAATTAAGCTTAGACAAATTAAACTCAAAACAGCCTACATGCTCGTTAAAGAGACGAGACATTGACGTAATGGGCTCATGCATACCATACTTGGTTCGATGATATGGGACGTCTAAAAAATCGTGAATTCTCAAGGAGCGAGACGGGACCGAAACGCTGATTGAACCCAGCAACTCAGGAGAGTTAATTGCTCCCTGGAGTATGTCAGAAATCACGAGGAACCTCGAGATATCACGTCTTTTTTGGAGCGAATCTAAAGAAATTAATCTTAGTCTATCCTGGTAAGGAGGTAGATTCATACTATCCAACCAAGGGAGCCCGCGGAGAGCGAATCTAAGAAATCTACGCTGAACCGCCTCGACTCGGTCAATATGCACTGTATAGAAAGGAGCCCAAACGGGACTAGCATATTCCAGAATGGGTCTGACAAAGGTACAGTAGAGAAGCTTGGTGATAAAGGGATCGTCAAATTCTCTAGACCATCTCTTGATGAAGCCTAAAACAGAGTTTGCCTTGCCAACGATTGAGTTGACATGGTCCTCAAAGGAAAGTCTAGAATTAAAAATTACGCCCAAGTCCTTGGTCTTGTCAAGTCTAGTTAATAAGCTACCACCCAGCGAGTAATTATAATGAATGGAAGACCTTTTTCTATAGAACGACATAACTGTACATTTTTTAACATTTAACGGTAAAAGATTGCTCGTGCACCACTTATGAAAAGTGGCTATGTCAGATTGTAAAAGATGGCAGTCAGTCTCTCGAGAAATAATACGGTAAATTTTTGCGTCATCTGCGTAACAAAGGATTTTGGAAGCGGAAAGAAGCAGAGAGACGTCGTTAATGTACAGAATGAAAAGGAGCGGGCCAAGTATGCTACCCTGAGGCACACCTGACGAGTTGCTAATTTGAGACGAAAGAACTCCCCGGAAAAGAACCTGCTGTGTACGGTTAGACAGGTACGAATTCAACCATTCGACGAAAGTAGACGGAAAACCGAGTATAGATAATTTAAATAGGAGAATTCTGTGATTAATTTTATCGAAGGCCTTGCTAAAATCGGTGTAAATACAATCAACCTGATAGCCTGACTCCACTGCAGGGACACAATCATGCATCAACTCCAGCAAATTTGTGGTTGTAGATTTACCTTTGGTAAACCCATGCTGAAAGGAGCCAAGAATAGACCTGCAGTGGAAGCGCAACACATCATTGATCAATGCCTCAAAAATCTTCGCAAGATGACATAAGTTGGCAACAGGTCTATAATTTGATATATCGCCCTTGTTGCCTTTTTTATGTAGGGGGATAATAAGAGAATGTCTCCACAACTTGGGGAAACAGCTGCTTGACAAAGACAAGTTAAATAGATAACAAAGGACACTGACCAATGACGACCCGCACCTTTTTAGGAAAGAAGCAGGAATGCCATCTGGACCCCCAGAGTAGCTATCTGGGAGGTTGGCCAGATGTTTCAAAATGGACGATTCGTCGAACACGAGGTCCTTCATTTCAAGAGAAGTGGGTGGTAGCCTCGTCAAGTGGGTAAAATCACTAAAACTAATATCACAATTCGAATCACAGAATGCCATGCCAAAGAAGTTGGCAAATAATTCTGCAATTTGTAGGGGATCACCACTTTCGCAATCACCAAGCTTCAAAGTAGAAGGGTACCCGTCAGACTTACGCTTTGAATTTATAAATTTCCAAAACTCTCGCGGGCTACTTCGAAGTTTTGAAGCCATATCAACCACGTAAATCTCGTAAGAAGCATTCAACTCGAGACTGAATTGAGCGCTAAGTTCAACATAGCTCCGGTAATCATCCTCGCTCCGTGAGACACAATATCTTTTCCACGCTTTATTCTTAAGGTTTTTTAAATGTTTTAAGGTACTGTTGAACCAAGGCTGCGTGCAATTAAAATTTTTTGAAACGCGAATTGGAACACATTGGGTAAACATTAAATAGAGATTGTCATAAAATAAATTTAGGGCCCTGTCAATGTCGCGTTCGTCAAGTAGATGAGACCAGTCAATTTCTGAAATGAACTTATCAATATTAGAAAAATCGGCTTTTTTAAAGTTAAAGAAATAATTACAATGGTCAACAACTTTAACAATTATATTATTTGAGCAAAGAGTAGCGTGAAGCGCAGGATGATGGTTAGACTCAGGCACGAGAGGGTTCGCACATCTCCTCACGAGTAATTCATCAGAGTTCGACGAGAAAATGAGATCAAGTAGCCTATCAGATCCATTCGCCACATGATTGGATTGAGCCAGGCCACAGGCGGCGAGAGAGTCCAGGAAAGTCCGGATGAACACGGGAGAGGCAGAAAACGAAGGCGTCAGTTCATCAGCATCAGACGAATATTCCCAGCCGACAGAGGGCATGTTAAAATCTCCGAAGATGAAAATATCGTCGCAAGGTTCCAGCATATCTACTATTCCATCTATTGTCGAGGCAAGTCTTTCGTAAAGGTCAGAAGTAGAGCTAGGTGGAACGTAGACGGTAACAATGTAAATGTTATTTTGTGGTAGCCTTATAACGACGCACAGAAGCTCTAAATCACCGCATTCAGCAATTTCTACCAACGAACACGTAACATTCGCTCTAACAGCGCAGATTACTCCGCCCCCAACTGGCGCCGCAATATTGTTACGGTGACGATCCCGGCGAAAAATCTGGAATCCAGGAGCAAAAAGCTCGTTGTCCATGATACCACTGCATAGCCAAGTCTCGGTTAAGCAAACCACGTCGAATTCGCAACAGCTCGTAGCAGCAAATAAATGCGTAGTCTTAGAGCGAAGTCCTGTTACATTCGCGTAATAGAAGGAGAATTCGCTAATCCGTTTTTTGATTTCAAATGAACACCAGAGCGATTCCTTGGAACGAAATCGCGCACGATAACACCAGATGGCCAAATATCCGGAGAAACAATGGTGTCATAAGCCTCCTCAGGAACGAAGATCTTAAATGAGGCCGAAAAATTGCGACCTTCAGGACCATGAGACGCGCTGATCTTTTTGCAGACCACCATACCCTGAGAAATCCCAGAATGCGTAGAGACATGAGAGATAATTTCCTTCTCAGATGTGTCAGGGTGTATCCTGGAGATGAAAATACATTTAGGTACTTTTGCTGGTCTCAGGGTAGAAGTGGGCAAAGTGGGACCGTCAGCCTGGGGATGGTCATCCAAAACATTTACAGGAGTAGTCAGATCAGAGATCCGACCACTATTTGTAATGCGACGGCGTTTATTTTTTTTAGCGCGCCGAGCGATTTTGCGTCCTGTTACTGTGCACCCTGCCTCATTAGACTGAGAATCAGTTGAAACATAGGTAGCAGCATCCACTGGTGCAATGTCATCGGAGGATACAACAGCCACAGAAGTCGGGAAGACTGTAGGAGCTGTAGAGGACTCGGCAGAAGACAATGCAGAGACAGTCCCATCGGAAGGTGCTGATGTAGGCTCCTTCATGGGTAAAGGGGGGTCCGGACGGAAAACCAACGGCGGTGCAACTGAATAAGAATTCCTAAGTTCTGCCACGCTAGATGTAAGATTATCAATAGATTCGGTGTTCTTAGACAACTGGAGCGGTATGGAGCTTAGATCGATTTTAATTTGCTTGATGCTTCTCTTGACATCGTTCACAAGTGGCGTTAGAGAGTCATTATTACAAACAGATAGGTCTTGTCTGCTGCAGTGTAGATCCTCAACAAGATTCGAGACCGAAATTAATTTGGAGCGAATGTTATGTGAATCACATATCGAAGCATCAATTTCTTTGTTTTGTTCGGAGATAGCGGTAGATAATTTGTCGACAGAGGATGAAAGTGTACTCAACTCGTCTGAAATGGCTTGAAAGTTGTTCAAATAAGAGTTGAGAGTCAAGTTAATGCTGGAGGTAAATGAATCCTGGTCTCTGCTAACTGATGCGACAATATCTTTCATTAATCTCAGAACGTGGCAGGGTCTGATATTAACGCACTCCATGCAAGTTTCGGTACTTGCTGAGGTCCCTTTCGTGCTGCGTCGAAAGCATGATGAATGAAAAGATTTTCCGCAAATACCGTCGCAGGAAATTGATTGACCAGCGATAGATTTAGAGCAAATGCCGCATAGAGCCATTGTATATTTAAATGTAACGGAGAATTTTCTTATTATAAAAGTTACAAACTCACGCTGAAGAAAAGTCAGGACAGTAACTCTACTTATCTGGCACAGATTACTAAATGTTGTTGGTCGTCACTGTACAAATGCAGAAGATTGCTAACACTGGTATATGTTACAACACATGTACATAGAGAAATAAATTAGTTAATAAATTAAATTAAGTAATAATCCAAAATAATGCGTTAAATAATGAAACACCACAATGGAAAAAGTAATAATAACAAACACAGTGCCGTAGAATCACAGATCAAATATATCACAGCGTAAAGATCAAGTAAAGCAGCCAAAGTTATCACAGATTGAATTTAATATCAGGGTACGTTTCCAATGCTAGCGTAGCGCAGCGTGGATTTGTATTCCCTTTCCTACACGTGCATTTTTATATATTCATCTCTCCTTCTAATCTACGCTGGCGCTGCAATCTGAAGTTGATTTATTTCTACTCCAGATTGAAGCTCTTCGAAATATGTTCGAATTTTGTGTTAAAATAGTTTTCAATAGATGGGGTTTTTAAAGCTCTTGTGATTCCCTTTAAATAAAACATTTATTTTTGGCCAAAATGAAGATATTCTAAAACTAAAGTATATTCTTATAATTAATATATCCCTTTTGCATAAAGATTGCGTGAAACAAGTTATTAAAAATGCCTTTTAAATATTGAGAAAAACAGGTGGGGTTCGTGCATTTGAAATTCTGATTCGAATATGCGTAGACGTCGTAAGCAATGCACAGCTGATTGTAGTTTGTTTATGAAATTAATGAAGGGGATACATTTAAGTTAATTGAAAATGTTCCTTGTGAGATTTGAAAATAATAACACAATATTATTCGTCTGCGGTTATCCATTTTGCATACAAACTTTGCTGTCACAAATCGGTTGTTTAGTTCCTTCCATAACGAAGTTCGAAATTCGAAACTCACGCTACGCTCGTATTGGAAGCAGGGCCAATCTGCGCTGAGCCTCAGCGAAAGCACACTCCAGCATTGGAAACGTACCCTCACAGTCAAGGCAATTTGAAGTTAGGAATTGCAATTACAATCGCAGCACTAAAAACAAGGTCCTGGCCACCAAAAAATGAATTATTGCCACGGAAAACTCGACAAAATAACAAAAACAGATCGCGTTAATATTTCGCAGCGTCCGCTCTATGCGACAGCTCGGCTCGGATGATATGTGGTAATTGGCACTGGAGGCCGCTAAACGAAAATTTTGGGGTTCGGTCCCGTTTGAACTACTCTGACTGGCTTGAGCCATGTCTACCTCCATGGGTTCTGGCTTTGATCTATCATTATTGTTATTGGAGCTAGTTTGGCCACCGGGTCTGTAACTACTATTTGGATTGCCAAACGTATTCGTATTATTGTAGTTATTATTGTATCTGTCATTGTTGTTAAAATTACTGCTATAATTGCTTGCATTAGGGTTGGGGTAGTTATTTGCATTATGATTAGGGTATCTGTTATTACTATTGTAGTTACCATGACTATAGTTGTTCGTATTATAATTTCGGGGGAGATGCTGTGTTTGTCTGTTTTGCATATTGTCGCCGGTGTGTGGCGATCTATAGTGGTTGTTCCGATTTTGTGGTCGATTTGATTGATTTTGGCGGAAGTTTGATGAATTAGGCCTAAAGTTAGGACCACGATTCTTATTTGCCGAATGTATTGGATTTCCGGTTTGCGGGTTTCTATTTGTTCTGTATTCCGGAGGTGTGAAGAACGCATAGTTGCTTTCATGTAATATATTAATACTATCCTCTAGGCTGGTAGGGTTTCTACAGTGAAGGAGAGACCGCATCAGTTCAGGGAGTTTATTCTTAAATAATGCAAGCGCGGAGGTTTTGTTTGCTTCTATAGTACTTTTAGTAACTTCCCCTTCTCCTAAAAGTTGTTTAGTCTTTATATTAAGCCTCCTCAAGATACTTTTGATTTCATTGAAAAAGTCAACGCTCGTAGTTTTAAATCGTAAGGATCTTAGTTCGTCGAAAAATTCTTCTGTAGTCAGCCGATTTCCGAAATTATTCGTTAAGGTAGTCTTAATGTCTGTCCATGACGTAACATGTGCGTTTATTTCTATTACCTCTTTGGCTTTCCCTTTTAATTTGGCTTTAATGTGGTCTGAAAAAATGTTTTGAGCAAGCTCGTCGTATCTTACGAGCATCGGGTGAGTTCTGTCGACAAGGTCGACGAAATTTTGGAGTTCTCGGTAATCTCCATGGAACTCGGGTAATTTAGAAATATATTTTAATGGGTCGATATTAAGTGGTAACATTATTGAATCGGATTGTATTTGGTTGGGTTGGGGGTTTTGGAAGGTACTGATGATTTCTGATAGTTCTCTTTGTCGGCTTCTAGCTACTTCAAGTTGACTAGTTAAACTACTCTCTTCGGACATAATCTTAACATAGAGCGCATAATAACACCTTTTATCACTTTAATCGTGCTATTCACTGTATATTTTTATGCTTTTCTTGCAACCACAAAATTAGTCTTCATTTAATATTTTGCTTTTTTTTCTATAATAGGTATATTAGTATTAAGAACGAAAAATATTTTATATTAAAAAAAATTTCTTATTGCTTTAGAAAAACAAATTTTCACAAAAGGGAGAGAAATCAAGAAAAAATTTGAACCTTCTGACCTTATTATTTGAAGGGTTGATTGGTGACAGTCTTTCCTTATGTTGATTACAGCTGGTCGATAGATGAGTCTGCAGCGATGAATTCTCCTTCCGTCGATGGGTTGAGGGAGGAGGAGTTTTGGGATGATAAGAGTTGTTTCCTGTTGTGAAGTCGTTCCTATGTTCGGTCACACACGGTGCACATAATCGCACAAATAGAATGGGTTTCTCACAAATCTTCTTGCGAGGTGATATGTAAAAAGTTCTTAACCGCTGTGCTTAACTGACCTTTCAGTAGCACACTCGAAAGAATTAGTTAGTTAGTGTATTTCGTTAATCTTTTAATGAAATTCACAGTTTTTTTTTTATTCGGTACGCGTTTAGGTATTAACACACCAGAAATCGATTAAATTTCGACACTACGCGTATCCTACCGACTGCGCCAGAATTACCTTTCGATTTTACGGTTAATAAAAAAAAACACATCAAACACCAATTTGCGATTTATAAACTCTGTATTTATTTAATTTCTTTTTCCAATTAAGTTTTCACAATTTAGAATAATAACTTTTATATCTTTCTCCAACTTAACTTTTCACAATTTAGAATAATGACTTTTATATTTTCCTTCAACTTAACTTTTCACAATTTAGAATAATAACTTTTATATTTCTCCAACTTAACTTTTCACAATTTAGAATAATAACTTTTATATTTCTTTTCGACTTAACTTTCTTAAAATCCGGAACAAGACTGACTCGATAACTAAGTGGGATGCCTCAAGTGGGTTCGGTGCGCGGATAGCTTACCTTGCGATTTCCACGAATTTTGCTGTGGGAATCGCAACTTTTGTGAATTCAGCGTCTAGACGAGTTTTTAGGAAAATAGGAAAGCGAGCTGCGCGCACGTTGACCGAAAACGTGATTTTTAGGAAATTAGGAAAGCGCGCGCACGTTGACCGAAAACGTGATTTAAATAATGTTAACGACCGGTGTTATTGATCTACTAATATAGCTTATAGGGTTGTTACCTATAACAGATAGCCTCTACTTTTGCTGGGTTGGTTTTGACTCCTTGAGGAGAAACTATAAATCCTAAAAATTCCACACTTGTTTTGAAGAACTCGCATTTGTCAAGTTGAACTTTCATATTAGCCGCGCTGAAGTGCTTTTCTTCATTTTCGCTAAATATAATTATGTCGTCAATGTAGACGAAGCAAATTTTCCCAATGTGTTCCCTTAATATGTCATCTGAGGCTCTCGTTATTTACTAAAAAGGCGGTCTTTTCTATGTCCGACTCTTTCAGTGGGATTTGGTGGAATCCACTTTTCAGGTCTATCACTGAGAAAAGTTTGCTCTTTCCTAGTTGCCTTAATACTTCACTAATTTCGGGGATAGGATATCGGTCTGCTATGGTTATGTTGTTTAATTTCATGTAGTCGATTACCATCCTGTATTTTTTTTCACCTGAGGCGTCTAGCTTTTTGGGCACGACCCATACGGAGGAATTATATGGAGATCTGGATGGCCTTATTACTCCATCGGCTAACAGTTGTTGTATTTGTTTTTCTATTTCGTCTTTTAATGACATAGGATTTGGATAAAATCTAGTGTAAACGGGATTCTCTGACGTCGTCCGTATTGTTCCTATCACCTTTGTAGTGTAGGTTAATTTCTCGTCTGGTTCGGTAAACGCTTTATGATGCTTTTGGACTAAAGTGTTCATAAAATGTTTTTGCTTTTCTGTCATGTGATCACTCCTTAGCGTCACAGCATTCACAGCCTCGGATATGTACTGTTTAATTTGGACTTGTATCGAATTTTGAATGACCATAAAGTTGTGTCTGGTATGAATCACTGCGGATAATTCCATTAGGGTATCATTTCCTAATATTGCATGAAATGAAACTAATGAAGGCAATAGAAAGAATTTTATTTTGTGTTCTTTCAAATTAAATAAGTTTACAAAATTGTGGTGGGTTACTTTAACTTGTCCACCTACTGAGTTAGCAAAGAACCACTGTTCATTGGGAATAGGCTTTTTTACGAATTTTGGTTGGATGTAATTTTTGTTTGAACCTGTATCTATGAGAATTTTTAATATCTCTCCGCTTCCCGTTTTACACTCAAAATAGGGCAGCGAAGAGCTCTTCATTCTAAAAAATGTATGTCAGAAAGATCCTTAGTCAGCCGTCAGCCGTCAGCCGTCAGGTACACAGGGGGATTCACGCATGCACGCAGGGGGAACAACGCGTACACACTGGTGTACGTGCCGTATCTGCGTGCATGTGCCGCAACTGTGTGCACTGATGGTAGTGCGACTACACCCTCCATTTGGGGGCGGCCGGAAACAGGCTCCCGGTATGGGAAGTCTCTACCGGGAGTGCTGGCTAATGGTAGTCGGGCGGAGAGAAGGATACTCTCTTAAATAAAATACCCTAATCCAAGGTGGAACAGCATACGCCGAGGGATGCGTGGCCAAGAGGGAGCTTGGTCGTGAGTATGCGGACTCTGGATACCGGTCGCCCTCCAGTTTCAATTAGACTTCGCCGCATAACGGGCTCTGTGCGGTGTGACCTTCCTTTCCCGTTTTCTCGTGGGAACAAAACTGGATAATATACAGGAAAACCCCAAAAAAACTGATGTAGTTCCGACTGCATCCGCCGATGATCGGGTAGCGATCACGGCAGAAAACACTGTAGCCATTGGGCTACAAGAATCCATCTCCTGTAGTGGAGCCATTGGGCACTCTACAGAAGAACCTTCTTCTGAAAAGTTGGAGAGCATCTGTGCCCCAACTTTGCCAGCACTGTCGGTGCCAAGGGGCGACAGACGTAGTGCTGTGTCTGAGGAAATGTCCTCGGATACAGACTCCGACTGCCACGAGGTACCGGATTGTGTAAGCCTGTGTTCGGAACAGTCCGGACTCACGGCTGTTGGCGCAGAGGTGAGTCGGATGAAGCTTGACGCTGGTTCCGGTTTTGTCAGGCTCACTCATGCGGAGAGGAGGAGATTTAAGAAGGCTTTGGCGAGTGGCCTCTCCAGGGAAAAGTCTCTGGAGATAGCAAAGATTAAATCTCCGGTAAAAGTTGAGTCAAAAAGGACTCGTTCAGAGGATAAGTCCCCTGATCTTCCGGCTACAAAAAAGCCAAAGACGACCCATATGGGGTCCGCGAAACCCACCTTTAGCCAGGTGGTTAGTAGCATTAAGTTAGGTCTAGTATCGGCGGACATGGACAATCGTCCCCTCTCACCGGAGCAAATGGCTCTGCTACAGGAGGCGATTGTCGATGCCACGATAGAGCTCGTGGACAAGAGGATCCAGCCGGAGTTCGAAGCATGTATGCCTCGAACCGGCTGGCTCCTTCTTGTCTGCACAAATGAGCAGACGGCCGACTGGGTCAGGAGTAATTTTGAGCACATTCGTGCCAAGAGCGCTCTTGACATCCTACTCGTTGAGGAAGAGCAGTTCCCCCGGACTCACGTGATCCGGGGCTACTTTCCTCAGAGTCTTTCCCTCACAAATGAGAAGGTGCTGGCATCAATTGATGCCCAAAATGCCTTCTCAGCCGTGCAGTGGAAGGTACTGCAGAGGTTGACACATGGTCAACTGCTGCATCTGGTCATTGCCATTGATGATGCGTCAATGGCAGCCTTGACCAAACTAAAAGGCAGGATCGCCTATAGGTTTACCCACCTTAAGCTCATCCTTAAGGGCGCCACTAAGGATGAAGCAGTAGTAGGGGGAAGCGGCAGTAAGCCAGATGGAAAGGGACCAGTGTCTGTGGACCTACCCTCTTCCGGGGTTGCTGCAACCGGCGCTAGAGGTGGTGTCTTGCCAGCTGGGGGGTCAGTGGATGTTGTCTCCACTGCTAAACCCTCCACTAGTCGAGTCTTTGGGCAGGCTAAAGCTGCGACTGTTAAGTCGGCCCCTAAGAAGACGACCACTGGGTCGTCTAAAGGCAGTGTCGCCCCAGCTGGAGGGTCAGTGGATGTTGGTTCCACTGCTGGACCCTCGACTAGTCGAGTCACAGGACAGGCTACAGCTGCGACTGCCAAGTCGGCCCCCACAAAGAAGACGTTGACCACTGGGCCGTCTTCGGCCAATGCTAAGAAGAAACAGCAAAGGCCAAAGGTGGGAAAACTGCGAAAACCCCTTCAGGGTAGCAGTACCAAGGGACCTCGACGAGCTAAGGCGGTGGCCCTCGTCAAGAAGTCCCTCTCCAAAGAGGAGCAATGAGCACCATGAGGGTGCTCCAGGCGAACCTGCACCATGCCAAGGGGGCATCGGCCACGCTGTGCAGAACCTTCGCCGAGAAACAAATAACCCTTGCGCTCATACAGGAGCCCTGGGTTATTAGTGGCCAAGTCCGAGGACTCAACATCGACTCATGTAAGTTGATCTACGACCGCGGGGTAGAAGTACCACGTGCGGCACTTCTGATAGACAAAAGTGTCAATCATCTCCCCATTTCTAATTTTATTTCCAGGGACCTCGTAGCGGCGCTGGTGGAGATCCCCACGCTGGGTGGAGTACAGGAAGTCGTCCTGGCATCTGCCTACTTCCCAGGAGATAGGCCAGATGTTCCACCAGAAGAAGTCCAGGAACTCGTCGAGTACTGTCGACGACTTAACCGTCAGTTCCTCATCGGTTGCGACGCTAATGCGCACCATACGGTGTGGGGCAGCAGCGACGTAAATGAAAGGGGTGAGTACCTTTTGAACTATCTGTCTAGTAAGAATATAGATATAGTTAATAGGGGGTGCAAACCAACTTTTATCACTCCGGTCAGAGAAGAAGTGTTAGACCTCACTCTTGCCAGCAGGATCCTGTCCGAGTTCATAGTGAACTGGCGAGTATCAGATGAAGCGTCACTGTCGGATCATCAACACATTAGATTCGACATTCCAGGGCGCTCTGAACTCACTTCAAAATCCTTTAATCCAAGAAAAACAGATTGGAGTGCCTACAGAGCCATGGTGAGCTCAAAGGCAGACATGCTGGTGACCACTATCAGCTCAACCAGTGAACTAGAAGTGGCTGCAAACCAGCTAAATGAAGTAATAATATCCTCCTACCATGATAGCAATGTTGCAGTTCCAGCCAAAGTGGTACGCAAGGTGCCCTGGTGGAACGAACAGCTATCGGACATGCGTAGGCATGTGAGGAGATTATTCAATAGAGCCAAACGCTCTAAGCAGTGGGACGAATACAGATCCGCTCTCACTGACTACAACAAAGAATTGAGACGCTCGAAACGCGAATCCTGGAGAAGGCACTGTGAAGGTATAGAATCATTACCGGAAGCAGCCCGTCTTCAAAAGGTATTAGCTAAGGACGTCTCCAATGGAGTTGGACTCTTGAAGAGACAGGATGGCACCTTCACTGAGTCGCAAAGGGAAACACTTGAATACCTATTACAAGTACACTTTCCCGGATCAATTCTAGGAGTAATTTCGCTACAGCCTGCAGACTCTGATCCTAGCGATAGAGCAAATCGCAGAGCGTGTAGCAGGTCCGGTGTCATCTTTGACAGGGACAAGGTTAAATGGGCAGTGGCCTCTTTTCAACCTTTCAAAGCCCCAGGAGGTGACGGGATCTTCCCGGCATTACTTCAGAACTGTCTGGATACGATCCTGGATCCTTTGGTTTGTCTGTTTAGAGCCAGTTATATTTGGGGATACATACCACGCTCATGGAGGAGGGTGGTGGTTGTATTTATTCCAAAACAGGGCAATAGGCCCCTTGAGCTGCCCAAGTCTTATAGACCAATCAGCTTAACATCTTTCCTGCTGAAAACAATGGAAAGATTGTTGGACCTTCACATAAGGTGCAGACTGGAGCAATCAACACCGCTCCACAGATCACAGTTTGCTTACACTAAAGGTAAATCAACAGAGGTTGCTTTACATAATTTAGTTAGTAGGGTCGAGAAATCCCTTCAGGCCAAGGAAATAGCTCTGTGTGCTTTCTTGGATATAGAGGGTGCTTTCGACAACACAGGATATGATTCTATATCCAGGGCTCTTGTGCGCAGGGGTATAGACTCAAATACAATCGCTTGGGTAGATGCAATGCTAAGAGAGCGAGAAATCTCATCCATGCTGGGCAACACCTCTGTGTCAATTAGGGCAGTTAGAGGATGCCCACAAGGCGGGGTACTGTCGCCATTGCTTTGGTCTCTAGTTGTGGATGCCCTCCTAGTCAAGCTTTGTGAGCTTGGCTACCACACTGTCGGTTATGCGGATGACCTGGCAATAATCGTTACAGGAAAATTTGACTCAACTGTCACGAGTTTGATGAGGACCGCACTTCGTGTAGTCACTGACTGGTGTGTCAGTGAGGACCTAACCATCAACCCGTCTAAGGCCGTCCTGGTACCTTTTACGAAAAGGTACCGTCTGAATTTGGATACTATATCCATCCAAGGAACGGTCGTTGAGTATTCCAATGAAGTAAAATACTTAGGTATTTGGCTGGATAAGCGGCTAAATTGGAATACTCAACTAAACTATTCATTAAATAAGGCCACGCGAGCCATGTGGGCCTGTAGAAGACTTTTTGGTAGGACATGGGGTCTCAACCCAAAGATGATCCTGTGGTTATATAATACAATTGTCAAACCAATTGTTGCATATGCCGCCCTTGTATGGTGGCCCAAAGTTCAGCAGCAGATGGCAATTGCTAAGTGCAACAAGCTACAACGGCTTGCTTGCCTCTCCATAACAGGAGCCATGAGGACTTGTCCAACACTCGCCATGGAGGCGATAGTAGGACTCGAACCTCTGCACTTTTTCATTTTGAAATCAGCCGCAATTAGTGCTCTGAGAGTGCAAATCACATCCAAAACGCAAATTGCTGACA
This sequence comes from Dysmachus trigonus, assembly GCA_949715965.1. Taxonomy (NCBI): domain Eukaryota; kingdom Metazoa; phylum Arthropoda; class Insecta; order Diptera; family Asilidae; genus Dysmachus; species Dysmachus trigonus. Next base: position 54,206,418 of record OX454320.1, read on the forward strand.
ATGGTCACATGAGCATCCTGCAGCGCATCCCTGACTTAAGGATCTGTTATATAACAGACTACATGACCAGGGAACTGAGCTTCGGGAGGAGATTCAGGATTCTCATCCCTGAACGTGCAGACTGGAATGGCGACGGCCTCAGTCTGGGCCCCAGAACTCTCCGTTGGTTCACAGATGGCTCAAAAACGGAACATGGTGTTGGTGCTGGTGTCTATGGACCCAACACCAAGGTCTCGATAGCAATGGGAAAATGGCCCAGCGTTTTCCAGGCTGAAATCCATGCAATTGAAGCCTGCGCCCTTCTCAATATTAACAAGAGACTTAAAGGTGCCAATATCACTATCTTTTCCGATAGCCAAGCGGCCCTCAAGGCACTCTCGTCTTGGCGCTTCTCGTCTAGACTTGTTAAAGAATGCTTTGATACCCTTCAACACTTAGCAACTTCCAACAGGGTTACCCTCTGTTGGGTACCGGGACACTCCGGCGTTGAGGGAAATGAGGTTGCTGATGAACTTGCCAGGGAAGGTTCATCTTCTCGACTCAAGGGCCCTGAGCCCTTCTGCAGCATTGGCTGGTCTTCGTCCAAAGCTGTGATAGAAGAATGGGTCAGGAATCTACAGTGCATACACTGGGATAACTTCCCTGGGATCCGGCAAGCTAAAGAGCTCGTCAGACCCTATACCTACACTGAAATCAACGTTTTGAGTAAAGCGGATCTCAGACTGTTGGTAGGTTACCTAACTGGCCACCATGGGCTAAGATACCACCTAAATAAAATAGGTCTGTCAAATGAGACGGAGTGTCGTCTGTGTCTTGAAGACGACGAAACTACATCACACATTTTGTGTGCTTGTCCGGCTTTAGCACGGTTAAGAAGAGGGATCTTCGGTCAAGAGTTCCTGGACCCGGCTGAAGCTCGTTCATCTTCTGTAAAAGACCTTCTGGCGTTCCTTAGGGTAGCAGATCGTCTTTTACTGTAAAGGGGATTCGGCACAAAAGACCGCCTGGTCGCAGTGCCCACCATGTGGGTCACCCCTAACAATAATAATAATAATAATAATAAGATCCTTAGTTTGATATTCCGGGTCTTGTGTATTGCCGTAAAATTGTTCGGTATATTCGCTGAGAGTTTGCTCGTAATTATTTTCGTAGTCGGCTTGTTGTTGAATTTGCTGGTAGGCTGCCGTATCGTTAAGCTGGTCCGGGGGCGGTTGATAATTGTCTGACTGTTGTTCTTGGGGTGACCAATTTGGGCTTTCACCATTTATGTGAAAATTTCTTTGAACCTTTGGGGGTGGGACTGATCTTTGTGCTGTTTGATTAAATGGTGGCCCTTTTCCGGCATATTTCGGGGGTTGTGGTCTATTTGCATAGTCAACTAACTTGGTCTGCATGCTTCGATCGATATCCATAGGCTCAGGTCTAGGTTGTCGTTTTAGTGCGTTTGGTCTCCGCGGGGGTTGTGCAAATTGCTGGACATTATTATAATAGGGATTTGGAGCCGAAAAGTATTGCTGAGATGTAATGTGATAATCCCTAATGTTATAATCCCTAATACTATTAATCCAAATAATATAACTCCAAATATAATCTGATGCACTCAGCATCTTTTCGCGCCGCGCTTTCCATATTTCCATATTTTATTCATTGTAATCGCTGCTATCTGAAAATGCTTAATTAGCGTCTGTCATCGCACAAGCGTCCGGTCTAATTTTCCCTAAAGACGATGAATCCGCGTCTGCACTTGAAACCGGCAAGTGCAATTTCTAGGAAATGCTAAGTAATGTTCTCACGCCGTTTGACCGGGGACTCGAAGGCAAATATTTAAGTTAGTTCCCGAGTTACCACGAATTAGAAAAGTCGTCCCTAGGAGTAAAATAATAATTGTGAAACTGTTTGAATAAAAGTTTATTAGTAAAATAATAATTGTGAAACTGATTGAATAAAAGTTTATTAGTAAAATAATAAATGTGAAACTGATTGAATAAAAGTTTATTAGTAAAATAATAATTGTGAAACAGATTGAATAAAAGTTGATTAGCAAAATAATAATTGTGAAACTGATTGAATAAAAGTTTATGAGTAAAATAATAATTGTGAAACTGATTGAATAAAAGTTTATTAGTAAAATAATAATTGTGAAACTGATTGAATAAAAGTTTATTAGTAAAATAATAATTGTGAAACAGATTGAATAAAAGTTGATTAGCAAAATAATAATTGTGAAACTGATCGAATAAAAGTTTATTAGTAAAATAATAATTGTGAAACTGATTTTAATAAAGTGAAATAATAATTGTAAAACCGATTTAAAGCAAAAGTTGATCAGTGAAATAAACGATATTGTCAAAGAAAAGTTGTCTTTTCTTTTTTTTCCCGTTCAAAAGATTGAACGTTTTAACTGGCGCAGTCGGTAGGATTGCGTGGCGCGTTCGGTTTAATAACGGAGTTACATGCGAAGACGCATGACTAATTAAATCCGACGCGTATATTTTAATATTTTACCGCGCATCCAAAAAAACCACGAAAAGATTCGGTGTAAAACACGAACCTATGCGTATCAATAAAAACCCACGGGAAGATTCGTGAGTGAAACTTGTATCTAAGCGCATCGGCAAAAACTCGCGTAAAGATTCGCGAGAAATTCTAACTAACAGTGAAATTTTCTATAAATAAACAAATAAAATAAAATAAAAAGCACATAAATAATTAAGTGAGTTAATAGACGAACGATCAACTAAATAAATCAACGAGCGAAAATTTTTTTTTATAAACGAAGAAATCAATAAATAAAATAAATAAAGTGAATAAAAAAAATCTATCAAAAGAGGACCTCTCGAAGTATCCCTACAGTACAGCAGCTGAAGACGACGCGACAACGTTACCAGGCTTCTCCTCCTTGCGGACATCGACGCCGGAACTCAGGAACTCAACTCACCCCATCGAAATTACAACAATCTAGTAGAAATAACTGCAAGTAGCACAAAATATTTTTTCCTGTTCTTTGTTTTTTTTGTATTCTTTCTCTGCTCCACACTTCTACCTACTTTTGGTCTAAATTAGCTTTATTTGTATCTAAAATAACGAAACAGTAAGACAAAATGAATCCTGAAACAGAAAACATTCGCGAATTCATAGAAAATATGAGGCACCGCCTAAACAGTGCTGTAAATCCAGAACCAGGGCCGTCAGGACTCCCACAACCCACTATACCACCCACCTTCACTCATTCCGTTAAAATAGACCCAATTAAATATTTATCCAAATTGCCAGATTTCGATGGCAATCCCAACCATCTACAAAATTTTACGGATTTGATAGACCGTGTCCATTCAATCCTTCAAACGTACGACGAACTTTCTCAACTAATTTTCTCCGACTTAATAAAGTCCAAATTAAAAGGTAGGGCCCGCGAAGTTGTAGAAATAAACTACCACGTAAGATCATGGACAGAGATGAAAGCACTTTTAAACAACAATTTTGGAGACAAAAAGTCAGCGTAGCAACTTTTCGACGACCTGAGGGGATAACTTTTAAAACAAATAGCCAAAATTTCTACAATGAAATCAAAACGGTCCTCAGGAGACTGAACATAAAAACAACATACGAAAATAGTATTACCGGACAAGACCTTAAACCGATCCTTCAAGCCAATATCGATTCTGCTCTCAACATTTTCAAGCAAAAAATCCCGGAACCAATGAAATCTATTCTATATTGTAGGGCACCCAAAGATTTAGAATCAGCCATGAACATTCTGTACGATTCAGGTTACGCGTTTTATACCCCTCTCCCAAACTATCTCCCTAAATCGACAAATGCGAACAGGCAAAGCGAAAACAGAAATGATCCAAGGCACGGACGGAATAGGAATTTCAACGGAAATAATATCGATCGTTATCAGAACTCTCTACCCCAAAACAGAAATCGAAACCCAAATTTTAGGCCACCAAATTTTGACCAGAGAGGACCCCACCAAAGTGCTCAGAATAATTTCAACCCATCCAATAATAATAATGCTACCCAAACCCGCAACAGTAATACTGGTAGATCTGAATTAAGTAATAACCCCAGGCAAAATCAATACACGAACAACAATTTTAGTAACAATCCCAGACCATACCAGAGTAACAACAATCCTAATTATAGATATAATAACAACTTTAACAACAGATATAACAACACTAATAATAACCAAAACAATAGTAACAATAGTAACCGACAAACCAATAATAATAATGCACCAGAACCTATGGAGGTCGACTTAGCATATGCACCAAATCAAGAGAACGCGACCCCTACACCCGAAAATTTTCAGTCAAGGGCCTCGGGAGCAAGCTACCCCATATAATACTCAAGTCAAAAATTATCCCTTTAAAATTTATTATCGATACTGGAGCAACCCACTCTATCATCAATCCAAATTTATGCCACCCAAAGTGGAGCGTAAAATTAGAAACCCCGATCAAACTCAAAACCTTAAATCATATCATCGAAATAAAAGAAAAAGTAGTAATCCCACTCTTCGAGGAGTTGGGTGATCCTTCAAAAAAGGTCGAGATGTATGTATGTCAGTTCCACGCCGAATATAACGGGATAATCGGAAATAATATCCTTATTGATCTCGAAGCTAGAATAGACTATAAAGAGAAATTCCTGGCTACAGGAATAAATTAAATAAAACTCCATTTTGAGTCACACGAAGGGCAAAAAGAAAGAAACGGTCAAGAGACTGTTCATGTGAACCTCCCTGTTACTCAAAAATCAGGTTTAGGATACTTAGAAGAGCAACGCGCAGAGAACAACGCGTTCGTAATTAAGGAAGGGGTTTACAATATTGAAAACAACATGATATACACGAAAGTCGAAATTCTAGACAGTGGTTCGGAAGTTGTTATGACTACACCCTTGAACGCGTTAAAGGTCGACGAACAAAATTTTAACTTAACCGAAAACAGAACTTATCTTCCCCCTCTCGAACAACTACGAACGGAACATTTACATCAAGAGGAAAAGATTTCTCTGATCAAATTAGTAAAGAAATACTCCGATATTTTTTACCAGGACAATTCGGATTTGACATTTACGCCATTAAGCACAGAATCCGTACGATGAATGACATCCCAATCCAAAGCAAAACTTACCGGTACCTGTATATACACAAGGGGGAAGTGGAGAACCAAATCCAAGAGATGCTCCAAAACAAAATTATTCGCCCAAGTAATTCGCCATATTCTGCCCCAATCTGGATCGTCCCAAAGAAGATGGACGCCAGTGGGAAGACGAAATGGACTTGTCATCGACTATCGTAAGTTGAACGAAGTCACGGTCGATGACAAGTACCCAATACCAAACATAGACGAAATCCTAGAGTCAATTTCCCAATTCCCAAAACGAGCAAACAAATCAAGCAGTTCCTCGGCTTAACCGGGTACTACCGCAAGTTCATTCGCGATTATTCGAAGATCGCTAAACCTATGACAAAATTTCTGAAAAAGGACACAAAGATCGACTCTAGTGATCCCGATTTCCAGAACAGTTTCAATACGCTCAAAACCCTATTAACCAATCATCCTATTCTTCACTACCCCGATCTTAACAAAAGCTTCACATTGACAACTGACGCCAGCAAGTATGCCTTGGGCGCAGTACTCTCACAGGACAACCATCCCATTTCGTACGCAAGTCGTACACTTAACCAACACGAAATAAACTATTCTACCATAGAAAAAGAGTGCTTGGCTAACATATGGGCCACCAAATACTTCCGCCCATATTTATTTGGACAAAAATTCGTAATTGAGACCGATCATAAACCTTTAACTTGGCTCTTTTCCATCAAAGAACCTAACTCCAAACTTATTCGCTGGAGACTTAGGCTTTCGGAATTCGATTACGAAATTCGATATAAGAAAGGACTGAAAAACGGAAATGCAGACGCGCTGTCCAGAATTCCCCCTCCTGAAATTAACATAGTAGAAGATAATACAGAAATACCGACTACTACCTCTTGCATAAATGTATTTAAAACCCAATTTGTAATAAATAAAATAGTTACAGGATCCCTCAGAATAAAGAAAATCAAGGTATTCGATAAGAATCGCACCGTAATATCAGCCAAATCCTTAGATGAAGCAACTGCTACAACACTGCTTAAAAACCACTTTAACCCGAATGGTTTAAACGCGATCCTAATAGAAGATGAAAGTTTCTTCGAAATATTAAAGAAAACATACTTATTACACTTTTCAAGTAATAAATCATTTAGGATAATCCGTTGCCACTCACTGTTAGAAGATGTAACAGACGAGGAAAAGTTGGCTCAATTAATCGAAAATGAACATTTACGGAACAATCACCGCGGAATCGAAGAAGTTTTCAAAGAACTAAAAGCCAGCATATATAATCCGAAAATAAGATTAAGGATAACCCAATTCATAAATAACTGCGAGGTCTGCTCGCTAGAAAAGTACGAACGCAACCCACCTAAAATTAAATTTAAACTTACCGAAACACCTTCAAAGCCAAACGAGATAATTCACGTCGATGTGTTTTACACACTTAAAGGTCAATTATTTTTAACCATAATCGACAAATTCAGTAAACTAGCACACGCCGTCAAAATCAATGCTCGCAATTGGACCGAGTTTAGACGAGGCCTATTGCAGTATTTCAGCACCCAAGGGAACGTTTCTAAGTTAATCGTAGACAATGAACTAGGCTTTAAAGCTGTCCCCATTCGTGATTTTCTCAACACTCGAAACATCCAAATTACCTATACTTCCAATAGTAATCACACATCAAATTCAGATGTGGAAAGATTACACAATACTATCAATGAGCATTTTCGCCTACTTAGGCATAGCGAAAATAACGATTCCGAAACTGTTGAGGAAAAAATCCTTAAGATCATAGGCTTTTATAATAATACGATCCACAGCACGACCAATAGGAAGCCAATAGACTTTGTAACAGGCAAAATAACAGAAAACGATTATGAGGAAATCCAAAGAAGGATACAAGCGAAGAAAGAAAGGACGATTAATAAATTGAACACCGAAAGAACCAATGTAGAACTCGAAGCCGGACCAAATTTCATCAAAGAAATTAGAGGCGGTAAGAACCACTCTAAATACCGAAAAATAAATGCGGCGAAGCTTGACGAGGAACATTTAATAGATACGAAAAATAATCTCAAATACTATAAAACACACATTCGGAAACCTAAAAAATACCAAGACAGAGGAAATCCCAGAATTAAAGCTAAACGAAATAAATAATTATCTTACTGAAAATAACAACCACTAATTGAAATTTCTAATCCTATTAAACTAATAATACCTGCTTAACGTATAAAACTCTAACCAAATTATAACAAACACAACCAAACGCAGTACCGGAAACATCGCTTATCGTGGAAGCTAAATACCATGGTTTTAAGGCAATGATACTTTAGGCAAACACGAAAAGTTATCAAAATTGTGCTCACAGTGGGTTACGCAAGTAACTCTGCACGTGATTTTTGCCACAACAACAATTAACTAAAACTAACACAAAAAAAATACACAATAAGAACATAACATAACAACCCTAACTAGCAATAACTCAACGAATGTTTCTAATCAACAGTTAACTAAACCAGTAATAATAACAATAAAAGGCAGTTAAATAACAAAATTCAAACTTCAAGACTAAAATTCCAGGAGCACCATGCAGAGGACATTACCTTTCACGGGACTGATCCTGTCAATCTTGGGATCGAATCGGTTAGAAGCCCAAGAAATAGAACTAAACAACTTGAACATAAACAACGGGTATATTACACTCAAACTGGAAAACATAAAATTAATCAAGAACTATAACAAAGTGCTTCATATTATAAATATAACAGAATTCGAAATAACCAAAAATCATATTAAAAATAACCTTTTGACTATGCAACCGAAATCCGAACTAATAGGGCCAATGTTCAGCAGTGTTAATCAAAGCTTCATTCTTTTAGAAGCCAAAATAAAAAATATGAAACCACATTTCATGCAAAAGAGAGGACTAGCTGATTTCTTGGGAACCGGGTTGAAATACATCGCTGGTACAATGGACCATGCAGATGAAGTTGACATAAAGCAAAAATTAGATAAACTTTTCGAATACAACGGAAAATTCATAGAAGGGAACAATAAGCAAATTTTAATTAACAAAGAGATATCTGATCAAATCCAAAATATCACTTCACACAAAAGAAAACAACAACTATCGATAGAAAAATAATAGGGGTACCGGTTAATTCGTGCGGTTTTTTTTCGAAAATTGAAGCTTGATTGTGAAAAAATGGTTACAAATTTAATATTCAAAGTATTGTCCATCGCTAGCTATAACCTTTTCCCATTATTCTGGCAATTCACGAATACCCTTTCTGAAAAATTCGGCCGGCTTCTCCGCTATCCACGAATCGATCCAATTTTTGACTTCTTCATAATTGGAGAAGTGCTGGTCAGCCAGGCCATGTTGCATTGGTCGGAAGAGATAGTAATCGGATGGCGCAAGGTCTGGACTATACAGCGGGTGGGGTAGGACATCCCATTTGAGCGTTTTAAGTTAGGTTTTGACGACCTGTGCAACATGTGGCCGAGCCGTTGAAGCAGTTTTTCACACGCGAAAAATCGGCGTTCGACGTCTCTTGCTTTTAGACGATCGGAAATGGTTTGTTGAGCGACGCCAAGTGATTTTGCAAGTTCTTCTTGCGTTTGGGATGGATCTTGGTCGAGCAATGTCTCCAATTCGTGGTCTTCAAACTTTTTTGGCTGTCCGGGCCGTTCATCGTCCTCCAAGTCAAAATTGCCACTTTTAAACCGTGCAAACCACTTCTGGCATGCACACCATACACTTCCACCAAAATACGATGACTTTCGGCAGCCTTTTTCTTCATATTGAAGTAATGAAGAAGTACTCCCCGCAAAAACACTTTATTCGGCACAAAATTCGACATTTTCAGAGTAAAAAAAAGTATTGTTGTTTACGCTTCAGCTAAATGACACATACTGATTCTGAAACTATATGACAGTAGCTTTCCAACACATATTTGGAAAGGTGAATCACTGAAATATAAAACAAGTTACGCCATCTGTTAGAAAACCGCACGAATTAACCGGTACCCCTATTACCTTAACAGTAACAACCATAACGTAGTAAAAAAATTATCAACAATCGAAGACGAAATAGAGTTAATGCAACAAGTTTACCACATAAACCACGATATTCTCTTACTTAGAAACCATGTAGACGATATTGAGCAAATCTTATTCTCCAGTATGTTGGGACTGCTTTCGAAAAACATTTTGACTCCTGATGAACTAGAATCTATTCCAGACTTAGAAACCTATCAAAGTATCAAAGTAACAGTCACACTTTACAGAGACCAAATAATTATCATCCTTCTAATCCCTCAGTTTTCCGAACTTACTTATTCCAGAGTACTCATCGAACCAATCCCCGACACTAACGGAAAATCCCTATTCTTAAAAAGCAATAATATCATAATAGATGAAAACAATACAGCCTATGAATTCCCGGTGAAAGATAATGCCAAAAAGAATCTAATTCCTATGGTAAATGAGTGTATACAAAATATTGCAAAATCAAAAGAAACATATTGTACTAAACAAATTTTAGATAAGGAAGAAATAAAAGAAATAAGCGAAGGTATTATTATTACGAAAAATGTTAATGAAACCATCCTAGACCACAACTGTAACAAATTAAATATCAAAATTAGCGGTAATTACCTTATAAAATTTAAAAATTGTAAAATAGTTATAAACTACCAGACATATGCAAATTTAGAAACCAAAATCTATGACAAAATCATTTTACCAAATTTCCTGACAAAAACCAAAGAAGAAGAAATTGTTAACAACGTCAAACTAGAAGAACTGTATCTAAAACACATAAGCAATAGAGAACATATAAAAGAAATTTCAACCGAGAATACAAAGTTTAGAACATTCTCACTAAGCATAGATGCCTTAGTAATTTGCACCATTATTGCCTTTGCTGTAATTGTAATATGGAAATTCAAGGGAACACATAAAAACAATATTAATGTAAAAGTAACTTCGCCGGAGCCTCAGTCAAACGGTGGGGGTGTTATAATCCCTAATGTTATAATCCCTAATACTATTAATCCAAATAATATAACTCCAAATATAATCTGATGCACTCAGCATCTTTTCGCGCCGCGCTTTCCATATTTCCATATTTCCATATTTTATTCATTGTAATCGCTGCTATCTGAAAATGCTTAATTAGCGTCTGTCATCGCACAAGCGTCCGGTCTAATTTTCCCTAAAGACGATGAATCCGTGTCTGCACTTGAAACCGGCAAGTGCAATTTCTAGGAAATGCTAAGTAATGTTCTCTCGCCGTTTGACCGGGGACTCGAAGGCAAAAATTTAAGTTAGTTCCCGAGTTACCACGAATTAGAAAAGTCGTCCCTAGGAGTAAAATAATAATTGTGAAACTGATTGAATAAAAGTTTATTAGTAAAATAATAATTGTGAAACTGATTGAATAAAAGTTGATTAGCAAAATAATAATTGTGAAACTGATCAAATAAAAGTTTATTAGTAAAATAATAATTGTGAAACTGATTTTAATAAAGTGAAATAATAATTGTAAAACCGATTTAAAGCAAAAGTTGATCAGTGAAATAAACGATATTGTCAAAGAAAAGTTGTCTTTTCTTTTTTTCCCCGTTCAAAAGATTGAACGTTTTAACTATGTAACTCCAAATTGCGGAAAATGAGCGAGCTGTGGGTAAAATTGTGCTTGTCTATTAAATTGGGGCTGATGGGTTTTTTTTGGATGGTGTCGGTGGAGGAACCTGTGGAGATCTTCTATAATTCCCATGATAATTGTTGGCGTAATTAGTTCTGAAATTTTGATTTTCTAGTTTTAAACAGAAGTGTAGTGCTTGGGGTAAATCCGCTGGCTCTTTCATGCCTAATAGTCTCGGTAAATCACCGTTGAGTCCCCGAATAAACGTGTCCAAAGCTTTGTCCCTATACGTTTCTGTTAATAAACGCATAGATTCCGTACTTATCTTCATGCAGGAGATCTTATTCAGTATCAACGACAGATGTGAATAGATTTGTTGGTAAAATTCTTGAATCGTTGCTTTGCCTTGGATGAGAGATGTTAACTGATATTCCAAGGTGCCTAGATCGCGTTTTTCGGCGTAATGGATAGTCAAACATCGGCAAATAACTTTCCAATCCAATGGGGTATTGTAGGATTCAAGGGCTATATCCGCGTTTCCGATAATCTTATTTCTTATGACGCTGAGGATACCATAATACTTGGGGGTACCTTTACTAGGTTCGTATATTTGTAGAATTCTTTCGACGCTCTTTTTCCACGAGGAAAACTCGCCAGGATTACCTGAGAATTCCCTCAAACAACGAACAACGTCCGGTATTTTGTCGAGATCTGATAGATTGTTAATAACTGTGCGTCAATGGTTTGATATGACGCGGCCGCTAACTGGATTTGGATTTAAGTACGCTTGCACTAAGTTCTTGGCTTGTGAGCTTAAAACTTGTGTCGCTATGGATGTAATTAAGGAACGTAATTCAGGTGTGGCGTTTGGATCAGGATTTTGCGATGTAGATGGTTGTGGAGGTAGTTGGCTTGCGTTCAACACGGGTGGTCTGATTATATTGTTAGGATTTGACATTTATCCGGGATTTTTTTTTTTTTTTTTCTAAAGGTTAATTTACTTTACTTTTATGAATGAGGCTATGATTAAGTAAATTGTTGAGAGTTCTGGATTATCCGATTACTTTTGCAAGATAACTTATTTAAAATGAATATAATTTGTTTCCGTTATGTTAATTGAATTTAACCTGACCCTTGCTTAACCACTTCGGTACGGCGTTCACCAGCCGTGAAAATTATCACACAGCCGATACTCACTCTCCACATGATATTTTGTGGAAATTGTACTAATTAATTTTATTTAACCGTCCGGTCAATGACCGGGTACCCGGGTATCCATTTCAGTTTCGCAGGTAGAATTTATTAACTTTTTCTCAAAATAATTTTAAGACCGTCCGGATCCCCAACATTTAAGTAGTTTGATACCCAATTTTCGTAAAAGTTTTTTATAATTAATTATTTAATAATAGTTATTAACTATCAAACTTTATACCCCCTTCGTTCAATAACCAGGCACCCGGGTACCCACTACAGTTATTATGTATAAATAGCGGGTTTATGCACACTAAAGAGACTGTTTATTAAAGTATTGAGGTAATTTGACTTTTAAATAAATAATAAACAATGTCGTTTGTAATTTCTTTTATTTAAACAATTCTTATTACAAACAATAGCAAAGATAGTAGGTAAGAAAAACGTAATTCTGTTTATATTTATTTTAGTAAGAATTTTTTGTTCCCAATTATTTTTATATTTATATTGTTTAATTTTTATAATAATGCAATGCCACACAAGAATAAAAGTACATTTAATTATTTCGCACAGTCCTTACATGTCGTGGTTGTAATACAATGTTCATCACAAATAGGATTTTTACACACCGAACATATTTTCCTAGTTTTTTAAATTCACTTTGAAGGCAAGTATAGCATACACCAGTAATCCTTTTCCTTCCGGTTGAATCGAGCTGTGTCTGGGGTGTTGATGATCCAGATGTTGTTGGCTGCGCATATGGATTGATAGCTCGACCAAGAAAAGATTCAACCGCCACTTTTGTTGTGAAATGCCTCATGATTTGTGCATTCTGCGAACGACTTTCAATGAATGTAGTACACAGTTCTCTGCCCAATTGCCGATAAAATAATCGCCGTTCATACGACTTTTTAGCAAGCATTTTATTATTCTCATAATACAGAATATATGCTGCAAAGCAGTCGACATCGAGGATATTATAGACAAATGCTAGAGGCCATCTTTGAGTAGATCTTTTTGTAGTATATCTACCAAGCATTTTATCCATTGTGTCCACTCCAGCTTTTGACCAGTTATAAAACTCAATAATTTTGGGTTTTTTCTTTGCACTATCACTAACTTTTGCTTCATGATGCATTGATGATAGCATAATTACTGCCTTTTTTTGGCACATAACTGCACATGGTTACTTTCTCATAATATAAAATCATTTACTCGAAAATAAAACAAGTAAATCTCTCCTTACCGTTGAAAACTCGATGAATCATCCATCGTATTTATTTTCAATACTATTATTTATTAATAATATAAATTTTACACTTTCACTGTAAATTTATTTTATTTTTCCTTGCACTTATTTCAATTTGAACCTTCACTCTGTCCTGCCTAACTCAAGAGTGAGATATTTCTGTCCTGCCACAGTACCTGCGCGACTACCTACTTTTATTGCAGTGCAACCCTTCCGTGCCTCAAAGGAACCCGAGAGATAGGATATTGGCGCACATGCTTTACTACCCTTTGTCTCATCCCAAAGCGCAACACACTAAGCTAAAATAGGCTCCTTGTTTGATCGTTTCGCCTGTTCTCGGACTCGCTAAATTCTTAAAATAATGAAATATTATTACTTTACCTCATCGTGTAACAATTGAGTCCTATTCTTCTATTGTTCGGGGTGAAGGGGCAGGGCATCCCAAATACTAGAATATTAGAGGAACAATAGGGTCTCCCTATTACCATAGTTATTTCACATGCACACAGTCTACTAATAACTTTTCTACCTGACACACTATACGTGGGTACCCGGGTACCCGGTTATTGAACGAAAGGTGAAAATTTGGTCATTGACCGGACGGTTAAATGAATCACAAGTGTGCTACAGTAAAACCCGTTTAAATGCAACCCGCTTTACTGCACAATTCCTTTTATTGCACACGATGCGAATGCACCGAATTTTTTGCCGTATTAATGTGTAGAAACAAAGACCGCATTATTGCACACCTCTTAAATACACAAACCTCTTATTTGCACATTAATTTCAGGCACGAATTTTCTATTTGAATTAAAAAATAACCGGATAAATGCAATATACATATTTTAAATGAACGGATCTGTAGAAGTGTAGTACTTTTACATTGTCCCCTCGGTGGTTACCATTTAAAGGAAAAGAAGAAGAAGAACACTTTCTCTTTTTGAGTTGGCGGGTGGACCTTGTAAATTGTGGATTGTAATTGTTTAATTTTGGTAAGATTTGTAAATTAAAGACGAAAATGGAACGCTATGTAATTACCAAACTGAAAAAAAGTAATCCGAGCTCTCTTAAATGCACAATATGTGCATTTATCTTAAAAACGTTTAAATGCACAAACCGTTTAAATGCACGAAATTTTCTGACAAATTGGATGTGCATTTAAGCGGGTTTTGCTGTATAATCATTTCTCCTAGGATCTTGACAAAGGGTAAGGATTCGTAGTCAGCTGAACCTACCCATTAAAACTGCACAGCAGATAAACTGGATGTCGACTATAGTCGACGCTCGTACCGAAGTTGTTAAGGGGGGAAAAAAAATCGCTCACTTCTTTGCTTGCAAATTGATTTTTCTAACAATACATTGTATTAATACTAAAAAAAAATAAGATTTAGTTTCGTGCATAAATTCTTTCAATTTCTTAAGAAGTTACTTTAAATCCTAGTTAGCAGTGGCGTGGGGTCCATATAACACGATTCCTACCGGCTTCCCTTTTGGGAACTCATCCTATTCCCGTAAATTTAAAACTTGTTCTATGCCTGTAAAATTCCTGGAAAGCGCTCCCAAAATTCATCTCGTAAAGAAAACATGGCAAAACAAGTGTTACAACCAAAAACAACCATAATCTGTTGTTGCACTACGATGGAACCTTCCCTCGCACCGTAGCAGGTTCTATCAAGGGGTTGCATCGGGTATGAAGTGCTCGCTCGCTGCTTCTGTAAGCCGGTCATTTTACGGCTTACTCAAGCCCACACTTTTCTCCACGAGTAACAAAGAAATCGTGTGTGATATCCTTTGCTCACTAAAAGCAAATCCTATAAGCAAATAACACGATAGAAACCGGCTTCTCGGTTGTTTTCATTTTGCATAAGTTGAAACTCGGGTCACTTCGGCGGGTGGTTGTTTATTTCTTAGAATGTCAGCTGATTCGTGTCTTCTCTATGAACGGGTGTGAGTGTAGTGGTGCTCTCTTATTATCCCTATAACACGGTATAAAGCGGCTTCTCGGGTGAGTGGTTGGGGTGGGTTTGGTTATTAATTTTTTTCATAAACAATATTCAGCTGACTGCAAATCTCTTTGATACTGAAGGGGCTGTGAATTGTAGGAATGAATGCTCCCTTATTTCACAAGAACACGGCAGAAGTCGTCTTCTCGGAAGGGAGGGATGTTGTGGTTTTGTTTATTATATTTTAATAAAAAAATTGTTAACTTGTGTCTCTTTTTGCCTTGGTGCTCAACGGATTGTGACTTATGAGTGTGGTGTGGTGCTACTTTATTACCTCTCGATAACACGATAGAATCCGGCTTCTCGGGTTTTTTCGTTAAGTTCGGCTATTCAGATGACGATTATTTATTTGTTTCAATTTGTCAGTTGAAGGATTTGTCGTGCATGTTTGATTTAAAGTGAAGTGTAATTGTTCTTTAATATATAGAATTTAATTGTGAAAAGCTGGTGAGAATTTTGTAAGGTCTAGGTGGTCTGTTATAGGACATTTTAGTAGCTTTTTATTTATATCTTGTTCTCAGTCTTTAATTTTTGTTGGAAATGGCGTTACTTAGTGTTGAATGCTGCTTAACGGATTTTTTATTAGAACAGGCAAATGAATTTAATAGATTATCTTTTCAGCAAAAAAGCAGAGTTATCGAATTAGGTCGCGCTAAACTGTCGATGAAAATAGATTACAAGCGTAAGGACGGGTTTTTCAAACATTTTAATAAGTCGATTTATGAAAAATATTCGTGGCTGACCGGAAGCTGCAAATTAAATAAAATGTTTTGTTTCCCATGTCTTCTTTTTTCGAATTCTTCGAGTGTTTGGAGTCGCACAGGTTTTACGGACATTAATAATTTAGTAAACTCTTCAAGTAAGCATATTCAAACAGAAAAACATATTCGTAGTTGCTTAGCTTTGCATGAATTTGGCGCGAATCGGATTGATACGTCTTTAGGAAATACTTATGAAGCTCATAATAGAAAAGTCGACCGAAATCGTAATTTAATGAAACGCTTCATAGATACTGTAATTCTTTTAGGAAAACAAGAATTAGCATTCCGTGGTCATAATGAAAAGCTCGTGTCCGATAATCGCGGCAATTATATAGAAACTTTGTTGTATTTAGCTAAGTACGACACTTTAATGGACTCACATTTAGAGCAGTGTTCTAGTTCACAAAATCCAATTTTTTCGGGCCTATCAAATGATATTCAAAATGACTTTTTTTTTTAATAAATCAACAAAGCGCTCTAACCTTTCAAAAGAAATTGCTGACCGACGTATGCCAGGAGTTTCGGAAACTCGTTGGCATTACCATTCGCGAATAATTAACGTTTTATTTACCTGCAGATTAGATATAATTGCAACTTTTGAAACAATATTAAATAACTCGAATGAATGGGATAATGACACACTTTCTCTGGCCGAAAGTTTATTACAGAAATTGGAAGATAAAGAGTTCTGTTAGAGAGTTTTTTACACACCACCTCGGAAATTTTTGCAAAAACGGATGTACTTTTTAATTTATTACAAAATAAACAGATGGATATTGAAGTTGCTAGGCTAGAAATAGAGAATTTCGAGTCTTGGATGAGTTCTGACTTTTTAAATAAATTTGATTCGATTTTTGATAGTGTGAAGGATTGCACAGAACCTCCAAGTAAACGTCGTAAATTCTGACATCGATTTAAAAACTAATTATCGAAGAATTTTTGTAGAAATAAAAGACAATGTCATTTCTCAGATTAAAACTCGGTATAGTTCCTTTAGTCAACTAAAATTTTTAGATTTACTTAATAAATCAAAATATGATTATTTTGCTCAATCAAGTCCTAACGAAAAGATATCATCTTTAATTACAGTTTTCCCGGGAATTGTCCAGTTTTCTGCTTTAAAAAATGAATTGAACGTTTTATATACCACTTCTTCATTACGGCAATTTGATATTCTCGCGCTTTACTGGCATATTAAATGTGGCATTTTAAAAGATACTTTTCCTCAAATTTTAAACTTGTGTTGTATATTTTTAACTCTTCCCATTACAGTTGCTTCCGCGGAAAGATCTTTTTCAGCCCTTAAGAGAATACATACTTATTTAAAAAATTCTCAAACCGAAGAAAGGCTCTCAAATTTAGCACTCTTATCGATAGAAAAACACCTTCTTTTACAAATTAGAAATCAGTCGAATTTTTACAATGATGTTTTGGTCGAATTTATAAAAAAAAATCGTAGATTAGTTTTGGAGTATAAGTAAGATTAATTATATTTCATATCAACTTTTCACAGTTTTTGTTAACTGCTTTAGTTTGATTGCACGATACACGCGACTATAACGGTTTTTTTCAAAGCCACTTATATTATTCTTGAAGTTCATTGTATGTGCATATTTATTCATAATATTCATATAGCACTTAACTTCCAATGACTTTAAGTATGATAGAACTGGCCGACTAAATTTGACAAGAATACACGCAGTCACTGTTGAACACATTTTGTAATATCTGACTTCATTTGGTAAGTTTTTTTTCGCTATTAAGTTTCTGATTTTTGCACCGGCTTACCTTCTCAAAAATTTCACCCCACGCCACTGCTAGTTAGAGAATGTAAAAATATTGTTATTATATGTTATTTTTCTTTTCCTTTTTAATTCAATTAATTCTTCAATATGTATCTCTCTTGAAGCACTTTAAAAATTTCTAATTTTAGCAATTATCTTTCTAAACTGATTATTTTTTATTTGGCACGATTCGGTATTCACAATATTTATTTCTTTGCTTTCTTATTTGCACAACAGCTTATTTTTCACTTTTCTTTATTTATTCTTATTTTTATTAATCTTATTACTAGAGCTTACATCACTAGCAGGAACATACTGGACGATGCGTTTTGCTGGGACTGAAGCGGATGTCTCCCTTTTTTCCTTGATCGGCGACTCGAGATCCTTCTTGCAATACCTCAGGAACGAGCGTGAAAAAGAATTTCCCACTTCCAGTAATTTCCTTGGGTTCTTCTTGAGGCACAGGACGCACTACTTGAGGGCTTAGAAAGTTATTGGCACTACTTAAGGGCCTTTTCACTGTGATCTACCGCACTGCACCTTTTAAGGGCTTTTAGATTGGTAAAATTTAGCACTGCACTACTTTAGGGCTTTTATGCTAGGCAAATTTAGCTCTGCACTTCTTAAGGGCTATGGCTTTCACTTTGCAGTTCACAGTTTAAACTTTCTCCTGTGCCCCACGTTGGGCGCCAGTTAAATTAAATTATTTTTGGGAAATTAAAAAAAATATTTTTTCCGATCAGCTCTGCCGATCTTTATTGAACAAAAGTTAATTACAGAGTTGTCGTATCCTAAGAATGTAATCCTGACAGCTCAGGAGAAGCTTCTGGAACTGGGGGAAAGAAACACGTGGTTACTGCTGGGTGATCCTACAACGAATGAATTTATTTCAGTTCGATATATATATTATATATACATATATTATAACATTTAGTTGTTGGATTGCAGTGACGGTAATTCACAATCATAATAGTCTTCCCCTCCAACCTAGACCCTGTGTTGATACGGAACCGCTTGCTGACGTACCCTTGATGATCGTCTCAGCTCCGTTGGTGGTGTTTCTTGGTCCTTTGGCAGCTCACTAATGGTCGAAGAAGACGTGTCAGCTTTACCCAACTCCGCTGGACCAGCAGGTGTCTCAACCTCCCTATTCTCTTCATTCTTCTGTTCCAGTATTTCTCCATCAGTCCTCGCAACGCCTTCCCCGATTGTGTTATGCAAATATCTGTTATCAGGGGTGTTGCACTCGACGAGGGTAGGTCTCATCTGGTCCAAATGCCTTCGATAGTGTTTGCCTTCTGCATCCACAATATAGTGTAAGTGGCCATCTCGCTCTATGACCTTCCCGAATTTCCACTTGCAGTCCTGATTTTGATAAAAACGAACCTGAACCAAATCTCCAACTTCGAAATTCTGTCTGCATTCTTGAGTGTCGTTTCGGTCTTCATGATGTATTCTAAGTAAATCGAGCCTGGTTCGGAGGTTGAATCTTAACATCTGCTCGACTGGACTCTTCCCCGTAGACGTGGATTGAGTTTTCCTGTACTGGGTCAATAATCGATGTAATTTTGTGTGAAGATCTCCCGGATCATTAGGAGATAAGCGAAGTCCATTCTTTAATATTTGAACAAACCGTTCAGCCTGTCCGTTTGTAGATGGGTGCGCAGGTGACGTAAGCTTGTGACGAATGTTATTTGATTTCGAAAAATTTTGAAATTCCTTTGATGTAAAGTTGGTTCCGTTGTCTGTAACGATAGAAAGAGGAATACCAAATCTTGAAAATACCTCTCGTAAGGCACGTATTGTGTAATAGCTAGTAATCTTCTTCATCGGAAATACCTCCAACCATTTAGTCCTTGCATCAACGATGACCAAAAAGTAATGCTCCATAAACGGACCTGCGAAATCGTAGTGTAGGCGATGCCACGGTTGGGCTGAGACTTCCCAAGGATTAGGTATGGTCTTGTTTGGCTCCTTAAGAACCCTTGCGCATTCCGAACAGCTTTTTGCCAGTTCCTCGATGTCGCGGTCAATTCCGGGCCAGTAGCAATAACTTCTAGCTAAAGCCTTCATTTTAGTGATACCGACGTGTGCAGAGTGTAATTCCTTGAGAACTTGTAAACGAAGCGCGACTGGTATGATGATTCGTATTCCGCGGTAGACACACCCGTCTTGTAGCATGAGCTCCTTTTCCATAGTGGCGTATGGCGTATTTTTCAAGCTTCCTCCGCTCTGTAGTTGAACCACTAGCGTCGACAGCTCCTTATCTCGCTTGAGTTCCTTTCGTATCTCTTCGTTGGTAACTGGTGAAACTTCACTCCAAATTTGGTGAATTTCGTGTGTATCATGTATGTTTTCTTGGCCACTTAAAGAGTTCCTGGAAAGAAAATCTGCATTTGTATGTTCTTTAGTGTTTTTGTACTTCATTGTGTATTTGAATCCACTTAAGAAATGAGCGTAGTGCAGTAGTCTCTGAGCTGTAAGTAGGGGCAGATTTTTTTTGTGGACTAAGTATTGACGTAAGAGGCTTGTTATCTGTGATGAGTGTAAATTCTCGGCCGTAACGGAAATTAAAAAATTGTTTTAAACCCCAAAAGATTGCGGTGGCTTCCTTATCTAGCTGGCTATAATTAGTTTCGGCCTTGGATAGGCTCCTCGAAGCAAAGGCTATCGGTCTTTCCCCATTCTTAGTTATATGGGAGAGTACTGCGGAAAGTCCTACTGGTGAGGCGTCTGTAGCCAATACTAATGGAAGTTTTTCGTCGAAAGGTACCAAGACTCTGTCGCTCGTTATTTCTCCTTTAAGTTCATCGAATGATCTTTGACAATCGTCGGTCCATGTGAATTTTGTATCCTTCTTAAGCAATTGGTAAAGGGGGTAAAGTTTTGTAGAAACGTCCGGTATAAACTTATGGTAATAGTTAACTAACCCAAGGAAGTGTCGTAATTCGGTTAGGCTTGTAGGTGGTTTGATTTTGACAATGGCATCTATCTTTTCGCTCGTCTTGTGTAAGCCTTCCCTATCGATCCGGTGACCCAAGTACGTCACACTTCTTTCAAACATTCTGCATTTAGACTTATTTAAGTGGAGCTCAAATTTTCGCAATTTATCGAGCAAGAGAGCGCATCTTTTAACAGCTTCATCAAGGGTGCGACCCATGACGACAATATCGTCGAAAAAACAGGCAGTACCTTCTAGGTCATTTGTTATGTTTTGGTCCATAAATCGCTGCCAGATGTTGGGTGCCGTCTTTACGCCAAACATAAGCCTATTTACCTTATAAATACCTTGATTGGTACTTATGGCTTGAAGGAGTGCACTCTCTTCGGTCATTTCCAGGTGTAGATAAGCCTTATGTATATCAAATATGTAATAAAACTCACCGCCTTTAAGCTCCTGGTATAATTCTTCCACCTTAGGTATGGGGTACCTGTCGTTTATAATGCAGTTATTCAGCGTAACCTTGTAGTCGACACAAAGACGGATTGACTTGTCGCGTTTAATGACTGGCACAATAGGTGTTCCCCAGTCAGCATGAGACACTTTTTCGATAATGCCATCCCTCTCGAGACGGTTGATCTCTTCCTCAATTAGTGGACGAATTGCGTAAGGTGTAGCTCGCGGCTTGACGAAAACTGGAGAAGCCCCTTCACGGACTTTTAGTGCACCTTTCACTTCAGGAATGGTCCCAATCTTCGCTTGAAACACATCGGCGTACTCCTCAAAAAACTTTTGCTTTATTTCTGTAATGTTGTTTTCTGTAATAGTATTAACTGAATTAAATTTTGGCAAGTGTAATGCATTTAGCCATTCACGCCCCATTAGTGTGTCATACTTTCCCTTAATTAAATATATGTAACATTTCGTTTTCCGCTCCTGATGTTCTACTTCAACCTTGGATTTGCCGATAACTGGAAGGATGTCGTTGTTGTATGTTTTCAGCATCACCGTCG
This sequence comes from Dysmachus trigonus, assembly GCA_949715965.1. Lineage (NCBI taxonomy): Eukaryota > Metazoa > Arthropoda > Insecta > Diptera > Asilidae > Dysmachus > Dysmachus trigonus. The sequence goes on from OX454320.1 coordinate 54,228,133, forward strand.
TGGGAATTATTTCTGCGTTTGGCCAATTTGTCGTGAAGGTGTCAATGTTCATGACTGATACAGCCGCTCCTGTCTCGAGTTTCATCCTGACAGGTCGCCCGTTGATTTTAACCTCAACGTGGTATTTGCCATCTTTATTGGATGAAGAAACACGATTTAGGAAGTTTATTTCGTATAGCGGTTCCTCCCCCGCTTGTACCAATTGCAACGTATTAGTATTTTTTGATGATTTTATGCACACAGCAGCGACATGTCCCTTTTTCTTGCATGACTTGCAAAATAGGTTTTCCGCATGACATTTGTTAGCCATGTGGTTGCTCTCACCGCATCTAAAGCACTTTTTTTTTTTTTTGACACTGTAGCGCTCGAAGCTTTTGATGTGTTTAGCCACGGTTTCTTCTTTTGTATGTTATTTTTCCTTTGCGCGGCTTCCTTAAAATGTACTTGATGTACGCTGTGCATGTTACGGCTTTCGAGTTTGCAGGATTCCATAGCAAGGGCAATATCCACCGCCCTGTCCAACTTGGTATCAACTTCTCTTAATAGTCTCTCTTTGATGTCCGAGTCCCTCAGCCCTCTGATAAATTGCGAACGCAAATGCGTATCCAGTGTAGATTTGTTGCAGGCTTGGCATGCGAAATTACAATACGTACTGAGCTTTTTCAAATCTGCAAGGTAATTGGAAATAGATTCGCCCTCATGTTGTAGGCGAAGTAGAAACTTGTGTTGTTCCGTTATTTCATTTGGCTTGGGACTGACATGTTTCTTGAGAGCCTCTATCAGGTCATCGTCCGGGTCCGGCATGATCCTCGTCGCCAATTGTCGTATCCTAAGAATGTAATCCTGACAGCTCAGGAGAAGCTTCTGGAACTGGGGGAAAGAAACACGTGGTTACTGCTGGGTGATCCTACAACGAATGAATTTATTTCAGTTCGATATATATAATTCACAATAGGTTATCCGAAATAACATTTAGTTGTTGGATTGCAGTGATGGTAATTCCCAATCATAATAAGAGTGTTCACATTCTTGCTTAAAATCGAACTCTCTTAATCTAGGGTGTTCACCTGGGCACCGTCGCAGGCATAGTGTCAGCAGAATTGCAGAATTTACCTGCGCGCGTGTCCCGGTCACGTTGATCACGTTGCATTGGGTCAACCTTAGGTCGTTTGAGCTGGACCGTCAGCGATAAATAAAATGTGTCGTTAACTGATACAACGGCTTGCTTGCCTCTCCATAACAGGAGCCATGAGGACTTGTCCAACACTTGCCATGGAGGCGATAGTAGGACTCGAACCCCTGCACTTTTTCATTTTGAAATCAGCTGCAGTTAGTGCTCTGAGAGTGCAAATTACATCCAAATTGCAAAATTGCTGACAATGGTCACATGAGCATCCTGCAGCGCATCCCTGACTTAAGGATCTGTTATATAACAGACTACATGACCAGGGAACTGTACTTCGGGAGGAGATTCAGGATTCTCATCCCTGAACGTTGTTACAACTTTCTGTTACTTACTAAGTTGTGGGAGCGGGACTTTTGCTTTTGTCCTACGCTCGCTGGCGGTAATATTTTATGTAGTTAATCCCGAGAAGGGGTTTTCTTGAGAAGGGGTTTGCGTGGCGAAATAAGATGAAACACAGTCTAACGGTTTGGTGGGAATCAAACACCTTTTCTTTTATTCACAGTGTACACTAAAGCACTTAAGTAACACAAGAACTTAACCTGGCTCCTAACTTTAGAATTAAGAACTTAAACTGGCTTTCACTATTACCACTTTTCGCGCACAATAGTTAGGCGACTTAAGTCTACTTCCCGAAAACCGACACTTCTCAATAATTCTCTACTTTACTTTTATTCTCGTTTGGATCGTCAGCTCGGAGCTGTGTACGCGTTCGTTATTTTGATCGGACTCTCTAGGTCCCGAGGTGTTTCCCCGACTTCGCTTAAATTTGGACTCCCCTTCTTCGATTGAACCCCGATCGCATGAAGCCTCAATTTCTTGCGGTCGGTTATCAATCGAAGAAAAGCGATCAAAGCATTTTTTATGCCGCGACAATGCTTTCCATTGTTCGCGTGCGGCTTGACCGTACTTTGGCCCCTTGCCTCGGCACTTATGCTCAAGGGTCGGGTCATCGTCCGTGTGTAATTTACGTAAGTCGTAAATTATTGTCGGGTGTTATATTTTTTGAGTCAATGCACTTACAAATGTGCAAGGGTGCCTTTTTTCTTGAGATGAAGTCTCAAGGGCTCTTTTAAAATATTTACTCAATATTTGTTTCGGTTCTTTGTTTCTAATATTTTTTCCGTATCTATTAAAATAGCTATATCGAGTATACAACATTCCTTCCCCCTTTGAAAAAGAGGATTATTCTTGGAAGAGGAATAATTCTCTGGGTGAAGATTGAGAAAAAAAAATGTTGTTTGTAAAAATTTGAAAATCGAGAAGTTTCGGTTTCGGTTCACAAAAAAATGTTCTTTTCTTAAATTAAATACAGGTTATTATAAAGTTTTATATATATCAAATTCAGTAAAGATTAGGATAAAATTATTTATATATCGGATAAATTCTTATGTTATTTCTTGATTCTAAAATATTTTTCTCTCAATTTTTTTTTTTTTTTTTTTTTTTTTTTTTTTTTTTTTCGGTTATAATAATTATTTACCGTATCAGCTTTCTAATAAATCTTATCATTTATTTTTCTGTACATTTTTAGCTGATAAAATTAAATATCTTTAATCTCGAATGATTCTATTTAATGATTACAATATAAAAATTATTTGAATGAAACTATCTATAAAAAATATATTCTTACAAGAATTACCTTATTTTTTTTTTTTTTTTTTTTTTTTCATATGTTTTCATAGCGAAATTCTCTTTTCACTTAAAAATTCGTAACACGATAATAATATTTGGCTTGTTCGTAAATTGCAAGCTAGGTTGTCCTAATTCGGCGGTATTGCTTTATTGTTTTATATTTTTTATTTTTATTTTTCGCGTTTTCGAATTGATTGTTAATTTTGATGGTCTAAGGTTTCCACAACTTTAAAAATTCTTTCGGTTTACGTTCAATTCTGACCTTCTCCGAACAATTTGCCATGTTTAAAATACTGGAAGTTTCGACGCGATACGTCGAAGTACCGACAGCTTTTCTAACAACCATTTGCGCAGGATCTCTACCCACGAGATTTTATTAGCCGGTGTTTTGGCGACTTCCTGGTGGAAATCGATTACGCGACTTTCTCTTTTTTTTTTTCTTTATTCAAAATATTTTTTCAACCGGTTGTTATGAATTACTTTTAGGCGTTTACCTATCTTAATTTCAGTATTAACCGGTGAAGTTATGGCTGTTACTAGATAGGGACCTACCCATATTTCCGAGAGCTTATGTTTTCTATTTTCGCTCTTTAGGAGTACTTTGTCTCCTACGTGAAAGGAAATGGGTTTGGAACTCCTATCATAATACTCCTTAGATTTGTTTTTGCTTGCTAGAATATTTTTTCGCGCTGTGGCGTAATTTTTCTGCAGCTTGTGTCTAATCTGGTAGTAATAGTTCTCGCTATTATACAAGGGTTCTGGTTCCCTTTTTAAATTTGATGGAACGTCTGCTGTAAAACCGTAAAGGCAATCCATTGGGGTTAATTTAGTACCCTCGTGTATACTATTATTGTATACGAAAGCAGCAGTTCTCAAATATTGATCCCATACTTTGGGATTATCATCGATTACTGTCCGCAAATATTCTATTAGCGGTCGATGTGCTCTTTCTAATGCTCCGTTTGATTCCGGATGATAAGCAGAGGTTTGCAATTTTTTAATTTTAAGCAATTTACAAACCTGCTTGAACAGATCACTAAGGAAATTTGTTCCCTGGTCTGTTACTATTCCTTTAGGAATTCTGTAGCGTGTAACTATTTCTTCACAAAATATTTGCGCTACTGTGGCCGCTTCTGCATTAGGCATTGCGTACCAATCTACAAATTTAGTGAGATTGTCCTGGAATGTCAGAATAAATTTATTTCCTGACGTGGACTCCTCTAATGGTCCTACGACGTCCAGGTAAACCTTATCAAAAGGTTTCTCTGCCACATCAGTGATGACCATTGGCATTTTATTTTGGGGAGATGCCTTTAATTTTTGGCACTTCGGACATCGCTTGATATATTTTCTTATATCGCGAAGCATATTTTTCCACCAGAATTTTTTCTTAATTCTTTTATAAGTTTTGATCACACCCTGATGACCTCCGAAGGGAGAATCATGATAATCGTGTAGGATTACCTTGATTTCCTCGGGGCTCGAAATTTTTTCGGGGCTTGATCTTGTCTCATTTGAAATTACAGCCTCTTGTTTTTCTTCGGCTGGAGCTTCTTCTATTTGTTCTAGGTCAGTTTTCGTTTCAGTATTTTCTGATACGATTTCTGCCTCTTTCTGGACTTTTTTGGATTGAGCCCTTGTTACTGCATTTATTTTATGTAATGAAATATTTTTAGGTGCTTTTTCCTCAGTCTCAGGGTCTTTTGTATGAACTTGTGCCTTTACCGTCAAGGTTTGGCTTTCATTATTGTCATTTTCCTCATAAGGAATGCGACTTAAAGCGTCTGCATTCGTGTTGTATTTCCCGGGTTTATATTCGATATTATAATCGAATTCAGATAATTTATGGTGAAATCTCACCAAACGAGAAGTCGGGTCTTTCACATTAAATGCTCCTTTTAAAGGCTTATGGTCTGTATAGACTGTGAATTTTCGACCTTGCAGGTAGCATCTAAAATTTTTAGTCGCCCAAACAATAGCTAATAATTCCTTTTCTATTGTGGAATAATTTCTTTCGGCTTTGTTTAAGGTGCGGCTAGCGAAAGCTATCGGCTTATCTTTTCCGACTTCACCCTGGGATAATACTGCTCCTATCGCTTCATTACTAGCGTCTGTCGTCAGATTAAAAGGTTTGTTAAAATCTGGAAATATTAGGAGTGGAGGTGTGACTAAAGCATTTTTTAATTCCTCAAATGCTCCTTGGCATTTTTCGGTCCATTTGAATTTTACATCTTTACGCAGTAAATTCGTTAATGGCCGTGCTATTTTAGAAAAATTAGGAATAAATTTCCTGTAATAATTTCCAAGTCCTAAAAATGATTGAACTTGTCTGACGGTTTTAGGTGTAGGAAAATTTTGTACACACTCCGTCTTACTTGGGTCTGGAAGCGCTCCTTCTTGGGTACATTTATGCCCTAGGTAAACTACTTCCTTCCGGAGGAATTGACACTTCTCCGGTTGTAGTTTGAGATTATTTTCTCTCAATCTATCAAACACTTTTCGTAACTTAGAGTTGTGATCTTCTAAGTTTTTCCCGTAGATGACAATGTCGTCTAGGTAAACGAAACACTCCAGGCCCTGCAAACCTGTTAAGACATAATTCATCAGGCGTTGAAAAGTAGCAGGTGCCCCTTTGAGTCCAAACGGCATTCGTAGGAACTCATAGTGTCCGTAGCTAGTGCTAAATGCTGTTTTTGGCCGATCTTTGGGATCAACCAGCACTTGATGGTATCCACTAGCTAAATCTAGGGTAGTAAAATACCTGGAATGACCTAATTGATCGAGAATATCTTCGATCCGGGGGAGCGGAAATGCATCCCCTATGGTCTTTTCGTTTAATTTGCGGAAGTCTATGACGACTCTCCAGCGTTTTTCTCCGTCAGGTCCCGCTTTTTTAGGGACTACTAACAAGGGTGAGTTCCAGGGGCTTTTGCTCCTCTGGACCACATTATTCTCGAGCATTTCTTTTAATTGCTCGTTTATCACTTCCCGTTGTCTTTCAGGTAAGCGATACATTTTTTGATTAATTGGAGCTTGATCTTGCACAATCGGTATTGAATGTGTGATCGCGCTCGTGTAAGTTAAATAATCACCTTTTAGGTGGAAAATGTCATTGTATTCTTGACAAAGTTTTAGAATTTCCTCCTTTTCGGATTCATTTAAAATCGGGCTCAGGTTGAGTTCTTGCTCTAACTTGGCCTTTCGATTCATCTCGGCAGAGTTTATTGCTCGAGGATTTTTTATATAATTTAATTTTAAAATATTTTCACCGTTAATTTCAGCTGAGTGGCTCTCTGGCCTTGTAATTTCAGTGCTTTGACCTTCATATAAATTATTTGAGCTCTCTGGCCTTGGTTTGCAAGGTCCAGGGCTCTTTTTACTTACCTTGGTGCTCTTCGGTCTCGTTTTGCGAGATCCGTGGCCTTGTTTATTTTTATTTTTACTTTTAGAACTCGAGTTTGAGGTTGTAGGTGTCATATTTTCATTCTCACTTACGTTAGTTTCTCCCTCTAAACTCGGCATTTGTACAACGTCATAGTCAGATGTTGAGATTAATTGTAATTTAATCTCTTTGACGACGGCTTCGGCATTGTTTGCATTAAGTAGACCTATTAGGGCTTCGCTCTTACTAGCGGGAATTATGCTATTTGCCAAGAAAACTCCGTCCCTTATCTCCTGAGATAAGCAAAGTTTTTCTTCCGATAGCACAATTGGAATTCTAGCCACCATCTGTGATCGCGCGGGTACACACAACGGTTTGGCCAAAACTATTGTGTGCCACCCGATACCACTATTCAGTGGTGCTTTCGCTAGAATCTTTATCTCGCTAGCCCGTGGTTCTTCTGGAACCTTGCAAATTTCATCTGGACTTGCAGATGATCGTAAAATTCGGCAGGTGGATAGTTTAACCCCGTCGGGTCCTATCCCCTTTTTCCGGATTTTATCTGAAATTGCATCTTGGGCACAGTTTCGTTCTATTTCGTACGTAATTGGGTACGAGAACTCTTCTGTGTTAATTTCCGTGCGAGGAAATCTGAGCCGCTTATTCGGTCCCTCAATGTCACAATGCTTAGAAAGCACGTCGTTCCCAAGTAGGCCATCGTGGGATAGGTCAGGTATATTTTCTACGACTTGGAATTTGCAGGGAATTTTTATTTTATTTGTCTCTGAATTATGGACAATATTCCCTTTACAACTTCCTAAAGTTTTTCCTGACCCGAAAGCAGTCTGTAAAGTACAGCTTTCTTTTTCATCGATGGTCTCAAAGGGTTTTAACGCATTCTTTTTTATAATTGTAACTTCAGCGCCCGTATCCAATACTAGAGGAGTCTCTTTTTTAAGACCCACATCCAGTGGAATTTTCACAATGGGGATACATTGCTCGGGCTGCTGAATGGACCCCATTTCTTTTTTAGAAATTATAGTCGAGTCGGGGGTTGCGAACTCGACTGAGCATCGTTTCCCTGGGCTGAATTTTCCCATTTTATACGATGCATGCATGTACTTGTTTCGTGCCCACGGCGGCCACAAAATCCGCATGCTTGGGTAACATTATACGCGCGGCGAGAGTTTGAGTTCGGTGATTCATTCTGCGCGCGTTCGCCTGTACGATTTGTTTGTACATTGGCAGGCAGCGCTGGGGCTCCGCTGTTTCGGTAGGGGCCCCTTTGGTTATAATTACGCGAGCGATTGTTTTGATTTTGCACTCTGCGGCATTTTCGCTCGTCGTGCCCGTACATTTTGCAGGTATTGCAATACGGTGTGTTTTGTCGCTTGAGGCAATTAGAATAAGTGTGACCTTTTTTGTTGCAGTAGCTGCAGGTCACTTTAGCTAGGGCGTTGCGCTTAGGGTCGTCATTTGAAGGGCCAGGTGAGGGAGTTTTAATTCCCGCAGCTTGGCCTGGAACAGCTGTTTGAGGCTGAGTGATCGGCTGCGCATTTGGTACACCGATCATCGCACCTTGTGAATTATTTAACACTTGGGTTGCGTTTTGCACAGCCCAAAAAGATTGCAAGTGAGGAATCCCTTGCTGTAGTCGTTCCATATCTAATGCTTTTTCTGTGAGTTTTTCCAGTGTCTTTTCACTGATTGTGAGAAGATACTGTGAGAGTAATGGATTAGCAACTCCTCCTCGCAAGGCGCCCATTGCTAATTCCTCTAGCTGAATATTGATAGCTGCCACAGCGGCTTCATCAAATTTTTTCAGGGCTGCTTCTTTACAGTGATTTAGCACCTGTTTTAATCTGGCCGTGTAGGCAAATAGAGTTTCCAGGGGAATTTGTCGGCAAATAATTATTTTATTTACCAACTCCTGATATGTTTCCCTGGGTAGAAATGCTCTGTTTAGCCGCTCCTCGAAATTTTCGTAAGAGGTAGGAGGGTCTACTGCAAATAATTGATATGCGGTGCCCTCAAGTCTATTGACCAATATTCGAGTGGATAGGGATTTTTCTTCCTCTGTCAGGCAGCTTTGAACCTGCCTGCAGCCACTCAAAAACTTTTGAAGCTGATTTGTCAGCTCTGGTCCCGGAGTTCCCGAAAAAGTCGGAACTGACTGCGCCACGATTTTAATGATTTTTACCTGGTCTACCATTTCGCCCGTTATTTGGTGAGACCCGTTTCTTCTCGAATTATTTTTAGAATTTAAAACTTTTCGCGGCGAACCGTTTAAACTATCGGAAAGATCCGAGCTTGCAATTGATGCACTCAGCCAACTTATCACTATATCAGCCGCTGTCGGCTCCTTATCACTAACACTGGTTGTGCTTAAATTTAATTCACTCTTATTTTCTAACACTTCTGGCTCGGGGTTTTCCCCGATTCCTTGGAAAGAACGCGAGTATCCTTCAAAATTGAGTAGGGATTCGCGGAATCTTTCTGTGTTTTCTTTTAATTTTTTAATTTGTGCTTCTCGTTGTTCTCGAGTTTGTTGCAGATTTTTCTCGAGTTCTTCGCACTTTAACACAGAGAGTCCCCCTAATACTCGCGTTTTTTCTACTAAATTATTTAAATATTGCTTAAGACTTACTGTTAGATCTTCCGTAGGCCTGGGTAAGACGTTTCCGCTGCGTAGTCGGATTCCCTCAGGCTCTTGTTGATCGGTATGCGTAGGGGTCCCTCGCTGTGTTGTGGAGTGGTCCCTCGCTGGATGATGTGGAGTCGAAGCTGCGGCGTATTCCCTCGATGTACCTGGTTGAGGTGATGAGGTGTGGTCCCTCGATGCCTGCTGCGGTGTCGTCTCCTCTCCTTGGGGGCACTCAGGTTGTTGTTCCTCGTCGGACATTCAATATCTCGATCGGGCTCCTGATTTTATCCCTCGTTGGTGCTATTTTGCACTCTTATTTGGAGGCGGGAGATCGCTTGTTCACCTGGAACAGCGGCGACTACAGTTGTTCTCCCTGTAGCGGGGTAATTGCTTGCTCGCCTGGAGCAGAGGCAACTAAAGTTGATTACCCTCGAGCGTTGGGGCTTCGCAAAGCCCTAGGTTCGCAGGATTAAGGCTTTTCGAGCTCTTATGGTTTTCGAGACTATGAAAACCTGGCTTCCTTAATCCTACCGGCTGCGCCAATTGTTACAACTTTCTGTTACTTACTAAGTTGTGGGAGCGGGACTTTTGCTTTTGTCCTACGCTCGCTGGCGGTAATATTTTATGTAGTTAATCCCGAGAAGGGGTTTTCTTGAGAAGGGGTTTGCGTGGCGAAATAAGATGAAACACAGTCTAACGGTTTGGTGGGAATCAAACACCTTTTCTTTTATTCACAGTGTACACTAAAGCACTTAAGTAACACAAGAACTTAACCTGGCTCCTAACTTTAGAATTAAGAACTTAAACTGGCTTTCACTATTACCACTTTTCGCGCACAATAGTTAGGCGACTTAAGTCTACTTCCCGAAAACCGACACTTCTCAATAATTCTCTACTTTACTTTTATTCTCGTTTGGATCGTCAGCTCGGAGCTGTGTACGCGTTCGTTATTTTGATCGGACTCTCTAGGTCCCGAGGTGTTTCCCCGACTTCGCTTAAATTTGGACTCCCCTTCTTCGATTGAACCCCGATCGCATGAAGCCTCAATTTCTTGCGGTCGGTTATCAATCGAAGAAAAGCGATCAAAGCATTTTTTATGCCGCGACAATGCTTTCCATTGTTCGCGTGCGGCTTGACCGTACTTTGGCCCCTTGCCTCGGCACTTATGCTCAAGGGTCGGGTCATCGTCCGTGTGTAATTTACGTAAGTCGTAAATTATTGTCGGGTGTTATATTTTTTGAGTCAATGCACTTACAAATGTGCAAGTGTGCCTTTTTTCTTGAGATGAAGTCTCAAGGGCTCTTTTAAAATATTTACTCAATATTTGTTTCGGTTCTTTGTTTCTAATATTTTTTCCGTATCTATTAAAATAGCTATATCGAGTATACAACAACGTGCAGATTGGAATGGCGACGGCCTCAGTCTGGACCCCAGAACTCTCAGTTGGTTCACAGATGGCTCAAAAATGGAACATGGTGATGGTGCTGGTTTCTATCGACCCAACACCAAAGTCTCGATAGCAATGTGCAAATGGCTGAGGGTTCCAGGCTGAAATCCATGTCATTGAAGCCCACGCCCTTCTCAACATTAACAAAAGACTTAACACTTAGCCGACCGCATGCGCCACAGAGAACTGTTCGGTTTCCACCGCGCTTCGGAAAGCCCAAACTAAGAAGCCTTCAAAATTAGTTGATTTTATTATATGTTGTTCTCCACAGCAGCAGTCCGTCAGCAATTGCGAAAAACCCCAAGTCGAGGTAGTTAACAATGACAGAAAACGAGAAACGTGTTGCTAAAGTTAAAATGGGAAATCTCCCCGATCAGTCGGACACCGACTTACTTCAAAATGGGGAGATCTCCCCGATCGGTCGGGCACCGACTTACTTCAAAATGGGGAGATCTCCCCGATCGGTCGGCAAAGTGTTAAGGGTGCCAATATCTTCTCCGATAGCCAAGCGGCCCTCAAGGCACTCTCGTCATGGCGTTTCTCGTCCAGACTCGTTAAAGAGTGCTTCGATACTCTCAACACTTAGCGACTTCCAACAGGGTTACTCTGTTGGGTACCGGGACACTCCGACGTTGAGGGAAATGAGGTTGCTGATGAACTTACTAGGGAAGGATCATCATATCGATTCAAAGGTCCTGAGCCCTTCTGCAGCATTGGCTGGTCTTCGTCCAAAGCTGTGAAAGAAGAATGGGTCAGGAATCTACAGTCGCCAGTTGCGGGGAAACTTCCCTGGGATCCGGCAAGCTAAAGAGCTCGTCAGACCCTATACCTACACCGAAATCAATGCTTTGAGTAAAACGGATTTCGCACTGTTGGTAGGTTACCTAACTGGCCACCATGGGCCAAGATACCACCTATATAAAGTAGGTCTGTCAAATGAGAAGGAATGTCGTCTGTTTCTTGAAGACGACGAAACTAAATCACAAATTTTGTGTGCTTGTCCTGCTTTAGCACGGTTAAGAAGGAAGATCTTCAGTCAGGAGTTTTTGGACTCGGCTAAAGCTCGTTCATCTTCTGTAAAAGACCTTCTGGCGTTCCTTAGGGTAGCAGATCGTCTTTTACTGTAAAGGGGCTTCGGCACAAAAGACCGTCTGGTCGCAGTGCCCACCATGAGGGTCACCCCTAACAATAATAATAATATATGTATTGTATATATATCTCTACTCGTCCTAACTTAGTAATAATGGATCTTAAAACCCTTGGTTCTACCTAATCTTTTTTTATATAATTACTTGTTTTTTTTACAAAATTAAGTTGTTTCTTCGCCCGTCTGATGAGCTCGTTATACTTCGCCACCTCTGCGTCCGATTTGACAATTTGTAATAGCTCCCTATATTTCCTTATTTCCTGGTTGATGCGGTTCCTTTTGCCTCCTCGTAATGGTTTTGGCTTTTCGATGGCTTGTTGTTTTGAGAACGTACGGCTCCACCGGTCTATTGACTGGGTACGATGTGAGGTTTTCCACGTTGCTTTTGGGCCTTTTCTGCGCTGTCTTCTTTATTAACTTGAATATTCGGTCGAAAACAGCATCCAGTTCGCTCATGGTATGATTATTGTGTCCTTTATTTCACGATGCGGTTGAGAGTTGGCCTTTAGCAGCTTCGATGTATCACGGTCGACATGCAGTAATACTCCGTTATCCAATGGTCGATATGTAGTGGACGTCGTTGCGGTTGTCAGGTAGCAGCCTCTGTATATAAAAAGAAAACCTGGGAGCAGCCGAAAGGCTTTAACTTCGTGGAGCAGCTAGTACAGCCTTGACTCCAAGCTATGGGGATTAGTCAGATTGGAGTAGCTGAACAGCATTAATTCCGTTAATCACAAAACGATTTTTGACTGACCGATCCTAGTTTATTAAGTCGATTAGCCTATTTATACAAAAATATTCTTACATATAGAGTTCCTATTGGCTAAAAAGTATTACCCAATAACCTATCAATATTTTACAATACTTTACCCATAGTCCCATATTCAGTTCAATCACTCTGCAGCGTAAGGGATTCAAATTACTCCCAATTCGTACTTATGATGCGCTATGCACTTTCCCCGGCCGCTGCCTTAGGCGCCCGTGAGCTATGCCCTCACATATTGTTTACAAGCATTGCTTCAAACATGAGCGCCCCCCTGCTATGTGGGTCAGAACTCGGCTGTGCTGCTTGGCAATGAATTATGCGTAATGCGGTAGGTCGGGATCTTAAGTGCTGCGTTACTATTACCTGGTAGCTGCTTCGCTCTCTATATAATCCCTAACCTTACCCCCTACCTTTCTTTATAGATATGTTAGCACAAGTGCAAACGTGCTTATACCTGTACTGCGACATTCTTTATGGACCTGGCATTGATGATTCAGTGTTTGGTAAGCCGATAAAGCTCGCTTATGAACGATTTATTCCAAATTTTTTAGTGTTTAAACTTTTCCCACAACTCACGTTTTCAAAGTCGATGTCCCTCATAACTTCAAAACTACTTCACCGATCCTTTTGAAATTTTGAACACTATTTCTGCACATAATTTACACTGGAGAGTTCTTTTCAAATTTGTTAATATTTTTATTTTACAGTAGCAAATTAGCCGATTTTTTTTCGCAAAAATCGCGTTTTTCACTTCAAAGTGTTCCCAAAACTTGAAAAATTGAATTTCGAAAAAACCTCCCAGCGTTATCTGGGGAAAGCGTTTAACTAAGAAAAGAACTTTGATTGATTGATCGGATGATCCAGCATCGAGTTATGAGGGACACCGCAATTGTACTTTTTTCCTAGACGCTTCCGAATAATTGCTGCTGTTTAATTATGAAATCGCAAAGATTATCAAAGGTGATGCACTTTGATATTAATATTGATTATTCTACGGTGATACACCTAGAATATCTAGTTTTGAACGAAGGTAAGCGAAGGTGATGCACCTAGCTTACTTGATGTCGGAATAAAAACGCTGTTTTCGGGCTGTAAAAACCAACTACTTTATTGTTCCCAATCAATCGACTTAAATAATAATAAATTACTTAGCTTATAAAAACGTGACTTACTTAGGTGCTAACGGTGCAAGTGCATACCATAAAAAGTGCAATCTAGCATATTACAAAAGTGCAACTAACTCTACAGGTGCATGAACTCATGACGCAGCTGAATTCATCGCGAATGAAGTGCTGTCTCTAACTATGGGGATTTAACATTCTCCCCGCCTTGAACGAATGTTCAATGTTATACTTCTACACTAAAATCTAAATTATGTGTTGTTCTGGGAGCTGGTACCGGAGATGTCTTCAGTGTCTTCTCCTTAATCTGTTTTGCAATCAGGTATATGATGATAGCCGTTATCAAAGCTGCACATAGGTATCCAACTATAGAATTATGCATATGATAGTTGTGTATTTTTGCTGGGAGTTCTACCTTTTGCGCGACCAGTTGTTCATGGATGCGATTGAGTGCTTCTTGTTGACTTTGGTATTCCACAGACGCGTTCCTGTCGATGATCCATCTCTGAGTTGTAAAGTTGGCCATGGGGATATTGGGCAGCAAACTAAATTGACTGTAGGAAGCCTCTATTTCTTTCATGCACGTATTTTGGCCTTGTATCGTGAAGGACTTTTCTTTGACAATACAGTTTGGCTTTAACCTTAGCAAACCTGAGCCCCTTTCAACAACAGTATTTTTGGGTATTGCTTTCAATTGATTTCCGCACACAGCGCTAAGTAAGGTATCTCCTTTAACGGCAAATATCCATTGGTTTTTGTTGGATAGTTGGGTAAGGATTGGACTAGTCTCTGATTCCTTCAACTGGTAATCTGATGTCTTTGATATATTGTTGAAGAGACTAAGTTCACACGCTGCGACATTAGCTCCTCGATGATATATCAGATGTTGCTGATCACATATATAATCCTTGTAGGTCGCAATTTCCTTACACTTCGATAACTCGTGTTCAGACAGTAGGTAGTATGTGTCCCGATGGTGGTTGACTGCTAGGTAATCTTCGTGAATTTTTACCTCTAGAAGTGTCTTGTTTACTATAAATGGTACTGGAAGTACTCGAAATAAATTGTATTTTTCCAACTCAACAAGTGGGAGTTTAATCCTAAAGATCACCTTTTTATTCACGATGCGTGCTTCGGCTGTCATTAGATGATACATATACATAACATTATTGTACTCCGTGGGTAACCTACGAGATGGTGATAAGTAGCTTCTGATTTTAGTTATTTCCTGATGCAGTTGGTGAGGCGTTAATAGTAGCGGACTGATTTTTCCATGATGGGCATCCGTTAGTACGTCAATTATGGACTTTTGTATTCGTTGTAAGCTCATGGGTATGAGAGTCATTTGGACCGATAACGATATGAAGATTTGATACAGTCTTTGCTTCAGAAGACCGCCTGTGTTCGTGTGAATACGGCGCGCTAATTCGGTCAATTGGTTTTCAAGGCTGTGAAAATTTTTCTTCGCGGCTACCTGGTCTCGTTTTATTATATTAACCGTTGAGTCTATGATGGATGTCTCATTTTTGAGTAGTGACACGAGATGGCCTTCATTTTGTTTTACTTCTTCTATTGTTTTTGCCATATTTTCGGCATACACGCTATCTAGGACTCCAAATAGGAAGCTAGCGATATTTCCCACAAGATTAAATGTTCCTCTTTTTACTCTGTTCTGGGTGGAGTTATTCCACTAGAGCTCGTTTTCAATCTCTAAATCTTCTCTGATGTGAGTGAGCTGGAGAAAAATTTCAGAGTACGTACTATCCAAGGCAATCTGTTTGCACAAGTGTTCTAATATGCCCGTTCCATTAACTAGTATCCCTCCAGTAGTATGTGAGATCATAGTAGACAATTAAATTCCAATCAGTTGATGTGAGACTTACTGACCCTATTTATTCAAAATGAATAGCTGGTTGTGCCGGAAATTGGCTAACTTCAATTGTGTCGGCTTTAGCAAACGGCAAAATTAGGCAAATCGTGAGTAAGGCTATCATACTCATGCCTCCTACTCTACGCCTCTTTGGGTTTGGTGATTCCCTGTCTTCGCCCTTTTTGTACATTGAGGTTATGGAATGATATGTTGTAGCGCCGTTGTCTTCGCTTGCTGGTGTGTGAGTTAGTTCCGGGATGTCCTCATTGTCACTATCTTCTTTTGGGATGCTCGATTCTTCTACATCCTCTTGACATGGCAGAGATGCGAGTTTGTGAATCGGTCGACGTAAAATGCCGCCTTTCGTCTTAATTTCTGCTACTCGGGTAGCTCCGTCTTCACCTTCGAATGTCATGATCACTCTACCCAAGGGCCACTTTATAACCGGTACATTGTCTTCCTTCAAAACCACTAGTTCATTTAGTTTAATATTCCGTCAACGGTGTTTCCACTGCAATTCATTCAGATATTCTCGAGACCAACGCTTCCAGAATTCTTCCTTCAGATGGGTGATGATTTTCCACCTTTTTGTTAAGCTTGTCCTTAACGGCTCTGCCTGCGCATCAATCGAGGATGTCAATGATTCGTCAATTAAAAAATGGCCTGGTGTAAGCGCACCAAGATCGTTCGGATCATTTGACATTGCTGTGAGCGGTCGGGAGTTCAAAATGGCCTCTATTTCGATTATTATGGTTTCCAATTCTTCATAGGTAAGACTTGCTGCGGTTGCGCTCCTTTGCATTAGATATTTTACTGATTTCACAGCAGCCTCCCAAAGTCCGCCAAAATGTGGTGCTTTCAAGGCGTCATTTATTTCTACGGGAGTCAATGCCAATCCCTCGCGTGGTTGCATTTGATCCTTACTCTTAGTGGTGAGGAATGTCTTAAATCGGAGCACATACGCCAAGATCCTTTGAAGTCTCTTGAAGGAGTTATGGTGATTGATTCGCTCCAGCACCTCCTTAGCGCTGGCTGATCTCGCCGATATGCTCACTGGCAATGCTATGCGCTTTTTCTCTGACTCACATGAAGCCTTTTTGCAGTATGGCGCCGGCCATAATGACTCTTTTCCGTGCAGGAATAATGGCCCATAAAACAATATATTGCTCTCCTTTAATTTTTCCGGTGGTATGCCTCGTGACAGCAAGTCTGCAGGATTTTCTGCTGATTTTACATGTCGCCATTGGTGTGAAACGGTTATAGTTTGAATCACCGCAATTCTGTTTTATAAGATGACGACGACGCATTGATCCAGGCTAACACGATTTCGGAATCAGTCCAAAAATAAGTTTGTGCTTCATGGAGATTTAGGTCCTCCTTTATGCGTTTAGTTAGTTTAGTGGCTAATTCCGCCGCGCACAGTTCTAACCGTGGAAGAGTGGGCCTTTTTAGAGGTGCAACCTTGGACTTGGCGCACAGCAATCGAACAGTAATGATTCCTTGTGCGTTCTTGGACCGAACATAAATTGCTGCACCGTATGCTTCTTCGGAGGCATCTGCAAAGGCATGAAGTTGTATATCTTTCGACGCTGCTTGCATAAATACATGTCGTTGTATCTGTATGTTGTTAAGATGTGCTAATTCTTGCTTGTACTTTGTCCATTTTGCGTACAATTCTTGTGGAAGTTCTGTATCCCAGTCAAGTTGAAGAAGCCACAATTTTTGTAAAAACATCTTGGCTGTGATAACCACTGGAGCCATAATTCCGAGTGGATCAAATAACTTTGCTATGTCAGACGTAACGGTCCTCTTACTGAGCCTTTGCCCTTCCGCTAAGTTGATTTTTATACAAAAGTGATCCGACTTCGGAAGCCATGTCAAGCCTAGTGTTTTTACTGATTCCTCACGTTCGCTATTGAAATCCAGTTGTAGCTCTTGATCTTCAGCTTGAATTCGTTGCAGTAATCTGGGATGATTTGCACACCATTTCCGTAAGTTGAAACCGCCTTCTCCCAGTAGCTTGATTAGTTCCTCTTGAATTTGGAGTGCTTCACTTAAGCTGTTGGACCCGGACATAACGTCATCCATGTAGAAGTCCTTGTGTAGTATCTTAGCCCCTAATGGGTATATTGACTACCGCTCTTCCGCCAGTCTTTGTAAGCACCTTGTAGCTAGGTATGGGGCTGATGCGGTGCCATATGTAACTGTATTGAGCATGTAGCACTGAATGCTCTCCGAGGGATGATTCCTCCAAAGTATTAGTTGGAATGCCCTGTCCTTTTCGTCAATTAATATCTGTCGGTACATTTTTTGGATGTCAGCCGTAAACACATAACGAGGCATCCTAAATCTTAGCAGAATTGAGAATAATTCATCTTGAATTGTTGGTCCCACACAAAGAATATCATTCAACGAAAGGTTGCTAGAGGTCTTTGCTGATGCATCAAAGACTACTCGAGGTTTCGTTGTGGTGCTATCAGGCTTAAGCACACAATGATGTGGTAAAAAATAGCATGTTGATTTTATTGTGTTTAAATCAACAGCTTGCATATGGCCCAGCTTTAAATATTCGTCCATGAAGGCCGTATATTGCTTTCGTAATTCTTCCGATCTTTGCAACCATTTTTCCAAAGCTGCGAATCTTCGTAAAGCTATATCCTTAGAGTCCCCTAATTTCTGCGGATCTTCCATAAATGGTAGTTTCACAATGAATCTTCCTGTGTCATTTCTTCGAACTGTTT
Organism: Dysmachus trigonus; assembly: GCA_949715965.1. NCBI lineage: Eukaryota > Metazoa > Arthropoda > Insecta > Diptera > Asilidae > Dysmachus > Dysmachus trigonus. Next base: position 54,246,069 of record OX454320.1, read on the forward strand.
GAGTGAAAATGGTTTCACAGCGTCTTTCTAGTGGAGAAAGAACTGGTTCTCTAGCCTCTACCTCTTCCAGTTGCCAAAACTTCTCTATTTTTTGGCTAAGGGTCTCGTCCTCCGTGCATATCGCACGTGCAGGGGCCACTTGTGATAGCTCATTAATGTTTCCTATCACTACCCAGCCAAAAACTGTATTTTGCAATGTTGGAAGCTTCTCTCCCAAACTTATCTGTCCGGTTGAAAGAATGTGTGGGTAAAATTCAGCACCTAAGAGAAGGTCAATTCGAGCCGGTTGATTGAAGTTTGGGTCCGCGAGGTCTATATTCTGTGGAATCGCCCATGATGAATATCAATTGTCCCCAATAATATATATTTTCGTTGCTTCTTGTTTGTTATTGCAGCGACTGTAGGTGGTTCCTCAATGCTTTCTTGATTTGCAAACGAGCTGTTCGATTTCTTTGGTCAAATTTCCTTGTCCTTCTGTTTTGTTAAATGTACCAAGGTATTGTGCTGTTTGCCATTTTTCGTGCACCCGCGTGCTGTGCAATCGTTTGTACTGTGTCCCTCCTTAAGGCAATTAACACATCGGTTGTTTTTTCGCAGTACCGTCAGCCTTTCACTGGGGCTTAATTTTAAAAATTTGGCGCATGCGAAAAGTGGATGGTTCCCTTTGCACGCAATGCACGTTGCTCTTGAAGGTTGTGTTATAGATGTTAAGGTAGCCTTTTGGCCAAAATGTTTTCGCTGGTCTTCTGGTGTCTTAGATTTGTTTCCTAAAGCCTCCAAAGCCTGGAAACGATTTTGTAAAAATTCCAAAAATTCCTTAAGTGTTTGAAGCTCTCTCGGATTTTTTAGAGACTGCTCGTAAAGAGTGTGTGTCGTTTTGTCTAGTTTCCTGACTAGCAGATGTAATCAAATTGGGTCCCAGTTTTGAGTCGATACATTAATGTTTTCTAGTCCCATGATACATTCACGTGTGGTGTCATGCAAGGCCTTTATGGTGTTAGCAGATGCATTCTCCGCGTGATTTGCTTGTGATAACAATTTGTTTATCAGGGCTGCCACGATTAATCTTGGGTTCTCGTACCGCTCGCATAGGATTTCCCACGACATTTGCCAAAAAAATTACACATGATTTCGAAAGCTCTGAATATTTCGAACATACTCTGCGCTGCCATTTGGAACGGGCCTACTTTGGCGCTGAACTCCACGCTGCATTGGAAACGCGCCTTGAAAAAGAAACACTTTTTTTGCGATTTTTTTTTAGAAATATGGTTTGAGCAAATTCATTGAAATCTTTTGTATATTATATTATTAAGTATGATTTCAGCAATACTCAGTAATTTTTTTATGCGAAAATATCGACAGACAAGCCGGTGATTGAACTTTTTCAAAAGCACTTTTTAAAAGTCTGTGTACACTGCTATTTAAAAACTACATTACTGATTCATTTCAAACTTGGTACACACTTTCTATATATAAAATACCTCCCCCCAACGTTGAGTTTTAAATTTTTTTTACATTAAGGGGGGTTTCCACTTACAAAATGACGAAATTTTTCGTAAAAAATAGCAGTTTTTACTTTAAATGACCACCAAAAATTTATAAATGAAAAAAATTATAATCAGAGAACGTTGGGGGGAGGATTCAATGATACTCTGACTAAATTTTAAAAGTTTTTAATTTCGGATAATTTCCAGCTGAGATACAGTGTACACCGCAAATCGTCTATTTCCAAAGACGTTCTTGGAAAAGCTCCGTTACCGGCTTGTTTGTCGATATTTTCGCATAAAAAAATTACTGAGTATTATCGACATCATACTTAATAATGTACAAAAGGTTTCAATAACTTTGCTCAATCCATATTTCTAAAAAAAAATCGGAAAGAAAAGTATTTTTTTCACGCTGAAAGCCTTACCCCTCCCTTAAATAGGTCTCCAAACTGTCGCCATTTTAAGTAGTCTCCATCAAATCGCGGAAGACTTATTTTTGGCAACTTCACAGCCGAACTTATATTTGACTGTTCTGACCCTGGCTCTGCGGAGATCTTTGCTCTTAATTTTATTTTGTAGTTTTGAACATCTTCTTCCAATTGTGTGTATTCTTCGAAATTGAAGCCAATGGAATTTATATCTTCTACCAGTTCGTTAAGCGTAACATATTGTGTCTCCACCTCAGACCAATATTATTCTAAATTCTGTAGCTTAACTTGATAAAATTGTTTGGGTTGGTTTTCAAACACGATGCTATTCAGGAGTCGTTTTAGTGTTAGACTGGTGCATCTGTGTCTTCTTAATAGTTTTGTGATCTCCTGAGCGATAGGAACATCATCCATCTTCGCTGCATCAGTTTCCTTGAGTTGTTCTGAGACTTTAGTTACAACTTTAAAAGCACCCGATGGCATCGGATTGTTTTGTTTTTGCTTCACACTTTTCGATATGTGAACATCCGACGTTTCTTCTGCCTTAAATGAGGTAATTTTTTCTCAAAATGCTGTCTGTATTCTTCATACAGCTCGCAGATTTTGGAATAATAATCTTAAATGAAGTAAGGGTGCTCTTTTTGTACATTTTCAATGTCCCTTATGCGATTATCATTCTCTTCAAATACGCTCCAAATTTGCTCGTCTTCTTAGACGCTCTTCATAGTACGCCAATGTTTTTCGCTCGGTTGAATCTTTTTTGTAATTAGAGACTACTTTTTGTATCTCTTTTCCCAACGCCTCTTGCTCCGCGGCTAATGTTTCGAGTGAACTTGCCATGTTAGTCGCTGCTGTGCTGTGTTCGTTGTTTGTCTCGGGGTCACCAAATGTTTAATTATGAAATCACAAAGATTATCAAAGGTGATGCACCTTGATATTAATATTGATTATTCTACGGTGATACACCTAGAATATCTTGTTTTGAACGAAGGTAAGCGAAGGTGATGCACCTAGCTTACTTGAAGTCTTAATAAAAACGCTGTTTTCGGGTTGTAAAAACCAACTACTTTATTGTTCCCAATCAATCGACTTAAGTAATAATAAATTGCTTAGCTTATAAAAACGTGACTTACTTAGGTGCTAACGGTGCAAGTGCATACCATAAAAAGTGCAATCTAGCATATTACAAAGGTGCAAAAGTGCAACTAACTCTACAGGTGCATGAACTCATGACGCAGCTGAATTCATCGCGAATTAAGTGCTGTCTCTAACTATGGGGATTTAACAGCTGCCATTGTGTATTTTTTGATATTTTTTCACGAACATTTTACGCGATATTTTGCGAATATTATGCCTTAAAGTGCCATTGATTTTAACCCTTAAGGGGAGGTTCTCATCTAGAATCTTGAAATTTTCGATTTTTTTTTTATTTCATATTATTAAAGTTTAATATGTCTAGAATGTTGCTTTAAAATATTTAGTTGATCCGAGCACTAGAACGGATTCTACAGCCCATTGATTGTGGCGGTGTCATGATCGTAGCGGGGCACTCAGCCTGTGCCGTGCCGTTCAATCACGATTATCTCGGAACTTTGTTTTTCAAGATTTTTCAAATTTGCGTACAAGATAACTCAAAAACGGTTCAACCGATCAACTTCTAGTTTCGTGCATATTAAAGTAAACAATTTTCTTCATAGAAAGAGTGGAGCACATTTTGAAAATTGTAACATTATCTCCTTTTTGTAAGTGATAAACTATGAAAAAAAACGGCCGAAAACGACCTTAAAATTTCAAAATCGCGCCATTCCGTCAATTTTAAATTTTTTTTGAAAGTCGTCCACTCTTTCTGAGACAAATTTATTCTAGTTTATAATAATGTCATCATTATTTGATTTCAGACCAATCTGCGACCTCTAAATTGTACGCAGCTGGGCAATTTTCGAAAAACATGCCTCCGGAGAAGTTGAATAACGGGCGCCATTTTGTTTTTTTTTTTTATAAAAAATTTTTTTCGTACAGATAAATGTGCAATAAAAGATAATGCCAAATATCATTTCCCTATGTCTTGTCATTTGCCTTCAAAAAAATCACGAACTTTACCTACTTTTTGACGTTCTAGATGAGAACCTCCCCTTAACGGACCATGGACGCCGTATAGGCGACATGGTACTTTTACTTACTGGGTCCAATGGCGCATATATTGCGCCAAAAACTATTTTATTAATTTTATTACAATTATTGTTGCTATATTTACAAGTGACGCGTTAAGTATTGTGTCATGACCTTTGTGTGTTTTTTTTTCTGCTTGTTATCTATGTTCCGCTATGTTTTTCTGGTTTTTTTGTACATGCACTTGTACATTTCACTGAAATAAAAATATTTATTTTTCTATACTTGATTTATAAATGTTTTAAAGCTTCTCTTCGTCTGAAAAATAGTCTTTCGGACCGTTAAGGGTTAACCCGCTAAGGTCCTACTTCATTTTTATATACACTCCAGGCCAACTAGTGCCAAATTGGCACCGCGCGACTTTGGACCGTAATAACTTCTCTCAGATTTGGTCAAATAACTTCAAATTTAATCCAAATTGTAGGGAATTTAATCAGGAACACAATGAACGTAATGATTTTGATAGTATTTTTTTCATTTTAATAAAAATTACAGAGAAACGAAACAAGTTTCATGAAAAAATAGTGCTTTAGTTTTTGGCGTGTCATTTTTTTACAAATCATTATAATTTCAAAATTCTTGATCGTAGTTATTCTTTAGTAAGTAGACTAAAGGCCTATTACAATCATTAAGGAAAAAAACGATTTTAATATTTTTTAAGGTTAGTCAAAGTTGTGTGTTTTTCGGAAATGGAAAAAAACGAGTCTCGTATCTTTTCATACAAAAGTAATTTATTTTCGTATATTTTATGAAGAAAATTAATTGAATTATCAAAAATTATTATAATTCCTTATCTTTGTACTGTAGGTAAAAATCTCGTGCTCCGCAGCGTCACTGTGCGGCTGCAGCATTTTTCATCATAATTACATATAAGAAAAAAAAAATTACAAGAATTTCGTTTGAAACATACTTACTTGGATAAAAAATATCCTCTGGAGTTGCTAAAACCGTTCACTAAAATTTGGAACAGACACCGACTGCGCAACGTTAAAAGACCAACTAGTGCCAGTTAGGCACTACGAATAGTTTGACGTCCTCTCAAACCGGTTATTTGTAAGTAACTGACGCGTCATCGGTACAGAGATTTAGAGGACCCTTAGAACAAGTTTGTCGTACAATAGAAATCTTGAGAAAGTGAAAGTTCTAAAAGTTACACTTAGTTGAAGAAAACTCTGGTGCCAATTTGGCACTAGTTGGCCCTTAGCGGGTTAATATATAGATTTTAACTGTGTCGTCAACAAAAATTCACAAAAATGTGCCTTTTTTGCCCGAATTAACATTACCCCGCCCTTAAAGAGCCCGCAGTTTCTTAAATAGCGCAGTCGCACAGTGCGATATTTTAAAGATCTAGCGGGACAATAATCATTTTTAGTATAAGTATACAGAGTGATACAAAAGTATGGGAACGGCTAAATAACTTTCGAGGAATGCATTTTGGGAAAAAAAAGTTTTAGACAAAAGTTTTAGGAATTTTCCCTAGCTATTCAATGGTGGCCGTAGATTTGACCTTGACCATGGCCTTGAAGGTAATTTCAAGGTCAAGTTGACTTTTTAAAATTGGAACCCATATTTTTGACGACGGAAATGGAAAGAACGGAAAATTTTACGTCCGACTATAATCTTAACTATAACCTCGAAGGTCATATCAAGGTCAAGATCAAGTCAAAGGTCAAGGTCAAAATGGAACCTGCATTGTTACTACGGATTTGGAAAGAGTGGAAGTTTTACGTCCGAATGTAATCTTGACACAACCTTGATCTTGGCCATGATCTTGACCATGACCTTGAAGGTCACATCATAGTCAAGGTTGTTTTTGAAGGGGAAACCATATTTTTGGTCACGGAAATGGAATTACTATGACCTTGATCATTACCTCGAAGGTCATATCAGATTCAAGATGGTTCTTTAGAGGGGAACGCTCTTTCCATTTCCATTTCCATACAAAGTGACATGTCTTGCAATGCAGCTGTTGCAGTTTTCTACGACTTACTGAATAACCTCATTAACTCTCATGTTCCCCTTTACAAGAACGTCACAAGGAGGCAACCTGCCTGGTTTACTGCCCAGATCCGAAGAGAACTCAAGAGGAAGGAACGTCTCCGGATAATTTACAAATGCTGCGGTTCACCGGAAGCATATAAGGACTACTCAGATTGCCGCTCTTACGTTAAGAATCTCATGAAGAGAGCTTTCAAAACTTACATAGATAGTATTTAAAGCAATCTGCGTAATAATAATTCAAAACCTTTTTGGAATTTCATCAGAAATTCGAGATTTAGTGCTAGCCCTCCCTCCGCACTCCGTCTTGACAATGATTCTGCTACTGACGCGCAATCTATGTGTGACATGTTTGCTAATTATTACAGTGGCACTTTCATCAATCATGACGCTCATGACTGTATGTGTGGTCTACATCCCAAGACATCAGCTGGCGCGGATGGCATACCGAATCATTTCGTCAAAGAACTTTCTTACTCCATATGTAATCCCCTAACATTAATCTTCAACCTGTCCCGTAGTCAAGGTACTTTTCCTGATAGTTGGAAGAAGGCTAATGTAGTTCCATTGTATAAAAAATATGTCAAATCTAATGTCAAGAACTACCGTCCTATATGTCTCCTCAGCTGTTTCAGTAAACTTTTTGAAAGACTGGTTCATAATAGATTATCTGGTGCTCTTCAGCCATTGATATCCCCTAACCAACATGGCTTCACTAAAATGAAATCTACTACCAGCGAGTGATATTCTTGACCCTTGTGCGAAGCATTCTTGAGTATTGTTCGCCTGTTTGATCTCCGCATCATGAGATTAAAATTGATAAAATCGAATCTGTACAGAGGAAATTTTCCCGCAGTCTCTTAAGAAAATTCGATAAACCATATGTTCCTTATCCTGAGAGACTATCCTTACTCAAACTATCCCCTATTATTGATAGGAGACTGTATATCGACGAGTGCACCTTATATAATATTTATCACAAGTATCTAAATACCATATTAGTGAACAATCTAAATGTGCGTGTTCCTGTGCATGGAAGCAGAAGTAATGATGTCTTCTCACCACCTAGAGCTTTACTCGCTGTATATTATAACTCTCCTATGGTCAGGCTTCAACGTAATCATGACAAATTTCAATTTGGTCCTCTAAGCTGCTCTTTAGCTAGCTTCAAAGATACTGTCCTTGTTAAACTAAACTCTTAATTTAGTCTTTGTAATTGTATTCACGCTGAGTGCTTGGTGTAATTGGAAATTGTATTATTTCTGTACTTGGCTATTCAATAATAATAATAAAAGGCATTTGTGCGCTCGCTGACCTAAAGTTCATTTAGTAGGTACTGTTTGTAACTAGAGTCAGTAGTGCTGCAACCACTGCAAATAAAGGACCTTTTTGTAAGTTACTGTTTTACTTAAAGTTTACCACATGGCGCAGTCGGTGAACCTAGTTTAAAAGCGGAAGAAAAGTCGAAGGGAATAAAATAATAAAGAATAAAGCAAGTTCTCTGCAACAAGTTAAAGTTAAGTAAAGTAGTAGTGCGATGTCTTCGGTGGATTTTCAAAAGCCGGGACCGCTGAGTTTCGACGGTAACGTGAAGGAGAATTGACAGAAATTCTACCAGATGTACGATATATATGCAGTCGCAACCAAAACAAATAAGGAAACCCAGGAGGTTCAAGTGGCTAGATTTCTGAGGTGAGAAAGCTATCGAAATCTTTCGATCGTTCGATTTAAATGACGAACAAAGGAAGAAAATTGATGACGTAATGAAGGCGTTCAAGGAGTACTGTATACCACGCACCAATGTGATATACGGACGGTATATGTTCTTCAGCAGACACCAAAAAGAGGGAGAACCATTCGAATGGTTCCTCTCCGACATAGTAAAACTTGCAGAAAACTGCGATTTCGGCACCCAAAAAGAATCAATGATTCGAGACCGTATTGTGATGGGCATCACAGATCAAACTGTTCAACTACAGCTACTAAAGAATGACCAACTGGACTTGAGTAAAGCGAAGGAGCAGTGCCGCATAGCGGAGCAGGTGGTGATCCACGCCAAGCAGATGGGGGGAGAAACCACGGTAACGGTAGCAGCTGTGCAGCGGAAACAGAAAAGTTTAAATGTTTTAAAAAATTCTAAAACCCCTAATATTGTAAATAATTCAGGTAAAAATAATTATAATTTCATAGGTCAGCAGTACACAAATGCGAGTTCTAAGACTGGTAACTAGTTTAAGTGCGGAAAGTGCAGTCGAAATCATGCTCGTGGTAAATGCCCTGCATAGGGGAAGCGGTATTTGGCTTGTGGACGGTATACTCACTTTGCGTTAGTCTGTGAAAAGAAAGTACCAAGTGGAGTAAGTAATATAAATGAAATTAACGAACTAAGTGATGACTCACATTTATATTGACACCGTTACTTACATAAACACCGTTGATGCCAACATTATGGGAAAAGTTAGCTGGCGCGAAAAATTAAAGATTAAAAATTCGGTGGTCGAATTTAAGCTCGATAGTGGTGCCGATGTCAATATAATTTCAAAAGATATTGCTTGTCAATTAAGTTGCAAGAAAAATTTTAAACCAATTGCGGCACGTGTGGAAGCATGTGGAGGATATCCAATTAATATCGTTGGTTCTGTTGTTTTGCCTAGACAAGTGTTCAAATGTTAGATATATTGTAGTAGATTATCGCGTTCAACCTTTGTTGGTGTTATGTCCTGGGGTTCCGGTGAACTGAAAGACTCGAGGCTATTCGCTTGATTCTTTATTTCGTGTCTGCTCTTTAAAAAACACTCGTAGCGAATGCGGAGGTAGGCGCCGTGAACGTGCGTTCCTGTCGATGCTTTCGCCATGACCGGAAGCTGGGCTGCCATATCGGCCTGTTGACTTTTCTTTGGTGCGTTCGTTCACAACACCTTCCCCCTCTTACAAACTATGTGTACAATTCTTTTCAATATTATGCTTAGCCTAATGTAATTCAGAATACTCATTTATTACGATAGTTTATCTTAGGTTTAGTTACGAGTCTCGTACTTCTTCTTAAATCAATATTTGACTCGGACAAGCTACGATTTTTGACAATTTCTGGTTTACACTTGTGTTTAGGCTTATCATTTGATTCTTGTTTAACTTCATGTTCTTTAGGTTCTATTGATGTTTCAAAATTCATACAATTCAATGGATACTTATCGTTTAAACTAACTTTTCTAATTTGATTTTGATGTACAACTCTTAGTGCATTATTCAATTTGATAACACACGTAACTTTACTTCTAGGTTTGATATATATAGCTGGCAACCAGCGTACAGAATTGTTCCAATAATTCCTATAGTAAATCTTCTCCCCTCTTTGAAAAATCTCTTTTTGTTCTATAACATTTCCTTGTATATCTGCAGCTGAGTAACTACCTTTCGTTCTTGTTGCACATTGGTTTTGTTTGCTGTTAGTGTCTGATTCTAGGTAAAATTTGACTTGTTTCTTACTATTAATGTGGTCTAATAGGGTTCTAGGCTTAAAGGAAAAATATGCTCACTAGGCGACTTTACAGTGACTGTGGAAGGCGTGTTACGATGATGAATTAAAAATTTACCGAGTTTTTCCGACAATGTTAAACTTTTTTTCTGACACAAAAGGAACTTTTTTAATACTTTTTTTATTGTTTGGACGCTCCTTTCTGCCAAGCCGTTCGACTGAGGATGATACGGCGGTGAATGAGTAAGTATAATTTGATGCCGTTTGCAAAATTGCCTAAATTCAAAGGAGCCAAATGGTGGACCATTGTCCGTAACTATTTCTGTAGGTATTCCGAATAATGCGAAGAAATCTATAAGTTCTTGATTAACACTTCTAGCGCTTGTTCTGCCCATAATGCGAACGTCAATATAATTACTGAATGCGTCGACTATTAGCATTAATACTTTTCCCGAAAAGTGAAAAAAGTCTATGTGGACTCTGTGAAATGGATAGGTGGCAGTTGGCCACTTTAACAAGTTTGTTTCCTTCTTTACATTTTGCGACATTTGACACGCTTCACAGTTTATCGAAAATTTCTCAATTTCTGAATCTATCCCAGGCCACCAAACATATGACCTAGCAACCATCTTCATTCGTACGACACCTAAATGATTCTGGTGTAATAGACCCAGAACATAATATTTTTGCGTTTCAGGGATTACTATTCGATCCCGGTAGAATATGCAACCTTGTTCCGTATGAAGATTATTTTTCATTACATGAAACATTTTAAAGCTGTTGTTTATTTTGTTTGGCCAACCAGTTGCTAAATAAATGAGAATTTTTGACAGTGTTGCATCATTTTCTGTCGCTTTGCGAATCTCATCAATATTTAATGGACATTTTTCCGAAAGGTTAAGAAACTTAATAGTTTCGATATTTACAATATTTGCGAACTCAGGTAGCGGCAATCGCAATAAACAGTCGACGTTTTTCATCTTATTCCCAGGTCGATGCTTTATCCTATATGAGTACATCGATAGTATTACGGACCATCGTTGTAGCCTTGCAGCAGCGACAGCAGTATTTTTCTTGTAAGGGTTAAATATCTCCTGTAAGGCTTGGTGGTCGGTATATAACTCAAATTCCTTGCCGTAAATATATTTGTGGAACTTTTTCATTGCGAAAATGATGGCTAAGGCATCACGGTGAAGCTGCGAATATGATTTCTCTGCTTGAGAAAGTGAACTACATGCGAACATTACTGGACGTTCCTCTCCATTTACTATGTGCGACAAAATTGCGCCGACACCATACGGACTAGAATCTGTCGCTACCACAATCGGCTTATTGGGATCGTAGAGCTCTAAAACACTATTTCGTGTGATCAGGGACTTTGCGTTATTAAATGCATTTTCATGTTTTTTTGACCATGAGAAAACTGATTTATACATACAAATCCTTAAGTTCCGAGGACAAGTTTGGAATAAATCGGCGATAATAATTTATTAGACCAAGAAAGGATTGAAGTTGTTGTATGTCTTTAGGGGCCGGTGCTTTGACGATTGCTGCAATTTTTTCTGGATTTGGACGCGCTGAATTATATTCTAAGACATGGCCCAGATAGGATACCGAAGGTTCCAGAAATTTGCTATTTATTAATATTAACTTTGACTTTATGCTCGTTGAGACGCTTTAATACTGCCATCAATTTCATTTCGCAGTCTTCTTTTGAAACCCCCCCTATAACGATTTTTTTTTTTTTTTTTTTACAGACCATCAGCTTAGTCTAAGCTTTAAAGCAACAGAAATTAATTTGCTGCATAGGACTCGTCATCATTTGGTCCGTTGTTAGTAGCGACATGACAAACAAGCAAGTTCTTTTTTAATACATGCTTATTGCTTACCAACACGGGCATCAAACAAATCGGCATTCTTATTTACACTCAACCTCATGCGGTTAGTAGGTTGAAAGAAGCTATAGTTAGTTTTACACAGATCAGTTTGTAGAAGCGGGACATGCCTAAGGTTTCGCTCATTCGCTCTGAACGTGAATCTCGCTTTAAGGGCAGGTTCTCCTACTTTGAGCGAAAAAATCGACTTTTTCATGATTTTTTTTTTTGGGTACTTAGGATCGAGTTAGGAACTAGCGGTTTTTTGTGGTCATTTATTAATATAAGTAGAACAGAAAAAAAATTTTTCAAAAAAAAAAAAATCCAAAATGGCGGTTCCAGCCAACGGTTTTCCTGACAGTGCGCGACGTGCAACGACTTGCGCGCTGCATTCCCTAGGGTGGGGTAATCATCTGAAACATGAAATTCAAAAATATTTAGTTACTTAAACATTGTCCCCCGGCCCTGAATGTTTTTTTAAACAAATTAAACGTTTTTTTAAAAAACTACACCACTTTGAAAAAAAATGCAAATTTGTCGTCATTTTTTTCCCATAAAAATCGGCTCAAAAAATTGTTTATTTATAAAAATTTAAAAAAAAAAACATTCAGGGCCGGGGCAATACATTTCTCTAAGTTTAGCACTTTATATCAAGTGAATCGGACAAGTGAATTTTGAGCTAGAGTGCAGCGCGCACTAAAATCTGACAATCGTGGGAAATCGCGTGTAAAGTTTCGCTTCACATTTTCACTCTCTGAGCGCTCGTCCGGCCGGCGCGGTGCACACTTCTCTTAAACACGCTGTATCTTCCAAAAAAATTAAGAAATCAAAAAATCCTTTCGGCAACATAATTTAGACATGTTACCGATTTAAAATATGTAAAAAAAAAAATCGATTTTTTGATCGCAAAGTAGGAGAACCTGCCCTTAAGAGAAGGTGAATCAATATTACCAACTAGAAGTTGATGTACAAATACAACGTCCGCGATTTCTCGACGTTTTTGTAGAGAATGCATGTCAAGGAGTTTCAAACGGTCCTTGTATGAAGGGAGGATAACTGGATTGCTCCATGGCAATTCTCTAAGGGCGAAACGGACAAATTCCCGTTGGACAGATTCGATGCTGTCTATGTGAACTTGGTAATAGGGAGACCAAACTTGACTTGCATATTCAAGAATTAGGCGGACAAAGGAAGAGTAAAGCTGTTTGTATAAGTTAACGACACATTTTATTTATCGCTGACGGCCCAGCTCAAACGACCCAAGGTTGACCCAATGCAACGTGACCAACGTGACCGGGACACGCGCACAGGTAAATTCTGCAATTCTGCTGACACCATATCTGCGACGGTGCCCAGGTGAACACCCTAGATTAAGAGAGTTAGATTTTAAGCAAGAATGTGGACACTCTGTAATTAACTTTCGTTCAATAAAGATCGGCAGAGCTGATCGGAAAAAATATTTTTTTAATTCCCCAAAAGTAATTTAATTTAACTGGCGCCCAACGTGGGGCACAGGAGAAAGTTTAAACTGTGAAGTGCAAAGTGAAAGCCATAGACCTTAAGAAGTGCAGAGCTGAATTTGCATAGCATAAAAGCCCTAAAGTAGTGCAGTGCTAAATTTTACCAATCTAAAAGCCCTTAAAAGGTGCAGTGCGGTAGATCACAGTGAAAAGGCCCTTAAGTAGTGCCAATAACTTTCTAAGCCCTTAAGTAGTGCGTCCTGTGCCTCAAGAAGAACCCAACGAAATTACTGGAAGTGGGAAATTCTTTTTCACGCTCGTTCCTGAGGTATTGCAAGAAGGATCCCGAGTCGCCGATCAAGGAAAAAAGGGAGAAATCCGCTTCAATCCCAGCAAAACGCATCGTCCAGTATGTTCCTGCTAGTGATGTAAGCTCTAGTAATAAGATTAATAAAAATAAGAATAAATAAAGAAAAGTGAATAATAATCTGTTGTGCAAATAAGAAAGCAAAGAAATAAATATTGTGAAAACCGAATCGTGCCAAATAAAAAATAATCAGTTTAGAAAGATAATTGCTAAAATTAGAAATTTTTAAAGTGATTCAAGAGAGATACATATTGAAGAATTAATTGAATTAAAAAGGAAAAGAAAAATAACATATAATAACAATATTTTCACATTCTCTAACTAGGATTTAAAGTAACTTCTTGAGAAATTGAAAGAATTTATGCACGAAACTAAATCTTATTTTTTTTAGTATTAATACAATTTATTGTTAGAAAAATCAATTTGCAAGCAAAGAAGTGAGCGATTTTTTTCCCCCCTTAAGCAAGGGTCAGGTTAAATTCAATTAACATTACGGAAACAAATTATATTCATTTTAAATAAGTTATCTTGCAAAAGTAATTGGATAATCCAGAACTCTCAACAATTTACATAATCATAGCCTCATTCATAAAAGTAAAGTAAATTAACCTTTAGAAAAAAAATCCGGGAAAAATGTCAAATCCAAACAATATAATCAGACCACCCGTGTTGAACGCAAGCCAACTACCTCCACAACCATCTACATCGCAAAATGCTGATCCAAACGCCACACCTGAATTACATCCATAGCGACACAAATTTTAAGCTCACAAGCCAAGAACTTAGTGCAAGCGTACTTAAATCCAAATGCCGAGTTAGCGGCCGCGTCCGATCAAACCATTGACGCACAGTTATTAACAATCTATCAGATCTCGACAAAATACCGGACGTTGTTCGTTGTTTGAGGGAATTCTCAGGTAATCTTGGCGAGTTTTCCTCGTGGAAAAAGAGCGTCGAAAGAATTCTACAAATATACGAACCTAGTAAAGGTACCCCCAAGTATTATGATATCCTCAGCGTCATAAGAAATAAGATTATCGGAAACGCGGATATAGCCCTTGAATCCTACAATACCCCATTGGATTAGAAAGCTATTTGCCGATGCTTAATTATCCATTACGCCGACAAACGCGATCTAGGCACCTTGGAATACCAGCTAACATCTCTCATCCAAGGCAAAGCAACGATTCAAGAATTTTACCAACAAATCTATTCACATCTGTCGTTGATACTAAATAAGATTTCCTACATGGAGATAAGTACGGAATCTATGCGTTTATTAACAGAAACGTATAGGGACAAAGCTTTGGACACGTTTATTCGGGGACTCAACGGTGACTTACCGAGACTCTTAGGCATGAAAGAGCCGGCGGATTTACTCCAAGCACTACACTTCTGTTTAAAACTAGAAAATCAAAATTTCAGAACTAATTACGCCAACAATTACCATGGGATTTATAAAAGATCTCCACAGGTTCCTCCACCGACACCACCCAAAAAAACCCATCAGCCCCAATTTAATAGACAAGCACCATTTTACCCACAGCTCGCTCATTTTCCGCAATTTGGAGTTAGACCTCAGCAATACTTTTCGGCTCCAAATCCCTATTATAATAACTTCCAGCAATTTTCACAACCCCCGCAGAGACCAAACGCACCCAAACCACAACCTAGACCTGAGCCTATGGATATCGATCGAAGCATGCAGACCAAGTTAGTTGACTATGCAAATAGACCACAACCCCCAAAATATGCCGGAGAAAGGCCACCATTTAATTAGACAACACAAAGATCAGTCCTACCCCCAAAGATTCAAAGGAAATTTTCACATAAATAGTGAAAGCCCAAATTGGTCACCCCAAGAACAACAGTCAGACAATTATCAACCGCCCCCGGACCAGCTTAACGATACGGCAGCCTACCAGCAAATTCAACAACAAGCCGACCACGAAAATAATTACGAGCAAACTCTCAGCGAATATACCGAACAATTTTACGGCAATACACAAGACACGCAATATCAAACTACAGATCTTTCTGACATACATTTTTTAGAATGAAGAGCTCTTCGCTGCCCTATTTTGAGTGTAAAACGGGAAGCGGAGAGATATTAAAAATCCTCATAGATACAGGTTCAAATAAAAATTACATCCAACCAAAATTCGTAAAAAAAGCCTATTCCCAATGAACAATGTTTCTTTGCTAACTCAGTAGGTGGACAACCCACCCACCACACTTTTGTAAACTTATTTAATTTGAACAAATACAAAATAAAATTCTTTCTATTGCCTTCATTAGTTTCATTTCATGCAATATTAGGAAATGATACCCTAATGGAATTATCCGCAGTGATTCATACCAGACACAACTTTATGGTCATTCAAAATTCGATACAAGTCCAAATTAAACAGTACACATCCGAGGCTGTGAATGCTGTGACGCTAAGGAGTGATCACATGGAGTGATCAAAAGCAAAAACATTTTATGAACACTTTAGTCCAATTTACCGAACCAGACGAGAAATTAACCTACACTACAAAGGTGATAGGAACAATACGGACCACGTCAGAGAATCCCGTTTACACTAGATTTTATCCATATCCTATGTCATTAAAAGACGAAATAGAAAAACAAATAGAACAACTGTTAGCCGATGGAGTAATAAGGCCATCCAGATCTCCATATAATTCCCCCGTATGGGTCGTGCCCAAAAAGCTAGACGCTTCAGGTGAAAAAAAAAACAGGATGGTAATCGACTACAGGAAATTAAACAACATAACCATAGCAGACCGATATCCTATCCCCGAAATTAGTGAAGTATTAAGGCAACTAGGAAAGAGCAAACTTTTCTCAGTGATAAACCTGAAAAGTGGATTCCACCAAATCGCACTGAAAGAGTCGGACATAGAAAAGACCGCCTTTTCAGTAAATAACGGTAAGTACGAATTCACTAGACTGCCGTTCGGTCTTAAAAACGCTCCAGCTATTTTCCAGAGAGCCTTAGATGACATATTAAGGGAACACATTGGGAAAATTTGCTTCGTCTATATTGACGACATAATTATATTTAGCGAAAATGAAGAAAAGCATTTCAATGACATCGAAACGGTCTTCGAAACACTCAGCGCGGCTAATATGAAACTGCAACTCGACAAATGCGAGTTCTTCAAAACAAGTGTGGAATTTTTAGGATTTATAGTTTCTCCTCAAGGAGTCAAAACCAACGCAGCAAAAGTAGAGGCTATCATCAACTTTTCGCCACCAAAGACACTAAAAGATCTTCGATCCTTTTTAGGACTATCCAGATACTACCGCCGCTTTGTCAGAGATTATGCGAAAATAGCAAAACCTCTAACAAAGCTCTTAAGAGGGGAGGATGGCCGTCTGCCTAAAAATGCTTCAAAAAACAAAGAGATATCTTGGAACGACGATGCCAAAGATGCATTTGGTAGGATCAAAAATGCGTTGGTATCAAAGGAAGTAATTCTGGCGTACCCAGACCTAAACAAAGAATTTCATCTCACCACCGATGCATCCCAACATGCGATAGGAGCAGTTCTCGAGCAGAATGGCAAGCCGATCACATTCATTTCCAGAACCCTTAATAGAGCCGAGGAGAATTACGCTTGCAATGAGAAAGAAATGCTTGCGATAATTTGGGCATTAAACTCACTCAGAAATTATCTATATGGTACTCCTAAAGTCAAAATTTTCACCGACCACCAGCCGCTCACGTATGCTCTGAGTCATAAAAATAATAATGCAAAAATGAAAAGGTGGAAATCAATACTCGAGGAATACAACTGCGAGCTAATCTATAAGCCCGGGAGGACTAACGTCGTAGCCGACGCATTATCGCGACCTCCACAAAATAACCCCGTGCCCGAGATCAACTCAATGACGGGTACAGTACACAGTGCCGACAATTCACCACACGAGCTTATTCCTACAGTTAAATCCCCTATTAATTCGTTTAAAAATCAATTATGGATCCGAGTAGGTTCCGAGAATAGCTACAAATTCGAAATCCCGTTTCCAACTTACCATAGGCATATTATCACTCGAACAGACTATTCCCAAGAAAATCTAATAGAAATATTTAAAAAACACATCAACCCAGCAGTAGTCAATGGACTCTTTACCTCAGAAGACATCATGGGCATAATTCAAAGCTTCTATCCTGTACACTTCAAAAACTATAAAGTAAAACACACGCAAACTAAGGTCAAGGACTTAACGTCTGATATAGAGCAGGAAGAGAAAATTCTCCAGGAACATCGAAGAGCACACCGGAATCCCAAAGAAAATAGAATTCAGTTACTCGAGAAATTCTTCTTTCCCAGAATGATACAGAAAATAACGCAAATAGTAAAGCAATGCAGCACCTGCAAAGAGCTCAAATACGATAGACACCCAGCTAAACCTCAGATAGGAGAAACGCCTATACCTAAATTCCCAGGACAAATGTTGCATATGGACATATACATAGTAGAAAAGAAATTAGTACTTACAGCGTTAGACAAATTTTCAAAATACGCTCAAGGTAGGATTCTTAAGTCACGTTCTGCGGAAGATATCAGAGAACCATTAAAACAACTTCTCTTCACATTTGGCGTACCGGAGATGTTAATAATAGATAATGAAAAAGCGTTAAATTCAAGTTCTATTAGCTTTATGGTAGAGGATCAGTTGGGAATCAAAATTTTTAAAACACCCCCTTATTACAGTAATGCGAATGGACAGGTAGAAAGGTTCCATTCGACTCTGTCCGAGATAATGAGATGTTTAAGGTCAGAAAACATCCTCAGGACCTTTGAAGAGTTGCTCGATCGTGCTGTGTACGAGTATAATTGCTCAGTGCACTCCACAACAAATCAAAGACCTATAGAAACATTTTTCGGAAGAAGAGTTAGCATAGATCCGGAAACGTATGAGAAAGCCAGATTGGACAATATTAGGAGACTTAAAGCCAAACAGGAACGCGATTTGAACACACACAATAAAAATAGACAGGTTTTCAAAATTTATAACCCAGGTGAAACAGTTTACGTAAAAATCAATAAACGCCAAGGTACAAAACTTACACCTAGATACAAAAAAGAAGTGGTAAAAGAAAATAAAAACAGCGTCATAATAACCGAATCAGGCAGGACAGTACATAAAAGACATATAAAAAATGTACACATTTTTCTTCCAGGACATTATTAACTGTGTGCTATGCCAGAGTGCAAATATTGGACTACTCGAGCTCGAAGATAGTTACGTTGACTACCGGAGATGCGAAGCTGCAAACGGGAACCGTAAAATTAATACACATCATAGAATTGGAAGCCTACGAGAAGACGCTTAGCGATTTGGAGCTTAAAATAAATAAAGATGTCGACCCTACGCATCCCATGTACCCTTTCCTCGATCACGAAGTGACCCAAATTAAAACCCTACTTAATAGATTGAAACCTAAATCAAAATTAAAAAGATCGCTCAACTTTTTAGGGAGCGCATGGAAATGGCTGGCAGGTAGCCCAGATCACGATGACTTTTTGATTCTAAAAGCTAAAATGGACAACGTCCTAGCAAATAACAATAGGCAGGTTATAATAAATAAATCTACAATAGACCGAATAAATGACACTACTAATATTACAAATAAAATTATAAACGATTTTAAGATTTTAAAAAATAGCATTGCAATAAATATTAAATATAGGTTAGATATGATCAAGGAAGAAATTGTTAACGTAGAATATGCCTTACATTGGGCGAAAGCGGAAATAGTTAACTCATTCATTTTATCAAATATCGAAGTAAATATTGTAAAAGACCTTTTCGAGAAAAATAACGTTCCGTATCTTAACTTAGAAGAAGCTATTGAATTCGCGCAAATAAAAGTCGCATTAAGTAAGTCCACACTACTTTATATTGTAAGCATACCAAACACTGAAAAGGAATTATGTAAAACAATATTACTTAAACCCGTTAAAAGAGAAAATTTAGTAATAAAAATAGAATTTGGAAAGTTAATTCAATGTAGTAACAAAATATATGGAATAAAAGGAAAATGTTCATCTAGCGATAAGATTATGATATGTAATAGAAAGGAAATTAGAGACCTTAGTGAATCTACATGTATTCCTAACCTGTTGGCAAGTAAACCATCAAACTGCACCGAGATAGACAACAAACACATCCCTGTCGCAGAAGAGATCTTCCCAGGAACGCTGCTATTGAACCAGTTCAACGGGACAATCCTTATCGACGCTGAAGCCACTGAACTAACAGGAACCTTCATCATCCAATACCAGAACACCACACTCAGGGTCAACAAGCAAACATACACAGCTCAGGAAGAATCCAGTGCAAAGCCGTTACCTCCAATCGTGCAGCCAGACTCCAAATTCAGGACCTACGAGGAAGTTTTAACCCTAGAAGTCATGAAAGGACTACACCTAAATAACACCGAGGAAATCCAGCTCTTGCGGACTAAAGACCACATAGGCCTCGTCTCAAATCTCAGCCTATCGGCCCTAGTAATATTGGCGATCGTCATCATCTGCATAAAAATGTACCGCTCAACAGTAGCAGGGGCAAATCCAGCCTCCCTTGGTAAAGCATCAAACGCAGGAACGGAAAAAGCAAGCGAGGAAACAGAACTACAGTGCGCGAAATAATTATATCGGACAAAGTATTATCAAATGGTTCTTACTGAACGCAACCATCTTGTTTATACCTAGCCGCATTATAGCATCTCTGTTTTGAAATGTAACGTACTGGCAATACTAGTTATTTGTTTTTCTTTTACAGTTAGAAATACCTTTGAGTGTTTACTTGAAAGTGTATTTAGTTGAGCGAAATAAATATAGCAGACAGGTTTAAATAAATCCAATATTTTGCAGTTTTTTAAGAGTTTAATAGTTTCGAATCACAAAAGAGTAAGTAGTGTAATTAAATCAGCTGTTTATTTTGTTATTTAAAAAGATAATAATGTTTTAATCCTTAAACTTAAAAAAATGCCGCGAGGTACAAGTCTTTCAACTGAGGAGCGTGGTAGAATATTAACTTACAGAGAATGTGGTACAACAATACGTCTAATAGCCGAAAAACTAGGTCGAGATAAAACGACGATAAATAATTTTTTGAAAAATCCGGAGAATTATGGGACAAAAAAAAGATCAGGTCGCCCACTCAAGATCGATGAAAGAGCAAAACGACAAATAAAGCGCCTGGCAGTGAATAAAAGTGTTAGCCCATCTCAAATAAAATGCCAGTTATCTCTGTCTGTGACTACGAGAAGAATTCAGCAGATATTAAGAGAGGACAGCCATATTAAATATCAAAATCGGTTGGCTACACCAAGACTCTTGCCTCGCCACAAGTCCGCAAGACTTGAATTTGCTGAACGTCACAAATTTTGGGAGACCGAGTGGCGATCCGTCATATTTAGTGACGAAAAAAAATTTAATTTAGATGGGCCTGATGGCTCTCACAAGCATTGGAGAGATACTCGTCGGGAACCGGAAACTCGTCACGCCAGGAACTTTCAAGGTGGCTCTGTAATGATATGGGCCGCATTTGGATACCTTGGAAAGTCTCCAATTTGTTTTGTTTCACACAAAATGACTTCGGAGAAGTACGTTGAACTTCTCGACAATGTCCTTATTGATTTTGGGGACAATTTATGGGGACAAAATTGGACATTTCAGCAGGATAATGCTGCGATACACTCTGCTAGATATACAAAAAACTTCTTGGAGAGCAAAAATATACCATTGCTACAGTGGCCTGCCATCAGTCCGGATTTAAACCCCATAGAAAATCTAAGGGGAATCATAACACAACGGGTTTACTCTGGAGGTCGGCAATTTGAAACGCTATTGCAACTAAAGACAGCTATCCAAGAAGAGTGGCAAAAAATTGACTTGTCCACTCTTCAATCTTTAGTAAATTCAATGCCACGCCGCCTCATTAATGTGATTAATAATAAGGGAGGACGCATTAATTATTAGAACCATACTTTACTAAAATTAGTTGTACAATAGGCTGAATTCAAGTTTTGTATGATATATTTATTTCGTTAGTACTTGGAATTGGAAACTTTGTTTTATACATAAAATGTTAAAAATTGAATTGAAATTTTTCTATTAGGTTTGCTTTTATAACGCGGATTAAATAACATTAAAATTATTTTGAAACAAATATTTACCTTTAATTTATTTGAAATTTTCTCTTGTCCAATATAATTATTTCGCACACTGTAGAGGCACCTAAAGTAACGAGCGTGAGCAAAATTCCTTTCTTCTAGGATTCAACGAGGATGTTGAAATTTAAGACGGGAGGAGTTAATGACACATTTTATTAATCGCTGACGGCCCAGCTCAAACGACCCAAGGTTGACCCAATGCAACGTGACGAACGTGACCGGGACACGCGCACAGGTAAATTCTGCAATTCTGCTGACACCATGTCTGCGACGGTGCCCAGGTGAACACCCTAGATTAAGAGAGTTAGATTTTAAGCAAGAATGTGGAATGTGTAATTAACTTTCGTTCAATAAAGATCGGCAGAGCTGATCGGAAAAAATATTTTTTTAATTCCCCAAAAGTAATTTAATTTAACTTATACAGTGACGTTAGAAAATTCACGGGATCATCTTTTAATAAAACCAAGCGTAATACTGGCTTTTGTTACAGAGTGATGTCGTCTAAGAATAATGTTCGAAAGATTATAATCAAAACTCAGGGGATTGCGGCCTCTACAAAGAGATAAAACTTCACATTTATTAATGTTCAATTCTAGATTATTATGAACACACCAAGTTTGGAAAGTATCCAGATCTCTTTGAACCGTGTGGCAGTCGTTAATATTATTCGTATAACGGAAAAGTTTCATGTCGTCAGCATAAATTAAAATTTTACAGTCCTTGAGCAAAAATGTCATGTCGTCAATAGCCAAAATAAATAAGAGCGGGCCCAGGTGACTACCCTGCGGTACACCTGACGTGGCAAATATTTTTCTAGAAGTTTCATTCCGAAAAGTAATCTGATAAGTCCTGTTGGATAGGTATGAGCGTATCCAATTGATAAGCAATGGAGAGAAGCCTAGATTTTCAAGTTTGAGTATTATAATCGAATGGGACAGTTTGTCAAAAGCCTTGCTAAAGTCAGTATAAACGCAATCGGTTTGCAGACCCTTCTGGAAGCCTTCAATGACGAGAGGGACAAATTCAAGAAGGTTTGTGGAAGTGGAACGACCCTGAAGAAAACCGTGCTGATTTGTAGAGACAAGGCGTCGACAGATGTTTGACAATTGTGAGTATATAATTGACTCAAAAAGTTTTGGAATACATGAAAGCTTCGCTATGGGCTGGTAGTTACATACCTCATTCTGTTTACCCTTTTTGTGGATGGGAATAATAAAGGCATTCTTCCAGAGCATGGGAAACGTTCCGATGTTGACTGATTTCTGAAAGAGTAATGTTAAGGGTAACATTAGCTCATTAGAGCATCATTTAATCTGGACCCGACATGAAATCCATGGGAAGCTCATTGATATGTTTGAGAACATCGGGGGGAGTAATATAAATGGAAAAATTTAGAGGAACAGGATTTAAGGTTAAGTGCGAAAAGTTATTAGGGTTGGGTTGGAAAGCGGGGGAGAACGATTTTTCGAAATATGAGGCAAACATATCGCAAATTGAAGATGGATTATCATCAGAGATTCCTTCGTATTGTAAGCTAGTTGGATAATTGTCCGACTTCCTTTTGGTATTAATAAATTTATAAAATGCCCTTGGATTGCTATACATTTCAGACTTCATTTGACAGACATAATCATTATATAATTGTTTGGAGTAGTCTTGAAATTTATTGTAACATTCAACGAATGCATTATAGGAAACATTATTCCTTTCTAAAAGATATGCCTTCCACAATTTAGTTTTCTTGTTTCTAAGACTGCGAAGATCGCTGCTGAGCCAAGGAGGTGAAGAAGTTAAGGGACGTCGAAGTTCATATGGAACGCAAGATTCAAAAATGTTGAAAAGATGGGAGTAGAATTTGGATAAGGCATTGTCAATATTTTCATCGGACAATAGTGTAGTAAAATCATCATCATCATCATCCATTTAGGGGATTATACCATCTAATCCACTAAGAATTCGGTCGATGACTGATTGGAAAATGGCCGGCGCTGTTTTTACACCGAATGGTAAACGTTTATATCTAAATAGCCCTTTATGGGTGGTTATCGTTAAAAACTCTTTCGACTTTTCGCTAACTTGTAATTGCTGGAAAGCGGATGACAAGTCCAACACACAGATATATTTATAATTTGCAAGACTCGCGAATGTTTCCTCTATATTCGGCAACGGATAATGATCCATTTTTAAAAAGGGGTTGATCGTTTTCCCACAATCTATACAAATCCTGAGAGACCCGTCTTTCTTCGGAACTACCACAATGGGACTGGCCCAATCGCTATATCTTACGGGCTCAATTATTTTTTGACTTACATGACGATTCAGCTCGTCTTCGACAGCGTTTCGTAGACGCAAGGGAACTGAATACGCCTTATGGAAAATTGGTTGACATTTATCCATAATTAACTCGACCGTATAACCCGCAATCGCCTGACTTGGATCTTCCGAAATAATATTTTTAAAATTCGACTTAATTCTAGTAATCAAATTTCCTTTTACGTTAGACACTACATTACATTCTAAGACAGCTTCTGAAGATTCAGAAGAAAATAAATTCATCTGCGCAATGTAGTTACTTTGCCTTAAATGGTCTGTTTAGGTTGACTACTAACAAATCAAGATGGGCACAGTCACTGCCCAGTCGCACTGGTGCGACGATTTTTCCTACTACGTTTAATTTCTGACCTGAAATTGTACAAAGATTTACAGTAGTGACCCTTTCTAATTTGAGACTGCTTAGCTCAGCTCTGTATTCCTGAAGACTAATCAAGGATGATGATGCTCCTGTATCTAGATCCACACACCGTTAATGTTTATATTGACGTCTGCTGTTGATGACAAATGATTTATTGACTCGATTCTCACTGAAGAACTTGTGGTTGCAGCTGATCTGGATGTATGACCTGTTTTGTCACAGCGAAAGCAGGTCCAATGGATGGCTGGGCAAGTAGATGCATCGTGATTTCTCTCACATCGGTAGCAATTTTGGGCGCCTCGACGATTACGATTGTTTTGTTGAAGTACCTTGATTGGATGATGGAGATGCGTGTCGGCTCGTGATGCGACGCTTACTGTTTTGACTTGATGCTCTTAGACGATTCGTATGATGCGGCTGCGATTTACGAGTTACTTTGTTTACATTTGCGGTTTTCGGCTGAATGACTTGTTGCTCGTTTTGCGACAAGTCTATGTTTATGGCAATTTCCACACTTTTTTCGAATGACGCGTCTTTTGTAAGCAAGTGTTGCTGAATTCTGTGGTCTTTAATTCCCATAATGAAGCGATCTAGCAGGGCGTCCTCAAGAGCAAGATTTTTTAATTTTCCGCAATCGGCGGTAGATTTGGGGATGAAGTCACCAAATTTACATGTTTCAGCCAACCCTCTTAGCCGAACGACGAATTCTTTTATCGTTTCGCCTTCCTGTTGCACTGCGCGTTAAAATTTGAAGCGTTCAGACCTAATGTTGATCTTAGGTGCGTAGTGCCCTTCCAAGCGGGTCATTATTTCATTAAATGAAAAGGAACTTGGCAGCGTCTGCGCACAGAGAGACTTCAGCGTTTTATATACCTCAGCACCCACAAGCGTAATGAAATAGGACACTTTTAGCTTCTCAGGAACGTTATTTGCTACGAAAAATTGCTCGACACGATCTTTGTAAGACACGAAACAGTCGCCTGGTATAAATGATTCTATTGAACCAAGCATGCCTACCATGGTTGTAATTTGGCGCTGTTCAACACCAGCTTCATTATTCTCATTATCTTCCTTTCCCATTTTCGGTAATTGACCTTAGTTGACACGGTTTCCTTAATTTTCAGATTTTGAGTTCACTGTTATAGCCGCACTCGTACTTTGACCTTTCCACACGATGTTTAGAGGAATGATTAAAATCCAATTAATACTTATCCCATCCTCGTTGCCACTGTTATGTCCTGGGGTTCCGGTGAACTGAAAGACTCGAGGCTACTCGCTTGTTTATGCATGCACAAACGGAGTGGCTTGCACTCACAAGAGTGCAAGGTCGCCGTAGTGCATAGCTAGCAAGCACAATTCATTCACCGCTGCCCGAACCTGAGTCGGGCCAAAAAAAAGTGCTGACGCGCGTGCACGGCGGTGCGCGCCGTATGAATTGTGCTTGTTTATGCGCCGATTGTCTGTTAGTTTTTTCTTTTGGTAGATTTAATCATTTTTGCAATATTAACAATTCGTAATCAATAATGGTCAAGTTGTGTTGATTTGTAATGTAAGCATTTTTTGTTGTTCTTTATTATTAATGTACTAGTTCATAGAGTTTTATAAATTAAGGCGATAAATTAAAATTTTGTCATTGTCACGAAGTACGCTGTTTCATTAACTCTCGCCCTCATTACCTTACATTTGGCCCTTCGAGCCTCTGACGAACATAGTGTCGTTAGAAATTTATAAAACTGTGGAACCTAGCGTCCTCAGAAAGATATTCACATCATCCACTGGAACATAGTGTCCAGCGGCTCTGTTTATTTACCAATACTGAGGAACCAGTGTCCTCAGCCATTAACCAATTTTAAATTTTCAGAGCATTTGCGAAGCAGGTCATAGTTAATACATCAAAATGACAACCGAAGAAGATACTCTAATCTTGCACAACCTTGTAAAAGAGCAAAAAGAATGCGGATTGAGCATTCACCGATTGCTCAGCAACCTAACAAAAGACCCCGCTAGGAGGAAAACCAAAGAATACGCCGACGTGAGGTCAAGCGAGTTGGAAGAGCTTTGGATAAATTTTCAACGACGAGATCAAGAAATCCTGTTGTTCAAGAGTAAGGCTCCGGAGAATGCCTATTTCGTAGAAAAATTCTATCAGGAAGTCGAGGAGATTTATGCGAAAGCGAAGGAGCTGTTAAGACTTATTGGGAATAAGCCGTTCCAACCAACATCTAGAGAGAACGAAGAGGAAGATCCGAAGCTAAGGAAATATAAGGCAGTTGCAGCATCGTTGAGAAGAGCGATAGACAAATTTGACAAAGAGATTCCGGCTCAAACATCTCAAGTTTACTGTCTCGAAAAGATAAAGTTATTGAATGACTACTGGGCACGTTTTCTCATTGCTCACGAGGATATAATAATAGCTAAAGACACGCAAAGTGAGCAATACCTATCTGAATTTGATCAGATAGAAGATGAGTATCAGGATGTAATTATAAAATTGCAAGAAAGACATGATCAGTTAAAGACAAACAAGGCCGCAATTCAAGCCAGGAGAGAAGAAGGTATAGCAAATGCTGATACAAAAATAAAACTTCCGAGAATAAACATTCCGATTTTTGGAGGGGATTATTTGAAGTGGCAGTCCTTTAAAGATCTCTTCACGGAAATAATACATAAGGACAAGAAAATTGCGCCAGCGGAAAAATTATTCTATTTAAAAACTAATGTTACCGGGGAACCAGCAGAACTTATACGGCATTTACAAACCACGAATGAAAATTATGAAGCAGCCTGGGAAACTCTCAACAAGCGATTTGATAATCAGAGACTATTAGTTGCCGCTCAAATCAGAGCATTACTGAATCAACCAGACTTGCATTATGAGTCGGCAGAGGGATTGAAGCGATTACATGACACTACATCGGAATGCCTATTAGCAATAAAGAATATAGGAATAGAAACCTCGCATTGGGATCCACTTCTGCTATGCATTCTCACGCAAAAACTCGACAGAGAGACTCATCGTCTATATGAACTGTCTCTAGCAAAACCGAGGGAGGTACAATCCTTAAAAGCCTTCTTGGAGTTTATAGAAACACGTTTTCAGAGTTTGGAAACACTAACAACAAATAAATCTTATACTAAACATGATGGAAAGAAAAAAACTACGTTGGTGCATCATGGGCAACTAACTCGTTCATGCGTGGTGTGTAAAGCAGACCACTCGATCTATACGTGCGCAGACTTTGCAAAGTTGTCGATACAGCAACGAAATGAAGCAGTAAGGAAGAATAAGCTATGTGAAAATTGCTTAGTAAAGGGACACTTTGCAAAGGAATGCAAATCTTGGAAAACTTGCAAACTCTGTGGCAGAAAACATCATACTCTACTCCATCCATCAATCAACTCTAAGTCGAGAGACGTGCTAAATAAGCCCGTAGAAAGGAAAGAGCCTGGAACTCCAACCGAAATAAAAGCACATACAGCAAATTTCACTAAAGGTGTGAAAGTTTTGCTACCTACAGCTATCGTCTCAGTTATAGGACAGGGCGGAAATGTATTAAAACTTCGAGCACTATTAGATCAGGGATCGCAAGCGTCTTTCGTCACAGAAGATGCTTCACAACGACTTAAACTAAGGAATCAGAGAACTTATGCAGAAGTGTCAGGCATTGGACTGACTAAAACAGACGGAATCCAAACATGCGTCGAATTGACGATCAGGCCAAGGTTTCAATCAGACTTCTTAATAACGACTACTGCATTTGTATTGAAAAGGCTCACCAAGTTCCTACCAGCAGAAAAAGTAGAACCTATGGAAAACTGGGATAACAAACAAGGACTTCTGCTAGCTGATCCAGACTATACGTTACCTGGGAGAGTAGATCTTAGTTTAGGCGCAGACGTCTATGGTAAGGTCCTACTCAACGATATGATACGTAATGACTCAATTGGCACTGTTGCTCAGAAAACCGAGCTGGGGTGGATCCTTTCAGGAGAAGTAAGGACACCAGCCAGTAAAAGAATTTCTTGCTTGGTATCAGAAGTTGATATACATAATGATTTGAAAAAATTCTGGGAATTGGAAGAGCTAGAACCGGAGAAAATTACAACAAGCGAAGATGCGGCATGTGAGAACCACTTCCGAAGTACTCACCAACGACTCCCTGATGGACGTTATAGGGTACGCATACCGTTTAAAGAGGATCCAGAAAAAGTGGAAGAGCTACATGGTTCCCGCGAACTAGCAGTAGCCCGCTTATTTCAAATGGAGCGGAAGTTCAAAACGGATACAGTATTTGGAAATATGTATAAAAATTTCATCGCGGAGTACATAAAGTTGGGTCACATGGTTCCGGATACGGACAATCTCGGAAAAATTAATTACTTCCCTCATCATGCGGTGCTAAAATCTGACAGCACTACAACAGCACTTAGAGTGGTATTTCACGCGTCGGCAAAACGAACTTCGACCAAAAGCCTGAACGATCTGATGATGACTGGACCACAACTACAGCAAAACCTGGCACACATTCTAATGAGATGGAGGAAACATAAAATAGCGTTCACGGCAGATATCGAAAAGATGTTTCGTCAAATCAAGGTGGATGTCAGAGATCAAAATTACCAACGAATTCTATGGCGCGACTCACCTGACAACCCGATACAAGAATATAAGCTCACTACGGTGGCTTATGGAACTGCTGCAGCCCCATTCTTAGCAATTAGAACATTGCACCAATTGGCCCAAGACGATGGTCACATCTATCCTGTCGCGGCAAAGATATTAGTAAACGAAACCTATGTAGATGATGTAGTATCAGGGGCAGACTCAGAGCACGAAGCGATAGATGCCAGTAAACAATTGATTAAGCTGCTGAAGGGAGGTGGCTTCAATCTGCGTAAGTGGAGTAGCAACAGCAAGGAAGTGCTGAAAACTATACCCAAGGAGCTCCATGAGTCCACTGATGAATTTGATCTAGATCAGGACAAAACCCTCAAAACTCTCGGGTTACTCTGGAATCCTAGAACGGATACATTTAAAATACGGGTTAATCACGCAAGCACCTCTAAGGAGAATACAAAACGACAGGTTTTGTCGGAGGCTGCCAAAATATTCGATCCAATTGGCTTGCTAGCTCCAGTTACAATTAAAATCAAATTACTGCTACAAGAGATTTGGAAGGAAGGAGCTAACTGGGATGTGGTGTTACCCGACAGGCTACTGAATGAATGGGACAGAATCAAAGCTGAACTTCCGTCTCTAGAACGGATTGAGATTCCTCGCTGGATCAAGTACTCTAGCAACTACTCCGAAGTTCAATTACATGGATTTGCTGACGCTTCAGAAGCAGCTTATAGTGCTGTAATCTACTTGCGAACCATGATTAATGAGGAGGTGTATGTATCACTAATTACCTCCAAGACAAAAGTCGCTCCACTCAAAGGCACACTAACGCTTCCACGACTAGAACTTTGCGGTGCGACTCTATTAGCGAATTTAATAAAGGAGACAGAACGAAGCCTAGAGATTCCCAACATAGACTGCTATGCATGGACTGATTCCACGATCGTACTATCCTGGATTCGAGAAGATGCTCATCGATGGAAAACATTTGTGGGAAATCGAATAGCTCAAATTCAAGCGAAGGTTGATTCTTCAAGATGGTTTCATGTGAAATCCAGTGAAAACCCAGCGGATATAGCTTCAAGAGGAATATATCCGTCAGCTTTAAGGTCACAAACGCTGTGGTGGGAAGGCCCTCAATGGCTGAAATTGAGGCAAATAAGCTATAGGCCTGGAAATACAACCAGCGAACAAAATCTCGACACAATAAACATGGAAAAGCGAAAACTAGAAGCACATGTTACAACGCAAGAAACCAGAAGTATTTATGACGAGTTATTAGAGAAGGTCTCTT
Organism: Dysmachus trigonus; assembly: GCA_949715965.1. Taxonomy (NCBI): domain Eukaryota; kingdom Metazoa; phylum Arthropoda; class Insecta; order Diptera; family Asilidae; genus Dysmachus; species Dysmachus trigonus. The sequence goes on from OX454320.1 coordinate 54,276,131, forward strand.
CACTCGGAAGACTACAACGAATAACAGCCTATGTAAATCGCTTCATAAGCAACGCAAGGTTGAGAGCACATGAAAGACGTCATGGCCCGCTCGTAGTAAAGGAACTAGCTGAGGCACTCACACCATACATAAAATTAGTACAAGCTGAAAACTTCCGAGACGAAATAGCACAACTATCCAAGGGCTCACAACTAGACAAAAGGAGTAGACTGTTATCCCTTACACCATTTTTAGATGGAAAGCGGTTATTGCGTGTAGGTGGACGGGCAGGCAATACGAACATGTCTTTTGATCGTAAACACCCCATAATATTACCATACAAGGGAAAACTGGTTACCCTTATAATAGAGAACGCGCACAAATCGTCACTACATGGAGGAAATTCTCTTACCCTTGAGTTAGTACGACAGACCTTTTGGATCATGAATGGCCCTAAAGCGGTGAAAGGTTACATACATCAATGCGTCAGATGCCATAGGTATAAGGCACAAATGGCTGAACAATTAATGGGAAGCTGGAAGCCAGCTGCGAGATTAACTTCAAATCCTCCCTTCACCCACACAGGAGTGGATTTTGCAGGACCATTCGACCTTCTTGTCGCACGTGGTCGAGGAAATCGCAGTCACAAGGGATATATATGTAGTAGGCGTAACAATCACAGTTGAAAATATCTCAGAGGAGAATAGCCGTTAGGACATCAGCAGTCGTCAGTCAGCAGCCCAACAGATCAGTAGTCGTCAGTAGTTAATAGTCAGTCGTAAAGTCGCAAATATTATAAGCCGCTAGAAGTTATCCTATCCTACATTTATTAATTTTTTATAATATTATAAGCCATCACAAGTTATACAATCCTACATTTGGGGGCTCAACCGCTTCGGAATTTAAACTGTTAAAAGAAACTTTATAGTGATGGCCAGTAATCTTACGGTGGAACTCTTAAAAGCAGAATTAGCCAAACGTGGTTTAGAAACTTCCGGTACAAAAGCAGTGCTACTTGCAAGACTTGAGGCAGCCAGTGTTGAGGAAGACGAAAGTGATTCCAGCGACAGGGACGATGAGGAGGCGGGACCCAGCAATGAAGTGGGTAAACGCAGCGGTGAAACTTCGCAGGAGAAAAAGCCAGGTGTTGCAAGTTACGGGTCATCGAGCTTCAAAGTCCAAGACATCCAGAACTTGGTTCAACAGTTCAGCGGGGATAACGGACTGAGGTTTGGCACGTGGGTAAAGGAATTTGAAGAGGTAGCAGAAATGCTGAATTGGAACGATATTGAAAAGTTTATATACTTAAAACGGCAATTGGTAGGTAGTGCTAAAATTTTTGTAAGAACTATTACATGTAAATCATATAAAGAATTAAAAAAGAGCTTGCAAAAAGAATTCGAAAGGAAAATTTGTAAAGCGGACATTTACACAAAGCTGCAAAATCGGAAGAAAAAAAATAGCGAAAGTTTTCGAGAATATTTTTATAAAATGCAAGAAATTGCTTCGCCGGCCGACGTAGATGATATTTCTCTCGTGCATTATATAATTAACGGTATAATCGATCGTGAGGAAAACAAAACAGTTTTACATACGGCTACGAACTTAAATGAACTTAAAGAGAAGTTGGACATATATGAGCGTGTTAAAACAAAAATGAATAACACTAATTTCCCTAAATCAAATCTCAACAATAAGTCTAATGCGAATGCGAAAAAACCTCATTGTTTTAATTGCGGCTCCACCGAACACACAAGAAAAGACTGTAAAGAACAAACTAAATGCTTCCGTTGTAACGGTAATGGACACATTTCTAAAAACTGTACTAACAAAATTCAACCTAAATCGACAAACTGTATAAGCGTGCAAAATATTAAAGTTGTGGAAATAAATGGGCAAACTTTTGAAGCCTTGGTAGACACAGGCAGTGACCTGACGTTATTAAGGGAAGATTCTTTCCAGCAGTTAAAAAACGTCCACCTTTCCAAACAAGTTCTAAGTTTAATGGGCCTAGGCACAAGTAGATCAAAATCATTAGGTTGTTTCGAAGCTAATTTGAAAGTGGACAATTTTGCACAACATACACGAATTCATGTAGTGCCCAGCAATGCTATTAGAGTGCAGTGCATTTTGGGTAGTGACTTTATATCAAAGGCGAAAGTTATTTTAAATAAAGGTCAAATTCTGTTCTGTTCGGACAATAGTGCTGATGATAACGCGTTTGTTATGAACATACAAATAAATGAAAACGACGAAGTAGATGTCCCGCCAAAATTTAGAAACGAAATCCAAAGCCGTATAAAAAATTATAAACCTAGTGAAAACGTGGAATGTCCGATTAAAATGTCGATTATGCTGCGTAACGAAACACCGATTTATGTAAATCCCCGAAGATTGCCTTTTACAGAAAAGCTAGTCGTTAAGCAACAAATTGAAAATTGGATAAACGAAGGAATTATTCGACCGTCTAATTCACAGTTCGCGAGTAATGTAGTAGTCACAAAAAAGAAGAATGGGTCCCATCGTGTCTGTATTGATTACAGAAAAATCAATAAAGAAACTGTAAAAGAACATTTTCCTATACCTATAATTGAAGACATTTTAGAAAAACTTGCCGGTTCAAAAGTATTTACAACGCTGGATCTCAAAAATGGATACTTTCACGTACCTTTAGATGATAGCTCTTCCAAGTATACAGCATTTATTACGGCCGAAGGACATTTTGAATTTACTCGCGTACCATTTGGTTTAACGAATGCCCCGGCAGTTTTTTGTCGCTTTATACACCTAATTTTTCGGGAACTAACAGCTAAAGACATAGTACAAACATATATGGATGACCTGATTATTCCATCCAAAGACGAATGTGAAAATATTATCAAGCTGGAAAAAGTATTAGAAGTAGCCGCACGATTTGGATTACAAATCAACTGGCCGAAATGCAGTTTTTTACAGAGGAAGATCGATTTTTTGGGGCACATCATCGAAGACAACACGATTAGTCCCTCTGAAAATAAAATAAAAGCTGTCAAAAATTTCCCAGAACCTCGCAACATCAAGGACATTCGTTCTTTTCTCGGGCTGACAGGATTTTTTAGGAAATTTATTGCCAATTATTCGCTATTAGCAAGGCCGCTAACCGATCTAATGAAGAAAGACAATTCTTTCAAAATTCAAGCAGAACAAAGAGCTGCAATCAAAAGCTTAAAAGATGCCCTTACAAACAAACCAATTTTGCACATTTTTCGGCAAGGGGCGAGAACAGAGGTGCATACAGACGCAAGTAAGTGGGGTTGCGCCGCAGTTCTCATGCAGCAGGCAGACGACAATCACTTTCACCCGGTATATTTCTACAGTCGGAAAAATCAAGGAGCAGAAATGAAGTATAATAGCTACACTTTAGAAGTGATGGCTATCTACCTAGCTTTAAAAAAATTCAGAATTTACTTATTGGGAAACCCATTTAAAATAATAACAGATTGCATCGCGTTTCGCCAAACAATTGAAAAGAAGGATCTACCAACAGTCGTATCGCGATGGATACTATATATGCAGGAGTTTCAGTTTGAGACAGAACATAGAGCAGGGAAGAAAATGCGGCATGTGGACTCGCTAAGTCGTTATCCGGTTGCGTATATTATCGAGAATGAACTGTTGATTCGCGTAAAGAAGGCTCAGGACACCGATGAATTTATCAAGGCTATTAAAGAAATTTTAAAAGAGAAAACGTACGAGGACTTCTTCATAGAACGGGACATATTACTCAAAAATCAAGAGGGAAAAAAGTTGCTAGTTGTGCCTAAAAAAATGGAAAACGAAATAATAAGAAACAAACACGAGGAGGGCCACTTTGCAGTTACAAAAACGACACATGCTATCAATCAAGAGTTCTTCATACCTAACCTACAAAATAAGGTGCAAAACTGTATTAACAATTGCGTGAAATGTATATTGGCCAGCCGGAAAGCGGGGAAAAGAGAAGGATTTTTAAGCCCTTTAGAGAAAGGAGACAAACCGCTAGAAACGTTACATTTAGACCACATATGTAGGTCCAATGGATCAGACCGTTAAACAATACAAATATATACTCACCGTAATAGATGGCTTTTCAAAATATGTTTGGATCTATCCCACGAAAACGGTATCGGCAGATGAAACGCTGAAACGGCTACAAGAACTTTTTCAAAATTTTGGCTACCCGCAAAGATTAGTAACGGACAGGGGAACAGCTTTCACGGCGAACATTTTCCAGGACTTTTGCGCCAAAAATGGGATTCAACATAGTCTTATCACCACAGGAGTGCCAAGAGCGAACGGACAAGCAGAAAGGACAAACAAAATCATAATTGAAGTACTCAAGAAATTGTCGGTAGGATCTCCCGACAAATGGTATAGGTTCGTTCCACAAGTGCAGATTAATTTAAATAGCACGTTCCAACGAGCTATACAAAGGACACCGTTCGAAGTTCTTTTTGGGGTAAAAATGCGTAAGAAGGAAGACCTAGATATCCTTAACGCAATCAAAGAAGCTACTTTGAAGGAGTTCGATGAAGACAGGGACAAATTGCGTTTAGATGTACGAAAGCAGATCGAGAAGATACAGCAAGAAAATCGCGAGACTTATAATAAAATGAGAAAAGTTGCTAGAGATTATGCAGTGGGCGATTTAGTTGCAATTAAAAAAACTCAATTTACTACTGGTAATAAACTTTCTCCTGAATTTCTAGGTCCCTACGAAGTAACGAGTACAGGAAGAGGGGGGCGTTATACCGTCAAAAAGATGCTGAACTCAGAAGGGCCCAAGCTAACAACCACGAGCTCGGATATGATGAAACCATGGCGTCAAGCGGAAACACCAGACGAAAATTCGTTCGAGACGAACGATGAGCAGGATGGCCGGATGTAGTAGGCGTAACAATCACAGTTGAAAATATCTCAGAGGAGAATAGCCGTTAGGACATCAGCAGTCGTCAGTCAGCAGCCCAACAGATCAGTAGTCGTCAGTAGTTAATAGTCAGTCGTAAAGTCGCAAATATTATAAGCCGCTAGAAGTTATCCTATCCTACATTTATTAATTTTTTATAATATTATAAGCCATCACAAGTTATACAATCCTACATATATCTCTATTTATATGCTTAAGTACCAAAGCTGTGCACATAGAAGTGGTAACAGACTTAACATCGAAAGCGTTCATTGCTGCATTCCGAAGATTTGTGGGAAGACGAGGACCAGTAGCTCACCTGTATAGCGACAATGCTACCAATTTTGTAGGTGCTAGTAAGATCCTCAGTGACTTATTCAAGGAAGACGACGCTAAGCAAGAGATCCACGATGCCTTACTACAACAAAAAACGGAATGGCACTTCATTCCTCCCTCTGCACCACACTTCGGAGGTCTGTGGGAAGCAGGAGTGAAATCGATAAAATATCACATGAAACGGGTTATTGGCGAAACAAAACTGACCTACGAAGAAATGTGCACCCTAATGGCTCAGATCGAGGCGTGCTTAAACTCTAGACCACTCTGCCCGTTAACTGAAGACCCAGAGTCACTGGAAGTGTTAACGCCAGGTCACTTCTTGACAGGACGGCCGTTACTAACGGTGCCTGAAAGGAACCACTTAGATACCAATCCGAATTTGCTCGACAAGTGGCACTAATTAGAGCGCATGAACCAAGATTTCTGGCGAAAATGGTCGGTTGAATACTTTGCTCGACTGCAATATAGACCTAAGTGGGCAAGAAGACACACTGACATAAAAGTTGGAGACGTTGTACTTATTAAGGATGATCAGTTGCCACCAGCAAAATGGTCGCTTGGTAGAGTGACGGAAGTATATCCTGGGAACGATGGTCTTACGAGAGTAGTCAAACTACGGGCGAAAAACTCCGAGTTTACACGCCCAATATCAAAGGTATCACTACTACCTCTCACAGATAACCAGGACGAACCAGTATGGCTGAATACAGAACCCGAGGATCCGGAGGTTACTCCACCTACGACCAGCGAAGCTAGTACAACTACAGCTCAACATAAGCCAAGGGGAACTAAACGCAAACAACATGAGGACACTGCTCAAACGACTGAACAAGGCATCAATGCATCGCACAAGAATTCCAAAAGACGACATGCAGCATCGGCCACAACTTATCTGCATCAAAATCTAGTAGGAGTAATATTCCTAACGTTTTTCGTTGTAGTAGCTTTAGGTGAGGACGTTCAGACAAACCAACCACCCGTTCAGTTAACCAGGTTTCACGACAACGACGGAATTTACTTTGAAGACTTGGGTGAAATTCAGTTGTACGCTAGTGAATGGAATCTTCTAGTATACTATGATCTAGGCAGTTACTGGAAGGAATTTGATGGCATAAGAGAGGCAGTCTCAAAGTTAACTCAACTTTGTGCAGCAACACAGAGGAAGGAACAATGCAGCTCCACAACAACCCAGCTCAAATTCCAGTTACTCCAGTCTGAGCAGATCAATGAGCTCCTCTATCAACAAAATGAGGTGATTGCACTCCGTAACAAACGAGCTCCATTTGAGTTTATCGGAACCATTTCGAACAAACTGTTTGGAATCCTAGACCAAGACTTTGCTGGCAAGTACGAGCAGCAGATCAAGGAGGTCAAGGAAAATGAGGACACTTTGCGTGAACTGTTGAAAAATCAAACATCTATTGCCGAACACACCGTCAACATTATTCGAAAGAACACACAGACTGTTCACAATCAACTCCAGGCAATACAAGATCATATGGACGAGGTTGAAAACGGAATGAATAAAACACATTACGACCTCAAGTCCTCACAGGAATTTACAGCCGCAATAGTTATGATCCTGCTCCATTTAAATAACTTCCAACAAGTGCAAAGAGATCTCCTCTCAGTAGTAATGGACGCCAAACATGGACGGTGGAACACACTATTGCTGACTCCAGCTCAGCTTAATGACCAACTGACGATCATAAGAGAACACCTACCGAGAGATCTCAAGGTTCCAGGAGACGGCAGTAAGGACTCGTGGCTAACGATCTATAAGGCTATGCACGTCAAGATGCGTATAACCAAACGAAATGTGCTGTTCGACATTAAGCTGCCTCTTCTGTCGACAGAGAACTATCATCTATACAAGTTAATATCAATACCTGCGTACCATGAAGGGTTACATGTATATATACAACTTTCCACTCCTTACCTGATAGTCAACACGCACCGAGATCGCTTCAGTCCGTTAACATCCGAAGAATTGAATCTTTGCATGAAGGTAAAGGACCGACAACTAATGTGCAGCCAACAACATCCCATATTCTCTCTCAATTCAAACGTATCGAGATGTGAGGTCGAAACACTGCTGCACCGTAATCAGTTATCACCATTTTGCGCATTACGGAGTAAGAAGCCCGAAACAATCTGGATGAAGCTCAACACGCCTAGCACCTGGCTATATGTGATGATCAAGGAATCCCGTTACAATGTCATCTGTGAGGGATCGGTATGGCCTCTCACTCTAGAGGGAAGCGGAGTTGTCCAGTTATCTCCAAGGATTGAACTCATCCCTTCTACCGGAGAAGGGATTAATTCGGGCACATGTCGAGACCCCACCAGTAAACACCTCTGCAAAACACACTACCCGGTCGTCACAGTTAATAAATGCACCCGATATGACGGACCTAGACGAACTGGCTGCCGCAATAGAAACCCAGCAAAATCAGGTCACCAACTTAGCCCACAAATGGAACTACCATGACCTGCACCACTACATCGGAGTCTACCTCATCATGGGAATAGGTTGCACACTTGGAGTATGGTTCTGGTGGAAACGGCGGCGTAACCCGAGAACATCCAGAGCAACCAGAGAAATCCCGGTACCAGCTCCTAGAAAATCAGCGAGCATAGAGCTCCCGAGATTCAACGAGACGGGGGAGGATGTTTATGCATGCACAAACGGAGTGGCTTGCACTCACAAGAGTGCAAGGTCGCCGTAGTGCATAGCTAGCAAGCACAATTCATTCACCGCTGCCCGAACCTGAGTCGGGCCAAAAAAAAGTGCTGACGCGCGTGCACGGCGGTGCGCGCCGTATGAATTGTGCTTGTTTATGCGCCGATTGTCTGTTAGTTTTTTCTTTTGGTAGATTTAATCATTTTTGCAATATTAACAATTCGTAATCAATAATGGTCAAGTTGTGTTGATTTGTAATGTAAGCATTTTTTGTTTTTCTTTATTATTAATGTATTAGCTCATAGAGTTTTATAAATTAAGGCGATAAATTAAAATTTTGTCATTGTCACGAAGTACGCTGTTTCATTAACTCTCGCCCTCATTACCTTACACGCTTGATCCTTTATTTCGTGTCTGCTCTTTAAAAAACACTCGTAGCGAATGCGGTGGTAGGCGCCGTGAACGTGCGTTCCTGCTGATGCTTTTGCCATGACCGGAAGCTGGGCTGCCATATCGGCCTGTTGACTTTTCTTTGGTACGTTCGTTCACAGCAGTTGGGTTTGAGCACTTCCATGGAATTTAATATGATTAGACGTGTGAATGAGGTTAAGCTACACCGAAAGCAGGAGCCACTCTGTATAGGGAGCGAGGCTAAGGACGTTTTTGTGTCGGAAAATATTGATATATTTACCGGAGCTGGTCGATTTCCAGATTCGTGTCAATTAATGCTAAAAAACGAGTCGATTCCTGTTAGCAAACCACCCCGACGTATTGCTTTTAGTTTGCGCCCAAAGTAAAAAATACTTTGATTGAAATGGAGAAGCGGGGAATTATTAGTAAGAGGGAGACTCCTGCAGATTGGCCCCACCAGTTGGTTGTTGTCGAAAAGGCCAATGGCCCTTTAAGGCTGTGGCTCGATGCCACTAATTAAATACACAGCTCAAGGATGAACACTTTCTAATACCGGGTATAGAAGTTTTCTGTAACGCAATGCGTGAAATAAAATATTTCACCGTCATAGACTTAAAGGAGGGGTTTTGGCAGCTGGGTCTGCATCCGTCCTCAAAGGAGCTGACTGTTTTCGGCACTCCATTTGGTATTTACCAGTATAACGTCCTTCCCTTTGGGATAAAAACAGCCCCAGAAAAGTTTCAAAAACTTAACACTAAATACTTTGGTAGTTTACCAGGTTGCTTCGTCTATATCGGTGACGTTATTGTAGGAGGCAAAATATTGCAGGAACACAATCTGAATTTACAACGTGTGATCGAATTAGGGAAATAAATGTAAAATTAAACAAAGAGAAGTTGCAATATTGCAAGAGGCAAATGAAGTATTCGGGCTACATTTTTACTGGCACCACCATTTAACCTGATCCCGCACGACTTCAAGCTATTTTGGCCATTAAGAACCCTAGGAACAAAAAAGATCTTGAAAAGATCATGGGTACATTTAATTATCTCCGATCCTTTATTCCGAATTTTGCGGAAATCAACGCTCCTTTGCGCAAACTTTTAACAATACATGTAGAATTTCTTTGGACCGAAAGTCATTCAAAAGTTCTGGCGAAAATTAGAAATGTGCTAGTTAAAACTTCAGCACTGGACACTTTTGATCCAAAAAAGAATATTATCATTCAAACGGACGCATCCTACAATGGGAGGCTGTCTCCTTCAAGACGATAAGCCTGTTGCTTCTGCGTCAAAGAGTTGTTGCATATGCCACGCACAACATTGCGAAATTACAACACACAATGTTGTGAAATGGCAACGCACAATGTTGCGAAATGGCAGCACACAATATTGTGAAATAAACACACGCCTGTTATTTCGCAACATTGAAAAGAACGTAAAAGATCAAATTCCGGGCGGTCCCGCGACCACCAGGGAACAAAGAAGTTCCCACTGTCAAAAGTGCGAACGACGCACTTTTGCCTTGCCTGTTGCCGGGCCAGGGAATTGGCGATCGGGAAATCGCGAATTCCCGAAAACAGTCAGAGTTGAGAATCTATCCAGTGAAGACCCAAAGAGGTCCCCTCGAGTCGTTGAGGAGAATTTAACCGGTGAAGACCCAAAGAGGTCCCCTCGAGTCGTTGAGGAGAATTTAACCGGTGAAGACCCAAAGAGGTCCCCTAGAGTCGTTGAGGAGAATTTAACCGGTGAAGACCCAAAGAGGTCCCCTAGAGTCGTTGTGGAGAATTTAACCGAAAAAGACCCAAAGAGGTCCCCTAAAAGTAAGACAATTCGAGTTGTTCCTGTGAGTTTTCACAGTGAGTTAAGTCGGGAGTCGGGCAAACGTAAAACGGAAATAAGTGCAACGGTCGGTGCGCTTAACAGTGTGAATAAGTTTAAGTGAAATATAATAGAAAACCCACAAAACCCGTGTTTGATTATTTCCCGCGTTCTAACGGCGAAGAGAGGTGAAAGTTTCCCTCAACCACCGACTCGTAGCAGCCCAAGAAGCTCCCGAAACAAGTTGTATTTCCCAACATCACCCGGGAATACACAACATATTTTGGCGCAGCCGGTAGGATCAAGGAAGCCTGGCCGAGCCCATAAGTGCTTGAAAAACCTTGATCCTGCGAACCGAAGGGCCACAGCTAGGCCCCAACGCTCCAGGGTAACCAACTCTATTTGCCTCTGCTACAGGCGAGCAAGCAATTACCCTGTTTTAAGGGAGAACAACTGTAGTCGCCGCTGTTCCAGGCAAACAAGCGATCTCCCGTGAAATTCTGTTGTGCAAAAAGGCACCAACGTGGGATTTTATCCCGGGCTTCACCCCAGCCTATAGTGAGTGAATGCAGGACGAGGAACTACCCGTCGGCACCCCGGAAGAGGAAAAATCAACCAACTCGACGAGGGAGCAACCCAACGACTCACCCCAACCAACGAGGGAGCACCCCAGCACCTCATCATATCAGCCACCGAAGGAGCAACCCAGCGCCTCATCGCAGTCGCCGAAGGAACAACCCAGCACCTCATCTCAACAAAAGGATCAGCCGAAAGACGAATCAACATCCACAGCAGCGCACCTTCACGATCAAGGACTTCGGCTTCGGAGCGGAAGAGTACTACCCCGTTCATTACCTGTAAGTCTTGACAATTGTTTAAAATTTTTGTTAGAAAGGGTGCGAGTGTCGGAATCTGGAATTAATGTCCAGCATTTCGAAATAATTAATCAAAAATTCGAGGAAACAAGCGAGCTAAGAGAAGCTCGATTACAAAAAACTAAAAAAGACTCGGAAGAATTCCGAGAAGAAATTAGAAAATTTCGAGAACACTCGCAGCCTTTCCCATTAGCAAGTAATAACATTGTACTAGAATTAAGTCGGGAAAGTGAAAGTGCCGACTCGGTGGTGCGCAGTTTATCGGGCTGGTTAAGTGCGTCCTTCGCGGATTCTTTCATCGGTGACGATTCGTTCGAATCAGAAAATTTTAAATTCCGGGAATCATCTCCCATTAATTCTCCAGAAAGGAAAAATTCCGTAATGCAAAAAAGTGAAAAAATGGCGAGTTTCGGGAACGTATCAAATATACTGCACAAATTGTTCCTCTCTTTTCGGGTGATCCCAGCCCACAGTTGAGCCAAGAGCTCCAAACTTTCCTGGAATGCTGCAGGCAGGTGCAAGCTTGTTTAAGTGAGGAAGAAAGAACTGCCTTTCTCCAAGTTGTGCTCACCCGTTTACGTGGTGCAGCTTATCAAATGTTTACACAGGGAAACGCGACGGGCAGAACAATTTCAGGGCCAAGTGGCCGATCAGCTGAGGCACGAACGCCTTCAGACCATTCGCGAGTTATAGTAAACAATATAGTGTGTAGATTCTGTAAAAAACGAGGTCATACATACGCGGATTGTGTGACAAGAAAAAATTCGCCCACTTGCGAGTACTGCCGTACCTATGGGCACGATAGTGTAGAGTGCACCAGAGGCCGTAATAATCGAGGCCCCAATTTTGGCCAAGGGAACAATTATCAGAGTTCCACGAATGGCCCAAGAAATAATTTTAATAATCCGAATGCTGGCCAACGATCTGGCCAACCAATAAGGCCACCCAATCGGGGACCACCGAGTAATAATAATGAGGCGAATAACAACCCAAGTCGGAGAGCATATCGCATCCGTCAGAAATGCAGATTCTGTGGTCGACAAGATCACAACACGGAAACCTGCTAATATAAACGCAGATGGGAGTCGGAAAGCCAGGGAAACGCCGGGAAGTCGAGCCCGAAATCCCCGGCTCGACTCTAAATGAAAAAAGAAAAAATCCAGGGTATTCTCAGCCGCCCAAACCAAGTACTCCTGTAGTGGAGCTCCCACTTGATATCGGTCGAAGTAAGACGACTCAATTAGTGGTAGATACGGGCGCTGAGGTAAGCTTGATTAAAAAGCAAGCTTTAAAGTCTCTCAAAACTATAAATAAAGAGAGAACTTATACCCTGCAATCACCGTTTGGCATGGGACGAACCCTGGGAAGTTGCGAGGCGAATGTAATTACAAAATTTTCAAGTAATAAGAAAGTTAAAATTCCTTGCAATTTCCAGGTGATCGAAAATTTACAAGATCTGTCCCATGACGGGCTATTAGGAAACGATTTCCTATCACAAAATTGTGATATTGAGGGCCCCAATAAAAAACTTCGATTTCCTCGCACGGAAATCAACAAAGAGGAATTCTCGTTCCCGATTTTGCTCGATACCGAGAAAAATCGGTCCCAAAGCACAACTGAACACGAGATGCAGGCAGAAGAGATGGAATCCGTAGGGGTTAAGCTATCCACCTGCCATACTCTCGGGGCATTCACTAAAACGAATGCTGGTTGTCAAGCTTTAGAAAAGCTAAGGGAAAACGAAAAGGAAATTCTGTCGAAAACACCACAGGCGGCATACGGTGGTTTTGAAAGAACCCATATGCATACCTGCGCGATCACAAATGGTGGTTAGAATTCCTTTGATGCTGCCAGAAGAAATGCTCTGTCTATCACAAGAGATAGACGATGGAGTCTTCTTGGCTAATAGCATCATATCCTCGAATAAAGCTAAAGAAGTTTTGATTGGAATACTCAATGCGAATGATTCCCGAGTAGTTCTGGCTAATTTAACATTAGTTAGTTCCAGTTAATGATTACTCGTTAGCCCCGATATGTTCCGAAGTGAACACAAAAATGCCTGCGGAGGTAGCAGGGCCTAATAAAAATATTAATGACCCGCGCGTCAAAAAACAGAGGCCAAAGAGCCCGACTTTAAGTAACTAGAGGCGAAGCAGCCCTAAATTAAATAAACAGAGGCCAAAGAGCCCAACAGTGCACGATAACGATCCACGAGTCGAAATACAGAGGCCAAAGAGCCCGATTTCAAATAAACAGAGGCTAAGCAGCCCGATATTAAATAAAAATAGGCCAATGAGCCCGATATTAAATAAAAATAGGCCAATGAGCCCAACTTTAAATAAAAATAGGCCACAGAGCCCGATATTAAACAAAAATAGGCCAATGAGCCCATATAAAAATAAAAATAGCCCGCGAGCTCAAGAAGTAAGGCCAATGAGCCTGAAGGTAAGTAAGGATGAAACACTGAGGCATGAGAGCCCAATATTAAGTAAAAATAGGCCAAAGAGCCTTAGCAAAAATAAAAGCGACCCGCGCGTCGAAACTATACGGCCAAAGAGCCCGAAGAAAAATTAAAACGCCCCTCGCGCTCGAATTAATAATGTGCGATATCCCGAGCCGCGTGAAAATAATCGCGAACTCAGATTAGAGGAGGAACTCAATCTGAGTCCAATCTTAAACAGCCAGGAAAAGGCTGAAATCCTTACATTATGTCAGGAATAGAGTGACATATTTCACTTAAAAGGTGATTACCTTACGCACACTGATGCGATTACTCACCTAATTCCGGTGGTGCAAAATCAGGCACCGATAAACCAAAAAATGTACCGGTTACCAGAAACCCAAAGAGAGGTTATAAACGAGCAATTGAGAGAAATGCTCGAAAATGAAATAGTACAACCAAGCAAAAGTCCTTGGAATTCGCCTTTATTGGTAGTGCCCATAAAACCGGGACCCAATGGCGAGAAAAAATGGAGAGTAGTCGTTGATTTCCGGAAATTAAACGAAAAAACAATCGGCGACGCTTTCCCTCTCCCTCGGATCGAGGATATACTTGACCAATTAGGTCACTCAAGGTATTTTACCACCCTCGATCTGGCTAGCGGATATCATCAGGTGCTGGTCGATCCTAAAGATCGCTCCAAAACAGCATTCAGTACGAGCTACGGGCACTACGAATTTAAACGTATGCCTTTCGGGCTCAAGGGTGCCCCCGCCACTTTTCAGCGTCTGATGAACTATGTGCTTACAGGCCTTCAAGGCCTGGAATGTTTTGTGTACCTGGATGACATAGTCATTTACGGGAAAAATTTGGAGGATCATAACGAAAAATTACGAAAGGTCTTCGACAAGCTGCGTGAGAACAATCTTAAATTGCAGCCGGAGAAGTGCCAATTTCTCCGTAAAGAGGTAGTATACCTGGGACATAAATGTTCCAGTAAGGGAGCACTACCCGACCCCAGCAAAACGGCGTGCGTTCAATCATTTCCAGTTCCTCGAACTGTTAGGCAAGTCCAATCATTTTTGGGACTCGCCAATTATTACAGGAAATTTATTCCTGATTTTTCTAAAATAGTGCGTCCAATAACAAACTTGCTCCGTAAGGACGTTAAATTTACTTGGACTGATAAATGCCAAGAGGCATTTGAGGCAATTAAAAACGCCCTAATCACACCCCCGCTACTGATATATCCGGATTTCAGTAAGCCATTTAATTTAACGACGGACGCAAGCAGCGAGGCTCTAGGAGCTGTCCTCTCACAAGGCGAAGTAGGACAAGATCAGCCCATTGCCTACGCCAGCCGTACATTAAATAAGGCCGAAAAGAACTACTCTACTATAGAAAAAGAGTTGTTGGCCATTGTCTGGGCAACCAGGAATTTTAGATGTTACCTCCAGGGTAGAAAGTTCACGGTCTACACAGACCATAAGCCTTTGAAAGGGGTCTTTAATGTAAAAGATCCCACTTCCCGTTTGGTGAGATTTCACCACAAACTTTCCGAGTTCGATTATACTATCGAATACAAGCCGGGAAAGTATAACACGAATGCAGACGCACTAAGTCGCATTCCACGGGAAGAAGTTGAAGATCAAGAAAGCCAAACCTTCACGGTAAAGGCACAAGTCCACCGCTCCATAGACTCAGAAGAGGAGGAAAAAGCTCAGGTGGAAAAAACTCCAATAAAAATAAGCGCAGTTACTAGGGCCCAAAAACAAAAAAGCCAAGAAAGTACTGCAGACAACCCAAAAGTTACACAAAACGAGACGCAGGCGGGAAAGCTTCTCCAACAAAAGAGCTCAAAACAAAACGAAGAGCTCACGAGCCCCCTAGAAATGAAGGAAGATGCAATTCTCCCTCCACTGGAATCACGCTCCACCCCTGAACTAATTTCAAGTCCCGAGGAAATCAAGATCATTCTACATGATTTTCATGATTCACCCTTTGGAGGACATCAGGGCATGATTAAAACCTATAAAAGAATTAAACGAAAATACCGGTGGAAGCATATGTTAAGGGACATTAAACAATATATTAAAAAATGTCCTAAGTGTCAGAAGCTTAAGGCTTCGCCACAATTTAAAATGCCCATGGTTATCACAGACATAGCCGAGCAACCTTTTGACAAGGTTTACCTCGATATAGTGGGACCATTGGAAGAGTCCACGTCAGGGAATAAATATATCCTGACCTTTCAGGATAATCTGACAAAGTTTGTGGACTGGTACGCAATACCAAACGCGGAGGCGGTCACCATAGCGCAGATTTTCTTCGATGAAATTGTCACGCGCTACCGCATTCCAAAAAGAATAGTTACCGATCAGGGAACTAATTTTTTGAGCGACTTGTTCAAATCAGTATGCAAATTGTTGCGAGTGAAAAAGCTGCAAACATCAGCATATCACCCTCAGTCCAATGGTACACTCGAACGTGCCCATAGACCACTCATAGAATATTTGCGTACCATTGTAGACGAAGATCCCCGAAATTGGGATCAATTCTTACGTACAGCGGCATTCGTGTACAATAATAGCACACACGAAGGGACAAAACTTACCCCGATGGACTGCCTATTCGGTTTCACGGCAGACGTCCCATCCAATTTAAAAAGGGAACCCGAGCCTATATACAACCATGAGAGCTATTATCATATGCTCAGGAATAGGCTCCAAAAATCATATGCTCTGGCGAGAAAAAATATCCTAGCTAGCAAAGAGAAATCCAAATTGTACTACGACAAAGGCATTAAGCCTTTAACATTCCACGTGGGAAACAAGGTCCTCCTGAAGAGTGAAAACCGCAAGCATAAGCTCTCAGAAATATGGGTAGGACCTTATCTGGTAACCGCTGCCCCGTCATCCGTGAACACCACGATACGCATGGGTAGAAAAGAAAAATCGGTACATAATAATCGGCTAAAGCCGTATTTCGAGTAAATTTTTTTTTATTATTATTACCGGCAAGTGAAATTAATTAATTGATTAGCAAATACTGGCAAGTGAGATTAATACCCATTTTGATCCCTTCCTGGGAATGGGACCGACGATATTAATATTGGCCTTGCTGGCCATCACGGGAGCGCGTGCGAGGGAGCAGAAGCCATACAACATAACGCAAACTAGGAATACGGGGATATTGTTCGAGGAAATAGGCAAGTTATTAACCTATTACAAGACTTGGAGTACATATATTCACCGAAATAGATATCAGTGAGTTAGATAAACAAATTCAGGTAGCCGAAAGAGCTGAGCACCTGGTTCACCAATTGTGCGATGTCCAGGGGCCAGCGACACGGACTTGTAGGGTACATGAAGTACATATACACTCCCTTCTGGAGAATTTAAAAAGGAGAACAGCAGCCATAAGAGAGGCAGTCCCCAAACAAAGGGTAGTGCGGTCCCTATTCGATGGAATAGGCAGCGCCATGCACTACCTATTCGGGACAATGGATAGTTCAGACGACAAAGAAATTTACAGTCGTCTAGAACACCTCGAATCTGATACCCAAGCTCTAGCTGAGCTAGAGAAACGCCAAATAAGCGTCATCAAAACTACATTCGAAAGAATCCAAAAGCCTTTCACCTCTCTTATGGAAAGACAACGTGTGATTGTAAATAAAATAAACCAGCTAGAAAATATTACGGACGAAGTGAGCAGGAGACAGGAACGACAAGAAGTGGTGATGGGACTGCTGCTACAGGTGATAGAGGTCGAATTCAGGCAACAAACCCTGCTCGACATCATTACCTCGAGCCGAAACAACCAGATCCACCCATTGTGCGTGTCTCCGGCCACCCTCCTAGAAGTTTATCACAAATCACACCCGAATTGTCGAGAAATAGGAAGCTGCTTGACAGTGTTGTACCAGACAGCGAAAGTGCAAACACATTTGCTGCAGGGCAAGTTGATAATCAAGATAAGCTTACCTTTCTGCGATTCCCCGAACATGAAACTTTACAAGATATTTACTTTCCCGATCCACAACAACAAGGGACAGTCACTGATACCGGATATCGAATATGCATTCGTCGGAAGCCGCCTGCAAACGCAGGAATTCCTGCTCCTAACTCAAGCAGAAGCATTAGGGCTAAAGAAAATAACCCAGGATCATAAAGAACACACTTACCTATGTACTGGAGTTACAGTCCACAATAATCAAGGCAGCCCTGACGGACGAATGCGTGGTGAAACTTTTATTCAACCCACTGGAAGAAAATCCAGCCATTAAAATTGGTTCAACCAAATAAAGATTCAACCATTAAAATTGGTTCAACCAAATTACTTCCCGAACACAAACGAGACCCAAGCGGCGGTAGTACGGCTCATGAAAGAGGCCCCCGCAAAGTTCGCGAAAATTAGCGAAAAAACGATAAAAGAAGATGCATTGACAATGCGTTCCGAATTAAACCGAGGAGTATATTCCCTAACAGAGCTAAAGCGGGAATTGAGGGCACTGCATGGACGCCCGAGTAATAATACCACGCATTACATAGCACTTTCGGCTATGTCCACGACAGGAATGATCGTGGTCGTTATGCTGGCACTGCTCGCATACAGGTACGGAAAACCTGTATACCGGACTTGGTGCCCAGTTGACCCAAAAGCACCCCAAGAAAACCCCCAACAGCCGAGTATATCGGCCGCCCAAGGTCCCAACGGACCTCCGAGAAAAAAACCTTCACCCTTATACAGCGAGCCAGCCGTACCTCCCCAACCTGGTGCCCGGAGCCAAACCATGGCCCGGACCAGATCCATCCAATTAATAAATTAATAATGGCAACATTATTATTCGCCTTTTAATTGGCGGAACTAAGGTAGTTTGTTTTCTGATGTATCGGTCAAGAAAAATATCGTGAACTAGAACGGGTGAACATTAACGTTCAAATTTGAAACGGCATTTCAAAAGAGTAAAAAAAAAAAAAAAAATTTTTTTTTTAGAAACCAAATTTTTTTTTTAGAACAAGCATGTTATTAAGCTTAAAGATTGTACAAATAAGGGAAACAGCCAAACATTCAAAAAAAAAAAAGAGCACATTGGATTTAGATAGAACTGAAAGTTACATAAGCAAACTGCCGAAAAATATAAACAACAAAAATAAAAACATAACATAATTTAGGCGGGGCCGACGATAGAGGTTCACGTGGAACCACGCACAAAAGAAAAAACTATATATATACAAAAGACAAAAAAAAGGGGAAAAGCAACACACCTTGAAAACAACGTCGAACACCAAAGAACAAAAGAAAGGGAAAAACAGCATACCTTAAATACAACGCCGAAAAAAAACCCCAAAACACAATAAACACATAGGAATTTGGGGTAGGAAAATTCGAGGAAAACACTAGCAACGATCACATTTTAGCAGCAATTTATTTAAAAAACTGCACAATAAATCAGCCGGGGAAGGGTCCTCTCCTCATGGGGAATACACCACGGGCCCATCCGCGGATGATCCTTGGCGCGGAGGCTGGACGCTGGGGCTCCATCGCTGGCTCATAGCGGTCCTCCTCCGGCTCCTCCCCTGCCTCCTCCGTGGGGGCATCCCAGTAAATGGATGGGGATGGTGACGGGCGGAGGGCGACGGGCCCAGGTGAGTCGTTGGGTCCGTCCGATCCATCCCGGGACTTCCTCACCCGTCAATGAAAGTAGGCACCCTACATAAAGAAAAGAAAAAGAGAAATTAAATTCAATTGTTTTTCGAAAGGGGTTTTGTATTCCTTACCTGCAGTCCGCAACTGCATCCCAGGCAGGAGCAGCGTACGTATAACCTGCGTCTGGGGGACAGGGGTGGAAGTGATCCACAGGATCCACCCGTCCCCGTCCGCCCCGAAGCGTACATACATACGAAGGGGGCCGCGCCACCCCGGCACTACCGATATCACGGCCAGGGTGCTCAAACGCACCGGGCACGCACAAGCGGGCCGCCAAGTACGGCCAAGAAAATCGTGGAAACTCATTACGTTTACTACGTTCACTTCAAAATCTCGGAAACTAATGAAGAACGATTCCCGGACCCGGGAAACATTCAGCCGCGGTCCAGGAAATTGGACACCGGGAGTCTCAAGTGGACAAATCGTTTCTTTTTGTTTTCATGCGCTCGTCCAGCCCGGATAACACATCTTGCGGGCGACAAAGTAACGCGGTAAACAATTTTTAAAGTAAACGGAAACAAGACCGAGCGGCCCAGAAAACGAGCGTTGCATTTTCTTAAGTTCTAACGCCGGGAAATAAAAGCGGATTAAGCGTTTTTTTGTATATATAAAAAGATAAGCTTGAAGGAAAAGCAATTTTTTTTATAGGGTAACCGATGAAACAATTTACGAAAAACAAGTTTTGTACAAACAAATGTAAACAGTTTGCTTAAGGGTTACTGTAGATTTTAAAAAAAAAAATTTAATTAATTATATGTAAAAATTAAATATAATAATAATTTTCAGTTTAAAAAGAAAAAAAAAATATATAATACATTAGACAAAAAAAGTTATGTGTAAAAATAAAATATAAAATAATACATTTAAAAAAAAAAATTAAAAAAAAAAAATACAATAATAATTTTCAGTTAAAAAGAAAAAAAATTTTTTCATTAGAAAAAAAAAATGTATCTGTAAAAATAGTAATGATAATCATAAGAACAAAATATTGAATAAAAAAAAAAAAATAAATTTTTTATTAATTAAGAAAAAAATATAAAATTGTTAGAGGTATACTGTAGACAGTAAGAAAAGTATGTAATATTATGCCAAAAACATTCGCGAAGATCTGTACTTCCCTGAGAGTTATTCCTCTCCCAAAAATAACTCTCTTTTTCCAAGGGGGAAGGAATTGTTGCATATGCCACGCACAACATTGCGAAATTACAACACACAATGTTGTGAAATGGCAACGCACAATGTTGCGAAATGGCAGCGCACAATATTGTGAAATAAACACACGCCTGTTATTTCGCAACATTGAAAAGAACGTAAAAGATCAAATTCCGGGCGGTTCCGCGACCACCAGGGAACAAAGAGGTTCCCACAGTCAAAAGTGCGAACGACGCACTTTTGCCTTGCCTGTTGCCGGGCCAGGGAATTGGCGATCGGGAAATCGCGAATTCCCGAAAACAGTCAGAGTTGAGAATCTATCCGGTGAAGACCCAAAGAGGTCCTCTCGAGTCATTGAGCAGAATTTAACCGGTGAAGACCCAAAGAGGTCCCCTAGAGTCGTTGAGGAGAATTTAACCGGTGAAGACCCAAAGAGGTCCCCTAGAGTCGTTGAGGAGAATTTAACCGGTGAAGACCCAAAGAGGTCCCCTCAGGCGCAGATCCAAGGGGGGGGGGGGGGGGGGGGGGGGGGGTCACGGGGGTCATGACCCCCCCCCCAAAACAGCCCGAATTTCAAAAAATAGAGCTGAAACAATATTTTGCAAACCGAAAAACAAAAAAAAACGAACGAACAAAACTAGGTTTTGCAAACTTAAAAACCTAAAACTAACCAAACGACCAAAATTAACTTACTTTTTTGCACTCTGAAAAATTGGAATCAAAAAATGACTAAATCAACAAAATTGACTAATTTTCTTAAACAAGACTGACTTTTTTATTATTTTTTCTATATTTGGATTTTAGCTATACTTCATATACTATCTATTTCATATACTGTTTACAAGTTCCAACTATAAAAGCATCATTTATAGAACAAAATCCAATCTTCTATTTTGTTTCGCAAATCTGTTAATGATCGCATCGATGTCCAATTCAATGTCTCGATGGATGTGTAGCAATGCAAGCCCGGTGAGTCTGTCTTCTGCCATATCCTGGTTTCAACGACACTGAAATCAACAATGGACTGTTGTGTTTTCAATGTTTTGATTGCAAACTGTGAAGTTAGCCACGCTGCCATAAAAGGCGCCAAGTCATTTGAAAACACACGAGGTAACTTTTCAGAAGAAAATTCGAAATAAAAACATTCAGACATTTTTTAGTTATAAGAGTACATTTTTTATATAAAAAAATTATAATTTTATATAAACAATAAATTTATATATAAACTAGCTGGCCCGGCAGACGTTGTACTGCCCTTTCCGGTACATTTTCATTATGCCATGTGCGTCGACCAATATTTGATCGTGTTCTTTCTTTTCGCATGTTTCTACAAATAATACCATTAATATAAGAAAACGTTTCATATCCCTAATTAATTTATTGAACACACTTACACGTTGTTTAATATTATGTCAACCATTTTACTCTTCATAAATATTGGAAAATTACCGGGTTTCACCCAGCGTTCGGTAAGTACTTACTAATTAAAGGCTTCTCAAATGTTCTAGTTTGTTATATCCTAGAAATTGATTCAACACGAAAACATCCGCCATCTTGAATATCTAAATCTTGATAATATTTAAAATTAGTGGCATTAACACAATTATTGTACCAAATCTCATTAAAACCCGTTGAAATCGAGAAATTTTTATACATATTGGGTCCGCCATCTTGGATCTAGAAACGTTGATAATTCGATAATGATCAAAATGAGTGGCACCAAAAAAATAGTACTAATTTTCATGAAAATCCGTTGAAGTCGAGAAATTTGCATCACCATAATGGATCCGCCATCTTGGATTTGGAAATTTTGATAATATTTAAAATTAGTGGTATCAGAATAATCATTGTATTAATTTTCATTAAAATCTGTTAAAATCAAGACACTATGGTCTCCCTATTGGACCCGCCATCTTGGATATACAAATTTTAATAATATTCGAAATTCAGAATAATCATTATACCAATTTTCATTAAAATCCGTCCAAATCGAGACATTTTGGTCCGTGTTGGATCCGCCATCTTGAATTTGGAAATTTTGATAACATTCAAATTAGGGGCCTCAGAATAATTATAGTACTAATATCCATTAAAATCAGTTGAAATTGAGAAATTGTTGGTCACCATCTTAGATTTGGAAATCTCGATAATATTCTAAATTAGTTGGTCATTTGTACTAATTTTCATTAAAGCTTTTAAGCCAATTTATTATATCTTTTTAATTTTTACTTTTAAAATGTATTTGAAAAATTGCGCTCGACGAAAGTTGCTATCATGCTGCTCCCAAGCGGAGGAGCTTGGCAAAACGGAACCCCATTGATTAGCTATCGATCGGGGTTAAAAAATAAAAAATGCTATTAAAAAGTAGGGGTTGGTGGTAGAAGGGTAAAAATTTAGGACTAAATGTATTTTTTAATGCCACACCATAAAAAAATAACAAAAAAAAAAATTTGTCCAAAAAATGAAAAAAAATTTTTTAGGGTGAGCCACCCTTAACACTTAGGGGTATAAAAATTAGTTATAAACCTATTCTCATACCTACTGAAAATACATGTTAAATTTCATCAAAATCGGTCAAGCCGTTTCGGAGGAGTATAACCACTAAAACTGTGACAGAAGAATTTTATATATTAGAACATGTTAAATTTCATCAAAATCGATCAAGCCGTTTCGGTGGAGTATAACCACTAAAACTGTGACAGAAGAATTTTATATATTAGATGTAATGAATTTTCAAGTAAAACAAATTGGACGGGTTTTTGCATAAGGTTATTCAGGCTTTGTTTTTTATTCACTGAAAAAATTTGGCTTACATTGTTTATTTGGTTATTCTTGTTATTTTTGTTATTTTTGATTTTTTTTCTATCCCGTGACCCCCTCCGGAAAAAAATTCTAGATCCGCGCCTGGGTCCCCTAGAGTCGTTGTGGAGAATTTAACCGAAAAAGACCCAAAGAGGTCCCCTAAAAGTAAGACAATTCGAGTTGTTCCTGTGAGTTTTCACAGTGAGTTGAGTCGGGAGTCGGGCAAAGGTAAAACGGAAATAAGTGCAACGGTCGGTGCGCTTAACAGTGTGAATAAGTTTAAGTGAAATATAATAGAAAACCCACAAAACCCGTGTTTGATTATTTCCCGCGTTCTAACGGCGAAGAGAGGTGAAAGTTTCCCTCAACCACCGACTCGTAGCAGCCCAAGAAGCTCCCGAAACAAGTTGTATTTCCCAACATCACCCGGGAATACACAACAGAGTTTATCTGAAGCAGAAACGAGATATGCTCAGATAGAAAAAGAATTACTGGCCATCGTATTTTCTTGGGAAAAATTTCACAAATCCATACATATATGGAAAGCAAGTATTCATACAGACCATAAACCCCTGGTCTCGATCATGAAAAAGGATGTCAGTCTGGTACACTCATGCCGTCTACAGAACATGAAAATTAAGCTATTGAAATATAACCTCATGGTCAAATATGTCCCTGGCAAAATGTTGCATGTCGCTGACCTATTATCACGAAACTCTATTCGTGATCCATCAGTTAACACTGAGAATGCGATTCAGGATGTAGTCCACACGGTCAATTTAAGCAATACAAAGAAAAAAATCTTCCAAAACATGACTTCTCAGGGTGAAACACTAAGCACAGTTATGAAATATTACCAGGAAGGATGGCCTTCAAGCAAAGATAAACTACCAGATCATGTAAAATTCCTGTGGCATTACAAAGACAAATTATATGTTGAAGATGAGTTATTGTTTTTCGAATATCGCATCTTCGTCCCAAAAGGCTTAATTCCCCAGTAGGACTTTTAACAACCAATTGATTTAGAACCAGTGCTTTCAGCTGTGGCAAGCTCAGAAAATGGAATGCGTTCCATGGTAAAAAAAAGAGAAGCGATGGAAGAACCAACAGGGTCGCACACCAGCGAACTGCGAACTTGATGAATTTTCGTGAGTCTCTTTTTTGGTTTCGTTTTTCCCGTTCAGTCAATCGTAGGCAACGAAAGCAAACAGTTAGCAGTGCCAGAAGTGCAGTTTAAAAGTGAAAATAAGTGCGTAGTTTTTAAAACTTCAGGTAAGAAAATTAATTTTTCCTCTTTTTACTATAAACTAACTTCGTAATAAAACTAGATAAAACCAAAACAAATAATATGGCAAAAAGGGGTTTTAGCTCGAGAAATTTAAAAAGATTAATTAAAAAGGAAAAGGAAATTCAAGTAAATAACTTCAGAAACATTTTTGAGCAGAATAATCCAAGCGCCAGTGACACTGATATTAATATAAACTTAGGTGAAATGACGGAATTAGAAGAAGCCGATGTGCCGAACATCCAAAATGAAATCCCCACTGTATCTATTAAAGATAAATTATTGAGATGGTACAGTAAATATTGCCCTTCGAGAGAAAGCTTTGAGGCCCTTTTGCATATCCTTAGAGAAGAAAGTTTAGAAGTCCCACATAGCTTAAAGGGATTGAGAGGAAAAACAGAGAAAATAAAATCACTTTGGCATAACAAAGCAAATAGAAAAAATACACGAAATATATAACTTTGATCAGTTAATTTTTGACATTGGAATAGATGGACTTCCTCTATATAAAAGTTCCCATCAGCAGCTATGGCCTATTTTAGGTCACATTGTGAATATTCCAAATTATAAAGTTATATTGATAGGGGCTTTTTTAGGCAAAAGTAAGCCGAATTGTGCTGATAGTTATTTACATGACTTAGTAAATGAATTTAAAAATTTATATTCTTTTGGAATGGTAATCAATGAAAAGACAATAAATATCAAAATCCGTGCGTTTATATGCGATGCTCCTGCACGATCATTTATATGCGGTACGGTAGGACATAATGCTCTAAAGGGGTGTAGTAAATGTATGCAAATTGGAAAACGCGTTGATAATGTTGTTACTTTTTCTTCAAAGTCAGGAAGTTTGCGGGCAGATAGAGATTTTTATGAAAGGATCGATAAAGAGTATTATAAACAGTTTTATTGGGAAAGAAAAAGCTTATTAGAATCGCTAGGAATAGGGATGGTATCTCAGTTTCCTGTGGATCCCATGCACCTGATTGACTTGGGCGTTGTTAAAAAAATACTTGTTAAATTATATGAAGGGTCAACGACAGCAATGAAATTGAGTAAAAATGATAAAGAAACTTTATCTGTAAATCTGAAATCTCTAGCTCCCTTTATACCTCGCGAATTTTCCAGAAAGCCTAGAAGCCTAGAAGAACTTTCTAAATGGAAAGCAACTGAATTTAGGCAATTCGCTTTGTATACGGGCATTGTGGTACTCAAAGATATTTTAAATGAAAATTATTATTATCACTTCCTTTTGCTTCATTGTGCATACCGTTTATTATCCTGCCCCAAGAATTACCTCGAAAATATTGATATTGCCAACAAATTGTTAAAACATTTTGTTTCAAACTTTACAAATTTATATTTACAGAAAAATCTTACTTATAATGTGCATAACTTATTACACCTCTCTGAATCAGTTAAAAACACCGGCTTTATAACAGATTGTTCCGCTTATAAATTTGAAAATTTTTTGCAATTAATTAAAAGAAAAATTAAAAAACCCGTTCAAATTCTAGAGGAACTCAATAACAAATTTATAGGAAATGAACTGATCAAAGAAACAAAAAAATCGGGTTTTATTAAAAATGCAAGGGGCCATATAACATACTATCACTCTGGTATGTACACTCTAAATACAAATGTCCCTGATAACATTTGTTGCATTCGAAATGCTACGGTTTTAATTACTGGATTCCTCGAAAATGACAAAAAATATATACTGGCCAAAAGATTTCTTAACGCAACAAATTTTTTTTCGGAACCACTTGAATCGTCTGAAGGTCTAGGGATTATATTAGTCGAAAATGAGACATTCAACCAAGTAGAAGAGTTCCCTTTAGAAGAATTGAATTTCAAATATTTTTCTTTACCCTACAATATCAAATATTTTGTATTGATCCCATTGCTGCATGAAGTTAACTATTAGGTATTCAAAATTTATTTAAGCTTTTTTAACAACTTACTTATAGAACAAAATGACGAGTGAAAATAAAGAAAATAAAAATAATGATGGTCCCAGCTTTGCACACGAATTCGGCCAAGTACACCGCTGTAATGCAACTTTACATCTTAGAGATTTAAATCCACGTAAGTTTCCTCCAATTACACTTAGAAAATATATTTATAATTTTAAAATTTTTATAGAAAAGAAATTAAGTGAGATGACAACTAACATAAAATTAACAAATGAACTAAAAGGTATACCCACATAAGCTATCTACAAAATCAAACTAAATTTAATAGAGATCTTTAATCTTTCTCTTTTCCTGCTAGTCAACAAATTTTGTATTTATTATTTCCTCTCTTATTTTTGTAGCATAGTTTTGCACATTTGTTTTATTAATCTAATGATAAACTTAGTCAAATAATAACAATTTTTCCGCAAGCTGATATTCGAAAATTCCATATCCATTTTTCTTTAATCTTCTTTAAAAGTTAAGTAAATTTCTCACACTTGTTTTTGCAGAATTTTTTACGGATCACATGGATAACCTAAAAAGAACAATAAAAGCACAAAACGAAGAAGTAATAAAGCTTCAATCAGAGAACTTGTCTCTTACTAAGCAGTTAATCCGTAAGGATAATGTTAATGTTTCATCTGAAGATATAATAAGGTTTCCAATAAAAACTAAAGAGGAGCTTGACTTACTTGAGAAAGATATTAAGGAAGAAAAATACACAAATATTTTGAAGCACCTTATTTTCCCTGGTGGGATAAGGAAAAATTTCAACAAAATATTTGGGGAAAAAATTGCATTAGAATTTAATTATGATGGAGTAAAAGATAAGCACCCATTTAAAAACTACGATAATATAAACATTGCTTTGTACAGTAAGGATATTGAAATATATTAGAGTTATAAAAATATAATTGGTTATTTTCAGAAGTTCTTTTGAAGGATGGATACAGAAAACAGGATTACATAAAAAACATCAGATACTGTTTTAAAGCAAACAAAAATAGGTACTTCAAAACCATCTGTATTAAAAAGGCGAAGACTATATAAGAATATTTAGTTCTATATATGTTCAACATATTTTGCATTTTTTAATACACTAGACGACATAATTCATCGTACGACATTAAAATTTATATATTATTATTATATTTATTTAAATTAATTCAGAATAAAGAGTACATAATCGAACAAAGAAATAATTCGAACAAAACATTGTACATACATGTTTTGTTTGAATTGTCTGTTCTATTTTTCTCTTTATTTACTCTTTATTCTGAGTTAATTTTAATAACTCAGAATAAAGAGTAAATAAAGAGAAAAATAGAACAGACAATTCAAACAAAACATGTATGTACAATGTTTTGTTCGAATTATTTCTTTGTTCGATTATGTACTCTTTATTCTGAATTAATTTAAATAAATACAGTTTATAACGTTTTGAGATATCGTACGATGAATTATGTTGCCTAGTGTATATCAGTTTTACGTACCACTATAGTATACGTATAAAGTTCAATTACGTTATGCGATATTATGCAACAGTTACAAAGTGATTTGCTATCATTTTTTTGTAACATTTTTTCAACTATGGTATATTCAAGCAAATCGTCAGGTAAACGAGTTATTAATGAATTATGTACAAATGTTTAATTAATGAATTATGTACAAATGTTTAATTAATTAATTATGTACAAATGTTCTTTTTTTTTTTAAGGAAATATATTTAATTTAGACTTGCAACGAATAGTATATTCGGCAATACGCCGAATACCGAATATTCTGTGGGCTCTTTGGCCGAATAGGCGAATATTAGGCAAAAGTATTCGGTCAGCGCGTGGCGGGAAAACTTGTATCGACGTGTTTGTTTCTTGCTCTACTACTTCATGAAAATACAGAAAAATTAGTCTTTCTTCATCATAATCTTCCACTTCTAAATTAATTACGATAATTCAAGTGCATAGACATTTATTTGATAGTTTTTTTGTTAATTTTTGTAATATAGAAGTTGATTATGTACCTATGACTACTTTAATGATTATAAGAAAAATATATTATTATAACATAAATCAATATTTTCATTGTACCAATTATGTGATTACAACAAAACATATTACTTAAGTATTCGGTATTCGGCTGAGTAGTATCTAGATATTCGGTATTCGGCCGAACAGGATAAAAGTAGCCGAATAGGCCGAATACCGAATAATAGCCGAATATTCGTTGCAAGTCTAATTTAATTTTTACTGAAATTAATGAATGTGTACTTTTTTTTATGGATATAGGTATAGTTAACATTGTTGTATGTGTCTCCGGGATATTCTTTTGCTTTCTTCACCAAATTAAAAAGTTGTCGAATTTTCTGCAGATGCGTTCTTGCATTGATGAATTTACATTTAGATTCATCAATGGAAGAACGCATGTGCTTTGGGCATCAATCTCACAAGTTCTTGCCTATGACAATGCTGTGTAAAAGTAACCAGTGTTTTCACTAAGAAAAGAAGCTATGGGAGCTACAGAAACCGATTACGACATTTATTCGGTAATCAATGCAGGTCCTACTGGGTCATGACATGCTTCGACTACTCCATGAAGCATACATGGGTATAACAAAAACACTTTTTAAGGCAAAGACTACACTATATGGCATCAGATATTGAAAACATGGTACAAAAATCAAAATGCCACATTTGTGAAAAATATAGAGCAAAAAATAAAAAACAATATTTATTACCTCACTCGATACCGACACTACCTTTTCAAAAAGTTGGTATAGACTTATTCGATTTTGGGGGAAAAATATATCTTGTTTTAATGGATTATTATTACAATAATAGATAGAGATATCCACACTACTCAATAAAACATCAAAAAGTGTAACTGATGCACTAAATAAAATATTTTCCAGACACGGTGTACCTCAAGTTGTCGTTTCTGATAATCAACCCTTTAATTCCTTTGCGTTAAAAAATTTCGCAGAAGAGTGGAATTTTTATTTTTCATTTTCCAGTCGCAGGTACCCAATGTCTAATGGTCTAGCTGAAAAAGCAGTCCATATAGCGAAAACCATCCTAAGGAAAATGGGCGTAGGCAATGCAATACACAGAGGACTTTTTTTGGAATATAGGAGCACACCAATTCCTGGTATCGGTTATTCTCCCGCAGAATTGCTTTTTAATCGAAAACTAAGAACCATATCAGACAAACAACTGAAGCAACTTAACTACAAACGATCTTTTGATGTGAAGCGTCCTAGACTAGAACTTAATTTAAAAACGGGGGAAAATATAGTGTACATTAGGGTGATTCAAATTTTTTTTTGTTTTCTTCAAACAGGTTCAACCGTTGCTAGGACAGGAAAGAAAAGTCCTGGCCCAACCTCAGCTCATAATATCAATATTTACTGGTGGCTCATCGAACTTTTTTGTTTTCCATAAGAATAACATGGGAAAGATTGCATCATTAGACGTTTTTGTCTGTATCTCGTGAAAAAATGATCATACATGAATGGGACCAATTTCATTAGCAAGTCACGCGCTTCGGTCGTATGGTTCGCAAACCAGATAACTTCGCGATGTCTTGAATTAATAATACTCAAAAAAAAAAAAAAAAGGAAATACTATGAAATATCTGCTTAATAATGAAATTAACGATTTAAGAATAGAGGTATAAGTATATACATACAAAGGCATTTGTGCGCTCGCTGACCCAACGTTCATTTAGTAGGTACCGTTTGTAACTAGAGTCAGTAATGCTGCAACCATTGCAAATAAAGGAATTTTTGTAAGCTGCTGTTTTACTCAAAGTTTACCACACTTGTCTAAATAAATGTAACAGTTATGTGAATTAGCAGTAGGCAAGTTATACTGCATTGAATCAACATCTCTTAGAAGAAATCACGCCCCACAAAATATTAAGAAGGGTTAGAACGGCCGAATATCTGCATTGTCCCAACATGTGTACTCCGCGGTCATTTCATTCGTCTGAATTCGCTCGATCAATGTGCTGTATTTCTGTACGTTAGTGGTGATTTTTTGTTGATATACTCTTCAAATGAATCTCGAGGTAAGTTTACATACATTTTTTTTTCATTATTGTGTTTAATTAACCGAGAGAATGAGAATAGATCAGCTCTGTTTTTAGTAACAAAATATGACTTCGACAAATTGCGCTTGAGTTTTACTTTATTATTTCGCATTATTCCGATCACATGTTATATTATTATGGCAGAGCAATTGCTAGACTTTACGAAACATGTTAATTTTTCGTTATTTGGTTTGCAAATTCAAAATAAACGTGAATGGATGTCTTCTTACACCATATTCAAGGAGAACTTGGTGACTCGAGGTTCAGATGACGTTCTGAATGGTGTACCATTAGTTCTCTAAAGGACCCTACACAAAACCAATGGAAAAAAAACGTTCTGTCAATTGTGCTATTTACCCACGGAATCGATAGAGTTCATGACTTTCTGATTAAAAGTCTCCATAGGACCTAGGACCAGAAACTCGATTTATGTCATTTCAATGTCAAATCGAGAAGAAATTTTTATAAAGAAATAAAAAAGTTAACCTAAATCACCGGCAAGTCCGGAAAATCGATTTTCAATTCCATTTTAAGGTCAAACAGAGCAGAAATTGCTATAAAAATCTAAAAAAATCATTTGAAGGGTTTGAGTAAACCATTATTAACCCAGAATCAATGACGTGCCGCAAAACCCCCGGGAATACATATAAACACAAGCCGTGAAGTAGAAAATGCATACGTAGTGATGTTGTCCGAGAATCGCCGTGAAATAACATTGCTTCTTATGGCGGATGATCCAAAGTATGCCACTCAACTCGCCTGAACTGCTAAACTATAACTTTTACGCGAAAATTATGTTCTACTAACTATAACTATGGAGGAATACCTTTCTAGTGATCTAAAAAACTTTATAGTGACAAGAACAAAATATTAGAGTTTTTTGCACTTAAACACAACTCTAATCATTTCCTCGAACAAAACAGCAGCGGCAGGTCGACTTGACAGCACGACTTTCCGTGGTAATTTGTTCGATGGGCAGTAAGAGTATCTTTTGAGCTCAAATATCTTTAATATTTTGTTCTTACCCCTGTAATGATTTTGGTGCCATAAGAACGGTATTCCTCCCCAGTTACAGTCAGTAGAACATCACTTTTTCGTAAAAGCGATAGTTTAGCAGATTCGCCCTCTGGAGCGGAATGAATGAGCTCTACCGCCATAAGAAGCAATGTTATTTCGGTGCAATCAGCGGACTACATGACCCTATACATGTGGTAGTGAACAGGTCTACTTCACGGCTTGTAGTTATTATTCCCGGGGGTTTTGCGTGCCAGGATGGATGTCTGAACCCTTTGTGTGTGTGCTCTTTAAAGGTCAATAAATATATGTGAACAATTTCAGAATGATATATGTATTCTTTCTATAAAAAAAAAAAAATTATGATTCATCCATAACCTCAGGAAAAGATAAAGATCAACACCTCAATTTTGTGCCTCAGGAATCCGCCAACTTGACAACTTACCTGCCATTGTGGGACAAGAGAATATGTGTAACATCAGCGCTATAACTGTGTATTTTTTCACATTGAAAGAATATGTTTATAAGGGTGAAATTTAGAAATAAAATGAAATTTTATGGGGCGAAAGTGAAAAACCGATTAAATGCGGCTCCACGCAGATGGTTTCGTATAATATTTTATAGAATTTCTAGGGAAGGAATGCTCGGTAATTTCGAAATTCGACCAATTGTGCAAAGGGATCTAAGCCCATACAGCCAGGAACGTGGTCACAACGCTTTCATTTATATCTAGGACACACATAAATTGGTTAACTAACTATTCCAGTTGATCAACGTCGAAACCAAATAAAGTAACAGGCAGCGGCGAGTTGATTTATTTTGACATTTGTGACACATCACATCTGTTTACATTTCTCTGGTTAAAGTTGTGATTATTTTGTTGATTTGTTGACGACCATGGAGGTTAGAGAGAAGGAGAACGGTCGCTTTAGAAAATAGTGTCCCAGAACTATGGACAAAATAAGTGAGGCGCTGCGATCGCGAAGTTGTCACAATAAAAGCGGGTACTTTAAATCACGATGATTGACGCAAATTGTTTTTCACTACACTCACACTCTTTTTCCGATCAGATGCTAAACCACTTGTACATCCACGCACAATACAATATTTCACCTTTTTGTAATGTTTCTTTTTGTCAAAACCAATGCCGCGAAGAAAATTTGTACATTATGCAACTAACTTCATCTAATTGTACTCATAAACAGGTAACTTCGCAGATACTACTTATCGACAAATTTTCAGGGACAGGCGGGCTAATGCTTTAGCACGTAGCGATCGTTCTCCTTCTCTCTAACCTCCATGGTGACGACCAAAGGCATTGGAAAATTCGCTACGAAGTTTGACGCGGTTTGTTGGAATATACTTGGTTCACACGGAACCAAGTTCATTTTTCTTCGTTTCTGATTTGAGCTAGTTTCGCACTAAACCAAGAAGGTGCTTGGTTAACCAAATAGTGTGTCAATGGTATTAATTGGTTAAAGCATTTTGTATGGGGAAATCCTGTATATGTTCACTGTATTTTACCTGCCTTAATGGCAACATACACATCTTTTTTGTGCACATCTATGGCACAGTACCTTTCAGATATTTCATTCCCCTAATTTTATAATAAATACTAAAAAAAGATACTTTCGATGACTTGCTTTTCCTCAATTTCCTGATAGATAATTTTTTATCAATATATAATCCCTATATATATATAAAAAAGGAAGTTTGTTTGTTTGTTGCTCAATCACGCCTAAACGCTTGCAACGATATTTTTCATTTTTTGTCCGAAGGTAGCACATATTCCGACTTAATATATAGGCTAATTTTTTTTCGGATAATACGTAGGGCGGATCCAAGATGGCGGCTGAAATTTTTAAATTTGAAGCGATTTTCATGAAAATTGGTACATAGGGGTTTTACGGAATGGTGATTTAAAATCCGCTGTCCAAATTTAGAAATTCAAGATGGCGGATCCAATATGGCGACCAAGATTTCTCGATTTCAACGGATTTTAATGAAAATTAGTACAGTGATTGTCTTGAGGTCACTGATTTTGAATATTATCAAAATTTAGAAATCCAAGATGGCGGATCCAATATGGCGACCAAGATTTCTTGATTTCAACGGATTTTAATGAAAATTAATACAGTGATTATCTTGAGGTCACAGTTTTTGAATGTTATCAAAATTTAGAAATCCAAGATGGCGGATCCAAAATGGCGATCATATTTCTCGATTTCAACGGATTTTAATGAAAATTAGTATAATAATTATCTTGAGGTCACTGATTTTGAATGTTATCAAAATTTTCAAATCCAAGATGGCGGATTCAACATGACGATCAGAATGTCTCGATTTCGACGGATTTTAATGAAAATTGGTACAATGATTATTCTGAGGCTACTAGTTTCGAATATTATCAAAATTTGTAAATCCAAGATGGCGGATCCAATATGGAAACCAAATGTCTCTATTTCATCGGGTTTTAATTAAAATTAATACAATGATTATTCCGGAGCCACTAATTTCGAATATTATCAAAATTATCAAATCCAAGATGGCGACTAACCTTTATCGATTTCAACGGATTGTAATGGAAATTAGTACAGTGATTCTGAGACCACTAATTTTGTATATTATCAAAATTTCTAAATGCAAGATGGCGGACCCATCTATTTCGACGGATTTTAATGAAAATTGGTAAAATGATTATTCTGAAGCTACAAATTTCGAATATTATCAAAATTTGTAAATCCAAGATGGCGGGTCCAATATGAGACCAAATTTCTCGATTTCAACGGATCTTACTGAACAATGATTATGCTGAGGCCACTAATTTCGAATATAAGCAAAATTTCCAAATTAAAGATGGCGGATCCAATATGGGGACCAAAATTTCTCAATTTCAACGGACTTAAATGAAAATTGGTATAATCATTATTTTAAGGAACTAGCCCCAGATAGAAACGGATGGAGAGACTTTGTAGACGCTCTATGCTCCCGAAGGGAGTAAGACAGGACAAACAAACAAAAACAAAATTTTACAATATTATTAAGATTTGGAAATTCAAGATGGCGGATCCATAAATGGGTTTTCAGGTTGAAACATTTTCTAGGATATAGCAAACTAGAACATTTGAGAAGTGTTTAATTAGTAAGTATTTACCCAACACCGGGTGAAACCGGGTAACCCACCTAGTATATAAATAAAAATATGTCTCTCCCACCTTAAGGGGTTATATACAGTCAGGAGGCCTAAAAAAGTCGATTTTTCAAGAATTTTTCTTGAGATGATCTTTTAAGTTATTAATGTAAAATTCTGTGCACATATTATGGTAACTCTTGAGTGTATTTTAATGTTTTTTATTTGTAAAAATAATTATTTTAAAAGCTGCTACAGCTGATCTCCGGGAGCAACACTAAAAAAAAGCGTTTTGCGGTGTGCACGATATCTCTGAACTGGATCATCCAAAATGAGAAAACCAAAAATATTTCGTTAGTATATTGTTTTATCTTGTAATTAATCGAAGGAATAAGCAAAATAAGAATTGACAAAATGGCGGCTTCTTAAAAAAAAATCGATTTTTAACAACAATTTTCGCTCTAAATTGTTTATAAAATGGAAAATATTTATCGGTGAACAAAAAGCTTCGATTAATTACTAAAAAATATGCTTAAGAAGCTTGTCTTAAAATTTGAAACTGATCGGTTCAGCCGTTTCCGAGAAATCTTGCTCACCGAATTTAAGAACACAGTTTTGACGCGCTTAAAGTTTCAAAAGCACTTACATTTAGTACAAAAACTCGAACACGTCATTACAAATATGCGTGTAACTGCGAGAATATTCACCGGATTGACATGAAATTTTCTGTGGGTGTACTTAAATATATATACATTACGAAAATAAAATAAAAAAAAAGTAGATTTTCTGAAAATCCTGACTGTATATAACCCTTTAAAACATCTTGTTCTACCTCAAAGAATAGTCTCCAGTTGGTAAAGAAATGTATGAAGTGATTTTAGTCTGGAGCTCCAATTCGAAATAACTACCAAATGCTTTTTTTAAATATGCTATTTAAAATTATGAAAAAAATATTTTCGTATTATAAATTTTCGAGTACTCCACTTTCCTATATGAGTATTTTAAATTGCTAACTAGTGCAAAATATGTGGGTTAGGAAGATGTATTACTGTGCAAAATGTCAAGTATCTACATCGCACGGTTTCTGAGAAAATCGGTTATGATAAATGAGAGTGATTTTAAAGGGTTCTGTTTGTTCTCCTTTGAAAATATGGAACCTTAAAAATTAGTAAAATCCCTAACAATTTCGATACAGATGTCTTTTTTGTCACTTCCAGAGTGCGCAAGACAGGGAACAGGAAAAGGCGAACAGTCCGTTGTCAATGCAAATACCACATACAAATGAGAAAATAAAAGCGTTGTATAGTTCTGGACTAGAGCACTCCCAAATAACGTTAGTTTTTCCACTCAGACTACTTATAATTAATTGTTTCTGAATTTATAGACGGAATCAGTCTTTTGCCACACTGAATAATAGTGAATTTAAATATAAAACTACCTTTAAAGACTTGGAAAAATGTAAAAAAAAAAAAATATTCACTATTTGTTGACAAATCAGTCCGATAAGATTTAATAAAACAAAACTTGTGTATGGATTGACCAGAGTAACGTTGTGTAATTTGTAGAATATACGAAGTGTACTTTTATGGCAGATTGCAACGTTTTTATTTTTTGAGAAAACAAATTTTGTTTAGAAATAGCATATTTCTTATTTGTTGTCTACTGAAATAAAAGAGACGGCCTGATTTCAGCTTTTCAGCGGACCCTTAGCCCTGCAAGAGAAAGACGGTAAGCAAAATCAATGACCAAAGCTGTAAATATGCTTACATTGCAACATATTTAAGGCTATCACAGTGAGTTTTATAATCCATTGGAGTGTTTAGAGGTAGGTTTAATATTCTACGTAACGTGTCGCGGATGCGTGCCGTACTGGCTTGATCTGTAGCGGTCCGGTTCCACACGGAGAGACTGTCCTCCTGGAAAGCAATTGTTCATCTCTTTAGTCAATGGAAAGCAATGCAAATTTGTACTTACTGGATATTTTGTGGTGAGGACAACACCGCATATCTCGTGACCGACTAAAAACTGCTCGCCGAGCATAGCCATGCAAACGTTTTCCCAAGCCCTGTCTATTTTATTTTTACGTAAGCGAATAACCCATTGTCCTCCCTTAGCGTTACTAGGATCCTCCCACATGGGCTTAATTCCATGCTTAAAAAGACTCAGTTCTCTGTATGGCTTTAATGCTGTAGGGCGCACGAGATGACAGTACAGCGACCACCACTGCTCTACGGTGGCGCAACGCCCAACAAAGTGGAGAGACTTGCCGTAGTCCGTGGCGCGTTGTGTGCCCTTCCGGGCGAACCACAAACAGTAACTGTACTGGAGTCTGTTTTCGTTCGGGCCGACTTCTAGTGGGGCCAATTTGTCGACGTCCACCTCGTTTTCTAAGTCGCTCTCGTCGCTGTCTGCAAGGTCAGGCCATGGTTTTCTACAACATACCAAAGACGTATGACGGTTAGAAACACTGGTGCGCGCTCAGCTTTCAAAGCAGTAAGCAAATTCACTAATAGTACACGTTCTAACAAGTTGATAACCTCAAACTGTCAAAACAATTCTCACTTACGGTTCGTACTGTTTGACTGGTGTCTTCTGCATGATTCAACTTTTACAAAAGTGTCTTACTAAAAATTACTTATTTATCACAGATGTTATTTTAAAATCCAAGTTCTTCTTATCAAAAAGCAAGGAAGAGCTCACACTCGCTTCGATTCAATTTGTACACAATACAGAATTACAGATGATAGTTTCCAAGCTGGAAGGAATTCCCTGGAATATCCCCACTGAAAGTTGTTGGAAGTTGGGAACTACAAAACAGTCCACTTGCCTTTGGAATTATCCCTAGAGGAACAAACTAAGTATGGAGAAGTATCTACGTGTAATGACTTTAAGAACATTAACCAAATATAGAGCGTTTGTAAGCCTGGTTTAACATACCAAATTTTCTTTGTTATAGAATTGGTTGCATTACAGGTGTAAATACTTGGTCATAAGTAACAGAGGGGCAAGACTGGTGTTTCCTTTGCCAACCACATGCGGGTAAAAGTGCAAATGAGTCGCAGTCAGAAGTTAGCTGCATTTCAGGATTGTTAAATGTGAACCAAACTTAGAAAAAGAAAGAAACTTTAAGATCACAACTTTTAAAAAAAAGGACGTTACAATGAATGGTTTTTTCCAAATTGTAAATAAATTGCAAATTGCATTTTCACAATAGCAGAATTTTCGCGGGTAATGGTAAAAGAACAGAAACTTGTGCATCAAATTGTCTAAATAGCAGACATTTTGCGGAAATAGTAAAAAAAAACTTAAATTGGTGCACAAAGCTTTTTAAATCTTTGCCACAAGTTATTGCTTACAAATTGGCTATGTAGGTTAATATATCCTTTTTATTAAAATTAACCGGTGTCAAAATTGAAAAATAATCATATAGTACAAGGAAAATCTTCAATGAATGGGCATTTTGTAGATGGAAAATCTATATTTAAATATAAATATACACTTGATTACCAGCACTTGAAAATTTTACCTCTTTCTGAAAATCCTTAGAATGGTGCGGTGCATATGGTAAATTTATTTTAATTACCCCTTACCTTAGTGAACCCGCCATAAAAATTTCGTCTCTTATGTGATATCTAGTTTTAAGAAGGGTTTTCCCATTTTTGGGCTATTTAATAATATAATAATTCAATAGGGACACTTGATTACCGGCACCAGTTGTTTTTCAACAATTAAAGTGAAAGGAGAGAAAGTGTTTTATGTTGTGTTTAGCATTTGAAGTGTATACAAAGTTGAAAGTAATATAAAATTGTAAGCGGTATTTTTAATCCAGAAAATTTGAAATGGGACGCGGAAAATCACTCACCCCTAAAGAGATTGGAAAGATTACAGCGTACAAAGAGAAAATCTTTCTAATCGAGAGATAGCACGCAGATTAGGAAGACACCCTTCAACCATCGATCCCTATATATATATATAAAAATGAAAGTTCGTTTGTTTGTTTGTTTGTTTGTTGCTCAATCACGCCTAAACGCTTGCATCGATATTTTTCATTTTTTGTCCAAAAGTAGTACATATTCCGACTTAACATATAGGCTAATTTTTTTTCGGATAATACGTAGGGTTTCAAAATGACAGAGAAATACGTTTTTACACGAGAGGGGTCTTCTTGAATAGAATTCTCACTAGGAGATGTGGGTGGAAGAGTAGGAGACTTTACCCTTGCTGGTATGGCTGAAGTTGGCATGCTTGCTGACGAGGACTTGGTTGACGATAGATCGCTTTGAGGAGAGGGTTTGTGCAGAAGGGTATTATGTCATTTCTGGCAAACTCGGCACGTTTGACCCGAAGCACAATTACTCACTGGGCCAAACAATTGAAACACAAGGTGTTCGATATGACAACTTGCCATCTTTCTTGCGGAGCCATTTTTCTAAATTTCGAGCAGTCCTTTAGTGCATGGGAATCTTTACAAACTAAACTTGGTCTAAACTTGGTGCTGTGATAGGAGTTGGCCTTACTTGTAGATGAACGAGACGTAATTTGAAGTTTTGAGGGAAGAGCTTCAAGTGACCTGAATCCAGCTTCGAGAAATTCTAACAAATCTGATAATTCTGGAAGGTTTGTTTTGGAGCCCTGCCTTTGTTCCCACAGTTGCCGTGTCTCATCTGGCAGCCTATCAACCATTAATTATAGAATTATAGGATCCAAATCTTTGGTACTTATGCCTAAATTATTAAGAGAAGCCAAGCATTCATTCGTCCGGTCAAGTAAGTTACGAATATGACCACTCGATTCCGTTTGCACATGCGGCTGAGAGAAAAGTATCTTTAAGGTGGGGAAGGGTGGTCGTTATTACGCAGGTTAAACAAATAGGAACACGCCCTTATTAATTACAGATATTTATTAGTGTCGCGATAAGTCGACTGATTTAACGTCTGGCCAACTAAATTTAACGTATTTTACTTTGTCCTCGATCTTCTTCTTCCTCCGTGTCGGACCTCCTCATTCGCAAACCCCTCGAGAGCTTAGGGCTGCCTGCCACTGAGCTTGACGAATGGTTAGGCACCCTGCCGCCTCATCACCCCCTTGGCAGTGTTTAAAGTCTATAAGAGAAGGAAGAAAAAGAAATTTTGAAGTTATAGTTCGTCCTCAAACCGGACACGTCGGTTCGAGTGTCCGATGCGCTGCTCTCTTCGATGTTCCAAGTCTGTTGGTTGTGGTTGTCCTGGTGGTGGAAACCTCTCGTCGTTGTTCGCTGCCACATAAGCAGGCTTCAATCGTTCGATCGAAATGGTCTTGTCTGTACCCCTAACACGAACCACGTAGAACTTCTCATGTCGAGAAATCACAGGATATGGGCCTTCGTATGGTTGGTCCAAGGGTTGCTGAACTGCACCTACACGCACGAAAACGTGTGAAGTTGTTTGTAGGTCCTTGAAAATGAAAGTTCGCCCTGTCCCGTGCCTCGAAGCTGGAACAGGCCGTAACTGCTCGAAATGTCGTCTTAAACGAGCCACCAGGTTTGTCGGGTCGCCAGCAGCATCAGAATCCTTGTGGGGTGTCAAAAACTGTCCGGCAGGTTCTCCATACACCAGTTCTGCCGAAGTTGTGTTGACATCGTCTTTCCAGGCCGATCTCATACCGATGAGTACCGTTGGTAATGCTGTCGTCCAATCGTCGGATGTGTGGCATTTAATAGCTGCCTTCAACTGTCTATGTGAGTTTTCAACGAGACCGTTGGCAGAAGGATGGTACGCCGTAGTCCTTAGGTGTTTCATGCCTACCAGATTAGTGAGTTCACGAAACAAATCAGCCTCAGACTGTCGACCCTGATCCGAAGTTCTGCGTAAAGGAGCTCCAAACCTGGCAATGCAGCCAGCGTAAATGGATCTCGCAATCGTTACTGCGGAGATATCCTCGACCGGAAACGCCTCGGGTCATCGCGTGAAACGGTAGATGCAAGTCACACAAAATTTGCATCGGCGTGAATATGGCAGTGGGCCAATGATGTCCACGTGAATATGTCCGAATCTCGCGCTTGGGGGGGGCAAAACCTCCAACGGGCGGATATACATAGCGATGCACCTTGCTACGTTGGCACTGCAGGCACTCCCGAGCCTATCGCAAACAATCTCGACGCATTTCAGGCTAAACGAAGCGCTGAGCGACTAGTCGCACAAATGCTCGTCGTCCGGGATGAGAAAGACTGTGCAGCGATTCAAAAACTATTCTGCGAAAAGGCGTTGATACGAAAAGGCGGTCCGTACCCGTAGAAGTATCACAAAAAAGTTTTATTCGAGTATTGGGCACGGGGACACGTTTAAGTTTCAACGAGGTGCTCCCGCCAAGAACCAGCTTGAGCTCTTCGTCGTCGTCCTGTGAACGGGACACAGCCTCGAAATCAATGCCCTCACTCACTGCCTCCACGCGCGACAAGGCATCAGCGACGATATTGTCCTTTCCTGAAACATGTCGTATATCCGTGGTGAACTGCGCGATGTAATCGAGATAACAAAACTGTCTGGGGGAACACTTTTCTGCCTTATGGCCGAATGCGAATGTCAATGGTTTGTGGTCCGTAAAAATACTGAACCCTCGTCTTCCAGCGAATGCCGAAAGTGTCGAACCGCGCAAAAAGCAATCGTAAATGATTCCTATGCTCCTCTTTGGACGCGGATGCCACGAGGATGTCGTCGATGTAAGCATATGCGAAATCGAGTCCTCGCAAAATCTCATTTATGAAGCGCTGA
The DNA here is from genome assembly GCA_949715965.1 of Dysmachus trigonus. Classification (NCBI taxonomy): domain Eukaryota; kingdom Metazoa; phylum Arthropoda; class Insecta; order Diptera; family Asilidae; genus Dysmachus; species Dysmachus trigonus. The sequence continues at coordinate 54,317,487 of OX454320.1, forward strand.
AAAGTTTGGGCCGCGTTTCGTAGACCAAACGACATGAATGGAAATTCAAAAAGACCGAACGGTGTCGTGATTGCGGTCTGGTTGTAAGCTCGAACGAGATCTATAGTGGAAAATATAACTTTACCTTTGAGTTGATGTCCGAAGTCCTCTATATGCGGAACAGGATAGCGATCCGGAATGGTGCGTGCATTTAGCGCTCGGTAATCACCGCAGGGGCGCCAACCTCCAGACTTCTTTGGAACTAAATGGAGTGCCAACATCTGTCCGAAACGCGTGCGCCACCCTACCTCAACATTTCGTCGAATTCCGTTTTTGCTAATTTTAGTCTGTCTGGCGCTAGCCTACGTGACCTGCAAGCAACAGGCGGTCCCGATGTCGTTCTAATAAAGTGCATGGTTGCATGCTTAGTTTCTCTGATCCCGCCGCCGGGACGAATTACTTCGATAAATGCCTTCAAAAGATCGCGATACTTTTCACTTTCCACGATGACCTTAATGCCGTGCTGTTTGCAGCATTATATTCGCTTACCGATCACCGATAATTCAGTAACATTGTCAATGAGTCGACATCGTTTCAAATCCACCATGAGACCGTAGTGGGAAAGCAAATAAGCTCCAATAATTGGCCTGGTGACGTCCGCGATGACGAAACGCCAAACGAAATCCCGGCGGAGCCCGAGGTTGAGTGACATAGTAATTGTTCCGTATGTAGCTATACGTGTTCCATTCGCGGCAGATAAATAGTAATCTGCGGGTAAGGGTTTTCCGGAAACACGCGATCGCGCAAACACACAAACGTCGGCACCTGTATCGACCAAGAACATAAGTTTTGTGTTTTTGTCCGTAACAAACAATCTGTGCGGTTTGTTTTTGTCTTTGTCGGTCGCACTTACCGACTCTCTTTTACGTTTCCCGAAATGAAACTACACGGGGCGCGACATTTTCGGGCTTTTCCACCGAAAATTTTGTGGTACCAGCATATTCCCGCTGTGCGTTTATTAGAATTAGAGCGAGAACGAGGGCGAAAATTGACTTGGCCCGCTGGCGAAGAATCCCGACCGTTTGGACGCCGCAATGACGCAATTTGCCTTCTCAGGCTGTCAATCTCTTCTCGGAGCCTGTCTCCACTTAGCTCCGACACGTTACCGGCAAAAGAGGGACGCATGACAACTTCACTGATTTTATCAGCCAACTGAGCGGCTGACTCGAGCGATATGTCGGGCTGCGAAGCCAGGATGGCCTGCACATTGACGGGTAGACGTCCCTGCCAAAGAGAACGAAGGACCGTATCGTTTATAGAAGTCCCAGCGAGGCCTCGCAAATGCCTCAGAAACTGGGAGGGTCTCCTATCTCCTCACCCTCGAGCAAACGACGCACCTGCATTTCCTGAGAAACGGATAATCTAGCTATTAATTCCGTTTTGAGGAAATTATACTTGTCCTTTTCTGGCGGCTGTATGATGACGTCCTTCATCTCCGCAGCATATTTAGTGTCCAAGTTGGAAACTACGTAGTAAAATTTTGTGGCGTCCTGCTAGATCCCACTGAGGGTGAACTGGCCCTCTAGTTGGGCAAACCACAAAGCTGGTTCCTCCGGCCAAAAAGGGGGCACTCGAACTCCAATGCGGTGCACTTGAGCCTCGTTCGCAACTGGGGCTTCGTCCGCAATCGGGGGTGCACCTCTGTCGTTTGGGTTAGCCATGCTTTATGTTTTTTACACAGTAAAACTACACGCTCGCGACAAAAATATATTTTTTTTTTTTTTTTTTAAAGGAAAAACTAATGTCAGGTCACCAATGAAGGGTGCTCGTTATTACGCAGGTTAAACAAATAGGAACACGCCCTTACTAATTACAGATATTTATTAGTGTCGCGATAAGTCGACTGATTTAGAGCGTCTGGCCAACTAAATTTAACGTATTTTATTTTGTCCTCGATCTTCTTCTTCCTCCGTGTCGGACCTCTCCATTCGCAAACCGCTCGAGAGCTTAGAGCTGCCTGCCGCTGAGCTTGATGACTGGTTAGGCACCCTGCCGCCCCAGTGGTATTGACTAGCACGCGAGTATTTTGGAACCTTTTGCATTAAATGTTCCATGCAACTTGATAATTGTCCTGAGTGGTGGTCAGATGTCTAGTAAGCTGTTCAGCTTCACCAGCTAAGCAAGACTTTAAATAATGCATTTTTTGGACCGGCAATAATTTTTCGTTTTCGTGAATCATACATTTAAATAAATCGTAAAAGGACGACCAAGAAGAATAATCACCAGAAAATTTAGGGATAATTATTTGCGGTAAATTAATTTCCTTTCTTAAAGAAGAATTATTCAACATACTAGCATCAAGGTGTAAGGGACTTGAAGCATTGAGATTTGAGCTTGCATTGACTGCGACTGTACTTGATTGTTCAGTGGTCCCAGAGTTCGATTGTTCAGCGTTTTCGCCTAAATCTTGATTGGCTGTACTTGCCGTCGTTTGTTGAGGTGCGAGAGGTGATGTGAGACTATCGTAAATATCCTTCAGATTTCCCATATTCTCGTAATAAAGGTCCGCAAATTCATCACAAGCACCGACAAAATAAGAATTTTTTTTTTTCATTGTCGGTACCTAAAGCACGTATTTGCAAATCATTAGCCTTAAATTCATTTCCGATCGTGGTCAAAACCGTTATTCTACCCTGTATATGTCCAGGCCTAGCTAGTCTGTCTTTAGGCGTCTTTTTAAAATTCTTAACAAAATATTTGAGCTGTCCCAATATAGCATTTTGAATCTTTATGAGATCTTCTTCGGTACTCATATTTTACCAAGATTGAAATATATGGGACAAATTAATTCTCAATGCAAATTAGTGAGGTCTCGATTTTACGATAACGCAAATGATTTACAAGTGATCACACCGGCAGGTTTAATTATACTTCAGAACCTCTTGGTTTAAGGTGAACAAATATTCCAAATTATTCACAAAAGAAAACAACGTAAATTGATGGAGAATGATCAAACCGTCAATGTTCCGCACAAGAAGAAAAATTTATTTTATCGAGAACAATTATAATTTTACGCAAAACGTAAGCAAAAAAATTAACTTATTTAACTCAACCACCGCCCGTAGAAGGGATGGCACGTGTATAAGTATGTATTTTTACTGCAAATGCATTACAGTGCACATAACTGTTGCAAGTAAATAGTGGGATGATTTTGCCGTACTACCGTTAAATGCAGAACCTTCCAGATTTTTAATTTTCGCTGGTTTTTTCACAAAATACGCACAACGCGAATTGGATTAAGATTGCGTGAGATTACGCCTTGTTGGAACCATTAAAACACTTGCACCACGAGCTATGGAACTATTAAATTAATTGCACCATGTGCCATGCAACAAATTGATGAGGAAAACTGTGCAGAATTCTACTCACCAGAATAATGCCGGCATTATCCGGTACGAAGGACCAAAATGTTGGAGAGCCGGGAGGATAATCCTGGCGAACATTTTGTGGGAACTTGAGAAATTAAAAAATAGTATTTTTGGGAATTGCACTGCACTACTTTATTCAAGACCTTTTACAATTGCTGTGGCTGATGAGTAAGGAACGATGAGTGGTGAGATGACCGCTGCTGAGATGGTAATTGTCAAATGTCGATAAGAGCCGATCAGGTGACAACAGAACTCTTATCAGTCAGCGAGTCTCCTTCCCCTCTATGCCTTGTAGTAGGGGACAGTGATGACAACATCCTTCGCTGGCGTAAGTTGATTAGAAATTTGAACAATACGTATTGGATGTATGAATATGACTCCGCCCAGCAGATGTCGTTTTTAATATTGCTTACGTGTACTAATAAATGGCAACACTTGTGTTCGGTAGTACTTTATGTCAGCTGTCAAACGCACTACGTGACATTTAGTTGAAATATTAGCACCAAGTGCTCTTACCACCTTGAAAATGTCGGTTTTCGTTCCAAGTAAACATCATTTGCGGGAAGTGCTATTACACTATTTTATTGCAAAGGAAAATGCAACGGAAACTCATCGTTTGCTTGTGGAGATTTACGGTGATCATGGTCCATCTAATACCACTCGTAATGAATGATTTCGACGATTTCTAAATAATGATTTTGGCACTAAGCACAACGAACATGGAAAACCACAACAAAAAATTTAAGATGCTGAATTGGAAGCATTATTGGCAGAGGATTTTTGCCAAACTGAATCAGAATTAAATGTTGAACGATCAACTGTTGCAAAGCATTTAAAAGCAATGGGAATGGTTCAAAAAGTTGGTAACTGGGTTCCAAATGAATTGAAAGAAAGAGACATCGAACGTCGAAAAACAATTTGTGAAATGGTACTTCAAAGGCAGCAAAGAAAAGGATTTTTGCATCGAATTATCACAGGAGATGAAAAATGGATATATTATGAGAATCCTAAACGTTAAAAAGCTTGGGTGAAGGCAGGTGAACCCGGCCCATCACAGCTAAAGAGAAATATTCATTGTGACAAGGTGGGATCAGAAAGGTGTTGTTTATTATGAGTTTCTCGAACCCTCTCAAACTATTAATGGATAAGTTTACCGACGACAACTAATGCGTTTGAAGGGAGCCATAGAAGAAAACCGACCAGAATTGGTGAATAGGCACAGTAAACTACTTCCTCAACAGGATAATGCCAAACCGCATACTGCACAAGTCGTAAAAAGATATTAAGATAGACAGAACTCCGAAGTGCTACTCCACCCGCCATATTCGCCAGACATAGCTCCAATGCACAATGCAGTCAGATCTTACTGGAAAACGGTTCACTTCATAAGAAAGTATCAAAATTTGGATTGATAATTGGATTAGCTCAAAAGACCAGGATTTTTTCATGTAAGAAATACGTATATTACCTGAAAGATGGGCGAAGGTTGTAGCTGCCGATGGAGCATACTTTGAATAAACTTTTCTTTAATTTTCTAAAAGAGCAAATGTCTTTTATTTGAACAAAAAAGAGCGGAGTCATATTCACACCCGCAAATGATAGATAGTATTACTAAATTATAACAGTCCGAGAGCGTAACTGTATACGCTCCTCACCCAGTCTAGTTAAAAAGTCCGAATTGTACGCTGGAAATAACCAATCTTGATATATTTTACTAAGGCAAAACACGTCTAAAAAGACAATACCAATATAACATGGCGCAGTCGGTTTTAGTGGCACAAATTTAAAAGATAGTTATATAAATACACAAATATAAAAAAATTGGCCTATAAACTCAAACGTTCAAGTGAACCGAACACGTATTAAATAAAGAACAGTTTCGGACTCATTACTCTAAATTTTGAATGGAACCAGAGCAGTGAATGGACAAAATTTACAAATCATTTCGATATATGTATTTGTTACCGCCACTACAAAAGACACACAAATAAATGATAAATTGATGTATTGATTAATATGATGGTATTAAACGTTATGAGTGATAAAGCAATAGAAATATTCGAAACATTAAAAATATCCGAGGAAAACAAACAATCATATAACAAAATCATAGCGCATTATGATAAATATTGTCAACCTAAGAGCTTTTTGATTTATATACGGTTTAAGTTCCACTCTCGAAAACAATAACCGGGAGAATCATTTGAAAGGTTCTTAACGGATATCTGAAATCAGGGCAACAAATTTGACTTCTCGGATAACAGTGAACCGATACTTGATCAGATGCTTAGGGACAACACAGATGTGCAGGAGAAGTTGCTACGTGCGGATAAGTTAACTCTAAAGCTACCCACAAGCATCCTAAAGAACTTCAAAACTCCCACAACGTGCAAATGGTACACCCAGTATCGACATCCACTTCAAAGTCGAATCCAGGAAGTAAATTAAACATTTTGCGACAACATGTAAATTAAGAAAAAATAAAATTGGCAATAAAAAGAAAAATGATAATGAACTAGGAAACAATACTAACCGTATTGAAGATTGAAGATATAGATCAGTTTGTAGAAGCGGGACATGCCTAAGGTTTCGCTCATTCGCCCTGAAATGCGTCCGTTTGGGCCTTAACGGGTTAAAACGTTAAGGCCCAAACGGACGCATTTTCATTAATTTTTTCAGTCGTCAATACTGATACAATATGTACGGCTTTTTAACACTAGAACTACCGGCACTCAAGCTTGTGATTTTGATAATTTTTGGCACCTTTAAAGTAATATGCAGTCACATTTAAATTAATAATTATAAATGGAAATAGGTTCCCGATATGTCGTAATTTTGAACCTTAATAAGATTTGGTATTACTCTTAAGAGATATTTTCAAAAAATATGATTAATTCAAGCCAGAAATTTAGTACCGGTCAATTTGACCGGTCTTGGTAGTTCTAATGTTAAACAAAAATCGTGTTTTTTCAAAGAACCTTTTTTAGAAAATCGTTATTTATGGCTCGAAACCAATGAAAAATTTGGCGGAAAAGCAATTATATCGCGTCCACGGACCAATTCAAAATGGCGGTATCCAAAATGGCGTTTGAAAGTCGAAAATTTAAAAAAAAAAAAGTTTTTAATGGATTTATTTAGAAACTTATACAGGGAGGTTTTTGAGTTCGCTGATCTGAGGTCAAATTTAAGAAATTCAAAATGCCGGGTTCAAGATGGCGGACAAAGACATTAACATTTTATAAAACTCAGCATAAAATAGCTCTAGGGGGTTTTCGGGGTCGCTGATTGCGAATCTGAGGTCAGATTTGAAGAGATAAAAATGGCGGATCCAATTGGTAGGGACGTCGACGTTCATATGGAAAGCAAGAATCAAAAATTTTGAAAAGCAGGGAGTAGAATTCGGATCAAGTAAAATCAGTGGAAGCTATCCTTCTAGAAAGTTCGTCAAAATCCGCCTTTTTGAAGTTGTATGCGTAGGCGCTTTCATCAATATACTGTTTAGTATCCTCTGGATTATAAAAGTAATCAGTTTGAAGAGGCGGATGAAATGTGTCCAGACTAGAAAGAACGAGTGGACTGTGATCAACAATTGTGTTGTTACAGTCGGAAGAAAAAACAAGATCTGTCTCCCCATGTCAATCTTTATGGAACTCATCTGACTGAGACCGAAAGAGAAAACCGATCCCAGAAATGAGGACTCTTTAGTATTTATTTTGTTCAAGGGGTGGCAGCAATCGTCATCAGAATTAAATACCCATTGTACGTTGGGTAAATTGAAACTAGCCACTAATTCGAATGATGCTACTTAATGAAGTCCAGTTTTGTAACTAGAAGGTCATTAGTCTTGTTTCCATTCATTGAATTGACAAGGTCTGGAGGGATGTAGTAACACAAAATGAATAGAGAATTTCTGACTAATGTTACTTTAACAGCTATTAGCTCAACATCAGAAGAAGTAGAGATGTCGGATAGTGAGAGCAAGCTGCAATTGAAGTGGCTTTTGCAAGCTATAAGAACTGTCAAATAATGTCAAAATTACTATTTATGGACGACTGATAAAGAGTCCTCGTCTTAGTCCTAATACCCCTTACATTTTGATAATATAATATATAAGTAACTAGCTTCGATGAGTTGCCATGCAAATTAGTCGATATGGGCTTAGCAGCAGGCCTGCGGGGGACAACATTTTTAATTAAAGCACCAGTGGGCCAGAAGGAAGTGTCTAACAGAGTAGAAGCTGATTCTTTCGGTACATATAGAATAAAAGATGCAATTGGGCTCGAGCTTTTTTTTAATTTTCCGACATGTAATACTTTTTGTGGAAATATTGTGAGCCTGAATATGAGTGAGAACTGCCTCAGACGAGGTTCCAGAATCGAGGCGTGAAATAAATAGGGTACGATGCGGAACTACTTTAAGTAATTCTTCAACATTCCCTGCAGGAGGTGTATTAATCTTTGGTGAAACTGGTGATGAAGAAAAGCAGTCTGAGCCAGGCATGGGTACACTGTTTTGAGGTATCAGAACTGATGGAGAAAGAGACTTAGAAAGATTAATATTTTCGATACTTTTACTCTTAGGTGATGAACTAGTGTTAGGTAACTTTGGACGATTATAAGTTTTTTTTTAAATTCACGCTAACGGAGGGAGGAGGGGGAGTAATCGAAATTGGGTCATCTTCGGTGGAAATAATGGGGCTACCACTATGAGAATTTTTTATAGTTTCAATCACACCTTTTATAGAACGAAGTAACTCAATGCTCCGTAAGAATTCAGATGATATCGAATAGTCGGGGTGCCAGAGGTTTTCATTTCGTTGTTGGACGGAATTTGATGAAAAATGGCAGAAAGGGAAGGTCATTGCCCGTACAGTGACCCATTAAAAAAGTTAGAATGAGCGATGTCGGGAAGGTACTTTGTTATTGCAAAATAACTTTGATAACCCGTTATTTTTCAGTTTTCTTGGAATAACTCGAAAACGAAGCGTTTCAGCGAAAAATATTAAATACAAAAGTTGTTCAGCTGATGATTTTACGTAGGAATACGGTTTTTTGATTAATTAAAAAATTGTTTTTCCGACCGAAAACCAGCAGAAAAGTAACAAAAATGCAAAAACAATAAGCATTAAAAAATAAAGGAAAAAAACGATTTCCATCGTTGATATTTGGGTTATTGATAGGTATTGGTATTGTTAACCAAATGCACCCGGTCCGGTTTTTCAAAAACAATATGGCGACCTATTGCAACATTGTTAAGTTAAAACTTTGGAACGCTGTAAATTCTGCATGAACAAACGGATCTTGATGAAACAAATTGGAATCGGTAGGTATTAACGGCATCTTTGAGTGTGCCAAATTTCAAAATTTTTCAACAATTACTTTTTTTGTTATTAACCAAAAACCATTTTCTGTGCTTCGTAATTTCGTCAATTTACAACATTACAACAATAACAAAATGCATTTGATTACTCTTAACATCCTACAGTGGTGACTAAAAACGCGAAAATAGCGAGTTTTGATGATTTGATGCATTTTGTTGCAAAGCTTAATGTTGTAAATTGACGAAATTACGAATACACATTGGTTAATAACAAAAAAAGTAATTGTTGAAAAATTTTGAAATTTGGCACACTCAAAGATGCCGTTAATACCTACCGATTCCAATTTGTTTCATCAAGATCCGTTTGTTCATGCAGAATTTACAGCGTTCCAAAGTTTTAACTTAACAATGTTGCAATAGGTCGCCATATTGTTTTTGAAAAACCGGACCGAGTGCATTTGGTTAACAATACCAATACCTATCAATAACCCAAATATCAACGATGGAAATCGTTTTTTTCCTTTATTTTTTAATGCTTATTGTTTTTGCATTTTTGTTACTTTTCTGCTGGTTTTCGGTCGGAAAAACAATTTTTTAATTAATCAAAAAACCGTATTCCTACGTAAAATCATCAGCTGAACAACTTTTGTATTTAATATTTTTCGCTGAAACGCTTCGTTTTCGAGTTATTCCAAGAAAACTGAAAAATAACGGGTTATCAAAGTTATTTTGCAATAACAAAGTACCTTCCCGACATCGCTCATTCTAACTTTTTTAATGGGTCACTGTACGGGCAATGACCTTCCCTTTCTGCCATTTTTCATCAAATTCCGTCCAACAACGAAATAACCCATTTTTTGAACCTCTGGCACCCCGACTAGAAGAAATGAGGGACTCAACGCATAAAAACAGAGACCTGAGCGTGTCGATCGATGGGCCAGGCGGTAAGTAAGCCGTGGCGATGAAGACGCTATTGTGTTGGAGCTTGAGGGCAACACAAATAAATTCCAAGTCTCCGGAGCAAGCAACGTCAACGACCTCACAGGCCAAATCGCGTCGAACGGCGCAAAGCACACCACCACCAACAGGGGCATCAGAGGCAGAAAGATGGCGGTCACGACGAAATACTAAAAATTTCGGACCAAACAGCTCCGCATCCGCAATCTTCTCGCACAACCAGGTTTCGGTCATGCAGACCACGTCGAAATTAGAGTTCGTCGAGCTAGAAAAAAGCCGAGTTGTCTTGGAGCGTAGGCCGGTTACATTAGCATAATAGATGGAGACCTCGCGGATGCGTTTTTTGGAGGGACACCAGTACCAGAACGACCCTTAGGAACAAATTCGCGGGCAATGGAGTTTGTGGGCCAAATATCGGGCGAAATAATAATACACCGCATCTAGCTGGTCGAGGGGTGGATGCAGCCCGAATATTAGGTGGATCCAGTAAGGTGGTAGGCGAATTAATAGTATCGGCACAAGATTCAGGCGTCGCATGAACAGGAGAGGTGGAGCTGCGGTTGATATCGTGCTTAGCAGCAGGACGGCTCGAGCGTACGCGCTGAGAAGCCCGCCTGCGCCTGTTAGAAGGTGATGGGGGATTCTGACTAGTTAACGAAGAAGAAACCGGCGCCAAAACAGAATCCTCGCCAACAGAAGCACGCTCCGCCACAGCAGCACTCCCCGAAACAACAGCACTCTCCGAAGGAACGACGCCTCCCGCAGCAACAGCACTCTCTGCAGTAGGATCAACCTCCACATAACTCTCCACAGCAGCAGTATCCTCCGCAACAGAAAGCAGAACATGGGTGGTGACATTGGGTAGCGAAGGCGAGCCCGCTGCGACAAAAATCGACCCAGAATAATGCGACGAGAGATTTCCAACATCGACGGCTAGGGAGCCGATGAGCTCCGAATTCGCCGAGACAGGCGTGGACCAGGAAGCGATGTCGTTCCCCATCTGCTTCACACCACGATGAATATCCTCCACGACTGGCATAATGGAAGACGGAAAATCTGCTCCCGAAATAGCCGCGCTCAAATTATACGCAGCATGACACATGAAGGACACCTTCATGGACAGCTCGTGATTATTCTGCTGTAAGGCCGAAGAGCTCGAATGAACGGAGGTAGTTAAGTCTAAGATCTTGTCCAGTTTCCCGTTTAGAGCAAATACGTCTTCGGAGACAGACAGCAGGCAGCCCCAATTAGATGCGAGCCGATTCAACTTGTCGGCGAGAAGGGATTGCTCAGCAATAAAACTGTCCGCGAAGCTCTTCAGGTATTTGAGAACATGACAAGGCTTTACCTCAAGGCACTCAGAGCAGGTGGAAGATAGGAATAAGCCTGATTCCTAACACTGCGCCTCGAGCATGATGCACGTAAGGAGCCTCCACAGACACCGTCGCACTCAGTCAATTCGCCCGAAAAAGCGCCAGAGCGAAAATTACAGTCGCTCATCCTGATGCCGGCAACAAAAGGTTGTGATTAATGCAGTTCAAAAGATATGTCCGAAAACTTTTTCAAGAAGAGAGAAGTTCAAAGACGGTAACACTGATATCAGAGAGACTGTCCAAAGATACACAAGATAACATACGTTTAGGCGAATTTATACCAAGTAGCAAAGGTCCAAACCAAAGAAGTAGCTGGATCAGTTGCAAACGAGACCGATGCAGCAATGCCGCAAAAGAACATAAAAGTAGAGCCAGACACACAAAGTAATAAATAAATAAATAACACCGAGTCAACCAATAAATAAAATAAATAACACCAAATAAATTAATTGATGCAGCGAACAAACAATCAGTAACAAGCACTAGCAAAGATATCACAGTCCGAAAAGTTACAGAGCAAATTGTTCGCAGTCAAAAATATAATCCCGAGTGGGCAGAACTCGAACAACACCTTCAAGAGGGATTCACAGCGAACAAAATATTATATATATATTAATATTAAATATAAATAATAATATTATGTATAAAATATTATATAATATATTAATATCGTGGTTTATGCACATTCAGCCCTATACTAGGGTTGGATTTGTGCACAAAATTAAATTTAATCAAACATGTATATGAAATTAAAAAGAATTTTTGCTAGATAATAGGTTTGTTCGTTGGCAATCCTGTGGCACCCCAGTGCGCCCTATCTGCACTGGTTTTTAAACGTCAAGTGACAGTTCTGTGTTTTTTGAGAAACCTGGGGCGCCCTGGTGCGCCCTGGTGCACCCTGGTTTTACCCCAGATAAAAACTCAGGGTAAATGACGGTTATCAGTTTAATTGTTAACAGATACGGTATTTAAAGTGGAATTAACTCTTGTTGCGGGCACAAGGACTTAATTTGAGCATTTCGATGGCGATTTTCATGAAAATTGGTACAAAGGGCTTTTGTGGAATGCTGATTTCAAATCCGCTGTCCAAATTTAGAAATTCAAGATGGCGGATCCAATATGGCGACCAAGATTTCTCGATTTCAACGGATTTTAATGAAAATTAGTACAATGATTGTTTTGAGGTCACTGATTTTGAATGTTATCAAAATTGACAAATCCAAGACGGCGGGTCCAAAACGGCGACCAATATTTCTCGATTTCAACGGATTTTAATGAAAATTAGTACAATGAATATCTTGAGGTCACTGATTTTGAATGTTATCAAAAGTTACAAATCTAAAATGGCGAACCCAATATGGCGACCAATATTTCTCGGTTTCAACCTTCGAGCAGGAAACTAATGGAGTTGGCATTGTAAGGATTCAGCGTAGCCACTTTTAAGTTTTGCCTTGAAAACCAGTGAAGGCGTTAAAATTTTTCGGTATATCTGATTACCAGTTAACTTATGGGCGGTTTTTCTACAAATAATACCATTAATATAAGAAAACAGTGTTTCCGTTTCATATCCCTAATTAATTTATTGAACAAACTTACAAGTTGTTTAATATTAAGTAAACCGTTTTACACTTCATAAATATTGGAAAATTACCCGGTTTCATCAGACGTTCGGTAAATACTTACTAATTAAAGACTTCTCAAATGTTCTAGTTTGTTATATCCTAGAAATTGATTCAACTCGAAAACCCCTTTATGGATCCGCCATCTTGAATATCCAAATTTTGATAATATTTAAAATTAGTGGCATTAACACAATTATTGTACAAAATTTCTTTAAAACCCGTTGAAATCGAGAAATTGTTTTATATATATTGGGTCCGCCATTTTGGATCTAGAAACTTTGATAATTCGATAATGGTCAAAATTAGGGGCACCAAAAAAATCGTACTAATTTTCATGAAAATCCGTTGAAGTCGAGAAATTTGCATCACCATATTGGAATCGCCATCTTGGATTTGGAAATTTTGATAATATTTAAAATTAGTGGTATCAGAATAATCATTGTATTAATTTTCATTAAAATCTGTTGAAATCGAGACATTATGGTCTCCCTATTGGACTCGCCATCTTGGATTTACAAATTTTAATAATATTCGAAATTAGTGGCCTCAGAATAATCATTATACCAATTTTCATTAAAATCCATCCAAATCGAGACATTTTGGTCGCCGTGTTGGATCCGCCATCTTGAATTTAGAAAATTTGATAACATTCAAATTAGTAGCCTCAGAATAATTATAGTACTAATTTCCATTAAAATCCGTTAAAATCGAGAAATTGTTGGCCACAATCTTGGATTTGGAAATCTCGATAGTATTCTAAATTAGGTGCCTCAGAATAACCATTGTACTAATTTTCATTAAAATCCGGTGTAATTGAGACATTTTAATCGCCATGTTGGATCCGCCATCTTGGATTTGGAAGTTTTGGTAATGTTCTAAATTAGTTCAATAAGAAAATCATTGTTATAATTTTCATTAAAATCCGTCATAATCAAGACATTTTAGTCACCATGTTGGATCCGCCATCTTGGATTTGGAAGTTTTGATAATATTCAAAATCAGTGACCCAAAAACAATCATTGCACTAATTTTCATTAAAAGCCGTTGGAATTGAGAAATCTAGGTCACCATATTGGGTCCGTCATCTTGGATTTGTAAATTTTTATAATATTCAAAATCAGTGACCTAAATACAATAATTGTACTAATTTTCATTAAAATCCGTTGAAATCGAGAACGCGCGAACGGTCAAACTCGCGAAGTTAAAATAATCGTTAAGTTTTCTGAAATTATCCAATTTTCTGCGCAATTTTCTTAACTTTACTTTACGTAAGAACCTTCTACAAAGTATTAGAAAACTTTAAAAAAAACAATGAATAAAATCGGTAAAGTCGTTCTCAAGTTATTGCGTGACCAACGGAAATAGAGGTTAATTTTTATATATATAGATAAGGACTAAATGGAATAAACACAAGCGTGGTGTGGTCTACATTGTATTGGAGATAAGGACTAAAGCAAGAGTCTCTCTGCGCGTGCGCTCGTAGGCAGCTCGGCCTGCCGGCCGGGCCACTACGCCACATCAGCCTGTGGCACTCTTCGCATAAGGACCGTGGGCCGATAGATCGGACCGCTCGCACTAAAAGGGTTAATTATTTTGCTAAAAATAAATAAATTTTTTAACAGAAGTTCTAACAGAGTGACCACTTTCAAAAAAATCTGAAAAATAGCACTTAGTTTGTAGATTTCACTGTTACAAGTTTCATTGAAATCGGATACCTGCAACATATTTAAAAAAAAATTTTTGTTGGCAGGTCCCTATTTGTGAAACTAAACATTAAATTTTTAAATGATATGTTTAATAATAATAATACATAATAAGAAAATGTTATTCTCCATCCACTCTGCTAACCCCGTAAGAGTCTGGCTTGCAGTTAAGTACTCAAATCAAATTCAAAGTATGCAGATCCAAGTGTATTTTTATTCTAGATACTTTATATAGACTGTTCCTGTACAGTGTTAAAAAACGTAAGCATACGATAGATTTTTCATTCACTTATAACTGTCTACAAAACATTTATAATCTGTTTACGGATATTTTGCACTGTACACACTTCATGTATGTTATTGGAATTCCCAGTGTAAGTATCTTGCAATAATACACGATATACAAAGTGCATGAACAATAGAGTTTTGCAATGAACTTACAGAAAAAAATTGTTTTGCTGATCGCAATCACTCATAACCTTTTCAAAATGGCGGATTTTCTATAGTGCAGATTCTGAAAATCTGAAAATCGTACAGATTTTCGTGAATTATCGTCACTGATTATGAAATTAAAATCAGATTTATAAAATTCAAAATTGCAAATTCAATATGGCGGACAACAAATTTTAAAAATATCACAGATCTTCGTGAAATTCAGTATACAGGAGTTTTGGTAGTCGCTAATCACAAATTTAACATCAAATTTAGAAAATTGAAAATATCCGCAAACAGATTATAAATGTTTGTAGACAGTTATAAGTGAATGAAAAAACTATCGTATGCTTACGTTTTTAGGGTTCCGTAGCCAAATGGCAAAAAACGGAATCCTTATAGGTTCGTCATGTCTGTCTGTCTGTCCGTCCGTATGTCACAGCCACTTTTTTCCGAAACTATAAGAACTATACTGTTGAAACTTGGTAAGTAGATGTATTCTGTGAACCGCATTAAGATTTTCACACAAAACTAGAAAAAAGGTGCGAGTCCCCATACTTAGAACTGAAATTCAAAAATTTTTTTTTCTAATATAATTTTTTTCTAAACTGAATAGTTTGAGCGAGAGACACTTCCAAAGTGGTAAAATGTGTCCCCCCCCCCCCCCCTGTAACTTCTAAAATAAGAGAATGATAAAACTAAAAAAAATATATGATGTACATTACCATGCAAACTTCCACCGAAAATTGGTTTGAACGAGATCTAGTGCGTAGTTTTTTTTTAATACGTCATAAATCGTAAACCGCAATTTACCTTTCATTCAATCAACTCAAATAAAAAAACAAGCATATATGGGCTTGCATATAGTTAGATCTAAATCCCATCATTTAGGTACCTAATTATAATGTTTACTTATCAATAACTTAATTTAAAAAAAATACACTATTATTAAAACATCGATCAAAGTTACAACGAACTACAAGAACTTTTATATTATGTTACTTGCTGCTACGGAACCCTTCATGGTCGAGTCCGACTCGCACTTGGCCGCTTTTTTTAACACTGTACAGGCACAGTCTGTATGAAGTATCTAGAATAAAAATACACTTGGATCTGCATACTTTGAATTTGATTTGAATTTTGAGTACTTAACTGCAAGCCAGACTCTTACGGGGTTAGCAGAGTGGATGGAGAATAACATTTTCTTATTATGTATTATTATTATTAAACATATCATTTAAAAATTTAATGTGTACTTTCACAAATAGGGACCTGAGCAAAATTTTTTTTTGAATATGTTGCAGGTATCCGATTTCAATGAAACTTGTAACAGTAAAATCTACAAACTAAGTGCTTTTTTTCAGATTTTTTTGAAAGTGGTCACTCTGTTAGAACTTACTAATAATAGCCAAGAAAATAATATTTCTGTTAAAAAATTTATTTATTTTTAGGAAAATAATTAAGAATGATATACGTAATATTTGTCATAATGTTGTCTGCAGTTTGGCTTTGGAATCACATTCCTAGTTCTATTAGTTTAAGAGAACAAAAAGTTTAAAAAATTTGCTGTTATCAGGTAATTTTTCAAGTTCACTCAATGACAGTAAGAGATAGGCAGTCAAAAACTGCATAAATATTAATGCAAATGAGCGACGTACTTAACAATATGATATTCATTACATTTGGCTCTGGGGGCACATTTTCAATACTTAACCTGCCATACCCTTTAGAAATGTCATTATAAATAGAGGCTTGTAGAAAATGTACAGAAAAACACTCGCACTTGATTGATTAATATAAAACTAAACCTGTTTTGTCCCTTTCAGTTTGACCTTCATGTTCGCAGTCCGTTTCTTTTTTTTTCTTTTTTTAATTTATGTGTATTATGCTCAATCAAAATAATTGAACGAGGTGACAGTGCCGAGGATGTCGACTCTACCGACTTTTTGTACTTTATATGTAAAACTGGCATCAGTTTAAAATCGAATTTGGATAAAGGAAAAATTTGTAAAGTTTATACCTATGTATAGCAGAGGAGTAGTTAGTTAATATTTGCATTGTGGGTCTGTTATTGTAAATAAATAAATAGTTAGTTAATCCATCAATTCCTTTGGTCGAAGTTTCTTATACTGGGTTACAGTTAGTAGTGCACCTGGGTTTATAAGTACATATCATTTGGTGGCTGTGCGATCGACTCTAGAATAGGAGTTCCGGGCTTGACGTTGAACGAGTTCCCCATACGTTAGTTTAATATGGGTGCCTAATTGCAGAATGACACAATTTTTCATATCAATCGAACGAAGGTCGCGCCGCACTATGGGCTAAACGGCACTTTTTGTGTTTAAAACCTAATATCTCGGAAGAAACCGAAGATATTAACGTAAATTTTTTTTTAAATTGAAGCTGAGACTATGTAGATTACTGGAAAATTAACCAGAATGGCTGAAATGAAAATAAACACTATGTAACATAACCTCAAAGTTGCATTTTTTTCTGAAAAATTGAATAGGCTCACACCAACAAAAAATTTGGTCTTTATTTTAAATGTCATATATGCTATCCGATGAACTTTAACCTGCTGATCACGAATCCGAGGTCAGAATTGCCCCCCACCCTACAGTTTTCAGAAAAATGAAGAATTTCCGTGCCTAGTATAAGCCTTTTTAACTCTTTGAGTTACAAAAGACGAGCTTAAATTAATTTTTACTATAATATACTAACTGAAGGTTTTTGGGGTCGCTGATGACGAATCTGAAGTCAGATTTTGAAATTTCAAAATGGCGGATCCAATATGGCGGACCAAAATTTTTATATTTGATCGAATTTGGACTAAAAATTGAATGCATGGGTTTTTGGAGTCGGTAATTACGAATCTGAAGTCAGATTTTGAAAATTCAAAATGGCGGATCCAATATGGCGGACCGAAAATTTAATATTTGACCGAATTTCGACTCAAAACCGTATACATGGGTTTTCGGGGTCGCCGATCACGAATCTGAAGTCAGATTTTGAAAATTCAAAATGGCGGATCCAATATGGCGGACCGAAAATTTAATATTTGACCGAATTTCAACTCAAAACTGTATACATGGGTTTTTGGGGTCGGTGATCACGAATCTGAAGTCAGATTTTGAAAAGTCAAAATGGCGGATCCAATATGGCGCACTATGGGCTAAACGGCACTTTTTGTGTTTAAAACCTAATATCTCCGAAAAAAACGAAGATATTAACTTAATTTTTTTTAAATTGTGTCAACAACTATTAAAAGTTAAAGTTAATATCTTCGTTTAAAAAAAAATTAAGTTAATATCTTCGTTTTTTTCGGAGATATTAGGTTTTAAACACAAAAAGTGCCGTTTAGCCCATAGTGCGCCATATTGGATCCGCCATTTTGACTTTTCAAAATCTGACTTCAGATTCGTGATCACCGACCCCAAAAACCCATGTATACAGTTTTGAGTCGAAATTCGGTCAAATATTAAATTTTCGGTCCGCCATATTGGATCCGCCATTTTGAATTTTCAAAATCTGACTTCAGATTCGTGATCAGCGACCCCGAAAACCCATGTATACGGTTTTGAGTCGAAATTCGGTCAAATATTAAATTTTCGGTCCGCCATATTGGATCCGCCATTTTGAATTTTCAAAATCTGACTTCAGATTCGTAATTAGCGACTCCAAAAACCCATGCATTCAATTTTTAGTCCAAATGCGATTAAATATAAAAATTTTGGTCCGCCATATTGGATCCGTCATTTTGAATTTTCAAAATCTGACTTCAGATTCGTGATCAGCGACCCCAAAAACCTTCAGTTAGTATGTTATAGTAAATATTAATTTAAGCTCGTCTTTTGTAACTCAAAGAGTTAAAAAGGCTTATACTAGGCACGGAAATTCTTCATTTTTCTGAAAACTGTAGGGTGGGGGGCAATTCTGACCTCGGATTCGTGATCAGCAGGTTAAAGTTCATCGGATAGCATATATGACATTTAAAATAAGGACCAAGTTTTTTGTTGGTGTGAGCCTATTCAATTTTTCAGAAAAAAACGCAACTTTGAGGTTATGTTACATAGTGTTTATTTTCATTTCAGCCATTCTGGTTAATTTTCCAGTAATATACATAGTCTCAGCTTCAATTTAAAAAAAAATTTACGTTAATATCTTCGGTTTTTTCCGAGATATTAGGTTTTAAACGCAAAAAGTGCCGCTTAGCCCATAGTGCGCCGTTTAGCTAATTGCAGTGGACTGGTGGAAAGCTGGTAATTGATGAGAAAACCACGTGTTTTGTCTGATTGTTAGTAAAATATATTTCATGACTGGTCACTTGGAGCATGCAATTCGGACTGTTTTAACTAGACTGCGTGGAAAGCGTATACAGTTACACTCTCGGACTGTTATAATTCAGGTTGTGATACTATCTAGTCATTAGGTTTAGTGGTTGTGTTTTTACTTACAGAATAACTAGTTCTGTTATACCCTCCTTCCTAGACAATTCCTGAAGAATGAGATTTTGAAGTTTAAATTAATAATATACAATATGTATACTAGGGTGCTTTTTTTTCGCGACTATTTTTTTTTTTTTCAGTCCCACCTCGAAATTTTGTGGCAAATACCTAAACAAAAATTCCCTGAAAAGTGGAGCCCTTAATATTAATATTAAGTACTAGACCAAGGCGTATAAAGATTTCCCATATAAAATACACGGAAACTTTCATTATTTTTCTTCAAAACTCTACAGCTCAGAGGCATGTTATGGTATAATCTTGGTCAATGGGAGGATTTCTTCAGAATTGAATGCTTTACAAAAGTGTCCATTGCGGTGTAACCCTAACTCCTACCAGCGAGGTAGAACGGGTCATTAACCCCAATTTTTCCACGAAATTCACGCTTTTTGCCCCTATCTCGTAAACAACAAGAGGTACAGAAAAAGTGAATATGACAAACTTGTAGCAAACTCAATTTCCTACAAAAAAGTTCTGAACACCAAATTGCTAACATCGATATTTCTTGAGATATTGGGCTTTGAAGTTGAGGTAGTGTTTCTACAATTTAGCTCAATAATACATGAAACTTCCACACTACCTCAACTTCAAAGCCCAATATCTCAAGAAATATCGATGTTAGCGATTTGGTGTTCAAGAACTTTTTGGAGGACATTGAATTTGCTACAAGTTTATGATATTCACTTTTTCTGCAGCTCTTGTTGTTTACGAGATAGGGGCAAAAAGCGAGAATTTCGTGGAAAAATTGGGGTTAATGACCCGTACTACCTCGCTGGTAGGAGTTAGGGTTACACCGCAATGGACACTTTTGTAAAGCATTCAATTCTGAAGAAATCCTCCCATTGACCAAGATTATACCATAACATGCCTCTGAGCTGTAGAGTTTTGAAGAAAAATAGTGAAAGTTTCCGTGTATTTTATATGGGAAATCTTTATACGCCTTGGTCTAGTACTTAATATTAATATTAAGGGCTCCAATTTTCAGGGAATTTTTGTTTAGGTATTTGCCACAAAATTTCGAGGTGGGACTAAAAAAAAAAAAATAGTCGGGAAAAAAAAGCACCCTAAATTGTATACAAAAGAGCAAATTTTACAACCAGTTTAACTGTAACGCCAGCCATACATGCTCAGTTTTGCAATTGTGCAATAAAAAAGTGTAAAATATTGCGCATAAAACTGCGCTAGATGGTGCCCATACACAGTGCAGTTAAATGCACAATTTGCTCAGTTATTTGCTCAGTTTTCGTGAGAGTTTTAAGGTTCAACACGTGAAAAATTCATTTTCAAGGAAATTACAATTTAAAATGCGAAAAGAAATAGAAGGAAACGTTATAGGTACGGACACACCAAAAGCGAAGCGAAGCGAACAATTTAGAATCTGGGAACATTCTATCGCAGTAGACGCTTCGCTCATGTCGCGTTCTATTCGGACACTTCAATTAATTTGTACGGCACCCAAATTTTAAAATTGTTCGCTTCGCTTTTGGTGTGTCCGTACCTTATGTTTTGATAAAATCAAGAAGATTCGTTTTATTCTCACTTGAATCCATAGGTGCTATCACACGGAATTACACAGATATATTGAAAGCAATTCATGCGACCTGCGCATTTAACTGCATAATCACGACAACTTTGCGCACGTCAAAAACTGTGCTAATAACTGAGCAAATTGTGCATGTGACCTGAGCTTTCTTCAGTTTTCCCATCAGATCTGACGTCACGCAGTTATATTGTGCATATTACGATAGGCGAGCACTTTAAACGTCAGAGTTATCTTCAACACACTTTCTAACTATTCTTTTCCGAGTGTAGGCTGCTCTTTCAGCAAGGCCGTTCGAACGAGGATAAAACGGACAGACGTTTTTATTGTAAAATTCCACTTTCTTCTATGTGTGTGCACTTTGCTTTTAGGGCAGCCATTGTGGTCACTCGCTGTCAAATTTTCGAGCGGCAACTTTGAGGTTCACGGCGATTTTATAATTTTTGTGAAAAAAGTGAAGTTTTTCGGATAAATAAAAACGGATTAATATTATCGTGTCTCAGAAAGGAACAAAAAGTTTATTTTGGTGTAATTTTGTGAGCTTTTGTTAAGTAAAATGGTGAGAAAGTGCCTTGTTAGTTCGTGCAACAATAGCATCAAGAATAGACCAGACGGTGTAACTTTTCATAAGTACGTACAAAAAGTGGAAGGTTTTCAATAAAATTATAGTTTCTGCATGGTGAAGACAGGAGCTTTTAATCAATAATTTTCGCAAAAGTCATCAAAGATTTACTTTTGTTTACGTTCGGGATGGCTGCCATTTTTGGGAGTACACTGGCACATAGACGTCGTCAAATTTAGGAAAAAAGTGGAATTTCATATGTAAAGTTACTTTTCATGGTGTTTAAGAAAATCAATGCTAAACCAAATATAATTTATTCCGTCTTATTATTTTTAATTTTTTACATTAAATTTTGCTAAAACATTTTAATTCATGTAATTTCCAAATCAAGTTTCTTTGCGAAAAGAAAGAACACGATCAAATATTGGTCAACGCACAGGGCATAATGAAAATGTACCGGAAAGGGCAGTACAACGTCTGCTGAGCCAGCTAGTTTCCAATAAATATTAAAATTCTCCTCCTTATAAAGCTACTAGCTGAGTTACCCGGTTTCACTCGGCGTTGGGTAAATACTTACTAATTAAACACTTCTCAAATGTTCTAGTTTGTTATATCCTAGAAATTGTTTCAACCTGAAAACCGTTTTATGGATCCGCCATCTTGATTTTCCAAATCTTAATAATATTAAAAAATGTTTTTTTTTTGTTTTGTCCTGTTTTACTCCCTTCGGGAACATAGGGCGTCTACAAAGTCTCTCCAACCGTTTCTATTTTGGGCTAGTTCCTTAAAATAATCATTATACCAATTTTAAATCCGTTGAAATCGAGAAATTTTGATCGCCATATTGGATCTGCCATCTTGAATTTGGAAATTTTGCTAATATTCGAAGTTAGTGCTCTCAGAATAATCATTGTACTAATTTTCAACAAAAACCGTTGAAATCGAGAAATTTGGTCTCATATTGGATCCGCCATCTTGGATTTACAAATATTGATAATATTCGAAATTTGTAGCTTCAGAATAATCATTGGACCAATTTTCATTAAAATCCGTCGAAATCGAGACATTCTGGTCCGCCATCTTGCATTTAGAAATTTTGATAATATACAACATTAGTGGTCTCAGAATAATGACTATACTAATTTCCATTACAATCCGTTGAAATCGAGAAAGGTTGGTCGCCATCTTGGATTTGATAATTTTGATAATATTCAAAATTAGTGGCTCCGGAATAATCATTGTATTAATTTTAATTAAAATCCGTTGAAATAGAGACATTCGGTTGCCATATTGGATCCGTAATCTAATCATTGTACCAATTTTCATTAAAATCGGTCGAAATCGAGACATTCTGGTCATCATGTTGAGTTCGTCATCTTGGATTTGAAAATTTTGCTAATATTCAAAATTAGTGGCCTCAGAATAACCATTGTACTAATTTTCATTAAGATCCGTTGAAATCGAAACAATTTTGGTCGCCATCTTGGATTTGGAAATTTTGATAATATTCGAAATTAGTGGCCTCAGAATAATCATTGTACCAATTTTCATTAAAATCCGTTGAAACCGAGAAATATTGGTCGCCATATTGGGTTCGCCATTTTAGATTTGTAACTTTTGATAACATTCAAAATCAGTGACCTCAAGATATTCATTGTACTAATTTTCATTAAAATCCGTTAAAATCGAGGAATATTGGTCGCCATATTGGGTCCGCCATCTTGGATTTGTAAATTTTGATAACTGTGACCTCAAGATAATCATTGTACTAATTTTCATTAAAATCCGTCGAAATTAAGAAATACTGGTCGCCGTATTGGGACTGCCATCTTGGATTTCTAAATGTTGATAACATTCAAAATCAGTGACCTCAAGATATTCATTGTACTAATTTTCATTAAAATCCGTTGAAATCGAGAAATCTTGGATTTGGGTCCGCCATCTTGGATTTGATAATTTTGATAACATTCAAAATCAGTGATAATCATTGTACTAATTTTCATTAAAATCCGTTGAAATCGAGAAATATGGTCGCCATTTTGGATCCGCCATCTTGGATTTGTCAATTTTGATAACATTCAAAAGCAGTGACCTCAAAACAATCATTGTACTAATTTTCATTAAAATCCGTTGAAATCGAGAAATCTTGGTCGCCATATTGGATCCGCCATTTTGAATTTCTAAATTTGGACAGCGGATTTGAAATCAGCATTCCACAAAAGCCCTTTGTACCAATTTTCATGAAAATCGCTTCAAATTTAAAATTTTCAGCCGCCATCTTGGATCCGTCATTATGAAACCCTACGTATTATCCGAAAAAAAATTAGCATATATGTTAAGTCGGAATATGTACTACCTTCGGACAAAAAATAAAAAATATCGATGCAAGCGTTTAGGCATGATTGAGCAACAAACAAACTTTCATTTTTATATACAGGGTGTCCCAAAAAAGACTGTAAAGCGGTGGTCCAGAGATAGAGCACCCCCAGGGGCACCCGAATAACCCCCATGTATGTTCTGCGATTTTTCGTAGTTTACGAGTTATGAATTTTTTTTTAATTCTTCACTTATTTTCGAGTTGCAAGAGAATTATCGTCATACTGAAGTGAATAATTGATATAAATACTCAATTCTTTTTTCATTATTTAGCTAAATATTGTGGCATTCCAGCATAAAGATAATCTGACTCAAAACCCATACCACTACGGCATAAAATAAAATAGTTTTTACATAACAGGAAAAAGATAACCAGTACCAATACTTTCAAGGGCATTTTAAAAAAAAAAAGTCACATAGCTTTCTTAATCCAAAAGTATTTTAAAAACTTCTCCATTTCATCGGCTATTGACCCTGTACATTTTATTGAGCTATCTCTGTGGCATCATACTTAAAAATCGAAATCAAGTGTATCAAGTCTAAAAACTAAAGAATTTGAATGCGTTCAAAATTTGCTTTTCTTTAGAAAAAATTTCAGTGTTGAGTTTGTAATAATTAGAACATGATGAAAGATCTCGTTGGTTGCAAGATTACGCAAGAAGAGTTCAATTCTGTGAAGAAATGTTACGCCGACAAACAGAAAATGAAAACTTTTTTAAAACTATTTTGTGGACTGACGAATCCTATTTTCGACGAAATGGAATTTTTAATATGCACAATTATCATTCGTGGAGTCTCGAAAATCCTCACCTCGCACGCCCATCAAACTTCCAAGAACAGTTCAGTGTCAATCTATGGTCTGGGGTAATCAATGGAGAACTGATTGGCCCATTTCAAATACCAGACCGCTTGAATCGTGAGTCATACATACATTTTTTGACCGAAGACCTCAATGGGCTTTTAGAAGATGTCGATCTGGAGACTCGCAGGCATATGTTATTACAAAACGATGGCGCACCATATCATTATGCGCGTGCTGTTCGAGCCTATTTAAACAGAAATTTTAGAGATAGGTGGATTGGTCGCAGCGGGCCAATTGCGTGGCCCCCAAGATCGCCTGACTTGAACCCCATTGACTTTTTTGTATGGGGTTACTAGAAAGAGCTGGTATACTCACAAGAATTACAAAGCTTGGAACAATTAAAAATATAATTAACCGGTGCAGAAAGGACGATAAAAAGCAACAGAACTGCGTTCAGACGTCTGCAAGCCAATTTTTTTCGCCGATGTCGCATATGTATTGAACAAGGAGGTCGTCATTTTGAAAATTTCTTAATGCAAAATTAAGGTGATATGCCATAGTACCTCTATGTACCTATATCATCTTACCTATTCATATTTTGCTTTATAAATTTTGCGCATTCAATTAGTAGCTAATGAAATGGGGAAGTTTTCACCATCTCTCTCTAGTTCATACAAAATTAACATTAGTTTTCTCTTTTGTACTCTTGCAAGGTCTTTTGTCCAACCCACTGACATGAAAGAACTGGACTGCTAACCGTCGTCTGAAAAATGAGACCATTTTTAGCACAGGCTCAATCCTCATGGAGCAAATTATGCTATTAAAAATGCCCTAAAATACCGTACAATTATGTTTAAACTGACGCAAATTAAAAATAATTGAGCTTTCACGAACTGATTTCTTTCATATCACGCTCAATTTTAAGTTTTTTCATAAAAATGTTCCTCGCGGCAATCAGCTAGGGACTTAAGAATAACAGAGATAGATATATAATGCCTTTGTCTAACCTTCATATTTCTCATATATACCAACCAAAGCTAAAAGTTGTATCATAAAATGAAGTAGCCATCTGTTGGACATTGTAAAACTATTCTAACAGCTGATTGCAACGGAAAATGATGAGTTGGCGGGCAACTTGTAAAGGCTGGGTAAAAGTGATGTGCAAAAAGCATGTGTTTACTTTTAGTTATCTATTGGGGATATCAAAAAGATGTATCACACGCGAAGATACTAGAAAAAACCAAAAGAAGTGCACATACATAGCGCCAGCTTGGACATTTTTTTTGCAAAGTTGTCTGCCTGCGGGACTTAAGAAAGAGCGAGATAGTTAGAATTCGGTCAAAATTTGGTCTTACTTTGGATGTGAGTTTTTGTACGGGATCAGCAGTCCAGTTCTTATATGTCAGTGGTCCAACCAAATCCATCTCAGGTAGCCGTGCCTCGGTCGCATGACGCATTCATTGTTTTAGCGAAAAACGAGTTCTTTCGTCATGTTCTAATTATTACAAACTCAACACTGAAATTTTTTGTAAAGAAAAGCAAATTTTGAACGCATTCAAATTCTTTGGTTTTTAGACTTGATACACTTGATTTCGATTTTTAAGTATGATGCCACAGAGATAGCTCAATAAAATGTACAGGGTCAATAGCCGATGAAATGGAGAAGTTTTTAAAATACTTTTGGATTAAGAAAGCTATGTGACTTTTTTTTTTTAAATGCCCTTGAAAGTATTGGTACTGGTTATCTTTTTCCTGTTATGTAAAAACTATTTTATTTTATGCCGTAGTGGTATGGGTTTTGGGGCAGATTATCTTTATGCTGGAATGCCACAATATTTAGCTAAATAATGAAAAAAGAATTGAGTATTTATATAAATTATTCACTTCAGTATGACGATAATTCTCTTGCAACTCGAAAATAAGTGAAGAATTAAAAAAAAATTCATAACTCGTAAACTACGGAAAATCGCAGAATATACATGGGGGTTATTCGGGTGCCCCAGGGGGTGCTCTATCTCTGGACCACCGCTTGACAGTCTTTTGGGACACCCTGTATATATAGGGATTTATATGAGCGCGCATATCAAATCGGCCCGTGGCATTTCTCGCATGTACTCCATAAAACGCTTGGCACTAAAAGGGTTAAGAATGATATACGTAATATTTGTCATAATGTTATCTGCAGTTTGTCTTTGGAATCACATTCCTAGTACTATTAGTTTAAGAGAACAAAAAGTTTAAAAAATTTGCTGTTATCAGGTAATTTTTCAAGATCACTTAATGACAGTAAGAGATAGGCAGTCAAAAACTAAATAAATAGTAATGCAAATGAGCAACGTACTTAACAATATGATATTCATTACATTTGGCTCTGGGGGCACAATCTCAATACTTAACCTGCCATACCCTTTTCTGTAATGATGAACCATTTGTTAGTTGTATTGTATGGATTCCTTGGCGCGCGAATTCCTTTCAAACTTGATAGCTTTTTTCTTTTAAAAAAACTAACTGAGTTCCGTGTTCTGGCCGGTGATAATTCACATAAATTTACGTAAAACGAAACATGATTTCTTTGTCCCTACCCCTTTCTTATATTTGTAATTGAATTTATGAATAATAAGCATCTATTACTTCTTGAATAACTAATTGTAAGAAATAAAAGACTGGTGGAAGGTTGACCCAAAATGCTTTCATGCCTACATTTTGGAAGGGAGGAAAGGAAGACAAAAGGAAAGAAATGATATAGCATACAAGAATTTTCTTGAGAATTTTATTTTATTAATCGTAATAAAAAATCTTACAAAATAAAATTTCATAAAAAATACAACAACGTCGTCCACTTCGCACATAGTCTTAATTCAGAGAATTATAAAAAATTTCATCGTAGTGAATACTTCTCCTTACTGAAATAATTGCAATAAATTAAGAACTGAGGTAGATAGTAAACTTTAAATGTTTAAAATAATTACGTAGTTTAATTTTACTTTCATATATTAATTCTTTTACTTTAAATGGTTAATGATAGCGTCTGATCACATTAAATAAGAGAAAACTTTAAAAAGAGGAAACTTCATTTTATAGTAAAACACATACAGCGGCGACCAGATGTCGTCTGCTTTCCCACTTCGTCATTTTTACTTAATTAAAATAGGAAATACCATGTATTACATTAGAACAAGTATAAATCTTCATCTTTATAAAACATTATTTAATTCATTTCTGCTTTCGGAATGTCAAATTCTGTTACCTTTTTCTGGAAAGCTCTCTACATTTTCTGACTCCTGAGCTCCCGAGCAGTCTAGCGCAAGTTGGATGACAAGTAAAAATATTCATTTGATTTTTTGTTTACTAACTTTGATTATTTAAGCTTTAATTTAATTGGACATAATTCCTGTTTATTTACTAATAATGAATTATCACGCAATTTTACTTATGTGTATAAGTTAAAAAACAGCATAAATTAAGTTTAAAATTAATAAGTAATAATAAATGGATCTGGCATGTTCCAGAAATCATCCGAAATGAAACCAATACCGTAATCCTATTTCCTACGATTTGAAAATATTCTACCAAAGAACTTAGAATACAATAAGAAGTCTCAAGCTGAACAACTCGCAATTTTACCATCAAACCTCTCGATCGTCGAAAGATTGGCTGACGTAGTTTTCGTCCACAAAAGCACAAAGCTCAGAGGCACGTTAAAGAAGAGCGTACCCAAAGTAGCTCACTGAGAGCACACACACAGCAATCAGCTCATGAATATCCGACGAGTGGTTATTCTGTTTACTCGGCTACTGCGAGTATGTTCTTTTTATATGAAAGGAAATTCAAAATGGAATTCAGCTAATTTAGAACTTCCTATTCAAAGATTCAAAGGACATCTGAAATGGTGCAAGAAATTCATTGGATTCGCCATTCGAATTCGAATTCAGCGGTCCCCAAAATTCCTAATTACCCATTTTCATGAAAATCCTTAACTTATCTTCTGTGATAACAGGAAAAGTGATAAAATTGTCAAAAAAAAAAAAAAAAGTGTCGAAAATAGGCTTATAATATTTCAGGACAAAATACATACTTGATTTTGATTTTTGAATTAAAAAAAAAATTTATTTTAATCCCCATTTTTAGATGTAGAGCTATTTTAATATTATACAAATATTATGAATTTTTAAAGTTTAAGTGCGAACATTTCATACTTTTTTAAAAATTAAACATGAAATATTTCTATAAGGCCCACATAAAGAAAAGACCGCAAAGTTAGGCTGTTTTTCAAACACCTGTAACTTTGATTATAATTGATTAAATGTAATGTATGAGTGCTCAAAATTTTTGTCTGGTCTTGTGCAAAAAGCAAGATTTATTGTTCTAGAAGCTAAACATCCCTTAAACAAAGGGTTAAATACCCCTTAATTTTTGCATAACGCACATGCGAGAAAAATACTATTGTTTTATTATTTTAGTAGTTAATATTGTTATTTATGCAAATACATTCATTAGTTATTTTCAAGTGATTGTAAAGTCGTAGACAAAACTATTTCTATTTCTCTCAATTGACTAAGCACATTTTTGTGTAATATGAAAAAAAAATACGTAAATGGGTATCACACTTGGATTTGATAAAAATCCATCATCATAAAGAGGATTAAAGTACCCCCAAGCACCAAAAAAGTAGTAAATCATAAAGTATCTCAAGAAAAATCGAGTTAAAAAGTTTAAGGTATGGCTGATTACTGTTGATCTGTGCAAGTGCACCTAACTCACCTCTGTCCATCTCTTTGCAGTATAAAGACTAACTTTGATTGAATATCTTGTGGTTTTTTCTTTCCTTATTATTATTTATTATAGTTATTGGCTCAGAATAAAGGAGCAGAGTCTGGCAGTAAACGAGCAGGGAAAGTCTGTAAAAATCGTTTTTTTTATTTCGTGAGTGTGCAAAAAAGCGGATGAGAGGTTTGCCGACCCAAAGCTGAGCAACATAAATTGGCAGGTATGGAAGGTACGAGTGGAGAGTTCTCTGTCTCGTGAAGACCTGTAGAAAATTGTTGAGGGTGAGATCCCCAGCGATGATTTGCTGACCAAAACGTGGGAAAAGGAAGATAAGAAGGCGAGGGGTACAATTATCATTTTTTTGAGTGACGATCAGCTACCTCTTGTAAAGGATTGTCTTCACGCGAAAGATGAGTAGAATGCGCTGAAGAATCACCACGAAAAGATATTTAGATCTGTGCGTGTGTCGCTCCTTAAGAGCTTGCGCTCTACAAGACTTCCAGAGAGAGGGAACCTGGAAAGGCATATTTATGACATTGAAGTGATCTTCTCTCTGACTGACTTGACTTTAGAATTTATTTCGGGGAAATTGTTATCAATATAAGTGGATAAGAGGAAAAGTGGCTATAGGGTAACTGAACTAACAAATGTGGCTTTCCTTGCGAGAAATAACAAGGCGGTTCCATGGATAGTTGACAGGGGTGCGAGTTCGCATATGACCAATAACTGACACTTTTTCAAACCACTAAATGAGTTAAACGGTTCAACAGTCACTCTGCCCGATGGAAAACAAGTTTTCATAGCTAGTCGCGGTGAGGGTGCCATTTATTGCCTGCATGAAGGCGAAAATCGTGTAAGGATCACAATTCACGACGTTTTGTTTGTGCCTGGTCTGAACGGGAGTCTAATCTCTGTTAGCGCATTGGTGCGGCGAGGTCTTGCAGTCAGTTTTAAAGATCATGGTTGTCGCTAACTCATCGGGGAAAGTTGTTCTGAACAATAACGATTTACGAGTCTTTTATCATGCATAGGGTATTAAGCCGCAGTTTACAACAACGTATTCGCCTCAGCAAAATGGTATTGCTGAACGTAAAAACAGATATCTGATTGAGATGGCAACGTGCATGCTGCTGGACGCAGGATTAAAAAAGAAGTACTAGGGTGAAGCAGTTCTTACTGCAAATTATATTCAAACCATTTACCTAAAATAACAGTCTATAAAACCCCCTACGAACTCTGGAACCGTCTCTCAAGTATTTTCGAGCGTTTATTTGTGAGGAATTCATTCATATACCTGATATGAAACTAGAGAATTTGGGTAGTAGATCGAAGAAGCTGACTATCGTTAGATACTTTGATGAACACAAGGAGAATCGTTTTGTAAATCGTTCAACCGACAAAGTTACAATAAGTCGAGACGCTGTTTTTCTGGAGCGCAATATAAGTTAACAACGCAGCATAATATTCCCACGGCAACAAATTAACAACGCAGCATAAAGATTCCCACAGCAACAGGTAATTCTGCAGACGCCTACAACGTGACCGCTACCTGGACAACGTGAGCGCGGATCGAATACCACACGCCAGACGCTGACCTAACAATTGCAATTTTAAGTAATTTTTCGTAATCTAGATTTTAAGAAAGAATTGTCAGTAGCATTGTGACCAACGACGAATAAAGTTTAATTTGTTTAACGCAAAAATCCGTATCAAATCATTAACTGGCGCCCGCGATATTAAAAAGTTCCAAGTTCTGTGTAATCATTGTTATACTTGCGACGCTTGTTCGGGGGTGCTTACAAAATTAAAAGAAAACGGTGCGTGAAAAAGATATAAAGTGCTTAATTCGGTAAAGTCATCACGGGAGAAGAGAGGCCCCTTAGTAACCAGCGGAAATAGTCCTGGAGGAAAAGGAGTCAGCAGAAAGTACTGGCAGCGGTTTTCGTGAACATGCTACTCACTAAAGTAATGTAAGATTTTCTTTTTTTCCAAAGAAAACGCCTAATCTAAGAAGTTTAGCATATTAATAGTAATTTATCAAACATCCCAAAGGAAATCATTGATATTGTTTAAGTAAATAAAGTGATAGAAATAAATTTACCAAATAAATATTCCTAAGGAAAGTTAAATTGTTTAAATAAATGAAGTGATAGAAATGTACTGAAAAGAGTGAATGAAATTAAAATTGGTTAAATAAATAAAGTTATAGAAATTGTTAAATATCCCGGAAGAAATAATTCGAAATTGGTATAATTGGAAATTGGTAAGTGAAGTAAGTAAAATAATTAACTTAAACTGAACATAAAGTTGCTAAATTTTGGAAATTGGTAAGGTAAGTGAAATAATTAATCTAAGCTGACTGCAAAATTACTAATTTTAAACAAGAAGAAACGAAATAATATTATAACGTAAATACCTATAAAACAAAAAAAAAACATGGCAGTCGCGGGACTGGCCGATGGAAGCTTTGCTTCCTACTAATATTTATAGAAATATGTTTTCAAAGTCAATAAGTGCATATGATATTATTAAAATATTGTGAAAAAAAAACTATGGAAAATTTAAAAAAATTGGAAAATTCAAAAAATTAGTACACTTTAGAATATTTGGACAATTTAGAAAATGTAAAAAATTTAAAAATTGGAACATTTAAAAAATTTTGAAAATTTAAAAAAATTTAAAAATGTAACAAAATTTGAAAATTTAAAAATTTCGAAAATTTAAAAAATTTTCAAAATTTAAAAAATTTTCAAAATTTAAAAAATTTTGAAAATTTAAAAAATTTTGAAAATTTAAAAAATTTTGAAAATTTAAAAAATTTTGAAAATTTAAAAAATTTTGAAAATTTAAAAAATTTTGAAAATTTAAAAAATTTTGAAAATTTAAAAAATTTTGAAAATTTAAAAGATTTTGGAAATTTAAAAAATTTTGGAATTTTAAAAAATTTTGAAAATTTAAAAAATTTTGAAAATTTAAAAAATTTTGAAAATTTAAAAAATTTTGAAAATTTAAAAAATTTTGAAAATTTAAAAAATTTTGAAAATTTAAAAAATTTTGAAAATTTAAAAAATTTTGGAAATTTAAAAAATTTTGGAAATTTAAAAAATTTTGGAAATTTAAAAAATTTTGGAAATTTAAAAAATTTTGAAAATTTAAAAAATTTGGAAAATTTAAAAAATTTTGAAAATTTAAAAAATTTTGAAAATTTAAAAAATTTTGAAAATTTAAAAAATTTTGGAAATTTAAAAAATTTTGGAAATTTAAAAAATTTGGAAAATTTAAAAAATTTTGAAAATTTAAAAAATTTTGAAAATTTAAAAAATTTTGAAAATTTTTTAAATTTTCAAAATTTAAAATTTTTTGAAAATTTGAAAACTTTTAAAAATTTTGAAAATTTAAAAATTTTTGAACTTTTAAAAATTTTTGGAAATTTGAATTTTCGTTACCGTCGGAAATTGTGAACGAATCTCCCGCACAACGTCCCAAAGGAAGCTAATATTATTTTCGTTACTTTTTTTCGTTACTTTTTTTCGTTACTTTTTTTCGTTACTTTTTTTCGTTACTTTTTTTCGTTACCGTCGGAAATTTTTTGTGAACGAATCTCCCGCACAACGTCCCAAAGGAAGCAAAGCTTCAAAAATAATAAGCTGACTGCAAAGTTACTAATTCTAAACAAGAAAACGAAACAAAATACCTAAACCTAAATACATGTAAAACGAATAAGAAAATAAATCTTTAGAAATTCTATAATTAAGATTCTTGAGATTCTTTGGAAACGATTCCATTTCATAACGCAAGAATTTACATTGGAAAATTTTTGGTGCCTCAAACAATCAAGGTATTGTTTTTTTTATAAATTGTGGAAAAATTCCAATTAGTGCAAAAATTATTAGATAAATAAAAGGGTTTTCCCTGTCGGAATTAATAAGTTAAGTTTTAGCTACTGCAGTGAAAAAAAATTCAAAGGAAACCCGTAAGTAAATTTATTTATTTATTTAATCAATTAACAGGTACAGTAGACCGTCTGACACAATACAAAAGTATCAAAAGGAAAAACAGTGAACAAATTAACAGCAAAGACTGATGAAAACAAAGTGCTTCACAAATATTATATTAATTACTAAGTAATAACTTTTTTAATGCTGATTTATTACAATGAAAATCAAGAAGAGAGGAAAAGGCATTATAATTCTTTGACATGGCCGACAAAGGTTCAAAAGAATCATAATTCGTACGGTGAGAGGAAGAGTAGAGGAAGGATCGTCATCTGGTCATTCGCGGACAAGAATTAATTTTAATTAATTTAAGAAGGCAGGGAGGGTCTATATCACCAGTCAAGAGATCATGAATGAAAATCACATCCGCAACCTCTTAGCGTTTGGAAAGGAATTGCATGTCCAAGAGATTCAATCTCTCTTCGTACGGTGGAAGATTTAAGGGATCCGTCTATGGGAGATGGCGAAGAACGAAACGGAGAAAACGTTTCTGCACAAACTCAACGCTGTTTGTGTATATTATGTATAGAAGGGGGTCCACACCATAGAGGCATATTCCAAAATAGGACGAGCAAACGCACAAAACAAAACTTTCAACACAAACGGATCACTTACGTCCTTGGACCAGCGTTTAATAAAACCGAGACTGGAATAATACGGTTAATAATTTGGCCAATATGAAGACTAAAATTGAACTTAACATCAAGTGTAACTCCGAAGTCTGTAACGCTTTCACGGCGAGTCAATGTCTCGTCATTAATCTTATAAAAGAAGTTTAGGGAGGAGCATTTCCTATTAAAAGAAATTATACCACATTTGGCAACATTCAGAATCATGTGATCCTGAAGGTCATGAGCATCATTTATAGAATCAATAGGCATAAAAATCTTCAAGTCGTCAGCGTAAGCCAAAACGCGAGCTCTTCGGAATAGGGTAAACAAATCGTTTAAAAAGAGAGTGAACAGCAACGGGCCAAGGTGACTTCCTTGTGGAACACCCGAAAAAACATGAACTGCATCTGAGAAAGATGATTTAAAAAACAGAACAAAAATGTCCATTCCTTCTACGCGTTAATAAAAATTCTTTCCACCTATCTTTTTATTATTTATAAGTTTTCCTACAAAAAGTCAACTAAATTCGTCGTACCCAACTAAAAATTTTAACCAAAAGGTCTCAAGACCTCATACGTTCTCTGAGATGTCCAGAAACAAGAGCCTTATCCGATCCACTGTAATACCAATGGCTCAGGCCGCGGCAAATAATGTTGGAGGCCCCGCTCCGCCTCCACCTGGCGAACCTTCACTAATGCAAAACCAAATAAGGCGCCTAGATTCAGAAATTATTGCCCAAGAATGTCCTAGAATCCTTAACTCCATCTTGAATCCCAGATCTGAAGTCACTTTCGAGATTGATCAGATAAGCAACGAAGATCAACGGGACAATCTATCGGACATGGACAAGATACCCGACGTCGTGCGAAGTCTTAGGGAATTTTCAGGTCAACTAGGAGAGTTCAGTTCCTGGAAAAAGAGTGTCGACCGGGTACTAAACATTTACGAATCAACGAAAGGGTCTCCTAGATATTACGGAATATTAAATGTAATACGAAATAATATAAAATCGTAGGGCAAGCCGACATTGCACTGGAATCCTACAACACGCCACTTAAGGGGGTATTCTAGTGTAGAGGGACGAATTTCGGCCGTTTTTTCAAGTTTCGTAAAAAAAGAACAAAAAATATTTTTAGTATCCATTTTTTTCTTATTTGCTTATTGATATTTTAAGAATACATAAAAATTAAATGACAAAAAAAAAACAAAAATTCCAGAAGTTATCGGCTGGCAGAGTGGGGGGTCCAAAAAAAAGGCGGTGTGACGGCGGTAAAAATTACAACCGGTCTAGTTAACTGAAACAAAAAAATCTAACGGATTCTTAATTAGTAATGTTGTCGCTATCGCAACAACCTCAAAAAAGTAAAAAAAAGTTTTTTTTTTTCACAAAATGGCGGCCGGTTGAAAAAAAAAATTTTTTTTTTGCGATTTTTTCAACAGTTTTAAATTTTTTTAAAATATTAAAAATCAAAATTCTCAACTTTTTTGAGGTTGTTACGATAGAGCGATATATAAAGAACGTTCACACCAAATTTGAAGTAAATCGGTTTAGTAGATCTCGAGATATCCTTACCGCCAACTTGAAAAAAGTAGTTTCGAGAAAAACGCGTTTAAAGTTTAGAGTAAAGTTTCAAGCAGTTGCGCTCATAAAATTGTACAGTATACTTAAATATTTTTAATCGGCGATCCCTGCTCCATACAAGGGACCTTCCTCCCGTTCAAAATCTTCAATATATAGAATATAGGTATAAAATACAAAAGAAGTTTCATGGGGGAATTTATCCGCAGGTACTCGGGCCGCGCCTACCGTGTATTGTTCAATTCATTCCGGTCAGACCAGTTTGGTTGTCGCTTCACCAAAATCGCTAAATAATTGAAATTTTGAAAAATCCCTTTGAAGGCATATTCTTGAATGTTTAAACTTTATAAATGCGGAAAAAAAAAGTTTTCGATTTTTTCGAATTTCTACACTAGAATACCCCCTTAATTGGGAACGCATCTCTCGCTGCCTAACGCTACATTATGCGGACAAGAGAGATCTTGGCACTCTGGAATACCAGATGACCTGCTCAGTGCAAGGGAACAACACTGTCCAAGGTTTCTAACAAATGGTATACCATCACCTATCCTAAACAAGGTCCAGTATGGAGATGAGTGACGAAGCCATGAACGTGATGGTACGGACATATAGGGACAAAGCGCTCGATACGTTCATAAGAGGCCTGAAAGGACATCTACCCAGACTCTTGGGAATGAGGGAACCGGCAGATCTACCGCAAGCCCTTCACCTGTGCCTCAAACTAGAGAATATGAATTATTGTATCCAACACGCGCAACATAATAATGGGACCGCACAGAACTATCCTATTCATATCAACTGTGTCCTACTATCAACGAACACAGGATCCTTATAAACCTCCCTTCTGGAACAATCCAATTAACCGTAACCAATTTTACAATAATCAACCTCAACGCCAAAATAATCAGAATAATCAATTTACTGCTAATCAACCCCAACGCCAAAAAAACCAGAATAATAAATTCATTACTAATCAATCCCAGCGTCCGAATGCCTATAACAATCAACAAGCCCCACCAAAACCGCCGCCAAGGGTTGAGCCTATGGACGTAGACCGTTCCATTCGCTTGAATGTCGTAAACTATCAAAACAGACCTCAATTCGAGTTGAAGAGGACTAACTGGTCATACGAAGCCCATAATCCTATCAAACTTCAAAGGACATTCCACACCACAACCTCACCACCTAATGACGAGCTGTTTTTGTACAATGAATGATAACGTTAATCTAGAGGTCG
Organism: Dysmachus trigonus; assembly: GCA_949715965.1. Lineage (NCBI taxonomy): Eukaryota > Metazoa > Arthropoda > Insecta > Diptera > Asilidae > Dysmachus > Dysmachus trigonus. The sequence goes on from OX454320.1 coordinate 54,354,271, forward strand.
GAAATCGACCAGACACTCATAGATTACCTAGGGACAAGTGACAGTGACTGTACCAGTGCCAAGAACCCGAATTGATCGAACCAGGAAACCCAGGACTAGACCAAGAGCCACAAAATGTACATTTTTTAGGTTAAGGGGAGGTTCTCATCTAGAACGTCAAAAAGTAGGTAAAGTTCGTGATTTTTTTGAAGGCAAATGATAAGACATAGTGAAATGATATTTGGCATTATCTTTTATTGTACATTTATCTGTACGAAAAAATGTTTTTATTCAAAAAAAAAAAAAACAAAATGGCGCCCGTTATTCAACTTCTCCGGAGGCATGTTTTTCGAAAATTGCCCAGCTGTGTACAATTTAGAGGTCGCAGATTGGTCTGAAATCAAATAATGATGACATTATTATAAACTAGAATAAATTTGTCTCAGAAAGAGTGGACGACTTTCAAAAAAAAATTAAAATTGACGGAATGGCGCGATTTTGAAATTTTAAGGCCGTTTTCGGCCGTTTTTTTTCATAGTTTATCACTTACAAAAAGGAGATAATGTTACAATTTTCAAAATGTGCTCCACTCTTTCTATGAAGAAAATTGTTTACTTTAATATGCACGAAACTAGAAGTTGATCGGTTGAACCGTTTTTGAGTTATCTTGTACACAAATTTGAAAAATCTTGAAAAACAAAGTTCCGAGATAATCGTGATTGAACGGCACGGCACAGGCTGAGCGCCCCGCTACGATCATGACACCGCCACAATCAATGGGCTGTAGAATCCGTTCTAGTGCTCGGATCAACTAAATATTTTAAAGCAACATTCTAGACATATTAAACTTTAATAATATGAAATAAAAAAAAAATCGAAAATTTCAAGATTCTAGATGAGAACCTCCCCTTAATGAGCTCTTCGCTTTCGTTTTTGAGTACAGAACGAAGAGCGGAATCATTCTGAAATTTTTGATAGACACCGGAAGCAACAAAACCTATATCCAACCAAAGTGCGCAAGAAATCCTAATGAGAACATCTCCGCAAATTCGGTGGGAGGAAATGTAAAAATTACTGAACACGTCATGCAAAATTTAATTGGTCCCCGAAATATTAACCTTAAATTCTTCATTTTGCCGACACTCAAATAATTTCACGGTATCATCGGCAACGATAGCCTCAAAGTAATGAATGCAATTATTTATACAGCTGAGAGCTATATGACGTTACGTAATGTGATAAAGTTCCTATCAAACAACACCTCTCTCAAGCCGTCAATAGTATTAACGTGAGAACATCTCACTTAAATGAAAATCAATTTTCTAAATTATATAGTGTCCTAAAAGCCTACCCCAATCTATTTTCCGAAGCGGATGAAAAACTCACGTACTCCACCGTCGTCAGCGGAGAAATGCGAACAATCAATAATGATCCTGTCTACTTCAAATCCTATTCGTATCCGATGGCACTCAAACCAATTGTCGAACAAAAATTCGCTAAATTGGTACGTGACGGCATAATCAGATAGATCAGATGATCTTCCTATAATGCCCCCGTCTAGCAAAAAAACCCGACGCTTCCGGGGAAAAAAAACTCAGGTTAGTAATCGACTATAGGAAGCTGAACTCTATCACAATACCAGCCAGATACCCTCTACCGGAAATAAATAAGGTCCTGAGGCTAATCTAGGTAAAAACAAATGGTTCTCAATTATTGATCTGAAGAGCGGTTTCCATTAAATACCGCTGAAAAAATCTGATGTAGAGAAAACAGCTTTTTCGGTCAACCACGGGAAATACGAATTCACTCGTCTTCCGTTTGGCCTTAAAAACGCAACCTCCATTTTTCAACGAGCGTTAGATGATATCCTCATGACACACATAGGCGTTAGGTGCTACGTTGCATTGATGATTTAATCATTTTCGGTACGCCTGAAGACGAACATGTTGAAAACATCGCTCTGCTTTTCGAAACCCTAGAAAAACCAAATATGAAGGTCTAGATGGACAAATGTAAGTTCATCCAAAAATCGGTCGAATTTCTCGGATTCATAGTCTCTCAAGACGGAATCAGAACAAACCCTAAAAAGGTTCAAGCCATAGTCGATTTCCAAATTCCGAGAAACCTCAAAGAACTAAGATCCTTCTTAGGCTTGTCGGGATATTACTGGCTTCATACTGGTTTCATACGTGACTACGCTAAGTTGGCGAACCTTCTCACTTCTCTTGTAAGAGGGGAAGAAGGACGTGACGTGTGTTGAAGAATAATTCGAAGAACGTCCCGATAAAGTTAAGCGAAGGAGCATTGGAAGCGTTCAGTAAAATAAAAAATGCGCTAACATCCCAAGGGGATATACAATCATACCCCGACCTAAGCAAAGATTTTGAGCTTTTGACCAACGCATCTAAGTACACGATCGGAGCAGTCCTATCTCAAGGAGATAGACCTATCACCTTCTTATCAAGAACACTGAGCAAAACCGAGGAAGCCTACGCTACCAATAAGAGATGCTCGACATCATCTGGGCAATCACTCCCTGCGTAATTTCTTATATGGGTCTCGGATGGTGAAGATATTTACTGGTCAACAGCCTCTGACGTACGCTCTGAGTAACAAGAACAACACTGTAAAAATGAAGAGATGGAAAACCATCTTAGAAGAATATAATCATGAGATCATTTACAAGCCAGGAAAGTCTAACATCATTTCTGACGCGCTCTCCAGACTACCTCAAAAATCTGTAGTAAACTCAGTAACCACGACGCAGCACAGTGACGATAGTTTTTCACATAACCTCATTCCATCCGTTAACGTCTTCAAAAACCAGATCATCCTAAAGGTTGATGAAACGTCCAGCTACCAGCTTCAAAAGCCATTTCCCAGTCATTTTAGACATGTATTCTCAGAACCGCGGTACACGAGAGGAAACCTAATCAGTATATTCAAAAGATTCCTCAACGAATTTGATCAGGAAAATATCATTTTAGAATACCATAAAAGAGCGCACAGAAACGCCCAAGAGAATAGATTGCAGATAATTGAAAAGTACTGTTTCCCAAAATAAATTCGAAAAATAAGCAAATTGTGAAACAGTGCGTAACATGCAAGGAAAACAAATACGATCGACACCCTAACAACTCAGCCTCGAAATCCATTCCTCTACCGCCATACCCCGGACACAACTTCACATAGACATCTACTCAACAGACAAATTCACGAAATTCGCGCAGGCAAAAATACTAAAATCAAGAGTAATTGAGAATGTTAGAAAGCCGCTTGTTCTTCTTTGCAGTACCTAAATCCATCGTGATCGACAATGAGATATCTTTTAACTCCGCCTCTATCGTGTTTATGATGGAAGACCAATTAATCAGTATATTCAGGACACTTTCCTATCACAGTGAGACGAACGGCCAAGTAGAGAAATTTCACTCCACCCTTTCGGAAATCATGCGATGTCTAAAAATCGACGGCATTCACCGCTTATTTGAAGAATATTAATCAGCGTACCAGTGTACAATAGACCCCGAACAATTCGAAACCTCTAGCTGCTAAATTTTAACATATCAAGTCACCAAAACTTTATCAGCCATACTTACTGGGATTTTAATTACAATCATCCAAATTAGGCAGAAGCCTTCACACGCCAACGAAATCCTACCTTCACCAGCCAAGGACGAAGAAAACCACCAAGGAAAATACTCTCCAAAGATCCCGCAGCAGTAGTATTTACAATCTTCCATATTTCTAATCCACGCGAGGACGCATGAATCTAAGGGAGGACGGTAACAAATATCGAATCATTAACTTATACATGGGCCTATCGCAGGGATTTTGGGTTCTTAGCCAGAATCTGCGTCTTATGAGGTTCAAATTCGGCTAATTCCAGAAAAGTAAGAAATATTAATATAGCAGAGGAATGACAATTGCTTTTCGCAGACGAAGAGCGCAATGAGGACGATTTTTTTTGGTTTCGACGAAATATTAGAACCTGAAAGCCAGGAGGAGACAGCAAATCAATATCAGGTGGAGTAATGTATGTCACAGTCACTTCAAGCTATCCATATATAGGTTAGGTTCGTGGGCCTTCGAGGCTCACTCCTATCGTCAGTCGCAGTTTGGAATGCACAGCAGCCACATGTCCGCCAGAGACAATAAACACATTTTTTTAATATAAGTATTATTTATTTATTGTAGAAAAGGAAATCAAGCGAAAAGATAATGTTTTCCACATTCAACTAAAGAGTTACATTGACAAACTTATATCAAAGTTTGGATTGGATAAGGCTAAGTGATCTAGCTCGCCGATTAAGCCGGGCTATTTGAAGGCCGATAACGAGACCGAGTTGTTGAATGACAGTACAAGCTACCGCAGCTTGGTTTGAGAGTTGTTGTATTTGGCTGTTAATGCTAGGCAGGAAATTTCAGAATCCTACCGAAACCGACTGGACAGCTGCCAAGACAATTTCGCGTTACTTGAAGAAGACTATCGATTATTGGTTGAGATTTGAGAATTCAGGAAGTTGGAAGTTGATTGGCTATTCGGATGCGGACTGGGCTGGTGATCGAGCTACTAGAAAATCAACATCTGGGCACGTATTTTTGTTTGGTGGTTGCCTAATTACATTAAGGAGGAGTGTTGAACTGGGTGAATGAGTACCCTGTAATGTACAAGTGCACCTAATTTAACTACGTCAATTCATAGCTGTGACACCCGAATGGATTAGAAGCGTGTTCTATCGCTCTGCAGAATAAAGACTAACATTAATTGCATATCTTGTTTGTTTTCTTTCGTTTTGCCAACAATTACTAATTGATTTTTTGAATTTTTGTACTTTTTAACCCCTTTAAAGGAGTTGATTACACCCCTTCTATAGGGATAGTTTTGTCTACGACTTTACAATCACTTGAAAATAACACTGATCAACACCAAATTGTTTTCCGAACAAGTGGCAAATAATTTATATACCTACGATTTTTTCCGTAGATTATGAATTCGTAAATGAAAATGCTCAATCACCTCCCGTTTTCAAGGAATAGGTGAGTGAAAATTCAAAAGACCTTATTTTGACCATATTTGAAAAATCATTAAAATATAACGGATTATTATAGAAGCTTGTAACGTGGCTAAAATGAAAGTTAGAACCTTGAGCTATTATCTCAAAATAGTAAAGGTCTTAAAAATGTTCGAAATATGCCTTGAAATTCAAATTTTTGACCAAACCTATTATTTCATACAAGAGATGCTGAATGAAGGCTATAATAAATACACGCTCATAGAAAACTTTTTCGTGACACTGTTTAGAAAAATTATAAAAATTAGTGGTATTTGATATTTTTTAGAATAAGATTCAGGCTTTGATTTGAGCCATGTTACAAGTTCCAGTGACCATCTTTTATTTTTTGATGATTTTTCAAAAATGGCCAAAATACCATATTTTTAATTTTACACTCTATTTTTCTTGAAAACGGGAGCTGATTGAGAATTTTCATTTAAGAATTCATAATCTACGGAAAAAATGCTATAGAACTGATCTGGTACTCGTTCGGATAAAAAAAAAACATTGAATTTGTTGACCAGTGTAATCAATAAATGTTATTTACATAAGTAACAATATTATCTACTAAAAAAATAAACAATCTTTTTCTCGCATGTGCGTTATGGAAAAATAAGGGGTATTTATCCTTTGTTTATAGGGGATGTTTAGCTTCTAGAACAATAAATCTAGCTTTTTGCACCAAGTTCATGACCAGACAAAAATTTTGAGCACTTATACGTTAAATTTTATTAATTCCAACCAAAGTTACAGGTGTTTGAAAAGCAGGCTAAAAAGCCTCTTTTTTTTTGCGGCCACTCTTTACATGTGTTTCTTTTTTTTACATTAAAATGTATATCATAATCAGTGAGAGTTTATTCACTGATTTAGAAAAATTCATAATAATTTAGGTTTTACAACGTTGTGAAATATAAACATATAAAAGACATCAGATCGTGAAATTCTTTTCCTCTTTTTTTTCTTAAGATTTATAAATCCAAATACGTTGCGTAAGCAAAAATCTCTCAATCTCCAAGCTTTAAACTTTAAATGCATACAATGGCTTAATTTCCTTTATAATAACACTTTACTTAACATAAAACAGTTCCATTTGATACAAATATAACTAGAGGGGTTGTATAAACTCCTATAAGTTTCCATCCATTCTAGCTTATAAAGAATTACATAACAAGGGCATGGGCTAGCAGTTTCTTTGGTTGTTTTTTCAAAGAGCTCAAGAGCAGAATTTGTACAAAAGTTGAAAACTATTGAAATTAGGAGATTGGTAACTGGTGCATCTACAACAACTAAAGAGTTAACAGACTCATTCACAAATTATTTACAAGAAATATAAAAGAATTATAGGTAGACCTTATCATAAATAGGGAAAACAAAATCATTAAAACAATAATGCAAAAAGGAAGGTCTAAAACGGAATTATTCGGGTAAGTGGCCCCGACTACTTTTAATAAGGCTATATGATATTCATAAACATTTGAATATTATAATTTCCTAGGTTTCCACGTGCTATATTCTTTGCATCACATGGGTTTCATAGGTACTCAGTAATCCTTCGAAGGAATCGCTGATTGTACAATTTTTTGAGACAGCGAACGGTACGCTCTTATGTACACATCAATAATAGTAATAGGTAAGCCACGCGGGCTACATTAATATCTGGACGTTAATCGTTAAATCTACGGATAAAAAACTATTCGCGCAGTTTGTGATAATGCTTTCTTTTTTTGTATTACCTCAATTTGAACAGGTGAGCAGTATATTAATGAATTTGAACTCTTCTTGATTTTTAAAATATTTTTCATTTATTGTTTGTTATATACTTTGTATTTTTTTGGTGATGTGAACAGAACACTTATAAATATATCATTCCGAAAGATGATATGAGTTTAAAGATTGTGTATTTCAACTAAAGCTATTTATTGCACTACTGTGAACTGTACACTGGAATATTCTTAAAACAACTGCTAAAATACGGAATGCAATGCTTCTATTGTATTTACTATTTTCTATGTTAATGGATAAATACGGGTGATTTGTTGGCACCATATACGATATATTCTTTCTGGCAATAAGTGTTCTGCACATAATTGGGTTGTATGTCTAACGGTATCTCTTATGGAAAAAAGGAGGATTTCTTATTTATTTATTTATCAAACCTGAACTCACTTTTGTACTTATTTCTTGTATCTTTACTCTTCAACAATTGTAATAAATTCTCAACGTAAATAGTTCACCACTTTTAAGTCTTCTACTCTGCCAAAAGTCGTCTGCATCTATAGCCTTATTAAAAGTTTCCTCCAAATTTTAATTTTTATTTTTTATGTTATTGGTATTTACTTTTTAGTTACACATGCAAGTCACGCTTACACAACAAATAATACAATTTTGTTTTGAGTGTACTGGTAATAACAAAAAGCGGTACTTATTTTAATTGTGCAATTCAAGAAGCGGGAAGTTGTTTGTGGTAGGCATACTGTCGATTGGTTGTTCATTAGTGTGCGGAGCACACTATGATTTAAAATAGGCTTATTTTATTAAGTAACAAAACTGTGACCAACAAAATATATAAATATGATAAATTTAAGTAAAATTTCTTCGTTTAATAAATATGCAGGGAAAGGGTCTTTATTCAACTATATTGAATAATATAGCGACTTCAGAGACTAAAATCATTTGCAACAATTTAAAATGCTCGAACTTCTAATTAAAAGATTTCAAATTTCGTCAACGCACGAGACGTTGTCGTAACTGTTACATCTAATATATAAAATTCCTCTGTCACAGTTTTAGTGGTTATACTCCTCCGAAACGGCTTGACCGATTTTGATGAAATTTAATATGTATATTCAGTAGGTATGAGAATAGGTTTATAACTAATTTTTATACCCCTAAGTGTTAAGGGTGGCTCACCCTAAAAACATTTTTTTCATTTTTTGGACAAATATTTTTTTTGTTATTTTTTTATGGTGTGGCATTAAAAAATACATTTAGTCCTAAATTTTTACCCTTCTACCACCAACGCCTACTTTTTAATAGCATTTTCTAATGTTTGTTCAATAATATGGTAGCATATTAATTTCTTTAAAAGGATTTTTGATAATAGTTAAGACGCTAAGAGCTCTTAATTTTGATCCAGAATCGGGGGGTAATTTATAATATTACCATAATTTCCAAATACAAGATGGCGGATCCAACATGGCGATTAAAATGTCTCAACTACGACAGATTTTAATGAAAATTAGTACAATGGTTATTCTGAGGCAACTAATTTCGAATATTATTAAAATTTTGTAAATCCAAGATGGCGGGTCCAATAGGGAGACCATAATGTCTCGATTTCAACAGATTTTAATGAAAATTAATACAATGATTATTCTGATTTAACTAATTTTAAATATTATCAAAATTTCCAAATCCAAGATGGCGGATCCAATATGGTGGTGCAAATTTCTCGACTTCAACGGATTTTCATGAAAATTAGTACGATTTTTTGTGGTGCCAGTAAATTTGATCATTATCGAATTATCAAAATTTCTAGATCCAAGATGGCGGACCCAATATATACAAAAAATTTCTCGATTTCAACGGGATTTAATTAAATTTGCTACAATAATTGTGTTAATGACACTAATTTTAAATATTATCAAGATTTGGATATTCAAGATGGCGGATCCATAAAGGGGTTTTCGGGTTGAATCAATTTCTAGGATATAACAAACGAACATTTGAGAAGTCTTTAATTAGTAAGTATTTACCCAACGCCGGGTGAAACCGGATAATTTTCCAATATTTGTGAAGTGTAAAACGGTTTATTTAATATTAAACAACGTGTAAGTTTGTTCAATAAATTAATTAGGGATATGAAACGGAAATACTGTTTTCTTATATTAATGGTATTATTTGTAGAAACATGCGAAAAGAAAGAACACGATCAAATATTGGTAGACGCACATGGCATAATGAAAATGTAGCGGAAAGGTAGACGCACATGGCATAATGAAAATGTAGCGGAAAGGGCAGTACAACGTCTGCCGGGCCAGCTAGTGTAAATATAAATATGTTACTAAAAGAAAATATGTATGTGCATATTTTTTATTTGAAATCATCCTGATATTTTTCTCCATGGAATCGACATCAGATTTTTTATGCTAAAGAAGGTTGCCCACAAAAGCAGGTAAAAAACATCCAGTCACTAATTTTTACCTTTAATTTATTAATTATTAATTAAAGCAGGTAAAAAACATCCACTGTCACTCGTTTTTACGTTTAATTTATTAATTTAACTTTGACATTTAATTTAGTTAATGTAACTGCTGGCTAAGTAGTTTACCGGAACTTCTTCTTGGCTAACTTTTATTTAAACTAAGCCAAAGACTAGCCGAGAATGAAAAAATCGGGCACTAGGGACGCTTGACTAATATTCGCTGAAGTGAAAGATTTTTGGGAAGAAAATCTTCACATAAATTAAAAAAAAAAAAAAAAAAAACGGTAACGGCCCTTTTCTTGCGATGTAGTAACAATCAGTGGCGTAGCGTAGGTGCAGGGGGAGGGAATGGCCCCGGGCGGCACATAAAAAGGGGCGGCGAGCGGCGCAATGTTTTTAAATATAAAGGGTTCCTGGTTATAAGCGGCTCCGCTTGGACCTAAGCAAGAAAATCCCATACCTATACCATACATGGATGTGTCCTTATGAGTTAAGTTTGGAGGTACCATATTTATTTCATATATCAAAAAACAGGGGAACTAGAGGGCGAAAACCTTTTGAACATTAGGTCCTCCTAGTGTCCAACAGAGATTTAGTTTTGATTTTAGATTGCTGTAGTTATATCATATACTAATGTACTTTGAAATGACAGTGAGAAAACATATATATGTAAATTGAAATGAGAAGTTTGGAAGCAGTGTGAATCTTCAAGGCCAGTAAGTAACAGCTTCCTTTGAGTGTCCAGAGCTGGAAATGAGATATATGATAAAGGGCGTCAAGCTATACATGTATGCTAAAAATGATGAAAATCGAAGGAGTGGAAGGGGCTCATTTTTTTGAGCAATTATTCGTATATTCATTATTCCATTGATTCACTTGGTTCGAGAGCTAAGGAATTCCAATTCAAAAGTTGAGGGATTGGTAAGACTCAATCGAAAAGTCTCATCATCAAAAATAATGGTCCCCGGTGGGAATTGAGCTTCCTGATTCGTTTTCATCATTTCATATGATATTCAAGTGAAAATGAGCGATTGCTACCCATAAAGTGCAATCAAAATGAATGAAGTGAGATTCAAGCTAATTGCTCTGCAATGACTCACATACATGCTCTTAGACACAAGATGATTGTTGATTGACCCTCTATAAGGTCATAATTAATCATAATGAGCAATTATATTCAAGTATATGGAAGATTTGGTTTAGGTCCAAAAGTCAATGCTTATAGCTAGGAACCCTTTGAAAATCCTTCGCGACAGGGTGACGCACATTTTTCAAATCATACACAGGGGTTCTTAGTATTTCTGCTTTCAAATCTGTTCTCAAAATTTAGGAATTCAATATGGCGGATCCAATATAAAATTTGATCGGATTTTCATAAAAATTGGTATGTGGGAGTTTCTAGGGTCACTTATTTCAGTTCCGATATCAAAATGGCGGACTAGAAATTTTTAATTCGAAGAATTTAAATAAAAGTTCGTTCATTGGTGTTTTGGGGTTATTTATATCGATTCTGATATCAAAATGGAGAAATTAAACATTTTGAAACCAATATGGTGGATGCTGATTCACAAAAATTGTTTTCTAGTGGCTGTAGGAGGCACTTTACTGAATTCTGATATCAAAACTTTATAGCTAAAAATTATATATGTTAAAATTTCTATGATAGTTTAGCAAATTTTAGTAATTTTGGGCCGCCATATATTATCCGCCATCTTTAATTTTAAAGTGTATATAACATATTTGAAGTCAGCAAGTTCCAAAACCCCGTTGTCCAATTTTTATAATAATCCTGCGAGTTTTCAAATTTCGGAACGCCATTTTGAATTTCGAAACTAAAAGCATCCTACATTAAGGCCTAATGAATAGATGCAATGGAAAAAATCGTATCAAAATCAACGTCACGGCAGCTGAATTGTATACCCCATATTCATCACCGTAAAGAGAATACTAAGAGTGACGTCACATGTAAACCGTTATAAAAACCGTTATTTGGGTGCTATCAAAACAACAACACCTTGCCTAACAAATAAATACTACATGTATATAGTTTTCTCACGTTCAGGTGAATGACACAGTTTTGAAAAAGTAAGATACAATTTGAATATTTACTCGATGACTACTCTGCCAACTTTAACATTAAAAAAACATAATAAAATGGACTATTAGTGAAACAAAAATAAAAATATTACTGTGTGAAGCATCAGGCTGTCCTTAATAAATTTATGTATTTATAAATATCGTTCCATAAATGGAAAATTAAACTAAATCCGAATAAAACACAATGCATGTTTTTCACTCGCAAACGAGTTGCACATAATCTCCCCAACACCAACCTGAGCTTGAACGGTTCTCTTATCTCATGGGCCGACCATATCAAATATTTAGGCATCACTCTTGATAAAACCTTAACCTTCAATAAACATATAACATCAGTTATTAATAAGACAAATCTTTTAATAAAAACCTTATACCCATTTATAAATAGGCGATCCACACTGAGCCTAGAAAATAAGCTAATAATTCATAAAGTGATATTTCAAGCTCTCATGCTGTATGGAGCGCCCGTGTGGGTTCAATGTGCCAAGACACACATAAATAAAATCCAAGTTTCCCAAAACAAAATTTTAAAAATTATGCTAAATCTACCATGGCACTTCTCCACCACAGAATTGCACGAAAGGGCGGACTTAGAGCTCATAGATGCCAAATTAAAACGCATCACAGAAAAAATTTTCGCAAGTTGTTCTTGGTCGGAAAATATATTAATTAAGGAACTATGTAAACCCTAATAAACCAGAACTGACGCAGGATAATTTAGTTGTCCGCAGCTTTAGTAGTATGTAAGAATAGCTGTAGTTCTCATCATTGGGTTTTCAGAAAATTATTTTTCCCAAAACAATATGTTATTTAAATACTTTTTCGCTCAGGCATAAAACATAATATTATAGTTGAATGAATTTGAATTCTAGCACTAAATTGTAAGACTTCTATTGTATATACTTTTAAGATTAAATTGGAATAAATAAATAAATAAATAAATATATAAATATCGTCTTTCAACTTTAATTTTTTTTAATTTTGACCAACTTTTTAGCAATTTGGAGCACTATGTGGCGCGCGCAACGGGACCAACAAGCGAGAGCGAAGGATCTATTTAATTAAACAGTAGTTATTTTCATTACGCTAAGACTTTTTTCGGAATGTGTTTTTTGAACTTTAATTTAAAAAAAAAAAAAAAATTATCGTAATTCGTTGTTTTCATTAATTTGTTATGTGATTCACAATGATACGTGATTCGAATCACGAGTGACAAGTTCTTCGAGATCGACTATGTTTACTTTGAGGCTATCAAATTTAGCTAAATTGGCAATTGAACATGACATACATATTACAACAAACATTGTATAAAAGATTTTACTTTGCAAAAAAAAAATTATATTTTTTATTAATTAAAGAATTTAAAGGATAATAATTAACTCAGGGGGAAATAACGAGTAGCTCTGGTATCAAAACAAAGAAGAGTTTTCATGGCAGTTAGCCAGTAAGATTTGGTTTCGTGTCAACTACAATCCGACGTCTTGCAAATACAGGAATCATTTTTAATAGGGTCAAACTTTGTTTATCCGGAACTGGATTAACAGGCTACCTCCAATATCCGAAAAAAAAATTATTTATAATTATTATTTCGAAATTTTCACTGTTACTGCTAGAAAACTCTTGAATTCTCTTTTCATGGCAAAAATCTAAGAAGTAACAATGTTGAAGCGCAAAGCGATTTTTTACTTGATTTATTTACTAAATACGGAACTTTTTTGTTTTGTTAGAATATGCTGCGTTGATGTAAGTCGCACAGGGTAAATATTGGGTTGCAACTAAGATAGGCATTGAAAATAAAACAAATGCAAAACCCAATTTTGATATAAAACAACAAAAACCACAAGCTCAAAGAACAAAACAAATACAAGTGTAGTTGAAGATAAATTTCTGAAATGCCTCAAAACTCCCGCTTGTCATTTAATAAATAACACTGATCAACACCAAATTTTTTTCCGAACAAATGGCAAATAATTTATATACGATTTTTTCCGTAGATTATGAATTCGTAAATGAAAATGCCCAATCACCTCTCGTTTTCAAGGAATAGGTGAGTGAAAAAGTCAAAAGACCTTATTTTGACCATATTTGAAAAATCATTAAAATATAACGGATTATTATAGAACCTTGTAACGTGGCTAAAATCAAAGTTAGAACCTTGAGCTATTATCTCAAAATAGTAAAGGTCTTAAAAATGTTCGAAATATGCCTTGAAATTCAAATTTTTGACCAAACCTATTATTTCATACAACAGATGCTGAATGAAGGCTATAATAAATACACGCTCATAGAAAACTTTTTCGTGACAATGTTTAGAAAAATTATAGAAATTAGTGATATTTGATATTTTTTTAGAATAAGATTCAGGCTTTGATTTGAGCCATGTTACAAGTTCCAGTGACCATCTGTTATTTTTTGATGATTTTTCAAAAATGGCAAAAATACCATATTTTTAATTTTCCACTCTATTTTTCTTGAAAACGGGAGCTGATTGAGAATTTTCATTTAAGAATTCGTAATCTACGGACAAAATCCTATAGAACTGATCTGGTACTCGTTCGGATAAAAAAAAAACATTGAATTTGTTGACCAGTGTAATCTACACAGGGCAAAGTGGAAATTTTGTTATCTTTTTTAAAGATATTTGGGAGGTGTCCTTAAGGAAATCCAAAGTTGCTTAATTAATGATTACCTTATTATACAGGACCTTATACATATACGAATGTATTTTCTCATTTATTACATTTTTATAATATAACAATTCAAATTAAGGTACAGGTAATGAAAATGGATTCAAATAGCATTTTTGTACTACTTAATATTTATGGGTTAATGGTTCCCTTTTCATTCCACTAATTCCATTATCCGTCAAAATCATTTAACCGACTGAGTCCGAAACATACCGGATTAACAACGTTTGACTGCCGAGGAACTCTCAATATTTCATATTTAATAAATAGTAAATATATTATTTGCCGTTGCTGCAATGAAATCACTATGGATACAATAGATAGCTACACATACTACCCTTGCAACCGAAGTAGTTATTTCTGTCCTCTCCTTCAACTTTTCTCTCTTTCTTGTCGACCCTTATATGAGCTGTTGTTTTTGAAAGTGGTATAAGTCCATTTTTGGAAAAAAAATGAGTTATTGGTAGTTTTAGTCAGATATTGATATCCTCTTTTTATATTTATAGTCACAAAGCCAGTGGAGTAAAATATCCTCACAAAATAATCAAAAGAAGTTGAACTGTATAGTAAAATTTTACAAGTCTATAGTTTTAAACACGTTATCTAAATTGTATTACTTTTGTCCTTATTTTTAAGTTGATTCAAATGCAAACTCTTAAATATCTCAATGTAGAAATAAATGGACTTATACCACTTTGAAAAACAACAGCTCAAAATTTTGCATAATTCGTTCTTATTCAAAGTGGTATAAGTCCATTGGTAGCTAGAAAAATCGTTTGTTTTCTTGAACAATTTTATTAATTATTTTTGCATAATAAAATTAAACATGTTTATAGTCTTAAAAACATTACCTGAACTGAATAACTTTTACCATAATTACTTGGTTGATTCAAATGCAAACCCTTAAATATCTCACTGAAAAAATGGACTTATACCACTCTCAAAAACAACAGCTCATATGTAGATTTCAGTAGACGAACGAAAATGTTCCGCACTTAGGCCATGTTGTCAACTGTACATACCTCTGAAGAAAAACTTCACTAGCTTTGATTTCGTTGCCCAGAATAAGAGTCGTAACATATTGGGTGTGTGAATATGACTACGCCCTTTCCCAACATATGTCGTTTTTAGTATTGCTTACGTGTACTAATAAATGGCAACACTTGTGTTCGATAGTACTTTATGTCAGCTGTCAAACGCACTACGTGACATTTGGTTGAAATATTCGCAACAAGTGCTTTTATCTCCTTAAAAATGTCGGTTTTCGATCCAAGTAAACATCATTTGCGGGAAGTGCTATTAAACTATTTTATTGCAAAGAAAAGTGCAGCAGAAACTCATCGTTTGCTTGTGGAGATTTACGATGAGCATGCTCCATCTATACAACTTGTAAGGAATGGTTTCGACGATTTCTAAATAATGATTTTGGGACTGAGGACAAAGAACGTGGAAAACCAGCAAAAAACTCAATCGGAATTGGCTGTAGCATTAAATGTTGAACGATCAACTGTTGCAAAGCGTTTAAAAGCAATGGGAATGGTTCAAAAAGTTGGTAACTGGGTTCCATATGAATTGAAAGAAAGAAATATCGAACATCGAAAAACAATTTGTGAAATGATACTCCAAAGGCAACAAAGAATAAGATTTTTGCATCGAATACTCACAGGAGGTGAAAAAAGGATATACTATGAGAATCCGAAACGTAATAAAGCTTGGGTGAAGCGAGGTGAGAAATATTCACTGTGACAAGGTTATGCTCTTTGCATTTGGTGAGATCAGAGAGGTGTTGTTTTTTATGAGTTGCTCGAACCCTCTCAAAATATTTATGGAGAAGTTTACGGACGACAACTAATGCGCTTGAAGGGAACCATAGAAGAAAAACGACAAAAAAAAAGGTGAATAGGCCCAATCAATTAATTCTTCAACAGGATAACGCCAAACCGCATACCGCATAAGTCGTGAAAAGATATTAAGATGGACAGAACTGCGAAGTGCTACTCCACCCGCCATATTCGTCAGACATAGCTTCTTCGGATTATCACTTATTTCGAACAATGCAGTCAGATCTTACGGGAGAACAGTTCACTTCATACGAAAGTACCAAAATTTGGATTGATAATTGGATCAGCTCAAAAGACCAGTATTTCTTCATGCAAGGAATACGTAAATTACCTGAAAGATGGGCGAAGGTTGTAGCTGCCGATGGTGCATACTTTGAATAAACTTTTCTTTAATTTTCTAAAAGAGCAAATGTGTTTTATTTTAACAAAAAAGGGCGGGGTCATATTCACAAACCCAATATATATATATTTCCTTTTATTTATGTATACTAGAGTGACTAAAAACATTTTTTTTGTTCTTTTATAAATGTTTAATAGTTGCAGGTACATAAAAGAAAAATTGTGGTCCAAGGTGAACTCATAATATTAATATTTACTGATGTCTCATTGAATTTTTTAGTTTTCCATAAGAATAACATTGCAAATAATAATATCGAGATATAGAGGAAACTGTCTAGTAAAATAGTTACCATGTTATTCGGAAGACGAAAAAATTCAATGAGCCACCAGCTCTCCTTGGGCCATAATTTTTCTTTTATATACTCGCAACTATTAAACCTGTTTGAAAGAAAAACATTTTTTTTTTAATCACCCTAATGTTTACATACTATATATATCGTTTATGTAAGTAGAATCGATTGATGTAATTAGTATTAGATTTTTTTCAAAGACAAAAAAGACTAGAGGAAAACCCATTACTTGAATTGCAAGATCAATAAATCAATCAAGACATCAAATTTGCATTCTAATTTTTTTTTTTTTAAATAAAACATCTTAAAACAAATCATAAGAGAAGTATAGTATAGCGTGCGCTTCAAAAATCAGCTAAAATTGAAATTTGTTCATCCTTTTACCAATCTCACACGTTCTGTAAATAACTTTTATTTTTTATATGATGAACTCTATTTTGATGGTAATCTCTCATTATTGGAATTTACTGTTTTTTGAAACGCACGTAAAGTTAAGGAAAATTAAATTTACTTAAAAGGCTTTGCACCTGTTTGGGACGAAGGTTGGTTTCGAGCATTCAGACTGCACAGTTCTGAATTGAGCAGGCGACTCCAAAAATTGGATTTTTGAAAACAGCCGAAGTTCAACAACATTCACCATTGAAATGGTGTTTTTTTTTTTGTTTTCCTATAAAGCGACAGTATTTTACCAAACAACTTTTATACTTAGGCGGTTAGTTCTAAGGTGCTTCTCTAATGCACCCCATACAATATTTTGTAAATTACTTGGTTACAACAGGATGGTATAGTAGTAGTATACATATATGTAAAAATAAATATCTAATTAAATATTTTCATTAAAATACTTAGAATTTAAAAGATGTTTATTTGTGAAATTTAAAGCTTTCAAACAGTAATCACGAAACTGGATGATACTGCACAAGATTTGTTTCAAACTAAAACCACCATATACCATCCTGTTAACACGAATTTGATTTACGATGAACGACAAAATAGGCATCACAAACTTTAAACCAAAAAATTGAAGTATTTCTCTTCCACAGCTTTTTGAAATTCGTTTAAATCATAATTATAATAAGACGAACCAGTATGCTCGTGAATAGTATAGTTCTTTTAAAATATGAATATCTCTCAAATTTTAAATAGCTGAAGTTTGAATTTCATAAGTATCAAAAGAATGAGTGTTGCCAATGAAATTTTGCACCAGTTTTTATAGTTACAGCCTATGTTATTTGTTTTTCTAGTTATTTTTTTTATGACATAGGATTTCACTTAAATTTATACGTTTATTTTAAGCTACAAAATGCTCGCATTTCAGTGTCTTGTGAAGAAATAAAGTGTTTTCGCTTTTCTATTTCTTTTATTTTTACTGAAATACTAGTGCTTATGCAGTTATATTTTCAGCCTATGTATTATTCGCTTTGTATAATAATATTAAAATATTTTTATTTTTATGTAGTCAGGTACAAAAATTTTATATAAATATCATTCTTTTCTTAATTCCTTACAAGTCCTATTAGTTTTAAATTTTATAAATAACTTATATCCTTAGTTTACATATACATTTTTAACTTTAATAATTCACTTAAATATCTACTGAGCAAATTGCGTGCTTATGGAGAATTTTGAATTTTTCACTTCAGCCAGAGATTAAAGTATATTCGAATCGATACTATTTAACCAAGTGCAACAAGTTAAAAAATTTCAATACAAATTAAATTTCTCATTTTTTGAGAATTAAACAGGTTTTTAGCCAAGATTTTAACCGATTTCTTGTATGGTTTTTATGACTATTTAAGCCTAGACATTTTACATATTGAATGTGTGAACTATTAGTGGATATAGTGCCCAAAAGCTTTCAAAAGTAGGAATATATATTATAACACTTTGCCCCTAATAGCAATTTAGCGCGAAACTCACGAATAATTTTTAGTGTATAAGGAAACTATTTATTATTTGGCCAAGTTCAAAATTAAGCTTTTTCACCAATTTATCCGATTTAATTACGTAAGTTATATATTTTTTGATTTCTATTTTTTACTTAAAAAAATTGACTGGCAACAATTAACAAATAACATTTAGGGTAAAGGGAAAATAACAATGAATTATCCCTATTTTCTGCAGAAAGTAAACGTCAATTCTACTTCTATATTTCCTTTTTCTTCTCTTTTTAACGAAAAGCGCATAGCAGGAATTTGACGACAGCACCTCACTATATCCACATGTCTAACATAATTCACACAGTTAATTCTGTAAAAAGTATACATATTGTTTATATGGAATCATGAAGTATCACAGGAGTTTTTCTCGTCTCGCGAAAAAGCTGGCTTAAATAACCGGAAAAAACGCTGTAACATATTCGTGGCCTTAAAGCTTGCGCAGATCCTAAGGCTATTTCGCATACAAGGGTTTTCATTCTTAAAAGTATGAAGAAAACTAAGCTAAACAACAATTGTGAAGTCAATAAAATCAAAATGTTATAGTAATTCAAAAGTCTCCACAGGATTTAAATAATAAGTGAATTTAGGTATTAAGCTTCGTAAAACTTATCAAGATCTAGAGAAAATTAACAGTTTCTCCAAACACTTCGTGCTTGTCGACTTTTTTTCTTCTTTTTAAGGTAAAGCCTCATTATAAAATTAGGTGTGAAACGTTCCTTGAAGCTTTTATGTTTTACACAACAACGTGTCAATAGACAACATACTTCCAGTCTTACCCGTTCGGATCAATCACGGGACGTCGATGGTAGTTCCAATTCGTTTTGTTCATTGGACTCCTAAAGGTGCTTGCTGTATCATCCAGGTTAACCATGGTGGTTGCCGTTAAGTTATTACTATTGCATGTTTTGTCATTGTCACTTTTAAAATTACTCGTTTCGGTTCTATCTAAATTGGTATCTAATAATTTAAGACGACTATTGTCTATTGTGGATGTTTTTGAGTTAGTCTTTCCGTCACACTGTAACATGAGAAATATATTATTAAAGATTAATGTTTAAATGTTTATTTTTTGGAATTCCTTGTGCGCCTAATTATATTATCTATATTGGATGGAACAAACACGTTGTTCTTCACAACTGTGGGTTTTAAATTCAACGCAGAAATTTAATTTGCCGGGACGAAAAAACGAACGCATTTCTTCCTAACCAAACATAAATAAATCCTCCGACGCTGTCTTCAGGGTGCTAAAACAATTTTTGATGTTATTTTGTACATTGCAAGATATTTGAAGATATTTTTGGCTTGCTAATTTTAATGTTTTGGCTTTTAAGAGACAAAGTTGGGATAAAACAACAATAACACAAAGCTCTTGATTTGCTCCCAACTCCCAACTCAGCGCTTACTTTTCTTAAGCTAGCTTAATTGAGCATCGACTGTAAAAACTGAATTGGATACATTATTGACAAGGTCAATCTATTAAGAACAAAATTTAAAAAAATATTAGCACCAATATGTTTTTATTCAAGATTAAGAGGTATATATGTAAAGTATTTAAAATTGGTGTAACAGTAAAGTGCATTGGCCAGTTGGAGAGGAAATTCATTTTCAAAATTATGGCCACACTCGTGTACTACGGGTAAAAAATATCGGATATAAAGTATCGGATGATAAGTGTCGATTCTTCATGATATCTCTTTTGTCTCTTTATTTATTGATAATCCCACCACAACCTCAGTTCGGGCCATGAAAACAGCACTGAGCTTACATTTGCGACAAGACGTCTTAAACAAATCAGTCTACTCTACATGCGACAGCTTCGAGTCAGGTTTGTCTCAATTCTACCAAATTCCATGTAGAAACATATGTGAGCGCGCACATGAGTGACAAAACTGTTTAGCGCAGTAGCTGCCGCGCATAGGTATTACCAGTATCAATCAGAGATGTCTGGCGCACGGGCTGAGCCAATTTAGGATGCAATTTTTCACATTTATCTGTTTTAATCAATTAATTATATTTGCAAAAATGTAATTTTAATTGTTCGAAATGCAAATCGTTTTCTCTAAAACATGCATCATAAAGAATTGAAGAAACGTAATGATTTATTATTATTCGTGTTTATTATGGGTAAATTAAAAATTAATAAAGGATTGATACAAAAATATTTTTGCCTTCAAAATCATATGCACAATTAAATAAGCTAGAGCCGAAACGTCTGGACTCAAGTGTGCGCATTATGCTAGTTAAAACCTTCTGGCTTTACAAATTTCAAGTCAAAGACAAATCACTCTCAAAGCAGTCTGGATTGGACTGTAGAACCGAGCAGTTCGAATTAACCTAAGAACCTTTTTATTATGTCATTGATCCTAATATTTTGGTTTAGACGGTTCCAAACTTAAGATTTAGGAAAATAAGAAATTAAAATCTTTACTTAGCTTTAGCTCAAATCGAGCTATACTATTATCGGCAACTAATTGTATGAAAATAGAGTAGTGTAATATTAAAGCCAAAGACTCTTCTACCTATGGTACAAATTATTTACTCGACAGGACATATCAAGTTTCTTTTAGTCGCTCCACCTCGAACAAGATATCAGCTACGTCAGGAGTCCCACAGGGTAGTGATTTAGGTCCACTTCTTTTTATTTTATCTATTGATTACATCTCACAACTCCTTCAAACCTGTAAAATCTTAATCTACGCAGACGATATGAAAATATTCTTTCGAACAAGAAATATTAGCAACTGGCACGCGGTTCAAAATGACCTAAATATATTCCATTTGTGGTGTACACACAATAATTTAGAATTAAATATTGGTAAGTGCGAAATCATTACTTTTTGTAGAGTTCGTAATCCTCTGCGTTTGCCCAAATCCAACAATACAAAAAAAAAAAAAAAGGTATTGGCAATAACGACGAAGTTCTTAAAAATATGATTAAAGCATGTATAGCACATGTAAATAAACCGTTTTTTTTTTTTTTTAAATACTTCTATCAATTCAAAACTCTTACATCATTTTCCCTTTTTTCTCCATGTGCGTCTAATTTTTTGAACACATACTGTACGTAGACAAGGGATTTTTATGCAAAATTCATTTTAAGTCGAATCAAAATTGTTTTTAGGGTTTACACAAATTGTTACTCCCTTAATTTTAATATTGATGCATATCAATCATGCACTTTTTATGCAACAAATATGCAGTCTATATGCAACATACAGGGTGTTCAGAGGTGGGAGGTCAATACTGCAGGGGGTGAAAGGTCAGACCGAGACAAGCAAAAAATCGTATGGGTGGGTGGGGGGGGGGGCATCTCGCGCCGTTTGGCAGTTACAGGGTGATTCGTAAATCAGGATTTTGCCTTATATGGGAACCATGATCTCAGATCACACAACTCCTCAAATCTGTCCAAGCAGGAGTTATGCAGTACACTTCCCTTCTAGAACAGAATGGGAAGAAAATTATCTCTGGAATAATACATCAGAGAGTAGCTCCGTGTGGTTTACGGATGGCTCTCTGGCGGGTGGACACGCGGGTGTGGGAGTGTATGGACAAACGGAGAGCCTGTACATCTCCCTACCAGTTGGCAGTTTTTCCACTATTTTCCAGACAGAAATCCTAGGCATAAACACATGTGCCACTACAATACGAGAGATGAACATCAGTGGGAAGAACATATTTATCTTCTCTGATAGTCAAGCAGCCTTAAAGGCTCTAGATTCGGATGTGATATCCTCGAAACTATTAGGTGAATGCAGAAAATCGCTTGAATCAATCGCCGGAATAAACAAGGTGGCGATCATATGGGTCCCTGGTCACAGCAACATCGAGGGTAACGATATTGCTGACTCATTGGCCAGGAAGGGCTCCAATACCCCATTGACAGGCCCCGAGCCATGTGTAGGCCTAGCAACATCCTTTATTACACACATCTTCGATGAGTGGGCCCTAAAAGAGCACAATGAACGATGGTATGCTAGGGGGGACTGCAGGCAGTCTAAGACTATTTTGAAAAAGGCCGACCAAGGCTTAACTAAATGGTTGGTGAGCTGCAATAGAAGAAGCATCAGCTTGGCAATCAGTGTCATTACGGGACACTGCAAGCTGAACAAACATCTTCACACTTTGCGGATTGTTGACTCACCATTTTGTAAATGCGAGCTGGCGGAGGAAACCATGGACCACTTCCTGAGTTCCTGCCCCCTCTACTTTAGAGCGAGAGCCGATACACTCGGAGCACTTATAGTAGCCACGTCAGAGCTACACAATCTTACGTTACCCAAAATAATGAGCTTTGTTAGACGAACCAAACGACTAACGGCTCTTGAAGGGTAACAAGATTAATTCAGATGGCGTTCTTCTCCTGAGGTATGTACAATGGACCACATGGTCTAAGTGCTGGGTATCATCGCCCGCCTCCTGAAATCTACATCTACATCTATATGGGAACCGCTCTTGTATTTTTATCTTTTTTTCTACGCATCGCAGCGGCCAAACTGATTTCAAAAAATCACTATTTGGAAGCCCTTTCCAAAAAAGTTTACACCACCCCCCTATCCCCAACCCCTTGGCCACAATCCCCCCTGGAAATTGAAAAAATTAACTTTTATTTCACGATTTTTCACCTTTCGCCCCACTTTTCTCTGAAATTCATGTTATTAACATACCTACTTTTTATTTTTTTTAAGTTGCCTATCTAATTACCTTTCCAAAAAGGTGCAACATGCCCAGGTAGGAAAAGGTTACGGAAATTTATTTACATTTATTTATTTTATCATGACAATTCGAATTTTTAAGAAATTATACTTAAGTCAACTAAAAAATACATTTTGTTCGCTTAAAAACTAATTACAATTAAAACTTATGTCCTACAAAAGCTGTTCAAAATGTTCTCCGCCAGTTTCGATGCATGCAAGTAGCCTTCGTCTTATTTCGCGTTTGAGGTCTATGATAGCCAGTCTCTCCCGTATTTTCGTGGCTGCAGTCCCAATCCTGGTAACTAATTCTTCTCTGGTGTTGATTGGTCATGAGTAAACTTCATCTTTCATCATTCCCCATAAAAAAAAGTCCAGTGGAGTAAGGTCCGGTGACCTAGCAGGCCAAGGAATCGGTCCACCTTGTCCAATCCAGCGCTCTGGGTAATGTTCATTCAACCTTGCCCGAACAATGTTCCCAGTATGCGCAGGTGTTCCGTCGTGCTGTAAATACATTGCGCTTCTGGTGGCCAGGGGGATGTTCTCCAACAGATCCGGAAAGGTATTCTCCAAAAAGTCCGAATATAGCTGACTATTCAGCACTTGGGGCAAGATGAAGGGTCCTATCAACTGGTTGCCGATGATGCCAGCCCAGACATTGACACTAAATCTTTGCTGGAAGGACCGACACCTGGTCCTATGTGGGTTCACATCTGACCAGGTGTGGAGGTTGTGGAAGTTTGTGATGCCATCCCGGGTGAATTGCGATTCATCCGTCCACAGAATTCGGTCTAGAAACCTTCTGTTTTCGATGTCAGACTCAAACAGCCAAGTGCAAATTGCAATCGTCTTTCGGAATCTCCTTCCTGTAGTGCTTGGATCGGGATATGGTGGTATGGATGTAGTCCCTCTCGGTTCACAACGGTCCAAACTCAGAAGAGACAATCCTGAGCTTCGTGCGACCTGCCTGATGCTTATTACAGGGCTGTTCCTGACGATGTTGAGGATTTGATGGTCGGGGTCCGCTGAATCGGCCGATTTTCCTGCTCGCGTTTCTGCTCTGGGGGCGGTTACACTTCCGGTTTCTTTTAACCTTCTGAAAGTCCTTGAAAATACCCTTCTGTCGGGTACACGCCGATTCGGGAATCTCCTTTGGTATTCTCGTACGGCCTCACTATCATTTCCGTCTACTAAACCGTACATGTAAATTATATCGGCAGACTCTTCAACACTGCATTCTGCCATTTTATCTTAATTTTTTCTACTAAACACCCGGTTTTATCGCTCGCTTCTTCAACTGTGGTCAATGTCCTTTCAAACTTACCCATTTTTATACCATAATTCATAGGAGGTATTAGAAACGGAGCGTCAGGATACTTAAGAGTCAATACTGGATATAATAAACTAATAACGCTATTTAACGAGATTACATTTATTATTTTATTACTGTTTTGCTGAAATAATAAAAATGTATTACCTCTGTTTCCTAAACAAACATTTCCGAACTTGCTGTCATAAAAATTGTTTACTTAACGACTTTTTCCATTATGGTGCAATAAAGTAATTAGGTACCTGTGAGGATGTTTTAATTTTAGGACTTTTGCAACCCTTTTCTACCTGGGCAAGTTGCACCTTTTTGGAAAGGTAATTAGATAGGCAACTTAAAAAAAAATAAAAAGTAGGTATGTTAATAACATGAATTTCGGAGAAAAGTGGGGCGAAAGGTGAAAAATCGTGAAATAAAAGTTAATTTTTTCAATTTCCAGGGGGGATTGTGGCCAAGGGGTTGGGGATAGGGGGGTTGTGTAAACTTTTTTGGAAAGGGCTTCCAAATA
Source organism: Dysmachus trigonus (assembly GCA_949715965.1). Classification (NCBI taxonomy): domain Eukaryota; kingdom Metazoa; phylum Arthropoda; class Insecta; order Diptera; family Asilidae; genus Dysmachus; species Dysmachus trigonus. Next base: position 54,379,291 of record OX454320.1, read on the forward strand.
GTGATTTTTTGAAATCAGTTTGGGGCCGCTGCGATGCGTAGAAAAAAAGATAAAAATACAAGAGCGGTTCCCATATAAGGCAAAATCCTAATTTACGAATCACCCTGTAACTGCCAAACGGTGCGAGATGCCCCCCCCCCCCCCCCCCCCCCCCCCCACCAATACGATTTTTTGCTTGTCTCGGTCTGACCGTTCACCCCCCGCCGTATTGACCTCCCACCTCTGAACACCCTATATATTATGCATATTTAAATAATATGCATTCTAAATATTTAATTAACTATAAGAATATATTAACATTTTTGATATTTTCACATTTTTTAATTACTACAATATAATTTAAATTACAGTAAATAGTTAAATCTTTTCTAAGCTTTCAATGGAATAGTTTTGCCGTTTTTCTGAAAATATCATTTTATATGCTGGAAAAAATCTTTGCACGTCGCAAAATGTCACTGGAGTATACTTTAATTTATGTTCAAATGGTATATTTGGTAACTCAGATGTTAATGCTGTTGAGTTTAAAATGTCTCGTATTTTAGCAATAGTTTAAAAATTTGGATTTCTATGCAGATCTAAGTCTCACCCTAATGCTCCAGGGACCGTTTGAATTAATTTTTGAGCTTTCTCAAATAATTTAAATGATTCATCCAGACCTTGAATAATCATTGGAAATTTTTTCAAAATGCTTTTTAATAAGCAAATTGGTATATAAATTGGAATTATTAAGTATTTCCGATGCAGATTTTATTGATACCGCTTCGTTTGGATTAAACAACTGAATAACTTAAAATATGATTAAGAATTTAGTTGTAGTTAAATAATTAAAAATTTTAAATATTAACTTGCTTTATATCCTCTATGTGGTTGGCATAGAATAATGCAGCCTTAATCCACATCCCCCATCTTGTTATGATGGGTTGAGAAATCAATTCAACATTTCCTAAAATATTCTTGTATATTGCAATTCTGCTAGAAGCTTTCTTAAATATTTTCTGTGTAGAAGATATGAAGCTGTTAACAAGAGGGAAGGAAATATGAATAGTTTCTGCAATTCCGTTTAGTCCATGAGCTAAACAAGTAAGGTGCATCTTATTAAGATAAAATATTTTTAAGTTTTGCATAGCGTTCAGCTGCTGCATCTGTTACTAATAACAAAACTTTTTCCTCATTGCCACTGGGCCATAAGGACAATAAACCATTGTTCACAAAACGAACAATTATGCAATTGTTTACTTATTACTTATCTGTGATTTCGTCAACGGATATCCATATAAAATTATCGCCAATGTCTTCACGGATTTCCTTAATTTTGGCTTTGTAAAACTCTAAATAAATTTTCCTTAATTTGCTTTCATCCGGAATATTTTTGTTCGTATTTTTTGCGAGCAAATTTCTCCTTGTTTGAGAGTTTTCCAAGGAATATTGGCTGCGATCATTGCTTGGCATAATTTAAAATATAACAAATTATTTTATTTTCATTCGAAATAAATGCATCATTTTCATTTCTTTCTTTAGGACATACTTGTACATACACCTACTATGTTTAGGTGCGTTTGAATGTTGCGTTTTTGTTCACAAATAATCTTAATAGAAATGAACTTAATTGAAAAATACTAATGAAAAAATTAATTTCAACCTCCTTTTCGCAATAAATACAACCATGTACAACATCTTCTCCATCAAAGTTAAAGCACTTCTCTTGTATAGTATTCAACCATTTTTCTATTAAATTACTCCTTTTTTTTTTTGCTTAGTTTCGGTATTATGAATCTGTGATTTCTGATAATATTTGCAATACACGCGTACTTTATCATTCAGAAACACAACACGGATTGGCTTAATTAATTAATTAATTATATGATATATATATTATAATGTTTTTATTATATGGCATACATTATAATGTTTTTAAGTCCAATTCAAAAGAAAAATGCTTTAAGATATTTATCAAAGAAATTGTCCGTCTTGGGAAAAAAGGAGGAAGAAGAAATATTTTGCCATTTTTGTTGTCTTTATACATATATTTTGCAGTTTGCATACCATATATTTAGCTAATACATTTTTATGCAATATGCAAAATATGCAAACATACCATACATGCCCATACTGTATTTCGAGATATTTTTTATAGAACAACTTTTTATGCTATGAATTCTTCTCTGCGTGCAACTAAAAACATTATGGAATTACATAAAATCCGCTGTCTAGTTATATGATACCACCTCCGTTATATTATTTTTATTGCTTAATTTTTGGGAGTTTGATAAAAAGTCCTTCATTGTGCAAGGATTACTTTCCATTATTTTTAGCCGCACAAGGAAATTATAAGGCTAATTCTTACTTATTCAAATATATAACAAATAGCACTTACCCGTAACTCGACATGATGTTTGAGTCCTCCATCTGCGTCTAGTAGTTTGGGTTCAGATAATAAAACTGTTGAAATGGAATGTTTTAAAGGAGGTAGTAACGTTTTAATGGAACCATTTTGTTGCGTCTCATTTCTACTAGCAATCTCTTTTGGATTGTTGCTGAAATTTGGCGAGGAACTTATTTTGTTTAATTGAACTGCCTCTGAGGATTTGTTCATAATAGGCTCATTCTCGGCATAAAGGATATCACTTAAATCTCTTCGCTGTGTTAGTGGTGTTGAACTGTAGAATGCAATAGGGGGGACATCATTTAATTCATGTTGCTCTTGGTGTGGACCATTTTCTCCGGCGTTCTGTTGAAAGTGGACACCATTACCATTGGGCAAAGTATGCGATTCAAAATTGGCATTAAAGCGGGTCGAATATTTCGGAATTAGGGTTTGCATCTCATGAAGTTCAATATTTGGTGTCGTTGTCATAGAAAAATTTTGCTCGGTTGGTGAAGAACGATTTTGATTGTTTGACCTGCTCTTAAAGCGTCTTCGTTGTCGGATGAACAGGAACGCAAAGAATAGTATGCATACCAATGATAGAAAAACCCCTAAAGCAATTCCTTTATGTAAAAAGAAGTTAAATTCAGACATTTTTAAAGTGAAAACAATATACCTAATGAAGGACTTATAATGTAGCCGCTTTCCTTTTCTAAAACATCCGTTTGAACGTTCCGTAGATCTATAAAAATTGGAGGCCCAATTCCGCTCTCACCCATTACACGAACTGTGATATTAATCTTGTCACTTTCCGTGACTTTAGGGAACTAGAATTTAATTAAAGCTTATTAATAGTACCTGTGAAGCCAGTACTTGATTGTAATTAAAAATGGTTTCAACGTAAGTGCACACCATTCTTCACACAATAATAAGAGTTCAAGGGACGATACAGACAATCCTTTCACAAAACCTTATTCAATTAGGAATAGAATTGGACCATGCTTACCTCAAAAGAATTTTCGGTAGAGGTTACATTAACTTCATATGTTGAGTTGTTGAACGTCCACAAAATAAGATAATAAATGATTTTCCCATTGGAATTAATGGGTGGATCCCAACTTAATTTAAGACCTTTTCGTCTAATAATCTTCTGATTTGTAATGGGGCCTGGAGCTGGAATAATTATTTGAATATATCAATAAGATAGTGTCCACTATCATATAAATAAAATCTACTTACGATCTGATTTAGTGTATACTTCACTTCCTCCATAATTCTCTAATGATTTGCAATCTAAGAAATTTATGCGGTATGGAGTAAGTGGTTTTAATTTTTTCACCGTGAAGAATGATTGGGTAGTTAATCTGCGTATAATAAAAAATGTGAGTTAATCAGGAAAATAAAATTTGAAGAACCGATGGCTTGTACTGACTCACATATCTTGGCAAACTTTTTCTTGGTCATCTTTTATAATAGCCTCGGGGTTCATACTACTGTAGCAGGCCTTAATACAGGAAATACCACGCACTGGGTGCCAAAGAAATGTTACTCTGCGCGATTCGGTGTGTGCAATTCTAAACGCAAAGTCGCTTGATGTATTATTCTCGATCTGTGAGAGATTTATTACGCATTCTTTAAGTAGTATCTCCGATTGTAGATTTGACTATTGGAGGTACCCATAAGTAATGTCGCTTTTTTGTATGGTGATTTTTAGGACTTATATTTCGACCTGTTTTATTTTATATAAATATAGGCGATTGCCCACATACCTATAATTTTTTTGTTCTTCAATATATTACCGTAATTTCTACAGATATTTTTGCTCTTAATTGGAAAATTAAAAATTGATTACAAAATTCTGTCGATTCACAAAGCTGGCATAAACATTACGACATTAATTTCGGGTACCCCTAAGAGTTCTAATTTATACCGTTTTCCATTCCAAATAGTACAAATCCTGTTCCAAGTGTTCGTTACCGGACGTTATGACTAAAGTCCTTACGATGACACGGGTTGCATTAGGTATAAGTATTCCTGTTACATTACCAGGTAAGACAAGCTTAGATATCGCTGTGGTTTTCGTCGTGCTATTTATTTTCATCTTTGAGTCAAATCTGGTAGTATTCAGAACAGGAATTTTATGAAGATGACGTTCGATGTCATGACTTGTGTGATAGAAGCTTATTTCATGGGTGCTCCCGACGACAGTGTCCCCAAAAACAGGATTTGTCCCATCATCACCATTAAATTGAATGACGTAATATTTTGGGGTGATTATTCTCAGCGGCGTCCACCAAATGAATATTCCGTTTGGGAAAAATACTCCATTTACAGTAACTGAAAAATAATTCTGTTTTGGATTCCGATTATGAGTACGGTGAATACTTACGTCCTTGCGTAGCGCATTGGACTCCACGCGTAAGCAACGATATATCAAAAGTCCTTTCCTGGTGCCCATTTACATTTTGAATCGATGTCTGCACCAGGCCTCTCATGTATAGGACAAATGGTTTTAATATGGGCAAGCCCTTCGATATGAGAAGATACGAGTTCGACTCCAATTCGACGGGATGCGTAGAGTTCCATTTGTAGGGATTATCAGTGGCAAAATGAATGCTCATAAATAACTGCAGAGATATTTATATTCCATAAGTTCTTCCCAAATGGAAGGAGTGCTGCTTACCAATCGCGAACTCGATTCAAATGTTACGTTGAGAGTTTTGTAATTGACAGGAAAACATTTAACCTTTTCTGGACGTCTTGGGATATTCACCAAATCTTCCTTCCTCCTCAGTCTAAGTAGACCGGTCGTTACAGCCTCTCCAGCAATATTTTTCGCAAAACACTGATACAGACCATCGTCTTTAAGATCAAACGAGTTTATTCGGAGTAGGGGTGGAATGTGGTGTACAGTGTAAGTATTTTCTATTTTGATGCCATTCCGATACCTGTTAGGGGCAATGGTATTAAGATTGGAGAAATGTTTCAGAGTTTGCGTGATTTTACCAATTTATTTCGGGGGAAGGATTTCCCTCTGCTTTACATGATAATGTGACCATGGCTGCTAAAGTGCTTTCGTATGACCCCAAAGATTGAATGATTTTTGGAGGCGACGTAATTATTACCTGGAATATCTGAGCACACAAATTGTGAGTTTCGGGTTTGATATTAAAAGTACTTTATTGTAAAAGAGGTAAAAGTAAATGTCCAGTAACTTATCCTCGCCTATTTTTGAGAAAATATAAAAAAAGGTGGTGCTGTATTGTGCTGGAATTGCCTGCTTCGAAAAATTAATTTGGCACAATAACATAAGTTATTTTTTTTTTGGTTGAAGTTAGCCCCGTCATTTTGAAAAAAACTATTACGGTAAGAACACTAATGTGATGTATTGCATTACACAGGTCAACATTTTATCTAGGCTTGTGCACGGGAATCGAAGATGGTATCCTAGTGTTTTTTGGGTCGCTGATTACGATGAGCGGGTCAGTTAGGCTCCATCACATCAAGTTTAAGGTCATTTAAAGATCAAATGGTCAAAAAACCTTCCAAAAATCTGAAAAAATTCATGGACATGTTTTTGAGGTCACTGAAGCCGAATCCGGTGTTTATTTTGAATTTGCATGCAACATCGAGGTCATTCAAGGTCATTTGAAGGGTTTTTGAGACAAAAGTGCTAAGTACCATCAGAAAAATCTGAAAAAATTCTTGCGTATGTTTTCGAGGACCGGAATCTGAATCTGTGGTCAGTCGACCTCATTTCAAGGTCATTTGAAGGTCAAATGGTCAAGAAACCTGCCAAAAATCTGAAAAAATTCATCGACGTGTTTTTGAAGTCACTGAATCCGAATTCCGTGTTCATTTTTACTTTGCATGCATCCTCGAGGTCGTTCAAGGTCATCTCAAGGCAGGTATTCTAGTTCTGTGGGGGTATCCCACTCTAGAGGCCCTTGAAAAAAACGTTCTATTCAAGGGCCTCTAGAGTGGGATACCCCCTTAATGAGATTTATACCAGAAAAGATTCTTTGGAAAATGACTGCAGAATCCAGGTAAAAAAGTAGAATCCATGCTGTCTATATGACTATAAGAATTGTCCAAAGAATTTTATGTAGCTCAAATTGTCGAATTGACCACGACTAACTAAAACTTGTGGTTGCACCCAGGGCACCCCAACGTGGCGACGGTGGGCAACGGAGTTGTCCCACTATCCGGAAAAGTCCCTTGGTTATAGCTTCCACACCGTCATGGCAACCACACGTAAAAGTGTTACGGGACAGGGGTTCGAATCCCCGGCGGCTGATCAGGGTGGGAAAGCGGGCCCGCAGGCGTTCTCATCTAGCAACCGTAGCTCTTCATTGGTGGGAAACTTGGCCTTTGAAGAGTCAAATGCCACAAGTCAAAGATCTTGTTAAAATGACGTTAACAGCTTTTGTGTCGTTTGCGGACTGTATACTCCCAAAAACAAATTTAATTTTTCAGGTGCATTAAAAAAATATATAAGCGCACATTTAATATTGTTACTGATTCTATGAGCAATTCTTACACACCAAATATCGTCTGTGGTAAATGTCGTCATATTGTCAACAGAACAAGGAAAAAAATATATTTTTCACCTATGAAATGGAGAAATCCATCAGACCATACGACCGATTGCTATTTTTGCTTAGTCAACCTGAAAGGTTATAACTATAATAGCAGACAATTTATAACATATCCATGCGTAGAATCTGTAACATTTCCCACATACATAGAAACTGAACCTGATGACGATCGTAGCATGGATATAAGTGAAGTTGAAGATTCCGTTGATATAGAAATGCTCGATGAATCACTAAATACATCTCAAGGTGAAACTGAAGCGCATAGAAATTCCTCAAACTCAGAAGTTGAAGGCCCAACAGAGCAAGACAATTTTACCCAAGATGAACTAAATGATCTCTGTAGAGACTTGGGACTTTCAAAAGAAAGTTCCGAACTGTTAGCATCGCGATTAAAAGAAAAAAAATGCTTAGCCCCAGGAACGAAAGTAACATTCTACCGTTCAAGAGAAAGACCATTCCATAAGTTTTTCACGAAAACTAAAAATATGGTTTATTGTAACGATGTTGGTGGCTTAGTCGAGGAGTATGGTATTGTATATACAGCTAGTCACTGGCGCCTTCTCATCGATTCATCGAAGAGAAGTTTGAAGACGATCTTGCTTCACAATGGTAATACATATGCTCCATTACCGCTTGCTCATTCAGTTGTAATGAAGGAAGAATATTATAATTTAGAACTCTTATTGGAAAAACTAAAATATAATTTACATCAATGGGATATATGTGGAGACTTAAAAATAACAAACATTATGCTTGGACTGCAATCAGGGTTTGTTTCATACCCATGCTTTCTTTGTGAGTGGAATAGTCGCGCTAGAGAAGAACACTACATAAGAAAGGTTTGGCCATCACGAACAGCACTAATTCCAGGAGATAAAAATGTTTTGAAGCAAAGTTTAATACCTCCACATAAGGTTCTTCTACCACCGTTGCATATAAAGTTAGATCTCGCAAAGCAATTAGTTAAAGCAATGAGTAGAAATCGGAGCGATGCCTTCATGCATATCTTCGAAGTACTGCCAAAACTTTCTGAAGCAAAAATCAATGAGGGTGTCTTTACTGGACCTGATCTAAGAGAACTTTTTAAAAATAAAGAATTTGAAAGAGAAATGACAGACAAGGAGAGGGCAGCTTGGAAGAGTTTCAAGGAAGTAATGCAGAAATTTTTGGGAAATAAAAAGGATCCACATTATAAAGATATCGTTGCAAGAATGGTTGATAACTACAAGGAACTAGGATGTCTGCTGAATCTCAAGTTTCACTTTCTAGATTCGCACATTGATTACTTCCCACAAAATCTAGGAGACTTTAGTGAAGAACAAGGAGAAAGAATGCACCAAGATCTCAAAATTTTTGAACAAATATATCAAGGAGTTTGGGGAAAAGCATGTTAGCTAATGCTGGAGTATACAGAGAGACACGAATGTAACACATAAAAGAAAAAGTATTAGGAGGTCATTCGAAACCAAACGCAAACCTGCTCGACTCGAATGCTAACAAATTGTATGTAGACTCACCAAAGCTAAATTCGTTGAGTTTTATTTGAATTTTTGAAAAAAATGCTATGTTATGAAACTACGCTTCTTATAACGTTTTCCTCTAAATGTTAGGTTTCCATTTAAATTCTATGTACAATTTTAAATTTGTGTTCATTATTTGGTATATATATAGAATAGATACATGAAAAAAAAACTAGTCAGATAGACAGCCTGGATTCTACTTATTTAGCTGGATACTGCAGTCATTTTCCAAACAATCTTTTCTGGTATAAATCTCATTAATGCATAACATGGTAACAATCTCAATCTGCAAAATGCACAATTGTGCCACAGAACTAGAATACCTGCCTTGAGATAACCTTGAATTACCTCGCGGATGCATGCAAAGTAAAAATGAACACGGAATTCGGATTCAGTGACTTCAAAAACACGTCGATGAATTTTTTCAGATTTTTGGCAGGTTTCTTGACCATTTGACCTTCAAATGACCTTGAAATGAGGTCGACTGACCACAGATTCAGATTCGGGGTCCTCGAAAACACACGTATGAATTTTTTCAGATTTTTCGGATGGTACTTAGCATTTTTGTCTCAAAAACCTTTCAAATGACCTCGAGGTTGCATGCAAATTCAAAATAAACACCAGATTCGGCTTCAGTGACCTCAAAAACATGTCCATGAATTTTTTCAGATTTTTGGAAGGTTTTTTGACCTTCAAATGACCTTAAACTTGATGTGATGGAGCCTAACTGACCCGCTCATCGTCATCAGCGACCCCAAAAACACTAGGATACCATCTTTGATTCCCGTGCACAAGCCTAGATAAAATGTTGACCTGTGTTATTCGAGTCATTCGAGCGGATCGGTCGTGAATCTTTGAGTTTTGCGATTTGTAGCTTATATATCAAGGAAATTCTTGTTAAAATATTCAAAAGAGTGAATTTAACGGGTCAGGGGATAAAACTGCGGGAGATTGTAAATGGGAAACGAAAATATATGAGTTCCAATTGCAGTTACAGGCTGATTCGTAAATCAGGATTTTGCCTTATATGAGAACCGCTCTTGTATTTTTATCTTTTTTCTAGGCACGCAGCGGCCCCAAACCGATCTCAAAAAATTACTATTTCGAAGCCCTTTCCAAAACAGTCAACACTGCCCCCCTATCCCCAACCCCTTGGCCACAATCACCCCTGGAAGTTGAAAAAATTAACATGAACTTGTACAAGAAGTACAAATTATGTTAAGAATATTTGAAACTAAGCAAAACAGCGAAGCTCTATCACAGCTGCGGGCCGGTCACACCTGCGGTCGATCACACCTGCAAGTTGTTTTGCCCATTTTGTCACTTAGCACAGCGAGTATTCTTGTTATTATTATTATTATATAACTCGCTGGGCTAAGCTAAGTTAAGGGAGGGGTAAGGTTTTCAGTATGAAAAAGAAACACTTTTTTTGCGATTTTTTTTTAGAAATTAGGTTTGAGCAAATTTATTGAAATCTTTTGTATATTATTAAGTATGATCTCAGCAATACTCAGTAATTTTTTTTATACGAAAATATCGACAGACAAGCCGGTGACTGAACTTTTTCAAAACCACTTTTTAAAAGTCCGTGTACACTGCTATTTAAAAACTACATTACTGATTCATTTCAAACTTGGTACACACTTTCTATATATAAAATACCTCCCCCCTACGTTGAGTTTTAAATTTTTTTTTTACATTAAGGGGGGTTTCCACTTACAAAATGACGAAATTTTTCGTAAAAAATAGCAGTTTTTACTTTAAATGACCACCAAAAATTTATAAATGAAAAAAATAATAATCAGAGAACGTAGGGGGGAGGATTGAATGATACTCTGACTAAATTTTAAAGGTTTTTAATTTCGGATAATTTCCAGCTGAGATACAGTGTACACCGCAAATCGTCTATTTCCAAAGACGTTCTTGGAAAAGCTCCGTTACCGGCTTGTTTGTCGATATTTTCGCATAAAAAAATTACTGAGTATTATCGACATCATACTTAATAATGTACAAAAGGTTTCAATAACTTTGCTCAATCCATATTTCTAAAAAAAAATCCGAAAGAAAAGTGTTTTTTTCACGCTGAAAACCTTACCCCCCCCTTAAGAAAGTAATCTATATATATAAAAATGAACCCCTATTTCGGTTGGTCACGCAATAACTTGAGAACGACTTTACCGATTTCATTCATTTTTTTTTTTAAAGTTTTCCAATACTTTGTAGATGGTTCTTACGGAAAGAAAAGTTAAGAAGATTGCGCAGAAAATTGGATAATTTCAGAAAACTCAACGATTATTTTGACTTCGCGAGTTTGACCGTTCGCGCGTTCTCGATTTCAACGGATTTTAATGAAAATTAGTACAATTATTGTATTGAGATCACTTATTTTGAATATTACCAAAATTTACAAAACCAAGATGGCGGACTCAATATGGCGACCAAGATTTCTCAATTTCAACGGCTTTTAATGAAAATTAGTACAATGATTGTTTTTGGGTCACTGATTTTGAATATTATCAAAATTTCCAAATCTAAGATGGCGGATCCAACATGGTGACTAAAATGTCTTGATTACAACGGATTTTAATGAAAATTATAACAATGATTATTCTTATTGAACTAATTTAGAACATTACCAAAACTTCCAAATCCAAGATGGCGGATCCAACATGGCGATTAAAATGTCTCAATTACAACAGATTGTAATGAAAATTAGTACAATGGTTATTCTGAGGTAACTAATTTAGAATATTATCGAGGTTTCCAAATCCAAGATTGTGACCAACAATTCTTCGATTTTAACGGAATTTAATGGAAATTAGTACTATAATTATTCTGAGGCCACTAATTTGAATGTTATCAAAATTTCCAAATTCAAGATGGCGGATCCAATACGGCGACCAAAATGTTTCGATTTATTTAATGCCACTAATTTTAAATATTATCAAGATTTGGATATTCAAGATGGCGGATCCATAAAGGGGTTTTCGGATTGAATCAATTTCTAGGATATAACAAACTAGAAAGTCTTTAATTGGTAAGTATTTACCCAACGTCGGATAAAACCGGGTAATTTTCCAATATTTGTGAAGTGTAAAACGGTTCACTTAATATTAAACAACGTGTAAGTTTGTTCAGTAAATTAAATAGACATATGAAACGGAAGCACTGTTTTCTTATATTATTTATTTGTAGAAACATGCGAAAAGAAAGCACACGATCAAATATTGGTCGACGCACAGGGTATAATGAAAATGTTCCGGGAAGGGCAGTACAACGTCTGCTGGGTCAGCTAGTTAATTATAAATTGTAAGAACTCAACAGAATAAAGTCAATTGAACTAAGCGAGCCAAAGACGTTTTCATCCTCCGCTAACAAGCGGCGTTTAGTTTGATTCAGTGTATCAGTCACATTTTTGGTCCTTCGAGGAAAAAGCAATCAGCGATCATGGAGAACGATCTTCTAGACTCCCAATGGAAGCTAGGCCAGATGATCAACACCTTTTCACCAACATGAAGAAGGACGGGCCTAACAGGAGAAGAACGCAACCCTACATAAGTGGTCATCAAAGCACCCTCTCGCAGTATTGGAGGGAGTTTGAGACTACACACAAGGAATTAACCCTGCTAAACATAGCAGACAATAAATATTTTACAGAGAATTTTTACAGCAAGGTAAAGAGGGCATATGACAATGCCACGCAACTTCTGCAAGAAGACCAGCTCGCCCTAGAAGATGAATCCAGCACAGGAATCAAGCAAAGCAACTAAAGACGTCTCATTGGTAGCAGCAGATTGCCCTTCAATAGGAGACCAAGCAAGAAGAAAGGTCTCAGAAGCAGCAGCAATCCCAGCAGGCATTCAACACACTTCAAGTGCCAGAGGGGCAATACCAAGGCATACTTCAGCCACAAAAGGCTACTCGACCATAGCGGCATCTACAGCAGGCATAGCAGTCGCAACCAAGGGAGAGTCTCCTTTAGCAGCTAGGCTGCAAAATAACAGAGTAGGCTTTGCGTTACCAGCAACTGGTCCCCTGACGGGCAAAAACGCAACCACCCCAACTACCAGTGGGGGTAATATTCCGGGGCGACACGATCAAAACAATATAGAAAACGAATTTGATCAACAACAAGTAATGAGATATAAACGGCTGGAGATCAGATACGATAACTTGAGAAGAAATGTTGAAGACGTGCACAAAAGCCTGAACAGCAACTTATCCGAGCATTACTATGAGCTCAAAAGAAAGGCAATTGCAGACTCATGGGAGAAAATTTCTATACTGCATGAAGAAATTATGATTCATGAGGAAAATGAAATGCAAGCGGAAGAAAATTTGGAGTACTACAGAATAGCAGAGGCTGAAGTTCAGGAGGCATTGGTTCTAATCCAGAGTATGTCTCAAAACAAGCATTCTCGTGAGAATGAAGAAACTGACAATCTTGCGGTTCGTTTACCCAGAATACTAGTGCCAAACTTTGATGGCACCTACATGTCGTGGGCAACATTCCACGATATTTATGTCAGAATGATACACTCACGAGAAAAGCTTGGTGATGCAGTAAAAATGCAATACCTTAAGTGCTACCTCAAGGGTGAGGCAAGTAGAATTATTCAGCACTTGGAGATCTCCGATAGCAATTACAAGGCTGCTTGGGAGCTTCTTTGCAATAGGTATAATAACAAAAGACTACTGCTGAATACTTACCTGGATAAGCTACTGAATCAACCCATAATTCAAAGAGAGTCTGGCCAAGAGCTCAAAGTACTACACGACAAAACAAAAGAATCGATACAAGCCATACAGGCACTCAAAATCGATGTGAGCAGCTGGGGACCATTCCTTGTGCATATTGTAACAAGGAAACTAGATAAGGAAACATACAGATTGTATGAGCAATCCTTAGCTGACCCCAAGGACGTGCCAAAGTTCGATCAGCTACTTTCATTCTTGGAAACCAAATTCCAATCATTGGAATCAATTGAATTCTCGTCAAAAAAAATCGAAAAGAAAATGATGCCACAGAAGCAGCATCAGCCGCCATACAAGGCGTACCACACGACAATTGCATTAAAATGTGTATTCTGCGGTGGCACTCACAGCATGTTTAAGTGCAGCAAGCATCAATCTATGACCCCAAGGCAAAAAATAGAAGCAGTTAAAAGAGGTAATTTATGCACAAACTGTTTGCGAAAGGGGCACGATGTGGAAAACTGCACCAGCAAAAGCACATGCATGAAGTGTCATCAAAAACAAAATACTCTGCTGCATGAAGACAATCGAAATATTGGAAGATCTAAGACATCAGAAGTATTGACACTGGTAACTACAAGCAGGCAGAAACCCGCAGAGGTATTACTTGCAACAGCAATAATAAACATTGAAGCAAAGGACGGCTCTATTCACACGCTAAAAGCCCTTATTGATCAAGGCTCTCAGGCATCCTTTATATCGGAAAGAGCTGCTCAACACTTAGGATTAAAGAGAACAAAAACAAATATAACGGTAACAGGAATACATTCCCAACATAAAAATTCAGCATCGTGCATCGACATAAAGATATCGCCACACTTTAAATCCGATTTTCAAACAACAGTTACTACGTTCGTGCTGGACAAGCTAACACATCTCATTCCTGAGCTACGAGCACCGCGCAATGGCAGCATCTTCAAAGAATTATATTAGCTGATCCGGAATATTGCAAGCAAGGAAGAATTGATGTTATACTAGGAGCTGATATATATGGAGAAATAATCCTAGACGGTGTTCTTAAGGGTCAAGAAAATTCACCACTCGCGCAACAGACGAAGCTGGGATGGATCGTCTCCGGAAGATGTGGATCACAAGGCAATGATAATATAAAAAGTCTAATAACTACTATTGATCTGGAGGAGATTCAAAAATTCTGGGAAGTGGAAGAGCTCAATGAACCGAAGGAACTCAATGAGGAAGACAAAAATGCATTGAGTATTTTGAGAACACTGTATCAAGAGATATAAACGGTCGATACATCGCTCGTTTACCATTTAAAAGAGACCTAGCAGTGTATCCACTTGGCGATAGTAAGAAAATAGCGATATCTCGACTCTTTCATATGGAACAGAAATTCAGAAAAAACAAACAGTTGGAAACAGACTATAAGGACTTTATGCAGAAGTACCTAGATATGGGTCACATGAAGTTATGCACGAGCACAACACAGGACGGAGAATGTTTCCTTGCCCATCACGCTGTGATGAAGGAAGACAGCACAACCACCAAGCTACGGGTAGTCTTCGATGCCTCAGCAAAGACTAGCAATGGTGAGAGTTTAAATTCAACACTACATACAGGGCCACAGCTGCAAGCAGACCTTTTTGATACGCTTCTACAATGGAGAAAATACAAATTTGTCTTTAAAGCAGACGTGGAAAAAATGTTTAGGCAAATATGGGTACATGAAGAAGATCAAGCATTTCAGAAAATCGTGTGGCATTTTTCAGAAAAGGAGCCCATACGAGAGTATCAGCTAACTACGGTAACCTATGGTACGCGACCAGCGCCATTTTTAGTTGTCAAAACAATGCAGCACTTAGCAAATCAGCAAAAGGAAACCTACCCAAAGGGAGCACACACTATCCTGAGTAAGTTCTACATGGATGACCTATTGTCAGGAGCACATACCATTGAAGAAGCTCGTTCAGTGATCCAGGAAACAATAAAAACTCTGCAAGGAGGAGGCTTCTCTTTACGGAAATGGTCAGCCAAGAATCAGAATGTTCTTAGTGACATACCGAGGGAGTTCTTGGAATCTGAAGGTGATATAAGATTCTCAACCTCAATTAAGACGCTTGGATTGCATTGGAACCCACATACTGACCATTTTACCTTCAAATTAAATATACCTGAAGCCCTAAAGGCACCAACAAAAAGATCAATTCTATCGGAATCTGCTAAGCTATTCGACCCCATGGGATGGCTTGCGCCAACAATCATCATGGCAAAGATTTTGTTCCAAGAATTGTGGAATCTAGGGCTTGATTGGGATGAAAAGCTCCCACCGAAAATTGCAAAAAGTTGGCAGGAATACAAAAGAGATCTACCATTAATAGAAAGGCTGGCCATACCACGTTGGGTCGATCAAAGAACTAGGGCCACTCCCTGTGAATTTCATGGCTTTAGTGATGCCTCGGAAAGGGCATACGCTGCGGTAGTTTACATTAAAACCTACGACGCTCTTGGGAATGTAGTCACACACTTGGTTTCATCAAAAACTAAAGTTGCACCTACTCGCATCAAGACTTCACTGCCCCGCCTGGAACTTTGCGGCGCACTTCTATTAGCCAAGCTCATGAGAAGGGTTACAGAAGCGATGAACATCCCATTAGCAAAGCAGTTTGCTTGGACAGACTCAGAGATAGTACTGGCCTGGCTAAATGGTGATCCAAACAAGTACAAGACTTTCGTAGCCAATAGAGTCTCAAGAATACAATAAATCTTAAAGAGACACAATTGGTACCACGTAAGGTCAAAGGACAACCCAGCCGACTGCGCTTCACGAGGTATAAGAGCAGGCGAATTAATAAATCATCACCTATGGTGGAAAGGCCCAGATTGGCTAAGGAATAATACAACCACTTACGAAAAGCCACTAGTCAATTTAACGGATGAAGAGATGAAGAAAACAGCATTCTCATTCGCGACAACATTAAAAGAAAGTTTTATCCCAGAATTCATAGAGAGATATTTTACATTTGGAAAAATCACGAGAATTTTGGCATATTGCTACCGATTTATTAGCAACGCACGACGCGAAAAAATTTCAGGTGTTCTTACAGTGGAAGAAATTCAAAGAGCGAAGAAGATTATAACCCGAGCAGTGCAAGAAAGGGAATTCGCCCATGAAATAGCAGCCTTAAGCAAGGGAAGCTCAATAAGCCCTAAGAGTCCCCTCTTATGTTTAACCCCATTTCTAGACGAAGATGGGCTCTTACGGGTTGGTGGACGATTAAGGAATTCCGAACTAGACTTTGAAGCGAAACACCCTGTTATACTTCCGTATAAACATCATTTAACTAACCTGGTCATCCGTAAAGCGCACAAGGAGACTATGCATGGCGGTATTAACCCTTATGTGAGTGACAAAAAAAAAACTTCATCAGAGTGACGAAGTACCCGGGTACCTTCATACATTTTATACGTAATGTAAACAGTCAAGTTCTGTTTTTACATTACACTTACTTTGATTATTATTATTTGAATGAAGCTAAGCGGGCAAACAAAGTAGGCGAGGGATTGAGTGGGGTACGCGGTTATCGGTGCACACACTGACATGAAAGAACTGGACTGCTAACCGTCGTCTGAAAAATGAGACCATTTTTAGCACAGGACAGGGCGATTTATACTTCGAACTTTGCCTTTAGTAAAGTAGCAACTGTGTGCTCTTACGTTCCTAAAAAGAATAAAGCAGTAATAATGTTGTCATCGATGCACATGTCATCAGTTATTGAAAGTAATAAGGAAACTGCTAAGCCAGAAATAATTTTATATTATAATAAAACCAAAAGTGGAGTGGATAATATGGATAAGCTATTAGGAGAATATACCGTAAAACGCAGGACGAATCGGTGGCCTTTAGCACTTTTTTACAATATCATTGATATTGCAGCTTTGGCAGCGTATGTAATTTACATGGAGAATAATCCACAATTCGTCTCAAGTGACAAACGCAGAAAGTTTTTGAAATCCTTGAGTCTACAATTGTGCCGTGAAAATATAGAACAAAGATCCAAAAATTCCATAGTGATTTCAAAACTACATGTTAGATATGGGTAATTCCATGCCAACTCAGCATGAGTGTCCACCCGCCCATCACGGATTTTAAATTTGACTTCACAGGCGTGTTCTATACTTAAAAACAAGAGATTTTGCCAAATATCAGATTTTTTCGTTGATTCTATTGATTTTTATAATCTATTTTTTATTTCATGTTTTTTTCGAAGTCAAAAGTCACGATAATTTAATTTCCTCCTAAACTGGCAAATAGTGAATAGTAAAAAATGTAAAAATACACTATTCTGATAGGAAATTTTCTGACGAATCGATTTATGGCATTGCCGAAGCGAAATTTTTAGATCTAATGGTCCAAAAATGGCGTTTTTTGAAAAAAGTCACCTTTTTTTCAACTTAAAATATCTCAAAATGGGTATACCTAAACAAATTTTGTTTTGCATGAAATCGCAAGGTTTTTAATTGAACTTTACGAATATATCATGGTCTTTTGTACTTTGGGCCAAAAAAGTTGATTTTCAGGCTATTTTAGTTCAAACTCTGAATTTTCACCAAATGAAGTGATTTTTCATATGTTCTATCACTATATTTTGCAATAACTGGGAAAAAATGTCTAATAACAAACATTTTCACTAAACACACCGTTTTTCAGCATATATCTTAGTCAATCAAAAAAATTACTACATATCAATGGGTCAATTTAAGTAAAAAAGTACTATTAAGTTTTATCTGTGATGAAGTAACGTTTGCATTTATTATTTCATTTGATTCAAGTTTAAACGTCGCTAAATTGAATATTTAACAATTTCACAATCATTAAATTGAAACTCCAAATACCTGTACGATAAGGCGACGAAAAATTTAACGTTCAAAATTTCAAACTTAACTACGCCAACGGGCGTTTTAGGCACCTGAGGTCCAATCCTTGATACGCACTTTTAAATGTGCTTTGAGGATAATAGGTGGTTGATTTCGGTTTCGTTGACCGGGCAATTCCGAGCAAATCTGAGCGAACTTAACCTCCGAGTGCAGACCGAAGCTACAATCGACGAATGTGCTTGCTTGCTAGCTGCGTAGTTTACCGCATGCGCAAAGTGCGTACGCGTGCAACTACTCCGAAAGTACCAACAAAAAAACACATTGAAATAGTACGAATTTTTTATTCACTTATGTAATTTAGTTTAAATCCGTTAAAAAAATACATTATTAAGCAAAACAATAAAGATAATGTTTTTATAATCAGGATATAAATATTGATATTTATCGTCAGCTAACTGTGAAAAATGGTTCAAAAACTGAACACATTAATCTTAAAAAGCCACAAAAATGTCAAAAATATATACCTTTGTTTTACGCTTTATAGTGGAATTTTGACGTTTAAACTAAAATAGCCTGAAAATCAACTTTTTTGACCCAAAGTACAAAAGACCATGATATATTCGTAAAGTTCAATTAAAAACCTTGCGATTTCATGCAAAACAAAATTTGTTTAGGTATACCCATTTTGAGATATTTTAAGTTGAAAAAAAGGTGACTTTTTTCAAAAAACGCCATTTTTGGTCCATTAGATCTAAAAATTTCGCTTCGGCAATGCCATAAATCGATTCGTCAGAAAATTTCCTATCAGAATAGTGTATTTTTACATTTTTTACTATTCACTATTTGCCAGTTTAGGAGGAAATTAAATTATCGTGACTTTTGACTTCGAAAAAAACATGAAATAAAAAATCGATTATAAAAATCAATAGAATCAACGAAAAAATCTGATATTTGGCAAAATCTCTTGTTTTTAAGTGTAGAACACGCCTGTGAAGTCAAATTTAACTTAACATTATCCCATACCAGAAACCATTATTGGATTATAAAAGGTTACAGCGCAGTAAAGCAAAGAATAAGGGAGTGTCTTACATGTACGAGGTATAACGCCAAGACACAAGAACAACTTATGAGGGATCTACCAAAACCTCGATTAACAGCAACAAGGCCATTCACAAACACCGGAGTAGATTACGCTGGACCGGTAGCAATCAAGATAGCTCTGGGCAGAGGAACTAAAATCTACAAGGGTTACATCGCAGTCTTCATTTGTTTAGCCACGAAAGCTATACATTTAGAAGCAGTTAGCAACTTGACGGCCGAGGCCTTTATCGCCGCATTTAAGAGATTCGTAAGTCGGAGAGGTATCCCTTATAAAATGTACAGCGACAACGCCACAAATTTTCAACTGGCTAGTAAAATCCTAGAAAAGAATGAAGCAGAGTTTAAGGCAAAATATCAAGACAAATTGCTAGAACTGCTTCAGAATTACGAGACGCAATGGAGCTTTGTTCCACCTGCAGCCCCCCACTTTGGAGGACTTTGGGAAGCCGGGGTTAAGTCCATGAAGCGACACCTAAAAAGGACTCTAGGACAAACAGCATTGACATTCGAAGAACTGGCGACGGTACTAGCCAGCATTGAGGCTTGCCTAAATTCTAGACCATTGTGCCCAATGACAGACGACCCTGACGATCTATCAGTATTAACGCCTGGGCATTTCTTAACCGACTCACCACTGTTAGCCCCCCCAGGGAAAGAGCCTGAAGGCTCTGGTATGAATCTACGGTCTAGATGGAAATTGCTGGAAGATATTAACCACAAAATTTGGAGGAAATGGTCAAGCGAATATCTACATCGACTCCAAAGTGGACAGTACAAAGAGACAGCGTTAGGATTAACGATTTAGTCCTATTGAAGGAAGATACACTTCCACCTGCACAGTGGGCTCTCGGAAGAATAGAAGAAATTCATCCCGGGAAGGACAATATGACACGAGTGGTTACCGTACGAACAAAAAATAAATTAGTAAAGAGGCCCCTAACAAAAATCTGTCTACTGCCAGCAAGAGAGCCTGAGGAAAGCAAGACGCCTGGATCAAAGCGATCTCTAGACAACACAGGAAGCATCGCCGAAGTAGCGACAAACCCGAAAAGGGCTAAAAAACAGCCAAAAATACATCCCGTATCAGGATACTCGACGCTTGTAAGGGAAGATCAGCCAACATACAGAACTAATAAAAGCTCGAATCAAGGAACTACCTACAAACACCAGGGGATGGGAAACCTTGCGTTATTTTTCATAATAGCGTTATTAATTATACCAGCACTAGCAGAACCCATGCCAGACCTAGTCACTATTACGCCATTTAAAACCCACCCAGGGATTTACTTCGAAGATCTCGGTGAAACACACTTAGTCGCCAGCGAATGGAATATACTGACATACTACGATCTTCAAGGTTATTGGCAAGAGCTCAAGGGACTTCAGAATTGCGTCAACGAAATTCACAACTTATGCAATGTAACAGTTATAGGATGAACTACTGCAATGAGATATACGCTCAATTCAAACGCCAGCTAACGCAAATTGAACAAACGAACAAGTTGTTCCATAAGGAACCCAGCAGACTGCGAAGATCACCTCTGAATATAGTAGGAAAGGCCGCTAACTACTTATTTGGCGTTCTACAGAGCTACCAACTCACCCGCATTATGCGGGTTTCACCCGCATTCAGGTTGCATTACCCGCTTACCCGCATGGTAACTACAATCACCCGCATTTTAGCATTTTAATTCCAAAATATCAAAATTCAAATTTTAGAGCGGAGAACTATTTAAATCTGTTTGATTATTTAATAAAGTATTTGTTGCCTTAAGTTTATTTATTTCTAATGTTGCAATAGCTCATCTGAAGAAGGTACTATGTACCGAAACGATCGTTATGAGCAATTAAATAAAAAATAAAAAAATTGTCATTAGTGGAAATCAAGAAATTTATTTCTTCTACCTAATATTTGTTATGAATTTCCATCAAGTAAAAGCCTCATCAATCGAATAAATAAAAAAACCTAAATTTTGTGTAAAGTTTTAAATCACCCGCATTTCTGCTTGGAAGATGCGGGTGATAACCCGCATTTGGAAGGTTATAGGTTGGCAGCTCTGGTTCTAGATGAAGATTACGCCGAGGAATTCAATGGAAAAATCGAGGGTGTTAAAAACAACGAACAGCACCTACTAGAGTTGTTAAAAAATCAGACATCTCTCATAGAAACAACGACGAACGTTATGCAGCAGAGAGATGAACACATTCAAGGCCAATTTAAAATAATACAGGACCACATTAACCTAGTAGGTCGAGAAATACGAAGAACTGGAAGCATGCAGAACACGCTACAGTCCTTCACATCCTTAACATCACTTACAACTCTGGTACTCTACAACTTTGAAAGGATACAAGGCAGTATTATCGACGTACTGACAGATTTGCACCTTGGGCGGATAAACCCATTGATCATTACGCCATCTCAACTAAGGGCGCAATTACGTCTTATAAGGGAAAATATTCCATCCAGATTAACCTTGCCTGACAGTGGAATGAACACAGAGCTGCTGTTATACCGCCTAATGACAGTTTCTTTTCAAGTAACAGAGTCAAGTATCCGCTTCAAAATAAGCTTGCCACTAATACAAAATGAAAGGTACCAACTCTTTCACCTAGTTCCCGTGCCAACACGAAATGAAGACCTTTTCACCTTCATTCAGCCAGCAACACCATACTTAGTAGTCAATCTGCATCGAGATAGCTATTATCCGCTTAACCAAGTGGAGTTAGATAAATGCATACAGCTCAGGGTAGACCGATATTTGTGTCAAAGGAATCATCCCCTGTACACTAGCAGTTCCATGAAGGCGCGATGCGAGCTAGAACTTCTGAAGCATCAACTCGCACCAGACTGCAACATAGGTACAATGAAACCAACAAAGGTCTGGGTACAACTCCGTTCATCAAATGTATGGCTCTACGTCATGGAAAGGGAACAAACTATCAACATCGTCTGCGGAAAAACTGTTACCTCTAGGACTCTTACAGGAGAGGGCATTCTCACACTAATGCCCGAATGTGAAATTAAACAGGAAACCATGACTATAGGTGGCCACGGTTTATACACCACCCTCCTAAATACGTCTTTTGTCCCGAGCTTAAACATCAGCGAGCTGTTAGCTGCTCGAGATTCCTCATCAAAACCACCAGTAGAAATAGAGCAACATTGGGAACCCAATATTGAGGTCTACGCCGATATCCGGAGCCAGATCTCGAAAATTCGGCGAGAAGAATACTTGCCACACGAACTATCGGAAAATCACCTCCATCTCTATATTCTGAGCTACGCACTTGCGGGCTTGATGCTATTGACAACAATTATTCTGGCTATTAAATGTATTTCCTCTTACCGAAACCGGCAAGTAAACCAGCAACACGAGATATCCAACGCAACCGTAAATAACAACCGAACATGGAACCTCACGACCGTATAGATATATTAGAACGCGGCCGGGAGGATGTACAAGAAGTACAAATTATGTTAAGAATATATGAAACTAAGCAAAACAGCGAAGCTCTATCACAGCTGCGGGCCGGTCACACCTGCGGTCGATCACACCTGCAAGTTGTTTTGCCCATTTTGTCACTTAGCACAGCGAGTATTCTTGTTATTGTTATTATTATATAACTCGCTGGGCTAAGCTAAGTTAAGAAAGTAATTAAGTATAAATTGTAAGAACTCAACAGAATAAAGTCAATTGAACTAAGCGAGCCAAAGACGTTTTCATCCTCCGCTAACAAGCGGCGTTTAGTTTGATTCAGTGTATCAGTCACAATTTCACGATTTTTCACCTTTCGCCCCACTTTTCTCCGAAATTCATGTTATTAACATACCTACTTTTTTTTAAGGTTACCTATCTAATTACCTTTCCAAAAAGGTGCAACATGCCTAGGTAGAAAGGGGTTGCAAAAGTCCTGAAATTAAAACATCCTCACAGGTACCTAATTACTTTATTGCACCATAATGGAAAAAGTCGTTAAGTAAACAATTTTTATGACAGCAAGTTTGGAAATGTTTGTTTAGGAAACACAGCAAAACAGTAATAAAATAATAAATGTAATCTCGTTAAATAGCGTTATTAGTTTATTATATCCAGGATTGACTCCTAAGTATCCTGACGCTCCGTTTCTAATACCTCCTATGAATTATGGTATAATAATGGGTAAGTTTGAAAGGACATTGACCACAGTTGAAGAACCAAGTGATAAGAACGGGTGTTTAATAGAAAAAATTAAGATAAAATGGCAGAATTCAGTGTTGAAGAGTATGCCGATATAATTTACGTGTACGGTTTAGTAGATGGAAATGATAGTGAGGCCGCACGAGAATACCAAAGGAGATTCCCGAATCGGCGTGTACCCGACAGAAGGGTATTTTCAAAGACTTTCAGAAGGTTAAAAGCAATAAAGAGCAGAAACGCGATCAGGAACATCGGCCGATTCAGCGGACACCGACCAACAAATCCTCAACATCGTCAGGAACAGTCCTGAAATAAGGATCAGGCAGGTCGCATGACGGTTAGGATTGTCTTCAGGTAGAGTTTGGACCATTGTGAACCGAGAGGGACTACATCCATACCACCATATCCCGGTCCAAGCACTAGGGAAGGAGATTCCGAAGGACGATTGCAATTCTGCACTTGGCTGCTCGAGTCTGACATCGAAAACAGAAGGTTTCTAGACCGAATTCTGTGGACGGATGAATCGCAATTCACCCGGGATGGCATCACAAACTTCCACAACCTCCACACCTGATCAGACGTGAACCCACATAGCACAAGTTGTCGGTCCTTCCAGCAAAGATTTAGTGTCAATGTCTGGGCTGGCATCATCGGCAACCAGTTGATAGGACCCTTCATCTTGCCCCAAGTGCTGAATAGTCAGCTATATTCGGACTTTTTGGAGAATACCTTTCCGGATCTGTTGGAGAACATCCCCCTGGCCACCAGAAGCGCAATGTATTTACAGCACGGCGGAACACCTGCGCATACTGGGAACATTGTTCGGGCAAGGTTGAATGAACATTACCCAGAGCGCTGGATTGGACAAGGTGGACCGATTCCTTGGCCTGCTAGGTCACCGGACCTTACTCCACTGGACTTTTTTTTATGGGGAATGATGAAAGATGAAGTTTACTCATGACCAATCAACACCAGAGAAGAATTAGTTACCAGGATTGGCACTGCAGCCACGAAAATACGGGAGAGACTGGCTATCATAGACCTCAAATGCGAAATAAGACGAAGGCTACTTGCATGCATCGAAACTGGCGGAGAACATTTTGAACAGCTTTTGTAGGACATAAGTTTTAATTGTAATTAGTTTTTAAGCGAACAAAATGTATTTTTTAGTTGACTTAAGTATAATTTCTTAAAAATTCGAATTGTCATGATAAAATAAATAAATGTAAATAAATTTTCGTATCCTTTTCCTACCTGGGCATGTTGCACCTTTTTGGAAAGGTAATTAGATAGGCAACTTAAAAAAAATAAAAAGTAGGTATGTTAATAACATGAATTTCGGAGAAAAGTGGGGCGGAAGGTGAAAAATCGTGAAGTAAAAGTTAATTTTTTCAATATCAAGAGAGGAGTGTGGCCAAGCAGTTGGGAATAGGGGGGTGGTGTTGACCTTTTTGGAAAGAGCTTCTAAATAGTGATTTTGGGGTCGCTGCGATGCGTAGAAAAAAGGATAAAAATACAAGAGCGGTTCCCATATAAGGCAAAATCCTGATTTACAAATCACCCTGTAACTGCCGAACGGTGCGAGATAAACCCCCCCCCCCCCCCCCCCATACGATTTTTTGCTTGTCTCGGTCGGACCTTTCACCTCCTGCAATATTTCCCTCTCACCTCTGAACACCCTGTATAGAGGTGCCACGCCGAACAAAAATTTTTCGACGGAAAGTGCGAAAGAAGAAGTAACCCAGTGGGTCCCACAGAAGGGAAGCAGAGAATTTCTCTCTTCTCTCTGTCATTTAATGCATCAGCTCAGGTCAACACACAGGGTGAGGCTTGGGAGTTGGTACTTGGAAGCTACGGGCGCTCTTGAGCCAAGGACGGTCGTCTCGCCGTCGGATTTGGACGGGGCGTAGATCTGTTAGCTGAACACTGCTCGCGCAAACAGTAGTGGTGTATTATCGCGAAGCGCACGCCGTCGAATTTCTACGGAAATCAGTGCGGAAGAGATTCGTTGTTTTACGTCGTCGCAAGGGATTCCTCTTTGAGCGTGAATTGGCTCTTTTGTAAATGCGTTTTTTGCAAGTTAAGGAGATAGTAATTTCAAAGAAATTTTCGCATTTATAAGAAAATATTATATAGACTGACTTAGATCATTTAAAAAATATTAGCACAATTAGAAGATTTTTAAGGGGCTCATTGTTGAAATTAAATAAAATGAATTCGTACACTGCGACGACACGGTTGGAGCTTCTCACGAAGGACAACTATGATACTTGGGTACTCCAGATGCGAGCGGTTCTGACGAAGAACGGTCTGTGGAAGTACGTCGATGGATCTTTGAAAAAACCGTTAATCGGAGATGAGGAAAATGATAAGGTTAAAATCCTGGAACGGGACACATGGCGTGAAAACGATGACAAGGCGAAAGCAGATATCATTTTATCTATTTCTTCAACTGAGTTGAAACAAATTAAATATTGTTCTACTTCTAGCGATATGTGGTCAAAGTTGAAGGAAATTTACCAGTCGAGAGGTCCAGCCAAGAAGGCGATGCTGCTTAAGCAGTTAGTAGTCAGTAAAATGACGGATAACGGCGATCTTCGGGAGCATCTAAGAAAATTTTTTGATACAATTGACAAGCTTGCAGACATGGAAACTGCAATTAATAATTATTTATTGTCTGTTATGCTTCTTAATAGCCTTCCTCCGAGCTATGAGAATTTTAGATGCGCAATGGAGTCTAGGGACGAGCTTCCAGATCCCGAGACTTTAAAAATCAAGATACAAGAAGAGTATGAGGCACGTCATCACGAAATGGATGAGAAAACGCCGGGAGCCTTCGCGATTAATCAAGCTCAAAAGGCTGTAGTCAAACGTAGAGACAAGAGCACCAGATACACTAAAAGGAAGACACCATTTCGCTGTTTTAAATGTCAGAAGATAGCACATAAGGCGTCAGAGTGCCAACAAAGTAAGTCCTCAAATCCTAAGCAATCTTATAGTGATAGTTGCGTAATGCTAACCACAGTAGAGACAAGTCCTGAAGCTAATTTAGTGAAATCAAATAGTTTGTGGTGCCTTGATAGCGGTTGCACCTCACATCTTTGCAACGACAGGAACAAATTCAACTCTATCTATAAAACTGAGCTCAAACGACTGAACCTTGCTAATGGAGACTACACTGATATTCATGCCAAAAGTGCAATTCAAAAAATTAACCTACCCGATTTGAATCCAGTCAAGAATGTTACACTTGAAGAGGTTTTATACGTCCCATCCATAAAAACAAATCTTCTATCTATAGGAAAAATTACGGATCATGATTACGAGGTTTTATTTAAGAAAAACATAGCTGAAATTCGTAGCAAATCCGGGAGAACAGTTTTTAAGGCGAAAAGAATTGGAGATCTGTACTATGTAAGTGACACTTCTACTGAAAATGCCTGTATGTCAATTTCAGATAAACAACAAGAATGCTTAATTGATTGGCATAAAAAACTTGGACTTGTGGACCAATGAGGGTCGAATCTCTGGGAAGAAACAAATATTTCGTTTCATTTATAGATGACTATTCCAGATGGTCAGAGGTATACTTCATTAATAAAAAATCTGAAGTTTTACAAAAATTTAAGGAGTTCAAAGCATTTATCGAAAACCATAGTGGGAGACGTATTAAATTTTCAACTCAATTGAGATCGATTATACAGAGAAAAACATGGGACTTAATCGATCGTCCAAAAAACGCTCACATTATAGCAAGTCGTTTTGTTCTTGCTCATAAGTATGGAAGCGATGGAAACATAGAACGTAAAAAAGCTCGTCTTGTCGCGAAGGGTTTTGCTCAGAGACCTGGACTTGATTTTAATGAAACCTTCTCACCTGTAACTAAAGTTAGTTCCATAAGATTAATTGTTGCCGTTTCAGTACGTTTTGGATTCAACATACGTCAACTCGATATCACTATTGCCTTTTTAAATGGTGATTTATAAGGTCGTCCGGCGCAAAGTTGCGCATATTTTATGAAAGATATATTTTTTATTGTAACATGTTGAGACATGACTCACACATAGTTCAGTAGCTCAGTTATTGTTCTAGCGTGCACCAGCGCTAGGTGTTCGCTATGGGGTCCGGTTCGAAGACAGAGTTAAAGAATGTTATAAGTGATCGTGAACATCGAGTTTTTCTGAAATTTTTGTTTCTACAAAATCTTAATGCTACCGAAGCCCACCGTCAATTAGAAAATATTGTAGGTCACAACGCCCTCAGCAAGCGAACAGTGCAGTTCTGGTTCAAACGCTTCAAATGGGAACGGGGCGATATTGAAGAACATCGAGGGGGTGACCGAATTTCAGAGGAGATTTTGCAAAAACGGATCGATTTAATTCAGTCAGCTTTTAGTCAAACGCGTTCTTGGTCTCTTACCTCTTTGTCGGCTAATTTGGGAATTCCAATGTCAATTGTGCATGAAATTATTACCAAAAGACGGAATATGAAAAAGTCTGTGCTAAATGGGTACCTCACGAACTTAATGCGAACCAAGTGGAAAAACACGTAGTATACTGTTCTTATAATTTAGAACTATACAATCAACCAAAAAGTCGACTACAGCATACAGATCATATTTTATTTTATTTTATTTTAAGTACATGCAACTATGCTCCGGACGACCTAATAGAAGAAGTGATATATATGGAACCACCTGCTTTGATAAATCACGGATTGGATTTGATGGTACGCGAATCACACCTGACAGTGAGATTTATCAACAAGCTGATCAAATGCTGAAAGATCTTCAGAACTCTGATAAGGTATGCTGCTTGAAGAAGTCACTATATGGTCTACGCCAATCGGGTCGACAGTGGTATCTCAAATTAGATAGAATACTCAAGGACTTTGGTGCAACAGCTTCACAATGCGACAGATGTGTATATTATCTAGGTGAAGGGGAGGACATTACAATAATTATCGTTTATATCGATGATATGTTGATAGTTAGCAAACATGATAAAATGATTGACAAGTTCATTAGTTATATTTGGAAATTTTTTGAAATACGTAAGCAGATGGACTCAATATTTTATTGTTAACTGATTGAAAAAAACACGAAACAAATTTTAGGTATATGGAGGAAAACACTACATTTAAATTTTCTCGGTAAATTCATAAAACTTCACGGGAACCCTTTACAGGGTGTTAGTATGTATTGTTGTTCATACATTGTTGAAAGAATCACGTACTTTGGTTTGCACTTTATCAAGTTATGATTATTTGAAATTTAGAATTTTTTCGATTTTTATAGGAACCAAAATTTTAGTTATGTGAAAAATAATTTTTGTTTCTTTACTTTATATGTACAATGTACATAGAGACAAGTACAGTTCAAATACATGGAAATATATTAATATAAAAAATAAAATACCATCACTTTTTGAAGTATAACGAAAGAAAAAACATGAAATTTCCGCTGTAAAATTCATAAGATACAAAATCTATTCAATATGAATGCACTATTATTTTGATATGGAATGTTGTTACTTTTTCACGATGTATTATTTGTATAAGAAAACCAGAGATCGGCAAAAAAATAATATTTCTCTTTCGATTTTTCAATTTGTAAACAATTTCTAATTGCAACATTGATTTTATCAACTATTCAAAAATTAATAATCATCGGTCTAGAATTTTCCATTGCACAAATAATCAGTAATTGGTAAGGCAAACATTTATGAATACCCAAATACCGATTTTCCCTCAAAACATTGTGATTATTCAAACAATCGGTAATCCATGGACCAGAAATTCGAGAATACTCAACTAGTCGGTAATTTGCGGTGAGAAATTTCTGAGTACTCTAGCAATCGGTAATCCATGGCCCAGAAATTCAAGAATACTCAACTAGTCAGCAATTTTCTGTAAGAAATTTCTGATTACTCTAGCCATCAGCAATGCATGGGCCAGAAATTCTAGAATACTCAACTAGTCAGCAATTTTCTGTAAGATATTTCTGATTTCTCTAGCAATCGGTAATCCATTGGTCAGAAATTCGAGAATACTCAATTAGTCGGTAATTTTCTGAACCACATTTTTGATTACTGTAGTTTACGGTAATTTATTGACTAGAAATTTGAAAATACCCATTTTCGGGTGATGTATGATATGTTAGGATTCCCGTATCGCATTAGTCATGTGATATGTGACATAACTGTATTATATGTTTGACAAAGCACATATAACATGTTTATTTATTTATTTATTATAAACAACTTCGCCAAACATCTCACTACTACAATAAAAACAAAAGCCAAAGTAACTTTAACCAAGCTGATTCTTTAACTGGTCTCTAGTGAGGTGAAAATCAATTACGTCAAAGTGTCGGTTAAAAAGGCGTGACATTGACGAAGTCGGATCAAACATACCATAGTTGGTTCTATGATGGGGATTGTGGAAGAAGCCATAGCCCCACAAGGAGCGAGAAGGGACAGAAAATATAAATGAGTCCAGCAATTCGGGAGAATTAATCGTTCCCCGCATACAGTCGAATGCAAAAAGGATTCTGGGGTTGTTGCGCCTTGTCTCAAGAGAGAACAGAGGGAACAGTCTGAGCCTGTCCGCATATGGGGGAAGGAAAAACGGATCATTCCAGGGAAGACCACGGAATGCGAAGCGGATGAATCTCCTCTGAACCGACCCAATACGATTAACACGTTGAATGCCGTGGGGGTCACCGGTGACCGGCACCCAATAGCTGAATGTGTAGCTGAATAAAACGTGGCATTCAACGTGTTAATATGTACCGCGTAGAAAGGGGACCAAACAGGGCTAGCATACTCTAAGATGGGGCTAACAAAGGTGCAGTAAAGAACCTTTGTAATGTGCGGATCATTAAATGCTTTAGCCAAAACCCCCGGGAATAATAAATACAAGCCGTGAAGTAGACCTGCTCACTACCACAACTATAGGGTCATGTAGTCCGATGATTGCGCCGAAATAACATTGCTTCTTATGGCGGTATAGCCCATTCATTCCGCTCCACAGACCGAATCTGCTAAACTACCGCTTTTACGAAAAAGTGATGTTCTACTGATTGTAACTGGGGAGGAATACCGTCCTTATGGTACCAAAATCATTATAGGGGTAAGAACAAAATATTAAAGATATTTGAGCTCAAAAGTTACTCGTACTGCCCATCGAACAAATTACCACGGAAAGTCGTGCTGTCAAGTCGACCTGCCGCTGCCGTTTTGTTCGGGGAAATGGTTAGAGTTGTTCTTAAGTGCAAAAAACTCTAATATTTTGTTCTTGTCACTATACATTTTTTTAGATCACTAGAAAGGTATTCCTCCATATTTATAGTTAGTAGAACATCATTTTTGCGTAAAAGTTATAGTTTAGCAGTTCAGGCGAGTGGAGTGGCTTACTTTGGATCATCCGCCATAAGAAGCAATGTTATTTCACGGCGATTCTCGGACTACATCACTACATATGCATTTTCTACTTCACGGCTTGTGTTTATATGTATTCCCGGGGGTTTTGCTTTAGCCCATCTTTTAACGAACCCTAATGTAGCATTGGCATTTGATACAATAGCATCAATATGGTCGTCGAACGACATACGGGAATTAAGAACAACCCCCAGATCCCTGGTTATATCAACACGCAGCAAAGAACAATCATTTAAAGTATAACTATAGTACAAAGGAGACCTTTTACGGGAAACAGACATTAAAGTGCACTTACTAATGTTGAGAGGGAGACAGTTGACAGAACACCAATTATTAAAGAGGTCCAAGTCCGAGTTTAAAATTTTACAATCTCGTTCAGAGGAAACTAATCGGAAAATTTTGGCATCGTCCGCATAGCAGAGAATATGTGAGTTTTTGAGGATCAAAGATACATCATTGATATAAATAATAAAAAGCAGCGGTCCGAGTTGGCTACCCTGAGGAACGCCAGAACTGTTATTTATTTCGTCAGAAAGAGCTTCACGAAATTTAACTCGTTGCGTACGATCAGTCAAGTAAGAACGGAGCCAATTGTATTGTATGTTGGCACATAGAGTTATGTTATTTGTAATATGTGATGTGATGAGTCGCATAACATATGTTACATATAATGAATATGCGGGGAACGCATATTATAACATTTGCCATATGACATGTCATGTCACATACAATGAATATGAGATTTGTAACTAAACGAAGCACATATTTATATGTCACATATGTTTTGTAACAAATCACATATTACGTTGAAGCACATACCACATGTTCCCTATGACTATGATATATGACGAAGAGTGTAAGTTGCATGTTGTATACAATATATATATAAATGTTTATGGTTGTAATGAAATGCCTTGATAACTACAAACAACTTTTGTGTTCAAAGATTTCTGTTAGGGACCTTGGTTTCCGAGTTAAGCGACTAGAGACTTCGTGCAACGTACTTGGGTCTACAGCAAATGTCTCACACTTCACCCCTTTATATCTCCGCAACTAATCATAGGATGACTTCGGGCCCATTGAGACGTTTGATCAGCAGGTTGAGAACTACCTAACTGCAAAGTTTCAGCGAATTTGATCGGGACCCGATTTCCTTACAATTTGTGCGGGGTCCTTTAACGTTGGGGAGAGGTATTTTATATGTAGAAAGTGTGTACCAAGTTTGAAATGAATCGGTAATGTAGTTTTTAAATAGCATTGTACACAGACTTTTAAAAATCGGTTTTGAGAAAGGTCCGTCACCTGCTTGTTTGTCGATATTTTTGCATAAAAAAATGACTAAGTATTGCTGAAATCATACTTAATAATGTACAAAAGGTTTCAATAAATTTGCTCAAACCATATTTATAAAAAAAAATCGCAAAAAAAGTGTTTTCTTTCAAGCTGAAACCCTTACCCCTTTCATTTTTGTAATATTTTTTTTAAACGACTGCAAATGCTCGGTAAAACTTGTAGCAAAAATTAAAATGTCATCCAAGTATACTACGCAAATTTTGTTTTCGTAATCACTTAGGACATTATTCATTAACCTATGGATGGCGCATTTTTAGTCCGAAATGCATACCAATGAACTCGTAGTGGCCATCCGCAGTGGAAAACGCTGTTTTAGCACCTGAAAATCGTGCTGCTATTTGATAGAAACCCTTAGCGAGGTCGATGGTGGAAAAATAATTACATTTCGCCAATTTTCCAAACATCTCGTTCATGCTAAGAATCGGAAAGGACTCCGCACAAAATATATGGGGAAAAAATGTCTGTCGATTTTTCTGTATCTTTGGGATTAGGTAAGGATTGACATGTATATTAAAAGTCTCCATGGGCCCAAAGCTCGGCTATGGACAGTTTTCGAGATATTCGACCTCAATGTGGAGTATAGGAAAATAAGAATACTTCGGGTACTACAGTTGAAGCAATATTACTCAGCCACCTTTTGGTGCAGTAGGTTTCAATCGTGAGAGTTACCTTTCGGGATATATAAGAATTAAGGTTTTCGTCTGCTGGAAAAAAAACCAATACGCATAAAAATGAAAAACTAACGCACCATCCATAAAATGTTAGTATAACGAGAATTTGTAGGCTACTTATATCCAATCTCATAGAAATATTTGTAAATTCAAATAGCAGATGACCATAATTTCCCAATTTCAATGAATTTTTATGAAAATGAGTACAAAATGCATATCTTAATCGCTGATTTCGTATCCCTATCCTATGTGTATACACATAAATGTATAGATAAAATATATGACCGATCCAATATATGCTATCATGGAATTTCTGGTCACTTACTTCGGATTTGCTATCGAAATTTCGAAATGCAATATAATACATTCAATATAGCGACCAAAATTTCCTAATTTTAAGAGATTTCAATGATAATTAATACAAAGGTGTGTGTGTGTGCCTGTGTATTGTAAGGAAAGCGGTAGGTTTATTAAAATTTCAATTGATATGCATAACCTATAAAATCGCCGCCTGAAATTGTGTTTTTTTGACCCTTTTAAGCTAAGCCAATTTGAGGAGGTATCATGAAAAAGAATAAAGGTCCACAAAATCAAAAATCGAGATTTCAGTTGGATATCATTCTTTGTTCTCATCGCCATCGAATAATAGACACGGTTTGATTTAAAAAAGTATTTTTTCTATCATTTTAGTGGAAAAAAGATCGTGGTTTGAAAAAATAAAAAAATACTTGTACATATACAGGGTAAAAACGCTCCATTGCTTCATTTAAGTAAAGTGGGTACGCTCTATCTATTGGCGCTATGTTCAGCTTGCAGTCTCGACCGGAAGTACGTTACTTAGACCGGAGTTAGAATTTCATGATGAAAAAAACACTTTCATTTGATACGTTTTACAAAGAAATAACATTTTCGCCTTCTAAATGGCATTTGAAGTTGTTCAAACCGGAAGTAGATCTTTAACTCCGGAATTGCATTTTTTCACGGCGAAATCACATTCTACGTCATAAGTTGTTCACGTTGGGTTTAAATGAGGACTTTATCACTTCCGCTTCGTACCGGAAATGGGTTTCTACGCCGAAAGTAGACTTTCAACCGCATATATATATGTTTTGATCATAAATTAGTATTTCATTCTGAAAATATAATTTTCTTCAGACAATATTACTGTAAAGATTAAAATCAAAATCTGTTTTCACTTCTGCTTCCTACCGGAAATGAAATATCCAGACTGGAAGTAGAGTGCAGACCTTTTAACTCCGGAATTGCAAGCATGCACAAGTTATGACTCAGAATGTAAATTCGCCCAAAAAAAAATGTAATTCAGCCGTTAAAATGTCCACTTCCGATAGTAATAAAAGAAGTTTTTGATCGAGTTAGAAGGGGAGGGCGGGTGGTTTTGGACACCCTGTATAATAAATACAATTAAAAATTCATTTTTGTAAAGCAGAATTTATATGCTCAGTTTAAAACACATTGGTTTGTAATATTGATTTTGCGATTTTCTAATAAAACTATTCTTTGAAACTGATCTACTTAATCATACCCGATTCGAGTAAAGACGTACATGTGCTGGTGCGTTCAAGCAAAAAGATACAAGTCCTGACCTGTTCGAACAAAAGGTTGCATTTATTTATTTATTCATCAAAGCTTCATCAACAACTGATTACTACAAAAAAAAAAAAAATATTTTTTATATAAACAAAAAATGAAAATAAAAATAAAACATAAAAATAAAAAACAAAAGTAACCCTAAGAAAGCTGACATTTAATGTGGCGTTTCGTTAGGTTGAAGTCAATTTGATCGAAGTTGCGATTGAAAAGTCGAGACATCGATGAAACCGGCACATTTAAACCATAATTTGTGTGGTGAGGCGGAACGTAGAAAAAGTTGTAATTCCTCAAGGAGCGAGAGGGTACATTTATTTTAAAGGAATCAACCAATTCTGGAGAGTTAATTGACCCTTGCATACACTCAAAAGCAAAAACAGTCCTGGAAATGTCCCTTCTCTTCCCAAGGGAAGGCAGAGAAAGGAGATTTAGCCTATTGGCGTAAGGTGGGAGAGAATCAGGGTTGGCCCAGGGAAGCCCACGTAAAGCAAAGCGTATGAATCTTCGCTGAACGGCTTCAACGCGATTGATGTGCACCGCGTAGAAAGGTGACCAAACGGGGCTAGCATACTTTAGAATGGGCCGAAAAAAAGTGCAATAAAGCAGTCTCGTAATATACGGATCGTCAAATTCTTTGGACCATCTCTTAATGAAGCCCAAAGTAGCATTAGCTTTGGCAGCAATGGCATTGATGTGGCCTTCGAAGGACATGCGAGAGTTGAGAAAGACACCTAAATCCCTGATTGTGTCAACTCGGGTGAGGGAGCATCCATTTATGGAGTAAGTAAAGTGAAGGGGGATCTTTTTACGGGTAAAAGACATGGAAGTACATTTAGTGACATTAAGGGGGAGGTAATTGATAGAACACCACTTGAAAAAGATGTCTAAGTCAGAATTTAAAATTTCACCATCCCTTACATTAGACACTCTGCGAAAAATTTTGGCATCGTCAGCATAGCAGAGGTGGTTCCAGATGGCTTCCCTGGAGAACGCCAGAAGTGTTGTTTATTTCGTGAGACAGAGCATCACGAAATTTTACACGCTGTGTAGGGTTAGACAAATACGAATAAATCCA
The DNA here is from genome assembly GCA_949715965.1 of Dysmachus trigonus. NCBI lineage: Eukaryota > Metazoa > Arthropoda > Insecta > Diptera > Asilidae > Dysmachus > Dysmachus trigonus. The sequence goes on from OX454320.1 coordinate 54,414,793, forward strand.
ATCAATGAAAATAGATGGGAAACCGAAAAGAGAAAGCTTTTGGATGAGAATTTTGTGATTAATCCTGTCAAAGGCCTTGCTAAAATCGGTAAAAACACAATCAACTTGCATTCCAGCTTCAATAGAGGAAGTGCAAATGTTAGTAAACTCTAACAGATTAGTCGTGGATTTACCTTTCATGAAGCCGTGCTGAAATGATTGCAAAAAAGGTTTGCAATGGAATGACAACACATTGCAAACCATGGCTTCGAAGATCTTAGCGATGCAAGAAATATTAGCAACAGGGCGGTAATTAGAAATATCGCACCTATTGCCTTTTTTGTGAAGGGGGATAATAACTGAGCGTTTCCACTGACTAGGAAAGACACCACAAGATAAAGATAAGTTAAATAAATAACATAGAATAGGGACGAGAGACAAACTACAGCGTTTAAAAAACGTAGATGGAATACCATCAGGACCACAAGAGAAACTATCTGCCAAAGTGGAGATGTACGTAAGGATAGACTCAGTGTCTAGAATAAGGTCTTTGGTCTGAAAAGAAGTCAGCGAAAGCTCTGTCAAATGAGTAAAATTGTTAATATTAAAATCACAGTTAATATCACAGAAGGCAGTTTTGAAAAAATCCCCAAAGAGATTAGCAGTGATGAGAGGATCCTCACTGCTAGTGTCCCCAAGTTTCAGTAAGGAAGGATACCCATCCGAATTACGCTTGGAATTGACGAATTTCCAGAACTGTTTAGGCTCGTCATGCAGGCACGATTGTATTTTAAACAGATAATTTCTGTAAGATTCCTCAAGGCCAGCAATATATTGAGCGCAAAGGTCCGAATAGGTGGCATAGTAGGAATCGCTCCTTGAGGAGCAAAACCTCTTCCACGCTTTATTCTTCCGGTTCTTCAAATGCTTGAGCGAAGAGTCAATCCACGGTTGACAAGCCGCAGTTCGTTTCGCGGGAGCGAAAGGAACACACTGAGTGAAGCACAACGATAAAACATCATAAAAAAGGTCAACGGCTTGATCGACGTCACGCATACCCAAAACGGAAGACCAATCATGCATAGTTTAAAAGCCAATCATTAATTTTGTCAAAGTAAGCCCTCTTAAAGTTATAACAATAATTAATGGGTAATGATGATGAAGCACTGGATAGCACAGGATCAAAATACAAAACAATATGAAGCGCCGGATGATGACCCGTCTCAGGAACCAGCGGAGAAAGGGAACGCTTCACAAGAGTCCCGTCCGGATCAGAAGAAAACACCAAGTCCAGAAACCTTCCCGAATGATTAGCGACTTCACTCGTCTGTGCCAAGCCAAGGGACAAAATATCGTCGATAAAGGTGGTGGAATGTAGAGGCGATGCAAGGAAGGAAGGAAGTAGGCCGGCGCTCTCAGAAGATCGCTCCCACATAATGCCAGGCAAATTGAAATCCCCCAGAAGTATGAGCTCATCCACAGCCGATAGGGACGAAATGAGAGTCTCAACGCATGAGAACAGAGTCAACGACCTCACAGGCCAAATCGCGTCGAACGGCGCAAAGCACACCACCACCAACAGGGGCATCAGAGGCAGAACGATGACGGTCACGACGAAATACTGCATGCCCATATTTTAAATCAAAATAACTCTTTAAGAAAATAAAAATGATTTGAATTAATTCTATTACTTTGTTGCTTTTGCTTTACAATTAATATTAACATAAGAGGATTTTAACGAGAAGGATTTCGCAAATACCCAAAAATCCGTTTAGGTGTGACTTGTATTTTTTTACATGGTACTTTTTCATTTAAGGGGGTAGTCCAGTGAAAAAAAAAATTTTTTTCAATTTTTTTGTTTTTGCTTAAATCTACTCTACTACACCTCGAAAATACTCCCTTTAAATATCTAAGCAAAATATTGAATAGTTTTAAAGATACAGAGAGTTTTCGAGAGACGTGTAATCCGAGCGCTCGAAGGTCCCCTGGCGTGTTTCGGAGCAAGGAGGACTCTTGTATTTCTGTTTGCTCCGCCCATTTTTTTTCGGTTTATAACGGTCTAGGTCCTTCTGCTTTGTATTTAAGGTTAGTTATGTATGGAGCAGGCATCGCGTTAAGTATGGACCAGGCATCGCTGACTGAGGTAAAATTAATTTTTTTAGCTTTTTTCCGCAAAAGAAACTTTAAACGCGTTTTTCTCAAAACAGCATTTTTTGACTCGGCGGACGTCAGATCTCAAAGTCTTTTGCTCCGATTGATCTAAAAATTTAGCTGTATATTTCTTGATTGTGTATCTATCGTCGGAACTAGAATTATTAAGATCCATTGTTTATTTACAAAGTTATAAACAAATTAAGCACCCGGAAAACACCAGAAAAATTCGAAATGCCGCCATTTTGTTATTTTTTACTGAAAATTAATAATTCTAGTTCCGACGATAGCCAATGTTCTACAGATTAAAACCTCGTTTGAATTTTTTGTTTCGAATGAACCGTTGCAGAGATTCGACGTCCGCCAACAAAAAAAATCTTTTTTCGGAGCGGCCATTTTGTCGGGATGACTCATCGAAAAAAAAAATAAAAAATTTTTTTTTGTAGTTTAATAGTTGTACTATCATATGTCAAAAAGGTTTTTAATAAAAATTAATTTCTAATGTGAAAAAAAAATCGTTGAAAAAACAGTCGTTTTCACTGGACTACCCCCTTAATGAGGCGAAATATAGCACAACTCGGCGTAGTAGTCTTACCTTAATGATTTTTTCTTTTTCAAAACGGAGAAGCTATTTCCACCCCAAAAACTACAAATTAAAGAAGAAAGGAGGCCTTTTACATGCAGTGTCAATGAGGAGTGGTTTTGTTTACGCCAAATTAAAAGCAGATGGCCCTTTTTCCAAGATAATCAGTGTCGAGCAACTGAATGAACTTACAAAAAGTGATTCACAGTTCTATGTTACTAGCGGAGATCAGATATTGTCTGTGCAGGATTAAAGATTTAGACACAAGTATACATATTCGTTTGAGTTTTCCATTTAAATCTAAAATTGTGCTTTCTACGCTAAAGAATAATTTTGTTTTAGTTATTGTCGAGGACATCAAACAAGACATCAGCGAGCTAGGCTTCGAAGCGAAATATGTCCACAACATACTAAACAAATACAAGCAACCTAAGCCCATGTTCAAGATCGAACTTACGCCGGAAAGCAGTAAGGCCCCAAAAGGGAAAATTCATCCAATTTACGAGGTAAAATACATCCTCAACAGAAAAGTGACAATAGAGGAGCCATACAAACGGAAAGTGCCGGTTCAGTGCAAAAACTGCCAAGAATTTGGCCACACTAAAGGTTATTGCAAACTCCGCAACGTCTGTGTAGGCTGCGGAGGAAACCACTGCACACAAGGGTGCCCCAAGAAAAATGAAGGCAATAAAGATAAAAAGTGCAGTAATTGTAATGGAGAACATACGGCCAACTACAGAGGCTGTCCAGTCTACCTGGCTATTCATAAAAATCAAAACAAGAACTACATAAACAAGCCCCATGTAAACTCGCACTACCATGGGAACCCAAACATGCCTCCCCCCCACAGAAATACTACTCAAATTGATAAAATGAATGAAATCAAGATATCGCATTGGAACGCTAATGGTTTATCCCAACACAAACTAGAAGTAGAACAATTTTTGAAAGAGAACAATATAGATATAATGCTAATCTCGGAAACTCATCTGACACCTAAAAATAATTTTAAAATGTTCGGATATACGCTCTACAGAAACGATCATCCAAACGGTAAGGCCTGTGGGGGCACAGTCATCCTAATAAAAAAACAGACTTAAACCCTACCAGACGCACAATCAAAGGAAATTCAACATACAACAATAAGCCTCATGGAACTCGGAGGACCAACAAAAATCGCAGCGGTATACTGCCCACCAAAATATACGGTGGATGAGGAGCAATTCAGCAAATTCTTTAAGCAGCTGGGCAACAGATTCCTAGTAGCTGGGGATTTTAACGCAAAATCGCCGCTCTGGGGATCAAGAATCACAACACCGAGAGGTAAACAACTTGCAAGGGCTATACATACCAATAACTTATGATGTATCTCGGGCAAAAAGCCAACTTACTGGCCTACAGATAGACGAAAAAGGCCAGACATTATAGACTTCGGCTTAGCCAAAGGAATTAACCCTCACCTGTACAGCGCCACAACAACAAATGATCTCTTATCAGACCATTCGCCAACCATCATCACCCTCAGGGCCAATACAAGCTACACCAAGGCCCCATTCAAACTAACAAGTAGCAAAACAAATTGGCCAAAATTTCAAGATCTATTCAAGAAATACTATTGCCCACATGTCAAGCTAAAAACAGAAGAGGATATAGAAAACGCGCTGAACTACCTCAAGGAAACCATCAAAGACTGCGCCAGGCAAGCCACCCCTAAACCACAAAGAACTGAGAGAGTATCAGAAACCTACAACCCGTCCACCCTGGAACTTCTCAATACAAAAAGAAAAGCGAAAAGGCGTTGGCAAAAGTCAAGATCGCCGCAAGCTAAGGAGGAATTGAGCCAAGCCACCAAAAAACTTAAGAAACACCTGGAAAATGAAAGGAATAGGAGCATACACGCATACACATCATGTTTGAACCACTACCGAGACACAGGGTACTCCATATGGAAAGCAACAAAAGGTATTAGAAAGCCGATCCAACAAAATACACCAATTCTCGGAAATAACAACAAATGGATCAATGAAGACCAAGACAAAGCAGAGGCATTCGCGAATCACCTAGAAGATGTATTTAAACCGAATACAAATGACATTGAAAAACAAACAAAAATAACAGAGGACAAATCAGTAAAATTCACCCTAGGCTTCATCATACGGAAAACCCATGAGCTAAATCCCAAAAAAACCCCTGGAGACGACAAGATCACCGGACAGCTGATCAAAGCCCTCCCCATAAGCGGCAAAATAGGAATCCTTTTCATATTCAATGCAATCCTGCGGTTGGATCATTTCCCCACACAATCGAAAACAGCTAACATATTCTTTATACTCAAGCCAGGGAAAGATGCATACAGAATAGGCTCGTACAGGCCTATAAGCTTGCTCCCGATCCTATCGAAACTATTCGAGAAACTACTACTTGAAAAATTGCAATATCACATAGAGGTAAACAACGTTATCCCAACCCACCAATTTGGGTTCAGAAGCCAGCACAGCACCATCGAGCAAACCCACAAAATCTTTAATAAAATCAAAGAGGCTATAGAAACGAAACGATACTGTATCGGATTGTTCCTGGACGTCGCCCAGGCATTCGATAAAGTAAACCACGACGGGTTACTACTAAAAGTCAAACAATTACTACCTAAAAAATGTTTTAACATCCTCCACAGTTACCTCACCGACAGGACATTTAAAGTAATATATAACAACTGCCACAGCAAGACGCACCTAATTAGAGCGGGTGTCCCCCAAGGAAGCGTGCTGGGTCCCGTCCTCTACCTGTTGTACACAGCAGACCTCCCTACGGACGATTCAATAATAACCACCACCGTCGCTGACGACACAGCACTGCTATCGGTCCATAAGAACCCAACCACAGCAGCCCGACTTTTGCAAGAGCACCTTGATAAAGTCATCAGCTGGACAAAGAAATGGTGCATACAGCTGAATGAAGGGAAAACTGAGCAAATAACCTTCACGCTCAGAAGGAAAACATGCAGGCCAGTCAAAATAAACAACACCCCGGTAAAAATAGTCAATAAAGTCAGATACCTGGGTATCCACTTAGATCGCAAACTGACGTGGGAAGCTCACATCAACAAAAAAAGGAGCAAATTAAGATCACACACAAAAAAATGCACTGGCTGCTTAGCAAAAAGTCGAAGCTCAGCCTAGAAACAAAAATCGCGGTATACAAAAGTATTATCAAACCCATATGGACCTATGGAATCCAACTACGGGGATCAGCAAAAAAATCAAATATTGAAATTATCAAGCGGACGCAATCAAAAATTATTAGGGACATCACCGGCGCACCACGCTACGTGCGCAATAAAATCTTGCTGAGGGACACCAACATTAAAGAGGTCGAAGAGGAAATCGCCGCAACTTGCAAAAAGTACGTAGCAAGACTTGAACGACACCCAAATCCGACAGCCAGAAACATCTTAGTAGCCAAAAAATTTTCCAGGCTGAAAAGAACCGACCCACTTAATTGCACAAATAAATAATCACGAATATCCACCAGCGCACATCAGTCATGGGTACCAAGCAATCCAAGCAGGTGGACGACACCGGTGAAATTATTAATACAGTCATACTGAATCCGCAAGACATCAGGTCCGAGAACATAGAGAACACCCTAATCGTGCTGACCACCCTGGTAGGCATCTCATTAATATACCAGTTCTACAAGAGGAGTCTTAAGAAGAAATACAACAGCGTCACCCAACCATAGACAGGAGGTCCAACCAGCCATCCACCTAGAACAACATGAACCAGCGCAGACTGGACCCAGTGGACGGCTACCACAGGATACAACCAATAACCAATAAACCAACAGCACTACAAGGCTCCGTAGACCCGGCGTCTAACAGCCTACAAAATATTAGCAAGTAAGAGTCGCAATGCCACATGTTAGAGTTTTATCATAAGCTGATGCATGTACAATAAACTAAGAAATGGGAATAAAAGGAATAAAGTTTGAATGCGTTTCTTGGGGTACCTCGGGGGCTCGTGGAGGATGGCGGAGGGTAGTGCCCGCGGTCTGGACATTACGAGAACCTTGTTGAATGTTTTTGTAAGCAGACTTCAGGTTTTAATATCTGCTGTGTTAATGCCAGGAGCATCAGAAACAAAATAGGTACATAATTTTTGTGAAGTTTTTGTCAACTCTGAAATTCATGTTATCCTGTTAAGTGAAACCTGGCTCAAGGAAAAAGTATTATTGAATGCAGTATCCCTCCCTGGCTTCGAACTCGCCAGAACGGATCGGGTAGATAGAGTGGGGGCGGTGTTGTAGTCTACGTTCGTGAATTTTTGCAAGCCAGGGTCATATCTCAATCTGCGCCTACTGGTATTGAATATTTTAACGTTGAAATAAGAGGACATCTTGATAACATCACTGTTACTGCAGCCTACTGTCCTCCTAACAACTTCTCAATTAAAAATGCCCGCAAGTTCGGCATCGAGTGCATCGAAAAGGCGTTATTTTCAGATTAAGCTCAATCCCGAACTCCCAGCTAAGACTCTGTGGAAAAATTTAAGGGATGCTTATGTACTTGGCAAAGGCCAGTCCATTTGTAACCTCTGCCCTAACACTCTCAATGACGTTTTCTGCAGCCCACCGAATGCTCTATCGTCTTCCCAAAATATTTCAAATAATTTTTCCGCTTTTGAGCAGTTCTTAGCAAAGGACCATGTCGCTGAGTCCTTCGGTTTTCGCTCTTGATGAAGTTTATAGCGCTCTCTACTCAATTAAATCTGAAGCTATGGGCGCTGATGTCATTCCTCCACGCTTCATAAAGATCCTATTCCCAGTCATTGGTCAATATACATATACTACATATCTTCAACTCTTGTTTAACATTTTCCTCTTTTCCTTGCTTGTGGAAGATACAATTAGTATCCTTTGTTTCCTCTCTAAAGCCCTGGAAAAATTAATGTCAGATAATGACCTTTGTATAATCTCTTGAAACCGCACTGATAAAGGTTACATCGGATATTAGGGTTGCCATGGACAGAGATGAGCTTGCTATTTTGAGTCTGCTTGATTTCTCTAAGGCCTTTGATTGCATCAACCACGCTCGCTTGCTAAATAAATTATCAGTATACTTTAAATTTAGTAGCCTCACATTGAAGCTATTAAGATCTTTCTTGTGTAACTGAACACAACAGGTGCGTGTTGGTAAATCGATGTCTAGGGTTAAGACTCTCTCCTGCGGAGTCCACCGGCTGCCTTCAAGAGATGCTTAGAGAACATAATTTGATTTTTTTTTGGAACGATAACAATCTGATCATCAGCAATCATACTTCCTTCCTAGTATTCTATAGTAATATTAATATGTTATTAATACGTCTGGATTAATCTAGCAATATTTGGTCGATATTAGTGCTGTATTTCCAGTCTTCTTCTTAGTTGAACTTCCACCTTCCCGCATATATTAGTGTACTAGTATAAGATCCTTAATCTTGTGTACCGTATTTTTCAGATAAATAAAAATAAAAATAAATAAATTGTGTGTATTAAATGATTAGTTAATTCGGCACTATATAGCACAACGCAAGTATAATAAATTAGTACTCTCTTGTATTTTTTTCTTTTCTAAAGTAGTGAGATTGGAAGTTATATTAGTGTTCCAAATTTTTTCGATCGGTGATTAAGAATTGTTTAAAGCAGCACATTCCAATATTTTTGCACATTTTTATATTTTTTCAGAAATGGCGGAGCTAAGTTACTGGACATTAAGTGGCAGCCATACTCGATATACCGATTCAGTATGAAATATAGGACATATAAAAAATCGTATGCCCTTTGATCCTAGAATTTATACACTATTTTTGAAGAAAGTCTCAATGTGCCTAATATTACAACTATTGGCGACATAAAAACCGGAATCTTATTCATGGACACTTCTGTTGAAAACAGTTCTTGGTAGAACCAAGACAAACGATCTCTATCAACAATCTCTCCTTAGTCTTTCAAATTTTTCCAAATATCTTCGATAGCTAAAGTTGCGAAATTCTAATAATTTCTTAATTCCCTTGAACAAACCGAACTAGTAACTAAAGAAACTGACATCAAAAACTTACTTGAGAATCTGTTCTTGTTGAACAGTTATACATTCCCTGATGTCTATGAATAGATGCATTCCTGATAACAATCTCATTGCTGTTATTGTTAATTTTAATAGGGAATTCCGCGGACTTTGGTAAAAAATACCATTCTATATTATCTGTATAGCCTAAACAACGAAGTTTGAAATCTTGTCCACTAGGGATGTACTGTAACTCCGATTGCATTGGTGACAGGAGCTTTCCTGCAACATTGTCATTTACCGCATGTGTTACTGTTACATTCCATGTAAATTGACATTGTGATTTTGCAGAATATTCATTTTCGGCTACACATCTGCAAAGATATATTTATATATAATGAAGCCAATTAAAAACAGTTTTTAAGCTACAAAGAAAAACTGTTGCAACGGTTGTCATTTTGACGAAAAAGTTTTTAAAAAAGTCGAGTGTTTATTCAATTTAACAACACTAGAACCATATTGATAAAAATCAATATAAAAATAACAATAATTTTAATTTTATTTTAACTTACTTGTATTTTCCTTTGTTGAACTCACTAACATTTCTGATTATCAAGGTACCATTTTCAAGTTGCATGTATCTATATTTATTATTAAAAAAAAAAAAAAAATCTTTACTATTTGGACCTCATTTCATGTATAATATTTTACCTTTTCTTTGCAAATCGCGCGTCGATTGGATTATTCCCATGACTCCAGGTAACATTGGGAGTTGGATAGCTTACGGCTGGACAGTCCAAAACGAGAAAGTCTCCCTGTCTCGCAACAATGTTTGGTTCCACAGGAATCCTCTTCAGTACTGCAGACTGTACGACAGATTCTGTCGAAAGGATAACTCCAAGGCCCATTTCAGTGCCGTTAACTAAGCATCGGTAGCTGCCACTCCCTTTTTTGTAAGGAAGCCTTAGCGAACCGTTGGTATATATCTGGAAATCACTCCGTCGACCTATTACGAGTTTTTTACCATTTCTATACCAGGAGTGGAATTCAAAATTGAATTTTTTATCAACTGAAAAAAATTTCAATTGTTAAACATACAAACTCGTTATTTTTATTGGAAATACTTACCTGTCATGTTTTTTATTGCTATTGTACACGGAAGCAGAAGCGGTGCATTAATTTGAGAAAGTAAAACTGTTTGCGGTGGAGGGACTGTTATGTTAATAATAGGTCCTGCAATTTCTACGTTTGGTACTGCATTTACTGAAATAAACAATGTTACTTATTAAACTTTTATTAATATACATACAATGAGCTTCTGGTGTTAATCAGTGATTTTATTTTTTTTTTTTGGAAACCGTTAGCCAACTTCGAGTTAGATTTCAAGAAACACTTATAAATTGGCAACGAATAAATGTAGTTTTCTGTATTTGATACGTACAATATTTCACACAGTATTATTTAGGGTTTTGAAGCAGAAAGCTCCACGATATAAAAAGAATTTAAGTTCTATGGCAGAATGGCTTAGATCTGGAAACACAGAATCGAATCAGACTCAGCTATCATCGAGTTCCAAAAAATTGCGTTTGGTAATGTAATATATGATATCAGGCAAGTTAATAACTACATCTCTACACATGTATATTTCTTTATAAACTATTTTATCTCCACTAAAATTACAATTTGTTAAGTTTTCACGCGGATATCAAATATCTAAATACAACCATAAGAATCAGATTATAAACAGGAACATTGAGTATACACTTTTTAGTGGTTCACTCTTTTTATTTCTCTCGCCTTATTTCATACATTTTATTCTCAAGTTTTTCAATATGGGAAATTAAATTGGGTGGGAACGCCCAAACAAACAAAAGATATGCATTTATATCTTTTTTACCCATAATCAGTTCAGTTTAGTATGTATTTCTTATATCTCAATTCTCTTTCTTTATTTTCAATTAGAGCTTAACGCAGAATAAGTTCAGTTGATACTCATGCCAGTGATATTGAGGCAACTATCCCAAGTAAGTTTTTATTTAAAGTGTCGACTATTATAGCTTGTATGTAATCATTTTTATTTTTTAAAAAATGTCATACAAACAGCTATAGTTCATGTAACCACATAAGATTGTTATCATAAAGGCCATAGGGGGATAAGAAGTGGTAAAGTGCCCCCGCGCCGATTATGGCCGTTATATTTTTTTATTATCAGGACTAACACAAGTAACAATTTGGCCAAGTTTCATCCCCTAATAATTAACCCCCAAGGGGTGAAAATTAATTTTAAAAATTTCGAAAAAAATTAATATCTTTTTAACGGGTTGACCGATTTGGATGGGATTTTGACATGTTATAGATGTCACTGAGGCGCATCAGACAGTGGAACTGAAAACTGGATATAAACTAAAAAAAAAAATTTTTTCTTTTTTCAAAAATTTTTTTCAGCCATTTTGAATTTTGGTACAATTACCAAAATTTTTGTATAGCTTCCTTACATAGCTTTTTATCACATATATTTTTTCCAGATTTTTTTTCCACCGGCGTGGCACCTAAAAAAAATAAAATGTCGATTTTTATTTGTTTTTTGTAGGTTATGACTGTACGGCAAAATCGCCAAAAATTGTTTGTGACTTTCTGGCGTAGTTTTTTACAATAAATATTTTTTCCTGGGTCCCTACTCATTGCCAGACTGAAAATTGGGCACACATTGGGTTACCCACGAACCCTCAATAACTCGGTTGGTACCGCGACATGCTGACTGCGAGCCAGCAGGGCGCTAGAGAGGTTGTGGGTTCGATTCCCACGAGAAGCCCTGGTCACATAAAGGTGGCATCACAATGGGCCTGTAATAGTGGCCTAAGTGTGTCTTCGGACAGCCACTGCAATCTACATCTCTACATCTACCCACGAATACCTCCTACCAAGACCAGACCCTAGCGCCAAGACCAAACCCTTTGCCCACACTGTACGAAACCCCCCATAGTTACCCACATTCTAACCTCCTGTCCCAAATCCCCTAGTTACATTTCTTCTCCATACCTCACAATCATATTTGATCCTCACTTCCTGGGACTCCTCTATCTTAGACTCCCTCCGTAAATTAGGCAGTTAGGGCATAGCTGGCATGGAGTATAGTTCACCGTCGCTTCTACTATTGCTTCTACTACTACTGGTGTTGCGAATTCATTCGAATCGAATTGATTATTATTTACTTTATTATCACTATCACTATAATTATTTTTATTATTATTATTATTATTGTTATTACTGATGAAAGTGATGATGAATAATGATGAACTGTGAGTGGTTGCGTACAGTGTGGGCAAGGAGGTTGGCCTTGGCGCCGTAGGAGGTATTTTTGAATAACCCAGTGTGTGCCCAATTCTTGGTCTGGGTAAAAACCCAGGAAAAATATATATTGTGAAAAACTACACCAGAAAGTTACAAACAATTTGTGGCGATTTTGCCGTACAGTCATAACCTACAAAAAACAAATAAAATTCGACATTTTATTTTTTTTAGGTGCCACGCCGGTGGAAAAAAAATCTGAAAAAAATATATATGATAAAAAGCTATAACAAAATTTTGGTAATTGTACCAAAATTCAAAATGGCTGAAAAAATTTTTTGAAAAAATTAAAAATAAATTTTTTTAGGTTATATCCAGTTTTCAATTCCACTGATTTTTTGTCTGATGCGCCTGAGAGACTTCTATAACATGTCAAAATCCCATCCAAATCGGTCAACGCGTTAAAAAGATATTAATTTTTTTCGAAATTTTTAAAATTAATCCTCACCCCTTGGGGGTTAATTATTAGGGGATGAAACTTGGCCAAATTGTTACTTGTGTTAGCCCTGATAATAAAAAAATATAACGGCCTTAATCGGTGCGGGGGCACTTTACCTCTTCTTATCCCCCTATGGCCTTTGGAAATATTTTTAGTTGTTAATTTTTACAATCAGACAATTGGAGAAATTCGTACATACACATTAAACTAAACGATAGTATTTTCGAAAATTTCTTTTGCTCCTTTACGTTATTTCCATATGTCAGAAAATTATTTAGATACTTTTCGTTTTATTTAGAGTATTAACCCATTAACCCATTAATGCGCAAAACGAGGATTTTGTGCACGCAAGTTCAATTGTACGATTCGAATAGCAAATTGGGGCCAATTTCCTCCAAATTCGTATATAAGAGGTTTTTGGGGGTGCTTTTTCAGAATCTGGCATTTGTTTTGCATAAAAACTTCAAAAACCCTATTATTTTTTGGGTTTTTTCAAAAAAGTGCCGATTTTTTTTGGTCATTTTTCGTCTCAAAGTCGATTATCTTGTTGTTGATGCTATTGAATGATCATATAACTACCAGTAATCGCGGTCCGAATGTCTACACTTCCTCAAACCATGGTTTTGAATTTTTTTTTCCTTTTGGTTTTTGCAAAATGGCCATTTTGTACAGCAATGCAATTAAAAACTTCGCGATTTTTTTACACGAAAAGGATCAACTTTACAAAAAAGATTTATATTTACGAATTTGGAGGAAATTGGCCCCAATTTTCTATTCGAATCGTACAATTGAACTTGCGTGCACAAAATCCTCGTTTTGCGCATTAATGGGTTAACGCCCAAAGAACCTAATTTTTTTGTGCAGTTTGAAACCTCATTCTTACAATTAAACGACATTTATTTTCCAATAAAAATCATGAATCTTACTAGTTTTGAGTGTGCTCTTTCAGAATCTGTCGTCAAAATTGAGTTTTTTCCAATAGAAAATTAAATATGGCGACTTTTTCGAAAAAAAGTATCAACAAATTTGAAATTTTTTTTTTTTTGTAATTTTTTTTCAAGGCAATATAGTTTTGTAATGCAATTCTTACTATGATCAACGGTGATCGGAATGTTTGAACTTACAGAAAAAATTTTTTTTGTTGATCGCAATCACCCATAACCTTTTCAAAATGGCGGATTTTCTATAGTGCAGATTCTGAAAATCTGAAACTCTGAAAATCGTACAGATTTTCGTGAAATTCTGTACCAAGGGGTTTTTATCGTCACTGATTATGAGATTAAAATCAGATTTTTAAAATTCAAAATGGCAAATTCAATATGGCGGACAACAAGTTTTAAAAATCTCACAGATTTTCATGAAATTCAGTATACAGGAGTTTTGGTAGTCGCTAATCACAAATTTAACATCAAATTTTGAAAATTGAAACATTCCGATCACCGTTGATCATAGTAAGAACTGCATTACAAAACTCTATTGCCTTGAAAAAAAATTACAAAAAAAAAAATTTTAAATTTGTTGATACTTTTTTTCGAAAAAGTCGCCATATTTAATTTCCTATTGGAAAAAACTCAATTTTGACGACAGATTCTGAAAGAGCACACTCAAAACTAGTAAGATTCATGATTTTTATTGGAAAATAAATGTCGTTTAATTGTAAGAATGACGTTTCAAACTGCACAAAAAAATTAGGTTCTTTGGGCGTTAATGGGTTAATGTAATACTGAAAGAAAATTAGTAACAACTTTAATCCGAACTTTTAACAAAAGCAACATTTTATTTAAAATTAATACTTTCTTAAAAACTTATTTTCAGCGGAAGAAAGTGGAAAAAAAATTTAATGTTCTTTGAAACATAATCGAAAAAACTGGGAAGATATTGAAAACGGTTGGTCTGAATCTTTATTACAGACAAATATGCTTTAAAAGATCTGTGAAGAATATCATTGAGGAATGGTCTCTTTAACTTTAAAAAAAGGATATACTTTGGCAAGACCTTAACAAGATTCAATAACTTTTATTTTATTTATGCGCAATAAAAATTTATAACAGATTGAACACGATTTCAAATTAATTTACCCTGGAAAAGAATGACTTCTTTTATTCGACTGGGAAGAATTTCTCCCGAAAATTCATAAATATTTTAAGAATCATATAAAGAGCCAAAATTGTAAGAATTTAAGTCTAATCCAAGTAGTAAGAGCTGATTATATTACTAAAACACTAAATAGCTTACTGATTTTCCTTAGAAAACTCTCGGGATTGCGTAACATTTCTTTTGTTGTGAACTGTACTTATACCTAGAATATACAGAAGGAGTAAGTCCGGAAACTGAAAACCTACTTTAGCGGATTACCAAAGAAGGATTATCCTGCTCGTGAATGAGTGTTATTCTTAAGCTTACTTTGTATAATTCTTATTTGTGCATTTATAAAAATATATATTGCCAACAACACTAATCCTATAATTGAAAATTTACGAAAAGAATATGTTGAATTGAGTCTGACATTACAGTACTTGATCATAGCTACAGGACGTGATTGGAAACTCGTGGAGGAATTTGAATTCAGAATCGAAAATTTAAAATATTGCTTCTCGAGTTTTCTTAAAGCTTTGGACGTATGCTTTAAGCTTCACCACATTTTGGACACGTATTATGCAAATGCTTCCTTTTCAACCTGGCTATTTCTGCAAAAATATTTTTATAATAGCACTCTTGAACAAGACAAAATATCTGTACCTGTCTCTATTTTGCTTTCTGATTTAAAGAACTAGTTCGAATTTTAATATTATACATATACAGTATCGGTCAAAACTAAAGCAACAACCATAGAGTCAAGTGATATAAGTTTATAACTTCGCAAATTTTTACTCTGGAACAAAATGCTTTTTTCCCTAGATGTCCTTAATTCACCCATTAAAAAAAAAAAAAATTCGTTTTTAAATTGCTTTTATTAACAAAATAAAATAAAATTTCGAGCAAGAGTACTCCAACAATTCAAAGGTCAAAACTAAAGCAACGGTTTACAAAAATAGGCAAAAATTCCTTACACATTGCTATTTCGCAACAGAATCACAGTTGTTAATATCTGTCCAGTGAATACTTAATGTCCAGCAACACTTTAGAAATATTAGGAGAAATAACAGTGTTTGGTTGGTTTTGTTTTTTGAGAGCAAAAATAAATTTTAATTATATTATTTAATGGCGCGAAATAAATATTGTTCTGAGTTTAGAATGCGAATTATGAACGATTATTTAAAGAATGGATTAACTGTAAGTGAATTGGCAAACAAATATTCTATCAATAAGTCTGTGGTGTCGAGACTGATCAAAAAGTATAAATCTGAAGAGACAGTTCAAACGCAACATGTTGGACGAAGGCCGAGAAAAACTACGGAAAAGGACGATCATTTAATTAAATGGTGCATACAAAAGGATCCTACGATATCCGCTAACCAAATTTTAAAGAAATTAAAATTGCCAGTTAGTGAAAGCACAATCAAGAGGAGAGCTGTGGGATTTGAATTATTTGCTCGCAGACCTGCAATGAAACCTTTCATTTCCGAAAAAAATCGGAAGGCTAGACTACTTTTTGCTAGATCCCATATTGACTGGACTCTAAAAAAATGGCAAACTGTATTATTCTCTGATGAGAGTAAGTATAATTTAAAGAATTCTGATGGAATAATGTTCGTTAGGCGACCAAAAGGAGAGCGGCTGAACCCAAAGTATTGCGTACATACTACTAAGTATGGTGGTGCCAATGTAATGGTTTGGAGCTGTTTTTCGAGTCATGGGATTGGGCCCATTCATCGCATTGATGGAATTATGGACCGTTTCGTTTATGTAGACATACTGAAAAATGTGATGTTGCCGTTTGCGGATGAGGAAATGACTGTTAAATGGCGTTTCCAGCAAGATAACGATCCCAAACACACTTCGAAATTGGCAAAAGATTGGTTTAGGGATAATAAAATTGAGGTGTTAGAATGGCCTGCCCAATCCCCTGACCTGAATCCCATCGAAAATTTATGGGAAATAGTCAATAATGATAGAACCAACTGTTCTAATAATTTGCTTTAGTTTTGACCTTTGAATTGTTGGAGTACTCTTGTTTGAAATTTTATTTTATTTTGTTAATAAAAGCAATTTAAAAACGAAATGCTTTTTTCTTAAGAGGTGAATTAAGGACATCTAGGGAAAAAGGCTTTTTGCTCCAGAATAAAAATTTGCGAAGTTACAAACTTATATCAATTGACTCTATGATTGTTGCTTTAGTTTTGACCGATACTGTATATAGTATACGCATCTAAAATGATATGCTTTAAATGTAAAATTGATTTTCAATCAATCAAAATTGTATGTGCACAACTCGCGCATAACCCCTAACGTTTCAGTCAATTATATGCTAAAAAGGCATATTGTTTTAAAACATAATGAAAAGCATATATATGCTAGACAAACCGTACCTGATATTGAAGAAGGTTCTTCCTACATTAATTTAAATGAATCGACGAATTCACCAACCGCTATTAATGTATCTGAAATTTGCTTTCAAAGCAGCGTAATGTTCATTCTAAAGTTAAGCCCGCATCACACGAGGCAAGATTACGCGCTGGAATCTTTGCTTGATTTAGTAGCTAGATTTGAAGCGTGCTATGACGATAGATGTCATGATAGCTTTTTTCACGCTTGGCTTCACACGGTGCAAGTTTTGAAGCTGGATTTTAAAGTTATCTGGTTTTGTTGCGTGCCTAATGACAGCTCCAATATAAACAAAAATGGCCGATAATAAGATTATTGAGGAAATTATTAATCGTAGACGAGCTGCAATTATTGCTTCACTTTCAAAAACACCGATTCAATACCATATCATCTGTCATCTTGGCACATGCCAACCACGTGATAAAATACTGCTTCTCGATTGGCTCTCATTCGAATCCAGCAGCAAATCTAACCCAGAAAATAGCACATGCTCTATCCTTAAATTCTCGCATGCGCTCAAGCAACAGAGCCCGCAGAGACGTCATTTTCTACCTCCGCAACCAGCTTGGTTGCCAGCAGAGGTCCCAACAAACAATCTAGCAAGTAAACTCGCCTCGTGTGATGCAGGCTCATAGTCAATCTACACTTAACCTTTTAAGGACGGGAGTGGTCGATATATGGACCAGCCAGAGGACACATAATATTTGATGTTTTTCAGGGAGATCGTAATGCGCTAAATATGGGAAAAATAGTAAAGAAATTCCTGGAAGCATTCTTGACCTTGAAAATAGCGGTATTCAATGTCAAATTTTTTCTGCTATTTAGCCCTGAAAGTTTGCATACCTACATTTTTTGATGCGCTGAATATTGTTTAAAAATTCCTGGAAGCATCCTTGACCTTGAAAATCGCTATTTCAAAGTCAAAGTTTTGTATGCTATTTCGCCCTGAAAGTTGGCATACCTACCTTTTTTTATGTACTGATTACGGAAAATATAATAGCACGAATCGCAAAACTCATCTGCAAGGTGAATTCAAGGTCAAAAATTGATATTTTCACGATTTTTCCCGTATTCAGTGCATCAAATTACCTAGAAAAATACTTTCAAACCGTCGCGCCAAATTTTTTACATGGGACTTTCCGTTGCGGACGTGCCTGGTCGATATATCGACCAGCAAGGAGGGGGGGGACTCCACATAAGAAGTTCATTGAATTTATTTATAATATTCATGTCTAATAAAATATCAATTTTAACGTAATTTTCCCCGTCCTTAAAAGGTTAACAGAAAACAGTTCTCTGATGTTTTTATTACTATACGTCTTTTAAGGTACTCCCCTTTGAACTAGAACGAAGATTTAGAGAAATTATCTTATTAAATTATTATTATTATTAGTTGCGAAAAAAGTCTGACTTAAATAAAAATGTAAGTTATTATTAATAAAATAGTTACAAATTATATTATTATTATATATAATCTCATTCATTAAATTCAATTTTTATATGTTATTTTATAAGTTTTTATGGGTAGTACTTAATGAATGAATCATTAATACATACTTAAGGGAAAGAGAGAAATGTGATTATTAAATATTCAAGTTTCCCTTTTTTATAATAATGTTTTATTTTAGTAAAATGTAGTTATTATTTTATTTTTGCTGATTTAATTTAATTTATTTTTTATAATATTTTCTTCTGAAAAAACAAAATCTTCTTTTCTTTACAAAAGTCAGTTCCTCTCTGAAAACTCGTCTACGCAAACCTACTACAATTTTCCACACTTTTTAAATGCTAATACGATAACAAACCGAGGCACCAGTGCGTGACGTAATACAGTGTCGACACAATACTATAGTCAAATATGAGATGTATAAAATCCAAATTTTAACTTTCTTAAATTCTTTACCGAACACTTTTAAATTTTGCGTAACATTCCATTCTCAATCCCATAGGTTTTTAGATCAGCTAAAACGTTTTTATCTTCATCAGTGAATACTGATTGGACTGTATTAAAAATATTAGGATAAAACTAATTCTACGTTTTATAGCTAATTAGCCACAGCAACGCGTGGCCGGGTCTGCTATTTATCTATATATTTAGACCCAAATCTGACTTCTGGTTTAAATGAAGATACTCCTGACATTATAAAAGTTACTAAATATTCGCCATAATTTTACAAATTTCGTTGAATTACCTAATGTATTTGAAACAATGACTGAAATGCATAACCTTACACAAACTCCCAGTCTTTAAAGAATTTTGTTCAAGGGTCTCTTTGGAAAAATAAGTTACGGACATTTGAAAATAAGATAATTATTCCTTATTTTACATGTTGAAGATTTCGAAATCAATAATCCTTTAGGCTCACATGCAGGCAAAATAGTATAGTTGCAACTTATTGTCAATTTCCTTGCTTACCTACTGAGTACAATTCTTCTTAGATAATATTATTCCTCTAATGTTTTTCAATAGTGCCCATAAAACTAATAGTCGGGGTGCCAGAGGTTCAAAAAATGGGTTATTTCGTTGTTGGACGGAATTTGATGAAAAATGGCAGAAAGGGAAGGTCATTGCCCGTACAGTGACCCATTAAAAAAGTTAGAATGAGCGATGTCGGGAAGGTACTTTGTTATTGCAAAATAACTTTGATAACCCGTTATTTTTCAGTTTTCTTGGAATAACTCGAAAACGAAGCGTTTCAGCGAAAAATATTAAATACAAAAGTTGTTCAGCTGATGATTTTACGTAGGAATACGGTTTTTTGATTAATTAAAAAATTGTTTTTCCGACCGAAAACCAGCAGAAAAGTAACAAAAATGCAAAAACAATAAGCATTAAAAAATAAAGGAAAAAAACAATTTCCATCGTTGATATTTGGGTTATTGATAGGTATTGGTATTGTTAACCAAATGCACCCGGTCCGGTTTTTCAAAAACAATATGGCGACCTATTGCAACATTGTTAAGGGGTCATATACAGTCAGGAGGCCCAAAAAAGTCGATTTTTCAAGAATTTTTCTTGAGATGATCTTTTAAGTTATTAATGTATAATTCTGTACACATATAACGGTAACTCTTGAGTGTATTTTAATGTTTTTTATTTGTAAAAATAGTTATTTTAAAAGCTGCTACAGCTGATCTCCGGGAGCAACTCTAAGAAAAAGCGTTTTGCGGTGTGCACGATATCTCTAGACTGGATCATCCAAAATGGAAAAACCAAAAACATTTCGTTAGTATATTGTTTTATCTCGTAATTAATCGAAGGAATAAGCAAAATAAGAATTTTTGACAAAATGGCGGCTTCTTAAAAAAAAAAATCGATTTTTAACAACAATTTTCGCTCTAAATTGTTTATAAAATGGAAAATATTTATCGGTGAGCAAAAAGCTTCGATTAATTACTAAAAAATATACTTAAGAAACTTATGTTAAAATTTGAAACTGATCCGTTCAGCCGTTTCCGAGAAATCTTGCTCACCGACTATAAGAACACAGTTTTGAGAAAAACGCGTTTAAAGTTTCAAAAGCATTTTACATTTAGTACAAAAACTCGAACACGTCATTACAAATATGCGTGTAACTTCGAGAATATTCACCCGATTGACATGAAATTTTCTGTGGCTGTACTTTAATATATGTACATTACAAAAATAAAATAATAAAAAAATCGATTTTCTAAAAATCCTGACTGTATATGACCCCTTAAGTTAAAACTTTGGAACGCTGTAAATTCTGCATGAACAAACGGATCTTGATGAAACAAATTGGAATCGGTAGGTATTAACGGCATCTTTGAGTGTGCCAAATTTCAAAATTTTTCAACAATTACTTTTTTTGTTATTAACCAAAAACCATTTGCTGTGCTTCGTAATTTCGTCAATTTACAACATTACAACAATAACAAAATGCATTTGATTACTCTTAACATCCTACAGTGGTGACTAAAAACGCGAAAATAGCGAGTTTTGATGATTTGATGCATTTTGTTGCAAAGCTTAATGTTGTAAATTGACGAAATTACGAATACACATTGGTTAATAACAAAAAAAGTAATTGTTGAAAAATTTTGAAATTTGGCACACTCAAAGATGCCGTTAATACCTACCGATTCCAATTTGTTTCATCAAGATCCGTTTGTTCATGCAGAATTTACAGCGTTCCAAAGTTTTAACTTAACAATGTTGCAATAGGTCGCCATATTGTTTTTGAAAAACCGGACCGGGTGCATTTGGTTAACAATACCAATACCTATCAATAACCCAAATATCAACGATGGAAATCGTTTTTTTCCTTTATTTTTTAATGCTTATTGTTTTTGCATTTTTGTTACTTTTCTGCTGGTTTTCGGTCGGAAAAACAATTTTTTAATTAATCAAAAAACCGTATTCCTACGTAAAATCATCAGCTGAACAACTTTTGTATTTAATATTTTTCGCTGAAACGCTTCGTTTTCGAGTTATTCCAAGAAAACTGAAAAATAACGGGTTATCAAAGTTATTTTGCAATAACAAAGTACCTTCCCGACATCGCTCATTCTAACTTTTTTAATGGGTCACTGTACGGGCAATGACCTTCCCTTTCTGCCATTTTTCATCAAATTCCGTCCAACAACGAAATGAAAACCTCTGGCACCCCGACTATAACAATCTGACCGAAATATATAATTTACTAGTCAAAGATTTTATTGACTTAGAAAAAAATGGAATAATTATCAAAACAACACAAGAACCAACCCTAATTTTCTCAGTTCTTGGTCTTATTATAGGGGGCAACTTATAGTCCGACAGATAGCACCAGATTTGGGGCCACGATTTTCCTACTTATGCCTCGAAGAGTACTGAAAGGTACACCAGAGCTAAGCAAAATAAGGGTAACTTTTGACCAGTAACCTTGTAGCTTTCCCTCTGAAAACTTGATTTTCATTGAAAAAATATCATGTATACTGCAGCAATTTTCCTGCTTCTGCGATGATCATAAAACGAGAGGGAAGCACCGGTTTTATCATAAACAAATTTTAGCCATAAGGGTTACAAGGGTCGTACACTCAGAGAAAAATCGCAATCCAAATCGACAACAAACATTGTAAATTTTTTCAATGCAAAAAATTTGGCCATTTTGTTGTACAATTTTCATTATAAAATGATATAGAAATTGCTAAAATTACATAGTTTTTGTAAAAACATATATAGGAGTAGTAAATTAGTGTCGATTTTATATGATTTTTCTATAGAAACATCTGACGATATGAACTGTACAATATTTCTTTTAAAACCATCAACGAAAAAAATTCGCAATAGACTGCATTGTAAATTTTTACATTGTCACGTTATGAATTTTCATTGAGCATTGATGATTTCGACAATATGTGTTCTAGGGTGCTTTTTTTCAGTGCCACCTCGAAATTTTGTGGGAAATACCTAAACAAAAATTCCCTGAGAATTGGAGCTCTTAATATTGGTATTAAGTGCTCGACCAAGCCGTATAAAGATTTCCCGTATAAAATTCACGTAAACTTTGATTTTTTTTTCTTCAAAACTGTACAGCTCAGAGGCCTAACTCCCACCAGCGAGGTGAAAATGAAATTCTCGTTTTGTTGCCCCTATCTCGTAAATAACAAGAGCTACAGAAAAAATGTTAACGACAAACTTGTAGGAAATTCGGTTTCCTACAAAAAGTTCTAGAACACCAAATCGCTAACATCGATATTTCTTGAGATATTGGGCTTTGAAGTTGATAAATTTTCATATGTTAAGTCTCATGTCATGTCAAATGTCATGTCATATGTCTCGTCTTATGTCATTTCTCATGTCATGTCATATGTCATGTCTCACGTCATGTCACATATAGTATCACGTCATCTGTTGTGCGTCAGTTGTCATGTGCTGTTGTCACAAGTGATATTTGATGTGTACGTGTATGTTGTATAATATATACACTAGTGAACAAAAAAAAGTGAGCACAGCAAAATATTCAATAAATTGGTGTAATAAGGGTAGTAAAACATAACCAGAGTGAAAATATTTTAACAAAAGTATATTTTAAAGTACTTCACAAATCACAGCAATCAATATACAGTAAAAAGTTGCTTATATTTACTAATAAGGGATGTTTCCTCCTTTGTTTTTCAAAACCTCCTCTAACCTCCTCGGCATGGACACTGCTAAGTTTTCAATTAGTGATGATGGAATTTCATTCCAAGCGGTTTGTACTGCTTGCCAAAGGTCATTAATGTTGTTTATGGGATTCTTGTGGATTTCTCGATCAATGTGGTCCCACAAATTCTCAATTGGGTTCAAATCCGGACTTTGAGCAGGGCACTGATCCATTATTTGAATATTTTTTTCTTCGAACCAGGTCTTCGTCTTCCGGGCAGTATGGCATGGAGCATTGTCCTGTTGGAAGGTGTATTCACTTCCGAGATCGCTAAAAGTGGGAATCAAGCCCTCCTTTAAGGATATTTATGTAAATATCCGCTTTTATTTTTACACCTTGATTCATTTTTACGAGTTTTCCAACACCTGCTGCGGAAAAACATCCCCAAACCATTATTCCCAAATTTTCTTTTGTAGTCGTTTGGACGCACTGAGGGCCGTACTGTTCACCGGACCTCCTAATACAGGTTTGAGGACGATCAGATTGCAGACAAAACCTGGATTTATCAGACCATACAATTTTTGTCCAATCTGTGTTTTGATGCTCGTTAGCCCATTGGATTCTTTTGCGCTTATAAGTCGCTGTAAGTAAGGGGAGTCGCCTACAACGATGGCTGCGAAACCCAATCTCCCTAAGGCGTCGACTTATGGTGTGTCTACTGACTTGGGATCCGGAAGCAGTTTGAAAATTTGCCGCGAGTTACACAAATGTTGATTTTCTGTTTTTTAAAACTTCCATCTTCAAGGCGTGGCTATCTCTCTCGGTCAGTTTTCGTGGTCTACCTGACCCGGCCTTGCGGGAAAGTGTTGCACGTTCCCTATACGACGCAATAACCTTGTGCACGCCACCCGTACTAATGATGACACCTTTTTTTCTCATCTCCTCTCTGATGACACGTTGGGATTTTCCACTTTCGTGCAATCCAATAATATACCCTTTGTTTGCTTCAGTCAGTTGTTTCCTGGAAAATGAACCAAAATACGCTTATTATGAGGAAAATTCAAATTTAAATCACAGAATAACAATTTGATTAATAATTTTAACTTTTTTTTAAGTTTAAAAAAAAATGTTAAAGAAACACAAACATGGAGACAGTACGGTACTTAAAGCCGTTAAAAGTTACAGTTTTCTTACTCAAATTAAATATTTGTATTTATTTATCATTTAGATTAAAAAAAAATAGTAATAACACTTACCGTCTCGCCGGAGCCATTATTAAAAGTAATTAAAATAACTTTAGGCTTTATGAAAAATTCAGGTCACTTTGCTTAACTGGGATTTTTTGTCCACTTCCTACCACGATCGATGAAAAAGTGTGATCTAGCCATTCAAAACATGTCCTTTTATATCCCTAATTAACCCCTTTTCCGTACAGTTAGAAAAAGTGGGTGGCAGTGAGGGTAAAGTTCACATATTAAGAATAGATGTGTGTGCTCACTTTTTTTTGATCACTAGTGTATATTAGGGTGGTCCTTATTTTTCGACTTTTGAATTATCCCCGGGGCACTTTCTCATTTGATTATATACCTCTAAATATGAAATAGTTTTTTTTTTTTTTTTGGTTAAGATTTAGAGGTCGCTACCAGCTGTCAAATTTTTTTAAAAAGCGTTGAAGGACAACTTAAATGATGGTTTCATTTAGGTGTTTATATCACATTTTACGTGCAAGTGAAACTCGCATAGACAATCGCTTCTTATCCCCTCCTCCCCTCGACCCCTCTTCTGTACCGACGCGTCGAGATTTAGCCCGCCCCGCACTTCAGTTCTAATAAGTCATTAACGAGAGCGATAATGTAAAATGTTTGTGTTTTGATACTACTGCTGTAAATACCGGCTTAAGAAGTGGAGTATGCGTTCTTTTGGAGCAAAAAATGGATAAAGATATGCTTTGGCTTTCTTGTCGTCACCACATAATGGAAATTATGTCCTGGCTATAAAAATAAAAGAATCTAACAAATACAGATTTTGAATTTTTATTTAAAATTCAAACCTTGGTAGCGACCTCTAAATGTCATTTCAAAAATCCAAAAAAAATACTGAAATACCTTCTTATGGTATATAATCAAATTACGTGGTGCCCCGCGAAATTAAAGAAATATAACTTTTGTCTTATGAATAAGGACCACCCTAATATATATTCTATACAACATACAACTTACACTCTTCGTCATATGTCATAGCAATAGGGAACATGTGGTATGTGCTTCAACGTAATATGTGATTTGTCACAAAACATATGTGACATATAAATATGCGCTTCGTTTAGTTACAAATCTCATATTCATTTTATGTGACATGACATGTCATATGGGAAATGTTATGTGCGTTCCCTGCATATTCATTATATGTAACATATGTTATGCGACTCATCACATATTACAAATAACATAACTGTATGTGCCAACATGTTATATGTGATTTGTTATATGTGCTTTGTCAAACATAACATACAGTTATGTAACATATCACATGACTAATGCGATACGGGATTCCTGACATATTACACATCACACGAAAATGGGTATTTTCAAATTTCTAGTCAATAAATTACCGAAAACAAGAGTAATCAAAAATGTGGTTCAGAAAATTACCGATTAATTGAGTATTCTCGAATTTCTGGCCAATGGATTCCCGATTGTTTGAGTAATCAGAAATTTCTTACAGAAAATTGCTGACTAGTTGAGTATTCTAAAATTTCTGGCCCATGAATTACCGATTGCTAGAGTACTCAGAAATTTCTCACAGCAAATTACCGACTTGATGAGTATTCTCGACTTTCTGGGCCATGGATTACCGACTGCTGGAGTAATCAGAAATTTCTCACAGAAAATTGCTGACTAGTTGAGTATTCTCGAATTTCTGGGCCATGGATTACCGATTGCTTGAATAATCACAATGTTTGGAGGGCAAATTATCGGTATTTGGGTATTCATAAATGTTTGCCTGATCAATTACAGATTATTTGTACAATGGAAAATTCTAGAACGATGATTATTAATTTTTGAATAATTGATAATTTCAATGTTGCAATTAGAAATTGTTTACAAATTCAAAAATCGAAAGAGAAATATTTTTTTGCCGATCTCTGCTTATATGTATGAAAGAATAACTTCATGTCATCAGCATAGATTAAGCCTTTGCACGTATTCAACAGATGTGTGATATCGTCAATTGACAAAATAAAAAGAAGAGGACCGAAGTGACTGCCCCAAGGGACACCCGAAGTGGCCAAGATATTCCTGGAATTGGTGCTACTGAAGGCAACCTGGTAGGATCCATTTGACAAATAAGAACGTATCCAGTTGACAAATGAAGGAGAAAAACCTTTCCTTTCAAGTTTTAACGCTAATGGACTGGAACATAGTTTTAAAATAGCAGGAGGAATACCATCTGATCCAGAGGTATAATCATCCGGCAACTCGGCGATATATTTGAGAATCAGGGGTAATACAGATGGGCAGATCAAAGACTGTAGGGTTAGTATTTACAGGGTGTCCCATAGGAATGTGTGAAAACTTATGAGCCACTATTTTTTAACAAATGAAGAGATCGGTAAAATGTAAATACTTTTTAATAAAGGACAATCGTCATTTTTATTTCATGTCCATTTTATTATAAAAAAATTAAATCTATTTAATACAAACCATTAATTTAAAAATATAGTAAAAAAAGTGAATTATTAATAATATATATTTGTGAAATGTGAACCATCTTACATAAAAGGTATCTACCTGCATTTCGTTGAATCTTCTGTCGCCGGAGAGAAGTACAAAGGGATGTTAGAGACCAAATCCTTTCTTATGCGAAAAAGAGGAGCCGCGTTAAATCTTTTTTTTTTTATTCAAGACGGAGCAGCACCTCATCGCACACAAGAAGTATCATCAATAAATTTCATGGCGATCGAGTTATTGGCCTAAGGTACCCACGCTTTGCTAGGGGAAAAGGAATAGAATAGCCACATTATTCGTCAGATCTCATTCGATTTGATTTCTTTTTATGGGGCTAAATTAAAGATCTCTGCTATGCAAATAACCAAAAAACAGTTGAGGATTTTATTAAAGACATTGGGAAGGTCGTCAATGGCATTTTAAATGAAACGTTAGAACATGTTTTTAATAGTTTTAGAAAGCATATGGAGAGAAGGAGACCCTCTTACAAAAAGCACCCCCCCTAACCCAGGGTGTAACTCGTTTCCGTGCCCATTGGGTCGTTTGCAGCCAGGGGGTTACATCGGGCCCCCCGGGCCGGAGCCTTCCTGATACCTGTCCACCTCAGGTCGTAATTTGGACTTACCCATGTAAGGGGCGCTGCATGGGTGGACTTCTTTTCCCCCTTTTTCTACCCGAGACCATGAGTAGTGCCTTGTCGCGAAAGTGGTCGTACGAACCAGTTGTTCTATGAATTCTAATACTTCTGCCTCGGATAAAACCGAGACAACCCAACCTGCTGCGTCTGCTCGGAAAGAGCCACGCAAGGCTGTTAAAGCCAAGGCACCCGTAAAGGGTACCGCAACTACCCCTTCAGCGGGCAACACCCGCTCTAAGGCTCCATCGGCCAGCGCCGGCCCTGCTGTTCCCAAATCAGGGTCGGGTGCTCCCATTTCGAGGTCACAGTCCGCGAAGTCCGGCTTTAAGTCAGGATGTGGCACTGTTTCTCCTCCGTCGCCCGCAATGAATGCGCAAAGCAGTGCGTCTTCGGCTCCCAAGCCAGGACCAAGCCATGCTAAGACGCCTCTTAGGACAACTCAGTCCGCTAACCCTCCTCCTAACCCCAAGCGGCGCACTAGGCCCTCTGCGGCGGCCCACCGGGAAAAGCGTGCAGCCTTCAAGCTTTTTCGCAAGCTTGGCACCATCCCGGATTCGGAGCTCTCAGAGAAGGATAAGTCCTCTCTGAGCTGGGCTAGGAAGGTTGTTGCCCTTCATGAGGCAAAATCTAAGGACGCGGCACCGAAAAGGCAACGCTCGCAAGACGAACAAGAACCCTCTGCCTCTAAGAGGCCCAAAGCCGGTCCGCCTTCTAGACCCCCTCAATCCATTCGACCCTTCAGCGAGGTAGCGAAGGATCACCTAATCTGGGCGGTCGTAGACCGCAGCAACCCAGACGGAGCCATCTCCCAGGATGACTGGAAATCGGTCCGTATTGAGTTGCTAAAGGTCTACGGGGATATACTGCAAAAGAGCCCCGGACCCGCACCAGTTTGTCGCGATGCCGGCTGGTATCAAGGCCGCATCAAGCTTATTGCCTGCGCAGATCAGCAATCGTCTGATCTGTACAAGCAGGCAATAGCTTCCTTAGGGGAAGTTTGGCCGGGAGCTAGATTCGAGGCTGTTAAAAGGGAGCAAATCCCGAACAGACCTCGATCTAGGACGTGGATCCCAGCGGAGCCATCGAACCCAGAGGATATCCTGAAGCTGATCAGGATGTGCAACTCCAGTCTCCCCACTCATGACTGGAAGGTTGCCCAGGTCAGCGAACCAAAGGGGAAAATGAGACAAGCGGTGGTGATCCTCAATGAGGAATCTTTAGCCCCGCTTGTCGAGTCGA
This sequence comes from Dysmachus trigonus, assembly GCA_949715965.1. NCBI lineage: Eukaryota > Metazoa > Arthropoda > Insecta > Diptera > Asilidae > Dysmachus > Dysmachus trigonus. The sequence goes on from OX454320.1 coordinate 54,443,511, forward strand.
AACGCGTTATCAGCTACGGTTTCGACTCTATTACTCTGACGGTGTACCGTAAGGACCTTAAGGGTAATAAGGCGGTCATCCCCTTCGAGACCGAGAAAGTAGCTGAGAAAGCCGCCGAGGAAGTAGCCGAGAAGGCCGCCGAGACAGAAGCTCCCGTAGCTCCAAAAGCAGCGTCACCATCCCCCCTCACCGACGACAGCGATGACGATAGCATCCTCTCGGCTTCAGGGATGCTGGGGGATCTTGTCCTACATCAGGACGATGAGGAATCTCCTGATGTAGACCTGGAAGATGACCTTCTCCTGCTCCACTCCGATACAGAGGATGCGGAGATGACGGCCATCGAGGTGACCCCCCCTAGCAGCAGCCATGGTGGGAGTGGTGCAGATTAATCTACACCACTCCAGGGCAGCCTCAGCTGCGCTTCTTTTGCGTCTCTCCCAGAAAGGGGAGGACGTTGTTTTAGTCCAGGAGCCCTGGGTTGTTCGGGACCGGATCTGTGGACTTAACATAGCCGGTTATAAGGCGTTCTATATACTAGGCGCAGGTAAACCCAGGTCCTGTATTCTCGTTCGAAGTAATCTCAACGCTTTTCTCCTTAGCAATTTTAGTGATAAGGACAATGTAGTGGTCATGCTGGATTTTTTATCGCAGCCCATATGGCTGGTCTCCAGCTATATGGCGCATGACCACGATGAACCTCCTCCGCATCATCTTGTACGCACGACCCTTGAGGAGGCGAACAAACGGAGGATCACGACGATCATCGGCGCGGACGCCAATGCACACCATACGATCTGGGGAAGTTCGGATATCAACGAGAGAGGTGAGTCTCTTTTGGAATTTATTATGGGTTTTGGCCTTTGGATTTGTAATGGAGGTGATGAACCTACGTTCATCAATTCAGTGAGACGGGAAGTTCTTGACATTACTATCGTCACTGAACATGCCGCCCACCTGGTTAAAAATTGGAGAGTATCCAATGAACCCTCATTATCTGATCACCGGTATATCGAGTTTACACTTGATATGCGAAAACCGGTCTGTTCTCCTTTTATGAACAGAAAGAGCACTAACTGGGACATATACAATAAGGTCCTAGGTCGTACACTGCCTGAAGGAGGGCCACCCGCAATCCAATCCGTACAGGATTTGGATAACATGGTGGAAACACTTACTAGGGCTTGTAACAAGGCAACTCGGACCTCGTGTCCCACCAGGAGACCTAAAGGGAAACCTAGACCTCCATGGTGGACAAAGGAAATTGTAGCCGCGAGGAAGGAATGCCACAGAAAATTCAATGAGGCTAAGCGGACCAATGATTGGTCTCTATATAGGGCTAGTCTCAAAGATTTCAAAAAATTAGTTAGGACAGCCAAACGATCCTCCTGGGAGAGTTTCTGTAATAGAATAGAGGATGCCTCTGAGGCTACACGATTACGTAAAATCCTCTCGACTTGTCCGGTCACCCCTAGTCTTCTGATGAAGGATAATGGGGAATGGACTTCTTCTTGCCTGGAAACTCTGGAGCTACTGACCGAAACTCACTTTCCGGGCTGCTCTGTGGAGCAGACGAGTGAATCGACAGTCGCTACCAGCCCTAACAAACTAGCCCACGAAATTCTTATATAAATAGCTTTAAGCCGTTTAAAGCCCCAGGCTTGGATGGAATCATACCTGCCGAGCTACGGAGGACTACGGACTTAATCATGCCATGGCTAGAGGCTATCTTCAAAGCCTGCCTGGACTTTACTTACATACCTAAGTCCTGGACTGAAGTCAGGGTTGTTTTCATCCCTAAGGGAGGTAAAACTTCGCATTGCAAACCTAAGGACTTCAGGCCTATTAGTCTTTCTTCTTTTCTCCTTAAAACACTGGAGAGATTGATCGACGTCCACATAAGAGGGTCTATCCACCCGGAAAAATTCTCACCCTCGCAGCATGCCTATACGAAGGGCAAATCTATAGAAACAGCTCTGCATACCCTCGTTGACCGTATAGAGAAGTCCTTGCTGTAAAAAGAGTACACGCTCGCGACCTTCCTGGACATCGAGGGGGCTTTTAACTATGTCAGGCCGGATGCGATTGTAGGGTCCATGAGGGAGCTGGGACTGGACGAACCGCTGATTGAGCTGATAAGGCGAATGCTACGCAGCAGGGTTATCAGCTCAAATCTTGGAGCATCTTCCATTAGGAGTTTTGTCGACAGGGGTTCACCTCAGGGTGGAGTCCTGTCGCCTTTTCTGTGGAATTTGACTCTGAACGGTTTGCTCCGTGATCTCGACCGCTCGGGGTGCTGCGTGGTTGCCTATGCAGATGATATTGTAATCGCGGCCTCAGCCAAGTACCTGAGCACGCTCTCTGAGGTGTTACAAACGGCCCTAACTAAACTCACATCATGGAGTGAAAAATGTGGCCTAGGAGTTAACCCGAATAAAACGGAACTAGTGCTGTTTACAAAAAAGCACAAGATTCCTTCCTTTACTACACCACTCCTTAACGGAGTGAGTCTAAGGCTTTCAGACCAAGTCAAATATCTAGGTCTCATTATAGATAAGAAACTGAATTGGAGGGCCAACGTTGCAGAGAGAGTACGAAAGGCCACGACGGCCCTATACTCCTTCAGGAACGCGATTGGCAAGAAATGGGGCCTTGAGCCACGCATCGTTCACTGGCTCTTCGTGACGGTGATCAGACCGATCCTGTTCTACGGGGTGCTTGTGTGGTGGCCTGCTCTGGACAAGACTTGCCATCAAAATGCGTTGAGGAGGGTCCAAAGAATGGCTTCGATTCTAATCACCGGAGCCCTCAGGACTACTCCCACCAAGGCCCTGAATGTTATCTTAGACCTCCTCCCAATAGAACTCTTTGGCAAGCAAACCGCAGCCTCCACAGCCGTCAGGCTTAACTCAACACACCCATGGACAAGAGTGGACTATGGGCCTCCACAGCCGTCAGGCTTAACTCAACACACCCATGGACAAGAGTGGACTATGGGCACTCCAGAATACTTAATACTCGTGTCCCTAGGTTGGATTACATAGTTCCAAAACCCTGCTTCGATAAGAAATTCGAATCGCTCATACCGACTAGGCATGAATGGGGTGAGGGTGCTTAATCGTACAAACTCAATAAAGATTTATACCGATGGCTCTAAGATGGAAGGCAAAACTGGTGGCGGAATTTACTCCGAACACCTAGGCCTTGAAACGTCGTTTCGTTTGCCAGACCACTGCAGCGTCTTCCAGGCTGAGGTTATGGCTATCACTGAGGCCTTACAATGGCTGCGAAGGAATATGTCAAGTTCTGAGGACATTTCCATCTTCACGGACAGCCAGGCCGCAATCAAGTCCCTCACGGGCGTCTTTACGACCTCAAAGGTCGTAGCAGACTGCCGCTCTCTGCTAAACGAAGTAGCAGAGAGGGTCAAGATTATCATTATATGGGTACCGGGACATAATGACATCCCGGGCAATACTAGGGCGGATGAGCTCGCCAGAAAGGGTACAACCCTACCGGAGGAGGATATCATCCGGGATATAGGGGCACCGCTCGCCTATCGTAAGAAGGAGATCTCGCAAGAGTATGCGAGTATCGCAAAGAATAGGTGGAGGAGAGAATGCACATGTGCGACCACCAAACTTATCTGGCCAACTTTCGACCGAAACAGGTCAAAGGGCCTTATTTCACTCAAAAGAGTGTCCATTAGCAACGTCGTAGCTGCGATAACTGGGCATTGTCTTGTAGGGAGACATGCCAGAAGGCTAGGCGTTTCAGCAAATGACTTCTGCAGAAGTTGCCAGAATGAGGAGGAAGAGGAAAGTATCAGCCACCTCCTCTGTCACTGCCCAGCGCTTGCGCGACATAGGTACCAGCACCTGGGCGCCACCTTCTTTGATGACCTGTCAGACCTGAGTGTGAAGAACGTCAGGGATATTGAGCGTTTCATCAAAGTCTCGAAATGGTTCGACGGTTAGTTAAATCGGGGTCGTCCCGTGTGGTATCACAATGGGCCTTGTGTTGGCCTAAGTATGCCTCTTTTGAGGCAGCCACAATAACCTAACCTAACCTAACCATATGGATATTTGTGGCAAATTAGATGATTAAAATATCGAATATATATATCATTAGTAACTAACGTTTTTCACTATATTTTTAAATTAATTGTTTTGTATTAAATAGATTTAATTTTTTTATAATAAAATGGACATGAAATAAAAATGACGACTGTCCTTTATTAAAAAGTATTTACATTTTACCGATCTCTCCATTTGTTAAAAAATAGTGGCTCATAAGTTTTCACACATTCCTATGGGACACCCTGTAGGTATTGGAAATTGTTTAGATCAGGTTGGAAGTCGGGAGAAGAGAAGGATTTTTCAAAAAAGGATGCAAACATATCACATATTGCGGATGGCGTTAAACTTGTGAAGCCCTCAAAATGCATAAACATTGGGTAGCCATCAGCCCTCCTCTTAGCGTCTATAAATTTATAAAAAGCACGCGGGTTAACGTACATTTCCTCTCCAACTTTCAAGAGATACTCATTGTACAGCCGTTGGAAGTTGTTATAGCTTTTAACAAACATAAGATTTTTCATCCCTTTCTAGTAAATATGATTTCCATAACGCATTTTTGTTGTTCCTGAGCTTCCTTAATTTTTTATTGAACCAAGGGGGCGCTGAGTTAGTGCAACGCTGTCGCTGAAGAGGAACAAAAGTATCAAAAACGTAAGAAAGCGAGGCATGAAATGTCGAAAGATCAACATCAATGTTACCATCTGATAACAGAGAACGAAAATCGATGGAAGACAATCACCTAGAAAGTTCGTCGATATTTGCCTTCTTGAAATTGTAAACATAATTGTCCGTATTTGGATGTAAGACATTTGGAGAATCATAGCAATGTGCAAGTTGGAGTGGTGGATTGCACGAGTCAAGTGTGTCAAGATGGATAGCAGAATTCTGCTGCGTTCAATAGTTGTATTGTAGCAGTCGGACGAAAAAATTAGGTCAAGTTGCCGTCCCATTTCGTCCTTTACAGTACTAACCTGAGAGAGTCCGAAAGCGAAAACAGATCCTAGAAAGGAGGACTCCCTCACTGTGAGAATATTCGAGGGATAGCAACACTCGTCCTTAGTATTATATACCCATTGTACATTGGGTAAATTAAAATCCCCTATCAATATGAGTTCATCACAAGAGTTCATTAAATTAGAAACATACTCAAGTTTTAATATGAGAAGGTCGAAAATATTATGACCTCCACTGTCAATTGTGTTAATCATATCCGGTGGGATATAACAGCACATTAAGAAAATATTTTTTTTTAGAAAGAGTAATCTTAAGAACTATAAGTTCGAAGTCAAAAGCGCAGGAAGATTCAGGAAGTGTAACGTGATTACAAATAAGCTGGTTTCCGCAGGCTATGATGGCACCCCCACCCGTGCCTCAGACTGGCTATATCTATCCCTTCGGAACACCTGGTAGGAAGGGTCAAAGAGCTCAGCATCTCGGAAACCGCTTTGCAACCAAGTTTCTGTTAAAGCAATAACGTCAAAATCACTAGCACTAGACGCCTGGAAAAGTTGACTCTTATACAATTCAGTATTAATGATTACACAGTAATGTAATATAGTGATTTTGCATACACGTAGTAATATAATCTTAGTTAATAAAAATGCAGAATGACAAAAATCCCAAATGTGTTGTGTGTGACAGACAGATGTTACCTATAAAAATACGAAGTGATTCCGACGAATCTTCAGGGGATTATTTAGAACTCTTCATAGAAAGAACTATATAATATCAACTCATAGGTATTGTTTTGTTTGTTCTAGCACTACAGATTTAATTACTGTACCTGAAAATACACACATATACTTTTATTCAAAGCGGTCTAGTCATTCCTAGAGGAAACCGTTGTTGTTCAACACATATAATTAATAAATCGGTTTTATGAAGAGGATTTGCAGTCAATTCAAAGATATTCCTACAATACAAAAATTACAGCGAAAGATGTGACAAATATTTGACAGACAATTCAGTGCGTTATTACTTTATTTGATAAGGTAAACAACTATGGGCTTTCAGAGAATCAAATACGTATATTTACCGGTTTATTTTGGGAAAATCTTATCGAATTACAAACTATAATGACATCAATGCGGAACAGTACATCAAGGACAATCATTCAAGCACTGGTCGTTTTTCTCTTTAAACTGAGATCTGGAAATTCCAACTAAATGATTTGTTCATTGCTACAATTGTCATCGCTTCAAGTAGTTAGTGAATACTGCATACCTGTAATCCATTTTTTAAGACAGATGTGCTTTCAATATGCTTTGGAATAAACACTAAAGGTACGGACACACCAAAAGCGAAGCGAGCGAAGCGAACAATTTAAAAAATTTGGGTGCCGTACAAATCAATTGAAGTGTCCGAATAGAACGCGACATGAGCGAAGCGTCTACTGCGACAGAATGTTCCCAAATTTGAAATTGTTCGCGCCGCTTCGCTCGCTTCGCTTTTGGTGTGTCCGTACCTTAAAAGTCGAGAAAATCTTATCGAAAAGTATACGACTGATATTGCTAAATTATTGTATGATGACTTTCAAAATAAACTAATACTTATTTGTGACGGGACTTATGCAACTCATCAGAAGAGTCAAAATCATGAATATCAACGTAAATCTTATTTCGGCCAAAAGAAGAAAACACTACGTAAACCTTTTACAGTATGTACGTCTAGCGGATATGTAATAGATATGTTTGGGCCTTATGAAGCGAATCTGAATGATGAGCATCTTAAAATGCTTGTGAGTACAAATGAATTATCTAACATTTTAAATCCAGGAGATGTCTTCGTCCTTGACCGAGGGTTTCGAGATGTGCAAAATTGTTTAGAAACTAGGGGATATGTAGTATTCACGCCGGCTTTAAAAGGAAACCGCAAACAACCAACTACAAAAGAGTGCAATGAATCCCGTTTTGTCAAAAACCTCGTTGGATAGTAGAGTGTGTGATAAAACAAAAATATCGACTTTTAGACCACACATTTAACCCATTTGTATCATGAGGAAGAATGAGAAAAACGCCCTTATCACCAAGTGGCTAATAATCATATTTAAGTAGAAAAAGAAGAACTTCATATTTCAGTGTTCTGTAGATATTTCAAATACGACAAACAGCAAAATTGAGCGCATATATGCGCTCTGGTGATAGTGACCAGGACATTTGAGCGCATACATACAGGGTGTTCAGAGGTGGGAGGTCAATACTGAAGGGGGTGAAAGGTCAGACCGAGACAAGCAAAAAATCGTATGGGTGGGGGGGGGGGGGGGGGGGGGCATCTCGCACCGTTTGGCAGTTACAGGGTGATTCGTAAATCAGGATTTTGCCTTATATGGGAACCGCTCTTGTATTTTTATCTTTTTTGCTACGCATCGCAGCGGCCCCAAACTGATTTCAAAAAATCACTATTTGGAAGCCCTTTCAAGAAAAGTTTACACCACCCCCCTATCCCCAACCCCTTGGCCACAATCCCCCCTGGAAGTTGAAAAAATTAACTTTTATTTCACGATTTTTCACCTTTCGCCCCACTTTTCTCCCAAATTCATGTTATTAACATACCTACTTTTTATTTTTTTTAAGTTGCCTATCTAATTACCTTTCCAAAGAAAAAAAAGGTAGGAAAAGGATACGAAAATTTATTTACAAAAATCCTTTTACAGAATATCATGATAATTCGAATTTTTGGGAAATTATACTTAAGTTAACTAAAAAATACATATTGTTCGCTTAAAAACTAATTACAATTAAAACGTTTGTCCTTTAAAAGCTGTTCAAAATGTTCTCCGCCAGTTTCGATGCATGCAAGTAGCCTTGGTCTTATTTCACGTTTCAGGTCTATGGTAGCCAGTCTCTCCCATATTTTCGTGGCTGCAGTCCCAATCCTGGTAACTAATTCTTCTCTAGTGTTGATTAGTCTTGAGTAAACTTCATCTTTCATCATTCCCCATAAGAAAAAGTCCAGTGGAGTAAGGTTCGGTGACCTAGCAGGCCAAGGAATCGGTCCACCTCGTCCAATCCAGCGCTCTGGGTAATTTTCATTTAACCTTGCCCTAACAATGTTCCCAGTATGCGCAGGTGCTCCGTCGAGCTGTAAATAAATTGCGCTTCTGGTGGCCAGGGGGATGTCCTCCAACAGATCCGGAAGGATATTGTCAAAAAAGTCCGAGTATAGCTGACTATTCGGCACTTGGGGCAAGATGAAGGGTTCTATCAACTGGTTGCCGATGATGCCAGCCCAGACATTGACACTAAATCTTTGCTGGAAGGACCGACACCTGGTCCTATGTGGGTTCACATCTGACCAGGTGTGGAGGTTGTGTAAGTTTGTGATGCCATCCCGGGTGAATTGCGATTCATCCGTCCACAGAATTCGGTCTAGAAACCTTCTGTTTTCGATGTCAGACTCGAACAGCCAAGTGCAGAATTGCAATCGTCCTTCGGAATCTCCTTCCCTAGTGCTTGGACCGGGATATGGTGGTATGGATGTAGTCCCTCTCGGTTCACAACGGTCCAAACTCTCCCTGAAGACAATGCTGACCTTCGTGCGACCTGCCTGATGCTTATTACAGGGCTGTTCCTGACGATGTTGAGGATTTGTTGGTCGGGGTCCGCTGAATCGGCCGATTTTCCTGCTTGCGTTTCTGCTCTGGGGGTGGTTACACTTCCGGTTTCTTTTAACCTTCTGAAAGTCCTTGAAAATACCCTTCTGTTGAGTACCCGCCGATTCGGGAATCTCCTTTGGTATTCTCGTACGGCCTCACTATCATTTCCTTCTACTAAACCGTGCACGTAAATTATATCGGCATACTCGTCAACACTGAATTCTGCCATTTTATCTTAATTTTTTCTATTAAACACCCGGTTTTATCGATTGCTTCTTCAACTGTGGTCAATGTCCTTTCAAACTTACCCATTTTTATACCATAATTCATAGGAGGTATTAGAAACGGAGCGTCAGGATACTTAAGAGTCAATACTGGATATAATCAACTAATAACGCTATTTAACGAGATTACATTTATTATTTTATTACTGTTTTGCTGAAATAATAAAAATGTATTACCTCTGTTTCCTAAACAAACATTTCCGAACTTGCTGTCATAAAAATTGTTTACTTAACGACTTTTTCCATTATGGGGCAATAAAGTAATTAGGTACCTGTGAGGATGTTTTAATTTCAGGACTTTTGCAACCCTTTTCTACCTGGGCATGTTGCACCTTTTTGGAAAGGTAATTAGATAGGCAACTTAAAAAAAATAAAAAGTAGGTATGTTAATAACATGAATTTCGGAGAAAAGTAGGGCGAAAGGTGAAAAATCGTGAAATATGAGTTAATTTTTTCAACTTCCGGGGGGGATTGTGGCCAAGGGGTTGGGGATAGGGGGGTGGTGTAAACTTTTCTTGAAAGGGCTTCCAAATAGTGATTTTTTGAAATCAGTTTGGGGCCGCTGCGATGCGTAGAAAAAAAGATAAAAATACAAGAGCGGTTCCCATATAAGGCAAAATCCTGATTTACGAATCACCCTGTAACTGCCAAACGGTGCGAGATGCCCCCCCCCCCACCCATACGATTTTTTGCTTGTCTCGGTCTGACCTTTCACCCCCTGCAGTATTGACCTCTTACCTCTGAACACCCTGTATATGCGCTAATGATGCAAATGGGTTAATAACAAAATGCTTCATGAAATTGGAACCTTGTGTAAAATCGCATCATTTTTACTCAACCAGTTTGGGAAACCTGTCACTGTAAATAGTGAGTTGTCATTAAAAATGATAGATCGTATGAAAAAACCCTTAAAGATGAATATAACACGGTAGCAACAGAGGTCGAAGAAAAAGGATGGTTGAGGAAGAAAATCGTGTTTCAATGCCAACAACAATGATTTATCTGAATCTCCAACAACTCAATGAGATTCAATTAAACTTATTATTTACTGGATCGTATCAATACAGCCAAGCAATTGCTTATCTTGCTGAAATATTGGACGCCGATGATAAGCTAAACATAAATTTTGTTAAAGACCAATCCAACATTTTAAAACTGCACGTGAGATCACGTCATATAACACGAAAGTCATATAAATGTTTTATCGAATATATTCCTCAAAGGAACGATTGTGATGGAATCACTCGTTACTTTTGTGAATGTCCTAATGGAAGTCGTACAGCAGGATGTTCCTCCCACTTGGCTATGACAATTTCTTACTTATCATTTGGACGGTATCAATTCCGTATTTCTCATCCAGCTGAGAAACTCAGTCAATTATACATAAAAGACAATATTGCAGTAACGATTGAAGAAGATAGTGACAATGATTAATTGTTATTTTTATTAAAACTATTTTAAAAAATTAGAACAGTATTATTTGCTTAGCTACTACTCTAACATTTATATGACAGCTCAAAAGGAAAGTAAATCGAATGAGAGAATTTCCAATTATAAGCATTTTTTTTCTTGAAGGGCCCACTTTGTCCCTTCCCCCTACCTGTTCTATATGGATAGCAATAACCCAATTGAAAATTTTGAAAAAAATATATGTTATAGAGAGTCATTTATAAAAAAAAAAAATCGTGATAATGTTCCTTCAATTATGTGACATTTTTATTTTTGAAAATTTTTATTTTGTGATATATCATAATCACTGCGAAGACTTAAAAGTGTCTTGTTTAATACTTTTTTAATGTATCTAGTGTTTGTAAAAATGATCACAACAAAATTTTATGTTATAAGAGAAAAATTTTTTTTCAAAATTCGATTAATTGTTTTATTTGAAAAACTAGCGCGTGCAGAGGTGTGATAGCTTAGGGAAATGTTTCTTAAGGAGGTGAATTCATGGTAAAAATATCAACCTAACTTTCCCGAGGGGCATCTGACTATGCTTATCCTGCTGTACTTTTTAACCATCACCATTGGAAAGAACATCCTCAAAAACATTTTTCTTCGAATTCATCACATTGTGACCATTCAAATTCAGTTGGGTTAAACTGGCTTAGCACTTTACCTACCGCATTCATTCAAAAGATAATTTATGAGATGCTTAGGGCAGTAAATGCATTTGATGCGACAAAATGTGTCTTACAAGGGGAGTATCAGTTGTGAATCATGGATTTCGTCCAATTTCGTATATGTTATAATGGAGGGCCTCCTCAATGCGTACCTGAAGCGGCAAAACGCCATTTGTTTTTATTCTCGAGAAATAAAATTTAAATTTCCTTTTTATATTATTATATTATTACAATTTTATTAGTATTTTAATAAACATGTTTTTAACTGTACTTTTTCTCTGTCGATCTGTGTAGATTATTTCTTCGTAATTAAATATATCTTAATAAGTTATTTAATAAAACATTTTTGTGAGTAAGAGAAAAGAAAATTTCAAGTTCACCTTTTGACAGTGTGGTCGCAACTCTATTTTACCTACTCCGGTTCCGACTACCTGGGTGGCTTCGTATTGGTTGCACATCAAATCGAGAATATTCTATCGTTTACAAAAGTACGGGGTGAGGCCGAAAGGACAGACGTTTTTGTAAAAGTTAGTACTCAGGCCTAATATTGGGAGGGACATGAGGCATTTCAGTGCATTGGTGTACTGGAAGAGAGTGACGATTTTGTAGCTGAAGAATTTCCACCCGACCCCATGAGTAATCCCCCTGTGGTATGAAGAGAGGTTAGTTGCTATTGCTGAAGCTCATCCAAAATGAAGTTTAAAATGCATTAAACAGTATGGACAATCACGCTTGAAGCATAAGCAATATTAACTTATATCGATGGAAAAAGGATGTTAGATGTGAAGGCAACCATTTCGACAAGTGGAAAGCCATGGACCATGAAACTTATGAAAGATTTATGGAGGCCCGAAAATCTAATTACTATATCTAACAGAAATATAATTTCGTGTTATTTTATTTGTTTTTCTTAATTTTTTTTCCTTAAGGTGTTATATACAGTCAGGAGGCCCAAAAAAGTTGATTTTTCAAGAATTTTTCTTGAGATGACCTTTTAAGTTATTAATGTAAAAATGTGTACACATATTATGGTAACTCTTGAGTGTATTTCAATGTTTTTTATTTGTAAAAATAATTATTTTAAAAGCTGTTACAGCTGATCTCCGGGAGCAACTCTAAAAAAATGCGTCTTGCGGTGAGCACGATATCTTTGGACTGGATCATCCAAAATGAAAAAACCAAAAAAAATTTCGTTAATATATTGGTTTATCTTGTAACTAATCGAAAGAATAAGAAAAATAAGAATTTTTGACAAAATGGTGGCTTCTGAAAAAAAAAAAATAGATTTTTAACAACAATTTTAGTTCTTAATTGTATATAAAATGGAAAATATTTATCGGTGAGCAAAAAGCTTCGATTAATTACTAAAAAATATGCTTAAAAAGCTTGTGTTAAAATTTGAAACTGATCGGTTCCGCTTTTTCTGAGAAATCTTGCTCACCGACTTTAAGAACACAGTTTTGAGAAAAACGCGTTTAAAGTTTCAAAAGCACTTTACATATAGTACAAAAACTCGGACACGTCATTACAAATATGCGTGTAACTTCGAGAATATTCACCGAATTGACATGAATTTTCTGTGGGTGTATTTAAATATACATATGCACATTATGAAAATAAAATAAAAAAAGAGTCGATTTTTGAAAATCCTGACTGTATATAACCCCTTAAGGTAACAACGAGAACATTGCAACAGTGGGCAATGAATGCTGCTTTTCCATTTTTCTCTGACGAATTCCACTTTGTCGCTAATACACCATGTGTCGAAATATTTAAAAAGAAATACGGAATCCGCCAACGTAAAATAAATAAAATATAAGTCAGCTGGTATCGTGTGAACCACGATGAAGTATTTTGGCAAGAAAACAACAAAATGGCGGAATTTTTAATTTTTTAACGTTAATTTTTATTTTATTTTTTTTTATTAAAATATTTATAAAAAAAGGGTTCAGTATTAACCTACATTAATAACAATGGTTCACACCATAAGCAAACATATATGGAATAAGTCCGCAAAATTTGAGCCCAATCGGACAAGTAGTTTTTTCAAAAAACTGCCAACCAGGTCAAAAAACGTAGTTTCGATAAAAACGCGTTTAAAGTTTTTTTATTCAATTCGCAGATAATTCTGAAAAAAAAAGTATCTTAAGCTTATTCGGCAATGCCTTTTCAATCGATTTAACATATTGTAAACTACTTTTGAAGGTATATAGTATACAAATTTGATGTTTTTGAAAACATCGATTTTTTCAAAAAATAGAAGTGTACTACCCCCTTAAGCTCGCATAAATTTATGACGATGATACAGTATGCTTAGTTTACCTCCGAACTGAGTGATGGAAAAAAAATGTGCATGAATGTTAATGGATTATGTTTTTCATTTCACGTTTTGCCGCTTCCGAAAGCACGAAATCCGTGATTCACAACTTTGATACTTCCCTTGTTAGACAAAAATGTTAAGTGAATTTCACTCACTGTAGACAGTTTAAAGTTGTAGGTGGATTAAAGTTCAAAATTTTTTTAGAATGGCGTGGTAGATGGCAAATGACATTTCCTATGAAAAAGCTCAATCATACAGTTGCTTACTTATCTACCACACTATGGAGGTAATCAAAACGAAATTATAAATAGCAGTCTTTCCCTGTCGCTAACTACGGAAGACAAAACAATCGCCGCAGGTATTAAAATTCAAAGATGACATCGTCTATTCCATGGGCCTATTTGTCCCCAGTCCTAGTTGCATGCGCGCGTCGCACAAACTAGCTTAACGTCGAATATCAATTAGTAAGCAATTTATCGAACACGACAATTATCTAATGCTACATCAGATTTCAAAGTTTCCGAAAGTAAGCCACTATACGTCGGGCTAGCAGGCCGGACCGATCGAACGAATGCTCCTGTAATCTAGCGGCAACCATGGCCTACCACAACCGAATTTTTAGTGAACTTCTGCGCATTCAGAATAATCGCTGTAGACCCGGCTCCAGTTGCACACAGCCAGAATCAGCGCAGCGCTATGTTTACAAAACTTGTCGTTGGTTGAGGCACGAATGGAATGGAATCAACAACAAGGCTGCTATCAGCCATGCTTATGCTAAGAATGGAGCAGTACCACACGTGAGCCGGCTACATGCACACTGCTTTGTACACCAGGTACACAGATGCAGCTGCAGTGCTGGCAGACAGCGGCCGGAGCTCACTGCACGGAAAATAACAAAAAAAACTAGATGCAGACGATGGCAATTGCCTCAACCCAGACCGGCTACAAGCTCAATACTCCGATGCTCTGACCGACCTGAGTCACTTTTTATTTACATTACACCGTGTGTTCCGGCGACAGTGTCAGCTGCCAGCGCTGGCAGAAAATCGATAGCCTGATGATAAAGTTTCGTGGAGTTTTTATTGAAGTGTAGGTCCAAGTGTGCGCCGTTACTTTTATTTATTGCAAAAAGTTTTATCAACATTGGCTTTCTCCGTTGTGTTCCCTCCTTTCTCTTTGCTGCTTATAATATTGATTTGCCTTTCGCCACTTTTCTCTTTTTCGCGTTTACTGTTTAGGGGACGAATTTCTTGCAAGCCAGCCGAAATAGTAAAACCGAGTTCCATTTCTGACTTTAAAGCTTTTTGCACGAGTTCCTCTTCCTAAATATACGACCGCATGTACTGCTACTATGTGACGTTAGCAAACCGAACACCTAGTAGCTCACACATGTACATAATTTTGAATAAAAGTTCAAAGTTATAATAGAGTTTATAACCAAAGAATATCGAAATCAACAAGAGGTAACACTAATATGCTCTCAAAATTCCAACTCATATGCAAGCTCTCCAAAATACACCCAACAACATTTTCCATTAGATAAAGCAGCTCAGGACTACTACCTCTGTAAATTTCTATAAGAAATATAGAGAAAGAAATAGTCACCAAAAAATTCTAACAGACAGCTTTTACAGCGTAAGCAATAATGTGAAACATTTTTTCATAACGGGTTTTAAAGGCGATTCATATTGGTTGCATTGGTACTGGTCTCTCAATTCTACCTCCCCTCGCAATGTTAAGTTATAGGGAAATACATTTTTTCATTCTGAATTTTTAAAGGCGATCTAGATTGAACACTGTTGTGTGTACTTGCGAAAAGTACAGGGTGGTGGTTTAATCATAAATTTGAACGATTTTAGAAGTTTTTAAATAAAAAAATGTATTTTTAAACACTATGTATTATTAATTAAATATTTATTTTGTATTAAATTAATAATGGGCAAATATCTTGCTAAGTGTCTAGTGTGTGGCTGTGACAAAGATGATTATCTAGAATTAAAGTTTATTAAATTACCGCCAAATAGATAAAGGTTAGTCTGAAAATTTACCTCATTATAACGATTCGGTTATTTATGAAAAAACACAAGTCACGAATTTTCGCAAATAGACATATTAACAGATTTTTACACTTTAGTTGGACCAACTCGGAGTATTAAAATTATTAAAATTCTTAAATCGATTTTTAAATAACTAAAACCTCTGAAGAACGAAAAGGTACTTCGTGTATTTTATAGTTTTTTTTTCTTTTCTTTTTTTTTAGCGTATGAGAACCGGTGCAAAGGTATTAGGAAAATTTAGGTAGCTAGGCTTTCCGAGGTAAATTTAATCCGAATGATAACTAAATAGAAAATAATAAGAAAATTCTATATAATTAAATGCTGGTAATGGTAAAAACTAATTTCTGGTAATGGGTTAGGTAGTAAATTGTAAATTGATAAGGACTAGTGACAACCGATGGAAGGGTAGTAGGAAATTTAGGACGTTAAGGTTTTTCAGGTAATTTTCGCATTTAGGGTAATAACAAGTAATAAAAAATAGTCTCCAAAATTAAAATGTGTTAAATATAAATTTTTCGTAATGGGTTAGAAATTAATTTATAATAATAAGTTATACATTTATTTAGGGTAATGTGTTAGACACTAATTTATGATAACAGGTTAGATGTTTTATTATTAGTAAAAAGGTGTACAACATTCTGATCCAAATTATACGTCGAAAGTCGCGACCAAGCTACCGTAGCGATCGGACGTGTTCAGCACGAGCTCTTCTTGCCCCCCAAACAAAAAGTAAAAATGCAATAAAGCAAACCCAGAAAAGTGAAAAAGTGCAAAGTTCTAAGTGCAAGCAAGAACAGAGCAGTGAAGTGCGCGCGTGCAAGAAACAACTGACGCAGCAACACAATTATGAAATTATGAAGCAAATCATAGCTGACCACCAGCAGAATTTGCCGAACTCATCAAAACAAGTGCCGATCAATCAAGTCAATGTTCCCCTTTCATGAAAAGCGCGGAATAACGACACGTGCCCCCCTAACCAACGAGGCAACCATGGAAAATTCCACGCCAGAGTCAATGGTTTGAAAATGACTTTTTAAGCAAATTTTTGTGAATTTTTTTTTGAAGTATGGCTACATTATTTTATTTTTAAATTAAATAGGCTTTTTAAGTATAATTCAAAGAATGATTATATGAATTTTCAAGTAAAAATATTAAGAATTGTGGCAACGGTAGCCATTTTTCGCAGACACATTCATCAAAAAAAAGTGAATTTGCGGTGGACATCAGAACTCGTCACTAGATAATCTGAAAAAAAAAAAATTCAAAAAGATTATCTTAGTTTATGAGTTTCTCGATGGAGTGACGTCGAGATAATTTTTTTTTATGCATATTTTTTTATAAACAATAATAAATATGTTGATTTTCGCACTTTTTTTACAAAAAATTTCGTTTTTTTGACTTCTAAGTGATGCCAAAAACTCAAAAATCGATAAAAATTGAAAAGCTCGACGTCACTCCATCGAGAAACTCATAAACTAAGATAATCTTTTTGAATTCTTTTTTTTCAGATTATCCAATGACGAGTTCTGATGTCCGCCGCAAATTCATTTTTTTTTGACGTGTCTGCGAAAAATGGCTACCGTTGTCACAATTCTTAATATTTTTACTTGAATATTCATATAATCATTCTTTGAATTATACTTAAAAAGCCTATTTAATTTAAAAATAAAATAATGTAGCCATACTTCCAAAAAAAATTCACAAAAATTTGCTTAAAAAGTCATTTTCAAACCATACCCCCCCCCCCCCCCCCCCCCCCCCCCTAACTGGCTCAACTCCCAAAATAAAAAATACTATACCTATCAACTCAAAAGTGCTAAAGGCCTCAGAGTTGTTATTAAAGGCATCGACACTAACGTCGACCCAAAGGAAATCTCCGAAGACTTAAAAGCACTCGGATTCGAGACTAAATCAGTGTACAACATCCTCAACAAATCAAAAATACCGCAGCCTGCATCAAACCAGCGAATGCAACAAAGACAAAAATGACCCTGCTCTCAAACGATGCAGTAACTTTAACGGCGATCACACGGCAAACTATAGAGATTGCCCAGTCTTTACCTCTATCAACAAGAAAAGTAGTTATGCCAGGCAACCACCCCGGACACACACCATCCCAACGACAAGGCAACCCTCAGGACGTGCAGCCTACAGCCAGCCAGTGCTACCCCCAACCCCTACACAGCAGCAAAAGAATAGAGCATCTAACGTATGCAGAAGCTATAAAATCAAAACCGCAATCAAGCAGCCTAGGCCAACAAGGAGAAGTTCTACAGATTCTAATTACACTTGCAAATAACATCCAGCAACTCACCAACACCATGCAAAAAATGCAAACCATGTTAATGAAACAAGCAGAAATTCGAATAAAACTAGTAAAACCATGAACAACCTAAAGGTAGCCCACTGGAATGCAAACGGTCTCGCCAGTCATAAGCAGGAACTAGCCCTATTCCTCAGCACAAACCAAACCGACATAATGCTCCTAGCGGAAACCTACATAAGGGGCATTTCACGTGAAGCGGACAGGGAAAAAAAGGTGAGGTTCTGAAAATCGACCACATTCGGCCTATTTGTACTTCTAGTAGGTATGAATGTGCACGCAAAATATTTTTTTTGTATAGTGTATATTTACCAAGTTATAGGTTTCTAAAGAATGGTCGTTGATTGGTACAACAATTTATTGAAAGTACTTTTTCGAATATAACAAATTTACTATAAAATATTTAACATAGCGATACATGTTAAAAATATACTGTTCTTTTTGACAGTAAAAAAAATATTGAAAAATTATTTTTTTTCATATCTAAAACCGGAACTAAACTTTTCAAACCAGAATTAAAGTCACTTCGACCATTTTTTTTTTCTTTTTTTTTCTTTCAAAATATAGCTTAAAGAATAATAAAAGTACACTAGAAAATTTAAAATGGGATCTCTATTAGTTTAGGAGTTACATTGAATAATATACACCCGCGTCGCAAAGGGCGTGAATTCTTGCTACTTAACACAGAACTTCCAATCTCAACCCCTAATCCCCAAACTCCAAATCTCTAAGATTCTCCATCTCCGCACTAACCAGGAAGATAAGCGAAGTCAACAACAACAAAGCTCCAGGCCACGATTTAATCACCGGCATGCTGCTCAAGGAAAACCCGATCTCCGGAGTAGTAGCTATTCTCCTTATATTTAAAGCAGCGCTGTGAAACAACTTCTTGGGTAACTAGCTGGAAAAATGCCAGAATTATTCTCATCCCAAAACCAGGCAAAAACAGAACCAAAGAGGAGTCATACAGACCTATCAGTCTCCTACCCATCCTTTCAAAAATATTCGAAAGGCTCTTACTGGACAAAATACTGTCGGCCCTAAGCAATAAAGGAATAATCCCGGAACACCAATTTGGTTTCCAAAACAAGCACAGCAGCATAGAACAAGTGCATAAAATCGTAAATCAGATAAGCTCATTCCCTCGACCAAAAGAAATTTTGTGTAGGCCTCTTCCTAGACGTGGTGCAGGTGTTTGATAAAGTGTGGCACCAGGGCCTAAAATCTTAGATCACCACAAGCCTACCACACAAATTCCATAAAATCCTCTTCAGCTATCTCGAAAACCGGAAATTCAGGGTGAATTATAAAGACAGCCTCAGCAACCCCTATCCTATAAGAGCGGGAGTCCCACAAGGCAGCGTGCTAGGCTCTATACTCTACTTAATCTACACAGTGGACCTACACACCTTCGCTGATAACGCAGCCATACTCCTTACCCATAGCAACCCTACAACAGCCAAAAGAATACACTAATGACATCATCGACTGGACGAAAAAGTGGAAAATTAAAATCCATGAAACCAAAATTGAACAGATTACATTTGCACTCAGAAAGATCGCCTGCAATCCAATCACCATTAATAATAAGACAGTAACACAAGTAAAATCGGTCAAATACCTCGGAGTCTATCTAGACAAAAAGCTCACCTGGAAGACGCACATTGAAAAAAAAGAAGGAACAACTCAAATAGTCTAAGAGCTAGTGAACCCTCCGTGTAACGGTCCGCCTGTAAGGCTAGAACTTTGTTAAATGATAAATTCTAGCATGCTAATTATAGTAACCATGACCTGCCAGCCCTTGGGCGTGCACCTATATTTTTCCTATATTTTTGAAAATGTCAAAAAAAGTTAAAAAATAAACTTAACGCTGTAAGCTTGAAAATTTACTACGGCTTAGTTTATTGATTAGAACGTTCAGAAAAAAATGGACAGGCGATTCTGGTGAGCACAAGTACCGGACAGGTGGGTCAAAAGATGTACAGTACATATGCTTTCAAATAAACTTCGTCCTGTAAACTTGGAATTTATACAGGGTGAAAGGTCAGACCGAGACAAGCAAAAAATCGTATGGGTGGGGGGGGACATCTCGCACCGTTTGGCAGTTACAGGGTGATTCGTAAATCAGGATTTTGCCTTATATGGGAACCGCTCTTGTATTTTTATCTTTTTTTCTACGCATCGCAGCGGCCCCAAACTGATTTCAAAAAATCACTATTTGGAAGCTCTTTCCAAAAAAGTTTACACCACCGCCCTATCCCCAACCCCTTGGCCACAATCCCCCCTGCAAGTTGAAAAAATTAACTTTTATTTCACGATTTTTCACCTTTCGCCCCACTTTTCTCCGAAATTCATGTTATTAACATACCTACTTTTTATTTTTTTTAAGTTGCCTATCTAACTACCTTTCCAAAAAAGTTTACACCACCCCCCTATCCCAACCCTTTGGCCACAATCCCCCCTGCAAGTTGAAAAAATTAACTTTTATTTCACGATTTTTCACCTTTCGCCCCACTTTTCTCCGAAATTCATGTTATTAACATACCTACTTTTTATTTTTTTTAAGTTGCCTATCTAATTACCTTTCCAAAAAGGTGCAACATGCCCAGGTAGAAAAGGGTTGCAAAAGTCCTGAAATTAAAACATACTCACAGGTACCTAATTACTTTATTGCACCATAATGGCAAAAGTCGTTAAGTAAACAATTTTTATGACAGCAATTTCGGAAATGTATGTTTAGGAAACACAAGTAATACATTTTTATTATTTCAGCAAAACAGTAATAAAATAATAAATGTAATCTCGTTAAATAGCGTTATTAGTTTATTATATCCAGTATTGACTCTTAAGTATCCTGACGCTCCGTTTCTAATACCTCCTATGAATTATGGTATAAAAATGGGTAAGTTTGAAAGGACATTGACCACAGTTGAAGAAGCAAGCGATAAAACCGGGTGTTTAATAGAAAAAATTAAGATAAAATGGCAGAATGCAGTGTTGACGAGTATGCCGATATAATTTACGGGTACGGTTTAGTAGAAGGAAATGATAGTGAGGCCTTACGACAATACCAAAGGAGATTCCCGAATCGACGTGTACCCGACAGAAGGGTATTTTCAAGGACTTTCAGAAGGTCAAAAGAAACCGGAAGTGTAACCGCCCCCAGAACAGAAACGCGCGCAGGAAAATCGGCCGATTCAGCGGACCCCGACCAACAAATCCTCAACATCGTCAGGAACAGCCCTGTAATAAGCATCAGGCAGGTCGCACGAAGGTCAGCATTGTCTTCAGGGAGAGTTTGGACCGTTGTGAACCGAGAGGGACTACATCCATACCACCATATCCCGGTCCAAGCACTACAGGAAGGAGATTCCGAAAGACGATTGCAATTTGCACTTGGCTGTTCGAGTCTGACATCGAAAACAGAAGGTTTCTAGACCGAATTCTGTGGACGGATGAATCGCAATTCACCCGGGATGGCATCACAAACTTCCACAACCTCCACACCTGGTCAGATGTGAACCCACATAGGACCAGGTGTCGGTCCTTCCAGCAAAGATTTAGTGTCAATGTCTGGGCTGGCATCATCGGCAACCAGTTGATAGGACCCTTCATCTTGCCCCAAGTGCTGAATAGTCAGCTATACTCGGACTTTTTGGAGAATACCCTTCCGGATCTGTTGGAGGACATCCCCCTGGCCACCAGAAGCGCAATTTATTTACAGCTCGACGGAGCACCTGCGCATACTGGGAACATTGTTAGGGCAAGGTTGAATGAACATTACCCAGAGCGCTGGATTGGACGAGGTGGACCGATTCCTTGGCCTACTAGGTCACCGGACCTTACTCCACTGGACTTTTTCTTATAGGGAATGATGAAAGATGAAGTTTACTCAAGAGCAATCAACACCAGAGAAGAATTAGTTACCAGGATTGTGACTGCAGCCACGAAAATACGGGGGAGACTGGCTACCATAGACCTCAAACGTGAAATAAAACGAAGGCTACTTGCATGCATCGAAACTAGCGCAGAACATTTTGAACAGCTTTAAAAGGACAAACGTTTTAATTGTAATTAGTTTTTAAGCGAACAAAATGTATTTTTTAGTAAACTTAAGTATAATTTCCTAAAAATTCGAATTATCATGATATTCTGTAAAAGGATTTTTGTAAATAAATTTTCGTATCCTTTTCCTACCTGGGCATGTTGCACCTTTTTGGAAAGGTAGTTAGATAGGCAACTTAAAAAAAATAAAAAGTAGGTATGTTAATAACATGAATTTCGGAGAAAAGTGGGGCGAAAGGTGAAAAATCGTGAAATAAAAGTTAATTTTTTCAACTTGCAGGGGGGATTGTGGCCAAGGGGTTGGAGATAGGGGGGTGGTGTAAACTTTTTTGGAAAGGTAGTTAGATAGGCAACTTAAAAAAAATAAAAAGTAGGTATGTTAATAACATGAATTTCGGAGAAAAGTGGGGCGAAAGGTGAAAAATCGTGAAATAAAAGTTAATTTTTTCAACTTGCAGGGGGGATTGTGGCCAAGGGGCTGGGGATAGGGGGGTGTTGTAAACTTTTTTGGAAAGAGCTTCCAAATAGAAATCAGTTTGGGGCCGCTGCGATGCGTAGAAAAAAAGATAAAAATACAAGAGCGGTTCCCATATAAGGCAAAATCCTGATTTACGAATCACCCTGTAACTGCCAAACGGTGCGAGATGTCCCCCCCCACCCATACGATTTTTTGCTTGTCTCGGTCTGACCTTTCACCCTGTATAAATTCCAAGTTTACAGGACGAAGTTTATTTGAAAGCATATGTACTGTACATCTTTTGACCCACCTGTCCGGTACTTGTGCTCACCAGAATCGCCTGTCCATTTTTTTCTGAACGTTCTAATCAATAAACTAAGCCGTAGTAAATTTTCAAGCTTACAGCGTTAAGTTTATTTTTTAACTTTTTTTGACATTTTCAAAAATATAGGAAAAATATATGTGCACGTCCAAGGGCTGGCAGGTCATGGTTACTATAATTAGCATGCTAGAATTTATCATTTAACAAAGTTCTAGCCTTACAGGCGGACCGTTACACGGAGGGTTCACTAGCTCTCAGTCTAAAAGCAGCACACCGCAACCTCTACTGGCTCCTTCACAAAAAATACCAAAATAAAAAAAACTACATGGCAGTCGCGGGACTGGCCGATGGAAGCTTTGCTTCCTACTAATATTTATAGAAATATTTTTTCAAAGTCAATAAGTGCATATGATATTATTAAAATATTGTGAAAATAAATGAAGTGTATTTTTCTGTCAAATTTATAAATATTAAAACGAATCTCCCGCACAACGTCCCAAAGGAAGCTAATATTATTTTCGTTACTTTTTTTCGTTACCGTCGGAAATTGTGAACGAATCTCCCGCACAACGTCCCAAAGGAAGCAAAGCTTCAAAAATTCCACCGACTCAAAAGAAGTGACCCTCTTCAAATAGCCCCATCAGCTAGACTGGGAAGACTATAAATCGCTACAGTCAATATCAGCCTTCAGTCACAACCGAAGACCGAAGCATACCACACACCGAAAAAGCACGCATAACATGGAAACCACCAACTCGAAAAAAGTAGACAATACAGGTGAAATAGTAAACACCATAATAATAAATCCGGAAGACATCAAATCCGAGAACATTGAACTAATATTGAAAATTCTAACGATCGAGGTGGGACTATCATTAATTTATCAACTCTATAAGGATTACCTGAAAGGCCTCAAAAAGAGATACGCCAACAACAACAGTCAACCTTAGGAATCACCCACATCGGCCTCAACCCCACCAACAGCTGTGAAGTGATGCAACGAAACATTATAGCTGCCTGAAACCGGACCCCAGCAGCATCCCTATATATATATATTAGGGTGCTTTTTTTTCGCGACTATTTTTTCAGTCCCACCTCGAAATTTTGTGGCAAATACCTAAACAAAAATTCCCTGAAAATTGGAGCCCTTAATATTAATATTAAGTACTCGACCAAGGCGTATAAAGATTTCCCATATAAAATACATGTAAACTTTGATTATTTTTCTTCAAAACTCTACAGCTCAGAGGCATTTTATGGTATAATCTTATTTATTTATTTATTTATTTATTTATTTATCGTTTTTTACCCCTATCTCATAAACAACAAGAGGTACAGAAAAAGTGAATATGACAAACTTGTAGGAAATTCAATTTCCTACATAAAAGTTCTGAACACCAAATTGCTAACATCGATATTTCTTGAGATATTGGGCTTTGAAGTTGAGGTAGTGTGGAACTCTCATGGATTATTGAGCTAAATTGTAGAAACACTACCTCTTCAAAACCCAATATCTCAAGAAATATCGATGTTATCGATTTGGTGTTCTAGAGCTTTTTGGAGGAAATTGAATTTCCTACAAGTTTGTCATTCACATTTTTTCTGTAGCTCTTGTTATTTACAAGATAGGGGCAAAAAAACGAGAATTTCATGAAAACATAGGGTTAGTGGCTCGTACTACCTCGCTGGTGGGAGTTAGGGTTACACCGCAATGGACACTTTTGTAGAGCATTGAATTCTGAAGAAAACCTACCATTGACCAAGATTATACCATAAAATGCCTCTGAGCTGTAGAGGTTTGAAGAAAAATAATCAAAGTTTACATGTATTTTATATGGGAAATCTTTATACGCTTTGGTCTAGTACTTAATATTAATATTAAGGGCTCCAATTTTCAGGGAATTTTTGTTTAGGTATTTGCCACAAAATTTCAAGGTGGGACTGAAAAAAAAAATAGTCGCGAAAAAAAAAGCACCCTAATATATTGTTACAGAATTTGCCTTCGCTTATACTTCACACTTGAAGTTGCGATCGGGCAGATATAGGGATTAGCTTTCGATCCCTCCTTTGTGAGTGTCTATGGAAGAGAAGCCAAGCGCCATACTGACGAGATCAGCTTGGCTTCTCGGATCGAAACACTCATCGATTTTTTTGGGCTCGTCTACTTCGGTGGACGAGTATTATTCTAAAAAAAAAAAATGTCCCTAAGTCCGGTTGTCTGTCCGTTCGTTTGGCAAATCGGCCAAATCCTAGCGAAGGCAGATGGTGTAGTTTTGCCGGCCAGCCGCTCGGCGGGCAAAACTACAACAATGGTGCCAGGTGTGGGGTTCCCGGAGCCCTCCTAACCGGGGGCAACCCCACAAACCCTCTAGCGTCCAGGGCGTCGATGACAGCGATCCTCCTCTGCCACAACGGCCTACTTTTTCCACTGCCGCAGTGACGTTGTGGCAGTTGTATTTCGCCGCCGCCAGCGCATCCGCGGCCCTTCTCCTCCGCCACAACGGCCGATTTTTTCACTTCGCGGCTCTTCTCCTCTGCCACAACGGCCGATTTTTCACTGCCGCAGTAACGTTGTGGCAGTTGTATTTCGCCGGCGTCTATCCCGGCTGCAGCCATGCCGCAGCTGCATCCATCGCTGCATCAGCCTTGTCGTTCTGAATGCCGCATGAGGTTGCTCGGATGGAACTTCGAGCTTCTGACGAGGGAGTATTGTTACAGAATTTGCCTTCGCTTATACTTCACACTTGAAGTTGCGATCGGGCAGATATAGGGATTAGCTTTCGATCCCTCCTTTGTGAGTGTCTATGGCAGAGAAGCCAAGCGCCATACTGACGAGATCAGCTTGGCTTCTCGGATCGAAACACTCATCGATTTTTTTGGGCTCGTCTACTTCGGTGGACGAGTATTATTCTAAAAAAAAAAATGTCCCTAAGTCCGGTTGTCTGTCCGTTCGTTTGGCAAATCGGCCAAATCCTAGCGAAGGCAGATGGTGTAGTTTTGCCGGCCAAAACTACAACAATATATATAAAAATGAAAGTTCGTTTGTTTGTTTGTTTATTTGTTTGTTTGTTGCTCAATCACGCCTAAACGCTTGCTTCAATATTTTTTATTTTTGTCCGAAGGTAGTACATATTCCAACTTAACATATAGGCTCATTTTTTTTTTATTTTGTTAATACATAGGGTTTCAAAATGGCGGATCAAACATGGCGGCTGAAAATTTTAAACTTGAAACTTTTCATGAAAACTGGTACATAGGGGGTTTTGCGCAATGCTGATTTCAAATCCGGTGTCCAAATTTAGAAATTCAAGATGGCGGATCCAATATGGCGACGAATATTTCTCGATTGCTACGGATATTCATGAAAAGTAGTACAATGATTATCCTGAGATCGCTGATTTTGAATGTTTTCAACATTTACAAATCCAATATGGCGACAAAATTTCTCGATTTCAGCGGATCTTAATGAAAATTAGTTCTGGGGCCACTAATTTTGAATATTATCAACATTTGTAAATCCAAGATGGCGGATCCAATATGTAGACCAAATATCTCGATTTCAAAGGATTTTAATGAAAATTAGTACAATGGTTATTCTGAGACCACTAATTCCGAATATTATCAAAATTTGTAAATCCAAGAGAGACCACATATCTCGATTTCAACAGATTTTAATGAAAATTAGTGCAATGATTATTCTGAGGCTACTAAGTTTGAATATTAGCAAAATTTTAAAATCCAAGATGGCGACCAAAATTTCTCGAATTTACGACGGTTTTTAATGGAAATTAGTACAGTGATTATTCTGAGATCACTAATTTTTAATGTTATCAAAATTTCCAAAGCCAATATGGCGGATCCAACACGGCTACCAAAATGTCGGGATTCCGACGGATTTTAATGAAAATTGATACATGATTATTCTGAGGCTACAAGTTTCGAATATTATCAAAATTTGCAAATCCAAGATGGCGGACCCAATATGGAGACTAAATGTCTCGATTTCAACAGATTTTAATGAAAATTAGTACAATGATTGTTCTGAGAACACTAATTCCGATTATTATCAAAATTTGTAAATCCAAGATGGTGGATAAAGTATGGAGACCAAATGTCTCAATTTCAACAGATTTGAATGAAAATTAGTACAATGATTATCCTGAGGCCACTAATTTCGAATAGTATCAAAATTTGTAAATCCAAAATGGAGACCAAATGTCTGGATTTGAACGGATTTTAATGAATATTAATACAATGATTATTCTGAGGCTACTAATTTCGAATATTAACAAAATTTGTAAATCCAAGATGGCGAACCCCATATGGAGACCAAATGTCCCGATTTCAACGAATTTTAATGAAAATTAGTACAATGAGTATTCTTAGGCTACTAATTTCGAATATTAGCAAAATTTGTAAATCCAAGATGGCGGATCCAATATGGAGACCAAATGTCCCGATTTCAACGGATTTTAATGAAAATTAGTATAGTTATTATTCTGAGGCCACTAATTTCGAATATTAGCAAAATTTCCAAATTCAAGATGGCGGATCCAATATGGAGACCAAAATTTCTCGATTTCAACAAACTTTAATGATTATTTTAAGGTCACTTATTTTGAATATTATTAAGATTTGGAAATTCAAGATGGGTTGAAACAATTTCTAGGATATAACAAACTAGAACATTTGAGAAGTGTTTAATTAGTAAATATTTACCAACGCCGGGTGAAACCGGGTAACCCAGCTAGTACAAAAATAAAAACTAACCTTAGGCTAAGATTTGAAAAAATACATGTTAGAACTACACAAACCCAACAGTTAAAAAAAAAATTATACGTTGTCCAGAGATCAACAATCGTTTGCAATTAATTAGTAATTCATCGACCAGCAATTTGAAAATACCCATTTACGAGTGATATATGACATGTTACGAATCAGGATCTCATTAATCATGCGTTATGTGACATAACTGTATTTATATGTGATAAAGCAAATATAACAAATTACAAATACCATGTTTGTACATGAACATAACTCATTTGTGACATATGACGAGCCACATAACATAAGTTACATTTAATGAATATGCACATATCACAATTCCAATATGTAACATTTGTGACAAAACGAAGCAATTATTCACAAGTCACTTATAGTGATATGTGATTTTCTTTATGTGACGAAACACATTTCACATCGAGTGAAATACGTTGAAATAAATATCACATGTCACATATAATGACATGTGACAGATGACGAAGATTTTATGCTTTTGTAACTCGGATATCATACAATATGGCAGATGACAAATCAAGTATTTGACAATTGCCTCATGACAACTGGCACACACCATATGTCATAACATATGTCGTTTCAGATGTCATACAGTACGTCACGTCACATGTGAAGTCATGTGTCACGTCTCATGCCACGTAAATTGTCACATTTCGCGTCTCATGCCATGCCACTTGTCACGCCAAGTGTCGCGTCACATGTCGCATTACGTGTTGCGTCACATGTTACGCCATGTGTCACGTCCCACGTCATGCAGCGGGTCACATCACGTGTCACGTCACATCTCATATAGTATGTATCACATGTCATATTGGAAATGCATATTCATTATATGTAACATATGTTATGTACCTCGTCATTTATCACAAATGACATATGTGTGCAAACATGTGTCATGTGCAAACATGTCATATGTTATTTGTTATATTTGCATTATTACATATAAATACAATTATGTCACATATCACATGAATAATGCGTATTGGGTATTTTCAAATTTCTAGTCGATGAATTACCGATTGCTTGAGTAATGGGAAATATAGTTTTGCTTATTGAAATATATGAAATTGGAAGTTTCTTAATTATTCTGTTGAATATTGCAATAACCGTTAGTCGTAGAAAGCAAAATGTAATTTTGATGGTATTGTTTATAATCATCAAAATTATCGACGAAAATAATATTTTTGCCGATTTCTGATGTTGTCATTAACTAATGGAAGAGGTCAGGTGAAACTATTGTTTGCTACAATTAAAGTAATTAAGTTTCAGTGGATTATTTTGTATCTTAATTAACCAATTCAAGATTTATTTCGTTTTTTAATTAACCTTAACTCTTATTAATTATGTTCCTATCTATTACAGAAGGGAGATTTCGTTAAACAATTGGGATAAACCTGATTTAATCGATACGAATATTCCCCAAGATCGACAATAAACGCATTTGAGGAAGGAGGGAGATAGCGGTACGCTTTGTGTTGAAAGAACGAGACGCATTTTGCCCGAAGAATTGGCACGCATAGTAGAGAGCCATATAAAAAGCCTACACCATGATCGCTAAGGACTGAGGTATTCTACAGATTCTAAGAAATTTTGTTTAGGTATATATTTTGTAGCGCCATTAGCGTATAAGTTGTTAGCAAGAAATATGAATCTACCGTTCAAAAGGACATTATCGAGATTAGTAAAAGACTGGCCATCTGCCCCCGGGTTATTGTATATGATATGATTTTTATGTATGTATGTATGCTTTTAGGTTATAAATTCAAAATCTTCCAGATATAGCTAAAAATTGTGTGATATGTTTAGACGAAATTTATTTTTCAGTAAGAGTAAAGATGAAATTACATGCTTAGAGGACTATGGCGATCATAAAACCAGATAAAGACAACATCGTGTGAGATATTATACGATTATTATCGTTATTTCGTCTTCACCTCGTGATGCGCGGCCCGTTGCGGCGATCTATTGGTCGATATATTGGTACATACATAGTCCCTTTCTAACGATTCTCATCACAGCGTATAGAATAGTTATTGGTATGTAGGGCTTTACACTTAAGATCAAGTGTATCGCTATGCGATGCCGTGTTTATAACCCTCGTGAGTGGTAGTAGTTTAAAATAATAATAGGTGAGTAGTTTAAAATAATAATAAGTGTGGGTGGTCAGATGATTCTGATGCAGAATAGATACATCACTCTTACAATATGTTGCCTCATTTTGTTATAACAGTACTGCATGCTAAACCTACAAATGTAAGTTTAATTTAAAATATCTTATAATTACATGCATATTTGAGTAGTTTTCGAACAAGCAATCAAAGATACTTCTGGAAAATGAATTATGTTTTCATTGCATATAAGGCTCATGCTATTTAACCTTTTAAGGACGGGAGTGGTCGATATATGGACCAGCCAGAGGACACATAATATTTGATGTTTTTCAGGGAAAATGTTATGCGCTAAATATGGGAAAAATAGTATAGAACTTCCTGGAAGCATCCTTGACCTTGAAAAAAGCGGTTTTCAATGTCAAATTTTTTCTGCTATTTAGCACTGAAAGTTGGCATACCTACATTTTTTGATACGCTGAATATGGGAAAAAAAGTGTAAAAATTTCTGGAAGCATCCTTGACCTTAAAAATTGCTATTTCATAGTCAAATTTGTGTTTGCTATTTCGCCCTGAAAGTTGACATACCTACCTTTTTTATGTACTGATTACGAAAAATATAGTACCACGAATCACGAAACTCATCTGCAAGGTGAATTCAAGGTCAAAAATTGAAATTTTCACGATTTTGCCCTTATTCAGCCCATGAAATAACCTAGAAAAATACTTTCAAACCGTCGCGCCAATTTTTTACATGGGACTTTCCGTTGCGGACGGGCCTTTTAAGTTTTTAACGTTAATTTTTATTTATTTTTTTTATTAAAATGTTTATTAAAAAAGGGTTCAATATTAACCTAATAATGGTTCACACCATAAGCAAACATATATGGGATAAGTCCGCAAAATTTGAGCCCAATCGGACCAGTAGTTTTTTCAAAAAACAACCAACCAACCAGGTCAAAAACGTAGTTTCGAGGAAAACGCGTTTAAAGTTTTTTTTATTCAATTCGTAGATAATTCTGAAAAAAAAGTATCTTACGCTTATTCGGCAATGCCTTTTCAATCGATTTGGAGGTACATATATACTTTTGGAGGTACATATATAGTATACAAAGATGTTTTTGAAAAATCGATTTTTACAAATAATTATTATTATATTATTATGTTATTCTCAAAACTACATTTTTTAATCCGGTAGGCATGATTTTTCAAAAACTAATACATAATTCAATCTTACTGAAATTTTCCACACTTCTATATAGTATTGACTTGTACTTGAACGAAGGTTTTTTTAATTTCGTTCATTACAAGTCGTTTTACTAGTAGAAAATCACCAAAACATAAAAAAATGTTCACAGAAACTTAAAAAAAATCAATTTTCTGTTTAAAAAACGTTGTCAAAAATTTAAATATCATTTTTTTGTCAAATTCTTCGTCCAAGTAAAAGCCATAGATAGACTTAAAGTTTAAGATTGAGGAGTCCCAGGAAGTTAGGATCAAATAGAATTGTGAGGTTTGGAGAAGAAATGTAATTAAGAGATTTCGGATAGGACGTTAGAATGTGGGTAACTGTGAAGGGTTGCGTACAATGTGGGCAAAGTTATTGGTTTTTGCGCCGTAAGAGGTATTCGTGGGTAAGCCGTGCCCAATTCTCAGTCTGACTAAGGATCCAGGAAAAAATATATATTGTAAAAAACTACGCCAGAAACTCACAAAAAATTTATGGTAATTTTGCCGTACAGTCATAACCTACAAAAAAGAAATAAAAATCGATTTTTTACTTTTTTTAGGTGTCACGCCAGTGGAAAAAAATCTAGAAAAAATATATGTTATAAAAAACTATGTTAGGAAGCTATAATAAAATGTTGATGATTTTACCATAATTCGAAATAGCTGACATTTTTTTTGAAAAGTTAGGTTATAACCAGTTTTCGGTTCCACTGTGACTTTTGCCTTATATGAGAACCGCTCTTGTATTTTTATCTTTTTTTCTACAAATCGCAGCGGCCCCAAACCGATCTCAAAAAATTACTATTTCAAAGCCCCTTCCAAAACGGTCAAAACTGCCCCCTATCCCCAACCCCTTGGCCAGAATCACCCCTGGAAGTTGAAAAAATCAACTTTTATTTCACGATTTTTCACCTTTCGCCAAGCTTTTCTCCGAAATTCATGTTATTAACATACCTACTTTTTTTTAGGGTAAGCTATCTAATTACCTTTCCAAAAAGGTGCAACATGCCCATTGCCCAGGTAGGAAAAGGATACGAAAATTTATTTACAAAAATCCTTTTACAGATATTATGACAATTCGAGTTTTTAAAAAATTATACTTAAGTTAACTAAAAAATACGTTTTGTTCGTTTAAAAACTAATTACAATTAAAAATTATGTCCTACAAAAGCTGTTCAAAATTTTCTCCGCCAGTTTCGATGCATGCAAGTAGCCTTCGTCTTATTTCGCGTTTGAGGTCTATGGTAGCCAGTCTCCCCCGTATTTTCGTGGCTGCAGTCCCAATCCTGGTAACTAATTCTTCTCTGGTGTTGATTGATCTTGAGTAAACTTCATCTTTCATCATTCCCTATAAGAAAAAGTCCAGTGGAGTAAGGTCAGGTGACCTAGCAGGCCAAGGAATCGGTCTACCTCGTCCAATCCAGTGCTCTGGGTAATGTTCATTCAACCTTGCCCTAACAATGTTCCCAGTATGCGCAGGTGCTCCGTCCTGCTGTAAATACATTGCGCTTCTGGTGGCCAGGGGGATGTCCTCCAACAGATCCGGAAGGGTATTTTCCAAAAAGTCCGAATATAGCTGACTATTCAGCACTTGGGGCAAGATGAAAGGTCCTATCAACTGGTTGCCGATGATGCCAGCCCAGACATTGACACTAATGCCTACTCTCCAATGAGCAAGCCAACCACGACCCAACCAAAAAAAGTGCTACCTTTTCCTTCTCATTGTAAAATAAATTTCCCGTCTAGCTTGTGTTTTGGTGGGCATGCTCTAGCTTTTCGATTGGTTAACTCATTTGAATTGCCTGATGAAATTCAGTCGATTTTTAGTACTGGTTCTGAGCCTAGATACATATTTAGAACCTAAAATCCGACAAATCTTAAGAAAAAGTGAGGTTAAAGTGTTTAAAAAATTGGCGCCAAAAGTGAAGAAGCATTTTTAAGTGGAAATGGTATTTATTTGGAGTATTAAGTAAAAAAGGATGAATTTTATAAACATCCTTGTTCATAAATTACGAAATATAAATTTCTGCCTGTTCCGTTTCACTCCCGATTAAAACAAGCAGAACGTTTTACATCTCACATCTACATTGATAAAGATGTGTACGAACGCATTTTGTTAGAAAACTGATAAGTGGTTGGTTTGTGGTTGGCTTGCTCATTGGAGAGTAGGCATTAATCTTTGCTGGAAGGACCGACCCTTGTCCTATGTGGGTTCACATCTGACCAGGTGTGGAGGTTGTGGAAGTTTGTGATGCCATCCCGGGTGAATTGCGATTCATCCGTCCACAGAATTCGGTCTAGAAACCTTCTGTTTTCGATGTCAGACTCGAACAGCCAAGTGCAGAATTGCTAACGTCTTTCGGAATCTCCTTCCTGTAGTGCTTGGACCGGGACATGGTATCTCCCTGAAGACAATCCTAAACGTCGTGCGACCTGCCTGATGCTTATTTCAGGGCTGTTCCTGACGATGTTGAGGATTTGTTGATCAGTGTCCGCTGAATCGGCCGATGTTCCTGATCGCGTTTCTGCTCTGGGGGCGGTTACACTTCCGGTTTCTTTTAACCTTCTGAAAGTCCTTGAAAATACCTTTCTGTCGGGTACACGCCGATTCGGGAATCTCCTTTGGTATTCTCGTACGCCTCACTATCATTTCCGTCTACTAAACGGTACACGTAAATTATATCGGCATACTCTTCAACACTGAATTCTGCCATTTTATCTTAATTTTTCCTATTAAACACCCGTTCTTATCGCTTGCTTCTTCAACTGTGGTCAATGTCCTTTCAAACTTACCCATTTTTATACCATAATTCATAGGAGGTATTAGAAACAGAGCGTCAGGATACTTAGGAGTCAATACTGGACTGGATATAATAAACTAATAACGCTATTTAACGAGATTACATTTATTATTTTATTACTGTTTTGCTGAAATAATAACAATGTATTACCTGTGTTTCCTAAACAAACATTTCCGAACTTGCTGTCATAAAAATTGTTTACTTAACGACTTTTTCCATTATGGTGCAATAAAGTAATTAGCTACCTGTGAGGATGTTTTAATTTCAGGACTTTTGCACCCCCTTTCTACCTGGGCATGTTGCACCTTTTTGGAAAGGTAATTACATAGGCAACTTAAAAAAAATAAAAAGTAGGTATGTTAATAAAATGAATTTCGGAGAAAAGTGGGGCGAAAGGTGAAAAATCGTGAAATAAAAGTTAATTTTTTCAACTTCCAGGGGTGATTCTGGCCAAGGGGTTGGGGATAGGGAGGTGGTGTTGACCGTTTTGGAAAGGGCTTCGAAATAGTAATTTTTTGAGATCGGTTTGGGGCCGCTGCGATGCGTAGAAAAAAGATAAAAATACAAGAGCGGTTCCCATATAAGGCAAAATCATGATTTACGAATCATCCTGTAACTGCTGAACGGTGCGAAATATTTGTAAGTTCCATAAGTTTCTAACAGATGGCGGTGTAAGTTAATTTATCGACACAACACTTCATTATCAGCGTCTCCGATCCAGGGACCTCGGTGGAAAAGAAGTACACCTCAGGTACGTCAGCTGGGACCATCCCCGCAAAAAATATTGATATGACAGTACCCTAAATGAGTACTGAATCATTCAAAATCATACAGATTAACTTGCAACATAGCAAATCAGCCTCTGCGGAACTAAGCAGAGTCTTTGCTATGGGGCACACACATTTAGCCCTAATTCAAGAACCTTGGATATTTAATAAACAGGTTAAGGGTTTGGGGCAGGACAAAGGCCGCATTCTGACATCCCATTGTGCAGAAAAGCCGAGGGCATGCATATGGGTAGCAGAAAGCACGAAGGCCACACTCTTACATGAGCACAGCCACAGGGATCAGGTGTCGGTCTTAATAACGCTGAACCTGAACAACATCGATCAAGACATTATCTTTGTCTCATCCTACCTGGCATATGACTCGACTGAGCCTCCCCCCAGCAGAGAGTTAAAAGCAGTCGTTGATTACAGTTCCAGGACAAAGACCTCAATTGTGATAGGGTGTGACGCCAACTCACACCATTTATGTTGGGGCAGTACTAACACAAATGACAGAGGATCGTCTCTCATGGAATTTATCATGTGTACAGAGTTAACGATCCTCAACAACGGTCATGAACCAACGTTTGTGAACTCCATCAGACGTGAAACAATTGACATCACGCTGTGCTCCTTCGGTCTTTCAGACTATATAGAAGGGTGGAGGGTAACGAACGACATCGCAACTTCAGATCACAGAAGTATATCGCTGGCGCTGAGGGCTCGCGGCATGCCCCCCCCCCCCCCCCCCCCCCCCCTTCCCAGTTTTAGTAACCCCAGGAAAACGGATTGGGACTTGTTCAGAGAAGTACTGGGGTCCATGCTGGAGGGGTGGGTGCCGGAGGTTAGCAATGTCTGCGATATAGACAAGTTTATCGAGCGTTTCGAGAAGGCCTTGAACACTAGCTTCGAGACGGCTTGTCCCCTAATTTCACCCCGTACAAAAGGGAAAAGCTGCTGGTGGAACAACAAACTCGGGGCACTTAGGAAGAAAGTACGGAGGCAATTCAATAGAGCAAGACACCTGAATACTGATCCTGAGTGGGAACTGTATAGTTAACTACAGAAGGACTACAAAAAAGAAATCAAGAGGGCCAAATTTCTATCCTGGAAAAAATTCTGCACAGAGGTAGAAGGTACAAGGGCATCGGCGAGAATTCATAGAATTCTCACTAAAGATAAAGCCACACAGCTAGGTTCTTTACAACTTCCAAATGGTCAGTACATAAATGATGATCCTGCCATCGCAGCACATCTACTGGAAACCCATTTCCCAAGCTGTGAAAATCTATCTTCAGATATCATTGAGAGTTATGAGCAATATATTCCAAGTGATTCTGACTGGTATACCGCAAACTCAGTGATCCATCGAGATCTTCTCAGATGGGCGATATTTTCGTTTCAGCCATTCAAAAGCCCTGGCAGAGACGGAATCTCTCCTATCATGCTACAAGAAGCGATACTTCTAATTTTAGACCCCTTAACCAGGATACTAAAATCAATCTTGGCTTTCGGCTACGTTCCAAAGAGCTGGAGAATAGCCAAGGTGATTTTCATTCCATTGGCGGACTCCGCCCTTCATCACACTGTAGCATTCATAGAAAAGGCTATAAATGCAAAAAACTTCGCCCTCGGGGTCTTTATTGATATCGAGGGCGCTTTTGATAACACCAGCTTCAACTCCATGGCTTTGGCTATGCAGAAGCACAAAATAAATCAAACTATAATAAGGTGGATAAATAGTATGCTGCAAGGCAGAATTATATCGACCAAGATTGGTAACCACGAGGCCATACGTAGGGCCGGTAGGGGCTGCCCACAAGGTGGTATACTCTCCCCACTACGATGGTGCATGGTTGTTGATGACCTCATAAATACACTGAACTGCAGAGGCTTCTTTGCAATCGCCTAAGCAGACGATATTGTGATATTATCAAGAGGTAACTATCTAAACACAATCTGTGACATTGAACAACAAGCTCTCCTGCTGACGGAAAAGTGGTGTAAGGACAGACATCTGTCTGTCAACGCGGAGAAAACCTCCGCAATAATTTTCACCAACAGGCGCAAGCTTGAAGGTATTAAATCTCTTCGCATTTCCGGCAAAGAGATTAAGTATACCAAGAGTGTGAAATATTTAGGGATCACGCTCGACGACAAACTAAACTGGAAACTGCACTTGGAAAACAAAGTACAAAAAGCCACTTCAGCTTTCTGGCAGTGCAGAAGAGCTTTCGGTTCCACCTGGGGATTAAGTCCAAAATGTCTTCACTGGATCTACACAGCAGTAATAAGACCCAGTCTTTGCTACGGCGCGGTAGTCTGGTGGCATAAGACAAAGCTAGGCACATTCGGGAAACTTTTAGCTAAAATCCAAAGAATGGCCTGCCTTGCAATCACGGGAGCTATGAGAACCACTCCAACTGCCACCATGGAGCTGGCATTATCTCTCGTTCCGCTTGATATCTTCGCAGAGAAAGAAGCTATGAAAACTACCTACCGCCTGAAGTTAAACAACTTATGGCAAATTAATACTCAGCAGGTAGGGCATCTAAAAATCTGGGAAAAGATGATTAACTTGGACAAAACTGTTCTCATGATCTCAGATCACACAACTTCTCAAATCTGTCCAAGCAGGAGTTATGTAGTACACTTCCCTTCTAGAACAGAATGGGAAGAAAATTATCTCTGGAACAATACATCAGAGAGTAGCTCCGTGTGGTTTACGGATGGCTCTCTGGCGGGTGGACACGCGGGTGTTGGAGTGTATGGACAAACGGAGAGCCTGTACATCTCCCTACCAGTTGGCAGTTTTTCCACTATTTTCCAGACAGAAATTCTAGGCATAAACACATGTGCCACTACAATACGAGAGATGAACATCAGCGGGAAGAACATATTTATCTTCTCTGATAGTCAAACAGCCTTAAAGGCTCTAGATTCGGATGTGATATCCTCGAAACTATTAGGTGTATGCAGAAAATCGCTTGAATCAATCGCCGGAATAAACAAGGTGGCGATCATATGGGTCCCTGGTCACAGCAACATCGAGGGTAACGATATTGCTGACTCATTGGCCAGGAAGGGCTCCAATACCCCATTAACAGGCCCCGAGCCATGTGTAGGCCTAGCAAAATCCTTTATTACACACATCTTCGATGAGTGGGCCCTAAAAGAGCACAATGAACGATGGTATGCTAGGGGGGACTGCAGGCAGTCTAACAAGGGGAGGGCACGGTGTGGGAAATTCACTTCGGGACGAGATTCCGTGTGGTAGTAGTTTCCCATAAGAGTATGCAAACCCTAAAAGATTATTTCAGAATGGCCAGTAGTTTCGAAGATTTTCAAAGATTTTTTTTTTTTTTTTTTTAATTAACTATTTAAATAACACAGGTTTACAAAAAAAAAAGTTGATGTTCTTTTGACCAGACCATCTCATTTTTATGTAAACCAACGCCCTGAATCCGAATCCGAGGTCCGTTAACCTCCATCACGTCAGGTTCAAGGTCATTTCAAGGTCAAATTGAGAAAAACCCACTAAATAAGTCTGAAAAAGAGGACTTATAGGTTTTTGGGGCCGCTGAATCCGAATTCGTGATTTGTTTAACTCCCAAAGGTCAGCCAGAGGTTATTTCAAGGTGAAATTGGGAAAAATCCACTAAATAGGTCTGAAAAAGAAGATGTATAGGTTTTTGGGGTCATTGAACCCGAATCCGTGATTTGCTTAACCCCCAAGGTCAGCCAAAGGTTGTTTTAAGGGCATTTCAAGGTGAAATTGGGAAAAATCCACTAACAGGGTCTGAAACAGAAGATGTATAGGTTTTCTGGGGTCACTGAATCCGAATTCGTGATTTGCTTAAGCCTCCAAGGTCAGCCAGAGGTCGTTTCAAGGGCATTTCAAGGTGAAATTGGGAAAAAATCCACTAAATAAGTCTGAAAAGGAAGATGTGTAGGTTTTTGGGGTCGCTGAATCCGAATTCGTGGTTTGCTTAATACCCCAAGGTCAGCCAGAGGCCGTTTCGAAGTCATTCCAAGGTCAAATATAGAAAAGGCGTGTATTGAATCCCAACCACTGAATACATGGATTTTTGGGTCGACGAATCTAGTGCCACCATATTGGAACCCCCATCTTGGATTTAAAAATTCTCAAATTTGGACTTCAGATTCGTGATCAGCGACCCCAAAAACCTCCGAGTAGCAAGTTTTCCATGAACTACTCAATTTTGCAGGAATGTCAGAGTCCACCGAAGTGAATGAAGGTTTAAAAACACAAAAAAAAATTATTTTCGCAAACAAAACTGAGTGAGTAATTTCTTAGCAGTGATGCATGTGACGAGTTTTCTTCTTGTTCCGTTCGAGAACGGACCCTAACTTAAGCATAGTTCAGTCTTGTTCTGCTATTATATCACTTCTGCGCATGCGCCAATTGGTCTCATGCGGTTTAATATGGAAAAAAGTAGTTGATTATTACCATGTTTAAGGCTCATGTTATTCAAAGTTAAAGTACCATGAATTCTGATTTAACGATTCTAAAACCTTCATTTCCAGTTAACAGAGCTTAAAATTACCTCTATATAATATTATAAGGTTAAGCGGACTTTATTGGAATTTCGCATCCGTAAAAAAACTATATACACAGTGGCTGGTATATGTTGCGTGGCCATTTCTCAACTTAAGATAACCTACAACTGACCTTAATATAACATTTAGTTGTCCTTGTGAGGTTAAAAATTATGAACTCCGTGTCCCGCGGAATTAAAAAAATAAAACAAAAGGATTGATAGGGAAAACCGAATTTATTTTCACTTGTTCACAAAACAACCTTCTTATCTTCAAGACAAGAGAACCGAATTACTCGAGTGCGGAAAATTGACTGACTTACTTCTTTTTAGTACAAGACCGAGTTTTCTTTTTGAAAAATGAATTTTTAGCGAACTAAGCGGCGGGCGCAATTCCCGTGTGACCCAAAAAACGCTGACGTAGTGTCGCGACGTCTTCACTTGAATTCGCGGCGTCTGGGTTATGTTGCAACGAGTCAATGAGTTGTCACGTTGCAACATCTTATGACTTTTGGGGAATATTAATTATAATAGGTTATATTAATAATAAGTTATATTATCGATTTTCTTAAGGGTTCGTTACTCGGAACTCCCCCCCCCCCCCCGTTAGCTTGAGGCTCCGCCGAAATTATGTTTATGTTTTAAATTTTACAACAATTATTGAGATAACTATTACACATATTACAAATACAAATATATTTAGGCTTAAATTTATATTTCGAAATTTTTCGTTTTCGTAGGAAACAGTATCTATCATTTCTCTATTTTTTATATGTTTCAAATACAGTTCTTTTAATTTTATACTCTCTATTTCTTTTTCCTCTTGAGTTTTCGTAATAAAATTAGGCAAAACTATTTTATCATAAATTTTTGTTTCAAAATTTGTGTAGGTTACATTTAATATTACTATTTTACAGTTTTTAAATTTTATTAAATAGTTTCCATTCAGAGTTACATTTAATTTATTACAGTTATGTATTACAGTTGTGTTGTTAAGATTTTTTGTTATTAGTATACCATCACTTACTTCTTTGATTTCTTGCTCCTCGCATAATTTTTTCTTACAAAAGGCTTCTTTTGAATTGACTATGTCTCTGATACAATTATTTTTTAAGGAGATTAAGTTTTTCTTAAGGTTTTCTTTAACTGGAAATTCGAAAATTGCGTTGTATTGGTCTACAAGTATTTCATAGTGGTCTAGGAGTAGGGACTTTTTTGAAGTATCAGGAATTGGTTCTATGATTACTTTTGAATAGGTTTGTTCGGAAAATTGGGGTATAAGAAGGATTATTATAATTTGTTCTTCGTACAATGCGACTGTAATTTTAATATTATTGTAGTTTTCGATATCTGGAATTAATTGTAATTCTTTCGGTGTAAGTATGTTTTTGGAAAGTAGCCCGAGTCTACTGGAAAACAGAATTTGTTCGATGTCATCGACATGATTCCTCAGGAGAAGAATGTCGTGATGGATATAGTACACATACTGCATGAGCTTGACTTCATCTTTTAGACTTGTAACTTGTTCGCTAATATTGAAGTGAACTTTATTTAGGTAGAGTTCTATGGATTTCTGTTGGTTTCTTATATGAGAGGTGATATTTTGGAGTTGGTCGGAAATTTCTTTGTTTATCGAAATTTGTTTGTTGTTTTCTTCAATTAATTTGCCATTTGTTGCGAAAAGTTTATCTAGTTTACCTTTTATTTCTTCCTCGTCTGAATGGTCCATAGTTCCTGCTATATATTTAAGACCTGTTCCTAAAATGTTCATGAGTCCTCGTTTCTGCTTAAAATGGGGTATCAAATTTTTTATCTTTGCTTCCAAAAGAATGAGACTATGATTAACGGTGCTGTACATTGGGCCTATTAAATCTGATCTGGGTTTTAGTCCTAAGATGTTTTCTTTTATATGTTCTTTAGTTATCTCGATTTCGGTTACGTTTATTATGTGCAATATTTTATTGTAGTTTTTAATTATGTTTACTTTATCCATATGAAGTGTTACATATCCATTATTGTTGTTTAAATCTTGAAGAATTAGTTCCTGAGTTTGTGCAGATGGTAATGATGAGATCGCTACTGCGATTAGTGCTATAAGGAGTGAATTGGCGTCCATATGGGATTCTAAAAACGGAATTATAGTCGTTATCGTTTTATTAGTTAGCTGTTACGTAAAAATATTGTTTATTATTTGTTATATTTATAATTATTAGTTGGTTATTTATTATTTATTACTATTATGAATTGTATTTATTTATTTATTCAAATTTATTTGTATTATATTTATTTGTATTATTACGATAGTTTAACGTTTAGATTTGGCTTTTATTTTGGGATTGTTTCTATCCTGGTATTTCTTCGATTTTCGGATATGGGTTTTATAATACTTAAGGTTATTCTTTATGTCTGTTATATGCTCGTCGTCTAATTTTTCGGCTTGAATTTTGGAATATTTAGAATGATTTTTACCGCCTCTGACTTCTTTTATAAATTGGGGACCCGGTTCTATGTCTACATCGCTTCTATTTGCATTTAACTTGTTTATAACTTTCTCTTTTCTCTGAATGATCCGTTCTCGTATACTATCGTATTCGCTTTCGTTTATTTTTCCATTTATAAAATCTACAGGTTTTTTATTTGTCACACTATGTATGGTATTGTTATAAAATCCTATAATTTTTAGTATTTTTTCCTCAACTGTTTCTAGATCGTTACTTTCAGCGTGTTAAGGAGACGGAGGTGTTCGTTTATGGTGTTGTGTAAACGTTCGACATCAGAGTTTGATGTGTGGCTTCTATTGGACGTATAATGTATTTCGATATTTCGTTCGCTGAGAAATTCATGGATAGGCAAAGCTTTGAAGCCTAATTCATTGTCGACGATAATCTTACTAACATTCCCGTGAGTGCTAAAATATTGCAAAAGAGCGCGACGAAATTCTGTCCAACTACGGCTGTTAATTTTGATAGCTTGTCCGAATTTACTAAATTTATCGATTATTGTTAAAAATATCTGGCCTTTCAAACTATAGAATACGTCGATATGGATGATTTCACATGGTTTAAATGGTGTTTCTGTGATTTTATACTTTACTTTAACTGGATTTCTTTCGTATTTTTCAAGTGAGCACACATCACAGTTATTTATGAATTGTGTTACCCTAAGTTTTAATTTTGGGTTGTAAATAGTTAGTTTAAGTTCTTTAAATACCTCTTCTATTCCCCTATGATTATTGCGTAAATGTTCTTTCTTTATGAGTTCGGATAATTTTGTTTCGTCTGCTACGTCTTCTAAACAAATTTTGCAGCGGATTATCCTAAAGTCTTTATTGTTGGAAAAGTTATCAATATATGCTTTTTCTAAAGTTTTAAAGAAGGTTTCGTTTTCGACGAGGATAGCGTTTACATTTTTTGGGTTAAAATGATTCTTTAATAAAGTTATTGCTGTAGTTTCATCGAGTGATTTAGTATGTACAATGGTTCGATTTTTGTCAAAGACCGTTTGTTTTTTCATTCTCATTGATCCCGTTTGTGATTCATGGATTAAAATTTGGGTTTTGAATACGTTTATGGGTGAAGTGGTGCTAGGTATGCTAGAGTCTCTAGATTCTATTAAAACATTTAGTTCTGGGTTTAATTCTGGTTTTGGTATCCTAGAAAGTGTGTCGGCGTTACTGTTTTTGGTCCCTTTTTTATATTTAATTTGATAATCAAATTCAGATAATTTTAATCGCCATCGTATTAATTTCGAATTTGGTTCTTTTATTGAAAATAGCCAAGTTAACGGTTTGTGGTCGGTTTCGATTATGAACTTACGGCCAAAGAGGTATGGGCGGAAGTATTTCGTAGCCCATACTATTGCTAAGCATTCTTTTTCTATGGTGCTATAATTTATCTCGTGCTCGTTAAGTGTGCGGCTAGCATAGCACACTGGGTGATCCTCCTGAGAGAGCACAGCACCGAGTGCATACTGACTGGCGTCAGTAGTTAAGGTGAAGGGTTTTTGAAAGTCAGGGTAGCGAAGAATGGGGTCATTTATTAGTAATCTTTTAAGTGTTTCGAAACTCGTGTTATATTCGGGATCGTTAATGTTTAATTTAACTCCTTTCTTTAGGAATTTTGTCATTGGCTTCGCGATTTTAGAGTAGTCTCGGATGAATTTCCGATAGTATCCGGTGAGACCTAAGAACTGTTTTATTTCCTT
This sequence comes from Dysmachus trigonus, assembly GCA_949715965.1. NCBI lineage: Eukaryota > Metazoa > Arthropoda > Insecta > Diptera > Asilidae > Dysmachus > Dysmachus trigonus. The sequence continues at coordinate 54,486,597 of OX454320.1, forward strand.
GGCTGTTTTGGGAATAGGGAAGTCTTTAACGCAGGCTATCTTTTTAGGGTTAGGTTCAATACCATTCTGCGTTACGATATGTCCCAGAAACTCAGTTTCCTTCTTCAAAAATTCGGACTTATCGAGCTGGACTTTGAGATTGACATCTCGTAGTCTTTTGAATATTTTTTCGAGAGAATCTAGATGCTCTTGCAGCGACGTGGAAAATATAATAATATCGTCGAGATATACTAAACATATCTTGTTGATATATTCAGCTAGCACATCATTCATTAAGCGTTGGAAAGTTGCTGGGGCTGTTTTAAGCCCGAATGGCATACGGAGAAATTCGTAGTGGCCATTCTCAATACTAAACGCTGTTTTGTGGACATCTGACTCTTGGATTTCAATCTGATGAAATCCTTTGGCCAGATCCAAAGTTGTAAAGTACTGGCACTTTCCTAGCTTATCAAGTATTTCGTCGATATTCGGTATCGGATACTTGTCGTCGATCGTAACTTCATTAAGTTTACGATAATCGATGACAAGTCTCCATTTTGCTTTGCCACTGGCATCGACCTTCTTAGGCACGATCCATATGGGTGCGGAATACGGCGAGTTGATGATATTACTAGCTAGCATCTCCTGAATCTGCTTTTGCACTTCATTTTTATGTATGTAGGGATATCTGTAAGACTTAACATGTATCGGGGTATCCGTTGTTGTACGGATCCGATGTTTTATGGCGTTAGTGAAACTTAAATTACAATTTTCGTTGTAAAAGGTGTGTCGATATTTATTAACAAGCTTGAATAGTCCCTTTCTTTCTTCTGTATTTAAATGTTCTACGCGAATTTGTTCTAAAAGGGGTTTTTGGGAATCAGGTAACTCTAGAACATTGAAATTCTTCTCATCTACCATTTCTACTTTTAAAGGTTTTGAGGAAGTTAATTTTAAATTCTTATTTGCTAAATATACTTCTGCTTCAATTTTAAAGTCGTTCACGTTATAGACACCTTCTTTAACTATATACGAATTATTTTCGGCTCGTAATTCGTTGATGTATGCGAGCCCTTCTTTAAATTGCACAGGGAAATTGATGTTAACAGTTTCTTGGTCGTCGATTGCTACATCTAACTCGAAGTTTAGTTTTAACTTATTATCTCCACACATAAACACGTTATTCTTATAATCTATTGTTGCATCTAATTTTCTTAATATATTATTACCAATCAATCCGTGGTAATTCGTGTGGAATTGACATATTAGTAGTTCAATTTTTTGAGAGGGGTCGCCTAGTTCCGCGAACATTGGTATCACTGCTTTTTCGTTTATTTCTGAAATGTGATTAAGGGTTTTTAATTTTATAGGATCTTTGAGCTTCTCTACCCAATTGGGGTGACAGAGGTCTGGGTTAATTATGGAGTGCGTGGCTCCAGTATCTATTATAAATTTAAGTGGAATAGTTTTCGATTTGAAAATCAAATAGGGTAGGTTGCAACTGAGGCTCCTGAATGAAAATTTTGTACTACGTCGTCTGGTGTTTCTTCCCTTTTTGCAGGATTACCTGAGTTACCTATTGCAAGGTCGACTTCCATAGGCTCTGGCCTATTGCTATTACTATTGTTGATGTTGTTGTTGTTATTATGATTATTGTTATTAAATCTATAGTTATTGTTATAGTTGTTAGGATTTTGGTTATATCGATTGTTATAAGTTTGATTTGGTCTATAAGGATTTGAGTTAAATCTGTTATTATTGTTTGAATTATTCGAATTATTGCTATTATTAGAATAATTATTGTGGTTGTTATTTTGTGGGGCAGGTCTTGGGGTGGAATTATTATCTGATGGGTTCCAGGCCCGATTTGCTCTAATTTCCGCTTGGTTCGTGTTGGATGGTCCTCTAAAATTTCGATTGAAATTAGAATTGTTAGAGTTTTGTCTTTCGTTATTGTTCCTATTAGGTTTATGCCTTTGGTCGCTTCTATTGTCTCTTGATGGGTTTCTGTTAAAATTATCGTTTGCATTTCTCGAAAATGGGTTGTAAAAAGCGTGACCAGACTCGTATAATATATTTATCGCGCTTTCTAGGTCTGTCGGTGCCCTACAATAAAGGATCGATTTCATGGGCTCAGGGATTTTATTTTTGAATACGCTCAACGCTGAATCTATGTTTGCTTTGAGAGTAAGTTCGAGATTTTGTGAGCCTAGTGTATTTTCTTGTGTAGTTTTAATATTAAGCCTCCGAAGAACTGATCTTATCTCATTATAAAAGTCTTGGCTGTTTGTTTTAAAAGTTACACCTCTAAGTTCATCGAATAGTTGAGTCGCGGATTTTCTGTCACCGAAATTGTTGCATAATAAAGATTTAATTTGGAACCATAATTTCATATGGTAATTAATTTGAACTATTTCTCTTGCCCTTCCTTTTAGTTTCGATTTAATTGTGTCTGAGAACACTAACTGTGACAGCTCATCGTATCTTTGAAGTATGGGGTGTACCCTGTCGACGAGATCGACAAAATTCTGTAGGTAATTCGGGTTGCCATCGAACTCTGGCAATTTTGTCAAATATTTCATTGGGTCTATTGTAATCGTTGGAGTTGGAGCTATTGGTATGGGATTTGGAGTAGGTTCTGTATTAATGGCATTTATTCTGCTTCGCATGTTTTCTATGGATCTTCTCAAATCGTCTCCTAGCAAGTGAATTTCACCACTTTCTTCGGCCATTTTACGCGAATTTTAACGGTAAAACAAATTTATCACTGATTATTGAAAAAAAAAGAAAAATTTTATCCCCTTATTACAATCACAATTTCACACAATTTCACTTTATATTGCTAGACCTGGCACCTGGACCTTTATATTGCTAGACCTAATACAACACAATCAATATCTAATATTGTTATAATAAAATTAAATGAAAATAGGGTAAAGATTAAAATTTACTTGGAAAAAAGAAATCTTTTTCTTTGATGTTCCGTTGTCGTATGCAGCGACGTCGATGATGGTCCCTTCTGTGGACGTTATAGGGCAGTACTCTCCAAGGGCAGCTTCGGATGCAGGATCTCGGCACCAATGGGTTTCACAGCACTAGAACAGTGGCACAACGCTCGATTCCCGGTTGTTTTCACAGCACTGGAACTTCGGCTCGCACAACGATGTTTCCGGTCGCAAAAGTGATGCAGTACGCCCACAATTATTCGGCTCGGTACTTGTTAAAATTTTTGTGAACTCTGCGCGAAATTTCTTTTTCCCTATCACAGTCCTTGCGTTCGATTGCGCGTTAAGTATTAACATACACGTATGTCTCGGCTTCTTCCCGAATCGATTATGCGTCTTCGCAAATGATCGATATTAGTAACATACGCACGCAATCCTACCGACTGCGCCAATTATGAACTCCGTGTCCCGCGGAATTAAAAAAATAAAACAAAAGGATTGATAGGGAAAACCGAATTTATTTTCACTTGTTCACAAAACAACCTTCTTATCTTCAAGACAAGAGAACCGAATTACTCGAGTGCGGAAAATTGACTGACTTACTTCTTTTTAGTACAAGACCGAATTTTCTTTTTGAAAAATGAATTTTTAGCGAACTAAGCGGCGGGCGCAATTCCCGTGTGACCCAAAAAACGCTGACGTAGTGTCGCGACGTCTTCACTTGAATTCGCGGCGTCTGGGTTATGTTGCAACGAGTCAATGAATTGTCACGTTGCAACATCTTATGACTTTTGGGGAATATTAATTATAATAGGTTATATTAATAATAAGTTATATTATCGATTTTCTTAAGGGTTCGTTACTCGGAACTGTTAAACTAGCCCATGATTTGCAATCAGCGACCCAAAAACCCATGTATTCAGTGGTTGGGCTTCAATACACGTCTTTTCTATATTTGAACTTGGAATGACTTGGAAACGACCTCTGGCTGACCTTGGGGGATTAAGCAAACCACGAATTCGGATTCAGCGACCCCAAAAACGTACACATCTTCTGTTTCAGACTTATTTAGTGGAATTTTTCCCAGTTTCACCTTGAAATGCCCTTGAAACGACCTCTGGTTGACCTTGGGGTGTTAAGCAAATCACGGATTCGGGTTCAATGACCCCAAAAACCTATACATCTTTTTCAGACCTATTTAGTGGATTTTTCCCAATTTCACCTTGAAATGCCCTTGAAATAACCTCTGGCTGACCTTTGGGAGTTAAACAAATCACGAATTCGGATTCAGCGGCCCCAAAAACCTATAAGTCCTCTTTTTCAGACTTATTTAGTGGGTTTTTCTCAATTTGACCTTGAACCTGACGTGATGGAGGTTAACGGACCTCGGATTCGGATTCAGGGCGTTGGTTTACATAAAAATGAGATGGTCTGGTCAAAAGAACATCAACTTTTTTTTTTGTAAACCTGTGTTATTTAAATAGTTAATTAAAAAAAAAAAAAAAAAAATCTTTGAAAATCTTCGAAACTACTGGCCATTCTGAAATAATCTTTTAGGGTTTGCATACTCTTATGGGAAACTACTACCACACGGAATCTCGTCCCGAAGTGAATTTCCCACACCGTGCCCTCCCCTTGTAAGACTATTTTGAAAAAAGCCGATCAAGGCTTAACTAAATGGTTGGTGAGCTGCAATAGAAGAAGCATCAGCTTGGCAATCAGTGTCATAACGGGACACTGCAAGCTGAACAAACATCTTCACACTTTGCGGATTGTTGACTCGCCATTTTGTAAATGCGAGCTGGCGGAGGAAACCATGGACCACTTCCTGAGTTCCTGCCCCCTCTACTTCAGAGCGAGAGCCGATACACTCGGAGCACTTATAGTAGCCACGTCAGAGCTACACAATCTTACGTTACCCAAAATAATGAGCTTTGTTAGACGAACCAAACGACTAACGGCTCTTGAAGGGTAACAAGATTAAATCAGACGGCGTTCTTCCCCTGAGGTATGTACAATGGACCACATGGTCTAAGTGCTGGGTATCATCGCCCGCCTCATGAAATCTACATCTACATCTACACTTCATTAACTTTCGATATTTAGGGTGGGTAAGCATCCAGTATATGGCGTCGTGTGTCGATTTCTTGACATATTTGTTTATGTTTACGACATAAGCGTGCTTTTTCAATACTTTGTGTATCACTTTTATAATTCTGTAGAACTATTGGCACGAGACACGGCCCGTGGATTTAGTAAAAGACCCGGCCCGTGGATTTAGTAAAAGACCCGGCCCGTGGATTTAGTAAAAGACCCGGCCCGTGGATTTAGTAAAAGTCACGGCCCGTGGATTTAGTAAAAGTCACGGCCCGTTGATTTAGTAAAAGACCCGGCCCGTGGATTTGGTAAAGGTCACGGCACGGTTCCTTATAACAGCATCCATTATGCGATTCAGTTAAGTTATTTTAAATAAAAAGCAATGGATCCTGCTGACTTTTACTAAATCCACGGGCCGGGTCTTTTACTAAATCCATGGGCCGGGTCTTTTACTAAATCCACGGGCCGGGTCTTTTACTAAATCCACGGGCCGGGTCTCGTGCCAATAGCCACTTCCTTTATAATTTTACTGTGTATTGTGTTATAATTGTGCTGTGTATTGTTTGAACCGTTTATTTTGAAAGCGGTTTAAATCCAAATGATCATAAAGACTATTTTACTGTACAAGAATATAGAAAAATAGTCTTTATGATCATTTGGACTTAAGCCACTTTCAAAATAGACGGCTCGTTTGTATATTATTATTTTCAACGATCAAATAATAATAGAAATCTTTGTGTATCATTTTTTTTCGCTTTCCACTTTTTATTTGTATTTTATTCCAATTATTCAATCTGTTAACTGTTAATCAATTAATTAATTAATTAATTGTTAGTCTTTTTATTATGTGTTATTTAATTTATTTATTATTTGTTATTTATTTATTAATCTTCTTATTTTCATTTTAGTAAAATTCCGCGAAAGAAGTCTGACCTCAAAAAAAATAAAAAATTAAAAAAAATTTAAATTATTATTAAAAATAGTTATAAAGTAAAGTTGTTTACCTCATTCATAAAAATCAATTTTTATATGTTAATTTATATATGAATCATTAATACATATTATAGTCAAATATGAGATGTATAAAATAAAATTTTAACTCTCCTAAATTCTTTACCGAACACTTTTAAATTTGGCGTAACGTTCCATTCGCAATCCCATATGTTTTTAGATCAGCTAAAACGTTTTTATCTTTACCAGTGAATATTGATTTGACTGTATTAGCAACATTAGGATAAAATTAATTCAACGTATCCTCCTGCGGCCCAAACCACTAACTAGCGAACTAGTGTCATTACAGCCCAAGGACCTACCAGTAGTACTAATATTTTATAGTCATTCAGACCCAACACTTTAATTTGAATCGGAAATCTGACGTTTTATATTAAGGCCTACAAGTAGGCCCTTGGGTTGTAATGAGTACATCGCACTTATGAGGTCCGGGTCTGAATTACTATAAAGAATTAGTACTACAGGTAGGACCGTGGGCCGCAGGAGGGTATTATAGCTACTTAGCCGCATCAACGCGTGGCCGAGTCTGCTAGTACCTATATATAACTTTGTTGCTTTTAGCTTTACAATTAATATTAACATAAGAAGAAATCATTGTAGTTGTCACAATTTTAACGAGAAGTATTTCGTAAATTCCTAAAATTCTTTTAGGTGAGACTTTTATTCTTTTACATGGTACCTCATCAAATATCTCATACTTTTAGAGCTTTTGGAATTTTGAATGCAGTTCGACTTTTTTTAAGTTTTTTTTTATTGGGCGCTATTATTTAAAGCTTTTGGGTTGCGGTAAATAATTTTTTAACGCTTTCCCTTAATCTTTCTAGTTCAAGTAGGGTTTTTCTTTATTACGAAAGGTGCGAATCTATTATGAGAATACACATACTTTCCAAACTTTCTTCGCCTGTTAAAAGTGCCAATAATTCCCGAGGCCAGCGAAACAACTGAACTGCCGCTCGTCAATTTAAAAAAACATTCATCTATTTCACGAGCATACTATAATCTATCGATCAAAATAAAAATCAAAGCGATAACCGAATAAAGCAATAAAATATGCAAATTTTCTTCCAGAACTCTATAAATCAAATGGGTTTTTGCACATGGAGTTGCTTTTACTCGACCGATCGATTTATTCATAACGTTAATATAGCCACTAACTGTTACAGACTCAGTGTAGTGTTTAGTGGTTTCCATAATGGAGTTTTTCAATAAAGCTACGCTGCTTCGAATTGGCACGGCCGGGAACCGGTTCCTTCACAAATTTCAACTGGTTGGAAACGAACGGCGTACCGCTTTGGCTTTGGAACTCCAGGCAATTACGATAAGTCGCACTACAAATTCCCAGAATTTCTCTTTAATCTGGCAGCAATATAAAGCAATTTTTCCCCAGCGGAGTTCCACGACCGAGTCCGGAGTATTATGCGCAACTGACTATTTCTGTGTGCCCTGCACTCTCAGAGAACACCCTGACTTTGTGGTACGTCTGGTACTGTGTTTTGTCACCTTAATTAATTTTTCGGTCCGTATGAATGTGTGGTATGGTTTGAAGCTGACTAGCTATCGCGTCTGTTTATGAAAGAGTTTATGGGATTCATGATATAAAAAAAATTTTGTGAACTATTGATGTGTGCTAATAATGACCTAGTACACCACTCATTCACAATTTCGATTTTACTTCGATTAATTGGAATTTACCTCACTAAATCAGAGTATTTGTTAAAGAACACGGTAAAGTCGGACTGAGTTGAGACTGCCTGCCATGTCATGTGCGCCATATTTAAAAATAATAGTACAGTCAATCTGTCATTTTGGGTGGAAAAAATTTTCTAACGAGCAAATGTACGTGGAATCGTTGAAGGGTAAGGAGACAAAGTGATTTGTCATAAATTTGTCACTTTCACACCCTACACTTTTTTGAAAACTCAAAAAAACTCAAAAAAAAAATTTTTGAACGCATTTATCTCGGATTCTATGCATTTTTCAGAAAAATTTATAGAACAAAAAATGTAGAGAATGTTAAAACCTACAATTAATGTCATTGACCCAATACCGTACGACAAAATCTGCGCGTTGTAGGTGGCGCTGAAGTTCGTAAACATGTGTTTTTCGACTTTTTTGTCCGCAAAACGTTTTCTTTCAGCAAAAAAGTGAATGAGAAAGTTGTTGCTCATAAAATTACGTACAATATTTATTTAAAACATTTTTCGCTACGACTTACCTTTTTCGAGTTATACCGCAACAAAGTGTGTTCTTCAGACATTTCCTTCAGACATTTCCTTCAGACATTTCCAGAAATTTTAGTTTCAATACCGTTTACTTAGAACTTCAAATCGACAATTATATAACATCTAAGAGAAATATTATTTTTTTGATTTTTGAAAAAATATATTTTTAAAATCTTACGAATGGAGTTACCTGGTTTTACCTACAAGCCATAGCATTTGTTGCGCTATAACTCTTAAAAGGTAAGTCGTACAGAAAAATGTTTTAAATAAATATTGTACGTAATTTTATGAGCAACAACTTTCTCATTCACTTTTTTGCTGAAAGAAAACGTTTTGCGGACAAAAAAGTCGAAAAACACATGTTTACGAACTTCAGCGCCACCTACAACGCGCAGATTTTGTCGTACGGTATTGGGTCAATGACATTAATTGTAGGTTTTAACATTCTCTACATTTTTTGTTCTATAAATTTTTCTGAAAAATGCATAGAATCCGAGATAAATGCGTTCAAAACATTTTTTTTGAGTTTTTTTGAGTTTTCAAAAAAGTGTAGGGTGTGAAAGTGACAAATTTATGACAAATCACTTTGTCTCCTTACCCTTCAACGATTCCACGTACATTTGCTCGTTAGAAAATTTTTTCCACCTAAACCTTATTTTCACGACAGATTGACTGTACTATAAGTAAATTTGATTTTAGGCCAAACTCCATTCCGACCTGGTCGAATTTGCATTGCCTCGCAGGGAGGCCCAATATCTGATCGTTTTAGCGGGGAATTTAAAATATACAGTACTTACATATCTAGATATAGGCGGTGCAATCTAAGACCACGTAAGCAACAAATATTAAATGATTTTCCGTAATAACTGCTACTCCGGCTTGTGATGGTCGTGAAAAGCAAGCACTAATTCATTAGCTAACAAAGGCAACCGCAGATCTCAATTTGATTTCTGAATATGAACTCAGATTTGAAGCATGTCAGGGTTCTTGGATGGTTTCCATCTCTTTGAAGTGTCGTACTTCCAAACCAATTTTAATATCAAGGCAAAGACAAGGATGTGCAAAAAAAAGTAGTATTGGATAATAATCTTTAGGCGGAACTTACTTTGCAGGGTCGGATAAATCTATACTTTATTTTCATAAATCAATAACAAAACTACTTATAGAATATACTTCCATTGTTATAGAATGAAATTCAAAGTCTTTGGATTCGAAACATCACTGAAAAGGCAAGGACGACCTCCCACATGTATTCTGTCTTACGGCGCACTCCACCTCTGGATCCCTGTCGCAGATTGTAAACACGATAAAAAAATTAGTTGATTGATCGACTTCATATAATTAGATAATTACCAATTATTACTGAATGTATAACAAAAACATATTCTTCTAAAAAGAAAAAGAAAAAAAAATACGTCTGCCTCACTGTTGCTATATACATCAGATTCGTCTTCATAGGAAGTTTCTGCATTAAATAAAGCTTTCATTCCTTCACCTGACCTTCTTAAACTACACAGTCGGTGCTTCGAACAATTTTAGCTCAAAATCTGTTCAATTTCAATAATAATAATTGAGATTAAAAACGCTTCAAAAATTTAAATAGTTGTTATAGGGAATTCAAATTACCGACGCCTCCCGGTTGGTATTAAAATTGAATAAGTTGTAATTGGGATTGAAAAAGTTGGCTTAAAAACTGACATTTTTATTATAGAAATCGAAGAGATGGTTAAATTTGAAGTGGATGTTCTTAAATTTGAAAAAAAGTGGTTGTTTTTAATTTTGAATAAGTTGCACTTGAATATGAATTAGTTTCTCTTACACCCGATTCCACAGTGAAAACTTAAACTTCGAATTTGACTTAAGCTTCCGCTTAACTATTTTTGGTGTTCCACAGTGGAAGTTTGTCTTTTAAACTGAGCTTAAATGTCATTCTAATGTAAGCCGTCAAATTTGAGCGCTTAACCTTAAGCTGTGAGGCTTATCGCCGAGAAATGTCATTTTTGTGTGAGAAGTGATTGTTTTGGTTGCTGATTCTATTCTGGCTTGATTAAATTATTTAATTATTGGAATTTCGATTAATTAATGACAATGGATGGTGATTTAGATGATATTATTGATGCTAGTGATGAAGAATACTATTACATAGTTATTCGTGTACCAAGAGTGAGGAGATTTCATACCAGAAGAAGTTTCGAATATTGGAATAATGCTGAATTCTATGCTCGATTCAGAATGTCCAAACAAAGTGCTTCTGTAATCTTAGAAAATTTACGACCCTACATCGAAAACAATACAACGTGGTATGTAATTATATTTTTCCTTGTTAATTCATTAGATTCGATAAAGTTTGTTTTTGCAGGAATAACGCAATAACTGCAGGTTGTATGTTTCTTATTACATTACGATTTTACGCTAGTGGTGGCTTTTTGTTGACTGCGGGGGATTTAATGGGCGTATCAAAAACATCAGCAAGCAGGATTGTAAAGACTGTTTCTCATCATATTGCATTGCTGAGGAGGTTATATATCAAATTCCCAGAAACAGAATCTGAAAGAGCAAAAGTGGTTCAGAATTTGTATAATATTGCTCGTTTTCCACGAGTCATTGCTGCTATGGACTGTAGTCACGTTAGAATACAATCTCCAGGTATGTGTTAAAAAAATATTATATTACGAAAGTTATTTGTTTTTAAAAATTTTTTTGCACCTGCAGGTGCGGCAAATGGAGAGCTATTTCGCAATAGGAAAGGATATTTTTCCATAAATGTGCAAACATTATGTGACCCCTCTGTCAAGATCATGGATATTGTTGCCAGATGGCCCGGTGCAAGCCATGATTCAACAATATTTAATAATTCAAAAATCAGAGCGAAATTTGAATGTGGTGAATTTGGTAATAACATTATCGTGGCAGATGGTGGTTACCAATGCAGGAGCTATGTCATAACTCCTCTTCGTCAATGTAATAGTGACGTCGAAGCGCTTTATAATGAGTCCCAGATTCGGACTAGGAATTGTGTGGAGAGATCGTATGGAGTGTGGAAGAGACGTTTTCCTATTTTAGCAACAGGATTACGTTTGAAGCTTCAGACGATCCAAAGTATTATCGTTGCCACAGCTATATTGCATAATGTTTGCTGCATTAATAATGAACTAATTCTACCTCCTCTTGATGATAATGTGGAATAACAAATAAACTTAGTGAATTCAACAGGTTCCTTGCCAATAGCACATGATGACAATTATTCATCCAGACAAGTTTTGATTACTGGTTATTTCAATAATATTTTATCTGAAAATAATGCAGAGTAATTGGACAATAAATTTTGTTTATAGAAATTATAAATTGTAATACATTTGAAAAGTAAAAGTCCAAATTAACATTTCTAAATGATTTTTTTAATATATTGTTATTTATCCTTATCCAATTCTTTCTCTAATAATTTGTCTATATTATTTATTTTAAATTTATTGTTTTAAATTTAAATTACTACGTGTGTCACTTCTGTAAATAACAAGAATGACAGGTACAGTGTCCTACAAAAAGCGCGTTTAATTTTTAAGCTCAGTTTTGTTAAGCGTTATGTAAAAATCATCTGTTATACAGTATTAATTTAAGCCGAAGCTTAAACCAATTTCTGAGGCTTAACTAAGCCAGAGCTTAACCTACAACTGTGGAATCGGGCATTAATGTAGACTTACTTCTGAAGTATCATTGTCATATTTTACCGAGATATTTGAATATTTCAGGTTCTACAATTTGAAGGTTAAGGTTTATATACAAATGAAAATAAAATTACTATCGGATCGATCGGCTGAGAGGCTTCACGGCGATATAGCGCATTTACTTAAAGAAAAGTATTGGGTGATTACACACCACATGAACCAAAAGTTTATGCTATATAAAATGAATAATTTATTATGATATCATTGTAATATTACAATAAATGCAAGATTTTATTAGAACCATAAAAAAAAATCGTCGTTGCGCGTGCAATAACTGCGAAAGAGCAGTCTGTAAATACCATGTATCTGCGTTTTCACGATTTTACAGGAGGAAGAAAAACTTACCGACAACTGCAAGCAAGCAACTGTACCGCGGTATTGTTTCTAAGTATGTCAAAAATGAGGTTGCTTATAGGCTAATTTCAATTCTTTGAGATTTATAGGGAGCGAAACCATGTTAAGAATCTGTAGCCGCGATATTTCAATTTTGTGCCTTTTGCTCTTACGCGGTATTTACAAACTGCTCTCTCGCGGTATTGCACGCGCAATGACGATATCGGTATAGGGGTCAAACTGACCACAGAATATTTTCAAACTAGTATATCTGGCGAACTGTTTTTTTTTAGTACAGTAATGACTCGCTAATTCGGATCACCTTTAATCCGGATATCACGCTAATCCGGACCAGCAAATTTGTATCATTATGTATTCTATAGTCCGGATCACTTTTTGAAAGTGTTTTCTGTAATCCGGATTTCCTAAAATTTCAGAACAAATAACACAATTATGTACACCTAATTCTCTTTTTACACGATTTTTTTTACACGAATTTGGTTTAACACGAGTTCAAAAGAAAAAAAATTTCTCATTTTACACGAATTGTTTTGTTTTAACACGATTTTTAATATTCCAGGAATATTTTAGTCTTACGTAAATGTATGCCTTTATTGTCAGAAAGTGACAATGCATAAAATTTTTTTATGTCTTCATTATTTTAACTTCTTTTATATTAATGAATACTACTTTTCCAAAGTAGAAGTTATTTTTTATAAAATATTTAATGAATTAAAATGTGTAAGTACGAAATAAATTAAGTGAATTCTAACAAGACCTTTTTAATATTGCTTACACCTAATTCTCTTTTTACACGAATTTTTTTTACACGTATCTATCGTGTAAAAAGAGAATTAGGTGTATTTATTATTCTACTGGGGTCATTCCATACAAAATCATCAAAAATTAAAAAAAATTGAAGCCGCACTATTTTTGATTTAGACGAAAATTGGTGGGTATCTTTGTTTAGATGTCAGAAGAGAAAATTCACCATCATTTAATTTTTCTGATGTCTCAGCTTCGGTGCGCGACCGCTAGAGCATTCAAAAAGTGTGATTTTTACGCTCTACTACCATGCGCTGTCAAAATTGTTCTATTAGAGATATTTGAACATTTGTGGTCGCAGTTGAAAGCTACAATATAGTAGTTTTAGGAAAGAAATATGGAAATAGAAAAATATTTTTATTCGAAGTATACTAGCATCCTGAAAATACGATTTTTTTCACATTTTTATATGAATTTCAAATGGCTGTAGTATCTTTCCTAGTAAATTAAAAAAAATTAGTTTTTGTGTACATCATGTCCATATATTAAACAAAACAACAGTCCATTATAGACTCGTTCGACAAATGTTTTATATTAAAAAAATAAGCTTGATATTTGAAAATTTCTGAAAATTGCATATTTCGAGCTTCAAAATGAAAATGTGGGACAGGAGATAGAGAACTGAAATTCTCAAGAACTTTACACTTTAAAGACCCGTTGAGTTTGCTTTGTTTTTTGCATCCCTCTAGTAATTACAGCCATTTCAATACAGCTAGTAATGCAGATTTTCCTTTTTAATTAGTTTCTTTTCTTATTTCAAAATACGAGGAAACAACAACGCAGTAATAAAAAATAACAACAAAAACAATAAAAAACAAAACAATATGTAGTAGATACTCCGTATACATACATCCCAAATGAAGAAGGCGATTTAAATAAATATATCCCAAAAGAAGAATGCAATTTATCGTAAATGAAGGATGCGATTTCAAATATCAGAATTTTATTTTGTTACTTTAATATTAATATCATTATTAATATAACAATGAATTATTAATATTTTATATTATATTGCTTGAAATGTTAGACATACTTATAATTTCTGAATTATTTGAAGCCGAGTATTTTAACGAACTTTCAATTTACTTTGAGAAATGGGTACAAAGCTATGAAACATTCTTGTTCCCTTTATTGTAACAATATTACTAAATCTATCACATACAAATTTATCCGCAGCTTCAACATCAGCATTGGACACAAAAAAAAATTTGATTCCAGAAATTTGTTCGGAACAGATATTGAACATAGCTTTAGTAGTTAATATATGACGATCTTCAATTCGTTGTAAACTAGCTTTCCGCACTATTCGTTTGATCGTTCCCCCTGCACCATCACATGGACTTTTCCCGTGAGAAGTGGCAAAAAAATACCACTCTGCTACCAACCCAAAATCATCATTATGATGAGATAGATTAACACAATTTTTCTTATTTTTGTATTGAGCCGCTGATCCATCGATGAAATATTTAACTTTTTTAAATTCTGCATAATATCTTTTGATGTATTGAATGAACACTTTTTGAAATGAATAGAGAGCTACAGTACTATGGGTTAAGGAGTCGCTAATTACACAAAATGTTTTTAACTTAATCAAACTATCTTTTTTATGATATACTACAAAAGGATATAAAGTGGCTTGATCTCATTTGTTTGCTAGCATTTACAGAGTATCTGCTGCACATTGTTCTTTTTTTATTACTACATTATTGTTTTCTCGTATTGTGAAGTAAGAAAAAAAACTAATTAAAAAGGAAAATCTGCATTACTAGCTGCATTGAAATGGCTGTAATTACTAGAGGGATGCAAAAAACAAAGCAAACTCAACGGGTCTTTAAAGATCAAGGTTACAACTAAATTTCCTGAGAATTTCAGTTCTCTATCTCCTGTCCCACATTTTCATTTTAAAGCTCGAAATATGCAATTTTCAGAAATTTTCAAATTTCAAGCTTATTTTTTTAATATAAAACATTTGTCGAACGAGTCTATAATGGACCGTTGTTTTGTTTAATATATGGACATGATGTAAACAAAAACTAATTTTTTTTAATTTATCAGGAAAGATACTACAGCCATTTGAAAATCATATAAAAATGTGAAAAAAATCGTATTTTCAGGATGCTAGTATACTTCGAATAAAAATGTTTTTCTATTTACATATTTTTTTTCTAAAACTACTATATTGTAGCTTTCAACTGCGACCACAAATGTTCAAATATCTGTAATAGAACAATTTTGACAGCGCATGGTAGTAGAGCGTAAAAATCACACTTTTTGAATGCTCTAGCGGTCGCGCACCGAAGCTGAGACATCAGAAAAATTAAATGATGGTGATTTTTCTATCCTGACATCTAAACAAAGATACCCACCAAGTTTCGTCGAAAGCAAAAATAGTGCGGCTTTGACCATTTGATGATTTTCTGTAGAATGACCCACTGGTTAGATCATGTGTAGGCAAAACTTTCCTTTTCCTTTTTTCCTTCCCAAATTTCAGTGTATATACTAGTTTGATTGAAATTTATTTATTTTCTTTTTCTTCTTCTTCAAACAGGTTCAATCGTTGCTAGGACAGGAGAGAAAAATCCTGGCCAAACCCCAGCTCATGATATCAATATTTACTGGTGGCTCATCGAACTTTTTTGTTTTCCATAAGAATAACATAGGAAAGAATGCATCACTAGACATTTTTGTCTGTATCTCGTGAAAAAATGATCATACATGAATGGGACCAATTTAATTAGAAAGAGCATAGGTTCAATAGATTAATCAATAATATTCATAGTTTCATTGAAGAAGTCACAAAAACGTTTTTTTCCTCAATTTTGAATCTATGCCTCAAGTTTGAATGCTAATAAACTAATAGTCTAAGAGCTGGTCGCCACTTCGACTAAGGTACAGCTACAAAGCTGAAACTTTTTTTACATACTATTTAATGTAATTGAAGTAAGAAAATCCACGTCTGGCAGGATTATCGCGGTTGCAACATTTTTTTTTTTTTTTGAAGTTGGCAATTTGTTATTAAAAAAAAAAGGTACTACTACAAGTCTGGCATCTGAGTATATCGTAATTCACACTATTTTGAATACAAAAAAAATATTGCCAGACGTTTTTCGCGGTTACAAATGCCTGTCAGGTGGGTCTAAAGGTGCTAATATTTGGAGCACTGGTCGCCACTTCGACTAAAGTATAGCTACAAGGCTGAAACTTTTTGTACATACTATTTAATGTAATTGAAGAAAGAAAATCCACTTCTGGCAGGATTATCGCGGTTGCAACATTTTTTTTTTTTTTAAGTTGGCAATTTATTATTTAAAAAAATGTACTACTACAAGTCTGGCATCTGGGTATATCTTAATTTACACTATTTTGAATACAAAAAAAATATTGCCAGACGTTTTTCGCGGTTACAAATCCCTGTCAGATGGGTCTAAAGGTGCTAATATTTGGAGAACTGGTCGCCACTTCGATTAAGGTACAGCTACAAAGCTGAAACTTTTTATACATACTATTTAATGTAATTGAAGTAAGAAAATCCACTTCTGGCAGGATTATCGCAGTTGCAACAATTTTTTTTTTTCAAGTTGGCAATTTATTATTTAAAAAAATGTACTACTACAAGTCTGGCATCTGAGTATATCGCAATTCACACTATTTTTTACTGTATTTCTACTGAAAATGTTCTATGAAATATTCTAGGAAAATATTTTGAAAACCAGACAATACTTCCCAGATGAATATATTATTCACCATATGTAATGGAAATACAGGTAAGATCAACTAATGCAGATCATGGGCGGAATTAGAGGTCATCCTTTGGGGGGGCAAACTTTTATCAAGTATAAGAAAAACGAACAAGGAACTAATTTTCCGATTTTCGGTCTGAAATCTTGGGGGGCAATGCCCCCCCATGCCCTCTCTTAACTCCGCCCATGAATTGCAGATGCCTATTCGGAAAAGAGTTATGACAAATTATAATTATATTAAAACAGAGATTATATTATTATAGAAAGTAAAACAAATCACAAGGCATAGACATGTACACAAAAAAAAACATAATTCTGATGCTGAACAATTTGCTTTTTCATATTTTATTAGTTATTATTCTGTTTCTTCATCATAAACTATTTCGTCCTCTGAATTCAAAAAGCCTTCATTCTTCAAAGCCCAATATGTGAAGAAATATCAATGTTAGCCATTTGGTGTTCTAGAACTTTTTGGAGGAAATCGAATTTCCTACAAGTTTGTCATTTACATTTTTTCTGTAGCTCTTGTTATTTACAAGATAGGGGCAAAAAAAAACGAGAATTTCATGAAACAATTGGGTTATTGACCCGTGCTACCTCCTTGGTGGGAGTTAGGGTTACGCCGCAACGGACACTTTTGTAGAGCATTCAATTCTGAAGAAACCCGACCATTGACCAAGATTATACCATAAAATGCCTCTGAGCTGTAAAGTTTTGAAGAAAAATAATCAAAGTTCACGTGTATTTTATATGGGAAATCTTTATACGCCTTGGTCTAGTACTTAATATTAATATTAAGGGCTCCAATTTTCAGGGAATTTTTCTTTAGGTATTTGCCACAAAATTTCGAGGTGGGACTGAAAAAAAAAATAGTCGCGATAAAAAGAGCACCCTAATATATATATATACATACGTCTGTAAAAACGTTTATAATGATTTGTTTTCCAGAGAGTGAAGAAAATATAGATGAAGGCTTTTTGAATTCAGAGGACGAAATAGTTTATGATGAAGAAACAGAATAATAACTAATAAAAAATGAAAAAGCAAATTGTTCAGCATCAGAATTATATTTTTTTTTTGTGTACAGAATTATGTTTTTTTAATTTAAAAAAAAATTATATAATATTAATCTATGCCTTGTGATTTGTTTTACTTTCTATAATAAAATAATCTCTGTTTGAATATATGTAATTATAATTTGTCATAACTCTTTTCCGAATAGGCATCTGCATTAGTTGATCTTACCTGTATTTCCACTACATATGGTGAATAATATATTCATCTGGGAAGTATTGTCTGGTTTTCAAAATATTTTCCTACAATATTTCATAGAACATTTTCAGTAGAAATACAGTTAAAAATAGTGTGAATTGCGATATACTCAGATGCCAGACTTGTAGTAGTACATTTTTTTAAATAATAAATTGCCAACTTGAAAAAAAAAATTTGTTGCAACTGCGATAATCCTGCCAGAAGTGGATTTTCTTACTTCAATTACATTAAATAGTATGTATAAAAAGTTTCAGCTTTGCAGCTGTACCTTATTCGAAGTGGTGACCAGTTCTCCAAATATTAGCACCTTTAGACCCATCTGACAGGGATTTGTAACCGCGAAAAACGTCTGGCAATATTTTTTTTGTATTCAAAATAGTGTGAATTAAGATATACTCAGATGCCAGACTTGTAGTAGTACCTTTTTTTTAATAACAAATTGCCAACTTAAAAAAAACAAAAAAATGTTGCAACCGCGATAATCCTGCCAGACGTGGATTTTCTTACTTCAATTACATTAAATAGTATGTACAAAAAGTTTCAGCCTTGTAGCTATACTTTAGTCGAAGTGGCGACCAGTGCTCCAAATATTAGCACCTTTAGACCCATCTGACAGGGATTTGTAACCGCGAAAAACGTCTGGCAATATTTTTTTTGTATTCAAAATAGTGTGAATTAAGATATACTCAGATGCCAGACTTGTAGTAGTACCTTTTTTTTAATAACAAATTGCCAACTTAAAAAAAACAAAAAAATGTTGCAACCGCGATAATCCTGCCAGACGTGGATTTTCTTACTTCAATTACATTAAATAGTATGTACAAAAAGTTTCAGCCTTGTAGCTATACTTTAGTCGAAGTGGCGACCAGTGCTCCAAATATTAGCACCTTTAGACCCACCTGACAGGCATTTGTAACCGCGAAAAACGTCTGGCAATATTTTTTTTGTATTCAAAATAGTGTGAATTAAGATATACCCAGATGCCAGACTTGTAGTAGTACCTTTTTTTTTAATAACAAATTGCCAACTTCAAAAAAAAAAAAAAAAAAAATGTTGCAACCGCGATAATCCTGCCAGACGTGGATTTTCTTACTTCAATTACATTAAATAGTATGTACAAAAAGTTTCAGCCTTGTAGCTGTACCTTAGTCGAAGTGGCGACCAGCTCTCCGACTATAATATTGTGTTAACTTTACGAAAAAAATGCAAGAATACTTTTTCGTAGAAAATTATATACTCTTTCTAATGAATTTGGTCCCACTCATGTATGATCATTTTTTCACGAGATACAGACAAAAACGTCTAGTGATGCATTCTTTCCCATGTTATTCTTATGGAAAACAAAAAAGTTCGATGAGCCACCAGTAAATATTGATATTATGAGCTGAGGTTGGGCCAGGACTTTTCTCTCCTGTCCTAGCAACGGTTGAACCTGTTTGAAGAAAACGAAAAAAAAATTTCAATCACCCTAGTATATATGTACATACAAATTTATCTCACTTTTCTCTTTTACTTCGTGTAACTTTAGTAAACTGCTTCACAACCATTCACAATTTGCGTATTAATTCTGCTTCCCCCAGTCCGGATTTTTCGCTAATCCGAATCACCCCTTGCAATAATTAATCCGGATTAAAGAGTCATTACTGTATTTGTATTAAAGTTTTTTTTTAGCTAAGATGTATTTTTCGGTAGAATCGTCGTTAGTTCGAAAAAACTTAAAATCTTAAAATTGCGAAAAACACAAATGAAGAGTAGGAACGATTTCGTGCAAAGAACGCATCAGTTGATTTGTGAACTTTGACAGTGATGTAGTGCCGTCAATCTTCTGATAAGAATTATAGTTGGATATGTTAATTTCTCATACACTATATAAGGTGTAACATTATTAGATACGGATATTTTGAGAGGGGTATGTATACGTCCTAATAAACGCTTTGAGTGAAAAATCAACATTATCAGAGGACATTTTATTTTTCATACAAAAAATAAAATAATAATTGTCACAAAACGTAATCATCCTGTACACCACTAACGTTCCGAGAAACATTCCTACTACCTACACTACTACAAACAGGACCACAGCTGCAGGCAGGCTCCAATTCGCGTAGCGATAACATATCACCATGTTCAGGTATTCGGCGTTCGTGTACCGGTACGGCATTTTGAATGTTTTTGCGAAGACACGCGACACGTACAAAGGATTTAATGCAATTGCGCAATCGTGCGGGCGTTCCGTCCGCGCCAGCTGGTGACCCGCGCGGTGGGGGCGCTCGGGGGTTGCGCTAGTGTCACATGGCGCTGGAAAATACCGACCTCCGCTGCCGCCATCGGCCGCGTTTGTTTGAAGTAGTGTAGGTAGAAGGAATGTTTCTCGGAACGTTAGTGGTGTACAGGGTGATTACGTTTTGTGACAATTATTATTTTATTTTTTGTATGAAAAATAAAATGCCCTCTGATAATGTTGATTTTTCACTCAAAGCGTTTATTAGGACGTATACATACCCCTCTCAAAATATCCGTATCTAATAATGTTACACCCTGTATATGTTATACCAGAATGAGCGAGTTGCTGTTAGGATTTAGTGTCATTATAAATGAATGGAGGACTAGCTAATCATGTTAAACAGTGTTGTTATGAAATTGAATTTGAAATAAATTTGAATTTGAATTGGAAAAAAAAAAAATAAACAGTTAATACGTGTAGTTTCCGCCATTTAAGAGGGGGTATCCCACTCTAGAGGCCCTTGAATTGAACATTTTTTTCAGGGAGTTGAACAAGAAAATACAAAACATTTAGAGTTAAACATAATAATCCTCTTATTATATGATCTTTAATGAATATTTTGAGAAAAAAGAAAAAAAAATTTATTGAGTGGTTGGGTCAGGGCAGGCCTGCTACTGGGACTCATACCTTAGGAACGGTGTGCACCATAACAGCCAAACAAATAATCTGAAAATTATGAGATTGCACATTAGTACTCTTTATATATATGGCTATGGCATGAGTGTGGCACATTTTGAAAAAAAAAAATGTATTCATTTTTTTAATTTTTTCTACTATAAGTTTTATATTTTAGTTGATTTTTTACTGTTAAAATATGGGATACAAGCTATGTAAATGTAAAAATGCCTGATTTGCTCCACTTAGGTCATAGAGACAAAGCTAACACAGCTTGTACCAAAATCTGAAATTTTTCGGATGAATGGTTTTCTCAGAATGCTGCACACCATTCATCAAAACGGTGTTTTGAGAAAAACGACATTTAAGCTAAAGTTAAGAGTGGTGGAGAGCGCGCAGCTGCGCACGGAATCGCCTATAGCGGCGCGAGCTTTACAAAGTTCGCGACAAGAGATAGCTTAAACGATTCAGGAAAGAACATAAAATTTTTCAAAACTAAAAAAAAAAATGCATTTTTTGAAAGTTCTAGAGTGGGATACCCCCTTAATGTGTATTTACGCACTTCGCATTAAAGCAACTTTTGAGTTTATTTTTTAATTTGTCACTTCTCTGACGTTATATATCTGAGTATATGAAAGTACAAAAAATATTAGGTTATGCGTTGGTGATTTTAAAAAGTTGAACTTTTGTAACGGGAAGCACAGCCTTAATGCTTTAAACTGACTGTGAGATTATAATACGTAATATTTTTTATGTCTAGTTTTTGTCAATATTTTTTTGTCTAATTTCTGTCAATTTGTACTAAGATTTTGCAAATGATTGAACGATATTCAATTCAAATGATTTAGAGAAAAAAACCATATAAATTTGGCGAAACTTTTATTTTAGGTGTATAAATCTGTGCTTGTCCTGCTTTAGCACGGTTAAGAAGAAAGATCTTCAGTCAGAAGTTCTTGGACTCGGCACAAAATACCTCTCGGTCGCAGTGCCCACCATGAGCGTCACCCCATAACAATAATAATAATAAAATACTAATAATCTAAAATTAAACATAATACTTAACTTAAAGATAATTAATAGACTTGTCTTTTAATCTGCTTCTGAAGGTTTGTAGTTGGCCATTGCAGTATTTCGTTATAAAATTCTGTAAATTATGCTGGTTCACCTTTCCAATATCTGAAATTACTTAGCCATTACAAGCTTCAGGCAACGCTACGATACGCAACGATAGATGATGCAATATGTTTATTGTTTTTGTTAAATCGTGGAAGATCAAACTTGCGGTCAGATAATAATATATATAATATATTTTCTCTATTACGATATACAGGGTGTCCCAAAAAAGACTGTCAAGCGGTGGTCCAGGGATAGAGCACCCTCTGGGGCACCCGAATAACCCCCATGTATGTTCTGCGATTTTTCGTAGTTTACGAGTTATGAATTTTTTTTTAATTTTTCACTTATTTTCGAGTTGCAAGACAATTATCGTCATACTGAAGTGAATAATTGATATAAATTCTCAATTATTTTTTCATTAAGTATTTAGCTAAATATTGTGGCATTCCAGCATAAAGATAATCTGCCTCAAAACCCATACCATTACGGCATGAAATAAAATAGTTTTTAGTAAAACTATCTATGTCTATGTGAGATCTTTCGGCCCACTCATTTTGGCATACACTATGCGAAACACCCTGTATACGTAGTACGTTTCATGAGTTCTTAGACTCATATAGTAAATAGAGTGCGTTCGAAAAAATCGTCATGTTCGTGACAGTGACAAGTCTCAACTAGCTCTACAAAAAGTTTTAAGTCGTTGCTGTAATCCGTTTAATTGTAACAGAGTTCCGACAACTCAGACAAATGATTTTAAAAAAATGGCTCTAGTTTAATATCACGCTGTTATAAAGTTTTTGACTAAAGAAGGTTTTAAGCCAACACAAATCAAAGAAAGAATGGAAACTGTTTACGGTGACTCGTGTCCATCATTTTCAACAATAAAAAACTGGGGACGAGAATCATTAGAAGATGACCCACGTGCGGGAGGTCCTGTGACGGTGACTACTCCAGAAAACATTTAATTAGTTTAAGAAATTGTTCTAAGTGACCGACGTTTAAAAACAAAAGTAGTTCTAAGAATCCTACATGAGTATTTAAGTATGACGATAATTTGTGCAAGATGGGTGCCCCGAATTCTTAGCGCAGTGCAAAAGCAGCGGGGAGTAGAATGTTGTGAGCAATTTCTGGAGCATGACTGTGGGGAGCAAGGACTAATTCAATCAATTGTGACGGCGGATGAAACTATAGTCCTCTACTAAGATCGAACATCCAAAGAAAATTCAATGGAGTGGCATCGGAAAGTAGAACCTATGCCGAAAAAAGCAAAGATTACTCAAAACACAAAAAAGTGATGGCTAAAATTGTTTGAGACTACGAGGGAATTCTTTTGATTGACTTCAGGGAATCGAATACAGCCGTTAACACGGCATATTACTCTGACTTACTAAAGCAGTTGCGTCGGAAAATTATCGCGAAAAGGCGCGGGAAAATGATATCTTATATCATGATAGTGCTCCAATCCACACTGCTTTACTTTCCAAGACTACTCTTCGTGAGTGTGGCTTGAAAGAGATTGACTATCCCCTATACAGTCCTGACTTGGCCCCGTCTATTTTTTGTTCCCAAAACTCAAGGCAGATTTAAGGGGTAGAAAATTTAACAGTGGCGATGAAATTAAAAAGTAGTGTACGACCATTTTGACTCCAGGGTGCATCATATTTTTAGAAAAAAGGGGACAATATATTGAAAATAAAATCATTTGTTTCTATTTATGACCTTTCCTTCTATGTTAGGCTAAGAATTCATGGACCGCACTCCGCACTACGTATGGTATAGGCATGTAAGTACAATAACATATGGTTGAAGGGGTGAAGATAGGAGAAGTAGTTTTCTCTAATCTAACTAGCTATAGCTAGTCACAAGATGCATATCCTTTTTTACATTTTCGAGAACGCAAGGCTTATTTACTATTACATTTTACACCTAGGAATTGAAGAGGTGAAGATATAGTCAATTCGCTATAAAAGAGGCATATTTTCAACAACTTTTTCTGACGACACAATTAATATTTATTTGTTTATTTAATTAGTGTATAATAAAACGACATGTGAACAATATTTTGTCATTGATTTTATTGATATTTATAAAGAAATGAGCGCTTGACAGCAAATCTTTGCGGACGCTTAAAAAGAAATTGGATTGCAGTGCACCGCATAACTCATGACTGAATCATCTGAAATCAAAAAACTAAAAAGATGTCATTAGTTGATAAGTACGTTGAGGTAACGCTGTCAACTTTTTATTTTTTTTAATTTTTTCTTTTTAATGTTTGGTACGAACGTTTTATTATTTTAAAATATGTTAAAAAAAAAAAGGACAGCGTTACCTCGTAAATTATGTGAAGAAACAGTGTGTAAACTTTCAAAAGGATTGGTATAGTAGATTTTGAGCTAAAGAGTTCACTGACTTTTAAAATGTTAAGTATGAAAAAAACGCATTTGAAGTCTAAAAACTGAATTTATAAGGCTCGAACGAATAAGGGGTACAGCTCGAATCCGGATCGGAGGGGCGGCGGCTTGCAACTCCATATCTCACAAGGAGACGGCGCCACCGTGGGGTCGGGGATTTGCCCGAAATTTTTTGTGTTGAAAGAGGACCCATAGCACCTCACGTGGTTAAAGCAGTAGGATGCACTACTCGGAAAAATCTGAGAAAAATCGATTCAAAATTTCCTAGGCGCCTTATGAGTTAAAAATGTGAAGAGTTCGTCGAGCCGCTATCTAGACTAGACGGTTAAGATGCGGTCTTATGTGGCGAAGGTCCCGGGTTCGATTCCTCCTTCGGATCTTTTTTTTTTTGTTTCTCATCCCTATATTATTTTTTAAAAATTATTTTAGCTCAAGAACGTGAAGTTTTTCATGTACTGAAAAATATTCGTGCTCGTTGTTCTATTGGGTTTTATGGCCTTGTAAGGGTCTAAAGAATTTTGACCTGGGGTCACCTTAGTATTATAGTGGACATCTGCGCATAGAACTCTGCGTTAGTCTGTTCAGTAGCAGTTAATTTTTCGATTTCGTAGTAAACCAACGTGCCTATTTCTTAAATTTCAAAGTTCTTTTACAATTCGAAGTTAAAAATGTCGACTGAAGAAGTTCCTGCCTCTTCTTGAATAGGAGAGGAAATTCCTTAAGAATCCATGTACAGTGATAAATCAAAATCTCGATTTAAGAACGCAGTAGTTTATTATGAAAAGCTGTTGACGGAAAATAATTTAATTGCATCGACATTGGCCGGAGAACTTCATAATAATACATTGAAACTTTTGGGTGAAAAAAAAATCGTAATTGAAAAGGAATTAATTCACGCTCATGATGTATTGCAAACTCCCTGCGATTGAAAAAATCCGCTTTTATATGTTGCGCAAGATGTCGCAAAAATTATTGCTTTGTTTGTTTTTGCGATAATTACCACTGCGGTTTTTGTATATAATTATTATATTAATAAAAATTTAATTTTTTATTATCGACTTTCTTATTCTCATTAAAAACCCAATGTTGCTCCTCATAAAGTATCTGAAAAATAAAAAACCCACCGTTATTAATTATTTTATTGGAAAAAAAAGAAAATAATTTTTAAAAAAATGAAAATAATTTTAAAAAAATAATGTAAATAAATTTTATAAAATAATATAGGAATGAGAAATGCTTTTAATAATTGTTAGGATAACAAAAAAAAGGAGGAATCGAACGCGGGACCTTCGGCACATAAGACCGAGCCTTAACCGTCTAGTTTAGATAGCGGATCGACACATTTTTAACTCATAAGGCGCCTAGGAAATTTTGATTCGATTTTTCTCGGAATTTTCCGAGTAGTGCATCCTACTGCTTTAACCACGTGAGGTGCTACGGGTCCTCTTTCACCACAAAAAAATTCGGGCAAATCCCCGACCCCACGGTGGCGCCGTCTCCTTGTAAGATATATAATAATGGTTTCTGTAACTATAATATTTATAATCATCCAATAGTACAAATATATTCATTTAAATTTAGAGGTTTCTCAGTAATATTTAACAATATGTAAACATAATATTCTATATAATTTAGATATTTGCCATAATGCATGGTTTTATTTTCTTTTTATTCTTAGTATTAAGGCTTTCAATCGCTTTTAATTCGTTTGGTCGAAAGTTGAACACATTTATAAATTTAATATAGCTACTTTTACTACTTACAGTTTTATATCTTTTCGGTGTGATAATATTTTTTCTTCTAGTAATACTATTACATTTAATTAATTTATCTTTGAACAATTTATAATAATACTTAAGGGATTCGAAGGCGAAAATTTTATTAAGATTCAACGGTTTTTTATCACAAATAAATAGATTCTTATAAATGATTTTTAAGAGTTTGTTTTGTAGTCTCTGAAGTAAACGTAAATTATTTGAGTAAGCTCCTCCTCATGCTATGTTGCCATAGCAGATGACACTATGGAAAAATGCATAATAATGCAAGAGAGAGTCTCTCAACATTATTCTAGACATCTTTTGGAATATAAAAACTAAATATTTAATTCTATTTATTAAGTACATAATGTGTGATTCTCATATCATTCTATAATCATAACAAACTCCTAAATACTTACAATATTCAACTCTTCTTAATTGTTTGTTATTTATCTTAATTTCAATATTAGTAGGAACACTGTTGCAGTAGTTACCAGAAGTCATAAACACAGTTTTATCAACATTTAAAGATAATTTATTAAAAGCTAGCCATTTATATATTTTATCAAGGTAGATAGATATTTATTTGAATTTCAACTAGTTTCCAAGTTTTCCCCGCAGATATTACAGCAGTATCATCAGCAAATAGTATCATTGCTTCTGGTAGATCAATTAATAGATCATTAATATATAAGTAGTAAGGGCCCTAAGATGGTGCCTTGAGGAACACCAGTTCTAACTTCGCTAATGCTCTAACAGTACCATTAATTTTTACTCGTTGATATCTACCATTTAAGTAACTTGAAATGAGTTTAAAAGTATTACCTCTAATTCCCGACCTATATAATTTATCCAATAATATTTCATGATTTACAGTGTCAAAAGCTTTTGCCAAGTCAAGAAATGTTACAGCAATAGGTTCGCTTTTATCAAGTTTTTCATAGATTGCATTTGAGATAAGGTTTAGCGCATCTTTAGTACCAATTTTTTTCATAAAACCAAATTGCACTTTAGAAAATTTTTTATTCTTTTTAAAGAAATCTATTAGTCTTCGATACAAAACTTTTCCAAAAATCTTTGCTACATTTGATATTAATGATATTGGTCTATAATTTGCTGTAGGGGAAGGTAGCCCAAAACGGGTGGCCCGCCCAAGACGGGTAAGCACTAGTATACTGCTGTATCAAGCATAAGTGTCAATATGTGCTTGTGCCGAGAATTGCCGAACATTGACGAGTTTCGCTCGAGTGCCGGAGTAGCGTAATGGCATAGGTGTGTGCAACGAAAGTTTTTAAGTGAATTTATTAAAAAAATTCAAGGTGTCTCGTAATTAGTCGAAAACCTTTACAATTTGCAGATTATTAGTATTCGTTTTATTTTAGGACTATCTAACTTTAAATTAAGACAAAAAGTTTACCTGATTTACCTTTCATTTTGAGGTTATTATTAGTTTGCAAAAAAAATGTACTCTCGGTACCCGGAATCAGTTTTGTACTAAAATCTTTGGGATTTTTTCAGATGAATAAATATAAACGAAAAACAGAACGTGCGTCCTGGAATGAAACTACCATGCAACTAGCAATGGAAGAAGCAAAGACTACTTCTTGTCTACCGCCCTGAACCATGTACATCAGGCGCTATAGAGAACTCAACAACAATATGAAATGCAGATGAACAGACCTCCTACTCCAATATTGCCGAAATTTCGTCTCCAAGTAAAGACGTAGAGGACATCAAACAGATGGCTACCCAAGATCCACTAGCCGAAAAAATAATCCCGGTTGAAAATAGAATTTCATACACCAGTGAAATCCACTTCTCTTCGATCAGTGTCTTCTCGATCGGCATCTTTGGTTCATGTAAGACCTGTGGATATTAGACCGATGCCGAAACTGAGCCCAAACAAAACAAAACGCAAGCGGAAGATTCAAAAAGCTGAAGTGTTAACCAATACACCAATAAAAGAACAGCAAAAAGAAAAGGAAGAAAAAAAGAAACGTACAAAAGTTGCAAAAAAAAACAACAACTCCTCTGCAAGAAAAAGTGGCAAAAATACCAGCAAAACAAAAGAAAGTTAATACTAAAAATACGCAGAAAAAGTCGGAAAAAAATATATTTGCTTGGTTTGTGATGACCCTTATATGGATCTACCTGGAGAAGAATGGATTAGATGTGGAGACTGTAAACAATAGGCTCAAGAAACTTGTACCTCTTATTCTGGTATGGGTTCCTATTTTTGTGATTTGTGCCAAAAATAGTATTCAACTTTAGTAACTGTTACGTTGATTTATTTTTTCAACATTATAAAGATCTCAATAATAGGTATCTCTAGATTGATTAAAAGAGCCTAAAGATAGTTTCATAACTAGTGCTATTCATAAAAGTTGAAGATTATTTTACTATAATAATTGATTAAGGCGATGTTATGAACAGAACAAGTATTGTGTATGATTTAAGACTGAATTTGTTTATGTGCTAAGTGCCAAAATGTTAAATTAAATTACAGTTGTTACGCTTAATTAAGGTTTATCTGATCAATGATGACGCTTACCCGTTTTACAGTAGGCTTACCTATTTGGCCCAAAGGAGGTTACCTCTTTTAGGTGTATATGCGGGCAAAACGGGTTTTTGGAAAGATTTTGTATTTTTTCTATTAAATAAATATTTGATACAAAATGTTTTCGAATAGTGTTTTATTTTCAAGTTCGCTATACATCCTATCTTATAATATTAATCAAGCTCACTTATAGAATGATTTAACAGTTTTTTGTTATCTTCGATCTTAGATTACCCGTTTTAGGCCACCTACCCCTACTATGTCTATCATTTGTCTTATAAATTGGCGTAACATCAGCTGACTTGAGCGCATCAGGCCAAATGGCTTTCTCTATACTTAAATTTATAATAAGTACAACTGGTAATACTATATGTTTAGATAATATTAGGTTGTAACATAATAATCTGATAATTTTTTCGGAAACGTTTTGGAAATTTTTATAAATACCCGTGAGCACGCTCAGTTCATCAGTGCAATAATCGACAGCGCAGCGAATAGAATTATGGAAAAATTCGATTTGAGAAGACGATACATCCGCGTCCTTCTACTTTATGAGTTCTGTTTAAAGCATACAGTTAAGCAAGGGACACAAAATATAAGAAAATGCGGTCTCTTATCATACAGCAGTAAATTGGTTTCGACGTTTCTGGAATGGCGATTACAACCTTGAAGATAAACCTCACGAAGGGACTAGCCAAGCTCATCGAAGAAGATCCAATGAGGACTACTCAACTTGAAGAAGAACTCGGATGCTCCCATACTACTATCGCTCGACATTTGAAAGTGATGGGTAAAGTGTACAGGCACAGTCAATGGGTACCCCACGAATGACGGATGGTCAACGGATGATGCGAGTGGCGGTTTGTACGCAATTACTCACTTCACATCGTACTTTTTCTTGGCTTCGTAATTTGGTTACCGGGGATGAGAAGTGGATGCTTTATGTTAACCATAACAATAAGCGACAATGGCTTAGCGCGGGTCAAAGAGGAGTACCGACAGTTAAATGTAAAATTACTGGGAACTATTACCACAAGGAATGACTAGAAATAGTGAACGCTACTGTGATATGCTGGATAAGGTAGCCGTGAATCTTAAAGGAGAACAAGGCAATGTATACCTCCTCCACGACAATACCCGGCCTCACACCGCTTCGATGACAATTAAAAAAATTATGGATCTAGGCTGAATTTCCACCGCATCTCGCACCGTTTGGCAGTTACAAGGTGATTCGTAAATCAGGATTTTGCCTTATATGAGAACCGCTCTTGTATTTTTATCTTTTTTTCTACGAATCGCAGCGGCCCCAAACCGATCTCAAAAAATTACTATTTCGAAACCCTTTCCAAAACGGTCAACACTGCCCCCTATCCCCAACCCCTTGGCCACAATCACCCCTGGAAGTTGAAAAAATTAACTTTTGTTTCACGATTTTTCACATTTCGCCCCGCTTTTCTCCGAAATTCGCGTTATTAACATACCTACTTTTTTTTTAAGGTTACCTATCTAATCACCTTTCCAAAAGGGTGCAACATGCCCAGGTAGAAAGGGATTGCAAAAGTCCTGAAATTAAAACATCCTCACAGGTACCTAATTACTTTATTGCACCATAATGGAAAAAGTCGTTAAGTAAACAATTTTTATGACAGCAAGTTCGGAAATGTTTGTTTAGGAAACACAGGTAATACATTTTTATTATTGTAGTAGGTTTAATAAAAAGACTTTCGGCTGGTCCGTCTGAGTACTTTATTACGACTGGTGAAGTGATCTCCTTTAGCCGTTAGGCCCACTCGTTATCGTAGAGACATTGCCAGATTAACAACTTCATATACTACATCTCCCTTATCATTTAAAAATATAAAAGATATAAAAAATATAAAATTCATTGTTACATACTATTCACAATTTCAATTTTAAACTTTACAAAATATAATTGTTGTATTGTTATTACAATATATCTAGTACCTATTTAGTTTTAATTTTTTTCCAGTTTTGACTCATTTAATTCAATTCACATATTTTTCACAAGTACTTATTTCAGCTGATAGTTTCTACTTCTACTCCTCTTTTTTTTTTTTACATTTTAGCTAATTTATGTCTACTTTTTGTTTTCTTCGCAAATTCAGGTACCCCTACTTATTATTATGTTTGAAGCATTTCGCCTTTGATTGTTGCAAGTTTCATTCTCTTTTTTTTTTTTTTTTCTTAAAAAAAATGAATTTCGTCTGATTACCTTGCCATTTTTTATCCTTTTAACCCAATATGACCTTGGCTCTTGAGTCTTTTCTAAAATTCTTGCGTCGGTCCACGTATTACCTTCTCTAAGTAGCACTTTTTCACCTTGAATAAACTCATCTTTATCTCTAGTACCTCTATTATAAAATTTCTCATTTCTGTCCCTTTTTATTTTAAAATTAGCTTTTAAATCGGGGTGTGTTTGTAATTTGAAAGAACTGGTCTTTTTAGGTACCAACGAACGTGTATTTCTACCCATTAGAATTTTATTTGGGGATAGTTCAATCTCTTTTAAAGAAGTGTTCCTATATTCTAATAAATATGTCCATAATTCTTCATTGCTATCTTCTGCTTTCTTGATTAAACTTTTCGCCAGCTGAACTGCCCTTTCTGCTTGGCCATTTGAACGAGCATAATGAGGGCTTGAGGTGGTTAACGTTATGTCATATTTCTCGCAAAAGGATCTAAATTCAAAGCTATTAAAGGGAACATTATCAGCAACGATTTCTCGTGGAATTCCATGGACCGCAAAAATAGTCTGAAGCTTTGATATAACTGTTGATGCATTTTTTCGTAAAATATTTTTTATGTCAATGTATTTAGAGTAATAGTCAATTATGACTAAATAACTTTTTGCCCTGTGTTCGAAAATATCCATCCCAATCTTCATAAATGGATATTGTGGAATATCATGAGGATGTAAAGGTTCTCTTTGAGATGAAGACCTAAATTTCTGACATACGTTACAGGCTGCTATAACCTCCTCAATTTCCGAATTAATCCCCGGCCAGTAAACTGCTTCTCTAGCCTTTAGTATAGTTTTCTCAATACCGGAATGTGATTTATGTAATAAATCTATAATGCTTTTTCGCATGCTAAAGGGAACTAATATCCTTTCACCCAGAAATATAATACCATTTTCCATTAAAAGTTCGTTTTTAAATTTCCAAAATACCTTAATATTATCTGGTAACTTAGACTTGGAACTAGGCCAACCTTCCAGCAGTACTATTTTTAAATTATTTAAAACGGGGTCCTTAACTGTTTCATTTTGGAAGATAATTTGTTTCTCTTTACTTACATTAATTGAGTGAACTACCTCTTTTAGTCCTTTAATAGTTTCAGACACATCGCTTTCATTATAATATCTAGATAATAAATCAGCGACATACATCTTATCTCCAGGTAAATATTGTAGGTCAAAATCATACTTCATAAGCTTTATCCTCATTCGCTGAAGTTTTGCTGACGTTATTTTAGATACGTCTTTTTTCATGATACCTAATAGGGGTTTATGGTCAGTTTGAATAAGAATTTTTCTACCATAAATCCATGTGTGAAACTTTTTACAGGCATAGCATATAGCCAACATTTCTTTTTCAATTTGCGCATACCTTTTTTCGGTGTCTGCTAAGCTTTTTGAGGCAAATGCAATTGGTCTATTTTCCTGGAGCAGACAACACCCTACACCATTTTGGCTACTATCTGCTTGAATTGTAATAGGAACATTACAATCAAAATGTTTAAGAATAGGAGCGTTAACTATAATTTTTTTTATGTTCTCCAGACAAGCTGCATGATGACTTTGCCATTTAAATGAAACATTATTTTTAATGAGGTCTCTCAAAGGAGCGGAAATATTTGCTAAATTAGGAATGGTTCTATGCAAATAATTTATTAAACCTAACAGTTTTTGAACATCCTTTTTATTTCGCGGTGTCCCAATATCATTGATTGCCCTAATTCTACTTTTATCAAAAGATACACCCTTCTCCGAAAAAACATGGCCTAAAAAATTTACTTCGTTAACCCGAAACTGAATTTTATCCTTATTAAATTTAATATTCAATGCTTGAGCTCTTTCCATTACTTTTCTTAAAGTGTTATCGTGCTCCTCGGCTGTTTCCGCTGCTATGAGAATGTCATCAATATATATCACTATGTTATCAATGCCCTCAAAATTCTTCTCATTGTATTTTTGAAATAATTCAGGAGCTATTTTAATACCAAATGGAAGGCGTAAAAAGTTATAACACCCAAACGGTGTATTAAAAGTGCAAAGTTTACTTGATTTCGGCGATAATTTAACTTGGAAAAAACCATCCTTTAAGTCAAGGACTGTAAAAAACCGTTTGTTTGCTAATTTTGGCAGTACGTCTTCCAATGAAGGGATGGGGTGATTTTCATTTTTAATTGATTTATTAAGATCCTGGGGATCAAGGCAAACTCTAAGATTGCCATTAGCTTTTTCAACTAAGACAAGATTCGAAACCCAATCTGAGGGTTGTGTGCTTTTAGCAATTACGCCTAAAGATTCAAGTCTATCTAGTTCATTTTTCAAAGCAGGACGTAGGGCTAATGGTATTTTACGGCATGGCTTTACAACAGGGCTCACGTTATCTTTAAATTCAATATTGTAATTACTCATAAAACAACCCAGTCCTTCAAAATTATTTCTCCACAGCTCCAACAATTTATCTTTGGTTTGTATTTCTACCGCATACAATCTTTTAACTAGTTTAAGTTTTACACAACCCTCTAGACCCAACAAAGGCGTAACATTTCCCTTAACAATAATAAATCTCAACATTTCCATTTGATTTTTAACGCAACAGTTTAACGAAACTTCACCCATACAGTCCAGGGAATTACCACCATATGCTAATAGCTTTGTTCTAGTTTCAGAAATTTTAACATTTTCTAGGCCTTTTACTAACTCAAATGGTAACACATTGACCTCAGCACCTGTGTCTAATTTTACATTGATTTTTTTCCCGTTTATTAGAACTAGTTGTGACCACGACTTTTCGTTATTTTTATTTTCATTGAATTGACTTACGGAATCGATATAGAAACTGTTTTCTGATCCCGACGAATTTTCTTTGCTTGTGCATGTTGCCGCGTTAATTTCTCGTACTTTCCCTGCCTTGCAAACAAAAGCGAAATGGTTCTTCTTGCCACAATTGTTACATATCTTATTAAATGCTGGACAATTTCCATAACTGTGCTTATTTCCACAGAACTTACAGTTTACCGTTTTATTCAGATTGAATGAATTTTTGTTTGATTTATTTGTTGAAAAATTTTCCTTACTTGAATTATTGTTGGAATTTTTGTGCGAATTTGCATGATTACTATTTTTACTACTTGTTATCGAATGATATTTATTTTGTTTAATATTTCCATTAGTACTATTCTTAGAACTATTGTTAGTTTTATGCAAGAAGAAAACCTGTTGATTGTGTCCTGACGATGGTCCCGCATGTTGAAGTGTTGATGTCTGCAGCTTTGATATTTCATCAGCTCGCGCCATTTTAATAGCATTTTCCGTATTTAGATCCTTGGTTTCCAGTAACCTCTTCTGCAACTTCTTATCTGCCACCCCCAAGACAATCCGGTCACGCAACATTCGGTCCTCATTTCCCGCATAGCCACAGCTTTTGACTAACTTCTTAATATCCATAAGGAAATTGTCGAACGGCTCACCCATCTTCTGATTGCGGCTCCAAAAGACAAAACTTTCATAAACTTCATTTTTTTGTGGAGTGCAGAAGTCTTGGAAAGATTTGAAAACGGAGTCGTACTTTGCTCTCTCAGCTTCAGTTAGAGCAAAGGTATTATAAACTTCCACTGCTGCCGGCCCCAAAGCATTAAGGAGTACCGCTATTTGTACCGCTTCCTCTTTTTTCGTCAACTCCACAGCCGTAGCAAAAATTTTGAAATTTTGGGCAAAAACCCTCCAATTTTCGGCTAAATTGCCGTCTAACTTGAGTTCCTCGGGCTTCTTCACATAATCCATATTTTCATTAATCACCAGCACTTCAGTTATATATTTCCTGGGTCTCCCTCTTGGACGATGGCTCTTCTGAATGTTGTGCAATCGCTCTCTTTCACCAAATTTGCCCATAAATTATCGAACTATTGCTCCTCGACTGCGCCATGTAGTAGGTTTAATAAAAAGACTTTCGGCTGGTCCGTCTGAGTACTTTATTACGACTGGTGAAGTGATCTCCTTTAGCCGTTAGGCCCACTCGTTATCGTAGAGACATTGCCAGATTAACAACTTCATATACTACAATTATTTTAGCAAAACAGTAATAAAATAATAAATGTAATCTCGTTAAATAGCGTTATTAGTTTATTATATCCAGTATTGACTCCTAAGTATCCTGACGCTCCGTTTCTAATACCTCCTATGAATTATGGTATCAAAATTAGTAAGTTTGAAAGGACATTGACCACAGTTAAAGAAGCAAGCGATAAGAACGGGTGTTTAATAGAAAAAATTAAGATAAAATGGCAGAATTCAGTGTTGAAGAGTATGCCGATATAATTTACGTGTACGGTTTAGTAGACGGAAATGATAGTGAGGCCGTACGAGAATACCAAAGGAGATTCCCGAATCGGCGTGTACCCGACAGAAGGGTATTTTCAAGGACTTTCAGAAGGTTAAAAGAAACCGGAAGTGTAACCGCCCCCAGAGCAGAAACGCGATCAGGAACATCGGCCGATTCAGCGGACACCGACCAACAAATCCTCAACATCGTCAGGAACAGCCCTGAAATAAGCATCAGGCAGGTCGCACGACGGTTAGGATTGTCTTCAGGGAGAGTTTGGACTGTTGTGAACCGAGAGGGACTACATCCATACCATCATATCCCGGTCTAGCACTACAGGAAGGATATTCCGAAAGACGATTGCAAGTCTGCACTTGACTGCTCGAGTCTGACATCGAAAACAGAAGGAAGAAGACCGAATTCTGTGGACGGATGAATCGCAATTCACCCGGGATGGCATCACAAACTTCCAAAACCTCCACACCTGGTCAGATGTGAACTCACATAGGACAAGGTGTCGGTCCTTCCAGCAAAGATTTAGTGTCAATGTCTGGGCTGGCATCATCGGCAACCAGTTGATAGGACCCTTCATCTTGCGCCAAGTGCTGAATAGTCAGCTATATTCGGATTTTTTGGAGAATACCCTTCCGGATCTGTTGGAGGACATCCCCCTGGCCACCAGAAGCGCAATGTATTTACAGCACGACGGAGCACCTGCGCATACTGGGAACATTGTTAGGACAAGGTTGAATGAGCATTACCCAGAGCGCTGGATTAGACGAGGTGGACCGATTCCTTGGCCTGCTAGGTCACCGGACCTTACTCCACTGGACTTTGTCTTATGAGGAATGATGAAAGATAAAGTTTACTCAAGATCAATCAACACCAGAGAAGAATTAGTTACCAGGATTGGGACTGCAGTCACGAAAATACGGGAGAGACTGGCTACCATAGACCTCAAACGCGAAATATGGCGAAGGCTACTTGCATGCATCGAAACTGGCGGAGAACATTTTGAACAGCCTTTGTAGGACATAAGTTTTAATTGTAATTAGTTTTTAAGCGAACAAGTGTATTTTTTAGTTAACTTAAGTATAATTTCTTAAAAATTCGAATTGTCATGACATTGTGTAAAAGGATTTTTGTAAATAAATTTTCGTATCCTTTTCCTACCTGGGCATGTTGCACCTTTTTGGAAAGGTAATTAGATATGCAACTTAAAAAAATAAAAAGTAGGTATGTTAATAACATGAATTTCGGAGAAAAGTGGGACGAAAGGTGAAAAATCGTGAAATAAAAGTTAATTTTTTCAACTTCCTGGGGGGATTGTGGCCAAGGGGTTGGGGATAGGGGTGGTGTTGACCATTTTGGAAAGGGCTTCGAAATATGAATTTTTTTAGATCGGTTTGGGGCCGCTGCGATACGTAGAAAAAAAATAAAAATACAAGAGCGGTTCCCATATAAGGCAAAATCCTGATTTACGAATCACCCTGTAACTGCCAGACGGTGCGAGATGCCCCCCCACCCATACGATTTTTTGCTTGTCTTGGTCTGATCTTTCACCTCCTGCAATATTTCCCTCCCACCTCTGAACAGCCTGTATTTCTTTTATGGGTGTCCAGCATTGGATATTCACTGTTTTGCTGTGTCGACTTTAGGAGACTTTGCGACCTCATCATAAATTTAAATTTTTTAAATAAAAATTAATATATTTAAATTGTTTTCATTGTTAACATATTATAAAAGAGTTGTGAACACACACCTTTGAGCTTTCACGGGAATTGTGTCCTAAACCGTTTTTTGGTGCGGTTCTTGTTCTACTCGGGATAGCGGGCACAAAAGAACACAGCTAATGAATATCCCAATACTCGACACCCATAAAAAAAATATAAAGAAAATAACAATTACACAAATTACTATCGCAGACAGTATCCTTATACGTATATAATACGTAATAAATTTGGAAACAAACGAGAATAATTCTTTACAAATATGAAAAACTTATCTCAATATGAAGAGCCTTCTTACCTTAACCCATTAAGTCCGGGAAGAGCACAATTTTCATACGATGTATGAGACTTATTTTCTGCCATAAAAAATTTAAATAAAAAATTCCAAACATACCTATTCTACTATTTTTGAGGTCGCTCTTTCGATTGGTGCAGTCAGATTTGCATAATAATGACTTTAAAAACCAATATGGCGCATTTTAAATAAAAAAGAACAAAATTTTTTGCGTTTTTTGTTTTTTGTGAATCTTTTTCGCATCAATAAAGTTACTGAATCGATGCCAAACCACAACCAAAAGTGCACAAAATATCTAAACTTTAACTAGGAATATTTTTTTTTTGCATTGAATCAACCTAACCTCTTCAAGATATCAAAGTGTAAAAAAAATGAACGTTATTTGATAAATTATGAATATTATCAATAAAATTCACATTTCTAACGGTATAATTGTCCCAAAAATTATACAAGGGGTTTTTGAGGTCGCTGATCACGAATTTGAGGTTAGATTTTCAAAATTCAAGATGGCGGATCCAATATGGCCGACCAAATTTCATAAAATGCTTAACAATTACAACAATATGTGGATAGGGGGGTTTCTGAGGTCGCTGATCACGAATTCGAAGTTAGATTTTCAAAATTCAAGATGGCGGATCTATAACAGACCAAATTTCATGAAATAACTGAAACTCATGCGATAATGTTTATTATACTCCCCTCGAAAATTGGTTGTTTCCGTCCGTTAGCCGTTTCATAAACGTTTCCCAATTGGAACCTTGTAAAACCTTTATAGTTTTATAATTCAAATTTAGTTAGCTGTCACTTGTAAATTAGGGCTAATAATTAATATTTAAATATTCGTAATTTTAAATATTCGAATATTCGAAGTTATTTGAAAAAATGCGAAATCCGAAATGTTCGACAAAGGAATGTGTTGTTCGCACATACATATACTGCTGCACTTGTGATTTGTATTTTTGTAAAAAATGTAGAGACACATTTCATGCACATCTTGAACAAAAAATGAAAAAATAAAAGCTTTCTATCGATAATTTATATTCAAAGATAAAAAATAACAAGCTTCTAGTAATGTATATATTTATGAATAAAAAATGAAAAACAGAAAAAAAACAAAAACAAAAATAAAAAATAAAAAAACAAACAAAAACAAAACAAAAAGACTCTTGCCGTCCACCTCCACGTGGTTTGAGAGTGGAAACGTTTATGAAACGGCTAACGGACGGAAACAACCAATTTTCGAGTTTCAATTATTTCATGAAATTTGGTCGGTTATAGATCCGCCATCTTGAATTTTGAAAATCTAACTTCGAATTCGTGATCAGCGACCTCAGAAACCCCCCTATCCACATATTGTTGTAATTGTTAAGCATTTTATGAAATTTGGTCGGCCATATTGGATCCGCCATCTTGAATTTTGAAAATCTAACCTCAAATTCGTGATCAGCGACCTCAAAAACCCCTTGTATAATTTTTGGGACAATTATACCGTTAGAAATGTGAATTTTATTGATAATATTCATAATTTATCAAATAACGTTCATTTTTTTACACTTTGATATCTTGAAGAGGTTAGGTTGATTCAATGCAAAAAAAAAATATTCCTAGTTAAAGTTTAGATATTTTGTGCACTTTTGGTTGTGGTTTGGCATCGATTCAGTAACTTTATTGATGCGAAAAAGATTCACAAAAAACAAAAAACGCAAAAAATTTTGTTCTTTTTTATTTAAAATGCGCCATATTGGTTTTTAAAGTCATTATTATGCAAATCTGACTGCACCAATCGAAAGAGCGACCTCAAAAATAGTAGAATAGGTATGTTTGGAATTTTTTATTTAAATTTTTTATGGCAGAAAATAAGTCTCATACATCGTATGAAAATTGTGCTCTTCCCGGACTTAATGGGTTAAGATATTTGAATGAACGGTAACATTTTTGGTCATTTTTTTGTTCCATATTTTTTATTATGGAATATCTTAAAGATAAAAACTTGTGCTTGGGCCACAATATTGAGCATCAAAAAGAATTATTCAAAACTCATCTCGTTCCAATATAACCCTTTTAGAAGATATTTTGTTTATGAGTGACGAGCATTGGTGCACTGTCGCGCATTGGTGCACTGTCGAGCATTGGTGCACTGTCGAGCATTGGTTAAAAAGTTTTTAAAAAACTTGTCTCTAGTGAATGAATTAATACAAATAATTTATATTACGCAAATGTAATTTATTTTGAGTTTTACGTTTTACGTAAAGTAAAATGATATTTGAGCAAAATTGTCTCAGCAAATGGAAGATTAAGTTTTTTTTGGTCGAGCTTTGTGGTCCGTCACCTTTTGGCTATTTTCTATGAGGTTGTTCGTATTATTGACAAACGGAGGAAAATTACCTTAAATTGGACAGAATGAGCTTCCTCAAGAACAGTCGCGATGGCCATATGCGTGAAGTCATTATTAAATATTAATGTTATAAATTAGTCTTTCGAGCTGTGCTCTACATACGAGCGTAAAGGGTTAATACTGTTTGAGTTATATCACTAAAAAGATGACATTTTAGGAAGTTACAGAATCGGCTTAAGTAATAATAATTAATGCTCCCGACTAAAGCCGAAGAATTTAATGTTTTCCCAGTAATAGTTATTGGACAGCCGTTCGGGTGTGGCTTTAAACGGCCTCCACCTTCGGCCTTGGGGATCCTCCACAAGGTCGAACTACAATTCGGATATCATTTCTTTTCATTTCCGGCAACAAAAGTATGTGTTTCCACTTGAAAAACAGACTTGACATTGAAATTACCTTAGGTCAAGGTCAAACCTAAGGTCACCATCAGATAGCTAGGGAATAATCCTACAACTTCCGTTTGGAAGATTTTTGCCGAAAACCCACTCCTAACGAGTTATTCTGCAGTTACCGTACTTTGATCTTCCTCTGATATGACCTTCAGAAGTCAAATTTTTAAGGTGGTCAAGGTCATACTTGGGCTTAAAATTTCATGCTCTTTTATTTTTCGGGGTCAAAAGTAGGGGTTTTAATTTAAAAAAATCATCTTGACCTTGAAATGACCCTGAAGACCAATGTAAAGGTCAAATCTCAGCTCACCGTTTACTTTCCAGGGGAAAATCCTACAACTTTTGCCAAGTTATTTTTCTCTGTGATGTCTACTTTTCAAGTTATTCTGCCGTTCCGGTACTTAGAGTTCCGGCATCGGTGCAACAAACGCAAGCGCCGCCGTCGTGAAACAAGTGATGTTACTGCCAAGACTTCTTTAAACTCCCACATCGTAAGGCCTGATTCCGAAAATGAAAATAAAATCCCTGAACCCTAGGCTCCCACCGTAAGTAATTCCATTTCTTTGGAAACTGCGGCAGCGATTGATACATCTGCGACCGTGCGGCGTAGAATCGAATAATGCCGATTACCTTGCTAGCAACGTTTTCTTGGCTCGCCTATATGCGGATACCTTGTCTGATGCTGTCGTAAAAAAATTGTTTTTCTTTTTTAGTACTTTATTAAATATATAGAGGGCCCTCAAAACTGAGCAGTCCAAAAAAAGAGGGTTCCATGGCGGACACTCAATCTCAGAAACGGCAAGTCCGAAACAAAAAAGACTAAAAAGCATGTTAAAAATTAGTAAAAAAAATCGTAAAAAAAAGAAAAAAATGGCGGATGTTTGAAAAAAAAAGTTTGAAGAAATCGCATTTTTTTTCGTTTTGTTCGGTTTGCAAATATGTTTTTTATCAACTTTTTCGGAATTTTCTGGTGAATTGCCCTACAATAGACCTTAACAAACAAAACGCTATAAGGTTTATTCAAATCAGTTCAGCCAATCCGGAGATTGATTGTCCGCCGTTTTGAAAAATGTAGTTTCGAGAGAAACGCGTTTAAAGTTTTTTTGCGATATATTTATGTGTATATAATATATTCAAAAATGCGGCGCACTAAAACTGCTGTAGTTCTACCATTTTTTCGAATTTCATTGTAAAAATTTAGAAGATATAAGGAATCGTAAAATGCAAAAAAAAAAAAAAAAAGGAAATCGATTTTTCGAAAAGTGTTGAGGGAACTAGTACCTTAAAACGGTTTTAGGACAGTATTTCTATGATTTTAAAGAACACTTTTATGTAAAAAAGTAGATTTTCTTCCAAAAATGAAACGAAAAGTCCCTTAATTTGTTAACGATTTATATATAACGTTGAACTTCTATAAGTATAATGATAAAGACGCCACCACTTACATCCAGGGAGCTCATCTTTGAATGTAGTTGGACGATTTATTTTTTGGAGAAAGCTACCAACTGCCTCCACTAATTGTATTTTGGAAATGGGAAATCCTCTTTCACCCATTTCTAATATCCACTTCACTAACGATTCTTCTTCGTCAGCACTGAACACTGTTGGGACACCAGCTTTTCCAGCTTTTTCATATTTCTTATTTACTCTATCAGCTAGAGTTGATTTCGGAATATGGGAGGCTTTAGATGCTGCCCGAATTGTCATTACATTATATCCTATAGCATTTAATGCTTCACACATAGAACGTTCGTTATATTATACTTTTTTCATCTTGAGAATCAGTATATACCTATGCTACAGTCTTTTCAGAAGATACTGTTCGGTAGAAAGTCCTCGAGTTTATGTCTGTTTTTAACCGACTTAACTAACGAATATACCGTGATCGCATCCCGTAATAATCCGTCTGGCCGGAATTGGGGTAATCATATTGTCCGTAATATCCTAATTCCGGCCAGGCGTCCGGAATTAGGAAAACTTGGAAATCCCATACTGCCTAATTCCGGACACGATATATTAGTGTTTTTTAAGAGAAATATTGTTTAAAATTTAAAATTTAATTTTTAATCGATAATGTAGAAGGTTACAGATTGGGTAGCAACCAACATATCCTTTATAAATCGTTTAAATTAAAAAATAACCTTAATCAATTACAATGCTGATTTTAAGCATTTGGACGTTTAATAGATGGCAAAAAGGCGCTTTTTGACCAAAATGATTTTTTTTACAGAAAACTAATATTTTTTTTTGAAATCCCATGACAGGAAAAGAAAGCATATAGATGAAAGTATATAATAACATCAATATTTCTTGTTTATCAGTGTATTTTTACTCAATATTAACAAAAATAACTAGTGTCCGGCATTAGGTAGGTGTCCGGAATTAGGCCAGTTTACCTTATTTGCACTCGTTTGAAAATTTCGCCGCATACTATTGCGTCTAAGCGAATTGATAAGCGTCGCAATGGGGACACCTCTTTCTCAGCTTCCTTTAAGGGGTTAGGTGTAGTCAGAGGCATAAAAAAATGACAATTTTAATTAATTTTTTTTTGCCACTAAATTATTTTATTTTATAAAAGTAAAAACATAGCATTATTAAATAAGGTTTCGACTTGACTTGACAGAAATTTTAGAAAAAAAAATTAATAATTTTAAAAGTTATGGCTGTTTGTTTTGATCCAGTTCCAACCGAAGCGCCTTGCGGTGACCATCACTTATCCTTGGAGATTCATCGAAAATCAGTTGGACAAAAAAAATTAGTTTTATTAATAGATAATCTAGTGCCTGATCGAAGCTTTTTTTTTTTTTTTTAAATTAACAAAATGGCAGCCTCAGGAAAATTTTTTCCAGATTTTTGGGAAAAAACCAACAGTTAATTGTTTATTAAAAATCGAAATTAAAAAAAAAATCCTTCGATCAGGCACTAGTTTTTTATGTTTTCAAAAATCTGTATAAATTTAATTAAAATCTACCGGGCGGTTTTTGAGCTACAGTGGTCACCAGTTCAAAAAACATAGTTTTGAGAAAAACGCATTTGAAGTTTTACACTCAATTTACGTAAAGTAATACGTATTATTTAATTACTTGCATCGAGTCATCTATTCCTGGGCCATATAATAGTTCTTCAGCCGTTGTAGCAGCTTCCAAAATATCTATTTGATGTTGTCTACGTAGCATTCTACCTTCTCGAGTGTTGTCATTAGCGCGCTTATCTGCCACTTTCACACGTGCAGTATCGGTTTTTTCGTTCCAGAGCGCCCGAGAACCCTTTGTTAATTATCGAATAACTCGAAAAGTATTTGTCGGATTTACTTAAAATTTTCAGAGAATATTTCTAAAATATTATACTTTAAAAAAATGCAAAAAAAAAAAATCGATTTTTTGAAAATTCTGACTACACCTAACCCCTTAATCCGGCGTGTGTACACTGGGCCTTTTAAGGAATTTTAAGGTCAAATTTCTCTCTAACGAATAGAGAGCGGGATCCGGGGACCCCCCCTAAAAAATCTAGGTAGTAGTAGGGACTAAGGGACGCCCGGATCTACAGGTAAACTGTAAACGCCAGCAAGTGAAAGTCACGTTTGTTCCCTAAAAGACCCAGTGTACACGCCGTCAGAATTTTTTGAAGGTTAGTGAACGTTGTTATTCTTGTTTTTTCTCGTAATTTTTTTTTTCTTGTAACTAAAATGGATGTTTAATTTAGTTGCGGGTACTTTTTACGAACTACAATCTGAATAACAAAATTCTTTTTTATTTTTAGTATCAGTTCTTAAAATATTCCTCACTTTCAGGTGTTCAAATTAGAGATGCCACGAATAGTAATTTGGCCGAATACCGAATACCGAATGTTCGGCGAGGCTCTTGGCCGAAGCGCCGAACATTCGGCAGCCGAATATTCGGCCACACTTAGTACTTTCCGCGGGCGACAAGTCACAACTGTCGCTACAGAAAATGTTCGTTCAGATGAAGGTGTGGAACAGAAAAATTCTGTTGCAAATGAACTTGATTTTTACATGGTATCTGTTCGTTTAGATCGGACACTTGTAAGGAAGTGGTGGTCAGCAAACGCGAAACAATATCCAACCCTTTCACAATTTGCTAAGATTTATTTATCATCTCCCGGTAGCAGTGTGTATAGTGAGCGGCTGTTTTCGGAAGCAGGTATAATTTATGAGGAAAAACGCAATCGTCTGCTATCAACAAACGCTGAAAAAATTGTTTTCTTTCATCATAACTTACCAATAGTAGATTTAAAATATTAATTTGTTAGCTATTTTTTTTGGTTAAATAAATATATCTTTGTGAGTAATATTT
Source organism: Dysmachus trigonus (assembly GCA_949715965.1). Lineage (NCBI taxonomy): Eukaryota > Metazoa > Arthropoda > Insecta > Diptera > Asilidae > Dysmachus > Dysmachus trigonus. The sequence goes on from OX454320.1 coordinate 54,531,180, forward strand.
TGAGTTCTTTTTTCATGATTTATTTGGTAATCCTTACTATATTTAATCATAAATACGAAATTAAATCTGTTTATCACGATTTCACGCCAAAACTGCTGAACCGATTTAAATGAAATTTGGTACACAGATACATACTCTAGAGCCTTAGAAAGGACATGGGGTATAATTTACGCGGACGAAGTCGCGGAAAAACAGCTAGTAATAAAAAAATAATAAATAAATTGCTATTCGGTATTCGGCCGAATAGTTAACCATATTCGGCCGAATACCGAATAGCGAAAAAAAGTGGCCGAATAGCCGAATACCGAATAGTTGCCGAATATTCGTGGCATCTCTAGTTCAAATAATTCAACTTTTTGCAACCCACGCGAATGAGACCACATGCATTTGAAAGCTCGTGCTTCTAACTACAAAACCTTGAAACAGTTTTTTTTAATTTGTTTATTGCAGAGTTACGAATTTTTTAACAACAAACTTTTTCGACATTTTTCATATTCTGCAATTTTTAAAAACAACAGTTTTAAATTTTTGACTTTGGCAACTACTGGGCCACATAGTAGACACTCCAATAAGCACCTCGACTTCTGAAGTCGAGAAAACCTTCTAAACCCGACTGGTCCCTCAAAGACCCAGTGTACACACCGTGCCCTTAAAAATAGAGTATACACACGCCGGGTTAATAATCCGGCCCTTATCAATAATAGGGCTATCCCTACATATTGCTACTCGGGTAAGTAAGAGAAATATTAATCCTTGTTGATTTTTCAACAGCTATAAAGTAACTTGTCATATCATAAAACCATTTAGTGATCTTTCTAAGCACACTAGTATTTTTTTAACACAGCTGTATTTTCCCAGAAGTTCCTCTCCTCCGATTGTGCTTCTTTCCCCTATGAGCGTTTGTCCTTAATTTGTCAAAGTATTAAATTTATGAAAATAATATATATTATTAAATTTATAGAGTATTTCGAGATCAGAAACACCTATAATAATTACTCATCTAGTATTTCCAGAAGGTAGATATTTACGAAAATATATTTTTCGACTTTTCTCAAGCCAATATCTGTGACTACAAAACCTCAAAGTTAAGGCGTTACACCACCCTGACGCTCAAAAAAATGAGCATAAAAGTAAAAAAATTGTTTCACTAGGCCATTAAAAATATGAATTTTTCGTTATTTTACGTATACAAATTGATTTATAAACAATTTCCAATATTAAAAAAACAATAACATTAAAAATGGCGGAGATATGAGTCGCTTAGTAGAACCCTCTTTTTAAAATCCTTGCTGGCAGTATACATGATTTCTCCGTCCAGCATTGTCCGAAAATAATATAATAATAATAATAATAGATTTTTTCTCTGTCGCACTTTACAGCGTATTGCTGGAAACATTCACCCAACTCTTCACCGTTACGGTACAGGAGTTTGGGCTCTGTGGATCCTGTCGAACCTAAATCTCAAAAAAGAATATAACAATTACAAATTTCTTCGGAGCCGCTCAATCAGCTTGATGCTGGTATAAGAGCAGCTCAGCCAGCTTTCAAAAATAACAATAAATTGACTTAAATTATATTTTAACACTTAATCCTAAATTACCAAGCGCGCACCCATTCACTCAAAGCTTTTAATTTTTATTTTTGTATCTTATTCAAAAAGTCACCATTCATACCTTATTTACAATTATTATACGTCCTATTATTAGTTTATTACAGCACCTGCTCTTACATATTTTTTTATTGCACTTGTGAACCTTTTTATATCCTCTATTTTTTTTATTTCCTCTGGTAGTCTGTTGTAAATCTCGATTGCGCTGGTGACGAGTCCTGTGCGATTCCTTTCCGTTCTGGCCTTTTCCACACGTAGTAGGTTCCTGATTCGTGTGCTATAGTTGTGTATTTCCCTGTTCTTTGTGAATACTATATTGTTTTTCACCGCGCTTGTTACTGCTTTGCATATTTGCATATTCAGAAGTGCAATAGCTAAGGTGTGACGGAGGGAAAAAATTAAAAAATTTTTTTTGGAGAAATGACAGATGTTTGAAAAAAAAAAAAAAAACTCGAATTTCCATGAACATTTTGAGTTTAAAAAATGTATAACTTTTGAATACGGAACCTAATCGGAAAAATACTTCGTCACGCTAATATTATGAAAAATATGTGATGCTTTCAGCCAAATCGGTTCAGTAGATTTTAAGATATCGTGTACACCAGTTTGAACAAAGTAAATTCGAGAAAAACGTGAAAGAAAAAAAAGTTCGACGTTAACGCCTTAAAAACAAATTTTTTTTTTAAATCTGCGATTCCTGGACCGTACATTAGTTTTTCTACTGCTTTTGCGATGTCGTCCGTTACCTGAGTTACTGTTAGTTTAACGTTTCCAAAGAAATTATGTTATTGTTAAAGATAGATAGATATTAGATAAGTAACGGTCCGAACGCTACCTGAGTTTCGGGTCGGCTCCCTGACGCGCTCACTTCTAATTGCTATAACTTCAGTAATAATTTGAATTTTGGAATGTTTCAACGCTTAAAATATTCTTCAAAGTATAAACAATTCATTAAGCAAAAAAAATTTTTTGAAAATTTCATAGTGGTGTAACCCCTTAAGCTTTTCTAACATCCTCGAACATGTACCTAAAAAAAAAAAAGGCTATAGAAATTGTGCAGGGTAAAATTAGATTTTGATTAGTATATAGAATTTAGTGTACTTTTTTTCGTAGACTCTTGGATTTATGTGGATCAACATTAAATCGAAGCTACATAAGTTATTCGTGACAAGTTTTTACATTCCTTATAAACAAGCCCTGAAACTATTAATAGTATCGTTTTTTCTTGCCGATGCGTTCGAATACAGATCATTCAATTTCAGCAGTCATTTTCGTCACATTAGATGCCAATGTTAATTTGTACGAACTACCTTCTTTTCTAATCAGCGTTGACAATATTTCCTAGCTCATATACAGCACGTAATAGGATATTGAGGATGATTGCTCAAATATCTGCAAAGCTGGCAGAGCAAATCGATTTTGTTTTGTTCGTCCAAGGCTGCTTGGGTTGTGTAGTTCCAAGAATTTGTGCTTCTAAAACAAAAGGCTTATCACTGGTATATTTTATGCGCTCTAAGTGCAGTCAGTCGAAGAACAGAAATCCGGCCTTCCGCCACCCAGGATATATAGTGATAGTTATCTAGGAAATATATCCCAAATACTTGTGCTCACAATGTCCCTTGGTAACCAGAATCAGAAACCACTGTGCCTACACGGCAGGATTAGGTAATATTAGCACTCACCATACATGTAAGCTAGGCGCTCGGCCTTGCGAGAAAGGCAAGAGAGTTATGCACACCGAACGCACACAAAATTAAATATCCATTTGCTTTATTTCCTGCACCGAGGGGAAGGGAACGTCTTACATCCTCAAAATTCAAGTTTGGTTTCTTGAGCTGAGCGTACTCTGTAAGGAAGAGTGTGACGACAAAAAGAACGTTACCACCGCATCACTATCCAAAGTAAGCTTAACTTTTCGCCTGCGGCCGAGATCAACTCTACACTCTACAGCTTACTCCACGCGGTCTTGAGCAGAAAACAAACTCGAAAGAGGAAAACTAATCACAATTGCACTGCAAATGTGAGCAACGCACACAGTATCTCCTAATTCCTCGATGGAATGTTGTTTTTATTGTTCGGGAGCGCAAGAACGGCAAACAAATTACGAATGGCCGTAGGAAAAACTTGGGTCCTCCTGGCCAGAAGAGGTCAACAAGGAAAGTGGAAAAACTTACCTGGCAAAAATTGTCCATTTTCGTCAAAATGTAATCCAATTAGCAAAAGTACTAAGCCGAATCGCAAAAACAAAAGCAGCGCCATATAAAATATTTGCTCATTTGGACTTTTTCAGAAGAATCGGACATGAATTTTGCATGTGGTTTTCTTAATTAATGCAAAAACAGAACGAGAAATCTCCGACGGGGTAAGGGATCACATTAACACATATTCACTTATATATACACGGCCACGTTCCGATCAAATAAAGGGAGCAATAAAAACAGCACACAACCAAACTTCAGTGAGCACTCATTTCCCTTCTGCCTCTCTTTTACTCATTCGCACTTGCATCGCATTCGAATTCGACGTAATTTCGTCTCAATTTTTCTCTTTTCCACTAATAAATTTGTTAAGGAAGCATTTGTTAATCACTTCACTGTGAAGTTACATATTTTCCACTTTATTTTTGCCGCAGTGCACACAACACTCATTTTAATCTAATTCTGATCGCAGTTCCATTTTGCACAAATTAGCTCGCGTTCGCTGTAAATCGCACTTGGAAACAGCAGCAAAAACAATTAACAAAGCCCATGAAAAGATTGCGAAAACCGCAACCCTAGCAGAACATATCCCAACACTGTGTACACCATTGAAGAACTAAATCTCGGGATTTCTCACGAAAATATCCGAACGCATATAAACAAAACCACCACTGGCGCACAATTAGCCGCATGGATTCATCGACAAATACTGCATGCACGAGCAAATAAAACCAGTCACGGGGCTGCCACACCGAACTACGATTCTCAGCGGTAAGTTACGATATTTCAGGTTGGGCTTTTTACTCGTTTCAAATGTTAAGAATCGTTTCTTTGTTAATTTCTTTGGCTTCTCAAATAGATTGCATCTCAAATGGTTTTCACTTTTGAAATAATTTACCTGAGAGCAATTCCGTTAGGATATAAGTTGCTTGCATTTAATGGACTACTCGTCCCATACAAAGGCCTGGCAGAAAACGGCGCACTTTTTATTCCCTCTTGCTCATATTATTAACGAAATTAAGGCAGTCACCTGAGGTTTTGAATTATTTTGAGATACATTTTTGGATTATTTCTCAATTTTAATTATACAAACGTATTAAGTAATTACAGCGAAGTGTAGTAATCAATTCGTTTTGCATCTTAGCTGCTCATAAAGAATGCAAATGTAATTTTTAGATTTATTTGAATTTCTAATAAATTCTTGAGATTTTCACCGGAAGTTTGTTACTGAATGATAAGAATCTACTTTTAAGTGTATTACATAACGAATTATTATTTTATGCTGCATTTTCCCATTAAAATGGAAAAAGAACCACAGGCCCGATATAGTGAATACCACTGACATATAAGAACTGGACTGCTGTGCTGATCCCGTACAAAAACTCACATCAAAAGTAAGACCAAATTTTGACCGAATTCTAACTATCTCGCTCTTTCTTAAGTCCCGCAGGCAAAAAAAATGTCCAATAGCCAAATGAAGGTGGCGCTATGTATGTGCACTTCTTTTGGTTTTTTCTAGTATCTTCGCGTGTGATACATCTTTTTGATATCCCCAATAGATAAATAAAAGTAAAAACATGCTTTTTGCACATCACTTTTACCCACGACAGCCTTTACAAGTTGCCCGCCAACTCATCATTTTCCGTTGCAATCAGCTATTAGAATAGTTTTACGATGCCCAACAGATGGCTACTTCAGTTTGTGATACAACTTTTAGCTGTGGTTGGTATATATGAGAAATATGAAGGTTAGACAAAGGCATTATATATCTATCTCTGTTATTCTTAAGTCCGCAGCTGATTGCCGCGAGGAACATTTTTATGAAAAAACTTAAAATTGAGCGTGATATGAAAAAAATCGGTTCGTGAAAGCTCAATTATTTTTAATTTGCGTCAGTTTAAACATAATTGTATGGTATTTTAGGACATTTTTAATAGCATAATTTGCTCCATGAGGATTGAGCCTGTGCTAAAAATGGTCTCATTTTTCAGACGACGGTTAGCAGTCCAGTTCTTTCATGTCAGTGAGTGAATACAAAGTATGACTAAGCAAGAACCTTGATTCGCCATTTTGTGATTCGTATATGCCAAAACACATCACGGTGGCAGAGTTTCTTAATGCGATATTTTTGTAAGGGTTCCATTAATAGTTATAAATTAAACTTATCGCTTTTTGCACTAAAAATGATGAAATTTTCTTTTATGAAATGTAAAAGCTTTTCAGAAAATATATCTGTTGAAGAAAATTAAAAATTACGATCTGAGATTGGCAAGCAAAAGCTCGTGTGCGGAATTATTAAATTCAAATTAAAACGGCTCAAAGTAATATAGTTCAGAGCATTATCAAGAGAGTGATAGATCCAAGACATTCTTTGAAACATTTCTAAGGATAACTTTTTTTTAAAAATTATGTAGTGCCTTGCGAAAAATATTTTATAACCACGGAACATACCTAAGCATTGACAGCGAAGAAAGCAGCGAAAGATCATTTAAAAACGATTTTAATCTCCTATGAGTTAGGTCATCCCTATATATATATATAAAAATGAAAGTTTGTTTTTATGTTTGTTTGTTTGTTGCTCAAGCACGCCTAAACGCTTGCATCGATATTTTTAATTTTTTGACCGAAGGTAGTACGTATTCCAACTTAACATATAGACTATTTCTTTTCGGATTATATATAGGGTTTCAAAATGGTGGGTGAAAGTTTTAAATCTGAAGCGATTTTCATGAAAATTGGTACTTAGGGGTTTTGCGTAATGCTGATTTCAAATCCGCTACCCAAATTTGGAAATTCAAGATGGCGGATCCAATATGACGACCAAGATTTCTTTAGGTTCACATTACACGACCGCGCGTGTCGATGACACTAAATATTTTGGTTAGGTTTGGTTGTTCAGTCAAGGCTTGAAAAAAAAAAATTTAATACAAAAAAAAGTTAATGTAATTTATTAAAACAGGGTAAACAGAGGTGTGGTTTGTCAGCGGTGACGGCCGCATCTGGGCCTGAACGGAACGGCAGGCAAATCGGGCTGGGTTTACACTTAACGTGTTCATGAAAATGAGTGCAATGATTGCTTTGAGGTCACTGATTTTGAATATTATCAAAATTTTCAAATCCAAGATGGCGGACCCAACATAGCGACTAAAATAACTTGATTACAACGGATTTTAATGAATTAATTATTATTATCAAAATTTCCAAATCCAACATAGCGGATCCAAAATGTCACGATTTCAACGAAAATTTTTATGAAAATTGGTGCAATGATTATTCTGAGGCTACTAATTTTGAATATTATCAAAACTTGTAAATCCAAGATGGCGGGTCCAATATGGCGGGTCCAATATGGCGACCAACATGTCTTTTATTTGAACAGATTTTAATGAAAGTTAGCACAGTGATTATTCTGATACCACTAATGTAGAATATTATCAATATTTTCAAATCCAATATGGTGAACGAAATTTCTCGATTTCAACGGATTTTAATGGAAATTAGTACGATTTTTTTTTTGGCCATTAATTTTGAATATTATCGAAGTTTCTAGATCGAAGATGGCAGACCCAATATGGCGACCAAAATTTCTCGATTTCAACGGATTTTAATGAAAATTGGTACAATACAATCATTGTAAGGCATTAAGACCACTAATTTTGAATATTATTTAACCCAGCTAGTATACAATAAAAGATACATTTTTAGTTTTTTAATTCTCATTGTCCTGATCTTTGAACACATTCACAACATATACAAAAATTCTTTCATGTTCTTGGGGAAAGACGAAAACTTTACGCAACAAATCGTATTAATTGGTTAAACGTTGCATTTTTACCGAAGCGAAAGGCGAGAGGGAAAGCGAAGCCAAAAGGAATTGTTATAGTTTTAGCAGTCTATGTATGTATGTATGTTTGTTGGTATGTTCCACCATAGCGCTGATTTTGATGAATGAGGTGAAAATCGATTCGTCATTATGGTCTGGATGACATAGGCTACATTTTATTCGAACTAAGTCAATATGAAGGATGTTACATCCAAAAATTGGTAGTGTCTGCAATTTTCTGTTGCTTTCGTATCGAGTGGATGTCAAATGATAAAGGAGAAAATTCTGATTTAAAAATATAAATATAGTAAAATATTAAAAAACGGAAAAGTTTAAAAAGCTGTAACCCGACTACGGAAAAAATAAATATTGTATAATTAAGGAAAAAAAAATGTCAAAACCTTTTCCGTAGTATATATTAGGTATAGGAACGGGTCCATTACGCTGCCCTGGGGAACTCCTGCCTTTATGGGATATGGGTTGCTTATGCTGCCTTTCTGTTTGACTGTGAAACAGCGTCCTTGAACAGAATTTTGTGGAATTGTTGTGGCAGGTACCGGGATATTTTATATTTGAGGCCATGGTGCCATACCTTATCAAAGGCCTGAGCCACGTCAAGGAATAGCCCTACAAAGAATTTCTTTTGGTCGATGGCGTTGTTGATTTTGTTAACCAGTTTGTGCACTTGTTCAATGGTGCTATGCTCGCTTTTGAACCCAAACTGGTGTTCAGGGATTAATTTTTCCTCCGCAAGATGTGGAAGTATTTTGGCGAGCAAGAGTCTTTCAAATATTTTTGATAGGATTGCGAGAAGGCTAGTAGATCTGTAGGAAGAGACAAGGGTTTTATCTTTGCTTGGTTTGGGAATGAGCATGATTCTAGCGTCGGAACAAGTCTAGAATAAGGTAACCTCTCGGATTTTAATGAAACTCGGTAGGAACGTTCGTCTGGGCTTAAAACGAACGAATATGCAAAAAAATTTTGTCGGAAAGCTCAACATTCTGAGAAATTCAACTTTGAATTTCTAAAAAAGTCGCTTCCACGACTAAAAATTCACACGTTATTTCTCCCGCACTACACTGCACTAAACACTATTCCTATCCATCTAATCCACCGTTGAATTCATAAAAACCCCTGAAAATAGAAAAATTTGCGTTATTTTCTTTGTACTTACCTTTACTCCTGAAGACATCTCCCTGGAACTGTCATCTTTGTAGAACCCACATCTCATTCCACCTCTAATCTTCATGGGAACGTTCAGAAAAGTAGATAACAAGCATTCGTATTAAAAGAAAAATTGTTAACAATAATGTTTAAAGTTTGTAGAAGGAAAATTCCTAGTTAATACACAGTTTGTAAAAGGAAAATGCCTAGTTAATAGACAGTTTGTAAAAGGGAAATTCCTAGTTAATAGGCAGTTTGTAAAAGGAAAATTCCCTCTAATAGACAGTTTGTAAAATTAAAATTCCTTCTTAATAGACAGTTTGTAAAAGAAAAATTTCCTCTTAATAAACAGTTTGTAAAAGGGAAATTCCTAGTTAATAGGCAGTTTGTAAAAGGAAAATTCCCTCTTAATAGACAGTTTGTAAAAGAAAAATTCCTAGTTAATAGGCAATTTGAAAAAGGACAATTCCCTCTTAATAAACAGTTTGTAAAATATGTAATTTTCTGAACGTTCCCATGAAGATTAGGGGTGGAATGAGATGTGGGTTTCGCAAAGATGACGTTCCACAAAGATGACAGTTCCAGGGAGATGTCATCAGGAGTAAAGGTAAGTACAAAGAAAATAACGCGAATTTTTCTATTTTCAGGGGTTTTTATGAATTCAACGGTGGATTAGATTGATAGGAATAGTGTTTAGTGCAGTGTAGTGCGGTTACCTCTCGCGAAATTAATGAAAATCGGGAGAAATAACGTGAGAATTTTTAGTCGTGGAAGCGACTTTTTTAGAAATTCAAAGTTGAATTTCTCAGAAAGTTGAGCTTTCCGACAAAATTGTTTTACATATTCGTTCGTTCTAAGCCTAGACGAACGTTCCTACCGAGTTTCATTAAAATCCGAGAGGTTACCTTATTCTAGACTTAAGCCCTAGCGTCTTTCCATGACCGCGGAAATTAGCTGTTGCGGAGTATAGCGTTGAAGATCTGGAGTATATCCACTTTTCCCGAGTAGGGGATTGCTTTAAGGATTTTTCCGGTGATTAGATAGTGTGTTGGTGTTTTATTGTTGTATACTTCATGAATTTTTCTGTTTAGTGCAGAGAACGTAAATTTTAGCGGTTTGGTATTTTTGTAGTCTAGTGTTAGGGTGTGCGGATCTTGGGGGTAGTTGTTGGTATCATGGGGAGTGAAGACTGCTGCTAGATGTTTTGCAAAAGTTTCTGCTTTTCTGTCGTTATCGGTGATCCAGTTACCTTCAGCATCCCTAATTGGCGTTTCCGTTTGTATAGGCTTTGTAATTATTTTAGTAGTTTTCCATACTGAGTGGTCTAGACCAGTTAGGAACTCCTGTATTTTGTTGTTTTTGTCAGCGTTAAGTGCGCGTTTGAGAATTTTAGTGGCTTCATTTAGGGCGTTTTTGGCCCTTAGTGATCTTGTCTTTTGCCACTCGGTTTTTGCTCTTCTTTTTTAACGTAGTAGTTCGAGAATAGGTTTATTGTGTCGATTAGGGATTCTATCTTCCAATGTTGGTTTTGGGGGCGGACGGGGGGAGGGGGGCACTCCGTGAGTGTAGACGTGAGATACATGAGGGCATTGTCAATGTCGGCGTTGGTTTTTAGCAACCCCCTGTCACTCTCTATAAAGCCTTCATAAAAAAGTGAGTGCTTACTGTCGCCACCGGAAACTACTCCGCTAGGTGGCACAGACTGTCCTTGTAGGATGAAGGAGCGCGAATTTCAGGTTATTTAAATGGTTGTCATCGCAATTGTGATTTCGAAGTTGTGCAAATTTTGTTTTTATTTTTTTGGATTTTATTAAATGGATTCGGAATTGGATCGAAAAGATCTTAAAGATAATCATAGAATTTGTGGAAAACATTTTCCACCGTCTGATATTATATGGGAAAAAAATATTTTGAAAAGTCCCGCCATCGTTCGCCTACAAGTACCATCAGCGCCGCGTAGCGGATGGGGTCAATAAAAATTCGTCCTTGAGCACGAGTGGCAGGGGCCTGGTTTTTAGTTTGATCCGGTAGCAGAAATTACCGTTGAAGTGTTTTTGAAATTGTTCCCAATTAGTTCCGGAGTTTATCAGCCTCTTTTCATTTACTGTGGGTAATGGGTCGCTGCTTAGAGTAATGATTATCGGATTATGGTCAGAGGAGAGTTCGTTAGTTGTTATGGCTCTTATTTTCGACGGGCAAATGTTTTTAGAGATACCGAAGTCTATGATGTCAGGGATTTTTCTACGATCCGCAGGCTAGTATGTGAGAGATCCTCCAGAGAACCAGTTTAAGTTGTTCTTGTATGTTGATTTTAGGAGCTGTTTTCCTTTTGGATTAGTTAGCCTAGAACCCCAATGCGGTGATTTCGCGTTAAAGTCCCCAGCTAGTAAAAATCTGGGTCCGAGGGAGGAAAAAAGGTCACTGTATTGAGAGGAAGATATAGCATGGGTGGGCAGTAGGGCAGTCGCTACATTGGATTTGGAAATTTCGATAATATTCGCAAATAGTTGCCTCAATAATCATTCTACTAATTTTCATTGAAATCAGTTGTAATCAAGTCATTTTAGTCGCCATGTTGGATCCGGCACTTTGGATCTTGAAATTTTGATAATATTCAAAATCAAAACAATCATTGTACTAATTTTTATTAAAATCCATTGGAATTGAGAAATCTTGGTCGCCATATTGGGTCTCCCATCTTGGATTTGTAAATTTTGGTAACATTCAAAATCAATGACCTCAAAAAAATCATTGTACTAATTTTCATTAAAATCCGTTGAAATCGAGAAATCTTGGTTGCCATATTGGCTCCGCCATTGTGAATTTGTAAATTTTGATAATATTCAAAATTGCTGCCCTCAAAATAGGTCTGTTCGTTGGCAATCCTGTGGCACCCCAGTGCGCCCCAGTGCGCCCTATCTGCACTGGTTTTTAAACGTCAAGTGACAGTTCTGTGTTTTTTGAGAAACCTGGGGCGCACTGGTGCGCCCTGGTGCACCCTGCTTTTACCCCAGATAAGAACTCAGGGTAAATGACGGTTATCAGTTTAATTGTTAACAGATACGGTATTTAAAGTGGAATTAACTCTTGTTGCGGGCACAATAACTTAATTTGAGCATTTCGATGCCAACATTATGAAAAAGTAGTGGTTTTATTTCATAATTTTTGTGTAAAAGGCCAGATGACAGTTCTCATTTTTAGTACGCTGTTCGCTGGAGTGAAAAGCACTGGGCTGCCCCGTGTTTTTTGACAGTTCTCAGGGCGCACCAGGGCGCACCAGTGCGGCCTGGGGTGCCACAGGTTTTCATGCCAACGAACAGACCTAATAATCACTGTACTAATTTTCACCTAAGTCTATTGAAATCGATAAATCTTGGTCGCCATATGGGTCCGCCATCTTGGATTTGTAAATCTTGATAACATTCAAAATCAGTGACCTCAAGATAATCATTGTACTAATTTTGATTAAAATCCATTGAAACTGCGAACCGCTGCATAAAAACTGCGATCGGCCCACATGCCGGAAAGTCAAATGTAAATCCGCCAAGACATCATTTCGGTTTTGGCAGCACCGGAAAGTCGACATCTGTCTGGAGTAAATGGAGCAGAAGCAAGGACACATGGTAATATTTTTAATTAATTTATTTAATTATTATTATTTAATTAGCTTGCGAGCTCACACATCCCAAATTCGCCAGCCGTTGCGGAGCATGGTCCGTATTGGCCCTCATGCCCCAATCTACTCTGCTACTATACTCTAGGTTTGTTAGATTTAGGTTAAGTTTTCTCTTAATTTTTTTTTTTTTGCTTGCCCAAACCCCGCACGAAGATTTTTTAGAGGACAGACGACGCAAAAAATCCTAGAGAAGAAAATGGGTTCAGAAATTGATGATCTCTTTTGACCGAAAAAATAAACTGTTAAGAATAAATTATTTTTCATATAAACTAGGTTTAGGGCAAATGTGTGTTTCGTGCATTGCGCTCTACTCCGTTTTCTTTGCTTTTTTTTAGTCATTCGCCGCTCCGCGTTTCTTGTTGAAGCTGTCATGGAAGAATCTTTGGTTGTAGTTTTGTTCAGTCCTAAGCGCATTTTTTCTGGAAAACCTTTTTTGTAAATCACTTGTTCAGTTTGAATAAATAAACCAAGTACACTCAAATATTTTTGTGCCTCATTCATGCAGAAGTAAGTCTACTTTCATCAGGTTATGGGCCCAGGCGTATGCCCTTGCATGAATTGAGTTTGAGGTTGAGTCAGTACAAGTCAGTACAGGTCTGTACAAATCAATAAAGTCTGGATTAAGTCAAGTATAAAAATACGTCAGGATGGAAGCCATACGGTCTCAATTGAAATGTTTAACGGAAGATGCCCAAGGAAATGTAAACTACGAGTCATGGAGGTTCAAGTTAAATCTGACTCTCAAAAGCAAGAACATTTTTGATGTTGCCACTGGAGTTGTGGTAAAGCCTGAAGGTGGAGAAGACACTCAAAGTGAGTCGACATGGTCAGCAAAGGATCTGGAAGCACAGACCCTCATTGGATTGAACTGTAGCAGCTCCATTGCTATGAAAATATCAAGATGTACGTCAGCGTATGGTATGCTATCAAAACCAGACACCTTGTATGGAAAAAGGTCTGATGTGTCTGTTGAAGGTTTGCAAAGACAATTCTTTGGGTACAAATATAATGAAAATAAGTCAGTCATAGAAAATTGTATGCGAATTCAGCAATTGGCTGATAGTTTGTCTGCTGAAGGTGAAGAGATGAAAGAGACTTGGGTCATGCAGAGAATTCTAAGTGTATTACCACCATATTTTTTGCCTAATCGTATAAACTCGATACAGATTTATACCGATGGCTCTAAGATAGAAGGCAAAACTGGTAGCGAAATTTACTCCGAACACCTAGGCCTCGAAACGTCGTTTCGTTTGCCAGACCACTGCAGCGTCTTTCAGGCTGAGGTTATGGCTATCACTGAGGCCTTACAATGGCTGCGAAGGAATATGTCAAGTTCTGAGGACATTTCCATCTTCACGGACAGCCAGGCCGCAATCAAGTCCCTCACGGGCGTCTTTACGACCTCAAAGGTCGTAGCAGACTGCCGCTCTCTGTTAAACGAAGTAGCAAAGAGGGTCAAGATTATCATTATATGGGTACCGGGACATAATGACATCCCGGGCAATACTAGGGCGGATGAGCTCGCCAGAAAGGGTACAACCCTACCAGAGGAGGATATCATCCGGGATATAGGGGCACCGCTCGCCTATCGTAAGAAGGAGATCTCGCAAGTGTATGCGAGTATCGCAAAGAATAGGTGGAGGAGAGAATGCACATGTGCGACCACCAAACTTATCTGGCCAACTTTCGACCGACACAGGTCAAAGAGCCTTATTTCACTCAAAAGAGTGTCCATTAGCAACGTCGTAGCTCCGATAACTGGGCATTGTCTTGTAGGGAGACATGCCAGCAGGCTAGGCGTTTCAGTAAATGATTTCTACAGAAGTTGCCAGAATGAGGAGAAAGAGGAAAGTATCAACCACCTCCTCTGTCACTGCCCAGCGCTTGCGCGGCATAGGTACCAGCACCTGGGCGCCACCTTCTTTGATGACCTGAGTGTGAAGAACGTCAGGGATATTGAACGTTTCATCAAAGTCTCGAAGTGGTTCGACTGTTAGTTAAATCGGGGTCGTCCCGTGTGGTATCACAATGGGCCTTGTGTTGGCCTAAGTGTGCCTCTTTTGTGGCAGCCACAATAACCTAACCTAACCCACCACCGAAACTTCGTCACTTTCGAACGGCCTGGGATAATGTCAGTGGGGTAGATAAGAGCCTCAGCAGTTTGATAGTTTAAGGTTGGAAGAGGACAGACTCAGTCAACGAGCAAGCTTACACCACAAAATGCTTTTATATCAAAACAAAGAAGCAAGCCAGAAAGTTCTGCCGGGAGTAAGAAGAACAATATAGGGGAATGTTTTAAATGTGGAAAAGTTGGCCACATCAAATCACAATGTCGTGGAAAACCGTCTGAAAAGTATTTGGAATATTGCAGGCATACATATGGCTGTAACAGGTGCAGAGGTAAGGGACATATTGCCAAAGACTGTCCAAATGCGGATGCTAGTCAGCAGGAAGATAAGTCAAGTAAGAATAGCAGTAAGAACAGTAGTAATAGACGTGCCCTTATAACAGTAAGTCTGTTGTCAATGAATGCCCTAAATAACATTCCTGAAGACTGTTGGTATCAATATTGTGCTGCGACTCAACATATGAGTTCACATAAGGAGTGGTTCAAGAACTATATTGCTCTCGATCAGCCATCGATGGTTATTATTGGTAATGCAACCGAACTGGAAGGTATTGGCATAGGTGATGTCGAGCTTGAAGCTTTTGATGGTCAGACCTGGCAAAAGATAATCTTAAAAGAAGTGTTGTACACTCCAGAGATGCCATTTAATCTTTTCTCAGTAAGTTCTTTATTGGACAAAGGATACATACAGTTAGCCGATGCAGACAAATCAGTCTTCAAGGATAGCATTGGTAATGTTGGTGCAATATCAGTTAGAGAGGGAAACCTTTACAAAATGCAATTTCGCAGAGAGTCAGAAAAATGTCTCGTGAATATCTCGTTAAGAAAGTGGCATGAGAAACTCGCACATCAAAATGTTGTACATGTGCGAAATGTATTAAGTCGAAATGGAATTAAATTTCAAGATGATTGGAATGAGTATGTGTGTCCAGGATGTAGGGGAGAAGTGGCATGAAAGAGCCAGTTTACTAAACGGAGCAAAAATATATACTTTTAATGAAAGAAATGATGATTTTTTTTTCTTCAGTTATTATTCATTTATTAAAGTAGGTAATTTCATAGGAAAAAACCTTAAATACTATAAAAAAATCAACAAAATATTCATTTTTAAAAGATGTGTCTTTTGGCTCTTTCATAACATTTCGGTATTGAAAGAGCTACTAAAAGTTATGAAAGAGCCAGTCTGTATTATAAAGTGTAATTGTGAAAATTATGCAAAAATTATCATATAACCACTAGAAATTACGGTCCGAATGTATACACTTTCTCAAACCATGGCTTTGAATTTTTTTTTTCGCTTTGGTTTTTGCAAAATGGCCATTTTGTACAGCAATGTAATAAAAACCTTCGCGATTTTTTTACAGGAAAAGGATCAACTTTACAACAAAAATTTATATGACAAAAAGTGCTTCAAATTAGCCAAGGAAAACATGTAAATTTTTTTCAGAATTGTTTGGACTATTTTTGGTTTTTTGGATTTGGCCAATTTTTGAAAAATCCAAAAATGTCCCAAAAATTTCTGAAAAAATTCACACGTGTTCTTTGGCTAATTATAAACACTTTTTATCACGTAAAATTTATTCGTAGAATTGATCCTTTTTGAGTAAAAATATCATCAAGCCAGCTCTTTTAAGGCCCATTCACCCGGCTGTTTCATAACTTATTCTTTAAAATATATAACCCTCAAAATAACAACAATATCAAAACTTTTGCGACTCAGTTTTTACGCAGCTGCAAACTCAAATATATGTACAAACTCAATCTACAATCCATTTGCCTATATTTGTTTACAATAAAATACCAAAAAACAAGTTAAATGAAGCAAAATACTTACTTTTTGGTACCAAAAACTTTGACTCAATGTGCCGGCGTCCGTTGCTTTCGGCGAACTGTCAAATGTTTGTGGGTGACGGGAAATCATTGTTGCCACTTAAAAATAAAATTGCCAACCAAATCCGTTCCTAAACTACCAAAATAATGTAAGTGGCTCTTTCAAAACCTGGCTCCTTCATGCCACTTCTCCCCTACCTACGGAAAGCAGCATAGAGTATCGCATCCTTTAAATCCTAAAACATCAGCAAGGCCACTTGATCTAGTACATGTAGATCTATGTGAGATGATTGTTCACTCTTTAGGAGGAGCAAAGTATTTTTTGCTGTTCAAGGACGACTATTCACATTTCAGGACTGTGTACTTCTTAAAACATAAGAGTGAGATGGCTGCAAAACTGGAAATATTTTTGAGATTAGTTGAGAATCAATTTGACAGGAGAGTCTGCGGTCAGACAATGGCACTGAAAAAAATATCGTGAAACAACAAATTCTGGAGAAAACTGTTCATACCTGGCCAGAACTGTCATACCTGCTCGGGATCTGGAGGAAAGTCTGTGGGGCGAAGCAATCAATTATGTCGTATTTACAATTAATCACACTGGCACTAGCACAGTAAAAGGTAAAAGTCCAGCTGATCTATGGTTTGGAAGGAAAATAGACATCAGTAAATTAAAATCGTTTGGATGTGACTGATATGTATTAATAGAAGATAATAAAAGAAGCAAGACAGGGAAAAAGTCAACTAAGGGCTCATTTGTTGGCTACGACATGGATTCACCAGGCTTCAGAGTCTTCATCAGGGAAATGAATGATGTTGTAAGTTCAAACAATGTAGTATTTGATGATAAGAGTGGTACTGAAAGTTTTACTGAGCTAGAAATGTTACCGTCTGAAACGAATGCCGAAAAATCTGACAATGAAAACTCAGACATAAGCTCTGAATATGAAAGCTTTAACGCTGAAGGACCTGAAGATGATGATCGGTCTCCAGGTCGGGAAAATGAAGGTCAGTCTGACGATTCAACCAGTCCAGTCGTAGTTCCTGGAAAAAGAAATCTAAGAAATCGTCGTGCAATAAGAGCACCAGCTAGATTCAATGATTATGTAATTGATACAGCACTAATAATGCAAGACTTTGAGACTAGTATGACCGGTGACGCAAATGGTATTTCAGTTGCTGAAGCACTTGAAGACGAAAATTGGAAGAAGGCGATGTCAGAAGAATTCGAGTCACTGATGAGGATGGAAACATGGGTCTTAACTGAGAAACCCAAGGATGTCACGCCCTTAACCTGCCACTGGGTACTACGTAGAAAGGAAGATGAAAGGTGCAAGGCGAGACTTGTCAGAGGTTTTCAACAGAAGGAAGGTGAAGATTACTTCGAAGTATTTAGTCCTGTTGCTCGTCATATATCAATTAGACTGATCTTGAGTGTAGCTGCATCTGAGGGCATGAATGTTATGATGTTTGATATGAAGACTGCATTTCTGCACGGCAGACTAGATGAAAGAATCTTTATGTATCAGCCAGAAGGTTTCAATGATGATTCTGGCCGTGTATGTGAACTGAAGAAAAGTCTGAGCGGGTTAAAGCAAGCACCCAAAGTCTGGAATGAAACGTTCACAGGATTTCTGAGGTCTCTGCACTTTCGGTCTACTGATGATGATCCATGTGTCTACTATAACAAGAATAGAAGCATAATACTTGTTTTACACGTTGATGATGGGCTCATGGTTGGAAATGAAATGTTTGAAGTCTTAAAGAAACTGGATGAAAAATTTAAGATTATCTATGATACTGGGAAAGAAAACAGTTTCTCATATCTTGGAATGCAAATCAAAGTGTCTCAAGATGGAATTTTCATAAGTCAGTCCAAGTATGCTGAAAGGATTGTAGAGCGATTTAATTTTGGCGATATGAATCCTGTGCATACACCTATTGAAAAAGGGATGGTTACAAATCCTGAAAATGTTGTAAATGACCGTCCTTTGGACAAGTCAAAACCATATAGAGAAGCTATTGGCAGTCTGCTATATCTTGTCACCGTATCACGTCCAGACATCAGCTTCTCAGTCAATTAACTCAGTCGATTCAACAAGATGCCTATGAACAGTCATTGGTGGAAAATGGTTAGACGTATCTTTCAGTATGTAAAAGGAACTACAAGGCTTGGAATATTCTTCGACAGAAGTGGAGATTTGTCTGTGTACACTGATTATGGTGGTGACACCGAAACGGGACACTCTACGAGTGGAGTCCTACTGCTGCGCGGAGGTCCTGTGGTATGGTTTACTCAGAAGCAAAATACTGTATCAAATTCGACTGCTGAAGCTGAGTATCGAGCAGCAATATGAGCAATTGATGAGACTTGTTGGATTCGAAGACTTGCCCAAGAATTAAGACAGCTGGATTTGTGTCAGCCTACGGTGCATTATATTGATAGTCAGTCTGCCATACATATGCTAAACAACACTCATGAAGAAAAAATCACCAAAGGAAAGAAACACATCGAAATCTCAAGAAAATTCATTCAGCAGCACATAGGCTCTACAGTAACTCCGGTTCACGTCAAAAGTGGAGACCAGCTTGCAGATATCTTAACGAAGCCCCTGCTACGCCCAAATTTTGAGAAATTGAGATGTAAAATAATTAAGGAGGAGTGTTAAGAATTAATTATTTTTCATATAAACTAGGTTTAGGGCAAATGTGTGTTTCGTGCATTGCACTCTACTCCGTTTTCTTTGCTTTTTTTTGTCATTCGCCGCTCAACGTTTCTTGTTGAAGCTGTCATGGAAGAATCTTTGGTTGTTGCAGTTTTGTTCAGTACTAAGCGCATTTTTTTTGGAAAACCTTTTGTGTAAATCACTTGTTCAGTTTGAATAAATAAACCAAATACACTCAAATATTTGTTGTGCCTCATTCATGCAGAAGTAAGTCTAGTTTCATCTCCGTCTCATTACCTCATGCAGAAGTTAGTCTGGTTTCATCTCCGTCTCACACCCCTTCTCGATGATGCATCACGCCCAGCATCCTAGCCAGATTCTGGAACTGTTGCTTAGGTAGCGCCTTCGTCAAAATATCTGCTTCTTGTTTTGAACTGCATATGAATTGTAAAACGACTTCACCTTCTTCCAATTTTTGTCGAATAAAGTGATGTTTCACATCAATATGTTTTACACGTTTATTCTCCATGTTGTTGGCCATCTTTATGCAGCTCTGGTTATCCTCAAAGATCAAAACATTTTCGACCTCAATCAGTAGATCAGCGAGTAATCCCCGCAGCCACATACCCTCTTGCACAGCCAGCGACAAAGCTATGTATTCAGATTCGGTTGTTGAGCACGCGACAACTTGTTGCTTCTTCGACGACTAACTGACGACATTCCCGAATACCTTAAACAAGAAACCACTCGTAGATTTTCTATCAGTTTCATCAGAAGCATAATCTGCGTCAGCAAATCCCACCAGCGGCTTTGATTCATGCTTCTTTTCAAAAATCAGTTCATGATTCGCTGTGCCCTTCAAGTAGCGTACCAGTCTCTTAGCAGCCTTCCAGTACTCCACTTCTGAATTATCTTGATGACGATTAAGCTGAGACACAGCGAAGCAAATATCTGGTCTACTGCAAAGCATCACATACATGACCTTTCCAACAAGCCCCCTATATGGCACAGCTACCCTCGATTTAGCCTCATTCCTTTTTAACTTTATTGACGGGTCCATAGGAGTTGATACTGCATTACAATCTTCCATTTTCAGATAGATTAACAAGTCATTAATTGCTTTCTTTTGTGACATCATCAGGCGGGACTCCCGTTCATCGTAAGTTATTCCAATATTAAGGAATTGATTAAAATCCTTAGAATCTTTCATTTCAAATTCATTAAAGAGCAACCTCTTGATTTCATTGTGCTGCTCCCTGTCTTCACTTATCAGTAGCAAGTCATCAACATACAATGCTAAGTAGACCACATAGCCCCCGCGACGTCTAACATAGATGCAGTAGTCGCGCTGAGACCTTGTAAATCCCATTTTTACTGTTGTGTCATGGAACTTTCGGTACCAACATAAAGGCGATTGTTTTAGACCGTACAGAGATTGTTTTAGTTTGCATACAACACCCTCTTGAGTCTTCATACCTTCAGGTACTTCCATGAACACAGTTTCCATTAAAGTTCCATTCAGAAATGCAGTTTTCACATCCATTTGACTTATGATGTAGCCTTTATAGATCGCCACTGAAAGCACAGTTCGAATCGCCGCAAGCCTTGCGACTGGAGCATATGTTTTTTCGTAATCGATGCCGTACTTCTGTTGACATCCTCTAGCTACAAGTCGAGCTCTATAAGCGTACGGTTTACCATCCTTGTTCGTCTTTGTTTTGAAGACCCATGACTATGACTTTCATATCTGGTGTTCGTCTAACCAATTGGAATGTACCGTTTTTCTTCAGGGAAGTAAGTTCCTCCTCAATAGCCGCTTGCCACTGAGCTTCATCTGGCCTTGATTTAATTTCATTATAGCTATTAGGATCCGCTGAAAATTGAAATTCGGACAGATTTATCTGCTCAAAGTTATGATTATATTGTAACTTGCCTATTAGTCTGCGCTCGCGGCGACTTTGCCGTTGCTTTACAAAATCTTGATGTCGCCGGAGCACTACTGGTGTATCTTCCTCATTAGCGGATTCAAATTCATCGACAGCACTATCACTATTAGTGCTTTCCTCAACTTGAGTGTGTTCACGAGTTCTGTTGTCAGTCTTCTTCTCCTCATCAGTTAAGATTTCCCTTCTTGATCTGATGTTCGTTCCCTTTTGATGCACCAAGTTTGCAACTCTTCATTAGCATCTGTACATCCATGCAGCTTAGCTGGATATTTGGATTCGTTGAATTTGACATTTCGTGCCACGAATACCTTGCGACTGCTTGGATCCCACAGCCTATAGCCATTAACTGCATAACCCACCATGATCATCTCCACACTTTTAGCTTCAAATTTGCCTCTTTTCTCCTTTTTCCTCCTACCTGACATCCGAAAACCCGTAATTTTGCAACATCAGGCTTGATTCCATACCGTAACTCAACAGGAGTCTTGTCCACAATGCATTTGGTAGGGCTTCGGTTTAATAGATAAGCCACCGTCAACACTGCTTCGCCCCACATCTCCTTACACATGCCAGATTCCAATAGCAACGAGCGCGCCTTTTCTACTACAGTCCGATTAAAACGTTCTGCAACTCCGTTTTGCATTGTACAGTAGCCCACAGTTGTTTCAAGCGGATACCCTTTCCAGCATAGAATTTCTTCTGCTCATTCGACAAATATTCCGTGCCCTGATCACACCTCAAGTATACGATGTCACAACCAAACTTTGCTGTAACGTGATTTTGGAATTGATTGAAGTGCTCAAAGATTTCTGATTTATTTTTCATTAAATAAACACAGGCGAAATGAGTGTAATCGTCCATGAAGCTCACGAAGTATCTTCGATTATCATATGTGACTGGCGTTATAGGTCCACATACATCTGTATGAATTCTTTCAAGCACTCTGGATGATGATGGTCTCTGCTTTTTGTATGGCAATTCCGCTTGCTTTCCTTTTACACACGATTCACATGCGACCTTTTCTTCTTCATTTGTATTTAACCCTGTTACCATGTTGTCTCTCTTCAATTTGTTGAGATAGGACTCACTCACATGCCCGAATCTACGATGCCATACGTCACTAATCTCGCACACGTGAGCTGACTCCAGACTTGGGTACAATCTAATCTCATAAAGAGCTTTTGACAACTTCGCTATTGCCACAACACTATTCTTGCGTTTAATGAAAGCATTATTTCCACTAATAAAGTGCACTTCTAGCCCTTTCTCTTGGAGTGCTTTTATAGAAAGAAGATTTGCTCTGATGTCTTTGGCAAATAACACCTCACGGACATCGATATTCACCACCTTGCCATCAACGAATGTATGCGCTCTAAATAAGCCCATGTGGGTTGCTTTTACTACACCTCCTCGCTCAGCAGTATTTATTATAAATGGAGTTTCTAATTCCTCAACCATACTTAACAACTCAAAATTATTTGTTGCATGACGTGTACTGCCAGAGTCCAATAACCAAACATTCGATTTCACGTCCTTTACATTCTTGTTGAACATAAATGCCACCGCAGAACTCTCACCAGAACTTTTATAATTTTTCCCTTTTTTCTTGTTGATTATTTTATTCTTCTGTTCTCTCAGTGGGCAGTTCAGACTTTTGTGGCCTCTCTTTCTGCACTTAAAGCATTGTGAAGTTAGCTGAGAAGACTGCTTCGCCGCTGGTGCCGCACGCCCTGCTATCCTTTTCTTTAATTGATTGTTGTCTCATTTCCTCATTAAGCAAGCGGGATTTTGCATATTCCAACGTCAGTGTGTCGTCAGGCAAATTTTCAAGTGCCGTTATTAACGGTTGAAACTCTTCTGGAAACGTCTTGAACATATAATAGATTGTTTCATTACATTCCATTTTGGCACCCGCTGCAGTTAATTGACGAACACACTCATCAAATTTTGTAAAATGCACCTTCATGTCACTTCCCAGCTCATAGCGCAGCCTGTCCAACCGAGTTCGCAACATATTTTGTTTTGCCATATTGGTTCCCGAAAACACTGCATTTAATGCGTCCCACATGTCCTTTGCCACCGTCTTTCCCTTTATGAACTCCAGATGGTTATCATATCATCCACTAATGATATAATTAAGTTTTTCGCCTTTGCGTTACTGTTTTTCCATTTCACGAAGGTATTCGCATTGGGCTCTGGTTTTGGTTGAGACAAGACTTCTAAAACATTTTGCGCCTCTAGGAAGTTGTCTACGCGATATTTCCACGAGTCAAAATTCTTGCCATCAAAAGGCTTAATCTTTGCGAAAACTAATTCCATCGTATTGTTCATGGTGCTGGGCCCATAACCTGTTAGTTTTATAGAGTTTATTCACTGCTGTACTTCACAGAGGATTACTTAAGACTAAAAATTCAAAAAGAGTTCCTTGTATATAATAGCTACGCTAACATGCGCACTCAGCTTCCACCATCATCGCATCTCGCTTACTTCTACAAAACACGGAAAAACGTTCGTCCTACAATACCGATGGTTTGACGGCGGGAGTACCCCACCCTCAACATGTCGAAATAATGAGTAGTCCAAACTGACTACTAACCACCTGATTTTTTTCGTATCGCTTAATAAATGTATTTTAAATTAAATGATAACATTTTCCTACAAATTTGTTTGTCCAGTCCTACTTGCGGAAGTTGTCAAAATAATGGCAATTTTTTTTTTCATTCAATCAACTATAAAAATAACTGTAAGTATTAAAAAATTTTCATTCACCAGATCGACATGTTTGACGCCCCCGCAATTTGTTAGCTACCTCTACTGAGCATTTTCGCAGATAGCAAAGTAGGGCGTCTCGGCGAAGGGAAGCTGCTCACGAAAATTTAGCTTGTTAGTAATCAACAAAAAAAAGGGTGATGTACTGCGGACTATAATTACATGTTTGCATTCTTTTTGACGGGGTAAGACATCAAATGCTTTAACTACTAATCTTACATAAAATTACTTGATGGGTTTGTATCATTAAAATTTAGAAGTGCTCTAAAAATACATTTCGTAATAATTCAAACCTTCAGCTCAAATCCATTAAAAGTATGAGCAAAAGGGAATGAAAAGAACACCATTTTCCGCTAGGCATTTTGTATGGGATCCCTCAAATATGGATAACTTTTTGTGCTCTTCCTTTTTAACGAAAAGTGCTTGTTAGCGTACCCATTTGAAATAAATAAATTCAAATTTGACGGCGAAGTCCATTAACGAAAGCCGAGCGCGCTACCTACAAGGGACCTCTACACTCCTCGGATACGAAGGCCGTGATAAATGACCCAGACCGGACACACAGGCTTTATTTGTAAATAGCTGTCATCAGAGCTATCGCAAGATTTGTCACGCCTCTTCTAAAGTTGCCTGAAGAAATGCATCCAATGTAGTTGTTACAGTTCAGTGGAAAAAAGTGCTTCGACAAAAAGAGGTAGGAATACAAAATCGGCTCTACTAGGTAAGTGGTCTATTATGATATAATATAAGTCTGTGATCATACCTTGTATTCTCTATATCATGGATCTGCTCTCTCTAATGGTTGGCACTTTTGAAGGAACTTACCCGAGAAGAGTACCGATATAAGTAACTCTTTCTCATTACATCCCCTCACTTTTTATTGTTTTTCTGTCATTATAATGGGGAAATAAGGCATAAAATAGAAAGAATTCGTAATATGACACACTAAGAAATCGATTTTCATCATTCAATAACAAAATATAGGTAACAAATCCAAAAATTTGTGAGTAATTCAAATACTATATATCTAAAAATGGCTTCAATCCATGTGTGCATTATTTATAAGGAGCTAAGATTTGGCCGTCAACCGTCAGGTACACAGGGGGATTCACGCATGCACGCAGGGGGAACAACATGTAACACATTGGTATGCGTGGCTTATCTGCATGCTTGTGCCGTAACTGTGTACAGTGACCGTAGTGCGACTATACCCTCCCCGTGGAGGCGGTCGGAAAGAGGCTTCCGATATAGTCATATCTCTCGTTAAAGAGTGCTTTGATACACTCCAACGTCTAGCGACGTCCAATAGGGTTACTCTCTGTTGAGTACCGGGACACTCCGACTTTGAGGGAAATGAGGTTGCTGATGAACTAGCTAGGGAAGGTTCATCATCTCGTTTCAAGGGTCCCCAGCACTTCTGCAGAATTGGCTGGTCTTCTACCAAGGCTGTGATAGAAGAATGGGTTAAAAAATCAACAATATTGGTACTGGGAAAATTCCACTGGGATCCGACAAGCTAAAGAGCTAATCAGATCCTATGTCTAAACTGAAATCAACACTCTGCAGAGTTCAGTGTTGAAGAGTATGTCGATATAATTTACGTGTACGGTTTAGTAGACGGAAATGATAGTGAGGCCGTACAAGAATACCAAAGGAGATTCCCGAATCGGCGTGTACCCGATAGAAGGGTATTTTCAAGGACTTTCAGAAGGTTAAAAGAAACCGGAAGTGTAACCGGCCCCAGAGCAGAAACGCGATCAGGAACATCGGCCGATTCAGTGGACACCGACCAACAAATCCTCAACATCGTCAGGAACAGCCCTGAAATAAGCATCAGGCAGGTCGTACGATGGTTTGGATTGTCTTCAGGGAGAGTTTGGACCGTTGTGAACCGAGGGGGACTACATCCATACCACCATATCCCGGTCCAAGCACTACAGGAAGGAGATTCCTAAAGACGATTGCAATCCTGCACTAGGCTGCTCGAGTCTGACATCGAAAACAGAAGGTTTCTAGACCGAATTCACAACCTCCACACCTGGTCAGATGTGAACCCACATAGGACAAGGTGTCGGTCCTTTCAGCAAAGATTTAGTGTCAATGTCTGGGCTGGCATCATCAGCAACCAGTTGATAGGACCTTTCATCTTGCCCCAAGTGCTGAATAGTCAGCTATATTCGGACTTTTTGGAGAATACCCTTCCGGATCTGTTGGAGGACATCCCCTGGCCAATAGAAGCGCAATGTACCTTCGCATACTGAGAACATACTGAGCACCTTCGCATACTGAGAACATTGTTAGGGCAAGGTTGAATGAACATTACCCAGAGCGCTGGATTGGACGTGGTGGACCGATTCCTTGGCCTGCTAGGTCACCGGACCTTACTCCACTGGACTTTTTCTTATGGGGAATGATGAAAGATGAAGTTTACTCAAGACCAATCAACACCAGAGAAGAATTAGTTACCAGGATTGGGACTGCAGCCACGAAAATACGGGAGAGACTGGCTACCATAAACCTCAAACGCGAAATAAGGCGAAGGCTACTTGCATGCATCGAAACTGGCGGAGAACATTTTGAACAGCTTTTTTAGGACATAAGTTTTAATTGTAATTAGTAAGTATAATTTCTTAAAAATTCGAATTGTCATGATATTCTGTAAAAGGATTTTTGTAAATAAATTTTCGTATCCTTTTCCTACCTGGGCATGTTGCACCTTTTTGGAAAGGTAATTAGATAGGTAACCTTAAAAAAATAAAAAGTAGGTATGTTATGTAAGGGTAACGCGGGAAGCCAAGCAGAAAAACGACGATATGTCCGTTCCGGGCGAGAGCTTTATTGCAAGAGGATTGTACAATCTTTGGTTCGATTAGTCGAAGACTGTTGACCGCTAGAATGCACTATATACATGCATATTAAGAGAGTGCACATCTGTGCGTAAAGTGCATTTGTGACTACGGTCATCAGGCTTAAACTTTCACAGTGTTAGGAATTTAAACAATAGGCAGAATTCATATCAGACAATAATTATATCATCGACTGCGTATACGTATAAGCGTGAAAGTGAAAGTCATATTTAACGCAGGGTGTGTCGTATAAATTATATATTATATTTTAGACAATTTTTAATAAAGCCAAATTGCATCGACTACAACTCGGCCAGACCTGAGAACAAATCGTCCTCGATTTGATAGATGAAAATGAAACGCAAGTATCCCCACGTATTTTAACATCATCGCGAATACGTATACGGTTCACATTATGTTCACAATGATTTGTAAATCAAACTTTTAAAATTTTAAACAGTAAGCCATTGATTCTAAATATCGACAATGCTTACAAATAGCATTTCTTCTCTTACTTTATTTTTCTTTTTTGAGTAACAATAATTGAGTAAGTATATTCGTGCTGTTCAAATAAGAAAATGAACTTAAATATCGATAATGCCTATATATACAAAAAGCATTCCTATCGAAACAAACCATAAATTAGATATCTATACATGCTGTGTAAATTTTATATACGACTTCATATTTTCCGGAGACGACACTCCTCCGTAGGGTATTCTCGAGATCTGTAAGTTTTCAATGTCTTTTATTACGTAACGATCATTTGGTAGGACCTTTACAACTTCAAAAGGGCCCTTGTACTTTTCAATTAATTTCTTATTAATACCGGTGGTAGTAACTACATTTTTAATCATAACATAGTCTCCAATCTCGTATTTGTGAGGTGGCTTATGTCTTTTATCAAAAAGTATTTTATTCTTATCTTGGCTGCGAGCAATACCTTCACTTGCCTTTTCTCTTATTTTTTGCAAATTTCGTGGCTCTTCATCTACTATGTTACTTTCCAGGTGGTCCCGTATTCCATCAATAATTTCTCCTCTCTGAGCAATACTAAATAGCAAAACGCTGGGAGTTGAACCAATACTTTTATTCACGGTGTTATTAATTGCATACTCGACTTTATGTAAGTATTTAGTCCAATCTGCTGGTTCAATTTCAGATTCCTTCGATAACATTGGCGTAATAACTCTGTTTACCCTCTCAGCCTGCCCGTTTGATTGTGGAGAATTTGTGGCTATTTTAATATGTGAAATGTTGTTATCAGCACAAAAGTTGGAAAATTCTGCAGACGTAAAACAGCTCCCTCTGTCAGATATTATTCTGTTCGGTTTGCTGTAATTTTCGAAGTAGGACTGAAGACATTGGGTTACTTCTTTAGTACTTGTGCTTTTAACAGGATAAAGCTTTATGAACTTTGTAAAACCATCGGCTATGAGGAAGATATATTTTTTGAGGTTTCTAACACCTGAAGGAAGAGGTCCATAATGGTCTATGTGTATGGTATCAAATGGCTTATCGCCTTTTGGAATATTGTGGAGTAAACCTTCCTTCTTACCGGAGGGTACTGAAAAATGTATACATTTAAGGCAATTTTTAATGTAATCTTTAATTTTATTTTTCATCGATGGAAACCAGTAGGTTTTTCTTAGATAATCCTATAATTTGTTAACTCCTACATGACACAACCCATCGTGATATGTCTGAATGATGTTTCTCTCCATTTGAAATGGGACATAAAACAGGACGTTGTTATTAATTTTCCGATACACAAGACCGTTTATTAATTCATATGCCGGATGCTCTTGCTTTTCTAACATTTCTACGATTTTCCTTACTTCTGTATCTTTATGTTGAGCAGCAGCTAAAGCATGCTCAAGTGACTCAGACTCCATCAAAAGTATATTGTGGCATCTGCTCAAAGCGTCTACATGATGCATTCGCTTTGAATCTCTATGCTCGATAGAATAATCAAACTCCTGCAGCTCTAAAGCCCACCGCGAAATTCTAGGGTTCAAGAGCTTTTTGTTTAAAGTAAGTGTTAAAGACTTACAGCCGTATTCATAAAAATTTCTTAAAATAGCTCTTAAGAGTTCGTTACTTAAAACACTCTTTAAGGCTAATGAACGTTTTAAATACGAGCTATTCATAAACGCGTTGTAAACTCCTTGCAACTAAAATGGAATTAAAGTATGTTTGAACGTTCTTAAGTTGCACACATCTGTCAATATTTCAAATTCAAAACGTCGACAGCCGGCAATTTCTTGTGCAGTGAAGAGAAATTTTTTCAGTTAGGTACAGAAGTGAAATAGTTAGTAATGGTGGACGCAGAAAGCAGCTCATTAAAAAGAAAGCGGAGCGATAATTGGTTGGATGAAGATAAGGTATGTTTTCCTCCACTTGATAGGAATGCAACTTCTTTTGCTTTTAAAAAATAAGCGAATTTGTTTTTATTTTTAGTTCTTGCTGCAGGAATTAATTAAGGAGCGGGTATCAGCTATTGAAAATAAAAATACTGATACCAACACCAACCGGGAAAAGAAAGCTGCATGGGTTGGTTTGCTTGATAGGTAAGAAAATAATCCTTTTCTCAATTCAAATTTCGTTAAATTACTAGAAAACGCCGTTGGCACTGTGCTTTGTGTTGAAGGGGTTTTAATACAATTCTTTTGCACACAAATAGTTATATGAAAAAATTTATGTTTTAGTTTTAACACAATGTGCAACGGGAGTCAGAGGACCATACCTCAATTAAAAACCCAATGGAGTATAATAAAAATGACAACGAAAAAAGCAAAAGCTGTACAGCGCAGGGAAATTCAGAAGACTGGTGGAGGCCCGGAGCAACCAGCCGCAGCAGTACTTGCTGATGATATTAGCTCTTGGTTACCGAATGAATTTATAATTGATTCCAACGAGTTTGATTCGGATCGTATACAAACGGTAATCTTATTATTTTAATCCTGAAATTAAATAAATAGCAAATTGTATATGTTTGTTTAAGGTAATAGAAAGAAATGAAGACGTATGTAAAAGTACATCAAAAAGTGATAATTTAAATCAGGTATGTTTAAGCAAATGAGCCAATAAATTAAACCTCTTTACAATACTAGATCGTTGTGCTAGAAAGTGAAGGGCAAAAAGGAGAAAATATGCAAACCCTGGAAGAATTATTTCCAAAGGCTATCTCCGTGAGTGAGAAACCACCAAAAAGAAGGAAGGTATGACAAATTCATATTTTCATTAAAAATTTTAAACGGTTAACAATAAGGAATATGATATGATATTTTTTAGAGACCATTGCATATATAGAAATCAAATTCTGTTGCAAACGAAGATATTGAGGCTATTACAAAACTAGACATGGAGTGCAAAAAATCTCTTCATAGCCTCCAAGTTTGTAACGAAAAAAAACGGGCTAGGAACCTTGATCTGGAGTATAAAGTTTTGAAGCAAAAATTGCAATTTTATAAAAGAAAAAATCAAAAATTAGGTATTTATGTGCTTATTTTATTATTACTAATAAAATTAAAAGTTATGTTGAATAAAACTTCTAAGAATGCATTTGGCCCGCCTTTCATGTGGTTGGTTCAGCACACTACCCTCTTCTTGATTGCCAACTTCTAACGGCTCATTTCTTACAGGAGAAATATCTTCTTCATCTGAAATTAATGAATTTTAATTTTTTAATTTTGCAGGTACGGTGGTACACAATGAAGAAGATGATTGGAGTGGTATAATATGATACGAAATTTCTACTTTTTTTTTGTTATTGTTATGTTTGAAATTGGAATAATATTTATGTTGATTTGTTAAATAAAATACTAACCTGGAATGGTTTCATTCATTTCTATGGCTATATTATGAAGTACAGCTAAGGCTACAATTAGAGTTTTTGCATTTTGCAGGAAAACAGGTATACCGTGGAGAAGACATCGAAACCGTTGCTTCCACACACCAAAACACCTCTCAATGGTATTTCGGGTCCCAATGTGCGCTGCATTGTACCTCTCGTCTTTTTCATTTTGTACTCTTAACAGTGGTGTAAAAAGATAAGGCAACAGCTTGTATCCGGAGTCACCAAGCAAACGACCCCTAAATTCTCCATCCTCAAACCGTTGCTTTAGTGAACACTCATTGAAAATTCTGCAGTCATGTGTGCTACCCCTCCACCTGGCAATTACATCTCTTATTTTGAGATCCGCATCACAGACAACCTTAACGATTTGTGTTGAAAAAAAAAATGAAAACAACAGCATTGGAGACACCATACCTGGACATTTAAGGAATAAAATCCTTTCCTGTTAATGTAATATTGAGCTAGGTCGCCACCAGTTTTCTTTATTTTAATATGTGTGCAATCCACAGCACCAATTACGCCAGGGAAATTTTTTATTGAACTAAATTTCCTCATGACTATTTCTTCTTCAGCCAGAGATGCAGGCATTTTAATCTTCGTTACAGCCAGTTCAGCAAGAGCACGTGCAACTCTTGCGCAAATTCTGCTCACTGTTGGCTGACTGACACCGTGAAGATCACCTGCATCGTCTTGGACCTGTAAAAGAGCAATTTACCTTTGAAGTCTTGCAACTTTTCAATAAATTAATTCAATTGCATTGATTTAATGTACGTACTTCTCTTCTACCCCAACAGCGTAATGCAATTAATACTTGCATTTGAGGTGATGTTCCACAGCCTCTTGTATCCAGACTTATCGCTGCCTTCACAAGATTAACAATATATTGAGCACTTTCTTTAGAAAACCGATATTTTTTTTTGAACTCGTCGTCACCAAAAACTATAAACGGATCAACTCTTTTTCTGTAAATTTTTTGTTGACGAGAACGGCCACCGGCGGCGGCGTCTTCAATAGTGCCTATTAGAGCGATTGTCGCTATTGAATCCATCTTGAATATAATAATAATTTATTGTTCTAGTTCTGTCGTTTACGTGATTGTCATAACCAGAACTGTACAATAGGATTAAAGTAGGTGCAAGCCTTCTGTAAATTTTCACAATTTACAAAGCTGTTGTAAGAGTGTTTTAACGCTATTGGACGTTTATGAATAATGTTTTTTGACACTTTCATTGTAAAGGCTTTATAAGTCCCTTTAAGTTTTTATGAATACGGCTGTTACAATCGGTGGCAATTTTAAATTTAATTCCAGTGAGATAAATTCGGAAACGTCTCAAAGCGTAAATTATAGCGAGAGTCTCTAGCTCATATGAGTGATACCTCGACTCTGTGGGTGTAGACCTTTTTGAAAAGAAGAAAATCGGGTGGAACTTATTATCGGCCTGTCGCTGCAGTAAAATTGCACCGAAGCCTAAGCTACTAGCATCACAATGAAGCTCTGTTTCTGCGTGTGGAGACTAAATACTGAGCAATGGTGCCTCTAGCAATTTATTTTTCAAAAGCTCAAAGACTTCCAACTCACTTGCCCCAAACCGAAATTGAACAATTTGCTTCAGTAGATCGTAAAGCGGTTTAGATATTAAGGAGAAATTTTTAATAAATTTCCTGAAGTACGAGCATAAACCGAGAAATGAATGTAATTCCTTAACATTTTTAGGTATGGGAAATTCTTTAACACTGCGTAAGCCTGCTGAATTAGGCCCTATACCTTTAGCACTCACTTCATACCCCAGGTAAGTTATCTTTTCCTGCATAAAAAGACATTTATCAAGTCTAAGTTTCAAATTATTTTTGTTTACTATTTTTACAACTTCCTCTAGAATTTGGAAGTGCTCATCTTTGGTCTCAGAGGCAATGAGTAGGTCGTCGATATATACTAGGAGTTTTCCAGAATCGACAAGTTCCTTAAATACTGAATTAATATATCGTTGGAAAACAGAGGGCGCATTTTTTAGACCAAATGGCATGCGAAGGTATTCGAACTGGCCTATTGGAGTTACGAAGGAAGTAAATTTGATAGAATCATCAGCCACTTTGACATGATGAAAGCCACTTTTGAGATCAAGTAAAGAGAAGTATTTCTTTCCGCGCAGGCGGTCTAAATGGTCGTCAATCAAAGGGAGAGGGTAGTTATCTTTTTGTGTGACTTTGTTCAATTGCCGAAAATCTACGCAAAGCCTAAGTTCCCCATTCTTTTTTTTGGTTAAAACAATAGGTGAAGCATAGGGGGAGTTGCTTTCACGAATTACTTGTGCGGCTAGTAACTCATCTAATTTTTTTTTTAGCTCTATTTTGTGCGCGTATGGCAACCTCCTTGGAGCACAACTGAAGGTACTGCTCGCATTCGCTAATATTATTTTCATTTCACATTCATTATTTAAGTTAAATGTATCGTCCGAGTTACTAGAGTTTTTCATAATTTCATATATACGGTTTTTTTCGCCATAGGTCAAATTTTCGTTTATATTTAAAGTTATTTCGTTTTCACAGCATGCATCGATATTCAGTATTTCCTTTGGAAATTTGTCGTTTATAATGGTTTTGTTAGTCTGGGGTTTATCATTTAGAATAAATTTCGCGTCACATTTGCTTAAAAAGTTTCGACCTAAATAAACTATGGGACATTTCATCGTATTATTCCTAACAACAAACAGATTTAAATCTACTCTATTACCTTCAAAAGGCACAACACATTGTACCTTGCCTAATACTGCTAGATGGCTTTCGTTGATACCGACGAATTTTGCATGTCCAGGTTCTACTGGTGAGATGAGGTAAGGAGGAACGTAACACTCTCGGATGAAACTTATCGGGCTGCCTGTGTCGATCATCGTGTTTGCTTCAAAGCTGGTAGCGACATCTCGTGCTGTTGGGCTGATAAACGAATAACTAAAAGTACAACAGAAATCGTTAGAAATGTTTACGGAATTATGTTTAATGCTCCCTGATGATTCATCTTCAGTCATGGTTTCCTGAGAAGTATTGTCTTGCAGTAGCATTACAGCAGCTGGAGAAGGCTTTGATGTTGATGATGTTGTAGGCCCTCGACGCTGGTCACAATTTGGTGCAGAGTGCCCATGCTTTCCGCACCTGAAGCATGTGCCTCTTTCCCTTCGAGGTTTCGGACAATTGGATGCTACATGGCCCACCTCATTACAATTAAAACATTTATTCCTTGCCGATGTATGGTTAGGGACTCTATTTTGCTGCCGTAAGTTTACTGAAGATGATTGTGTTGGTTTCTTCGCTGGCATCTCCGTCGGGTAGATTTGCATTTTTTCGTATTTCCTAATGATTCTTTTTAGCTCGCCAATATTTTTCGCGGTAAGCAATAATTGTTTGTTCGGAAGGGAATCGGGAATACCTCCAATGATATAATTTATCAGATCCTCCTCCTCAATGTCGGCAAGTGAGGCAATCTCTTGCATGTTAAGGACATATTGGTGTGTATTTTCGTCCCTGCGTTTCTTGCTGGTGTGATGCCATGATAAAATTCTTCTATTAGAGAAGCCTTCAATTCGTTCCACGTCCTGCAAGCCGATGATCGCAGATATAACTTTGCCGTTCCTTTAAGCAGCTTTCGGGACTAAATAAATGACTGTTGGTCGCTCCAACCATGAAGACATCTGGCCTCTTCAAAACTCCTAACCCATTGCTTTATGGAATAATTGTCATCACCAGTAAATACAGGCAAGGACTCTTCGATATCCCTAAATAAAAATTGACTAGCACACGGTTCCATGTTAGTAGACTGTAAAATTGTAAATTTCTTTTTTAGCTCTAAAATTTCTTCCTGCTTCCTAATTATATCATTGAGCTCATCTATTGTTTGTTGCAGGTTGCCTCTTGCAGATTCCTG
Organism: Dysmachus trigonus; assembly: GCA_949715965.1. Classification (NCBI taxonomy): domain Eukaryota; kingdom Metazoa; phylum Arthropoda; class Insecta; order Diptera; family Asilidae; genus Dysmachus; species Dysmachus trigonus. The sequence continues at coordinate 54,565,610 of OX454320.1, forward strand.
CGAGCTCTCGCCTAAATCTGGGTGCAGTGTAGGCGCCTCTAAAGACACCTCGCTATGGCCCTCGTCGTTACCACTAAGTGATGCCAGAATATTATCAGGAAAGTGCTCCTCAAGCTCAACATCCGAAAGTTTGCTTATCGCTTCCTGAAGCCTTAATTTTAAGACGGTTTTCACAGCAACCGTACTCAACCCAAAAACCTCTAATTTTTCTTTCAGGAATGAAACCGTTGCATCTTGAATAAATTTCCCTGCATGTGACCTAGCCATAATTATATATTGTACCTGCTAAATCTTAAATATCGCAGGATGGCTAAAAAATGTCTTACAGCACATATGCTAAAAGATGTTTTAAAACCCCTTTTTATCAGTCAATTACCAAATTTTATTTGATGTCCAGAATGTCCGCGGATTTTCACCAGTCATCAGTTATCGCACGATTCACACACTAAACTGCACATGTGAACACCATAAATTTAATCGCGCGAATTAAAGTTTAGAACATAAAAATATAAAATGCTTAAATCCGCCTTTTCACCATTTTAAATAAAACAATGTTTTTCCGAACTTAATAAAACTTTGGATTAATCCCACTTCTGAGAATTGTAAGGGTAACGCGGGAAGCCAAGCAGAAAAACGACGATATGTCCGTTCCGGGCGAGAGCTTTATTGCAAGAGGATTGTACAATCTTTGGTTCGATTAGTCGAAGACTGTTGACCGCTAGAATGCACTATATACATGCATATTAAGAGAGTGCACATCTGTGCGTAAAGTGCATTTGTGACTACGGTCATCAGGCTTAAACTTTCACAGTGTTAGGAATTTAGCCAATAGGCAGAATTCATATCAGACAATAATTATATCATCGACTGCGTATACGTATAAGCGTGAAAGTGAAAGTCATATTTAACGCAGGGTGTGTCGTATAAATTATATATTATATTTTAGACAATTTTTAATAAAGCCAAATTGCATCGACTACAGTTAATAACATGAATTTCGGAGAAAAGTGGGACGAAAAGTGAAAAATCTTGAAATAAAAGTCAATTTTTTCAACTTCCAGCCGGGTGATTGTGGCCAAGGGATTGGGGATAGGGGGGGGGGGGGGGGCAGTGTTGACCGTTTTGGAAAGGGCTTCGACATAGTAATTTTTTGAGATCGGTTTGGGGCCGCTGCGATCTGTAGAAAAAAAGATAAAAATACAAGAGTGGTTCCCATATAAGGCAAAATCCTGATTTACGAATCACCCTGTAACTGCCAAACGGTGCGGGAATTCCCCCCCCCCCATCCACCCATACGATTTTTTGCTTGTCTCGGTCTGACCTTTCACCCCCTGCAATATTTCCCTCCCATCTCTGAACACCCTGTATATAGTTTTTTTACAGATTTTATTTTTTTCATAATGTACTAAAAGGCTTACATTGTTCTTGCTTTAATTAGAGCTACCAGTCGAGAATATTCCTCGAAGTCCACGGTGTCGTCCTCGTCTCCAATGGGGCGTTGCAGCTCCTGTAATTGCGGAGTTCTCGACCGAACCTGGTAGAGAGACGGCCGTATACCCTCCTGCACGGACGATGCAGGGATCCGAGGGGGGGGGGGGGGGGGGGGGGTATAGCTGGAGGTTGAGGTGAACGGACGCCTGCGGGGTTCGAAAGAGGGGAAAGGACGGCCGGATGGAGCACGGGTGTAGCGGGAGGCGAAATTCTGGCGAGTGCCTCGGTTGTGGTCCGAGAACGCGACCCCGTGCCATTACATTGCCATTAACATTATACCCATTATACAAACGACATGGATACAATTATAATTGAAAATCGTTCTGGTCGGAGTGTGGAGGAGACCGAGCAAGGGAGCGGCAGCACGCCTGCCAATCCTTTTGTGAGGAAGTCGCGGGTGGCCCGTTCCCCGGTGCTACAAACACCGGGGATTCGGACACAGCCGCGTGGGTCCTTGACGGACTCGATAGGGGCTGGTGACGCGGTGCGTACACCAGCCATTGAAATGGCTAGGCCTCTGCCGGATATGCCAAGCATGGAGCACAGGCTGGCCGAGGCAGAGGAAAAACTGGAGAAGGGGTTCCTCCAGATGAGGACCCTCATTAAGGAGATGCTGGCTGCCCTTAAGAAGCAGCCAAACATTTCCAGGGTAGTGAAGGACGGGTTGCCGGTTTTGGAGGAGACGCTGGACGACCTGGACGCATCCAGGAAGGAGTGCACTCGAGTCCGACGTGGTCTCCTCAAGGAAGGACCGGCGGCGAAGACTCCGGTCACTCAAGCTGCCCCGCTGGAGGCAGTGAGCAGAGAGGCCCCGCTGATGGCAGGGAAAAGGGGAGCTTCCAGTCCCCCACTCCAAACGGAGGGGGAGACTAGAAGCCGAAGTGGTCCGGAAGGGCAAATGAGTTAAGGCTGGCCCCGAAAGCTGCGGAGTTACGGTCAGGGCAGTCCGTCAAACTAAGTCCGGTGAGGTCTTGTTCGAGTTGAAGCAGACGAGGGCTGCCTTTTCGGACGCCCTAAAGTCAGCTGTCGGGTCGGCGAGCAGCGTCAAGGAACTAGTTCCTAAAGCTACTCTGGAGATCAGAGAGCTTGACGGCTGCACGACCAGGGAGGAGGTGTTGGCGGCCCTCAGGAGAGACCTGGGGAATTACAATGGCCTCCTTCAGGTCACGCTGACCCGGGCAAATGGCCGTGGCCTATGCATAGCCATAACTGAGGTGGAGGAGACAGCCGCGGCGAGACTTCTGCGGACGGCCCGGGTCAAGGTTGGCTTGGTCGAAGGTAGAATCCGCAGGCGAGTGGTGGTACCCAGGTGCTTTAAGTGCCTAGGATACGGACACCAAAGCCAGGCCTGCAAAGGCCCGGACCGGAGCAAGCTTTGTTTCCGGTGCGGCGCGGAGGGGTACAGCGCGAAAGCCTGCGTCGCTGACCCGGTGTGCTTCCTTTGCCCGGAGGTAGCGGGGAAGACCAATTCACGGCGGCACGTCGCGGGGTCTAGAGAGTGCGGGGTGTTTCGTAAGGCCCTGAGTCAAGCCAAGCAAGGCGATGGTGTCGGTCCTACAAGGGAACATAAATAGGTGTCGGACGGCCCACGACCTGTTGGCTCAGATCCGCCTCGAGAAAGACGCTGATATTGTGCTAGTCAGCGAGCAGTATCGGGACGGGGATGAGCCAACTTGGTATCGGGATACTCTTGGTACGGCGGCAATCTGGGTCCCAGATCTGCGACATTTTAACGTTGCAGACCATGGCGCGGACGCTGGCTTCGTCTGGGTAAGGAGTGGCGACGTTACGTACGTCAGCTGCTACTTCACCCCGGACGAGCCGGTAGCCGACTTCCAGGCCAAATTAGATGGCCTGGAGGACGCCTTCCGGGGCATGGATGGGGAGCTGGTGGTGGCTGGGGACTTCAACGCGAAAGCCCTGGAGTGGGGGGAGCCTACGCCCGACTCCCGGGGAGGACGCGTCCTGGACTTTGCGTCCAGGGTCGGCCTGGTGTTATTAAACATCGGCTCGACACTTACCTTTCGGCGCCCTGGTTATAGGGAGACGATCATTGATCTCTCCTTAGCGACGGAAAATCTGGCTGCACGAGTGCAGTACTGGCAGGTGATCGAAGACTATATAGCCAGCGATCACCAATATATCACGTTCCGCGTGCGTGGTGTAGCGCCAGCGCGGGCCCGGCGTTCGCAAGGCCCGCCCAGTTGAGATGTCGCCAGGATGGATGCTGAAAGGATGTCTCTAGCCATCACACGCGGCCGGCAAACCATTGATGGGATCCCGAAAGGATTGCCGCCTCTCGAGCGAGCTGAACGGGTGGTGGACTCAACGATGAGTCTAATCCACCGGGCTTGCCGAGAAGCCGTGCCAAGTAGGAAGAGATATAGGGAGGGGCGACACCCGGCGTATTGGTGGATGGATGAGATCGCGGAGCTGAGGCGGGTATGTCTCCACCTCAGGCGGTTGGCTCAGCGAGCCGATCGACGCGACCCCGACGCAGCCCGTAAATCTGCCGAGCACAAGGCGGCGAAGAGAGAGCTTCGTAGGGCCATCAATATGAGTCAGCGGCGATGCTGGAAGTGGCTGGGCGAGGACCTCAATGAGGATCCTTGGGGGCTGGGGTATAGGATCGTTCTCCGCAAATTGGGGGCGTTCTCACCAAACGCTCCCCTCGATGCGGAGACGATCCGAACCATTGTGGATGCCCTTTTCCCCACCCACCAGTTGGAACCCAACCGAGCAGCTGGCAGGGAACTCGAAGCTCCTCCTTTCTCAATGGAGGAGTTCACGAGGGCCTCGCAAGGGCTTAAAAACAGGAAGGCGCCGGGGCCCGACGGACTTCCAGCGGAGGTGCTAAAGGCGTTGATGGCGAGCCATCCAGAGCTCTTGCTGGACATTTACAACGTCTGCCTGAAGGCGGGAATCTTTCCGTCTCGCTGGAAGGCAGCGAGACTTGTGCTGATCAGCAAGGGCAAGGGACTGGCAGGGTCCCCTGGGTCGTACAGACCGCTGTGTATGCTAGACACGGGAAACGAGGGCTCTCTCGGCAGGGGCGGCCCAGGGATCTATACTGGGGCCTGATATATAGAATTATACATATGACGGGATCCTTCGTATGGAGATGCGGAAAGGGTCTTTCCTGGTTGGGTATGCTGGTCACCGCCAGAAATGTCGAGGCAGCACAAATGAGGCTCAACCAGGTGATGCGTCGGGTGGGTCCATGGCTGAGCGATCACGGGCTGGAGCTGGCCCTGACCAAGGCCGAGATCGTCCTTATGACAAAGAAGCGCATTCCGCTACTGATAGGAATGCGGCCAGGAAACATGACGGTCCAGACGAAGCCGGCAGTAAAATACCTGAGGGTGAGCCTTGATTGTAGGGTCACCTTCTGGGACGAAATTAAGAGCCGGGCGGACAAGGCGGCCGCAGTGACAGCGGCGCTGAGCAGGCTTATGGCCAACCTTGGGGGGGCCGAGACCTTGCAAAAGGCGTCTGCTGCTCCGCACCGCCGAGGCCGTTATGCTCTACGGTGCGGAAGTCTGGGCCGACGCGATGCGGTATGAGAAGTACCGCTCCGCATCGCGAGCTCCTATCGAACGGTCTCGGAACCAGCGGTCTTAGTTGTCGCGGGGGTCATACCCATTGATCTCCTAGCCAGGGAACGACAGTTCGTTCACCAGGAGAAAGACGCCCTAGGGAGGAAGGAGGCTGCAGTGGCGGCCAGGACCGCAACCATGGCGGCCTGGCAGACACGGTGGGAGGGGGAGTCGCGGGGCCGGTGGACAGCTCGGGTTATCCCCCAGCTGGACACCTGGCTGAACCGTCAGCATGGTGAGGTGGATTACTACCTCACACAAATGCTGAAGGGGCACGGGCACTTTCGGGCCTTCCTTCACCGTGTAGGGAAGACAACGAGCCTGTGCTACATTTACTGCAATTATAATTTTAAAGAAAAACGACTTTGTCTTAAGAAAATCAATTTTATTCGGACGAGTTTCAAAAGAACAGATCCGCGAACTTATTACCTCTAAAATCTAGACTATATTCCAGCTTTAATGCTGGCCTGTCTCCTTTTATCTGAAAAAATGGTCAAGCAAGACATCTGCGTTTTATCGTGAGAAAGTTTATTTAAAATCAAGATGTCTTGTAGGCATTTTTAATTTGTTTAGGAAATGTTCTAATGGATGCTTTTAGTGTTTGGGTTGTTTAAAATATCCTTTGTCAAGGGGATAATGTGTTCGGTATTTTAAATGTTCCCAGGGAAGCATTTGGTGAAATTTATCTAATTTACGTTTGTTTAGAAAAGAGCTCTATTATCAGCTCTGGGGGAAATTGGTTCGTTTTGATGGTTATTTGGAGGTGCTGATATAACACGCCCATCCCTAGGAGGGATCGCGTCCACGCGATTTCGAACTGTTTTTTCTTCTTCTTGATTTACTGTTACTTTAACCCTTGTTTGACCATTTTTATAACAGCAATATAGTATGATTATAAGAGTAATTATTGCTAAAAGTATTGACATATCTGATAGAGTCGTAATCCAAATGTTATTTTAATATTTTACATTCAATGATTTAATTTCTTTTAAATTGTCTAGGTGTTTGTTATGAACATACTCTAAAGTTAAGTTATTCTCTTGTTGGTAGGTTATATTGTTTATTATATTTGGTATTACAACATTGTGTTCTATATGTTTAATTTGACTCTTAAATACATTTCCATTGATTGTGATTTTACAATTATTGAATCTTATTATATTATGTCCTCTAATAGTTATGTTGAGTTCGTTACAATTTTGGATAATATTTGTTTCTTTTAAATTCTTCGTTACAATTAATCCTTCCATTATAGGTAAGATTGCTTCTTTTTTATTTTGTTTCATAGTACAATTGTTAGGATTATTCATTAGTTCTTCAATACATTTATCCTTAATGGGTTTTAATTCCTTTTTAATATTTCCTTTGGTGTGTAGGGGTGAAGAAGTTTTTGCTTACTTGTACACCCTTTACATTTATTTAGTTTGATCGTTATTTCAATCAAAATCTTCTTTTAATTCTTTTTCTTCAAAAACTCACCTAAGTAATTCTTATTTTTATTTTTTATTTCTTCCTTTTGTTCCTTCTTGATTTTTCTTTCAGTAAATAAATATACGTCTTCTTGTTAATATATTCCTCTTCTTTTTGACTTCTAATACAGAGATATCTTGATTATGAAAGTTCTAATAGATTCACAATCTATGATGAATTGAAAATGTTCGAAGAAGGAAAGCTTTCGGCAATAAAAGTTTTGAAAGGATTGAATCCGTGATATTTGAAGATGAGTTTTGAAGTATTTTATATTTTAGAATGTAAAATATAATTTAAATCAGGAGATGAGATGTTGTTCCCAAAAGAAAGATTAATATTTTTAATAATTAAATATTTTTTTTTTTTTTTTTTGTAAAGAATATTTTCTAATTGTATTTGTCGTTTGCTCTCTTAAACAAAATTTTTATTCTCTCTGACAAAAATTACTGACCTGGCTACTCTAATACAAACTGTACTACTCGATTCATAATATCGTTACACTTTATTTACACAATATCATAAAGTCAAGTAGTAAATTCCTAAAGTGTATTTTCCTTTGACACACTGAAAACACAAAGAGTGAATTGTAACGAGGTGAACATGACCACTGCAGGAATGAGTGCCACCACTTTATTATTTTTAAGTATAACAATCCAAATCTCGGGGCGACTAAAAAGTGACTGACTCTTCATTCTCTTTTATTTTTTATTTACAAAAGTCTAAGGCAACTCGATTGAATTCAAAATATGCAACGCCTGCTTACATGCACCTCCACACTACTTCCCCCCAGTTAACAGGGTTAATGACAAAAAAAAAATCATAGTGAAAGAGATATTATTTCGATAACATCTAAGTTTCATCTAGATATGAGTCTGGGAAAAGGTGGAATTGGTGAGTAAGCAGGTGAGGATTCGAATAGGTTGCTAGAAAAGTTAAAATTAAATTGAAATACTTGGAGAAGGTCTTTTTGTTAAATAGTGATTGACTAATATTTGCGTAACGTGCGATAATGTATGGAGGAGAAGAGTCATCAGAAAAATGTAGATGTAATTTGTTTACTTAAATGTATGAAGAAAATTTAAAGGAATTTGCTGTGGGTAATCTTGGTGCTGGGAAACTTATTGCCTCTTTCCCTCTGCCACGTGGTTGGATTATCATGTTGTGTTTATTCTTCCTGTTGTTAGCGTCGTTGTTGCTGTAAAGTTGATGTTGATAGGGGTTGAATGAACTGGTGTTGGTCCGTGTTTCCAGGATAATAGGACTTGACGATTTCAGGAAAATAGGACTTGACGATTCCAGAATAATAGGACTTGATGACTTCAGTATAATAGGACTTGACGATTTCAGGATAATAAAACTTGATGCTGAATTTGTGCGTCCATCGGAGTCCATATTTAATTGTATAAAGAAGGCTTGCATGCGCCTGTCGGGGTCACCAGTGAAGGAGTATGTCCTTACTATTTTTATTATGCACCTCCACACTATTTTTATTCTTCGTAGATTATATATTTAAACAATAGATAAATAAGTATTTTGATATTTATTTTAACAATACAATTTATTTTTTATTATTTTTAAGTATAACAATCCAAATCTCGGGGCGACTAAAAAGTGACTGACTCTTCATTCTCTTTTATTTTTTATTTACAAAAGTCTAAGGCAACTCGATTGAATTCAAAATATGCAACACCTGCTTACATGCACCTCCACACTAAAATTCAATTTCCAAGTTTATCGTGAAACAAGCAGTTCCACTGGTGGGGGAGTATTGTGGCGTTGAATTACAGCCACTTTGCAAAATCAATATTTGTTTAAAAAGAGTACAGTACTAATTTTGCGAAGTAAACTATTTTTTATGTGAGATCGAGATACCTGTAAAAAATAAAAATTTTACTGAATATTTTTAAGGGAATGAGTTGTGTGAAAAAGCTTGAACAGAAAAACTTATAAAAAGATTTACCAGAATATTAATATCAAGTAACAAATAAATTAAATTAAATAAATAAAAGATTTAATTTTTAAATGAATTAATTTCATAAATATAATCAAAAATAAAAATATAAAAAGATATAAATATGGAACATAACATTCCATAATCCAGGTCAGTAATTTTTGTCACAGAGAATACAATTTTGTTTAAGAGAGCAAACAAAGAAAAATACAATTATAAAATATTCTTTAAAAAAAGAAAAAATATAAAATATTTAATTATTAAAAATATTAATCTTTCTTTTGGGAACAACATCTCATCTCCTGATTTAAATTATATTTTACATTCTAAAATATAAAATACCTCAAAACTCATTTTCCAATATCACGGATTCAATCCTTTCAAAACTTTTATTACCGAAAGCTTGCCTTCTTCGAACATTTTCAATTCATCATAGATTGTGAATCTATTAGAACTTTCATAATCAAGATATCTCTGTATTAGAAGTCAAAAAGAAGAGAAATATATTAACAAGAAGACGTATATTTATTTACTGAAAGAAAAATCAACAAGGAACAAAAGGAAGAAATAAAAAATAAAAATAAGAATTACTTAGGTGAGTTTTTTGAAGAAAAGGAATTAAAAGAAGATTTTGATTGAAATAACGATCAAACTAAATAAATGTAAAGGGTGTACAAGTAAGCAAAAACTTCTTCACCCCTACAACTGGTGACCCCGACAGAAGACAGAAGACAGAACATCTACAAAGAAGACCAACAATTAAGAAGAAATAGATAGATTTATAGTTAATTAAATTTTATTTTCTGTATAGCAGTGAAAATTTTTCCTTGACACTTCGCGTCCACCCCGTTATTAAATGAGTTTAACAAGTGGTAATTTCGCGGAAGTTTCCGTCCAGAGTCGTGAGAGTGTTAGTGCCGCGTCACCTGAAAGCGCTCTCCCCTCAGTTGTCGCGATTAATGGAACAGTCTCACCTTTTTGGAAGACTGCCCCAAAATTTTGGTTCAAGCGTTTGGAAGCACAGTTCGAAATTAATAGAATTTCGACAGAAACAACTAAATTTAATCATGCTCTCTCCGCGTTGGATGAAGACATGATTCATCTAATAACAGACATACTCAACAACCCTCACCCAACAACACCATACACACAATTCAAAGAAACTCTAATATCTCGACTCACAGCTAGTGAATCCGCAAAATTAAACCGTCTTCTAGGGGATATTGTACTTGGAGACCGTTCTCCATCACAATTTCTCCGAGAAATGAAAGAATTATCAAATGGGAACCTCACAGATGATATCCTAAAGACGTTATGGATGCAGAGATTACCCGAAAATATGAGATCAATCCTCTCATGCAACACCGGTACTCTCACAGATTTAGCCAAATGTGCCGACAAAATTTCTGAAATGTCTAGCAAGCCTTCAATTTTTGCTTGTACTTCTCCTCAACCAGACAACTCAATGCTTTCCCACCTTCCCAAATGTTAATCCTAACTAAACAGGTACAAGATTTAACACTCGAAGTTAAATCATTAAGAAGAAGTAGATCGTTTAGTCGATCTTCCAATAATTCAAGAAATTCATCAAATTTTTCGTTCAACCGTTCCAGAAATAGAACTAGAGATAATTCTCATTCCATTCCTCAAAAAACAAATTGGTGCTGGTTTCACAATAAATTTCAGAACAACGCCAACAAATGTATACAACCTTGTTCTTTCAATACAGATAACAGTTCAAAAAATTAAATCGCGTTTCATCTTTGGCGACAGAGATTAATCGCGAGTTTACCAGTCGCCTACACATCTTTGACAAATCCACAAATTCTTTTTACCTGATAGACACTGGAGCCGATATTTCAGTAATTCCCCCGCCTAAATCAACAAAATTATTCCCTTCAACTCTACAATTATCAGCAGCAAATTCTTCAATCATTAATACTTACGGCAACAAGATTTTAACTTTAGATCTCGGTTTACGAAGAAATTTTCAATGGAAATTTCTAATTGCAGACGTCGCTAAACCTATTTTAGGCGCAGATTTCTTATTTCATTTTAAATTAATCGTGGACTTATCAAAAAGAATTTTATCCGACCCTTTAACGAATTTAACTTCAAAAGGTACACTTTACAAAGGACCTTCTTCCTCTTTGGCTCTCTTAATAAAACCATCCATCAATCAAAATTTACAAAATTTAATAAAAGAATTCCAGAACATCACTATTGATTCAGGCTTTTCAAAACCAGTAAAACATTCAGTAACTCATCAAATCAACACCACTAGCCAACCTATCTTTTCAAAAGTTCGTCGTTTATCTCCAGAGAAACTCTTGATTGCTAAAAAAGAATTTGAATTCTTACTCAATCAAGGGATTTGCAGACCCTCAAAAAGTTGTTGGTCATCACCATTACACATGGTACCAAAAGCAAACGGTGAGTGGAGACCCTGCGGCGACTATCGACGCCTAAATTCAGTAACCATCCCAGATCGTTACCCAATCCCATTAATTCATGATTTTACATCCCATCTTTAAAATTCTAAAATTTTCTCAACTTTAGATTTGACAAAGGCATACCACCAAATTCCCGTGGAACCCGAACACATTCCAAAAACTGCAATATGCACACCCTTTGGACTTTTCGAGTTCACACGAATGACCTTTGGCCTTTGTAATGCAGCCCAAACTTTCCAACGTTTTATTCACTCTGTCCTTCAAGACCTACATTTTTGTTTCGTTTATTTGGACGACATTTTAGTGGCTTCAGAGTCTGAACATCAACATTTAGACCATCTAAAACAAATTTTTCAACGTTTTCAAGAACATGGCCTGATAATCAACCTCCAGAAATGTAACTTCATGCAGACAGAAGTAAAGTTTCTCGGCCATATCATTAATACAGAAGGCATTAAACCGCTCTCTGAAAAAGTCGAAGCCATTGTAAATTTCAAATTACCCCCAACGGTTAAAGACCTAAGAAGATTTCTAGGCATGATAAATTTTTACCGACGTTTTCTACCCCATGCAGCCGCACATCAGTTACTTTTAAATAAATTTCTTAATGGAAACAAAAAAGACGGATCTAGAAAAATCACTTGGAACTCAGAATCCATCAAGGCCTTTGAAGACATCAAATTACAACTATCCAAAATTACCATTTTGACTTTTCCTAGCAACAACGCCCCATTAGCACTTTTTGTAGATGCTTCTGATCTTGCTATTGGTGCTGCACTCAATCAGAAAGTTAACAATTCTTGGCAACCTCTCGGTTTCTACTCCGTCAAATTAAGTTCCGCACAAACCAAATATAGCGCCTACGATCGTGAACTGTTAGCAATATATAAAGGAATTAAATATTTCAGATTTTATTTAGAAGAAAGAAATTTCACGGTATTTACAGATCATAAACCACTGGTATTCGCTTTAAAACAGAATCCAGATAAGGCTTCCCCCAGACAAGCAAGACATTTAGACTATATCGGCCAATTCACAACTGACATTAAACATATTTCTGGAAAAGACAATATAGTAGCTGATACCTTATCACGAATCGAAGAATTACAGATTCCATCTTCCATCGACTTTGAAGCTATACCAGTGGTTTATGATCTGTAAATACCGTGAAATTTCTTCCTTCTAAATAAAATCTGAAATATTTAATTCCTTTATATATTGCTAAGAGTTCACGATCGTAGGCGCTATATTTGGTTTGTGCGGAACTTAATTTGACGGAGTAGAAACCGAGAGGTTGCCAAGAAATGTTAACTTTCTGATTGAGTGCAGCACCAATAGCAAGATCAGAAGCATCTACAAAAAGTGCTAATGGGGCGTTGTTGCTAGGAAAAGCCAAAATGGTAATTCTGGATAGTTGTAATTTGATGTCTTCAAAGGCCTTGATGGATTCTGAGTTCCAAGTGATTTTTCTAGATCCGTCTTTTTTGTTTCCATTAAGAAATTTATTTAAAAGTAACTGATGTGCGGCTGCATGGGGTAGAAAACGTCGGTAAAAATTTATCATGCCTAGAAATCTTCTTAGGTCTTTAACTGTTGGGGGTAATTTGAAATTTACAATGGCTTCGACTTTTTCAGAGAGCGGTTTAATGCCTTCTGTATTAATGATATGGCCGAGAAACTTTACTTCTGTCTGCATGAAGTTACATTTCTGGAGGTTGATTATCAGGCCATGTTCTTGAAAACGTTGAAAAATTTGTTTTAGATGGTCTAAATGTTGATGTTCAGACTCTGAAGCCACTAAAATGTCGTCCAAATAAACGAAACAAAAATGTAGGTCTTGAAAGACAGAGTGAATAAAACGTTGGAAAGTTTGGGCTGCATTACAAAGGCCAAAGGTCATTCGTGTGAACTCGAAAAGTCCAAAGGGTGTGCATATTGCAGTTTTTGGAATGTGTTCGGGTTCCACGGGAATTTGGTGGTATGCCTTTGTCAAATCTAAAGTTGAGAAAATTTTAGAATTTTGAAGATGGGATGTAAAATCATGAAATGATAGGTTGGCTAGTGGTGTTGATTTGATGAGTTACTGAATGTTTTACTGGTTTTGAAAAGCCTGAATCAATAGTGATGTTCTGGAATTCTTTTATTAAATTTTGTAAATTTTGATTGATGGATGGTTTTATTAAGAGAGCCAAAGAGGAAGAAGGTCCTTTGTAAAGTGTACCTTTTGAAGTTAAATTCGTTAAAGGGTCGGATAAAATTCTTTTTGATAAGTCCACGATTATTTTAAAATGAAATAAGAAATCTGCGCCTAAAATAGGTTTAGCGACGTCTGCAATTAGAAATTTCCATTGAAAATTTCTTCGTAAACCGAGATCTAAAGTTAAAATCTTGTTGCCGTAAGTATTAATGATTGAAGAATTTGCTGCTGATAATTGTAGAGTTGAAGGGAATAATTTTGTTGATTTAGGCGGGGGAATTACTGAAATATCGGCTCCAGTGTCTATCAGGTAAAAAGAATTTGTGGATTTGTCAAAGATGTGTAGGCGACTGGTAAACTCGCGATTAATCTCTGTCGCCAAAGATGAAACGCGATTTAATTTTTTGAACTGTTATCTGTATTGAAAGAACAAGGTTGTATACATTTGTTGGCGTTGTTCTGAAATTTATTGTGAAACCAGCACCAATTTGTTTTTTGAGGAATGGAATGAGAATTATCTCTAGTTCTATTTCTGGAACGGTTGAACGAAAAATTTGATGAATTTCTTGAATTATTGGAAGATCGACTAAACGATCTACTTCTTCTTAATGATTTAACTTCGAGTGTTAAATCTTGTACCTGTTTAGTTAGGATTAACATTTGGGAAGTTAGGTGGGAAAGCATTGAGTTGTCTGGTTGAGGAGAAGTACAAGCAAAAATTGAAGGCTTGCTAGACATTTCAGAAATTTTGTCGGCACATTTGGCTAAATCTGTGAGAGTACCGGTGTTGCATGAGAGGATTGATCTCATATTTTCGGGTAATCTCTGCATCCATAACGTCTTTAGGATATCATCTGTGAGGTTCCCATTTGATAATTCTTTCATTTCTCGGAGAAATTGTGATGGAGAACGGTCTCCAAGTACAATATCCCCTAGAAGACGGTTTAATTTTGCGGATTCACTAGCTGTGAGTCGAGATATTAGAGTTTCTTTGAGTTGTGTGTATGGTGTTGTTGGGTGAGGGTTGTTGAGTATGTCTGTTATTAGATGAATCATGTCTTCATCCAACGCGGAGAGAGCATGATTAAATTTATTTGTTTCTGTCGAAATTCTATTAATTTCGAACTGTGCTTCCAAACGCTTGAACCAAAATTTTGGGGCAGTCTTCCAAAAAGGTGAGACTGTTCCATTAATCGCGACAACTGAGGGGAGAGCGCTTTCAGGTGACGCGGCACTAACACTCTCACGACTCTGGACGGAAACTTCCCAGCGGGAAAAAATTCTGAATCTTCCTCAGAAGCAAATGTGAAGATCTTCCTTGCAATATCTTAAAAGGCTAGTTGGGAAGATTTTAAAGCTTTATTCCGATTGTGCACTCTGCGAATGGAAAAGGAAGATACTTGTGTTTTCATACAGTAGGGTGACATCATTTCGTTGTGAAATCTTTCTAATGGAACATTTCAATTCATTTTCGTTTAGGTGCTCGAGGAGCTGTTAGTGATGTGATTGATCCGATTTGCCTTGCGGTCATTTTTTTATTATTTCGTCCATATAGCGCCCTAATAAAAGCCAACAATATGTATGATTTAATATTCCCTGTGAAACTTCTCTCTTTTGCTTTTGTCACCTTCGACAATTGCTTCCGAAGTAAGCATAATAATTTTCTAAAGAAGAACTTCCTCAGAAAGTCCTAACTGCTAATGAATAATCTTCTAAAGAAGCACTTGGGCAGAAAGCTCCAAAATTGCTTCCCTCCAATGACATGCCCATACTAAAAAGATACGGATAGGTAAACGGAGAGTAAGCAAATTATGCTTCCGAAATATTGCTTTTTCATTGCTTATTGTATGATTTCGGTTCCCGCTGGGTTCCGCGAAATTACCACTTGTTAAACTCATTTAATAACGGGGTGGACGCGAAGTGTCAAGGAAAAATTTTCACTGCTATACAGAAAATAAAATTTAATTAACTATAAATCTATCTATTTCTTCTTAATTGTTGGTCTTCTTTGTAGATGTTCTGTCTTCTGTCTTCTGTCGGGGTCACCAGTTGTAGGGGTGAAGAAGTTTTTGCTTACTTGTACACCCTTTACATTTATTTAGTTTGATCGTTATTTCAATCAAAATCTTCTTTTAATTCTTTTTCTTCAAAAACTCACCTAAGTAATTCTTATTTTTATTTTTTATTTCTTCCTTTTGTTCCTTCTTGATTTTTCTTTCAGTAAATAAATATACGTCTTCTTGTTAATATATTCCTCTTCTTTTTGACTTCTAATACAGAGATATCTTGATTATGAAAGTTCTAATAGATTCACAATCTATGATGAATTGAAAATGTTCGAAGAAGGAAAGCTTTCGGCAATAAAAGTTTTGAAAGGATTGAATCCGTGATATTTGAAGATGAGTTTTGAAGTATTTTATATTTTAGAATGTAAAATATAATTTAAATCAGGAGATGAGATGTTGTTCCCAAAAGAAAGATTAATATTTTTAATAATTAAATATTTTTTTTTTTTTTTTTTTTTTTTGTAAAGAATATTTTCTAATTGTATTTGTCGTTTGCTCTCTTAAACAAAATTTTTATTCTCTCTGACAAAAATTACTGACCTGGCTACTCTAATACAAACTGTACTACTCGATTCATAATATCGTTACACTTTATTTACACAATATCATAAAGTCAAGTAGTAAATTCCTAAAGTGTATTTTCCTTTGACACACTGAAAACACAAAGAGTGAATTGTAACGAGGTGAACATGACCACTGCAGGAATGAGTGCCACCACAGGTGTATAGGAATAGTTTATTTTTGCAAGTTATTAAGAGGCTAAATTCCGTTTTTAATTCTAGGTTATCTCGGTTTGGGATAGGGACAACTGATGTTAGATAGTAATTTTCTTGGGTGAAATTTGGGATTTGTAGGATTACCAGAATAATCTTTTCATGTTGTGCAACGGCAATTCTTATGTTTCTGAGTTTTTCCGAGGTTATTTGATATTCAGTTATCTCGGAAGAAGTTAAGATATCTTTTGGTAAAATTTCTAACCGTGAAAGTAAAATTATTTCCTCAATGTTTTCAAGAGAGTGAAGAATTGACTGTAAATTTTCTTTGACTTGAATTGTGCGTTTAAGTTCGTGTAAATCTCTTTCGATATTATTAAGTTTGGAAGCAAAATTATTGATTTCCTTGAGAATTTCCTTTTGTAATTTATTAATATGCTGAGTTAATTTTTCAAGTGATTCATCAATTTGAGTATTAATTTTGATTTGGTCGTTTAGATTATTAGCAAGCAAATTAAATTTTTTGTCTATCGTTGTAAATTTCTGTTCAATATCTATCCTATCATTGTCATCCATGGATCCTCCGATCCATTTTAGTAGAGTTCCGATCCCATTAATCAAACCTCTTCTTTTCCTTTTATGAACATCACTATGTGTATCATGTGGTTCTAGAATGTAAAGCTTATTTTCTATTTGTTGCATTAAATGTTTGCTAAAACTATCAATTAATTCAGGATGAGTAGTTTCTTTAATAATTTGTATCATTTTGTCGAATTTTCTTAAATCTATTATATGTACAGTTTTGTCGAATCGTTCAATCATAGGGATTTGCTCGAGTTGAATCAATGTGTATCCATTCCCGTAGGAGATTTGTTGGATGTCGATGCTTTGGCCTGAAGTTCCAATGAAACATAGGGAGAGGATGAAGATTGTTCCTGCAATGGTATTCTGTTAGTTTGATATTTTTTGCTCTCTTAACAGTTTGTTTGTGATATTTCTTTTTATTTGGTTTCCTAAAATGCGGTTCTAATTTATTTCCTCTTGTGTAATTCTTAACGTGTTCTTTGCTTAGTTCTTGATTTTTACGTGTTTTGTTATGGTATTCCAACCGTTGTTCTTGCTTTTTATTTAATAGGTGTTTTACATTTTTATATTCCTCTTGTGATATCGTCCCGTTTTTAAAATCAATTGGCCTCTTTTTTGTTGTTGTGTGAATCGAATGGTTATAGTATTTTATGGCTTCCTGTACGCATATTACTTTTGTTGGATTGCGTTTCTGTTCTTCCTTCATTAGCCGTAAATGTTCATTTAATGTAGAGTGGAATCTTTCTATGTCCGAATTACCTGTTTTGACGTTTGGACTAGTAAAGTGTAATTCTATGTTTTCCTTGTCTAAAAATGCACTAAGTTGAAATTGCCATGAACTATCATTGTCAGTTATGAGGAGCTTGGGCTTTCCATTCGAGCTAAGATATTGGTTTAAGGCTATACGAATATCTATCCAATTTCTTGTTTTAATTGGAATAGCTTGAGCAAATTTAGTGAATTTATCTATAAACGTTACATACATTTCTTGTTTGTCTTTAAACTAAATATCCATATGAACTATTTCATTGGGATTTTCTGGGAGTTTCGATTTTTGAAAAGGGATCTTAGGGGGATTTCTATCATATTTTGCAATATTGCAAATTGAACAATAGTTGATAAGTTTTGTTATTTCGTCTTTGAGGTTTGGGTAATAATATTTTAGACGAATATTTGTATATATTTCTTCTATACCTCTATGATTGTTTTTGTAGTGTTCTCTCCATATTTCCTCGTGTAATGTAGTTTTGTCATCACAATCGAATAAAATGTATGAACATTTTACTAACTTGACTGGATTATGAGTAGATTTCCATTTTATATATTCGTCTTGTAATTTACAAAATATTCTTTCGTCTGAAGTATAAATTCCGATTAACCCTTTGGCAGGTAGATGGTTCTTTAAAATGTAGTTTAGGTAGTTGTTATTGACGTTTTGCGAAACGAAGGTTTTCCTTATCCTTCCAAAGTGCTTTTCCTTTATGACTTTATTTTCTTTTCCCTGTTTGATAATTATTTGTGTTTTATAAAGGTTAAGAGGTTTTTCGCTTATTGGAATATATTGCGAATTATCCTCGTCTGAACTATGGCATGTTCCCTGCACGGATGCGTTTTCTTCGTTATTTTCCCCATTGTCGTTTTCTTCTTCGTTCATCATTATTGGTCTTGATAGTTGATCTGCAACAACGTTTTCCTTACCTTTTATATACTCTATTTCATAATTGTACTCTTCCAATTGAATTTTCCATCTTTGCAATTTCGGGTTAGGTTCTTTAAGGTTTGCAATCCAAGTTAACGTTAAGTGTTCTACTCGCATAACAAATGGGATGACCTTCTTGGGATAATACGGCTCCAATAGCATAATTTGAAGCATCAGTCGTAACGACAAACTTTTTATTAAAATCGGGGCTCTGTCATTATTAACAGTTTAAGTTTTTCAAAACTGTTTTTGTACTCCAAATCGTTAGTGTTTATCTTACTGTCCTTTTTTAGTTTCAAAGTCAGCGGCTTTGCTATTCTTGCAAAGTCTTTAATAAATTTTCTATAGTAGCCTACGAGTCCTAAAAATGATTTTATTTCCTTTTGAGTTTTTGGGATTTTGAAGTTACTTGTTGCTTCAATTTTCTTCGGGTTTGGTTTAATTCCTTCTGTTGTTACAATATGTCCCAAAAATTCCGTCTCGTGTTTCATAAATTCACTTTTATCTAATTGGATCTTAAGATTAGCTTCTTTTAGCCTTTTAAAAATTTTCTCCAAAGAATTTACGTGTTCTTCTAAACTTGTACTGAATATAATTATGTCGTCGAGATATACAAAGCATATTTTGCCTATGTAGTCTCTTAATATATTATTCATCAATCTTTGGAATGTTGCGGGAGCATTCTTTAAACCGAATGGCATCCTTATGAATTCGTAATGTCCCAAATTTGTTGAAAATGCAGTTTTAGGAATGTCATTTGGGTGAATTTCTATTTGGTGAAAACCTTTTGCTAAATCCAGTGTTGTAAAATACATTGCTCTTCCTAGTTTATCGAAAATATCGTCTATGTTTGGGATCGGGAATTTGTCATCAATAGTTATTTCATTTAGTTTTCTATAGTCGACGACAATTCTCCACTTTTATTTTCAGACGGATCCAATTTTTTGGGGACTACCCAAATTGGTGATGAATATGGTGAGTTGCTTTGACGGATTATTCCTTGGCTCAGCATTTCACTGATTTGTTTCTCAACTTCTTTCTTGTGTATCTCAGGATATCGGTAGGTCTTTGAATAAATGGGTTCATTATGCTTTGTTTTGATCTCATGTTTTATTTCATGGGTAAATGTGAGATCGGTACCTTCCTGATAAAAAATATTTTCATATCGTTTGATTACCTTAATTAACTTATCGGTTTCTTCACGATTCAAATGATCGATACGAATTTCTTCTAATATTCTTTGAGAAGGAATTCTTTCATGATTGAAACAGACTAGCTCGTTTTCCATACATGGATATGAATAGTAACCTTTTTCTTCATTTTCGTTGAAGAAAATTGGTAGTATTTTGTCATCAATCGACAATTCTTTTGATATGTAATCGATTTTAACATTATACATCGAGAATATATCATTGCCAATCAAACCGTGAAAAAAATCGGAGAAGTCTTGTTCGACAAATTCAAAGCGGTGATTTTTGTTTTTGCAATCGAATTCTTTGAACGGTTTAATTCTTACGATATGACTTATTTCTAACTGCGAATTAATTGTATTAATTTTAATAGGGTCTATTTTAACTTTTAAATAAGCTTGGCAGATACCCGGTTTTATAATACTCATACTAGCACCGGTATCTATTAAAAATCTTAAAGGTGTACCAAAAGAATCTATTCGGATATAAGGCAGTTTTGGTTGTTTTCCGAGGCATTGATTCGAAAATTTGCGTTTGTTTGAACGAATTGCTCGGAATTACTATCAACTTCCATAGGTTCGGGACGACCAAACCTACGAATTCTTGATTGTACCGAGTTTTGGTTATTCTGATATTTTCTTGAAAAGTTATTTTGGTTGCTGTCCCGAAAATTATTCTGATTATTTTGGTTGTACCATGGTCGGGGGTAATTATTGGGGTTCTGGGGATTATTTTGTTTTTGGAGATTTAATTTTTGGGGTTTCTTGTTCTGAACGTTTTCTGTAAATTTTCTATTCCTATATTCCAAGTAATTTCCTTCCGTTAAAATTTGAAGTGCTTCTTCTAATGATTGAGGGTTTCTACTAAATAATACGCTCCTTACGGGCTCGATCATTTTATGTTTGAGAACATCCAATGCTATTCTTTTGGTTGATTCTAAGTCTACATCTACTTGTTCTAATTTACATTTAGTATTTAGTTTTTGTAATCGTTCCTGGATTTCGTTATAGAATTCTAGTACGGTATTACGAAACGTTACACTTTTTAATTCATCTAGTAATTGATATGAACTTTTTTTATCGCTAAAGTTTGATATGAGAACTTTTCTTATGTCGCTCCACACGTACGCGTTACTATTAATATTAAGTACTAGTTGTGCCTTACCGACAATTTTTGTTTTTATGATGTTGGCGATTAATTGTTGTGATGGGACATCGTATTGGCGAAGCACAGGAACCAGGGTGTCTACTGCATCGATGAAGGAATTTAAACTTATGGATGATCCATCGAAGATTGGGAGTTTGTGGGCGTATTTGATTGGGTCTATCGTGATGGTCTTGAGATTTTGTTCCGGCTGTTCTTGCTCGTCTCCTCCGTTTCTAAGAATTGGGGGTCTCAGAATGTTGTTATTTAAAGCCATTTTCTAGGACGTGATTCACTTCCTTTTTGTGGATCTGGGCACTTTCACTGCTGTTCTTTGTGTGACACTTTCACAACGCTTTTTAATTTGGGTCACTGAGCACTTTTACCACGCGCTCAAATGGTTTTCACACACTTAATCAATCTTTTATTATTTTTAAAAACTGTTTAAGCACTTATAATTGAATAGTAAGGCGTTGTTGTTTTAATTTGCACTTCAGGCAGATTTTAGTGAAACTTGAGGCACTTTTAACTGCACTTCAGTCACTATAATTTCCGTCACACGTAATGCACGAACTCGCGGTGCTGCGCAGATCCTACCGACTGCGCCAATTATAATTTTAAAGAAAAACGACTTTGTCTTAAGAAAATCAATTTTTTTTCGGACGAGTTTCAAACGAACAGATCCGCGAACTTATTACCTCTAAAATCTAGACTATATTCCAGCTTTAATGCTGGCCTGTCTCCTTTTATCTGAAAAAATGGTCAAGCAAGACATCTGCGTTTTATCGTGAGAAAGTTTATTTAAAATCAAGATGTCTTGTAGGCATTTTTAATTTGTTTAGGAAATGTTCTAATGGATGCTTTTAGTGTTTGGGTTGTTTAAAATATCCTTTGTCAAGTGGATAATGTGTTCGGTATTTTAAATGTTCCCAGGGAAGCATTTGGTGAAATTTATCTAATTTACGTTTGTTTAGAAAAGAGCTCTATTATCAGCTCTGGGGGAAATTGGTTCGTTTTGATGGTTATTTGGAGGTGCTGATATAACATGCGACTCCCCGTCGGACTCCGCTCTCCACACATTCTTTGAATGTAATAGATGGAGGGCGGAGAGGGAGGAGCTGGAGAGTGCGGCGGGCAGCATAACCCCGGACAATATAGCCGAGGTTATGCTGCAGGGGGAGGATCTCTGGCGAAGGGTCGCTCTTTTCGTGAGAGCGATCCTGCGCCAGAAAGAAAGGGACGCTAGTAGGGAGCGGGAGGGGTAGATCGCCCGGTGAGTGGAGAAAGGAGGGCCCCCGGCGGGGGCCGCTCTAAATAGGACTCCACCCTGAAGTAATGTCCAACAGACGGTTCCAAGGTGGAGGTCCTGCGGGCGTCGAGTGGGGTTTTAGCCGGTAGGCATGGGTAGGCTGGGGAGTCCGGCACACGGGTGTCTTCACACACCTATGGTACATAAAGCATTTCCCCACTCCCATAAAAAAAAAAACCTTTTCTTGAAGATGATTGTTGCGGCAGTGAATAGCGGCTGCCTGCCGATGAATGAAATTTTTTCTTCCTTCACTTTGGTATCGGGAGGCGTCTGTTGCTTCTCTTTTTTTTTATAGGTTGGTGCGGGTTCTTTTTCTCTCTTGTTTTTTTAGGGATCCTTGAAAGGATATCCCACCGCTGCCACCAATTTGTTTCGGGCTCGGAGCCTCTGGAACACGGGAGTGCTTTCTCTACTGGAGAGAAGGTCCTCGTGACCCACGATGGTTCAAAAAAATTAAATATTTTAACTTTCTTCTAATTTTTTAATTTCCTTTATTTTCTCCGGTTTTCATTCTCACTTCACTCAAAGGCCTCCTCTTAGCACTTCCAATTCACTTTGTATTAACAAATAGACTGTCCCCGAATAACTTATTGATTTATTGACTTGAATTGTTGATGCACTGAACTGAACTGCACTGGTCTGAACTGACTCTCCTCCAAAATAACCCTACAGGTCTACTTATAGGGTCATCCCCATCGATCCGTATCGATCGTTGATAGATAGGGGAAATTGGTGCCTGCTCACCTGTGGGACTGGTGTTCTGTGTGGTCTCCCTTATTTTTGGGGTTCTTGGAAAGAGGATTTAAAAAGGTGCATAGCCACCTTATGCTTACAACATAAACAACTGGTCGGTGATGATAGTACGAAAATTGATAAAACTTATGGAATGTACTATAGTGATGGGTGGAAGATTGGTAATTAGACGTTAAAATTTGACAAAGAAAACTTTGTTATAAACGACAAGCCGTAAAAGATAACCCAAGGTTTATCTGAATTGATTTTTATGAAACGTCCTAAGTTACTCAAAAGAAGACTTGTCCAATTATCGGGAAATTGTAAACGACACATGCGTTCACAGACGTAATTTTAACGAAAATCAGCAAATAAAAGGAACAAATAGCTACAAATATAAAAACATAATTAAAAAGTTGATTCTTACTCCTAAATCTCACACTGGAAAGGAAATAACGAGAATTCCCATGGAAAATATTGACTACAGCTCATACTAATGAAATAGTAGCAATTAATGAGAAGTTGCGAGAGGCAGATATAATAGTATAAATATCGGGTTGGCTAAAAAGTAATGAGCGTTTCAGTTTTTATTTTCTGGAAATTTCGGGTAAAGTCGAGAACGTTCTGTTGCAGGGGGCATGCCGTCAGTAATGTTTCGGTTGTCATTGCGTGAAGAACCACGAAAAAAATGAGTGATATTAAAACGCATATTCGGCACTGTTTATTATACGAGTACCAATCTGGGCATTCGGCTGCAGAAGCTGCACGTAATATATCCCAGAGTATAGCTGATGATGCAGTCTCCGAGGCTACAGCAAAGCGGTGGTTGCAAAAATTCCGCAAGGGTAACTATTCCTTGATCGATCAACCAAGGTCTGGGCGTCCGGTAGAAATAGATATAAATAAACTGAAGGCATTAATTGAAGAAGATCCTCGAAGCACTACGCGCAATTTGGCTCTTAAGCTCGGATGCTCTCATGGCACGGTGGAAAAGTATCTGGACGGTTTGGGGAAGACGTACAAATATGGTGTTTGGGTACCCCACCAGTTGAACAAAGATCAACTGACTTACCGTGCAGATATCTGTGCATACCTTTTATCGTTCCGTCGCACATTTAGCTGGCTAGACCATCTCGTTACTGGAGACGAAAAGTGGGTTATCTATATCAACCAAACACGCAAGCGCCAGTGGCTGGGCCGCAACGAACCAGTTAAACCTACGCCAAAAATAGATCCTCATACTCGGAAAGTGATGCTCTCGGTCTGCTGGGACATACATGGAGTAATATATTGGGAAATTCTTCCTACTAATACCACGATGACGGCAATAGTATACTGTAATCAAATTGAAAATCTAAATCTTGAACTCCGTCGTAAACGTCCACAACATGACAATATATTTTGTCGAATTTTCTTAAATCTATTATATGTACAGTTTTGTCGAATCGTTCAATCATAGGGATTTGCTCGAGTTGAATCAATGTGTATCCATTCCCGTAGGAGATTTGTTGGATGTCGATGCTTTGGCCTGAAGTTCCAATGAAACATAGGGAGAGGATGAAGATTGTTCCTGCAATGGTATTCTGTTAGTTTGATATTTTTTTGCTCTCTTAACAGTTTGTTTGTGATATTTCTTTTTATTTGGTTTCCTAAAATGCGGTTCTAATTTATTTCCTCTTGTGTAATTCTTAACGTGTTCTTTGCTTAGTTCTTGATTTTTACGTGTTTTGTTATGGTATTCCAACCGTTGTTCTTGCTTTTTATTTAATAGGTGTTTTACATTTTTATATTCCTCTTGTGATATCGTCCCGTTTTTAAAATCAATTGGCCTCTTTTTTGTTGTTGTGTGAATCGAATGGTTATAGTATTTTATGGCTTCCTGTACGCATATTACTTTTGTTGGATTGCGTTTCTGTTCTTCCTTCATTAGCCGTAAATGTTCATTTAATGTAGAGTGGAATCTTTCTATGTCCGAATTACCTGTTTTGACGTTTGGACTAGTAAAGTGTAATTCTATGTTTTCCTTGTCTAAAAATGCACTAAGTTGAAATTGCCATGAACTATCATTGTCAGTTATGAGGAGCTTGGGCTTTCCATTCGAGCTAAGATATTGGTTTAAGGCTATACGAACATCTATCCAATTTCTTGTTTTAATTGGAATAGCTTGAGCAAATTTAGTGAATTTATCTATAAACGTTACATACATTTCTTGTTTGTCTTTAAACTAAATATCCATATGAACTATTTCATTGGGATTTTCTGGGAGTTTCGATTTTTGAAAAGGGATCTTAGGGGGATTTCTATCATATTTTGCAATATTGCAAATTGAACAATTGTTGATAAGTTTTGTTATTTCGTCTTTGAGGTTTGGGTAATAATATTTTAGACGAATATTTGTATATATTTCTTCTATACCTCTATGATTGTTTTTGTAGTGTTCTCTCCATATTTCCTCGTGTAATGTAGTTTTGTCATCACAATCGAATAAAATGTATGAACATTTTACTAACTTGACTGGATTATGAGTAGATTTCCATTTTATATATTCGTCTTGTAATTTACAAAATATTCTTTCGTCTGAAGTATAAATTCCGATTAACCCTTTGGCAGGTAGATGGTTCTTTAAAATGTAGTTTAGGTAGTTGTTATTGACGTTTTGCGAAACGAAGGTTTTCCTTATCCTTCCAAAGTGCTTTTCCTTTATGACTTTATTTTCTTTTCCCTGTTTGATAATTATTTGTGTTTTATAAAGGTTAAGAGGTTTTTCGCTTATTGGAATATATTGCGAATTATCCTCGTCTGAACTATGGCATGTTCCCTGCACGGATGCGTTTTCTTCGTTATTTTCCCCATTGTCGTTTTCTTCTTCGTTCATCATTATTGGTCTTGATAGTTGATCTGCAACAACGTTTTCCTTACCTTTTATATACTCTATTTCATAATTGTACTCTTCCAATTGAATTTTCCATCTTTGCAATTTCGGGTTAGGTTCTTTAAGGTTTGCAATCCAAGTTAACGTTAAGTGTTCTACTCGCATAACAAATGGGATGACCTTCTTGGGATAATACGGCTCCAATAGCATAATTTGAAGCATCAGTCGTAACGACAAACTTTTTATTAAAATCGGGGCTCTGTCATTATTAACAGTTTAAGTTTTTCAAAACTGTTTTTGTACTCCAAATCGTTAGTGTTTATCTTACTGTCCTTTTTTAGTTTCAAAGTCAGCGGCTTTGCTATTCTTGCAAAGTCTTTAATAAATTTTCTATAGTAGCCTACGAGTCCTAAAAATGATTTTATTTCCTTTTGAGTTTTTGGGATTTTGAAGTTACTTGTTGCTTCAATTTTCTTCGGGTTTGGTTTAATTCCTTCTGTTGTTACAATATGTCCCAAAAATTCCGTCTCGTGTTTCATAAATTCACTTTTATCTAATTGGATCTTAAGATTAGCTTCTTTTAGCCTTTTAAAAATTTTCTCCAAAGAATTTACGTGTTCTTCTAAACTTGTACTGAATATAATTATGTCGTCGAGATATACAAAGCATATTTTGCCTATGTAGTCTCTTAATATATTATTCATCAATCTTTGGAATGTTGCGGGAGCATTCTTTAAACCGAATGGCATCCTTATGAATTCGTAATGTCCCAAATTTGTTGAAAATGCAGTTTTAGGAATGTCATTTGGGTGAATTTCTATTTGGTGAAAACCTTTTGCTAAATCCAGTGTTGTAAAATACATTGCTCTTCCTAGTTTATCGAAAATATCGTCTATGTTTGGGATCGGGAATTTGTCATCAATAGTTATTTCATTTAGTTTTCTATAGTCGACGACAATTCTCCACTTTTATTTTCAGACGGATCCAATTTTTTGGGGACTACCCAAATTGGTGATGAATATGGTGAGTTGCTTTGACGGATTATTCCTTGGCTCAGCATTTCACTGATTTGTTTCTCAACTTCTTTCTTGTGTATCTCAGGATATCGGTAGGTCTTTGAATAAATGGGTTCATTATGCTTTGTTTTGATCTCATGTTTTATTTCATGGGTAAATGTGAGATCGGTACCTTCCTGATAAAAAATATTTTCATATCGTTTGATTACCTTAATTAACTTATCGGTTTCTTCACGATTCAAATGATCGATACGAATTTCTTCTAATATTCTTTGAGAAGGAATTCTTTCATGATTGAAACAGACTAGCTCGTTTTCCATACATGGATATGAATAGTAACCTTTTTCTTCATTTTCGTTGAAGAAAATTGGTAGTATTTTGTCATCAATCGACAATTCTTTTGATATGTAATCGATTTTAACATTATACATCGAGAATATATCATTGCCAATCAAACCGTGAAAAAAATCGGAGAAGTCTTGTTCGACAAATTCAAAGCGGTGATTTTTGTTTTTGCAATCGAATTCTTTGAACGGTTTAATTCTTACGATATGACTTATTTCTAACTGCGAATTAATTGTATTAATTTTAATAGGGTCTATTTTAACTTTTAAATAAGCTTGGCAGATACCCGGTTTTATAATACTCATACTAGCACCGGTATCTATTAAAAATCTTAAAGGTGTACCAAAAGAATCTATTCGGATATAAGGCAGTTTTGGTTGTTTTCCGAGGCATTGATTCGAAAATTTGCGTTTGTTTGAACGAATTGCTCGGAATTACTATCAACTTCCATAGGTTCGGGACGACCAAACCTACGAATTCTTGATTGTACCGAGTTTTGGTTATTCTGATATTTTCTTGAAAAGTTATTTTGGTTGCTGTCCCGAAAATTATTCTGATTATTTTGGTTGTACCATGGTCGGGGGTAATTATTGGGGTTCTGGGGATTATTTTGTTTTTGGAGATTTAATTTTTGGGGTTTCTTGTTCTGAACGTTTTCTGTAAATTTTCTATTCCTATATTCCAAGTAATTTCCTTCCGTTAAAATTTGAAGTGCTTCTTCTAATGATTGAGGGTTTCTACTAAATAATACGCTCCTTACGGGCTCGATCATTTTATGTTTGAGAACATCCAATGCTATTCTTTTGGTTGATTCTAAGTCTACATCTACTTGTTCTAATTTACATTTAGTATTTAGTTTTTGTAATCGTTCCTGGATTTCGTTATAGAATTCTAGTACGGTATTACGAAACGTTACACTTTTTAATTCATCTAGTAATTGATATGAACTTTTTTTATCGCTAAAGTTTGATATGAGAACTTTTCTTATGTCGCTCCACACGTACGCGTTACTATTAATATTAAGTACTAGTTGTGCCTTACCGACAATTTTTGTTTTTATGATGTTGGCGATTAATTGTTGTGATGGGACATCGTATTGGCGAAGCACAGGAACCAGGGTGTCTACTGCATCGATGAAGGAATTTAAACTTATGGATGATCCATCGAAGATTGGGAGTTTGTGGGCGTATTTGATTGGGTCTATCGTGATGGTCTTGAGATTTTGTTCCGGCTGTTCTTGCTCGTCTCCTCCGTTTCTAAGAATTGGGGGTCTCAGAATGTTGTTATTTAAAGCCATTTTCTAGGACGTGATTCACTTCCTTTTTGTGGATCTGGGCACTTTCACTGCTGTTCTTTGTGTGACACTTTCACAACGCTTTTTAATTTGGGTCACTGAGCACTTTTACCACGCGCTCAAATGGTTTTCACACACTTAATCAATCTTTTATTATTTTTAAAAACTGTTTAAGCACTTATAATTGAATAGTAAGGCGTTGTTGTTTTAATTTGCACTTCAGGCAGATTTTAGTGAAACTTGAGGCACTTTTAACTGCACTTCAGTCACTATAATTTCCGTCACACGTAATGCACGAACTCGCGGTGCTGCGCAGATCCTACCGACTGCGCCAATTATAATTTTAAAGAAAAACGACTTTGTCTTAAGAAAATCAATTTTATTCGGACGAGTTTCAAACGAACAGATCCGCGAACTTATTACCTCTAAAATCTAGACTATATTCCAGCTTTAATGCTGGCCTGTCTCCTTTTATCTGAAAAAATGGTCAAGCAAGACATCTGCGTTTTATCGTGAGAAAGTTTATTTAAAATCAAGATGTCTTGTAGGCATTTTTAATTTGTTTAGGAAATGTTCTAATGGATGCTTTTAGTGTTTGGGTTGTTTAAAATATCCTTTGTCAAGTGGATAATGTGTTCGGTATTTTAAATGTTCCCAGGGAAGCATTTGGTGAAATTTATCTAATTTACGTTTGTTTAGAAAAGAGCTCTATTATCAGCTCTGGGGGAAATTGGTTCGTTTTGATGGTTATTTGGAGGTGCTGATATAACATGCGACTCCCCGTCGGACTCCGCTCTCCACACATTCTTTGAATGTAATAGATGGAGGGCGGAGAGGGAGGAGCTGGAGAGTGCGGCGGGCAGCATAACCCCGGACAATATAGCCGAGGTTATGCTGCAGGGGGAGGATCTCTGGCGAAGGGTCGCTCTTTTCGTGAGAGCGATCCTGCGCCAGAAAGAAAGGGACGCTAGTAGGGAGCGGGAGGGGTAGATCGCCCGGTGAGTGGAGAAAGGAGGGCCCCCGGCGGGGGCCGCTCTAAATAGGACTCCACCCTGAAGTAATGTCCAACAGACGGTTCCAAGGTGGAGGTCCTGCGGGCGTCGAGTGGGGTTTTAGCCGGTAGGCATGGGTAGGCTGGGGAGTCCGGCACACGGGTGTCTTCACACACCTATGGTACATAAAGCATTTCCCCACTCCCATAAAAAAAAAAACCTTTTCTTGAAGATGATTGTTGCGGCAGTGAATAGCGGCTGCCTGCCGATGAATGAAATTTTTTCTTCCTTCACTTTGGTATCGGGAGGCGTCTGTTGCTTCTCTTTTTTTTTATAGGTTGGTGCGGGTTCTTTTTCTCTCTTGTTTTTTTAGGGATCCTTGAAAGGATATCCCACCGCTGCCACCAATTTGTTTCGGGCTCGGAGCCTCTGGAACACGGGAGTGCTTTCTCTACTGGAGAGAAGGTCCTCGTGACCCACGATGGTTCAAAAAAATTAAATATTTTAACTTTCTTCTAATTTTTTAATTTCCTTTATTTTCTCCGGTTTTCATTCTCACTTCACTCAAAGGCCTCCTCTTAGCACTTCCAATTCACTTTGTATTAACAAATAGACTGTCCCCGAATAACTTATTGATTTATTGACTTGAATTGTTGATGCACTGAACTGAACTGCACTGGTCTGAACTGACTCTCCTCCAAAATAACCCTACAGGTCTACTTATAGGGTCATCCCCATCGATCCGTATCGATCGTTGATAGATAGGGGAAATTGGTGCCTGCTCACCTGTGGGACTGGTGTTCTGTGTGGTCTCCCTTATTTTTGGGGTTCTTGGAAAGAGGATTTAAAAAGGTGCATAGCCACCTTATGCTTACAACATAAACAACTGGTCGATGATGATAGTACGAAAATTGATAAAACTTATGGAATGTACTATAGTGATGGGTGGAAGATTGGTAATTAGACGTTAAAATTTGACAAAGAAAACTTTGTTATAAACGACAAGCCGTAAAAGATAACCCAAGGTTTATCTGAATTGATTTTTATGAAACGTCCTAAGTTACTCAAAAGAAGACTTGTCCAATTATCGGGAAATTGTAAACGACACATGCGTTCACAGACGTAATTTTAACGAAAATCAGCAAATAAAAGGAACAAATAGCTACAAATATAAAAACATAATTAAAAAGTTGATTCTTACTCCTAAATCTCACACTGGAAAGGAAATAACGAGAATTCCCATGGAAAATATTGACTACAGCTCATACTAATGAAATAGTAGCAATTAATGAGAAGTTGCGAGAGGCAGATATAATAGTATAAATATCGGGTTGGCTAAAAAGTAATGAGCGTTTCAGTTTTTATTTTCTGGAAATTTCGGGTAAAGTCGAGAACGTTCTGTTGCAGGGGGCATGCCGTCAGTAATGTTTCGGTTGTCATTGCGTGAAGAACCACGAAAAAAATGAGTGATATTAAAACGCATATTCGGCACTGTTTATTATACGAGTACCAATCTGGGCATTCGGCTGCAGAAGCTGCACGTAATATATCCCAGAGTATAGCTGATGATGCAGTCTCCGAGGCTACAGCAAAGCGGTGGTTGCAAAAATTCCGCAAGGGTAACTATTCCTTGATCGATCAACCAAGGTCTGGGCGTCCGGTAGAAATAGATATAAATAAACTGAAGGCATTAATTGAAGAAGATCCTCGAAGCACTACGCGCAATTTGGCTCTTAAGCTCGGATGCTCTCATGGCACGGTGGAAAAGTATCTGGACGGTTTGGGGAAGACGTACAAATATGGTGTTTGGGTACCCCACCAGTTGAACAAAGATCAACTGACTTACCGTGCAGATATCTGTGCATACCTTTTATCGTTCCGTCGCACATTTAGCTGGCTAGACCATCTCGTTACTGGAGACGAAAAGTGGGTTATCTATATCAACCAAACACGCAAGCGCCAGTGGCTGGGCCGCAACGAACCAGTTAAACCTACGCCAAAAATAGATCCTCATACTCGGAAAGTGATGCTCTCGGTCTGCTGGGACATACATGGAGTAATATATTGGGAAATTCTTCCTACTAATACCACGATGACGGCAATAGTATACTGTAATCAAATTGAAAATCTAAATCTTGAACTCCGTCGTAAACGTCCACAACATGACAATATATTTTGTCGAATTTTCTTAAATCTATTATATGTACAGTTTTGTCGAATCGTTCAATCATAGGGATTTGCTCGAGTTGAATCAATGTGTATCCATTCCCGTAGGAGATTTGTTGGATGTCGATGCTTTGGCCTGAAGTTCCAATGAAACATAGGGAGAGGATGAAGATTGTTCCTGCAATGGTATTCTGTTAGTTTGATATTTTTTTGCTCTCTTAACAGTTTGTTTGTGATATTTCTTTTTATTTGGTTTCCTAAAATGCGGTTCTAATTTATTTCCTCTTGTGTAATTCTTAACGTGTTCTTTGCTTAGTTCTTGATTTTTACGTGTTTTGTTATGGTATTCCAACCGTTGTTCTTGCTTTTTATTTAATAGGTGTTTTACATTTTTATATTCCTCTTGTGATATCGTCCCGTTTTTAAAATCAATTGGCCTCTTTTTTGTTGTTGTGTGAATCGAATGGTTATAGTATTTTATGGCTTCCTGTACGCATATTACTTTTGTTGGATTGCGTTTCTGTTCTTCCTTCATTAGCCGTAAATGTTCATTTAATGTAGAGTGAAATCTTTCTATGTCCGAATTACCTGTTTTGACGTTTGGACTAGTAAAGTGTAATTCTATGTTTTCCTTGTCTAAAAATGCACTAAGTTGAAATTGCCATGAACTATCATTGTCAGTTATGAGAAGCTTGGGCTTTCCATTCGAGCTAAGATATTGGTTTAAGGCTATACGAATATCTATCCAATTTCTTGTTTTAATTGGAATAGCTTGAGCAAATTTAGTGAATTTATCTATAAACGTTACATACATTTCTTGTTTGTCTTTAAACTAAATATCCATATGAACTATTTCATTGGGATTTTCTGGGAGTTTCGATTTTTGAAAAGGGATCTTAGGGGGATTTCTATCATATTTTGCAATATTGCAAATTGAACAATTGTTGATAAGTTTTGTTATTTCGTCTTTGAGGTTTGGGTAATAATATTTTAGACGAATATTTGTATATATTTCTTCTATACCTCTATGATTGTTTTTGTAGTGTTCTCTCCATATTTCCTCGTGTAATGTAGTTTTGTCATCACAATCGAATAAAATGTATGAACATTTTACTAACTTGACTGGATTATGAGTAGATTTCCATTTTATATATTCGTCTTGTAATTTACAAAATATTCTTTCGTCTGAAGTATAAATTCCGATTAACCCTTTGGCAGGTAGATGGTTCTTTAAAATGTAGTTTAGGTAGTTGTTATTGACGTTTTGCGAAACGAAGGTTTTCCTTATCCTTCCAAAGTGCTTTTCCTTTATGACTTTATTTTCTTTTCCCTGTTTGATAATTATTTGTGTTTTATAAAGGTTAAGAGGTTTTTCGCTTATTGGAATATATTGCGAATTATCCTCGTCTGAACTATGGCATGTTCCCTGCACGGATGCGTTTTCTTCGTTATTTTCCCCATTGTCGTTTTCTTCTTCGTTCATCATTATTGGTCTTGATAGTTGATCTGCAACAACGTTTTCCTTACCTTTTATATACTCTATTTCATAATTGTACTCTTCCAATTGAATTTTCCATCTTTGCAATTTCGGGTTAGGTTCTTTAAGGTTTGCAATCCAAGTTAACGTTAAGTGTTCTACTCGCATAACAAATGGGATGACCTTCTTGGGATAATACGGCTCCAATAGCATAATTTGAAGCATCAGTCGTAACGACAAACTTTTTATTAAAATCGGGGCTCTGTCATTATTAACAGTTTAAGTTTTTCAAAACTGTTTTTGTACTCCAAATCGTTAGTGTTTATCTTACTGTCCTTTTTTAGTTTCAAAGTCAGCGGCTTTGCTATTCTTGCAAAGTCTTTAATAAATTTTCTATAGTAGCCTACGAGTCCTAAAAATGATTTTATTTCCTTTTGAGTTTTTGGGATTTTGAAGTTACTTGTTGCTTCAATTTTCTTCGGGTTTGGTTTAATTCCTTCTGTTGTTACAATATGTCCCAAAAATTCCGTCTCGTGTTTCATAAATTCACTTTTATCTAATTGGATCTTAAGATTAGCTTCTTTTAGCCTTTTAAAAATTTTCTCCAAAGAATTTACGTGTTCTTCTAAACTTGTACTGAATATAATTATGTCGTCGAGATATACAAAGCATATTTTGCCTATGTAGTCTCTTAATATATTATTCATCAATCTTTGGAATGTTGCGGGAGCATTCTTTAAACCGAATGGCATCCTTATGAATTCGTAATGTCCCAAATTTGTTGAAAATGCAGTTTTAGGAATGTCATTTGGGTGAATTTCTATTTGGTGAAAACCTTTTGCTAAATCCAGTGTTGTAAAATACATTGCTCTTCCTAGTTTATCGAAAATATCGTCTATGTTTGGGATCGGGAATTTGTCATCAATAGTTATTTCATTTAGTTTTCTATAGTCGACGACAATTCTCCACTTTTATTTTCAGACGCATCCAATTTTTTGGGGACTACCCAAATTGGTGATGAATATGGTGAGTTGCTTTGACGGATTATTCCTTGGCTCAGCATTTCACTGATTTGTTTCTCAACTTCTTTCTTGTGTATCTCAGGATATCGGTAGGTCTTTGAATAAATGGGTTCATTATGCTTTGTTTTGATCTCATGTTTTATTTCATGGGTAAATGTGAGATCGGTACCTTCCTGATAAAAAATATTTTCATATCGTTTGATTACCTTAATTAACTTATCGGTTTCTTCACGATTCAAATGATCGATACGAATTTCTTCTAATATTCTTTGAGAAGGAATTCTTTCATGATTGAAACAGACTAGCTCGTTTTCCATACATGGATATGAATAGTAACCTTTTTCTTCATTTTCGTTGAAGAAAATTGGTAGTATTTTGTCATCAATCGACAATTCTTTTGATATGTAATCGATTTTAACATTATACATCGAGAATATATCATTGCCAATCAAACCGTGAAAAAAATCGGAGAAGTCTTGTTCGACAAATTCAAAGCGGTGATTTTTGTTTTTGCAATCGAATTCTTTGAACGGTTTAATTCTTACGATATGACTTATTTCTAACTGCGAATTAATTGTATTAATTTTAATAGGGTCTATTTTAACTTTTAAATAAGCTTGGCAGATACCCGGTTTTATAATACTCATACTAGCACCGGTATCTATTAAAAATCTTAAAGGTGTACCAAAAGAATCTATTCGGATATAAGGCAGTTTTGGTTGTTTTCCGAGGCATTGATTCGAAAATTTGCGTTTGTTTGAACGAATTGCTCGGAATTACTATCAACTTCCATAGGTTCGGGACGACCAAACCTACGAATTCTTGATTGTACCGAGTTTTGGTTATTCTGATATTTTCTTGAAAAGTTATTTTGGTTGCTGTCCCGAAAATTATTCTGATTATTTTGGTTGTACCATGGTCGGGGGTAATTATTGGGGTTCTGGGGATTATTTTGTTTTTGGAGATTTAATTTTTGGGGTTTCTTGTTCTGAACGTTTTCTGTAAATTTTCTATTCCTATATTCCAAGTAATTTCCTTCCGTTAAAATTTGAAGTGCTTCTTCTAATGATTGAGGGTTTCTACTAAATAATACGCTCCTTACGGGCTCGATCATTTTATGTTTGAGAACATCCAATGCTATTCTTTTGGTTGATTCTAAGTCTACATCTACTTGTTCTAATTTACATTTAGTATTTAGTTTTTGTAATCGTTCCTGGATTTCGTTATAGAATTCTAGTACGGTATTACGAAACGTTACACTTTTTAATTCATCTAGTAATTGATATGAACTTTTTTTATCGCTAAAGTTTGATATGAGAACTTTTCTTATGTCGCTCCACACGTACGCGTTACTATTAATATTAAGTACTAGTTGTGCCTTACCGACAATTTTTGTTTTTATGATGTTGGCGATTAATTGTTGTGATGGGACATCGTATTGGCGAAGCACAGGAACCAGGGTGTCTACTGCATCGATGAAGGAATTTAAACTTATGGATGATCCATCGAAGATTGGGAGTTTGTGGGCGTATTTGATTGGGTCTATCGTGATGGTCTTGAGATTTTGTTCCGGCTGTTCTTGCTCGTCTCCTCCGTTTCTAAGAATTGGGGGTCTCAGAATGTTGTTATTTAAAGCCATTTTCTAGGACGTGATTCACTTCCTTTTTGTGGATCTGGGCACTTTCACTGCTGTTCTTTGTGTGACACTTTCACAACGCTTTTTAATTTGGGTCACTGAGCACTTTTACCACGCGCTCAAATGGTTTTCACACACTTAATCAATCTTTTATTATTTTTAAAAACTGTTTAAGCACTTATAATTGAATAGTAAGGCGTTGTTGTTTTAATTTGCACTTCAGGCAGATTTTAGTGAAACTTGAGGCACTTTTAACTGCACTTCAGTCACTATAATTTCCGTCACACGTAATGCACGAACTCGCGGTGCTGCGCAGATCCTACCGACTGCGCCAATTATAATTTTAAAGAAAAACGACTTTGTCTTAAGAAAATCAATTTTATTCGGACGAGTTTCAAACGAACAGATCCGCGAACTTATTACCTCTAAAATCTAGACTATATTCCAGCTTTAATGCTGGCCTGTCTCCTTTTATCTGAAAAAATGGTCAAGCAAGACATCTGCGTTTTATCGTGAGAAAGTTTATTTAAAATCAAGATGTCTTGTAGGCATTTTTAATTTGTTTAGGAAATGTTCTAATGGATGCTTTTAGTGTTTGGGTTGTTTAAAATATCCTTTGTCAAGTGGATAATGTGTTCGGTATTTTAAATGTTCCCAGGGAAGCATTTGGTGAAATTTATCTAATTTACGTTTGTTTAGAAAAGAGCTCTATTATCAGCTCTGGGGGAAATTGGTTCGTTTTGATGGTTATTTGGAGGTGCTGATATAACATGCGACTCCCCGTCGGACTCCGCTCTCCACACATTCTTTGAATGTAATAGATGGAGGGCGGAGAGGGAGGAGCTGGAGAGTGCGGCGGGCAGCATAACCCCGGACAATATAGCCGAGGTTATGCTGCAGGGGGAGGATCTCTGGCGAAGGGTCGCTCTTTTCGTGAGAGCGATCCTGCGCCAGAAAGAAAGGGACGCTAGTAGGGAGCGGGAGGGGTAGATCGCCCGGTGAGTGGAGAAAGGAGGGCCCCCGGCGGGGGCCGCTCTAAATAGGACTCCACCCTGAAGTAATGTCCAACAGACGGTTCCAAGGTGGAGGTCCTGCGGGCGTCGAGTGGGGTTTTAGCCGGTAGGCATGGGTAGGCTGGGGAGTCCGGCACACGGGTGTCTTCACACACCTATGGTACATAAAGCATTTCCCCACTCCCATAAAAAAAAAAACCTTTTCTTGAAGATGATTGTTGCGGCAGTGAATAGCGGCTGCCTGCCGATGAATGAAATTTTTTCTTCCTTCACTTTGGTATCGGGAGGCGTCTGTTGCTTCTCTTTTTTTTTATAGGTTGGTGCGGGTTCTTTTTCTCTCTTGTTTTTTTAGGGATCCTTGAAAGGATATCCCACCGCTGCCACCAATTTGTTTCGGGCTCGGAGCCTCTGGAACACGGGAGTGCTTTCTCTACTGGAGAGAAGGTCCTCGTGACCCACGATGGTTCAAAAAAATTAAATATTTTAACTTTCTTCTAATTTTTTAATTTCCTTTATTTTCTCCGGTTTTCATTCTCACTTCACTCAAAGGCCTCCTCTTAGCACTTCCAATTCACTTTGTATTAACAAATAGACTGTCCCCGAATAACTTATTGATTTATTGACTTGAATTGTTGATGCACTGAACTGAACTGCACTGGTCTGAACTGACTCTCCTCCAAAATAACCCTACAGGTCTACTTATAGGGTCATCCCCATCGATCCGTATCGATCGTTGATAGATAGGGGAAATTGGTGCCTGCTCACCTGTGGGACTGGTGTTCTGTGTGGTCTCCCTTATTTTTGGGGTTCTTGGAAAGAGGATTTAAAAAGGTGCATAGCCACCTTATGCTTACAACATAAACAACTGGTCGATGATGATAGTACGAAAATTGATAAAACTTATGGAATGTACTATAGTGATGGGTGGAAGATTGGTAATTAGACGTTAAAATTTGACAAAGAAAACTTTGTTATAAACGACAAGCCGTAAAAGATAACCCAAGGTTTATCTGAATTGATTTTTATGAAACGTCCTAAGTTACTCAAAAGAAGACTTGTCCAATTATCGGGAAATTGTAAACGACACATGCGTTCACAGACGTAATTTTAACGAAAGTCAGCAAATAAAAGGAACAAATAGCTACAAATATAAAAACATAATTAAAAAGTTGATTCTTACTCCTAAATCTCACACTGGAAAGGAAATAACGAGAATTCCCATGGAAAATATTGACTACAGCTCATACTAATGAAATAGTAGCAATTAATGAGAAGTTGCGAGAGGCAGATATAATAGTATAAATATCGGGTTGGCTAAAAAGTAATGAGCGTTTCAGTTTTTATTTTCTGGAAATTTCGGGTAAAGTCGAGAACGTTCTGTTGCAGGGGGCATGCCGTCAGTAATGTTTCGGTTGTCATTGCGTGAAGAACCACGAAAAAAATGAGTGATATTAAAACGCATATTCGGCACTGTTTATTATACGAGTACCAATCTGGGCATTCGGCTGCAGAAGCTGCACGTAATATATCCCAGAGTATAGCTGATGATGCAGTCTCCGAGGCTACAGCAAAGCGGTGGTTGCAAAAATTCCGCAAGGGTAACTATTCCTTGATCGATCAACCAAGGTCTGGGCGTCCGGTAGAAATAGATATAAATAAACTGAAGGCATTAATTGAAGAAGATCCTCGAAGCACTACGCGCAATTTGGCTCTTAAGCTCGGATGCTCTCATGGCACGGTGGAAAAGTATCTGGACGGTTTGGGGAAGACGTACAAATATGGTGTTTGGGTACCCCACCAGTTGAACAAAGATCAACTGACTTACCGTGCAGATATCTGTGCATACCTTTTATCGTTCCGTCGCACATTTAGCTGGCTAGACCATCTCGTTACTGGAGACGAAAAGTGGGTTATCTATATCAACCAAACACGCAAGCGCCAGTGGCTGGGCCGCAACGAACCAGTTAAACCTACGCCAAAAATAGATCCTCATACTCGGAAAGTGATGCTCTCGGTCTGCTGGGACATACATGGAATAATATATTGGGAAATTCTTCCTACTAATACCACGATGACGGCAATAGTATACTGTAATCAAATTGAAAATCTAAATCTTGAACTCCGTCGTAAACGTCCACAACATGACAAAATATTTTTCCTTCACGACAATGCCCGGCCGCACATCGCTAAGAGTACCCGACTAAAGCTACTGGAGCTCAAGGAAAAAGCTTCGATGATGAACATCAGTTGCAACAATATATAGATGAATTCTTCAAAGCAAAACCGGCGAAGTTTTACAGGGATGCCATCCACTCTTTGCCGAATCGTTGGCGGATGGTAGTAGATAACGACGGTGATTATATTGTTAACGATTAATAGTAAATTATTAAATAAATAAATACAAACATAAAGTCATGTATGTCGCTCATTATTTATTAGCCAACCCGATAGGAATCCTGTTATAGGATTACAGAAATTGCTGATAGTTAAGCATACACATCCACCTTGTTGAAAAAAACTGGAGATAAAATGTATGATAAATAATTACGGTTTTCGTCGAAACATAACTCTTGGATAAATGCTAATGATGTATTATAAGTTAAAATAACATTTTTATGTTGTTTTAAAAAATGTTGTTTTATTTTCACACCCTGCTAACAAATCTACTACTGTATATTATCTAGCGATGATATTGGTGCAATACAACCTCCAGGATTTTGCTTGTATTGTGGATTCTCCGTTGATCTCTCTCTCGGCCACACATATATGCCATTCTCCTTACGGCTAGCTCTGTAGATAAACTCCCACACATGCGTATTATGTACTTCTGGCGTTAGTATAAATCGAACCCTTGTCTGCATTCTCTACAGTGATTCCTTGTGATTCTCATATAAAAATTGATTAGGTGCTGAATTTCTTGATTATTTCACTCTGCATCATGACATAACCCACATAACATAAATCAGCCCACTCACGTTGAATCCAGAATCAATTCTCGGAAATAAGATTACGTGATCCCGAATCCACCAATCAGAGCCTTAGTTACTGATAAGGGCTACCTCTACCAACCAAGCAATTCCTAACATGCTCATGAATCAACTCGATACTATCCCGCCTGGAGATAAGAGCATCGTCAGCATAAACTAAGCTGATAAGAACCCACTTAACATAAACAAAG
The DNA here is from genome assembly GCA_949715965.1 of Dysmachus trigonus. Classification (NCBI taxonomy): domain Eukaryota; kingdom Metazoa; phylum Arthropoda; class Insecta; order Diptera; family Asilidae; genus Dysmachus; species Dysmachus trigonus. Next base: position 54,605,216 of record OX454320.1, read on the forward strand.
CCACCTGCATAGATTACTCGTACTCGGGAACAGATCGCAGCGAAGCCAGGGGATGGGGAGGGGACAGGGGTACCCAATACATGACCTTGACCCAAGACTCAAACCCCTCCGCCAAATGCCACCCTAGGCGCAAACCCATGCGGAGCTCTTATGGCGTCACTGACCTTGAAACAGCTCCTAAACGTAGAGGAAAGAGCTTTTGATACCATTTTATGTGAATTTAGACCTCTAAGGAAAATCCCATAAGAAAGTGGCCCCGAACCCCCATAGCTATTCTACTGAGTAAAACTAACTGAGATATGGAGTTATAAGTCTCCGCCGCTTCGATCCGCCTTCGAGCTATTCCTGTGCCTTATAAATTCAGTGTTTAGATGTTTTTTTACTTCAAAATTATGCCAAAAATTGAAAAATCGACGCCATTACCTCGAGAAACTCATAAACTAACCAAATATTTTCGATTTTTTGATTTAAGATAATTCAGTAATGAGTTCTGACGTCCACCGCAAACTGCCTTTTTTTTAAAGAGTATCCGAAGATATGTCCTTAATGGCTTATTTCTTAATATTTTAGACTAAAACTTTAATTGAATATTCCTGAAATGATACTTTATTATGTGTACAATTTTTAAAAAAAAAAATCAATTTGCCATATGCTCAGAAAATATTATCGAAAATATGCTTAACCTTTTAAGGACGGGAGTGGTCGATATATGGACTAGCCAGAGGACACATAATATTTGATGTTTTTCAGGGAAAATGTTATGCGCTAAATATGAGAAAAATAGTATAGAAATTTCTGGAAGTATCCTTGTTAAGGCCACTTAAGCGGCTTAACTGAAAAAAGGTACCAGGACAAAGTCGTAGTCAGTTAAAAAATGGTATATTTCAAAAACTTAAAGCTAACAATAAAATTAACAGGGATTCAAAGAAAAAAAAGGAACAAAACTAATATAACTTCAAATAAATACAAAATACAAATAAACTAATAATTCTTCTTTGGGTCCGTTGGCAGTTCGTCTGCAAAGAAATAAGGTCCTGATATCGTTATTCCAGGTTGAGTTGACGTCGTTGAGTGCCTGCGGTCTGAGAATTTGGGTAGCTCACTACGCTAGTCGGAGAGATTTTTTAGTTAACTCAATACGTTAACGTGAAAGAGAATAGCTCAATACGCTACAGATATAGTTAACTCAATACGTTAACTATGAGAAAATAGCTCAGCACGCTATATAGGAATAGTCAACTCAATACGTTGACTGTGAGAAATAGCTCAGCACGCTACGTAGGAATAGTCAACTCAGTGCGTTGACTATTTATTTATTTATTTATTAATTCATTTTAGCGATAACAAACAGCACAATATTGGCCTATTACATGATACCGCTTTTATATTTAATAACAATATTATTCACATATAAAGAGTTCTTCTACTTAATAACCATGTTGTTCACAAAAATACAAAGTTCAAAGAATTTTGTTATATTAAACTACTACTCTTATTAATCACAAAAATCGAAAACTAAAGAGAAAGGAGGGAAGAGAGGAAAATAATAACTATAAAAGGGGTTCTGAAGATTGGCAACAAGTCAAACTTTTTAAATTCATTAAATCCGACGTTCATTGATGGCATTTTTTAAACTATTGTATTATGTTAAATTTTGATAGCGGTATTGAAATCAGCATTCACCAAAACCCAAAAGTTCAGATTTTCATGAAAATCGCTTCAAATTTAAAAAATTTCAGCCACCATCTTGCAGCCGCCATTTTAAAATAAAAAAAATGAGCCTATATGTTAAGTTGGAATATGTACTATCTTCGGATAGACAGAATATCAATACAAATGTTTAGACGTGATTGTGCAACAAACAAACTTTCATTTTTATATACACATATACTACATACATATATATAGGGATTTTCCAGAACATTCCGTTTAGGTTGAAACCGATTTAAAACTAATGATAGTTAATGGAAAAAAAATTTGTTTAAGGAATAAATTACAGGTTCAAGTAAAAATGTTTGGAAAACATACACAATTTTTATATTATGTGATATGTCATAAGATACTTTTATAAGTATTTAAAATTAAAAAGCCATGTCACTATTATTATATAGGAATTCATTCTTGTTATTTTCACTTTGAAAATCAAATACCAAATTAAACGAAGTAAAGTCAAATGCGCCAACTTAACTTCGAGAAACATTTGTGGGAAAAGATAAGACCTTTCCTTCAAAAACGTTCGTCCCAAGCAATAAAATTATGAGGAAAGATGTTTAAATGTTCAATACCCGCTGGCCTGGTGCAAAGCTCATCGCATCGTCAGCCTTACATTCTTTTGAATAATTCTCCTATTCTTTATGGTAAGACCGTTAGAAATCTGGACATAATTTTTAACTGTAATCTCCCATGGAAGGACCATTTTGACAACATCGGAAGAAAACTATATGGAAGCCTCCGCTAATTGCTTGTTACTGCAGCTCCTACCCCTCAGCATACTCGAATATTGTTAATCAGAACACTTATTTTGCCCTTGCTAACTTATGGATTCGATATCTTCACCTCCTGGCGTAAACTCAGTGTCGCGTTTATTTCTGCCATATGGTATGCGCTCAGTTTAAGGCGTTTCGACCGAAAGTTTCCGCTTATGTGATATTAGTCCTGGGCTTTGAGGATAGAACTAAAGGAGACAACATCCTATATTGATTTTTTGGGTCTTGGCTGTCATTTTTAGGGTTCCGTAGCCAAATGGCAAAAAACGGAACCCTTATGAATTCGTCATGTCTGTCTGAAACTTGGTAAGTAGATGTATTCTGTGAACCGCATTAAAATTTTCACACAAAAATAGAAAAAAAAACAATCAATTTTGGGGGTTCCCCATACTTAGAACTGAAACTCAAATATTTTTTTTCATCAAACCCATACGTGTGGGGTATCTACGGATAGGTCTTCAAAAAATGATATTGAGGTTGCTAATATAATTTTTTTCTAAACTGAATAGTTTGCGCGAGAGACACTTCCAAAGTGGTAAAATGTAACTTCTAAAATAAGAGAATGATAAAACTAAAAATAATATATGATGTACACCATGCAAACTTCCACCGAAAATTGGTTTGAACGAGATCTAGTGCGTAGTTTTGTTTTAATACGTCATAAATCGTAAACCGCAATTTACCTTTCATTCAATCAACTCAAATATAAAAATAAAAAAAAAAAAAATTTCATAAACATAACCGTGAACCATTATTTTCTAATAATAACAAGAACTTTTATATTATGTTACTTGCTGCTACTGAACCCTTCATGGGCGAGTCCGACTCGCACTAGGCCGCTTTTTTTTTTTTAAATAGGGCCGCGAAGTGAATTTTATTCCTTTTTCTACAAGAAAATGTTGTACCTACGTATATAAGCATGATTAGAAGTAGAGTTATTGCGATAAATTCAACTCAATATTTCGAGTAATTGTTTGTGTTTACAAGTGCAACAAATACAAAGATTTCCTGCCAGTGAAATGTAAGACGTCAACAATTTTTAATGCCACCTCTGACACCTCGAGGAAAATAATGTTGCATAGCGAAATATCGGGATAAAATAAATAGTCTTGTTAAAGAAAGCATTTCTAAGAATTCTTAATATCCCATATAAAGATTGCACCAGTTGGTAACAATAAATTAGGGTGAAGCACTTTAAAAGTGCATTTAAGTCAAGAGGCATTTTTAAGGCACTTCACCCCAAGAAACTATTGCAACACAAAAAGTCTGGGCTGGATGACCCAAAACAACAAACGACTCAGGTTGCGAGGTCAAAAACACTTGAAAAGTGCTTGACCACGCAACTTGCGCAAGAATTTGGGCCCACCCAGCGAGTTATTTGAATTTTCCGATCGATCGACCGAGGGAACCTTAAGTTCCCTCGGTAAAACAAAATTGAGTCGTGTTTTAGCATCTAACGGGAAAAGTCGTTACTTAACTAGCTAAGCGCACGAGCGCAAAGAACCGAAAAAACAAGTTGAGTGTCGGGAGTTACGTGTCGCGAGTGCTAACACAGATTAAGTGATGAATTGAGTATAAGCACAACAGTATTACACAGCACATCAGCCGGAGTTTAAATAAGAAAATCCCAAGGACAAGACCTCGCCCAGCATCACCTGGACTGTCCTGACCAGTCCGATTTACTCAGGAGCAAAACCCCGTTGAATATATACTCCCCAGCCGAAACAGGGAAAATATATCCAATAATAATAAGAAGAACCAAAGTGGCTAGGGTTTTTTTTTCCTAACATGTCATCTCCTTTGGTTCTCTATTCAAAGGTCCTGCCTTGTACCTTCAATTCGTACTTGTTTAGGATTATTCCTGCGTAATTTTCTTTTATCTAAGCAGCCAAGTTATCTGTACAACAAATTAAATTTTTCTCAGTCGGATCGAGCTCCTTATCTCAGTACTCTCCCGCTTCGTTACCGCCTCAGAGAAATTCAGTTTTTCGTGAAGTCCAGCAGACTCTGGAATGGTCTCCCTATACCCATGGGGGTATTAGCACTCGCCGTTTTTAGCGAACTTTTTGAGTATTTCAAAGCTTTATAATTTTCCTTCCTGCAAGCACTTCCAACTTCATAATTTAGCTTATAAAAAAAACGTTATGCATACTTTTTTTTTTTTCTTCAATATGTATCTTGGCTTAAATATTTTTTTTACTATAATAAAATACATAAAGGATTTCATATGCAATACAATTTCCCTTTACTTATTCTTAAGATATTTTGTATTCGAATTTTCTTTTATTGAACCTGCGCAAACTTATAAGAATAATTTTTCTTACTTGTGTAGTCTCACATATTTGTGAATAAATCGTTCAAAATCAACACCTTTTGGTAAGCAGATACATTTTTTTCCGAAAGCGCCTGTACACTTACAAAGTGCAATCTCAAAAGCGGTCACACGGACTGTCTGATTAGAATTTTCCTCTGCAAGTCAGAAAAGAGTACTTGAGGATATTGAGTACTCGACATCTTTCATAATGATTAATAATTAAATTAACGGTTTCCAAAATATTGACCAGCTTATTCTTAAGAAATAAGTCGTGTTCCTTAGACATTTTGCATGCAGAGAACTAAATATTTGTATATTACTGCAATAAGGCATTTATTATCCCTGGGGCTCATCTGGATCCCAACAATTTTTTGAGAATGAGTAGGAATATTCTAGGCGCCTAGTTTTTTCGAACTAACGACGAGTACATCCTCTAGCTAGACCAAATTTTATAATACAAATTATAAAAAAAAAAAAAACATAGTTCGCCAGAATAGCAAGTTCTTTGAAAATGTTCTGAGGTCAATTTAACTCCGGATGTGTTACCAAGTCCTGTGTGGAGGTGTATTGTGTTGTGGTTATAGGGTTATAGATAATATTGTTTTTGCATCATTAAAAGCTTTATGTTGGAGAATAAATTAATTTGACTAAAACACCAATTTATACTGCTGTAAAGTATATTTCATGACTAATGATAAGTAATCCGACAGCAAGTTTAAATGAGAAATAAAAATCCAAGTTTAGTATGTCCAAAAGGATTCTGCTCTGTCGCCCAAACTTAATAAAATTCTCCATATACCTGGCGGTGAGGTGAGGCTACATGCAAACAAAACTATGGGAAACTCTTTAAATTCTATATGTGGACAACGATCAATCTGACGAAGGAGATCTGGAGCGCTTTTTAGATTTCTTATGTTTCTCTGACTTTTTCTTCTTCTTCGAAGAGCCCTTCTCTTCCTTTTCAGAGCTGCTGGCACGCTTTTTGGCTGTCGTTACAACAGCCTCCAGTACTTTTTTTACCGCCGTTAATTGCTTTAGCTTTTCGTGTTCTTCTAATTTCTGCAAAGTTTCTTGCTTCAGCTTCTCCAGTTGTTCTAGTTCCCTGGCAGTTTTCTCTTTTTCAAGTTCTTCAAGTCTTTTCTTTTCAGCGCGTTTTTCCTCTTCTTTTGCGATTTCTTTGCGCATGTGATCCTTGAAGAGCTGCAGAGCCTCTGCCCTCTTAGCCATTTTTTCCTTAGCTAATTTTTCCTTATCATTTTCTGGTGATGCTGCCTTTGGTTCCGGTGAAATTTTTTCGCGTTCATCTCTAGTCCTTGATTTTGACTTGCGCTCAGCTGTCGGAGATCGCTTCAGTAGGGGAGTCTTAGAACGACTTGAGCGCTTGTCTCTGCTAGATCGATGTCTTCTTTCTTTAGAATCTCGTGAACGAGATCTGCCCCGTCTTTCCCTAGATTTCCTTCTATCTGGTGTCCTCCTCCTTCTAGAACGATCAAACGAACGTGACCGAGGGCGTCGCCTGTCCGCAAATCGATTTCCTCTATTACTAAAATTTCGTCTTCTTGGGGATCGTAAATTTGGCCGTCGTGCCATAAAACGATCCCGGCGCTCACGTTCTCGATCCCTTGAACGAGATCTTCGATTTCTCACCTCAATCGATTTTTCCCGAGATCGGCGATTTCGTGTATCAGGCGATTTATTCCGTGATCGTTCTCTAGACCGGCGACTAGTGATGTCCACTTTATTTCTTTCACGTTTATTTTTGTCCCGATCTGCGAACTCATCTCTTACTTTTTCATTTCGGTTATTATCTTCGTGAGCTGGTGCTGTCTCTTTAACTTCCACTCCAAAGGCATGAGCCATTGAATCAGATTTATTGGTCTCTACCAAGGGCTCCTTCTCTTCGTTATCAGTTCCTGCTTGGTCTTCATAGTCCAGCGCATTCATATCTATTGATCCCTCGGAAGATTTTTGAGCCCGTGGGGATTCAACATCATCTTTCTTCTTGTTCTGCTCCGAGAGATTGTCGTTTGTGTCCTTGTCTTTTCTTCCCGTTTCTTTACTTTCACTGGACTCGTAGTTGTTAGTTTGAGTAAGTTCGAAGAACGATTTTTTGGAATCTTTTGCCAACTCCTCATGTCGTTTTTTCCGCTCAGTCTCGCGCCTTTTGATTTCCTCTTCTCTGATCCTCTTTTCCTCCTCAAGTTTTTCTAAATCTGAAAGTTTAATTGTTCTCTTCTGAGCTTGCTTCCAGTGTGGCGGCGTAACACTTTTAGAACGGCTCCTAGATCTGGATGGAGTCCTGTAACGCTGTTTAAAAAAACATTTGTTATTTTAGTTAATGGCTGCATAACTTTGGACTTACGAAAACACCTCTTCCTTTGATAACCCGTCCGCTCCTTGAGACAGGCACTCGTCTCTTGGACCAGCCGAAAGTGTTTCGTGTTTCACGGCGTCCTTTTTCTCTAGAGTCTTCCCTTTTTCTGTCTTTCTTTCTTTCTGGCTTCTCCTTTTCTTTCCTTTCATCATCGTTGCTTGCCCGCATCAGAAACTTATTAGAAACCTATGGAAATGGGAGTAAACAAATTATAGTTCAATTATAGTAATAGTCCGGGAGCCTGCCCACATACGACCGGAATTATTAATATACTCTTCTTACTTCTTGGGTGTCTTAATTATGCCACATTTTGTACCTGCGAAAATTCTCGTAAACGGTTTCTTCGTTTTCCCGAGGTTCCGAAACACGTCGATTTCCCGTTGTATTTGTATTTATACATGTACTTTTTTTCAAATTGTAGGCGTTAGACAATTGAACGAAACGCGCGAAAAAACCGAAAAATTGTAGGACAAAAATTTTGGTTTGTAATGCCTACTCTCCAATGAGCAAGCCAACCACAAACCAACCACTTATCAGTTGGCTGACAAAATGCGTTCGTACACATCTTTATTAATGTAGATGTGAGATGTAAAACGTTCTGCTTGTTTTAATCGGGAGTGAAATGGAACAGGAAGAAATTTATTTTTCGTGATTTATGAACAAGGATGTTTATAAATTTCATCCTTTTTTACTTAACACTCCAAATAAATACCATTTCCACTTAAACATGCTTCTTCACTTTTGGCGGTAATTTTTTTCTAACACTTAACCCAAATTTTTTCATAAGATTTGACATTTTGGCAGTACTGAATATGTAGCTAGGCTCAGAACCACTACTAGAAATCGGCTGAATTTCATGTGGCAATTCAAATGGTTTACCCAATACGAACGAAAAGCTAGAGCATGCCCACCAAAACACAAGCGAGACGGGAGATTTATTTTACAATGAGAAAGAAAAGGTAGCAGCACTTTGGTTGGTTGGATCGTGGTTGGCTTGCTCATTGGAGAGTAGGCATAACGGGTTGTCCACCACCCTGAACATGTCGATTTGACGAATTTTAAAAATTTATTGATAACCAGTTGATCTTTTCAGAATGGTTTGATAATAATATTTAAAAGGTCCTGATGACATTGTCGGACAAAATAGATTTTCCAATTTTCTAGTCGGACACATTGAAGTCGACGATTTCGTGACAAAAAAATCTTTATTGATATTTGTCGGACAAAGAAAATATAAGCCTAACAGCTTATTACCTGACCTGTCATCAATTGTCGGACAAAAATAACGATTTATACGCATAGTCGGCCAAAAAATATATATTTTTGGCGCATTATAACAAAAATCAGTGGAACTGAAAACAGGATATAACCTAAAAAACAATTTTTTGAATTTTGGTACAATTACCAGAATTTTTTGTGATGCGCCTCAGTGACATCTATAACATGTCAAAATCCCATCTAAATCGTTCAACGCGTTCAAAAGATATTAATTTTTTTTCGAAATTTTTAAAATTAATTCTCACCCCTTGGGGGTTAATTATTAAGGAATGAAACTTGGTCAAATTGTTACTTGTGTTAATGCTGACGATAAAAAAAAATATAAAGCAGTTTACCCCTTCGCTATCACGCAAACCCAAAATATATATATTTTTTGTCCGACGATGCGTATAAACCGATATTTTTCTCCGACAAGTTGATGACAGATCAGGTAATAAGCTGTTAGGTTTATATTTTCTTTGTCCGACAAATATCAATAAAGATTTTTTTGTCACGAAACCGTCGTCTTCAATGTGTTCGACTGGAAAATTGGAAAATCTATTTTGTCCGACAATGTCATCAGGGCCTTTTAAATATTATTGTCAAATCATCTGAAAACATCAGCTGGTTATCAATAAATTTTTAAAATTCGTCAAATCGATATGTTTAGGGTGGTGGACAACCCCTTACAAACCAAAATTTTTGTCCGACAATTTTTCGGTTTTTTCGCGCGTTTCCTTCAATTGTCTAACGCCTACAATTTGAAAAAAAAAGTACATGTATAAATACAAATACAACGGGAAATCGACGTGTTTCGAAACCTCGGGAAAGCGAAGAAACCGTTTACGAGATATTTCGCAGATATCCCATAATTAAGCCACCGAAGAAGTAAGAGGAGTATATTAATAATTCCGGTCGTATGTGGGTCGGCACCCGGACTATAACTGAAAACACGATGAAAAAAAAAATATTTCTAGCAGTTGCAAATTTTTAATATTTTGTTAAGATAGGGCGCCGATCAGATTAGTAGAGAATTATCCAATCGGGCGCCAATCAGATTAGGCGCCAATCATCATTAGTAGAGAATTAAATAAGCAAACTTTGTTTAAACCCTTTTTTTTCGTAAAACAATTATTAATTAGTGTAATTACTTATTTAAGAAATGCTCCAAGCACTTAGAGTAAGAGTTGTTGAAATCGGACCATTCGCCACACAGTTAGAAGACTTAGTAAATACGAGGGTCGTTTGTGAGTGGCCTCGACCAAAATATCATGTTTTTTGAGGCAAAATTCGTTTTATTTTTCAACATACTACACTAGGGTGCTTTTTTTTCGCGACTATTTTTTTTCAGTCCCACCTCGAAATTGTGTGGCAAATACCTAAACAAAAATTCCCTGAAAATTGGAGCCCTTAATATTAATATTAAGTACTAGACCAAGGCGTATAAAGATTTCCCATATAAAATACACGTAAACTTTGATTTTTTTTCTAAAAAACTCTACAGCTCAGAGGCATTTTATGGTATAATCTTGGTCAATGGCAGGATTTCTTCAGAATTGAATGCTCTATAAAAGTGTCTATTGCGGTGTAAGCCTAACTCTCACCAGCGAGGTAATACGGGTCACTAACCCCAATTTTTCCATGAAATTCTCGCTTTTTGCCCCTATCTCGTAAACAACAAGAGGCTTTGAAGTTGAGGTATGATGGAAACAAGATAAAACACCATATGAATTATGGCATAATAAAAAGCCAAAAATTAAATTTTTGAAAGTATTTGGTTCAACTGTTTATGTGCATAGTAAAATAAAGAAAACAAAATTTGATGAGAAATCTCGGAAAGGTATACTAGTTGGATATGAAGCAAATGGATATAAAATGTGGGATGTGGGATGTGAGTAATTTGCTATAGTGAGAGATGTAATTGTAGATGAGATAAATTTCTTGACATCCAGGCCTGAATTGAGATTTGAGATAATTGATTCTAAAAACTCGTATAATGGAACTGATGCTAATGGCATACAGTTAAAAGAGTTTAAGTTTCAAAAATCTGATAATAATAAATCAGATATGGTAAGGCCAAGAATGGAAATTGGTGCATCTGACATGGCGTAAAAACCCATAATTATCTCAGAGAAATCTAATAATGGAAAATTAGATTCATTAAAGCAAAGTGTATTAAAAATGTGAAACAGATAAATACAATAAGTCTTTTAAATATAAAAAAAAGTATAATTGAACATGAACTAGAGCCTAGGCCCTAGAAGGAGTGAAATTATTAAAAAACGTCGTTTGATTTCTTACAATGAAGATGATGCAGAAAATGATGTCTCATGTGTGGTAAATCCGTTATTTGTAAAGTGCCTAATTCATTTTAAGCAAGCCATTAAATACGAAATACATTCACTTTTAGTGAACAAAACCTGGTATTTAGTAAAAGCTTTAATAGAAAAAGGATTTCGAAATTCTTTAGTAGATAGATGTACATATTTATACTTTGGATAAAGGAGGTACATATAACTAAAAATATACATGTATTACTTAATGTAGATGATCTTGTGATTGCTACTCCTAATGAGGGAACAATGGACAATTTTAAAAAGAATTTGATGGATAAAGGACAATGGGCATTTTGGTACCACCCTCCAACAGCAATAATTTTTGTATCGTTGAATAGGTCTTAACTATACAAACAATATTTACTATGGCCACTTTCACGAATTCATAGTCCGTCCGGAGATATTGCGTTATGAAAATGTAAAAAAAATATTTTGTTATTTTATTTTAGTACATTTTTATTACACTTATGTACTTAAACTAAGGGACTTTTACTCAGTCCTAAACGGAACCCTCCACGCCCCCCTTTTCATTCAACTTTTAGCGAAAGTAAATTTTTAAAATCTATTTTTAAGGCAAGGAAATATTTTCATTCGCATTCAGTGAACTCGGAGCACTTTTTTTTGTTCGTTTTTCACTCTTCGTTTTATTTCGGCACCTTGCTCAGAGCAATTTTTTTTTGCTTCGTTTCGATATTTCGTTCTTTTTCGGGACCTTGCTCGGAGCACTTTTTTTTTGTTCGTTTTTCACTCTTCGTTTTATTTCGGCACCTTGCTCGGAGCAATTTTTTTTTTTTCTTCGTTCTTTTTTGGGACCTTGCTCGGCGGTCTCTAGAAATCAGCGGCGATTCACTGTCCAGACTTATCTTTCACATATCTACCCTCAGAACTCGGCCAAATCTTGACCGATTTTCTTCATTTAAATTTTGTACGATAGCCCCACATGGGGACTTTAGTTGGATCCATACACCGCTCTTCTCCACTTACTCCTCGCCCTGGTACTTGTAGCAAAATTAGCCAGGATCTGGATAATCTACTTTTCCATTTTCCGGCTAAACTACTTAACTGATTTTTCTCAAACTTCTTCACAAGACTAACTCCTCCAGGGACTTTTACTCAGTCCTAAACTGAACCCTCCACGCCCCCCTTTTCATACAACTTTTAGTGAAAGTAAATTTTTAAAATCTATTTTTAAGGCAATGGCAAGGAAATATTTTCATTCAATTTCTCGATAGCGCTTAGCTCTTCCCTCCCTTAAGTCTTTCCTTGAACAGTCGCCGCACCTTTTTCAACTTATTGTGGGGTCCGGGAAAATAGAATCACCAGGCAATTAACACTGACTAATCTACTCTTCAAGTTTCCACCCTCAGAACTCGGCCAAATCGTAACCGACTTTCTTGATTCAAATTTTGGATGATAGCTCATAATCATTGCCATCTCCGCATATTAACACTTATCTCTTCCCTTCACCCCTTTCCCCGCAAATCGCTTCTAAACGAGGACATCTCCAGAAAAGGTACCTTTCCACATTCTGGCTCAGAACTCCTCCATATGATGACCGATTTTCTTCATTCTAATTTTGTATGAAAGCCCCCCGTCGGCGCCACCTCTGCAAACTATCACTTATCTTTTCCCTTCACCCCTTTCCCCGCAAATCGCTTCCAAATTAGGCCATCTCTAGAAAAGTTAATTTTCCTCACAACTCTTCCAAATCTTAACCGATTTTCTTCATTTAAATTTCATGTGAAAGACCCCCGCGGCTGCCATCGCTGAATATTTATATTTATTTTCCCCGTTCACCCCTTTCCCCTCAAATAATTTCTTAAGGTGCAAATCTCTAGAAAAATTACTTTTCTGCATTCTGGCTCAGAACTCCTCTAAATAATAACCGATTTTCTCCATTTAAATTTTGTATGCAAGCCCCCCTTGGGTGCCATCTTCGTATATTTATATTTATTTTTTCCGTTCACCCCTTCCCCCGCGAATGATTTCTTAAGGTGGCCATCTCTAAAAAATTATGTTTCTACATTCTGGCTCATAACTCCTCAAAATTATAACCGATTTTCTTCATTTAAATTTTGTATGAAAGCTCCCCGCGGCTGCCATCTTTGCATATTTATATTTATTTTCCCCGTTTACCCCTTTCCCCTCAAATGATTTCTTAAAGTGTAAATCTCTAGAAAAATTACTTTTCTGCATTCTGGCTCAGAACTTCTCTAAATAATACCCAATTTTCTCCATTTAAATTTTGTATGAAAGCCCCCCCTGGGTGCCATCTCCATGTATTTACATTTATTTTGTCCGTTCACCCCTTTCCCCCCAATGATTTCTTAATTTCTCTAAAAAGTTATGTTTCTACATTCTAGCTCACAACTCCTCCAAATTATAACCGATTTTCTTCATTTAAAGGGTTCCTAGCTATAAGCGTGTCCGCTTGGACCTAAGCAAGAAAATCCCATACCTATACCATACATGGATGTGTCCTTATGAGTTAAGTTTGGAGGTACCATATTTATTTCGTATATCAAAAAACAGGGGAACTAAAGGGCGAAAACCTTTTGAACATTAGGTCCTCCTAGTGTCCAACAGAGATTGAGTTTGGATTTTAGATTGCTGTAGTTGTATCATATACTAATGTACTTTGAAATGACAGTGAGAAAACATATATATGTAAATTGAAATGAGAAGTTTGGAAGCAGTGTGAATCTTCAAGGTCAGTAATTAACAGCTTCCTTTGAGTGTCCAGAGCTGGAAATGAGATATATGATAAAGGGCGTCAAGATATACATGTATGCCAAAAATGATGAAAATCGAAGGAGTGGAAGGGTCTCATTTTTTTGAGCAATTATTCGTGTGAATCTTCAAGGTCAGTAAGTAACAGCTTCCTTTGAGTGTCCAGAGCTGGAAATTAGATATATGATAAAGGGCGTCAAGATATACATGTATGCCAAAAATGATGAAAATCGAAGGAGTGGAAGGGTCTCATTTTTTTGAGCAATTATTCGTATATTCATTATTCCATTGATGAATCAAAAGTTGAGGGATTGGTAAGACTCAATCGAAAAGTCTCATCATCAAAAATAATGATCCCCGGTGGGAATTGAGCTTCCTGTTTCGTTTTCATCATTTCATATGATATTCAAGTGAAAATGAGCGATTGCTACCCATAAAGTGCAATAAAAATGAATGAAGTGAGATTGAAGCTAATTGCTCTGCAATGACTCACATAAATGCTCTTAGACACAAGATGATTGTTGATTGACCCTCTATAAGGTCATAATTAATCATAATGAGCAATTATATTCAAGTATATGGAAGATTTGGTTTAGGTCCAAAAGTCAATGCTTATAGCTAGGAACCCTTTCATATGAAAGCCCCCCGCGGCTGCCATCTCTGCAAATTTATATTTATTTTCCCCGTCCACCCCTTTCCCGTCAAAGTATTTCTTTAAGTGCCAATCTCTACAATAATTACTTTTCTGCATTCTGGCTCAGAACTCCTTTAAATAATAACCGATTTTCTCCATTTAAATTTTGTATGAAAGCCTCCCTTGGGTGCCATCTTTGCATATTTATATTTATTTTCCCCGTTCACCCCTTTCCCCTCAAATGATTTCTTATGGTGCAAATCTCTAGAAAAATTACTTTTCTGCATTCTAGCTCAGAACTCCTCTAAATAATAACCGATTTTCTCCATTGAAATTCTGTATAAAAGCCCCCCATGTATACTATCTCCGCATATTATTACTTATTTTTTACGTCCACCCCTTTCCCCCCGAATGATTTCTTAAGGTGGCCATCTCTAAAAAAAAATTATGTTTCTACATTCTGGCTCACAACTCCTCCAAATCATAACCGATTTTCTTCATTTAAATTTCGTATGAAAGCCCCCCGCGGCTGCCATTTATGTATATTTATATTTATTTTCTCCGTTCACCCCTTTCCCTTTAAATTATTTCTTAAGGTGCCAATTTCTAGAACAATTACTTTTCTGAATCCTGGCTCAGAACTCCTCTAAATAATAACCGATTTTCTCCATTTAAATTTTGAATGAAAGCTCCCCATGTGTGCCATCTCCCTTATTACCCCTTTTCTCCCAAAATAATTTCTTAAGATAGCCATCCTAGAAAAATTATTGGTTTTCTGCATTCTGGCTCAGTTTTTATTTCTTTTTGTTTAAAACAAATTGCATCATCGTCATATTCTTTCCATTTATTTTCTTTTTTATATATATACATTAGGGTGCTTTTTTTTTCGCGACTATGTTTTTTTTTTCAGTCCCACCTTGAAATAGTGTGGCTAATACCTAAACAAAAATTCCCTGAAAATTGGAGCCCTTAAAAATAATATTTAGTACTAGACCAAGACGCATAAAGATTTCCCATATAAAATACACGTGAACTTTGATTATTTTTTTTCAAATCTCTACAACTCAGAGGCATTTTATGGCACAATCTTGGGCAATGGTAGGGTTTCTTCAGAATTGAATGCTCTACAAAAGTGTCCATTGCGGTGTAACCCTAACTCCCACCAGCGAGGTAGTACGGGTCATTAACCCCAATTTTTCCATGAAATTCTCACTTTTTGCCCCTATCTCGTAAACAACAAGAGGTACAGAAAAGTGAATATGACAAACTTGTAGGAAATTCAATTTCCTCCAAAAAGTTCTTGAATACCAAATCGGTAACGTCGATATTTCTTGAGATATTGGGCTTTGAAGTTGAGGTAGTCTGTAATTGTCATGGATTATTGAGCTAAATTGTAGAAATACTACTTCAACTTCAAAACCCAATATCTCAAGAAATATCGATGTTAGCGATTTGGTGTTCAAGAACTTTTTGGAGGAAATTGAATTTGCTACAAGTTTGTCATATTCACTTTTTCTGTACCTCTTGTTGTTTACGAGATAGGGGCAAAAAGTGAGAATTTCATGGAAAAATTGGGGTTAATGACCCGTACTACCTTGCTGGTGGGAGTTAGGGTTACACCGCAATGGACACTTTTGTAGAGCATTCAATTCTGAAGAAACCCTACCATTGCCCAAGATTGTGCCATAAAATGCCTCTGAGTTGTAGAGATTTGAAGAAAAATAATCAAAGTTCACGTGTATTTTATATGGGAAATCTTTATGCGTCTTGGTCTAGTACTAAATATTATTTTTAAGGGTTCCAATTTTCAGGGAATTTTTGTTTAGGTATTAGCCACAAAATTTCGAGGTGGGACTGAAAAAAAAAAATAGTCGCGAAAAAAAAAGCACCCTAATATACATATACTGTTATGATGAGGGCGCAAGCCGGATAGTCCGGTGGGCCAAGCCGGCCAAAGATCAACTACTAGTTTGTACTATAATGAACGTTAATGATACAAAAAAAAAAATAAATTAAAAAGAAAGTGGGTTTTCGCCATTTTCTTCTTATAAAAATGTTTCGATATCATGGAGGTAGCTGAATAAAATGTGTAAGATTAATTTCTAGCAAAGCAGAAACTTTAGGGTACTTAAATTTTTGTTTCATTTCATTTTTAGCTAGAACTATAGTCAGCGAATACTTATCCCTGCATATTATAGAAATGAAAGTTTGGTTGTTTGTTGCTCAATCACGCATAAGCCCTTGCTTCGGTTTTTTTCTTTGTTTGTCCAAAGATATACATATTTCAACTAAACAATTCGGATAATATATAGGGTTTCAAATTGCGAGTAAAAATTTTAAATTTGGAAGGATTTTCATGTAATCCATGGTTGTTTAAGGTGGAGAAAAAAATAAGTGATTTTTGAAGCCATCATGCGTTAAGTTCCGTTGCGTACATAAAAAGTTATAGCGATTTCCCTAAAAAAGGGTGAAGCAAGATGCCGCGGAGAATATTTCCATAGGCCTTAAAAACTGACACCGAAAAACTGTTTTTGCAGAATTTTGTGTGAAAATTGGGGCGAAGGGGGTCGCAATTGGGGTTCAGTGAAAGCTATCGGGTAAGCGAATGTTGTATTAAAGTTTGAAGACATTCCAATAATTAGTATATAGTATATAGACAGAATTTACAAAAATGTTTTTTTGAAACGGACATTTTCTTTGAGCATTTTCGAGGGGAAAACGGAAACGTAAAAGAAAAGCGAAGTAATGCAGAGAAAGAGCTCCCAATGAAATACTGTTTAAAATTTAAATCATTGAAATCGATGCAGAATTGGCTGAGATTTGGGCGTCAAAACTGGAAAGATATGAAAACTTTTCTCAATCAGCGTAATTCTGGTGTGGAAGAAAAAAACAAAACAAAAAAGGGGTGAGGAACAAAAATGTGTGCAGGCAAATCTTTTGTAGGCAAGTCGAATTAATTTGGAAATTTTGCAGTGGATTATTTGGATTGTTTAATTGATTGCTCGTATGATAATTAATTTGGGGGAATGAGCGATATGTCATTGGATCAGTATTGGGAAGGAGTTTAATATACGTAAAACTCAAGAACATTCGAGTAGGTCTTTATGCAATAATCGTAAATCGAAACTCGGCCGAAATTAATTTTTTGGGTGAAAAATGACCCGCTAGCACACACGGGGGCAGATTGGGGACAAACTATTAGCAATAATGGAGAGAAAAATCATTATTAAGTTTCAAAAGACCTTGAAGTAGATGTGGGTGAAAAAAAAGTGAGATTAATTGAAAATTGGTGGAAAAAATTGAAAAGTAAAAATGGGGAATAATTTTAAAAAGAAGGTAAATGGTATAAATTTAGTCGGGGGGGTCAGGGGGTGATTTGTGGAAAATAATAAAAATTGTGGGAATAAAGGGCGGAAGCTCTAGATAACTACAAAATTATTAAAATTTCCAAAAAGTTTAGTTTTGTGGGAGAAAAGGAATAAAATGTGGGTTGTTTTTTTTTTTTAAGTTTAAGGGCAATATAAAAAAAAGTAAAAATATTAGGTAAAAGTGGTGTATGAGAAAAATATAGAGAAAAAAATAAGTGATTTTTGAAGCCATCATGCATTAAGTTCCGTTAGATACATCGAAAGTTATAGCGATTTCCCTAAAAAATGGTGAAGCAAGATGCCCGCGGAGAATATTTCCATAGGAAGACCTTAAAAACTGAGACCGATAAACTGTTTTGGCAGAATTTTGTGTGAAAATTGGGGCGTACGAGGTCGAAATTGGGTTTCAGTGAAAGCTATCGGGTAAGCGAATGTTGTAGTAAAGTTTGAAGACACTCCGATAATTAGTTTAGACAGAATTTACAAAAATGTTTTTTTTTGAAACAGGCATTTTCTTTGAGCATTTTCGAGGGGAAAACGGAAACGGAAAAGAAAAGCGAAGTAATGCAGGGAAAGAACTCCCAATGAAATACTGTTTAAAATTTAAATCATTGAAATCGATGCAGAATTGCCTGAGATTTGGGCGTCGAAACTGGAAAGATATGAAAACTTTTCTCAATCAGCGTAATTCTGGTGTGGAAGAAAACAAAAAACAAAAAAGGGGTGAGGAAAAAAATGTGTGCAGGCAAATCTTGTGTGGGCACATCGAATTAATTCGGAAATTTTGCAGTGGAATATTTGGAATTTTTAATTGATTGTTCGTATGCTAATTAACTTGGGGGGATGAGTGATATGTCATTGGATCAGTATTGGGAAGGAGTTTAATATACGTAAAACTCAAGAACATTCGAGTAGGTCTTTGTAATAATGTAATAGCGAAGATTATATTTAAGGTATTTTTCGAGGACATGTCCTCGAAACATACGTTCTTGAAAGAGTCCTCATAGTATCGAAAAATCGTGGAAAAAAATGAAAAACTTTAATGGCATATTGAAAGGAATTTAATTTTACACAGTATTCCATTGCAAAAGTTGCATGTCCCAAAAAATACGTTGTGCATATATATATATATATATATATATATATATATATATATATATATACAGCGTGATCCAAAAGTATGGAAACGGCTAAATAACTTTCGAGGAATGCATTTTGGAGAAAAAAGTTGTAGACAAAAGTTTTAGGAATTTTCCCCAGCTATTCAAGGGTGACCTTAGATTTGACCTTGATCATGGCCTTGAAGGTAATTTCAAGGTCAAGTTGACTTTTTTAAATTGGAACCCTTATTTTTGACCACGGAAATGGAAAGAGCGGAAAATTTTACGTCCAACTATGACCTTTACCATGACCTCGAAGGTCATATCAAGGTCAAAATGGCTCTTTAAAGAGGAACCTGCATTGTTACTGCGGATTTGCAAAGAGTGGAAGTTTTGCGTCCAAATGTAACCTTGACCACAACCTTGACCTTGAACATGACCTTGGCAATGACCTTGAAGGTTATATCAAGGTCAAGGTGGTTTTTTGAAGGGGAAACCATGTTTTTGCCCACGGAAATGGAAAGAGCGGAAATGTTAACGACCACGGAAATGAAAAAAGCGGAAAAGTTAACGACCGACCATGGTGAAGTCGATTAAGGCAAGGTCAAGTGTGTCATGGTCAAGGTCACATCCGGGCGCAAAACGTGTGCTCTTTCCAAATCCGCAGTAACAATGCAGGTTCCCCTTTAAAGAACCATCTTGACCTTGATATGAACTTCAAGGTCATGGTCAAGGTCATAGTCGGACGTTAGCTTTTCCGCTCTTTCCATTTCCGTGGGCAAAAACATGGTTTCCCCTTCAAAAAACCACCTTGACCTTGATATAACCTTCAAGGTCATTGCCAAGGTCATGTTCAAGGTCAAGGTTGTGGTCAAGGTTACATTTGGACGCAAAACTTCCACTCTTTGCAAATCCGCAGTAACAATGCAGGTTCCTCTTTAAAGAGCCATTTTGACCTTGATATGACCTTCGAGGTCATGGTAAAGGTCATAGTTGGACGTAAAATTTTCCGCTCTTTCCATTTGCGTGGTCAAAAATAAGGGTTCCAATTTAAAAAAGTCAACTTGACCTTGAAATGACATTCAAGGCCATAGTCAAGGTCAAATGTAAGGTCACCATTGAATAGCTGGGGAAAATTCCTAAAACTTTTGTCTACAACTTTTTTCTCCAAAATGCATTCGTCGAAAGTTATTTAGCCGTTTCCATACTTTTGGATCACCCTGTATATATATATATATATATATATGTAATAGCTTTCCTGTCATATAAAAATCCTAGGTGTTGGAGCGGGTACCAGGTGCCATACATTTTTTAAGGGTTTTTACGCATGCTACGCTGGATTTAACGGATAAAAATAGTGTTTAGTGCAGTGTAGTGCGGTTACCGATCGCGAAACTAATCGAAATCGGAAGGAATAATGAGAAAATTTTTAATCGTGAAAGCGACTTTTTTAGAAATTCAAAATTGAATTTCTCAGAAAGTTGAGCTTTCCGACAAAAAATGTTTGCATATTCGTTCGTTCTAAGCCTAGACGAACGTTCCTACCGAGTTTCATTAAAATCCGAGAGGTAACCGTAATCTTAACTTGTTCCTTAACTTTTTTTTTATTCATCCAGAAAGTTGAAAAAAATAGAAACATACCCTATATATGATTTTTTTCCTATTAAACTATTCATTTTCGTCCAATCTTAATAATTTTCCATAAAACTAGAAGAATGAACCGAAATTTTTCCAATTTTTAACATTTTCCAAAAACCACACACTTCCCAGAACTAAGCTTTTAACACTTTTTCCTCTTTTTTTAAAACCCTTTTTTTTTTTACTTTTGATTTTTTTTACCCCATTTCCCTTCAATTTTTTCCAATTTTTTTTTCACCCACATCTACCCCAAACCCTTTTCCAACTTTCTAGAGATTCCGTTTCTTAATTTTATCAACTTCCCCCCCCCCCCCCCTCTCAGCCACCATCTTGCATCCTCCACTTTGAGACCGAAAAAAAATTAGCCTATATGTTAATTTGGAATATGTACTGCCTTCGGACAAAAAATTAATAATATCGATGCAAGCGCTTAGGCATGATTGAGCAACAAACAAACAAATAAACTTTCATTTTTATATATACAGTGCTGTACAAAACATTTGTAAATAACAGCTCATTACAAAATGTCCTAAACCACTGATACAAAAAAAGTTATACAGTGCATTATTCTTTATTATGTCTGGTTTCCAGATATAACAATAGCAGAAGGAAATACCCCATAATAAAGGAGCAATAGTAATTTTTTTTATTCTACGTAATAATTTTGCCTATGCAAAACATTGCAACTTTTACATATCAACAAATACTTTGTTAGTTAACTGTTATTTTCTATTCCGATTCAACTACTGCTGGGCACATAATCCAGTCTGTCGGTCAGGTCCTGTAACGCAATTCCACTAAAAGTTCTTACAATTGGTGGTAATAAATCCCTATCCCTATATCCATATATATATATAAAAATGAAAGTTTGTTTGTTTGTTTGTTGCTCAATCACGCCTAAACGCTTGCATCGATATTTTTCATTTTTTGTCCGAAGGTAGTACACATATAGCCTAATTTTTTTCGGATAATACACAGTTTCAAAATAGCGGATCCACGATGGCGGCTGAAAATGTTAAGTTTGAAGCGATTTGGATGAAAATTGGTACATAGGGGTTTTGCGGCATGCTGATTTCAAATCCGCTGTCCAAATTTAGAAATTAAAGATGGCGGATTCAATATGGCGACCAAGATTTCTCGATTTCAATGGATTTTAATGAAAATTAGTACAATAATTGTTTTGAGGTCACTGATTTTAAATATTATCAAAATTTACAAATCCAAGATGGCGACCAATATTTCTCGATTTCAACGGATTTTAATGAAAATTAGTATAATGATTATCTTGAGGTCACTGATTTTGAATG
Source organism: Dysmachus trigonus (assembly GCA_949715965.1). Taxonomy (NCBI): domain Eukaryota; kingdom Metazoa; phylum Arthropoda; class Insecta; order Diptera; family Asilidae; genus Dysmachus; species Dysmachus trigonus. Next base: position 54,626,760 of record OX454320.1, read on the forward strand.
TTATCAAAATTTATAAATCCAAGATGGCGGACCCAATATGGCGGCAAAGATTTCTCGATTTCAACGGATTTTAGTGAAAATTGGTACAATGATTATTCTGAGGCCACTACTTTCGAATATTATCAAAATTTCCAAATCCAAGATGACGACTACAATTTCTCCATTTCAACGGATTTTAATGAAAATTAGTACAACGATAATTCTGAGGCCACTTATTTTGAATATTATAAAATTTTCCAAATCCAAGATGGTGGATTTAACCAGAATGTCTCGATTTCAACGGATTTTAATGGAAATTGGTACTATGATTATTCTGAGGCTACAGGATTGTAATGGAAATTAGTACAATGATTATTCCGGAGCCACTAATTTCCAATTCTATCAAAATTATCAAACCCAAAATGGCAACCAAAATGGCTCGATTTCAACGGATTGTAATGGAAATTAGTACAGTGATTATTCTGAGACCACTAATATTGAATATTATCAAAATTTCCAAATGCAAGATGGCGGACCCAACATGGCGTCCAGAATGTCTCGATTTCGATGGATTTAAATGAAAATTGGTAGAATGATTTTTCTGAGCCTAGAAATTTCGAATAATATTAAAATTTGTAAATTCAAGATGGTGGGTCCAATATGAGACCAATTGTCTCGATTTCAACAGATTTTAATGAAAATTAGTACAATGATTGTTCTGAGGCCACTAATTTCGAATATTAGCAAAATTTCCAAATTCAATATGTCGGATGCAATATGGCGACCAAAACTTCTCGATTTCAACGGATTTTAATAAAAATTGCTAGAATGATTATTTTAAGGCTAATAATTTTGAATATTATTAAGATTTGGAAATTCAAGTTGGCGGATCTATAAAGGGGTTTTCGGGTTGAAACAATTTCTAGAATATAACAAACTAGAACATTTGAGAAATGTTTAATTAGTAAGTATTTACCCAACGCCGGGTGAAACCGGGTAAGCCAGCTAGTTTTAAATATAAAACTGAATATGTGATTACAGAAATGGTAAAATACAAAATACATTAGTGATAGATATCAAATAGCTAAATCCACCATATCCAGAATTATAAGCAGCTTCAAAAAGACTGGGATTGTTGAAAATATTCATAAAGGTCGTAGACCAAGGAAAAATCTCGGTCTTTCCTCAGTTCAAGGCAGGCAAAAAATCAATTAAACATGGATGTGTATCCTTCGACAGTAAGAAGAGGAGCCATAGAAGCGGATCTTAATAGCTACAGGCCAGCGAAAAAGCGCTACTTTCCGAAAAAAATCGCACAGCTCGACTTGTCTTTGTTCGAAGTCATTTAGAATGGCCCCTGGAAAAATGGAGAACTGTCCTTTTTTCGGATGAGTGTAAGTTTAACTTAGTGGGGCCAGATGGAGGGCAACAAATAAGACGACCGACGATCAAACAACTAAATCCGCGATACACTGTGGCAACTGTGAAGCATGGAGGTGGTAATAAAATGGTTAGGGGGTGTTTTTGCTTAGGGCGTGGGACCTCTTTATAAATTACCAGGGATAATGAAGGCGGAGGACAGTGTTATGCTTCCTTACGCAGAGGAAGAAATGCTCCTGCGCTGGCGCTTCCAACAGGACAATGACCCCAAGTACACCTACAGATTTCTTCAGGCTTGGTTTTTGCAGCAAAACATTGAAGTTTTGAAATGGCCCGCACAGTCCCCAGACCTCAACCGCATAAAAAATCTATGGCAACTGGTTAAGAAGAACATGAGGGGACAATCTTACAGCAACCATGACGAATTCTTTAATGGTATAAAAAAGGTTTGAAATGACATACCTTCTTCACATATCGAGTCGCTGATTAATCCTATGTTAAGAAGATGTGCAGCAGTTATTGCAAATAAAGGCTATTCAACAAAATATTAATAATAATATATCTTTAAAGTCGCCAACATTGTTAATGTCAAAGAGTTGCAAATGTTTTGCACAGTCAATTTTGTATCTTAGTATGAAAAAACGAATGTTTTTTTTGTTTTTTTTTTTTTTTATTGAATATTCACCTTTAGTTTTTGAGTATTTTTAAATTAGATATATTAAAGAATACAATACTGTAATAGCTTTTTTGTTTTTAAGAATTTAAGATTTGTTGTAGTAAGACATTGAAAATTTGGGTTTTAGTTGCAAATATTTTGCATAGCACTGTATATAAAAAAGGAAATTTGTGAGTTATCTCGAAGTAATTTTCGGCACTACGAAATCAATTTTAAAGATACTTTCAGTGTTGGCAAGATGACACTCTCCGTTTGAACATAAGTAAAATTTTATTTATTTGTTTTGTTTGATAATTTATTTTGGTGTGATAAAGCTGTAAAAATCTAAAACAAAATGGTAAATCTAATATGGCAGCAAACAAGAATAATTAATTTCACTGATAAGTTTTTGGATCACTTGTTTCGGATCTGCCATTTGGACATTTATTGTGGGATTTGTAGGAGTTCTGAAAAAAGAAGTTTAGAATATATTTCCGTTCAATATAAGAGGCTCAATATGTAAAGAATTTACAAATTCATATCTCCGTATTATAACATCAATTAAATATAACGGCTACCGTAAATCTAGGGTTAAGAAAGCGTCAGTCTCTGCAAGTGGGTAAACAACATGTTTTTCAGTTTCGGTTTTGCATTGTATGGATGTATTTAAAATTACAGCAATAATGCAGTGGGCCAAATTATAATTTGCCCGGAAAGGGACAAATTCTTACCTCCGGTATCTCTTCAGGGTCGATCTTTGTCACAGAAACCAAAGGATGAAGTTCACCTTCTTCCAAGTCATCGCGTTTTTCAGGTTCCTCAGCTTTGTCAGTCCTGTAAAGTTGGAAGTACAATCAAAAGTGCGAATATACAAACGTTGATATGAGTCTACTTACTCTTCCTTGGACTTCTTCTTGTCTTTTTTCTTTTTATCCTTCTTTTTCTTCTTTTCGTCTTCAGAAGAACAAGAAACGCTTTCGTCTGCAGAAGACACAACTTTCTTCTTCTTCTTTTTTTCCTTTTTAACTGGAAATATTAAAACGAATTTTAAATTAAGAATGCCAATTTTGCATGAGCCTATTATTATCAACACTCACCACACTAGTTCTAAATGAAAATCTATGTAATTCTGACAAGAAATTTTAAGCTCAAAAACTTGGAAGTTATGTAGGTGATACGCTAGATGCATCATTCTTATGCAAAATCTAAAAAAACTAGAATCGCCTCTACAAGTGTATTAAATTATTTTACTTTAAAACCCTTCAGCTACTTATTTCAATATTTAATCGTACAATTTTACCAGATGCTTGAAATTGACGCGAAAACCTGACTGATATAAATCCACCACTTAAAAATGAAGAAAATCAGTTTATTCTTACAAATAGAAAAAATTAGTTAAAGGGGCAGCTCCCCTTGCTTATGTACGGTTCTTGTAAACATGATAACACCAATATTTTCAATTGATGTCGATTAAATTTTGCGAATATGGAATCAACGAATGAAAATATTGATCTCATTAGAGAATTGGGGGATTGCTCAATAGAGTAAGAGGCTGTACTTCCAAGAGAATTTTATTTTATTGGCATGATACTCTTTTATTTCTTAATCACACTGAATCAAATTTAAAACGTACGACATACATAGTTTAAATTTTGAATTAGATGAATTTGATTAAAATAGTTTTCTTCGTCAGTAAACTATAGCCTTGCTGCAATTTCAATACTTAAACAATTTATTTAAACCGAAAATATACATTTGTATGCAAAGTTCAAATCATTTATACAATTTTTAAATAATTTTTTTTTTTTAACCGACGTTGTCATTGACATACGTTTATTAAAGCCCCTGTTATTGTTGACATGGGATTATCATCTCAGGCGCCGAGGCTTTACGTAACGCCCCTATTGCCTCTAAGCTTTCCAATATTTTATTATGAAAAAATTGTTGCAACCCCGCACAAATTGTATGGAAATCGGGTCCCGGTCAAATTCAGCGAACTTTGCAAAAAGGTAGTTCTTAAGCTGCTGATCAAAAGGCTCCATGGCACAGTGGGCCCAGTAGGTTCAAAACCACCCACAAGTCGTCATTTTTAACGGAATTTGAAAATTCTCACTTCGACCTTCACATGACCTTTAGGAGACGTTGTACGATCAAGTAAATGACTAATTTAGATTCAGCAACCTCGAAATCCTATTTGTAGTTTTTTTCCAGATTTTCATTTTTACTTTAAGTTCTTGAATCATAAAATTGTACTTTCAATATGCTGAATTTTCGAGATCAAAGTGAAGTTTTTTGAATTTTTAAAATCACGAAGCAATTTTTGGCAAAAAGGACTTCGTGAGTCTCTTTGTTTCCTCATCACGAGTATCCTCAAACAAGAATTTTCAAATTCCGTTAAAAATTACGACTTGTAGGTGGTTTTGAACCAATTTAGCAATATAGCCCCACTGTGCATGGGCCCGAAGTCATCCTATGATCAGTTGCGGAGATATAGACGGGTGAAATGTGAGACATTTGCTGTAGACCCAAGTACGCTTCACGAAGTCTTTAGTCGCTTAACCCGGAAACCGAGGCCACTAACAGAAATCTTTAAACACAAAGTTCTGGGTAGTTATCAAGACATGACATTACAACCATAAACATGTTCGGTTGATCTTGACCATGTACCTTAAACCACTAATGCGCAAAACGAGAATTTTGTGCACCCAAGTTCAATTATACGATTCGAATAGAAAATTTGGGCGATTTTCTTCCAAAATCGTATATAGGGGGTTTTTGGGAATGTTCTTTCAGAATCTGGCACTTGTTTTGCATAAAAGCTTCTAAAACCCTATTATTTTTGGTTTTTTTTTTAAAAAAACTGCTAATTTTGTTTGGTCTTTTTTCTTTTCAGAGTTGATTATCTTGTTGTTGCTACTATTGAATGATCATATCACAATCAGAAATTGCGGTCCGAATATCTAGATATTATCAAAACATGGTTTTGAAAGTTCTTTTTTGCTTAAGTTTTTGCAAAATGGCCATTTTATACAGCAATGTAATAAAAAATTTCGCGATTTTCTTACACGAAAAGGATCAACTTTACAAAAAAATTGTATAGAACAGAAAATACTTTAAATTAGCCAAAGAAATCATGATTTTTTTCAGATTTTTTTTGGACTATTTTTGCCTATTTGGATTTGGCCAATTTTTGAAAAATCCAAAAATGTCTTTTACGTTGTATACTTAAATTACTTTTTCTGCAATTAATTCTTATAAAATACCTAGGATTTCAGTTCTACAGCAAGATTCCCTTAAGCGTATCAAAACCCATTTCTTCAGGCTGTTGTCGAAAGATCTTTAAAAAAAGGAGCGTTGGGATGGTCAGCAGGGTAGAGAAAAAGGAAGAGGAAGTGATAACTGGGAAGGTGCACAGCTCCTATGGCACCTCCATCCTACAAACAAGTCCTGACTGGGACGATGATGGATATTCTCCCACAAATCTTCCCAGAGGAGTCTCTCAGTAGTAGCCAATGAAAAGTTCTACAAGAGGCGATCCTGGAAACTAGACCGTTGAAAGAGAAGGGAAAACTAAAACCCACCTTTAACTTCTTCTTCCACAAGGCAGGCTAACCTACGGGTGGTGGATGAGGAACACATTCCTTGCTCCAAGATTCTGATTGGCTACTTTCCCGATAACCAAGAATATACCACGGAGAAAATCCTGCGTTTCGTGAAGGCGCAAAACCACTATCTGAGAGTAGCAGGCAGAGTGGAAAGTCCTGAGAAGGGTGTCAGAGGGAGTCTCTGAACAATTCACCCTTTCAGTGGACTACGACTTTGCGGAAAGATTGAAGAAAGTTTCCTTCAGGATCGGCTACAAATATGGACTGGACATTAATTAAAGCCCAAAGTAAGTCTCCTCAAGGAGACGGGTCGTTCCGGTAACAGAGCGGGTCGGCCTGCTGGGAAGACACCGGATCCTGCGAGGACTGAATTAAAGGCTCCCGTAAGGGGAGCTGCTGTGCTGAAGGGCTTGGAGACTCGGTCGCACAAGGGAGAAAAAATCCCTGTGCCGGCGGGGCAGCCTACTCCGAAAACCGTAGCGGTACCCTTGGCGGGCAGCAGTGCCGAAAACGTCCTTACAGTCCCTTCACCAAGCCAGGCTACGACCAGCTTAACAAAAGGACGGTTTATCAGCGCCAAACCCCAGACTCCCAGAGCAAAGCCACCGCCACATCCTGGCAAAGTGAAACGCGAAGGAGCAAAAGGAATAAAACGAAAAGAGACAGAACGAACGCATGGCCCAAAGACAAGTCGGATAGAACAAAGGCAACAAGACAGGTTGCTCGAAGGATTCGAAAAGGGAACCTGGTAAAGGCAGCCTGCCCAAAGCTGCCGTAACACTGCCCTAAAGGTTATCCAAGCTAATCTCAACCATGCAAAAGCAGCCTCAGACGTGCTTAGCTGGAGATTCACCAAAGAGAAGATTGATGTGGGGCTAATTCAAGAGCCCTGCTCCTGTAGAGGAATTATCAGAGGACTACCGTTAATTAACAAATGTAAGTTAAACTATAGCTATCTATCCAGCTTCTAGAGCTGCCTTGTTGGTCAGCTCATAGATGGAATTCATTCCCATTATAGAGCTTATTTCTCGTGACCTGGTCACTGCGATCATTGTTGTCCCTACAAACTCAGGAAGGAGAGAGGTCATTATCGCCTCAGCCTACTTCCCAGGCAACACGGAAACGGCTGCACCACCATAGATCTAGCATCTGTTGGAGTTCCGGATACGGAACCAACCTTTTTAAATATCATACGCAGTGAGGTACTGGACTTAACATTCGCCATCCCCTCACTGCTAAATTGCATAATTAAATAGCATGTATCTAAAGAAACCTCCCTCTCCGATCATCGACACATTAGATTTGATGTGACGGCGGAAATTACATGCCAGGAGAAGAGAAGAATTCCTCCACATACAGACTAGATCTGCTACCAGGAACAGGTCAGGCAGGATCTAAAAGAGCTCCTGTGCTCGCCGATCACGTGCCGAGAAAGCCTAAACCTCTTCTCTTCTCAATTTACTAGTCTAATTCTTTCTTCGTATGAGGAGAACTGTTCGCTAAGCACAAGAAAACAAACTAGGGACGTTCCTTGGTGGAATAGGGATTTGGAGAGTTTAAGAATCAAAACTCGAAAGCTCTACAACAAGGCCAAAAAAGGCGGCTCAACCGAATCACACAAGGAGGCCCTAACCCTATACAAGGAATTGCAAAAATTCAAGAGGAAAACATGGAGAGCCTTCTGTGAAGGCATAAACGATTTGCCAACCACAGCCAGGCTCCAAAAAGGCCTCTCTAAAGATTATATAAACGGAATCAAACTACTACAAAAGCCGGACGGTACATACACGGAGGACGGGAAAGAGACTTTGAAGCTGCTGGTTCAAACCCACTTCCCAGACTCAATAACAGAAGACTATTGATGGACTGGGTCCTGAGACATCTATGTAGGCCAGCAGCCTCTCTGGACATATCTTTACTCTAAGAAGGATTGAGTGGGCAATCGACTCATTCAAGGCCTTTAAATCTCCTGGAGGAGATAGTATCTTCCCAGCTCTACTGCAATGGGAAAGAAACAGCCCTGTGCATTTTTCTGGATACTGAAGAAGCTTTCGACAACACCTCCTTAAAGTCCATGGAAAGAGCAACCGTCTAAAGAGGCATCGATGCCCAGTAGGTAAACTAGAATAGAGCTATGCTAAGCTGCCGTAATATCACGGCAAACTTATGTGGGACCTCTGCGACGGCATGGGCCACCAGGGGCTGCCCCCAAGGTGGGGTCCTGTCTCCGCTCCTATGGTAAATTGACGTTGACGGTCTTCTGAAAAAGTTGTCAAATGCTGGATTAGAATATCAAGGTTACGCGGATGATATCGTTTTTATTATTCGGGGCAAAGAGGATCGGGTGGCTCTAAACCTTGTGTCAGACTGGTGCAAGGAGGTGGACCTTACAAGGAAGGTACCCGAGGTGTACCTCACCGATTTTCTTTATTTTTTGATATGTGGTAGAGCATCGAAAAATATTGGACACGTTTTTTTTTTACGTGCTAACTCCTCCATTTAAGGGGTGAAAACCACCCTTAAAGTTAACCCCCAAAAACCATTTTTTTTTAAATATCTTGAAAACTAATTAAAATTTTGCAACAGTACCAAGTGTGCGTTGTAGGTTGTATTATAACAATATTGTGAACTGTATTTTGGACCGAAAGGGTTGCAACCCCTAAGTAATTTTGAGGGTAAATACTAGAGATGCCACGAATATTCGGCAACTATTCGGTATTCAGCTATTCGGCCACTTTTTTCGCTATTCGGTATTCGGCCGAATATGGTTAACCATTCGGCCGAATACCGAATAGCAATTTATTTATTATTTTTTTATTACTAGCTGTTTTCCCGCGACTTCGTCCGCGGAAATTATAGCCCATGTCCTTTCTAAGGCTCGAAAGTATCTGTGTACCAAATTTCATTCAAATTGGTTCAGCAGTTTTGGCGTGAAATCGTGATAAACAGATTTACTTTCGTATTTATGATAAAATATAGTAAGGATTACCAAATAAATCATGAAAAAAGAACTCAAAATATTACTCACAAATATATTTATTTAACCAAAAAAAAGAACTAACTAAGCGGAAAGTACTAAGTGTGGCCGAATATTCGGCTGCCGAATGTTCGGCGCTTCGGGCAAGAACCTCGCCGAACATTCGGTATTCGGTATTCGGCCAAATTAATATTCGTGGCATCTCTAGTAAATACTATTTTTTTATTTGTAAAAATTCCTAAATTATTAGAATTTGAGCCAAAATATTTGGATAAAGTAGAGAATTGAAAAATATAGTTGACCTGTTTTAGGAGATTTGAAAATAATCAATCTTAAGAGCTAGATTTTGTTAATTTTCCTGATTTCGTGATATGTGGTAGAGCATCGAAAAATATTGAACACGTATTTTTTTTACGTGCTAACTCCTCCATTTAAGGGGTGAAAACCACCCTTAAAGTTAACCCCCAAAACCATTTTTTTTAAATATCTTGAAAACTAATTAAAATTTTGCAACAATACCAAGTGCGCTTTTTAGGTTGTATTATAACAATATTGTGAACTGTATTTTGGACCCAAAGGGCTGCAACCCCTAAGTAATTTTGAGGGTAAATACTATTTTTTTATATGTAAAAATTCCTAAATTATTAGAATTTGAGCCAAAATAATTGGGTAAAATAGAGAATTGAAAAATATAGTTGACCTGTTTTAGGAGATTTGAAAATAATCAATCTTAAGAGGGTGAGCGGGGGTGAGTCACCCCCGACTTGCACCAGAGCTAGATTTTGTCAATTTTCCTGATTTCGTGGTATCTTGTAGAGCATCAAAAAATATTAGACATGTATTTTTTTTTTAAATACCATCTTCCCCTTTTAAGGGATGAAAACTACCCTGAAAGTTTACCCCGAAACAACATTTTTATTTAATATTTTGAAAACTAATTAATATTTTGCAAAAATATCAATTGCACTTATTATGTTATATTAAAACAATATTGTGAACTGTACTTTGGAGCCAAATGGCTGCAACCCTTAAGTAATTTTGTGGGTAAATGCATCTTTCAATGTATTTTTATTTTTAAAAATTCTTTAATTATAAGAATTTATTGAAAGATTGAATTCTACGTTTTAGTTCACTTGCAACAAATATCTTTTTACTTTTTTGGTATTTAATACATTATTGAATTTCGCGACAAAACCAACTGCATCTATTTTATTATGTTTAGGAGGTTAATTCAACTCCACTTTCTAGTTGATTCTATAAAAGTGAAGAGTAAAGTAGTTGAATCAAATATCTTTATTTATTTGGATTTAGACTACTCAGAAAAAAATTCTAATCCTGGTTATGCGATTTTATTTCATACAAATATTGCTCGATATAATAAATGCCACGAATACGATTTTTGTATACAAAGTATTCAACGAGATTCGTATAATTATTATCCGACCATCCGACCTTGAGAATTTTTTTTGGTAATTACGCGACGCGTATAAGTTTCTATATTATACATTTCAATTACTAAATTAATCTATCAGCAAAATTTTTAATTATCTTTAACAATTAGCAATTAACAATTTTAATAAAAAATAAACAATAATAATTTATAATTTTACATTGTAATCATATACATTAGTTTAAATTATTCGTATATGTATATCGGATGAGTAACAATTAGATGTTTTCGGTTTTCGGATTTGGAAAAATTACGTAAGACATTTTTCGGATAACGTAATGCTAATAAATGAAGATTTAAATCTACATTTGCGGAATAATATCATAAAACTACAATCATTAGTTCATAATCAACTTTCTTCCCCAAGATACATGAATTTATTCAAATATTCATGGTACAAGAGTGGCTATACAGATGCAAAACCTGCAAAGTTCGAAAATCCAGTTGAATTCGCCTTTAGATCACAATCTAGTATTCGCTGCGAAATACCAGGGTGTAAAAATGTAGCAATTTTAAGATGTACATGGTGTAAAAAGTCACTGTGTCTTAAACATTTTTCTGCAGATTACCACCTTTGCTCCAATTATATGGCGTAATCTGATACTTTGTAAAAATTAGTCACATAAATGTAATTATACATAAGTTTATTAATGACAAATAATAATTATGACAATAATAAAAATATAATAATTTAACTAAATTTAATATCTTTACAAATTCAACTCAAGAATGTATATAAATACTATAGATACAAAAATATATAATTTATAGTTTTAATAAAATAAGTGCACTTACTTTTATAGCAAATAATTAGTTTTAAAAATATTTAAAAAAAATGTTGTTTCGGGGTAAACTTTAAGGGTAGTTTTCACCCCTTGAAAGGATGATATGGTGTATAAAAAAATGTCTAATACTTTTTAATACTCTACAACATACCACGGAATCAGGTAAATTGACAAAATCTAGCTCTGGTGCAAATCGGGGGTGACTTACCCCCGCTCACCCTCTTAAGATTGATTATTTTCAAATCTCCTAAAACACGTCAACTATATTTTTCAATTATCTACTTTATCCAATTATTTTGGCTCAAATTCTAATAATTTAGGAATTTTTTCAGATAAAAAATAAAAAAAATTTAATCCTTCAATTGAGGAGTTAGCACTTAAAAAAAATACGTGTTCAATATTTTTTGATGCTCTACAAGATACCACGAAATCAGGAAAATTGACAAACTCTAGCTCTGGTGCAAGTCGGGGGTGACTTACCCCCGCTCACCCTCTTAAGATTGATTATTTTCAAGTCTCCTAAAACACGTCAACTATATTTTTCAATTCTCTACTTTACCCAATTATTTTGGCTCAAATTCTAATAATTTAGGAATTTTTACAGATAAAAAATACGCTGAAAAATAGTATTTACCCTCAAAATTACTTAGGGGTTGCAGCCCTTTGGGTCCAAAATACAGTTCACAATATTGTTATAATACAACCTAAAAAGCGCACTTGGTATTGTTGCAAAATTTTAATTAGTTTTCAAGATATTTAAAAAAAATGGTTTTGGGGGTTAACTTTAAGGGTGGTTTTCACCCCTTAAATGGAGGAGTTAGCACGTAAAAAAAAATATGTGTTCAATATTTTTCGATGCTCTACCACATATCACGAAATCAGGAAAATTAACAAAACCTAGCTCTGGTGCAAGCCGGGGGTGACTCACCCCCGCTCACCCTCTTAAGATTGATTATTTCCAAATCTCCTAAAACAGGTCAACTATATTTTTCAATTCTCTACTTTATCCAAATATTTTGGCTCAAATTCTTATAATTTAGGAATTTTTACAGACAAAAAAATAGTATTTACCCTCAAAATTACTTAGGGGTTGCAACCCTTTGGGTCCAAAATACAGTTCACAATATTGTTATAATACAACCTACAACGCACACTTGGTATTGTAGCAAAATTTTAATTAGTTTTCAAGATATTTAAAAAAAATGGTTTTTGGGGGTTAACTTTAAGGGTGGTTTTCACCCCTTAAATGGAGGAGTTAGCACGTAAAAAAAAATACGTGTCCAATATTTTTCGATGCTCTACCACATATCAAAAAATAAAGAAAATCGGTGAGGTACACCTCGGGTACCTTCCTTGTTAAAGCCCAGCAAAACAGTAATAATACCATTCACTAGGAGAAGGAACCTCAGCCGTATTGAATGGTACAGCGATCGAGTTCTCCACAGAGACGAAGTATCTTGGTGTCACGCTATATCGACGCCTTACTTGGAGCACCCATCTGAACAAAACAGCAGAAAAGGCTATACGGGCCACATGGTCATGCCGTCGGCTGTTTGGAAAAACAAAAAGTGGGGACTTAAGCCTAAAATGATACTATGGTCATACGAGGCGATAATAAGACTTATGCAGCAGCAGTCTACGGCATTAGCCACACTCAATAAGGTGCACAGACTTGCCTGCATCGGGATCACAGGGGCCATGAAAACGTACCGGCCGCGGCCTTGGAAGTACTACTCGATTTACTACTGCACACATCTACATAAAAAAGGAGGGCGCTAGCAGTACTCCAAAACTTCAAATATCGGGTCACAGCAACGCTCAGAACGAAGGTATTCTCAAGAGATCCGTTAATTAAGGGACCGCCGGACCTGATACTGAAAAGACTAAATTTGGAGGAACCATACAAAACCGTAATAAAAGCCAGACAGTGGTGGAAGGAAAACAGAAACCTCGCACGACCAGGAATCCTGACATGGTACACAGACGGTTCCAGATTCTCCGACACAGGGATCTATGCACCCAACTGCCAGATATCCATGCCCTTAGGAGAAACTTTCACGAATTTTCAGGCTGAGCTAATTGCTATAAGCACCTGCGCCCAAACTATTATAAACAAAAGAATGAGAGGTGCCAAAATATGGATTTTGACAGACAGCCAAGTGGCGATCAGAGCGCTTTCTAGCTACACTATAGAATCGCCTTACAAGGAGAAGGCACCTGGTCGTCATGACCGATTTCGCTCAAATTTATAGCACATGTAGGGCTTGGCAACAAATGAAGTGGGAACTCCAGATGACCGCGCGTTTACAAAATAATAGTATACACAAATTTTCCCGCGGCTCTAAATCCCATTCATTGTAGTACATTCCCAAAGCGGCGGGTGGTGCAGTGGTGAATACCTGAACTTGGGATTCCGAGGTCACGGGTTCGAATCCCAGCGTGGGGACGGTTTTCTTTCGGATTTTTCCCAATTTTTATAAGATTCGAGTCCGCAATTAAGTGGTGTGATAAATTTTTTATTTTTTTTTAATTATTTATACGCAAAAGACATAAACAAGGAAAAATATTGGGATTCCGGACTTTTCAGTAAAGGATTGTAATTAAAGCGAATACCAAAAGACTTTGTACATTCAAATTCAAACTTTTATTATTTTTCATGATGAATTACATTAAGGGGCGGGTTTTCCCCAAATCAGTTTTGTATAAACGGCCTAGCTAAATATCCGTAAGGTCAGAAGTGTCTTCCTAGTTAACCAGACAGAGTTCCCCTACCCAAGGTAAGGCCTTCTGGAGTTGAAACTAAACCAAAAGAGTGTGTACATCACTAAAAACAAATTTCTATTTAATAAAAGAAAAGTGTTAAAATTAGAGTCAGTATTTTTTATTTTCACTCCCCGGGATCCAAGCAAGAGGATTCCAGCATTATCTGGTGGCAGCGGTGGAATTCGAACCAATGCCTCCAAGAAGACTGGTGCCTCCTATATAGTGCGTGCAGCTTATCACGTCGAATTATGAGTTTTTTAATGGACTCAGACCACCATGTACAATTACGTTGGTCTACTCGACACTTCTTGATCGAAACATGTGAATAATATAACTCCATCACAAAATTACTGAAGGTATTTACTTTATTGTCAATATAAGTAATCGAGAAAATTGCTGGCCAATCTAGAGATGCTGCATGACAATGCAAATTTTTCTAAAATCTCTGTATGTATAATTAAAAGAATGGTCCGTATGTTTAAGATTAATGACTAACGTTATGTAGATAAGGTCATGATGCTTACACCCGACAAGGACAATTGATTAAAGAATATGTGCTTCATTCCGTCACAAATCTCGTATTCATTTGTCCCATGCGATACGGGAAATGTGATGTGTGCTTCCCACATATCGATTATATGTATGTAATGTTCTTAATTGTAATAATAAAACACGGCGTTTCGACGCAGTTCTTTAAATGTTCTATTATAAAGCAACAGTACACTGAATTAATTGTCACCACCAAAAAAAAAAAAAAAAAACAATATTAGTTGACGAGGCCTGCAGAGGGACAACCTCACCTTAAGGTATTATTGTATGTTATACTGTTGAGGTAGGTAGCTTTTAAATTCATTCATTCAAAAAAATTTCTTCAACGAAGTACAATGTGTAATAGAAGAAATTTCAACCATGTAATAAGAACTGGTATGCGCGATACTTCCGGCGTTTTCTAAGCCCGCATACCAAGATATTTTCGAATCTGGCATTAAAATGCGTAAAACGAAAAAAGAAAAGAAAAATGTTTCCGTGATAACAGAGAAATTTTACCCCATATCACACCATTCAAATAGGTATGCCGGACCTTTCTGGCTAAAAATTATCGTTCGGCCGGGTTTTTTCTGAATCTGTATAAAATTTCGCACAAATTAACTTAAGATTGATCAAAATCCGCGATGACGGTAAAACATTGCGGCCATTGAATAATACAAATTTAATTAAACATATTTCCGGCTAATTAAATCAACGCCGACCAAGCCCATCTTATTCGCCTGAGTGAAAACTTTTCATTTGCACCAAAAATTTTCAAATCCGCGATCACGGAGCTTTCAGGATTGGTGGCTCCTCGCCTATATATTAGGGAGAAAATTTGTAATTTTGTAAACAACCAGAATTCCTAAATATTAGAAATTTCTTATTTAAAATTAAAACAAATTTTTTCTTCTCCATTGTCGGTTGCAAAGTGACTATGCATATTTCAAACGCGCTCTAAATCGAGCCTTGCATATGGAAAACGAAATTTGATGAAACGAATGACTATTCCCATTACGGCTCAAGGATAGGTTTTGTGTGTTATCGCAAGTTTGCATATGCTTCTGCACGGAACGCTATGCACATTATAGTAGGGCCTCAAGTGCCAGAAATACTCATCGATCTTCGTCTATTTCGGTGGACGAAGTATATCCTTTAAAAAAAATACGAGTGTGCTTTAGACCACACGACTGAAGTAAAACTTCTTTAGCTCCATTTATATGTATGTGTATATATATTAGGGTGGGTCGAAAAAAAGTTACCCCCCTGGAAAGTTTCGTCATGTGACGTAGATCAACAGAAAAATACGTAAAAAATTCATACTCGAAGTTTAGCGATCGCAATCTTAACATTTGTGCTGGTTGATATAGGGAAAACGGGTTGGGGTCATTTTCGTGTGGCATGGTTGGTGTGAGTGTGTAAAAGGGAAACCTGGTGTTGCGAGCCATTTTTCTGGATGATGCCTGATTCGGCGGCCAGCTTGCTGTCTGCACTGGTTCTGGAGGCTGATTGTGACTGCTCCTCGGGTGGTGGGATTAGATAATGAGTCAGGGCAAGCCGAGTGGCGGGCCGAGGAAAAAGTCACGTAATTACACTCGATCGGCCAGAATAAATGTCAATATTGCGATCGCTAAACTTCGAGTATGAATTTTTACGTATTTTTCTGTTGATCTACGTCACATGACGAAACTTTCCAGGGGGGTAACTTTTTTTCGACCCACACTAATATATATGTTCAGATATGTGCATATGTATAATATATACATGTGTATACCAGTGGCGTGGGGTCCATATAACACGATTCCTACCGGCTTCTCTTTTGGGAACTCATCCTATTCCCGTAAATTTAAAACTTGTTCTATGCCTGTAAAATTCCTGGAAAGCGCTCCCAAAATTCACCTCGTAAAGAAAACACGGCAAAACAAGTGTTACAACCAAAAACAACCATAATCTGTTGTTGCACTACGATGGAACCTTCCCTCGCACCGTAGCAGGTTCTATCAAGGGGTTGCATCGGGTATGAAGCGCTCGCTCGCTGCTTCTGTAAGCCGGTCATTTTACGGCTTACTCAAGCCCACACTTTTCTCCACGAGTAACAAAGAAATCGTGTGTGATATCCTTTGCTCACTAAAAGCAAATCCTATAAGAAAATAACACGATAGAAACCGGTTTCTCGGCTGTTTTTGTTTTGCACAAGTTGAAACTCGGGTCACTTCGGCGGGTGGTTGTTTATTTGTTAGAATGTCAGCTGATTCGTGTCTTCTCTATGAACGGGTGTGAGTGTAGTGGTGCTCTCTTATAACACGGTAGAAAGCGGCTTCTCGGGTGAGTGGGGTTGGTTGGGGTGGGTTTGGTTTTCATAAACAATATTCAGCTGACTGTAAATCTCTTTGATACTGAAGGGGCTGTGAATTGTAGGAGTGAATGCTCCCTTATTTCACAAGAACACGGCAGAAGTCGTCTTCTCGGAAGGGAGGGGTGTTGTGGTTTTGTTTATTATATTTTAATAAAAAAATTTTTAACTTGTCTCTTTTTGCCTTGGTGCTCAACGGATTGTGACTTATGAGTGTGGTGTGGTGCTATTTCATTACCTCTCGATAACACGATAGAATCCGGCTTCTAGGGTTTTTTCGTTAGATTCGGCTATTCGAATGACGATTATTTATTTGTTTCAATTTGTCAGTTGAAGGATTTGTCCCGTCTATCGTGCATGTTTGATTTGAAGTGAAGTGTAATTGTACTTGAATATATAGAATTTAATTGTGAAAAGCTGGTGAGAATTTTGTAAGGTCTAGGTGGTCTGTTATATGACATTTTAGTAGCATTTTATTTATATCTTGTTCTCAGTCTTTAATTTTTGTTGGAAATGGCGTTACTTAGTGTTGAATGCTGCTTAACGGATTTTTTATTAGAACAGGCAAATGAATTTAATAGATTATCTTTTCAGCAAAAAAGCAGAGTTATCGAATTAGGTCGCGCTAAACCGCCGATGAAAATAGATTACAAGCGTAAGGACGGGTTTTTCAAACATTTTAATAAGTCGATTTATGAATACTTATTTAAGAAATTCTCAAACTGAAGAAAGGCTCTCAAATTTAGCACTCTTATCGATAGAAAAACACCTTCTTTTACAAATTAGAAATCAGTCTAATTTTTACAATGATGTTTTGGCCGAATTTATAAAAAAAATCGTAGATTAGTTTTGGAGTATAAGTAAGATTAATTATATTTCATATCAACTTTTCACAGTTTTTGTTAACTGCTTTAGTTTGATTGCACGATACACGCGACTATAACGGTTTTTTTCAAAGCCACTTATATTATTCTTGAAGTTCATTGTATGTGCATATTTATTCATAATATTCATACAGCACTTAACTTCCAATGGCTTTAACTATGATAGCAGTGGCCGACTAAATTCGACAAGAATACACGCAGTCACTGTTGAACACATTTTGTAATATCTGACTTCATTTGGTAAGTTTTTTTTCGCTATTAAGTTTCTGATTTTTGCACCGGCTTACCTTCTCAAAAATTTCACCCCACGCCACTGGTGTATACATATACATATATTAATTTTCTACATATATTTAAATTTATTATCGGTTTTCATTGATAAATTAATATTTTTGAATAGATTTTTTATTTTTATTCATTATTTTCATTATCGGATACATCAGTAATTACTACCCAAACGCAAAATAGTTCGGCTACCGTGGATTTTTACAGAGAGTTCATATTAAAAAATATTTTGTTAGTAATAAACTCATCGAAGGATTAACAACAGTTAACAATTATGAAAATTCAATATATTTCTTAACTAAATATAACAAAATTAATACTTCAGCTCTTAGATTTATAAAATAGTAGAGGAAACAAAACATAACTCTTCAAGCATAATAGTTCGGCTGGTCAAAAATCTATGCAAAAATGTTCGGCTACCATTGTGTAACATCTCCTTTTCGTTTAATAGTGGATTTCATTCGGTCAGGCATGGAGAATACTAACTTCTGACAGTCTTCTTGAGTAATTGAATCCCATATTTCCTGAAGTCTTATGCGCAGCTCCTCTAAAGTCCTCGCGGGATTTTTCCTTAATGACTTCTTCATTTTCCCCCAAAGCGACTCAATTGGCGACAAGTCGTGGCTATTTGCGGGCCATTCCATCAAAGGAATGTTCTTTGCAGACAACCAGGATTTTGTGGACCTTGCTGTATGGCAGGAAGCATTATCCTGCTGGAATATGTATTCCTTCTCAGGAGACTGCAGCTTAGGTATGGACGGTAGGAGCTCGTTTTCTAAAATTTGCTGATATTTACTGGCATTAACTGTACCTTCCAGAAAGCACAGTTTACCTACTCCTCGGGCTGACATACAGCCCCATACCATAAGAGAAGCTGGAAATTTTACGGTGCGTCGTAAGCAATCCGTAAGAAATGGTTCCTCACGCGTACGTAATACTCGACCACGTGCATCACTTACACATACCTCGAAGCGCGATTCATCACTCCATATTACGGAATTCCACTGCCTAATGGTCCATTCTCGATGTCCTTCAGCCCATTTAAGACGCTTTTTCTTTTGCTGATCTGTTAGTAGTGGCTTTTTCTTCGCCTATTTGAATATTAATCATGATGACCCAAGATTCATTTCTTATATCTTATATTTCTTACCTTGTAAAAATCATAGCCAAGTTTTTTTAGTGCCCGTTTGCAAGTGTCCACAGAAAGATCTTTTTTAATAGAACGCTTCCATTGGACAGTTATATCGGCTGCTGTAGCTCTTCTATCACTTTTAACAATCTTTTTTAAAATTCGAAGATCTGCACGAGTTGTTAAAAGAGGTCGACCGGGTTTGTTTTTTATCGCTACTGATCCTGTTTTTTTATTTAAACTTACAATATCTTGAACCGTTGAACGTGGCAAATTAAATTCTTTACTAATTGTGTAAGTTGATTTAGCCTGAGAACTAGCAGCAATTATCGCTTTTCTTAAATCAACTGATAAAGCCTTTCCACGAGGCATTTTGCTTTGGAATAACGTTAAATACCTACTGCAGATCTTTTTCATCTGCGCAAGTGCAACAATGATTAATTTTTCCCCGAAACTTGTATTTTTCAGCTACTAACTGTTTATATTTCTGAAGCGTAAGGTTGAAGGATTCGAGAATAGACCAAAAGGTAGTAGAATTCTGTAATAGGAGATGTTACACAATGGTAGCCGAACATTTTTGCATAGATTTTTGACCAGCCGAACTATTATGCTTGAAGAGTTATGTTTTGTTTCCTCTACTATTTTATAAATCTAAGAGCTGAAGTATTAATTTTGTTATATTTAGTTAAGAAATATATTGAATTTTCATAATTGTTAACTGTTGTTAATCCTTCGATGAGTTTATTACTAACAAAATATTTTTAAATATGAACTCTCTGTAAAAATCCACGGTAGCCGAACTATTTTGCGTTTGGGTAGTACTGTGGTTGATTGTAAGACTGAGACGATAGGCTTATGGTATGAGAAATAAGATACATATGTTTTCGAATTAAAATTAGAAAGATATCTAGAGAAAACTGCATCGATTGTTGTTCCATGTCTTATGGTAGGCTCATTTCGGTTATTATTCATTTGTAGTTCTAATTTATCTTGCAGAAAGTTTACCAAGAGTTGTCCATCTTCGGACGCGAAATTAACATTGAAATCTCCTGCTAAAATTAGTGGCAACGTATGATAGTTTTCTCCTAATTCTTCAGAGCCTACTCGACCGTAAATCATGTCTTTTATATACAAACTTTATAATATTATTAACTGTGTTACTGGGCGAAATGTAAACAACTACCATTATGATGTTTGTTCCATCGTCCAAAACACAGTTTAATATCTCCCTCTCAACTTCCGTTCGCCTCGCCCGATCACACTTTTCGTAACGCTCTCGTCACGCATTCACCAGCTTACTCCCCGAGTCAAGCGTGTGAAAGAAGTTTTACTTCAAAAAGCATCTCCGCACTGGGATTCGAACCCGACCTCTAAATCCCAAGCCCAAGTGCACCAGCCGCCGCTTTGGGAATGTGCTCCCTCTCAACTTTCGTTCGTCTCGCCCGATCACACTTTTCCTAATGCTCTCGTCACGCATTCACCAGCTTACTCCCCAAGTCAAGCGTGCGTAAAGAAGTTTTACTTCAAAAACGTCCCTCTCTGCCTTTTTGTTGCTGGATTATAGCGAAAGCGGGCAAAATTACGATAATGGTATCAATGTGAGGTTCCCGCAATCCTCCTAACCGGGGGCAACCTCACAAACCCTCTACCTTCCAGTTGCGACGAAGAGAGTGATCATGCGGCTATGCAATTTCTACGGTCGACCGCTGCTACAGCAATGCCGTCGCAGCCTGCGTTATCACGACCTTATTCTGCCACATCTTCTCTGCCGCAGCTCTACGGTTGCAACATCTTTCGCCGCCGAGGTCATGCTGCAGCCGTATCATCAGCTGCCGCAGTAAAGTTGTAGCAGACTCTGCCGCGGTCCGGCTGTCACATCACCGTCGCCGTCGCTGCATATCGCTGAGATATCATCGTCTCAGTGGGCACATGGATGCCGTATGACGTTGCTCGGATGGAACTTCGAGCTTCTGAGGAGGGAATATTGTTACAAAGTTTGTCTTCGCTTATAATTCACACTTCGAATTTTCATCGGGAAGATATAAGGATTAGCTTTCGATCCCTCCTTTGAAAGTGTCTATGGTAGAGAAGCCAAGTGTCATACTGATGAGATCAGCTTGACTTCTAGGATTAAAACACTCCTCGATCTTTTTGGGCTCGCCTACTTCAAGATATATCTCTAACAAAACGTTCCTCAGTCTGTCTGCCTATCCGTTAGTCGCTGGATTGTAGTGAAGGTGGATTTAGTAGTTTTGTCTGCTAAGCGCTCGGCGGGCAAAATTACATCAATATCATACGTAATATTACATGTCAATGAGTATTTTCCAATTTCTGGTCCTTGAATTACCAATTGCTTGAGAAATCCGACATTTCTCATAGAAAATTATGATCTATTCGAATATTTTAAAATTTCTAGCCCATAAATTGCCAATTTCTGGAGTAGGTAGTCTCAAAATTGCACACTGAAAATTACGAATTAGTTGAGTATTTTCAAATTTCCGACCGATGAATTACCTATTGATGATTAGATAATGGAAAATATACTTTAGCTTATTACGAAATATTTAGATACTTAATTTAAAATTTATTAATTGTTGTGTTGAATATTCCGATACGCATAAATCACAGAAAACAAAACGTAATATTTATGGTGTTGGTTTCAATTTTCGGAAATATTGACGAAAATAACGTTTTCGTTGATCTATGGTCTTAAGATACATATTGAATGAAACAAATAAATATATAATTATAATCACCTAGAGGTAAACGTGTATCATGCCGTAGAATTTTGAGCACATACCGCTCAATTAATAACCAAGTACTAAGCTTTATTAACTGTATATACATATATAATTGGTTTTAATAATAAACAGTGGTTTGTAGTAATTACCTCTTATCTGCCGAATTAGTTCCCCACAATTTGATATGACCGCATCCTGCAGTGGTCGAGAATTTCTATCCACAGGCAGTTGTTCCAATTGGCGTACCAAATCGTGTCCAGAGACGACATGTCCAAAAACGACATGAACACTAAGACCAAAATTAATCGTTACTAGCAACTCCACCTTCTGGGGATGTTATACTTACTTATCAAGATGGGGAGAAGGCTGTGTAGTACTACAACGAAAAAAACAAAAGAACAAGAATAGTTTGTTTTACATTGTTGATCAGTGTTGAAGAGCATTATTTTGTCAATTTTATTTGAATCGAATAAACATTTTACAATGAGGCGCAACGAAACAGACTCAGAGCCAGGAGTGTTTCGCCCCGACAACCTTTTGGCGTCAGCCGCCATACACATACTCACACGACCTGTTGCGGATCACAACTCTGACTCTCATACTTTGTTGCTATATGCAAAATTTGTTGTTTATAAGTCATAATAAATTAAAAATCCTTCGAAAGTAAGTCTATCTGTAAATGGAAAACGTACTAGTAACATCTCAAATATCCTTAATGACGGGCGGTTTTAATTATTCTAGTTGAAGAGCCTACCTTAGAGGGATAGACAAGATAACTAAGCATTTAGGTAGACAAATTTAAGAAATTTGGTACAATATATTTAATTTTGGAACCTCGAAACCATTAAACGACCTGACAACAATCCTATCTTGACACAGTTACCCTTCCACTGCGGCTGTTTAGAAAAAATAAAACAAATTACCCATTAATAAGAAAGGTACAAAATGCTTATTTTTTTCCCAACGAAAATTCTAATTCAAATCAATTAACATAAGACGCAACGAGCATTCAGCAACCAATAAAACATGAGTTCACCTATTACTAGCTCAGCATGGCTTTTCGTGGGCTTTTCTGTGTTAGTGCACCTCCGATCATGGTTTTGCCATAGGAACAAGCGGAAACTGAAATGGATGCTTCACATTTTTAACATGTTCGCGGATAGTAAAAATCGAACTGTAGACAAAAAAGAGTGATTTATTTTTAAATTAATTCTGATATTTAAATCGTAATTAGTCACATTTTGCCTGAGTTTCAAATAATTAGTTAAAAATTAAAAATAAAGAAGGGCATGCCAATAATGCGGCTTATGAGTTTGAGTTATTTTTTCGAGTGCGGAAAATATGTCATTTATTTTGAAATGCCGACTGACACATGAATTCACACTTTCCGTAGGCGAAATTTTATTTTACTGAACTGCTTGGCCTATTACCTCTTGGGATTTGCAGAATAGCAACAGCTATATTATTACATTATAGCGGGTTGTTCTACAGTTAATGGATTTGCAAATATAGCAACAACTGAAGATAATAAATAAGTATGCTTTATTGTACGTTTTATATTATAGCGGGTTGTTTTTCAGTTAACGGTTTTGCAAGAATTTAACTAGAAGTTAGCTACGGTAACCGTATACATATATATGTTTGCGAGCTTAATTTGCCAACTTCAACATACACCTGTGGACAAATAATTAGAAACAGTTTGATCAGCACTGCTTTGTGTACTCTCCTTCTTTATCCTTAGTTTCAAATCTAACGGTATTTTACCAGCAAAAAAACCTAGCGACCACGTGCTACTTAAAAATTGCATTTGTAAATATTTAAGTAACATTAAATATTCCTGTAAGGACACTACTTTTGTCAATACTTTGTTTAGAAATATGGGCAAGAAAAAAAAAATTGAATGATTCCATGCACATGAAATTAGTGCGTCTTTGGCAAGCAAATATGTCTTGTTGCCAAATTACAAACCAATTGAGATAATCTTCAAAACTTGTTTATGGAGCACTACACGGAACAATGGAAAACGTTCTATGAAAAATAAGGTCCTGGAAAAAGTCCGAGCTAACAGATCGACAAATCATCAGAGCATCGAAAAAGGACTCTAGAAAGAGTTTTGCTGACATCCACCGCAACATTTTCGGTGATGACGTAACGGCAGTTTCAGCGAGAACCGTTAGAAGGTGTTTGTCTGAGGCTGGGTTGCACGGCAGAGTTTCACGGAAGATACCATTAGTGACTACAAGCAACCGAAAAAAAGGATCAAATATGCCTCACTTGGCCTGGATAGCAAAATAATGAAAATATGTGTTAGGGAGCTACGAAACAAAAATTAATAGAATTCGTCCAGACGGTAGGATGTTTATTCGTGGATGTAAGGCCGCTGCATTTAATTCGAGGTATACCACTCTTGTTGTAAAGTATGGATGATGATCGATCATCGTATGGGGGTGCTTCTCCTGGAATGGAGTTGATCCCATTCATAGCATAGAAGGCACCCTGACGAAGGAAAAGTACGTTGACATACTTGAAAGCGTAGTGCTGTCATGGGCTGAGGATAATTTGCTTGTGATCTGAACATTCCAACAGGACAACGATCCTAAGCACACAGCAAAGCATACCAATAATTCTTTTCAAGACAACTTTATTAGTGTGCTGGAGTGGCCTTCATCAAGTGCGCACCTCAATCCTATTGAATACCTGTGGGGCGAAATACAGAAATCAGTTTTCTCAAAAAACTTCAAAAATTTTGACGAACTTTTACTTAGTTTGGGAAAATATACCTGTGGGGAGGTGTAGGCGACTTATACTTTCAATGAAGAAGAGGTGGGAAGAAATAATATTACAAACAGGTTTTCTACGAAATATTGAAACACAAACAATTTTTATTCCATCTAAAACAAGTGTTTCTAATTACACTCCTGGAAAAAAAAAAGTTCGCAGTACCGGGAAATCGCTACTTTGCAGTTTATTTCTTTTTCTACAGTATAAAATATCAAAAATTGGTTCTAGAACATTTATTAAATATAGTAACAAATACTTATCTGTAAGAGCTTTAAGAGAACACTTAAACATATGAAACCATTGAAAAGATATTTTGTAATTTTTCGTTAATAATTGTGAACTGAATATTTCCCAAAATTAAAGGAATTTCATGAAAATTTCGGTGTTTTAGTATTAGTATTATATCCTTGCACGAGTCTTCTGAAAAATAGTTGCACCACCTTTCTTTCTTATTACCTCGTCAACCCTACTTTTCATTGATGAGTACAATGTTTTCAAATATTCATATTAATTTCATATTCATATTCAATATTCATATTAATTTCATTCTACCAAGTCTCCTGCGCAATTTTGTTGAGATGTGCCAATGATTGATCTTTTGAATCATTGAATGATCTTTTTTGGGAAACTCTTTGTCCGAAAGTAGCTCAAACATTCTCTATGGGATTGAGATCCGGGCTGTTTGCAGGCCAAGGCAAAGAATTTATTCCCAGTTTCTCTTTGTAGACTTCAATCTACGATAGAAAAGACAGCAATAATGAATTAGAGAACGAAATTTTATATATTCTCGTAAATAATCACAGATCTAGCTCAATGGCAAGAAGCTGAGTCGTCTTGAAAAACAGGATTTTCTGTTATTTGATTCAGCTCCTCTAGAGCGGAAACAGCACCATTCAATATTTTTTTTTTTTTACTTCTCTGCGTTCACAGAATTATTAAAGGGCCAACATCAACCGAAGTAATGCATCCCCAAACCATTATGTAGGCTGAATGTTTTACGATTGATATAATGCATTCATCGCTATAACGTACACGTTTTCGACGGCGAATTCTGGCAGCTCCATCTGACCCCATCAGGTTAAATTTGGACTCGTTGGAGAATATGACTTTTCCCCAATCAGAATCCATCCAAGTTCCTGCCTAAATCGTAACCCAATCCAGCTTAACATCTTTCCTACTGAAAACAATGGAGATACTGTTGGATCTTCATATAAGGTGCAAACTGGAGCAATCAACACCGCTCCATCGAATACAGTTTGCTTATACTAAAGGCAATACATAGTTTAACCCCTTCCGGTACGATTTAATAATGAAAAAGTGTGCATGAAATAACCATTTAATTTTTATTTAATAAAACTTTTTTAATTTTATAATTCTTATATATTCTTAATTAATATTCATTTTTACATATTGTTAAATGACATTAAAAACGGTAAAATTAAGAAAAAATCAGAGCAAAACTTTAATAAGGTATATAGTTAACCCGCTAAGGGCCAACTAGTGCCAAATTGGCACCAGAGTTTTCTTCAACTAAGTGTAATTTTTAGAACTTTCACTTTCTCAAGATTTCTATTGTTCGACAAACTTGTTCTAAGGGTCCTCTAAATCTCTGTACCGATGCCGCGTCAGTTACTTACAAATAACCGGTTTGAGAGGACGTCAAACTATTCGTAGTGCCTAACCGGCACTAGTTGGTCTTTTAACGTTGCGCAGTCGGTGTCTATTCCAAATTTTAGTGAACGGTTTTAGCAACTCTAGAGGATATTTTTTATCCAAGTAAGTATGTTTCAAACGAAATTCTTGTAATTTTTTTTTTCTTATATGTAATTATGATGAAAAATGCTGCAGCCGCACAGTGACGCTGCGGATCACGAGATTTTTACCTACAGTACAAAGATAAGGAATTATAATAATTTTTGATAATTCAATTAATTTTCTTCATAAAATGTACGAAAATAAATTACTTTTGTATGAAAAGATACGAGACTCGTTTTTTTCCATTTCCGAAAAACACACAAATTTGACTAACCTTAAAAAATATTAAAATCGTTTTTTTCCCTTAATGATTGTAATAGGCCTTTAGTCTACTTACTAAAGAATAACTACGATCAAGAATTTTTTAATTATAATGATTTGTAAAAAAATGACACGCCAAAAACTAAAGCACTATTTTTTCATGAAACTTGTTTCGTTTCTCTGTAATTTTTATTAAAATGAAAAAAATACTATCAAAATCATTACGTTCATTGTGTTCCTGATTAAATTCCCTACAATTTGGATTAAATTTGAAGTTATTTGACCAAATCTGAGAGAAGTTATTACGGTCCAAAGTCCCTCGGTGCCAATTTGGCACTAGTTGGCCTGGAGTGTATATAAAAATGAAGTAGGACCTTAGCGGGTTAATAGTCTTCAAGCGTGTGGTACTTTTCAAAACACTCTGGTAAGTGCAAAGGAATCCTGCATTGTTTACACTGCGAGGGAGTCTCACTTCTAATTTTATTCTTGTAACACACACGGTACCTCCTAGTAGGTTTTAAACTAAATTAATTATCATATTCAACAGTATGCATGACGAGTGTAGCTCGTCATTGTGCGATATGGCATGAAAAACCAATGACGAGCTAGACTCGTCATTTTACCGGAAGGGGTTAAGTCAGTAAAGTTGAGAAATCCTTTAATTCCAAGGAAATAGCTCTATGTGCTTTCCTGGATATAGAGGGTGCCTTCGATAATACAGAGTATGATTCTATATCCAGGGCTCTTGTGCGCAGAGGTATAGACTTTAATACAGTTGCATGGGTGGATACTATGCTAAGAGAGCGAGATATCTCATCCATGCTGGGCAACACCTCCACATCCATCACGGTAGTCAGAGGATGCCCACAAGGCGGGCTACTGTCACCATTGCTCTGTGAATGAACTCCTAGTAAAGTTATGTGAGCCGTGTTATGCCGCGTAACCAAGGCCATCGGCTATGCGGATGATCTGACAATAATCGTTACGGATAAATTTGACTCAACTGTCCCAAGTTTAACAAGGTGCGCATTTCGTGTAGTCATTGACTGGTGTCACCATGGAGGCGATAGTGGGACTCGAACCTTTGCACATTTTCATTTTGAAATCAGCAGGAATTAGTGCTCTGAGAGTGCAAAATGTATCAGATATGCCAATTGCTGACAATGGACACATGAGCATCCTGCAATGCATCCCTGACTTAAGGGTCTGTTGTATAACAGACTACATGACCAGGGAACTGTGTTGTGGGAGGATTCAGGATTCTCATCCCTGAACGTACGGACTAGATTAGCGACGGCCCCAGACTGGACCACAGAACCCTCAGTTCGTTCACAGATGGTTCAAAAATGAAACATGGTGCTGGTGCTAGCGTCTATGGACCTAACACCAAAGTCTTAATAGAAATGGACAAATGGCCCAACGTTTTCCAGGCTGAAATCCACACCATTGAAGTCTACGCCCTTCTCAACATAAACAAGGGGCTAAAGAGTGCCAACATTACTATCCTATCCGATAGCCAAGCGGCCCTCAAAGCACTCTCATTATGGCGTTTCTCGTCGAGACTCGTTAAAGAGTGCTTTGATACCCTCCAACGTCTAGTAGCGACGTCCAATAGGGTTATCCTCTGTTGGGTACCGGGACACTCCGACGAGAAGGGAAATGAGGTTGCTGATGAACTAGCCAGGGAAGGTTCATCATCTCGATTCAAGCATTGACTGGTCTTCTACCAAAGCTGTTATAGAAGAATGGGCCAGAAATCATCGGTACAGGTACTGAGAAAATGTCCCTGGGATCCGACAAGCTAAAGAGCTTATCAGACCCTATGCCTACACTGGAATCAACGCTCTGAGAAAAGCAGATCTCAGATTGTTGGTAAGCTATCTAACTGGTCATCATGGGCTAAGATACCACCTACATAAAACAGGTCTGTTAAATAAGAAGGTACACTCCGCGACAGAATGATAGACGCACATGCTTTTTTCTTTTTTACTTCATTTCAAACAGGCGCATTGGGTTTAATATTATAAAATAAACTCGCCTAAGGATATGCAATACATATGCAAGGCTATTAAAGGAAACTTACTGACGTCACGGGATTTTCTAGAAAAAAAACTGGAAAAGGTAACAGTTTGCAGCGTCACTGTGATAGGCGCAGTTGAATTGAAGCTTTGTTTGAATACGCGCAGTTTGTTTTTTGTTGGATTTAATAGTGAGAACATCGAGTTTAAGTGTTTTTTTTTTGCTTTTGAGTCATTTTGTGTGGACTTAGAGGGAACTTATCAAGATGGGTAGAGGAAAGTGGCTCAGTTATGAGGAAAAGGGGAAAGATTAGTGCGTGGCATGAAGAGGGTTACAATAGCGAAATTGGACGGAGAATTGGCCGCAGTGAACACGTTATAAGGAATTTCCTACGGGACACCAAAAGTTATGGCACCAGAAGGTCAAAAGGTCATCCAAGGGCGATCTCTGAGAGGGACCGCAGGGATATTTTGCGGATTGCGTCGAATTCTACAGCAACTGCCAGAGAAATCGCAGCAAAGGCGGGTGTGCAAGCCCACGTGCGAACTGTCCAAAGAGTTTTAAAAGGTTGCAAGACACCACAACGCAAGAAGTTGAAACGCAAACCTTTAATTACACCCAAGCATGTAACGGCCAGATTAGATTTTGCGAGAACACACATGTCGTGGACTAATGAATGGGAAAACGTTGTGTTTTCCGACGAAAAAAAATTTAATATGGATGGCCCCGACGGGTTTCGGTACTATTATCTACGAAAGGAGGAGAAAATTGTATCCAGACGACAAATGGGCGGTGGATCCGTAATGATCTGGCAGCAATATCATACAACGGAAGAAGCCATATGTGTTTCATGCCTTCCAGAATGAACGCAAATGTTTATGTTGATTTGTTGGAAGAAGAAATTTCATGCTTTGACGACATTGATGAAAACCACTTGATTTTTTCAACAACTCTGCAGTCCATACGGCTAAAATAGTAAAACAGTGGTTTTCTTCGAAGAAAATAGCTCTACTCAAGTGGCCAGCACGTTCTCCCGACCTCAACATTATTGAGAATGTTTGGGGTGTATTATCCTGCAACGTTTACAAAGTCGGCAGAACATTCCAATCGACGGATGAACTTAAATGGGCAATATCAGCTGAGTGGCAAAGAATTCCACAAAATTATATCCGAAATCTATATAATAAGTTGCCAGACAGAATTTATGAATTAGGAAGAGTTAGTGGAAAATATACTCATTATTAATAAAGTTTTATAATCTAAATTAAACCATGTCTTTTCTCTTGCGTCTATCATATTGTCGCACCAAAATTCTAATTTTCATAACATTTCTTTAAATTTAGTTCTAATGTCGTTTCTTTATACTAATTTTTTTGTAAAATTATATCGCGTGTTTGTTAAAGATTCCTCTATAGTAATTAAACTAATAAATCTAAAAACAATTAGAGGGAAAACCTATAAAAGCTTAACTGCGTCTATCATTGTGTCGCGCAGTGTATGTCGTCTGTGTCTTGAAAGCGGCGAAACTGCATCACACATCTTGTGTGCTTGTCCTGCTTTAGCACGGTTAAGAAGAAAGATCTTCAGTCAAGAGTTGTTGCACTCGGCTGAAGTTCGCTCATCTTCTGTTAAAGACCTTTTTTGCTAAGTTTTTTACGAATTTGCGATAATATCCCAGTAATCCTAGGAAAGATATTCGACTTCGATGGATTGGAAAGTTACTTATCGCTTTGCTTTTATCTGGGTTTGGTCTAATACCCTGGCTAGTTATGTTATAATCTAAGAAGTTAATTTATATGTGAAGGAACTCTGACTTATCCAACTGAGTTTTGAAGTTGGTTTGGCGTAGTTAGTTGAAACTTTTCTCAAGTTCTTTGCGTGTCCCTGGAGGGAGGTCGAATAAATTATGACATCCAGATGAACTAGGCAAATTTTGCCTTGCAAGTCCATTAAAACGCTGTCCATAACTCTTTGAAAGGTTGATGTAGCGTTTTTGAGGCCGACTGGCATTCGGCGGCACTTTCCACTGTAAAAGCCGGATTTTCGATGTCTTTGAGGTCCATTTTGATTGGGTGGAAACCACTCGCCATATCTAGGGTCGAAAAACAAATAGACTTCCCAAGTTTGTTCAAAATATCATTAGTATTGGGGATAGGGTATCTGCCTCTAACGGCTTTTTCATTTAGCTTGCGAAAGTCGATGACTAACCGCCATTTCTGTTTGCCGCTTTAGTCTTTCTTTTTAGGAACAACCCAGATTGGTATGCTCCATGGGGAGCACCTAGGTCTTATTATTTCTTGGTCCAACATTTGTTTGATTTGCTGTTGGACCTCTTGTTGATCTGGGAAAAAAAAAAAACGATATCATTAAGTATATACAGGAGTGCCGTTGGTAGTTCTAATTCGATGTTTTATCTCGTTTGTAAAAGTTTGAAAAATATATCTTCGTATTCCCTGCAAATTTAAAAACTGAGTTATTTTCTTCATGTATTCTTTGGCTACTTTCAAGCATTTTCTGTTTTATACAATAAAAGAGTTGATCTTTTTCGTGTAAAAAAAAGTTTTTTATTACATTGCTGTACAAAATGGCCATTTTTCAAAAACCAAATCAAAAAAAAACTTTCAAGACTATGGTTTGAGAAAATTTTGACATTCGGACCGCGATTTCTGGTGGCTATATGATTATTCAATAGCAGTAACGACAAGATAATCGACTTTGAAACGAAAAAAGACAAAAAAATTGGCATTTCTTTATAAAAACTCAAAATATAATAGGATTTTTGAAACTTTTATGCAAAACAAATGCCACGTTTTGAAAGAGCATCCCCAAAAACCCATATATACAATTTTGGAAGAAAATCTCCCCAATTTTCTATTCGAATCATACAATTGAACTTGCGTGCACAAAATTCTCCTTTTGCGCATTAATGGATTAAATTTGGTGCATATGGTTAGAATTAATGAAGGAGGATGAAGCACCTGTGTCGATTAGAAACATTAAGGGCCGGCCAAAAGGAGATGATATGTGTATGTAATCCATGTTTGTTAACGCCTAGGTAACCGATTTCATCGTCGAGGCACTCATCATCGATTTCTTATTCAATTGCGTTGTAGAAATCATTTTGTGGAATGGGGTCTGCCAGTAGTTATAGTAATGATCTAGTTCACGTTGGTGGAAATTGGGTAGTTCGTACGGGTAGGGAAGATTGGGGTTCCCGTTAAAATTATCGGGTTGATTAAATTCTCAGATATTATGA
Source organism: Dysmachus trigonus (assembly GCA_949715965.1). Taxonomy (NCBI): domain Eukaryota; kingdom Metazoa; phylum Arthropoda; class Insecta; order Diptera; family Asilidae; genus Dysmachus; species Dysmachus trigonus. Next base: position 54,658,346 of record OX454320.1, read on the forward strand.
AGCTCTCGATTGTCGAATGCTGTGGGGTTGGTTTTAAGGAAGCTATGTGAGGTTTGCCTAGATGGTTGGAAGTTTCGATTTGAAATTCTGGTGTTACCTGAATCTACTTCCATTGACTGTGGAGGCAGTAGTCTTTGTGGTTGGGGTTGAAAATTTGGTGGGATAGTAGATTGTTGTCGCGGTTGGAAGGTTTGTGGAGAAGTGGGTTATTCCTTCTGTTGCGGTTGGAAGGCTTGTGGTGCCGTAGTATGGTGTTTTGATGTTTGCGGCTGAAAGGGTTGAGTTGCCGTAAATTGGGGAATAGTATTGCCTCTGTTGGAAAGGAGATTATTTGTTGATCAATTGTGTCTAAAAGCGGGTTGAGGGTTTGGGTCAGGGTTGATGGGATTAGTTTTGTAAAAAATGTTGGATGTAGGAGCCCCAAAAGATGTTGGTGTAACAGGCTGGCTTTGACTTGAGGTAAGAGATGTTTTGCTCTTTCACGCAATAGGTGAAGGCTTCGGCTTGCTGTTATCGTGAAGCCTAATGGTTCCCTTAGACAGTGTAGAAAAAAACTAAGACACATTTCTGCATTTTGGTTGTGTGAATATGACTACGCCCTTTCCCAACAGATGTCGTTTTTAGTATTGCTTACGTGTACTAATAAATGGCAACACTTTTGTTCGATAGTACTTTATGTTAGCTGTCAAACTACGTGACATTTGATTGAAATATTAGCAACAAGTGCTTTTACCTCCTTGAAAATGTCCGTTTTCGTTCCAAGTAAACGTCATTTGCGGGAAGTGCTATTACACTATTTTATTGCAAAGAAAAGTGATGCGGAAACTCATCGTTTGCTTGTGGAGATTTATGGTGAGCATGCCTCATTTAATACAACTTGTAAATCAGATTCGTAATCAGCGACCTCAAAAACTTTTATTTATAGTTCCTTTTATAAAAATTGATGTGTTTTTCAAAAATTCGTCCGCCATGTTGGACCCGCCATTTTGAATTTTTTAAATCTGACATCAGATTCGTAATCAGCGACTCCAAAAACCGCTTAATACTGGTTTTCACGAAAAAAACTGATGTCTGAAAGAATATACATCATGTGTTAGTGCTAGGGGTAGTTTACCCCCTTGAGGAGCTTTTTTCAGGAAAACCCAAAAACAGGTCAATTTTATTTTTCAAAATCGTATGTAAAAAAATATTTATCAATGATTTTTAACTAAAACTGTTATTTTTGTGACGCAAAAATATAATTTATTCTGCAATAATAAATAAGGGTTGCAGCCCCCGGGAACCGGATTACTTACAAAAGGTCAGTGTATTTATGATACATCATTTCCATTTTGTTTCATTCGAAAAAATTCATTAGAACTGGAGATATTTAGGAAAAACTGTTTTTGGGGGAAAACTTTAGGGGTGGATTTCACCCCCTAAACTTACGTATCCGCAGATAAAAAAAATACGTGTCTCTTATTTTTCGATGCTCTACATCTACAACATATTTCAATTTCATCAAAATCGGTGAGACACACTTGAGAACGTTTCCTTGGAAGTCTCAAGTGGTTCATCGAAAGTCAGAAGCTTTCAGCCTAGTTAAAACTATTTTCGTCATTTTGCTTTGCAACTCCTTCGACATGGAACGCAGTTGCACTACTAGAACAAAACAAAGTAACAAAAATGCGCGGCCGTTTCGGCCTTTTTACGCCGTTACGTTTCCCTTCAGAACACGTCAGTCGCCAGTTTGGTATTATTTTTCAATATATAAACGCACCTAATTAGGAACTCATTCTATTTTTGACTTCGCTGTTAACATTTTAGCGTAGGTGTCTACAATAAAAAAAAAAGATTATTTGGTTTATGAAAATTTCCCCAAATATATAGTTTAAATCAAATTAAATATTTTTTTAATGAGTGATTTCTTTAGCTTAACTGGATACACATAATCTTCCACTGGGACAATATTACTTCTGTTCCAAACTATCCATATACACTTTTCACATAATAAAAGAAATATCTTCTAGATTTTAACGAACAATATCGTAAATGGAAGGCAGACGTCAAGATAAAATATGAACTACCATACATTTATGAGAAAATAGATGAATGCAGTGATTTATTCATATACTAGCTGGGCTACCAGGTTTCACCCGGCGTTGGGTAAATACTTACTAATTAAACATTTCTCAAATGTTCTAGTTTGTTATATCTTAGAAATTGTTTCAACCCGAAAACCCCTTTATAGATCCGCCAACTTGAATTTCCAAATCTTAATAATATTCAAAATTATTAGCCTTAAAATAATCATTCTAGCAATTTTTATTAAAATCCGTTGAAATCGAGAATTTTTGGTCGCCATATTGCATCCGACATATTGAATTTGGAAATTTTGCTAATATTCGAAATTAGTGGCCTCAGAACAATCATTGTACTAATTTTCATTAAAATCTGTTGAAATCGAGACAATTGGTCTCATATTGGACCCACCATCTTGAATTTACAAATTTTAATATTATTCGAAATTTCTAGGCTCAGAAAAATCATTCTACCAATTTTCATTTAAATCCATCGAAATCGAGACATTCTGGACGCCATGTTGGGTCCATCTTGCATTTGGAAATTTTGATATTCAATATTAGTGGTCTCAGAATAATCACTGTACTAATTTCCATTACAATCCGTTGAAATGGAGCCATTTTAGTCGAAATCTTGGATTTGATAATTTTGATAAAATATGAAATTAGTGGCTCCGGAATAATCATTGTACTAATTTTAATTAAAATCCATTGAAATTGAGACGTTTTGTTTCCAAATTGTATCCGCCATCTTGGTTTTACAAATTTTGATTATATTCGAAACTTGTAGCCTCAGAACAATCATTGTACCAATTTCTATTGAAATCCGTTGAAATCGAGACATTCTGGTCGTCATGTTAAATCCGCCATCTTGGATTTGGAAATTTTTATAATATTCAAAATAAGTGGCCTCAGAATAACCGTTGTACTAATTTTCATTAAAATCCGTTGAAATCGAGAAATTTTGGTCGCCATCTTGCATTTGGAAATTTTGATAATATTCGAAAATAGTGGCCTCAGAATAATCATTGTACCAATTTTCATTAAAATCCGTTGAAATCGAGAAATCTTTGCTGCCATATTGGGTCCGCCATCTTGGATTTGTAAATTTTGATACCATTCAAAATCAGTGACCTCAAGATAATCATTGTACTAATTTTCATCAAAATCCGTTGAAATCGAGTAATATTGGTCGCCATATTGGGTCCGCCATCTTGGATTTCTAAATTTTGATAATATTTAAAATCAGTGACCTCAAGATAATCATTGTACTAATTTTCATTAAAATCCGTTGAAATCGAGAAATATTGGTCGCCATATTGGATCCGCCATCTTAGATTTCTAAACTTTGATAATATTCAAAATCAGTGGCCTCAAAACAATTATTGTACTAATTTTCATTCAAATCCATTGAAATCGAGAAATCTTGGTCGCCATATTGGATCCTCCAGCGGATTTGAAATCAGCATGCCGCAAAACCCCTATGTACCAATTTTCATGAAAATCGCTTCAAACTTAACATTTTCAGCCGCCATCTTGGATCCGCCATTTTGAAACTCTGTGTATTATCCGAAATGTTAAGTTGGAATATGTACTACCTTCGGACAAAAAATGAAAAATATAGAAGCAAGCGTTTAGGCTTGATTGAGCAACAAACAAACAAACAAACATTCATTTTTATATATGTTGGAGAATGCGAGTGCTGGGCCCCTTATTCGTTGATCAGGCGAATCAGCGACAACTTCATTGCTTGTCATCGGCATCCTCGCTAGCTTGTCATCGGCTGATGCTCGCTCTCTCCGCAATCAACCGCCGAGGAGGACGGATCGCCATCGATTGGAAGCCCTTTTTCTTGTCAACGTGGAGTGTTAACTTATTCAATTTGAGCATCTACTTCCCGCAAACATCCAAAGGTTTTCTACTCAACATTTAATGGTGCCGAAACCCGGGACTGGGATAACGAAACGGAATTACTTCTACCCAATCATACGGCAGAGAGTCACCGGTACTTCGAGGGACCAATAATCCAGCTATAAGGAAAGAGCAGAGTCATCGGTCACCGGTACTTTAAGGGAGAACAGTTACCCCGCAGTAAGAATTGAGGAGCCCAGCGTGGGACCAAAATTGCCAAGTTGCCTCAAGATAAGTACCTCCCCAATTTTTCTATTAAATTGGTGCCTTGTGAACGGTTGGAATTTTCCGCATTAAATTAATTCGGGTTATTTGATTGTCGTATTCACATCGGGATCCAACGAGACAATTCACCGTAACATTCTAAGATAATTCGATAATTCACAGTGACATTCTAACGCGAAACAAATCGAATTGAATAGTTGAGAGCAGCGAACTTTAGCTACAGACATTGAATTTGCGCATTTCCGAAAGGCCCTATCAAAAGGCGTAATAGTTCCTTACTTATTCCAATCGTCGGTCGAAAATTAGAATGTTCGGAGTCGAGGATAGAAGTAGGGAGGCCGAATTAAGACAGAGGCGCGGAAGGGTCAAGGCCTCGTTAACCCGGTCTAAAACGTATATTGACGGTATAAATGCTAATACGCTCCTCGAGGAGTTACAGTCAAGATTCGAGAAATTGGACAAATTGTGGGAAGAATTTGTGAACATTGATGACGCGCTCGCGGCAATAGACGTGGCATCAGAAATCGAAGAATTTGAATCGAATTTCTTTGCGGTCAGCGCGTTGTATCGGCAAGCCATAAGTGATCGCCGCGAACGATTGAACACTCAACGCCGAAGTTCTGAAGCAGCTAATCAGACCTTCCAAGGAAGCATGGGAAAAACTCATGTCGCGTTACGATAAGAAAAAATATATCCTCACGTCTTACATTAAGTCCTTCTTTGACCTACCTTCAGTACCACAAACCTCTCCAAATCAATTGCGACACCTCGTGGACACCGCGGATGAATTGATTCGTGGAGTAAACGCGTTAGGAGACGATGCAAAATCTCGCGATCCGTGGCTCATTTACACAATTTTAAGCAAGATAGACTCAGAGACAAGAAAGGAATGGTCCGCCGATTCGGTAAGCGAAGACTCGCCTACTATAGAGACATTTTTCAAGTTTCTGAATAAGAGGTGCGATGCCCTACATGCTTGTGACATTCCTCACAAGAAAACTCCAATTCGAAGTTCACATTCCGTCGGAATAATGCACAATAAAACATCGCGCGGTTGCGTTCAATGTTCGGAAACCTCACATCAGCTATACAGATGTCCTAAATTTCTGGGAATGGACGTTAAGGCAAGGCGAGCTTTTGTATCAAAACGCTCATTATGTTTTAATTGCTTAAGTCCTGACCATAGCGTTAAACGTTGCAAGTCCAAGGGTCTATGTCATGATTGTGGAAAAACTCATCATACCTCTTTACATGAAGCAACTGTTCCTGCTAGCAGCCAATCGTTCCCGGCAGAATCCGGCCAAGCAATCAAAACATCTACAACAGAACGAGCTACTACTAGTACACTTAACCCAGCCGCGAACTCTTACGTAACCTCCCATAACCACAACAAGGGTGGAAATGGGGAACTCACGCTGGCCTCACACTCTGCCGATAAAAAGGGCGATACACCACTAACTATTCTTCCAACTGCTTCAGTACGCGTCAAGGACTACCGTGTCAAGGATCAAGCTTGCCGAGTACTCATTGATTCTGGGTCCCAGGGTTCCTTCATTTCAGAAGACTGTGCCTCCAGATTGGGCTTTAAAAGAGAGCCTGCCAAAATTATGGTGCATGGGGTAGGATCATGCAAATCCGGATGTACTAGAGGAAGAATTTTCATTACACTCCGGTCAAGGAGTAACGAACTTGAGACTATATCAGTGTGTGCCTACATTTTGCCTAAACTTACTTCTCTACAACCCGGATCCGGATTTGACTGCGCCAAGTATCCTTATTTAAGTCAGTTTGAATTAGCCGATCCTAAGTTTAACCGCCCCGGCAAAATCGACATTATTTTGGGCTCTGATCACTTCGTCGACATACTTGAAGAAGGAAAGTATACTTCACCCAGTGCTGGACCCAAATTACACATTATTCGGGTATATTGTCTCTGGGTCGGTCGATATGCCTAGTTCTACGGTGAAAACAGGGCTACATCATTCGGATTTATGTCACATTGAAAAGATCCTTCGATCTTTTTGGGAATCGGAGGAATTATCTCCGAACCGTACTACGCTTACTGATGAAGAGAAATATTGCGAGTCATTATTTTCTGATACTCATCTCGTAGATAAGGCCAGCGGTCGATATGTCGTCCGACTACCGATTAAACCAAATGGCCTCACTCTTGGAAGGACAATTGACTCAGCTATTGCTCGACTCACGTCAATGGAAAGAAAGTTCAAACGTCAAAAGGAGTTTGAAACTAGTTACAAGGACTTCATGAACGAATATGCCAAATTAGGACACCTCGAACCAGTGAATCATCCTGATAAAATCCCTACCAGCGAGTACGCGTACTTGCCGCATCATGCGGTGATCAGAGAGAGTAACGTCACTACGAAATTACGTGTTGTTTTTGATGGATCCGTGACATCATCCACGGATATTTCTCTAAATGATAGACTATGTATCGGACCGAAGGTACAGCGCGACCTCTTCCAGATTTTGATATCCTTCCGAACTTATGAAATAGCTATAGTTGCCGATATCAAACAGATGTTTCGCCAAATCTTGGTGAACGACCAAGATCGAGACTACCAAAGGATTGTATGGAGGAGAGACCTATCCGAACCGGTCCAACATTTTCGATTAAACACAGTCACCTACGGTACCTCCGCAGCTCCATTCCTGATCACTGAATCAAGTAGCGGAAGAATTCAAGGAAAGCTGTCCTTTGGCAGCCAAGGCAATTAAAGAAAACTTCTACGTCGACGATTTTCTCGGAGGCGCTGACAGTGTAGAACTCGCTCGTAGACTATATGAGGAACTGACTTATACCCTATCCACTAGAGGTTTTCCATTACACAAGTGGTCCTCAAACTCTGTAGAGTTTCTGACATCAATGGGGGAAAACTTCGATGCGAACCCAGTTCGAATTGAGGGACAAGCTGAATCCATAAAGGTTCTCGGATTGAAATGGAAAGCTGATACTGATTGTTTCGGGATAGACGTGAACCCCTCTGACATAGAGACTCCTACTAAAAGGTTAATTTTGTCTGAAACGGGAAAAATATTTGATAAACCCGAATTGACTTGCGTGGCGTGGACTGATTCGAAAATTGTCTTAAGCTGGTTGTCTTCTCATCCCTGCTACTGGAAGTCGTTCGTGGCGAATCGAACATCCGAAATCCTGTCGATACTACCGAGATCCGCGTGGCATCATGTAAAGTCTCAAGATAATCCCGCAGATATGGCCTCACGTGGCCTGCGCCCCCAGGAACTGATTGATTCGTCTTTGTGGTGGAATGGACTATCCTACCTAACCTCAGACTGGCAGTCATACCTACATGATGATAATGAACTATCTCTCTCCCATCGCGAGAGAATTAAGGCCGAGAAGAGGCCTCAGATATTTCAAGCATTTCCAATCATTGTCGAAAATGATACATTGTCGAATCTATTCACAGATAAATCATCTCTAATAAGAATACTGTACATCTTGGGAAGATGTATCCAGTTTGTAACGTATTGTAGACAGCCGAAAACATCAAGGGAAGAGCGTTGTCTCACATCAGAAGAGCTGAACTCCGCTTTAATATAGTAATCGAGAAGTTTCACCGTCCAGCAGCCTAAAATCATTATCACCATTTTTGGATCAGGAAGGCGTTTTACGCGTTGGTGGAAGATTGGAAAGATCTAATTGCAGCTTTGAGACCAAACACCCTGTCATCTTACCCAAGGAACACCAACTCGTAAAATTATTAATTACCTATCTACATGAAAAACATCTTCACGTCGGAACTAATGGACTAATCTCTATCATCAGACAACGATATTGGATCCTGTCTTGTCGGACTCTAGTCAAGAGATGTATTAACTCCTGTATTAAATGTATAAGACAACGGGCATCAACTGCACGACAGCTCATGGCGAATCTTCCTCCATCAAGGACATCGTTTACGCGTGCATTCGAAAATATAGGAGTCGACTACGGTGGTCCGATCACAATGCTCCGATTTCGCGGACGTGGTGCTAGAACCTGCAAGGGGTATATTGCATTGTTCACGTGTCTTAGTACCAGAGCAATACATCTAGAAGTCGCGAGTGACCTTTCGAGTGAAGCTTTTCTCGCCTGTCTAAAGAGATTTATCGCGCGGAGAGGTATTCCAAATAACGCTTATAGTGATAACGGGACAAATTTCGTGGGCGCGAATCGAAAACTTTGTGATCTCTATAAACTAATCACTTCAAAAGAACATAAGAGTATACTTTCAGAACATTCAGCGCCCTATAAGATGACCTGGCATTTCAACCCACCCTCCGCCCCTCATTTCGGGGGAAGTTGGGAGTCTTGTATCAAGCTCGTGAAGAAACATCTCCGTCGCACAATTGGTGAAGCTCGGCTTACTTATGAGGAGTTTTCCACCGTGCTTGTACAAATTGAAGGAGTCCTCAATTCCCGTCCTCTCACCGCAGTATCAGACGACATCGATAGCTTCGACGTACTCACACCGGGACATTTTTTGATCGGACAACCCTTGGTAGCACTGCCCGAAGACCCGAGGGATGATAATCGAGTTACCTTCGCCTCACGTTGGAAGATGCTTCAGTCAATGTACAAGCAGTTTTGGGCCCGTTGGTACAAGGAGTACCTCGTAACGCTTCAACATCGTCCGAAGTGGACACGGGAAGAAGCCAACCTAGAAGTTGGGGACCTAGTCCTCTTACGTGAGGACAATATGCCGCCATCATCATGGGCCTTGGGCCGAGTCATCACATTACATCCCGGTAATGACAACTTGGTGAGAGTTGTGACTGTGCGAACGAGGAACGGAGAGCTCAAGAGACCCGTCGTGAAGCTCTGTAAGTTACCTCTCGTTAAGAGCTCTTAACGGGGGGAGGATGTTGGAGAATGCGAGTGCTGGGCTCCTTATTCGTTGATCAGGCGAATCAGCGACAACTTCATTGCTTGTCATCGGCATCCTCGCTAGCTTGTCATCGGCTGATGCTCGCTCTCTCCGCAATCAACCGCCGAGGAGGACGGATCGCCATCGATTGGAAGCCCTTGTTCTTGTCAACGTGGAGTGTTAACTTATTCAATTTGAGCATCTACTTCTCGCAAACATCCAAAGGTTTTCTACTCAACAATATATATATAGGGATATAGGGATGAAATCTTCACTACGAGAAGAAGCTTATTTCATATATGTAGTATTCATAATTTTTCATCATTTCTAGCTATCTCACGGAGAAAGTGGATATAATGACTACCGTCCTATGACAACCCAATGTTAATCTCACCGATGTTTTCATCAGAAAAGTAGACGATTGTAGCTATTGTCATCAATGAGAGATTTCATGTTCTCAGTGATGCAATGGCTGCTGGGAAGTCTCCGTGAATAGAAAGCATGAATACAACACCGTTTTGCGCTGTGCTGCTAGCCAGTGTGAGTGTATATTGAATTTTAGCGAAAGGAACAAAAAAATAAAATTTCTGCGAGGGCTCACTTGGATTTCGATATTCAAGCGAGCTAGCGATTTCTTGTTTTCAGAGTGTTTACTTAATTTTTATATTTTAGGAATTTGGTGTTTGAATTTACGGCTTACTACTTTTGATATTGGATTTGGATTTTTTGATACTGGGTTTTTGATATTTCGTATTTGATTATCGGATTTGGATTTTGCTTTCGGACTTTTGGCTTGTGATTCGAATTACGGATTTTAAAATTTTGCTCTTGGATTTTATTTATATTTTTGAACTCGGATTTGAGTCTTGTAAACCCTCATCGTAATGTCTTGGCAAAGAAATAAATGTGTTGTTTCATGCTGTGGAACAACATTAAAAAAGTATAGGGCTTTAAAATTCTTTAATGTTTCCAAGAAAAGAACTGAAAAATATTTAAAAAGGCTAATAGCCCTCGAAAGATTCGAAGGTCAAAGTTATATTTGTAGCAGACACTTTGAAGAAAAATATTTTGGAAAAAACAAACTCAAAGTAGACGCAATTCCAACGTTATTTTTGACCGCAAATCCTTGAGATACGGATATTATTAGTACAAATTTTGATCATTCTACAGAAAGAAAAACGTATACAAACAAATAATTGATACAAATTTTGAAATAGGAAATTTATCTCCCGATTCTGTATAAAAATTAAGAGCTCTTAACCTCTTAACTACTGTCAAAAATCCTTTTAAAGGGATTAATATGCTACCACATTATTGAACAAATATTAGAAATACACTGATTTCTTATAATTTGTGAATTCTTCTACAAAGAGGTCCATCTCTTGAATTAAAGAAATATTTCAAAACAGTTCTTAACTTTTATGTAGAATTGGGGGGTTAGACAAGGCTTATAGTTATCTGAATGTTAAAAAACCTAAAAATGATTTAGTTTCAGAATATTGCTTTGAGTGTCCCAAACAATTTAAAAAAATTAAAGATTTAATGAAAAAAAAATGAAAAAATTTACAAACAAGAATCTTAAATTTGGAAAATGAAAAGAAAAAACGTTCAGCCAAAAACAAGGCACTCAACAATAAAATGTTGCGTTTGGAAAAAAAATGTAAGAAAGAAGAACCCGACGATATAAATTCTATTGGCACTTTGGACGCACCAATTAAAAATTCTAAGATTTTGTCAAAAATAATTCTATCTAATGATTCTAAAAAAAGCATACAATGCAGAAGAAAGGTCACCATGCCAGTGCATATATTTTAGGTAAAGTGCAGTATAAAACTTTTTAAGAGAATCTCTTAAACTTCATCTCCCAAGTATTTCCTCTTTACATAACTGGATTAAAATAAAGAATCTTACGCAAGGTGTTCATCCTTCGGTTCTTGATCAAATAGCAAAAGAAGTTTTTAAACTTCCAGAATGCGAGAGGGATGTTGTATTAGTATTTGATGAAATGAGTATTCAGGAGAATTCGGTTTACAATAAATTTTTGGATCAAATAGATGGTTTTGTAGACTACGGTAATGGACAACGAGATTTTCAGAGTGCAAAATCAGTTTGTGTCTTTATGGTAAGAAGTATAATTGGGAATTTTAAAAAAGTACTTTATTACATCGCTTGTCTGAACTCAGTTCCCTCAGATATTTTAAGTCTGCAAATAAAAAATTGTATTTCAGTGTGCGAGAAGATCCAACTTAATATAAAATGTATAGTGTGCGAACAGGGACCCAGAAAACTTTACAATTTAATGGGAATTTCGGTAACAGAAACGTACTTTAACGTTTTTATTAACAACAACAAGACATTTGTATTGTATGACGTACCACATTTATTTAAAAGTATACGGAATAATTTACTGAATGTAGATCTTTTAACACCGGACAGCATCTCGAGCTGGAAAATAGTTGAGTTTTTATATAATTTTGAGAAAAATGAAGCCACGAAAATTTGTCCAAAACTTACTTTTTCTCATATCTATGCAACAGATTTCCAAAAAATGAACGTCAAATTAGCTGTTCAAGTTCTGAGCAAGAGTGTTTCGGCAGGTATTAAAACTTTTTTAACGCTGAATCAATTTCCAGACCATTTAAAACAATTGGCTATTTCAACTGCACTTTTTATTGAAAAAATTAATAATATTTTTGATATTCTAAACGGTCGAATAACCGTGGAAAGAAATTCAGATGAATTAACCTGTATGAATAGTATGAACCTTGAATCTCCTAATTGTAAGAAGTTTAATCAAGATCCATTTGGAGAATTTTTTTTCTAAAGTAAGAGCTCGTAATTCAAATAAATCCAATCCTAATTTATATGAATTTGCAGCCATTTTTGCCAAATTGACATCAATAAAATTATTGTTTTCGGCAAAATACTCTAATTGCTTCCAATTGACTGGAATGCAGTCTTAGATTCACAAGTTGATAAGGCAGAATTCAATGAAGATATAAGTGGCGATTTAATAGAAGGTGATGTTTTTCGAACAGATATTGATGAAATTGCTGAAACACACCAAAATAAAGCGGCCCTGTCTGAGACATCAGTGCAACTTAATGATGTAGCAATAAGGTATTTTGCTGGATATTGCTTTCTTCAGACTATGATCTTAAAAAGTTCATGTGCTGTTTGCTCTGAAGTAATGACACAGAATCATACTTTGAATAGTGATCTTTCTTCTATTCTGATATCTTTAAAACAATATGAAAGTGTTCTGATACAAAATTGCTAGTTTCTCCGTCAAACCCTTTCTTCAATGTATGTAAACTTCAAACAAACATAATCATATCAGTTTTTAATTCTCAACTTTATTTAAAGAATTTACGACAGTATATAGTAAGTAAATGCATGGCAGAGACAAATAACATTTATTCTGTTTGGTTTGATAATATTCATCCATGTTACGAGCATCGTTTAAAAGTTCTTGAATTTATGGTAATACTTCTTCTGAGAAAAAATTGTAATTGAAGAAAGATTCAGAAAAATGTAGAAACATCAAAAAATATTAAAAACTGATAAATCTCTCAAACTCATAATAATGTTAAGTAAAAATGACACATTTTGCGATATTTTCATTTACAGCATTTATATATACAAGGATCCGTTCCCGAGATTAGCTCAGACAAACAGGCAGACAGACAGACACAAATTTTAAAAATGTTTGAGTTTTCATATCGTGTAAATAATCATATGAGCTAAGAAAAATGCAGTTATTTCGAAATTACAGACACAAGTGAAGTTTTTTTTCATAAAAATTAAAAATATAAGTAAAAAGTCCTATGTTATCAAAAAGTTAATTTCGGAAAATGATAGCTTACGATAAATTGGCGAGAAGTATCGATATAAATAGAAATAGCCATGATCAAAATTTGTTAAGCGATAAAAGAACTTCTTCATACTGGCTACAAGAATTATTTTTTTGAAAATTAAAACTGTGGCTAACGAGTAATTTTAATCCAAAGAAGGATTTTGAAGTTATATAACCATTTGTTTTTTTGTTTCTTTTCTATCATTAACCTGTTAATGTTACGTATATACGTCATACTGAAAACAAAAATTACACTTTTTTTTAATAAAATATTTAAAGCGAAAAATAGAAAATTCTCGTTATTGTGATACGTTCAAGCATAGAGTTACACTGAAATCCCGATTGATCAACTTTTCTAGTAATCAATGAATTTGATTTTCAATATTTAAAGTTCGTGTAATAAAATATAATTTTTTGTTATAAAAATACTAGTTGGGTTACCCGGTTTCACCCGGCGTTGGGTAAATACTTACTAATTAAACACTTCTCAAATGTTCTAGTTTGTTATATCCTAGAAATTGTTTCAACCTGAAAACCCCTTTATGGATCCGCCATCTTGAATTTCCAAATCTTAATAATATTCAAAAGAAAATTTTTTTTTTTCCTGTCTTACTCCCTTTGGGGCCATAGGGCGTCTACAAAGTCTCTCCAGCCGTTTATGTCTTGGGCTAGTTCCTTAAAATAATCATTATACCAATTTTAAATCCGTTGAAATCGAGAAATTTTGGTCGCCATATTGGATCCGCCATCTTGAATTTGGAAATTTTGCTAATATTCGAAATTAGTGGCCTCAGAATAATCATTGTACTAATTTTCAGTATAATCCGTTGAAATCGAGAAATTTGGTCTCATATTGGATCCGCCATCTTGGATTTACAAATTTTGATAATATTCGAAATTTGTAGCTTCAGAATAATCATTGTACCAATTTTCATTAAAATCCGTCGAAATTGAGACATTCTGGACGCCATGTTGAACTCCCCATCTTGCAGTTAGAAATTTTGATAATATACAAAATTAGTGGTCTCAAAATAATGACTATACTAATTTCCATTACAATCCGTTGAAATCGAGAAAGGTTGGTCGCCATCTTGGATTTGATAATTTTGATAATATTCGAAATTAGTGGCACCGGAATAATCATTGTACTTATTTTAATTAAAACCCGATGAAATAGAGAAATTTGGTTTCCAAATTGTATCCGCCATCTTGGATTTACAAATTTTGATAATATTCCAAATTTGTAGCCTCAGAATAATCATTGTACCAATTTTCATTAAAATCCGTCGAAATCGAGACATTCTGGTCGTCATGTTGAATCCGCCATCTTGGATTTGAAAATGTTGCTAATATTCAAAATTATTGGCGTCAGAATAATCATTGCACCAATTTTCATTAAGGGGTTATATACAGTCAGGATTTTTAGAAAATCGATTTTTTTATTATTTTATTTTTGTAATGTACATATATTTAAGTACACCCACAGAAAATTTCATGTCAATCCGGTGAATATTCTCGAAGTTACACGCATATTTGTAATGACGTGTTCGAGTTTTTGTACTAAATGTAAAATGCTTATGAAACTTTAAACGCGTTTTTCTCAAAACTGTGTTCTTATAGTCGGTGAGCAAGATTTCTCGGAAACGGCTGAACGGATCAGTTTCAAATTGTAACATAAGCTTCCTAAGTATATTTTTTAGTAATTAATCGAAGCTTTTCGCTCACCGATAAATATTTTCCATTTTATAAACAATTTAGAGCGAAAATTGTTGTTAAAAATCGATTTTTTTTTTTAAGAAGCCGCCATTTTGTCAAAAATTCGTATTTTGCTTATTCCTTCGATTAATTACGAGATAAAACAATATACTAACGAAATAAATTTGGTTTTTCCATTTTGGATGATCCAGTCTAGAGATATCGTGCACACCGCAAAACGCTTTTTTTTACAATTGCTCCCGGAGATCAGCTGTAGCAGCTTTTAAAATAATTATTTTTACAAATAAAAAACATTAAAATACACTCAAGAGTTACCGTTATATGTGTACAGAATTTTACATTAATAACTTAAAAGATCATCTCAAGAGAAATTCTTGAAAAATCGACTTTTTTGGGCCTCCTGACTGTATATAACCCCTTAATATCCGTTGAAATCGAAAAATTTTGCTCGCCATCTTGGATTTGGAAATTTTGATAATATTCGAAATTAGTGGCCTCAGAATAATCACTGTACCAATTTTCATTCAAATCCGTTGAAATCGAGAAATATTGTTCGCCATATTGGGTCCGCCATCTTAGATTTGTAACTTTTGATAACATTCAAAAACTGTGACCTCAAGATAATTGTACTAATTTTCATTAAAACCCGTTGAAATCAAGAATTACTGGTCACCATATTGGGACCGCCATCTTGGATTTGTAAATTTTGATAACATTCAAAATCATTGACCTCAATATAATCATTGTACTAATATAATTTTCATTAAAATCCGTTGAAATCGAGAAGTATTGGTCTCCATATTGGGTCCACCATTTTGGATTTGTAAATTTTGATAACATTCAAAATCAGTGACCTCAAGATATTCATTGTACTAATTTTCAGTAAGATCCGTTGAAATCGAGAAATATTGGTCGCCATATTGGGTCCGCCATCTTAGATTTGTAAATTTTGATAACATTCAAAATCAGTGACCGGAAGATAATCATTGTACTAATTTTCATTAAAATCCGTTGAGATCGAGAAATATGGTGCGTTACAGGGGCGGGAGGGGCTATTGGAACAACAGAAAAACGGTACAGAAAAACGTTACGATGCGTTACATGGGGGGGAGGCAGGGTCTAAAATCTACAAAAAATGCGTTACGTAATACTTGAACGCTCCCTAAGCACGTAAATAACATTTTCAAAATGAAAATAAAACAGTTAACAGGTTAAATCATATCGTGCTAATTGACATAGCAAGAGTTTTAATATGGAAATACAAACCATAGCATCTAATGCAATGCAGCATTGTCCCAAAAATTGTCTCAATTTCCATTGTAGAGCAATGAAATAATTATTTCGCTGAGCTATAAAAGTTACACGTGGTTTCCATATATGTAATATTTTTATGGTTTAAAACAAATTTATATAAACTTTTTCTTTTCGCATTAATGTTTTATAACTGTTAACTGTTATTCCCGTTTTTATGTGCTCTGAATTAAGTTTCAAAACTAATTTCGAAAGAATTTCTTATCGATCATTCAACAGTAAATTTTTAAAGGCCCCTTCAGCATATTTTTGATTTAATTTTAATCAAAATAAAATCAATGTGACAGAAAAAAAATTACGTAATCATTCATATCATATTGTATAGAAATGCAACATTCATCAGCAATTGCTTTCAAAGTTGGCATCGTAAGCTTACTAGCTGACAGCGCACAGCTGTCGGTTGAAGTAAAAGTTTTGTCGGTTAATGGTTTAACACGTTCACGCCGGTGCGTACCACCGGTGGCCCGCACTAGACTGTCTCGTCGGGCGACGCGTACCACCGGTGGCCCGCACTAGACTGCCTCATCGGGCGGCGCGTACCATAGGTGGCTTACATCAGCTTTGCGTAACACATAATAAATAAAACTATTATGTCTTAATAAACGTATAGTAAAAGGAAACTGTACTTTTGAAGTTTTGCTAAACAACATTTTGTGCAAGGCGCCGCAAGATAAAGCAAAATGCGATTTTAACTGCCGCCCGATGAAATGAAATACAAAAAACTACGCCGGCGTCAACGTGTTAAGGCCTAAACAGATAAAAAGTTCCACAGCACTCGTCTCCACTCGCAAAAAGTAACCGAACAGATAAGCCGTTCACAAATGTCAAAAATCTGTTCATTGGATGTGTTACTTTTAGTCGAATGCACTGAAATTATGGAGGAAGTTGCTTCAAAACATATTTCATGTCTCTAAATAGTTCCTTATCAGAAATTAGTAATCGCACTTCACATCACACACATCACCATCACAAAATCAAGAATGTCAAACTGCCCTTTTGACATTTGCGAGTGTTAAAAGTAGAAAGTTGGCGAACTTTTCAAGGGACGAGTGTTAACCACTCGCTTATCTGTGCAGTCCCCTTCATTTTAATGTAAAATTGATGTATTTGGCATTTGCGAGTGGTGACGAGTGCTCTGAAACTTTTTATCTGTTTAGGCCTTTAAGACTTTGAAATGCAAAAGTTTTTTGTCGGTTGATCGCATTCTTTAAGCATCAATTATTACTATGGGATTGGAAATCTGTATTATCTGTGCTTGTATCTAAAAACATTAAAAATAAATATTTCCATAAACAAAAATGCGGTTCCTTTCTCTGTATATTTTGACTAGACTGACTATACACAATTTTTTTTTTTGTTTTACCGATAAACCGTCGCGTTGCCAAAAAAATTGATTCAAAAGTGAACACCATTAGGACACGTGGATAAAAGGTTCTTGCAAAAACGTCAAGATCTTTACTTGTTTTCTCACGGCTTATGTACTGGGCTTCTGTTGATCCATGAGTATCTGTGAGGTAAAACCAAACTTCATCGACGGACATGTCATTCTCCCCAACGGACATGTAATTTTTGTACAGGCCCCAAGAACGACGAACGGTTTTCAACAATTGTCTCACTCAACTTTTAAAATGTAGTTTGGTTGGTCTTTTGATAAAATCATTTAAAAAAATCATGCATTCAAATCGTACTCACAGCTGAATACAAAATGACATTAAAATGGCTCGATTTTATTTTTTCACTACATGTAGGTATAAGTTATATGGTAGCAGTATATGTAAGCTACTCTGAGGCTTGGAAAAATGGGATTTTGTTTGCTTAACTTGCTAGTTTTCAATCATAAAGATATGATCCCAATGTTTAAGGTGGACATTCAAAGTATATATAATAAAATTCTAGAACCAACTAAATAAAGCGTCTCTTCGGGCGCGCAAGAGTTAAAAAAAAACTTTTCATACACGTTTTCTTGAAACACGGTTTTCTATTTCTGCAATCGTAATTTTAAGACAAGATTTTGGTAAAAAATTTAAATTTGTTTTTAAAAATACATAGCCGACTTTTTATAAAAAGTGTGAACGAGGCGTACATGCGGCGTAGTAGGCACCAAGAATTTTTCTGAATTTTCTTTAAAAAGTTTGAATAATTGGATAGAGGTTTTTGGTGTTGAAAATATACATTTAGTAGAGCTTCTTTTAAAAATGATAATATTTACTATTCGAAATTTTTTGCTGTGAAGAAATATCCTCTCTTTTGTAAAAACGCAACAATTTTTTCAATAACATATTTTTATATTTGTTTGCTACCTCGGTTTAAAAGATATTAAAAGAATAAAATAAAATAAGGTTCTTTTGAAACAGTTTGAAATTTGAAAACGTAACATCACAAACTTGATGTCAGTTCACAGCAAAAAATGTTGAATAGCAAATATTTTCAACTAAAACTTTTTTCATTATTAATTATAGTATAATTATTTGAAAACAATTAATAAAGCCTTCTTTAAACTGGTTGTTGAATTTCTGCAAACTTTCGTACGGAAAAGTAGTGATCTATTTTTATCCCGACCTTTTTTTAGGCACCCTTATGCGGTTTATTGATGAACTATTAATTACCCCTCATTTGTGCACTCTGCCAACCGGTTCACAGTGTTCCAAATCGCTCAAAAACTGGCCAAAATTCGAAATTCCGTTAGAAATGCTTGAAACTGAGTATACGGGGGTTTTCAGTATCGCTGATCTCAAATCCGTTTCCAAAACTGAAAAATTCAAAATGGCGGATCCAAAATGGCGGACTGAAATTGCAAAACCTTGTCATATTTGTACCAAAATTGGTATATAAGGGTTCTTGATGCTGCTTGTTTCATTTCTAGTATCGGAATGGGAAAATTCAAAATGGCGGACCAAAATTGCAAAATCTTGTCTGATTTATACCAAAATTGGTATATAAGGGTTATTGATGCTGCTAGCTACATTTCTGGTATCGGAATGACAAAATTCGAAATGGCGGATCCAATATGGCGGACCGGAATTGCAAAACCTTGTCAGATTTATACCAAAATTGGTACATAAGGGTTCTTGATGCTGCCTGTTTCATTTCTGGTATCGAAATGGAAAAATTTAAAATGGCGGATCCAAAATGGCGGACCGAAATTGCAAAACCTTATCGGATTTATACCAAAATTAGTATATAATGGTTCTTGATGCTGCTTGTTTCATTTTTGGTATCTAAATGGAAAAATTCAAAATTGCGGACCAAAATTTAAAATCCCATCTTACTTAAGTAAAATTTGGAATATGAGGGTTTTTGGTATAGCTGATTTCAAGTTCATTGTCAAAATTGGAAAATTAAATGTGGCGGATGCAATATGGTGGATCAAAAATGTAATCCTCATTGGATCCAGAATATACGGGTCTTTGGGGTTGCTTACTTCATCTCTGCTATCAAAATGACGGATCCAATATGAGAGACCTGAAAATATTTTTATCGGAACTTCATTTCAGTAGCGAGAGATAACTGCTCAGTAGGGTAATTTTGCCGCAAATCTTCAGTTTTGCGACGCTTCGACCTTTCACTACTTTCCCCAAAGCTTTTTTCAGGACGGCCAACTTTAGAGCACGTTTCTGGTGTTGGGGGTTTGGAAAAGACTAAAACTAAGCCACTCCGAAAATCTCCGTAAAAATGTGGAATTTTTTCGGAAAATAAATAAAAACACTCGCATAATAAGCAAAATACAATATATTTTATAAAAAAAACAATAACACATTAAATAACTGCTTGTAATATCCTTGCAAAAATATTGTAAAATTTACTAATTTCGATCCGTTATGATAGATTTAATCCGCCATCTTGAATCCCACAATTGAAATAAAGTATTTGAAATCCGTGACCTCTCTGTACAAATTCAAAAATGAAATGGGTAATATTGAGCAATTTCAAACAGTCATACTGGATCCGCCATTTTGAAATTTTGAATTTAAAACAGTCTATATTAAGACCTGCCAAATAAGCTACACAAAAACGAACCCGCATTACAGTCTATGAAGTAATTCCAATAGCCGAACATACGTATAATATCGCAAACAGCATATTGACATGTATAGAGTTGTAAATGGGGGTTCATAACTGTAGCTGCGGCAGGTTGCGGCAGCTGAATTTTATACCCGTATTCATCACCGTTAGGAGAATACGTTCCCATTGGAATAATCGCGTCGACCCGTGTCTGACGGTTTGTAGGCCTGAATATATTAAAAATACTGTTTTCTGTCAAGGGTTACGCTAAAAGTGACGTCACACGTAAACCGCTACAAAATTAAACCGTTATTTGGGTGTTTTCAAAAGAGCAACATTGTGCCTAACAAATAAATACTATATGTAAATATTTTTCTCACGTTCAGGTGTATGACACAGCTTTGAAAAGGTAAGATAAAATTTGAATATTTACTCGATGACTACTCTGCCAACTTTAACAGTCAAAAAACATAGTAAAATGTACTAGTAGTGAAAAAAAATTATTACTATGTGAAGCATCAGGATGTCCTTCATAAATCTGTATATTTAGAAATCTAGTTTTTTTACTTTCATTTTTTTAATTTTGGCCAGCTTTTGAGCGATTTGGAACACTGTGCGGTTGCCCGTTACCTGAATATATCGTGTCGCCAGCTTTAAGACTGGGATGTCATAATTTTAATGTTAAGGTTAATTTAAAATATTTCCTATAAAGTTGATTTTCGTGGTCCTTTGATTTGAAAACTGTTTCAATAGCAGTTCATAGCAAGGATCAAGGGAAACATAGTGAACAAAATCTATTTCGCATAGTTTTCGAGAAATATTGATAAAAATCAATATTGTCTAGTCATCCCATACACAAAATACTTTTTTTTTCTCTCTTTTTTTTCAAATTCGAAAATTTACTTTTACAAACTCTCTACTGACCGAAGATTTTCCTTATACAAACTGTTTACTGGCTGAAGAATTTTTCCTTATACAAAATGTTTATTAATAAAAGATTTTTTTACAAAATGGCCATTGACTATGCAGGATAGATTTTTTCATTATTTTTCCTCTATTCCTTCCTACAAAATCCTTTAGAAACCGTTCTCAAATCAAAGAACCACGGGAATGATAGATTTGCTCTTTGCTTTATTATGTCAAGTGTTCTTACACAGAACACACACAAGTACTTTTATGTTGAATCAGACTTCCCGTATTCGCGATTCGGAAAAGTGAATGAAAGATGAATAAATATAAAGCTAAGCACAGAGCGGATTTCAGTTGATTTCCCTTAATAAGAATTAAAATGAAATGATTTTATTGTCAATTACAATTTCATAACCATTTCAAAAGCATTTCTTTTGTTTATTCCTGTTTCATATGCAAAAATCTGCGGCCTACGAATGGATCTCTACTAGATGGTAGAACTTAACCTCCACGGATACGGGAACCTACTCTAGTTTGACAACTTGTTTTTGTATCATTTTATATTATCGTAGAAAAATAAAGACAAGAAGTTTCATGTAGAACAACAGAAGTGAAACACATTTTTGAAAGCTCAGCATAGAAAAATAAAGACAAGAAGTTTCATTTAGATCAGAAGTGAAACGCATTTTTGAAAGCTCATTTCCGTCTGATGCCTCCAAACTTAAAAATGTTCTGAAATTGCATACAGTTTTAGTTGAAGAAAAACGTTACAAAAGCGAAGCGTCTTTTTTTATAAAGGGCATAAAGCAGCGGCAGAAATCTGTGATCATTAATTAAGTATTATCAATGTACAGTGAGGGAAATTCGGTAAAACGAACTTCAAATTTTTAAAGCAACCCTGTAAAATTTCTACAAAATGACCTTTTTTTTGTTATCACGTAACTATTTTTTAGATTTTGCCGATTGCACTAGATGTATTGCCGAGATCTCGCAATATTTGCAAATGAGTCACATTTCTTTTGAGAGCAAGTAATAGTGCAGACCCTATTTCGAGGTAGGAAATTCGTTTAAACGCAAGCAATAGTAATAGTGGTTAATAGTTGCAATATTGATAATTGCGTGTTTTCTAATAATATAATTGTGTGCTATTGTTTGGGAGGTAAACCGTTATTAAATTATATTTCTTTCAATTTAATTTATATGTATGTTTTATCGGTAATATAGATAGAATGGCGAAAGGAAAATATTTATCAAAGGAAGAAATCGCAAAAAATTGAAGTTTTGAAGGCCAGAGGGGAGTCAATCAGGAGTATTTCGAGGGAAATCAAAAGATCGGTTCGGGTGGTAAGAAATTTTATAAGACTTGGCGAAAATTACGGGAAGAAACACCCTTCGAAGGAGAATACAAAACTGACCAGGCGTCAGAAAAATCAAATACCCGTCGAAGTGTCAAGAAACTCACAGCTTCGCAAATTGTGCGAAAAATGGACTTGCCCGTAACAAAACGATGTGTTCGACAGATATTAGCAAGCAATCCGAACATAGTTTTTAAGAAACCTTTTAAAAAACCTACCTTATCGTCACAACATAAAATTGAACGACTGAAGTTTACTAGAATACACATGAACTGGATCAAGAAGTGGGAGAATGTGATTTTTTCGGACGAGAAGAAGTTTAACTTAGACGGTCCTGATGGATTCAGTTCATATTGGCACGACTTACGCTGCAACAATTCTCTGCGAATGAGGGGTGGAGGTGGCGTAATGATTTGGGGTGCCTTTTCGTCTTAAGGGCCATCCATAAATTACGTCACACGAATTTCATGATTTTTGCAGCCCTCCCCCGTTCTTGTCACAGGTGATCACATTTGTGTGACCCCCTACCCTGGTGTGACGTCACATATTTTGCAATTTTAAATTTAAAAATTATTAAACTAAAACAGCCCTTTCAAAATTGTTTATATAGTCGTATTTCTATTCAAAATCTTTTTTACTAGGCCGAGGTTCATTGTTCCTTCAAAACTGGCAAGAATTGCCAATCACGTGTTTTTTATGACTCGAAGCACAAAAATATATTACATTTAGAATTTTAGAAAATATTCCAGATTATTCCAATATTTGGGGAATGATTACACCACTTTTCAGCGCTTCTAGGTGGACTTTTAACCCCTCTTTGTTGAAAATACATCACATTGCATATTTGGGATTGATTTGATATAAAGAATAATAAGAAACATCTTTGTAATAAATAATTTTATTATTTTATGGTGATTTCAAGCCTCAATTAGTCTTTTTAATAATTTCGGAAAACTTAAGCAATGCCTCTCTTGATTTTTTACGACGATTAATTTGATACCTGATACATTTTTTTATGTCTTTTCTTTAGTTCGCTGTGAAATGTGCAAAAACAGGCGATTTTTGCGGCCACTCTTTAAACCTTATAATAATATTGATAGAGCTGGTAATATTTTAAAGTTTTTCGTTAGGCAGTTTAGAGTTTTAATACTTTAGATTTATACATGTGACGTCTCAAAGCTTATGACTCGTCCCCCACTTTGTCACACGATGTCACACTTCGTTGACCCTCTCCCTCCCCCTTAACCCCTTGCCTTATGAATCGAACGACGATTGTGTGTGCCACTTTTGATGAAAGCTTTTCTGATGCGTGGTGACCAGAAGCAGTCATCACGTGTCTGATACGAGATCCCCATTTTAGGCACAGAAGTAGGATCACGTCTCCTACACGTTGTTTTAAGGCAAAGGGATAACGTGTGACGTAATTTATGGATGGCCCCTTACGGAAAAGTAAAGTTGTGCTTCATACCATCAACATTATACTCAGAACGGTATTGCGAGATCCTGGATGATGTATTATCTTATTTGGAGGACATAGTTGGTGATAAAAATTTTATCTTCCAGCAAGACAATGCGGCTGTTCATGTCTCGAAGACTTCGCGGGCGTGGTTCGAAGCCAGGAACATTCCTCTGATGAAGTGGCCTGCACGCAGTCCTGGCCTTAACCCCATAGAAAACCTATGGGGTTTAATGTCGAGGAGAATTTATGCTAATGGTCAACAATATCACAATATTCCGAGCCTTAAAGCAGCAATTAAGAGTTGCTGGGAAGAAATTGAATCTGATATTATTGAAAGACTTATTTCTTCAATGCTAGAAAGGATCTTTGCCACTATTCAAAAAATCAGATCCCATACTAAGTATTAAAATTTATTTTTATTGAATATCATTGGAAAGTACTAAAGTTTTTAACATTGTTTATAAGTGCGGTTAACACGTTCCCTGCCATGCTGTTTATGAGAAGGTGTCATTTCTAGGCCACGTGTACCATTTTCGGCGCGCGGTAACCACTTTAATAATATTCTATAAATACATATTTTTTTCTTGTTTTTGAAAGAACGTATATTATTTTCATAATTATAGATACACTCCTCAAAAATTACTGTAAACATCATTACGTCACATAAAACAGTGTTACCACAAATTAAATTTTAGACGAAAACATTTTAAATTCAAAAATTCAGCTTGGCGTACAAATGCAGTTTAGCGTGTACCGACAACGGTACACGCGGCATCTTTCAATAAAGGTGATCTGCAAAACATTATATTGTTATAAAATTAATCTTAATTATATATTTTGTCCATAAGAATTAAAAATAATAAAATTCCCCGCTGATAATTTAAATAAATAATACTTATTAAATTATAAAGTGTTCATTAAAAATAGTAGTTCTTTTATATTAAAACAATTAATGAACAAATAAGAAATTTCAATATCATTATTTCATAATACGTTAGTCCTTTGTCGCGTAACCATTATTTCGAATAATGGCTGTACATCTACGAGGCATGGATTCCACTATTTTTCGGTTTTGCTACAGAAACTGCATTTTTAACATCTATCCATAGATGCTCGATAGGGTTAAGGTCTGGCGATTGTGAAGGCCAGACCATAACGTTAATTTGTGTTTGGGATCGTTATCTTGCATGTAAATCCACCGTAAAGGCATTTCTTCCTCAGCAAATGGAAGCATAACATTTTGCAGTAGATTTATATAAACATCTGCAACCATTTTTCCCTTACTGCAATGGATCGGACAAACCCCATACCAAGAAAAACAGCCCCAGACCATAAAACTGCAACCACCATGTTTTACTGCATTTCTTGTATACTTTGGATTAAATTCTGTACAGGCCGGTCACCGAACATGCTTCTCGTATCCAATAGAATCAAAAAGAACTATTTTTGATTCGTCACTCCATAAAATATTACGCAATTTAGAAGAGGGGCATATTTCGTGCTCCCTAGCAAATGACTATTCAGCACTGCTATTTTAATACACATATATAATCATGTCTTTATCAACTAAACTTTTGCCCGATTTACCCTAAACTGCCCTACGGTATACAATTTCAATACCTTTTTAAGTTTGGAGGCATCGCAAGGAAATGAGCAGTCAAAAATTCGTTTCACTTCTGTTCTAGATGAAACTTCTTGTCTTTTTATTCTTCACTTTCTGGTTTTACTTCTGATGTTCTAGAGAGGTATTCTATGTATTATGCATATTATTATGTTCTATTGTATTATGCAAAGTTTAAAACAAAAGTTGAGAAAACAATTATTTTCGTACTTTGGTATGTATATTGTGCTCTTTTCCAAGTCTACTTCTTTTTTATATCAGCACAGTTCTAATGCTCTTTTCAATAGACGTACATAGTTTCGAAAAAAATCGTGACTAATTTAAAAAAAAATTCAAAAAAAATCATAAGGCGATATTTGGAATATTGGAAAATATTAGGAATATAAAGATAACATTCAGTAGACTGTAAATTTGGAAGGGGTTACTCTAAGCCAGCTTTACACTATTTATTTCTAGTTATCTTGTTTATCGCCGAAAGATCGTGGCTTATAAATTAACAAGAAATCCGGGCGTTATGAGTGGAATAGTCTACAACTTGCTCGGAATATTTGGGATATTCCAGTACACATTCCGCATAAGAAGAGCCATTATTATTAGCTTGATCGCACTTGGCGAAAATAAAAAAAAATGAAAAACTCACATGAAGAATTGCGAGCCGTTGGTGTTTTTGCCCCTGTTTGCCATGGAAAGCAAAAAGGGTTTGTCGTGCTTGAGAGTGAACGTCTCATCTGAAAAAGAGGCCCAATAACTTATTAGCTATACCTACAACAAAATCCCAAGGGAGCACTTACCCTCAAATGTTCCGCCGTATATGGACTCACCGCCTGTGCCGTTACCAGCGGAGAAGTCGCCTGACTGAACCATGAAGTCCTTTACCACCCGATGGAATATTACACCTTTGTAGTTCAGAGGCTTGTTGGTCGTGGGGCCCACGCCCTTCTCACCCGTGCATAAACATCGGAAATTCTCGACCGTTTTCGGTGCAATATCACTGAAAAGCTCGAAAATGATTCGACCCGCCGGCAGTCCGCCCAGTGTTATATCGAAAAAACATCGGACGCGGGGCGAATCTGTTAGATTCGCGTTTACCGTCATTGAGAAGCACTGTAATCGCTCGTCCTGTTTATGGAATCGTTTTATGTTAATTCTGAGTTGAAAACTGTCGGAAATTACCTGCTGTTTGGAATTTCTACAATTCTCTGACAGTGTCAAAAAAAGGCAGACATATTTTTATTAGTTTTTGCAAGTTGGTCACCATGAGGAGGAATGACCATTGCACGTTCAGGCAACCGGAGGGATTCTGTAAGTACTTTGTGCTTTCGAATCTATGCTGTGAATGATTTATTGAATTTATTTCATTAAAATTGTTAAAACATTAGATAGACCGTGTCATTCCTTTTTTGCGAAGCCAAATAATTGTCCAAACTTCGTGCGGAGCTATGGTAAAAAAGCAATCTCCGTAGCACAACGGTTCAGTGGTTGCTTATTTTTTAGCAAAGACACTCTTGAGCTGACGGCACTGCCATAGCATACGTTTTCGAAATTAACGTACTTCACGTTCTTTTCGAAAAGGTCTTCGTTCGGCGTCAAACCACATGTGCGGTTTGTAGAGTGAAAATTTCCAAATTTCCTTTGTGAAATGGTGCAAAGTGTTGTTGAGCTTGAATAAAGCGCTCAGTTTTAATCAATCTTAGGACTCAGAAGTGAAATAAGTAGCTATATGTGCCCATGTCACTGGGAAACTCTCTTTAAACGTTAGTCTATGTGCACCACGAACGCCACATCCAGTACAGCTCAAAACTTCAATTAGCGGCCAAAGTGGTAGGGTGTCGATTAGCCTGTTTGAGAGGTTCCAAAAATAAATTTTAAACAGATTTCTGAGGTGGAATCACAGTTTAAAGAAATCCCAATCCCGTCCTACGTCGTGCGGAATCTGACATTTACTAATCTAGAGTACTTTCGAGTTCGAAAAATTGTGTAACTGTGTGTTCGTCAATGTGTTAGGGCATCGGTGTGATTTGTGTACATTCTGGTCACTGACAGTTCTCTGGTTCACGTTCGTGTTCCACTTAAGATGGAAACCTAAACACAAGTTATGCAATTATAGTTTCGGATAGTAACCGTCTGTTTGTTGGGTGGAGAGCGTAGTTTAGTCGTCGGTTTTCGATTCTTGCTGGTAGCAGCCTTCTTCAAGTGGCGAGTCCAGCGATTTAGCCACTGCAATTTCTGTTCATACGAGGAAGAAGTACAAATCTAAGCATGTCGGCTACCGGGACAGTTGCTGACAGTTCCGAAGAAGCAAGTGGGCCTTCCTCCACTTCTTATGCGAACGTTGTTCTAAATGTTGACACCAAGTCGGTTAAAGGCTCTGGAAAAACCGATTCCGAACAGGACAATAAGGAGAATATCAAGTGTGACGTTGGCAACCAGAACCAGAACGTTTCTCCCAAGTGGAACGAGGAGTGCAGCGTGCCTACTCCCGGCTCTGAAAAGTGTACTTCTGGCGCTAGTCCAAGCATTTCTTCAGAGATAGACGATGGTGCTGGCTTCACTCCTGTTATATCACACAACCGGAAGGACCGCAAGACCCGTCGCCGGGAGAAGCAAAAGGATAGACCACAGGTCGTGAGGAGTAATAATGGCCTTATGGGTCGAACAAACAGTTCCAACAGGGGTAATAAGCAGCTCTTAAATAACATAAAGGAGACGAGGACAAAAACGGAGAAGCATGAAAAATCGAACGGCGACACCAGTGCCTCCAAGGATTCCTCCGCCGAAGAGAATGTCGAGAATAAGGACGAAGCTCCCAAAAAGTTTGTTGCAGCTCCACCGCCAAAAGTCAATGCTTGGAAGGTAATTTTGGTATTTAATGCAGCTACGATAATTTTATCTTCAAGCAAATATTCAGAGGGAATTACACCGTGAGTGTTTAAAAAGAAAAAGTATTTTAGCCTTTATACCATACAATTCCCACTGGGAAGCTTATATTTTGTTTCTGCAGGTAATTCATAGCCAAAACAGCAAAGATCACTATTTATATCTTAAATGCTTTTACTTCTTTATAATTTTCTCAACCTTAAAAGCAAAGCATATAGGCAGAAAACCTACGGGAAAATTATCCTCGTAGAATATGTAACACTGAAAAAACATTAAATTAAGCTAGTTACTGACTGAAATTGTGCATAAAAATACACTCACAGAATATTAATGAAATTTTTCTCAATTACAGAAGCACTTTCATAATAACTTCTGTCAATAAGTCTGTTAAGTGTCGATCCTTCTCAAAGTAATTGTGTTTTGGAACGAGCATGACTAAATTAATTTATGAAAAATTATTGACATTTTTAGTACTTTTCTAGGATATTACACTAATGTGAAATATTCAAAAACGGTCGTTTTGAAAAAAAATGTTGATCTCTTTGGAGTCAACATTTTTTTTACAAGGGTATGGTTAGATCAATTTATTAACTTTTTAAAATGTTTAACAGTTTACTCAAGCTAAATTTTGATTCATTATAAAAAGTAAATTTGCGTTCCGACAGACCAATATTTTTTACCTTATTATGCACTTTATATATTAACTTTCCTACGCTTCACGGGTGGCCTGACAAGCCCTTTCTGCAAAATTATAAAAAATCCCTACATATATTTATCTGCAATTGATTACATTGTGGCAGCAATTGGTTAAAGAGACAAACAAATTCGTATTTTCCATATAATTTAGTTCAGGTATAAAGTTTTTGATATTCTATTAAGAACAAAATTTGTGCGGACTCTCCAACTAATAAGTCGTTTTGTGGGGGAAGTCACCCGCCACAATTCGAATTGTTCATAGCATTACTTACATATGATTAATATTTGTAAAATATTCTATTTGAAAAGATCAAAAATGACTGGAGTCAGCAATTTTAATACGTTAACTGTAACGCACATTTTCTATGGTTTGCTCTAGACTTACGAGTTGGTTGTTCTTAGTATACATATAATAAAATATTGAGTGATATTATTTAATAAGATCTTATTAACCTTTTAAGGACGGGAGTGGTCGATATATGGACCAGCCAGAACACACATTAATATTTGATGTTTTTCAGGGAAAATATTATGCGCTAAATATGGGAAAAATTGTATAGAAATTCCTGGAGGCATCCTTGACCTTGAAAATTGCTATTTCAAAGTCAAATTCATGTTTGCTATTTCGCCCTGAAAGTTAGCATACCTACTTTTTTTTATGTACTGATTACGAGAAATATAGTACCACGAATCACGGAACTCTTCTGCAAGGTGAATTCAAGGTAAAAAATTGAAAATTTCACGATTTTTCCCGTATTTAGCGCATCAAATTACCTAGAAAACCTTTCAAACCGTCGCGCCAAATTTTTACATAGGACTTTCCGTTACGGACGGGCCTGGTCAATATATCGACCAGCAAGGAGGGGGGGGGGGGGGGGGGGGGGACTCCATATAAGAAGTTCATTGATTTTATTTATAATATTCATGTCTAGTAAAAGGTAAATTTTAAAGTACAGTAGAATCCGGATATAACGACCCTCAAGGGACGGGCAACACTTAGTCGTACTAACCGGACTTCGCACAAAACGAACGAACACCGAAGAATGAATTTAAGCTTGTTTTATATATTAATATTACCGTAATTATGAAATAATAATATACATAGTTAGATTAACTTATATGAATAAAACAAATTCATATTAAAATAAACAAAAAATAACTTTAATGGAACTTAAACATTGCACACTACATTCTATGCATGTAAATTCATATGAATTACTGACGTAGAAAGTCTGTAATTTTTGTTTGTTTTTGACTGATTTTTGTTCGATAATAAGAATTACGTACAGCATTGTGAATACCAAACTTTTTATTACATTATCGTCAAAGTTAGATTGAAGAAACACATTGAGCGCTTCTGCAGCCTTCAGAGCCTCAGACGCGTTGGAAGTCGAATTAGTCTCCACCGGTTCGGAACTCATTTTAGCGCACTTAATGAGTCCTTGACCTTGGCACATCAGATGAAAAACACTGGCTGATTTACACGCGCTAATCAGCATACGTACGTAGGAGAGGAGAGAAAGCCGGAACGCGGGCGGTTAGGTATTGCTTGTGCGTAGGTATTGAAAACAACACTGCGCGTCGTTCTAAGCGGACGATTTCTTGTCAAAATAGGTCGCTATAAGCGGTTGGTCGCTTAAACCGGAGTCGTACTAAACGGACATGTTTTCATAGTAAGTCTATATGAAACCTCACTTGAGTTTGCATTTTCGTCACTAAAAATGGTTGGCCGTTATAAACGAAGTCGTTATATCCGGACTCTACTGTAATTTTCCCCGTCCTTAAAAGGTTAATCTTATTTTAAGCAGTTTGAAATTTCCCACTGAGTACGCGAGATTGACCATTGGGATATTAATGTTAACCTATTTAAAAAAAACTATTTTCGGCAGAAATGTGCCCAAAGCTTCCTTAAAAGCAAATACTTGACTAAAAACAATTACGTCTACATTAGATTGGATGTAAAAACTAGGAAACCGTTTTTTCAATCTGAAAAATCGAAATACTCCATTAATTATTTACCCTCAAGTACATAAAGGGTCATCCAAAAAACGCGCCTACATGTTTCTTTTAAATAAAACACAAACTATTTGCAATTTTTTCAAGCTGTTTTTTTTTATTAAAAGTATGATCCATTACAATTATAAGTGGAATAGAATATCATTCATATGTCCACCACGACTGCGTCTGCAGGCATCAATCCGAATATCGAAATTTTCAATGACTTTCCGACATGTTGCTGATGTTATTTCACGAATTGCAACTTGAATGTTGTTCTTTAGATCATTAATTGTTTGTGGCTTGTTAGCATACACTCGACTTTTCAAAAAACCCCACAAAAAAAAATCTAATGGTGTTAGATCACATGACCTTGGAGGCCAATTGAAATCTGCATTTCGTGAAATTACACGTTGAGGAAATTTTGACCGCAAAAACGTAATGTTTTCTCGAGTTGTGTGACATGTAGCACCGTCTTGCTGGAAGTAGACGTCAGACACATCAATATGACTCAACTGTGTCCATAAAAAGCCTCTCAACATTGATTGGTATCGCTCAGCATTCACAGTAACAGCATTTCCAGCATCATCTTCGAAAAAAAATGGCTCAATGATTCCATTTGCCCAAAATGCACACCAAACAGTAACTTTTTGTGGGTGTAGAGATTTTTCATGAATAACACGAGGATTTTCATCACCCCAGATACGACAATTTTGCTTATTGACGAATCCATCCATTGTGAAATGAGCTTCATCACTAAACAAAATTTTGCTTGAAAACAATGGATCTGTCGTTCGTTGTTCAATAATCCAACTAGCGAAATTACGACGTTGTAAATGGTCTCTTTCTTTCAATTCCTGGGTTAATTGAATTTTATAAGCGTGTAAATGCAAATCTTTATGCAAAATCCTCCATAAGGAGCCATAAGATATGCCCAATTCTTGCGAACGACGCGAAATTGATGTTGTCGGTTCATTTTCAACACTTTCACTAACAGCAGCAATATTTTCATTTGTGCGTACAGAGTTTGGTCTTCCACTTTTTGGTTTATCAGTAACACAACCAGTTTCTGCGAATTTTTTCACTAATCTTTGAATTGAAGATTGATTTGGCCGATTATTTACACCAAAAAAATCACGAATTTTGCGATGGGTATTTTTCAAAGAACGCCCATTTTCATAAAAAGTTTGAATGATGTAAACGCGTTGTTGCAATGTGTACCTGTCCATGGTTAAAATTGTACTACCTTCTAATAAAACAAAATGGCTTATGTCATTTGAAAATATGTCACGTGTAAAAATTATGTAGTGCTGACATCTAGGCGTCACATTTGGATGACCCTTTATATCTCCAAGCGGTTTTAAATTATATATTTATTTCCAATGTAGATGAATTTTCTGCACGATGGGCACTACTGCCGCCTATTTTCTGTTGTAGTGTATGTTTTTTATAGTTTTTAATGGAACTGGCTACTAAATGATGAAAATGATAAAAAAATGCAAGCAATTTCAATAAAATTTGTTTGTTCTAAACCTATTTATTTTTACAAAGAAGCTAAACACAAACGTCTTTTTAAATAATAAAAATAGAGTTAATAACAAAACCATATGTATTTCAAAGATTTATAAGACCAAATTCCATATTTTGATGCAAAATAGTGGTCATCGATCACAACACTAACACTTTCTGGGCAGAGACACTTCTTCTTCTAAAACGAAACTTCTTGATTTTATTGAAACGTAGCGTTTCCTTCTATTTCTTTTCTCTTTTAAAATTGCAGTAGCTAATAGTACGTAAATTAATCCTTTTCTTTGACACATTATAGCTTACTATTAATTTCCTTCAAAATAAATTCTTCATGTGTTGAACCTTCAAACTCTCACGAAAAATGAGGAAATAATTGAGCAAATTGTGCATTTAACTGCACTGTGTGTGGACACCATCTAGCGCAGGTTTTTGCGCAATATTTTACACAGTTTTATTGTGCAATATAGCTGAGCGTGTATGGTCGGCCTAACAGCAACATTTGTTCTTCGCGTAATCGGATACATGTTGTGGTCCATTCCGGAATGAATATATCAGCCATTTAAAAATTTTATACTGGGCTCTTATATGGCGTGCAACATCTAACTGCTCTGCTATCTATAGTTATCTTTGATTTCACATATTAAGTATGAGATATGGTTTTAGACTTTTAAGCAAACTATAAAACAATAAAATAAATTGTAGTGTAAAAAACAATAAAAAGCACGCTTTTATGAGTAGCGCACTAAAAATAAATAAATAAAAAAAATTAAAATTAATTACCTATTTTTCATCACACGGGCGGGGTAACTCCTTGCCTTCGCAGCTGCAACTCGGGCGGTACCTAGCTGATTGCCCATGATGGTGGATAAAGCACTCGCTTCGCTCGTGCTTCTAACACTGTCGTCGAAAGCAATCGGCTAGTTACCGCCCTTGTTGCACTGCGGGGCAACCGGTGAGTTACCGCCCGGAAACGTGTGCGGTAACCTAGTAACTACCCCGCATTTACATTTGGGGCTTATGGAGCGACCCGAAATTTAGGCAGGTATACTCCTTTGGAACTTTGCTCGGCTCTGTTGTACGATGCGACATGTGGGAGCAGTTAACTGATATTCGAATAAACATGATCCAATTGCGATTTGCATGAGTTTTATCGCAAACAATTGCTTTCTTGCTCGGTTGTTGCCTAGAACAGAACCGGGCATACTCGGCTCTTTTGACTCCCGAGAGTTCCCAAGGTTAATTCCAAGAGGTGCGAGTGAGGAACTATCTATCCTTTTCTTCTCCTTTACAATCCCAAAGTCCCCTCCATTCCATAGAGAATATGGATTGATATTTCTTGCTCATTCGCACTCATGAGGCTTATGGAGCGACCTGAAATTTGAGCAGGTATACGGCTACCTTTTCATTATGGTTGGTACAACCATTTTCACATAGAACTAGGAAATGCTAATTACTTTTTTTTTCCCATGCATATGATGCGTTCACTTTTTTAAATTATTTTTTACCTGAAAATTGCTATAAAAACCTGCGACACTTGATTGTAGGCACAGAAGTTATTGGGGATTTAGACTGAAACAAACTGTATAACGGTTCATAGAATTGTATTGAGAAGTGCATAGTTAGTGGACAGAATAAAAATTGGTGGTGGAAAAAGGCTCAGTCTTGAGGAAATTGGAAAAATAAGGATACCAAAAGAAGGATATTTGAATCGAGCAATTGGTAGAAGGATCACCAGGAGTGCTGGAGTAGCTGACAACTTCCTTATGGACCCCGAAAATTATGGGGAAAGACAACCAGGGAGGACAAAAAGAGCAACGACGTCATCTGAGAGGCGCAGAATTCTTCGAATAACTCTAATGCATCAAAGCATCGAGAGAAATACGAGAAGAGTTTGGAATATCTGGCAGTATTCGCAATATGCAACGCATACTGAAAAGCTCACCAGCTCTACAATGTCTGAAGAAGAAATCACAATTAACAGAGCAGGAAGTGTCATGGAGAACCATTTCTTGCAAGGGGCAAATCTCATTTTTATTAGTTGACGACAAATATCTAATGATTATAGACAAGTGCTAAGGAGTGCCAAACTCAAAATAATAAAAAAGATGGAAGGACAACATTGGACTTTCCAACATGATAACGCAGCGGCCCGTACAGCCAGAGTTGTGAAACAATGGTTTGAGGATGAAAATGTTGCAGTTTTAGATTGGCCATCACTATCTCCAGATCTGAATATTATAGAAAATCTTTGGGGATGGCTTATAACAAAAACATATGGGTCTGGAAAACAATTCCAACCCATAGAGAAATTGTAAGCTGCGATAACAATGTCTTGGAATGAGGTTCCCTTGGAAATAATAAGAAATTTTTACAATTCTATGCCAAATAGAATTTTCGCAGTTATAAACCGAAATAAAAAAAGGAAAGAAAAAAATATGTAAATAATGGAAAAGGAGTCGATTGAAAAACAAATTCTTCAATTTAAGAACTGAACATATAATGCGCATCAAACGGACGACACTTTGGTTAGTTCAAATCTGGAACACCTTATAGCAATTATTTGTTGACGAAACGCACAAAAATTTCAAAAGTATTTTTAATGCCCTTAAAGTTAGCACAGAATGTTTTCTATATCAAAAGACATAATCGCGCAAAGCAATAGGCGCTTACAAAATATTAACATAATATTTTTGTCAATAAAAATAAAGGATCCTGTAACTAATACATTTGTTATACTAATGCAGTGTTAACATTATTCCTTTTTTTTGACACAAAAGGGCTTTTACGATAAGGCAGAAAAAATGTTCGTATGGGGTATAAAATATTTTTGTAGATGAAAGAATATTTTTTAGCTGATAACACAGGTCAACAAAATTAAACTTTTTGTTTGAGTCTGAGTTATGAATGCTATTTTCTTATTGCTTGTGTCCAAAAAGAAGGTAAAAGTGCCATAATTTTATTAAAACTTTGCTTTTGTGAAGGAAAATTTGACATTCGTTTGGATAGTTTGAACCTCAATTACAACTAAATGCGTTCTGCGATATTTCTGATTTTGTGTCAAAAAGTACGTTATATTAGAGAAAATAGTATAGGTACTTTTTTGTATTGGGTTCCACAGTGGTGAATCAAATATGGCGTCCGAACACTTTTTATGGGATTTTTTATCAAAATTAATCAAAGAGGTTTTAGGGTCGCTGATACTAAGTCTGTTATCAAAATATATGTTAAAGATGGCGGATCTAATATAGCAACCGAAAATTTAAAAAATGTCGGCCCCTAAAAGATTTATAAGGAAATGAAAACATAACAATTTTGATGATTGGTAATTTTAAATTTGCTGTCCTGGGCACAAAAGCAAATTTTTTTAAATTTCATGTTGATTTTCTTCAATTGTGAGACGAAAGCAATGAGGAATGACCACATTTTAATCAGAATCAAAAATCGTGTCGACTTGTGTAATTAGCTATTTTGTTATATATACAATTAGCTGGGTTACCCGGTTTCACCCGGCGTTGGGTAAATACTTACTAATTAAACAGTTCTCAAATGTTCTATTTTGTTATATCCTAGAAATTGTTTCAACCCGAAAAACCCTTTATGGATCCGTCATTAGCCTTAAAATAATCATTGTACCAATCTTCATTAAAATCCGTTGAAATCGAGAAGTTTTCGTCGCCATATTGGATCCGCCATCTTGAATTTGGAAATTTTACTAATATTCGAAATTAGTGGCCTCAGAACAATCATTGTACTAATTTTCATTAAAATCTGTTGAAATCGAGATATTTGGTCTCATATTGGACCCGCCATCTTGGATTTACAAATTTTGATAATATTCGAAATTTGTAGCCTCAGAATAATTATTCTACCAATTTTCATTTAAATCCGTCGAAATTGAGACATTCTGGACGCCATGTTGGGTCCGCCACCTTGCATTTCGAAATTTTGATAATATTCAAAATTAGTGGTCTCAGAATAATCACTGTACTAATTTCCATTACAATCCGTTGAAATCGAGAAAGGTTGGTCGCCATCTTGGATTTGATAATTTTGATAAAATTCGAAATTAGTGTCTCCGGAATAATCATTGTACTAATTTTAATTAAAATCCATTGAAATCGAGACATTTGGTTTCCATATTGGATCCGCCATCTTGAATTTACAAGTTTTGATAATATTCGAAACTTGTAACCTCAAATAATCGTTGTGCTTATTTTCATTAAAATCCGTCTAAATCGATACATTCTGGTCGTCATGTTAAATCCGCCATCTTGGCTTTGGAAACTTTGATAATATTCAAAATAAGTGGCCTCGGAATAATCATTGTATTAATTTTCATTAAAATCCGTTGAAATCGAGAAATTTTGGTCGCCATCTTGGATTTGGAAATATTGATAATATTCGAAATTAGTGGCCTCAGAATAATCATTGTACCAATTTTTACTAAAATCCGTTGACATCGAGTAATCTTTGCCGCCATCTTGGATTTATAAATTTTGATAAAATTCAAAATGAGTGACCTCAAGATAATCATTGTACTCATTTTCATTAAAATCCGTTGAAATGGAGAAATATTGGTTGCCATATTGGATCCGCCATCTAGGATTTGTAAACTTTGATAACATCATTGTACTAATTTTCATTAAAATTCGTTGAAATGAGAAATATTGGTCGCCATCTTGGATTTGTAAATTTTGATAATATTCAAAATCAGTGACCTCAAGATAATCATTGTACTAATTTTCATTAAAATCCGTTGAAATCGAGAAATCTTGGTCGCCATATTAGGTCCACGATTTTGGATTTGTAAATTTTGATAACATTCAAAATCAGTGACCTTAAGATAATGGTTATACTAATTTTTACTAAAATCATTTGAAATCGAGAAATATTGGTCGCCATATTGGATCCGCTCTCTTGGATTTCTAAATGTTCATAATATTGAAAATCAGTGACCTCAAAACAATCATTGTACTAATTTTCATTAAAATCCATTGAATTCGAGATCCTCCATCTTGAATTTCTAAATTTGGACAGCGGATTTGAAATCAGCATGCCGCGAAACCCCCTATGTACCAATTTCATGAAGTACGCTTCAAATTAAAAAAATATAGCCGCCATCTTGGACCCGCCATTTTGAAACCCTATGTATTATCCGAAGAAAATTTAGCCTATATGTTAAGTTGGAATATGTACTACCTTCGGATAAAAAATGAAATATATCGATGTAAGCGTTTAGGCGTGAGTGAGCAACAAACAAACAAACAAACAAACTTTCATTTTTATAAATACATATATAGGTATGGCTAACAAAGTATTTTGTTATATTCACATTGTGATTTTTCCCAGTGTAATTTTTATTAAAATTGAGAGTGCTGAGGATGGAAATATGTATAAAATATGTTTCAAGGTTTATTAACTCAAATTGTGGTACTTTCTACTTTTAGATAGATTATCCCTATCACCCGTTTCACCCGGCGTTGGGTAAATACTTACTCATTAAACACTTCTCAAATTTCCTAGAATTTGTTTCAGCCCGAAAACCTCTTTATGGATTCGCCATTTTGAATATCCAAATCTTAGTAATATTCAAAATTAGTGGCCTTAAAATAAACATTGTACCAATTTTCATTAAAACTCGTTGAAATCGAGAAATTTTGGTCGCCATATTGGGAACGCCATCTCGGATCTAGAAATTATGATAATATTCAAAATTAGTGCGGTCAAAATAATCACTGTACTAATTTTCATTAAAATCCATTGAAATCGAGAAATCTTGGTCGCCATATTGGATTCGCCATCTTACAATTAGATTTGTAAATGTTGATAATATTCAAAATCAGTTACTTCAAAATAATCATTGTACTAATTTTCATTCAAATCCATTGCAATCGAGAAATCTTGGTCGCCATATTGCGTCCGCCTTCTTGGATTTGTAAATTTTGGTAATATTCAACATCAGTGACCTCAAAACAATCATTGTACTAATTTTTATTAAAATCCATTGAAATCGAGAAATCTTGGTTTCCATATTGGATCCGCTGTTTTGGATTTGTAAATTTTGATAATATTCAAAATCAGTTACCTCAAAACAATCATTGTACTAATTTTCATTAAAATCCACTGAAATTGCGTCCGCTATCTTGGGTCCGCCATCTTGGATTTGTAATTTTTGATAATATTTTAAATTAGTGTCCTCAACAATTTTCATTAAAATCCATTGAAATCGAGAAATCTTGGTCGCCATATTGGATCCGCCATCTTGGATTTGTAAATTCTGATAATATTCAAAATCAGTTACCTCAAAATAATCATTGTACTAATTTACATTAAAATCCATTGAAATCGAGAAATCTTGGTCGCCATATTGGATCCGCCAATCCGGGGGTATCTCGCACCGTTCGGCAGTTACAGGGTGATTCGTAAATCAGGGTTTTGCCTTATATGGAAGTTGAAAAAATTAACTTTTATTTCACGATTTTTCACCTTTCGCCCCACTTTTCTCCGAAATTCATGTTATTAACATACCTACTTTTTATTTTTTTTAAAGTTGCCTATCTAATTACCTTTCCAAAAAGGTGCAACATGCCCATAGAAAGGGGTTGCAAAAGTCCTGAAATTAAAACATCCTCACAGGTACCTAATTACTTTATTGCACCATAATGGAAAAATTCGTTAAGTAATCAATTTTTATGACAGCAAGTTCGGAAATGTTTATTTAGGAAACACAGGTAATACATTTTTATTATTTCAGCAAAACAGTACTAAAATAATAAATGTAATCTCGTTAAATAGCGTTATTAGTTTATTATATCCAGTATTGACTCTTAAGTATCTTGACGCTCCGTTTCTAATACCTCCTATGAATTATGGTATAAAAATGGGTAAGTTTGAAACGACGTTGACCACAGTTGAAGAAGCAAGCGATAAGAACGGGTGTTTAATAGAAAAAATTAAGATAAAATGGCAGAATTCAGTGTTGAAGAGTATGCCGATATAATTTACGTGTACAGTTTAGTAGACGCAAATGATAGTGAGGCCGTACGAGAATACCAAAGGAGATTCCCGAAAAGGCGTGTACCTGACAGAAGGATATTTTCAAAGACTTTCAGAAGGTTAAAAGAAACCGGAAGTGTAACCGCCCCCAGAGCAGAAACGTGATCAGGAACATCGGCCGATTCAGCGGACACCGACCAACAAATCCTCAACATCGTCAGGAACCGCCCTGAAATAAGCATCAGGCAGGTCACACTACGGTTAGGATTGTCTTCAGGGAGAGTTTGGACTGTTGTGAACCGAGAGGGAATACATCCATACCACCATATCCCGGTCCAAGCACTACAGGAAGGAGATTCCGAAAGACAATTGCAATTCTGCACTTGGCTGTTCGAGTCTGACATCGAAATTCTGTGGACGGATGAATCGCAATTCACCCGGGATGGCATCACAAACTTCCACAACCTCCACACCTGGTCAGATGTGAACCCACATAGGACAAGGTGTCGGTCCTTCCAGCAAAGATTTAGTGTCAATGTATGAGCTGGCATCGTCGGCAACCAGTTGATAGGACCTTTCATCTTGCCCCAAGTGCTGAATAGTCAGCTATGTTCGGACTTTTTGGAGAATACCTTTCCGGATCTGTTGGAGGACATCCCCCTGGCCAATAGAAGTGCAATGTATTTACAATACGACGGAGCACCTTCGCATACTGGGAACATTGTTAGGGCAAGGTTGAATGAACATTACCCAGAGCGCTGGATTGGATGTGGTGGACCGATTCATTGGCCTACTAGGTCACCGAACCTTACTCCACTGGACTTTTTCTTATGGGGAATGATGAAAGATGAAGTTTACTCAAGACCAATCAACACCAGAGAAGAATTAGTTACCAGGATTGGGACTGCAGCCACGAAAATACAGGACAGACTGGCTACCATAGACCTCAAATGCGAAATAAGACGAAGGTTACTTGCATGCATCGAAACTGGCAGAGAACATTTTGAACGGCTTTTGTAGGACATAAGTTTTAATTGTAACTAGTTTTTAAGCGAACAAAATGTATTTTTAGTTAACTTAAGTATAATTTCTTAAAAATTCGAATTGTCATGATATTCTGTAAAAGGATTTTTGTAAATAAATTTTCGTAACCTTTTCCTACCTGGGCATGTTGCACCTTTTTGGAAAGGTAATTAGATAGGTAACCTTAAAAAAAAAAGTAGGTATGTTAATATGAATTTCGGAGAAAAGTGGGGCGAAAGGTGAAAAATCGTGAAATAAAAGTTAATTTTTTCAACTTCCAGGGGTGATTGTGGCCAAGGGGTTGGGGATAGGGGGGCAGTGTTGACCGTTTTAGAAAGGGCTTCGAAATAGTAATTTTTTTAGATCGGTTTGGGACCGCTGCGATGTGTAGAAAAAAAGATAAAAATACAGGAGCGGTTCCCATATAAAGCAACATCCTGATTTACGAAT
This sequence comes from Dysmachus trigonus, assembly GCA_949715965.1. Lineage (NCBI taxonomy): Eukaryota > Metazoa > Arthropoda > Insecta > Diptera > Asilidae > Dysmachus > Dysmachus trigonus. The sequence goes on from OX454320.1 coordinate 54,699,227, forward strand.
CACCCTGTAACTGCCGAATGGTGCAAGATACCCCGAGTAATTTCAAGGTTAAACTGTTTTTCTCTTATATTGGAACTTGTACTTTTGTTTGTAATTTAATGGGGCAATCTGATGGTGGCCTTTTATTACCTTTGGTCCCTGTCATAAGGAAATTTCAAGGAGAGATTTTTAATTTTTTTTTTTTTTGGTTTTAATTAGAAACTGTAGGCATCACAGTGGACTCGTTGCTGTGAGTGCCCTTAACGGTTCACCGTTTGTCGATCGCCTCTGCAAGATCATTTGCTGTACTTCAGTAGTCAGTCTGTAATAAAGAGCCGAGTTTGTTCGACGTGCTAGACGTTTTATTTCTATTTAACCCTACAGAACTCAGAAGTGGGATATGCCTAGTGCCGGTTTTAAAAATTTATTTTATTAGCCACTGACAATATATGTTGTGATATATGTACCCGAAAAAGTCTTTGATCCTTCTGAAGTGATCGTGAACTTGATATGCAATCATAAGTGGTTGAAATACAATTCGTGATAAGTGGAAGCATATAATTATGCAAAATTGTGTCATATGTGACCATAAATAACTTACACAAAATAAGTTTTGTGATTAGTATTGACTGACTTAATTGAATAGCTTTGGCATTAATTAAAATTTGCGAGAATCTGTGTCCCGCGTAGCAAAATGGCGGCTCTGGCACGTGCGAAGCGGTTCGTTGAAAATGCCACGGTTGTGTTGTTGAAAGAAAAGTTAGCTGAATTGGACGTTCCAACGACAGGCGTTAAGGTAAATCTAAAAATAAGGCTCTTGGGTGAAGTTGAAAAACTGTCAGAGAATGATTTAGAAACATACTTTCCTGAAAATTTGGTTGAGCAAGCGGGTTGTTTGGATACCGTTAACGAAGCCGTTTCTGATGCCGATACCATGGACAGTGAGCTTGAAAATTTGCGGGAGCAGTTGAAAAAGAGAAAAGAAATAGCCGATTTGCGGAGGCAAATAGCTGATTTACGTGTGCCTGAGGGAGAAACTGTTACATACCGTCCTGTTTTCAACTTTCGAGACGCGGAAGAATCTCTTCCTCAGTTCAGCGGCGATGATCACTATAGTGTCCAAAAATGGATTACTGATTTTGAGGAATCAGCTGCAGTTTTAGAGTGGGACCAGAAGACTTCTTTTATATACGCAAAACGATTGCTGGTTGGTACTGCTAGGCTTTTTCTTCGTTCTGTATCACCGAGAACTTGGAGTGAGCTTAAACAAGTGTTAATTAGCGAGTTCTGGCAGAAGAGAACTAACGCTGAGATCCACAACAAACTTCGCAACCGCAAAAAACTGCAGTCTGAAACTCTGCAACGATATGTACTGGTTATGCAGGAAATTGCATCCTTGTCAACCATAGAAGAAGCTGATTTGATCCAGTACATAATCGATGGCATTCCTGGCCCAGAACAAAACAAAATCCTTCTCTACGGTGCCGATTCAATTGCGGAGTTGAAATTTTTATTGCGTAAATTTGAACGAGCCTCATCAAAATACATACCCAACACTTCCAAGCACCATCATGAAGGTGCGAGTCAACAGCCTAAGGCTTCGCCTAAAATAAAGTGCTTTAACTGCAATGAGCTCGGACATATGAGCTCTGAATGCACTAAACCGAAGAGGCCGAAAGGATCGTGCTTCAAATGCGGTAGTACGAGACATAAAGCCCACCAGTGCGATGATCCGAAAACATCAGTTATGTACATCGAAGATCCAGGCCAGCGGAATCATGAACGCCCGTTAAATAATGAGTTCGAATTTTCCATCCGCTTCATGTTTGGAAGGAACGATGGGACGAATTCGGAATTTTCATGTGCCTTGACGACTCTATTGGACTCAGGAAGCCCTATTTCCTTCATACAGCAGAAGTACTTGCCAGACATTTTTGTAGGGAAAACCGAAGAGAAGCATCTCAACTTTTGCGGAATTAACGGCAGTTCTCTTTGTATTTTGGGTAAGGCATTAGTGACTGTAGATTTTAAAAATAAACTGACAGATATAGATATTCTAATTGTTAAGAATGGAACTATGTTACATCCGGTAGTGTTGGGACGAGATTTTTTAACAAAAAACGCATTAAAATTTGTTAATAACGATAATTGTACGTATGTAGATAATGTACCCGACAAAAGTACTCCGGCCCACGACTTAGATTCTAGTTTTGAAAAACAAATCTTAAATATTGAAATTGACGACAATCAGATACCTGAGTTAGACATCTAACGACAGGTATTTGATTAAAGATATAGATGGACTACAATTGACGCGCTTACCCTATGAGGGTATTTGTTCACCAAGCAACATGAAGCCATACATAATGTGTATTTTCGAGGCCTGAATACTTTTTTATAATTCATTCTGATATATTGATGTCATCTCTCTGTAAAAGTTAGGAATTCGTCGGAAACTTTTATAAATCGCTTTTAAGTGAAACATGTTACGGTTAGGACCATTACTAACATCTAAAAATTATAGCTTTCGCTTTAATACACTTTTAATTGTATACCCGTGCAGGATGATCGAATATATATATAGCGTTCGCCTTAGTCCATTTTCATTGTTTATATATGTAAAATGTTCGAATATGAATGCATGATAGGAAGAAAATGCTAACAATGTTCAAAACAAGATTAAAATAAGCTTTGTTTTCGGTTAATATAGCCCTAATTCTAATTGAAATACAATATGTTGCGCAGGCTATACATCTAGGTTAAAATCCTTGTTAAGATTCATTGTAAATTATATGTAAAGGGCAATCGACAAATGCGTATGATACTTATTAATCGGGTCGATTAAATGTAGGATGGCCGAGTTGTAGGCATCACAGTGGACTCGTTGCTGTGAGTGCCCTTAACGGTTCACCGTTTGTCGATCGCCTCTGCAAGATCATTTGCTGTACTTCAGTAGTCAGTCTGTAATAAAGAGCCGAGTTTGTTCGACGTGCTAGACGTTTTATTTCTATTTAACCCTACAGAACCCTACTTTTTTATAATTTCGGATTCATTGAAGAAAAATAAACTATTGTTAGTGTTGAGTTGGTATGACGTGTCATTAGACCTTAGACTTTTTAAAACACTTAAATTGGGCAGAACGAATTATTTTTAAAACCCAATGTCGTTCGATTTCGTTCAAATGCAGCTGACAATCAAATCTTCAGCATAACTTTGACTGGAAATTTTATCCTGCTGCTAAATTTTCGGGCGTCTTTTTTGCGGTTGTAGAACAGTTTGCTGATCCTGGAGAATCAAGAGAAAGAAATGAATCATCACCCCTATTCTTCATTCCGACGGAATTGAAATCCGTTCGGAATGTAGGAAATTTGAAAGCAGGCTGGAACATTTTAAAAGTTTAGCAATTGTCGAGTTTTCTGACAGTGCCAGCCTGCTTTTGAATATCCTACATTCCGAACGGATTTCAATTCCGTCGGAATGAAGAATAGGGGTGCATATTTTGTAGTAGGTGCAAGTAAAGCACTTTACATAATACTGAAATGTTTGAAATTTGTTTTAAACTGAAATTCAACTGAAATTTGTTTTGTGATTCCCAGGTTACCAAAGCAGAAAGCCCACAAAATTCTTCCTCTGTGCCTTTGGATAAGCGTGTATTGCAACCTAAGCAACAATCAAAAGTTTCCGGTATTTATCATATGCCGTTATTTTTAAATGTACAATTTGATTTGATTTTACATTTCACAGGTTCAAAGCCCGAAAGTACATCAGAAACGCCAACTGTAGTCAAAGTATCAAAAGATAAACGAAAAATTAACAAAAAGGTAAGTGTATGGATATTGCACAGAAGGAGAAGAGATTTCTCTTGGCTATGCGTGCAAGTGCATGTGTTTGTGTATTTCGAATTTGGGATTGTTGAATTAAGATCCAAAAGTAGCTTATTAAATATGCAGAGACATTTATTTTTATTTTCGAATTAGGAAACTACTACTATTACTACTACGTAGTAATAGAGTAGAGAGTTTCTTCAAATATTTATGTTCTGTTGAAGCAGTTGCACACCAGTGATACCACTTTTTGTGTGACCAGAAACGGTGTACATTTATCCCACAACCTCGCAGTCAATTCGTCGAGCTACCAACCGAGCTATTGAGTCCTTCCATTGTGCACATGCATGGTAAATTTTTTCCGCGAATTGGTCGAAGTGAATACTGAATGACCTCATGAAGAATCTGGCGTTCGCCATGAATCGTCACATCCGTTTCATGGTTAATTTCTCTGCCATAAGTATAATTATAATACTTGGAATTAGAAAAACAATTGATAAAAGCTCCTTCTCTATTTATGCATAATTTTCTTCTAAACCAGATTTAGATACATCTATATGCAATAACATTATACTAGCACTTTGGAGTCAAGGCTTGAAAAGCTTTATATGATATCTTTGATATTTCCAATGCAATATTTTAGTATACATACAGAGTGTTCAGAGGTGGGAGGGAAATATTGCAGGAGGTGAAAGGTCAGACCGAGACAAGCAAAAAATCGTATGGGTGGGGGGGTCATCTCGCACCGTTCGGCAGGGTGATTCGTAAATCAGGATTTTGCCTCATATGGGAACCGCTCTTGTATTTTTATCTTTTTTTCTACGCATCGCAGCGACCCCAAACCGATCTCAAAGAATTACTATTTCGAAGCCCTTTCCAAAACGGTCAATACCACCTCCGTATCCTCAACCCCTTGGCCACAATCCCCCCTGGAAGTTGAAAAAATTTACTTTTATTTCACGATTTTTCCACATTTACCACAGTTGAAGAAGCAAGCGATAAGAACAGGTGTTTAATAGAAAGAATTAAGATAAAATGGCAGATTTCAGTGTTGAAGAGTATGCCGATATAATTTACGTGTACAGTTTAGTAGACGGAAATGATAGTGAGGCCGTACGAGAATACCAAAGGAGATTCCCGAATCGGCGTGTACCCGACAGAAGGGTATTTTCAAGGACTTTCAGAAGGTTAAAAGAAACGGAAGTGTAAGAAACGCGATCAGGAACATCGGCCGATTCAGCGGACACCGACCAACAAATCCTCAACATCGTCAGGAACAGACCTGAAATAAGCATCAGGCAGGTCACACGACGGTTAGGATTGTCTTCAGGGAGAGTTTGGACCATTGTGAATCGAGAGGGACTACATCCATACCACCATATCCCGGTCCAAGCACTACAGGAAGGAGATTCCGAAAGACAATTGCATTTCTGCACTTGGCTGCTCGAGTCTGACATCGAAAACAGAAGGTTTCTAGACCGAATTCTGTGGACGGATGAATCGCAATTCACCAGGGATGGCATCACAAACTTCCACAACCTCCACACCTGGTCAGATGTGAACCCACATAGGTCAAGTTGTCGGTCCTTCCAGCAAAGATTTAGTGTCAATGTATGGGCTGGCATCATCGGCAACCAGTTGATAGGACCTTTCATCTTGCCCCAAGTGCTGAATAGTCAGCTATATTCGGACTTTTTGGAGAATACCCTTCCGGATCTGTTGGAGGACATCCCCCTGGCCAATAGAAGCGCAATGTATTTACAACACGACGGAGCACCTGCGCATACTGGGAACATTGTTAGGGCAAGGTTGAATGAACATTACCCAGAGCGCTGGATTGGACGAGGTGGACCGATTCCTTGGCCTGCTAGGTCACTGGACCTTACTCCACTGGACTTTTTCTTATGGGGAATGATGAAAGATGAAGTTTACTCAAGACCAATCAACACCAGAGAAGAATTAGTTACCAGGATTGGGACTGCAGCCACGAAAATACAGGAGAGACTGGCTACCATAGACCTCAAATGCGAAATAAGACGAAGGTTACTTGCATGCATCGAAACTGGCAGAGAACATTTTGAACGGCTTTTGTAGGACATAAGTTTTAATTGTAATTAGTTTTTAAGCGAACAAAATGTATTTTTTAGTTAACTTAAGGGGTTATATACAGTCAGGAGGCCCAAAAAAGTCGATTTTTCATGAATTTTTCTTGAGATGATCTTTTAAGTTATTAATGTAAAATTCTGTACACATATAACGGTAACTCTTGAGTGTATTTTAATGTTTTTTATTTGTAAAAATAATTATTTTAAAAGCTGCTACAGCTGATCTCCGGGAGCAACTCTAAAAAAAAGCGTTTTGCGGTGTGCACGATATCTCTAAACTGGATCATCCAAAATGGAAAAACCAAAAATATTTCGTTAGTATATTGTTTTATCTTGTAATTAATCGAAGGAATAAGCAAAAAAAGAATTTTTGACAAAATGGCGGCTTCTTAAAAAAAAAAATCGATTTTTAACAACAATTTTCGCTCTAAATTGTTTATAAAATGGAAAATATTTATCGGTGAGCAAAAAGCTTCGATTAATTACTAAAAATATACTTAAGAAGCTTATGTTAAAATTTGAAACTGATCCGTTCAGCCGTTTCCGAGAAATCTTGCTCACCGACTATAAGAACACAGTTTTGAGAAAAACTTCAAAGTTCAAAGAAAAGTTGCAAAAGCATTTTACATTTAGTACAAAAACTCGAACACGTCATTACAAATATGCGTGTAATTTCGAGGATATTCACCCGATTGACATGAAATTTTCTCTTGGCTGTACTTTAATATATGTACATTACAAAAATAAAATAATAAAAAAATCGATTTTCTAAAAATCCTGACTGTATATAACCCCTTAAGCACAGAATAAGGACAAATCAGAAGTCCCATCTAGAACAAAAAATCATTCTATGAAAGTAAAATCTCCCAATACGTCAAAATCCCATTCCTTTCCTTAGGTACGGCACTTGAGTCGAGCAGAGCTTCGTGCTGAGCGCTGAGCCACATATATACTTGTGCGCATGCATTATGTACCTACTTCATATGTATAACTGTTTCTACGGATGAGATTGGGAACAGGCATTGTTTTGTATTCTTTTAAACATTTTGTATTTAGGGAGCAGTTGTTCGATTTTTTAAAAACTTGCATTCATCATTCATCGTGTACTGGCAAAGTGACTAGACATAGTCGAAATTTTAGTTTATTATTCTATATAATATTATATAATCCAAATGAATATTAAATGATTACTTAATACATCTACCTGCGTCATCTGATTAATAATTAATCCCAACCTACCTAGAATTTATCTCTATATATGGGTAATTCTTTTACAAACCGAACACCTTTTTGACCGACACATCTCCGATTTGGCTGAAACTTTTTTTAAGGATTCTATATCGAAAAATAAGATATACGTGTCCGAGGATTTTGTTTTGTTCCGCATATTTTCGATAATACTAGTGATTGAAAATGTGAGAATAATGAATTTTTTGGCTCGGAGACTCATTTTCAAAAATTTATAACTCTGGTTTTATTTGAGCTACAAACTTCTTTTTTTTCATTTTAAATCTAAAGGACTGGGTTTTGATAAAAAAAAATATTTTTAATAAAAATTATTAACAAATTCATATTGTTATTAACAATTTAATTGTTTAAATCAAGTTTTAACAATGGCCCCCACCTCGTAGCAAGTTTTTAGTATTTTTATTGTATTCTCCGTCAAATTTTACCTAAAAAACATGTTTTCAAAATATGGTACCTTTATTATTACTATTTTTAAAACATTAATTTATATAGCGCGATACGTCAAAAAAAACGGTTTTTTGTTAATAAAAAGAAAACTATAGCTCGGATCAAAAAAAGTTACATATAAAAGGTGTAGGTAGATATTAAAAAGACCTACAATTTTTGTCGTAACTATTTTTCGACATAACCTCAAACTTTTCGAATAAAATGCAAAAAATGTTAAAAATCCCCTTTTTGAAACATTATTTATTGATAAAAAGACTATTAAAAATTAAAAAAGAAATTAACATATGATTTTTGTGTTTTTAATATGTTTCTCAACTAACCATCAAACGAAATACATATTAACCAATAATAAGTATTGAAACCACAATACATTTTTTTTTATGCGATAAAATAATGTTCTATCATTTATTATTAATTTATGTTTTTTTTATTGTATTGATTGCTAATAAATATTATTTGTTAAGAAGAACATAATAATTACTTATATTAAAAAAAAGAAACGACATGAGGCAAAAAATGTGGCAAATAAATTTGGAAAAGGTGATTTTTAACATTTTTTTCAATTTATTCGAATAGTTTGAGGTTATGTCGGAAAGTAGTTGAGACAAGAATTGTAGATCTTTTTATTATCTAGAACTTTTACATTTAACTTTTTTTGATCCGAGCTATAATTTTCTTTTTATTAACAAAAAACCGTTTTTTGACGTGTCGCGCTATATGTTTTTTAAATATAGTAATAATAAAGGTACTATATGTTTTAAAAATAGTAATAATAAAGGTACCATATTTTGAAAACATGCTTTTTATGTAAAATTTGACTGTATTCTCCGTCAACGGATTTTTGTTAATAAAAAGGAAATACTAAAAACTTGTTACGAGGTGGGGGCCATTATTAAAAATTGATTTAAACAATTAAATTGTTAATAACATTGTTCAGAGTTGAACAATATATCATAATTTAGTTAAGTTTCTTTATCTGTAATTAGCTAGTTATTATTTCATGTCGCTTACTTTCCATGCCACAAATAATTTCGCACATTCAGCGCAAGCAATTTTTACGCTGCAATCCGCCGGCATGAAGACATGAAGCAATAACCAGCTAGCCCGTTTAACGATTTTTGTAATATGTTCTTAATGCTTAATCTTAAGTTTTTTATTGTTATAAATACTCCACAGTATTGTTAATAAAGTCAGTATTCAAAGAACCGTTTGAGTATTCATCATTTTGACGCCCGTTCAAAACAAAATTATGAATTTGTTGATAATTTTTATTAACACTAGAACTACCGGCGCTCAACCTTGTAATTTTGATCATTTTTGGCACCTTTAAAGTAATATGCTTTCACATTTAAATTAATAATTATAAATGGAAATAGGTTCGCGATATTTCGTAATTTTGAGCCTTAATAAGATTTGGTATTACTCTTAAGAGATATTTTCAAAAAATATGATTAATTTAAGCAAGAAACTTAGTACCGGTCAATTTGACCGGTCTTGGTAGTTCTAGTGTTAAAAATATTTTTTTCTCAAAACTCAGTCCTTTAGATTTAAAATGAAAAAAAAAGAAGTTTGTAGCTCAAATAAAACCAGAGTTATAAATTTTTGAAAATGAGTCTCCAAGCCAAAAAATTCATTATTCTCACATTTTCGATCACTAGTATTATCGAAAATATGCGGAGCAAAACAAAATCCTCGGACACGTATCTGTTATTTTTCGATATAGGATCCGTAAAAAAAGTTTCAGCCAAATCGGAGACATGTCGGTCAATTTTTATCAAAATCCGTACGGTTTGTAAAAGAATTAGCCATATATCTTATCTATAATTATAAAATTATATGTACATTTTTGAAGTCCTTTGAATTAATTTTTGAGTTAATTTTTTAACAATTATATATATATATATAACTAAATATATTATATATTCTACAATTTAGCTCAATAATCCATGAAAATTTAACACTACCTCAACTTCAAAGCCGAATATTTCAAGAAATATCGATGTTAGCTATTTGGTGTTTAAGAACTTTTTTGAGGAAATTGAATTTCCTACAAGTTTGTCATATTCACTTTTTCTGTACCTCTTGTCATTTACGAGATAGGGGCAAAAAGCGAGAATTTCATGGAAAAATTGGGGTTAGTGACCCGTACTACCTCGCTGGTGGGAGTTAAGGTTACATCGCAATGGACACTTTTGTAGAGCATTCAATTCTGAAGAAACCCTACCATTGCCCAAGATTGTGCCATAAAATGCCTCTGAGTTGTAGAGATTTGAAGAAAAATAATCAAAGTTCACGTGTATTTTATATGGGAAATCTTTATGCGTCTTGGTCTAGTACTAAATATTATTTTTATGGGCTCCAATTTTCAGGGAATGTTTGTTTAGGTATTAGCCACAAAATTTCGAGGTGGGACTGAAAAAAAAAAAATAGTCGCGAAAAAAAAAGCACCCTAATATATATATATTAATATTTCTTTTGTTTTTTAATATTGTCTTGTTTTCATTCTTTTAAAATGAGTGGAAACAAATGCGCATTTCTATTATATTATATAACAGCTTTTCGATTTCAGATGCGTCTATGGCTTATTTCATTGGTTATATAGCAGCAACATTTAAATCATTGACTGTCAATTGCTGCTTTCATGAAATGGTTCGAGAAGATAAAATTATATCCAGTCCTTCTGATTTCTTAACTTTCTGCTCTCGAAAAGTTAATTTTAATATTAATCCGAAAAAGTTGTAAATGGAAAGTTGCCGATCTCAAAAGTTCTTCCCAACAGGGCAAGAATCATCGTTTACAAAGTTTAAAAGCTTAAAAAATCCTTTTTGAAATTTATGTTTGTATTTATTTCATACCCAAATTTCAAAATTAAACTTCGAACGAACTCTCTAAAATAATCTTTCTAATCATATGACTGAATCAATGTAAAAACTCTATTATCTCCATTCAATGTTTAATCTTGATTCAGTCTAATCCGAAATTGAGCTAACTATATTGTAATAAACATTAAGGACCCAGTTCCAGCGAAAAATATATTCTTCAGCTCGCGATGTAATGTACTCTGACGCTCAAACTTTAAGTAAATAAGGTATGCGCACAAGTAAATAAGTCGCTGTGCGTTCGCTCGCTGGGTTTGGTATATGCTCTTGTTCATCAGCTCTTTTGCAGTGGGATTTGATTTATTAAAAATTTGTAGATTTAAAGAGGGACCAATTTTTTGTTCTAGATGGGACTTCTGATTAGTCTTTATTCTGTGCCTTAAGGGGTTATATACAGTCAGGATTTTTAGAAAATCGATTTTTTTATTATTTTATTTTTGTAATGTACATATATTAAAGTACAGCCACAGAAAATTTCATGTCAATCGGGTGAATATTCTCGAAGTTACACGCATATTTGTAATGACGTGTTCGAGTTTTTGTACTAAATGTAAAATGCTTATGAAACTTTAAACGCGTTTTTCTCAAAACTGTGTTCTTATAGTCGGTGAGCAAGATTTCTCGGAAACGGCTGAACGGATCAGTTTCAAATTTTAACATAAGCTTCTTAAGTATATTTTTTAGTAATTAATCGAAGGTTTTTGCTCACCGATAAATATTTTCCATTTTATAAACAATTTAGAGCGAAAATTGTTGTTAAAAATCGATTTTTTTTTTTAAGAACCCGCCATTTTGTCAAAAATTCTTATTTTGCTTATTCCTTCGATTAATTACGAGATAAAACAATATACTAACGAAATATTTTTGGTTTTTCCATTTTGGATGATCCAGTCTAGAGATATCGTGCACACCGCAAAACGCTTTTTTTTAGAATTGCTCCCGGAGATCAGCTGTAGCAGCTTTTAAAATAATTATTTTTACAAATAAAAAACATTATAATACACTCAAGAGCTACCGTTATATGTGTACAGAATTTTACATTAATAACTTAAAAGATCATCTCAAGAAAAATTCTTGAAAAAACGACTTTTTTGGGCTTCCTGACTGTATATAACCCCTTAAGTATAATTTCTTAAAAATTCGAATTGTCATGATATTCTGTAAAAGGATTTTTTTAATAAATTTTCGTATCCTTTTCCTACCTGGGCATGTTGCACCTTTTTGGAAAGGTAATTAGGTAGGCAACTTAAAAAAAATAAAAAGTAGCTATGTTAATAACATGAATTTCGGAGAAAAGTGGGGCAAAAGGTGCAAAATCGTGAAATAAAAAGTTAATTTTTTCAACTTCCAGGGGTGATTGTGGCCAAGGGGTTGGGGATAGGGGGGTGGTGTTGACGATGCGTAGAAAAAAAGATAAAAATACAACAGCGGCAAAATCCTGATTTACGAATCACCCTGTAACTGCCGAACGGTGCGAGATGCCCCCCCACCCATACGATTTTTTGCTTGTCTCGGTCTGACCTTTCACCCCCTGCAATATTTCCCTCCCACCTCTGAACACCCCGTATATGATCGGATAAGGTGTACTAAAATAAAATAAGCGATTTCTTTTTTTTTTCGTGCAAACACTGAGAATTTGTTCATTATAAAAAGTACATATTGAATCGTTTTTCCTTCTCCAAGTAACATAAGAAGAAAATGGAGGGTATCTTCGAAAAATTCTAATTTAACAGGATAACTGGATTTTTGTATACATCTTTATTTCGTCATTATAATTAACGTGCAAAAAGTTCCTTTGTTTTTCGAGGCTTAGAGATGTAGATGTAGATGGATGTGGCTGTCCGAAGACACACTTAGGTCATTATAGGCCCATTGTGATACCACTTTTTGTGACCAGGGTTCGTCGTGGGAATCGAACCCACAACATCTAGCGCCCTGCTGGCTCGCAGTCAACGCGTCGCGTTACCAACCGAGCTATTGCTATAGTGCAAGAGAAGGAAGGGCATGGTATGAGCATGACGAGCTCAGTGAGTGTGCAGTCACAACTACTATCTACGTATACAAGCATTCGTAGCGGGTAAATATTATATGGTTGCTCTGGGTAACACAGGCATGGTGCAGACTAACACCATCATGACTGTCCCACGAATCGCCTGTCCAGCCGTGACCCACACAGACGCTGGACTCATGCTTCGGACCCCTGAACGGCCCCAACCAATGCCATTTGAAGATGGCTATGCCAGCCATAGCCTACAAGCAATAACTTAAAACAAATTAAGCAATAACAAAACAAGCTGTTATTAAAGAACACAACTCACCCTATTTCTTTCTGCCTAATACTTTTCTTGTACTACTTTTAACATGCACGACACTACTGACAGACAACATGCCGGACACTACTCTACGCCTACTATTCTACAGATCAGGAAGTAAACTAAAGTAAAGTAGGGAAACCCTGTCTTTCTGATTTTATTTATAGATAATGTACTGGGTTTCGAACATTTACATAAGTCAAATAGAAAAAATTGATAGCTTCATCTGTCTCAAATACTTCTACCTATTGGAATACATACAAATACTAAGTTAAAGCTATTATTATTATTTTTTTTTTTTCTTTTCTCTTTAATTACTGAAGACATGCTTGGATTTTCTCAATCCATTCCTGAGCCGCATTTGTGCTGAGCGCGTAGAAATTATATGTTCGCCTACTCGTTTTTAGATCGAAGAAAGCCTTTTCATCGATTTTTTTTGTACCAACTGGTGCCGGCGGGGCTGGAGCAACTGATTGCACTTCAGCAAGGTCTATAAAACCTTTACAATTTGAATCTTCCATAGCATCATAGTACCGCAACTGGTTTTTAATTGAATCCAGAACAAACCATCGCTGCTTCCATCCTTTCAGTAAAGCAGCACGCTTGTAGAGATGTCCTTCATGCGTCCTATTCTCCGCCACATTACTGCTGAATTGTTCGTTATAGTGCTGACTATTTTGTCCAGTTGTAGCGCTCGATGCAATATTTCCATTGTCACCCTGTGACCTTGTCAGAGCTGGTGGAACAGCTTTGTACTTTGTACAATTTTTAGGAACAAAATCAGCACACTTTTCATGATAGGAGTTGCCACAGTCCATGCGTCGTATCCCAATTGGACCCCAAAGGAGCTTCTCGCAATGGTTACAATTTGCTGGAGTTGCATGTAGGTGATTTTCAAAACGATGCGAATGGGAGAAACTCTCTTGCGGATACCCTGACAACCTGCCGCGCATTAGAATTTCAAGAGACGACCTCTTATGAAGTAATCCACCATGAGGCCTTACTAAAGCACTACTAAATGATGAGTGCCCAGCGAGGGAGTCTGAGTATGGAAGCTCTAATTTATCCCAAACTTGTCGCCATTTTTGAGGTAAAAAACCTATTCCTGCCTCAGCTTGTTTCAGCTTTTCCAGCAGGCGGGTAAAAGCGTTTGGATCTGATTTTTCTATGCTATCATAACCAGCCGTTATCACCTTTCGTTTGGGCTGTTTCTCAGTATATTCCGCCTCATCTTCGAGACTATCACTTCCCACAAGCTCTAGGTCATAAGGTGGTCCCTGTGCCAATTCCTCATCGGTGTAATACTTCCATAATTCGAATACTGCCACGGAGTTCTGTGGTCGAAGCACCGTCCGATCCGGAACCGGTGTAAACATAAAATTGAAGAATATCGGCGATTTTGCGTTCTTTCGCTCAATGTAGTCGAATACTGAATGACCAATTTTGTAAAAATTCGAGTTAGAGCTTCTAATTCCACCGGGATAAATATTGTCATTGTCCGATCCGATGCCTGTTTCAACAACATGCCTAGAATTCAGTGAGCCCCGCTTGTCCTCAGTTGTTGCAATACCCAAATCGAATCTTTCCAGTTCACAATCGAACAAAAATTTCCGGAACCGACAGGACACGCTATGATATGCAAGAAAACGTAGATAAAATTCGTTGGAAGAGAAGCTCGCATTAATTTTGCTGATTTCGATTGTGATTTCTCGCCCAACATATACAAAGGTACCCTATGGAAGATATACTGATGAGCATCGCGATCCTCTCGAGCTGTTTGATTTATTGGCTGTAAGGAGCCCCATTTGCTGTTTTTCGTTGTAGTGGGCTTTCCACCTAAGTTTGTAAACGACTTAACTGTATGGAATCCAGTCGTTGTTTTCCTACTAACATCAGTGTACTCAAATCCGATCTTGTAATCAATTGATGGTCATCGGCAGCAAGTAACAACGAATTAATGGACAAATTTGAGTCGGATAATCCAAACGGGTGACGCAACCGTCATGGTATTTGGCATTGTTTCTATCACAGTCACAAAGTATCTATCTTGTTCTTGGAACCCTGCCGAATCGGCTGAAGTATTAGCTGATCCCGGATGACCCTTGAGCATAGCTATAACACCTTTCGCATGCGGTACTGCACCACGAAAGAGAATAGCTCCATTTCGGTGCCTCCACGTTGCTACAGGAATTCGTTGATTTTTGTAACAGCGACTCAAATTCTTTAGTGATTCATCAGATATTGCATTCGGTGAGATTATAATTGCAGGATATGTTCGGCAGAAGCTATAATTACAATTTACTGTAGATATCCTATAGCCCGATTGAGTGTCTCCAAATCCAAGGCGTTGCCAGTCTTTAACATAGCTTCTTTCTTTCAGTCTTTCGACGTCCTTACTGTTACCCTGGGCATCGATTCAGTATTATCATCGGACCCCTCATCATCTTCATGTACCTCATTCGCAATAGCATCATCAAAATCAATCCCCGACAGAACATACTTTCGTTTTGTGGTGCTCTTTTGCTTAAATTCAGCCTTTTTCGCAGTTCGAAGTAGGGTCTTCTTAACAAATCCCTTTAGGGTTGCATTTTTCTCCTTGATTTTATGTTGCAGTGTGTGCGCCACTATTCTATGCGATGAAAAGGCAAAATGTCCAAACTCATCTGCAGGGTGGCGGGCTTTATTCAATAACTTCCTAAAAGCCTCAATAGTTTCAGGTGTTACTTCGGTATCGGTTATTCTTTCTGTAATTTGTTGTTTTAATAGTTTACGATCTGGCACCGTTTGTCTTCGTACTTGGACTTCAACTGAAATTTGGGAGTGTGCTGGAGCTCTTGGTCGGAAACCCAAAAGTAATTCGCTCGGTGTAATCTTCGTCGCGCTATGGATCGTATTGTTCAACGCAAATTGGATTTTTCCTACTTGAATATCCCAACGATCATCAGTCTGGGCAATAGTAGCTAAAGCAGAGAGAATGGCAGAATTGTACCGTTCCACTTGCCCATTAGCTCTAGGTGTCGCCACTGCATTTTGAATGTGTTTAATTCTCTTTTGGTCACAAAACCTCTTGAACGCCTTTCCTGTAAAACAGCTTCCTTTGTCCGAAACAATTCGATTAGGAGTTCCGTAAGTGGCTTTAATGCGGTCTAAAAATAATATGACTGGTTGAGCTTTCCTGCTTTTTACGGCATTTAAGAATATATATTTTGTAAAGTTTTCCACCACTACAATTAGGTAACGCCTGCCACTGGTGGTAGTTATAAATGGTCCCAAGTGATCGATATGGAAAGGGATTGAAACCTTCTCTATAGGGTTTAAGAAACCTTGCTTTTTCCTTTGGGCTTCTTGTGATAAAGACAGGAAATGCAACTATCTATAAATCTTTTCACATATCTCCTCATTTGTGGGAACCAGTATGTCTCAAGCAATTTGTTTAATGTCTTTTCCAGGGAAAAATGCCCCATTTCGTTGTGAGCGGTTCTGACTATCTCATGTCTCATGCCTTTTGGTACAATCCATTGCTTGCCATTGTTTGAAGTTCTATAGACGCGCTCGTTTTCTAGACATAAATCCTTGTGTATATTGCATTCGTAATCAGTGTTCGGGTTCTTCTTCAAAATGTCATGAATGAGTTTTATTTTGTTGTCTGTCATTTGTCCCGCAAATACCCAATCGGCTATTTCTATTCTAAATATTCCAGCATCTTCTGTTGGTTCATTTTGTATTGCATTTCAACTTAAAGCATCAACGTGAGCCATTTTCTGTCCCAGCCTATATTCTATGTCAAGAGTGAATTCCTGTAAGAGGAACCACCATCTCGCAATTCTTGGTATCAGGTCACGCTTTTTCGCTGCTGCTTTAATAGCATTGCTGTCAGTTATAACTTTGAATTTGTTATTTAATAAGTTAACACGAGACTTACGAAGAGACTCCACTACAGCAAGAGTTTCTAACTCATAAGAGTGATACTTTTCCTCAGCTGTTGTAGTTTGTCTACTATAATAAGCAATTGGTCGAAGTTGTTGGTTAGTAATATCCTTTTGTAGGAGTACACCTCCCAGGCCATGCATACTTGCACTTTTTTGGTTAGTAAAGTTAATGGTCGTGAAATAAGAGCATAGTCCTTAATAAACTTCCTAAAGAAACCACTAAGACCTAAAAACTGCCTCACTTGATGGACTGTCTTCGGTCGCTGGTATTGGGTTATACTTTTAATTTTTTCATTACCAGGCTTTATGCCGTCTACACTAACTTCAAAACCCAAAAATAATATAGTTTGATAAAAGAATTTACATTTTGTTGGATTAAGTGTAAGTCCATACACATCAATCAATTGTAGAATTGTTTCTAATCTTCCTAAGCCGTCCTGGGCTGGTATCATTACCTCGTAGTGTTCCTAGGATTGTATTTATCATTCTTTGGAAGACTCCTGGTGCAGTTGAAATCCCAAAGGGCATTCGATTAAATTCATACTGACCGTCACAGGTAACAAAAGTTTTCTTTCTCGAACCTTCTTCGACTGGAATTTGATAATATCCGGTAGTCATGTCTAAGGTGTTGAAATATTTGAATCCCCGTAACTGATCTAACTGATCATCGATCCTTGGTATTGGGTATCTATTTTGCTTTATTTTTGCGTTAAGCTTTCTGTAGCCAATTCATAAGCGCTGCTCTCCGTTTTTCTTGTTTACTAGTAGTATGGGTGATAAATACGGCGAAGCAGATTCCCTAATTATGCCATGGTTAAGAAGCTCATCTACCAGCTGTTTTGTCTTAATCCTATCTATATTAGACATTCGATATGGTCTCATCTTCCATTTCAATCTTTAGTTCTGCAGCGCTAGTATAACCGATACCTGCCACGGTGGTAGCGAAACAATGTTCATATTTTTTAAGTGCAAACACCAATGTTTCGATTTGTGAATTTGTCAAACCATCACCTATGTTTATTTATTTTTATAATTGATGTTTGTCGGGTTTGATTTCGTTGCGCGTATGTGTAGCATTTCATTTATTTTATGACATGGTTGTTCATGTGCAAATAAATTCTTATGATTTATATTTATGTCGTACTGGGTCAATTTTGTTACCGGAATTTCTACATCACCGTTTGCATTTGTGGTGACAATACACCGCGGTAAGCAATACTCATTGTTGGGAGCCATTCTAAAACAGGTATCGATGAATATATCCCCCGTATATTCTGTGCGACATACAACGTTGGTAGCATAACCTGGAGGAATAACTGTAGCATCTTTCGCCCAAATATGTAGGTATTTTAAGAGGTGGAAAATCAGCTTTTAACGCTAGTGGAACTGTATCATTTTGTAATACGCGAAGTTTATCGGAGTCCTTAAAGATTGAAATATGGCTTTGCTCCGTAAATGGTTGTCCTATAATTACCGGAATATTCTGAACATTATCCGCGACAACAATGAAATCAGTTTTCGCTTCAGCTGGATCGACTTTGGTTTGCACATCTTTTGCCACGCCTAGGCTTGTCACTATAGCGCCACCAAATCCAGTTAATTTGCTCTCGTGTTGATTTTAAATTATTCCTAATCGACGTATTGTGTCTAACCTAATAGTGTTTACTGTTGCCCCCAAATCAACAAATCCATTCACACTGCTACCCGCTACGATTATTTCAAAGAAGTATTTATTACCTTTATTTTGGTCCTGATAATTCTGAATGTTTCTTACTTCCGCCAGGTGGGGTTTGTCATCACTCTGTAGCACTCGCCGTAGTGGTATCTTCCACATCTTTGGCATAGGATTTTAAGTTTGGGGCAGCTTGATCTCAGATGATCTCCACTTCCGCATTCATAACACTTCCTTTTGCTAGTGTTGACTCTTGGTGCATTATTTCTATTTCTCCACGGTTCATTGTGTTTTCCCATTGTTTCGCTTGTCCTATCCTTTTTCTCAATAAATTTCATTAGAAATTTTAGCAACGCTTCAGGATCTTCAAAATCGGTTGCCTTAGCTGACGCCTGTAAAGTCACATCAGGTATTCCGTCGATGATGCATGAAACTGCATCCCTTCCTGTAATATGGGTTAAACTTAATAATGCCAGTTTTTCGTAGAAGTATTCCATTATTGTTTCAATTTTATTCCACCGGCGATTCAACATTTTCTTTAAAGTTTCTGCGTAGTCTCGTCTCGGGGGAAACGCTTTTATAAGCTTGGATTTCCACTCGTGCCATGAAAAGTTTAGTGTTGGCAGACTTTTATACCATACCGCTGCTAATCCTTTCAGCTTTTTAGTGGCGTAGTAAATAGTGGACTTTGCGGATTTTGCGACACTTTTCGCATAATTTCTGCGAATTGATTCCACATGTCCTCACTACCAGAATATAATGAGGAACCTATATCTGAGGCGCTTCGCATCTCGTCGAAATGAGGCTTTTTCAGTACAGCTTTGTTATTAACTTCCTCAACAACCCACTTTCCGTCATTCATTTTTAGTTCAGTTAATTTTTATTTAAAATTCTAATTTACACTACTATGCCAATAGAACCAAATTATTACTTATTTTTAAGTTTTCTGCACCATTAACCGAGCTCGTATGCCTTTATTCCACTTCTGAGTTAATAAATGAATTAAGATTAAAGAAAAAAGACAAAACTACTTAAACTTCAACTGTTTTTTATTTAAAGAAAAAAAATAAAACTTAGTAGTCTTCCTCAGCTTCACCGTGGCTGTGCATCTCTTTCTGTAAACCGAAAGAAGGGCATGGTATGAGCATGACGAGCTCAGTGAGTGTGCTGTCACAACTACTATCTACGTATACAAGCATTCGTAGCGGGTAAATATTATATGGTTGCTCTTGCTCGTGACTCTCCCACGAATCGCCTGTCCAACCTTGACCCATACAGACGCCGGACTCACGCTTCGGACCCCTGAACGGCCCCAACCAATGCCATTTGAAGATGGCTTTACCAGCCATAGCCTACAAGCAATAACTTAAGGGGTTATTCTCATGTAAACGCATAAACTTTACTTCTTTTTAGGGAATTTATTATTATAAGACAATAAAATTCAAAAACTTCAATTTTTTTATATGTTTTTATGTATATCTTAAACTGTATAAAAACATTTTTAACAAAATAATGGCGGCCTGTAGAAGAAAAAGTTACGAAAATCTTGGTTTTTTTTGTTAAAAATCGTTTAAAAAAAATAAGAAAATATTTTCGAAAATAAACAATTCTGGTACGGACGATAACTATTAATGTGTAGAAGAACATATATAAATTACAAAGCAATCGGTTGAATAGTTTTTTTGTTAGGACACTGACCGTTTTAGAAAATGATGTTTCGAGAAAAATGCGTTTAAAGTTCCGAGAGCAGAACAATTCCCTTACGGCGCGTCGGCGACTATGAGTTGTAACTTATTTAATACTAGGAATTTGGGTCTGAATTTTTCACAGCATATTTTCGATAGGTTTTACTATCGAAATATGAAAAAAAAATCGATTTTTCGAAGTGGTCACATGAGAATACCCCTTAAAACAAATTAAGCAATAACAAAACAAGCTGTTATTAAAGAACACAACTCATCCTATTTCTTTCTGCCTAATACTTTTCTTGCACTACTTTTAACATGCACGACACTACTCTACGCATACTATTCTACAGATCAGGACGTAAACTAAAACAGAGTAGGGGAACCCTGTCTTACCATCTGTATCTGACATAAGTAAATCATAATTTTCACATTTAATTTTTTTTTTCGAAGTGTTGCACAACGTTTTTCTCAAGCAATTTTTATGAGTAATAGTGCACATAAAGGAGCATAACATATATTATTTTCGTGATTGTAAGTCTCAGAGAACACGAAAAAAAGAATTATGATTTACTTATTTATTTATTTTTTTATATAAAAAGTTATTCTAAAAATTTAATAAAATTATATGATATACTCTGTAATGTAATCTAAATCAAGGTCAAAGTGGTTCTTTAAAGGGTAACCTGCATTGTTACTGCGGATTTGGAAAGAGCAGAAGTTTTGCGTCCAAATGTGACCTTGACCTTGACCATGACTTCGAGGGTCATATCAAGGTTAATATAGTTTTTTGAAGGGCAAACCATGTTTTTGGCCACGGAAATGGAAAGAGCGGAAAATTTTACGTTGACCCTGATATGACCTTCGAGGTCATGGTCAAGGTCAAGGTCATAGTCTTTCCATTTCCGTTGCCAAAAATATGGTTTCCCCTTCAAAAAACCACCTTGACCTTGATGTGACCTTCGAGGTCATGGCCAAGGTCGAGGTTTTGGTTAAGGTCACATTCGGACGTAAAACTTCCACTCTTTACAAATCCGCAATAACAATGCACGTTCCCTTTTAATAATCCATATTGGCCTTGATATGACCTTCGAGGTCATGGTTAAGATCATAGTCGGACGTAAAATTTCCCGCTCTTTCCATTTCCGTGGTCAAAAATGTGGGTTCCATTTAAAAAAAAAATCAACTTGACCTTGAAACGACCTTCAAGGTCATGGTCAAGGGCAAATGTACGACCACCATTGAATAGCCAGGGAAAATTCCTGAAACTTTTGTGTAAAACTTTTTTCTCCAATATGCATTCCTCGAAAGTTATTTAGCCGTTTCCATACTTTTGGATCAGTCTGTATATATTTTTTACTCACGACCAGCTGTTTTCAACAGTATACGTATACCATCGATGAAGGATGCAAGACGCGTTTTGTTACATGCTTTTCCCGGTAAAACTAATCTATGTTACAAACAATTAATATTCTTCAACCCCAGGCAGATTTTCTTATTTTTCAGTATCACTTTTTTTCTGTGATGCTGTTGTCTGTTGAGTAGCTGCAGCTATGGGAAGAAGAGATGAAAATTTGACGAGTACATTGAGTCATGATGATTTCGAGGAACCGAAGTTATCGATAGTTTTAATGAATAATCTAAAAGAGTATATCAAAGAAAGTAAATAACAGTGAAAAGCAGGAAGGGTACGAAGAAAACCCATGTAAATATAAACGCGAATATTGTTATTGCCTTATATGTATTATGAAAACGATTGGTTGTACCTGAAAAGTGAATATAAGCTTATTTCTGGAAATTTGTCCACTTTGCAATTTTTATAATATATAATTGTTGTCCGACCAATATGAAGCGAGATATTGGCGAAATATGTACAACTTTTCGTGACTTGCTTGACCGGCATGATATCGACGGGAACTTTTCAGGCGAATACGATATACAAAAATCCAGCTAGATTATATTTTTTCGGAATATAATTCCTTATTTTACTGAACTATAAAACTTAATTTGCATCCACTATTTTACATTTTCGAGGTTGTGGGACCAATATCTTATCAATATATTTTTTGTTTTTTGTTAGTGATTAATTTTCAATCATAATAAATTACAGGCTAGTGATTTCTCAAATGTTGGTGATTGGCCCTTGTTAGACGAGAAGAACAAACCCGGCTTAAATGGAAAGAAAATACAACCGAATTCCGGGAAGCCTAAAGC
Organism: Dysmachus trigonus; assembly: GCA_949715965.1. Classification (NCBI taxonomy): domain Eukaryota; kingdom Metazoa; phylum Arthropoda; class Insecta; order Diptera; family Asilidae; genus Dysmachus; species Dysmachus trigonus. The sequence goes on from OX454320.1 coordinate 54,721,521, forward strand.
GCCACAGGCTGCAGTTAATGATTTGTTAGTAGCAGAAGAAGCGACAAAGTCGGAACTTAAGCCGTTGGTTAGTACACTTCTTACTTCTTCAACCAGTACTGTTATAAAACCAGCAGTCACCTCTACGACTCCTGTCGTGGCGTCTACTAGTATGGCATCGCAACAGCCTAACATTTCAAATGGAACTGTTGCAAATAATATGGCGTCTACGATAAATAAAAAAATTCCAAAACATAAATGGAGGCCTTTGCCTATTGATGTGTTAAAAACAGCTCGAGCGAAACCTCAGAGAGCCAGGCGTGGCCCCATTAGCAGGGACGACCATACTGAAAATAGCTATGATAGGATGTCGCGGAACCGTAGATTCAGGACATCTAGCTTTAGAGGGCGAGCAGCAGGTCGTGGGGGCTACGCAAAGTCAGGGCACATTCGATCTGAAACCAATCGTCCTGTTCGTACGTATACTTCCGACAGTGGCGATCATCCGATTGTATTGATGGGTACTCACTACTACGGAGGGATTCCACCAACATTCGTCGAATTGGATGCTCTAAGTGTTATGGAAGCTGTAAGGAAACAAGTGTATGTTTTTTATTTGTGCATTTCGTGTAAAAATTTTCCTTACTATTTCTTATTTGCTTTCCAGTGAATATTACTTCAGCGAAGAGAACCTTACAGGTGATTTCTTTCTAAGGCGTAAAATGGATGCAGAAGGCTTTATTCCTGTTACTCTAATTGCGTCCTTCCATCGCATGATGGCTCTAGGTGCAGACATACCATCTATTCTTAATGCGATCAAGGAATCTGACAAACTAGAGCTAGTTAATGGGTTTAAAGTTCGTACGAAAACAAATCCCACGGCCTGGCCGATCCAGGATACTCCAGGAACTGGAGATCCTGAAGAGACACTTAAATCACTTGGAACTACCATAATGTCTGAACCTCTAAGTAGTATTCCTCCACCTCAAATGCCAAGAAAATCACAAGCACTGCCTTCAGACGAAAAAGACACTACTTCAGATTCGGTAGAAGAGTCAACGCCTAGAAAGATTATTAGCCAACTGTCACAAGAAGTCGAAAGGCGAAAATCAGAATTTACATTGGTTACCACTCAAGACTCCGATAATCCAAAAGAAGACAATGAAAATAGACGATCAACTGAAAAGGACAAAGATAATAATAAGTTAAAGATTTCTTCAGAAAGTACTAATGGTGATGAGAAGTCTAAAGACCCTGTAAAAAGCGAAAAACTTGAAGGAGTATCATCGAAAACTAATGCAGACAAAAATAATGACCCTAGTCAAGATATTTCACCCACATCAAATGATATTCCTAGTGTTTGGAAGGAGGTAAAACGAAGAACCAAACAAACTACGGGCAAAGATCCAGCAAAAGAGTGTCAAATAGCTCAGCGTAAACCACCAACTGAAAAAGAAGAATTAGATTTCCAGTTCGATGAGGAGTTGGAAATGCCAACAGTGGGGCGGGTTAATAATTTCACCGATCGATGTTGGTCTGACAACGAATCAGACTACGAATTTGATGATAGGGATATTAATAAACTGCTTATTGTAGCTCAAGTTCAACGAGTGCCCAAGCACGAGGGTTATGATCGAACCGCTGATTTTACTAGTAGGACCAAAATAACTCAGGACTTAGAGCAAGTAATTAATGATGGCCTTTACAATTACGAGGAGGAAATATGGACTGTTCAAAATCCGCCTGTTAATTACAAGACAGTCAATATTGTGTCGCAAGAAGATTTTGAAAAATTCGTGCCTAAGACAAATAAAAAACCTAATCAACAAGTGCCCCCTCCCCCGCCTCCACCACCAACCTACACTGAAGAAGATGATGTTCTTAACACATCCAAAACTAAAGGACATCGTCGTGCTCGATTCTTCGCTGCACCAAACAGCTACTCCGTAGATCCCAGGACACCTCGGAAACGCAAGACTAGACATTCAAGCAATCCTCCCGTAGAAGGACATGTCGGTTGGGTAATGGATTATGTTGAGCATAGACCTCGTACTTCTAGTGTGGGAAGTTCGGCAGGAACAAGTCCGACTACATCCAGTTATGGTTCGTCTATACCACAAAGCTTGCCAGTTTTTCAACATCCCTCCCATGCGTTACTCAAGGAGAACAACTTCACTCAGCAAGCTTATCACAAATATCATAGCCGTTGTCTCAAGGAACGTAGGCGTTTAGGTTTTGGGCAGTCGCAGGAGATGAACACGTTGTTCCGATTTTGGTCGTTCTTTTTACGGGAGAATTTCAATAAAACTATGTACGACGAATTTCGGCAGCTGGCTTTGGAAGATGCTCGCGATGGATTCCGGTATGGTCTAGAGTGCTTGTTCCGGTTCTACTCTTATGGTCTTGAGAAGAAATTCCGACCAAATCTGTATGAAGATTTCCAACAGGAAACAATTGCTGATTATGAGCAAGGTGAGTGGCAAGTTGTTTGTAAAATGCTTTGCTTGAATTGCTAAAATTAAGAGGGAGACCAGTATGAAGTGAGGATACTAGGCAGCTAGCTAGAGGTTTTATAATTTACGTCCTGGGCATATGCACAGTATCTCGCAAAAGTAAGCAAACGCAGCACTCTCTGTAGTTTTAATAAGCGAAGAAGTAACCAACTTCAGTGATGCTTGTAACGGTATATTCGTAAATTGCGTAGCAATCAATGACAGCATCTTTCAAAATTCTGCGAAGGTATTCAATTGTAGTAATAGGTACTTTTGCTTTTGCTCTACTTGAGAGTGTCGCAAAAATAAGTAAACAGTTTATGCTTTAGTTCTTTCCTGAAGGCGTAGTAAATTTTGTTAAACTTTTTTGTATAGAACTAAACTGTTATAATAAAATAATTCTAATGGATTAGGTAAGATTCGCACAATTTGTGTTTTTTTTTTGAAGTGAAACTTCTAATGGGACTTCCAAAACAAGGTTGCGTTAAACGTTTAACGCTTACGTTTAACGCTTCTCAAAAGCTGCAACTTTCCTATATGCAAGCGCATTTCAGTACTGAGCTTAAAGCACTAATTTTGCTTTATAAGCTAAAAATAGCTTTATGTCATGAAAGTAGCTTTTGTATCGCAGATGAACTTTGGAAGACAGTCCACGGATAATGCGTCGGATTTAAGGTTATGTCAAGGTACGTCTCTTGTGAATATCAATTGATTGTTAGGTTTTCTCTTTTGAAATAACATTATGACGCATTCACATATATCTATGTATATGTATAAAAGAAAGTCGTGTTAGTTACACTATTTATAACTCAAGAACGGCTGTACGGATTTGGCTGAAAATTGGTGGGGAGGTAGCTTAGAACCAGGAAACGGCTATACGATACTTTGTAGGTTTTCAAAATGGCGGACCCAAGATGGCGGCTGAAAATTTTAATTTTGAAGCGATTTTCATGAAAAAATGTCCAAATTTAGAAGTTCAAGATGGCGGATCCAATATGGCGACCAAGATTTCCTGATTTCAACGGATTTTAATGAACAATAGAACGATGAATGTTTTGAGGTCACTGATTTTGAATATTATCAAAATTTAGAAATCCAAGATGGCGGATCCAAAATGGCGACCATATTTCTCGATTTCAAGGGATTTCAATGAAAATTAGTACAAAGATTATCTTGAGGTCACTGATTTTGAATATTATCAAAATTTACAAATCCAAGATGGCGGACCCAATATGGTGACCAAGATTTCTCGATTTCAATGGATTTTAATGAAAATTGGTACAATGATTATTCTGAGGCCACTAATTTTGAATATTAGCAAAATTTCCAAATCCAACATGGTGGATCCAACATGGCGACCAAAATGTCTCGATTTCAACGGATTTTAATGAAAATTAGTACAATGATTATTCCGGAGCCACTAATTTCGAATATTATCAAAATTTCCATATCCAACATGGCAACCATAATTTCTCGATTTCAACGGATTGTAATAGAAATTAGTACAGTGATTATTCTGAGACCACTAATTTTGTATATTATTAAAATTTCTAAATGCAAGATGGCGGACCCAACATGGCGTCCAGAATGTCTCGATTTCGACGGATTTTAGTGAAAATTGGTACAATGATTATTCTGAAGCTACAAATTTCGAATATTATCAAAATTTGTAAATCCAAGATGGCGGGTCCAATATGAGACCAAATTTCTTGATTTCAACGGATTTTACTGAAAATTAGTACAATGATTATTCTGAGGACACTAATTTCGAATATTAGCCAAATTTCCAAACTCAAGATGAAGAATCCAATATCGCGAACAACATTTCTCGATTTCAACGGATCTGAATGAAAGTTGGTACAATGCTTATTTTAAGGCCACTAATTTTGAATATTATTAAGATTTGGAATTTCAAGATAGCGGATCCATAAAGGGGTTTTCGGATTGAAACAATTTCTAGAATATAACAAACTAGAACATTTGAGAACTGTTTAATTAGTAAGAATTTACCCAACGCCGGGTGAAACCGGGTAACCCAGCTAGTTATTAATACAAATACATTTTCCAGGGCGAAAATGTTAAAAAGTTTGTCTTAAAGAAACAATATGAGTTCACTAAAAATCAATTTCTACCCCTTCCTATTTTCATTTCCCGATTACGATTTCTTCCGCGCGGAGGGACTCCACGCACTATTTTTTTAATAGTACTACTGTCGCGTTGAAAATGTGTATAAAGTTCGGTATTTGTTGTACAGATTATGGAGAAAACACACAATTGCAAGCATTTTACAACGCAAGAGGGGAAAGTGATAATCAAGATGAGAAATAATAACCAGTCATATCGAAAAATCGCCAATTTTTTGGAAAAACTGTGGCTGCAGTCCATAAGGTAGTCAAAGCTTATACAAATTGTGGAAGAGTCTCAGCTTTACCAAGGCCAGGGAGATCAAGGTGCACTACTGAGAGGCAAAATCGAAGAATTGTTAATATATCGGCTTGAAATCCAAAGTTCTCTGCTTCCAAAATTGGAGCTAAACTACTCGAAGAAGAGAAAAATCCTCGTCGACTTATATTATTAGAAGGTTACGAATCAGTGATAAGAATGAATTATAGTCATGGATGAATTTTTGTTTGGCAAAAACCAGATGAGGCACTGTCCTATCCATACGCAAAACCCACTTTCAAATCAGGAGAACAAAGCGCTATGGTTTGGGGATGTCTATCCTCGTATGGACTGGGTAATGTTTGTTATTTTGGAGGCTAGAATAACGGTGCAAGTTTATCTTAATTTGATGAAAGAGATTATTATCCCCGAAGGTCGGCGCACTATTATACAGTAGAATTCCGATATAACGACTATAGACGTACTATGAAAACATATCCGTTTAGTACGACTCCGGTTTAAGCGACCAACTGCTTTAGCGACCTATTTCGACAAGAAATCGCCCGCTTAGAACGACACGCAGTGTTTTTGACATACCTACGCACAAACAGTACCTAACCGCCCGTGTCACGGCTTTCTTCCCTCTCTTACGTACGTATGCTGATTAGCGTGCTTAAATCAAAGTCAGTGTTTTTCATCTGATGTGCCAAGGTCAAGGACTCATTACATGCGCTAAAATGAGTTCCGAACCAGAGGCGACTAATTCGACTTCCAGTGCGTCTGAGGCTCTGAAGGCTGCAGAAACGCTCAATGTGTTTGTTCAAACTAACTTTGATGATGATGTAATAAATATGATGTCTTTTATTCACAATGCTGTACGTAATTCTTACTATCGAACAAAAATCAGTCAAAAACAAACAAAAATTACAGTCTTTCTACGTCAGCAAATCATATGAATTTACATGCATAGAATGTAGTGTAGAATGTGTAAGTTCCAATTAAAGTTATTTAGTCGATGTTCGTTCGTTTTGTGCGTCGTCCGGTTAGTACGACTAAGTGTTGCCGGTCCCTTGAGGGTCGTTATATTTTTTTCATTTTTCAATTATCTCCCGATAAAATAATGCTATTGAGATGATTTCTTTTTTAAAAATTGAAGTAAAAGCCGATTCGGAAAAAGTAGTAAAAAGTTCTGGTGACCTTCATTTGACCTTGAAAATTGGGTTCAAAGTTGACGATTTTTAGAAAAAATTGATATTTTTGTATGTAGAAACTATGTCAATCTTCCCTTTTATTTTATTTTTGGCTGACATTCCTCTGTAGGAGTTTTAAAACTAGAGAAGATCGATAGAGGTCATTCGAAGATCACGTGGGAGGTTATCTGAAGGTCAATTCCTGTGGAATCACCGCGAAATCGCCTTTTTTCGCAGTCTGACCGGGAAAAGGAGTGCAGATCCAGTTCTTGGATGCTCAGGTCGAGTCATAGCCTCAAGGATTATCGATAGTGGCCAATCTAGGGTCGTCCAGAGGTCATTTCAAAGGAATTAGCTAGTTATAGCCTCAAGAATTATTATGCCAAACTTGTTTTGGATTTCATTAAAAAGGAGAATATAGAGCTTTTGAAGTTGCCGCCGTAAAGCCCAGACCTCTCACCAATCGGACAAACTTAAAATTGAATATTTCTGAAAGGGCACCAAAGAACAATTGAAAACTTTAAAAGGCTTCTCAGCTACTGAATGCCGAAAAATGGCTTACAAAAATGTCTTCGGACACTGCGTATATTAGTTAATTACTTATTTTATTATTGTAGTGTTATTTTTGCTGCATTCATTTTTAATTTCAATCAAATGAATTAGATTTTTCCTTAAATTGGTTCGATTAAACTATTCTTTAAAAAATTACTACTCGTATTAGTCAAAAAACAGGCTGGAACTAATAACATATCTCTTTGCTATAAAGCCGTTTACTTACTTTTGCGAGATACTGTATGTTTTTTTTTTACTCAGTTACTACTAATTAACTATAATGATTTCAGAAAGGGCATTTTCAATTTTTTTCGAAAAAAGAATACAGATTTTTGAAGGTGTAACACTTGTTTTAGTCTTTTTCTTTATTCTGATTCATTTAAAAAATATATTAAAAAAATAACTGGTTATTTTCTTCCAGGTCAGCTTTATGGTTTAGAAAAGTTCTGGGCTTTTATGAAGTACTACAAATACGCTAGCAAATTGAACGTGGATCCCAAGCTTAAAGAGTTTTTGTCCAAATTCAAGACGGTTGAAGATTTCAGGGTTGTCGAGCCAGAAATAAATGAAATGCTCCAAGGTGTGGGGATGTTGCGGAAGGGAAATGACGCTAAGAGATATCGCAGTATTTCAGAAAGTGAAGGTGTTTCGGTTACAGGCAAGCGTCCTAATACGACTATAACTAATAGAAGTGATTATATTGGCAATCAAGTGGACAACCAGCAACAGAATCGGCGGAGAACTGGTTCGTTTGGATCAGGTGCCCCAAGGAGAGTTCGAAGTGGTTCTGTAGGAAATAAAACTCAGCAAGTCAACAAGCATAATTATGGATCTTCGGTTGATTCTAACCATTCAAGCAGTCAGAGGTGGAGAGTTGGACCGTCCTCTAGTAAATTCAAACCTTCGAACCAGAAACAGAAAAATGAAACGGACTCAGTACAAAAGGATAACGCCAAATTCGATCATTCACATAAGTCAGAGAATAAGGAAAACACTGCGGCTAAGTAACTTGAAGTGTGCCAAAAATGACAATTAAAATTCATGCATTCTGAAGTTACCACACGTAGGAACTGTTATGCTTTAAAATTGGTTTTGGTTACAGACCCCCATCAGCTTAAGGGATAACTGGGCCTATGTACCTACAGGTAACTTATTCAACCATATTATACTTGTTCCGCCTTAGCCGACTCACATTCAAGCAATATATAGAGCACGAGACGCGTTAACTTTATATAAACTAAAGAAAAGTTAACGAAACAATCTGTCGGATATTTTCTTTCTACTGAATTTTCTTGAGGTAAGCAAGCGCATTTACGTGTAAGTTTAAACGGATTTTCTAATTACGATCACTGCAAACAATCGTTTTCTTATAACTAACTATATTTCTGTAGCGAGTTTAACAATTTCTATGTTTTCATTTTAAGAGTTACGTGATCGTGTGTTATTATATTAAAACTGTATAAAAAGCAAAGAAATTTCAGATTATTCAATAAACCTAATGTTAGGATATATGAAATGTACATAAAATATATTTTAGATAAATTAAAATTTACTGTAAAGCAGATTTTTTAATGTAGGCTTTAATAATAATTGATGATCAGAACTATTCGAGTTTTGTAACACTCGCCTTCAGTCTCTCGCCACTTTTAGATTATTCTGTTTTGAATTACATTTTTTTCGGTTGAGAAGTTATTGTCCTGAATTATGTTCGGCCTTTGAAGTGGTGCATACTGTATTTCCTAACATTGTTTGAATTAAATATATCGTAAGCTGAGGGTTTCGAAATCTTTTATACGTTTAATAAAATGTTGGTCATATAAAAAGTTAAAACGAAATTGGCAAATGTTCGACTCACGAGATTAGTTTTTAAAAGATTATTTAGTTTTAGTTAAAGTGCGAATCTGCTGTGAACAAAACAGTAAAATAAATTTAATACCTTGTTATTGAAATTTACTTCAGTTACTCAAAGTCAGACCAATAATTAAAAAAAATAGTACTGCCTTTCAGTTTCTTCAGAATTAATCTTGCAAATTTTAATCCGTCATAATAAGGGAAGTAGTACGTTTTTTTTCGTTTCCAGATGACTCGACTTAGTATCAAATATTCTGACTAGTTAACCTTTTAACTACAGAAGGGCGTATAATAAACTCTCACAGATATATCAATATTTTGTTGGGTTTACAGTAAGAATTACATTCAGAACCAGAAAATTTAGTTTTTAAACTTTTTCGCCTTTAAAATTTTGTTTCAATTAGCCTGTTAGTTAATACGATCCATACTTATCACACACAATTTATTACTGTTTTTATAGGCTGAAGTTTCGTCAATGTTGTGAAGGATTTAATTTAAAATTGAATATATACATTTATATTAAAGTATTTTGTCGATTAGATATATTATATGAAACTACAAGACCAAATATCGATTTATTGAATCCTGGCTTACTTCTACCTATAAAATCATGGTAACTCATCTCTGTACCATCGAATTGAATTCCCACAGCCGATGTTTCATCATTCGTTGTTTTAAATATGAGGTATTCCATTATTGAAATAAGTGATGTGGAAAAACCAAATGTTTGAATTTAAAATTTTTTTAAACATTATTGTAATATTTGAATATCTTAAAACTCACTGAGAGGGTGAATGAATTACACCAGTTCGACCCAAAAAGCAGCTGCATCTGGCGCCACAGCATTACTCAAAATCTACACGTATGTAATGTGAAAAAGCAAAAATTACAAAAATAGAATACGTGGAATGTACTCATACACTCACAGTGTTGATCGACTTTCACTAATATTAATTTTTTTTCGAAAATACTTTTGGTTAGTTCTATGTTGTTGTTCATTCAATTTAAGAAATCATTACACAAGGCTGTCAAACGGAAAAACTAGTACGTAAGCTATAAAAGAAATAAAGAGTAAAAAAAAGTTATATAATGCATAAAAAATAAATAAATGAATAAAAGCAAAAAAAAAAAATAATGAATAATAAACAAGTAAAAAAAATTATAATATTAATATATTAGTCAAAGTTTTGCTGGTTTCTATGAATTATTTACGATTTTGATGTAAAAATCTTTCCCTCTTTCGGATTTTACCTAATTCATATGTTTTCATTTATTTTGACCTTTTGAACTTTGAATGGAGTTTTGATTGATTTTTCTATTATTTAAGGACGAACTATTATTATTATTATGCCTATCTTTAATAAAATAGTTTTAAGAATATTATTGTTTTTTATTCCATACTCCCCTTTTTCTTCTCGTCGGAGTGCCATAAGTATAAAGCATTCAAAGAATTTACGATAGTTCCGAATTAACGAAAATGCAGAATCAAAAACACTATTAACGAAATTATCTTTACATTTTATTTGTATTATAATATTTTGTTGGCCCTCTCTTAGCTTTTATAACCGCGAGAACTCTCCCCGGCATATTATTTATACACATTTTTGCGGTCGGTATTGTTTTCCCTCGACGTTAAACTGTCCTTAAAATTTTGAAGAGATGACATACTTACTGTGCTTTTTAATCCTTCTTTTTAGATTGCCCATAGGTCAGCGTTGCCAACTTACGAGCTGGAAAATTCCCGACAACGGGTTAAGAAATCCCCGATTTTGCCAACTATTTCCCGATCCTATGCTATGCTTTTCAGATAAAATTGAAAGAAAACATTTTATTTTACTCTTTGGTATAGAATTCAACATTTTATTTTAATCTTTGCCAACAATTCATATATTACACATAAAACGGTTTTGAGATAAAATTTTGAACTTTAACATAAAAAAAAGTAAGGAGAGAAAGTCAAACTCAAGTGTAATGCAATAGAATCTCAGGATTAAAATTAACCAGTCTTGTGTTTGTACATATTATTATTATGCAACTGTAAAAATTCTTTGCTCACCTCCATTTCGTAACAATTTTGATTTTTTAGTAAAGTTTTTTTATGCATAATTACACATAATGTATCATTTTCTAAACGATTTCTTATTTTTGTTTTATTTAAATTAATTTGAGAAAATGCTCGTTCAGCAGATGCACTTGAATGGGGTAAGCATAATATAATATTATAAAGTTTACGTAATGTTGGGAAAGCAAATACGCCACATTCTAATTTTTTATTCAAAATTGTCGTCCAAAAGTTTTCAAAATCATCGGTAGTTATATCTGAAAAGTTTAAATTTCTTACTTCGCAGTATTCACGCTCTAAATCTACTGATTCATTTTCATCAAAATGATCTTGAAGTGCAACCAATAAAGGAATAATAGAGGGATAAACACAATTCTTCACATTATGTGTGTTTCAATGCTTTTAATATTTTGCTCTCATTTTTAAAAGCAAATCTTAGTGTTATTTGATTGCAGACTTCTACAAAAAATTCACGACAATTGAGTCTAAAAGAGATCAAAGTTTCTGTCTGAATATATTGTTTAAGTATTCTTTCAGTAACTTTAGGACTTACATAAATTTCATCTAAATTAATGAAGTTGCTTTCATTTTCAATTTTAACTTCAAAAATATTCGAGCAATTATCAATTACATTGCGTTTTATAAAACAGACTTAAAAGGTCTTAAAAATATTTTCGATTCTTTCATATAAAACATACATTTTTAAAGATTCAGATTGCATTTCACTGTTTAATTTAGTAAGCATAGGAAGAAAGTAATTTAGAAATTCAAAATACAATTTTGTAGTTGGATTAGAAAGTATATATGTTCGCGCATACTTTTATTAAGGTCTTTTTCAAGATATGTCCCCGTAAAATATAAAAGCAGTGCCGAGTACTGTTCTAAATTTCTTTTAACAACAGCTGTAAGAGATAGCCACCTAGGCTGACATGGATATAGTATTTTATGCAACTTAAATTCTAAATAACATTGAAATTCTTTTAAAATATTTTGTCTTTTAAAACTAGAGTTAAAGTGTGAATAAATAATACGACAAATAGTTTCGAGAAAATTTGGCAACTTTTCCACCGCTTTACTCATTACAAGGTGCAAAGAATGGCAAATACATTTCATTATACACTCCACTGCAAAATTATAAGACACCCTCAAATTTTTTTAAGTTCTCGGAAACTATTCACAAAGGAAAAAAACCCTAACTACCTGTATTAATAACCTGGTGAAGCAACATGGATTTTTCCGTGGAATAACCCATGCTCTAATTACGCCTTAATAAGTTTTTCCTTCATTGGTTATTGACTGCTACAAAAAGATAAGACAATTTTCGAAATCTCGCACTTTTGTGTTGTCTGTTGGAGCGTTAGTATCGTGAAGTGAGGCAAATAATAGAGAATATGAAAATAAAGCGTGTACAAGTAGTTTTGAAGTAAGATGGAACGAGGAAAGAAGATGACCGACAAAGAAAATAAGATAATACTTAATTTGAAGAAAGATGGTAATAGTGTGGCAAAAATTGCCAAAACTATTGGAAGGAGTCGATGTGCGATAATGAACCTCCTCAAAGACCCGGAAAAATTATGGAAAAGCAAAGAGCCCAGGTCGACCAAGGGTTCTTAGTCAACGGGAAGAGCGTGTAGTTTTAAGAGTGGCATCGAATTCAATGTGTACTGCAAGGCAAATCGCTGCAGAAGCTGGCGTCAGTTCAAATATTTGGAACATCCAAAGGACCATAAAAAGATCTAAGCATCTGGAATATAAGAAAATGCAGAGACGGCCACCGTTAACTGCAAAACATAAGGAAGACAGTTTGCGGTTTTCCCGTGAGCATCTGAAATGGAAAAAGCGATGGAGAAAAGTTATTTTTACTGACGAAAAACGTTTTTGTCTGGACGGACCTGATGGTTGGACACACTATTTCCACGATTTGAGGAAGGATCCCATACTACAAATGAGACGGCAAATGGGCGGATTTAGGCTGGAATATCGTACAAAAGGAAAACTGAAATAAAGTTTATTTCGGGCAAAATGAACAGCAGAAATTACACTGCATTAATTGACGAGTAAATTCGACAAAATGTAGGGAGAATTGCTAGAGAAAATTACATCTTTCAGCAAGATAACGTAGCCATACATACCGCCAGGGCTGTAAAGGACTACTTTGAGGAACACAATATCAATCTTTTACAATGGCCTTCGAGATCTCCGGATCTAAACATCATTGAAAACGCTTGGGGATAATTATTAAGTATCATCTACAGTTGCGAGAAGCAATATCAGACATTGGATGAATTAAAAACTGCAATTCAATCTGCATGGAGCACCTTGCCTAGAAAATATATTAAGAATTTATTTAAATTGCTACCTAATAGAATGTTAGAGATAGTAGAAAATAATGGAGGTTCCACACATTACATATTTTCACATTTCAAAACTACCTCTCCCTTGTCGCGAATTATGAAAGCTCAGATATGACGTTTTTACAGATAAAATACAGTTAAAAGTATATACGAAATTTAGGTGTAGAGGACGATGATACATGTCGCTTCTGTCTTGAAGAAGAAGAAACAGCGGAACACGTACTCTGCCAATGCCCAGCCTTAGGTCGACAAAGGCTGACACACTTCAGAGCATCCCTCATAACGCCCGAAGATGTGTCGAATGCGACCCCCCAGCACACTATAGCCTATTTTAAGGAGCTTGATATGGAAGGGGTTTAAACAGGAGGGACTAACACAATAGATCTCATAGGTCGCGCTGCTACTTATTCGGTGGGCACTGGGAGTGCCTTAGACGACCCGCTAACCAAATAATAATAATAATAATATACGAAATTTAGTCCACCCGTATAAGTAATTCAACAATAATGATTTTTGAGTTATGACGTTATTGCATGTAATGAGCGATGTATTGATAAAAATAAAAACCCGTTTTTTTTCCTTATAAATTCCGAAGGTCTTATCTTTTTGTAGCAGCCAATAACCAATGATGAAGGAAAAACTCATTAAGGCGTAATTAGAGAATGGGTTATTCCACGGAAAAATCCATGTTGCTTCACCAGGTTATTAATACAGGTAGCTAGGGTTTTCCTTTCGGAATAGTTTCCGAGAACTTAAAGAAATTGGAGGGTGTCTTATCATTTTGCAGTGGAGTGTAAATAAGTTTGGGACATCATTTTTTAATAATTTAGCTACTGAGTGATGTTCACCCGTCATAACATTTGCCCTATCCGCTGCTACACCAACCAAATTTTGTTTGTACGGTATTTCGCGTACCTTGAAGAAATTGTTTAGAGTTTCATAGAGACTTACGGTATCTGCATTGGGCACCTCAATTAATGCGAGAAAGTCATAAGAACTATATTTTTCGTGCAACTTACATCAGTTCACTCATCAATAATAAGAGAAAATTCTGATTTCTGCAGATGCCTTATTAAATATTCATTTCCGAATTTGCCGGTAACATTTGGAACTATAGCTGTCGCCTTTGTCCTATTTAATGACAATTTTTGTGCGATAGGAGAATCTTCGAAAATGTCTTTAAACAGGCGAGAGAGATGGTCAAAACTTGAAAATGAAACGTTGTGTTCAGCTGCAAACGTAGCTAATTTTATTTCAGCTTTCTTTACTTTAGTTTCTATGTTATCATTTTTAAAGGAAAATGCTGAAATTTTAGGTTATTATTTATAATTATTATTATTATGTTAGTGGGTCGTCTAGCAACGCGACCTATAAGATCTATTGTGCTAGTCCCTTTTATTTAAACCCTTTCCACGTCAAGGTCCTTAAAATAGGCTATGGTGTGCTTGGGAGTCACATTCGACACATCTTCTAGAGCAGTGATGGCGAACCTTTTTGAGAAGTGGGTAAAATTTTGTTCATTATTTTTTTAGTATTAGCTCGTGGGTCACTAAGTCAGTGGCGTCATTTGGAGAGAAGGTTAAAAACTACTTTTTTTGGTTCTCACTTTTAAAATCCTCTAAAAAGTTTACGTTTCCTTTTTGTTTTACAACTTTTACCTTTGTAATTGAAGAGCTAAGAACAAAGGTAAAAAAATTGATATAAATGGAGTGATACCATGAATTGCAGCACCTGGTGATTGCACTGCGTACATTCGAATGAAAAAGACACAAAGAAAATCAGAAAAATATATTATGAAATATTATATATTAATAGATAGGTATAGTTATGCTGTTTTGAAATTCAACTAATTCCATTTCCACATAAATTCCGTTATTGTATTGAATTCCATTTTGTATGGATATAAAATAAAGTGAAATGTATTTTCCAAACTTTTAAATTTATTTATATATATTTATATTTATTTTTATTTATTTAAATCTCTCCTCAAAATTTTTATTTTTTAATTGCCTTTTTTTAACGTGAAGCATATTTTCAAAAATTATTGTATTTTGAAAATGTTTTTTTAATTGAGGAAAATATTTCATGATTTTCATTTCCAAATCCTTAGTCAAGATGTCAAAATTTGTAATAAATATTTTAATATCTTCAAACATCATTAAAACAATTTGTCCATTGTGGCCACATGTTTCTAGCTTTTCTGGTTTTTTTGATGACGCAATAAAATGGTGTATGCTAGTGAACTTATATAGCACTATAAACACATTTTAATTTAAAAATATTTATATTTAATAAACAAAATAACTTCGTTTAAACAAAATATCATAATATAATTTTAATAGCGATGAATATAATCAGCTTCATTTATACAGTCATGCATGCATATAATATTTAATATTTGGCGTCCAAAACTATACAAATGATGTTGCCTAAGTCCGTTGTTAATAATGTAATATTTTGCGAATTTTTTTAAACAAAAATTTGTCTTGTGTTTTGTTTTACATGTTTAAATTGAAATATGTTTATTGAAATTATGTAATACCCATCTTTTGGGTGCGATATCATTAAAACCAGAAAAGTCACAACCATTGAACCAGTGCATAAACCACTTTTGCTATTCAGTGTACGTCTTACACAGTGCAGTGTGTAGATAGAAAATCAGCTAGCCAATGTCCACATGCAAATATTTTTTTTATAAATTCGACATTAGATATATATATATTTTATTTTTTTAATATTTTTGATTCTCTGTTCCCTCTTCTATGATATAAAAAATAAGTTTATCACAATCAACGCGTGGGTCATTTCAAAAGTCTGCGTGGGTCAGTGTTTGACCCGCGGGTCATACGTTCGCCACCATTGTTCTAGAGCTATGAGGGATGCTCCGAAGTGTGCCAGCCTTTGTCGACCTAAGGCTTGGCATTGGCAAAGTACATGTTCCGCTGTTTCTTCTTTCTCAAGACAGAAGCGACATGTATCATCCTCCTCCACACCTATCTTTTTAAGGTGGTATCTTAGGGCACAGTGACCTGTTAAGAGGTCGGTAATGATTTTTAAGTCCGGCTTGATGAGCATTAGGAGTTTCATCGTACTCTGCTTGGAGGGGTAGATGAATCGTTTCGCCTGCCTTAGTCCGGTTTGGTTGATCCAGTGTGAGGCTTTACTGTCTTCTTCCCATAGCCTGAGGTAGGATCTATAATAGCTCCTGGCTAGGCCACAGTAAGGCTCCGGTCCAATGAACGCGGACTTTGAACCATTTCTGGTTATTCCTACGTGGCCTGGTACCCAAGCTTATTCGAGTTAGCCAGTATTTTTAACGTTGACAGGCAGCACCTGACCAGGTTCGACTCTATAGTGTAACTGGAGAGCGCTCTAATCGGCGCTTGACTGTCCATTAAAATCCATATTTTTGCACCTCTCATTCCCTTTTCTATGATAGTTCGGGCGCAGGTATGTATAGCAATAATCTCAGCCTGAAATATCGTGGGAGTCCTCCCTAAGGCTATTGAGATCTGGCAGTTGGGTCCGTAGATTCCCGCACCGGAGAATCCGTCGCACCTAGAACCGTCTGTATACCATGCGATAACCCCCAGTCGGGCGAGGTTTTCATTTTCCTTCCACCACTGTAGGTCTTTTATTACGGTTTTGGATGGTATCTCCAAATTTAGTTTTTTATTATCAGGTCCGACGGCCCCATAACCAGCGGGTCTTTTGAGAACACCCTCAGTATCTGTGAGTGCCCTTCGTCTTAATTTGCGTTGCAATAACCTGATATACGGGGTTTTAGAGTACTGCTAGCCGCTTCCTTTTGTATGTATAGGTGGAGCGGTGGTAGATCTAGCAGCACTTCTAAGGCCGCGGTTGGGTAAGTTTTCATGGCCCTTGTGATGCCGTTGTCGCGTCTTTGCGACAAGGACTGGGAGTGCTTTTCAACAGAAGATCACCAGCCCTTTATACCTTTACTCACTTTCGCCTCCTTCTCTCTGATGCCCACAATTATAAAATCAATTTTATTTTTGGTTTAACTCGACTTTAGTCTTATTCGAAAACCTTTATTTATTTTTTTTATTAATTATTTCTTAACAACTTTTGTCAGGCTTAACTTTTAGCATGTAACTTTTCTAGGCACTATCACTATCTACTATCACTACCGGCTTATCCCGCGATCTTTTTCCAACTCCTCGATTGATCGATCGATCGGAGCCTCCTAAGTTCACACGACCCCTCCTCCACTCGTTATTACTTTCCCTGCTTTTTGTTTATACATAACGACCCGTGCGCGGTTGGCCGAAAAGAAAGCAAGCGTGCACTTTCGTGCACTTTACCCCGGCGCGGTGCATCGACCAACAGCTATATACTTGGCCGTCCAAGAATGGCGTGATATTCGACACCCGACGTGTGTGTTTGCTTTTTGGAAATTGAGCTGAGACGTTGGGAATTCTTGAAAGTGGTCAAAATATTATCGGGGCACTTGTAGGGGTGATTGAGCCATTTGGACTCGAAAATATGGGAATATCAAATCTCAGCATTTATGTTACTATGCGGGAATTACGATCCGCAGAGTGAAAAGGGAAAATTTATGGGGTTAAGGAAAAGTAATGAGTGCTCAAGGGATATTATATCCCGCCACTCATTACATAGGCGAGCCTTTGCACTTTGTTAAGTGTGGCTATTGCCTTAGACTGCTCAGTTTTATTCCACCATATGGCTACTGCATAGGTGACAATTAGTCTTATTATCGCCTCATTTGACCATAGTATCATTTTAGGCTTTAGCCCCCATTTTTTTCCAAACAATCGACGGCATGACCATGTGGCTCGTATAGCCTTTTCTGCCACTTTATTTAAATGGATATTCCAAGTGAGTCGCTGATCTAGGGTGATCCCTAAATATTTTATCTCTGTGGAAAATCCAATCGTAGTTTCATTCAAAGTAGGGGATGTCACGGTTAGTTTCCTCCTTCTAGTGTTATTACTGTTTTATTGGGATTTATTTTAAGGTTAACCTCCTGGCACCAATCAGACACAAGGTTTAGAGCCGTCTGGGCTTTGCGTGATAGCACGCGATCCTCTTTGCTCCGGATGATAATGACGATATCATCCGCATAACCTTGACATTCTATCCTTTCAACTTCAACTTTTCTAGGAGACCGTCAACAACTATTGACCACAGGAGCGGAGACAGGGCCCCTTCCTGGGGGCAGCCCCTAGTGGCCCATGCCGTCACGGAGCTTCCACACAAGTTTGCCGTGATCTTTCGACAGCCTAGCATGGCTTTCATCCATTTCACCGTCTGAATGTCCACACCTTTTCCGACGGCTGCTTTCTCCATGGATTCAAAGGAGGTATTAATCGAACGCTCCTTCTATATGAAGAAAAATACATAGGGCTGTTTCTTTTCCATTAAGTGATTTTTCTATAATTGTAACCAGGCTATGAAGGGCAGTGATGGCTGATTTGCCCCCCTGATAAACGTGCTGGTTTGGGTGTAGTGGAGCCTCACGTAACACTTTCTAACACTTTCCCCATGGTTTTAAGGAGAAAGGAGGTTAGACTAATGGGTTGATATGCCTTAGGCTGGGAGGGACTACGCCCCCCACCCTTCGGTATGAAGATGCCTGGGAAGATGCCATCTCCTCCAGGAGATTTGAAGGCCTTGAATGAGTCGATTGCCCACTGAACTCTCCTCGGGGTAAAGATGTGGCCCGAAAGGCTACTAGCTCGCATGGGGGTCTCAGGACTAAGTCCTGGTGAACCCCCAGGTCCACTATCTTCTGTTATCGAGTCAGGGAAGTGTGTTTGAATCAGAAGCTTCAAGGTATCCTTCCCATTCTCCGTGTAAGTACCGTCCGGCTTTTGTAGTAGTCCGATTCCGTTTGTATGATCTTTAGAGAGGACTTTTTGGAGTCTGGCTGTGGTTGGTAGGTCGTTGGATTTCCGTATTTCTTTCTTGTATTTGGATTTCCGTTTTTCTTTATTGTATAGGGTTAGGGCCTCTTTGTAGGCTTCTGTTGAGCCTCCTTTTTTGACCTTATTGTAAAGTTTACGAGTTTTGGCTCTCTCTCCCTATTCCACCAGGGAACATCCCTGGATTGCTTCCTTGTCTTTAGCGGACAATTGTCCTCATACGAGGTGAGGATCACGCGTGTAAGTTTGGACGAGAAGAGGTTTAGGTCTTCTGGGCACGTGATCGGCGAGGACGGGAGCTCTTTTAGATCCTGCCTGACCTGCTCCTGATAACAGATCCAATCTGTTTGTCGAGGAATTCTTCTCTTTTCCTGGCATGTATTTTCAGCCTTCACGTTAAATCTGATATGACGATGGTCTGAGAGGAAGGCTTCTTTAGATACATGCCATTTGGTTATACAGCTAAGTAGAGAGGGGGTGGCTAAAGTTAAGTCCAGTACATCACTACGTAGGGCATTAGAGAAGGTTTGCTCCATACCCGTGTTGGCTATTTCTAAGTTCACCATTAGGAAGTCCAGTAGATACTCACCCCTTCAATTTATGTTGCTGCTGCCCCAGTTGGTGTGGTGTGCGTTCGCATCGTAGCCTATAATTACAGGTCTACCTCTGCGTCTGCAAAACGTCACTAGTTGCTCGATCTCAGGTTGTGGAGCCGTCTCCGTGTCGCCTGGGAAGTAGGCTGAGGCAATTATTACCTCTCTACTTCCCGCGTTTGTAGGGACGTCGATTATGCTAGCTACCAGGTCACGCGAGATGAGCTCTGTAGCGGGAATAAAGTCCAATTTAGAGCTGACAAATATGGCAGTACTAGGAGCTGGGTGCTGCTTGCTGGAAATCTACTTACTGTGGTTTATTGGCGGTAGTCCTTTGATTATTCCTCTGCAGGATCAGGGCTCTTGAATTAGCTCTACGTCAATTTTCTCTTTAGTGAATCTCCGACTTAACACGTCTGAAGCTGCCCTTGCGTGATTGAGATTCACTTGTAGGACTTTTATTTACACCATAATTTGTTCTATGATAAGGATTAATAAACAAATTCCTTGAACGTATTTGCCGACTAGGAGAATATAAATTAACCTTACCAAGCAATTCGGGGCAGTCTATGTGACCAATCAAAATATCGAATGCAAATAAGGCATAAGTAACATTACGTCTTTCTTCCAATGTGGTAAATCCAAATAATAAGCACCTAGTTCTATAAGAAGGACAATCACTCCATAGATTCAGTTTCCAGGCCATAAATCTGGTAAACGACCTCTGGACAGATTCTAATCTGTTGATGTACATACCATACAACCATTGCATACTCTAAAATAGATCGGACTAAAGAGATGTACAGAGTCTTAAATGTAAAAAGGTCCCTGAAATCAGCCGTATTTCTTTTAATGAAGCCAATCATTTTTAATGCCTTGGTAATTACGTATTCAATATGCAGCGAAAAAGTTAATTTTGAGTCTAAAAAGACTCCTAGGTCCTTAAACTGGCACACTCTTTCCAAAGAAACATCTTAAATTTTATAATTGAAATTTATTAAGTTCTTTTTCCTAGCGAAAGTCATGCATTTACATTTAGAAATATTTACCGCGAGATCGTTTAGTTTACACCAAGACTCCAAATTATTAAGGTCATTCCGGATTTGCATGCAATCATTATAACACCTTACCATGGAAAAGAGGTTTAAATCGTCTGCGAATAGTAGGAGCTTTGAAGTCAAAAAAATATTCTGTATGTCATTTATAAATAGTAAGAATAGGGCAGAGTCCCTGCAGCTAGGCATTTTTGGGCTGGCTGTCTTTACCTGAGTCCCTCTGCGGGATCTTGGGTTTTTGAGCAGCCTGTCCTGATGCCTTGTTGTTGTTGGTGCTAGCGTGTTTTTCAGCCTCTTTTGCTTTTCCTTTCTTCTCCTTCACGTTGTCCTGGTGCGGTAGTGGCTTGGCTTTGGGGACTAGGGTTTTCCTGCTGGCGGTCCGTCCTTTGGTTAAGCCAGTCATAACCTGGATTGGTAAAGGGGTCGTGGGGACATTTCCAGCGCTGCTACCTTCCTCAGAGGGGACCACTGTGACTGTCGGGGTGTTATGTGCTCTTTTGCACCCTTTTTGTATTTGAGCTTCGCGCACTGCAACTTCTGGGAAGAAAAGCAGAGGGTATTGAATGTCAGTGTTGGTAATGGTGGGGGTATGGTTTATCCTGGTGTTCCAATTGCATTTTCAATGGATCCTACAAAAGAATGGGCTCATTTCAGGGATCAAAGATGGTGGTCGGAGACGCGATTATTACCCGAACGTTCGACATGGGTTTTGACAAAGTTCTACGAGGTTTGGTATATTTAAATTCTACGGATGGAGACTTTCAACATCACATATATTACGACACCACACTGAACTCGCCATATACACACACATACAAACATTAATCTCGCGGGACTACTCTCAACTTGGGAGCGGAGATCGTTTTATCCCTCTTCACTCATTTTCACGCCTACACTCAGTCGAGATTGATGGTTAAGTTAACGTATATTTCTTCACACCTGCAAACATGCAACAACACACACATGGCCCTGGACATGGATTTTTAGATAAGCATTTTGAATATTGGGGCGTAAACTTTAAATCTTTAGACATAGGAAAATATAAATATTAGTAATGAAGGCTAAAAGTAAAATAGCCTTAAGGAGAACTTCGGCTAAATATTTAAATTAATAATTCGTATATTTCAATTAATAATTTTTGTATGAATAGTAGTCTAGTATCATTGGAATAGTACAAGAGAAAATTATTGGAAAAGTTGAGTTAAAGATTTTGATTAGAAAATGTTATATTATGGGAGAATCAGTGGCATGCGCAGGATTTTCTTATTATGGGTGCCAACAATAAAAATGCCAGATGGGTGTTGTTTGAGCTTTCACACTGAACGGTTGTGTCGCAGTCTCAGCTAGTACAAATTAACATACGGCATGTCGCACCGAAAGAAAAGTGATAAAAAGTTAATCAACGAATATAGTGAATCTACAACTAATGAGGATCTCAAAGAACTCCTTATCTCTCTTAATAAAAAGGTGTCAAAAATAGACGAGACTACGACTAAGACCCAGCAAAAGTGTGTGCAAAATAGCAAAGATATTTCTTTTCTTAAAAAAAGAAACGAAATTCTCAGCGGACAAGTTAAAAATCCGAATAAAGAAGTTGAAATCCTACAAAAACTGATCAAAAAGAAAAATATTGTTTTGTATCAAATTCCCGATACCGAAGAAATTAATGCAGACTTATTCAACCACGTTAGCAGTATTCTCAAAGATGCCAATATAGCCCCTGATGACATAGATGAGGTTAAGCGAGTGGGATTCGCTAAGGGAAAAAGGCCAGTAGTGGTATCCTTCATATCTCTGAGCAAGAAGGAAGCAGTGTTTGAGCATCACGAAACTATTAAAGAAAAGCACCAGGTGGTTGTCTCATATGATACCACATAAAAGCAGCGAAAACAACATGCTAGTCTCAAAAAAGTGCAAGGAGAACTTAAACAGCTAAACATAACCTCAATAGTTAAAAAGAAAGGCCTATACATCGATGACAAGAGATACACGCTTTCAGAAGCAAACGCTCAACTTAATGCTTTAAAGGGGAAGAGACAACAGTCACGTGGACAGAGCCGTACACATGCTCAAGATAATGAGCGTGGTTACGATAGCGATGGATCTACTACATCAACTGCGTCAGCCATAAAACGTCTCCGAGCAGCGTCAGACTCATCACCAGACGAATCTATAATTCGGAAGAAACACAAAGCTACACTAGGCACTTCCAAATCGAGAAATGAGAAACGTCAGGAATAGCAGTCATCGCCCTCCCAAACGCAAGCGCCGAAAATCATTTTCTGGAACTGCTTCGGCTACAAAAACATCAGTGATATTAGTGGTATTGTGTGCGAAAGGGATTTTGTTTGTTTAAGTGAAACGTGGTGCGAGAACGATCCTCCTCGATCTTTTTCTAATACGCGCACGCTGATATCGAGCAAGGCAACAAAATCAGCTGCGAGAGGTCGTGCGAGTGGGGGAATTGCGATAACATATGATAAGAGTATATATGGATGCGCCGAAATAATAAGTGTACAGCAATCACATTTTATAATAAAGGTAGATATTAAAAAAGCTAGATTAGTTATAGGAGCAATTTATATAAATCAATGTACCAATATCGAACATGTCTTATCTGAAATCACAGAGTTACTAACAGAAATAAAAATTAAATATCCGAATGCTCATATATTTTTGGGAGGGGATTTTAATGCTCGAATTGGGGAGGGCAATGACCTGAATAGTGAAACAATATCCTCATTGAGCAATTTATACTATGAAAGGGAAAGCTGTGATAAAACTACTAACCCTAGAGGAAATACTCTATTAAATTTCGTAAATGCAAATGATTTAATTATATTGAATGGGCGATCTGCCAGAGACACACCTGCGCAGTTCACCTATTGTAGCAGCGTGGGATCCTCTGTAATCGACTATACAATTTGTAATTTTTCTGCGTTGTCTATTGTAAAAGATTTTAAAGTGAATGAAATAGTTTCTCGCTCTGATCATTCACCCATAATAGTAGAAGTCAACTTCCTCGAACAAAACCATAAAAATAAGAATATCTCTTCTTTGAAATGGCGGGAAACCATGGCTGAAAAATATGTAGAATGCATATCCTACTCACTTAACGTCTCATTTACTAATGGTACCATAGACTAGCTGGATAATAGAAACTATAGCAAAATGTGCTAAAGAAGTAGGAATGGTAAAAACTAATATTAGGAAATACAAAGCACATAATCCTTGGTACAACTCTGAGTGTCTTGCCTTAAAAAAACAAGTAAAGCAGAAAGCTAAAGAAAAAAGAACTTCATTGCACGATAGAACCATTGTCGCGGAATATAATAAGTTAAGAAATTACTACTTTCAATACTTAAAAGTCACAAAAGAATCCTACGATCTTTCAATTGCCATGTCACTGTGCGAGGCAAGGGACTCAAAGGAGTACTGGTCCATAATTAACAAACATAGAAAATCCAATTTTACCTGTGATAACATTATCAGTCTTGAAGTATGGCATGAATTCTTTAAAAATCTTTATGCACCACGCTCATCAATATTTGTTGCATTACCTAATAGTCCAGTCAATTTAACCTCTGAAGCGGAAGTTTGTGGTGGAGTGCTAATTTTTGGATATATTGTTGGGGACGGTGAGAAATGAAGCTATAATTTTTTTTTGCCCCTCAGGGGTGTTTGCGAAGGGGTGAAAAAGGGTGAAAAAGGGTGAAAAAGGGTGAAAAAGGTTTTTTGTTTATAACTTTGAATAAAAAAGTCAGCCTGGGTGGGAACGTTAGAGGGTGATATAATAAATGATTATTCATCTTGTATTAAAGTTTCTGCCGGTTTTGTTTATTGCAAAATTGTTTATTAACAATTTCACTCTCCCAAACCGAAAAAAATCACGGCTGATTTTTTTAAAAATACTTAAGCTCGTACGATGTCTTTCATTTTCACAATATCACTAGAAGACGCAATCCCCCATCATATACCAAAAATTCAAAACGGTTCCATGCATTTCACCTGAGATAATCACCCACATACCTCACCTGTTTTACACCGAAAAATGCACAGTTTTAATCCAAGTCAAGATATCCCCCACGAATCGTCGCCCACCGACCAGCTATCGCTGAGCAGCACACATTTTTTCCCAGCCCACGGCGGGGAAGAAGAAGATTTGCGACTGATTGAAAAACGGAAATCGCTATAACTTTCGATGTATGTAACGGAACTTAATGTATGATGGCTTCAAAAATCACTTATTTTTTTCTCCATCTTTTTCTCATACACCACTTTCACCTAATATTTTTACTTTTTTTTTATATTGAATTAAACTTAAAAAAAAAATAAAAATTAATTACATTTTATTCCTTTTCTCCCACAAAACTAAACTTTTTGAAATATTCTTAATTTTGTAGTTATCTACAGATTCCGCCCTTTATTCTCATAATTTTTATTATTTTCCACAAATCCCCCCCTGACCCCCCGAATAAATATATTACCCCTTAAATTTTACAAACAAAAAACTTACCAAACATTTTATTTTTTTTCTCCCACAAAACTAAACTTTTTTGAAATTTTAATAATTTTGTAGTTATCTACAGATTCCACCCTTTATTCCCATAATTTTTATTATTTTCCACAAATCCCCCCCTGACCCCCCGAATAAATATATTACCCCTTAAATTTTACAGACAAAAAACTTGCCAAACATTTTATTTTTTTTCTCCCACAAAACTAAACTTTTTTGAAATTTTAATAATTTTGTAGTTATCTACAGATTCCACCCTTTATTCCCATAATTTTTATTATTTTCCAAACATCACCCCCCGACCCCCCCGAATAAATTTATACTATTTACCTTTTTTTTAAATTATTCCCCATTTTTACTATTCAATTTTTTCCACCAATTCTCAATTAATCTCACTTTTTTTTTCACCCACATCTACTTCAAGGTCTTCCGAAACTAAATCTACATTTTTTTCTCCATTATTGCTAATAGTTTGTCCCCAATCTGCCCCCGTGTGTGCTAGCGGATCATTTTTCGCCCAAAATATTAATTTCTCCCCAGTTTCGATTTACGATTATTGCATAAAGACCTACTCCAATTGGGGACAAACTATTAGCAATAATGGAGAAAAAAATGTAGATTTAGTTTCGGAAGACCTTGAAGTAGATGTGGGTGAAAAAAAAAGTGAGATTTATTGAGAATTGGTGGAAAAAATTGAATAGTAAAAATGGGGAATAATTTAGAAAAAAGGTAAATAGTATAAATTTATTCGGGGGGGTCGGGGGGTGATGTTTGGAAAATAATAAAAATTATGGGAATAAAGGGTGGACTCTGTAGATAACTACAAAATTATTAAAATTTCAAAAAAGTTTAGTTTTGTGGGAGAAAAAAAATAAAATGTTTGGCAAGTTTTTTGTCTGTAAAATTTAAGGGGTAATATATTTATTCGGGGGGTCAGGGGGGGATTTGTGGAAAATAATAAAAATTATGGGAATAAAGGGTGGAATCTGTAGATAACTACAAAATTATTAAAATTTCAAAAAAGTTTAGTTTTGTGGGAGAAAAAAAATAAAATGTTTGGTAAGTTTTTTGTTTGTAAAATTTAAGGGGTAATATATTTATTCGGGGGGTCAGGGGGGGATTTGTGGAAAATAATAAAAATTATGAGAATAAAGGTTGGAATCTGTAGATAACTACAAAATTAAGAATATTTCAAAAAGTTTAGTTTTGTGGGAGGAAAGGAATAAAATGTAATTAATTTTTATTTTTTTTTTAAGTTTAATTCAATATAAAAAAAAGTAAAAATATTAGGTGAAAGTGGTGTATGAGAAAAAGATGGAGAAAAAAATAAGTGATTTTTGAAGCCATCATACATTAAGTTCCGTTACATACATCGAAAGTTATAGCGATTTCCGTTTTTCATTCAGTCGCAAATCTTCTTCTTCCCCGCCGTGGGCTGGGAAAAAATGTGTGCTGCTCAGCGATAGCTGGTCGGTGGGCGACGATTCGTGGGGGATATCTTGACTTGGATTAAAACTGTGCATTTTTCGGTGTAAAACAGGTGAGGTATGTGGGTGATTATCTCAGGTGAAATGCATGGAACCGTTTTGAATTTTTGGTATATGATGGGGGATTGCGTCTTCTAGTGATATTGTGAAAATGAAAGACATCGTACGAGCTTAAGTATTTTTAAAAAAAATCAGCCGTGATTTTTTTCGGTTTGGGAGAGTGAAATTGTTAATAAACAATTTTGCAATAAACAAAACCGGGGGAAACTTTAATACAAGATGAATAATCATTTATTATATCACCCTCTAACGTTCCCACCCAGGCTGCCTTTTTTATTCAAAGTTATAAACAAAAAACCTTTTTCACCCTTTTTCACCCTTTTTCACCCCTTCGCAAACACCCCTGAGGGGCAAAAAAAAATTATAGCTTCATTTCTCACCGTCCCCAACAATATATCCAAAAATTAGCACTCCACCACAAACTTCCGCTTCAGAGGTTAAATTGACTGGACTATAAGTACAATGAGAATCCAGACTTAGATGCAGAAATAACCTTATATGAGCTTTGTAATGCTATGGGGAGCTTAAAAAATAATAAGGCTCCAGGACCTAATGATATCTCAAATGAATTCTTAAAAAACCTACCACAAAACTGGCTTTTATACAGGGTGTTCAGAGGTGGGTGGTCAATACTGAAGGGGGTGAAAGGTCAGACCGAGACAAGCAAAAAATCGTATGGGTGGGGGGGGGGCATCTCGCACCGTTTGGCAGTTACAGGGTGATTCGTAAATCAGGATTTTGCCTTATATGGGAACCGCTCTTGTATTTCTATCTTTTTTTCTACGCATCGCAGCGGCCCCAAACTGATTTCAAAAAATGACTATTTGGAAGCCCTTTCAAAAAAAGTTTACACCACCCCCCTATCCCCAACCCCTTGGCCACAATCCCCCCTGGAAGTTGAAAAAATTAACTTTTATTTCACGATTTTTCACCTTTCGCCCCACTTTTCTCTGAAATTCATGTTATTAACATACCTACTTTTTATTTTTTTTAAGTTGCCTATCTAATTACCTTTCCAAAAAGGTGCAACATGCCCAGGTAGAAAAGGGTTGCAAAAGTCCTGAAATTAAAACATACTCACAGGTACCTAATTACTTTATTGCACCATAATGAAAAAAATCGTTAAGTAAACAATTTTTATGACAGCAAGTTCGGAAATGTTTGTTTAGGAAACACAAGTAATACATTTTTATTTTTTCAGCAAAAAAGTACTAAAATAATAAATGTAATCTCGTTAAATAGCGTTATTAGTTTATTATATCCAGTATTGACTCTTAAGTATCCTGACGCTCCGTTTCTAATACCTCCTATGAATTATGGTATAAAAATGGGTAGGTTTGAAAGGACATTGACCACAGTTGAAGAAGCAAGCGATAAAACCGGGTGTTTAATAGAAAAAATTAAGATAAAATGGCAGAATGCAGTGTTGAAGAGTCTGCCGATATAATTTACGTGTACGGTTTAGTAGAAGGAAATGATAGTGAGGCCGTACGAGAATACCAAAGGAGATTCCCGAATCGCCGGGTACCCAAAAGAAGGGTATTTTCAAGGACTTTCAGAGGGTTAAAAGAAACCGGAAGTGTAACCGCCCCCAGAGCAGAAACGCGAGCAGGAAAATCGGCCGATTCAGCGGACCCCGACCAACAAATCCTCAACATTGTCAGGAACAGCCCTGTAATAAGCATCAGGCAGGTCGCACAAAGGTCAGGATTATCTTCAGGGAGAGATTGGACCGTTGTGAACCGAGAGGGACTACATCCATACCACCATATCCCGGTCCAAGCACTAGGGAAGGAGATTCCGAAGGACGATTGCAATTCTGCACTTGGCTGTTCGAGTCTGACATCGAAAACAGAAGGTTTGTAGACCGAATTCTGTGGACGGATGAATCGCAATTCACCCGGGATGGCATCACAAACTTACACAACCCCCACACCTGGTCAGATGTGAACCCACATAGGACCAGGTGTCGGTCCTTCTAGCAAAGATTTAGTGTCAATGTCTGGGCTGGCATCATCGGCAACCAGTTGATAGAACCCTTCATCTTGCCCCAAGTGCTGAATAGTCAGCTATACTCGGACTTTTTGGAGAATATCCTTCCGGATCTGTTGGAGGACATCCCCCTGGCCACCAGAAGCGCAATTTATTTACAGCTCGACGGAGCACCTGCGCATACTGGGAACATTGTTAGGGCAAGGTTGAATGAACATTACCCAGAGCGCTGGATTGGACGAGGTGGACCGATTCCTTGGCCTGCTAGGTCACCGGACCTTACTCCACTGGACTTTTTCTTATAGGGAATGATGAAAGATGAAGTTTACTCAAGACCAATCAACACCAGAGAAGAATTAGTTACCAGGATTGTGACTGCAGCCACGAAAATACGGGAGAGACTGGCTACCATAGACCTCAAACGTGAAATAAAACGAAGGCTACTTGCATGAATCGAAACTAGCGGAGAACATTTTGAACAGCTTTTAAAGGACATACGTTTTAATTGTAATTAGTTTTTAAGCGAACAAAATGTATTTTTTAGTAAACTTAAGTATAATTTCCTAAAAATTCGAATTATCATGATATTCTGTAAAAGGATTTTTGTAAATAAATTTTCGTATCCTTTTCCTACCTGGGCATGTTGCACCTTTTTGGTAAGGTAATTAGATAGGCAACTTAAAAAAAATAAAAAGTAGGTATGTTAATAACATGAATTTCGGAGAAAAGTGGGGCGAAAGGAGAAAAATCGTGAAATAAAAGTTAATTTTTTCAACTTCCAGGGGGGATTGTGGCCAAGGGGTTGGGGATAGGGGGGTGGTGTAAACTTTTTTGGAAAGGGCTTCCAAATAGTGATTTTTTGAAATCAGTTTGGGGCCACTGCGATGCGTAGAAAAAAAGATAGAAATACAAGAGCGGTTCCCATATAAGGCAAAATCCTGATTTACGAATCACCCTGTAACTGCCAAACGGTGCGAGATGCCCCCCCCACCCATACGATTTTTTGCTTGTCTCGGTCTGACCTTTCACCCCCTTCAGTATTGACCACCCACCTCTGAACACCCTGTATACAGGGTGTTCACCCACCTCTGAACACCCTGTATACAGGGTGATCAGAGGTGGGGGGTCAATACTGCAGGGGGTGAAAGGTCAGACCGAGACAAGCAAAAAATCGTATGGGTGGGGGGGGGGGCATCTCGCACCGTTTGGCAGTTACAGGGTGATTCGTAAATCAGGATTTTGCCTTATATGGGAACCGCTCTTGTATTTTTATCTTTTTTTCTACGCATCGCAGCGGCCCCAAACTGATCTCAAAAAATCACTATTTCGAAGCCCTTTTCAAAAAAGTTTACACCACCCCCCTATCCCCAACCCCTTGGCCACAATCCCCCCTGGAAGTTGAAAAAATTAGCTTTTATTTCACGATTTTTCACCTTTCGCCCCACTTTTCTCCGAAATTCATGTTATTAACATACCTACTTTTTATTTTTTTTAAGTTACCTGTCTAATTACCTTTCCAAAAAGGTGCAACATGCCCAGGTAGAAAAGGGTTGCAAAAGTCCTGAAAATAAAACATCCTCACTGGTACCTAATTACTTTATTGCACCATAATGGAAAAAGTCGTTAAGTAAACAATTTTTATGACAGCAAGTTCGGAAATATTTGTTTAGGAAACAGAGGTAGTACATTTTTATTATTTCAGCAAAACAGTAATAAAATAATAAATGTAATCTCGTTAAATAGCGTTATTATCCAGTATTGACTCTTAAGTATCCCGACGCTCCGTTTCTAATACCTCCTATGAATTATGGTATAAAAATGGGTAAGTTTGAAAGGACATTGACCACAGTTGAAGAAGCAAGCGATAAAACCGGGTGTTTAATAGAAAAAATTAAGATAAAATGGCAGAATTCAGTGTTGACGAGTATGCCGATATAATTTACGTGTACGGTTTAGTAGAAGGAAATGATAGTGAGGCCGTACGAGAATACCAAAGGAGATTCCCGAATCGGCGTGTACTCGACAGAAGGGTATTTTCAAGGACTTTCAGAAGGTTAAAAGAAACCGGAAGTGCAACCGCCCCCAGAGCAGAAACGCGAGCAGGAAAATCGGCCGATTCAGCGGACCCCGACAAACAAATCCTCAACATCGTCAGGAACAGCCCTGTAATAAGCATCAGGCAGGTCGCACGAAGGTCAGGATTGTCTTCAGGGAGAGTTTGGACCGTTGTGAATCGAGAGGGACTACATCCATACCACCATATCCCGGTCCAAGCACTACAAGAAAGAGATTCCGAAGGACGATTGCAATTTGCACTTGGCTGTTCGAATCCGACATCGAAAACAGAAGGTTTCTAGACCGAATTCTGTGGACGGATGAATCGCAATTCACCCGGGATGGCATCACAAACTTCCACAACTTCCACACCTGGTCAGATGTGAACCCACATAGGACCAGGTGTCGGTCCTTCCAGCAAAGATTTAGTGTCAATGTCTGGGGTGGCATCATCGGCAACCAGTTGATAGAACCCCTCATCTTGCCCCAAGTGCTGAATAGTCAGCTATACTCGGACTTTTTGGAGAATACCCTTCCGGATCTGTTGGAGGACATCCCCCTGGCTACCAAAAGCGCAATTTATTTACAGCTCGACGGAGCACCTGCGCATACTGGGAACATTGTTAGGGCAAGGTTGAATGAACATTACCCAGAGCGCTGGATTGGACGAGGTGAGTAGTAAGGAACCCACCTCTCCATATAAAGTGCACTAGGTGACGTAGGGACAGAACTAGAGGTACCCCACCGTGGTGTTTTTGTGGGGTACTTGTTCCCACCGGTCATAAGGTTTGGTTGAGGTGGGAGCTAGATAGACACGTCCTGGTTGCACTTGTTGGGTGGTAAAAAGAAAGAAAGCTGTGGTTTGTTGTTGGAGTGGTTGGTTGAAGGGGAAGAGCTAGTAATTTTTGCGTGCTTAAAATAACTTGGAGTTGGGAGGGAGAGAGTTGGGTATGGTGGGTATGTTACGTTCTGTGGGTGTGAAAAGTAGAGAAGATGTGGCGCGGGATCCAGTGCAGAATAAAACAAGTGCTATGGATGCCGTGGTCGAAAGAAGTGCAGCGAGATGGTTCGGTTACGTTCTGTGGGTGTGAAAAGTAGAGAAGATGTGGCGCGAGATCCAGTGCAGAATAAAACAAGTGCTGTGGATGCCGTGGTCGAAAGAAGTGCAGCGAGAAAGAAAATGACAAAAAAGGAAAAAACCTGCAGTCCGGAGTGGTTAGAAGAACAATGATCAATGAAGATGGCAAAAAGTAAGGTAAAAATAAAGAATCGGTGTGCACAGTGTGGTCAGAAGAAGCTGCTATGCAAAGAGAGTGATAAGAAAATTTGCAGGGCATGTGTGGATACGCGTGAGGTTTTGTTTTGTTTTGTTTTGGCTGGACGCAGTGATCGGAAGAAGCGAAGTTGCAAAGATGGTAAAAAGAAAAATTTGCCGTGATTGAGTGCGGCTGGCATAGGCATGTGCTTTTGTATATGCATATGCGATGGGTATATGCAGTTGCATAAGAGGAGGCCTTGAAAATTAAGTAGGTCGTGCCGGTGAACTTGAGGAGCGTGAGGGATGATGGGCTATTTAAATAAAAGGCGAATTTGATTGAGAAATTTTTATTGTAGTTTTTACAGTTTAAATCGCTCAGTAAAGATTCTGTGCCTGTGTGAGCGATGTAGAATGGAACTTAAAATTAAACTGCTGTGCATAATGCGTGCCTTAAATCTTTATCGATCCAGTGCGTAAGTTATCCATGGTCCTTTGCGCGCATTTCGATAGGCGTAACTCCATACATGTAAATATTTGACTTCACATAGGTTCTGGAATCTTACATGCTTTTTCATATTTAATGTTATTGTGTATATTGTATACGCACTTTTGAGAATTTTTAGACCACCCTTTAAAAGTACATGGGGTTTTGGTCCAGAACCGCTATGCCGGTTATATTTTTTGTGTAAACTGTGCGTAAAAATAATAAATTTCACAACACAGTCCAAATAAAATGAATGATCCCACTAGAATTTTCAAAGTGTTAAAGGACCAGTTCGCGTGCTTTGATGATGGAAGTGGGCTGTTGTGCAGTCCGCATACATCCTTACCGTTGGCATATATGCAATCAGGTGAACGTCGCAGATGTTCGGCCTCAACGTCTTCTGGGCAATTTAGGGCACTCATTTCCATACAGCAAAAATAGCATTTAGCTATGTCTTTCAGGTTGGTGTAAAAGAAACCGCTCCTTGCTAACTTGTATGATTTCCTGTCATCCAAAGTTAAATTTTTAAATGTTTTTAGACGATCAGATTCACGCTTTAAGATCAGCATTGTGACTGCAATAAAGGCTGTTTATAAAACGTCTTTTATATTAATCCATGTGTTGTGCTTTTGCGGAAACCCAAGCCACTTCACATAAACTTTCTCACCTCGTCTTTTTAAAACTTTTTCTACAAGATAAAGGTCAGGATATTTGACTGGAGACAGTTCAAGTTGATAAAAACCGCCTTGTATAATATTTCCTTGATAGTCTTCAAGAATGTAAGTTACTGGATAAGTATTTCTGACTTCGTTTATCTTGAAGATTTCAGTAGACCAGTTTGGGGTGTAGCCTTTTTCAAAAACATGTTTATGTCTACTTATACGAACAAAATCTCCTACTTTGTACTTTGGTTTTGATTTTGATGTTGTTTTTTTATACACAGTTAGCAATAAACGAACCTCATTAGCAAGGTCTACATCTATAGGTCTCATCTTAATAGTTCGATGTTTGGTTCTGTTATATTTATCTGTTAACTTGTCCAGCATACTCAGCCAATGATAATTACCATTCATACTAAATTCCTTCCACATAATATTTTTTAACGTTCTATTAAACCTTTCTACAATTGACGCCTTTAATGAACTATAAGTTGAGTAATGATTAACATCATATTTTTCCATCAAGCGTT
Source organism: Dysmachus trigonus (assembly GCA_949715965.1). Classification (NCBI taxonomy): domain Eukaryota; kingdom Metazoa; phylum Arthropoda; class Insecta; order Diptera; family Asilidae; genus Dysmachus; species Dysmachus trigonus. The sequence goes on from OX454320.1 coordinate 54,754,978, forward strand.
TGAACGACTTGTTGTAGAACTCTTTTCCAGCATCTGTTTGCAAGTTTCTTGGAATACGACCCTGATTCAAAATTAGCTGCATTGCTTTAGTGACTTCTATCCCGCTTTTGTCTTTAATTGGTAAAGCCCATGCATATTTAGAAAATGTATCAATGACAGTTAGCAAGAAACGAAAGTTTTGATTTTCTCTCGCATATGAACTCATATCAACTAAGTCTGCCTGCCACAGGTCGTCTTTACCTTTAATCGTTACACGACGACGATTAAAGCTTTTTCGAGCTGGTCTATGTAGTTCGTTAATAATTTGTCTTCGACTCATTCTTGAAAGAGTATATAAGTACTTCTTGCAAAATGTGGGGTTTATATACAAAAAAAGCTTGTCATCAAGAGCTTTTGTTTTTTGCGGAGAAAATGATCGCGTTCAAACATCCATTTACAATGATTATGGCTGGGCCTTCCGGATGCGGAAAGACTACATTTATTAAAAATCTTTTGAATGATGCTTCGTTAATACAGCCGGAAATTACGAGGATTATATGGTGTAATGCGGAACGCGAAGCTTTGCCAGTAGATATTGCGCCCACAAACATAGAATTTATAGAGAGTGTACCCGACGAGTTTATAAATTACACAAATGAACCCACGCTAATTGTTATAGATGATATGATGTTAAATGTTTTCAGTAAGCAAGTCTGTGAGCTTTTTACTAAAGGATCCCATCATCGTAATTTTTCCGTTATTCTAGTAACACAGAACGTATTTCATCAGGGAAAGTTCTGCAGAGATATATCGCTAAACTGTAAGTACCTTGTCGTTTTTAAAAATCCCCGAGACAAAAGCCAGTTCGTGCATCTAGCGAGACAAATTTATCCGGAAGATAGTTTAGAACTTCTAAAAATATATAAAGAGACCACTCGGGAGCCTTACGGGTGTTTACTGATAGATCTTACTCAGGAGATTAACGATACGTTAAGATTCCGAACGGATATATTTAATAAAGATTTCGCAACCTGTTTTTGCCCACAAAGTTCCTTGAATAGTAAAAATGGTGTCAAGAGTGAAACGGTTAAAGGACAACAAGCATATACTTTATGTACTTAAAAAATCTAAATCAAACTTGAGAAAAGCTATCATTAAAAATGCAGATCCCGAAGTTATAAAAACACTTTGTGAAATCACACTTAACACACTAAAAGGAAATCATATGCCTCATGGCAAAATATATAATTCGCTGTGTAAGTATAAAAAGGATATGCGAAACTTAGCTGACGCAAAACGATCTGTAGCAAGACAACGTAAATTACTAATACAACGAGGAGGATTTTTACCAATTCTATTAGGAAGTGTGCTATCCGGTGTAATAGGTTCACTTATTGAAAAATATGCATAAAGCTAATAGCCTTAATAAAATGCTGCTTCTTTCGCCAGAAGTGTATAATAACTTAAAGGGTGAAATTGAGCAATCTGCAAATTTATCATTATTTGATAAATCAATGGATAAGATACTAAGAAGTAAGAATCTGTCTGACAAAGACAAATGGTATAATTATAGGAATGAATTAATAAAGTTTTTTAATGTGAAACGTAAAAAGGCGCAAGTTTTCGAAAAAAGGAAAACTAAAATTCCCATTCAAGAAAATTTACCAGTTAAACACAAGAGTTTGAGAGATAGTTCTACTCAAACAAAAATTATTTTTAAAAAGGATGCATCAGCACAAACCTCACCTATAAAAGAAAATATATTTGAAAAGGTACCTTTTGAGATGGAAGAATTTATATTTGAGGAGCCGCGTGAAAAAACACCGCCAAGGAGGTCTTTATCTCCGGCTGCGAAAAGACGTTTATCAGCTAGTGGGCTGGCAAAAAGTCTTAAGCCCCCAGCAAAAATACCAAAAGTTCAAAATAAAGATTATAAAGTAATAACCGGTACCGACGGTATAACCCAGTACACTGTGCCTATGGACATGAGTGTTGACCAAGCTGCTAGCCTTATAGAAGAGTTAGAACAAGGTGCTCCAAAAGAGAAGGTCCCGACTAAACAGCCTATATTAAGGCCTTCGCAACTAGATCCTGGCCAATACGAGCTTGCATTTCCAGTGAAAAAAGGACTGCGGCAGAGTGAACGCATAAAAAGTAAACAAGGGCGAAGTTTAAGTGTACCAGACGTTGCTTGGGTTAGGCTTTCATATATAAAAATGCCTGTAGATATAGTAAATAACGAGTTTTACGTATGTCTTTTAAGCAACAATTCTATGCAAATTTATCCTGAAAACACTCTGTCAGCTTTTACAAATGCGCTTGCTAGCCCATGTAAGTTTTCTAATAGCTGGTGCGTTGGAGTAACTGAAATTTCATTACCAAACTATGACGTAGATGGAAAGAAGGATCTGAAGCGTAATGTAGCTGATACATTAAATGAGAGTAGTTTTAAAAGACCAGTTAAAGGAAATAAGAGAGCAGCAAAAAGCAGAATTGAAATCATTGACTGTAAAAATAAATGATAATGTTAAACTTGAATGGACAAAAGAAAGTCTTGAACAAGCTAGCTATAGAGCAGGTCAGGTAAATTTTTCAGCGTTTCTACTAACATTTTACAATGCGGTCACTCCCTCTTGGTATACTATGTTTTTGGACGACGTTAAAAAAGCAATGTGGGATCGGCTAGAAGCTGACTTTTATGATGACGTCATACCTGATATAAACTACACACAAGAGCCGGACGAGTTTGTATTACACATTTATCAAGGAAAAAAAACTTCAGAAAATGTCATTTTAAAGTATAAGGACTATGAGACAGTTGAAGCATTTGTTGACGACATTTTTGGACAAATTCCTAGAAGAAAAAGAAAGCATATTGTTATACAAAATGCTATCGATAATTACACACATCCTGCCCTTAGCATTAAAAAAGCCCGAGAGAAAGCAGCAAAAGGTACCGCCAAAAAGGTGCATGATATGTTTGAACTACGTTTAGAAGACTTGGGAGTAACAATAAAGATAAAAAAACCATTACCATCACACCTTAATGTTAAAGATCTTATCACGCTTTTAATATCAAATGTGCATTTTGAAGATCAAACAATTAGCGAGCAAGAAAAGCAGAAAAAGGTTATTCAGATTAAAGATACAATTTTCGGTGTTTTAAACAGGTTAAAAAAAGATTCAATAACTGCAAAAGCACCTAATCAGCGAGAAATTACTAAAGATAGTGATGTTTTGGATGTACCATACGAAAAGCAGAGTTCGGGAGAATACTTGACAACGCCAGTACCTATTGACACAGATATAGGCAATTTGTCGGACTTCTTTACAGATATATTTCTTCAGACCCCTAAAGAAAAGCGTAAACCTGATGCAATACTTTCGGAAATAAAAGAATCATTCAACACTGCTGGACTACGTCAAGAGCATATGTCGATTATTGATAAAATTAATGGTCTGGAAAGTACAATCAATGAATTAATACAAAGATTCCCCCGAGAATCTATGGAGATGCCAAAAAAATGCTATGATAAAAGCTTGATTTTTATTTACACCGATATTATTAAACCAAGAATTATTGGTAATAAATTAGCTCGATACTTACGAGTGATGCCATTACAATCGTGCCAGGGTGTACTAAGGTTTGAACATGTAGAATACTGCCCTATCGAGAAAACATTTATAGAAGGTATCTCTGTAAAAATAACTGATAGTCAGGGTGAATTGATTAATTTTCAAGCAAGTTACACTCCAACTTATGTGGTGCTTCATTTCAAAAAAACACAATAAGTTATAAATATATGTGCAGTCCCCAAACCGTTTTCAATTTGATGGTACTTTGCATGACTTTAGCCCTTAATAATAATAATAATAATAATGAATTCATATTATACACGGTACTACTTACTACAAAGCGGCGGTAACTTGTCGGATATAGGAGAATTGTACCGGGCGCCGCTTACTTACCAGCGAGGAAGAGGTATTGGCAGTTTCTTTAGCGGTCTATTTCGCTATTTGCAGCCATTAGTTGCTTCAGGGGCCAAAGTTATAAAACAGCAAGCGCTGAAAACTGGGAAAACAATACTGCAAGAGATTGGCAGCAAGCCGGTTAAGGACATTTTAAAAGAGCAGGGTAAAGTTGGTGTACAAGATCTAGCGCAAAAGGGTATAAATAAACTCTTCGACAGTATGGGCGGCGCAGGTATAAATAATCGTACGATTATTAAAAGAGCTAATCCATTTACGGCTTTACGCTTAACTAAGTCTCCTAAACGAAAAAGACGTTCAAAGCAAACAAAACGAGCTACGAAAAAGACAGCAAACAAGGGGAAAAAATATATAAAAGGAAAACGCGGTTTTCGTAAGCGAGCATTGGACATTTTTGATAAATAAACAAAATGGCCACGTATAGCGAGTGTATGAAATCTGAGCTGGATCTTTTCTCTACACCGGTTATTCAAAGTAATATTTTAAAAACCGAAGAGGTAGCATACAAGCCTATAGCCTCATTAGATAACTCATCCGTTTTGGAATTTGTTTCGCTGGGACATGGAGATACATATCGTGACTTGTCAAGTATATACCTACGCTTAAAAGTTCAACTAATTAAAATTAAAGATGGAAAAGAAGAAATTTATACCGGAAACAATATTACCATAAAGGCTGCAGATGGTACCGTGAAGACTGTGCTTGATGAAGGCCCTGGTGTTGTCAATAACATGCTTCACTCACTCTTTCGTCAGTGCACTATTTACTTAAATGGGAGGCCGGTTGTTCAAACTGACAATAATTACAATTATAGGGCATATATCGAAAACTTGTTAAATTATGGAAAAGATGCGGCATCAACACATTTACAATCTGTTGGCTGGTATATTGATGAAAACAGCATGGAAATTATCCAACATGGCGGTCAAAATATAGGCTACTCAGCAAGACGAAGACTTTTCGATAAGAGCAACGTTGTTGAACTAATGGGGAAAATACATGCCGATATGTTTAACCAAGACAAATTATTAATGAATGGTATCGATCTGCGCGTAGTGCTATCACTTGAAAAACCGGAATTTTACCTTTTGTCAGAAGATGATAGCAATTCGCCACGAATTAAGATTGTGGAGGCTACTATGTACATGAATCACGTAACTGTTAACCCCAGCATCATGCTGGCTCATGAAACCGTTTTACAACGATCAAATGCTGTATACCCGTACAAACGAGTCGAAGTTAAAACATATACTATACCTGCAAACACATACACATTATCCTTAGACAATATTGTCATAGGACAATTACCAAATTTATTAGTGTTTGGCATGGTTGATAACGACGCATATACAGGAAATCGAACAAAAAATCCCTATAATTTTAAACATAATAACATCACAAGATTTAACTTATCAGTAAATGGGGTCCAGATACCAAACCAGCCTATAGAATTTGATTATTCAAAGGTAAAACCAATTAGTACAAGAGGATACATCTCCTTGTTCAAAGGAACTGGAATACATTATTTCGACAAAGGTCATCAGATTTCAAAGAAATTCTTTGACAACGGCTGTTTTCTTCTTGCTTTTGATTTAACTTCTGACCGTTCATATAATTCAACCTGTGGAAATCTATTAAACCAAGGTACAGTTAGAATTGAAGGAAGGTTTAAGGAGGCCTTGAAGACAACAGTATCCTGTATCGTGTATGCTGAATATGACGGAAGTATTGAAATCGACAAAGATAGGAACGTATACACCAGCTTCTAAAAAAGTTATATAAGGTGGTACAATTTAGAATTAATCACAGTGCATATAGACAGTAAAACCAGCTATCATGAGTTGTTTAATAAATGTCGAATACTTTTCTGGAAGCTGCTTGACCTTTTTGAAAAAGGTTTCTTTTGCTGGATTCACAGCACAAAGTAAATTATTTACAAAGGAGATTATCTTCAAATACCCTACGTCAACTCCAGGATGTATCGACCAATCAAATAAATTGGGAAACATTGAACTTAGACGTCTAGATGAAGACCTAATAAAAACATTAGCAAAATTTACTACAATACTTGTTTGCGATGCAGCAACCAAGGAATTTATAAATAACTATGTTACATCCTACACCAAGGTTATTGACGTGGAGACAACAACCCCAGCTTCTGAACAAGAATGAACACGATCGATCTTACAAAATCACTAGCAAATAACACCACTACAAAAAGGCTCTTTAGAGGAGTATTTGCTTGTGACCGTCTGCCAAAAGAATTAAAAAAACCTGCATGCGTCATAGCTAATACGGACCCTGCACGAAAGAGCGGCACCCACTGGGTGGCATTTTACATTCCAAAAAAAGGCCCTGCAGAATACTTTGATTCGTATGGTAAACCCCCCACTAACAGGTTTTTTCACAACTTTTTACACAAAAATTCAGTTGTGTTTGTAACCAATAAAAAACGATTGCAGGGTGCACTTTCATCTGTCTGTGGACATTATTGCTGCGTGTATCTGTATTTTCGGTGTAAAGGAAAAAGTTTAAAACAATTTCTGAAACAATTCTCCTTCAATAATTTTAGATTAAATGATAATAAAGTTGTGAATTTATATCGTAAAATATACTTGAGAAAATGTTTAAAGTCTGGTGGGGGTAAATATAACCAGTTATGTACACCAGAAAATAAGAGTATAAATACGAGACGCTGGTGATGTACATTTAATGTTCAAGTATAAGTCCCCGCTTCAAGATGGAACCGGCAAGTAAAGCTAGAAAATCTAAACAGTCGAGTGCAAAAACAGTGCGTGTAGAAGAGTTTAAGGCGATAAACACAAAACCCAAAAAGCAAAAACTTAGACCAATACTGAAACGAGGCAAAAAAGGTTCCGAGTCCCTGGGCGAAAATCTTTTGCTAAACTACACATATCATCTGGACCCTCATCATAATCAGAAGGTTATCCTTGGATTTGATCCGACATCCTTTGAGGCAAAGATAGTCTTTCACCGTCACGGTTTTGCGCCTATGTCAACATTTTACTCCGGATGGCTAGAAGTTTACAAACATCTAACCAAGCTAAAAGACGAGGTAATTACCGACATGTTCCCGCCAAACCAAGAAGAGCTTCAGACGAAATACCTTAATGAACTCTATAACTTGATTGACATGCAGGATTTCTTCAAGATTGTAATGTTTCACAATAACAATGCAACCGAAAGTGTGAAGGAGTACTATAAGCAATATTGTCAGAAGTGTAAAAACAAAAATTTAATTTTGCTATCACAAGAAGACTTTTTTATACCGTCTAGAACATCTTATGTACACTTAAATTATTCAAGACTTTTCTTTGAAATACCCCTGTATTGCAGTACCAATATTCTTTTTGATGTAATAACCATATAATAAAAGCATTTTAAATAAAACACACAAAGTTTTTGTTTTCATTCTATAATTTTATTCATTAACATATACAAGTAGATATTAACACAATTTTTCAGGGCACAACGGCAATGAGATACATTTTTATGGACTTCACAATCAGGTTGAAAATTTACAAGTTCGCTTAATCTAGGTATTTCTACAAGCTCTATTATTTCAGATGTCGGGGAGTACTTCCTAATGAATGACGCCTTTATTTCACCTTTCACGTATATTGTTGCATTCTCAAATTTTGAAAACACTTCTGCCAGATTGTTGTAGTTAATGGTCCCACCGCACCAATGTAGACCGTTTATATTTTCCACGTCATACTTGTTCTGCCTCCTTGCTTTTGTTGACAACTCCTGGTACGGGTAAGGTGGCATAAAATGGTAAACCTTGGGGGAGATGGTACCCATAGCAAGAACTGCCAGCTCTTTAATAAAATATTGACCGTTGTTCCCGCAGACAAACTGCATGTCCAGAATAAATTTAGCCATATTATTAGTTGGCGGAAAAATACGGATTGAACTATTGATATTGCGTGCGTATATTTATATATGTTTTTAACTCATTCAGTTACGGGTTTCGTCGCTACGGTTGCAGCCGGGACAGTCAATATAGTCATGTACTTTGGACTTTATGAAATGTTCAGCATCGTTGTAGGAATGCATTTGATAAGTGCCGTATGCAATTTCTTCAGGAAGAAAATATTTTAAGTCCCAGAGGTAGCAGTTTAATTTAGAGCACAAGAAAAGATCACAGAAAAGTTCAATCTCAATTTGACCAGTCAAATATAGATCACATATAGTGAGGCCACGGTGAGATTTCTCTTTTATCTCTTCATTTATTTGTTTCAACCAGTCATTTTTTTTAAGATCTTCTAAGGCCTGACTGAGAATATCGTTTAGGTCACATGCAACACACTGAATTGCACTAAATAAGTCATAGGCCTCAGCCGACATCTTAGCTTCACATGACCACATTATTGGCTCGGACGAATTCTCGGCTTCACATGACCACATTGTTTAGGTGAAAACTTTTGCGAAATCTTGGAGGAGAATGGCTGACCCAAAAATAGAGTACTGTTTGCTGCTATTGGCTGCTGTCCGTTTGGCCACCCCACAGTTGTTCTTTACTTGTACGTATACCTAAGGCACAGCGGTTTTTTTAATCGCATTATTATCTTATAGTAATACATTTTTATTTACCTAACTACAACAACAACAAATTTCAAAATATCTTACAACTAGTACATATCGGTTAATTTCTTTTCTTTTTGAAACCAAACGGGTAAGAAAAATAATCATCGGTAACAGCTCTTTTGTCAAAAGTAAATGATAAATGCTTTTTTTCCAATGTCGATATAATAACTCCCGGGCGTTTCCGTTTAATCTTTTTGTCATTTTTTACACATACACCTTCTTGAAAACTCTCTTCGGTAACCATTGATTTTAAACACTCAAAATTAATAATTTTAGAATTTTCAAAATTAATTGTAATACCTTAGCATTTAATAATATACTCAGGACCTCTCTCTGTCTCGACTTTAAGACTATAAGTTTTAGGTCCGGTGCTTACAAATTCAGAAATAAAGGCATTAGTGCCGAAGCATTCAACCTCGTCAGTTAAATCCCCCAAAAAGTCAGAAATTGTGAATGATAAAGGGTTTTCTTTATTGTCCACAAATATTAAGCTGTCGGTGTCACAATATAAAATATTCTCTCCCACTTTTTCTAAAACTTCATATAACTTTAGTCTTGCATATGCAGTTGTGTAGGCAGCAATAGGTATATTTACGTGAGGCAGAATATTTAGACTTTCTTGTATATATCCACGTTACCCACATGGTGTTTTCATTAATTGGATGTAAAGAACAAATTTCGATTCCTGGAGATTGTATAAACTCGCAGAATTCTTTGAAATTATTTAAGACTTTAGTGTAGGTTCTGTCTTCCCTTTGGGCAAATTTCCCCCATAAGGAATTTAAGCAAATTTTTGCCGTGTTACGCCTACCAATGTTTTTATGAATTTGGTTTTTATCTAAAACAATACTTTCTTTTATCTCATAGGCCTTTATGAAGTTGTCTCTTTCCTCCTCAGTAATACATTTACTACCCCACCCGCTAGCCTCCTGCTTGATTTTTAAAAAAGTATTAACATACTCTGTAAATAAACCGCCATTTTTTTCAACCGGATCATAGACAGTATAATCATACTTCCAAACTTCAAAGACTTTTTTTATCTTATAACCCTTTTTAACGGCTAAAGCCACTTCGGGAATGATCCAAGTACCTGTAATTTGTCTTTCTTCTTCATTATGTTGGCAGAGTGAAATTCTATTTTCATCTGCACATTTTTTACAAAGTGCGAAATACAATTTTAAGTTAGTTTTAAAAGGTAACACGGGTAAAAACAAATTAGATGGTGCCACAACAGAACACATAATGAAACCGTGCATTGACAAAATTTCCGATAGTAAAGGCATGTGATCATTTCGAAATATTTGTGGGTGTTCAATAGGATAGGGTGAATATTTGTTAATATACGGGTACAAACTAGTGAAGTCCAAATAACGAATTATTTCTTCTTTTTTCACTTTGTGATATAATTTGAACACCTCAGTACGCCCTCCAAAAACAGCACTTCGTGGATTAAGTGGTAAAGTGATGTATGCAACAAGATTATTTATTCGTTCATTTATGAGAGGGTTTGTTTTTAGAAATTGTTTGAACTCACATTCCCAAATGTAGACCAGATTATAGCCGTGATGTCTGATAGTTTTAATTCTTTGTAGAGCGGCCTCATACCTTTGGCTGATAGTCTCTAGCTTTTGATATGGGCTATTTGTAAGTTCTCGAACTTTAAAACAGTCGTTACAGCCATGATAAAAGCAACCAAAAAACTCATAAACTGTGTTGGTTTCTGAATTGAACTCATCTACCTGCAACCCACACCTTTCCAACTTTACCTCACCTTTGTTGTTTGCAGAGACAATCTGGTGACTCGTTTTCGTGCTTTCCCAAGCAAGCCATTTGGCAGCAATCAACGAGTGATTTTTGGACTTTAAACAACCATTTTTAGGCATTATACCTAAAACATTATTTTTTAAATAGTTTTTCCGGAAAACTAGCATACAGGCTGATGCTATAGTTAAAGACTCCACAAAAGGGTTTATTTGTGTTATGTCAAGAAATTCCTGCATAAAGCGTGTACATCCCAAACGTAAAATGTTAACGTCATTTACACAATATTTTAATATTTCTTCTTTGTTATTGAAAACCCCTTTGGAAGCGACGTTATACCAATTTAGAAACGCTGCCCTCTCTTTTACCTTCATAGTTGTAAAACCATATAATTCAGGAGGGGGGTAGACACCAATGTAGTCAACATTTTCCGTTGTGTTAAAATAATAAGGGTAATACCCTTTCACTTGATCCTTAATATCAAACACTTCAGGAAACTTAGAGAGAGGTAGCGCCAAAAAATTTAGCGAATCAATAAAAACCAAATTTTCGCATGTTAATTTCATTATCTTCATGCCGTTCATTATTGGCTCTATTTTTAAATTTCTAGCCAGAAGTTCAGAAATTAGAAAATGACCATCATACCCCTGCAAATTATGTGCTATACAGTACACATTGGCTATTGAAGGGCGAGGTGTTAAGCAATAATCTAAAAAATTTTTCACAACGTTCGTTTCACCGTCGTATTGAAAAATATGCTGTCTGTCACCACAAATGTTACATTTTTCTTTTATGTCCGGCCGTTCATAACAATTATAGCAGACCTGTTGTGCAACAATTAAATTTACAATGTGCAGGAAAGAATTATCGCTACTTTCGTATAAAGTATTTTGAGTACTTTCGCAATCAAAGAAGATTAATAAATATTTTTTATCTTTCCTCCCAATGTACCGCTTAATGTAACAAAGATGTTCAGGCGGTACAATTTTTGAGCAAATTTGGCACAAATACTCATTGCAGACATGATCGCCTAATTCCCTTTTAGTAAGATTCAGAAATTTGGAGCATAGCTTGCAAATTTTAAAACTGTCACATACACTTTTATTTTTAATTTTATTTTGAAGATGATTGGTAAAACAAACCTCGCCTCTAAATGTGCGGTCGCAATTCTCGCACACTCGGGTCTTTTCAACAAATTTACATGGTGGAAAGGCGTCACAGTAAGGACATTTTACTCTGCATTTGTGTAATTTCACGTCTGATAATTTATCGCAAAAACGACAGGCATATTTCTTGTTAAAAAAACCAGTCAAGGATTTAATAACGTAAAAGTGTTTTAATGTTTGTGAATAGTATAGACAAATTTTTTTTTCAGAACCGCTTTCATTTGGCAGTTTGAATAAGATTGAGTTTGGGTTTTTCAAATCGTCAAACACAATGATTTGATAATTAGTTAAAAAGTTTTGAAATTTATAAAGATCTATTAAAATGCATCCTTTTTCACCAACCGTGACCTTTGAATTTTTACACAGCTGTTTTGCTAACTTATCTAATGCACGAATAACAGAAAGACTTCTTTCTTTATTGAAGTTTTCCGAAAGCATTTCAACAGCATACCATATACTTCGTGGGAGACAATTCACGTCATTTTCCTTCCCCACGTCTATCACGCTTGTTTTTTTAGCTAAAGCTACGCTCTCCTCTACAAATTTGGGGTTTATTTTACCCCCCGCGAAAGGGAAATTGATTATGTCTGCATTTAATTGCATGACATCATCAGAGAGAAAAACTGCGTTGGATTGATTCACATTGGAAATTAATCCGATAATATATTCCTCGGATAAGTGTGCAATAGGCTTAATGCTAGACCATATGGGTTTTACGTGCGGTGAATTAGGTAGCGCAATCGAAAAACCAATTTTGCTACCTTCCACAGAATTTGACAGCACCTCTTTAAGCACATTATCAAACGCGTGTTTTAATGTCTCGAGAGGGTTTTGACTAGTGCTACCAGAGTCTTGTAGCTGAAAGACAAGCTTAACACCTTCCGTATTAAACTTTTTGAAAAACGATGTCTGCTTCGATAGCAATTTGAAGCCTTTGTTTAGGCCACTACCACACTGAATTATCTGAACTCTGTCACGATTTTCCTGTAAAGGTATATTTTCAACACTTTCACAAACAATAGCGTTCTGTTTAGCGCCCTCCTCCTCAGAATTGAGAAAGTTAATGGCGTTTTTAAGCACACTATTGTTTAGAGGCATATTATGTAAAAGTGAGTGTTTTGTTATCAATGACAACAAGGAAAACTTTTCGCGATCCGAAAATACAATGTTATTTTTTCTTACCGTCTCTATACATACATTTAACGCAGATAAAAATATATCTGAATTTAAGTTTACCGCACTCTTTAAATGAATAACAATTTCTTCCGAAGTCATTTTTTATAATTAAGGTTCACTCTTATTTCTTAGACTTACACAAAACTATTCTTTTATTACGGTACCACTCCCAAAAATCCACGGTGTCAGCCTCTTCCTCAGGCACGAAATCCCTTTCTTCTTTAGGTGGTGTAGTAAGGGCCGGTACTTCTGTCGCTATTTTACCGGTAGTTGATGCGTGCTGGTCTCCACAATCCATGAATCTCTTAAGAAAAACAAAAATTGTATGGAATTATAATGAGAAATAAAAAAGGTGCATGTCAAGAGTAAAGAACTATATTTTTTGTACCTACCTTTCTTGCTCTGACACTTAAACACTCGTTATTTTCAAGCAAATTTTACTCTAAGTTGAAATAATCTTCAAAAATCTGCCGAAGTCTGTCTGCGCACAATTTAACTCTAGCCTTTTATACAATTTTAAATTCCCCTTCTCCAGCATATTTATTAAAAAAATAGAAAAGCAAAAACAGAGACTATGCGGTTTCAAATACCCGCAAGTGAACAACATTTAACCCTTCTTTAGCAGTGAATTAACTCTATCAATATCACGCACATGATTCTAATCACGTTTCTTCAAAGCCTTAAGTCTATTAAACCAGCTCTTTATTCTACGAGAAATTGCAATTTAAAACCTATCCGTATAGTTTAAATTCCGTTAAGGCAATAAATTGTCGACCTTTGATCACAACAAATTGCAGTTTAAAATGCATCCTCATACGCCCATCAAAACAGTAAATTTTAGACCGACGCTCTACGAGAAATTGCAATTTAAAATCTATCCTTATAGTTTGAATCCATTAAGGCAATAAATTGTAGACCTTTGATCACAACTAATTGCAGTTTAAAATGCATCCTCATACGATTAAGCCCATCAAAACAGTAAATTTTAGACCAACGCTCTACGAGAAATTGCAGTTTAAACAACATCTGCAGAAAATAACAAACAAAAAGTATGCGTTAGAAGTGTGTTGTGGGATTTCGAAAGAGTATATAAGGTCCAAACTATTCTTCAGGAACTTCAGAAGGTTTTGAAAAGCTGAGACGGGATATTTATACAAGCTGGGAAGCAATGGTAAGTGATGCTACGTTTTTTTATGGTAAAGTTAAATTAAACACTAAAATTTGTACCCTGCAGAGCGCCTTTGAATTACTGCAAACTGTTGCTGAAGCTGTGCAGGACAGCTTAGTGCCGACTGCATCGCTGGAAATCGGGAAGGAGTACGCCATCAAATATTTTCGTCTCGTCAAGACGAAATATGGGTTGCGTCTTACGGTGCATTTCACCGATAGCACCTACATCTTTCTTCCCCCGAGATTTACTGAGAAGGTAAAAACTCAACGGCAGCTAGAAGAGCTAAACCAGCAGGCCGATTATACACTAATTTTTGAAGGGCAGGATGAGTCCAGAGGCGGTTTCCTAAAATTTAAATTTTTAAAAAAATGAAAACATTAATCATTGATATCTACATTATACTATCTTTTTTTAAAATATAAAAAAAAAAGATCTACAATAAAAATTTCTCAATCAAATTCGCCTTTTATTTAAATAGCCCATCGTCCCTCACGCTCCTCAAGTTCACCGGCACGACCTACTTAATTTTCAAGGCCTCCTTTTATGCAACTGCATATACCCATCGCATATGCATATACAAAAGCACATGCCTATGCCAGCCGCACTCAATCACGGCAAATTTTTCTTTTTACCATCTTTGCAACTTCGCTTCTTCCGATCACTGCGTCCAGCCAAAACAAAACAAAACAAAACCTCACGCGTATCCACACATGCCCTGCAAATTTTCTTATCACTCTCTTTGCATAGCAGCTTCTTCTGACCACACTGTGCACACCGATTCTTTATTTTTACCTTACTTTTTGCCATCTTCATTGATCATTGTTCTTCTAACCACTCCGGACTGCAGGTTTTTTCCTTTTTTGTCATCTTCTTTCTCGCTGCACTTCTTTCGACCACGGCATCCACAGCACTTGTTTTATTCTGCACTGGATCTCGCGCCACATCTTCTCTACTTTTCACACCCACAGAACGTAACCGACCCATCTCGCTGCACTTCTTTCGACCACGGCATCCATAGCACTTGTTTTATTCTGCACTGGATCCCGCGCCACATCTTCTCTACTTTTCACACCCACAGAACGTAACAGACCCACCAGACCCAACTCTCTCCCTCCCAACTCCAAGTTATTTTAAGCACGCAAAAATTACTAGCTCTTCCCCTTCAACCAACCACTCCAACAACAAACCACAGCTTTCTTTCTTTTTACCACCCAACAAGTGCAACCAGGACGTGTCTATCTAGCTCCCACCTCAACCAAACCTTATGACCGGTGGGAACAAGTACCCCACAAAAACACCACGGTGGGGTACCTCTAGTTCTGTCCGTACGTCACCTAGTGCACATTATATGGAGAGGTGGGTTCCTTACTACTGAGGTGGACCGATTCCTTGGCCTGCTAGGTCACCGGACCTTACTCCACTGGACTTTTTCTTATGGGGAATGATGAAAGATGAAGCTTACTCAAGACCAATCAACACCAGAGAAGAATTAGTTACCAGGATTGTGACTGCAGCCACGAAAATACGGGAGAGACTGGCTCCATAGACCTAAAACGTGAAATAAGACGAAGGCTACTTGCATGCATCGAAACTAGCGGAGAACATTTTGAACAGCTTTTAAAGGACAAACGTTTTAATTGTAATTAGTTTTTAAGCGAACAAAATGTATTTTTTAGTTAACTTAAGTATAATTTCTTAAAAATTCGAATTGTCATGATATTCTGTAAAAGGATTTTTGTAAATAAATTTTCGTATCCTTTTCCTATCTGGGCATGTTGCACCTTTTTGGAAAGGTAATTAGATAGGCAACTTAAAAAAAATAAAAAGTAGGTATGTTAATAACATGAATTTCGGAGAAAAGTGGGGCGACAGGTGAAAAATCGTGAAATAAAAGCTAATTTTTTGAACTTCCAGGGGGGATTGTGGCCAAGGGGTTGGGGATAGGGGGGTGGCTTCGAAATAGTGATTTTTTGAGATCAGTTTGGGGCCGCTGCGATGCGTAGAAAAAAAGATAAAAATACAAGAGCGGTTCCCATATAAGGCAAAATCCTGATTTACGAATCACCCTGTAACTGCCAAACGGTGCGAGATGCCCCCCCCCCCCCCCCCCCCTCCCACCCATACGATTTTTTGCTTGTCTCGGTCTGACCTTTCACCCCCTGCAGTATTGACCTCCCACCTCTGAACACCCTGTATATTGCTCTTCATGAATAAAGTTCTAAACCAAGAAGAAGTGCCAACTTCGTGTAAGAAAGGTGTAAGAATAGATCCTGCCAACTACCGCCCCATTGCCTTAATTAACACCCTTACTAAACTCTTTACCCTAATAATATACAGGAGGCTTATCAAATGGGTCGAGTCGAGAGGTCTATTTCCGGAATCTCAAGCTGGCTTCCGTGAGAAAAGGTCGGCGTTGGATCACATATTTACACTTAACGTACTAATACAGAACCGCCCAAGAAATACAGGTGGTAAATTGTTTGCCCTCTTCGTGGACCTGAAAAGGGCATTTGTTACAGCGACTCTGTAGCACGATATTTATTTTTGAGTTTTCGGATAAGGAAAGGTGTTGGGTCAAAATCCTACGGCTTGAAACACGCTGATTTAAGTAAATATATATTTTGTTAATTCTTTTTCTTATTTATACAAATTCAGTCTTTTTCTTTTTAATACAAAATAAACAATATAAACAAAATCAACAATTCGTACAAAATAAACAATAACGAAATAAATTAATTCTTCTTAAATTTACCAAAAAATCTGCTTCTCTCTGTAAATAAAAGAAACGAAATTTGTTCAATTAATTCAATCAAAATTACTCGGTGTTCGCGACGTATTATATCCAATAATATTGTCGGCATATACCTAACAATATTATCGAAGGGACTATTTAATTTAACTAACAAGCACTCACGGCATATATCTATGACCGCTTGTTCGTTTTCGATGTGATTCTATTTGACGAAGTATATTCAGTAATATCATCGGCGTATACCTAACAATATTACTGAATTTTTGGCGATTCTATTCAACGAAGTATACTCAGTAATATCATCGGCGTATACCTAACAATATTACTGAGTTTTTGGCGATTCTATTCAACGAAGTATATTCAGTAATATCATCGGCGTATACCCAACAATATTACTGAATTTTCTATTTAAAGGGAAAACCAGCAAGCAACTACGGCATAAACCTATAATTGCCAACCTGTTCTGTCCTTTAATTGTATTTTGCATATACCTGCAAATTGGTCTTCCTCGGCATATACCTGAGTTCAGACTTGAGACTATCTCGGCATAAACCTGAGAACAGACTGACTTTTCTATGCACCCCAGCCTGCTTATATAGCAAAATAGAGCAGTACTGGGATGCGTGTGGTGCACAGGGATTGTACGAATCCTTTTGTACACTGAACCGTAATTCTTTATATTTCTTCATGTAAACGCAGATAGCGCTCGAAATAGTTCGGTGGTCCTAAATATCAGGATGCTTTATAGTTCGGTGGTCCTAAATATCAGGACAGCTGATTGCTAAATGTCACCAAGTCAAAATGACATTTTCACTGTATGGGGTAAATTTGTTTCCCATTTCTTTTCTAATTAATGCATTATCTTTTCAGCATGTCGAAGCTGCGACATACTCCCCCCTCGACAGTGATAGACTAGATTAATTTTTTCAGATTACAATTTTCACACCAGGTTGTACCAAACCAACCTGGTGCCAACAAGCTTCAGGCGGACCTTCCTTCCACTGGCAAGAAACACTTTGAAGCGCTTTCTTTTCCCGCTTCTTATGGCCGCATATGGAATCTGCTGCAGATCTCCATGTGTGACCGTGAACTTCCTTTCGTCTACGGTGGTAACATCATAGACACGCTCCTGAATGCAGCTTGGTGCAGCAGACTGATTCCCTCGTGATGGAGATAAAAGTCTGCACAAAGATCCAATGTTGTTTTCAGCTAAGGACTGCTTTTCCACCGGAACCGAAGCAGCAACCGGCTGTGGTTTATCAGGAACGGGTGCTGACATCTCCATGACATGCTTCCGTCCACCAGTGTAGAGTTGAGGTCGTGTCCTCTTCCGTGCTGGGTAGAATGGAGCTTCTGCCCTTGCAAGTTGTCTGTTAGGCAGTTCTTCACATTTCCAAAATTTCTTCATTTGGGAATCCAGCACTTTCAATGTTGATTGAAATGCTGAAAAACTAGAATTTAATGTATTTTTGTGTGAGGTTACTTCTCCGAAAAGTATCCATCCTAGCTCTGTGTTCTGCGCAGTTGGCGTACCGTTTAGTCCATGAATAATTCCATTAAGGATTATTTTTGAATACACATTTACTCCTAGTAGCAAATCGATATTGCCCAGGTTGTAATATTCCGGGTCTGCCAACTGGAGATTCTTAATATGTTTTAGATCCATGACTTTAAATTTTTAGGAGGACTTACGCTTGTTATTTTTTTAATAACGTATGCCTTTATTGGTAATTCAAACTGTTTTGTATTTGAGCACAGTGTGAATGAAGCCTCTTTCTTAGAGGTGGTTAGTTTGGTAGATCCAAGCCCTGCTATTTGTAAGCAGGTAGGATCACCCTTAATTTTTAACGCCTGGAATGCGGCTTCAGTTATAAATGAGCTCTGGGAACCCAAATCTACTAGAGCTCGTAGTGATTGCGATATTCCTTTATTATTTTTGATAATAACGGTTGCTGTTGCTAATAGTGCCTGCGTACAATTTCTATTATAATGGCATTTAGTTACAGTTTCTTGGTTTGATGAACTGTTACCTTGCTGCTCTCTTTCTAATTTTTCATTGCTCAGATATACATCATCATGTAGCAATGTGTGATGCCGTTTACAACATTTAAAACATGAGTAAGAGCTAGGGCATGCTATGTTAACATGTTTCATCAAACAGTTATAGCATAAATTATTCTTTGCTATGAACTTCCGTTTGTCTGCAATCAACATTTCTTTAAATGTGTTACATTTTGACAATAAGTGTAATTCTTTGCATATCAAGCACTGCTTCGTAAATCGACATGTTCCACTGTTGTGTCTTTGAAAGCAATTGAAACATATTTTGTGTGTACGCAGAATATCTCGTTTAGCATTCGGATTTAATGCCCCGAATTGTTGGCAGTTTTTGAGATTATGATTCTCCTTGCATACTATGCAGCTTGATTGTTCATTGATATGATAGTTGCTGGTTTTTCGTGATTCACTGAAAGAATTCTGATTATTTGATTCAGATATAGCTTCCAGCGTACGAAATCTTGATTCCAGAAATTCATATAACTCTTTAAGTTTGGGCAGATCTTTTTGTCCTGAGATGTTCTGTTCCCAAAGCTTGTGAGTTTCTTGTGGTAGACGTTGTACCAATAAATGTATTATGATTGGATCCCATTCTGATATAGAGATATCCAATGCTTTGAGTTCGTGAAGACACTCTTTGTTTTTATCTAATAGATCTTTTATAGCCCGTTGTGATTCCCCTTTGATCGCGGGTTGGCTAAAAAGTTCTTTTAACTGAGCCGATATCAATACACGTTTGTTATTGTATCGGTCAATTATTGTTTGCCATGCTGCAGCGTAATTATCTCCAACCATATTAAATTGTTTGATTAATCGCTCAGCTTCACCGTTTAGGCATGATTTTAAATAATGTAACTTTTGTATATTTGGAATTCTAGGATCTTCATGAATGAGTGATACGTACATATCATGAAAAGATCTCCAAGTTTTATAGTCGCCATTGAATTTTGGCAGATCTATGTGTGGTAATTTTAACTCAACCTTTCGTTCAGGTTGATTTCGAATCTTTGCTTCATTTTTAGCGGAATCATCGAGAGCGGTTTTTTTCTCCAAAACATCCCTTAGTTCCCCGAGAAATTCGAAATATTTGTCTTCAAAATTCTCGTAGATGCAATCATTTGTATATTGATCTGCTAAATCCTTGAAGCTTTCATTGAATTCTTCATCTGTCGTAGTTATGACAAGATGATTATTTTTGAATTTTAACCACAACTCGGAAATTTGATCTATTCTTCCTGTTAAATATGCAGGTCTTCGTCGAATGTCGCCCGTTTTTTTAAAGTTTATATACGCCTGATCAAGGAGATTCCTTAATAACAACTGAGTCTTATACAACTTGTTCATTTTGTCGAATGTATCTATAAGCTACCTGAACTGAATTTGTTGATTTTTATTTTGATTTTAAATAAGCGTGTTTGGCCTCAGATATATCCGGCTCGAAGGACCATATGTTACAGCGACTCTGTAGCACGATATTTATTTTTGAGTTTTCGGATAAGGAAAGGTGTTGGGTCAAAATCCTACGGCTTGAAACACGCTGATTTAAGTAAATATATATTTTATTAATTCTTTTTCTTATTTATACAAATTCAGTCTTTTTCTTTTTAATACAAAATAAACAATATAAACAAAATCAACAATTCGTACAAAATAAACAATAACGAAATAAATTAATTCTTCTTAAATTTACCAAAAAATCTGCTTCTCTCTGTAAATAAAAGAAACGAAATTTGTTCAATTAATTCAATCAAAATTACTCGGTGTTCGCGACGTATTATATCCAATAATATTGTCGGCATATACCTAACAATATTATCGAAGGGACTATTTAATTTAACTAACAAGCACTCACGGCATATACCTATGACCGCTTGTTCGTTTTCGATGTGATTCTATTTGACGAAGTATATTCAGTAATATCATCGGCGTATACCTAACAATATTACTGAATTTTTGGCGATTCTATTCAACGAAGTATACTCAGTAATATTATCGGCGTATACCTAACAATATTACTGAGTTTTTGGCGATTCTATTCAACGAAGTATATTCAGTAATATCATCGGCGTATACCCAACAATATTACTGAATTTTCTATTTAAAGGGAAAACCAGCAAGCAACTACGGCATAAACCTATAATTGCCAACCTGTTCTGTCCTTTAATCGTATTTTGCATATACCTGCAAATTGGTCTTCCTCGGCATATACCTGAGTTCAGACTTGAGACTATCTCGGCATAAACCTGAGAACAGACTGACTTTTCTATGCACCCCAGCCTGCTTATATAGCAAAATAGAGCAGTACTGGGATGCGTGTGGTGCACAGGGATTGTACGAATCCTTTTGTACACTGAACCGTAATTCTTTATATTTCTTCATGTAAACGCAGATAGCGCTCGAAATAGTTCGGTGGTCCTAAATATCAGGATGCTTTATAGTTCGGTGGTCCTAAATATCAGGACAGCTGATTGCTAAATGTCACCAAGTCAAAATGACATTTTCACTGTATGGGGTAAAGGGTCTAGCCGGTTAAGGAGGTGAAAAGTGCCCCCAGCGCTTTTGAAAAACAAAAAATATCTTCATGTAGTACATGAAAAAGTACATCTTTGCTGAAATTTTCAGACGCATAGACCCTCACATAACCTCAAAAAAAATTAAAACGTGATTTTCAGTGTTTTGGTGATATCTCGGCTTCTTGTAGACGTACAAAATTCTTTTTTTTCTCAAATTATGGGGTCTTTTGTCAGCTACAAAATAATATTTTTTTCAAAATTTTTGGCGGGAAATTCAAATTTTTATACAAATTCGAAATTTTCAAAATTCAATTAAAAAAAAACAAAAAAAATAGAAACGACGGAAAAAAAATATGTTATTCCCTGGATGTCAAGCTATATCCATGAATTATTTCAGATTTTTAGATTTGGTGCAACAGTGTCAAAATATCGAAAAACCGTTTTTTCAGCATTTTTCGGTATTTTTACATCTTTTTTAAGTCTGAATATTCTTTAAGTATGCATTTTTTTTAAGTAATTTCCTACCTTGATAAATTCACAAAGAGATCATATTTTCAACCTGGCGTGACATCATGGCTGAATTACACTCACCCCACCGTTCATTCATATTTGTCATGCACACTCATTCACGCATGTTTGAAACTGAGTGGAGTAATAACAATTCCAAATAGTTGCAATATATTTCTTAATAAAAGACCTCACAAAGTAATAATATTGCCCCACTCTCTTCTGCACTCACTTATAATATAAAATTTTATTATACAAATTAATACGTATAAAAATAAATATAGGATCACCTGAAAAAGAAGAAAAGTCTAAAAACATACATGTATTATACCGAACCTGAAAACATAAGACAATACATAAAATCCAGTATTCGAGATATGAATAGGATAATTAATCTTCATCATTATCTTCTTCAATAACTGGTTCAACACCTTCGGTTTCAAATATTTTCTTCAATTTAAATTTTTTAGTTATATATCCTGCATGAGATAAGTAATATATTACAGCTGCTACATGCGAACAGGAACCGAGGGGGTATCCCACTCTAGAGGCCTTTGAATTGAACGCTTTTTTCAGGGTGTTGAACAAGAAAATATAAAACATTTATAGTTATACATAATAATCCTTTTATTATCTGATCTTTAATGAACATTTTGAGAATTTTTTTTTTTATTGAGTAGTTGGGTCATGGCAGGAACTTAGGAACGCAAGCTCATGGTGTGCGCCATAACAGCCAAACAAATAATCCGAAAAAAGTGAGATTGCACATTTGTACTCTTTATATATGTGGCTATGGCAAGAGTGTGTCACATTTAGAAAAAAAATTTTTTATTCATTTCGTTAATTTTTCCTACTTATTCGTTATATTTTTTAGTTGATTTTTTTTTTCGGATGAATGGTTTTCTCAGAATGCTGCACACCATTCATCAAAACGGTATTTTGAGAAAAACGGCATTTAAGTTAAAGATAAAGGCAACGAGGAGTGGTGTGGAGCGCCAGCTGCGCACGGAATTGCCTGTAGCAGCGCGGGCTTTTCAAATTCACGACAAGAGATAGCTTAAACGATTCAGAAAAGAACACAGAATTTTTCAAAACTAAAAAAAAATTCATTTTTTTAACGTTCTAGGTTCTAAGCTATTTACTGTAAGCTCGGGAAAATCTAAAACGTATGTTGAAGTCAAACGAGTGAATAAAGATTTTCTTCTGCTCCAATTGGTATTTTGTAATTCTACAGCTACAGAAAAAGTTTTGAAAATATTTCTCACTGGTAAGTATCAAACGCAATAGGCGATTTTGTATTTAGCAGAAATGCTAGATGAAGTCAATCCACGGTATTTAAAAAAATCAAAAGATATATGTAATAAAGACACAAGTTTGTTCCGGGCACATTAGCAGTAAAACTTACAATTGTTATATCCATTATAAACCGGAATCAATAGTTTATAAAAATATTCTCAGATACTATTGGGAATGTGCAAATGGCTTAAGAACAGTCTGTTCCCGTAAGCTGTAATATATTACGATATTTTCCGTAGATTATGAATTCGTAAATGAAAATGCTCAATCACCTCCCATTTTCAAGGAATAGGTGAGTGAAAAAGTCAAAAGACCTTATTTTGACCATATTTGAAAAATCATTAAAATATAACGGATTATTATAGAAGCTTGTAATGTGGCTAAAACCAAAATTAGAACCTTGAGCTATTATCTCAAAATAGTAAAGGTCTTAAAAATTTTCGAGAAATGCCTTGAAAATCAAATGTTTGATCAAACCGATTATATCATACAACAGATGCTGAAAGAAGACTATAATAAATACACGCTCATGAAAAACCTTTTCGCCAGAATGTTTAGACAAGCTATAGAAATTAGTTGTATTCGATAATTTTTAGAATAAGTTTCAGACTTTGATTTGAGCCATGTTACAAGTTTCAGTGACTATCTGTTATTTTTTGATGATTTTTCAAAAATGGCATATCGATATTTTGAATTTTCCACTCAATTTTTCTCGAAAACGGGAGCTGATTGAGAATTTTCATTTAAGAATTCTTAATATACGGAACAAATCCTGTAGAAATGATCTGGTACTCATTTGGAAGATTGTTGATGTTATTGAAGAATATAGTGATGCAGACTAATTGTCCTATTCATATCTCAAATACGGGATTTTATCTATTGTCTTATGTTTTCAGGTTCGGTATAATGTATAATACATGTATGTTTTTAGACTTTTCTTCTTTTTCAGGTGATTCTGTATTTATTTTTATACGTATTAGGGTAACCTGCCCAGTGATGGCCACTTTAAGCGCGGTGCTTCATAGTTTGCACGACCATGCGTCTCCAGTACAACTCAGCGGTATGAAAAAAATCACGGGTATACTAGAGGGTTTGAGAAAGGTGCTACGCATTTCAAAAACAGAAAAATAAAATTTATTTGATGTCAAAATAATTATAAACAAAAAAGTACAATCTGCCCAGTGATGGCCAGGCCTAGCCCAGTCATGGCCACCCCCTTGCCCAGTGATGGCCACTCCCCTTCTCATACTTAAATCTACTTGTTCCGCCGTGTGTTTCTCCGAGCTGGAGGTTCTGCTGCGGTCTTCTGTCGCTTTGCTGCTGCGGCAGCTGCTTTAGCAGCCTTTTCTGCCTCCTGTGCCTTTATTTGGCGATTTTGGGGAGCTCTGGGGGAATGCTGTGCGTTGAGCGAGCGACACACTATGGGCTAAACGGCACTTTTTGTGTTTAAAACCTAATATCTCGGAAAAAACCGAAGATATTAACGTAATTTTTTTTTAAATTGAAGCTGAGACTATGTAGATTACTGGAAAATTAACCAGAATGGCTGAAATGAAAATAAACACTATGTAACATAACCTCAAAGTTGCATTTTTTTCTGAAAAATTGAATAGGCTCACACCAACAAAAAACTTGGTCTTTATTTTAAATGTCATATATGCTATCCGATGAACTTTAACCTGCTGATCACGAATCCGAGGTCAGAATTACCCCCCACCCTACAGTTTTCAGAAAAATGAAGAATTTCCGTGCCTAGTATAAGCCTTTTTAACTCTTTGAGTTACAAAAGACGAGCTTAAATTAATTTTTACTATAACATACTAACTGAAGGTTTTTGGGGTCGCTGATCACGAATCTGAAGTCAGATTTTGAAAATTTAAAATGGCGGATCCAATATGGCGGACCAAAATTTTTATATTTAATCAAATTTGGACTAAAAATTGAATACATGGGTTTTTGGAGTCGCTAATTACGAATCTGAAGTCAGATTTTGAAAATTCAAAATGGCGGATCCAATATGGCCATGATGTCACCGATGCCAAAGAAC
Source organism: Dysmachus trigonus (assembly GCA_949715965.1). NCBI lineage: Eukaryota > Metazoa > Arthropoda > Insecta > Diptera > Asilidae > Dysmachus > Dysmachus trigonus. The sequence goes on from OX454320.1 coordinate 54,780,005, forward strand.
ACGTGTGAATTTTTTCAGAATTTTTGGAGACATTTTTGGATTTTTGAAAAACTGGCCAAATCCAAAAAACCAAAAATAGTCCAAAAAATTCTGAAAAAAATTTGTATGTGTTCCTTGGCTAATTATAAACACTTTTTGTCATATACAATTTTTTTGTAAAGTTGATCCTTTTCGTGTAAAAAAATCGTGAAGTTTTTTATTACACTGCTGTACAAAATGGCGATTTTGCAAAAACCAAAGCAAAAAAAAAAATTCAAAACCATGGTTTGAGAAAGTGTAGACATCCGGACCGCGATTTCTGGTGGTTATATGATCATTCAATAGCAGTAACGACAAGATAATCGACTTTGAGACGAAAAATGACCAAAAAAAAATCGGCACTTTTTTGAAAAAACCAAAAAAATAATAGGGTTCTTGAAGTTTTTATGCAAAACAAATGCCAGATTCTGCAAGAGCACCCTCAAAAACCCCTTATATACGAATTTGGATGAAATTCGCGCCAATTTGCTATTCGAATCGTACAATTGAACTTGCGTGCACAAAATCCTCGTTTTGCGCATTAATGGGTTAAACTAATAATTAATGTGCTTGTAAAAATAATACAAACAAATGAATACTTTTGTAACTAAAAAAAAGCTAATGCCAATGAAGTTTTCGCCAAATATGTAAAATAATATTTAAGCAATTCAAGAAATATCATGTATGAATTTAAAAAAGAGTAACTATATTTATATATCATGAAAATTGTAACTATGTAAATATGTAAACAACCTAGAATATATTTTAAGCTACCATGTGAAAATTTTGTAAATAATAAATATAAGCAAACCAAGAATGAATTTATGAAATTGTAATCATATTTTATTTATATATTAGGAAAACTCTATCTATATAAGCAACACTCATTGTAAAATTCTTTTGAATTAAATAATAAAGATCTACTACTACTACTACAATAAAAATGCCGCCTTTTGCACTTGCCCTTATATGTACAAATATGTGGCTAATACAAGGGAGAGGTCCCATGAGTGAAGACTCCCTCCTGTAGAAAAGCCGTAAACCCTAAATGATCGGGGGAAAGTAAACTTTACGCGTGGTACACCGGAGGCAGCAGGCAGTAAACCCTAAATGCTCTTTTTCACCTTAAACTATGACAGAGAAATGTAATTTTCCTACAGAAATTCAATTTCCTACCAAAAAGTTGACAACACCAAATCGCTAACATCGATATTTCTTGAGATATTGGGCTTTGAAGTTGAGGTAGTGTTTCTACTATTTCGCTCAATAATCCATGAAAATTTGAAATTGAATTTCCTACAAATTTGTCATTTACATTTTTTTTGTAGCACTTGTTATTTACGAGATAGGGCCAAAAAACAAGAATTTTATTGAACAATCTTGAAAAAACCCTACCAATGACCAAGATTATACCATAAAATGACTCTGAACTGTAGAATTTTGAAGAAAAAAAAATCAAAGTTTACGTGTATTTTAAACGCCTTGGGCGAGCACTTAATATTAATATTAAGGGCCAACATTTTCAGGGAATTTTCTTTTAGGTATTTCCCTCAAAATTTCGAGGTGGGAGTGAAACAAAAAGTAGTCGCGAAAAAAAGCACCCTAATGTATACAGGGTGTTCAAAACCACCCGTCAACCCCTTCTAAATCGACCAAAAACTTTTTTTCGCCAAGGCGATTACTCCATTTAAGTAAAGTGGGTACGCTGTATTGATTGGCGAAATTGCCCGCTTCCGGTCTCGACCGGAAGTGCGTTATTTAGACCGGAAATATCTTGGTTTTTAATTAAATGGTAACATTTTAACCTCGAATTCGGATTCCAGTATGAAAAATATACACCGTTCATTCGAGACATTAAAAAAAAAAAATGACGTTTTCGTCCTCTAAATGACCTTTGAGGTTGTTCAAACCGGAAGTAGACCTTTAACTCCAGAATTGCAGTATTGTACGGCGAATTCACATTCTACATTGTACACATGCTGGGTTTAAATGCGGACTTTATCGCCTTCCACCGAAAGTGGAATATTCAGACCGGAAGTAGAACTTTTAACGGCTGAATTGCATTTTTTTTTTTACGGCGAATTCACATTCTACGTCAGAACTTGTGCTGTGTTTAAAAGGGACTTTGTCACTTCCACCTCCTACTGGAAGTGGGTTTCCGCGCCGGAAGTAGACTGTTAACCGCACCTATTTATGTTTTGATCATAAAGTAGTATTTTATTCTGAAAATATAATTTTCTTCAGACCCCTTTATATAGTCCATTACTTTTCGATACTAGGATAATATATATTTTTTAAATGCTTCAAAAACTGAAATTAAATATTAAAAATTTGATAATTCGCATAGGACTTCTGTATAAGTTAATTACTTACGTTTTACCTGATAAAAGAAGAGTATATAGCTGTTTGAATAATGGGAAAGAAAATTAGATTAAAAATAACACAGCCCCACAAAAAAAAAGAAGTCTGTGCAACGGACTGATATCTTTATGTTTTTGACGTCGCTGAATCCTAATCTGGGGTCGGTTTGACCGCATTAGTTCAGCTATCATGTTTTCATCCCATCGGCCCTGATATATTTTTCCCATAGTTTTAATATCTTGCTGTGCGCACGCCCAGTAGCGGCGTTAGGGTAGGGCGCGGTTGGGCGACCGCCCAGGGCGCGGTTGGGCGACCGCCCAGGGCGCCAGATTTGAAGGGGCGCCGCAGGCCTCCCTTTATATCCGCTTGTTCATTGAGCGAGTCCTACTTATTAGTAAATTCCCTAAATCTAGTTACAAAATCGTTATGACGGCAACACTAGAATGGAATGCAGTGTTCGGTTTCATTGGTTGTTTGGTATGATATACTTTTTCAAATAAATGGCATTAGTAAATCTCTACAATCAATAGACATGGATCTCGGTAAATGCACAGAAATGTTGAAAAAATGTTGCGCTTTCTTGGAAGAATATAGAAAAACAGGCTTCAAAAGCGCCATTTAAACCCATTAATGAGGAAAACGAGGTTTTGTGCACGCAAGTTCAATTGCACGATTCGAATAGCAAATTTGGGCGATTTTCTTCCAAATTCGTATACAGGAGGTTTTTGGGGATGTTCTTTCAGAATCCGGCATTTTTGTTTGTCTAAAAGCTTTAAAAACCCTATTATTTTTTGTGTTTTTTAAAAAAAAAGTGCTGATTTTTTTGGTCATTTTTCTTTTTAAAGTCGATTATCTTGAAGTTGCTGATATTAAATGATTATATAACCACCGGAAATCGCTGTCCGAATGTCTAAACTTCCTCAAACAATGGTTTTGAAATATTTTTTTTGCTTTGGTTTTTGAAAAAAAAAACCCCAAAAAAACCCCTGTATACGAATTTGGAAGGAATCGAAATTAATGGGTTAACTGCGAAGGAGTTGGAATTGAACCTATGTTTAGAACGACGACAAGAATTCGACGTGTTAAACGCCAAGCTGGTGAAACTGCTCGCGATGAGCCTATAACTTCTCCAGAAAAGAAATTTTAAGTTGAATTTTTCAATTGTCTTTTGGACACTACCATAAATTCACTCAATGAAAGATTTGAACAGTTAAATGAATACTGGGAATCTTGGTCTTTTTTGTACAATATAAAAAAGATTCCGGAAAAACTAGACCTTCTCAAACTCTGTAGTGATCTCCAATTGAAATTAACTGTAGACTCTAAATCAGGTATAGATGGTTGTATATTGTGCGATGAACTCATAAGTCTAAAATCTTTTTTGCCTGATCAGAATGTGGTTAATCCTGTCTTTATTTTAAATTTTATCAAAGATCGCAACTTACAAGAGCTGTCTGTATCCACGTGAATGGATAACATTGCGAATATTGATCACTATACTTGTAACTGTGGCTAGTGGGGAAAGGAGTTTTTCTAAGCTTTAGCTGATAAAAACCTATCTGCGATCCACAATATCTCAATCTAGATTGACAAGCTTAGCAATTTTGTCAATCGAAAATGAAATTGCGGAAAACATAGACTTGATGTCTTAATAAAAGAGTTTGCCGATAGAAAGGAAAAGAAATTTTATTAGTTTTTTTAATAAATGGTTATTTCATTATATCCCTTGCCTTTTTTTCGTATGCGTTTCAAGTAGGTAACTGACCCATTACCTACTGTTTCAATGGCAGATAGGGGGCGCCGTAGAAATCTCGCCCAGGGCGCTGGTAGTGCTAAAACCAGCACTGCGCACGCCTACGGGTATCGCTCATCGGTGAGTAGAACGAGCGAACCTGGCTTGAGTTCATTGGACTTATGATACCACTTTGATATACTGATTTGACGCTGAATATAGGATGAAGACCACTGTGCCCAGAACTGCTGAGTTCTTTGCTGAATCAGTTGCCAACGATTGAGTCTTGTAGTAGAGCGATCAATGAGTGAGGGTTCTGGTACCGTAGTAAGAGCACTTCCAATAAGAAAGTGACCAGGATTAAGTGCTGAAATGTCCTCAGGATCATCGCTGAGTGGCTCAAGAGGTCTTGAGTTCAATATAGCTTCGATTTGCAATAGCAATGTAGTGAGTTCCTCAAAGGTGAGTGAGATTTCCTTGACCGTTCTGTTGAGGTGGCGTTTAATTGATTTCACCACTGACTCCCATTTACCGCCCATGTGAGGAGCAGCAGGTGGATTAAAACACCAGTGAGTGCCCTTGTCAACTATGAAATTATTGATGATCTGCCATTCTTGAGTGTGTTGATTGAAGAATTTCTTGAGTTTAGCATCAGCTCCAATAAAGTTCTTACCACAGTCAGAATATAGCGTACGGCAGACACCACGACGTGATGTGAAGCGACGATATGCAGCTACGAAACCATCTGTTGAATAATCGCTAACAGCTTCTAGGTGTACTGCTGATGATACCATGCAGACAAATACACAAATCCAAGCCTTTTGGGTTTTTGCACCGCAGCCACGCCACGTTTTAACCCTTAACGGTCCGAAAGAATTTCAAGTTCACTTCTCACCAGGTCCAGCTATTTTTCAGACGAAGAGAAGCTTTAAAACATTTATAAATCAAGTATAGAAAAATAAATATTTTTATTTCAGTGAAATGTACAAGTGCATGTACAAAAAAACCAGAAAAAGATAGCGGAACATAGATAACAAGCAGAAAAAAAAACACACAAAGGTCATGACACAATACTTAACGCGTCACTTGTAAATATAGCAACAGTAATTGTAATAAAATTAATAAAATAGTTTTTGGCGCAATATATGCGCCATTGGACCCAGTAAGTAAAAGTACCATGTCGCCTATACGGCGCCCATGGTCCGTTAAGGGTTAATTATGAGTGGTCCGGCATAGTCTACACCGGTATGAGAGAAAGGTCTAGATGGGGTTACACTTGAAGTCGGGAGTTGACCCATGAGTTGCTGTGCTCGAATTCCTCTTTGCCTGGCACATGGAATGCAGCGCAATATGTGTGATTTTACCGGAGCCCTTCCACCAATGATCCAATATTGTTGACGAATAGTAGCAAGTGTGAGTTGAGTACCTCCGTGTAAGGTGCACTTGTGAGTATGATTGATGATGAGCGCTGTGAGTGGTGAGTGACGAGGGAAAATAGCAGGGTGTTTGCCTTCAGAATCTATTGATGCGTTCATGAGTCGTCCTCCTACTCTGAGTACTCCTTCTGAATCAATGTAAGGAGTAACGATTGAAGGCATGATTTGCTGGAAGCTGTGAGTTTGATGAGAGTGTTCTAATTTCATGTTGAAAGTATGCTGCTTGAGTTGATTTTATCCAGTAGAGTCTCGCTTTTTCTTGGTCAGCCAGTGAGAGTGGTAAAGTATGAGTAGAATCTGGTATTCGCTTAAGTTTCGAAATTGCCTTGATTATTGTGGCAGTTATTCTGATGAGTTTATTGAAATCTGAATACCTATTTATGAGGTCCCATTGAGGTGAATGATGAGTTGTCGTCATAACTAGAGACAGTCCAGGACGAGCTTCTTCTTCACAAGCATCGTCAGTTGATGTAGATTGATTTGGCCAGTATTTTGATGATTCGGCTAACCAGGGGCTCCCTTCTACCATAGCGAATTACTTTTGAGTTGTGATGTAGTAATGCCGCGAGATGCACAATCTGCGGGATTGTCCTTACCAGGAACATGTTTCCAAATTGCACCTGATGTGAGATCTTGAATTTGCATTACTCGATTGCGAACAAAGTCCTTCCAGTGAGATGGGTGAGTTTTGATCCACGTGAGTGTTACTGATGAGTCTGTCCACAAATGTATTGAGGTGATGTCCACATTAAGAGTAGCTTGGACATATTTTGTGAGTTTTGCGAGAATTAATGCAGCAGTTAATTCCAATCTGGGGACTGTCATTTTTTTGAGTGGTGCTACCTTAGTTTTGGCACATATGAGTGTGATTTTGGGCTCTGTGGACGGTGAGTTGGCCTTGATGTAAATCACTGCAGCCATAGCAAGCTGAGATGCATCAGAGAAGCCGTGAAGTTCACATGTTGAGTCTTGAGATGTGTTCATCTATCGTGGAACGGTGATTACGCTTAAGTTGATGAGTTCTTCTCTGATTTTTATCCACTTGTGAGTGAGTTTGGATGGCAAAGCTTCATCCCAGTTGAGGTTGTGAAGCCAAAGCTCCTGCAACAGCATTTTGGTTCTAATTGTGATCGGTGAGACGACTCCTAGTGGATCAAATATCTGAGCTACTTCAGATAAGATTAGGCGCTTTGTAATTTTAGATTCTGTTGATTGTGATTGTGCTGAGAAGGTGAATTGATCAGTTATTGGGTTCCAAAGTAATCCGAGAATTTTGGTTGAGCAGTCTTCGAATGCGATTGATGAGGAATGACTAGAAGATTGAATGATTTCCTTGAGAATGTCTGGTTGATTTGATTGCCATTTTGCTAACGGGAAGCCGCCCGCCATGCAAAGCTTTATTAGTTGGCTTGCGACTTCAATGAGTTGTTCAGGGGAATCGGCGCCTCCAAATGTATCGTCTACATATCTGCCTTTTCTGATTGGTTCAACAGCAAGAGGAAAGCGATGACCTTCATCTTCTACAAGTTGGAGTAAAACACGAACTGCTAGGAACGGTGCTGATCTGGTTCCATATGTAACTGTTGTCAATTGATATGGTGCAATGTTTTGTTGTTCATCAACCCATAGAATTTGTTGTAGGTTCCAGTCGTCTTGATGTACCATGATCTGGCGGTACATCTTTGTAATATCAGCAGCAAATACAAAACGATGATGACGCACCCATAGCAGGACATCGATGATATCTAATTGAATTTTTTCTCCGGTGTGAGTAATGTCATTCAGAGAATAACCAGTCGAAGTTGGACTTGACCCATTGAAAACTACCCTGAGCTTTGTTGTTGTGCTACTAGGATGTAGCACACCATGGTGAGGAATAAAATATTGCGGTTGAGTTGAATGATTGCGCTGCTGAGTCTTCACCATGTGCCCAAGATTTTCGTATTCTTGCATGAATTCAGTATAAAGATTTCTGTATTCCTGATTTCTGCTAAGTCTTTTAAGTTGCTGCTGTAAACATTCATAAGCTATTTGATAAGACTCACCTAGACACGTGACTGGAGATTTGAGTGGAATTCTGACTATGTATCGTCCTGAAGAATGGCGTCGATGTGTCGACTTAAAATAATTCTGACCTCAAAACAATTATTGTACTAATTTTTATTAAAATCCATTGAAATCGAGAAATCTTGGTCGCCATATTGGATCCGCCATCTTGAATTTCTGAATTTGGACAGCGGATTTGAAATCAGCATGCCGCAAAACCCCTATGTACCAATTTTCATGAAAATCTCTTAAACTTAACATTATCAGCCGCGATCTTGGATCCGCCATTTTGAAACTGTATTATCCGATATAGCCTATGTTACTCAAGGTGAATGTAGTTTTTTAATGGTGAAAGAATTTTTGAAATCACAGTAGTGGCACAGTAGTTTTTGAGTTTATTCATTACAACCATACACACAAAAATACAAATCTTTCCTCTTTATAATATTAGTGTAGAAATTGGCTTAGAAGTTATTTAGGAAAAAAAAACAAAATTTTTTAAATATATAATTAATTTTTCATGAATATTATAAATGTTAAATCATAACAAAGGTACAGTATTACTGTATTATAAATGTAAGTATTTTGAATATTACTAGCTCACCCGGCAAACGTTGTTTTGCAGTATGAATTATTTTTAGAGTATGCAAATCTCCGCCAGGGGTCTACCGGTGTCACTTCTCACCCCGTAAACAGCACGGAGTAGGGATGGGGGCGTTCTCTTAAGCTGTATCTCACTTCTTACACAGTTTTCGGGAAAATTTCGGCCATTATTATTGTTTGTACATCGATCGCAGTAGTGACGTTTACAATTATCATTTTATCATTTTCGTGGAATTCTGAAGTGAATTTATAGTCAATCTGCAGAGCTGTCATAATTCATTCCTATTTTACAAAGAATTGATACAATTATTGATTTGAAGAGTAATTCTACTCTGTTATTCCAAAAGAGAAATATCGTGAAAGGTATGTTAAGGGGGGATATACATTTAGAATGACCAAAAAATTCAATTTTTTTTTTTTGCATAAAAAGTAAATTTCCCGTAGAATACACTCCTGAAACCCTTTTTTCGAAATTCGAACTCCAAGTGTTTTTTTTTTCATCGTTCCCGGGATTGCTGATTAAAATGTAAGTACGATTTTTCGATAATTAAAACTTTCAACGCGTTTTTCTCAAAACAGCATTTTCGGTGTTTATGCCGGTAATAACTTGAAAACTAATTATCCGATTGAGCTGAAACTTATAGGATTTCTTTATTATAGTATTACCTTCTATATGAATTAAAAATTATTGTAATATTTTATTATTAAATATGGAAAAATGTGATAAAATGGCGGAAAAAAAGTTTATTTTTTCGAAAAAGTTACGCCAAAAGTGCAAATTTTTTTGTTTCACTTTTTTTTCAATTCATCTACTAAACTGTAATTAATGTAAATTTTTTTGATTTTTTGATTTCTGATCAAAATTGCGACCAGGAGAGCCGGTACAAGCAAAATACAACGACTTTTTCAACACCATCTAACGGCCGCCATTTTGTTGAAAAAAATTAAAAAAAAATATTTTTGTATACTACATGGATACACTTATAATTGTAAAAAAGTTTCGATTGATTTGAATAAAAACTACCCCTTGAAAATTTTTTTTCAAAAATGAGTTTTTTTTCTCGTTCTAAATGTATATCCCCCCTTAAATAAAAAAAAATGTGTGTATACTTATCTACATGCGCTAGAAGTTATACTTTTTTGGCGTATGAAAAAAATTTAAAATAATAAAAATGCTGTAATGATCAAAGATAAATATTAAAATCAATCAAAAAGGACTCAAATAATACATGTATATTTTTAATTATATTTTATAGAGGGACTTCTTTGGGCCGTAAAACACGTAACGCTACAGCCATGCAGAATGCAAGAACCGAAAGAAACGCAGAACAAATCCAGCAAGACAATACTGATGCACGTGAGAGCATGGCGCAATTGCATCAAGTTCAATCAGAAGATGCACGAGCTGAGCGAAATGAAGAAAGAAGAGTAGAACAAAGACGATCACGCCGACTCACATTTAACAGACTGAGAGTAAATGAACAACAACGCCAACAGGCGCATCGAGCATTTACCTCTCAGGCATTCCTACGTCTAGCATTCGAGTATGATCCCGATGTTGAATATTATGGTCATTCAAAAGTTATAATTGGTGTTATGGACAAAGAATGCCTGCATTGTAATGCACTTAAATTCAAAAATGAGCCAGCCGGGATGTGTTGCGCATCAGGAAAGGTGCAACTACCTATAATTGATACACCACCTGAACCATTGAAGGGTTTACTGTTTGGTACGGATCCAGATTCTAATGTGTTCCTGAAATCAATTCGGACATTCAATTCATGTTTCTAATTGACATCATTTGGAGCAACAGAAATAGTTAAAAATAATACTGTATATGGTCATAAATTCAATTCAACATTTAAAGTCAAAGGTCAAATTTATTATAAAGTGGGCTCATTTCTGCCAATGCCAAATGAAGGGCACACATTTTTCCAAATCTATTTTATGGGCGGCGAAGATACACGCGTGGACGCACGTTGTGAATACAATCACCTCAACTCATTATTTGCCAAAAGCATTGTTAGCGAGCTGGATGCTCTATTGAATGAGCACAATGAATTATTGAAAATATTCAAATCACACTTGCCTAAATTACAAAATGATAATCACGCTATTGTAATCAGTCCTGATAAAACAACTGTTGGAGAGCATATTCGGAGATTCAATGCACCTGTTGTTGACGACGTTGCTGGAATCATGGTTGGCGATCGAACAACTACACGTGAAATCGTGATTCGTAGAAGAAATAATAATCTCCAGTTCATTGCTGATACACACCGTTCATATGACGCTCTCCAATAACCGCTTATTTTCTGGGAGGGACAAGATGGATATTGCATAAATATTAAACAACGCGATCCCGCAACGGGTATTCCATTCATTGTGGACTTAATCATTACTCATTTAACAAAGAACTTAATTAATCTTAATTTATCAAACTAAACTAATGTTAATTAATTTCGATTATATTTATTAATCATTTATAATTATTTATGAATTATTTATAATTATATATTTATTATTTATTTATAATTATATTTATCAATATATATTATTACAGGAGCCGAAATAAACAAGGATTACTATGCGTATCAGTTGATGATTAGACGCGGTTAAGACAATATCATTCTACGATATCGTGAGCTTTGTCAACAATTCATGGTCGACATGTACGTGAAGATAGAGAGTGAACGACTACGATACTTGCGATATAATCAGCTACAGCTGCGTGCGGAAGAATACATTCACTTGCGAGACGCTATTGTCAGCAACGTCGACGCCGCCGACATTGGTAACTCTGTCATTCTACCATCATCTTATATAGGCAGTCCACTTCATATGCAAGAATATATCCAGGATACTCTGGCTTACGTGCGCGAGTACGGACGACCATGTTTATTTATCACGTTCACGTGTAATCCAAAATGGCCAGAGATTACATCTTTGCTATTGCCTGGCCAAAATGCAATACATCGTCATGACATTACATGACATTAAAGTCTTTAATAAGTTTTATTAAGAAATTACATGTATTTGGTCCTACACGTTGCTGGATGTATTCGGTTGAATGGCAGAAGCGGGGATTACCTCATGCACACATTTTGATTTGGTTAATCAACAAAATACGTCCTGAAGAAATCGATAGTGTAATTTATGCGGGAATTCCAAATACGTCTACCGATCAATTGCTGTTTGATATTGTTATAGCTAACATGATTCATGGCCCATGCGGTAATTTTAATCGTTTATCGCCGTGTATGGCCGATGGAAAATGTACCAAAGGATTTCCTAAAGATTTTACCAACGACACAATTACAAATGTTGACGCATATCCAATATATCGTCGAAGAAATTCCGATAATGGCGGATAATCATTTATTAAAAGTATTAACAACATCGACATTGACATTGACATTGACAATCGTTGGGTGGTGCCTTATTCACCTCTACTGAGCAAAACATTCCAGGCTCATATTAATGTAGAGTTTTGTAGTTCAGTGAAGAGCATCAAATATATTTGCAAGTATGTGAATAAAGGCAGTGATATGGCGGTATTTCGAGTTGAAAATACCAATGTGACTGCTCCTCTAGTGAATAAAAACGATGAAATAACGCTGTACCAAATTGGCCGGTACATCAGCTCCAATGAAGATGTTTGGCGTATCTTTGGTTTCCCAATTCATGAACGGGATCCAACCGTTATTCATTTAGCGGTCCATCTTGAAAACTGTCAGCGCGTATATTTCACGAATGAGACAGCGATTGACCGAGCTATAAATCCACCAAAAACTACACTCACCGAATTTTTTGAATTGTGTAATCGTGCAGATGCTTTTGGTGCCTTTGCACAGATATTACTCTACTCAGAAATACCACACTATTTCACATGGGCTCAAACAAAAAAATGGACACCCCACAAGCGAGGCACACCGGTTGACTCATGTCCCGGCTTATTCAAATCAAAAGCTTTGGGGCGAGTATTTACAGTTAATCCAAGGCAGACTGAGTGCTTTTATCTTCGACTGTTGTTGGTTAATATCACCGGCCCATTGTCATTTCAAGATATACGTAAAGTCGATGGACATCAGCATTCAACGTATAAAGATGCATGCATTGCACTCGGCTTGCTGGAAGACGACAACCAGTGGGAATGTATGCTTACTGAAGCAGCATTAAACTGTTCAGCAAAACAAATTCGTCTACTATTCGCTATAGTATTAACTACATGTTTCCCGGCCCGAATAGAAACGTTGTGGGATAATCACAAAGATTCGATGACTGATAACATACTGTATCAACATCGCACACGTTGCAACGATATAACGTTAGCATTCAGCGATGTTATGTACAATGAAGTACTGATTGCCATTGAGGATCTTTGCATTATTATTGCCAACTTGCGACTCAGTCATTTCGGTATGCCTTCGCCAAATCGAAATGCATCTGATTTATTAAACACTGACATGAATCGTGAACTTCAATACAATACGGTAAAAATGGCAGCGATTGTTACTCGCAATGTTCCACTAATGAATGAGGAACAAAGAAACATTTATGACCGCATTATACTCGCAGTTTCGGCAGGACAAGGTGGATTCTTTTTTTTGGATGCACCAAGTGGAACTGGCAAAACATTACTTATTTCACTAATTCTCGCTGAAATACGATCAAATAATGGCATCGCGTTGGCCGTTGCATCATCTGGCATTGCGGCAACTTTATTGGATGGAGGCAGAACAGCTCATTCAGTATTTAAGCTGCCACTAAATATTCAAAACAACCCAGACGCAGTGTGCAACATAAAAAAACAATCGTCTATGGCCACAATGTTGAAACAGTGTAAAATTATCATCATGGAGGCGTTGAACAGGACATTGAAAGATATAAAAAACAATGATAAATTATTTGGCGGCACTTTGTTACTCCTTTCAGGTGATTTCAGACAAACACTTCCCGTCATTCCACGTTCAACGTACGCTGGTGAGATCAATGCTTGCTTGAAATCATCTCCACTGTGGCGCAATTTTGAAAAAGTTCAACTGAAAGTAAATATGCGCGTCCTAATGCTTCAAGATCCATCTGCTGAAACATTCTCAAAACAACTGTTAGATATCGGCGATGGTAAAGTTACTAAGGATGAGACTGGATGCATAAAATTACAGGACGATTTCTGCACAATCATTGATTCGCAAGATGCTCTCATTAACCTAATATTTCCTGATATACACACACAATACATTCATCATGAGTGGTGGCAGAAAGGGCGATTTTAGCAGGAAGAAATGTGGACGTCAACGAATTGAATCTCAAGATACAACAGTTATTGCCAGGTAACTTGGTGACATATAAATCCGTTGATACAGTTTGCGATGCCATTGAAGCTACAAATTTTCCTACAGAGTTTTTAAACTCATTGGACTTACCAGGTATGACACCGCATAAATTAGTACTCAAAGTTGGATCTCCGGTTATTTTGCTTCGTAATATGAACCCACCACGGCTTTGCAACGGTACGCGATTAGTCGTTAAGAAATTAATGAATAACGTTATCGAAGCCATTATTTTAAATGGCAAATTCCGGGGTGAAAGTATATTACTTCCACGAATCCCCATTATACCCACAGATGTGCCAATTCAATTTAAACGCATTCAGTTCCCCATTAGATTGGCATTTGCAATGACTATTAATAAGTCTCAAGGCCAAACAATGTCTGTTTGTGGCTTACAAGGAAACGTTCTCAAGTGTGTCTAACCGATTTTGATGAAATTGAAATATGTTGTAGAGCATCAAAAAATAAGAGACACGTATTTTTTTTATCTGCGGATACGCAAGTTTAGGGGGTGAAAACCACTCCTAAAGTTTACCCCCAAAAACAGTTTTTCTTAAATATCTCAAGTTCTAATGAATTTTTTCGAATGAAACAAAATGGAAATGATGTCTCGTAAATATACTAACCTTTTGTAAGTAATCCGGTCCCCGGGGGTTGCAACCCTTGTTTTTTATTTCGGAATAAATTATATTTTTGCATCACAAAAATAACAGTGTTAGTTCAAAATCATTGACAAATATTTTTTTACATATGATTTTGAAAAACAAAATTGACCTGTTTTTGCGTTTTCCTGAAAAAAGCTTCTCAAGGGGGTAAACTACCCCTAGCACTAACACATCATGTATATACTTTCAGACATCAGTTTTTTTCGTGAAAACAAGTATTTAGGGGTTTTTGGAGTCGCTGACGATTTTGAAAAACAAAATTGACCTGTTTTTGCGTTTTCCTGAAAAAAGCTCCTCAAGGGGGTAAACCACCCCTAGCACTAACACATCATGTATATACTTTCAGACATCAGTTTTTTTCGTGAAAACCAGTATAAAGGGGTTTTTCGAGTCGCTGATTACGAATCTGATGTCAGATTTAAAAAATTCAAAATGGCGGATCCAACATGGCGGACGGATTTTTGAAAAATACATACATTTTTATAAAAAGAACTATAAATAAAAGTTTTTGAGGTCGCTGATTACGAATCTGATGTTAGATCTAACAAATTCAAAATGGTGGGTCCAACTTGGCGGACGAATTTTTGAAAAATACATCCATTTTTATAAAAAGAACTATAAATAAAAGTTTTTGAGGTCGCTGATTACGAATCTGATGTTAAACACGCTGTATCTTCCAAAAAAATTAAGAAATCAAAAAATCCTTTCGGCAACATAATTTAGACATGTTACAGATTTAAAAAATGTAAAAAAAAAATCGATTTTTTGATCGCAAAGTAGGAGAACCTGCCCTTAAGCCACTTTCAAAATAAACGGCTCATATAAAAATGAAAGTTTGTTTGTTTGTTTGTTGCTCAATCACGCCTAAACGCTTACATCGAGATTTTTCAATTTTTTGTCCGAAGGTAGTACACATTCCAACTTAACATATAGGCTAATTTTTTTCTGATAATACGTAGGGTTTCAAAATTGCGGATCCAAGATGGCGGCTGAAAGTTTTAAATTTGAAGCGATTTTCAAGAAAATTGGTACATAGGGGTTTTGCGGAATGGTGATTTGGAATCCGCTGTCCAAATTTAGATATTCAATATGGCGGATCCAATATGGGAACCAATATTTCTCGATTTCAACGGATTTTAATGAAAATTAGTACAATGATTGTTTTGAGGTCTCTGATTTTAAATATTATCAAAATTTAGAAATCCAAGATGGCGGATTCAAAATGGCGACCATATTTCTCGATTTCAGCGGATTTTAATGAAAATTAGTAAAATGATTATCTTCAGGTCACTGATTTTAAATGTTATCAAAATTTACAAATCCAAGATGGCGGACCCAATAAGGCGACCAATATTTCTCTTTTTCAAGGGATTTTAATGAAAATTAGTACAATGAATATTTTGAGGTCACTGATTTTGAATGTTATCAAAATTAACAAATCCAAGATGGCGGACACAATATGGCGACCAATATTTCTCGATTTCAACGGATTTTAATGAAAATTGGTAAAATCATTATTCTGAGGCCACTGATTTCGAATATTATCAAAATTTCCAAATCCAAGATGGCGACCAAAATTTTTCGATTTCAACGGATCTTAATGAAAATTAGTACAATGATTATTCCGAGGCCACTAATTTTGAATATTAGCAAAATTTTCAAATCCAAGATGGCGGATTCGAATATTATCAAAATTTGTAAATCCAAGATGGCGGATCCAATATGGAAACCAAATGTCTCTATTTCATCGGGTTTTAATTAAAATTAGTACAATGATTATTCCGGAGCCACTAATTTCGAATATTATCAAAATTATCAAATCCAAGATGGCGACCAACCTTTCTCGATTTCAACGGATTGTAATGGAAATTAGTATAGTCATTATTCTGAGACCACTAATTTTGTATATTAGCTGCGTTTTTTTCAATCGGATCAGGATCTGGATCAATCTCTTAACATTGAAATACAACAACAACTCGTGATCCACACTTTCATTTGGATTAGAATCAATGATCCGCAAGAAGTGGTTACAAAAAATTCTACGAGAAGTGCTAGTGTCGGATGAATAGTTTGGAAATTTCTAACAGAGTCGCTGCTGTAGTTTTTCTTGTCTGAAATGATGGCAGCAATGAAATTTGTAGTCTATTGGTTCTGAGCACACAAAGAAAAAGTAATTTATAGTAGCAAAATAAATCAAATCGTTTTTCTGATTATGGGATTTAATACAAAACAAAACTTTGAAGGCCATTTTTGAGTTTTCTTTGACGAAAGCTGTCGTCTAATTCCCAATTCTTATTAGATTAGCAAAAACAGGAATTCCAACTCCTCAAACCCAAAATCGTGATCCCGGTGATTAATCCGTATCGTTTTTTTCATTTGATCCTGATCCAGAGCCAGATCCAGATGAAAAAAACGCAGCTATTATCAAAATTTCTAAATGCAAGATGGCGGACCCAACATGTCGTCCAGAATGTCGGATTTTAATGAAAATTGGTACAATGATTATTCTGAAGCTACAAATTTTCAATATTATCAAAATTTGTAAATCCAAAATGGTGGATCCAATATGAGGCCAAATTTCTCGACTTCAACGAATTTTACTGAAAATTAGTACAATGATTATTCTGAGGCCACTAATTTTGAATACACCTAATTCTCTTTTTACACGATAGATACGTTCCCAAAAAATACGTGTAAAAAAAAAATTCGTGTAAAAAGAGAATTAGGTGTAAACAATATTAAAAAGTTCTTGTTAGAGTTCACTTAATTTATTTCGTGCTTACACATTTTAATTCATTAAATATTTTATAAAAAATAACTTCTACTTTGGAAAAAGGGATTTATATCTGAAATTCATTAATATAAAAGAAGTTAAAATAATAAAGACATAAAAAAATTTTATGCATTTTCACTTTCTGACAATAAACGCATACGTTTATGTAAGACTAAATTATTCCTGGAATATTAAAAATCGTGTTAAAACAAAACAATTCGTGTAAAATGAGAAATTTTTTTTCTTTTGAATTCGTGTTAAATCAAATTCGTGTAAAAAAAAATCGTGTAAAAAGAGAATTAGGTGTATTAGCAAAATTTCCAAATTTAAAATGGCGGATCCAATATGGCGATCAAAATTTCTCGATTTAACGGATTTAAAATTGGTATAATGATTATTTTGAGGAATGCCCAAAATAGAAACGGATGGAGAGACTTTGTAGACGCCCTATGCTCCCGAAGGGAGTAAGACAGGACAAAAAAGAAAAAAATTTTTTTTTTGAATATTATTAAGATTTGGAAATTTAAGATGGCGGATCCATAAAGGGGTTTTCAGGTTGAAACAATTTCTAGGATATAACAAACTAGAACATTTGAGAAGTGTTTAATTAGTAAGTATTTACCCAACCGCGCCGGGTGAAACCGGGTAACCCAGCTAGTTTATATAAATAAAGAAAATAAATTCATATTAAAATAAACAAAAAATAACTTTAATGGGGGAGGAGGTAAGGTGTATATATGTGTAAAGTGTACACATAATAAAGTATCATTTCAAGAATATTCAGTTAAATTTTTAGCCTAAATTATAAAGAAATAAGCCATTGAGAGCAAATCTTTGGATACTCTTTAAAAAAAAAATAGTTTCTGGTGGACATCAGAACTCATTACTGGATTATCTCAAATCAAAAAATCAAACATATTTGTTTAGTTTATGAGCTTCTCGAGGTAATGACGTTGAGATTTTGTTTTTTTTTTTGACAATTTTTCAATATTTGGCATAATTTTAAATTAAATAAAACGAATTTTAAAAGAAAAAAGCGGTAAAAATCAGACTCTTTGTCATGGTAAAACTAATTATAATGCAAAAAAAACATTATCTCGATGTCGCTACCTCATATTTTATGTACTTAAGGAGTGTGTCAAATTTGAAGAAGATCGGTCAAGTAGATTTTGAGTTACAATATCCAGCGACTTTGACCATTCGAAGTGGGAGAAAAACGCGTTTAAAATGTTAATAGCGCATTGAGTTGTTCGCTACCATTATAAGTCGAGGCACTGTATCTCCGGTAGTTTTGGTCCAATCGACCTAAAATTTTTACTGGATACTCTTGAAGAGTTGCACTTTCAAATACAAAAATAAAAAATAAGTGCAAAAAAATAGACGGTTAGGTAGTGTTTGTGCGTAGGTATTGTAAACAACACTACGCGTCGTTCTAAGCAGACTATTGCTTGTCAAAATAGGTCGCTATAAGCAGTTGGTCGCTTAAACCGGAGTCGTACTAAACGGACATGTTTTCATAGTAAGTCTATATGAAACCTCACTTGAGTTTGCATTTTCGTCACTAAAAATGGTTGGCCGTTATAAACGAAGTCGTTATATCCGGATTCTATTGTACATTAAATATTATGTATAAAAGTTTCACCTTTGTGGCTGTACCTTAGTCGGAGTGGCGACCAGCTCTTAGACTATAACAACCGCCTGATTCGCTGTTATAGGCAATATCCCCAATATCCCTAATAACCCTACTAATAATCCTAATAATATCCCTATTAACAACATTGGTAATAATATTCGAGTCAACATAATTTAACTAAAACCCCAAAACACGTGAACGATAGTTCACGTTCCCATTGTCCATCCTCCCAGACACTACGTAAGCATTTCCCTAATTTCCCACCGACAAAATTCGCGGAAAACCGCCAGGTAAGCTGCGCGTGCACCTGGCGACAACCTGAAGCTCCCACGAAGTAATTAGCGGTAAGTTAGTCTTGTTCCAGCTTTGTTCTAGTCTAGTTACAATCTTGTCGGAGTCTTGATCGAGAACTTAGAAAATAAAGTTGATTTATTTCTACAGAACTCATAAGTGTTTGATTCTTCCTTTTTTTTTATATATGAAGAAAGCGAAGTAGAAAACTGGCGCAGTCGGTAGGATTACACAAGTTATCCATTTGTTTTTTCTCGAGATCTAATATTGAGCGCCCCGGTGTGCGAATAGTGAAAAACTCGGTTAGTTTACAAAAGGTGCTTTAAAATAGTGAATTAAGTTGAGTCGAAAGATCGACCAACAGTGAAAGTTCACCAAAAACAGTGACAAAAAGTTTTACTACTGTGTCACGCGAAGCCCTTTAAAAGTGAACCGAATTGGGTCGAAAGATCGGCAAGCAAATTCACAAGATACAGAGGCAAAAGATTGCCACTGTAGCACGCAACACCGTCACCGACACCAAGAAGAGGATTGGTGCGCAGCTCAACAGAGAATCGGAAGCACAACATCAAGGGTTGGTGGATTTTAATCCTTTAGCTTCAAGAACCTTCTCGCTACCAACTTCCCGGCAAAGAACAACTCAACAAGACTCACCGAAACTTCAGCCCATCGAGGGAAACTCACCGAAACTTCAGCCCATCGAGGGAAATTTCCAGCCCACTGAGGGAAAGACACCATCATTCAACAAGCAGCCCCGTCAAGAAGACAACGAAGGTCAGACTTTTAATTTTCAGTAAAAATCAATCTATATAATCTCCTTAAGAAATATTGAAATATTTAGTAATTAGTAGAATAAATTAGCTGTAAGAAAGTGATAAAGTGTTGTGCATAGAGTGTTCAGTTTGATATGCCTACGGAAGAAGCCCCAATTGATTATCTTGATTTAGCAAAAAGACAAACAGATCAAATCTCGGATTTGTTAAGAAATTTTAACAGCAGGTGCGAAACTACTAGTACCGACACAACCATGTTAACCCTAAACATAGACCCGTTAAAATATCTATCTCGACTCCCAGAATTTAACGGAGACTTTCGCGAACTCCAAAATTTCATTGATCTCATAGACAGAGTCCACCACATTTTATTAAGATATGATGCTGTAGCGCAACATATATTTTCCGACACAATAAAAGCGAAACTTAAAGGCAGAGCGCGCGAAATAATTGAAATTAATAATCATATATCACAATGGTCCGAAATAAAAACGGTTCTAATAAATAATTTCGGTGAACGGTTAACATTAGAAGAGTTATTCGATGAATTGCGATCGGCTCAATTCAAAACAAATTGCATAAATTTCTATAACGAAATAAAGACAATTTTAAGGCGGCTGAATGTAAAAACAAAACAAGTGATGGGGAATGATCCCAGTCTACTCGATAGCACAATAAATAACAATAAAACATCGGCTTTAGTAATTTTTAGAAATAAAATCCCTGAACCGATGAGGTCAATACTTTTTTGCCGTAATCCACAAAGCTTAGAAGAAGCCATTAATATCTTACACGAATCTGGGTACGCTTACGTAAATCCCACTCCACAAAAACATCCAAATAATACTTCACAAAATTCCCAACAGATCACTCCACAAAATCGAGATAAGAGAAATAGCCAAAATCAACAATCCAAAAATCACCAGAATCCCAGTCGACCACAACATAATTCTAATTCCTTTCCCAACACTTCCCAGCAGTACATGCCACACAATCGCGTCAATAATTTTAATCCTTCTTATCAAAGATCGAACCAAACACCAGCTAACACATTTCCTTTCCAGAATCCCAATTATAATACAAATCGCCCTTTTCCAAATCCCTATCAAAATCAAACAAACTTTGGCCAACCTCAGACTAATGGAAATCAAAATTTCCGTAACAACTTTAATACAAATTCTCAACCTCGTAACGAAAAGCTTCCTCCTCCTGAGCCTATGGATATTAACATGAATCAGCAGCAAAACGCCGATCAACCACAAAATTTTCCTTTAGAGGCCTCGGGAATAAACTACCATATATTCTAATAAAAGGCAATATCAGACCTCTTAAATTTATTATAGATTCCGGAGCTACACACTCCGTCATTAATCCAAATTTATGCCATCCTAAATATAAGAGAACACTAAAATCACCTATTAAACTTAAGACACTTAAGAATCAAGTAGAAATAATAGAAGAAGCTAACATTCCTTTGTTCAAATTCCAGGAATTAGGAAACTCTAGGGACATAATGTCCTTTTATATCTGTCAATTCCATGACCAATACGATGGTTTAATTGGAAATAATATTTTAATTCCATTAAGATCAGTTATAGATTATGATAAAAAGATCCTTAGAATTAACAATAATAGTATAGAACTAAATTTTGAAATAGGAAACGGGAATTGTGAACTTAAGTTAGAAACCGTAGGAGAACAGGAAGTAAAAATTCCAGTGCTACAAAGAGACGGACTAGCCTATCTCAAGGAGCAGAAGTCCTTAGAGGGCAACGTAACAATAAAAGAAGGTGTTTATAACGTAGAAAACTACGAAGTTAACGCTATCATAAATTTCCTAGGTGAAACTAATAAAAGTCTAACAATTGACCCGCTACCTACACAAATTGTTAACGCGGAAAATTTTAACGTAATAGAAGAAACTGAAAAGAAAACCCTCTCGGAGCAAATCCGTTGCCAACACCTCAATAAAGAGGAGAAATACAGCCTCCTAAAGATCATTAACAAATTTGCACACATCTTTTATCAAGATGATTTAAACCTGACTTTTACAAATGCGATAAAACATCGCATTCGTACAATTAACGATATACCTATCCACGTTAAATCGTACCGGTACCCGTACATCCACAAAGGAGAGGTAAATAGGCAAATAGAAGAGATGCTAGAAAAAGGCATCATTAGGCCAAGCAATTCACCCTACACACCTGTCTGGATAGTCCCTAAAAAGATGGACGCCAGTGGGAAAGCGAAATGGCGAATAGTAATCGACTATAGGCGGTTGAACGAAGTCACTATTGACGACAAATATCCAATCCCTAATATAGAAGAAATATTAGAGAAATTGGGAAGATGTCAGTACTTCACAACCTTAGACCTCGCCAAGGGTTTTCACCAAATCGAAATCGATGAAAACGATGTTCACAAAACTGCTTTCTCAGTAGAGAATGGGCATTACGAATTCCTTCGAATGCCATTCGGCCTTAAAACAGCACCGGCGACATTCCAACGCCTTATGAATAACGTGCTGAAAGAATATATAAATCGAATCTGCTTTGTCTATCTTGATGACATTATCATCTTCTCGTCTTCCCTTCAAGAACACCTAGATTCTTTAAAGAAGATCTTTAATAGACTCTCGGAGGTAAATCTAAAAGTACAACTGGACAAATCGGAATTTCTCAAGAGAGAAACCGAATTTTTAGGCCATGTTGTCACACAAGAAGGAATTAGGCCTAACCCTCAAAAGATTGAGTGCGTTAAAAACTTCCCAATTCCGAAAAATCCGAAGCAAATCAAGCAGTTCTTGGGCCTTACGGGATATTATCGCAGATTTATTAAAGACTATTCTAAGATAGCAAAACCAATCACAAAGTACTTAAAGAAGAATGCTACGCTTAACGTCAGTGATCCAGAATACATTCGGAGTATAGAAACATTGAAACACCTCCTGATCACGGAGCCTATCCTAAGGTACCCCGATTTTGATAAAACTTTTACTATAACTACGGACGCGAGTCAATATGCCATAGGAGCTATTTTGTCGCAAGACGACCACCCGATCTGCTATGCGAGTCGTACGCTCAACGATCACGAGCAAAATTATAGCACGATCGAAAAAGAACTCCTAGCCATAGTCTGGGCGACAAAATATTTCCGTCCGTATGTGTTTGGCCGTAAATTTTTCATAATAACAGATCACAAACCTCTGCAATGGCTCTTCTCGGTGAAAGAACCGAACTCCAGGCTTCTCCGATGGAGAATTAAACTATCCGAATTCGATTACGAAATCAAATATAAAAAGGGTTGTAAAAATAGCAACGCAGACGCTCTTTCTCGAATAGAGGTAAATCATACCGAAGAGCAGCATCCAAATGAAATTCCTACAACCTCCTCCCCTATCAACGTTTTCAAGAACCAAGTCGTCATTCAAAAAACAAATTCTGGTGCCCTAAGAATAAAGAACAAAATGATATTCAATAGGCGAAGAAAAATTATTTTCCTTAAAACACTTGATGAAGAAACCGCAGTAACCCTCCTTAAAAACCATTTCAACCCAAACGGGCTTAACGCAGTTTATACCAAAGAAAATGAATTCCTAAACACTATCGAAACGGCTTACTTTAAATACTTTTCCCAAAATAAAAATTTTAAAATTCTGAAATGTACCCAGCTCCTTGAAGATGTTCTAGATGAAGAACTCCTCGCTAAACTAATCGAGGAAGAACACCTAAGGAACAACCACAGAGGAATCTCAGAAGTACAGAAGGAACTACGCCTGAAATACTACCATCCAAAACTGAATACAAGAGTCGTCAGTTTTATCAATAATTGCGAAATATGTAACTTAGAAAAATATGAACGAAAGCCTGTCAAACAGAAATTCAAAGTCTCCGAAACCCCATCGTCCCCAAACGAGATAATACACGTCGACGTATTCTATAGCCTCGAGAACAACCTATTTCTAACATTTATAGACAAATTCAGTAAGTTTGCTCAAGCGATCCGAATAACTGGAAGATCTTGGGTTGAGTTCAAACGAGCGGTACTACAATTTCTAAGTACTTCTGGAGACATAAAGAAAATAGTAGTAGACAATGAACTAGGGTTCAAGGCTATTCCCCTAAGAGCTTTCCTAGCACAAAGAAATATCGAAATCCATTTCACTTCAAACAACAACCATACGTCCAATGCAGACATAGAACGTCTTCATAATACCATTAATGAACACCTCCGATTACTTAGGCATGACCCTAACAAAGAAACTGATACTGTTGAGGAAAAGATCTTGAAAATAATTCATTTTTATAATAATACAATACATTCTACAACTAACAAAAAACCAATAGACTTCCATACTGGGAAGATAAACCAGGATGAATTTAACGAAATTAGGGAAAGAATTATAAAAATTAAGACACGAGTGATCGCGAATTTAAACAAAAATAGGGAAGATACTCAAGTAGAATCGGGACCAGGATTTCTCAAGGAGACGCGAGGGGGAAAAAACCATGCCAAGTTTAGGAGAATAGATATAGAAAAAACCGATGACGACCACGTTATCGATAAAAGAACGAAATTAAAATATTATAAATCACATATTAAGAAAAATAAAAGATTCCAAAATAATAAGAATCCCACAATTAGAGCTAAAGGTAGGAAAAGACCTAAAAGAAACCTTCCCATTTCAGGTGAAAATGCACAATCCACATCTCCAAACCCTGTTCCTACTCCTAGCAATACCGATTCCAACGATCCTTTGCCAAATGATGGAAGTTCAAGACCTCAGCAATAATAATGGCTACATTCTCATCAAAACCGACAAGATCCACCTCATTAAAAAAATTTACTAAAGTATTACATATCATAAACATAACCGAGTACGAGATCGCTAGAGACCATATAATCGAAAATGTAAAAATAATCCAAAAGGAAAACAACCCATCAAATCCAATGTTCAATACACTTACACACAATCTAGAACTCCTCAAACAAAAGATTTCAAGTTTAAAACCCCATTACAAGCAAAAAAGAGGCCTATTCAACATTTTAGGATCCGGACTCAAATATCTTGCAGGTACTATGGATTCCAATGATGAAATGGAAATTAAACAACATCTAGAAGACTTAACGAAAAATAGTAAAAAATTGATAGAGGAAAATAATAAACAAGTAATCTTTAACACCCAAATTTCAAATCAGATAAAAACTATAACAAAACACATCCGAGATCAATAAAATGGCGTAAAAACCTTTTTAGATAACCTAAGTACAGAAAGCAAAAATAAAGTAATGACCTTAGAACAAGAAGTTAAATATATTGAACAAGTATACCAAACAAATTATGACATAGAGTTATTCAAAAACCATTTGGATGATATAGAATCGGTAGTTCTCACTAGCAAATTGGGTATTCTTTCTAGAAATATCTTAACAGACAAAGAATTAAATATTGTTAAAGATGTAGAAGACTTGACAGATATAAAAATCGTTGTAGCATTTCAATTTAATGTAATTATTATAATCTTGCTAATTCCGGAACACTCAGAAGTACCGTATACTAAAGTTGTGATTGAACCAATTCCTGATAAACACAATAGAACTTTACATGTTACAGAAAATTCCTACATAATAGACGAGCATGACAATGTATATAGTGGTTATGTAAAAGAAAACCTGAAAAAGAATTTAATTCAAATTAACGATGAATGTATATCCAGAATAATGAATTTTAAAGAAGGTTATTGTACGTTAGAGAAATTCAATAGATTCGAAATAAAAGAAGTCACCGAAGGTGTCATAATTACGAAAAACATGCAAAAATCAGAAATAATACAAAATTGTAATAATTATAACATAACTTTAGAAGGAACAAATATCATTAGATTTGAAAATTGTAAAATAAAGATTGGTAAAAATATATATCAAAATTCGTTTGTAAGAATTAAGGAAAACACTATATTACCACATTTCGTAACAAAAATAATAGAAAATAAAACTATCAACACAGTCCAGTTTGAAGAACTTCATGTCAACAATATTGAAAACAATAGAAAAAAAATTAGAATTTATTACCCAAAAGAATAAAGAAAACAAGATTATAAATATTTCATTGTATACCGTAATAATCTTAATAACATTTATATTAGTAACTAAGAAATTCTATAAGAGAAAATTTGTAAAAACTGCTTCGTCGGAGCCTCAGACAAACGGTGGGGGTGTTATAGGCAATATCCCCAATATCCCTAATAACCCTACTAATAATCCTAATAATATCCCTATTAACAACATTGGTAATAATATTCGAGTCAACATAATTTAACTAAAACCCCAAAACACGTGAACGATAGTTCACGTTCCCATTGTCCATCCTCCCAGACACTACGTAAGCATTTCCCTAATTTCCCACCGACAAAATTCGCGGAAAACCGCCAGGTAAGCTGCGCGTGCACCTGGCGACAACCTGAAGCTCCCACGAAGTAATTAGCGGTAAGTTAGTCTTGTTCCAGCTTTGTTCTAGTCTAGTTACAATCTTGTCGGAGTCTTGATCGAGAACTTAGAAAATAAAGTTGATTTATTTCTACAGAACTCATAAGTGTTTGATTCTTCCTTTTTTTTTATATATGAAGAAAGCGAAGTAGAAAACTATTCGCCTCGTTAGTTTTACTGCCAGTAGAATCATCCTCTTTGTTATGAAAATTCCCCGCGGATCCAGTCATAATAGCAACATAATAGTACTTGTTTAATCTTCACTTTAAGTGCTGCCCTTTTGTAGAAAATTGGGAGGTATTTGACAGGAAATCGCAGCATGTGTCAGTAAACATGGTTAAAATTGGGAAACTAGATTAATCTGTGATTAAACTTTGCAATTGCTCACCATTAATGCCGTAACGAATCGATTACGATGCAGATAGCGACTCCTCTCGAAGTTGGACATCACAGGCGCGCTCGATGACCGGGCCATTGCATGTATAAATAATGAATTTTAAAATAAAAACCAAACTTATATGCAAATAAAATATGCAGCATAAATCTTTAATCTCGCCTTTATTTACACACACCATCAGTGTTGTCCACTGCACCCTGGCGAAAAGGCCAACTCTGTAAACTCCAGGAACTGAATTTGCTGCTGCTCTTACTACTATGGGTTGTGTGCGCCCATAGCGTCGGAATTTGGGTTACCGCTTATTGTCCTGGGATGGGGGCCTGAACAGATGAGGGTAAAATCGAATACTTCCACGGCAACATCAGGAATTTCTCTAATTGTGAAAGCGTTAGCGTTGCCGATTTCATGAAAAATTACCTCTACCGCGACTAGTCTCCTGTAGTGCTGTACAGGTATCCCTCGAGATACACGGTACTTGAGATGCACGATTTTCGAGTTACACGGAAAAAAATTGCGACGTTCCCTCAAGTTACACGCTATTTGAGTTACACGGTTTATACCAATTTTCATAAAAAGGGCAAAATAATAAGGATTTATTATATATTCGTCAATGTTAGCTATCTGCGTAATCCTTTCGCTTCCTGCTCTTGAAAAGTGGAATATACAAGTCACTAACAGTAGTACTAAATCTGAGTTTCCACTTACACGGTTTCGAGTTACACGGAACCAATTAATCGTGTAACTTGAGGGACACCTGTAATGTCATCAATTCCGGGCATAAAAGATATTTTATTATTGTAGTTCGAGTTCTGTTGACTTTTACGGAAGAATGGAATGGAGAGACAGACTTGAAACGATTGCCGCTGTGGCCCGGTCGACCTGATCGGATCATGCTCTCAATGTTAATGTTACCAATCAATTTTCCGACGGCACAAATTTTGTAGCCATTTCAGAGGGTATCATTGGCTTATTTTGACCTGATTGTAATGAAGTGGACTACAATAAGGCTGACAAATTAGCACAACGATTTACATGATCTGGTCGAGGGGAACATTGGCATCTATTACATCTTAGGTATCACATGAGTTTTTTTTCCACTCATTTTACCGGTGTTTTTGCCTTTTAACCTATTAAATTAAGGGCGGTCGGGGGGCATCGCAACAACAAAAGCACATCACCGATTTTATTATTTTTAAATTTTTACTTCCGAATGTGCTTAAAATTTTAAAGTCTAATTTAACTACTATTGAGTTAAGTGAGATCTAAAAGGAAAATATGATATTAATCGTAGGTTACAGTTTAAAAACTATTGAATATATTCTTCTAAACTGTAAATTTTTACTTTAAAAGTAATTTGAACCTGAGTCATGTGGAGCACTAGTTATATTGTATTTTGTTGGATCGTTAATATTTCGATTTGTAGTTGCATTTTGATTAAGCTAATAAATAAACTTTTTGTTGAAGACGGATTTATAAACTAGTTAACTCAAAATTCAAAGTTATTCAGGAACATCAACAAATTTCCTTTGCTCCTATCTTTTCTGTTGATAACCTCGTGGATAGTCTTGAACAAGGGAGGAGATATTGCAGGATGAAACGAGGAAAGGATCTCTTGATTTATTATCCTGTAATGTATCGTAGAACAGTTGATCAAATGACGCAAACGTTCAAACGAAGTTTTAGGTGAGTGTGTGTGTTCAAAATTTTAATGCTATTTAATTCATTGGGCAGGCTAGAGCAGTTGAACTAGTTCTTGGCGTCAGAATTAAGTAGCCCATTAAGACGAGAGGTATGACATTTAATAACATCGTAATACCTCTTCACATTTATAATTTTAAACTCTTAACCGTGCAATCAAGAAAATATATATATTTGTAGTTGATTTAAGATTGAGGCCTAGTTCACTATGTTAATGTCAATTTCACTAGAGAAAAGTTTAAATAAAAATAATACACGTGAATAAATTTGTTAATTTTAAAGAGTCTCCATTTATCTTGAATTCATATTAAAGGATAATGTTAAGAATAATTAAATCTTTGCCCCTCCGATAGCAATTAATTGGTAGTATAAAACAGTTATTTTGGTCCTGAAATAAATGTAAAAAATATTTATTTATTTAACTAGCTGGGTTACCCGGTTTCACCCGGCGTTGGGTAAATACTTACTAATTAAACACTTCTCAAATGTTGTAGTTTGTTATATCCTAGAAATTGTTTCAACCCGGAAACCGATTTATGGATCCGCCATCTTGAATTTCCAAATCTTAAAAATATTAAAATTTTTTTTTTGTTTGTCTCTCCATCCGTTTCTATCTTGGGCTAGTTCCTTAAAATAATGATTATACCAATTTTCATTTAAATCCGTTGAAATTGAGAAATTTTGGTCGCCATATTAGACCCGCCATCTTGAATTTGGAAATTTTGCTGATATTCGAAATTATTGGACTCAGAATAATCATTGTACTAATTTTCAGTAAGATCCGATGAAATCGAGAAATTTGGTCTCATATTGGACCCGTCATCTTGTATTTACAAATTTTGATAATATTCGAAATTTGTAGCTTCAGGATGATCCTTGTACCAATTTTCATTAAAATCCGTCGAAATTGAGACATTCTGGACGCCATGTTGGGTCCACCATCTTGCATTTAGAAATTTTGATAATATACAAAATTAGTAGTCTTAGAATAATCACTGTACTAATTTCCATTACAATCCGTTGAAATCGAGAAAGGTTGGTCGCCGTCTTGGATTTGATAATTTTGATAATATTCGAGATTAGTGGCTCCGGAATAATTATTGTACTAATTTTAATTAAAACCCGATGAAATAGAGACATTTGGTTTCCATATTGGATCCGACATCTTGGATTTACAAGTTTTGATAATATTCGAAACTTGTAGCCTCAGAATAACCATTGCACCAATTTTCATTAAAATCCGTCGAAATCGAGACATTCTGGTCATCATGTTGAATTCGTCATCCTGGATTTGGAAATTTTGATAATACATATTCGAAATTAGTGGCCTCAGAATAATCATTGTACCAATTTTCATTAAAATCCGTTGAAACCGAGAAATATTGGTCGCCATATTGGGTCCGCCATCTTAGATTTGTAACTTTTGATAACATTCGAAAACTGTGACCTCAAGATAATCATTGTACTAATTTTCATTAAAATCCGTTGAAATCAAGAAATACTGGTCGCCATATTGGGCCCGCCATCTTGGATTTGTAAATTTTGATAACATTCAAAATCAGTGACCTCAATATAATCATTGTACTAATTTTCATTAATATCCGTTGAAATCGAGAAATATTGGTCGCCATATTGGGTCCGCCATCTTGGATTTGTAAATTTTGATAACATTCAAAATCAATGACCTCAAGATAATCATAGTACTAATTTTCATTAAAATCCGTTGAAATCGAGAAATATGATCGCCATTTTGGATCCGCCATTTTGGATTTCTAAATTTTGATAATATTCAAAATCAGTGACCTCAAAACAATCATTGTACTAATTTACATTAAAATCCGTTGAAATCGAGCAATTTTGGTCGCCATATTGGATCCGCCATATTGGATCCGCCATATTGGATTTCTAAATTTTGATAATATTCAAAATCAGTGTCCTCAAAACAATCATTGTACTAATTTTCATTAAAATCCGTTGAAATTGAGAAATCTTGGTCGCCATATTGGATCCGCCGCCATCTTGAATTTCTAAATTTGGACAACAGATTTTAAATCAAATTTCCGCAAAACACCTATGTACCAATTTTCATGAAAATCGCTTCAAATTTAAAATTTTCAGCCGCCATCTTGGATCCGCCATTTCGAAACCCTACGTATTATCCGAAAAAAAATTAGCCTATATGTTAAGTCGGAATATGTGCTACCTTCGGACAGAAAATGAAAAATATCGATGCAAGGGTTTAGGCGTGATTGAGCAACAAACAAACAAACAAACAAACAAACTTTCATTTTTATATATACAGCCTTGTTCAAAAGTATTAGGCACCCTCGATATTCATTGATATATGGAGTTTGAATGGATTCCAGAAAAATTTAACATGGTAGGTGTTTAAACCCAACTGTCACTAGATTATTGATGGGGTTTGCCGGTCGTAAAATCCCAGTAACTATAAAAACGAGGATGTTTTTCAAATTTTCGCTCATTTATGGTTTGGTGTTAGATGCGATAAAGTGCAATTTAGAAACGGTTTCAAGTGATTTTAAAAATTGGTTTTAAGTTGTTAATAAGGAAGTGTTAAAGGTGATAAAATGCCAAAAATTAAAGAACTAAGCCAGTCTTTAAGGTCAGAAATAATTATTTTGGACGCAAAAGGTGTTAGTCAAACAGCTATTGCAAAAAAATTAAAGTGCTCACGTTGTTCTGTACAAACAACACTCAAAAGGTATAAGGAGACTAAATCCTTCGAAAATAAGCCCAGAAGCGGACGAAAGCGTGCCACCACATCAAGGCAGGATCGTTTTTTAATATTGATGTCTCTTCGGAACCGCAGAAAAACATCGAACGATCTCGCTGCAGATCTTCAGGATGAAGCGGGAGCTAGTTTTTCTGCAGTAACAGTTAGAAGACGACTTATAGGCGCAGGACTACGTGGTTCCGAGGCAAGAAAAAATCCACGGCTTTCTGAGCGAAACAAGCAAAACCGACATAAATGGGCGAAAAAATATAAATATTGGAAAGCCGAGGACTAGGCAAAAATCGTATGGCGGGACGAATCAAATATTGAGGTAAATATGCCAACTGTTCTTCTTCACTTAAAAAAAAAAAAATAATTTCTGAGACTCTTAGTTAAGAAAAAAATTTTTTTTTTAATTGTTTCAATTTTTTTGTTTACATTACAGATTTTCGTCCTACCTAGGGCACAGTTCGTGCGACGGAGGAAGAAGGAAGCTTTTCGTCCGGATTGCCTCGTCCCTACAGTGAAACTTGGTGGCGGAAGTATTATGATCTGGGCCTGTATGGCCACATCAGGAATCGGAAAGCCATTTGTGTGTGAAGGAATGATTAATTCCGAAAAATATACAGCCCATGCTGGAACAAATTTTGGAGCCATCTATAATACAAATTCTCGGAGGAGTACTTGATAATTATATTTTTCAACAAGATAATACTCCTTGCCACACAGCAAAGAAAATTCGCGAGTTATTCGCGAACAACAATATCCAATTCATTGATTGGCCTTCACAGCCCACCAGCCTTATCCCCCCTCTAGCATCTTTGTCTCATATTAAACGCATGAGTCCACCAACGCAACTGCACTTCACTTTCGTCCCTGCGCCAAGCCGTGTTTGAGGAATGTGAGAAAATATCTCCAGATATTTGTGCCACCTTAGTCAACAATATGCCGAAAAGGATTACAGCGGTGATAAAAGCAAACGGGGGAAATACAAAGTATTAATAAAATTAATAAATGATCATGTTTTTTTAGAAAATATGTGCATTTTTTATTACACATGTCTTAAACGGCTTGTTTTGAAGAAAACTAGGGGTGCCTAATACTTTTGAACAAGGCTGTATATAGGGATAATTTAGCATTATTGCCCATGAATTTTTAATTCATATATACTTACTTCATTTTTATTTTATTTCTCTATTTCTTTTTTTATGCAAAGCATTCTCGATATATCTGTTCGAAATAAAAATAACTATTTTATACTATCAATTAACTTTTATAGGAGGAGCGAAAATTTAATTATTTGCAACATAGTTCCTTACTAAGAATTCTCCACTAGTTTACATGCTGAACGTTTGCTTCAACAATCATGTAGTAGTTGCTAGGAGTTGCTTAAAGTTATTCAGTACCAAAACTTTCACCGACTAACGACTCAATAAGCTCGCAAGTTATTTTAACAATGGAAATCGTTGTTTGAACTAATTCAGTCGTATCGTTTTAACCAGATATGAGGTTTAAATAGCAATATGGTTTTCTAATACATATTTAAGTACTATTGTATCTGTTTGAAAGTTTGAATAAAAGGCTTAAGGTACTTGCACCTTAAACTATGTTGGCTGTGTTTGCGGTGCTTAAACCACAACACAATTTAATAAAGGAGAGCTGAAATATAAATTGGTTAATAGAACAAGAGAGCTGAAATGCAAAAGATTAGTTGAGCGAAGAAAGCTGGAATTGAATTGTTCTTAAATAAAAGTCTTGTTTGCTGGTTTGATGGCAACTAACTTTTATTTTGAATTCAAAGTGGCTTAAATCAGTTTTAATACAGCTAAGTGATAACAAACACATTAAAATCAAAAGTAAATTCTCACGAAAGCTTTCTCACGGGCGCGAGCACCTGCGCTAGCGGTAGCCGGTGTCCGTTTTCGTCTGGCGGCACCGTGGAATTTGTTGACTACGCAAGAAAACTTTCGTGAGAAGTACATTAATTGTACAATTTGTGCACTAAATTAAATAGGCAGGAATCTGAATCTTATCATCCTCCCCCCGTTGAACTGGCTGTTCAACCTGGTCCATCGCCGTTATATGTTGACGCTGAAATCTAGATTCTGGGATGTCCTTGGCCTTGGGATGGGTTTGGCTGGTTGTCTGACACAGATGAATGTGCGGAATTTCCAGATCAGTAGGACGATGACAGCGAGGGTTAACACCAAACTAAAAAGGCTGATGGTGGTGTGTTGAATGTTGTGGTGGTGAATTTGCTTCGGTAGGTTCAGATTCTGTGATGTTAAGTCTTCTAGCAAACTCTCCAGTTCCTGTATCTGATCTTGATGTTTTGTTGCTTCATAGTGTATAGGTGGAGAGTGGTCCACTTTTGGAACATCAGTAAACTCGCCTAACCTTGTGTACGACACTCGTGCAGCACTTGGGTAAATATGGTGACCTTGTAATGTCATTAGGTCATGCTTAATGGTGCAACCAGGCTGTAGTGTTATGATTCCCGAACCTTCGATTGACAGTTGGAAGGCTGTTTTGTTACATACCGCGTTGACCGATGTTTTATCCCTTATGGCATAAATCCATTGGTTCGCATTATGCAGTTGCATCCATATAGGATTATTCTCAAGCCTTCTTAGTTTGCATTCTGAAGAGAGTGGCATGTGGTTGAGGAGGTTGACTTCACATTTGCTGATGTTTGCTCCTCGATTGTAAATAGGATGGCCTTGCTTACATGAAAAAGCTGCTTCGAGTAGAAGACACGACGAAAGATCTTGATTGGATAATGGATAATACTGATCTTGATGAGGGCTTATGGCCAAGAATGTGGAAGACTGAATTATTGCATACAATGTATTGTTGATTACACTTGGTATCGGAAACATTTTGAATAAATTGAATTCTTCTAGACCAAGGAGCGGTAATTTAATTCGGAAAATAACATGATTATTTATTATCCGGCCTTCTGTTGTCATTAACTTGTAGAAATTTAACAAATTGTCTGGGTCTGCTGGTAAGCGGACGGACGTGGGTAAATGGTTTTTGATGTTAATAATTTCCTGCTTAAGTTGGTGAGGTGCAAGTAATAGATGGCTAATTCTTCCTTGATGTGCATCAGCAATGACGTCTATGAGCGAAGATTGAATTCTCTGTAGATTAGTGATCAGAAGTATGGTGTGAATTGACCATGACGTGAATAGTTGTTGTACTTTAAGCCTATAATTTTCCTCGGTATTGTTGTTTATTCGATTGACAACCTGAGTAAGCTGATTGTCCAGATTCTGATATTTTTGTTCGGTAGCAACTTGGTCCCGTTTAATTATGTAAACTGTTGATTCCAACAACGACGTTTGATTTTTCACGAGTTTTAATAGATGTTCCTCGTTTGTCTTAACTTCTTCAATGGTCATGGACATTTGTTCAGCATACTTAGAGTCAAGAACCCCAAATAATGAGCTGGCAATGTTTCCAACAATGTCTATTGCTCCCCTCCTAACTCTGGTCGAAAACGGTTTGGAGTTAAGCAATTGATTGTCTTGCTCGAGTTCCTGCTCAAGGTGCTTTACTTGGTTGATTACTTGTACGCAGGTGGTTTTCTGGCTGTTTAGTTCACAGAGATGTTGCAATACTCTTGAGCAATTACGAAGAGCCTCAAGCTCCATCCAGTATGGGCGTAGGTCATAATACACGACTAGGTTCCATTCGCTAGATATTAAATTTACTGTTCCAATATTATCAAAGTGTATCCCAGGTTGAGGACCAAAGCGAGTTACTTCAATTTTATCTGCTCCTGTAGTCGGTAGAAGCATGCAGGTCAGCAATAGTGTGACGATCGCTGAGCCATAAGACAGCGCCTTTCTCCGTTTACGTGGCTCACTCGAGCTTGAGTTGTTATCTTCGTTAAAATTGGCTGATGGCTCCAAATTATTATCTTTGAGCTTGTCTTCGTTATGACGCTTTAAGTGTTGGACGGGAACCTGTTTTTCATTCTGGTCATCTAAGATATCTGCTGAATTCGGTTGTAGCACTTCTTCGCAGGGAAGCGGTGATAATTTGTGTATAGGTCGACGTAGGATACCGGATTGTGTTTTCACGTCAGCAACTCGCACATGGCCATCCTTTCCCTTATATGTTTGAAGAATTCGGCCTAGTGGCCATTTCATGGTTGGCATATTATCCTCTTGGAGGATTACAATTGTGCCGGGTTGAGCATTTTGGCATTCTGTTTTCCACTTGAGACGATGCTGTAGACTACTGAGATATTCTCGTGACCATCGTTGCCAAAAGTCGTGTTTGATATGGGAAACTAGTTTCCATCTTGTGAGTAGGCTTGCCTTCATTGGTGTAGCGTGAGGATCTGCTGTGGCCGTTAAGGGCTCCCCAATTAGAAAATGCCCCGGTGTTAATGCCGTCAGATCGTTTGGATCGCTTGACATAGCTGTTAGAGGCCTGGAATTAAGGATAGCTTCTATTTCCGTCATTAAGGTGCAGAGTTCTTCATAAGTCAACGATGCTGAGGCTACACTGCGTTGCAGCAGGTATTTTGCTGACTTCACCGCTGCCTCCCACAATCCACCAAAGTGTGGTGCTCTTGGGGGAATGAAATGAAAGTTTATCCCCCTATTAGTACACATTGATGTTATCTTCTCCTGTGCTTGAGATGAGTGAATGCTTTCTTTAAGCTCATTCAATTGATTCTTGGCTCCTACAAAATTAGTGGCGTTGTCACAATACAAATTGTTGCATTGTCCTCGTCGCCCTGTGAATCTTTTTAGGGCTCCTATGAATGCATCCGTAGATAGATCACTGACAACTTCAAGGTGGACAGCCTTAGTGGCGAAGCAGCAAAACACTGCCACGTAGCTTTTTTGAGGACGGGTTCCTCTAGTTCGATAATGGACCCAGATTGGTCCGCAAAAATCCACACCCGAGTTGATAAATGGGCGCGCTGGTTGGACTCTATGGCATGGCAAATTGCCCATCATCTGAGAGAACATTTTTGGTTTGCATTTGGCACATCTTACACAATGCTGCACAACTGATCGCGCTATTGTTTTTCCTTTAATGGGCCAAAATCGCTGTCGTGTGATGGCTAAAAGACCTTGAGGGCCAACATGTAAGTTCTCTTTGTGTATGTCGGTCATCAGCAGTTTAACGAATTGGTGGGCATAAGGTAATAACATAGGATGTCTTGTGTCATATGCAAGGCTGGATGCTTGTAACCTGCCGCCAACCCGGAGAATGTCTTCATCGTCTAGAAATGGTGCCAGGCTGCTCAATGAGCTATCCTTGTTGACTTCCTTATGTTTCTTCAGTTCAATTATGTCAGCCTTAAATTCGCTTTCTTGAATGACCTTGACTATGAGATGTAGAGCATGATCCAATTCTTGAGTTGTTAATGGCCAACTGTTTGATGCTGTCTGCTTGCATTTAATCCTCTTGGACTTGTGTGGAATTATTCGTTCTCTAATGAGTCGAACGAATCTTAAAACGTAGCTTGTAATACGTTGGAGCTTTCGGAAAGAGTTCCCGTGATTTATTGTATAAATGAAATGTTCAGAATCCTTACTTTCTGTTATTAGTGGAAGAACCTTCTTCTTTTTTTCTATGTCGCAGGCTATGCTATTTGCAGTATTATAGGGTTGTGGCCATTGTGATTCGCTGCCGTGTAAAAACATGGGGCCATAGAACCAAAGATTATGACCAATCAGTTTCTCCGGCGCTATACCTCTTGAAAGAACATCAGCTGGATTGTGTTTTGAGCTGACATGTCTCCATTGATTACTGTTTGTCAGCTCTTGAATCCCCGCGATTCTGTTTGCCACAAATGTTTGATGTGACGATGATGTGGAATTAATCCAACTCAAAACTATCTCTGAGTCTGTCCAGAAATGGAGTGCAATACCTTCTATCTTTAGGTCTGATTTCACGCGATCTTCAAGATCTACAGCCAGCTTAGCGGCACACAACTCAAGACGGGGCAGAGTTAATTGCTTTATTGGAGCTACGCGTGATTTGGCACATAACAGTCGCACTAGGATTGTACCTTCTTTGGTGACTGATCTGAGATATACTGCCGCTCCATATGCCTTTTCAGAAGCATCAGCAAATGTGTGGAGTTGTATGAGACCTGAGCGGGGAACTTGTTGTGCAAAAACATGTCTTGGGAACACTATTTTGTTTAATGTGCTTAGTCCATCACGATAAATTACCCATCTGGTATGCATCTCTGTGGGTAATGATGCATCCCAATCGAGCTTTAATTGCCACAATTGCTGAAGGAAGATCTTTGCAATAATTACCACTGGTGCCACAATACCGAGTGGATCGAAAATACGAGCTATACTAGAGGCCACCGTTCGTTTTGTTATTCTTGTTTCAGCCGTCCAGTTAGTTTTTATGCAAAATTGGTCTGAATGAGGTAGCCATATCAGCCCTAAGGTTTTTATAGATCCTTCTTTATTATCATGATCAAGTGGTATTTCCTGGTCTTCTGGTGGGATAGTTTGTAGTAGTTCTTGATGATTGGCACACCATTTTCGAAGTTTAAAACCTCCCCTTTGGAGAAGTGCCGTTAATTCCTTTTGAATTTCCTTTGCAGTGGTCAAATTATTTGCGCCGGTCATTACGTCATCGACGTAGAAGTCTCTGAGGAGAACTTGAGATCCCAATGGGTATGTGGTAGCATAGTCTAGAGCTAACTTGTGAAGGCACTTGGTTGCCAAGTATGGGGCGGATGTAGTCCCATATGTGACCGTGCAGAGCTGGTAGCACTTTAACGGCTGGGTCGGAGTACTTCTCCACCAAATCAGATGATATTTCCTATCATCAGCATGTAAACATACTTGCCGGTACATTTTTTGTATGTCGGCAGTGAGTACTATTCGTGGCACTCGAAAACGTAGTAGAATTGAAAATAACTCGTCCTGAATAGTAGGTCCTGCTTGTAGAATGTCGTTGAGAGAAATATTTGTTGATGTCTTTGCCGATGCGTCAAAGACTACTCGCAGTTTCGTACTACTGCTGTCTGGTTTTAACACGCAATGATGCGGTATGAAGTAGTGTGGTGATACAATAGTTTCAGGATCAATTTCCTCCATGTGGCCTAGATCAATGTAATCCTCTATGAATTCGACATACTGCCTTCTTAAGTTATCATCCTTTGCTAATTTACGCTCCAAGGCGTAGAATCTTCTTAGCGCAATGTCCTTGGACTCGCCTAATTTTCTAGGATCGTCTGAAAATGGTAAACGTACAATAAATCTGCCGGTGGTATCTCTTGTGACAGTGTGATCAAAGTGAGCTTCGCACCGTTTTTCTGCTGAAGTATAATTTGGCTCAGCATCTACTCTCTCTTCCAATTTCCAGAATTTTTCGATAGATTGCTCGAGACATTCATCTGTAGCATATACATTGCATGATGCTGTAGATGGAGAGTTTCCACTGAGTTTTCCGGCCACGATCCACCCAAGCAATGTATTTTGTAAGATGGGAAGCTCATTACTCAATCTTATTTGTCCATCGGAGAGAAATTGGTGATAAAATTCGGCCCCGAGCAACAAATCAATTCGTCCGGGCCTGTTAAAATTGGGATCCGCCAGATTTAAATTTTTTGGTATCGGCCATTCAGATGTGCTTATTTGTCGGGCCGGTTGTGGTGGTATGATGTGTGGTAATACGAATGCTTCTACCTTTGTAGCGAAGCCGTTTACCTTCGATTGCAAGAGAAAGTTGACCCTTCGCTGCGTTTGTTCCTGAACGCGCCCTATGCCCTGCACAATCATCGGCTTGTGAGTTGAGGGCAGGCCCAATTTTTTTAGAACTCTCTCTGTAACTAAGTTTGCCTGTGAACCTGAATCTAGGAGTGCACGGGCATCAATAGTATCCCCGTTATTGTTTGATAATTGTACAATAGCGGTGCTCAAGAAGACATAACCATCCTGGATTTTACTGCTCGATGCAGCTAGTGTTACTGATTTTTGGTTTTGGTTGTCACCAGTTGTGCTATGGTGCACCGGGTTTGAAGGCCATTGACTTGTGGTTGACGGAACTGAATGTTCTGGTCCTTCCCTTTTGTGTGAGGGATTGTTGTGCACTAGTGTGTTGTGCTTTTTATTACATTTTGTACATCCTCGTGATGTACAGTTTTTGATGTTGTGGCCGCTCCTCATACAGTTGATGCACAGTTTATGCTCCTTTAACACGTTCAATCGGGAAGGTGGTGATAATTGCAAAAATTCCTTGCATGCAAACAGCTGATGATTGCTTTTGCACATTACGCACTTAACGGATGGCGATGCAACTGAAGTTAGGGATTTCAATGTGCCAGATGTTTTCTGCCGATCGTCTGAGTTCCTTCCCCTTGATCCTAACGCTTCTAATGATTGAAAGCGATTTTCTAGGAACGACAAAAAGTCCTTTATTGTTTGCAGACTCTTTGGATTGGACAAGGATTGTTCGTATAGAGTATGAGTGGTCCTGTCCAATTTCTTTAGCAAGATGTGAAGGAGCAATGGATCCCAATTATCAACAGAGACACCTAAATTTTCTAAACCCCGTAAACATTCTTGTGTTGTGTCGTGCAAAGATTTGATTGCGTTGGCGGAGGTCGAGTCAGATGTGTGAGATGGTTGTGCCATTATTCTGTTTACTAGAGCTGCTACTAGTAACCTAGGATTGTTGTACCGATCTTGTAGAATTTTCCAGGCAGCATTGTAATTCTCTTCGGATAGTGTAAGATGCCTAATTAAACGCTCTGCCTCTCCGACCAAATTGGTTTTGAGGTACCACATTTTTTGGCAATCAGCCATTGGTTGTTTGTGTACCATCTCGGAAAACAAATCGTGAAATTGTTTCCACCGTAGGTATTCCCCGTCGAACTTTGGCAGCGTTATTTTAGGCAGCTTTAACGCAGGGCTGACGCTAGTTGAGGTGAGATTTGCTGGCTCATCACGTGCATTAATTTTTATTGCAAGATTAGCCAAATGTTCTTGCACTCCTGATTCTAATTTAACGTATTTTTTGAGATCGTATCCTACTGTAGTAGGATCATCAGCTACTTCGCAAATGCTGTAGTGCAAGTTCTCAATTTGTGCCCAATATCGATTGATTGTATCAATCCTAAGATTGTGATAGCTCTTGGGCTGTTGAGCATCTATCCCAATTGTATCGAGAAAGCGGCGTAATGATTCTATTATTCCGTCTTGCCGTCGAATTAATCGAGTTATCTCGGTAAATTGGGTTGAGCGTTGCCTATGCAGATTTTGATTCATTTCCCCTGAAGATTGAATCTTCTCTGTTGAGACTTCTTCAGGTTGTTTTGGCCTTGCGCCTGCAACAATTCCTTGATCCAAAGAGTTGATCATTTCGGTGAAATGGTCCTTGTATTGCTGGTGAACTAGCTCTATAGCATTGTAATACTCCTTGGTAAAATATGAGTGTTCTAATGGTTGCCGCGGCAGACACTTGATTGCTAAGTCATTGGCTTCAAAGCGATCCCAGCACTCTTCCAATCGACGTAGCCGTTCGATAAAGTAGTCTTTATTGGATTTGCGTTGTTGCGAATCCTTCTTGTAATTTTTGATGAGGTTTTGGATCTCTTGGCCGATCTCTTCTTGTGATTTTGCTAGCTCTTCCATGTTAGGTGTTATACGTCTGTTTGTACTTGCGTTGATTCGTGATTCAAGCGTTACGCCTGATCACGTCGGGGTCACCAAAAAATGTTTGAAAGTTTGAATAAAAGGCTTAAGGTACTTGCACCTTAAACTATGTTGGCTGTGTTTGCGGTGCTTAAACCACAACACAATTTAATAAAGGAGAGCTGAAATATAAATTGGTTAATAGAACAAGAGAGCTGAAATGCAAAAGATTAGTTGAGCGAAGAAAGCTGGAATTGAATTGTTCTTAAATAAAAGTCTTGTTTGCTGGTTTGATGGCAACTAACTTTTATTTTGAATTCAAAGTGGCTTAAATCAGTTTTAATACAGCTAAGTGATAACAAACACATTAAAATCAAAAGTAAATTCTCACGAAAGCTTTCTCACGGGCGCGAGCACCTGCGCTAGCGGTAGCCGGTGTCCGTTTTCGTCTGGCGGCACCGTGGAATTTGTTGACTACGCAAGAAAACTTTCGTGAGAAGTACATTAATTGTACAATTTGTGCACTAAATTAAATAGGCAGGAATCTGAATCTTATCAGTATCCGTGTGAGAACTCTCGCATGTGGTAACCCGACATATAAAATAGGTTAAGTGGTCATAGAGCAGCGTTGCCAATGTCTGAGCTGGAAACTTCCCGACAACAGGTAAGAAATTTTCGATTTCGTCAACTATTATATTTCCCGACTTTTCAAAAGTCTCCAAAAATAACAGACATAGAAAAGCTATGATTTTTAGATAAAACTAAAAAAAAAACTATATTTTATTTGACTCTTTGTTAAAGAACTCCACATTTTATTTTACTGTTTGGTAACAATTGAACAATTCAAATGTAATATAAAAAAAAATTAAATTGTTAAGAATCTAAAATTCGGAGCTCGCCCTTTGTCTCCTCAGCTCAGTACTGCCCTATTTGAAAGCGGTACTTGGGCACCAAGTTCCGGACTGGATTCTCTCTTCATCATCAACCGGCATCGAGTGAACACGTCGTCGACTCACCGAATCATCACTAAACTATTGTTACGTATTGAAATAAAGTTATAAATAAAAGGATTTAACATAATTGAAACGTATTGAAATATCAAAATAAAATACACCGGTTTAACATAATTTTTGGTCCTTCGAGCCGGATGACGGCGTGTTCACAAGCATTTCATCAAGCGATCAACATTCTTTCATCAAGCCAGAAGAGTGGTTTCATCCAGCGATCAACATCTTGATTCAGGGAAATCCAACTGAATCACAACGTACGTATTGTTCCAAATATCTTTTTAAAAGGAAGAATTACTCCTTTGCTGCTCTTAGCAGTTGATCAACGCTCGCCTAACCTCCGGATACAACGGTAGTCTTCATCGCCGGTCCTAGCATCAAATCGCAGACGGCCCCGCAATCCATATTAATCTTCTAACGGCAGCTTCATCTAATACTTTCACTTCAGCGTAGAAAACCCAAATCTAGCTGGACACATCTGCTAACAGCAGCTCATCGATTGAGCATCATCATCATCACATCATCACTCTTCTCCGGCACATTATCTACGACCTTAAAGCCTTTGCCATCATCAACTACTCGTCGCAGGCCATCGTACCGCATATGGACATTAAAACATAATGTTACAGAATTTGCCTTCGCTTATACTTCACACTTGAAGTTGCGATGGGGCAGATATAGGGATTAGCTTTCGATCCCTCCTTTGTGAGTGTCTATGGCAGAGAAGCCAAGCGCCATACTGACGAGATCAGCTTGGCTTCTCGGATCGAAACACTCATCGATTTTTTTGGACTCGTCTACTTCGGTGGACGAGTAATATTCCTAACAAAAATGTCCCTATGTCCGTCTGTCTGTTCGTTCGTTGGTAAATCGGCCAAATCGTAGCGAAGGCATATGGTGTAGTTTTGCCGGCCAGCCGCTCGGCGGGCAAAATTACAACAATGGTGCCAGGTGTGGGGTTCCCGGAGCCCTCCTAACCGGGGGCAACCCCACAAACCCTCTAGCGTCCAGGGCGTCGATGACAGCGATCCGCCTCTGCCACAACGGCCTACTTTTTCCACTGCCGCAGTGACGTTGTGGCAGTTGTATTTCGCCCCCGCCAGCGCATCCGCGGCCCTTCTCCTCTGCCACAACGGCCGATTTTTTCACTTCCACAGTGACGTTGTGGTGGTTGTATTTCTCCTGCGCTGCCGCGGCTCTTCTCCTCTGCCACAACGGCCGATTTTTCACTGCCGCAGTAACGTTGTGGCAGTTATATTTCGCCGGCGTCTATCCCGGCTGCAGCCATGCCGCAGCTGGATCCATCGCTGCATCAGCCTTGTCGTCCTGAATGCCGCATGAGGTTGCTCGGATGGAACTTCGAGCTTCTGACGAGGGAGTATTGTTACAGAATTTGCCTTCGCTTATACTTCACACTTGAAGTTGCGATCGGGCAGATATAGGGATTAGCTTTCGATCCCTCCTTTGTGAGTGTCTATGGCAGAGAAGCCAAGCGCCATACTGACGAGATCAGCTTGGCTTCTCGGATCGAAACACTCATCGATTTTTTTGGACTCGTCTACTTCGGTGGACGAGTAATATTCCTAACAAAAATGTCCCTATGTCCGTCTGTCTGTCCGTTCGTTGGCAAATCGGCCAAATCGTAGCGAAGGCAGATGATGTAGTTTTGCCGGCCAGCCGCTCGGCGGGCAAAATTACAACAATAATTAAATCAAAGCGTGAGTACTGTGCTGACATAGGGCGAGCTAAGTTAATAATCTAGACCTAAGTCTAACGCGAATGAGCTACCTTTCAACTCGGCAAAGGGCATTTAGTAAGAAAACACCACCCCATTCGTGTCCAACTATAAATAGATGTGAAATCGGCAAACAATTCTATCAGTATGCAGTACATATAGTACATTCTCTAATATTATACGTGAATAAAAAACAAAAAATTAAGTGTACGCTATATAATAATAGTGCTTCTTCATATTTCATTTATTTTTAGTTTTTTATGCAATTATCGTATTACCATAAGTTCTCGGCTCAGATAAATCATATCTGTCGGTCTAGTTGCGCTAAAAATTCGTAATCATTTCGTAAATCTAGAGCTTATAGACTAAAATGACTGACGCAGAATTGAACAAATTAAAGGTTCAACGCGGAGTGATAATTCTGCAGTTAGATCGGGCCAAAGAATTTCTAGACCAGAAGTCAGAGACAGCAACGTTAGCTGAATTAAATACTCGTCTAGAATTTATCGAAAAGCAAATGGCATTGTTTTCAACTATTCAAACTTCTATTGAGCAGCTAGATGATGCTGAAATAAAAAAGGACACCCGATCAAAGTTCGAAGATACTTATTTCGCGGTCCAGCCAGCCTTTCTAAGATTGAGGGTGTCGCGTTTCAGACTTCGTTGCGCCT
This sequence comes from Dysmachus trigonus, assembly GCA_949715965.1. Classification (NCBI taxonomy): domain Eukaryota; kingdom Metazoa; phylum Arthropoda; class Insecta; order Diptera; family Asilidae; genus Dysmachus; species Dysmachus trigonus. Next base: position 54,824,032 of record OX454320.1, read on the forward strand.
ACCGAAGATTTCCCTGCCTACTTTCAATGGAGATATTACGGAATGGTTAAGCTATTGTACGACGTTCAAAACTTTAGTGCATAATGACAAGAATTTAAACAATATTCAGAGATTCCAATATTTACGATCTACACTCACAGGGTCCGCAATTAAGCAAATTCAATCTCTCGAACTACCTGACGAGAATTACAAAATTGCGCTTCAAATTTTATGCGATCGTTATAACAAAAGGTACATTTGTCAAGCTCACATTCAATCACTCATGGACATAAAGCCGTTAGATCACAACAAGCCACCTAAAGTCAGGGAATTAATAGATAAGACAAACGTTTATCTTCGCGCCTTAGAATCTCTTAATCGGCCAATCAAACAATGGGATGATTTATTAGTCCATTCCATTGTATTGAAAATGGATTCTACATTACGCCTAGCCTGGGAGAAAGTCACAGCGCAAGATCGTTTACCTACGTTAAAGGAATTGTTGACCTTTCTCCATACGCAATGCCAAATAAGCGAAGCCACTTCCAAATCTGGAAGACCAGATCCTGCGCCATCTAACGCAAGCAACTCAAAAAAGCCATTTAATTCGCTCGTTTCTCTGGCACGAGACATCTGTACGCTCTGCAAAGGAACTCACGATCTTTACAAATGTCCTCAGTTCCTAAACAAGTCAACTGAGCAGCGAATTATCGAGGTCAACAACCTTAAGCTCTGTAAAAATTGTCTTCATCAAGAACACGAAAGCTCGGCATGCCGCTCTTAAAGGCCCGCGCCCATAGAGTCCGGAATTCGTGCGGAATTCGTCCGACTCCGGCAAGCTTAAAGCTTTTGCCGTACGGCAAACAAACCCACGCCCATAGAATCCGGTATTTCTGCGGCAAGCTTTCAACATTTTTGTCATTTTGGCTTAAAAGCGCTCAAAGTGGTTCTTATCATGGTTATTGAAAAAGGCCAATTGAAAAGACAACGATGTATATTAATAGAGTAATTAAATTTCTATTAATGGGACTTATACTATTTTATTATTGGAGGAAAGGCGCCGCTTTTGGGTGCGACCAATGTATCAGGTATTAACATATTTTCATTTTTCTATAAACTTGAAGTTTGACTTCTAGCTAAGGCTCACACCTTTTAAGCAAAGCTTTGAAGCTTTCCTTGCCGCATGTAGTACGGATCAAAAGTTAAGAAATGTTCAACTTTTCAATCCGGCTGCGACTGCGGCAACGCGTTTCTATGGGTGCACTCCCATAAGAAAGCATGTAGTTCAACTTACGTTTGCCGGAGTCGGACGAATTCCGGACTCTATGGGCGCGGGCCTTAAGGCTACAGAACTACATGCTTTCTTATGGGAGTGCACCCATAGAAACGCGTTGCCGCAGTCGCAGCCGGATTGAAAAGTTGAACATTTCTTAACTTTTGATCCGTACTACATGCGGCAAGGAAAGCTTCAAAGCTTTGCTTAAAAGGTGTGAGCCTTAGCTAGAAGTCAAACTTCAAGTTTATAGAAAAATGAAAATATGTTAATACCTGATACATTGGTCGCACCCAAAAGCGGCGCCTTTCCTCCAATAATAAAATAGTAGAAGTCGTAGAAGAAAGAAATTTAATTACTCTATTAATATACATCGTTGTCTTTTCAATTGGCCTTTTTCAATAACCATGATGAGAACCACTTTGAGCGCTTTTAAGTCAAAATGACAAAAATGTTGAAAGCTTGCCGCAGAAATTCCGGATTCTATGGGCGATACTTCTGTTTTCCGTACGGCAAAAGCTTTAAGCTTGCCGGAGTCGGACAAATTCCGCACGAATTCCGGACTCTATGGGCGCAGGCCTTTAAGGCGCGTTTCCAATACAGCGTGGAGTTCAGCGCCAAAGTAGGCCCGTTCCAAATGGCAGCGCAGAGTATGTTCGAAATATTCAGAGCTTTCGAAATCATGTGTAATTTTTTTGGCAAATGTCGTGTGAAGAGTGAAGATTGTATTCTTGTAAATTAATTAAAATTGTGGGAAATAAAGTTGCAGCTACCCTTGCAGTAGCTCATTACATAAATATATTTCAAAATTGTCGATTATTAAAGTAGTTCGAAAATATACGAGCCATCTGTAGATGACTTAGTGCAACTCATCCGAAAACACAAATTTGGATAACCAATTTTTGCCAAAATAACGAGCAATTCTACAGAATATTATATTCTGTAAACAAATTAGTCAAGTAATAAATTTATTTCGTATATAAGAAGCAATAATTTTGCCAATGTTGCATTCCAAGAAAGAAACTTTGCAGCAGCGCCATCTCGTATTAAATCAAGTTCGAAAGCTTTCGACATCTCCAGCGCGGAAGTAGAAGTAGGTCCCACTTTCAAGGCGCGTTTCCAATACAGCGTGGAGTTCAGCGCCAAAGTAGGCCCGTTCCAAATGGCAGCGCAGAGTATGTTCGAAATATTCAGAGCTTTCGAAATCATGTGTAATTTTTTTGGCAAATGTCGTGTGAAGAGTGAAGATTGTATTCTTGTAAATTAATTAAAATTGTGGGAAATAAAGTTGCAGCTACCCTTGCAGTAGCTCATTACATAAATATATTTCAAAATTGTCGATTATTAAAGTAGTTCGAAAATATACGAGCCATCTGTAGATGACTTAGTGCAACTCATCCGAAAACACAAATTTGGATAACCAATTTTTGCCAAAATAACGAGCAATTCTACAGAATATTATATTCTGTAAACAAATTAGTCAAGTAATAAATTTATTTCGTATATAAGAAGCAATAATTTTGCCAATGTTGCATTCCAAGAAAGAAACTTTGCAGCAGCGCCATCTCGTATTAAATCAAGTTCGAAAGCTTTCGACATCTCCAGCGCGGAAGTAGAAGTAGGTCCCACTTTCACGCCGATTCTCGGATTCAGAGTGAGATTTTTAAAGAGACAAAAGATACAACTCTGTCGTGTGAAGTGTAGAGATAGCAAATACTCTGAATCTCCACGCTGTATTGGAAACGCGGCTTCACGCCGATTCTCGGATTCAGAGTGAGATTTTTAAAGAGACAAAAGATACAACTCTGTCGTGTGAAGTGTAGAGATAGCAAATACTCTGAATCTCCACGCTGTATTGGAAACGCGGCTTTAAGTCGCGTTTCCAATACAGCGTGGAGATTCAGAGTATTTGCTATCTCCACACTTCACACGATAGAGTTGTATCTTTTGTCTCTTTAAAAATCTCACTCTGAATCCGAGAGTCAGCGTGAAAGTGGGACCTACTTCTACTTCCGCGCTGGAGATGTCGAAAGCTTTCGAACTTGATTTTATACGAGATGGCGCTGCTGCAAAGTTTCTTTCTTGGAATGCAAAATTGGCAAAATTATTGCTTCTTATATATGAAATAAAATTATTATTTGACTAATTTGTTTAATATTAAATTAATAATAATATTAAATGTAATATTCTGTAGAATTGCTCGTTATTTTGGCAACAATTAGTTATTCAAATGTGCTTTTTCGGATGAGTTGCACTAAGTCATCTACAGATGACTCGTATATTTTCGAACTACTTTAACAATCGACAATATATTTATGTAATGAGCTACTGCAAGGGTAGCTGCAACTTTATTTCCCACAATTTTAATTAATTTACAAGAATACAATCTTCACTCTTCACACGACATTTGACAAAAAAATTACAGGCAGCAACCTGATTTCGAAAGCTCCGAATATGTCGAACATACTCTGCGCTGCCATTTGGAACGGGCCTACTTTGGCGCTGAACTCCACGCTGTATTGGAAACGCGCCTTTATGGTCGGTGCCGGGTGTGCAAAGGCAAACACCACAGCCTCATTCATTTAAGCCGCAATCCGAATTCCGAAAGACAAGGCACTGCCGTAGGATCTGTGCAGTCAGCTGCCGCAGGCGCAGTTGTCAATAACAATGCTAGAACTGCTCTATGCTCATCCCCTTCTGCAACACGGGAATTTTCGTACATCTTTCTTGCAACTGCACTAATTCATGTATCAGATATAAGAGGAAATTCAAATTCTGCTAGAGCTATTCTCGACTCTGCTTCACAGTTGAATTTTATAACCGATGAACTTGTCCGAAACTTGGTTTGCAGAAAAGAAAAGTAGCTCTTTCTGTCCTGTATCGGCGGAACCAACAATTTACAAGCAAAGTATCAAACCACTTTTACGATAAAATCACGAATATCTGATTTTGCTTGCATAATCAATGCAATTGTTGTTCCAACGATTGCATCGAGTCAACCATCAGCTCATATTAATATAGAAGAATGGAACATTCCTCGAGACATATAATTAGCTGATCCTAGATTCAATGAACCGCAGACTGTTGATATATTAATAGGTGCAGAGCATTATCAACTGCTTCAGAGCGGACAAATTTCTCTACATCCTAAATTGCCCATTTTACAGCGGACATCCTTGGGTTGGATAGTATCTGGGAAAACATAACTAAAACCGTTTCAAATCACTCATCGTACATTTCTGCGACTTCAACTACATCATCACATACTGATGATTACCTTGCTGATCAGTTAAAACAATTTTGGGAATTGGAGCATTACCCTAATAAAAAAATGCTACACACTAAAGAAGAGCAGTTATGCGAGCAACATTTCTTAACTAATTATCGCCGAGACTCATCTGGAAGGTTTATTGTTCAACTACCGTTTAAGCAAAATCCGAAATGCTTAGGAGACAGCTTTGAAATGGCTAAAAAGAGATTTTTTAGTTTAGAGCGAAGAATCCATAAAGATCCCGAAATACTCAAACTTTATTCGCAGTTCATGGATGAGTACTTAACTTTAAAGCACATGCGGCCTATAGAGCTGAATGAGTTGCCTGAAACAAATTATTTTCTTCCTCATCACGCAGTTCTTAAGCCAGACAGCTCAACTACGAAGCTGCGAGTGGTTTTTGATGCATCAGCGAAATCGACCACAAATTATTCCCTTAACGATGTACTTATGGTAAGACCGACTGTACAAGACGATTTATTTACGTTACTTTTGAGATTTCGGATCCGTGTCTATGTAATCACAGCAGATATCACAAAAATGTATCGTCAGATTCAAATAGACGACAACGATCAAAGGTTTCAAAATATTATTTGGCGAAACAATCCAGAGAGCCCTTTGGAAATATTTCAACTGAGCACCGTAACGTATGGGACTGCATCAGCATCATTTTTAGCTACAAAATGCTTGCAGCAATTAGCAGCGGAGGAAGAACATGAATTTCCTAGGGCTTCAGCAATCGTCAGGCGTGATTTTTATGTGGACTCCGGGAAAAGTACCTTAAGTTCAATAACGGAGAGGTAGTGAAAACTTTGGGCTTAATATGGCAACCCGAACAAGATATTCTTCAATTTCAAGTAAACCTAGATGAACCTGAGGCTGGTCCCATCACAACTTTCGAAGATATTTGATCCATTGGGGCTCGTAAATCCAATTATCCTACTTGGAAAAATGTTTATGCAACAGTTATGGCAATCGAACATTTCTTGGGACGAGCCCATACCTTCGAGTCTTCAGAAAAACTGGTTAAGATTTTACGAACAACTTAAAGCAATCGAGAAAATCGAATTCCCACGACGAGTCATATCCAGGGAATCACATGCATCTATTCAATTACATGCATTCTCAGATGCAAGTCAATTAGCTTTCGGAACATGCATTTATATGAGAAGTTTAGACAAAAGTAATAACATTTTAGTCGCCTTGTTATGTGCCAAATCTCGTGTTGCGCCAATCAAGCAGATAACTTTGCCGCGCCTGGAACTCTGTGCTGCAGAGCTTATGGCCAAATTAGTGCAAAAACTACAAATAGGGCTTAACATTCCAATCCAAAAAATCTTTTACTGGACGGATTCGACGATAGTTCTTTTTTGGCTATCAGAACCATCGTCGAACTGGGAAACATTTGTCGGAAATCGAGTATCTGTTATTCAAGACTTAACCGACATTAACTGTTGGCATCACATAGATACAAAGCAGAACCCTGCAGATCTTGTCTCTCGAGGTGCGCTTCCAAATAAATTGAAGAATTCGAGCCTTTGGTTTCATGGCCCAGACTTTCTAACTCAGCCTGAGGAAAGTTGGTCCTTGAAGATACTTGAACCTCCTGAAGTCGTACCTGCCCATGAGAAAGTGGCTACAGAGGCTTGGTCACATAAATCGGCTTCACAGGCCATGAAGGATATTGGCCGCTTTCCTACACAAATTTGTGTAGCTGGCTACAGGGTGTGTGTGGCCACCTACATGGATTTGTGTAGCCGTCTACATGATTTTCTGTAGCTGGCTACATGATTGTGTTGCCGCCTACATGAATATATGTAGGTGGCTACACACACCCTGTAGCCAGCTACACAAATTTGTGTAGGAAAGCGGCCAATTTCCTTCATGGCCTGTGAAGCCGATTTATGTGACCAAGCCTCTGTAGCCACTTTCTCATGGGTTTGCCAGCCAATAGAACACTTAATCATGTGGTCCTGGTAAACAAGGTTCTTCCGCTGAAGATCAGTATTCAGTGATGTCAGCTTCCGAATCTTCTCTTTGAGGGCCACAATCTCCTGCTTCAAGGCAGTGCACTCCTTGTTGGGAACTACAGTGTGGTCGTTTCTGAATCAGTACTGAAGTCCCCGTCCTCAGAGCTGCTTGAACTGTCAAAAAGGGTGTGCTGCATGGAGGTTAGAGACCAGGAGAGCCATCGCCCGCCGTAGAAAATTGTGTCCCCGAAATATGGACAAAATAAGTGAGGCGTTGCGATCGCGACGTTGTCTCAATCAAGGCGGGTACTTTAAATAACGATGATTGGCGCAAATTGTTTTTCAGTCTATTTCTCCGATCAGATGCTAAACCACTTGCACATCCACGCACAATACAATATTTCACCATTTTGTAATGTTCCTTTTTGTCAAAGCCAATGCCGCGAAGAAAATTTGTACATTATGCTAACTTCGCAGATACTACTTGTCACGACAGCGCGGCTGGTGGCTGAAAAATGAACTATAAATTTACAGGGACAAACGGGTAATACTTTAGCACGTAGCGATGGTTCTCCTGGTCTCTAACCTCCATGGTGTGCTGACTGATAATATGCACGGAGCCACACACCGAGCTTACATGGACACACATGCACACCGCTTGTATCCGCCTACACACAGCACGGCTACAAGGCATGGCTTCATGGCTTCATGCCTACACGAGCCTCATGTGGCCAACCACATACAATTATAGCGGCTACACAATTATGTAGCTGGCTACATGGCTACATGGGCGCATGGCTACATGGCTACACAAAACTCATGTAGCCGTCCACATAACAAGAAAGTGGCTACACAATCATGTAGGCGACCACACAGAAATGTGTAGCTGGCTACATATTTTATGTAGCCACTGTGTAGCCATTTCCTCCTGGGTGGACGGAAAAAGCTTAAGTCTGTCCTTCTTCTAACAACCACTCAAGACCTTATTGAACAGTCAAGGTGGAAAAACTGTTTTACTCGTTTATTAAATGTTTTTTCGTATATATTTCGCTTTTACGAAAATTGCTATCGTCCAAAAAGCATTTGTAAATTCGGAGTGCTATCACCAGCAGAACGGGAAAAAGGTTCAAAGGGTCTCTTAAAGTCACTTCAACGCATAGTTTTTAAGCAGGAGTACACCGCGTTATCACGTGGATTGGAAATTGATCATCGAAGCAGAATTAAAAATCTTTCCCCTTTTCTCGATGAGGACGGTATCATCGGGGTTGGAGGCCGTCTGGAAAATTTGGAACTAACATGTGATGCCAAACATCAAATTATACTGCCTGCAAAACATGCCTTTACTAAGGCAATTATGTCGCACCTCCATCATAAGCATATGCATGCTGGCCCTCAGACGTTATTGAACATTACCCGACAGAGATATTGGCCTTTAAATGGGGGAGCGTTCAAGTATTACGTAACGCATTTTTTGTAGATTTTAGACCCTCCCTCCCCCCCATGTAACGCATCGTAACGTTTTCCTGTACCCCCCCTCCCCTTCCCTAAATGTTACGTAACATCTAAGTGACCATTTTTACCTAAAAGTCACAATTATTATGTTGCGCAAAGTACCGGAAAGGCGCTAAAATACCTTTGTTATTGTTTTGATCGCGTTTGCAATAATAATAAATAAAAAAAAAGAGATTTTCAAGTTATATGTTAATTATTTAGACATATAAATGAAATAATAAGGTATTTAAAAAAAAAATTAATTGCGATTATTGCTCCTCTGTCCATGGGTTTGCCAGCCACTCAGTTAGCAGTAAACTTACCTGTGTAAAATAACTAAGATTCGTAGCCTTCACCTTAAACTCTTGTATAACATCACTTATATGTTCTACAAACTTTTCTTCATTTGTTAGTTTTTCTTTAGCAGTTTTCCAAATTTCGTTGGCATTTTTTTGGCACTGTTGTGCTGACAAGTTAGCATGAGGGTTTTTTAGGCCAAGAACAGGTTATGATGCAAATCTCCCTCTTTTGAGGACATTACCGTATGAACTCACTTTAACAACACTAACAACAACAATGTGCTTCCCTGTAAACACTAAGGAATACTGACAACGAAAAAAACAAAATAAAAATCACGTACAATACAATCGAGGGATTCCCCGTAAAACATAAACGAAAAGGGTTGCCAACTTGGGACATTTTAATTTCCTAGTTTTTTATAAAAATAAAAAAAAGTTACGTAACGCGTTGTTCCAATACCCCCTCCCGCCCCTGTAACGCACCGTAACGTTTTACAAGACCCCCCCGCCCCCCCAAATTGCGTTACGTAATACTTGAACGTTCCCTGGACGAAATATTGCTAAAGCAGTAGTTCGTGCGTTAGATGTTTTCGGACAAAACCTCGCAACATTGAGCAATTAATGGGCAATTTACCAACCCAACGAGTGCTACCGGCGCGCGCATTTTTAAATTCTGGCGTGGATATTTGCGGTCCGGTACACATTCATTTTAAAATAAGAGGCAAAGTACCAGTTAAGGCTTATGTCGTTATATTTGTTTGCCTCACTACAAAGGCTGTCCATATTGAGTTAGCAAGCGACTTATCTACACCTGCTTTCATTGCTGCTTTAAAGCGTTTTATCGGCCGAAGAGGCATATGTGCAAATCTTTTCTGCGACAATGCGACCAACTTCGCAGGAGCTAGTAAAGAGCTTTCGGAGCTGCGAAAGACATTCACTGCAAAGGAATCTCAGGATGAAATTCTCAAAATGTGCGCGAATGATAACATCGCATTCCATTTCATCCCACCACGATCACCACATTTCGGCGGGCTGTGGGAGGCCGCAGTGAAACTCACCAAATATCATCTTCGGCGTGTACTACACGGAGCAGCTTTAACTTATGAAGAACTGAGTACTGTGCTTATCCAAATCGAAGCTATTTTAAATTCGCGCCCATTATCTCCTCTGTCGAATGATCCGAATGACGTCACAGCCGTTACGCCTGGTCACTTTTTAATAGGCGAGCCACTCACTGCACTTCCCGAAGTGGACATCAAGGACTCGAACCTGAACTTATTACAGAGATGGCGCAGAATTCAATGGGTACAGCAGCAATTTTGGGACAGGTGGAAAAAGGATTATCTAAACCAGTTACAAACACGATCGAAGTGGAAAAGCACATGTCCCAATATAAAGGTCGGCCAAATCGTAATTGTAAAAGAAGACAATGTACCTCCAATGAAGTGGTTACTCGCGCGCGTGGTAGAAGTGTTTCCCGGACATGACAACATAGTCCGTGTCGTTAAACTAAAGACAATGAACGGACTCTTTAAACGACCTATTACTAAGATATGCCCTTTGCCCTTGCCAGTCAATGAACACGATAACAAATGATAATTTGAAAGCCCTTATCCTATTTTAGTACTTTCAAGGGGGGCGGTATGTTAAGAATCTAAAATTCGGAGCTCGCCCTTTGTCTCCTCAGCTCAGTACTGCCCTATTTGAAAGCGGTACTTGGGCACCAAGTTCCGGACTGGACTCTCTCTTCATCATCAACCGGCATCGAGTGAACACGTCGTCGACTCACCGAATCATCTCTAAACTATTGTTACGTATTGAAATAAAGTTATAAATAAAAGGATTTAACATAATTGAAACGTATTGAAATATCAAAATAAAATACACCGGTTTAACATAAATGTTGAAATAAATTTTGAACTTTAACATCACAAAAGTAAGAGGAGAATGCTTCACTTTCATAGTACATATTATTATTATGCAACTGTAAATATTCTTCACCTCTATTTCGTAACAATGTTGATTTTTTAGTAAAGTTTTTGTGTGTAATGCCACATAATGTATCGTTTTCTAAACGGTTTTTAATTTTGTTTTATTTAAGAGGACATTCTCATTCGAAATTGAAAAAGAATCGATTACTTTTTCTATGCATAAATGTGTTTTAAAACATCACAGAAATACTCCCCGAAAATAGTTTTGAGTAATTCAACATAGAAAAAACGTTATAGATATATTTGTAGCAGTTCCCCTTTTTTTTAAGATTGCGACCCATGATATCTTTTGTGCGAGCTTCTTATTAAGGGTATTCATGAAACTAGATAAGTTTATGTATCGCGTATTTGCTTATATTTACGCGCAGCATTTCATGAACGTACCACTTTTTAAATTGTAAATATGAGTGTAAATCGATCAGCTGTTCGCCTGTCGACTAATATTAATAAGTAGTGACATTCAAGATGCCAAGAGTAAGCGAAAAATTAAAATTAATAAAACAGTGGGAACAATTGGCAGTTAGTGATTTGTTAATGCTAGAATTATTCGGAAACCATGATGGTAGTGTTCGTTGGTTGTAAAAATTCGTTTGCCAAATTAAACTTTTCAATGTTTTAGATAATACGTAAGAAGGAGGAAAAAATTCTTGACGAGTTAACGCTCGCAATGCTGGTTGCAGAAAACTGTAGGTATGGCGTTCCATTCGTCCATTCAGTGTCCCAAAATCACAAAACTTCCTTTCGGATGTTTTGACGCATTTGGATGAAAAACGATTTACTCAAATTGTACGAGTTAGCTGGGTTTCGTTTTTTCTTCGGTCTGCTGTAATTCATATTTAGTAACAATTTTGTCAATTAAATTGTTGAATTTAATTAAAGCTTCGACTTACCTTGGACATTTTTCAGCAAAAAATTGCGCAAAGAAATTTGTTCTTCTGACCCACCGACGTTTGTGTAAGTTTATCAGATCGTTTACACACCGAAATTGCCGCATAAATTTATTAGGTTTGTGTATTAGATTTTCTATACAAATGTTGACAGTTCATGTATGAGGCTGGGAAACTTATGCGGTTTACGCGAATATGAGGCCAATACGCGTTTGCATGAATACCCTTATTATTTATATTATGATATGTGTAAGGGTAAACGATGGGCTTGATTAAAACAAAATTTAAATGATTCCTCAAGAGAAGTTTATTTTACGTATCGTCTGCTCGAGGGCTACAACCAGAAGGAAGGAAGTTTTAAAAAGTGGCCGGGCGGTAGTTCGGTCGTCAGGATGAACTTGGCAAAGTGGCGCTGATGTCGCGAAGGCGATTGAAAATGGGTGATAATAGGTCGGCCATCCTGCATTTCGGAATCGACCTCGATTTCGTCGCTAGAATCTTCTGGATCGAAGTCTTCCAAATCGATGTCCTCTAGGTTGCGGCACCAGGGTTTCATTTTGTCGGATGCATATACTGAATGGAAGGGACGCTGAGATCTTGGCATTCCTGGAATGTCTTCGATGACGTATCGATCTTGTCCTAAAACCTCCTTAACTATATATGGACCTTTATATTTGGCGTCTAACTTTCGTGAGTCCCCGGTTGAGATCGAAGGGCGTTCAATTAGTACGAGATCTCCCTCGACGGAATGGCGCTGCTTAGCGTGAAGACTGTCGAAACGTTCCTTTTGCCTTTCCTGCGATTTTTAGATAATGCCCAAGGTTTCTTCACGTAGACGATCCAGGTCGATTATGTTTTCTCCTGTTTCTTCCTCGTAAAGTGCCAACAACAGTTTGTTTCCTAAAGGATCCCTAGGCTGGAACCCGAAAAGAAGCTTATGAGGTGTTTGCTTGGTCGTACTATTCGTACAAGAATTCATTCCCCATTGTATGGCGTTTAGATGGCTGTCCCAACTCGTTGGACCCTTAGACATAGTTAACAAGGCATGTAGAATTGTCCGGTTACAGCGTTCGATTTGGCCGTTAGCTCGTGGACTCCTGGCAGCCGTCATTATGTGTTGAATGTCGTTAATACAGATATACTCCTTAAAAGTTCTAGAACTAAATGCGGTACCTCGATCTGAAATAATTCGTCCTGGGGTCCCGAAATATTTCGATACTCCCTTAAGCACCTTTACGACTGGCGCCGTGGACGTGTTTTTTACTGCCGTGAGAATGACGTACTTCGTGAAGCCGTCCACGATTCCGAAAATGTGTGTATTTCCTTTCTCTGTTTTGGGAAAGGGACCTAAGTGGTCGACATGGACCGTGTGACTTTTGGAATGCAGTGGAGCTCTCCTTCCGGCTTACCTGACGGCCCTTTGTGATAGGCACACTCGACACATGCAGCGATATAATTCTTAACTTTATTTCGCATACGCGGAAACCAGTAGTCCTGCTGCAGCAGTTCGAGGGTTCGATTAACTCCATAATGCCCAATGTTATCGTGACAAGACTTTATGACGTTTCAAACTGCTGCGGCGGGCGTTACTAATCGCAGTTCATTACCAACCTTTCGGAAGAGCCGATGCCGTTTAAGCTGATAGTACTTGTGAATTTCCTTTTTCTCAGGAGTTGAAGGTTTTCGCATGAGGGTTTCGATGATTGGTTTTAACTTTTTGTCTTGCAACTGCATCGTTGCGAGCCAGTCAGCCTTATTGATTTCCACGGTGAAGACGTTGAGGTTGGCTACGTCGCTTTCTTCTGAACCGCCATGAGGGGACCTACTGAAAGCGTCCACATGATTCATTGTCCTTCCGCGGCGATACTCGATGACGAAAGTGTACTCCATTAGTTTAAGAAACCACCTCGCTACTCTCGGGATGATGTTCCTTTTTTCTAGCGTAGCCTTCAGGGACTCACAGTCGGTGACGACCTTGAAAGGTTTCCCTAACAGGTATATCCTAAACCTGGATACGGACTCGACTACTGCTAGGGTCTCGAGCTCGTAACTGTGATAGTTACGTTCATAGTCCGTAGTTTGGCGGCTGAAATAACCGACGGGCTTTAGACCGTCTGAATCGTCTTGTAGCAGAACACCTGCTACTCCTAGAGAACTGGCGTCGGTGTGCACCTCGTGGTCCTTCTGAGGGTTATAAATCGTAAGGAGAGGTCTAGTAGTCAAAATTTTCTTAAGCTCGTCAATGCGTTTTGTTGTTGCACCGACCAAACAAATTCGGTATCCTTTTTCAAAAGGAATGTTAACGGCTGAGCAATTACGGCGTGTTTAGGGACGAATTTACGAAAGTAACTCGTAATTCCAAGAAACTGGCGAAGTTGATGAATATTTTCCGGTTGCGGAAAATATTTTACGGCCTCAATTTTACTCTCATTCGGCCTTATGCCCAGAGGCCCTATGTCAAATCCCAAGAACTCTACTTGTTCCTTAAAGAAAAAAGATTTTCCTAATTTTAGGGTCAGGCCTTCGTCGGAAAGAAATTTCAGGAGTTCCTCTAACGTTTCCAAACCCTCCTTGAAATTTTTGCATGGAATTAACACGTCATCCATGTACACAATTAATTTACCAATAGACATTTTGCGTTGGATGTCATTCATCATTCGTTGAAAACAGGACGGGGCATTTGTTAGCCCAAATGGCATACGCAAGAATTCGTACTCGCCGTCGGGTGTTGTAAACGCCGTATATTTTATGCTGTTTTCCGAAACGGGTATCTGGTAGTAACCGGACGCTAGGTCTAGCTCGATATAAAATTTACTTCCTTCTAAGTACAGCAACAAATCTTCGATAATCGGCAGCGGATGCTTATCTTTCACCGTAACGTTATTTAGGCGACGATAATCGATGACTAAGCGGTCTTCCCCGTTTTTCTTTTTTACAAGAAGCGCGGGAGTAGTGAAAGGCGACTTCGACGGTCGTATGATATTGACAACAAGGAGTTCTTGCACGATTCTGTTTACTGTTGATCTTTGCGAGAATGCTAACCGATATGGTCGGGTCGTGATAGGCGTTTCACTCGTGAGACATATATCGAGTTTATAGGACGCGGCACAACCTAATTCACTTACGCTAGTGGCGAAACTGTCCCGAAATTTATTTAAAAGTTCGAGCAAACAACTACTTTCTGCCTCTGTAAATGGTCCATAACTGATATCGCGAAGCGTTAGAACCTTTGAAGACAGTTGGCTCGGATGTCTACTAGTATCTTTAAGTTCGTTATCTGAAATTCGCGAATTTATCTGGCATACGTCGCTCTGCCAATTTTCGCTTTCATTAGAATCGACCACTTCGGAGTGTTTGTTCACCCTATAATATTCGTTGTCATCATGCTTTTGTTCGTAATTCGGTATATTTTCGAGGTTAAATAAATTTACACTTGTCCCAATTTTTTCGAGTACCATATGCGTTGGATTAATAAAATTCTTTCCAACAAGAACCGGTTTTTCTAAATAACAGTCCTCCACGATCAATAAATTCACCTCCGCTGTTGCCCTATCTACCTTAAGACTAACACGTACCTTGCCTTCGGAGAAACGAACTGCTTTACCAAATCCATGTAGTCCGCCATGGTTGCACGTGCAGTTGCAGTAATTTAACTAAACTTCGTTGCACCGAACTGACGTCACTGCCAGTGTCGATGATGGCAGTTGTCACATGCGAGCTGTCAATCTGAGGGGGCTTCTCGAAGGTGTCGGCATAGATAAGGGAAACTGTCTACCTTTGCGGCTGAGTAGGGCCGGACTGCGATGTACACTCGTTGCTCAAATGGCCTTTTCTGTGGTTTCGGGCAGTTAATGGACAGATTCCCTGGCTGGTCACAATTGTAGCACTTCACGTTTATAGGACTAGCTTTTGCAGTCCCCGGGCTATTTGTCTCAGTTGCGGACTTCCCTGGATGTCTTGAAGTGAATTCATCGATCTCCTCATACCACTTCAGGTGTTTTAGTAGCTCATCGGTGGTGTCAAAACGACGAACGGACAGCGCTCTTCTTAGATCAGCATTGTCCAGACCGTTAATGATGTACTTCACCAAAGCTTGGCTAAAGGAGACATATTTAGCAGTAAGGGAGAGTGGGGCAGTGTGTAACAGATTTTGGAATTTCGGCCTAAGACCCAAAATATGCATGAATTAAGGCTGGAATGAAGTTATACATCTAGTTTAGAACCTTACGAAGGTAAGTTCTGACTACCATGCGCACCTAAGACCGTTAAGTACCTCCTGGAGCTCGATATTCGCAGGCCTGCGTTTGTTACACACTGCCCCGCTATGGGGCAGTGTGTAACAATATAAGGGGCAGTGTGTAACAAGGGGACTCTGGTTCAGGAAACAGCTGGTAAGGATGGCAGTGGTTCCCTCTTCCCTTCTGTGAGTGCGGCTACCATATTATGACAATTATCAGCTCTTTTTACTATAAAAAGTTAGGACTGAAACTTAAGATTTCAGGATTAGATTTAAAATTTAAAACATCAAATGTAACTTGCAAAATTAAATTTTAATTGCAAAAGTCAGTTATATAAACATTTTCAAAAACAAAAAATAAAACAAGGATTTACTTACATGAACAAATATTCTTAAATTCACAGATCATAAAACAAAGATCGAGAAAATTAACAATCTCCCTCAAAAAAACTTAAACAAATATTGTGACTTTTAATGTTAAGTTACATTAAAAATGACAGAAAATATTCCAAAAATCTTAGCCTAACTGAAAGCTGCCAAAATCATAATTGAAAACAATATAAGATTGTTGAAGTTTAGTCAGGGCAGCATGGCTTGTTGGCTTTGGTAGAATAGTCTTAATATCACTTATAGGAACTGAGCACAAATCAGGTACATTAGGAAGTAGGAACCTATGTTTGGCCTTGGAGGAAAGCCGATAAAATGATACCTCATAATCTCCGTCTTCATCAGCCTCCTTTATTATCTTACCAACATAATATTTCATACCTTTGCAAGGAAACATGACTAGGATATAGTCGCTTTCACTAGGAGAAATTCCCTTATTACTTACAAATCATTTCGTAAAAATACGATTCTACGCTTTCACCCGGCGACTTTTTTCGTTTAGCGAGCCGCGAATGTACGTCTGCTTCATCGAAATAAGTAGGGAAGGCTGCCTTTAAGCCTGTGCTTAACTGCTCCCACGTAGTTATTCCTTTTTCAGTGCTCTGCAGCCAAAATTTTGCTGCACCAAAATTTTGCTGCACCAAAATTTTGCTGTGAGTCCCTGAAGGGATGCCAAAACATATGTATTAATTTATACTAACCTTAATACTGTTACGTTTCGGGCCTAAAAAACAAATTTTTTCATCATCAATCAAAAGTCAACGAACGGAAGCTTTTGCATATTCGACAGCTGTCAGATATTCAGTGTAATAATTCTTTGTGCTTTTTTGAGTTTTAAAATGGAAGGATTAAGTGAATTAAAAGATTTATTTATTTTATTTTATTTTAAACTCTGCACACAATTAATTAAATTTTCAAAAAATTCTCACTTCCTCGTCCGTTGTCGGTTGTTGTCAGTTTGCATATGCAAAACACGCTCTAGATCGAACCTTGCATATGGAAAACGAAACTTGTCGAAACTTGACGAAACGGACGACTATTCCCATTATGGTTCGAGGATAGGCTTTGTGTGTTATTGCAAGTTTGCATATGCTTCTTCACGGTACCGTATGCACATTAAGGCCCAAACAGAATAGGCCGCTGTAGCCTGGCGCAACCGCTGGGTTCTTGTCTTGGCTGGCGCTGTCAAAAGTTGAAAGCACGGGGGCACAATGCTACAGACAGAATGTGTAGCTCGCCTGCCGCTTGGCGCGGTCTCTGAAGTTCATTTTTGCCAACTTTTAACTTTTGGTGCGCACCAAGCTGTGATTGTATTGAAGCCGGATAAAAGAAGAACAAGGCAGTTTGTTATTGTTTGCGGTAAAAAGGAACGATGAGCAGCTACGAAACGGAAAATTTCATAGAAATTATGAAAAATAACCCAATGTTATGGGATCTTGGCGAGATTGACTATAAAAATGTTAAAAAAAAGGCAGAAGTTTGGAGAAATGTGTCAGACGAGTTGGGAATAGGGAGTAAGTGTTTAATGTTTAATATTTCACCCACAGATATTTTATGACCTGCTTTTTTCTTAGTTGATTTGGCAAAAAAAAAGTGGAAAAGGTTGAGAGACTCCTACATGAGGGAAAAGAATGCGAGGAAGAAAAGTTCCGGCCAAGGATGCTCATCTCCAACCAGCGGCTGGAGATTTTTCAATCAAATGGATTTTTTAAAAGAAAGCGTCAAACCTAGAGCGTAAGATGTTATTTTTTAATAAATAAGCATAGTTTTCAATCAATAAATATGCAGAACTACATCTAACTACGATGAGGAGGTTGATTTTGAAGGTGGGAGAATTTTATTCGAAGAAACTGGACCATCAACTTCGACTGCATATTCTGAAGTTTTAACTCCTCCAGATGCAGTGGATTTTTTAACTAGCGGGACTGAATCTGCGCCATCACTGGTTTTGTCACCAGAAACCACGGGAAACACCGGCACTAAAAAGAGAAAAAACGAGACGGCGCTGGAGAGTAATATAATGAAGACACTGGACTCTCTTCAGTCCTATATTACGGTTAAGACAGCAGAAAAACCAGAACAACAAATAGTGCCAGCAACCGAAGATGAGCTGTTTTACCAGTCGTTGGTAAGGAAGTTAGAAAAATTCCCATTAAGAATAAAAAATGAAGCCAAATCTCAAATGCTGGCATATTTAAATTCAATAGAAGATAGTTTACACCATACCGACTAAAACACATCCTTAATATTATTTCATTCCATTAAAATCAAATTACTTAGTTTCTTCGTAGTGAGTAGTATATGCCCACTAAGCCCCTTAAAGGTACTAGGTGCGAAAGGGACAGGAGATGCTTTGTCCCACTAGCGGGTTAACATGCGAGGTATACGGCTGGTGGGACAAGCTTTTGTGTGCTTTTTATGAAATGAAAGTTTGTGCCACTATGGATTAACACGGTGGGTATACGGCTAGTGGGACAAGCTTTTGAGGTAAAAAGTTTGAGGACGAGAGTTGAGCTGTTCTTTTGCGGGAGTGGTCCTGCTCTTGCTGGGTGAGCTTTGAAGAGCCGGTTTGAGCGGCAGGCGAGGTTTGAAGAGCCGGTTTGCGCGGTAGGCTTGTGGAGGACTTAAGCGGGGGGCGGGGGGTTTGTTTTGGGCGGCGAATTAAGCCGGTCGGCGGGCTGCTGCTGCTGGGTTGTTTTGGGTCGCTGACGTCTGATATTTGTTTTGAATGCAAGTTTTGGTTGTTAGCCGGGGACTTGGTTTGTTTTGAGCGCAGACTCAGGTTGCTCGGCCGGTGCACATGTGGGGGCTGGTGGGAAGGTGGAAGCTGATAATGGTGACAACGGCATGTGTTGATTTTAGCCGGGGTACTTGTTGTACTCTTTTGAGGGCAGACTCGGCTTGGCGGGAACCTGATGACTTGAGGTGAAAGGCACGGCACGGTGTTGATTTTCGATGCGAACTTGAGGATGCGCTGGAGCTGATGAAGGTAACCGGGGGGGAGGGGGGAAATGCATAGTGAATGGGAATGTGCAGTAAAATACAAATTGGTAGAGTAAGAATTTTTTTATTTGTTTGAAAACGGAAAGTGTATTTTATTTTTACAAAATTTGTTTTCGTATATGCAGAGTTGATATGAGAACTGTTGCTGGTTAGCTGGTATTTTGCTTGTGCACTGCGCTGCACTGATTGGTTGTGGTATTTTGGCTGAGCGCTTGTTGATTGGTCCTAACATTTCACAATATTGTGGAACGCTTAATTGTGATGTCACAATCGGCGGATTCTTGCAAGAATGTGCCCTGTTAAAGGGGGAAAGGTCGCCAAAAAACCCATAGCAATTCTATTGACGTACCTGAAAAATAAAATCAATGGTATCTCTGTTAAATAAAACAAAAATTTATTTGTGTAAGTTATTTATTAAAATCGTTTTATTTTTGAACAAAAGCAAATTGTGACAGTTTTTTAGATTCGTCTCTGGACGTTAAAATTAAAAAATAATTCGTTATCTGGTTCAGCTCATCGAGCTGTTTTTCAGTTTTAATTTTTTCTAAAAACCTGTTTGGTAAGTAAATGTAAAACTCGTCATTTAAAAAGACGGTAATTTTCTGCCCATACTGGGTCTTAACAAATTTAAAATAATTTATTCGATAGTCTCTGTTCAGCTCTAGGTCCTGCACCTTGAAGAGTTTGTAGCAAGGTTCTTGCCCTATTTGTGAGAGAAGTTCAGCTGTGGAGTGTGCCTGTAATAAAACAATAAAGATTTTAATTATTTAATAATTTGTATGTATAATTAAAACCTTACCATTCTTCTTAGTATCAATATCAAGATGTTGTAACTTCTAATATTGCTGCTATCGTTGCTGATGAGGATCTTGCTTGTAGGCTGTTCACACAGATTCTTTAATTCACTATGAAAAATCGCTCTCTTTTATACCTTAAACCGCAGTAGAAAGGTTACTACATTGACAGAATTTTATTCTGTTCTAATAAACACGTATAAAGTAATATCCAGAAGGCTATAACTTATTATTTTACTCCTATATAAATTTTAAAATTATTGCGTTTTGTGAAAGGATGATTTTCGTATCATTAAGTTTTATATCTGCTTTTTGGACTAAATTTTAATCTGAAGGTACTGCTGTTGCTTATTTACAGTTTTTAATCTGAAGGTAAGGCTACCTATAACTTATTAATTTATACCTATATAAATTTCAAAATTACTGCGTTTTGTGAAAGGATGATTTTCGTATCATTAAGTTAAGTGCAATGAGTCTTTTATTTTTTAAGGTATGATATGTACTGGTATAAATGAAAAAAAATAAAATAAAAATACTTGTTCAGCAAGTTGCACTCCATTGCACTCTTCAATATAAAAGGCTATATGAAAAACAAAAATGTTTAGTTTACTGATGGTTATCAACCAAAGTTACGTTGGTGTACAATTTTGTGAATTAGTAAAAAGTGTTTTAGTTTGACTGGAAATAAGGTAAATTTTTATTAATATATTTAACTTTAAGTGTTCTGTATTAAATGTAATTCAAAATGAAATTAAAAAACAAAATCTTTTGCAGGCAAATATAATTGAAGAAATACAACAAGGCTTTTGAACCAGCATAAAATTACTGGATTTTGGAGTTAAGCGAGGCTGCTACACCAGACCAAAAACTCAACCGTTGTTTTTCTCTGGAGATTACCAAGAATTTTTTTTTGAACCTGCATTTTGGAGTTAAGCGAGGCTGCTAGATCAGACCAAAAGCTCAACCGTTGCTTTTCTACGAAGATTACCAAGAAGGCTGTTGAAACAGCATAAAATCCCTGCATTTTGGACTAAGACTCAACTGTTGCTTTTCTTCGAAGTTTTCCAAGAAGGCTTTTGCACCCGCTAGACCAGATCCAGGATGGAAGCAGCTAAGTTACTTAATATTTTAAAAGTTATTACAGAGACAGAAAAAGAGTTTTTTCCCTGTTTTCTTGCGTCCGGCTTAAAAGCTATAGCTGATAAATCAGAGCTTTCGGACGCAGTTCTATTAGAGTTATATAGGCTTATAGTTAAGTATAGTCTAGCGACGGATGAAAGTTTGTCTAATCCGTTCATTAAAGAAGCTATTGCTATATTAGAAAAATCTAGGAGTCAAGAGCGTGATTCAATATCTTTAAGTTCCGCGTTAACATTAGATAGAAATTTAAGTTCTGTATCAGTTTTAGAATCGTTAAGTGATAATTCTAGTACACAAAGGCCATTAAATTTACCAAAGCCTGGTACTAGCGGATTGAATAAAAAAAGTTTGGTAAAAACCTGTGCTAAAAGTAGTACAGCATTAAAAATTAATTGTGCAGGTAAGGTTCAAACCGGTGGTGGCAAATATGTTAACATAATTTCAAAAGAAATTCAAAATTATAACAAGTTTAAGATGACCGGTGTCAAACTCATCTTCCGGTTAAAAGAAACGTCTTTTGAAGAAGTAGACGATTTAATAGTGTGGCTGGAAACAGCCTTTAATGAAATGCTTGAAGAAATTATTTCAAATAGCGAAAAAGGGAGCAAGGTTAACGTATCAATATCACTCCCTAACGCACCCGAAGTAAAGCCCATATGGCTCAGTATGAGACCTATAGGTGAGCTAAACGGCAAAGTAATCGTAAATTTGATAGCTGATGTTAATCAGTCTAACTCTCTCTTCTTTTCCGATGAGGCCATGATGGTTGTAGCCAACATAGTAAATTACCCCTATGCTGGTGCCAAATTTAACAATGTTATAAATCACGAAACGGAATGTTTAAAGAACAAGCGAAGCGTAAAAGACGTTGGCGGAATCGGTTTTAGTTGCCTTCCAAAATGTCTTGCATATTCAATTGAATCAGCAAATGGGAATGTATCTCAAAGTAGATTGAATAAAGCAGCCGATATTTTGTGCAAAAAAGCAAATGTTGCAATTGTTCAAAATAAAGGCTGTTTGCTGCAAGACCTTTTCAAATTCCAAAAATATTTGAAACATGTCCAAATTGTTGTTTTTAATAGTTTAAATGCTAATGTAATATTTCAAGGGCCTCCCCAATTTGACCCAACTAAAAAGATTTTTCTATACTTTTCCGAGTCTGAAAAACATTTCTACGTTGTTAAATCACCAACAGGGCTTTTCAATAAAAAATATATTTGTGTTTTTTGTGATTGTCTGTATGATCATAAGAACTACCATAGATGTGAAATGCAATGCCGATACTGTTTTTCATCTCCACCTTGTGAATTTATCCAAGAGGTTAAAAACTGTGATAAATGCAATCGTTCTTTCAGAGGTGACAAATGCTACAGCAGTCATTTAACAAATCTGATAAATACCAACACTGTATGTGATACGTTGCAAATCTGCAAAGAAGGTAGTGTTTTTGTAGATTTTTCGAAAAGAAAGGAACAACATATCTGCGGGGAATACTTTTGTTCGAATTGTTTCAAACATGTTCCCAACGAACATTTATTTATGCTATATGAAGTTATACAAAAAAAGAAAAAGCCCCACTTTTTTTTTTATTTTCTTTGATTGCGAAAGCACACAAAATGTTAATTATAACAACGAAGCTTCTTCCTTTGTTCATACGGTAAATGTTGTAACAGCACAACAAAGTTGTGAAAAATGCTACATGACAGACATATTTAGCAATGAATTAAATTGTGAACTATGTGGTCAGCGCGAGCATGTTTTCAAATATGAATCGAATGAAGAAAACGTTGTTAAGCAATTTGTGGATTACTGTCTTAAACATCGACCATTTGCAAATCAAGTTATATGTGTAGCACATAATTTGCAAGGTTACGATGGGCATTTCATTATTTCAGAATTGATACAACGAAAACTGCCAGTTAAACCAATTATGAACGGTTCTAAAATAATGAAAATGACCTGTGGTAATCTAATTTTTATTGATTCGCTAAATTTTCTTCCCTTTTCCTTAGCGAAATTTCCAAAGATATTTGATATTCAAGATATTAAAAAGGGCCTTTATCCACACTTTTTCAATACCTTGGATAATTGGAACTATGTTGGAAAGTATCCCTCTTCAGATATGTATGGAATTAATGCAATGAAAACAGAGGTCAGAGATGAATTTATAAAATGGTACCAGGCAGAATCACACAAAAATTTTGATAACCAATTAGAACTTATAAATTATTGTAGAAACGATGTTAAAATATTGCGCTCAGGATGTATAATTTTCATAAAAGATTTTCTGCAAATGTTCCAAATAAATCCATTTACTGAAGCTCTGACAATTGCATCTACAGTTATGCTGGTATACCGAAAGAATTTTCTTTCTGAAAATCTGTTAGGTATTATGCCTAATACAAAAAAGTTCAACCAATCTTTCATAGCTGTTAAATGGTTGAATTTGGAAAATAAAAAAGTTGATGGAAAAATTCAACACGCGGAAAACCATGGTGAAGTAAAACTGCCTAGATGCAATTTGCAGGTTGATGGCTATAATCCAGTTACGGAAACAGTTTACGAGTTCTTCGGATGCTATTTTCATGGCTGCATTATATGTTACCAAAACAGAGCTCCAAAAACAATGAAAATTGGAATTTTGGATCAAAGATATGAAGCTACCTGTAAGCGCATAGATTTAATAAAGCGTTGTGGTCTGTGGATATAAACTGGTTGTTATGTGGGAATGCCAATTTGAACAAATGTTGACGGAAAATCCAGACATAAACAGCAGTTTAAATAATGACCTGGCAAATATCATTCTACCGTTGAATCCAAGAGATGCGGTTTCAGGGGGGCGCACTGAACTTTTTGCAGCTTATTATAAAGTTGCAGAAAACGAAACAATACAGTATCTGGATTTTACAAGTTTATATCCCTACATTAACAAATACGCTCCATATCCCGTGGGACATCCAACAATTTTTAAAAAAAATGAAATTCCTGCCTTGCAGGACGTTTTAAAGATGCACGGTTTCATATTGTGTAATATTTTACCGCCACAGAATATTTCTATTCCCGTTTTGCCTTTTAAAACTGATAAAAAATTGTATTTCCCACTTTGTAGAACCTGCTGTAAATTAAATAGTTTCAATGTTTGCTGTCATGACGAACAGGAAAGAGCTCTGGTCGCCACTTGGGTTATACCTGAAATTGCATTGGCTGTAAAACATGGCTATGAGGTGAAAGCTATTTTTGAAATTTGGGAATATAATTTTACACAGTACAATCCGGAAACAAAAGAAGGCGGTTTGTTTTCTGAGTATGTAAACACATTTTTAAAATTGAAACAGGAGGCTAGCGGCTGGCCGGTAAATTGCACATCAGAAAAAGAAAAAGAACAATACATTCAGCTTTATGAAAAACATGAAAATATCACTTTAGAAAAATCGCGAATCCAAAAAAATTTCGGACAGCGTCACGAAGCCAAACTATGCCTTAATTCGCTATGGGGAAAATTTGGTCAGCGAGACGATAAAAACCAAACTACAGTTATAAGTAGTTTTAAAGAACTTGCTGAGTTTATTGAATGTCCCAATATTGAGTTATCTTCTACGTACATCATAAACGATGAAACGTTGTGGGTTAACTGGAAATATGACAAAGAAAATTACAGTTCAATCAAACACTTAAATATACCCATAGCTGCCTATACGACGGCTTATGCTCGGATGAAATTGTTTGATGTTCTTTTTAAAATTTCTGACCAAGTACTGTACTGTGATCCTGATAGTATAATTTTTATTGAAAAGTCGGGGGAAAAAACGTTTGAAACATCGGAATTTCTGGGAGACCTTACAAATGAATTAGAAAGTTACGGTCAGGGTGCTTATATTGACGAATATGTTAGCATTGGTCCCAAATCATATAGTCTAAAAATTAAAATTCAAGATAAAATTAAATACATTACCAAATGTAAGGGTATAACTTTAAATTTTAAAAATTCTTCTCTGATCAACTTTGAAAAGATGAAGCAGATGGTACTTGAAGAGACTGAACCAATTTTAGTAGAAAATAAGAGTAAAATTAAGAGAAAACAACCAGGAATCGTTTTATCTGAGCATGAAAGTAAAAAAATTAGATTTACGTTTAATAAGAGAATTATAAAGGAAGATGGGTTTTCATATCCCTATGGCTTTAAGAAAACTAAATTAATTTTAGAGGAACTAGGCACAATTAAATAAAGATGTACTACTTTTATATTTATTATTGCCATGTATGTTAGTATGATAGTTTTATGTAATTTAAGATTGTATGTATATATATGGCTATAAATAAAATTATTTATTAAAATTTATCAAAATTTGTTTCAAACAAACAACATCCACTTATGTGAAATTTAAACCTTTACATTTTTATGTGTGGAAAATGCATATATATAAGAGCTTTGAACTGAGCGTAAATTTAGGTTTGTTTAATAAGAGTCATGAGTGTAGAAAGTGTTGTTTTAGATATTCAGTTTGCTGTTGGAAATAATGCGCAGTACTTTGCGAAAGAAGTGTCTGTTCTTCGACTAGGTTCTGTAAGGCCTAACATATATTTTTTCATGCCGCCTTATCCTGCGGAAGAGCTGGATTTTAAATATATGCGACAGAATAAATTCAACGTTGAAAGGATAAATGGCCTAGAGTGGAATAGTGGACATATTTACTACAATCAGCTACCAAGACTGCTATCATCAATTGCATCTTTTACAATATATGTGAAGGGCTATGAGAAAAAACAATTTCTTCTAAAATATCTGCCACAAAGTAAAATAGTTGATCTTATGATACCGAAATTAAGTAAACTTGATCATTTTGACACATACTGTGCAGTTCATAAAAAAGTCCCAACCTGCGATGTGCAGCTAAAAATTGTATTAATATTTATTTATATATGTTAATAAATAAAATTATTTAATAAAACACGAATTTGTTTTTTGTAAAAATTTATTCATTTAAAACATTGTATTAAGAATAAAACTGTTGGCACAACAATACAAGGGAATTTCATAAAAAAGCCTAGAATAATTAAGATGTATATAAGAAGATCGCGATGGTATGAAAAAGTCTTCGTCTGCTAATTTGAGGACGTTTTTTTCCTTGCATTTCTCGCTATATTTTTTGTAATATTCACATACGCTTTCCGCAGAATTATTGTTGTGATACATCACAATATTAATGAAGTCTAGTATGTCATACAATTTATAAAGTTCAGACACAGTCATCTGAATACTGCCTAGATCCACAGGTATTCTGTATTCTCTACGTAGTTCTTCTTGATTTGCCGGTATGGTGTCTGTAATTATTTCAGGTTTTAAGTCCGTTAGATGTTTGTGTAGTAACAGCCACCCTGGGTAAGTTGTCGTTACAGGATAACGTCCGTGACGATGAAATACTATCTTCGCCTCAAATGAGAACCGGTCAAAGCCAAGTATGATACTTCGGTTGTGACAATCATCCAGGTAGTAGGTGTAATTGAGTAATAGGTTTTCACCCGGAGCGGTTGATTCCTTTCTGTCCTTTTTACGTAATGGTCTAAGCTTACGATTTCTGCGTTTTGGCTTCGGCACTTTGAGCTCTTTTAATATTTTTTCACTAAATGTTAGGTTTTTTACTTTTTAATGCTGCCTCCATCCTGGTTTATGAAATTTTATTATTTTGCTGTGCCGTATTTATACGTTTAATTTGTCGCGTACATGACTGGTTATGATGAACGCCGCCATTTTGTGAAGGTTTTTTTAAATACGTTTTGTGGTATAAATTTACAATTTTAGCGTCATTCAACCCAAAATTGTGGGACGAAAACTGCTTTAGAAAAGGCGTCAAACTTTTCCCTTTACAACGAAAATACAAATACACGCAACAATAATGACCGCATGTAGACGAAAGTGCGCTTTGTAAACGTTTCTTATTATTTAAAAACACATCGCAGTGGGTGAGTAGGAACTTGAGAAAAAATCTGTTGTTGGGATAACTGCCGTACGAATCAAAATATTCTGCAGGTCCCTTGCTCGGAAAGTAAAATGCTACCCAATGAGTACCGCTCTTATGTGCTGGGTCTGTATTGGCTATGATGCATGCTGGTTTTTTTATTTTTTGTGGTAGATGGTCACACGGAAATACACCTTTAAAAAACCTTTTGGTGATTGGGTTGCTTGTTAGCGATTTTGAAAGTTCGATCGTGTTCATTCTTGTTCAAACGATGAGGTTGTCGCCTCTAAGTCAATAACCTTGGAATAAGATGTAACGTAGTTACTTATAAAGTCTTTTGTTGATGCATCACAAACAAAGACTTTTGTAAATTTTGCTAGCGTTTTTATCAGATCTTCATCTAGGCGTTTCAGTTCGATGTTGCCATATTTATTTGATGATGGCTCAATATATCCTGGAGCTGATGTAGGATATTTGAAGACGATCTCCTTTGTAAATAATTTATTTTGTGCTGTAAAACCCGCAAAAGAGACTTTTTTCAAAAAGGTTAAAGAACCTCCAGAAAAGTATTCGACAGTTATCAAACAACTCATCTTTACAGCAATAGACCTTTTAATTCCAAACAACTTATGTACACGTACATATATATATAGTTTTAGAAGCTAGTGTATACATTTCTTTCCTTATCAACTTCCACTTTTGCATCGTATTCTGTGTATACGACACAGGTAATAGTTGTTTTTAAAGCTTCTTTAAATCTGCCCTCAATTCTTACTGTGCCTTGGTTCAACAAATTTCCACATGCCGAACTATATGAAACATCGGCAGTTAGATCAAATGCAAGTAGAAAACACCCGTTGTCGAAGAACTTCTTTGAAATTTGATGTCCTTTGTCGAAGTAATGTATTCCGGTTCCTTTGAACAAACTGTTGTATCCTCGGGTGCTGACCGGAGGTTCTTTTGAATAATCAAATTCTATCGGCTGGTTGGGTATTTGAACACCATTCACAGATAAATTAAATCTAGTTATATCGTTGTGTTTGAAATTGTATGAATTTTTTGTTCTATTTCCTGTATACGCATCGTTGTCTACCATACCAAAAACTAATAAATTTGGTAACTGGCCTATTACAATATTATCCAAAGATAATGTGAATGTATTTGCAGGTATCGTGTAAGTTTTTACCTCAACTCGTTTATATGGGTACATAGCATTCGACCTTTGGAGTACAGTTTCGTGAGCCAGCATTATGCTGGGGTTAACGGTTACATGATTCATATACATGGTTGCTTCTAATATCTTAAGGCGTGGTGAATTTTCATCATTTTTTGAAAGGAGATAAAACTCGGGTTTTTCAAGAGACAGTACAATGCGCAGATCCACGCCATTCATTAATAACTTATTTTGGTTAAACATATCGCCGTGAATTTTGCCCATTAACTCCACAACACCGCTTTTGGAAAAAAGCTTTTCTCTTGCTAGGTAGCCTGGATTTTCTTCAGCACTCTGAACAACCTCCATGTTGTTCTCATCGAGATACCAGCCGACAGATTCCAAATGTGTTGATGCCGCATCTTTTCCATAATTTAGTAAATTTTCAATATATGCTCTATAGTTGTAGTTATTATCAGTTTGAGCAATCGGTTTACCATTTAAATAAATTGTACATTGACGAAAAAGTGAATGGAGCACATTGTTGACAACACCAGGGCCCTCATCACGTACAGTGTTTGTGGCCCCTCCCAAACCAGTTACGGTAATATCCTTTCCCGTATAAAGTTCTTCCTTGCCATCTTTAATTTTAACCAGTTGTACTTTCAAGCGTAGATATATGCTTGACAAATCCCGATACGTATCACCATGTCCCAGCGAAACAAATTCCAAAACTGATGAGTTATCCAATGAGGCTATAGGCTTGTATGCTACTTCTTCGGTTCTTAAAATATTACTTTGAACAGGCGATGTAGAGAAAAGGTCCAGTTCGGATTTCATGCACTCGCTATACGTTGACATTTTGTCTATTTATCAAATATATCCAAAACCCTTTTACGAAAACTGTGTTTTCTACCTTTTGTAGTAGTAGTAGTAGACCTTTTCTTCTTGTTTGATGCTTTTTTGGTAGTCGGTTTCGAACGCTTTTTTCGTTTAGCTAAACGTAACACCGTAAATGGATTAGCTCTCTTTACAGTTGTCCGTTTATTTATACCTTCACCGCTCATACTGTCGAAAAGTTTATTTATACCTTTTTGTGCTAATTCCTGTGCGGCAACTTTACCTTGTTCTTTTAAAATGTCTCTTACTGGCTTGCTGCCAATTTCTTGAAGAATTGTTTTTCCGGTGTTCAGTGCTTGCTGTTTTATAACTTTTGCACCTGATGCAAATAATGGTTGTAAGTAGCGTAATAGCCCAGTAAAGAAGCTACCGATACCTCTTCCTCGCTGGTAAGTAAGCGGGGATCGGTACAATTCTCCTATATCTGACAAATTACCACCGCTTTGAATTAAATAATACCTCGTATAATATGAATTCATTTTCAATAAAGCAGAATTCAATTAATCTAAAACTGCTTGTTGCATGCACATATATTTATAGTTTATTGCCTTTTAAAATGAAGCATTACATAGGTTGGAACATAACTTGGTTTGAAACTGATCAGCTCACCCTGACTATCAGTTATTTTTATAGAAATACCTTCGATAAAAGTTTTTTCGATAGGACAGTATTCTACATGTTTAAACCTTAAAACACCGTCACACGTTTGTGATGGTATTATCCTTAAGTATCGAGCTAATTTATTACCAATAATTCTCGGCTTAATAATATCCGTGTAAATAAAAATTAAGTTTTTATCGTAGCATTTGTTTGATATTTCCATAGATTCCCGCGGTATTCTTTGCATTAATTCATTGATTGTGTCAGCCATACCATTTATCTTGTCTATAATTGACATATGCTCTTGACGCAGTCCCGCAGTGTCAAATGACTCTTTTATTTCTGAAAGTATTGCATCAGGCTGACGCTTTTCTTGAGGTGTTTGAAGGAATATGTCTGTAAAGAAGTTGGATAGATTGTCTATATTCGTATCCACTGGCACGGGTGTAGTCAAGTAATCTCCCGAGCTCTGCTTTTCGTACGGCACATCCAAAACGTTGCTATCCTTATTAATCTGTCTCTGTACAGGTGTTTTTGCATTTAGCGAATCTTTTTTCAACCTGTTTAAAATACCAAAAATCGTATCTTTAATTTGAATAATTTTTTTCTGTTTTTCTTGTTCGCTAAGCGCTTGATCATCAAAATATACATTTGATATTAAGAGCGTAATAAGATCCCTGACATTAAGATGCGAAGGCAATGTCTTTTTTATTCTTATTGTAGCCTCCAAATCGTCCAGCCGCAGTTCAAACACGTCATGTACTTTTTTACCGTCACCTTTTGTTGCTTTATTTCTAGTTTTTTTAATGCTAAGGGCAGGATGGGTGTAATTATCTATGGAACTCTGCATGGCAACATGCTTTCTTTTATGTCTAGGTATTTGCCCTACAATGTCATCAACTGACTCATAGTCCTTATACTTCAAAACAACATTTTCTGAAGTTTTTTTCCCTTGATAAATGTGTAATATAAATTCGTCAGGCTCTTGTTTATAGCTCTTTTCGGGTATCACTTCATCATAAAAGTCAGCTTCTAATCGGTTATACAGTCAAGTCTCCTATAACGCGATTGATTCGTACCGCGTTATATGGAAACCGCGCTATGAGAGACTTCAAATAAATTCAAATCAGGATATGCGTTCTATGGAAACCGCATTTTGAGAAACATAAAAATAAGATAAATCAAAATAATCTATACCGCGTTATATGGAAACCGCAATCGCGTTCTATGGAAACCGCGTTATAAGAAACTCAGAATTAATGCAAATTAAATGATTCGTACCGCGTTATATGGAATCTCAGAACACATTTAACACATTTAAAGACAATCTTAGAATAAATTAAAAGAGGGCAACGCTTTATTTTTAGCTCATTTTTAGGGAAATTCCCTATTAACTAGAATTGAAAAACAGGGTAATACACCACAAATATTAACTTTGTACATACAAAAATTTAACATATCGAATAAGTGTTGCCATAGATAAATTTTTCAAGCCATTTGAGTTGTTGGAATGTTCTTGTATCAAAAACGCGTTATAAGGAGACCGCGTTATAGGAGAACTTGTCGTACTTTTCACACCGCGTTATATGGGAATCGCGCTATAAAAACACCGCGTTATAGGAGACTTGACTGTACATTGATTTCTTGACGTCGTCCAAAAACATGGTATACCAAGAAGGAGTCACTGCATTATAAAATGTTAGTAGAAATGCTGAAAAATTTACTTGTCCTGCTTTATAGCTAGCTTGTTCAAGACTTTCTTTTGTCCACTCAAGTTTAACATTGTTATTTACTTTGACCGTGAGTGACTTGAATCCTTTTTTTTGTTGTTCTCTGATTTCCTTTAACTGATTATTATCAGGTGCATTGCGCTTTACTCTTTTAACGTGACTTTCATTTTCTTTGTCAACAGCATCGCGCTTTACTCGTCTTCTTTCATTTTCATAGGCGGGTAATGAAATTTCAGTTATTCCTACACACCAGGTATTATTAAACTTACACGGCCTAGCAAGTGCATTTGTAAAAGCTGACAGCGTGTTTTTAGGATAGATTTGCATAGAATTGTTACTTAAAACACACACGTAAAAGTCATCACCCACTATATCTACAGGCATTTTAAATTCTTTCCCAAGCAACGTCTGGTACACTTATGCTTCGCTCTTTCTTACTTTTTAAGCGTTCACTTTGACGCATGGGTTTTCTCACTGGGAATGAAAGCGTGTATTGACCGGGAACTAGCTGCGAAGGTCTTAATATAGATCGTTTAGCAGCTAGCTTTTCTTTTGGCACATCTTGTTCTAACTCCTCTATATAGCTTGCCGCTTCATCAACACTCATATCCATAGGTACAGTATACTGGGTTATACCATCAGCAGCTGTTATTACTCTATAGTCTTTATCCTGAATTTTAGCTATTTAAGGCTTTTCGCTAATCCACTAGCGGATAAACGCCGTTTAGCAGCTGGTGATAAGGATTTTCTTAGAGGGGTTATTTCATGTACGTCCTCAAAAACATCTTCTTCCATTGGTAAAGATGCTTTTTCAAAAATATTTTCTTTCACCGGTGAAGTTTGTGTCGATATGTCATCTTTGAAGACCAGTCTTGTCTGTGTGCTACTATCCCTTAGACTCTTTTGCCTTGCCGTTTTCTCTTCATCTTGAGGAATATGTAAACGAGGTTTCGTTTCAAATACATGCCTACTTCGTCGTTTTAGATTAAAAAACTTTATTAATTCACTTCTATAATTATACCATTTGTCTTTATCGGTTAATTTTTTGTCTTTCAGTATTTTATTCATAGCCTTATCAAACAGAGATTGGTTAATTGTGACGTCAATATCATTTTTTAGCTTATCATACACTTCTGGAGAAAGAAGTAACATTTTATTAAGAGCATTATTTCTGTACATATTTCTCAATTAATGAACCTATTACACCTGAAAGTACACTTCCTAATAGCACGGGTAAAAAACCACCTTGTTGCAAGATATTACGCTGTCTTGGTATAGAACGTTTTGCATTAACTAATTTACGCATACCCTTTTTATACTTACACAGTGAGTTGTATATATTTCTATGCGGCCTATGGTTCCCTTTTAAGGTGTTAAATGTGATTTCACAAAGAGTTTTAATAACTTCAGGGTCCGCATTTTTAATAATGGCTTTCCTTAAGCTCGGTTTCGCATTTTTCAGAACATATAATATATGTTTGTTGTCCCTTAATCGTTTCATTCGTGACACCATTTTTACTGTTTAAACAATTTTACGGACAAAAACAGGTCAAAAATTCTTTATTGAAAATATCTGTCCGAAACCTTAAAACCTCATTGACGTCCTGTGTTAAATCAATCAATAAGTAACCGTAAGGAACATGTGTAATATCTTTATATATTTTTAGAAGCTCTGAACTATTTTCTGGATAAATCTGCTTTGCTAAATGGATAAATTGACTTTTGTCTCGAGGATTTTTAAACACAACGAGATATTTGCAATTTAATGATATGTCACGGCAAAACTTTCCTTGATGGAATACATTTTGTGTTACGAGAATCACTGAAAGGTTGCGATGATGAGAGCCTTTAGTGAAAAGTTCACAAACTTGTTTGCTGAACGCATTTAACATCAAATCATCCAATATTATTACAGTCGGTTCATTTGTATAATTTACAAACTCATCTGGTACACTATCCATAAATTCAATATTTTTATAATTCATATTAGAAGGCAATGCACCTTTTTCTGGATTGCACCATATCACTTTTTTTATTTGTGGCTTCGTCAAGGATAAATTGTTTATAAATCTTGATATAAATGTTGTTTTTCCACAACCTGAAGGTCCGGCAACAATCATAGTGAATGGATGGAAAAACTTAATCATTCCTGTTTTTTTGGGTAACAACTGTGTTTTTATGATATATATATATATAAGCCTTGAATGCTTCTGGTATTTATATGTTTCTAAAAAGCATGAGCAGGAGACAGGTTGTAAACGAATTACATAAACCAGATCTGGTCGATATGAGTTTATACAAATCAGAAAATCAGGGTTTTTGTTTTTTATTGACTGTAATTGACACTTTTTCCAAATATGCATGGGCTTTACCAATTAAAAATAAAAGCGGAACAGAAGTCACTAAAGCAATGCAACTAATTTTTAGTCAAGGCCGTATTCCAAGAAACTTACAAACGGATAATGGGAAAGAGTTCTATAACAAGCCCTTCCAGCACTTAATGGAAAAATACAACGTTAACCATTATTCAACTTATAGTGCGTTAAAAGCATCAATTGTAGAAAGATTTAATAGAACATTGAAAAATATTATGTGGCGAGAATTTAGTATGAATGGTAATTACCATTGGCACAGTATGCTGGACAAGTTAACAGATTAATATAACAGAACAGAACATCGAACTATTAAAATGCGCCCTATAGATGTTGGCCCAAAAGATGAAATTCGTTTATTGATAAGTGTTTATAAAAAACCCAAAATAAAATCGAGGCAAAAATACAAAAAGGGAGAGTTTGTCCGTATAAGTAAGTACAAGCACGTTTTTGAAAAGGGCTACACACCCAACTGGTCTACTGAAATATTCAAGATAAAAGAAGTGAAAAACACTTACCCAACAACTTACATTCTTGAAGACTATCAAGGAAATTTAATTCAGGGTGGATTTTATGAACTAGAGTTAGCCCCAGTCAAATATCCTGATCTTTATCTTGTAGAAAAAGTCTTGAAAAGGCGGGGCAATAATGTACTTGTAAAATGGCTTGGATTTCCACAAAAACACAACACATGGATTAATATAAAAGACGTTCTGTAATGAACTCTAATTGCAGTAATAATGTTAATCCTAAAGCGTGAATCCGATCGACTAAAGACATTTAGGAACTTAGCTTTGGATGATAAGAAATCATACAAGCTAGCAAGAAGCGGCTTCTTTTACACTAATCTGAAAGACATAGCAAAATGCTACTTTTGCTGTGTGGAAATGAGTGCGTTAAATTGCCCCGAAGACGTTGAGGCTGAACATCTTCGACGTTCACCTAACTGCATCTATGCCAACGGCAAGGATGAATGCGGTCCGTACAACAGCCAGCGCTGCGCTTCAAAATCTTCAGACTGTGCTTTTAATACGCTTAAATTTCTAGCAGGCACCTTTATATTGTTTGGTCTTTGTTGTGAAATATATTTTATTTATAAACATTTTACGCAACAAATGTAAAAAGCATTATTTTATATTTTTATGTGGTGTGATATGAGAGTTCTAGCGCACTTTACCTCTTTAAAATGTACGCTACAGGGCACAGTAAACAAGCTATGGGCGTTCTGGGCCACTTGCCCCCTTTAAAATAAACGCGGTAAAATCTCCCTATAATCCGCCCTCTTGGTTTTTCAATTGTCGTGTGACGTCACATTTGTGTGTATGCGTTGCGCAATATTGTGAAATAGCACTAGCAAAATGCCCCAACCCAAATACCCGGTCAGTTCACAGTTCTCATATCAACTCTGCATATACGAAAACAAATTTTGTAAAAATAAAATACACTTTCCGTTTTCAAACAAATAAAAAAATTCTTACTCTACCAATTTGTATTTTACTCCACATTCCCAGTCACTATGCATTTCCCCCTTCCCCCCCGGTTACCTTCATCAGCTCCAGCGCATCCTCAAGTTCGCATCGAAAATCAACACCGTGCCGTGCCTTTCACCTCAAGTCATCAGGTTCCCGCCAAGCCGAGTCTGCCCTCAAAAGAGTACAACAAGTACCCCGGCTAAAATCAACACATGCCGTTGTCACCATTATCAGCTTCCGCCTTCCCACCAGCCCCCCACATGTGCACCGGCCGAGCAACCTGAGTCTGCGCTCAAAACAAACCAAGTCCCCGGCTAACAACCAAAACTTGCATCCAAAACAAATATCACACCTCAGCGACCCAAAACAACCCAGCAGCAGCAGCCCGCCGACCGGCTTAATTCGCCGCCCAAAACAAACCCCCCGCCCCCGCTTAAGTCCTCCACAAGCCTACCGCGCAAACCGGCTCTTCAAACCTCGCCTGCCGCTCAAACCGGCTCTTCAAAGCTCACCCAGCAAGAGCAGGACCACTCCCGCAAAAGAACAGCTCAACTCTCGTCCTCAAACTTTTTACCTCAAAAGCTTGTCCCACTAGCCGTATACCCACCGTGTTAATCCATAGTGGCACAAACTTTCATTTCATAAAAAGCACACAAAAGCTTGTCCCACCAGCCGTATACCTCGCATGTTAACCCGCTAGTGGGACAAAGCATCTCCTGTCCTTTTCGCACCTAGTACCTTTAAGGGGCTTAGTGGGCATATACTACTGTAGTGTCCGTTCGTCTGTCTGTCCGTCAGTCTGTCTGTCTGTCTGTCTGTCGTCCGTTTCTCTGTCAGTCCGTCCACCTGTCCGCCTGTCCATCTTTTCCTCTACGGGTCTCATCCCAATTAATCTATATTTTTGCACCTATTGAAATTAAATTTGGTTTAAAATCTTATGTTGATAACCCAACATGAGAACTGAAGAAATTTTAAAAATAAATTATTTTTCACCTCTTATACAATGAAAATCGAACATATAATTAAATTCAATTTCCCCACAGAGTGGAGTATCGTGGAATACCTACGTCTTTCAAAATTCAATAAACATGTTGGAAGACTTTTAAATTTGAACTCTTAAATAGCGAAGTAATCACTTTAAATTTGCCTTTTCTCCTTTAAATTTTGAAATTCCGTTGTACAGCAAATTACAAATTCGGGAATATCACTCTCAGTAAATACTTTAAATTGAAGTCATAGTATATCAATCAAAAACCCATTATAATACAACGAAGAAAATTTTGTAGGGTGAAATAAATTTTATTATTATGTAAACAATATATAACTCACATGGCCTTCATGGCCTCAAAAATTTCAACTCACCTGGATGGGAAAGGAAAGTACAAGGGGAACGACACGCCCTGGCATTTTTTTTATTTTTTTTTAAATTATATCGACAATTGAGGTCAATGTGAATTCAAACTTATTAAGTTAACAATATCATCAGTCCTGAATGAGAACAGGGCTTTTGGAAAACAAAATTCTAGTCGTAAGCAGATCTGTGATACACAAAATAAATGTTAAAATATTTAAAGAATATATAATATAATATATAATAATAATTAAAAAGCAACGGAGACTGAAATTATATAATAAAGACACCATTGCCTAAAGACTGAATTTTTGAACTGAATATAAATTTAGAATGTAAGAATAAATATTTATTTATATTGTTATTATTGGTTATTAAGTGGAAATAAAATTTTTATTGTTATTGACCAAATGATAGCTTTTAGAGACTGAATTTTTGAACTGAATATAAATTTAGAATGTAAGAATAAATATTTATTTATATTGTTATTGTTGGTTATTAAGTGGAAATAAAATTATTATTGTTATTTATCAAATGATAGTTTTTTATTATTTAATTTTTAAAACCTATCTTTTAATTCCTGTTAATCACTAAGGAAATATATTTTTAATTCAATCTGTAAGTGGTTGAAAACGGATAAAATATGTCTTCTCCGATCAGCAGTTACTGACGCAGGATGTTAATTAGAAAGCTTGCCATGATTTATAACCATAACGTCAAAATATTGACATTTTGGTTTGTTAGTTATTTATTTTTTAGGTAGATTTTCTCTTGGTCATTAAACAGAGATTAAGTGTAAAAACATTGACGCTTGTTACTTGTGAAAAGAGTGCACCACAAGCGCAACAGGAAATTATTCTTGGACAGGAAGCTGAAAATATGAGGATATATATGAAGAGTACAGGGAAAGAACGATCAAAGTCAGTTGAGGAGTTTTAGAAGAAAAATCAAATTTTAAGTAAGAAGACTTATAATTATTGTCAAAAGTACTATGTAAATGTAGTTTTAGCTTAAAAACATTGCTTACATATTTGCAACACTATTTAACAATATTTATTAAAAATATATATATTTATAGTTATATTATTTTAAATTATCTTCATTAAGTCAGAGATACAAATTATATTAATGATCAAAGTCAGGACTAAAAAAGTTGAAAAGGATCAAAGTCATCTAATTACACAGGTCAACAAAATTAAACTTTTTTTTTGCGTCTGAGTTATGAATGCTATTTTCTTGTTGCTTGTGTCCAAAGGGAAGGTAAAAGTGCCATTGTTTTGTTAAAACTTTGCTTTTGTGAAGGAAAAATTGTAATTCGTTGGGATAGTTTGAACCTCAATTACAACTAAATGCGTTCTGCGATATTTCTGATTTTTTGCCAAAAAGTACGTTATATTAGAGGAAACAGTATAGGTACTTTTTTGTA
Organism: Dysmachus trigonus; assembly: GCA_949715965.1. Lineage (NCBI taxonomy): Eukaryota > Metazoa > Arthropoda > Insecta > Diptera > Asilidae > Dysmachus > Dysmachus trigonus. The sequence goes on from OX454320.1 coordinate 54,861,715, forward strand.
TTGGGTTCCAAAGTAGTGAATCAAATATGGCTTCCGAACACTTGCAATTTTATGGGATTTTTTATCAAAATGAATCAAAGAGGTTTTAGGGTCGCTGATACTAAGTCTCTTATAAAAATATATATTAAAGTTGGTGTTATTATTATTTTGTGCAACATCGTAGGTCGTAGAGTCACTTTCAGACATGATGAATAAGCCAGTTATTTAAGTAATACATATTTACTCCTTCTTTATTACAAACGAACCTTAAAATCAAACGACTAAACTGGCAAGTGACAACACTGACTGACATTTACATTTTCGTCTGTGACTTTGATCTTTTTTAACTTTTACGGTGTGGACTTTGATCAAACATAACTTTCTTGCCAAAAAATGACAGCTCATTTTTAGGGGTTTAGAACATTGTTAGCCTTTTTTATGATTCGGACCAGATAAGTTTCGCGTCTAAGGAACTAGATGACAGTACTAACTCAAAACATGATTTTAGGGTGACTTTGATCATTCTTTTCCTGGACTCTTCATATGTTTCCGTAAATTAATAAATAATTAACTCAACATTTACAGGGCTCTGAGAAGGAAACCAAGTAGTAATATTAAAATATAAATATATTTCTCAGATTTTACAAAATTTCTTATGTGAATATAAAAATGAGTAATATAAATAAAAACGAAATATTGAAAAGTAGAAAAAATGTAATTCCAGTAATTGAAAGATAATATATTAACTCTTATCTTTAAAAATATATTAAATCTAATAAAACATACTGTAATCTTACATATTTGTGTAATAATAACTTAAAAAATATAATATAAATAATGAATAATAATAATAAAAAGCTTAAATTATATCGAACTATTAAAATTATAAAATTAATTAAAGTTAAATATCACGATGGTTGAAAAGACACCTTTCCCTCATCCATAAAATATTCAGTTAATATGCCACGAATTCGAAAGGCCTCTCTCGTGCTATTGTTACTGCCAGATCTACTTATAGATTTATTTATTTATTTATTTAGGATTCATCAACAACTGACTACTACAATAATGAGATAAATAAAAACCTTAACGAAGCTGATTTCTTAAATTGCGCTTATTTAAATTAAAATCAATCACATCGTATTTGCTATTAAAAAGACGAGACATTGAGGAGATTGGCATGTGCATCCCATAATTAGTACTATGCCTAGAAACATGGAAAAAGTCATAGCTCCTAAAAGAGCGAGGAGGTACAGAAATATTGAAGGATGAAAGCAATTCAGCAGAATTAATACCGCCCTGTATACAGTCAAAAGCAAAAGCAATTCTGGCATTCATTCGTCTATCCTCGAGAGAGGACAAAGGGAAGAGTTTAAGCCTATTTTCATAAGGCGGAAGCGCAGAGGGATTGTCCCAATGTAAGCCACGAAGTGCAAAACGTACAAAATTACGCTGGACGGCTTCGATGCGGTTAATATGAACTGCATGGAAAGGAGACCAAACCGGGCTAGCGTATTCCAATATAGGGCGGACAAAAGTACAAAAAAGGAGTTTCGTTATAGTGGGATCGTCAAACTCCTTAGACCACCTCTTAACAAAACCCAAAGCGGAGTTACCCTTGGCAATAATGGCGTCGAAGTGATCATTAAAAGATAAACGGTTATTAAATAATACACCCAAATCCTTGGTTTTGTCAAGTCGAGATAAGGATGAATTGTCCAGAACATAACAGAAGTTAAGAAGTGACCGCTTACGGGAAAAAGACATAACGGTACATTTACTTATATTTAAGGGTAAACAGTTAATAGAGCACCAATAATAAAAAGTGTCTAAGTCAGAATTTAAAAGTTCGCATTCGTTTGCGTTTGATACAGTACGGAAAATTTTGGCGTCATCTGCATAGCAAAGAATGCGTGAATTATTTAATAATAAAAATACATCATTAATATAAACAATGAAAAGCAGTGGACCGAGGTGACTACCCTGAGGGACGCCTGATGTGTTATTTATTTCATTAGAAAGAGCGTTGCGAAAACTAACACGTTGTGTACGGCCTAATAGGTAAGAAGAAATCCAATTAATAAAAGAAGAGGGAAATCCTAAAAGAGATAATTTAGAAATGAGAATTTTATGATTAATTCTGTCGAAGGCCTTACTAAAATCTGTATAAATGCAATCAACCTGCTGTCCGTTTTCCAGGGCAGACGTGCAAAAGTTAGAAAACTCTAATAAGTTAGTCGTAGTAGATTTCCCTTTAATGAAACCGTGTTGGAAAGATCCCAGGAAGGGTTTGCAGTGAAAACTTAAAACATTACAGATTAAAGCTTCAAAAATTTTTGCTATGCAACATAATTTAGCAATAGGTCGATAGTTACTTATGTCGCACTTATTACCCTTCTTATGTAAAGGAATTATTAATGACAACTTCCACTGCTTAGGAAAAACACCACAAGATAAAGATAAATTAAATAAATAACACAGTACAGCAACAATAGACGAGTTGCAGCGTTTTACAAAAATGGAGGGAATGCCATCAGGACCACACGAGAATGAGTCTGGTAGATTATAAATAAAATCAGAAATCGAATCCTCGTCAAGTAATAAGTCCTTAGGATGAAAAGAAGTCGGCGAAAGCTTCGTCAGATGGGTAAAATTACTATAACTAATATCACAGTTGGGATCACAGAAAGCGGTTTTAAAAAAGTCACCAAAGAGATTGGCAATTTCAAGGGGATTAGTAGTATCTATATCCCCGTATCTCAGTGAGGAAGGGTAAACGTCACACTTGCGCTTAGAGTTGACGAAATGCCAGAACTGCTTTGGCTCACTACGCAATGCGGACCTCATTCTCTGCAGATAGGAGCCGTACGAATCTTCAACAGCAGAAACATACAGAGAACGGATATTGCAGAACTCAGCATAGTCAGCATCACTCCGCGAGGAACAAAACCTCTTCCATGCTTTGTTTCTGGCATTTTTTAGGTGTTTCACAGAACTATTATTAACCCAGGGTGCATAATTAGAGTTACACCTAGAAAGCTCAATAGAGACAAATTTAGCACAGCAGTTATAAATAATTTCATAGAAAATATTAACAGCCTCGTCAATGTCACGTTCTTTGAGCACGACAGACCAGTCATAACTAGCAAGCCAATCAGATCTCAGTGTTGGGTTCCTTTTTGAAGTTGTTGGAATAAAACTGCGCGATTTCTTACTCTAACAATTTATTTTAAAAAAACCTAAGAGTTACAACTATTCACTTAATACATCTATCTAAGACTGAATGTTATCTAGGATATTCTAACTATTTATATTTTTACCTGTGGGAAAAGGTTACAAGTTTATTACTACGTTTCTAGAAAAAGGATAAATTATGAGGGTAAGTTTATGAGGGTAAGTTTATGGGGGTAAGGGTAGATTTGAGAATTTCCGACATTAAAAGAAAAAGGTATATTAACATAAAATCTAACTAAATGGTTTACAGGAAAAGGTATACAACACCTCCCTTTTTAAGTATAAAGATATGATCTGTAATACTTTTGTTTGAACAATAGTTGAAAAATAGTCATTATAAATTTTAGTGAAATCTGAACATATGTAATGTGTTATTGTTAATTCTAAAATTTATGTATTTATTACTAATTATTAATTATGATTATTTCTTAATTACAATGGGGTGGTACTCCTTCTTGATCTATTTAGATGGGATTGTCTTATTGTTGATTGCAGAGTTGATAGTTGGTCTTCTTGGTCATCTTGGTCTTCTGGCATGCTGATTGCTTTCAGTGGGATGTTGGTTTCTTCTTCACGAACAACGACATCTCTTGTTGATTCCCTGTAGTTGGTTCTTAGGTCGGAGTCAAAGTTACAGCTGATGTAGTTTCTAATGGCAGGAGGTAGAACTTCTCCGTTGTGTGGATTTTTGGTAAAACAACATAGGCGTTGGAACCAGACAAGGCATCCGCAGCAACGACAACAGTTGATGAGGATTATTAAAAGCGTAATTCCACCTAGAGCATTTAGTATTATTATAAACCAGTTTGAATGAGTCACGATATATGGTTCGGTGAGACGTTTTGTGAGCACTTCATTGAGGTCATTAAGTTTTTTGTCAGCAAACCTCAGTTCATTTAAATCAATGTTAGTTAGATGAATTGGCTTTAGTTCTGAGTTTATAGTGAAATGCAGGTTAGGGATATCGAAACAACAGTCGTGATTAATTATGCTAGCTGTAGGTATGTAATAGGTTGCATTTTTGCTGGCATAATCTAAGAGTTTTAATAAATATAAGTGTGTGTAACCCTTGCAATTTCTTTGTAGATGTAGTATTCCTGTTTGGTGTAAAATGATGTCTTCTATATGATTATCGTCACAGATAATGGTTAGGGTTGTTGGTTTTTGTAACACGTATAACCAATGATTATAGTTGATGAAAGACCAGGTTTCGAATACTGCGCTGATGGTTCTTGTTTCACAATCATCTGGGATAAAATTAGTGTGAGGTGATAATAGTGCTGTCTCGCAGGTTGTTGAATCAGAAGTTTTTACGATGTTGATGTTGTAGCAGATGTATTGTTCAGCCAGATATTCAGTACAATCTAACAATTCTTGTAGAAGGGTATACTGGGATTTCGATTAGGATATAAGAAGGTAAGGAGATCTTGGCAGGATATAAGAATATATTGATAAGTTTTGATGTTGTATAGGAAGAGGAATAAGTTGATATAATTCATATAATTGTTTCTTTACAGTTGGAATATTTAAAGCAAAAATTATTATGTTTTCATGTGGCATGACACTAATAGTCATTAGTTTGTATAAAATGTGAATATTACTATGAAGAGGCTCAATGAATAAGTCATTGTCTCCTTTATATCTTGAGAGTTCATTAAGAAAATCTTTTGGACTGAGTAAATGTGGAGACATAATATTGTTTTTGGCAAGCATTATACTTTCTATTACTTGGTTGTAATCTCTCATTACTTTATTTGTCAAGACCGATAATGAGGTAACATGCTCCAAAATTATAGTTTCGTATTGTAAATATTCAATGTAATCTGTAGTTTTTGTTTCAAATTCATAAATTTGGTTCAAATTACCATTCAATATTTTTTCTTGGGCTTTAAGAGCGGTTAGGGAATAATTGAAATTTCTGATAGTACTTGATATGATTTGAATTTGAGATTTTAATAACGTTTGTGTTTGTTTATTATCATTTAAAAGCATATTTATACTGTCTGTGTAGTATTTCGCGTCATCTGCATCGGGTGTTCCGAATAACCAATTTAATGCATAAGATACACCATTAATTAATCCGCGCACTTTCCTTTTTGGTTTGTCTAACAGAATTTCTTTAAGTATATCGTGATTTTTATTTATATCATCGATATTATCTTGTAATAGGTTAATTGTATCTCTACAATTATAACTAGTATTATCTTCAGAGACCTTTATTAATTTCTTTGTGCAAAAGTTTTTAATTAATGCAGCATTATTAATAATAATATTACGGGTTTCGTCAAGGAAATTTATATTTAAGTGAGTTAGGAGAGTAAACTTAGAATTTGATATTTTTGTTATACCTTTTCTGTTATAAAATATTCCACTAGAATGTTGTATTGGAGTATTTTGGAAATAGAAATTAATGATTGGATGGGGGAGACAGAGGATGAACAAGAAAGTTAGTTTCATCTGGAAAATAGTGTTTTATTAAATTAGTATGATATTTGATTGTTTTATTTTTGTTAATTCTAACTTCTACAGTTTGGTTGGGAAAAACTTTGATTATTTCGTAAGGACCTTTAAAATTGCCTTGTAGTTTTCTCGAAAGTCCAGGCTTGGATTGTTTCTGATAAACTAGAATCATATCCTTTTCTTTGAATGCTTTAGGATTAATCTTACGGTCAAAATAAACTTTACTCTTATTTTTAGCATCAATGATATTTTCGCGAGCGATTTTGAAGGATTGGTTTAGTTTGAACTCGAGGGTTCTAATATAATCGTCATATGTATAATGGAATTTGGGCTCTTGAGTCAATGAAGAAGGTAAGTATGCTTTGCGACCGAAAAGTAGTTCATAAGGAGTATAATTAGTGGATTTGTGGACGGACGTATTATACCTAAATGATGCAAAGGGTAGGAAATCATCCCAATTGCTTTGATCGACTTTTATGTAATGTTTTAAGTAGTCCTTTAAAGTCAAATGAGATCTTTCTAAACCACCATTCCTCTCTGGGTGATAAGGAGTAGTTATTATATGTTTGGTTTTGAAGAGGTTACTCAATTCCTTAATAAGGTTTGACATACGATCTGTGCCTTGATCAGTTAAGAATGTTTTCGGAATTCCAAAGGTAGTAAATATTTTTATTAGAATATTTGCTACTGTTTGAGCTTCATGGTTAGGAATTGGATACGCAAATAAGTATTTAGTAAAATCATCTTGTGCTGTCAAAATAAATTTGTTTCCTGATTCTGTTAAAGGTAAAGGTCCGACTATGTCTAATGCTAATCGTTCGAAGGGTTTGTCAAATGTTGTAGTTATTTCCATGGGTTGCTTTGTAGGTTTAAAATTTATTTTGTTGATTTGACAGGAGTGACATGTTTTAATATATTTCCTAATATCGGATTTCATGTTTGGCCAGAAATACCTTTCTTTAATTTTCTTATAAGTTTTATTGTATCCAGAATGTCCGGAGAATTTACTGCTATGATTTTCTTGTAATATCTGTTTTATTTCTTCATTGTTTTTCGGGTTGATTTTTGCATTATTCAGAATTTTTATATTATCATTATTTGGAAATATGAATTTGAGCATTTCATTCAATTGTGAGGATTTTATATTTTTATCATTGTTTGGAGGAACTAAAACGAATGATTTATTTTGGAATTCTTCTCTTAGAATTCTTAATGATTCGAATAAGTATTTATATTCTTACTTATCATGATGTAGATTTTTTGGAAAAACAAGAAAAATGGTTTGAGTTTGATTTGTTAATTTACATGATCCATTAAGTGATGGTTGAATATTTGTAAGGTCAAAGTTTTCTTGAATATAATTTGAATATTGATTTGATTCGTCTAAATCTAAAGACCAAATAATTATAATAGGATCACGAACTTTGACTAAAGGTTTACCTTCAATTTCGAAGTTTACTACATCATTATTGGTGTAATGAAATTTTATGAAATCCTTATATGTAATTGTATTTACTGCTGGGTAAGTTTGTGCAGTATGAATTGGCAGTTTGCTAGTGTAATTATTTGAAGTTATTCTTGATAAACCATCTGCATTGGAATTTACTCGTCCTGGCTTATATTTTATTTGATAATCATATTCATTAAGAGTTAACCGCCATCGTACTAATTTAGAAGATGGATTTTTACAATTAAATAACCACTGGAGTGGTCGATGATCTGTGTATATTGTAAATTGTCGTCCAAATAGGTATGGTCTAAAGTGTTGTATTTGTGGGGATCACTGATAATAAAAAACACAAATGTTGATCTGAACACAATTTTTAATTGGTACTTTGAGAGGGTACAGTGTTGACTCGAATCAGATTGGAAAAAGACTGACTAATCGCGATTGACTGAGATAGATGGCTCTGTTGTCACTTCAACCTTAAGCCCAATACACAACATAAAGTGTTCAACGGACTTCACAATAGCTAGTAATTCTTTTTCTGTTGTAGAATAATTTTGTTCTGCTGAATTTAGAGTTCTTGAAAAATATGCAACAGGTAAATCTTTGTTATCAATTTCTTGTGATAGGACACTGCCTATGCCGACAAGTTAAATAGAAGGGGATATTGAAGTCTGGGTATTTAAGAATTGGATTTGTAATTAATTTCTCCTTAAGTAATTGGAATGCATTTTCTTGTTGTTCATTCCATAAGAACGGTACGTCCTTTTGCAGTAGAAGAGTTAAAGGTTTGGCAATAGTTGAGAAATTATGAATGAATTTCCTATAATATCCAGTCATACCAAGAAAGACTTTAATGTCTTTTGAATTTTTGGGTTTTGGCATTTTCTTAATTGCTTCTATTTTAGCGGGATCTGGTTTAACACCGTCACGAGTTATTATATGACCTAAATATAAGCATGCTGGTTTCAAGAATTCGCATTTATCTGGTTGTAACTTTAGGTTATGTTCCCTTAACTTTTCAAAAATATTATTCATCTTTCGATTATGATCTTCTAGTGATGACCCATATATAATTATGTCATCAATGTAAACAAAGCATTGTTTATTATTCAATCCTAATAAAACATTTCGCATTAATCGTTGGAATGTTGCTGGCGCATTTTTCAGACCAAATGGCATTCTGACAAATTCAAAATGTCCTTCTGGGGTTGTGAAAGCAGTTTTCGCGGCGTCTTTTGGATCCATTTCAATCTGATGGAACCCACTAGCAAGATCTAGTGTGGTGAAATATTCAGAATGTCCTAGCTCATCTAAAATATCTTCTATATTAGGAATTGGGTAAGCATCACCGATTGTTTTTTCATTTAATAACCTATAGTCTATGACGATTCGCCATTTTTGTTTGCCTGAAGCATCTAATTTTTTTGGAACGACCCATAGGGGACTAGACCAAGGGCTGTTTGAATGTTTAATTATTCCTTGTTTTAACATTTTTTCAATTTGGTTATTTACTTCTTCTTTGCGAATTTGTGGATATCGGTAAATTTTTGCTTGGACTGGATACTCATCGGTAGTAACGATAGAGTGTGTTGTGGCTTTTGTATGTGTCAAAGGTTCATCTGGTAAATGGAAAATGTCTTGGAATTTTGTACAGATGTCGACTATTGATTGTTTTTCATTATTATTTAAATGATCAAGACGTAAATTTGATTTTAGATTTTTTTGTCTTGTTTCTTTTGTATTAGACTCTGTGTTGAATTGAAAAATTGTTCTTTGTTCGGGTAAAGGTATAACAGGTAATTGTATAGTGTGCAATAAAATGTATTTATTTGTTGAATTAATGGCTGTTATTAGAGTTTCATTTTTATCAGAGATGATGCTTATAGAGTTTTTATATTGTGGAGTATTAATATAAATAGGAATTTGAAAAGGCAAAGCATCAATGGATATAGAAGATTTTCCAAAGTCGATTTTGGCATTTTGGGATCTAAAGAAGTCTTGTCCTATTAATCCATCAAATGGAATATTAGTTCCATTGTCGATTAGTTGAGCTTTGAGAATAATTTTGTGTTTATTGATATTTAGAGTAATCTCAGTTTCGCCTAGAGTTTGAACTGGTGCATTTGGTGATATTCCATTTAAAGTTTGTGTTTTCCTGTTGGTAATTAATGGAAAATCGAGGCTTTGATTCTTTATTAAGGATATAGATGCTCCTGTATCGACTAATAATTTTAACACTTTGTCTGATGATTTAGATTGAGGCGATTCAATTAGGACATACGAGAGATCGTTAGTGTCTAAAAAGATGCTTGATTTACTAAAGTCCACTAGTAACTCTTCAGCTTGATTATTAGAATTAAAGTGAGGGTTATTATTAGAATTAGTAGAAGTAGATGGGTTAGAATTTCGATAGGATGAATTTGAATTTCGATAATTAGACCTTGGAAGGTTTTCGTTGCTATAATTAGGATTTGTACCATGAGGAGTTTGAAAATTTACATTTCTTTGAGGATTTGGATGATTTTGAATATTTACATTTCTTTGAGGATTTGGATGATTTTGAATTTGGTTGTTTGAGTTAGGATTATTCCATTTATTACTATTATTATATTGCCTCTTGCGACATTCTTCAATTGAGTGTCCTAACTTTTTGCAATATTTACAAGATTTGGTTTGAATAACATGATTAATTGATTTTGTACTATTGGTTCTTTGATTTTTATTCCTATAACACTCATTTGTAGAATGGTTATTTTTATTACAAATATTGCATTTTTGAGGAACGCTTATCTCGAGCCTTAGAGCTTTTTCCTCAGCAAGACCAGCAGTGAATGCTTCGTTTATTGTTTTAAAATTGCGGTATCTCAACATTTGAGAAATTCTTGGATGACAATGATAAATAAATCGATTGAGTGTCATATCGATTATCATTGAATTTCTTCCTACTAGTTTATTATTATCATCGTCTGATGCATATATTACAGCTAATGTACGAGAACAAAGGTCCTCTAATCTTTGGAAAAATTGGGAAAGGTTTTCCCTTTTTTCTTGTCGACAACTATTTAATTCTTCTAATAATTAGTCTAAAGATTTTTTATCTTGAAATAAATTGAGTAGTAGTTCAGAAATTTCTTCCCATGTGGTAAGATTACAGTGAATATCCACTTGATCTCTAGCCTTACCACATGTTCGGCTCTTCACAAACAAAAGTAATGCTTTTTTTTGTGATTCGTGTGCAATTTCAAACACTGAATCTACTTGTTTCACAAAACTGCGAATTTTAAATCTATCGCCATCAAACTTATCAGGGATAAGTTTAATTAAGAAGGAAAGTTCAATTTCGGGTTTTGAGGTTGAGCTTAGTGTGGATGTATTAGGTTGTTGGGTTTCGTTAGGCATTTTTATGGAGTGTTGCGAATTGTTAAAAGTATAATGAAATCTGACTTACGTTTGTTTGCTGGTGCTGGGGTTGCTACTTCCAGAAGTCCAATCCAGTTTCCAAAATGTCCTTGCACTAATCAGGATGCACTAATTACGATGAAGCACTAATCACGATGAAGCACTAATCACGGTGTATTAGTCACACATTAATCGCGATGCACTAATCACTGATTTTTTATTTTGTTTTTTAGAGTCTTTTAACTCATCACATCCTCCTCGCCAGTTAATATGTTGGGTTCCTTTTTGAAGTTGTTGGAATAAAACTGCGCGATTTCTTACTCTAACAATTTATTTTAAAAAAACCTAAGAGTTACAACTATTCACTTAATACATCTATCTAAGACTGAATTTTATCTAGGATATTCTATTTATTTATATTTTTACCTGTGGGAAAAGGTTACAAGTTTATTACTACGTTTCTAGAAAAAGGATAAGTTATGAGGATAAATTATGAGGGTAAGTTTATGAGGGTAAGTTTATGGGGGTAAGGGTAGATTTGGGAATTTCCGACATTAAAAGAAAAAGGGATATTAACATAAAATCTAGCTAAATGGTTTACAGGAAAAGGTATACAACATCAGACTTAAATTATCTAATCGCCATAAGCCTTCTATAATTGTGTTATTTTCATCGATATTGTCACCATAATTACGGGGACAATAAGTATCACAATTAAAAACCGGATCCGTAATTTTTAAAAAATTGTGCAGAATAACACACGCCAGCACAATTTTGTCTGCATTTTGAGGATGGCATGGAATGCAGTTGCCAAGGACTCTCCACCGAGTGGTTAAAATGTCAAATGCATTTTCAATAACGCGCCGAGCTCTGGATAGCCTATAATTGAAGACTTCCTTCTCTTTTCGCAGCAGCATTCCAGGATACGGCCTCATTAAATTGTTCCTTAAGGGAAAAGCATTGTCTCCAACAAAATAATGCGGAACAATGCGGTCAGAGTTCGGAAGTTTTGATGGAGGTGGTATATTCAGTTCATCATTGAATATTTTCTTTCCAAAAACTGACTGCCGGAATATACCTCCATCACTCTGACTACCGAAAGCACCTACATCGACAGCCGTGAAAACATAATTTGCATCGCAGAAAGCAAGCAGCACTATGCTATAGTGTCCTTTATAATTAAAATATTTAGACCCGCTTTTTGGAGGGCATTTTATTTCCATATGCTTTCCGTCGATGCTACCCACACAGTTTGGCATTTGCCATTTATTATGAAAGTCTGTGATTGTTTGATTCCAATCGGCCACATTTAATTTCGTCATATATACCGGCGACAATAACTTCCACAGGACTTGGCAGGTTTCCAGTATGACTTCTCTTACTGTTGATGCACCCATCCTGAATGTCATCGCCAAGTAATTCCGGGAAACACCTTGGGACAAGTATCTAAAAATATTATATGTATTAATTATAATTTTATAATGGATATATTTTTATATTTAGGAGCTTAAAATTACACTTCAATACAATGAACTTACATTAAAGTTCGAGCTAGCCTACATTCCGGTTCGATTGGCTTCCTTGCAGATGATTTCTTCAAATGAGTTTTCACCAAATTGAAGAGCAAATCGTACTGCATTCTATTCATTCTTGTAGCTTGGAAAAATAGTTCAGCATCATTTTCCTTTATGTATTTGAAGGTTTTTTCGAAAAATCCCAATTTTCTTCTTTTCTGATACACAGGACGAACCCACCATGTTCTTTTAGTTTTTCTTTTTATAAATTTCGCACTTAACACACATAAACCGATAACGGACATCAAAAAGGTAACTTCCTCCTTATCCATTGCCATTTTTCACAGATTTAACCGGTCTACACAAAAATAGGTTATGTCGAATTATGTTTTGACAGAGCTACGAGCGGCACATTGTGTTTGTACCTGGCTACAGGCAGTGCGGCAGATTGTCGCCAGCACTAGCCAAGACAAGAACGCAGCGGTTGCGCCAGGCTACAGCGGCCTATTCTGTTTGGGCCTTTATAGTTGGGCCTTTATGCCTACTCTCCAATGAGGAAGCCAACCACGACCCAACCAAAAAAAGTGCTGCTACCTTTTCCTTCTCATTGTAAAATAAATTTCACGTCTCGCTCGTGTTTTGGTGGACATGCTCTAGCTTTTCGTTCGTATTAGTTAAAAGATTTGAATTGCCACATGAAATTCAGCTGATTTCTAGTAGTGGTTCTGAGCCTAGCTAAATATTTAGTACTACTAAAATGTCAAATCTTAAGAAAAAATTGAGGTTAAGTGTTAGAAAAAAATTACCGCCAAAAGTGAAGAAGCATTTTTAAGTGGAAATGGTATTTATTTGGAGTGTTAAGTAAAAAAGGATGAAATTTATAAACATCCTTATTCATAAATTACGAAATATAAATTTCTTCCTTTTCCATTTCACTCCCGATTAAAACAAGCAGAACGTTTTACATCTCACATCTACATTGATAAAGATGTGTACGAACGCATCTTGTCAGCCAACTGATAAGTGGTTGGTTTGTGGTTGGCTTGCTCATTGGAGAGTAGGCATTATTCTCCGTTTACCTATCCGTATCTTTTTAGTATGGGCATGTCATTGGAGGGAAGCAGTTTTAGAGCTTTCTGCCCAAGTGCTTCTTTAGAAGATTATTCATTAGCAGTTAGGACTTTCTGAGGAAGTTCTTCTTTAGAAGATTATTAGCAGATTTTTATGCTTACGTCGGAAGCAATTGTCGAAGAGAACAAAAGCAAAAGAGAGAAGTTTCACAGGGAATGTTAAATCATATATATATATTGTTGGCTTTGATTAGGGTGCTATATGAACGAAATAATAAAAAAATTATCGCAAGGCAAATCGGATCAATCACATCACTAACAGGTTTGAAGAAAAATAATCAAAGTTTACGTGTATATGGGAAATCTTTATACGCCTTGGTCTAGTACTTAATATTGACCAAATGACCTCTGTATGACCCTAACACTGGCCACTTCGATAATCTTTGAGGCGAAACTCGACCTGAATATCCAAGAACTGGATCTACAATCCACTTCCTGGTCAGACTGCGAAAAAAAAGGCCGTTTTATGGTGATTCCCTTGAAATGAATCTGAATGACCTTCAAATGACCTCTGGATGGCCCTAAACTGGTCACTACCGATAATTCTGGGGGCTATAACTAGACCTGAGCATCCAGAGACTCGATATATAACCCTTTTCCCAGTCAGACTGCGGAAAAAAAGGTGATCTCGTTGTGATTCCCACCAAATGACCCTTGAATTGACCTTCAAATGACCTCTGTGTAACCCTAGACTGGCCACTAGCCATAATCCTTGAGGCTATAACTCGACCTGAGCATCCAAGAATTGGATCCACATTCCTTTTCCCGGTCAGACTGCGAAAAAAGGCGATTTCTAGCTGATTCCCACCAAATGACCCTTCAATTGACCTCCAAATGACCTTTGGATGCCCATAATCCTTGAGGCTGTAACTCGATCTGAGCATCCAAGTACCGAATCTACAATCCTTTTCTCGGTCATACTGTGAAAAAAGCGATTTCGTGGTAGTCCTCTCGAAAATGACCTTCAAATGACCTCCACGTGATCTTCGAATGACCTTTATCGATCTTTTCTAGTTCTAAAACTCCTCCCGAGGAATTTCAGCTAGAAATAAAATAGAAGTGAAAATTGATATAGTTTCTACATCCAAAAATATCAATTTTGTCTAAAAAACGTCAACTTTGACCCAAATTATCAAGGTCAAATAAAGGTCAACAGAACTTCTTAGTATTTTTTCCTTATCCGCCAAAGTGTGTACTTTAATTTTAAAAAAAATTCATCTCAATAGCATTATTCGATCGGGAGATAATTGAAAAATGGAAAAAATTCGTCCAAATATATCATAGTGCGGCGCCTAAGGCAGCGGTCGGGGAAAGTGCATAGCGCATCATAAGTACAAATTGGGAGTAATTTGAATCCATTACGTTGCAGAGTGATTGCACTAAATATGGGACTCTGGGTTAAGTATTGTAAAGTATTGATAGGTTATTAGGAAATAATTGTTAGCCAATAAAAACTCTAGATGTAAGAATATTTTTGTATAAATAGGCTAAGCGACAAAATAAAGTAGGATCAGTCATACAAAAATCTTTGCGATTAACGAAGTTAATGCTGTTCAGCTGCTCCAACTGACTAATCGCCATAGCTCGGAGTCAAAGCTGTACTAGCTGCTCCACGGAGTTAAAGCCTTTCGGCTGCTCCCAGGGTTCTCCCAAGCCAAATTCTCAACAACTGGCGACTGCGAATATTACCACAAACAACTTGAGGACTGCGCAATACTACGTAATAACGGAAAATACTACAATCATGCACGAATCTTTATGACGCTTGATTTGAAAAATGGATTTTTTTAGGTGGATGTGGACACAAGTAGTAGAACAGTATGAGTTGATACTACTAATGAGTAGTAGTTCCTGATGGACAGTATGAGTTTCTAAAAGCACCATTTGGCCTCTGTAACTCCCCGGCGGTATTTCAAAGATACGTGAATACTATTTTCAATGATCTGATACACGAAGATATAATACTAGTTTATATGGACGATGTTATTATTCCATCGAGCACGGTTGAGGAAAATGTTGAAAAGCTGGAACGGGTGCTGAAAGTAGCTGAAAACAATGGTTTACTAAGTGGAAGAAATGTGAATTTTTAAAGAAGTCAGTCAAATTTTTGGGACACGTTTTGGAGAATGGTAGCATCAGACCGTCTCCCATTAAGACAAAAGCCGTTCGAGATTTTCCTATCCCGAAGAATGTCAAGCAGGTGCAAAGCTTCCTAGGGCTTTCGGGTTATTTTCGTAAATTCGTGTAAAATTACTCCGTAATTGCTAAGCCATTAATGGACTTGATTCGTAAAGATGTGCCATTCGTTTTCGGTAAAAAACAGTTGTGCTCTTTTAACGAGCTTAAAGATAAACTATGCAATGAACCCGTGTTAAAACTTTTTAATTGAGGCTTGCCAACGCAATTACATACAGATGCAAGCAGAGACGGTTACTGGGGTTTTACTCCAGAAGAATAGCGAGGACAGCCAGTGGCATCCTATTTTCTATCTTAGCTTTAAATCGTCGCGTAGTGAAAGAAACTATACTAGTTACGAACTGGAAATGCTCGCTGTAGTAAAGTGCATTAAAAAGCTAAGAGTGAGCTAAGATCTTCTTGGGTTAAAATTTGAGATATTTACGGACTCTAAAGCGTTCGCATTCACTATGAAGAAAAAAGATATTTGTAGTCGGGTTGCTCGATGGGCTTTGGCTTTGGAAGAATTCCAGTGTACTGTGCATCATCGAAAGGGCACTGCAATGAAGCATGTTGACGCTTTAAGCCGTTATCCTGTGGCCTTACCTGTTCAGGATGGCATCTTGGAGCAAATCCGAAACGCTCAACGCAAGGACGAATATTGTCAACTCATTACGACAATTTTAAAGGAAAAACCATACGAAGATTTTATAATACGAGGCAATGTTCTATATAAGTTTAGCGATGGAAAGCACCTATTGGTTGTCCCTAAATTCAAAGGCAAATCCTGCAAAGCATTCACGAGAAAGGACACATCAATTCCAGAAAAATGATCGCTGCTGCTCAAGACGAATATTTCATTACGAAACTAGAAAAAAAGTTGAGGATATTATAACCAACTGTGTATCTTGTATACCTACTAGCCAAAAAAAAGGCCGGTAAGCAAGAAGGGTTCCTTAATCCAACTGAAAAGGGCGAACTGACTTTACAAACTTTCCATCTCGATCACTTTGGTCCTCTACCGTCTACAGCAAAAAACTATAAATATCTGTTGGTAATCGTAGATGGATTTACCAAGTTTACATGGATATTTCCAGTAAAATCTACTACAGCAGATGAAGTGGTCCATAAGATGAAGTTATTGAGCGAAACTTTCAGCAATCCTAGAAGAGTTGTAACGGATAGAGGGACAGCATTCATCTCGTATGTATTTAAAGATTACTGCGAAGAACAAATCATTGAGCACGTCACTATAACAACTGGTGTACCCCGCGGAAATGGACAAGTAGAAAGGATTTACCAGAATATTATTGCTGTTCTCTCAAAGATGTGCATCGAAGAAGCCCAGAAGTGGTGGAAACATGTCGCACGCTTGCAAAGGATTATTAATTCTACAAAGTCAAGGGCAACAAAGAGGACACCATTTGAATTAATGATAGGTATATATGAATTCATAGCCGTGAAGACCAGAAGCTGCGAGAATTCATCGAAGAAGAAATAGTGGAGAATTTCGAGGAAGATAGAAAGGACATACGAGCAGAAGCAAAACGCCAAATTAAATTAATTCAAGCTGAAAACGTTAAAGGATTCAACAAGAAGAGAAAGCCTGCCCACCGGTATGCCGTAGGAGAACTTGTTGCTATAAAACGCACCCAATTCGGGTGAGGACACAAATTGTGTCGCAAATATTTGGGTCCCTACGAAGTGAAGCGGATAATGAGCAAGGATCGTTACGCGGTTTCGAAAGCTGGTAACCATGAGGGACCTGTTACGACGACATCCTCGGTAGATTTGATGAAGCAAGCCATGGGTTATCTTGGAAGACGACGAGTTATCATCTAAGTCAGATGAATCTCAGGATGGCCGAATGTAGGAACGGTCCCTGAAAATAAAACGAAACGAAAAGCTAGTTATTCCGAATGTACTTCTTTTAAGTACCGTAAATTAACTCTCGATGCCTTTTAGTCAGTCTCAGTCAAGTCGTCAATCGCTGCAGGCGGTTAAATGCAGGTCATGCATTTAATGTAATGTGCTAAGCTGGAAAATAAAGTGAAGTTGAGCAAAGCTGAAGTGCTAAGTTGATTTCGCGAAGTTGTGACTTACCTTTCGTTATCGCGACGCTGATTTCTAAAAGAAAAGATTATATTGATTCATTATTGTTGAACTGAATTGAATTACCTGTACATTGAATTTAATTAACTTACCTTAATTATAATCACACGAACTGAATAAACTAAAATAAAGTAAAACTAAGCATAATTCGTATTCCTCCCGCTAATAAAATACCTTATTCCACATGTATTATTTTAATTTGAACTTACGTAATTATTTTAATGGGTTTAACAGAGAGATCCACGTGTCACGCATAAGGCCATTTTTATGTTTCAATAATTTTATTATTCATTGGCCTAAAATTACACTCGTCGAATTCGCAAACAAAAATGTTCTATGACGTCACGTATTTTGAAAAAAGAGGGTCGAACAGTACAAAATATCGTATTGCGACCATTTTTAAAAATTCATTAAGAAATAACGAAATGTAAAAAAATCTCGTAAAAGTTTTGAGCCATTGAGCGTGAATCCTTAACGATATATGTAGGAATTAAAGAACTGAATGTAATTCAATAGATTTAATTCAGGGTATAAAGTAGTTATAATGAGTACAGGTTAGTCGCCAAATGACTTTAAGGTTGAATAACACAATTATAATGATGAGGAACGGTACTGTTGAAGTACGACTCCTTGTCTACTGAGGTTTGAATGTTGCTGAGATGTGACTGCTGCTGGCGCTAACTGCTGACTGACTAACTGGCGATAAAATCAGTGGTAGATGCTGTTCGAGTCATCTGTCCTATGGAGACAGTGTTGCCTACATATATATAAAATACCACTAACCTATAGCACTTATAAAACATCTTGGGGAATAGGATTTTCATGAGAGTATTTATTTATTCATTCATCAGCAGGTACAAAGCCATCTGACGTTACAAAAGAAATATACCATGCTAAGCAATACAATACAATACAATATTAAGAATTATATAGTCGTCTTTTTAGTTCTAATTTATCACAATGAAAGTCGATCACTGAAAAACAGGTATTATAATCTCCTAAGATAGCCGATAATGGTTCAAAAACACCGTAATTGGTTCTGTGGTTAGATACAGTTTAGCACATTACTTCGGGTTGGGCCTTAAAAAGCTAACCCAGTGGGTTTTCTTCAAGCTGGCCCCTCTACAGCGGGGCGCAGGACGGAGGCCTCCTAGTGCTTGGTGCGCACAGTGTTCTCCACAAACTCGGCTACCAAACACCATCCTCTTTCTCCCCCCAACATGAGCCCAACCACGCTGTCGGGCGACAGCGGGCCGAGCTCCGCCTCCACTACGGCTCTACCATCCGCCCAACGGACGCACGAGAAGAGCGTGTGTCCGGCATCGTCCTTACTACCTACGCAGTACGGGCAGTCGGGTGATTCGGCCTTCCCCACTTTGTGGAGATATGACCGAAAACACCCGTGCCCGCTTAGGAACTGCGTTAGGTAGTAGTTCATCTCGCCGAATGTACGGCTGAGCCACGGCTTAATGCGTGGCAGGAGCCTGTAGGTCCAACGACCCTTAGATTCGCTATCCCAGGACTCCTGCCATTTCTGCATGGTGCCGATTCTCCCCTCCTTGGCGGCCCGCGATCGGCCGATCTCGGCTTTTCGCCCGTGGACGGTCATCCTTTCCAAAGCCAGGAGGCCAATTGGTACCACCCCGGCAATGACGAGGACCGCGGCCTCCGAAACCGTCCGATAGGCGCAGGTCACCCTCAGGGCACTACGACGCTGTACAGAAGCTAAGCGCTTTCTGTACAGGTTGAGTCTCATTTGCCCGCCCCATATTTCAGCACCATACAGCCGCATCGACTGCGCCGTGGTCATTAGCAGCCGGCGCTTTCCCGAGCGGGGACCATGGACATTTGCCATAATCCTGCTCTGGTTGGCAACCGTCGCTGCCGCCCTGTAAGCCGCCCGGCGGATATGTTCCCCGAAGGTGAGTTTCGTATAAATCATCACCCCAGGTACTTAGCCACCGGCTTCGAAACCACACGCTCCCCTCCGACATCAAACGGCAGGATAGTGTCAATCCTTCTCTTCGTGAGGACGACTATCTCGGTTTTGGCCAAAGCCAAGGATAGACCGTGATTAGTCATCCAAGCGTTCACCCTCTCCATGACCGCGCTCAACTTCAGCTGAGCGAGCTCTACGGTGCGAGCCGCTATCAGCACCGCGACGTTGTCCGCGTAGCCAATCAAGCTGACCTCCTCCGGCATCTCCAGACGCAAGAGGCCGTCATAGGCGACGTTCCACAGGTCGGGGCCCAGTATGGACCCCTGTGCCGCGCCTGCCGTAACGACCTTCCGGCGCTGGCCCTCCTTTGTCTCGTAGGTCAGCAATCGACCACTCAGGTAATCCCGAATGATCCTCGAGAGATATTCGGGAACCCTGAACGACGTCTCGAGCGCCTCCAGCATGTCACCCCACCTCGCCGAGTTGAACGCGTTCGTCACGTCGAGGGTGACGAGAAGGTCCAACCGGCGAGTGTGGTGGCTGCCAGCTTCAGCTTTCTCCACAGCTGCAACCACCTCCTTCACAGCGTCGATTGTCGAGCGCCCTCGCCGAAAGCCGTATTGCCGCTCCGACAAGTCTCCGGCTGTTCGGATGGCCGAGAGCAACCGAGGCTGTATCAGTTTCTCCAGGACCTTACCCGCCGTGTCCAGCATGCAAAGGGGACGGTAACTCGATGGAGCCGACGTATCCCCCTTGCCTGTGCTTATCAGCACCAGGCGGGCCACTTTCCAGCGGGAACAGAAGACACCCGCCATAAGGCACGCGTTGTACATCCTGAGAAAGAGTTCAGGTCGTACGCGTTGGGCGACCTTCAAGACCTCCGTTGGAATTCCGTCTGGTCCTGGGGCCTTCCTTTTACGAAGGGAGGTCACCGCTACCTTTAACTCCTCCTCGGTGAAGGGGGGTATGTCCCCAGCCTCCATCAACGGGGAGTCCTCTCGGGTGGGGTGGTCAGGGAAGAGAGCGTCAACGATGCGAGACATCTCTTCCGCGACCTTTATGAAGGGGGCCTTTGCCGCCCCAAGTTTCTTGGTCACTATCCTGTAACCAAGTCCCCAGGGGAGGTATTTACCTCCTCCCCCAGCCTTCTCCATTGGGTGACCTTCCTCCGCTTGATGGTATACCGGAGTATCTTCTTCGCCGCTCTGTGCTCGGCAGAAAGCCGATTAGCTTCCTCCCGTCCTCTAGATCTTTGCGCTTTCCGCCTGAGACGGAGGCAGACCCTCCTCAGGTCTGTTATCTCCTCTGTCCACCAATACGCGGGGCTTCTGGTTTGCATCGGTTTTATTCGAGGCATGGACAGGTCACAGGCTCTGCGAAGAAGACCCGTCGTCTCGCCAACTACAGCCTCGGCCGGATCTCGGCCACCGCCGCCGGTCGACTCACCGATCGGAACACCAAGAAGGTACGAGGATAGCTTATCCTCGTTTGATTTCCCGACGTTCCAACCTCGTCGCGGCCGTGGAGTTCGCTGCGGGGTTCCCCCGAGATCGCGGACACGGAAAGTAATGTACTGGTGATCACTACCCGTGTAATCCTCCAGTACACTCCAGCCCTCCACTAGAGCGAGATCCTCCGAGGCGAAGGAAACATCGGGAATGGTCTCTAAATACCCGGGGCGACGGAATGTCGATGTGCCGCCAGTGTTTAGAACTATTAAGTTCGTTCTGGCGGCCATCTTCATTATGTAGTAAGCAACTCTGTATAAGAGTACTAATTATTTACACACAAGTTCCTTGAAAACAATTAACAGAATAAGCAAAGAGATATCTATAGTTTATAGATCTTATCACACTGAATCTGCCACTGTGTTTATAGATACATATGTTCTTAAGTTTACACTGAAATACTCTTACACGTTAATTACACCAAATCGAAGTAATTCGAATGTACTCTCATGTGCTGATTGTGTATGTGAAAAATTGCGGTGCGTAAAAATCAATGTGTGATAGAAACAGCTCCGACCACGTGCAAACGCAGATTCTAACTGGCAAATAAAAGAGTTAAAACATCAAGCCCACAGATGCGAAAGCGCTTCTCATCACAGGCAATGCACCAAAGAACTAATAATGTACACCAAATGTAGAAGTTTACTTCAGAAAGGCGGTCTATTTTGATCATAACTAGAGGGCGACACAGCAGGCCCGTTCAGTACAACGCACACACCGCGACTGGAAAGTATGTAACACAACTAATCCCCAAGAACTTACAGCCTGGAACAACGATCAGACACAGAGCTCCCGACACTAAATCTTGAGCCGGAAGAATGCACGCAATACATCTAATATAATCTAATATTTAAGCTATTAGCTGTTATATTAAGGGGTTATTCTACTGTTAAACGGATAAAAAGCAGTATCTTTTTAAAAGTGTTGTAAAAAAAAAACTATTAGAGATATCAATTTGAAATTTTGCATGCATCTTTATTAATGAAAAAAATATATAATGGCATAGTTGATTAGAAAAAAAAAACAAAATGGCGGCTTCGGTTTATGATTGATGTAGCGCGCGCTGACGGCCAGAGTCGTTTGCGCGGTACATTGCCCAGGTCGTCCAGGTGATCTGCAATCAATTTAACGATGAAATTTTATTAGTTTAGCTAAAAACACACAGACTGAACCTAAATTGAGCCATAAATATTAAATTTTCGCGATTTGACAAGTGCTGGAAAATAGCATGCTCGATTTTGGACGTTTTTTCGATGAAAAAAGTGCTCCCAAATAACCAAATTTCAGTTTTTATGGCTCAATTTAGGTTCAGTCTGTGTGTTTTTAGCTAAACTAATAAAATTTCATCGTTAAATTGATTGCATATCACCTGGACGACCTGGGCAATGTACCGCGCAAACGACTCTGGCCGTCAGCGCGCGCTACATCAATCATAAACCGAAGCCGCCATTTTGTTTTTTTTTTTTAATCAACTATGCCATTATATATTTTTTTCAATAATAAAGATGCATGCAAAATTTCAAATTGATATCTCTAATAGTTTTTTTTTTACAACACTTTTAAAAAGATACTGCGTTTTACCCGTTTAACAGTAGAATAACCCCTTAAGTAAAAATTCATTATATGAAACATTTTGTAAAAAGTTTATTCATTTCCTAAAGCAAAAGGCAATTCACTTCGAGATGCAGTAGCTTAGCAATGCAATTTTGGGCGTAAGCACTTTTACGAAATGAATGAATTTGACCTGAGACAGCTGACAGGTCAGCTTGTACCCAGCATTAAGTTGTAATTTTTTTTATATTAATTTTTTGTCATGACGATGTCATATCTGTATTTCTTTTTGTTTTATTGTTAATTATTAATTTATTTAAGCATAATTTAGAAATGCGAATACAGGGTGTCCCGATTCAACGTAGGAAACGATACACATCGATTCCTTGGATTGTCCTGAGCAAACTTTTGTTATTCAATATTCACCCAACACCCAATGTATTTTATTTTACAAACTTTGGCCTATCGCTGTGTGCGTTCGCCGCACTGGACCACTTCGCGGCTTGTAATTGTAGAAGTTTTTAGTTTTGAACTTCAATTTTTCACCGTGTCTAAAACAGGCCCGCCTCTTCTCGTAACCTGTTCACAACTTTAGGCCTTTCGGCTACGGTCAATGCAGTGTGCGCTTGTATTTTAGTCATTCACACCCATTTAAAGCGTCAAGCTTGGTCTGAGTATTTTTGTCAAATTCAAACTAGCCTCTCTTCAAAAAGGGGTTAACGACTTTTTTTACGACTCACTTCTTTACAGCGAAAGGGGCGGGTGAAACCTTCTTTATTACTGATTTCTTTTTCAGTCTGGACCTCTGGACTAGTAGAATTAGTTCATATTCAACGGCTCTATTTTTAAAGCATTTCACTTCTCTGCGGTCAAGAATTAACATCAGTCATCAGGCCGATGGCACATCACCGGTATGTCTTTACAGCTTCCAAATGATCATAAACTTCACAGATTCCTATTTTCGCTAAAATCTCTCCTGAATCTGTACATTCAATTCACTCATGCTTAGCGAAGCATAGAGCATGAGATTGTGGTTTTGAGATTTATAGGCGCAACTGGTGCCTTTTGAGGCGTGATATATTACATTAATATTCATAGAAGCAAGAAGTAAACAAAAATTATTTTACTTACAATTCATCCTTCGGCGAAGTGAAGGCCATTAGCTTTAGAGCAAGACAAAAAATATATATTTTTTTAAATTTTTTCTTTCTGTTCTACTTTACACGACCCAAACATTTTAAGATTTTCGTAAAAGTTCTCTTCATTAAATATTAAACTTCCCCGGAGGGCTAGATAAATGGGCTTGCTTCACCTTTAAACGACCCTGTCCTGTGTAAACAGGTAGTGAATTAATTAAAAATCTCTACCGGCCCAATTTTTCATTTCGTCCAGGGGAGCGGCCGTGATACTTGGGGCTTGTAGCCAGGTGTATATTGGGGCAGCTTCACTTAGCAGCAGCTCTTAACCTCCTGGCGGAGTGGCATGCTACGGGTGAAAAATTCAGAAATGCTAAAACTTAAAAAGGATACTTTACTTAACTTCGATTGTCTAGGAGGTTATCGAAAACCTGCCGTATTAATACGTTCTTCGGTTTGATGCTATCCGTACGGCTTTCTCAGACGGCAGTCGGCAGATCCACTCACCCCAATAAATAATTTAACCATCTCACTAAATAATTTACGCTTGCAGAGAAAACCGCAGTACATCGCCTTTGCATTCCCCATGGAAAGTGTGCCTGTCCTGTCCTCTTTAGTTGCTTCGAAAAACTGTCACATCTTTCTGGAAACAGTGTCAAATAAAACTGAGCTTTTTATTGAGTCAATTCAAATTGCATTGTGGCTGGCTCGTAGGTGTGGAGCCACTGCTCAGGCCATATTATACACTTGCACAATTTTTTAGCCCATATCCGACCTATGAACTTGCAATATATGATGTGGGTATAGCAATGGATGTCAATGCACTGTGCCCCTATTCACTTGACGATGGGAACAATTTGCCACCAATTGGAAAATTGAAAACTGCTTTTCAACTATTATCGCGTCCTCCAACCCAGTGGTGTATATGAATAAGAGTTGTGATACGATATGTTCTTTAACCACAGAACGCGGGCTAGGGCTTCAGCTTGCACGGGCACTCTTTCTTGTAGACAAAACCCTGGCTCTTTTGCATGTATGTTTGGATACTGGGCAAACTGGAAAATTGTTCATGCGTTCGCGTTTTGTTTTTGCACGTTCATCTGCAGAGTCCAAACAGAGCCATAGAGACAGCGTTGATAAAGTGGCAAGCAATATTATTTGTCGTAAGTTTATCGAATTTACATACTTCCCGTTCCGGTTTGCGATGTCCGATAGCACTAACGAATTGCTCCACTGCGCATCTCAAAATACATCTCACCTGAAATCAACGTCTATGGGTAACAGAACTTCGGCGGATGCAATTCATTATTATTAGCAAAGTGAATATATGCTGCGTTCTAGAGGACATTCCAAACTCCAAATTCAACGGTTCTTTTTGAACAAACCCGTCATGCAATATATCCAAGAGGATGTTATACAAATAAGCAAGAGTGGGGCTTATAATATCATTCTAAATAAATATTTTCATTCAAGACTTTTTCATCCCATATAATTACTTTTCGAGATCTGGGAAAGTATAGAAGCTAATGTCTGAATTTTTCACGACAGATTGCAGACATGAGAAAACTGTATACTGAAGGGAGAAAATTTAGTTAAAGGAGACCCGGAAAAATATCTATGAAAATAACTGTAGGAACCTGAAAATAATTTGTAGGAACCTGAAACCATAACAATATTAAGGAGAATATAACAATACAATAATATAGATTTTTACTGGTAGTGCGGTCAAAATAGTGGAAAAAATAGTGGTAGGTTTACAATAATTCGCATAGAGCTGAAAAATGGTAGAGACCTTGGGGACATTATTATCGACAATATCTCGGGAATGGTGATTCATACAACAAAAAAAAAGTATAAGAAAAATTTTTGTAGATAATTTCATGATCTACAATTTTTGTCCGATTTATTTTTATAATATAACTTACCGTTTAACAGAAAAATTGGAAAAACCAACCTTGAATAACTTTTTTTGCAGATGTGGGATCGATGGGGATTTTTAGTATTTTATTTGTAATAATGTTCCCAAAGTCTGTACCAATTTACAGCTCTATGCGAATTATTGTAAATTGAAATGCCTACTTTGACCGGACTATGGGAAAACAATAAAATAATTAAAATTATACTGGTTACCACCAAGTTATTTTCAGCCGAACAAATAATATTAATTTATTATATTACTGGTACAATGAGAACAAAGTTTCTTTATGAATGTACCTAAATATTTAGAAGTATACTTGGTAAAATAATACGAATTATTAGATATAAATAAGATTAAAACGAAAAGAGAACACTACGAAGAATCAAACGGAATGAAATAAAAAAAAATGATAGAAAAAAGATATAATATACAAAAATTAAAAAAAACCTGCAGAAAAATTGTTTGTATTAAAATAAAAATAAAATAGAGAATTCTAATGAAATAAGCACATCCGCTTACGCAGATCAAATTAATTCGATATTGAGAAAGTTTTCGCCATACCGTTTCTGAAAGGGCCCAGACTCGATAAGCTCTGAATTTTAAGAGAGAATTCCACAGCTGAACACCTGAACAGAAAAGGAGACCTCTCACAAAGATTGGCTTCTTGAAACAACTTATACCATTTAAAACAACTCGCTCTGGAGTGCATTGTCACCAAAACCCTTTTTCAACATTTCCAAGCCGAAATTTCATTTTTGAAGCAACATTTAATGCAACTTATTTACTGAACTTTTTCCATAATTTTAAAAATCGAACAATTAATTTTTTTATGTAAAAGTATGCAAGCGCATCTCATTACCTACTGAAGATATTGGCATGCCATTTAAGGCAGAGGTCAGTTAGAGTGCTATCAACCCTAAGAAAAAAACACTATTCTTTTGGATAAGCCCGCGTGATTTACTATAAATGGGAAGTTTTTTGATTATAGTAATATACTTATATGTACACTACTACCATGGGTATCTGGTTTGCAGTAATGATTACCAGAATGAAAAATTGAATGTAAAATCATTAATAGATACATGTAATCTGTAAAGCAAAAAGGTAAGGTTATGGCCAAAAATTCATAGAGAAAATACCTAGAATCGCCAGCAACGAAATGTATACCAATGTGTTCAGTAAGTTTAACATATCACGTCACCAAAAACTCAGCCTTCTAAACCATGTAGTACAGGAGTTATGAGCCTAAATAAGATAATTAGAATAATAATAATTACATTCACTGGCGTTTCGCCTGTTAGTAGTGGGATTTGATTTACCTGAGATTTCTTTCGGAGCAAGTTTCTGCTTCGTACAAGAAATCATCTCAAGAGTTTGAAATCTATTTTCGATGAATTTTTTCATCATTTTGAAGGATGGGAGATCTTCTGAAGCAGAGATGCTCTGCTCCCATAATTGGAGTGTTTCACTGGGAAGCCTCTGAGTCAAGATGTAGACTACGATGGGGTCCCAATGTAACTTGTAACCCTACGTTTTTAAGGGAGTGTAGGCATTCTTCGGTTGTGTCGAGGAGCCTTTTGAGAGCTTGAGAATTCTCGATACTGACTGCCGATTGATTCAAGATTAATTTTAACTGTGTGTTTATAAGCATTCTTTTATTGTTGTACCATTCGAGTAATATTTCCCAAGCCGTTTTGTAATTGGCATCGGTTATACTAAATTGTCGTAAGAGTTGTTCCGCTTCACCGGTTAAGTTTCCCTTTAAATAATGTAATTTTTGCACATCCGAAAGAGAACTATTTTTATGCACTAAGGAAATGAATAAATCATGAAACGGTGTCCATAACAGATAATCCCCGTTAAATTTCGGGATTTCTATTCGCGGCAACTTAATATCGGTTTTTGTGCCGATAACGGAAGTAGAATCATTTCGAACGTTATTAGTTTCAGGCCTTTGAGAAAATTCAGCCGTTAGCTCGTAGAAAAGATCTTCAACTTGTGAAAAACCGTTTTCGGAAAATTAAGCTTCTTCTGCCCTAACTTCCTCCGGCGTTAATTGGATGATTTGTCTGTTATTCTTTCGAAATGTAGTCCAAATTTCTTCGATATCTTTTAATCGTTTTGCGAAATTACCCTGATTTTGTCGACTTTTTCCCGTTTTTTTATGATTTCGTTGTGCCGTTAACATCTCCATCTTCAACGCCTCTTGTTCCTTTACTAAATTTTCCACATTTGCCATTTTTGAAGTATTCTAAATTCGCCCGCACGTTATCTATCACAAGAAAAACCAAACAGATTACCTGATCAGTCCAATTAGTTCAACCTTGCACAAAAGCACTGCCGGAAATTGAATAAATATTCTTTAAACAAGATGTTTTTAATCAAAGAAAAATCCGAAAAATCGAGCTCTCGAAGGACCAATTTTGTCGCGGAAGACAAAGAAATTTGGTAATTTGTTGAATATTTATGCACTAACAACAAAAAATAAAAACTAAATTTAAATCTTAAATAAAACAAAATTAAAGAAAATTATATAATTCAAAAATTAAACTGAAAGGGAACTCAAATAATAAAGAAAAACTAAATAAACGATATAAAAAGAATTAGTTAAAATTAACCAAAATTGAAAAAGAATTATCTTTTAAAATCACATCTGCCTCACTCGCCACTTCACGCAGAATGATTCTGTGATTTTGATTTTGTTCTATCTTGTCAGCAAAGGGCGTGGCTAACATTTTATGCAAACATTAGTTTTTTTGAAAATCCGCGCATTAGCGGAGTTCGTTGACCCGAGGCACTCATCAACCACTTTTAATGAATAATTTCATCTGGTATTGATATGAAGAGAAGTTTCATATTCTCTGTGACCGAAAAGAGATCCTTGGTTTTCGAACCAGAGCCACTCAATCTGTTTTCGTTCAGATTTTCGGAATGTCAATAGCAGATGGGTGAGTGACAACTCAGTTGTCATAAAGTGAACTCGGCGTGGGATATTGTTTCAACTTGCTGTAAGTAATCTTCTGTTTTTTGTTATTATTGTTATGATTTCCTTTATTTTAGGCTGCATTAGACGGAATTAAAAAAAGCAAACCGCGGCGGAGAGTGAGTGAGGAGTAACCTTTTCCATCAGATAAGTATTCGATATTATTTTTGTATTTATAGCCGGCGTTCTTTGTGTACTCCTTTTTTTTTCGTTTTCCAGTATCATCAACATTCACTTTTATTGAGTTTTATTTAATATATCACTATTACAGTGTTATTAAACGACGATATATTTTATTATAGTATATTTTATATCTATAAAGACAAAAATATAGGCACGATACCCATAACTTGGCCCCCTAATTTAAGGAACGGGATTCGAAGCATTTTGCTGTCCTAAATATGGGAAAAATAAAGAAAAAAATCTATCTCGACCCGTTTTCGAGATATAAAAAAAAATAGTTAATACTTGTCCCGTATCAACTCCAGACAGAAAAATCTTCCGAAACCCCGCCACGACACTGAAAAATTTGAATATTCACAAACTGCCACTATTTGCCGAACATTTCTATATTACCGCCGATCAATTTGTTTCTAAATAAAGCACCAAAAACACTAATTTCTTTCCAAAATAATCGCGACACCGCGAAATGTTAAATTATTTACCAAAGCAAGCTGAAGTTCGTTCCGTTCTTCTTGAAAACAGGAAAATATTTAGTTAAAATGCATTTTGTAAAAGGAAAATATTTAGTTAATATGCATTTTGTAAAAGGAAAATATTTAGTTAATATGCATATTTTGTAAAAGGAAAATATTTAGTTAATATGCATTTTGTAAAAGGAAAATATTTAGTTAATATGCATTTTGTTTTCAGGAAAAACGAAACGAAGTTCAACTTGTTTTGGTAAATAATTTGACATTTCGCGGTGTCGCGACGATTTTGGAAAGAAATTGGTGTTTCTGGTGCTTTATTTAGAAACAAATTGATCGGCGGTAATATAGAAATGTTCGGCAAATAGTGGCGGTTTGTGAATATTCAAGTTTTTCAGTGTCGTGGCGGGGTTTCGGAAGATTTTGCTGTCTGGAGTTGATACGGGACAAGTATTAACTATTTTTTTTTTATATCTCGAAAACGGGTCGAGATAGATTTTTTTCTTTATTTTTCCCATATTTAGGACAGCAAAATGCTTCGAACCCCGTTCCTTAAATTTGGGGGCCAAGTTATGGGTATCCCCCAAAAATATATATATGTATGTATATATATGCATTAGGGTGATTCAAATTTATTTATTTTCTTTTTTTTCTTTTTCAAACAGGTTCAATCGTTGCTAGGACAGGAGAGAAAAGTCCTGGCCCAATCCCAGCTCATAATATCAATATTTACTGGTGGCTCATCGAACTTTTTTGTTTTCCATAAAAATAACATGGGAAAGAATGCATCACTAGACGTGTTTGTCTGTATCTCGTGAAAAAATGATCATACATGAATGGGACCAATTTTATTAGAAAGAGCATAGGTTCAATATGTTAATCAATAATATTCATAGTTGCATTGAAGAAGTCACAAAATCGTTTTTTTCCTCAATCTTGAATTTATGCCTCGAGTTTGAATGCTAATAAACTAATATTGTGTTAAGTTTACGAAAAAAATGCAAGAATACTTTTTCGTAGAAAATTATATACTCTTTCTAATGAAATTGGTCCCATTCATGTATGATGATTTTTTCACGAGATACAGATAAAAACGTCTAGTGATGCATTCTTTCCTATGTTATTCTTATGGAAAACAAAAAAGTTCGATGAGCCACCAGTAAATATTGATATTATGAGCTGAGGTTGGGCCAGGACTTTTCTTTCCTGCCCTAGCAACGGTTGAACCTGTTTGAAGAAAACGAAAAAAAATTTGAATCACCCTAATATACATACAGGGTGTCCAAAACCACCCGTCCACCCCTTCTAAATCGGCCAAAAACTTTTATTTCGCCAAGGCGATTACTCTTTTTAAGTAAAATGGGTACGCTCTATCAACTGGCGCTATTTTCCGCTTCCCATCTCGACCGAAAGTTCGTTATTTAGACCGGAAGTAAATTTTTAAAATGGGACGGGTACATTTTGATCTCGAATTCGGATTCCACGATAAAAAATAAACAACTTTCAATTGGAAATTTTTTAAAAAAAATTACGTTTTTGCCCTTCAAATGACCTTTGAAGTTGTTCAAGCTGGAAGTAGACCTTTAACTCCGGAATTGCAATATTTTACAGCGAATTCACATTTTACGTCATAATTAGTGCATGCTAGGTTTAAACGGGGACTTTATCGCCTCCGCTTACTACCGGAAGTCCCCATTTAAACCCAGCATGCATAAGTTATGTAATATAATGTGAATTCGCTGTAAAAAACGCAATTCCGCTGTTAAAAGGTCTATTTCCGGTCTGAATATTCCACTTCCTGTAGGAAATAAAAGTTATGTATTTTTCATCGCGGAATCCGAATTCTGGGTTAAATCCAATTTAAAAAAATACACTTCTTGTCTAAATAACGTACTTCCGGTCGAGATCGGAAGCTGAAAATAGCACCAGTCGATAGAGCGTACAAATTTTCTTACATGGAGTAATCGCCTTGGCGAAAAAAAAGTTTTTGGCCGATTTAGAAGGGGTGGACGAGTGGTTTTGGACACCCTGTATGTATACATATATAATAATAATAATAATTATATAATAATAATAATAATTATATAATAATTATTATTATTATATATTTTTATCTTTACAGATATAAAATATATTATAATAAAATACATCATCGTTTAATAACACTGTGATAGTGATATATTAAATAAAACTCAATAAAAGTGAATGTTGAAGATCCTGGAAAACGAAAAAAAGGAGTACACAAAGAACGCCGGCTTATAAATACAAAAATAATATCGATAAAAATGAATGTAATTATTATGATTCTAATTATCTTATTTAGACTCATAACTCCTATACTGCATGGTTTAGAAGGCTGATTTTTTAGTGACGTGATATGTTAAACTTACTGAACACATTGGTATACATTTCGTTGCTGGCGATTCTGGGTATTTTTTTGGCCAAGTCCTTTTCAAAACCAACAAACATACACACAATAATAATTAAAATAATGACATATGTAAACAGATATTACATTTGTTTCATGATTATAATTTAAGTAAAAAAAAAAATAGAAAAAAAAAATATATATGAGTCATTCTTTTTCAACGAATGACCCCATACTAGCCAAAATTGGTTAAGTCTATTAAAGGTTTATAGGTGGTCGATGGAAAGGTCTTGAAGTGTACTTTCGGAATTCGAGTGGCCTTTTCATCGAAACATCATGGCTGATCAAATATGGCTGCCAAAACCACGTGACTTCCAATTTTTTTTTAATAAATTGATTATAAAACCAGCATCATGAACTCGACTGAGGTCCTTAACACCCATAATGAAAGGTATTGAAGTCTACTTTCAAAACCCATATGAGTAAAATCCAATATGGCAGCCGAGACCACGTGACACGTAGAGATTTTTTAAAAATCAACCGTTTTTTATCAAATTCGGTATATGGGGGCTTTTGGGGTCACTGATCACGAATCCAGTGATGGATTTGCTGAATCCAAGATGGCGGATCCAATATGGCGGCCAAAAATTTAAAAAATTGCGTGTTTTTCACCAATTCCGGTATACAGGAGGTTTTTGCGTCGCTGAGTAATAATAGAAGCTCCGATTTGCATTCCACCTTGTCGGATCCAGGATGGTGGTACAAAAAGTCCAAAAGTCCAATTAATTCATTTTTCCATTTTGTTTAATTTCTTTGCCAGCTTTGATCTGATTTCCAAGATAATAAATCCAATTTAGCAACACACTCACACACTGATTGATTTTTTATTAATGTTATTCATTTACTTTTTTTTATTTTCATTATTTATTAGAAAGCTTTTCTTTTAGCGATGTTATGGGCATGATGTGAGAATGAAAAAGCCCGGAGCTAAATGAGAAATTGCGAGCATGGCGTGGTGAGACGTGGCGCGACGTGACACTTCGTTTATATGGGAATATTTTTTTTTCATTTTTGAATAAAAGAAAGAAATCAAGCTTTCGTACGTCGGAACTCGCAGAGTTGCGTGTAGTTTTTTTTAATTTTTTTTATTTATTTTTTATTTTTTTAAATTTTGCATATTTTTTAATGTTTTTTTTTTCATTTATTTACTGCAATCGACACTGATATACTTAATACTGAAGCTCAGTGAAGTTGTTATCAGTGGAATATCTTTTAATCATTAATGATTGATTTTTAACCATAAAGGCATGATTTTTCATGATTTGAGGTACAGATGGAGCATTGTTAAATCTTTATTTCAAAAACCTGACATTCTTTTGATAGTCCTGTTGACTGTAATATAAAATTTTCATGGTGTTTGTAAACCTCGATTTCGACCATTCAAAAAGTCTTTGAGCGCTTAATATTGCTTCTTTGGGTTTACATAATAGACTGTATCTAACAGCTTCTCTTTTGAATGAAGCTCCTGATGCATCTGAAGGACCTTTAGCGTGCGCTGTTGGATGACAATGCCATTCGGCCTTGACACCAGAATCTCTTTCATGATTCACGAGATTCAACATTTGATATTTATTTTTAAAATGCTGTTTAGCACCATCACTAAAGTAAATTAGTTTTTTTGGCTTATGATTCTGTTTAAGGTAGGGAATCAATAATTTTTGGATGGTGTAAACAGCAGCTGTGTCATGCTTTGTAGACTCAGAAAGAAATATCAAACTTTTATGTTTAAGCTCAGAATTTTCGACATAATAATAAACTACTGGAAATACAGTAGCCTGGTCATTGTTAAAGTGAAATGCTTGGGCAGCATTCTGTGCCACAAATTTATAATTTTCAGAAAAATCTAAAACAAGTAACAGTTCTCCAGGTTTCAAATTGCTTTTCGTCGACTCATAAAATTCCGATTGTTTTTTGGTAATAAATGAATGAGTTTTTAAAGTAATCAATTTTTCCATTAGTAGTTCCACGAAATCGTCTGAAGGAAGAGTTTGATTAATGTACATCTATCGGTTGCTGTCCACGATGAAAATTCCACCTCGAAAATATTTCTTTCACTTAATCTCACTTGCAAATAATTCGTGAATTTTTCTACATTTCTGCATTTTTCGCAATCATTGAAATAACATTTTTCATCTGGACTTTGACAAGTCATCTTTATAATCCACCAATCTAAGTTCTGAATCAGCCGTTAGCTTTTTTAGGTCAATGGCATCAATCATTAATTTACAATTTTCATGTATCGTGCATACACAAATGGTGTGAGTACCGCTGGCACCGACTAGAATGCAATTTTTGGGACGCAATTGAGCAAACTTGCTAAAACTCACAGGTGATTCTTTATGTTCTTCTGTATAAGTTGAATAAAGATCTTTAAGGTCTAATAGAAGAAGGTGTTTTTGTACCTGAGTACGACCATTGGCAGTTTTAACAGATACAACGTCTTTTATTCCGGGCATGACTCTACTATTAGAGGTATAGAAATCAATAATTTTTTGTGTAACTTCTGAATGCAAACCATGACCTTTCTTATTACAAGTTTCGGCTAAAACTCCACCCGAAGATTTTAAATCTTTTGATTTTTTCGCAAAATTCCAACTGCAATTAAACTCTTGGGCGATTTTATTAGTGCTCCAACTATCTGGAGCTACAGTGAGGATACGTAATTTTAAAGGATCATTAACTTCTAGTGAAATGAATTTATCTTTTAAACCCTGTAACATACTTTCAAGTTCTATTTCTCGTTCAGAAGGAACGGACGATGCAGTCGTTCTTGAAAAGGAAGAAGAATTATTACTATTTACATTATCTTCATCACTTTTGGATGAAGAAGAATGTGACGTATTACCATTAGGTGAAGTAGAACTGTTTCTATTTTTATTAGGACTATTTTTTCTGCACATACCACAAATTTTTGCAGATTCTGCAAGCAGAG
This sequence comes from Dysmachus trigonus, assembly GCA_949715965.1. NCBI lineage: Eukaryota > Metazoa > Arthropoda > Insecta > Diptera > Asilidae > Dysmachus > Dysmachus trigonus. The sequence goes on from OX454320.1 coordinate 54,896,213, forward strand.
GAAATGAACGTCGTATATTAGCCGACAACGACCGCAAATTTTTACCCTTATGATTTTTGAAACCATAAGGATTGCTACATCTATCGTTATGAAATTTTTTTCTAGGTGACATTTAATAATTTATTCATATAAAGCATTAAACTTTAAATAAGATGGTTTGAATAATAATTTCGTAAGTTAATTTTTATAAACTTTCAAAGAAACTCCAAGCTTATAAGTTTTAATCTTTCAAAATCCAATTGGGAATTGGGTTTTATATAAGCCAGCATAAGTTAAAACTTGACTGGGGTTGGGGATACGCCATCTGTTGATCGTCCAATTTTCACCGATTTGGGATACAGGGGTTTATTATTATTTATTATCTTGGAAATCAGATCAAAGCTGGCAAAGAAATTAAACAAAATGGAAAAATGAATTAATTGGACTTTTGGACTTTTTGTACCACCATCCTGGATCCGACAAGTTCGAATGCAAATCGGAGCTTCTATTATTACTCAGCGACGCAAAAACCGCCTGTATACCGGAATTGGTGAAAAACACGCAATTTTTTAAATTTTTGGCCGCCATATTGGATCCGCCATCTTGGATTCAGCAAATCCATCACTGGATTCGTGATCAGTGACCCCAAAAGCCCCCATATACCGAATTTGATAAAAAACGGTTGATTTTTAAAAAATCTCTACGTGTCACGTGGTCTTGGCCGCCATATTGGATTTTACTCATATGGGTTTTGAAAGTAGACTTCAATACCTTTCATTATGGCTGTTAAGGACCTCAGTCGAGTTCATGATGCTGGTTTTATAATCAATTTATTAAAAAAAAATTGGAAGTCACGTGGTTTTGGCAGCCATATTTGATCAGCCATGATGTTTCGATGAAAAGGCCACTCGAATTCCGAAAGTACACTTCAAGACCTTTCCATCGACCACCTATAAACCTTTAATAGACTTAACCAATTTTGGCTAGTATGGGGTCATTCGTTGAAAAAGAATGACTCATATATATGGGACATTCCACGTCAACCGGGCCACCTAAATGACCAAAAATCATGGAGACCTAGAAAATTGTTTTTGGGCTTAAATTTTTGGTCTATCTTTACTCTTCAGAAATTAACCTGGCGTTTTGAAAAATTCAATATGGTGGGCAACTTTTCAAAAATGAACGAAATTTGAATAAAAAAAATACTATGATATTCTACATAAAATTCTAAGTAAGAAAAGTCTTTTGCAAATTTTTGAATAAAATTGCCTTTTTTGAGAAAAAAATTCATGAATTTTAAAAAATTTCTATCTTGATGAAATCCATATTGGCCATATTGGATCCGACATTTTGAAGTTTTTTGACATCTGACATTGCATTCATCATTAGCAACCTCCTAACACCTGAGTATATTTTAAATCTTTCTAATATGCCAATTGTCAATTTTTTCCTATATAAGACCGAAATTTAGGATTTCATCAAGATAGACAATTTTTAAAAAGTCATGAATTTTTTTCACAAAAACGGCAATTTTATTCAAAAATTTGCAAAAGACATTTCTTACTTAGAATTTTATGCAGAATATCATAGTATTTTTGTTATTCAAATTTTGTTCATTTTTGAAAAGTTGGCCGCCATATTGGATCCGCCATTTTGAAGTTTTCAAAACGCCAGGTTAATTTCTGAAGAGTAAAGATAGACCAAAAATTTAAGCCCAAAAACAATTTTCTAGGTCTCCATGATTTTTGGTCATTTAGGTGGCACGGTTATAATAATTGTCTGTTTTCGAAGATATAAGTTAACACCGCAAACATTGCAACCTCAAATTTATGGAAATTTCCCAACACGTTCCCACGCTGGCCACCAAAATCGCTGACACCATGTCTGCCCAAGTGCTATCACCCCACCGGCGGCAGGTGGCACATGTTTGCTGACACAGGTCAATGTGAGTAGGCTAAGTAATAAATAGAGCAACTTTTGTAATTAGCTTTAAGTTTTGTTCCGGCAATAAAATTGTGTAGATCAGATCGTTAGTCTGATCATAAAATAAAATTGGTTTTTTTTTTAAAGGTTTGAACCCATTTAAAATTAACTGGCACCCGAGCAGGGACCGGTACGGTTTCAGTTGTACAAATTCGGTAAATTGGTAAAAACGGTTTTATCCGGTATTAGCTAGTCCGCGCTAGGAATTGTATCCTAAGATTCGCATAGGGTTCCCAAGTGGTATCGTGATCGTGCGGCAAATTACCGAAAAGTGATAAGTCCTCAAGTAGCACAACACCAACCGGAATACAAAGAAGCTAGAAGCACCGTAGTCCCGGCATACACAATCAACACCCGTAGAGGAAATAAGGCCCCCCAGTAACCGCCTACATACGGAGGAAAAGGAGCTAGGAGTCCTAGCAGCCACTCTACGAGGGAATGCCGAACACACTTCACTTAGTATTGTAAGTCATAAGATTTAATTTGATGTTATTTTATAAGAAGTGAAATTGTGAAACAATTGAGAAAATTATATCAGTTATATATAAATTACATCGAGGAAATTGAAATTATCGTACAACAATTGTGAAAATATTTGTTAAGTTGATCAATCGATCGCGCGTAGTAAAAGTAGAGCTAATATCAACGAGAAAAAAAATCAATTAATAATCGTTAAAATTTTTAAACAAAAAAAAAGAGTTAAGCAATCGTAGCAACAACGTATCGTATCCATTAAGAAGGCAAAAAAGCGAATTTTATTACCAATCCTACTAAACATTTAAATCAATTAATTACGTATACAAATTGAAAAAACAAATTACTTAAGTTAAAAAAGAAAGTGAGAAATTAAAAATAATATTTGTTTACGGGAAAGATAAGAACAGAAAATATGACTACCCTGAATAATTTAATCACGCCTCCAACACTTAATGTGCCGGAGTGGAATCCTCTTCCTTTACCTCCAGCTCAAGCCCCAATGCAACAACCCTCGACATCAAATAGTGATGGAGCGCATAATTCTGAAAATTTAGAAAGAATGATTACGGGAATAGTTCATCACGTTCTTCAGAGTGAATGCCGAAATATAGTTAAAAAAATAATCAATCCAAATCCCGATCAGTTCAGCGGGATCGATCAATCTATCGACCCCCGTTACGTAAAAAGCTAAACAGATAAAATCCCCGACGTAGTTAGATGCTTGAAAGATTTCTCAGGAATTCCAGTAGAATTCATTCATTCATTCATTTATTGGTTTTAGGATACTACAAGATAACAATCTTTTAACAGTTCCTTTACTTAGGTTAAAAAGTACTAATCATAATAATAATTCAAAAATAAAATAAAATAAAACCAAAAATAAAATAAAATACTAATCAAAAATGAAAAAAAAAAAATAAAATAAAGAATATATACATCAAATTAAAGAAGAGTAAGTCAGTGCTCGCAGCCGCAGGTCAGAAACCGAGAAAAACATTTTTCACAAAGTTTACAATTCAACCCGTTCCAGTCGTCTCCGGAATGCGCCGAAGGAGCCCGCCGTCTGAACTTCATTTGGAAGTGTGTTCCAAAGGCGAACTGCCTGGACGACGTAAGAGCCTTCCATTACACTGTTATACAGAATCGACTTTTAAATGTTACCTAAGCAAACCCTTTATAGCGTTTGTGAAGGACATCAAGAGGATTCATAATCCGAAATATTTAACAATTCTATAAAAAAATTAAAAAGTTATTAACAAAAAATTGTTAATATTGAAAATTAGATATTTTTTTTTATGAGTGTATGCAGAATTTCTAGCTGATCATAGAAATGTATGATGTGCATAAAAAAATTTTTTGTTCGACAAACATTCTGCTTAATGAGCCGATTTATAACTTTTCTTTTCATTTTTCGAAAAATTTTCGTGTAAAAAACTTATATAATTAATTATTATAAAAAATTGTTGACAATGTAAACAGTTTTAATTAATTATTCTCAACTCGTATACCAAAAACCAAGTAAATTGGACAATATTTTTGTCGTCTCTTTTAAAACTTTAAACATTAATAACTTTTTAATTTTTTTATGAATTTGCATGAAACTTGGCGAAATGTCATATTTCAATACAATGAATCCATTCTGCTTAGTCTCGACCTTAGGTAAAACTCGGTGTACAACAGTGTTATAAATGTCCTGTATTTAGGGATCCGAAACTTGCGACCTCTCAGCGAATTTAAAGGCTCGATCATGCGGCTCAGGTATGGCGGTTGCGCAGATGTAACCAGATTGTAAAAGAACAACATGGCTCTACGTAGGTATTTCTCCAGCGTACATCCGAACAAGGAAGATGTTAGATGGGATACATGATCGAACCTTCGCAGTCCGTAAATGAATCGGATGCAGTCATTAAACGCGATATTTAATGTTCTTAAACAACAAGAGTCTAATCTGGCGAACACAAGGCAGCCGTTTGTGAAATGAGGCATTACAAGCGATTTGATCAAATGTCGACGCAGACCTTGGGGGAGAATGCTGGCAGAAAGCCAGAGACGGCGGAGAGTAGCATAAACAATTGCTACTTGGCGGTTGACATGATCGCAGCACTTCATTTCGCTGTTTAGTATAACTCCCAGGTAACGCACCTTCAACTCGTAAGGAATGACCACATTTCTCATCATAACTGGAGGTAATGCAGAGAAATCAGCTAATCCTCTGCAGAAAACAATGCACTGCGATTTCCCCGCATTTAACTTGAGTCTGTTATCAACTGACCAGCTGTATATCCTCTCCAGGTCACTATTTATGCACGAAACGCAGTCTTCGATGAGGTTCTTGGGACTTGATCAATCTCTTTTGATTGATTTTATTAATTAGCAGTGTATAAGTGAAGCACCTATGCACTAAGCTTAAGACGGCGTACAAGCGAATCACCTGTGCGCACGAATAGGTCTTGTTAAAACACCAATTGCTATTACAAGAGTGATTTATTAATTCTAAATTGGCAATATATATAATAAATGATTAACAATAAAATTGCTTACTCAATAACATTGTCAAACTAAAATTGTGCTTAATTATAAAAACAAGAAATTGAACACATTGCTCAGGCGGTCAGTGCACCTTGAGCGATACAGTAATGCTGCGTCAGGTAATTTCCTCAGGTGCACCGTCTGAGGTGTTTGAACTGCTTATTTTGATGATCTGGTTGGAATATTTTGGGGAAATTAAACATCCCGTTGAATTGGAGATTCAAACAAGATCTTGAGACTGTAGGTGGAAATCCTGAGCTGTTGTAGGATGCTGTGGTGGTGGTGAAGGTCCTTTAGTCCGTAGGTGTCGAGGTGCTGGTGTTGGAAATGAAAAACTGCGTCGACGATACTTCTGCCAGCCCAAGTAAATTATAGTTGCGCTGATAACTGCTGCTACGATGTATAAGACGGACTACTGATGCACATCGTGATGACTTATCTCCTTTGGTAAAGCCAGATTGTCCTTAACTTCAAAATAAATTCCTGGATGATTTGAGAAGGGGGTGACTTTTATTAGATTGGCAATTTCTTGGCAGTGTGTAGGAAGTATAAGGCCAATTATTAGTAGAGCAGACAACAGGCCCTGTAGCTGAAGATCTACCTTCCCGTTGAAGCTTTCGTTGCTTTGGCTCTGGCCCTTTATCGTCATCAACTTCTAATGGATTGTCACTGGTGTTACTTAGATGCGACTCTTCATCCAATTTTGTTTCCATTATGTTATTCAATTCCTCCGGAGTCGGCATCTCTCCATCGACCTTTTTATCTTCTGTTGGTTGCAGCGGTAGTGGAGCCAGTCTATGTATAGGTCTCCTTAAGACTCCCGAGCTTGTTTTAACGTCTGCTACTCTCACCATGTTGTCTTTCCCTTCTATGGTTCGGATGATTCTCCCGATTGGCCATGATAGGACATTGGTATTGTCCTCCTTCAGGATGACCATTGTGCCAGGTTCAACGTTACCGGAGATTTTATTCCATTTGTAACGATGCTGAAGCTCACTTAAGTATTCCTTACTCCAGCGATGCCAAAATTCTCTCTTTAGATGGGATACGATTTTCCAACGCTGTAGCAGTGATGCCTTTGCTTCGGAGGCGTGTGGGTCAACAATTGAAGTCATTGGTTCACCGATTAAAAAATGGCCCGGTGTTAGGGCGGTCAAATCATTAGGATCTGATGACATGGGTGTAATGGGGCGCGAATTTAAGATAGCTTCAGTTTCCACCATTACTGTTGTTAGCTCCTCATAAGTTAGTGATGCAGCACCAACGCTTCGATAAAAGAGATGTTTTGCTGATTTAACTGCTGCTTCCCAAAGACCTCCAAAGTGTGGTGCACGAGGTGGAATAAAATGAAAGTCGATGCTTTTTGAAGTGCAGAATTGTGTGATCACCAGCTTCTTTTGAGTAAATCGTTTTTTGAAGTTCTTGTAACTGATTTTTGGCTCCTGTGAAATTTGTTGCGTTATCACAGTAAAGGTTGCGGCAATGACCTCTCCTTCCTATAAATCTTTTGAGTGCTGCTATGAACGCGTCAGTTGTGAGGTCACTTACAACTTCTATGTGCACGGCTTTGGTGCTAAAGCAACAGAATATCGCAACATATGACTTGAGTGGTTTCTTGCCTCTAATTTTGAAATGCGTCCAAAATGGACCACAGAAATCTACGCCTGCATTTATGAAAGGTCTTGCAGGTTGTACTCTATTTTTGGGTAAGTTTCCCATGAACTGAGTTAAAAATTTTGGTTTCATTCGAGTACAGGTGACACAGTTTTGTACAACTGATCTCGCTATGGCTTTTCCCTTTATAGCCCAGAATCTTTGTCGGATGGTGGCTAGTAGGGCTTGAGGTCCTGCGTGGGAATTGATGACATGATAGTGAGTGAATATTAACCGAGTGATAGTGTGCGAGTATGGCAGAAGCATTGGGTGCTTGGCATCGAACGCTATAGATGCTTCTTCCAACCTTCCCCCCACACGAAGAACTCCCTTGTCGTCAATAAATGGACTGAGTGTTAGCAATGAGCTATTTGAATCAACTGTGCCGTGTTTTTTTAGATGGCTTAAATCCCCGGAGAAACCTTCCTTTTGTGTTTCCTTAATGATCAGTAGAAGAGCTTCGTCTAGTTCTTTCGCTGTAAGATCTTGTGGTAAGCCGTCCTCGTGTATTTCCTTCAATGCTATTAACATTGAATCTTTAAATTTGGAAACATCGAAATCATTGTGCGCATTCTGTACATATCGCAGTGTTGAGGCTACTACTCGTTGCAAATCATCCAAAGAATTGTTGTGATCAGTTGAAAGAACTAACTGGAGTATGCTCGACTCTGTATCATTTGATAACAAAAGAGATGTCTTCTGGCTTTTTCTTTCTAAGTCCACTTCTGAGTTTCTTGGAGTTGTAGGCCAGCCAGATTCCTTGCCGCAGAGGAAAGGTGGGCCATAGAACCACAGGTTGCACTCCTTGAGTTTGTCTGGTTGAATACCTCGGGAGGCAAGATCGGCAGGATTTTCCTTTGTTGGAACATGTCGCCATTGATCAGGCGTACTGAGTTCTAAGATTGAGCTGATCCTGTTTGCCACGAAAGTTTGATATTTTGTTGCATCAGAATTTATCCAACCCAGTACTATGGTGGAATCGGTCCAGAGATAACATTTTTCTTTCCACTCTAGATCCTTCCTGACCCTACTAAGTAACTGAGCACCTAGTTTGGCGGCGCATAGCTCCAGTCTTGGTAATGTAATTTTCTTCACAGGAGCTACTCGTGTTTCCGCGCAGAGTAGTCTTACTCTTGTGACAGAATCAGACTGGACTGATCGAATGTATATAGCTGCTCCGTATGCTTTTTCCGAAGCGTCACAAAAAACGTGTAGTTGAGTGTGTTGTGTTGTGTTTCCTAACACATGTCGTGGAATTCTTAATTGTTGAAGATCGCCCAGATGATCTCTAAATCTATCCCACTTAGTGTGGATTTCCATGGGGACGGCTGCATCCCAATCTAGTTTTAAAGACCATAACTGTTGGAGGAGTATTTTTGCTAGTATTACTACCGGGCTCAGAATTCTTGTACGCTTGGTCACTTGATGATTATGTGGTTTTTGTTCGGTTGTTATTTGGAATTCATCCGTCCGAGGAAACCATATTAGTCCCAAGGTTTTGTATGTCTCCTCATCATTCGTTACATTCAGCTGTAATGCTCTTTCATTTTCCGGAATTTTCTCTAATAACGAGGGATGATTTGCACACCATTTGCGCAAATTGAAGCCTGCTGACTTCAGGATGCAAATTACTTGCTCTTGCATTTCTCGGGCTTCGTAAAGGCTGTTACTTCCACTTATCAAGTCGTCAACATAAAAGTCTCGCTCCAAACACCTTGATCCTATTGGATATCTTTCCTTGTTTTTCTGTGCTAGGGTATGTAGGCATTTAATAGCCAAATATGGAGCTGATCTCATTCCATACGTAACTGTATTTAGCTGATAGCACCTTGGGGCTGTGGTTTCATTTTCTCTCCACCAGATTAGTTGAAAACGTCTATCGTCAGGGTCAACCAGAACCTGCCGGTACATCTTTTCTATATCTGCGGTAAAAACATACCGAGGTAGCCTGAATCTCAGTAGAATGGAGAATAATTCTTCTTGTATCTTTGGTCCTGTATGAAGAATCTCGTTTAATGATAATGTGGAAGAGGTAGTTGCGCCTGCGTCGAAAACTACTCTCAGTGGGGACGTTGTGCTATCTGGCTTCAATACGTAATGATGAGGAAGGAAATAGTATGGTTTAGACTGTGTCTTAAAGTCAATTTCCTGCATGTGGTTGAGCTTAATATATTCGTTCATGAATTCGTGATAACTCCTTTTAAGGTTGGGGTCTCGATTAAGCTTGCGTTCTACTGAATAAAATCTTGAGAGAGCTGTATCTTTTGATTCTCCCAACAATGATGGCTCCTTAAGGAAGGGAAGTTTCACTACCAGGCGCCCTGTCTCATCTCTGCGTGTAGTCTGATGAAAGAAGAGCTCGCATTTCTGTTCTGCGGCTGATAGCTTGGGAGTACCTAATTCTGATTCTTCTAATTCCCAGAATTTTTCCAATTGTTTCTCGAGTGCATCTTCTTGCTGTGTGCAAATTCCGCATATTCCCTTAGATAGAACATTATCTCCAACCTTTCCGGCAAAAATCCAGCCAAATACGGTGTTTTGCAGTGTGGGTAAATTGTCTCCCAATTTAATTTGCCCAATTGATAGGAAATCATAATAGTGTTCGGCACCAATTAGTAAATCGATCTTTTGTGGCTGATTGAAGTGTGGATCAGCTAAGGAGATATTTTTGGGAATATTCCACTCTTCTGTACGCAATGGTACTGCTGGTTGTTGGTCTGTTATTTTTGGCAAAATATATGCCTCTAAATTGAGTGCAAATCCATTATTTTGTGAGCGGATCGCAATGGTTACTCGTTTTTGAGTGAGTTGACTCCCATTCCCAATTCCTTTAATTTCGATTGAATCTCTTGATTGCTTTAACGATAATTGCCTTGCTAATTTCTCTGTTATAAAATTAAGTTGTGAACCAGAGTCTAGGATGGCTGCATTCAATTTCTGATCCACTAGGAGTGACGATTTTTACTAAAACTGTGCTCAAGAAAACATAGTTATTTCGAGGTTGGATTTTCTGCGTTGATAATGTTATATTGCTATTGATTGTTTTCTCTTTTCCATTGTCAGAAACGTCTTTCTCAATGTTAGCCGTGCGAGTTAGCGTTTTAGTATTCGCCTTGTTTTCTTCATCGATGTGAATTAATGAATTGCGTTTTTTATTACACTTAAGACAAGATCCTCTGGTGCAATCATCTGCGGAATGCCCCTTTCTCATGCAATTGAGGCATAACTTGTGTGTTTTTAATACCTGATATCTTTGATTTGGTGTTTTTGACAAAAACTTAGAACATGCGAAGAGCGGATGATTCAATTGGCACACTACACACTGATTCCTTGCATTTGTCGCAACGAATGATGTAGGCCGACTGAATGCCTTAATTGCTCCTGATTTCTCCTTTCGAGCGGATGAATTTAAGGCTTCCATTGACTGGAACCTTGTTTCAAGGAAATTTAACAGTTCCTTTATTGTGCTGAGCTCTCTTGGTGATTTGAGGGACTGCTCGTACAAGATGTGCGTTTGTTTATCAAATTTTTTAATTATCAGATGAACGAGGATTGGATCCCAATTGTCTATGTTGAGACCTAAATTCCTTAGACCGAGAAGACATTCCTTTGTAATATCATGTAGTGATTTGATTCCGGATGCAGATTCAGTTTGTATAGCTGATTGTGCTAATAATTTGTTCAGGAGGGCTGTTACTAGTAGCCGCTGATTATCATACCTGTTGCAAATAATTGACCAGGCATCATTGTAGCTATCCCCAGTTGCTGGAAGATGTTTTACCAACGCATATGCTTCGCCAGTCAAATTGCTTGTCAGGTAATACATTTTTTGTGCATCTTTTATTGGTTGTGCATGGATCAGTTGAATAAAAAGCTCCTTAAATTGTACCCAGTTTAAGTAGCTACCGTCAAATCTCGGCAACGTAATTTTCGGTAGCTTCACTGTGTTTAACGAGGATTCCTTAGGTGTCGACATCCCCTTTAATACGTCTTGAATTTTTACAATGATATCTTGTAACCAATTCTCTAATTCAAGATATGCTTGCTGTAGGTCGTCATCAGGTTCTCCATCCTTGGATGCTTCCCAGATTAAATTATTATTACTAGCGACATCCATTTGATATCGAAGGAGAACTTGGAGTTTATATTCCCAGAAACTTTGCGAGCATTCTTCCGCTAATTTGGGTTCGATCTCTTCGAGAAGATGATAAGTTGTTCGCATAGTGGCTCTCTGTCTTCGTATAATTCGCTCCAACTCCTCATTACTTGTTGCAGGGTTATCAACCTTGTAACTTAAGTTAAAGTCTTCAGCAGTTGCTTTAGCCTTTTCTGAAGAGTTATCTTCACTTCTACTTTCCCGGCACTTTTGCAATGTTGTTATAATATCATCTTTTAAGGTTTTAACCTTATCGTAATAATTTGTTAAAAAGTACTGATGATCTGGATTCTCTTTCTCTAGGGCCTCAATCGCCTTGTGATTTGAATCAAATTTGCCCCAGTGCTCATCCACAGCTTTTAATCTCTCGTCAATATATTTTTCTGTTTTCCGTTTTGCCGAATCTTTTCTAAAATTGATCATGATCTTATCCAGATTTCCTCCCAGTTCTATTTGTTGTTTGGCTAAGTCCTCCATTTTAGCACTTCCAGAATAATTTTTTCACGAACAAACTTTCCGAAGAATCACGTCGGGGTCACCACAAATGATCAATCTCTTTTGATTGATTTTATTAATTAGCAGTGTATAAGTGAAGCACCTATGCACTAAGCTTAAGACGGCGTACAAGCGAATCACCTGTGCGCACGAATAGGTCTTGTTAAAACACCAATTGCTATTACAAGAGTGATTTATTAATTCTAAATTGGCAATATATATAATAAATGATTAACAATAAAATTGCTTACTCAATAACATTGTCAAACTAAAATTGTGCTTAATTATAAAAACAAGAAATTTAACACATTGCTCAGGCGGTCAGTGCACCTTGAGCGATACATTAATGCTGCGTCAGGTAATTTCCTCAGGTGCACCGTCTGAGGTGTTTGAACTGCTTATTTTGATGATCTGGTTGGAATTTTTTGGGGAAATTAAACAGGTCTGCTTAAGTAAATTTGCACATCATCGGCATAAATGTGACAGCTGACATGCTGTAAGACTTCAGGGAGATCATTAATATACAGACTGAAAAGTAGAGGACTAAGTATGGAGCCCTGAGGAACGCCAGAGGATAATGGCAGTAGTTCAGAGGTACTGCCATCACCTAAAGTAACCCTTTGGGATCTATTACTAAGAAAAAGTTGTACCAGACGGGTCGCAGCCATTGAAAAGCCAAAGCGAGAGGCTAATTTGTTTAGCAGGATGGAATGTCTGACAGTGTCGAAGGCTTTTGAAAAGTCAAGAAGCGTTAGGATGGTGACTTCTTTCCTATCCAGTGACGAGCGAATATCACTTGTTACTTTCAGTAGGGCACTTTCGCAGCTACACTGAGAGAAATTTGCGTATTTAGATCAAACACACAGCGCATTTAAAAGCATATTTATTGAATTCGCATTTAAATTAAACAAATATCGTTGAATTAAATGTAAAAAAGTTTAAACCAAATATTTTTTACAAAACGCGCAAACATGAACGCATTTGAAAAACGCGTTCAAAAAGTTTGCGTTCCATTCAACTAAAACTGTGTTTCTTTTAAAAGCGAAATTATTGAAATGCGGTATAAATGCAAAGCCAACGCAAAGATTTTTAAATTAAATTGTGTTTGTGTTCCATTTAACTAAAACCGCATTTATTTTAAACGCGAAATCATTCAAAGGCTGCATATCCATATATACGACCTGCGAATATCCCTCCTTACTATATATAAAACAGTAACAGAAATGAAGAGAGCAGAGAATGAAGGATGTATTGTTGTGTACGCACTTAACGGGATAGCATTCGAGTCTAATGTGTTAGTGTTTAATTCTTTTGTATCAATCGAATTGTGGCAGTGGAGGCATGTGACTTGTTGTTCTTTGTTTCATGGCAGTGCATTGTGTTCATGACTGCGATTCTGGTAAGGCGTGTTTAAGTTTTGTGATTTAAAGTGAAAGTGCTATACTGGTAAGTAACTAGTATTTTATTATTATTAAATTCACGGATTTTGATCCGACTTTGTAGAGTTATTTATTTTGTTAGGCTGCAGAAGTGTGCATGAAAGTTTCCTGCGAAGCCGAGATATTTTACTTTAAAGCTTGAAATAGTAACGGGTTTCCTCTGTAGTTTTCTGCGCAATAAGAGTTTCATTGAAAATTCCAAAAAGAACTTAAGGGGAGTTTGTTTTTATTAAAATTGTTTAGTATAATGTAATTCGGTTTTGTGCATATATATAAGTTTTAAAGTATTTAAAAAAATGTTTAACAATTTTTTAGATGACAATTCACCTGCCGCACGTGTTACAGTTTTCTTTTTCATGATCTGTCTTAGCGTACTTCCAGCGCTTACAATTTTTTACTGATTGATCTGAATCTAAACTGTAGCTTAATAATAACATTCTCTAGTAAACTACGTAGGATTTTTTCGAAATATTGATTTTAAGAAAAATTGCGTCAGTTAAAATGTAACTCTTTCTTTTGCGATACAAAAATCGGAAGTAAATCGTTAATAAAATTGGTGAATTTTAATCAATCAAAAAAATCCTATGTATTCACTAGAGAATTTTATTATTAAGCTACAGTTAAAGTTTTAAGCGCTAGAGGTATGCTAAGAAAGATCACGAAAAAAAAGAGATTTAACTACAACACCTGCCACAGTGCTAAGTACATAAGTACTTTAAGACTTATATTAAAATGTATAAAAAACCGAATATTATTATATTAAACAATTTTTATAAAAACAAAATCCCCTTAAGTTCTTTTTGGAATTTTCAATGAAACTCTTATTGCGCAGAAAACTACAGAGGAAACCCGTTCAAGTTTTAAAGTAAAATATCTCGGCTTCGCAGGAAACTTTCATGCACACTTCTGCAGCCTTTTATTACCCTTGATTTCGTGCACAAAAAGTAGGATTACACCTTAAACTAAATATCTTTTAAAACTTTTGTTCTAAAAAATTCCGCAAGAATCCATATCCTTACCATATCCTATATATTGTTTGTATAACTTCAAAATTCAGTGGTTTGTTGCTCAATCACGCTTAAACCCTTTCTGCGATATTTTTCACTTTTGTTTGAAGGTACAACTTAACGTATGGGCTATTTTTTATTTCGAAAAATATGGACTTTCGAATATAGCGACCAAAATTCCCAAGGTTCAGAGGGATATAACTGAGCTTAACTGAATATTCGTCAAAACAACATCGAAATCCGTGCGGTTGCCTTAATTTCGATTTTTTCCATAAATTTTTCCATATAAATATATTTATATTTAGAAAAACTAGTTTCTTAATAAAAGATAACAATGGAAACATTATTTTTTAACAAACCACAAAGGTTAATTTTTGTTATTTATTTACTTTAACGTAGGTAATAATTACTAGAATGGTGGAGGAACATAATATTGAGGTGGTCTTAGTGGAAAATCAAATAAGAGATGATCAAGATTTGGAGTTATATAACCTTCTTAAATCATGGAATCTGCACAACATTTATTTAACTTTAAAAGGTAGATAGATAAAAAATTCTACACGAATACAGATATAAATTTAGATTATTTATTACAATTATTATATTATATATATTATCAGAGAAATATACAATTTCCAATTTTGATATTTTAGAAGCCGGTATAGGCATTGGTGAGCTACAATTCCTCAATGATGAGGATATTCAACAATTATTTCCAGCTTTTGTCCAAATCGGAACAAAAGCTAAATTTCGGGAAAAGTTAAAACATTGGAAAAAAGAGAAGGTATAATGAATTTTAAGTATGTAGTGAATATTGAATTATATATATTATTATATATATTATTTTTTTTTGTTATATTGGCGGGTATACAATTTTCCGTATTTAAAAGCTTATATTGAATCATATAATTAAAGTTAAACCCATTTCTCTAAATTAAACGCTGGGCCTTACAAAAATTCAATAATTTTTTATAACACGAAATTTCCGACAAACCACTGGGAAAATTTCGATAAAACTTTTATTGATTTAAATAAGAAGTCATAGAAGTAATATGATATGTGTATGGGGTTTTCTTCGTCAAATCGATAAGCCCAAAACCCCCACTATCTCTGAATCGGCTAATGAATTTTTAAAAGAGTGTACGATTTCTGAAGACCCCCAGATTTTTGTAAATAAAAAAGACACCACTAAAATCTTTGGAATTAGGCAAAAAACAAATAGTAAAATTAGTCCACACTTCGGTTGGGATCGCACAATGTTCGTATTTCTTCATAGAATTTTTAAGAATTTTTAAAAAAAAGTTGGTAATGGCCTCTTTTTTTTAAACCGGTGCACTCAGGAGAGTGTTTCAGAGGTATTACCATCATAAAAAAAATCAAATCAAATTGATGTGGAATACCCCACTTTTATAGTACTCCAAATTGGGCTGACCATATCCAACCGTATTTTTATTAAAATTTATTTAAAAAAGATATTAATAGTCCAAAATTATAGTAATCACACTACTTGGAATTCTGAAATCAATTCACGTTATTTCACTCAAACAATTGGGTACAAATTCCTTACAAGATACAGCTTCCTTTTTCATTTTGAGGATATGTAATTAACCCATTAATGTGCAAAATGAGAATTTTGAGCATGCAAGTTCAATTGCACGATTCGAATAGAAAATTGGAGCGATTTTCTTCCAAACTCGTATATAATTTTTGGATTTTTCAAAATACGCCCAAATCCAAAAAACTAAAAGTAGTCGAAAAAATTCTGAAAAAATTCACAACGTTTCTTTGGCTAATTTCAAACATTTTCTGTTCTATAAATTTTTTTGTAAACTTGATCCTTTTAGTGTACAAAATCCAAAGTTTTTTATTACAATGCTGTACAAAATGGCAATTTTGCAAAAACCAAAGCAAGAACAAACTTTCAAAACCATGATTTGAGAAAGTTTAGACATTCAGAACGCGATTTCTGGTGGTTATCTGATCATTCAATAGCAGCAACGTCAAGATAATCGAAATTGAAAAGAAAAAAGACCCAAAAAAATCAGCACTTTTTTTAAAAACTCCCAAAAAATAATAGGTGTTTTGAACGTTTTATGCAAAACAAATACCAGATTCTGAAAAGCATCCTCAGAAACCTCTTATGTACGACTTTGGAAGAAAATCGTCCCCATTTTCTATTCGAATCGTACAATTGAACTATGTAGAAAATTAAGTAATACTAACAATATAATGTCGTTTTGATTACTACATGTTCAAATTTATCTATAGCTTGGTCAGGAAGCCGACACTATTTCTGTGAGATCTGACGTTATTAAATGGGTTGATGAATCCCAACAAATTTTTAATAGCCCTTCATCTTCATGCAGTACAAGCAACTCTTCTCTTGTGAATGTAAGAAAAATCTGATAGTCACCATAAATCTATGCTATACTGTGCTAACTATTTACAGGTAAATTTGAAAAAACTTTTGGAACAGACTGCCAAGGGCAAGGAGGTTTTAGACTATTACAACAACAACAAATCTTTATCTCCACCACACCAACAAATTTTATCAAATTGCATAATTGACGCTGTTACTTCAAAGCATATCAGATTGCAAACTTTGGACCTTAAGATTTTATGTAAAAAAATAACAGAAACATTTCCAAGTGAAAATCAAGTAGGGTTGAAAGAATAATTATCTTTTAAATTTTATTAATGTACCTTTTTAACCTTTAGGACACTTACTATGTACCGAGGACTCCAGAATACAAACATCCAAAAGGGAAATTACACGATCGATACTTCAATTTAAAAAATAAATTAAAACGTTGCAGGGAAACATCAAACACAAATAAACAAATAAATGAGAAATATCTTGAGATCGATGCGGCTCTTTTTTAGAATGTAAAACTATGGTTGAAATACAACGATAGCCCAAGAGAAGAGGTAGTGGAGAAATGGAAACAAACCTTTAATATTCGGAGAACTTTTATATTGGAACCTACGAAAACTTTAGAGAATATTTTGAACGAGTGGCCCATATTTAAGAACGGAAACCTTGGAGCATATTTGGTATTCAATAATTGTATTTACGAATCTTAAAAACTAATCTAGTTTTTTCTCACAGATTGATACTGATTTTTCTTTACTTCATCCGGATAAATCTGGACTTCTACTGGAAAAGTGGAGCGGATTTATTAGTAATATTATTCCGTTTTTTAAAGAAAATATACGTGATACGGAATCGCAAATACTTTTGAAAAAAATTACTGAGGAAAATATCGACGAAAGTAATTGATTGCGACTAAATGTTTTAAATATTTTTTAACATTTTATTTGTCTTTAGATTCTCGAGACTGTGTGATTTTAATTTTACTTAACGCTGTATTACCACCGTCGACACGTTTGTATAATGAAGAAGGACCTAGCAAGAAAACAAGAAGGGTAACCATAAAAGAGGGGAAGGAATCTCTTGTTTTGTATATAAAAAATATTTACGACTTTGAACCGGCATTGGAAGACATAAGGCAACGATTTTACGTCAACAAAGAACGACTGCAACCTATAATTGTCACTGTAGGACAAACCATCACCACGCTGACAGAGTTTTACGTTTACTTCGATGGGGTAAAATTTAAGTTTCCAACATTCCTTTCGTGTCTGGATAACTGTTTTAAGGTATTTCATGTTTTAAATCTTGAATACCCAAATCATTCTATAATTGTTTGGACTTTTGTACAAAAATATTTTTACAATATTTCTACTGACAACGACAAAATTATACCAAAAGTTTCAGGGCTTGTATCTTTTTTGACTAATAGTAAGTAAATATAATATTTACTTAATATAGGTATACAATTTTATTTTGGCAGTAGTGCTCATTTATTTCTCTTTACACTATAAAAGACAAGATGTTTTCTCATTAAAACTACTACTACTACTTAAAGGATTTTACTAAAATTACTTAACTCTTAAATTTATTAACTATAATTTAAAATATCCAAAATGTACAATTGCTACAGTTGCAAGTTAAGTTTTAATTCCGCATCTGATCTTGTAAACCATTTAAAAGATATTCACGAAATTCCTACGTTTGGAGCTTATAGATGTGCTCAATCAAAATGCTCTCAGGTATTTTCAAGTAGAAAAGCATTTAAAAAACATTTACTTAGAATTCATGCTACTAGTATACACAACAAACATACTACAGAGTCAATCCCTTTTCAAGCACATAAGAGCAATGAAGTTTTTGTAGAAAACTGCGTTGAAAATTTGCATCTGAAAAACATATCACTGGAACATTCTTGTCAACCTATCAGTGATACTACTGAAAGCTTCAAACATTTGTCTAATATTGTAACAAAATTTTCACTCGAACTATTTTCAAAACCTAACTTAAGTAGAAAAGATGTCATTAAAATTCAGCACGGAGTTTCTCAAATTACAAACAGCATAGCTAATATTTTCAAGATTACTACCAATTCAGGCTCATTTAATTTTTCTCCCTCTGAAACTTTAAAACATGCTTTGGAAAATTGTTCTGATCCCTTCAGAAATTTAGAAACTGAATACAAGTTTATGCAACACATATATAAACAAGATTTATTCAATTTTCCTCTTTGTCACACTGTTGATAACCAAATTCGTGGAATTGGAAAAAACGGAATTGCAACTTTAGACGCAGTTATCGTTAAAGCATATGTTTTGCCAATTAAATTTCAAATAAGGAAGTTCTTTGAACTGCCCGGAGTTTTGAAAGCTGCATTAGACAACATGGCTTCCTTAAAAGCACGAAACAATTATCACAACTTTGTTAATGGTGAACTTTTTAAAAAGAAAATCGATGGTTTTTCTATCTCAGAAGTAGTAATACCTTATTTCATTTATATGGACGATTTTGAAGTAAACCACGCACTTGGAAGTCATTCCTCGCAGGACACTCTTTGCGGTATTTACTACACTTTTCCCACTATACCGTCACATCTTTTATCAAATTTGAACTATATATTTATTGCCGGTCTTATAAAAAGCAAATATATTAAGGAGTACGGAATCCATTCTTCATTTTACTCACTCAAAAACGAAATAAATTTTTTGGCGGAAAAGGGATTAGATATTAAAACCGAAGACGGAATTATCAAAGAATATTTTGTTCTTGGTGTATTTCTGGGTGACAATTTAGGTCTTAAGTCTTTGCTTGGTTTCAATAAATCGTTCAATTGTAATAAGCTTTGCAGACTCTGTAACAGAACTAAGAATCAGTTGCAGAAAGACTGTGCGGAATTCAAAGATTCAATTAGAGATTTTAAGCAATATCACATCGATCTTGATATAAATGACAACAAACTAACTGGTTTAAAGGAATCCAGTATTTTTAATGAAATTCATTTCTTCCACGTAACTGACAATTTTACAGCCGATATTATGCATGACATATTTGAGGGAATTTGTCACTACGAAATTTGTCAAATTTTGTTAGCCTTGATTGACAAAAAAGTAATATCTCTTGAGACTCTAAATTACAGAAAGAAAATGTTTTCTTATGGTATTACTGAAATTGGAAACGTGTAACTTCCCATTATGCTTAGTCATTTAAACCGTTATAGTTTAAAAATGTCAGCACGCGAAATGTGGAATTTTGCACATTTTTTACCCCTGTTAATAGGAGATCTAGTGCCACCGCTTAATAAATTTTGGCAACTTTTTTGTTCTTTACTTAAAATTATTGATCAAGTTCTGCTAAACGAATTTTCTAAGGATGACATTTATGTTTTGAAACGTTTAATAGCTCACCATCATAAGCTTTACATTAATTTATGTGGTTCACTTAAACCAAAACATCATTTTTTAGTGCACTACCCTACAATTATAGAAAAGAGTGGCCCACTAAAATATTTATGGTGTTTTCGCTTCGAAAGTAAACATAAAGATCTCAAGAAATACGCAAACTTTATTACTTCGAGAAAAAATATTGCTTTTTCGTTATCTTTAAAGTCTTGTCTTTCATTTTCAAATTTTATTCACGATAACAATGGGTTCCCACCTGATCTTAATTTTTTTGAAACAGAGCTCAGAAATCTTAATCATATTCATGAATATTCCAACATTTCAATCAAAGACGGTATCGATGTACCTTCAGTATATAGGTATGCCAGAGAGTGTAATATACAAAGGAACAACTTATAAGAAAAGTATGTATTTGACTCGCGGTCGAAATGATTCTATGCGGCTATATAAAATTCTTCAATTTGTAATCAGTTCTGTTGTATCCGAATTGTACATATTGTGCAAGGAAATAAAAGTTAATAAATTTAATGAGCACTATCAAAGTTATGAAATTGGTTTTAGTACAGATGATTTACTTTTACTTGAAATTGATCATTTCACTAGTGTTCCAATACACATATACTCTTTGTCAAATGGAAAGCAACTTGTCAGAAACAAGGCGGTATAATAGAGAAAGTCAATAAGACAAATGTTATCTTGTATAAAGAAATGTGTTAGAGACGTAAAGACGACTTTACTATATGATGGTTTATTACCGACTAAACTCAGTACAATGTTAAATTCAGAATATGATATGTAATAGTAAATTGGCGCTGCCAGTCTTGTATATCTAACAAAATGTTAAGAGAAAAATATTTTATTTTTATTAACAAAACAAAATGTGTAAAATATATGTATGTTTGTTAAATGATGTTTTAATTCTTCCCTTACCTATTAAAAAAAGTATTATCTGGCAAGCACTTCACCAGCGGTTCTCCAACGTTTGGTAACAAATATTAACTTTTGAACTAAATATTAAAATATTTAATGTAGCGTTCAGTCTGACAACGCAATTTAAATATATCTTCCTTTTAAAACAAATGTGAAAGTATTTAACATGAATGTTGCCGCGCTTAGGATGTTAAACGGACGAGCGTTTAAAACACGTTTATATTGAAACCCACGAACTTTTGATTTAAATGCAAATAAATTTAAGCTGAAAGTTATTAATTTTAACCTGTAAAACGCGTTGTTTTTTAATATAAACGTGAAATATTTAATATAAACGTATAATTATTCAAGAATCTCCGCGTTCATATTAAATGCGCTGGGGTTTTCAAATTAACTATTTTCACTGTTGGCGCCATTTCAAACGCGAAAATGTTTGAATTACACCTGTTTTTCGTTTCATATGAATAAAAATTTCTCTCAGTGTATGTTTTGGTCGAAAACCTGATTGCCACTCGGTGAGCATCTGGCTTCCTAATATGTATTCTTGAATTTGCCAATATAGCAGCTTCTCAAACACCTTAGACAGGAAGCAGAGCAAACTGATTGGTCTCTAATCAGAGAAAGTTGAAGGTGTGGATTTTTTTGGAATAGGAATAACTGTTCCTCCGTCCTCGGAAAATAAATCCTAAAAATAGACATAGAATTAAAGGATAATAAAACATATTTATGTGCAAAATTCAAGTTGCACAATTACTACAAAAAAAATTAAGATGATGATAAAGTCATAAATAAACGTACCTAAAAACAATTAATGTAGCCACAGAGTCCTCTCCGACGTTAGCGAAGCCCTAAAAAAAACACATATAAACAAAAACAATATGTAGCACGTACCTGTTTGATAAAGTCCGTATGAAGCTCGGCATTCATATTCCAGTGTGACACACTCATTCCTCGGGACCCTGAAACACATAAATTGCACAAAAACCGGCACTGTTGTTAATAATATTAACAAAAACCGCGAAGAAAAACACCGCTGTCAACCGGTCACTTCACTCGACTTTTGACGGCTGAACTTTAAAGGTACCCGCATCAACGAGACATCAATCGCCGTAGAATTTTGCGGCGAATTCACTACGAATAAACAATTGACAAAAGGGTAACGCGCCGCCGAGAAATTAATAAAATTAAATTTTCTCATTAACACTAATGTGTTAGAGAGAGAAAGTGTCAGAGCGAGACACACTGAGGCCGAGTGGAGAATGATGGCCAATTCGTCTTCCACATGAAGTGTGAGCCTTGCCAGGATTGAAGCTCACTTCGTACGTAATGACGTCAGAGCGGCGACTTGTACACAATTTTTTGCATTTGCGGGCGGCCAATGTATTAAAACTAAATAATTGCATCGTATAAATTAATAATTATAAGTATTGGCTCGGCTGTAATTGAAGTTTCATTACAAAAACGGACCCAAGGGTGGACAAAGTGATTCCACAACGAGTTCCACAACTATATGGCATCCTCAAAAGAAGTGGAGACTTGTTCAACGGTTCCAGTTTTGCCGTTACTTTAGTATAAAAGCCGACAAAAATCGGACTTAATCATCTTTTTCGTTTAAAGCCAGTGGATATCGCTATAGAGTACACGTAAGTGGAAACTCTACTGCTCTTCCTACAGCTATCGCGGTGTTAGGACTTAGAAAAAATTGTATTAGGGACTTAGAAATTTTACAAGTGTACAAATTCAGGACTTAGGATTTTTTTTGTAATTTGAACTTAGAATATTTTTAATAGTTTTGAACTTAGAATATTTTTAATATTTTTAACTTAGAATTTTTGTAATTGAATTTAAAGTTTTTTTTTGGATTTTTTCATTTTTTTTTTTTAACTTAGAATTTTTTCTTTCTTTATAATATTATTTTTTTTGGTTTGCAATATTTTTTCTTGCTTTTCCTTTTTTTTTGGTTTTTTTTTGTAACGTGAATTTTTCAACAAAACTTTGTAAATTTAAAGTAATTTTTGGTATTTTTTTTGCTTGATGAAACACATATACAAGTCCTGAATTTTTTCGTAATTATTCATTATATTGTAAAAATTTATTTTAGTTTAATTATTCAAATAATTTGTTCTTTGAATTGCATGAATTAAATTTTTGGTTTTTTTATTTTTTCTATTGCTAAGTATTGGATTTTATTTTGTTCTTTTTTTTTTCTCTTTTTTTTTGAATTTACAAATGTACAGCGCACTTACTGTAAAAAATTGAAGTTAATAAAGCAATCCTAAGTTTTTGCATATCCGAACGAGTTTTTTACAAACCTGTGGAAATTCCCATTCCTCTACTAACAATTTACTAAACATTTTTTGGTCCTTCGAGCCGGATATGCAAAGCTAGATCGCTTAAATTGAAGTAAAGTAATTGGTAAATTCGGAACTCAAAAGAGTAATTTTATATTGTTACAATACTTGGCAATATTTTTTGTACTAACGGTGGTATAAGAGAAACTGTTTGTTAACGATTTACACGCGCAATTATTCTTTCATCATGGAGGAACACTGCATGGAGCTCGAAATATTGGCTCAAAAAATTGAGAAAGCAATTGTGAATGGTAGAAAAACAAATTATGAAAGGCGGACAGCTGGTTTCTTTCAAAATAAAATTGAGGAGTTGAAAAAACTATGGAGTGAATTCGATGCTTGCGATACGGAACTTCAGAAGTTAATTAAAACGTCAAAAGAACAGTGCATGCACGAATATATTAGTAACGATGTATATTCCAATATTCAAGTAAAATACTCCGAGTATTTGGGAGAAATAACGGATGGATTAATCGCAGCAACTCCAAGGCAAAATTCGCCACCAGCAACAACTGAAAGAAGTTCTACGATAATTCACACTAGCAATACTCAAAGCCATCTTCCTCGAGTAAATTTACCGAAATTTAACGGAGAGTATTCCGCTTGGCGGTCATTTCGAGATTTATTTGTATCACTGGTTCATAGCAATGCACAGTTGCCACCGGTTCAAAAACTTCATTATTTGAAAGGCTGTCTTTCTGGGGAAGCAGAGCGGCTATTACAACATGTTCCCATAACAGATGAAGACTACGAACCGGCCTGGATCAAATTAAAGTCACGTTATGAAAATAAAAGAATTTTAGCAAACTCGCCACTCACATTACTAGTGAATCAACCCAAACTAGTTATCGAAAATAGCAAAACAATTAAATCTCTATTAGATACAACAGAGGAATGCTTGCAGCAATTAAAGGCGTTGGATATAGATGTTTCGTCATGGGACACATTGTTGATTCATTTATTAACACAAAAATTGCCGTTGGTAACTCTAAAGCTTTGGGAGGAAGAACTTGGCGCCACGGAAGAGTTGCCAGAATTTAAAAGTTTTCGAACATTTTTAGAAACCAGATTTAGGGTGTTAGAATCTTTAGACCAAGCAGTAAGTCCAAAGAAACAAAGTACAAAAACACATCATGCAATGAATAATACTAATTGCCCAGCTTGCGGAAGTGGACATTATGTAGGTACATGTCCAACATTTTTTAAGATGGATGTTCAACATCGGAGGAAATGCATAGCGGAATCAAACAGATGTTTCAACTGTTTTTCCAGCAAACATATGGCAAACAAATGCACTAATGAAAGGAAATGTAAAATATGTAAAGGGTCCCATCATCACTTATTACATTTGGCGACATCCACTAGCTATAAAAAAGGTAACAACGAAAATATCAAGAAGCTTAAAGGGCTTCGTAATGGTAATCATCAGAGTTATGAAACAAACAAGGAACCGAAGGGAAGAAATGAAGATAACTCCAAGTGCTTTGAAGCTAAACGAAACATGGAGCAGTTCAATAGTGACAATCAAAGGGATTGTAAGGACGACCCAGTAAATGGGTCATCCAAGGGGAACCATGGAGGTTCCAATAATGATGGCACTCGGAGTTTTATTTCAACAGAAATTCATAATGCACTGCTGGCCACAGCTATAGTGACAGCAAGAAACAAGGAAGGAAAAGAGATCATGCTGCGATGCTTGGTGGACCCAGGATCACAGATGTCCTTTATCACGGAACACGCTTGCCAGCGTTTGAAACTTCATGGAAAGCCTACCCAAATAGAAGTTAGCGGATTGAATTGCAGTACAGCAACTAGATCCAATAGGATAATTAATCTGAAACTAACGTCATGTTGTCGAAATTTTGCAAGTTTACGGGTGGATATGCTGGTAATACATCAGATTACGGATTTATTACCGACATCACCGATTGAAATGGATCAATGGGATCATTTAAAGGGAATTAAGTTGGCAGACCCCGATTATTGGAAACCGGGTTCTGTGGATATACTTCTTGGGGCAAAGGTTTATGCTAATATGTTGTTAAAGGGAACAAAAAGGGGGCCAAGTAATGCGCCCATAGCAATTAATACAATTTTCGGATGGATAATTATAGGAAACGTTCCCGCATCTCCGGTTCCAAAGGTAGAGGCCTTTATGACAACCGCAAATTCCGAAGAACAATTGAGCAACCAAATTAAAAAATTTTGGGAAATAGAGGAAACTATTGGAAAACCCATTATGAAGCCAGAAGATGCAACGTGTGAAAAAATATTTCAAACAACGCATCATCGTTTGAAAAACGGACAGTATCAAGTGGAGCTGCCGTTTAAAGGAGAAGGGGAACCGAAATTTGGCCCTTCTAGAAATTTAGCCCTGAAACGTTTTTATCAGTTAAAAAACAAGTTTCAAACGGACTCTTCTTTGGAAGAGGAGTATTCGAAATGTCTAAATGAATACTTAACTTTGGGTCACATGAGGCAGTTAAATGAGAGTGAAATTTCAGAAAACAACGGTTACTATATCCCGCATCATGCCGTTTTTAAGGAAAGTACCACTACAAAAATTCGAGTGGTATTTGATGCTTCAGCGAAGAGCTACAACGGACAGTCATTAAATGAACAACTGCTTATTGGCCCCACAATTCAGCCCAAATTAGCATCTACACTTCTGAAATGGAGAAGGCATCGAATCGCAATGACAGCGGATATAGAAAAAATGTATAGAATGATTTTGATTGATCCCAAACATCGTCGATATCAGCGAATAATATGGCAGAATCCTGCAACAAAGGCGATCGAGGATTATGAATTATGCACTGTGCAACAACTGGCAATGGATGAAGCCAAAAACTGGCCCTTAGCGTCAAAGGTCACATCTACGGATTTTTATGTTGATGACTTGTTAACCGGAGCAGATACGGTTCAAGAAGCGAAAGCATTGCAAATGCAATGTATCAATATGTTAAAGTCTGGCGGCTTCAATTTGAGAAAGTGGGCCAGCAATAATGTGGAAATTTTAGAACAAATACCCATGGAATTTAGAGAATCCCATAAGGATTTAAGATTCGATGAGAATGAAATTATTAAAACTTTGGGCATAAAATGGAACCCGTCCAATGACTATTTTACGTTTACATACAATGATAATAAAAATAAGCATACTTTGAGCAAAAGATCAATTTTGTCTGAAGTTGCCTCATTGTATGATCCACTAGGCTGGATTGCCCCAGTAATAATCTTGGCAAAAATTTTGATACAAACCTTGTGGATAAAGGGCTATTCATGGGACACCGAAATTGAAGAAGGGTTAGCAGATTACTGGCTAAGATTTAAAGAAAAATTAAAGAATCTAGAAAAATTAAAAATACCTAGATGGATAGGCATATCAAAACAAGGAAAAAGTATACAAATTCATGGATTTTGCGATGCGTCAAACAAGGCATATGCTGCGGTAGTGTATGCCAGAATTGAAGATCTTGATGGCACAGTAAAGTCATATCTGCTCACGGCCAAAACAAGAGTCGCTCCTGTTCGACCGACCACTGTCCCTCGTTTGGAACTAAATGGTGCGATGCTCTTAGCAAAGTTGAAAAATACAACAATGCAAGATCTTCAGCTAACAAATATACCTGTAGTGGCATGGTCAGACTCGATGGTAGTACTTCATTGGATCAGAAGCCATCCATCGAAATGGAAGACGTATGTAGCGAACAGAGTTGCTGAAATTCAGGACACAACTGATCCACACCGTTGGAGATATGTACCTACTCATCAAAACCCGGCAGACATTGCATCAAGGGGACTGTACGCAGACGACATAATTGAAAATAACCTCTGGTGGCACGGCCCAGAGTGGCTCAATAAAAATTGTATTGAATGGCCACCAGAACCGGAATTAAAAAAGTTAAAAACGGCTACATTTCATTTAGAAGTAGATACGGATATTTTACTTCGGTATTCATCATTTAGTAAATTAATACGTGTTGTAGCCACCATGAAACGTTTTGTATACATTTGTAGAAACAAAACAAAATTTCAGGAACCACTGTCTGTCAAGGAAATGAATGCTGCGCGCATCACTGTACTTCAATTATTACAGCAAGCAACGTTTCCAGACGAATACATGGCATTAAAAAAGAGACAACAAATACACCACAAAAGTCGTTTACTTTCGTTAAATCCAATATTTGACGAAAATAATCTTATAAGAGTTGGAGGTCGTTTAGAAAACGCTAATATTGCTTATGAGAGGAAGCACCCGATTATCCTACCGCCCAACCATCACATTACAAACATTATTATTGATCAAATACATGCAGACACATTACATGGAGGAGTTGGACTAGTGCTAAACACAAGCCGGCATTTATATTGGATATTAAATGCAAAGAGAGTTATATCAAGAAGAATAAATCTGTGCAGAACCTGCATTCTGTACAGACAGCAACAAAAATCACAACTAATGGGAAATTTGCCGGCTGCTAGAGTCAACATATCTCAGCCATTTTCACATGTAGGCATTGACTACGCGGGACCAGTAAATTTAAAAACTTCTCCACACCGCACAAATAAATTTTACAAGGGATAGTTTTGTATATACGTTTGCATGGCAACGAAAGCAATTCATTTGGAATTGGTTTCAGACCTTACTTCAGCCGCCTTTCTCGCAGCGTTTAAACGATTTGTATCTAGACGTGGACTTTGCACAGATATTTATTCGGATTGCGGCACGAATTTTAAGGGTGCAGAAAAAATCCTAAGCAAGGAGTTAATGGAAGTTTTGAGTAATTCTTCATCAGAGGTGGCACAATATTTGAAATCTAAGAGTGTAACGTGGCATTTCAATCCACCGGCCTAACCCCATTTTGGAGGGTTGTGGGAAGCTGGAGTACGATCCGTTAAGTATCATCTTCGCAGAATAGTAGGAAAATCTACATACACCTACGAAGAATATGCCACACTACTTACGCAAATTGAAGCCTGTGTCAATTCTCGTCCACTCTGCCCTATTGGAAATAACGTAGAAGATTTAGAAGTCTTAACTCCCGGACATTTCCTAATTGGCAGAGCTCTTAATGCTATCCCTGAAACCCAAATAAACGATAATCAATCAATCACAACAAACCGTCGATGGAAACACATACAATATATGATGCAGCAGTTCTGGAGCAAATGGTCCAAAGACTATCTTAATAAATTACAACAACGACCTAAATGGTTGAAACCACAAGCTAATGTAAAGGTTGGTGATATCGTCCTACTTAAGGACGAAAACACCCCTCCGATGTATTGGCCACTAGGAAAAATAGAAAGGGTCTTTCCTGGTACGGATGGACTGGTTCGAGTAGTCGAAGTCCGAACAAGTTCTAGTATTTTGAAACGTCCAATCACAAAATTATGTCCAATTCCAGTTGATAGCGAGCCAGAAACCTAACTAGGAGCAAGGGAAAAGGATGTCCTTGTGCTGTTTCGTATTGTTGTTGTCCATGTTTGGTGTTATAAAAAAAAGAAAATCGCTAATAGTTAATATGTTGCAGAACATTATGCACGCCGAAGATTACGACGTTTTATGGCTGGATGAAAACATCCGTTTTTCTCCTGTTCCCAGCCCGATGTTGGAGTTGTTGGTGGAGCCAGGCGTCGATTGCTTGACCGGTCTTCCGAAGAAGGACAGGAAAAATGAGCAACAAAATCAACCGTCGACATCTAGAACTTCAACGGAACCTCATCACCGGGAAAAATCACCAATACGATGTCCACCAGTGAGGATCAACGGGGTCTATGAGACAAATCTTAGCATCATAAGGCCATCAAACACCATTCAGGAAGTAAAAATGAGGATGGAAAACGACATCCAAAAATTCGTTACGCGGGAAGGAGAGGACATCTTGATACCTAGAAAGGTCCTTCAAAGAATCGATTTCGAGAGGATTCGAAAAACAAAAAGTAGGGACTTTAAAGTCAACTTACCAGACAGATTTGAAGTAAGACTTCATGTTTATGGTGATGGGCGAATTCAATTCCATCATCATAGACGGAGGAAGAGACATTAAACAGCTCTTAATTTTTTTGTATTTATTGAATTTATTAAACTTTGAAGTAGATTGAATCACAATATATTATATATTTAAATTTGAATTAATTAATTTACAACTAGGCTTAAAGTCAACTTAAACTAGAATAGTGGAAAAGTTGATGTAGCTCACCTGTAAATAAAAAACAAAAAAAAAAGACTGAATTAAAAAAAAAAAAAAAAATTTTTTTTCAAATCTACTTGTAATTAAAAAAGAAACCCAATTTGGTTGAACTATTCGTTCAACGGGCGGGAGTATGTTCCTCCGTCCTCGGAAAATAAATCCTAAAAATAGACATAGAATTAAAAGATAATAAAACATATTTATGTGCAAAATTCA
Source organism: Dysmachus trigonus (assembly GCA_949715965.1). Classification (NCBI taxonomy): domain Eukaryota; kingdom Metazoa; phylum Arthropoda; class Insecta; order Diptera; family Asilidae; genus Dysmachus; species Dysmachus trigonus. Next base: position 54,925,394 of record OX454320.1, read on the forward strand.
AGTTGCACAATTACTACAAAAAAAATAAAGATGATGATAAAGTCATAAATAAACGTACCTAAAAACAATTAATGTAGCCACAGAGTCCTCTCCGACGTTAGCGAAGCCCTAAAAAAAACACATATAAACAAAAACAATATGTAGCACGTACCTGTTTGATAAAGTCCGTATGAAGCTCGGCATTCATATTCCAGTGTGACACACTCATTCCTCGGGACCCTGAAACACATAAATTGCACAAAAACCGGCACTGTTGTTAATAATATTAACAAAAACCGCGAAGAAAAACACCGCTGTCAACCGGTCACTTCACTCGACTTTTGACGGCTGAACTTTAAAGGTACCCGCATCAACGAGACATCAATCGCCGTAGAATTTTGCGGCGAATTCACTACGAATAAACAATTGACAAAAGGGTAACGCGCCGCCGAGAAATTAATAAAATTAAATTTTCTCATTAACACTAATGTGTTAGAGAGAGAAAGTGTCAGAGCGAGACACACTGAGGCCGAGTGGAGAATGATGGCCAATTCGTCTTCCACATGAAGTGTGAGCCTTGCCAGGATTGAAGCTCACTTCGTACGTAATGACGTCAGAGCGGCGACTTGTACACAATTTTTTGCATTTGCGGGCGGCCAATGTATTAAAACTAAATAATTGCATCGTATAAATTAATAATTATAAGTATTGGCTCGGCTGTAATTGAAGTTTCATTACAAAAATGGACCCAAGGGTGGACAAAGTGATTCCACAACGAGTTCCACAACTATATGGCATCCTCAAAAGAAGTGGAGACTTGTTCAACGGTTCCAGTTTTGCCGTTACTTTAGTATAAAAGCCGACAAAAATCGGACTTAATCATCTTTTTCGTTTAAAGCCAGTGGATATCGCTATAGAGTACACGTAAGTGGAAACTCTACTGCTCTTCCTACAGCTATCGCGGTGTTAGGACTTAGAAAAAATTGTATTAGGGACTTAGAAATTTTACAAGTGTACAAATTCAGGACTTAGGATTTTTTTTGTAATTTGAACTTAGAATATTTTTAATAGTTTTGAACTTAGAATATTTTTAATATTTTTAACTTAGAATTTTTGTAATTGAATTTAAAGTTTTTTTTTGGATTTTTTAATTTTTTTTTTTAACTTAGAATTTTTTCTTTCTTTATAATATTATTTTTTTTGGTTTGCAATATTTTTTCTTGCTTTTCCTTTTTTTTTGGTTTTTTTTTGTAACGTGAATTTTTCAACAAAACTTTGTAAATTTAAAGTAATTTTTGGTATTTTTTTTGCTTGATGAAACACATATACAAGTCCTGAATTTTTTCGTAATTATTCATTATATTGTAAAAATTTATTTTAGTTTAATTATTCAAATAATTTGTTCTTTGAATTGCATGAATTAAATTTTTGGTTTTTTTATTTTTTCTATTGCTAAGTATTGGATTTTATTTTGTTCTTTTTTTTCTCTTTTTTTTTTGAATTTACAAATGTACAGCGCACTTACTGTAAAAAATTGAAGTTAATAAAGCAATCCTAAGTTTTTGCATATCCGAACGAGTTTTTTACAAACCTGTGGAAATTCCCATTCCTCTACTAACAATTTACTAAACAATAACATTAGCTGATTTCCAAGCCATGGGAAATATAGACTTGGTAATACATACATTAAAAACATGCAAAAGAGGACTAGTGATGAGCGGGGCAATGACCTTAATAAACCTAGGGTACATTCCGTCCGGGCCAACAGCACTTGATTTTATGGAAAAAATGGCATTAAGCACTTCAATTCTGTCTACTCCACGGAAATGGAAACCAGAGTCTTCAGAGACAGAAGGCAACGGGGGCAGTTCATAGTTTGTAGACTCTTTATCACCTACAAAAAATTTGTTTAAATCATTGGGGCAAAGTGCAATATTCGTCACATCATCACCACAGACGCCAGCTTCACGCATATTACGCCACAGCATTTTTGGCCGGATGCGCAAACTAAATTTGCGTTCATAGTATGCACGCTTAGCCGCGCGAACTTTCGCCGTCACTTTATTTCTAACGATGGCGTAGGACTTCCGGCTTTCAGGTGTTTTGCACCTGCGGTACATGGAGTACAAGTGCTCTCTTTCAGCTATCAGGGAATATATTTCTGCAGAGAACCAGGGATAAGAATTATTCCTGATAGCTTTTCTTTGTAAAGGGACATGCTTATCAAATAAAGCTTCAATAGAGTTATTAAGAAAACTCACCTGGTGGTCAACAGACTCGCAGTCATAAATGTTCCATGGAAAAGAATCGCATTCATCAAAGAGAGATTGCAGATCAATGTTATTGAAGTTTCTGTACGTAATGCATTCTTGATTTACACCTCCGCATGGAGTTTTCACGCCGTATGTGACAAAAATAATATCATGGTCAAATATGCTGAGACATAGTTGGTTAAAAAAGCGCACCTGGAAAAGGTCTGACACCAGAAATAAGTCTAGCAGGGATGGATTCAATTCCTGGAAGAAAAGTGTCGACAGAATTTTAAGATTATATGAAAGTCTTAAAGGTACCCCTAATACTTTGAGTGTCGTGAGAAATAAGATTGTAGGGCAAGCGGATATAGTGTTGGAATCGTACAACACTCCCTTAGACTGGAAGTGCATAGCGCGTTGTCTCACCATGCATTACGCGGATAAGCGCGACTTATCTACACTTGAATATCAGATGACCTCACTAGTTCAGGGTCAAAAGTCAGTTCAAGAATTTCACCATTCGGTTTACTCACACCTTTCGCTTATCTTAACCCATTAATGCGCAAAACGAGGATTTTGTGCACGCAAGTTCAATTGTACTATTCGAATAGTAAATTGGGACGAATTTCCTCCAAATTCGTACATAAGGGGTTTTTGGGGTTGCTCTTTCAGAAGAAGGAAGGAAAACATGTAAATTTTTTCAGAATTTTTTGGACTATTTTTGATTTTTTGGATTTGGCCAATTTTTGAAAAATCCAAAAATGTCCCGACAAATTCTGAAAAAATTCACACTTGTTCTTTGGCTAATTATAAGCACTTTTTGTCATATAAATTTGTTTGTGAAGTTGATCCTTTTCGTGTAAAAAAAATCGCGAAGTTTTTTATTACATTGCTGCACAAAATGGCCATTTTGCAAAAACCAAAGCAAAACAAAAATTCAAAACCATGGTTTGAGAAAGTGTAGACATTCGGACCGCGATTTCTATGGTCATTCAATAGCAGCAACGACAAGATAATCGACTTTGAGACGAAAAATGACCAATAAAAATCGGCACTTTTTTGAAAAACCCCAAAAAATAATAGGGTTTTTGAAGTTTTTATGCAAAACAAATGCCTGATTCTGAAAGAGCACCGCCAAAAACCCCTTATGTACGGATTTGGAGGAAATTCGCGCCAATTTACTATTCGAATCGTACAATTGAACTTGCGTGCACAAAATCCTCATTCCGGACAAATACCCAATCCCAGAGATAAACGAGGTTCTAGCAGAATTAGGCGAAAGAAAATGGTTCTCGGTCATCGATCTCAAGAGCGGCTTTCACCAAATTCCCCTCGGGGAAAAGGACATAGAGAAAACGGCATTTTCAGTGAATAACAGCAAGTACGAATTCACGAGGCTGCTGTTTGGCCTAAACAACGCGCCGTCCATATTCCAAAGTGCTCTTGACGACAGTTTACGAGAACACAACGGAAAAATTTGCTATGTCTATATCGACGATATGGTAATTTTTAGCAAAGAAAACACGCATTTCCAGAACCTTAGAACAGTATTTCAAACCTTACAGACAGCAAACATGAAGGTCCAACTTGATAAGTTTGAATTCCTTCGGAACGAAGTCGAGTTCCTAGGTTTCATTATCACCTCTAATGGCATAAAAACTAATCCAGCTAAGGTAAAAGCGATAATCAACTACCCACAACCAAAAACTCTCAAAGATCTGTGATTTTTCTTGGTCTTTCAGGGTATTATCGCCGATTTATAAAAGGCTACGCAAATCTGGCGAAACCCCTTACAGCCTTTTTAAGAGGCGAGGGAGGGAGAATCTCCAAAAATGCTTCGAGTAAATAACTCATTTGTCTCAACGACGACGCCATTGAAGCCTTTAGTGAAATCAAAAATTCACTAGCCTCAGATGATCTTTTACTTGCCTACCCCGACTTTAGGAAAATGTTTCAATTAACCAAGACCTATAATCCTTATTTCAAGAACTCTCAATAAAGCAGAGGAGCATTACGCTGCCAACGAAAAAGAGATGCTGGCTATTATATGGGCTCTAAACTCATTAAGAAAGTACCTTTACGGTGCAGCTCAGGTCCAAATCTTCACAGATCATCAGCCATTAACGTATGCCCTAAGCAGCAAAAATAACAATAACAAGATGAAACGATGGAAGGCCATACTCGAGGAGTACAATTACGAGTTGAAATACACTCCAGGGAAAACAAACGTAGTCGCATACGCCTTATCTAGACCACCGAAAACCTCTCCATTAAATTCCGTAACAGCAACACAGCATAGCAGCGAAAGTTCTGCCCACGAATTAATTCCAACCATAGTAGCACCCATAAACGCGTTTAAAAACCCGGTCATTCTAAAAACAGGCATAGAGAGAAGCTATCGATTCGAAATTCCTTTCCCTACTTATCACAGGCATACCTTAGTTCAACCAGATTACTTCGATAACGAAATTATAACTAAATATATTCAAGAGATACCTCAACCCAAGCGTCATAAACGGTTTGTACACATCAGAAGCACTAATGGGGAAAATACAGGAAATATGCCCTATACATTTTAGAAATTTTAAAGTCCGTTTCACCCAAACTCAAGTCGAAGATCTTAAGGGCACGGAATTACAGAACGAAGAAATATTAAAGATCCACAGAAGAGCACACCGCAATTCTCGAGAAAACAAAATGCAATTAATAGAAAAATATTACTTCCCAAAAATGAACTCTAAAGTAAATGAAATTGTTAAGCAATGCCTAGTAGTGTGTAAAGAGCAGGCATCCCAATAAACCAATCCTCAAAGAAACACCTATTCCCCAATACCCAGGCGAAATTCTACATGTTGATATCTACCTCACAGAAAAAAAAAACTAATCCTGACAGCGATTGATAAATTCTCAAAATATGCTCAAGTAAAGCTACTTAAATCAAAGGCTATCGAAGATATAAAAACTCCACTTCGCGAAATTCTGTTTTCATTTGACGTTCCCAAAATAATCGTTATAGATAATGAAAGATCACTAAATTCTGCCTCAATTAGTTTCATGGTCGAAGACCAACTCGGAATCCAAATTTTCAAAACACCTCCAGCTCAGTAAATGGTCAAGTAGAACGATTCCACTCAACACTCTCCGAAATCCTCCGAAGTGTTAAGGCGGATGGTATACGCAGGACTTTCCCAGAACTTCTAGACACAGCAGTCTATGAGTATAATTTTTCGATTCACTCTACTACAGGCAAAAGGCCACTCGAAGTCTTCTTTGGCAGAAATGTCAGCGTTAATCCTGAAGATTTTGACAAGGGCCGACAGGAGAACATAACTAGGCTCAGGGAAAAACAAAAAATCGACATTAATAACCACAATAAACGCAGGCAAGCAATCAAAGTCTATATTCCCGGCGAAACTATTTTCGTAAAATTAAATAAACGTATAGGCTCGAAACTATCACCGCGATATAAGAAAGAAATAGTCAAAGAAAACCATTCTAAGACCATTCTCACAGAATCAAGCAAAATAGTACATAAGAGTAATATTAAAAGCTAGCATTATTATTTTTTCTTACAGACTATCCCTAACCTACTGCCTCGCAGAGGTCCAAATTTTAGATTATTCAAATTCAAAAATAATAACAATAAATACGGGAACCGCAAGAATACAAACCGGAGCACTTAAGTTAATTCATGTTATCGATCTGGAGTCATACGAAAAAACACTGGAAGACCTGAAAATAAAAGTCGCAAACGACGTTGATAAAAATCATCCCATGTATCCATTCCTCGTTTATGAAACTACACAAATCATATCCCTACTAAACCGATTAAAACCTAAAACGAGGCTAACAAGATCATTAAATTTTCTCGACGGCGCATGGAAATGGCTTGCTGGTAGCCCGGACCATGACAACTTTTTAATATTAAAAGCCAAAATAAATAACGTACTGGAAAATAATAACAAGCAAATAGTGATCAATAAATCAACGATCGATCGGATCAACGACATTACGAATACACCTAATTCTCTTTTTACACGATTTCTTTTACACGAATTTGATTTAACACGAGTTCAAAAGAAAAAAAATTTCTCATTTTACACGAATTGTTTTGTTTTAACACGATTTTTAATATTCCAGGAATATTTTAGTCTTACGTAAACGTATGCGTTTATTGTCAGAAAGTGACAATGCATAAAATTTTTTTAAGTCTTTATTATTTTAACTTCTTTTATATTAATGAATTTCAGATATAATTCCCTTTTTCCAAAGTAGAAGTTATTTTTTATAAAATATTTAATGAATTAAAATGTATAAGCACGAAATAAATTAAGTGAACTCTAACAAGAACTTTTTAATATTGTTTACACCTAATTCTCTTTTTACACGAATTTTTTTTTACACGTATTTTTTGGGAACGTATCTATCGTGTAAAAAGAGAATTAGGTGTATAACTAATAATATTGTAAACATGATCAAAACAAGCGAAGATGTAAAAAATAAGATTATTACAAATATTAAAAATAAGTTAGATCTAATAAAACAATAAAAAATTAACGTAGATTATGCCTTACATTGGGCTAAAGCAGGTATTGTAAACTCATTTATTTTATCAAGTAGCGAACTTAATATTGTTAGAGAACTTTTCGAAAAAAATAATGTACCTTATCTTAATCTTGAAGAAGCGATTGACTTCGCTGAAATAAAAATTGCTTCTAGTAACGCTACACTTCTATATATTGTAAATATTCCGAATACGAAAACAGAAAACTGTAAAACCTTGCTAGTAAAGCCAGTAAAAAGAGGAAATCTTATAACTAAAATAACATATGAAACTTTATTACAATGTGAAAATAAAATATATGCAATTAAACAAAAATGTTCATCTAATAATAAATGCCATCAAAAACATAACTTGTAAAAAAACCAAGTCTCGCAACTCAGTTCTTCTACCGTAAAAAGTTGTGAGATCCATGTAATATCAAGTCGGTTAATTTATTCAGTCCCTACTTAAGGGACTTTCTGTCTTAAGTTATTACGTAATGAGCTAACCTAACAACATCTTATAGTGACCATATCAATATTAAAAATCTTTTATGTTTTAAATAAATAGATTGACCTACCCATCGCATGAAAATACAATGTATCTCACAAGTAATACATATTATATTAAATTAGATTGTTTAGTTAAATAAAACGTGGTTTGTGTGTATACCTGCGATATCGCAGTAAGACCCAAAGGTTGCCTGGAAGAAAGTGGCCGCCTTTTTGTGACGGACTGGAAGCGAGGAAGCCGCGGCGCGGGCATTAATTATTAGTATTCTTTCTTTCATGGCAATTTCAGGCAATTTAGTCTACTTAATACTTTGTGGGATTTTGGTACAACTTCATAAGACATGTCCCATTCTTGCTTTTTCATTCCGTTGATTGACCATTTTACAAGTTACCTTTGAACATAATCCGTTGACCATTTTACAAGTTACCTTTGAACATAATTATATCTAGGTGCCCATCTACACCTTTTATTCCATTATATTATATTATACATATATAGGTACACTGATTCAGTCACTGCAAACGTAATTTTTTTTTTTTTTTTTGCGAAATTGCAAAATATTTTAGTTTTTCCTTAATTTATACACTAAACACTAATTGTATTCTAAATTTGAAGCTTCTATGTCTGCTAGAAGTACCTTAGAGTTTTGATGATCGGTCAGTGAGTGAGTGACAAAATTAAGAAACTTTGACTAGTTATAATTCTTAAACTACTGGTTCAAATTGAATGAAATTTGAAATATACCGTGTTTATACAATGCCTGCTTGGTTACTGAGGCTTCTAGTTTTATCCACAACGAAGTTATAGGGGTCGAAAATGGCCTGAACTGTTTTGAGAAAAGGATGGTACGGCCGTGCCGCTTTTTTGCTCGACTTGGGGGGGCACTGCCGTGCCCCCAGATTAACAATTTGTAATAACAGGCAAATCATTGATTTAAGTCAGTCCAGTTGTATTCAAAATTTGCTCACAAGTAGACCTCTCAACTGCACCGAGATAGACAATAGACACATCCCGACTACAGAGAAAATCCTCCCTGGAACATTGCTTTTAAATCAATTCAATGGCATTATAATGGTCGACGGTGAGGCCATGGAACTAAAGGGAACATTCGTCATCCAGCATCATAATACAACTATTCAAGTCAACAATCAATCAGAACAATCAGAACTAATCAGCATGAAACCGTTACCTCCAATCATACAACCTGGCCCTGAGTCAGGCCAAGCAAGGCAATGGTGTCGGTCCTACAAGGGAATATAAATAGGAGCCGGACGGCCCACGACCTGTTGGCTCAGATCCGTCTCGAGAAAAACGCTGATATTGTACTAATCAGCGAGCAGTATCGGGACGGGGATGAGCCAACTTGGTATCGGGACACCCTTGGTACGGCGGCAATCTGGGTTCCAGATCTGCGACGTTTTAACGTTGCAGATCACGGCGCAGGCGCTGGATTCGTCTGGGTGAGGAGTGGCGATGTTACCTACGTCAGCTGCTACTTCACTCCAAACGAGCCGGTAGCCGACTTCCAGGCCAAATTAGATGGCCTGGAGGACGCCGTGCGGGGCATGGATGGGGAGCTGGTGGTGGCTGGGGACTTTAACGCGAAGGCCCTGGAGTGGGGGGAGCCTATGCCCGACTCCCGCGGAGGACGCGTGCTGGACTTTGTGTCCAGGGTCGGGCTGGTGTTATTAAACATCGGCTCGACACCTACCTTTCGGCGGCCTGGTTATAGGGAGACGATCATTGATCTCTCCTTTGCGACGGAAAATCTGGCTGCACGAGTGCAGAACTGGCAGGTGATCGAGGACTATACAGCCAGCGATCACCAATATATCACGTTTCGCGTGCGTGGTGTAGCGCCAGCGCGTGTCCGGCGTTCACAAGGCCCGCCCAGATGGGATGTCTCCAGGATGGATGCTGAAAGGATGTCTCTAGCCATCACACGCGGCCGGTAAACCATTGATGGGATCCCGCAAGGATTGCCGCCTCTCGTGCGAGCTGAACGGGTGGTGGACTCAACGATGAGACTAATCCACCGGGCTTGCCGAGAAGCCGTGCCAAGGAGGAAGGGATATAGGGAGGGGCAACATCCGGCGTATTGGTGGACGGATGAGATCGCGGAGCTGAGGCGGGAATGTCTCCGCCTCAGGCGGTTGGCTTAGCGAGCCGATCGACGCGACCCCGACGCAGCCCGTAAATCTGCCGAGCACAAGGCGGCGAAGAGAGAGCTTCGTAGGGCCATCAAGATGAGTAAGCGCCGATGCTGGAAGCGGCTGGGCGAGGACCTCAACGAGGATCCTTGGGGGCTGGGGTATAGGATCGTTCTCCGCAAATTGGGGGCGTTCTCACCAAACGCTCCCCTTGATGCGGAGACAATCCCTACCATTGTGGATGCCCTTTTCCCCACACACCAGTTGGGACCCAACCGCGCGGCTGGCGGGGAACTCGAAGCTCCTCCTTTCACAATGGAGAAGCTCACGAGGGCCTCGCAAGGTCTCAAAAACAGGAAGGCGCCGGGGCCCGACGGGCTTCCAGCGGAGGTGCTAAAGGCGTTGACGGCGAGCCATGCAGAGCTCTTGCTGGACATGTACAACGCCTGCCTGAAGGCGGGAATCTTTCCGTCTCGCTGGAAGGAAGCGAGGCTTGTGCTGATCAGCAAGGGCAAGGGACCTGCAGGGTCCCCTGGGTCGTACAGACCGCTGTGTATACTCGACGCAGCCGGCAAGCTCCTGGAGAAGCTCCTGAAGCCTCGTCTCCAGGCGGCGGTAGTGGCCGCTGGAGATCTTTCCGAAAGGCAGTATGGCTTTCGGAAAGGGAGGTCGACGGTTCACGCTATCCAGGAGGTAGTCGACGCGGCCAGGGCCACCGAATGTGGGAATCATTATTCCCGTCCGGTATGCCTGCTGGTCACTCTGGACGTGCGCAACGCCTTTAACTCGGTGAGGTGGGGGGATGCGCTGAATGCGCTAGAACGGGACTTCAGGGTCCCCCAGTATCTTCTGCGGATGATGGGGGATTATCTGAAGGACCGCACCCTCACCTACGAAACGGAAGATGGTCCGGAAACGAGGGCTCTCTCGGCAGGGGCGGCCCAGGGATCTATACTGCGGCCCGACATATAGAATTATACATATGACGGGATCCTTCGTATGGAGATGCCGGAAGGGTCTTTCCTGGTTGGGTATGCTGACGACATTGCGGTGGTTATCACCGCCAGAAATGTCGAGGCAGCGCAAATGAGGCTCAACCAGGTGATGCGTCGGGTGGGTCCTTAGCTGAGCGATCACGGGTTGGAGCTGGCCCTGACCAAGACCGAGATCGTCCTTCTGACAAAGAAGCGCATTCCGCTACTGATAGGAATGCGGGTAGGAGACATGACGGTCCAGACGAAGACGGCAGTGAAGTACCTGGGGATGAGCCTAGATTGTAGGCTCACCTTCTGGGACGAAATTAAGAGCCGGGCGGACAAGGCAGCCGCGGTGACAGCGGCGCTGAGCAGGCTTATGGCCAACATTGGGGGGCCGAGGCCCTGCAAAAGGCGTCTGCTGCTCCGCACCGCCGAGGCCATTATGCTGTACGGTGCGGAAGTCTGGGCCGACGCGATGCGGTATGAGAAGTACCGCAAACGCATGGGGGCAGTCCAGCGGCGCGCGGCTCTCCGCATTGCGAGCTCCTACCGAACGGTCTCGGAACCAGCGGTTTTAGTGGTCGCGGGGGTCATACCCATTGATCTCCTAGCCAAGGAACGACAGTTCGTCCACCAGGAGAAAGACGCCCTAGGGAGGAAGCAGGCCGCAGTGGCGGCCAGGACCGCAACCATGGCGGCCTGGCAGACACGGTGAGTTGGGGAGTCGCGGGGCCGGTGGACAGCTCGGGTTATCCCCCAGCTGGACACTTGGCTGAACCGTAAGCATGGTGAGGTGGATTACTACCTCACACAAATGCTGACGGGGCACGGGCACTTTCGGGCCTTCCTTCACCGTATAGGGAAGACACCGAGCCCGTGCTGCATTTACTGCGACTCCCCGTCGGACTCCGCTCTCCACACATTCTTTGACTGTGATAGATGGAGAGCGGAGAGGGAGGAGCTGGAGAGTGCGGCGGGCAGCATAACCCCGGACAATATAGTCGAGGTTATGCTGCAGGGGGAGGATCTCTGGCGAAGGGTCGCTCTTTTCGTTAGAGCGATCCTTCGCCAGAAAGAAAGGGACGCCAGTAGGGAGGGGTAAATCGCCCGGAGAAAGGAGGGCCCCCGGCGGGGCGGCTCTTAATAGGACTCCACCCTGAAGTAATGTCCAACAGACGGTTCCGGGGTGGAGGTCCTGCGGGCGGGGAGTGGGTTTTTAGCCGGTAGGCCTGGGTAGGCTGGGGAGTCCGGCACACGGGTGTCTTCGGACACCTACGGTGCATAAAGCATTTCCCCACTCCCTTAAAAAAAAAAAAAAAAAAAAAAAAAAAAATCATACGACCTGACTCCAGCTTCAGGACATTTGAAGAAATCTTAATGCCTACTCTACAATGAGCAAGCCTACCACAAACCAACCAGTTATCAGTTGGCTGACAAAATGCGTTCGTACACATCTTTATCAATGTAGATGTGAGATGTAAAACGTTCTGCTTGTTTTAATCGGGAGTGAAATGGAACAGGAAGAAATTTATATTTCGTAATTGAATGAATAAGGATGTTTATAAATTTCATACTTTTTTACTTAACGCTCCAAATAAATACCATTTCCACTTAAAAATGCTTCTTGACTTTTGGCGGTAATTTTTTTCTAACACTTAACCTCAATCTTTTCTTAAGATCTGACATTTTAGTAGTACTAAATATGTAGCTAGGCTCAGAACCACTACTAGAAATCGGCTGAATTTCATGTCGGCTGTTTTATGTGGGGAAATGATTTACCCAATACGAACGAAAAGCTAGAGCATGCCCACCAAAACACAAGCGAGACGGGAGATTTATTTTACAATGAGAAGGAAAAGGTAGAAGCACTTTTTTTGGTTAGGCCGTGGTTGGCTTGCTCATTGGAGAGTAGGCATAACTCTCCATGCGATGAAAGAACTGCACTTGAACAATACAGGACGCATCGAGCTAATCGAAGAAGAAAGCAAAATAGGCTATTCCATCAGCCTTAGTCTCACCACCTTGGTTCTCATTTTCCTAGGAATAACAACTGCTACGAAATTGAGCAAGCATTGCAGGCCAAATTCTTCTAACATAGCACCAGGCATAACCATAGCATAACAGGAGCAGTTACCGTCATACCAATAACAGGACATACCGTACAAAACCAAGGGTCCACTTCATCCCTAACGGAGACGACCAGATTCCTTATTTCTGAGAATACGGACATCCTCATTTTTTAAGATGAGAGGAGTTAACACCGCAAACATTGCAACTTTAAATTTATGGAAATTTCCCAACACGTTCCCACGCTGGCCACCAAAATCGCTGACACCATGTCTGCCCAAGTGCTATCACCCCACCGGCGGCAGGTGGCACATGTTTGCTGACACAGTTCAACGTGAGTAGGCGAAGTAATAAATAGAGCAACTTTTGTAATTAGCTTTAAGTTTTGTTCCGGCAATAAAATTGTGTAGATCAGATTGTTAGTCTGATCATAAGATAATTTTTTTTTTTTTTTTTAAAGGTTTGAACCCATTTAAAATTAACTTATATTCGCCTTGAGAGTTTTCGCTGAGCACAGAATATAACACTAGCATCCGTAGATAAGACGGTTTTGAAAAATCTGGATACTGAAGAATCGGGTCATTCATTAATGGGTTCTTGCAAGTCTGGAAAGCTTTGATATAGTTATCGTTGAGGTCCACCTTCCGACATTTTTTTAGGCATTCTGTCAGCGGTTTTGTGAGTGTAGCGGAGGCTTTTAACTTCCTTCTGAGATTGGGAATTCCTTAATTGCTCTGATCTTTTCTGGATTTGGTCTGACTCCATCGCTAGTTCCAATATGACCTAAGAACGCAATTTCTTTATGGTGGAATTCTGATTTTTCTAGTTGAACTTTGAGATTTGCTTCGTGAAGTTTACGAAAGAATTTCCGAATAATTTCTCCATGCACTTGGAGGGAAGTGAAGCATTCGACTGTTATTGGTTGTTTCATATTCTTTCACAAGGTATTTGTTGAGTTTACGACTTCAACATGACTTTACCAATTCTTGGAGTTGTAAATTCCTTCAGGTATATTCTAACGACGACACATTCCTTTCCGCGACGAATGTGAGGCGTGATGTTGAGCAGGAGCTTGTGGACAACCTGTGTGACCTTGGCCTTCACCAGATCTGCGGAGTGTTCAACTCTAGACAACGTCTGCTTGACCTCGTATTTACTTCCGACGCTTCCGCCACCCATGTCGATGTGTGCCCAGACACGATTTTCAACGAGGTTCCCGATCACCCGGCTCTTCAAATCTCTTTTGCAATTTGCAACCCACGATCTGACGACCGTAGTAGCAATTATGTTCATAATTTTAGGAAAAGCGACTTTGACTCACTTCTTTTATTTTTGTCTAACTGCGACTGGTCGCTGGTTTACAATTGCGATAATATCGAACTGGCAGTGAGTAAATTTTATGAATTACTTTCAATGGGCATTGCTTCTTCTGTTCCTCTAGTGAAACGGAAAGAATTTTTATTTAACCCGCCATGGTATGATAAGTACTTAAGGAAGCTAAGAAATCAAAGGAATAATGCCTGGCGTCTGTTCAAAAAAAGTGGTACTAGACCTGACTATTTGTCATATTCTGTTTTGCGTGGTAAATTTAATAGTTATTCGAGGAGTCTGTACCGTCAGTATATGGACCGCATGTCTTGCAACATCAAATCTAATCCCAAAGTATTTTGGAACTTTATTAATAGTAAACGGAAGACCAACAACTATCCTGCTGAGCTAAGTTTTGACAAGGAATTTGGTAGTGATCCTTCTGCTATCTCTAATCTTTTTGCTAAGTTTTTTAGCAATTCCTTCTGTGATATAACCTGTGATATAGACCTAGATTATTTTAGCCACCTGACTTGTCTTCCGACGCATTTCTGTGATATTATCTTGGATGAGCCCACTGTTTTTGAGCTTTTAAATAAAATTGACGAAAATTACTCGAATTCACCTGACGATATCCCTAGTATTGTTCTCCGTAAATGTAGTGACCCACTTGTTGAACCCTTGACTTTCCTCTTTAATTTATCTTTACGTTCTGGTGTTTTTCCGAATATCTGGAAATTGTTCTATGTCATACCTATCTTTAAGAAGGGCAAAAGGAATTTGGTTGAAAATTATAGGCCTACTGCCAAATTATCACCAATTCCGAAACTCTTCGAGGCCATGGTAAAAGAGCGTGTAGCTTTTCATTGTAATTCTTTTCTATCCGAGTGCCAACATGGATTTATGAGAGGTAGATCAACGACAACAAACCTAGTGGAGTTCTCTAACTTCTGTTTGTCGAATTTAGAAAGATTGAAACAGGTCGATTGTGTGTACACCGATTTTAGCAAAGCATTTGACAAGTTCTCACATGAGGTGCTCATTTTTAAATTGTTGAGACTTGACTTTCCAAATAAACTTGTTTGTTGGATTAAGTCATATCTTAGTGACCGTTCTTTTAAAGTTAAGTTTTCGTCAGCCTTTTCTGATCCTGTTTCAGTTTTATCTAGTGTTCCACAAGGTAGCCACCTCGGACCTCTATTATTTACCATTTTCATTAATGACTTATTTCCTCTTATTCTCAATTCGCATACTCTAGCTTACGCGGACGACTTAAAAATCTTCCGACTGATTGAATCTACTCAGGACGCCATAAGCCTTCAAGAAGATCTCTGTACCTTTGCTAATTGGTGCTCGAAGAATCACATGGATTTAAATATTAATAAGTGCAATTTCATATCTTTTAGTAAGAAATCGTCCATAATTGACTACCCTTATGAAATCCATAACACACCTCTGTGCCGTCAAGAACGTATTGTTGACCTTGGCTTGTCAATAAATTCCAAATTTGACAATTCTGACCACATTGATCTCATGATTAATCGAGCCAACTCAACTCTCGGGTTTATCAAGCGTTGGTCGAGGGATCTCGTCGACCATTTCGCCTTAAAAGCCTTATTTTGTGCTTTCGTACGGCCTACTTTGAAGTATGCTTCAGTTATTTGGAGACCTCATTATCATGTGCATACCAACCGCATCGAAGCAGTACAAAAGCGTTTTCTCCGCTTCGCTCTCCGCCACTTACCTTGGAATGACCCTGTAAACCTTCCTCCGTACGAAGGTAGATTAAAACTTCTGCAGTTGACGTCTCTTTCCAAGCGTAGAGAAATTGCCGGTGTCTTATTTATGCACGATATCGTTACTGGCGTTATAGACTCCCCGAATCTTTTGAGTTTAGTAAATTTTAACTCGCGCCCCCGATCAACTAGAGGACGGAACTTCATTTACGTTTCTCATCATAGAACTAATTACGGCTATTGTGAACCAGTTTCGGCCTTGTAGCGAAATTACAATGACCATTTCATCTCCTTAGATTTTCATCTTGATAAAAGGACTTTGAAAAGTAGTTTGCTAAATCCTAGTAAATTTGTATTAAATATTTTTACTTTGTTTTCCTCTTTGGTTGACAGTAATTGTAAGTCAGATGGTGTAAACCTGTTGATTATAAATAAATAAACAATAGTATTTTCGGTAAAAATATCTCCATTCTCTATATCTACAGGCAATTTAGCGACCAATTTTAATTTGGGGGTACGAAATATTTATCGAACAAATAATTGGGTTTAAAGTTTAATGGTAAGCAAGCATTTTTCTTAATAAGGACCTTTTTAGCGAGATCCACCATAGCTCCCAATGCTGATAATGCATCAAGTCCAAGGAGTCCATCAAAATATCCATGGAATTTAAAAATTAGAAAACTTGTTTCTCCGGGTTGGTTGAATTCGAGAAAATTGGGTAAAGTTATTATTTTATTTATTGTTTGATGATTAAGAATATTTGCAATAACTACAGGTTTAATTTCTTTAAGGTCTTCGGGATATAGGTATTCATGATTTATAAATGATGAGGAAGCGCCTGTGTCAATTAGATATTTCAATGGGCGTCCGAAAAGAGAGGAAATATTAACATAAGGTAAAACGGAGCCGTGCTTATTCACCTCTATGTATCCGATGGGATTGCCAAGGTTCCTATCGAAAAATTTGAATAATCTATTATATGTTGAGGAGGAGATTGAGAATAATTAGTTTGTTCAGACAGTTCGTAATCGAACTGGGGATCTTCAGTCCCATAATTTGGTGCTTCAGTTTGATTTTTATAGTAACTGTGTAGCCCTTGGTAGTTCGGACTTATCTTGTCAAGGTAAGATGTACACGTCACGTTGAAAAATTCTTTGTTACCGAAATTTTGTTGTCAGAAAAAGTTATTTTGCTTCTGGTGACTTTGACGAGTATTACCTGAGCCTATTACCATGGGCTCAGGTTTCGGCAAGTTTGAGTTATTCATTCTTGTGGGGAAAGAATTTTGTTTTGGCTGTACTGGGTAGGGATTAAAAGTACGTTGAGCCTGAAAATTTTTATTTTGCAAAGGTTGTGGAGGTCTATAGGAAAATGTCAGGGTGTTCAGAATACGATTGTTAAAATTATAACTTTGTTAATTCAATGGTATTCTGTGACAGAAGGCTATCTAGATGTGTCTACTTTGTTAGAAATGCTCTACGGTTATCCCTTGTTGTTTAATACCATGTAAATCGCGAATAAGTGACGTTTCGTTACGTTTATCCGTATAATGGAGAATCAAATTTTGTTTTAAGTATTTGGGTTCAGTCAAACTCACACACATATATGTAAAGCTATATCAGCGGGTCCGGTTATTTTATTTCTAATTGCACGGAGAAGTAGTTTACCATAGGCAGTTCCTTCTGTGCAAGAAACGAGTGAGCGAATTTGCTCGACATTATTTAGAAATTCAAATAGCAGCTTCGGATTACCATCAAAGTGAGGTAAATCTTTAATCGCGTCTGGTACTCGCAAAGATGTAAAGATATTGCTGGGTGTCACAATTTGTACGTTTGAATTACCGTCGGATTGAGCCATTATGGAGCTATTAAAATTATTAGAACTTTAATCTGTTGAAAGATACAAATATACATATAAAAGTATTTCGAGTAAGTAATAACTTGCGGGTTTGAAACACTTCCTATTTCCACTTGATTTAAATCACTTGTTAATGCACTTGTATTTCCTAATTCACTTTATTGTTTGGTCTCACTTAATGTTTCCAAGGAACGAAATCTTATTAAACTTTGAATTGACTTAGCTCTTGGTTTTATTAGATTAGTATTCTTATTTAATGCCATCTAGTATTTAGAAGGAAGGATTGAAAATAAAGGAGACATTCACTTTCAGCAATATTGAGAGAACTATTCTCACTGTGTGTTTTTCTACGATGTCCTTTCGTTGAGGTTGTTTGGCGATTCCCTCGAAGTTGTAGCAACGATTTTCCGTCGTTGGTTATACATAACTTTTATTAAAACACATCGTCGCGAATTTGGTCCGTGAAAAGATCGATAAGCCGTCGATTAGTTTTTCGGAATTATTAACGAAGCGATTAACGGTTTTAGAGAATCCGCCCCTACTGCGTGAGTTATGTTAATGATCAAGGGATCCTTAAAAAAAAAAAGAGAAAATTACTAGTTATTAGAATTTATTACTCTACTTAATAATAACAAAGTTCGCTTAACCCATTAACGCCGAGGTGATCAGAATTTTTACTAACTTTTCAACGTGTTTATTTATTATGTTATCGGACCAAAAAAATAATGCAATACCTCTATTCCTACGCTCTTTCAGAATCTGAGATCAAAATTTCGATTAGACACCGAGAAAAAAAAAATGGTCGATTGAAACGTGAAAAACGTGAAAATTTTCGAAAAAAAAATTTTTTCGCATTTTTTTTCCACAATGATACCGCAAATGTAGCAACTTTTTACTATAATCAGAGGTGATCATGGCACTCGAGCATTAAGAGGAATTTTTTTCAGAAAATTTCATCGACGGGTTTTTTCAAAATGGCGGCGAGAATTAAAATTTTTTATAAAAATCTTAATCTATCGTTTTCTTAAAAACTATAAACTTTAGGAAAACATTTTTAAGAACAAAAATGTCTTAAAAGTCAGAGAACACTCTCAAATTTTTCGTAGTTCGAATCCCTTCTCTGACGATTTTTCGAGCAGACACCTCTGTTTACAAACAATGTGCCTCCTTCTACGCGGGTCATACACCCCAAATACCCCAAACCTTTCAACTTTTAATTTCTCAATCGCAACGCGACGCTGACACGAGTAATCCTCAAATTTCCCAATTTCCGCTACTCGGTCGTTCGCTTGACCCAAGCGATCACGCCACAATAAAATCGATTAGGCAGCACTTCTTTCCGATTCGATCTCGATGGTAAAATTGAAAGTAATAAGTAGTATAATTTTGTCTTTCGACCGGCTCGGTATAATAAAATTCTAAAAACAAATATATTGTTTTATTTAGAAGAAAAGAAGTCGGTTTTATTAAAAACAGATTCTCTCCTTTAATGAATCGATCCCATTAAAGGAGTTGTTTGGCGCAGTCGGTAGGATTGCCGACAGTGTTTCGGAAAACGGTTTTTGATCGACAGAAAACGATAGCGCGAAACATTGTTCCTTTTTAAAGAATTAATCGGCAATCCGAACAAGTGAATTAATCACTCTATTAGAAAAGTTGTTTTGAACATCCAGTGCACAGTTAGTTCAATAAGAACCCATAAAGTGAATCAGAACAATCGAATCAGAAGAGCTCGACTCACAGCAAACATAAAGTGAATTAATTACTCTATTAGAAGGTTGTTTCGAACATCTAGTGAACTGTTAGCTCAATAAGAACCCGAAAAGTGAATAAATCACTCTGGTGAATTCATAAAAAAAAAAAAAAAAAAAAAAAAAAAATGGCTGTTAACACGATTACAGTGAAAGACCTTATAAATGAAGCTAGAGCAGTGCCTGTTTTTAAGGGTGACGGAACTTACGAATTGTCACATTACATCCAACAGGTCGAGACTCTCTGTGGCCTGACGGAAGATGAGGGAATCAAAACCTATATACTCAGGATACTTCTCACGAAGATACAAGGTGATGCAGTAAAATCCATCAGAAGACTACAGTCTCCGACCGTGACTTGGGATGCCATAAAAACTCAACTGATCAAATCATTTGGGGTACAGGAAACTTACCTTCGACTCAAAGAACAAGCAGACTCCATTAAATTTATAAATGTAAGTCAGTACTATAAGGATTTATCAAAAATTTTAGATAACTTGAATTTTAAATATAGCTTAGACAGTGAAAAGCCAATAGATTTTAAGCCAACAAATAATGAACATAGCATACTAGAAAAATTTCTAAACAAACTTCCGTGTTCAGATAGCATGTATCTTAGAGTAAAAGACGTGAAGACTCTCGAGGAAGCATATTTTGAATTAGTTCAGACTGGGATTGATTTGTCGAATGAAAAAAAAGAGCCAGATTCTTTCAGAAATACACGTTCTAGACATGATAGAAGGTTTTATAATTCAGATAATATGAACAGACCACAAAACCACTCAAATAATGCTAATAATAATAATCGTAACAATTTTAGCAGACCACAAAACTCAAATAATGGTAATTATAATAATAATCGCAATAATTTCAACGGATCACAAAACCCAAGCAACTCTAATAACAATAATAACCGCAATAACTTTAACAGGCCACAAAACTCAAGCAATACTAGTTACGATCGGAACGATTATAGGAATCCCCAACAACAACATAACAACGGTTTTAGGAGCAATAATAGTGATAGATTTAGAAATAATGCCCCCGAACCAATGGATATTGACAACGCTGAAGTTCAGGAAAATTTTCATATACAGCCTCGGACAATCCACTACCAATAGTTGAGTTTACCGTTAACGGGACTAAACTAGATTGCCTGATAGACACAGGGGCCGCAACTTCTATTTTAGACGAAAAACTTTTTCCACACCTTACTAGAACCGCACTTAATAAACCGATACACTTAGTAACATTGGCAGGCAAACAAACAATAACTCAAGAACTAATAACCGAAGTACCCGAAGAATTTAATCACCTAGCTACAATGAGCTGGAAACTATTAGATCAAAAAAACAAGAACTTTGACGCAATTATAGGGCAAAATATACTTAAACCTGTAGGAGCTAAGATTAACTTAGAGGAGGGAAATATAGAAATCAAGGGTAGAACGACCAATTTTATGGATGCTTGTCCTTAGAAAGAAGTTTTTCAATTAGAAACTAACGACTTAAATGTTGTCTCAGTTGTTAGACCACTTGAAAACCGATTATCTAAACCCAGAAGAATTTTCTTGTTTAAAAGAAATAATAAAGAAAAATCAAGACCTAGTCTTCCGCGAAGGGCAGGAATTGACTAGTGTAACAACGGCTAAGCATCAAATAATAACTAAACATAGTCAACCAATCTACTCAAAAATCTACAGATTTCCCAAAATACATGAGGAGGAAGTAGAGAAGCAGATTAAAGAAATGTTAAAACAGGGAATATAAATAGGGAATTCAGCCCAGCAATTCAGCTTACAATTCCCCAATTTGGGTAGTACCCAAAAAACTTGATAATTCAGGGAAACAAAAATGGAGGATAGTCGTCGACTACAGACGGCTCAACGATGTAACGGTGGATGATAAATTCCCGATACCAAACATCGAGTCGATTTTCGACAAACTAGGCCGTTCTCAGTATTTTACCACGTTAGACCTCGCCAAGGGTTTCCATCAAATCCTTGTCGACGAGAAAGATAGAACTAAAACAGCGTTCTCAACCCCCCAGGGTCACTATTAATATGTAAGAATGCCATTTGGGCTCAAGAACGCCCCGGCAACATTCCAAAGAATGATGAACTATGTCCTTAGAGACTACATTAACAAGATCTGCGTGGTATATCTTGACGATATATTAATATTTAGCACCTCCCTCCAGGAACACATTGACTCAATCTGTAAAATATTTGAAAGATTAAGAGAATATAATCTCAAGATCCAAATTGATAACTGTAATTTCTTCTCCAAAGAAACTGATTATTTAGGGCATACCTTAACAAGTGAAGGCATCAAGCCTAATGAAAAGAAAATTGAAGTCATAAAGAGTCTTCAAATCCCGAGAACTAGAAAAGCAATCAAAAGTTTTTTAGGCATCACAGATAGTTCATGAAGGACTATGTGAAAGTAGCGCAACCTATGACCTACTATTTAAAGAAGGATAAGAAGATCAACGAAAATGATCCAATGTATATAGAGGCGTTTCGAAAGCTAAAACAACTTATCACAGAGTATCCAGTTTTGAAATATCCAGATTTCAAGAAGAAGTTTACCCTCACTACAGATGCTAGCCAATTTGCGATAGGTGCAGTTTTATCACAAGAAAACCACCCAGTGTGTTTTGCTAGCAGAACCCTGAATGAGCACGAGATACGGTATTCTACTATAGAGAAAGAACTCTTAGCAATAGTTTGGGCTACGAAGTACTACGAAGTAACTCGAAGCTGCAGAGGTGGCGAATAAAATTAAATGAATTCGACTTCGAAATAGAATACTTAAAGAGTAAAGACAATAAGGTCGCAGACTTCCTCAGCCGTATTAATAATGATACTCATGAGATAAATGAAGTCAAAGAATGTGATAGCGATAGAGCTACGATTCACAGTAGCGAGGAGGACCTAAACGATCAGATTCCCATTGTCGATAATATTATAAATAAATACTGTAAACAAATACATTTGGTTCAAGGAAAAACTGCGGAAATAACTATCAAATATAGAAAATATAAACAAATATTCATTACAGAAGAAGAATTGCACAACCAAAATTACCTGAATGATTTACTGAGACGAGAAATAGGAAAAGGTGTTACCGGAATCTTTTCTAGTCTAAAAGACTCAAAATATAACTTGCTACAGAAAAAATTGATAGAATTGTTCAGTAATAATAAGAATATTAGATTTATTAAATGTACTCTTTATGCCAAAGACATAGAGAATGAAGACGAAATTTTAAAGATTATTGAAAGAATTCACAAAGAAACGAACCACAGAGGAATTGATGAAAATTACTGGGAGTTGAAAAATAAGTACTTCTACCCTAAACTAAAACAATTAATTCACAGATATTGTAATAACTGTAAAACATGTAATCTGGCCAAGTACGACAGACATCCAAGTAAACACAAATTTAACATATCGGAAACTCCAAATTCGCCTAACGAGATAGTACATGGCGATATATTTTATTGCCATAAAGAGACTTTCCTCACTACAATTGATAAGTTCACAAAACACCTAATAGCCTCAAAATTGTACGACAGGACTAGTATTTCGATTATTGAAAAATTAAAATACCGGTTTTCAATTTTTGGGAAACCCAATAAGCTAGTGCTTGATAATGAGTTCGATAACCTTAACATGCGGGAATTCGGCAGACAAGAGGGCATTCAAATCCACTTTACTTCTCCTAGATCTCATACGGGAAATTCGGACATTCGGAGCCCATGGAACATTGAACGAACATCTCCGCATCCTCGAAGCAGAAAAAGTCAAGCTCTCTCCAGAGGAAAAAGTACTCAAAGCAGTTGAATATTACAACAATACTATCCACTCTACAACTAAGACCAAACCAATAGACTTTTTGCTAAATAAGGTAATAGAAATAGATAAGATTAAAGATAGGATTCATGGTAAGAAAGTTAGAAATATTGAGAAACTGAATAACAATAGACAAGAAACTAAATTCGAGAATAATGCAGAAGTGTTGGTTCAAAAACCTAAGATAGAAAGACCTAAGACCGAACCCAGATATATTGAGATAAAAACAAAAGCACAGGGCAATCAATTGGTTGATCTAAGAAATCGCAAAATCCACCCAGTACGCATTAAACGTAAATTCAAATATTTTTCAGGTAATCCTCCTACTACTAACGCTGACAGTACAACTGACTCACGGGGCACACAAAATTAACACACACAAAATTAACACACAAGCAGGATTCACACTGATACGGTTGGACGATGTACAAATAATTAAAAGTTACGACAAAATACTACATCTAATAGACACAGACGAAATCACACAGACATTAACGGACATCGATACTAGTGCTTATCAAACATTTGACCCTCACGAAGACGATACCACGCTAACAAGGAAACGTTCTCAAGTGTGTCTCACCGATTTTGATGAAATTGAAATATGTTGTAGAGCATCGAAAAATAAGAGACACGTATTTTTTTTTATCTGCGGATAAGCAAGCTTAGGGGGTGAAAACCACCCCTAAAGTTTACCCCCAAAAACAGTTTTTCTTCAATATCTCAAGTTCTAATGAATTTTTTCGAATGAAACAAATTGGAAATGATGTCTCGTAAATATACTAACCTTTCGTAAGTAATGCGGTCCCCGGGGGTTGCAACCCTTATTTTTTATTTCGGAATAAATTATATTTTTGCGTCACAAAAATAACAGTGTTAGTTCAAAATCATTGACAAATATTTTTTTACATACGATTTTGAAAAACAAAATTGACCTGTTTTTGCGTTTTCCTGAAATAAGCTTCTCAAGGGGGTAAACTACCCCTAGCACTAACACATCATGTATATACTTTCAGACATCAGTTTTTTTCGTGAAAACCAGTATTTAGGGGTTTTTGGAGTCGCTGACAATTTTGAAAAACAAAATTGACCTGTTTTTGCGTTTTCCTGAAAAAAGCTCCTCAAGGGGGTAATCTACCCCTAGTACTAATACATCATGTATATACTTTCAGACATCAGTTTTTTTCGTGAAAACCAGTATTAAGGGGTTTTTGG
Source organism: Dysmachus trigonus (assembly GCA_949715965.1). Classification (NCBI taxonomy): domain Eukaryota; kingdom Metazoa; phylum Arthropoda; class Insecta; order Diptera; family Asilidae; genus Dysmachus; species Dysmachus trigonus. The sequence goes on from OX454320.1 coordinate 54,949,598, forward strand.
AGTCGCTGATTACGAATCTGATGTCAGATTTTAAAAATTCAAAATGGCGGATCAAACATGGCGGACGGATTTTTGAAAAATACATACATTTTTATAAAAAGAACTATAAATAAAAGTTTTTGAGGTCACTGATTACGAATCTGATGTTAGATTTAACAAATTCAAAATGGCGGGTCCAACATGGCGGACGAATTTTTGAAAAATACATCAATTTTTATAAAAAGAACTATACATAAAGGTTTTTGAGGTCGCTGATTACGTATCTGATGTTAAATTTAAAAAATTCAAAATGGCGGATCCAACATGGTGAACAAACTTTTGAAAAATACATCAATTTTTATTAAAAAAACAATAAAGAAAAGTTTTTGAGCTCGCTGATTACGGATTTACAATCGTAAATGAATAATTAAAAATGATAGATTCATTATCGCGCACATATGTTTTAAAAGTATTACAATTTTGATAAAAACTAATAAACAGGGGTTATTGATATCGTTAATTATGAATCAATTTGTAAATTCAAAGTCAGATTTATAAAATTATATATATATAAAAGATTCATACATAACTGCATTCATCTGTGAAAATGTGTACAATGATAATAGTCTTCAAAATAATGCTTTAAACATAATGGTTTTTTACACCAGGAACATCGAATTATAGCAACGTTTCTACAGCCTTGCACTTAACATCTAGTATTGCTAGAATTCCCAAAACTAAAATCGACAGGGTTCTCAAAATGTCCAGGCTTTTCATTGGTATATCCACTTTTATACAATGAGTACTTAAATAGATTTATATACCTTGGCGAGGAGAGTTGATTATGAACTAATGACTGCAATTTAATGATATTATCTCTTAAATGTAAATTAAGATCCGAATTCATTAATGTAACGCTATCCGAGAAGTGTCGAACGTAATTTTTCCATATTCGGAAACCAAATACATCCAATGGTTGTATGTTACCCGTAGTATCGGTAGGTATTTTTTTCACTTCTATTATTTTATTCGATGGAGTATTTTGTTCTATTATTTTGTCACAATGGCCGCTCCACGAATCAATTAAAAGGATTGAATGAGATCCAACGTTAGGGAGATAAATAGTTTTAACCATGTTTTGAAGTGATCTGAAGTGTACAATGAAATATTAAAATTTTATAATAATGTCCCATATAATTATAAATGTATGTTACCTGTAGTTAGTTTTCCTGATTTTGAAGAGTCTACATGAATATTGTCAGGTCGGAATAAAGTTTTTTCTACTATAGGACCAAAATGTTCAGTTGGCTCTTTCAAAACCAAATATAACGGTGATAAAAGTTTTCCTTTCCCAGATATAAATGGCTGAATAGTATAGCTATGAGTAGTTGCTAAAATTGATTGCAGCATACATTGCACGTTCTGCTCTCCTTCAATAGCCAAAGTTCTTCCCGAATGGACTTCCAACTGAAAACCGCTTTGATCAGAATTATATATATTTTGCATTCCAGCTGTTAAAGCGCTCTGTTTAACATTAGTTACAAATTCGTTTGCTATTAGTTCTCAAAGAGCACAGTTTATTGTTAAGAGCGCGTCAGAGCTAGACCACACATATATGTGTGTACATAGAATGTAGAGAAACGCCTATATATATATTTGTATATCCATCAGGAATATTACAGATTTTTTAAATGTATGATAATCACGTTTGAAGTTAAATACCAAGCAAACGGCGAACACTTCGATTAGCATATTTTATTTTGAAATATTGGCCTTCGATCTTGCTACAATTTCAGGCTATGAAGCATAAGTTTTGGGTTTATTAGGTTTAAGATTTATAACATGTAACTTGAGGTTTGGAATTTATAGCTCACTACAATTATGGCATTAGAAAAAAAAATACATGGTAACATTTTAAGAGATTGAAGAACGTAATTTCGATTTAGATCCAATGTATTAAAACTGTAATTTAAAATTTTTTTATTATTTTTAATAAAAATTGATGTATTTTTCAAAAGTTTGTTCACCATGTTGGATCCGCCATTTTGAATTTTTTAAATTTAACATCAGATTCGTAATCAACGACCTCAAAAACCTTTATTTATAGTTCTTTAATAAAAATTGATGTATTTTTCAAAAATTCGTCCGCCATGTTGGACCCGCCATTTTGAATTTGTTAAATCTAACATCAGATTCGTAATCAGTGACCTCAAAAACTTTTAGTTATAGTTCTTTTTATAAAAATGTATGTATTTTTCAAAAATCCGTCCGCCATGTTGGATCCGCCATTTTGAATTTTTCAAATCTGACATCAGATTCGTAATCAGCGACTCCAAAAACCCCTTAATACTGGTTTTCACGAAAAAAACTGATGTCTGAAAGTATATACATGATGTATTAGTACTAGGGGTAGTTTACCCCCTTGAGGAGCCTTTTTCAGGAAAACGCAAAAACAGGTCAATTTTGTTTTTCAAAATCGTCAGCGACTCCAAAAACCCCTAAATACTGGTTTTCACGAAAAAAACTGATGTCTGAAAGTATATGTGCTAGGGGTAGTTTACCCCCTTGAGAAGCTTTTTTCAGGAAAACGCAAAAACAGGTCAATTTTGTTTTTCAAAATCGTATGTAAAGAAATATTTGTCAATGATTTTGAACTAACACTGTTATTTTTGTGATGCAAAAATATAATTTATTCCGAAATAAAAAATAAGGGTTGCAACTCCCGGGGACCGCATTACTTACAAAAGGTTAGTATATTTACGAGACATCATTTCCAATTTGTTTCATTCGAAAAAATTCATTAGAACTTGATATATTTAAGAAAAACTGTTTTTGGGGGTAAACTTTAGGGGTGGTTTTCACCCCCTAAACTTGCGTATCCGCAGATAAAAAAAAATACGTGTCTCTTATTTTTCGATGCTCTACAACATATTTCAATTTCATCAAAATCGGTGAGACACACTTGAGAACGTTTCCTTGTAAGACAATTGGAGACAATCATAACTAAAACGAGACATAACATAGCAACGATTATCCATCACAGGCAAAACAGAGGTCTGGTAAACTTAGGCGGAACGATTCTTAAATGGATCTTCGGTACCATGGATAGTGTCGATCGAAAAGAATTAGAAGAGCATTTAAAATCCATAGATATTAATAATTACAACTCTGTAAATAATATAAAAAAACAGATCAAAATTAATACTGATTTGCAAGTTAACTTGGAGTTACTCAAAGAAAGGATTATTAAAAATCAACAAATCACTGCTAGCCTTCTAAACAATTCAATTAGGGTAAATAGAAACACTATTAAACAATCACACTATATCCAGACCCTCACTGACTTCAACATCCTAGACAACGAAGTTAACAAAATTCAAGACAATGTGATGTTTGCTAAATACAATATTATGGGAAGATCTTTCCTCACCCCAGGAGAAATAGATTCCTATAACATAGATATCAACAAAATAGGAGAAATCAAAAGTTCCTTACTAAAAGTAGATGCAAAACTGATATTTGTAATAGCGATTCCCCAGTTTGATGAAGAAAAGGCCAAGAAATACAAATTAATTCCAGTTCCAAACTCGCAGTTCGAAGAAATAGTTATAAAAGATGAGAACTTAATAGTGTTCAAAAACATAAGCTACCTGGACGACAACCAACGGTATTTTAGAAAATTAAAGAAGACAGATAAATGTATTCAAGGCATTATTGATGATAACTTAAAAAATTGTCAAAAACAGATAAATACTAAATTTGAGATTAAGGAATTAGAAGCAAACATGTTACTTGTAAAAAATTCAAATAATTTAAAACTAAAAAGCACCTGTAATGACCTGGAATATAAACTTAACAACAATTATATAATTAACTATAACAATTGTACGATAGAAATAGGAGAAATGAAATTCCAAAATGTAGAAACAAAGTATTCTCAACATATAATAATACCAAACTATTTAGAAATAACAAGTGTGAATAAAAGATTAAGCCTGAACGAATTACATTTAAGAACAATAGAAAATATTGATGAAATTAACCCATTAATGCGCAAAACGAGGATTTTGTGCACGCAAGTTCAATTGTACGATTCGAATAGCAAATTGGGGCGAATTTCCTCCAAATTCGTGTATAAGGGGTTTTTGGGGGTGCTCTTTCAGAATCTGGCATTTGTTTTGCATAAAAACTTCAAAAACCCTATTATTTTTTGGGTTTTTTCAAAAAAGTGCCGACTTTTTTTGGTAATTTTTCGTCTCAAAGTAGATTATCTTATCGTTGCTGCTATTGAATGGTCATATAACTACCAGAAATCGCGGTCCGAATGTCTACCAGTGACGTGGGGTGAAATTTTTGAGAAGGTAAGCCGGTGCAAAAATCAGAAACTTAATAGCGAAAAAAAACTTACCAAATGAAGTCAGATATTACAAAATGTGTTCAACAGTGCGTGTATTCTTGTCGAATTTAGTCGGCCACTTCTATCATACTTAAAGTCATTGGAAGTTAAGTGCTATATGAATATTATGAATAAATATGGACATATATACAATGAACTTCAAGAATAATATAAGTGGCTTTGAAAAAAACCGTTATAGTCGCGTGAACTGTGAAAAGTTGATATGAAATATAATTAATCTTACTTATACTCCAAAACTAATCTACGATTTTTTTTTATAAATTCGGCCAAAATATCATTGTAAAAATTAGACTGATTTCTAATTTGTAAAAGAAGGTGTTTTTCTATCGATAAGAGTGCTAAATTTGAGAGCCTTTCTTCGGTTTGAGAATTTCTTAAATAAGTATGTATTCTCTTAAGGGCTGAAAAAGATCTTTCCGCGGAAGCAACTGTAATGGGAAGAGTTAAAAATATACAACACGAGTTTAAAATTTGAGGAAAAGTATCTTTTAAAATGCCACATTTAATATGCGAGTAAAGCGCGAGAATATCAAATTGCCGTAATGAAGAAGTGGTATATAAAACGTTCAATTCATTTTTTAAAGCAGAAAACTGGAAAATTCCCGGGAAAACTGTAATTAAAGATAATATCTTTTCGTTAGGACTTGATTGAGCAAAATAATCATATTTTGATTTATTAAGCAAATCTAAAAATTTTAGTTGACTAAAGGAACTATACCGAGTTTTAATCTGAGAAATGACATTATCTTTTATTTCTACAAAAATTCTTCGATAATTAGTTTTTAAATCGATGTCAGAATTTAGCACTCGACGTTTTCTTGGAGGTTCTGTGCAATCCTTCACACTATCAAAAATCGAATCAAATTTATTTAAAAAGTCAGAACTCATCCAAGACTCGAAATTCTCTATTTCTAGCCTAGCAACTTGAATATCCATCTGTTTATTTTGTAATAAATTAAAAAGTACATCCATTTTTGCAAAAATTTCCGAGGTGGTGTGTAAAAAAAAGCAGAACTCTTTATTTTCCAATTTCTGTAATAAACTTTCGGCCAGAGAGAGTGTGTCATTATCCCATTCATTCGAGTTATTTAATATTGTTTCAAAAGTTGCAATTATATCTAATCTGCAGGTAAATAAAACGTTAATTATTCGCGAATGGTAATGCCAACGAGTTTCCGAAACTCCTGGCATACGTCGGTCAGCAATTTCTTTTAAAAGGTTAGAGCGCTTTGTTGATTTATTAAAAAAACGAACGATGCTATTTATGTAACCGAAAAATATTTTTAGCTCTGATATTTTTTCCAAAGATCGAGATAACACTAAATTAAGAATATGGGCATAGCAAGGAATGAAAATGGCCATTGGACATGATTCTCGTACTTTTGTTTGAACACCACCCTGCTCACCCGACATTGCCCGCCGTCATAAGATTGACCTACCAATTTTTCTTTACAGTCGTATATTTCCAGTATATTTAAAACATGATCTGATTTATCTGCGTTACGACTTAAACTCACGTCAAAAAAACCAAGAAATCTCTCCTCTATTCCATTCTGTGATAAATACCTTAGTACGACACTTAGTTGTTCTCTATGACTAACATCGGGAGTTTCGTCAATCATTACTGAAACAAATCGAGCTTTACTAATTTCTGATTTAATTTCAGATCTTATAACAGTGGCAATATTATTTATCAAGTCATTTTGAATACCATTTGATAGGCCCGAAAAAATTGGATTTTGTGAACTAGAACACTGCTCTAAATGTGAGTCCATTAAAGTGTCGTACTTAGCTAAATACAACAAAGTTTCTATATAATTGCCGCGATTATCGGACACGGGTTTTTCATTATGACCACGGAATGCTAATTCTTGTTTGCCTAAAAGAATTACAGTATCTATGAAGCGTTTCATTAAATTACGATTTCGGTCGACTTTTCTATTATGAGCTTCATAAGTATTTCCTAAATAAGTATCAATCCGATTCGCGCCAAATTCATGCAAAGCTAAGCAACTACGAATATGTTTTTCTGTTTGAATATGCTTACTTGAAGAGTTTACTAAATTATTAATGTCCGTAAAACCTGTGCGACTCCAAACACTCGAAGAATTCGAAAAAAGAAGACATGGGAAACAAAACATTTTATTTAATTTGCAGCTTCCGGTCAGCCACAAATATTTTTCATAAATCGACTTACTAAAATGTTTGAAAAACCCGTCCTTACGCTTGTAATATATTTTCATCGACGGTTTAGCGCGACCTAATTCGATAACTCTGCTTTTTTGCTGAAAAGATAATCTATTAAATTCATTTGCCTGTTCTAATAAAAAATCCGTTAAGCAGCATTCAACACTAAGTAACGCCATTTCCAACAAAAATTAAAGACAGAACAAGATATAAATAAAAAGCTAATAAAATGTCCTATAACAGACCACCTAGACCTTACAAAATTCTCACCAGCTTTTCACAATTAAATTCTATATATTAAAGTACAATTACACTTCACTTTAAATCAAACATGCACGATAGATGTTACAAATCCTTCAACTGACAAATTGAAACAAATAAATAATCGTCATCCGAATAGCCGAACCTAACGAAAAAACCCTAGAAGCCGGATTCTATCGTGTTATCGAGAGGTAATAAAATAGCACCACACCACACTCATAAGTCACAACCCGTTGAGCACCAAGGCAAAAAGAGACACAAGTTAACAATTTTTTTATTAAAATATAATAAACAAAACCACAACACCCCTCCCTCCCGAGAAGACGACTTCTGCCGTGTTCTTGTGAAATAAGGGAGCATTCACTCCTACAATTCACAGCCCCTTCAGTATCAAAGAGATTTACAGCCAGCTGAATATTGTTTATGAAAAAAATTAATAACCAAACCCACCCCAACCAACCCCACTCACCCGAGAAGCCGCTTTCTACCGTGTTATAGGGATAATAAGAGAGCACCACTACACTCACACCCGTTCATAGAGAAGACACGAATCAGCTGACATTCTAACAAATAAACAACCACCCGCCGAAGTGACCCGAGTTTAAACTTATGCAAAACGAAAACAACCGAGAAGCCGGTTTCTATCGTGTTATTTGCTTATAGGATTTGCTTTTAGTAAGCAAAGGATATCACACACGATTTCTTTGTTACTTGTGGAGAAAAGTGTGGGCTTGAGTAAGCCGTAAAATGACCGGCTTACAGAAGCAGCGAGCGAGCGCTTCATACCCGATGCAACCCCTTGATAGAACCTGCTACGGTGCGAGGGAAGGTTCCATCGTAGTGCAACAACAGATTATGGTTGTTTTTGGTTTTAGCACTTGTTTTGCCATGTTTTCTTTACGAGATGAATTTTGGGAGCGCTTTCCAGGAATTTTACAGGCTTACAAGTTTTAAATTTACGGGAATAGGATGAGTTCCCAAAAGGGAAGCCGGTAGGAATCGTGTTATATGGACCCCACGCCACTGATGTCTACACTTTCTAAAACCATTGTTTTGATTTTTTTTTTTTTTTTGCTTTGATTTTTGCAAAATGGCCATTTTGTATAGCAATGTAATAAAAAGCTTCAAGATTTTTTTAGACGAAAAGGATCAACTTTACAAAAAAAAATGTATATCACAAAGAGTGCTTATAATTAGCCAAGGAAAACATGTAAATTTTTTCAGAATTTTTTGGACTATTTTTGGATTTTTGGATTTGGCCAATTTTTGAAAAATCCAAAAATGTCCCGAAAAATTCTGAAAAAATTCACACGTGTTCCTTGGCCAATTATAAGCACTTTTTGTCATATAAAATTTATTTGTATTATTGGGAATTCAGTATCATTTATAATACTACGTTGGCAATTCTGCGGACTCAATGTACTAAATCCTTTTTACACGCTATATCTGTGGATATTCTAAGTCAGTCGAACTGCCGCACTCTAGCCTGTAACACGTTGCTCTCGCAATAAACTTATTGTGTTAGTTTCCGCCGTGGCTTTTTATTCGATTCACCTTCGGCCTCAACCCATTCTCCTAGAGGTTATGGGCCCAGTCTCAAACCACGCGAACAAATTCAAGACTAACGAAAAGTGAAGTAGCAGCACACAAATCGCCAAGAATTCATTCACAAGAATCAAGTTACTCAACAAGGAGAACTACGACACTTGGAAGATGCAAATGCAATGCAGGCATTGTTGATAAAAAATGATCTGTGGCATTACGTAAGCGGCAGGAACTTGAAGCCAGAACCAATCGCAAACGACGTGAATCGTTCTAACGAAATTTCTACGTGGGAAAAGAACGACGACAAGGCAAAATCGGAAATCATCCTCTCAATTTGTGCTTCAGAATTAAAGCAAGTGAAAGGTTGCGCGACTTCGAGGGACATGTGGAACAAACTCGAGGGAATATACCAGTCCAAAGGTCCCGCTAGGAAATCGATGCTTCTCGAACAACTCATACAACAGCGCATGGAAGAAAGCGGTAACGTGCGCGAACACATTAACAAGTTCTTCGACACCGTTGACAAGTTGACGGAGATGGACGTAGAGCTGAACCGGGACCTGTTATCGGTAATGTTATTGTGTAGTTTACCACGCAGTTTCGAGAATTTTAGATGTGCTATTAAGGCCCGAGACGAATTACCGTCTTTAGAAAATCTAAGGGTTAAGATAATAGAGGAAAGTGACTCTCGTGGTGGCGATTCACCATCAAAAACGCAAAACGCTATGCTGGCTCAAAAACATGGGCAAAAACGTAACTATTATAACAAAAACAAATTGAAAAGAAACGAGAACGGGGACGTAAATTCTAATTCTAAAGAAAAATTACCTTTTCAGTGCCACCGTTGTCGAAAATACGGACACAAAGCCATCGACTGTAAATCTAAAAACGAAAATCAACAAGTTGCAAGGAAAACTGAGGATATAAGTTTGCGGGCATCGGAAGCTTTCATCGGTGAGTCGGGTTCCACCACGTGGTGCTTAGACAGTGGCGCCACCAGCCATATTTGTAACGAATTAGAGTATTTTGGCGAAACACAAAGATCAGCGTACGGAAAATTGAATCTAGCCAATCAGGATTCAACGGAAATTCAAGCCAAAGGTAATGCTTCATTTTTGGTTGATTCTCTTGGGGCAGAAACTGGGGTTGACCTCAAGGACGCGCTATACGCACCCGATTTGAGATCAAATTTAATCTCTGTCGGAAAAATTACGGACAACGGGTACGATGTATTCTTTACGAGGGACCACGCACGAGTGCTTGATAAAGAAGGCCGAACCAAATTGATCGCGGAAAGGACCAGAGGATTGTATTACTTTAATGAATCCTCAAGCAACGGATGGAGCAGCACGGAATCCGGAAACGTGGCTAATAATAACCTCTTGGTGTGGCATCGAAAACTCGGTCATCTGAATTTCGCAGACCTTATAGACGCTCAGCAAAACAAGGCTTTGAAGGGTTTGAATTTTTCTTGCACTAACCCAAAAATTACCTGCGATATATGCTTACAGGGAAAGATGACCCGAACTCCGTTTCCAAAATCATCGAACCGAAGCACAGCTTTGCTGGAAATCATTCATTCCGATGTATGTGGTCCAATGAGGACAGAGTCGCTCGGAGGTGCAAAATACTGTGTTACCTTCATAGACGATCACTCGAGATGGAAGGAGGTGAGATTAGGTCGAAAGATGAAGTTTTGAAGTGCTTCAAGGAGTTTAAGCAATTAGTAGAAAACCAGAAGGTTAGAAAAATCAAGCAATTACAGACAGACAACGGACGCGAGTACATCAATAACAACTTTGACGATTTTTTGAAGGAGCACGGCATTTCAAGAAGGTGCACGATCGCTTACAACCCGGAACAAAACGGGATATGTGAGAGAAAGAACCGTACTCTATTTAAAATGGCAAGGTGTCCATTAATTCAAGCCGGACTTCCCCCCTCCCTTTGGGCAGAAGCGGTCTCAAACGCCAACTACACTCGGAATCGAGTTCCAACTAAAAGTTTGCTAGGAAGGACCCCGTATGAAATATGGACCGGCGAAATACCAGATGTGAGCCACCTTCACGAATTCGGAAGTAAAGTTTTGTGGGGTCAGTCCTTAATATTTTGTTAAATTATTTTCTTTTTAATTATTTATTTATTATCACGAAATAATTCGTAAACGTTTTCTTTTTAATTATTTATTTATTATCATGAAATAATTCGTAAACGTTTTCTTTTTAATTATTTATTTATTATCACGAAATAACTCGTAAACGTTGGTATTATAATGTAATTATTTTATTTTTAATATATTGTACAAAGTTTCCTTTTTTTTATTAAAACTTAATAGTTCTCGTAACCGACCCGGGGTACATGAATATCCAATTCAGACTACTCAATATTTTTCAAAACAATATTTTTCAAAACAACAATATCCGGTAAATCGATATCCATATTTAATAGCAAGTAGATCTCTCAGTATAGGTATACTGAGTTGCACACATTTGCGACTGTGCCAATTCCAAAGTATACAAATCGCAAATTCTCACACATGTTAATTTATGTTAACCTGTTACTTTCAAACGATGATACGTTGCCACAACACCCTCCTACCAGTGATACTGCAAGTATAACGATGCCTGAAGAGTCTTTGATTCTGCCGGTTATTGAGTGTTTTATGGTAGTGTGAATCTGACTCTTTTTTTGTTGGAGAACGCTGGTCTCCTGTTACTACTTAATGCCAAATCAAACTCTGGTTGACTCTTTGCATTTGTGGTAAGTGAAGTGGTGCAATGATGCTTTGCTTTTTCTGGTTGGGAAGTGAAATTATTTTTATTCAAAATTTATTCTTCAGAAAAACACGGTTTTAACCGATTTAAGGAAACCTTAACCTCTTTTTCACTTATCAGAAGTGTGAAGTAATTTTTATCGCGTGAAATCACTTTGAAAGGTCCTTCGTAAGGGCTTTGTAGGCTTTTTTTGATAGAGTCTGTTCTAATAAATAAGTGGGTACAAGAGTTTAAATCTTTAAATTTAAATATATTATATTTAGCATGATTTGTTGCTTCAATGCGTTTTAGTGAACTCATTAATTTTCGTAATTGACCTACGAACTCGCTTTGACAAAAATTGTTTGTTGGATTTTCCATAAAATCGCTGGGTAAACGGATAGATTCTCCGTATAGCAGTTCAGCTGGGGTGCCTAGAAATTCTTCCCTAAAAACCGTTCTTAAACCTAGCAAAACGAAAGGTAGCACTTTAGACCACTGCTTATTTTTGTAGGTTTTCATTGTCGTTTTGAGTGATCGATGCCATCTTTCTATAAACCCATTTGCTTGTGGATGATATGCAGTAGTTCTATTGTGTTTGAAACCCAACAGTCTAGATAGCTCTTTAAAAAGAGTTGATTCGAATTGTCTACCTTGATCAGTAACTATAATTTTAGGAATACCGAACCGAGAAATCCAACTTTGACATAGCGCTTCTGCGCAGGATTCAGCCGAACTATCAGTTATTGGAACTGCTTCAGGCCATCGAGTGAAGCGATCGATTAAGGTAAGACAGAATCTGAAACCTTGTGAAGGAGGTAGCGGACCTATGATGTCCATGTGTATTGTTTCAAAACGCTTGGATGTTATTGGAAATTTTCCAAAAGAGTTCTTAACGTATCGAGAAATTTTGTTTTTTTGACATGCTAGACAACTACGAGCCCAGGTGTTTACATCCTTATTCATGGAAGGCCAAAAATATTTGGCAGTAACCATTTTATTTGATGTTCTGATGCTGGGATGAGCAAGATTATGGAGGGAATCGAAAATTTGTTTTCGAAAAGCCTGAGGAATGAAGGGTCGTCGTGTTCGAGAGTCTGATTTTTCACAATAGATCTCTTTGTTACTGCCAATAAAGGTGATTTGGAAAATTTGTACGACGGATTCTCTAATAGTTTTTTTAGCTCAGGATCTGATTCTTGTGCCATGGACATAGCTTGAAAATCAATAGAACTTGGCAGGTTTAGCTCGTTAATCCTTGATAGCGTATCTGTAACTACATTGTCTTTACCTGCTATGTGTTGGATATCTGTAGTGAATTGACTGATGAAATCTAAATGACGCACCTGTCTTGGAGATGCTTTGTCAGGATTTTGTTGCAGTGCAAAAGTTAACGGTTTATGATCAGTAAATAATGTAAAATTTCGAACTTCTAGCCAAAATCGAAAATATTTAATGCTTTTGTATGCAGCTAATAATTCTCTGTCATAGGCGCTGTATTTAGTTTGTGCTGGGCTGAGTTTGATTGAAAAAAATCCTAAAGGTTGCCAATAATTTTGAATTTTTTGTTGAAGTGCTGCGCCAATGGCTATGTCAGACGCGTCAACAAATAAACCTAATTGGGCGTTGTTATTTGGAAAGGTTAGAAGAGTAGTCTCTGTTAATTGAGTTTTAATTTTCTTAAAAGCTTCTGAAGATTCAAAATTCCATTCAATTTTTTTGGAACCTTCTTTTTTGCTGCCAGTAAGGTATTTATTTAAAAGTAGTTGGTGTTGAGCTGCATGAGGGATGAATCTTCTGTAAAAATTGACCATCCCTAAAAAACGTCTGAGTTCTTTGACGGTGCTTGGTTGATTAAAATTTGCGATTGCTTCAATTTTTTCATGGGTAGGTGTAATACCCTGTTATGGTTCGAAAATATGGGGCTACAGTATGGACTAAATTGTTAAAATTAGTGATGTTGGTAGCACCGTTCAACTAATCGAACGGGACCGATTGTGAACTGTCCATTTTTCTTTCTGAGAACTTAGAATTTGTTACTGCACGAATTATTACTCGATTTCAGAACCCAATCAAACGGACCAGGATGGGCTTTTCCGTCTACGAGCGAGCACTGGTTTTATGTGGTTAGGGTCCTGACTGACCGTGGATTCTGGGAGGAAGGAGCAGTCTTTTTTTTTTAATGCTTTCGGGAATGTCCTTTGGGGGAATCAACGCTCTACGTTGGGGCATTCGACATTTTCATATTTTCAACACATTTCCATATTTTCAACACACTTCATCAATGTTTTCTTGCGGAGGCACTGTGCTGCCTAAGTCGACCCTTTATCACCGTGGGCATAAACCCAAAATCACCGACGACTTAAGAAGTCAATGTTGCATACTCTGCGGCGAATTATTAATCCCTACATGCAAAATCGATGGCCTGGAAGGAACCGAAAGAAGGAGGAGATTCGTGGAGATAACGTGGAGACTCGTGAAGATAATGTAAAGCTGAAAATAAAATAGTCTATAACTCAAGACCTGGAGAAAATCTTAAGTAGGTTAGGATTAGTTTTTAATCATATAGGAAACAGTGAGAGAAAGAAAAAAAAAAGTATAAATATATCTTGTTGAGGTTGCAAAGGTATAATGATAACAATTTGTCTCAGATCGTTTGTTAAGGTAATTTCAGTTTGGTCCATTAATTAATTAATTGAAATGAATTGAGAGAAAAGGAAAAGGTAGGATAGTTAGATAGGTAGTTAAGCTAGTTTCATTTTGGTGCATTACGGAAAACTGAAAATGAATTGAGAAAAAAAAAAGAAAGGGTAGGATAGTTAGATAGGAAGAATAAATGTTAAATATCTCGGAAAAGAAATCTACAAAAGGGAAATTAATACGTGCTTATTGTGAAGATTATTGTACGTCGGTCAGGAGGTATCTCGAGACCCGAAACCTATTAACAAAAATATATATATATATAGGAGACATCAAGGTATTTAGCTGATCGCGAATAAATTTCGTGATATATTCTAAAGTATTTACCTGGGCCCAGCCTCCTATAATAAACAATTGTCAGGATGAGCTAACACCGACGTCGACACCAAATTACCACTGGAAGGAAGAGATTGTCAGACAGCCAACCGCAACCCGGAGTAATTTTGAAAGAAAATAGACGCGCTGAATTGAAAGTCGAGATGGACCATTTAAATTTTGAAGAACTAAAACTCGAGCAAATTCAAAAGCACAGAAAGTAGTAAGCCGAGGAAAAGTTAAATTGGAGAAAACTTCGAGTGGCCGAAAATTACTGGTTTTATCGATAGGCAATATCATAATGTCTCCACCGGAAAGAACAATAGTGGTTGCGCGGCTCCTTCTAAAACTCCGGTAGGTGAAGTGGACGGCTGTCTGGTCAGTCTAAGTGTGGAGTTCGATCGTGACGGCAGGATTGCGAGTTTTGTTTTTTTGTTGGTGCGCGGAAGTCCAGCGTGGTGGTGCAGCGGTGGAAAAAGGGAGAAAAGACCAAGGAAAATTTGGAGCAGGAGGATTCGGGACCAAAGAGACGAAACCCGGAATAAACTTTGAGGATCAATCCCAGTACTGATTGCCAGGAGGATTTACGATTTTGAGGCATGCTCCAACTAGGTGGCTGGGCCATGTGGGCCGAATTTTCTTAGCCGCGTTCGAATCAGCTAAGTACCTTATTTTCCTTTATTGTTTATTTTATTAAATATTTTATTCGATTTGAGTATATTTTGAATTCGGCCAATGCTACCGAATTTCCTTTTTTTTTTTTTTTTTTTTTCGGCGACTCGAGTACCTTGCCGGCCTAGGCTAAGGTTTAAATTTTTGGAATTACCCGCTAAATTTCCATTTTATTGAAATACATTTGAATTTATAATGTTGAAGCCGGTATTGTTTAATTGAACTTCGAAACCTGTGTTGCGTATTCCCGGGTGATATTGGGAATACGCCTTATTTGCTGATCAATGGGGTTTCCAAGTTGTTTCCCTGGGAGTAGATGTTCAGGGCGGAAGGCAAACTCTGATTGTCTTTTCTCGAAATTTATTTATTATAAGCCTTTCTTATTACACCGACCGTTTCACCGCACACCGACTATTACTTTTTCCGATTGCGTGCACTCTGTATCGAAATACCGGACAACACTTGGCTAAACCCGCGGGGACCTCTTTTGGTACTTTTAGATTCAACTCAACTCAACTACCTTTTTCTTCAGGAGACCTCTTTGGGTCTTTTCTTGTTAAATTCTACTCAACGACTTTTTTCGGGACCTCTCTGGGTCTTTACCGGACAAATGCAACTCAACTACTGCTTTCGGGAATTCGCGATTTCCCGATCGCCAATTTCGCGGCCCGGCAACAGGCAAGGCAAAAGTGCGTCGTTCGCACTTTTGACTGTGGGAACCTCTTTGTTCCCTGGTGGTCGCCGGATTTTTAGCTTTTACGGACTTTACAATGTTGCGAAATAACAGGCGTGTGTTTATTTCACAATATTGTGCGCTATCATTTCGCAACATTGTGCGCTGCCATTTCACAACATTGCGTGTTGTAATTTCACAACATTGTGTGTTGTAATTTCGCAATGTTGTGCGTGGCATATGCAACAATTCCTTCCCCCTTGGAAAAAGAGAGTTATTCTTGGGAGAGGAATAACTCTCAGGGAAGTACTGATCTTCGCGAGTGTTTTTCGGTTCAACGGTCGGTGCTTTACATGATATTACATATTTTGCTTATCGTCTACTATATACATCTAATATTGTTATATATATATATTTTTTTTTTTCTTAATTACAAAAAATTTTTTTTTTTTTTTTTTTTTTTTTTCAATACTCTGTTGTTTTGATCATTATTAATTTTACAAATAAATTTTTGGTCTACTGAATAATCCTTTCTTTTTAGTTGAAAAATGTATTATTTTTCTTTTCTTTAATTAAAAATTCTTATGCTTATATTTTATTTTTACACAACTTTTTTTTTTTTTTTTTTAAGTCTACAGTAGCCAAGCAAACTGTTTACATGTATTTGTACCAAATTTTTTTTTCATTTTGAACATCCCCTTTTTTTTTCGAGCCTATCTTTTCAGGGGTGGCCGATTGTGAAATTGCCCCAACGGTTTATTTATTAATTGATTTTTGGTTCCTCGGGCTGTTGCTATCCTTCTGAGGATTCCTATTATGGAAATTCGGATATCGGGGTCTTTTTGATGTTAGGGCAAAGAATTCCGGAGCCCTCCATTTGTTTTTTATTTTTTTTATTTTTTTTTTTTTCATTTATTTTTTTTTTCTTATAAGTGATTAATTTCACATCACTTATTTAGAATTTTTATGCCCGTTTGGTCGGACTGTAATTGCTCTAGTCGACTATAAATTCCTTTATTGTCCGAGCTGTCCATTTCAAATAGGTAGTGCAGGGTGCTTCCTATTCCATCGAATAGGAACCTGACTATTTTTCGCTTCACGGTTACCTTTATTATAGCCGTTGTCGTCTCTTTTGTTTTATTCCAATAGTTGTTTCTTGTTAAACAAAAATTTATTTATCTTTTTGACAACTAGTCGTATTAAATTACGGTACGTAAATCAATTTATTCAAAGTAAGGCTTAAGTCGATTATTATGTACTATTTTCGTTTTTCTACCCATGCGTATCGTGGTGTTCACGGATGACGGGGTAGCGGTTACCAGGTAAGGTCCTATCCATATCTCTGAGAGCTTATGCTTTCGGCTTTCACTCTTTAGAAGGACCTTATCCCCTACGTGGAATGTTAGGGGCTTAGCATTTTTGTCGTAATTTACTTTCGATCTTTCTTTGCTAGCTAGGATATTTTTTCTCGCCAGGGCATATGATTTTTGGAGCCTATACCTGAGCATATGATAATAGCTCTCATGATTGTATATAGGCTCGGGTTCTCTTTTTAAATTGGATGGGACGTCTGCCGTGAAACCAAATAGGCAGTCCATCGGGGTGAGTTTTGTCCCTTCGTGTGTGCTATTATTGTACACGAATGCCGCTGTACGTAGGAATTGATCCCAATTTTGGGGATCTTCGTCCACAATGGTACGCAAATATTCTATGAGTGGTCTATGGGCACGTTCGAGTGCTCCGTTCGACTGAGGATGGTATGCTGATGTTTGCAGCTTTTTCACTCGCAACAATTTGCATATTGATTTCAACAAGTCGCTCAAAAAATTAGTTCCCTGATCGGTAACTATTCTTTTTGGAATGCGGTAGCGCGTGACAATTTCGTCGAAGAAAATTTGCGCTATGGTGACCGCTTCCGCGTTTGGTATTGCGTACCAGTCCACAAACTTTGTCAGATTATCCTGAAAGGTCAGGATATATTTATTCCCTGACGTGGACTCTTCCAATGGTCCCACTATATCGAGCTAAACCTTGTCAAAAGGTTGCTCGGCTATATCGGTGATAACCATGGGCATTTTAAACTGTGGCGAAGCTTTAAGCTTCTGGCACTTAGGACATTTTTTAATGTATTGTTTAATGTCCCTTAACATATGTCTCCACCGGTATTTTCGTTTAATTCTTTTGTATGTTTTAATCACGCCCTGATGTCCTCCAAAGAGTGAATCATGAAAATCATGTAGAATGATCTTGATTTCCTCGGGACTTGAAATTAGTTCAGGGTTGGAGCGTGATTCCAGTGGAGGGGGAATTACGTCCTCCTTCATTTCTAGGGGACTCGTGAGCTCTTCTTTTTGGTTTGAGCTCTTTTGTTGGGGATGCTTTCCCGCCTGTGCTTCGTTTTGTGTAGCTTTTGGGCTGTCTGCAGTATTTTCTTGGGCTTTTTGTTTTTGAGCCCTAGTAACTGCACTTATTTTTACTGGAGTTTTTTCCACCAGAGGTTTTTCTTCCTCTTCTGAGTCCATGGAGCGGTGGACTTGTGCCTTTACCGTGAAGGTTTGGCTTTCTTGGTCTTCAACCTCTTCCCGTGGAATGCGACTTAGTGCGTCTGCATTCGTGTTATACTTTCCGGGCTTATATTCGATAGTATAATCGAACTCGGAAAGTTTGTGGTGAAATCTCACCAAACGGGAAGTAGGGTCTTTTACATTGAAGACTCCCTTAAGAGGTTTATGGTCTGTGTAGACCGTGAATTTTCTACCTTGGAGATAGCACCTGAAATTCCTTGTCGCCCAGACAATGGCCAACAACTCTTTTTCTATAGTAGAGTAGTTCTTTTCGGCCTTATTTAATGTACGGCTGGCGTAGGCAATGGGCTGATCTTGTCCTACTTCACCTTGGGAGAGGACAGCTCCTAGAGCCTCGCTGCTTGCATCCGTCGTTAAATTAAATGGCTTACTGAAATCTGGGTATATCAGTAGCGGGGGTGTAATTAGGGCGTTTTTAATTGCCTCAAATGCCTCTTGGCATTTATCAGTCCAAGTGAACTTGACATCCTTGCGGAGTAAGTTTGTTATTGGACGCACGATTTTGGAAAAATCAGGAATAAATTTCCTGTAATAATTGGCGAGTCCCAAAAATGATTGGACTTGCCTAACAGTTCGAGGAACTGGAAATGATTGGACACACGCCGTTTTGCTGGGATCGGGTAGTGCTCCCTTACTGGAACATGTATGTCCCAGGTATACTACCTCTTTACGGAGAAATTGGCACTTCTCCGGCTGCAATTTGAGATTGTTCTCACGCAATTTGTCGAAGACCTTTCGTAACTTTTCGTTATGATCCTCCAAATTTTTCCCGTAAATGACTATGTCATCCAGATACACAAAACATTCCAGGCCTTGAAGGCCTGTAAGCACGTAGTTCATCAGACGCTGGAAAGTGGCGGGGGCACCCTTGAGCCCGAAAGGCATACGTTTAAATTCGTAATGCCCGTAGCTCGTACTGAATGCCGTTTTGGGGCGATCTTTAGGATCGACCAGCACCTGATGATATCCGCTAGCCAGATCGAGGGTGGTAAAATACCTTGAGTGACCTAATTGGTCAAGTATATCCTCGATCCGAGGGAGAGGGAAAGCGTCGCCGATTGTTTTTTCGTTCAATTTCCGAAAATCAACGACTACTCTCCATTTTTTCTCGCCATTGGGTCCCGGTTTTTTGGGCACTACCAATAAAGGCGAATTCCAAGGACTCTTGCTTGGTTGAACTATTTCATTCTCGAGCATTTCTCTCAATTGCTCGTTTATAACCTCCCTTTGGGTTTCTGGTAACCGGTACATTTTTTGATTAATCGGTGCCTGATTTTGCACCACCGGAATTAGGTGAGTAATCGCATCAGTGTGCGTAAGGTAATCACCTTTCAAGTGAAATATGTCATTATATTCCTGACATAGTTTGAGAATTTCAGCCTTTTCCTGGCTGTTTAAGATTGGACTCAGATTGAGTTCCTCTTCTAATCTGAGTTCGCGACTATTTTCACGCGACTCAGGATATCGCACATTATTAATTTGAGCGCGAGGGGTGTTGTAATTTTTATTTGGGCTCTTTGGCCGTTTAGTTTCGACGCAAGGGTCGCTTTTATTTTTGCTAAGGCTCTGTGGCCTATTTTTACTTAATATTGGGCTCTCTGGCCTCAGTGTTTCGATAAGCGCTTCATCGCTACTTACCTTCAGGCTCATTGGCCTTATTTCTTGAGCTCGCGGGCTGTTTTTATTTTTATATGGGTTTATGGGCCTGTTTTTATTTAAAGTTGGGCTCATTGGCCTATTTTTATTCAATATCGGGCTCTGTGGCCTATTTTTATTTAAAGTTGGACTCATTGGCCTATTTTTATTTAATACCGGGCTCTGTGGCCTCTGTTTATTTAAAATCGGGCTCTTTGGCCTCTGTTTTTTGACGCGCGGGTCATTAATATTTTTATTAGGTCCTGCTACCTCCGCAGGCATTTTTGTGTTCGCTTCGGAACATATCGGGGCTAACGAGTAATCATTAACTGGAACTAACTGTAATGTTAAGTTAGCCAGAATTACTCGGGAATCTTTCACATTGAGTATTCCAATTAAAACTTCTTTAGCATTATTCGAGGATATGATGCTATTAGCCAAGAAGACTCCATCGTCTATCTCTTGTGATAGACAGAGCATTTCTTCTGGTAGCATCAGAGGAATTCTGACCACCATTTGTGATCGCGCAGGTACGCATATGGGTTCTTTCAAATCCACTGTATGCCGCCTGATTTCGTCGATCAGCGGTGTTTTCGACAGAATTTCCTTCTCGTTTTCCCTTAGCTTCTCTAAAGCTTGACAACCAGCATTCGTTTTAGTGAATGCCCCGAGAGCATGGCAGGTGGGTAGCTTAACCCCTTCGGATTCCATCTCTTCTGCCTGCATCTCGTGTTCAGTTGTGCTTTGGGGCCGATTTTTCTCGGTATCGAGTAAAATTGGGAACGAGAATTCCTCTTTATTGATTTCCGTGCGAGGAAATCGAAGTTTTTTATTGGGGTCCTCAATATCACAATTTTGTGATAGGAAATCATTTCCTAATAGCCCGTCATGGGACAGATCTTGTAAATTTTCGATCACCTGGAAATTGCAAGGAATTTTAACTTTCTTATTATTTGAAAGTTTTGTAATTACATTCGCCTCGCAACTTCCCAGGGTTCGTCCCATGCCAAACGGTGATTGCAGGGTATAAGTTCTCTCTTTGTTTATTGATTTGAGAGACTTTAAAGCTTGCTTTTTAATCAAGCTTACCTCAGCGCCCGTATCCACCACTAGTTGAGTCGTTTTTTGTCGACCAATGTCTAGGGGGAGCTCCACTACGGGAGTACTGGGTTTGGGCGGCTGAGGGTACCCTGTATTTTTTGATTTTTTTCTTAATGTCGGGCCGGGGATTTCGGGCTCGACCGCCCTCCGTTTCCCGGACCGCGATTTTCCCACCTACGTTTGTACTCGCAGGTTCCCGTCGCGTGATCTCGTCGACCACAAAATTCGCATACCTGTCTCACATTGTATGCCCTTCGATTCGGCGCATTATTTTGAGTATAATTATTCGCGGCTCGCGGCACTACTTGATTGTTCGTTGGGCCCGGTGGCCCGTTTCGGAAGGGATTGAGGTTCCTAGCTTGATTATTTCGGCCCTTGGTACACACTCGAGCTTCGTGCCCATAATTCCGACATAATTCGCATAACGGGGTATTTTTTCGCTTAAGGCAATCCGCGTACGTATGCCCTTTTTTGCTACAAAAACTGCAAACAATTTTTGCAATTAATTCCCGGTTATAATCCGAAGGTCGGCGCACAGCAGCTGGCTGGCTGCCGGACCTTGATTTTATTTCTTCCGCCCCGATTCCCCGCGCATGCACTTGAATTTGTGTCGCGAGCTCATTCGGATGATAAGACGGCGGATTGTTATGATTAGGCAGCATATTTGAGCTGCTCAGGCTGCTGCGCGGCGCGGGCGATGGCATATATGTGGCGCTCTGCTGTAATCTCTCCATATCGAGAGCTTTTGTTATGATTTGGTCCAAAGTACCTTCCGTCACTGTGAGGAGGTACTGGCAATGTGGGTTATTCACTCCACTGCGAAGTGCACTGGCTGCAAAATCTTCCAGCTGGGGTTTCACGGCCAAGGCCGCGGTTGGGCTATATTTTTTGTCAGCTGCCTCTTTACACAAGGCCAGCGCTTATTTTAATCGTGCCGTGAAGGCATTTAGTGATTCCATTGGATACTGCCTAGCAGTAATCAATTTGTTTACCAATTCCTGGTAAGTTTCCCGCGGCAAATATGCTCGATTTAGCCGCTCTTCAAAATCACTAAATGAAGCCGGAGCATCGGCCATAAAAAGTTGATAAGCTGCACCCCGGAGGCGGGTGAGCAAAATTTGGAGGAACGCGGATTTTTCCTCTTCCGTGAGGCAATTCTGTACCTGCGTACAGCAACCCAAAAATGTCTGGAGCTCTTGGCTCAAAGATGGACCGGGTTCTCCCGAGAAAAGGGGAACCATCTGCGCCGTTAATTTCGACACTTTCTCGTAATTCACCATTTTGTTTGCTTTATTTGTAATCGTGATGTTTTCCCGCTTTGGTGCAATGGGGGACGATTCCCGGAATTTAAAACTTCCTGATTCGAACGAATCGTCTTCGATTGAGGAATTCGCGAAGGACGCACTTAACCAGCCCGATAAACCGCGTATTAACGAATCCGAAATTGTGGCACTTTCACTAGTTTCGCTTAAGTCTAATTCACTGTTATTACTTGCTAATGGGAAAGGCTGCGAGTGTTCTCGAAATTTTCTAATTTCTTCTCGGAATTCTTCCGAGTCTTTTTTACTTTTTTGTACTCGAGCTTTTCTTAGCTCGCTTGTTTCTTCAAATTTCTGATTAATTATTTCGAAATGCTGGACATTAATTCCAGATTCCGACACTCGCACCCTTTCTAACAAAAATTTTAAACAATTGTCAAGACTTACAGGTAATGAGCGGGGTAGTACTCTTCCGCTCCGAAGTCTAAGCCCTTGGTCGCTTAGATCTGCTGTTGATGGGGCTGATGCTTCCTTCGGCTGGTCCTCTTGTTGAGCTGAGGTGCTGGGTTGCTCCTTCGGCGGCTGCGATGAGGCGCTGGGTTGCTCCCTCGGTGGCTGATCTGATGAGGTGCTGAGGTGCTCCCTCGTTGGTTGGGATGAGTCGTTGAGCTGCTCCCTCGTTGAGTCGGTTGTTTTTTCCTCTTCCGGGATGCCGACGGGTAGTTCCTCGTCCTGCATTCACTTCTTCTTGGAGTCCGATCTAGGGCTATCCCTCGGTGGTGCTCTTTTGCACAGTAAAAGTCGGGAGATCGCTTGTTCGCCTGGAACAGCGGCGACTAGAGTTGTTCTCCCTTAAAACAGGGTAATTGTTTGCTCGCCTGGAGCAGAGGCAACTAAAGTTGGATACCCTGGAGCGTTGGGGCCTAGCTGTGGCCCTTCGGTTCGCAGGATCAAGGTTTTTCAAGCTCTTATGGGCTCGGCCAGGCTTCCTTGATCCTACCGGCTGCGCCAATTTTGTTGCGTATTCCCGGGTGATATTGGGAATACGCCTTATTTGCTGATCAATGGGGTTTCCAAGTTGTTTCCCTGGGAGTAGATGTTCAGGGCGGAAGGCAAACTCTGATTGTCTTTTCTCGAAATTTATTTATTATAAGCCTTTCTTATTACACCGACCGTTTCACCGCACACCGACTATTACTTTTTCCGATTGCGTGCACTCTGTATCGAAATACCGGACAACACTTGGCTAAACCCGCGGGGACCTCTTTTGGTACTTTTAGATTCAACTCAACTCAACTACCTTTTTCTTCAGGAGACCTCTTTGGGTCTTTTCTTGTTAAATTCTACTCAACGACTTTTTTCGGGACCTCTCTGGGTCTTTACCGGACAAATGCAACTCAACTACTGCTTTCGGGAATTCGCGATTTCCCGATCGCCAATTTCGCGGCCCGGCAACAGGCAAGGCAAAAGTGCGTCGTTCGCACTTTTGACTGTGGGAACCTCTTTGTTCCCTGGTGGTCGCCGGATTTTTAGCTTTTACGGACTTTACAATGTTGCGAAATAACAGGCGTGTGTTTATTTCACAATATTGTGCGCTATCATTTCGCAACACTGTGCGCTGCCATTTCACAACATTGCGTGTTGTAATTTCACAACATTGTGTGTTGTAATTTCGCAATGTTGTGCGTGGCATATGCAACACCTGCTCAATAACCCAAACGGTTCTCGGTATACCTTAAACCGAGTGGCGCCCTATAAACTTTGTTCCAGAGACGGTGAATGATTTAGAAAATATTAAAATGTACCCGGCCCTTCTCCGGTGCTGGCGGGGCACTCTCGCACGAGGAGTTTGTGCGTAACATTTTTGGCGCCCAACGTGGGGCCTCTTTTGCCTATATTTCGGTATATAGTGAGCTTAAGTGCAAGACCAAAGCTAAGTGATCTAGTTCGATATAGTCACTTGCAGTGATTATTCCCGAGCAACGAGATTATGTAGTACAGAGCAATGTACAAATTATAAGCTGTTAGTACGTGGTGCTTTGGTTAATTAATGGTCGTGAATTTGTTCGAAGCTGGTCAAGGTGCCGAGTCGATCCCGAGAAATTGCTAATTGTAAGGGTTTGCCCCGATCACTCCATATTATGTAGATGCGATCAAGCCGCCAAAAAGTTAAAGAGGATTCCGGTTCATATGGTTTGCTCAAATTGAGTTTGCGAAGTTTTCCGAATTTTTATATTTCAGTCCAGCCCGCTGGATTCATTCGCCGTAGTGAATGTAAGTCATAGCGGTTAAATCTACGTGTCGCAGGCTTGTTAATCGCATTCCCGAGTTCTTGTAACGTGGATGAGTGATTTAGATAGGGAAATCTTCGGAATTGCTCTATCCAGCGAAATTGCTGGTATAGAGACTTATTTCGACTAGCGCACTCATTTGTTTCCACTAGTTACTGAAGTAGTTGAGGAAGTGATAGCGGAAAACACTCGCGGAATACGGCACTATCAGCGTAATAAAAGACGAAAGAATATGATTACTTTGTATAGACTTATTTGAATTATTATTATTATCCATATCTTTATTTGCTATTATTTTATTTTTGGGTTTTCTTTTTTTCTTTACCGTCGCCTTGAATCGTAAGCACGCCTTCCCTGGCCTGGACCGTTTGGAGATCATTATTGTTATTATTATTTTGGAGTCGGCCGACGAATTTAGTTGGCGCATTTTAGTCCGAAAATTGGAAAGCAGAACCTGGAGATGTCGAGGCTCGTAATGCATAGTCACTTACTAGAGCTGAATACCCAGTTGTGCGGAGTTGAATAATTACCTGTTTTGTAAGCGGAATATATCTTCATATTTTCTTGTTGGTTGCCTGATAGAGGAGTGATACTCTTCGTTTCATTTTTTTGTGAGTCGGAGTTACCTTGAAGTTTGAACTGACTCTGTTTTAGGTTTTATTGGCGGATTGGACTATGTCGCATAGGACGGAATTTAATTTAGCTGGATGAAATTAAATTTTTTTTTTTTTTGGTCTAGGTTCTTCTAGCTTTCTGAAAGGAAATTACCTTGAGCCACAGGCAGGACAGTCATTGGGTACGCACGGAATTTTTTTTGGTCATTGTGATTTGCTGCAGAGATTTATCGGGGAGCTTTCCTACAGCTGATCGCTTTTGTTTCGCTGAACACAGTACTGCTTGTAGGTTTCGGTTTCAGTGGCAAATCTTTCAGACCTAGTCAAATTAAATTATTTTTAAGATGGAAGTTAACCGATTAAACCAAGAAGAATTAACCTACGAGCTTACTATTAGAGGGCTACCTTCAGGGAAAGTGGATGATATGAGGGTAGCTCTGCGCGAAGCTCTTAGGGTAGAGAGGGACGGGCACTCTCTTTTGGTGAGGCCGTACCCCTTCGTATTCTTGGAAGATGAGAAGGCTTTACAAGCAAAAGCCAAGGAAATACAGGAGCTCTTGACAATTTTCGAAGGGGATTCAGCTAGCTCTGAATACAAAAAAATATCGGTGAAAATTGATTGGGCATTGAGAAGGCTCGCTAGAACTGTTGCCGAGGGGGAGGATCAAAAGGCCAGTCAGGCTCAATTACGCGCTGCATTGTATTCAGCACTAGGATCTTTAAAATTAAAAGCAGATGTCGCTGCCGGCGCTAGGGAAGAAGACGAGGAACCTGAAGAATACTCGAGCTTTCTGCAAGCTCCTCCTGTGGCTACAGCACCAAATACGAAGGAGTTGCCATATAAGTGGAATTTGAAGTTTTCAGGTGAGGCGGGTCAGTCGCTCAACTCTTTCTTGGAAAGAGTTGGTGAGCTTTCTGAAGCGAGAGGATTGACTAAAGCTCAATTATTTCGATCAGCACTTGATCTTTTCTCCGGGCGAGCTCTTCTATGGTACAGAGCAAATAAGCCTTGTTTTAATTCCTGGGCCGACCTGGTGCGTGAGCTTAGGAAAGAATTTCTCCCGAAAGATTATGATGATAGGCTTCTTGAAGAAATCAAAAAGCGTACGCAGGGAAAAGACGAGACTATAGGCGTGTACACAGCAATAATGACTACCATGTTCTCGAGGCTGAGCGAGAAGCTTTCGGAAGCCGTGAAATTAAAGATCATTAAAAGAAATTTAAATCCGTTTTATCAAACGCAGTTAGCCCTCCTCCAAGTCGATTCTATAGAAAACCTAATCGAATTAGGGAGGAAGTTGGAAACTGTACGTACTTCGGTAGAATCGTTCGCCCCTCCACCTGTGAGAAGAGGAAATCAGTTGTTAGAGCCAGATTTGGCTTATGTAGCCTCCAGCGGCCTGTCGCTTTCAACGATACAAAACAATTCAAATCGCAATTCCGATGCCCCGAAAACTAAGTGCTTTCGGTGTGGTAAGTACGGGCATATGGCGAGGTCCTGTAATCAGCCTAAACAAAATATTTCGTGCTATGGGTGTGGTAAGGCCGGGGTAACTCTCCCAAATTGTGATTCTTGCAAGAGTACTCGATCTAGGGCAAACCAAGCAAGTAGCTCTTTTCAGGGGCCCGTGAGCTCAAATTCCGATTCTCGTCGAGATAATCAGGCGGGAAACGGAAGTGGAGCTCGATGAGGCAGGGCGGTTCGAGCTCCATTCATTTCTTGCAACGCGCCCAGAACAGAAAAGGTGCACGAGCTTTTAGCCGTGTTAAGGCCCAATACACTTCGGTGGATCATATTTTCGTCAATGTGGATGGAGATAGGCGGCCGCATCTGTTGGTCAAAGTCTTTGGAGTTGAAATGCGTAGTCTGTTGGATTCTGGCGCAAGCAGAACAATTATTGGAGGTCCCGGTTGGGAATTATTGAGAGGTCTTAATCTTGAAGTTAGAAAGGTGAGTGCCAGTTCGGTGAGGCTCGCGGATGGGAAAAAGGTTTTAGTTCTAGGCGAAATAAGTTTACCCATAGAGCTTGAAGGGCACGTAGTGGTCCTGGATGTACTCATTATAACTCAAATATCGGCACACTTCATATTAGGCATTGATTTTTGGCAGGCAGCCGATATTTCAGCGAATTTGAAAGAGAATAGTTGGCAATTTGGGGAGCAGGACAGAAATATCCGGCTGAGTGCTCTTCAAAGCCATTCCACGCTTACTGCAAGCCAGCAGGATGAGTTAAATAGCGTGATTGATTTGGCGAAGGAGGAGATGGGTTCAGGGCTAGGCTGTACTAATGTAGTTCAGCATAATATTGAAACAGACTCACCACCAATTAAGCAGCGGTATTATCCGGTATCACCAGCGATTCAAGAAATTATAAATCTTGAACTCGATAAGATGCTCGAAGCGGGGGTAGTAGAGCCTTCAAATAGTGCTTGGTCGTCGCCAATTGTTTTGGCAAAAAAAAAGGATGGG
Source organism: Dysmachus trigonus (assembly GCA_949715965.1). Lineage (NCBI taxonomy): Eukaryota > Metazoa > Arthropoda > Insecta > Diptera > Asilidae > Dysmachus > Dysmachus trigonus. The sequence goes on from OX454320.1 coordinate 54,977,055, forward strand.
TCATATAGGTTTTGTGTTGACTATCGGAAATTGAATAAGGTCACGAAAAAGGACGCTTATCCCTTGCCATTTGTTACCGCGACCTTAGACAAACTTAGGGATGCAAGATATATGTCATCCCTCGATATTAAATCTGCCTTTTGGCAGGTGCCGATGGCAGAAGAGTCTAAGCAATATACCGCTTTTACGGTCCCCGGCCGCGGTTTATTTCAATTTAGAAGGATGCCATTTGGTCTAAGTAATTCCCCTGCCACATGGCAACGTTTGATAGATAGGGTTCTGTCAGGCACATTAGAAACTCACGTATTCGTCTATCTAGACGACGTAATTATTGTAACACAGACGTTCGAAGATCATGTAAAAATTTTAAAAGAAGTATTTGAAAAGATACATAAGGCAGGGCTAGTAATAAATTTTGATAAATGTGAGTTTTGTCGCAGTGAACTTAAGTATTTAGGGTACGTTGTTGGCGAACAGGGGTTGAAAGTGGACCCGGATAAAGTCAAGTGTATCCTGGATATTCCGAGACCGAAAACGGTTTCAGACGTGCGTCGATTTATCGGTACAGTTGCGTGGTACCGGCGGTTCATGCCAAATTTTTCAACCCTTGCAGCTCCTATTAGCGAATTACTTAAAAAGAAAAAGAAATTCGAATGGTCACAGGAATGTGACGAAGCGTTCCGTAAAGTCAAAGAGTGCTTAGTCTCGGCCCCAATTTTATGTTGTCCAAATTTTGCATATCCCTTTTGTATTCATACGGATGCATCAGGTTACGGGGTGGGTGCAGTTCTTACCCAAGAGATTGATGGAGAACAGTCGGTTATCGCATATTTAAGTCGCTCCCTCAACCGATGCGAAAGAAACTATTCGACAACTGAGAGAGAGTGCTTAGCTGTCCTGTCGGCTATTGAAAAGCTGAGGCCATACATCGAAGGCACACGCTTCACCGTTATCACTGATCACGCGTCCCTCGTCTGGCTACATAACTTGCGCGATCCCCAGGGACGATTAGGCAGATGGGCGATGCGATTACAGCAATATGATTTCGAAATTGTCCACAGAAAAGGCAAAGAGCATCTCCTCCCAGACCTCTTATCTCGTTCAGTACCGACGGTCGAGTGTGTCCAAGACACTCAAAACTCTGAAGACAAGTGGTACACTAAAATGTTAGAAAGTGTGAAAACATCGCCAGATCGTTACCCAGATTGGAAAATAGAAGAGGGAAAATTATGGCGACATTGTAGACCCAAGTACCCGTCGCTTGCGACCGATAGCGATTACTGGAAAGAGGTAGTTCCGAAGCACAAGCGGAGTAAATTGATCTATCAAGCTCACGATGTTCCAACTTCCGGGCACTGTGGTGTTCAGAAGACTTTCGATCGTCTCGCCCAACAATTTTATTGGCCAAAAATGAGGCCAGATATCGTCTCATACGTAAAACGTTGCAAAACATGCCAAAGTACCAAGCCAGAGAGACGAAAAGCGATGGGTCTGCTAATACCTAATTCTATTCCTAATAAACCATGGGAATGTCTGGGAATAGACCTCATTGGTCCGCTGCCTAGGTCGAATCGTGGGTTTGTTTACATCTTGACCGTGATCGACCAGTTTAGTAAATTTCCAATGCTTTTTCCATTGCGTTCTGCAACGACAAATCTCATAATTCGAGCTTTAGAGGAGAACCTGTTTTTAGTTTTTGGAGTACCGCGAGCAATTATTTGCGATAATGGCGTACAATTTAGGAGTAAAGATTTTCAGAAGTTTTGTGAAGAATATGGGACAGAAGTTAAATATACGGCATTTTACCATCCCCAGGCCAACCCTGCAGAGAGGGTAAATCAGGTGGTCAAATCAATGCTTCGGGCATATGTGTCAGACAATCAGCGAGTCTGGGATCAGCACCTTGCGAAGGTCGCATGTGCAATTCGCACCTCTACACATGAAGCAACGAAGCTGACACCATATTTTATTAATTTTGGTCGGGAGATGGTTATAGATGGAAAGCTCCACAAAATTAGCACCAGAGATATGGGTGATCTGGAAGCGAAGTCTGTGGCAATGGGCGAAGTACTCAAGGACGTAAGAAAGCGCTTGCTGAAAGCTGCTCAAGGCTCAAAGCATCCATACGACTTGAGACGTAGGAACGACGGCTTCATGCAGAACGATATGGTTTGGAGAAGAAACTTTGTACTATCTGACGCGTCCAAATATTTTAATGCAAAGCTAGCTCCGAAATATATTGGCCCGTTCAAAGTGGCCAAGAAGCTTTCTCCATGGACTTACGAATTACAGGATACTTTCGGGAAGAGCGCTGGAACGTGGCATGCAAAAGACTTGAAAGCTTATCATGCAGACATTGAATAAGTTATAATTTTTCCGGTGGCCCTAAAAAGGCATCCAACCAGCTTAACTGGCAACTATAGGGTGTCATAATGACCGCCTATGACTAGTATGGTTATGCGGTTGACACACCTTTCGTTCTTCCATTGAAAATTTCATCCCCTGTGTATTTTAACCCTAACATGGTGACCCGCTTCACGGGAATCCCACGAATTTAAAGTTATATTTTCGATTTCATTATGTGTGACGTTATGATCTGGTGGTCTTGCACACCAGCTTAGGTTTAAAGTTGGAGTTGCCAACGACAAGGGGCCAGCAAGAGGGTTCCTTTAGGAGATTTTAAGTAGGAGTTTTCAGAAATTTTCTTTCCTCACCCCCATCTCCAACCCTAGGTCCGGCAACACCTTTCTCGATGGGGTCGGAGATGCGGGCAGCGCAAGCCGTTAACTCCACTTGTACACTGGTGGACGCCGGGGTGAGTTTTTACGTGTACAGCCGAATACATACTAGACGAATAAAAGTGGTCAGATTAAAACATTTTTTTTCCCTCCGTATCGGACGATAATTTCCTGTTTGGAAGAAATAGGCAAACCCGCAAGCATTTTCTTTGTTTTGACGATTAATCCCCTAGCAGGTACAAGTAACACGCTTCGCGACATTAATCGGCATGATAGGGCGTAAGTTTGGTAAAAGGTTGAGGAAAATCGTTTAATATAATAATGGGATTACCAGACGAGATTCAAAGTCGTTTTTTTTTGTTTTTTTTGTATGGCTTTCCTTTCGAAAGCAAAGAGCGCTAGTAAGGCGGATAAATGAGCTACCTACAAGTTCAAGTTCCTCACATCAAAGCTTTTAATGGGCTGGTTGGTAAAGCCCTGACCTTAACCGGGATTAACTTTATACGTGATGTCAGCTGGGTTAAGATTTCTACGAAATCTCCAGGAGGAAGGGGAGGCGTGTTATGGTTCGAAAATATGGGGCTACAGTATGGACTAAATTGTTAAAATTAGTGATGTTGGTAGCACCGTTCAACTAATCGAACGGGACCGATTGTGAACTGTCCATTTTTCTTTCTGAGAACTTAGAATTTGTTACTGCACGAATTATTACTCGATTTCAGAACCCAATCAAACGGACCAGGATGGGCTTTTCCGTCTACGAGCGAGCACTGGTTTTATGTGGTTAGGGTCCTGACTGACCGTGGATTCTGGGAGGAAGGAGCAGTCTTTTTTTTTTAATGCTTTCGGGAATGTCCTTTGGGGGAATCAACGCTCTACGTTGGGGCATTCGACATTTTCATATTTTCAACACATTTCCATATTTTCAACACACTTCATCAATGTTTTCTTGCGGAGGCACTGTGCTGCCTAAGTCGACCCTTTATCATCGTGGGCATAAACCCAAAATCACCGACGACTTAAGAAGTCAATGTTGCATACTCTGCGGCGAATTATTAATCCCTACATGCAAAATCGATGGCCTGGAAGGAACCGAAAGAAGGAGGAGATTCGTGGAGATAACGTGGAGACTCGTGAAGATAATGTAAAGCTGAAAATAAAATAGTCTATAACTCAAGACCTGGAGAAAATCTTAAGTAGGTTAGGATTAGTTTTTAATCATATAGGAAACAGTGAGAGAAAGAAAAAAAAAAGTATAAATATATCTTGTTGAGGTTGCAAAGGTATAATGATAACAATTTGTCTCAGATCGTTTGTTAAGGTAATTTCAGTTTGGTCCATTAATTAATTAATTGAAATGAATTGAGAGAAAAGGAAAAGGTAGGATAGTTAGATAGGTAGTTAAGCTAGTTTCATTTTGGTGCATTACGGAAAACTGAAAATGAATTGAGAAAAAAAAAAGAAAGGGTAGGATAGTTAGATAGGAAGAATAAATGTTAAATATCTCGGAAAAGAAATCTACAAAAGGGAAATTAATACGTGCTTATTGTGAAGATTATTGTACGTCGGTCAGGAGGTATCTCGGTATTTACCTGGGCCCAGCCTCCTATAATAAACAATTGTCAGGATGAGCTAACACCGACGTCGACACCAAATTACCACTGGAAGGAAGAGATTGTCAGACAGCCAACCGCAACCCGGAGTAATTTTGAAAGAAAATAGACGCGCTGAATTGAAAGTCGAGATGGACCATTTAAATTTTGAAGAACTAAAACTCGAGCAAATTCAAAAGCACAGAAAGTAGTAAGCCGAGGAAAAGTTAAATTGGAGAAAACTTCGTGGGGCCGAAAATTACTGGTTTTATCGATAGGCAATATCATAATGTCTCCACCGGAAAGAACAATAGTGGTTGCGCGGCTCCTTCTAAAACTCCGGTAGGTGAAGTGGACGGCTGTCTGGTCAGTCTAAGTGTGGAGTTCGATCGTGACGGCAGGATTGCGAGTTTTGTTTTTTTGTTGGTGCGCGGAAGTCCAGCGTGGTGGTGCAGCGGTGGAAAAAGGGAGAAAAGACCAAGGAAAATTTGGAGCAGGAGGATTCGGGACCAAAGAGACGAAACCCGGAATAAACTTTGAGGATCAATCCCAGTACTGATTGCCAGGAGGATTTACGATTTTGAGGCATGCTCCAACTAGGTGGCTGGGCCATGTGGGCCGAATTTTCTTAGCCGCGTTCGAATCAGCTAAGTACCTTATTTTCCTTTATTGTTTATTTTATTAAATATTTTATTCGATTTGAGTATATTTTGAATTCGGCCAATGCTACCGAATTTCCTTTTTTTTTTTTTTTTTTTTTCGGCGACTCGAGTACCTTGCCGGCCTAGGCTAAGGTTTAAATTTTTGGAATTACCCGCTAAATTTCCATTTTATTGAAATACATTTGAATTTATAATGTTGAAGCCGGTATTGTTTAATTGAACTTCGAAACCTGTTCAATAACCCAAACGGTTCTCGGTATACCTTAAACCGAGTGGCGCCCTATAAACTTTGTTCCAGAGACGGTGAATGATTTAGAAAATATTAAAATGTACCCGGCCCTTCTCCGGTGCTGGCGGGGCACTCTCGCACGAGGAATTTGTGCGTAACAACCCTTTGAATTTATAATATGGCCCAGATATTTAACTTCGTTTCTAATGAAATTACATTTTTCTGTGTTAATGATGAGACCGTGATTTTGGAAACGTTGGAAGACTTTTGAAAGATGCGCGATATGATCCTGTTCTGATTTTGATGCAATTAAGACATCGTCAAGATAAACAAAGCAAAATGATAAATCTTGAAGAACTGAATGAATGAACCTTTGAAAGGTCTGAGCTGCGTTACAGAGGCCGAAAGTCATACGCGTGAATTCGAAGAGTCCAAAAGGTGTGCATATTGCTGTCTTGTAAATATCTTCCATATTGACAGGAATTTGGTGATAAGCTTTCGTGAGATCCAGTGTAGAAAAATATTTGCAACCAGATAAATTGTGTGCAAAATCGTGAATTAAAGGAATCGGATATCGATCTGGAATAGTGATGCTATTTAAGCGTCTGTAATCTCCACATGGCCTCCATTCTCCATTTTTTTTAGGTACCATATGAAGTGGAGAGGACCAGCAGCTGTTGGACGGTCTACAAATTCCTTGTTTTAATAGAAATTCAAATTCTTTCTTTGCTGCTTGTAATTTCTCTGGGGAAAGACGTCGGACTTTTGAAACAATGGGCGGACCTGTAACCTTAATTTGGTGGTTGATGTGATGCTTTACTGGTTTAATGAATCCGGAATCTATTGTAATGCTTTGGAATTTTTGAAGTAATTTTTGGATCTCTGGATGAATTGATGCTTCCATTACTGATGATATGCGTGGATTTAATTCTTTTTGTGTGTCAGTATTAATTGTAGAATAAGTGGAAGAATCTAATAGTTGTCTTTTGGCTAAGTCAACAATTAACCCGAAATGGAACAGGAAATCAGCGCCTAAAATAGCTTTAGTAACGTCTGCGATTAAAAATTGCCATTTGAATTTGCGTTTGAAACCTAAATCCAGTGATAATGTTTGCTTACCATAAGTGTTGATTGGAGAAGAGTTTGCTGCTGCAAGGTGAAGATGTGATGCAGGTAATTTATTTGACAATGGGGCCGGAATAACCGATATGTCTGCACCAGTGTCGATTACAAAATGTTTTTTTGAAATGTGGTCATAAACGTAAAGACGACCTGAGTTGTCGCTTTTATCGACCGTCGTCATAGACGATAAGCGATTTAGTTTTTTGATCTGTGTAATTTTGGAAAGTTCTTGTTTTTATTAAAAAAACAAGGTTCAACACATTGGTGGGCTTTATTTCCAAAATTGTTATGGTACCAACAATATTCACTACGTGATGTATTAAAACGTGTATCGGAAGAGTTATTTTTGTTGTTAATTCGACAAGGTGATGGGGATCTGCGTCTTGATGGAGAATTTGAACGGAGTGAACATAATTTTTCTAGTTTCTCTTCGAGATTATGTAGTTTTGTTGTGAGAATGTCGAAATTTATTTTTTCTTGATCCTGTTGTGTTGAAAAGTTAAAGAGAGAATTTGTTGTTGGTTTATTTAGGATTTCCATCATTTTGTCTGCGGAAGAAGCTAATTCTGAAAGGGAATTATTGTTACATATAGGAACTGTTTGTATATTTTGCGGTAAGCGTTGAAGCCATAAGGTACGTAGGACCTCTTCAGTGAATTTATCTTCGGATAAATCTTTCATCTCTCTGAGTAATTGAGAGGGGAGACGATCTCCTAGTACTAAATCATTCAATAGCTGATTTAGTTTTGAACTTGCCGACACGGATAACCTATCGATTAAGGTTTCTTTTAATTGAGTATATGGTTGAATGGTATGTGGCTTACGAACCACATCACTAATTATTCGGATGACGTCTCCTTCCAACACAGAAAGAACATGAAAAAATTTATTTTTTTGATCTGTAATTTTTGCGAGTTCAAATTGTGCTTCTAACCGGTAAAACCAAAGTTCTGGCATGTCTTTCCAGAAAGGTGCAGGTTTAATTGAAATGGGGGTGGTGGGTGTGGTTGAGGTATCACCGGTGTTGCGATTTCGATTCATTTTAAATAAATTTTAAATGCAATTGCCGTTAAAAATGGATATTTACAACTTGCATACAATTACAAATGAATGTGATAGTTTTTTTTTTTTTTTTTTTTAAATCTAATAATTTAATTTTTCACTTTTTTTACTTTAAAATTTGGTTTGTTCTTACTTGTCTTTTTTATTTTAAAATAATCTTAAAATTAATTTTTGAAACTTATGATGTTGATTGCTGTATTGATGATGATGTTGATTGCTGCGTATTGCTGTATTGATGATGATGTTGATTGCTGCGTATTCTTGTTGTTGGGGTCACCAGTTTGTGGGGTCAGTCCTTAATATTTTGTTAAATTATTTTCTTTTTAATTATTTATTTATTATCACGAAATAATTCGTAAACGTCTTCTTTTTAATTATTTATTTATTATCATGAAATAATTCGTAAACGTTTTCTTTTTAATTATTTATTTATTATCACGAAATAACTCGTAAACGTTGGTATTATAATGTAATTATTTTATTTTTAATATATTGTACAAAGTTTCCTTTTTTTTATTAAAACTTAATAGTTCTCGTAACCGACCCGGGGTACATGAATATCCAATTCAGACTACTCAATATTTTTCAAAACAATATTTTTCAAAACAACAATATCCGGTAAATCGATATCCATATTTAATAGCAAGTAGATCTCTCAGTATAGGTATACTGAGTTGCACACATTTGCGACTGTGCCAATTCCAAAGTATACAAATCGCAAATTCTCACACATGTTAATTTATGTTAACCTGTTACTTTCAAAGGATGATACGTTGCCACAGTTTACTGCCTGAATAGAAAGCCTGGAATTGGGAAGTTGGAACCGCGCGGCCGTGAAGGCATTTTCTTGGGATATGCTGACCAATCAAAAGGTTATAGAGTATGGATTCCATCCGAAAATCGAGTCGAAATAACTCGAGACGTTGAATTCGTTAACACGACACATAAACCTATTCAGAATTCCAAAGTCATTCCCGAAAATTTCTTTGAGTCTTTGGAGAACCCCCTAGAAGATAAAAAACTAAAGCACCCTGTCGAAGTTCTTATCGAATCTCCTCCCTCGAAGTTCTTATCGAATCTCCTCCCTCGCCTGATGATCAACTTAATAACGAAGCTGAACCTGAAACTCAAGAAGAAAATGAAGAAACTAGCCAGGAATCTGAACGACGAGGACCAGGCAGGCCTCGCCTGGAACGTGCGGGAGCAAGGGGAAGACCTCGGAAGATATACAACACAATTCCTACACAGTCCGGAAATATGGCATCCGAATTTGCATTTTTATCAGAAGTACCTATCAACAAGGCCGTATACGGGCCAGAATCTGCAGACTGGTATAAGGCTATGGCTTTTGAAATGAAATCTATCATAGAGAACAATACGTGGGAAACTGTGCCTCGCCAGGATAACGTCGAAACAATCGGAAGTCGATTCGTCCTAAGGAACAAGTTCGAATCGGACGGAACTATTCAGAAAAAGAAGGCTCGGATAGTCGCTCAAGGCTTTGCTCAAAAACCAGGTATTCACTTTAATGAAACTTTTGCGCCCGTTTCCAGATTAAGTTCGATTCGCCTGTTAATTTCCTTGGCTGCACAAACGGGAATGAAGGTCCATCATCTCGACGTCACAACTGCGTACGTAAACAGTGAAATAGAGGAAGAACTTTATTTGGAACCACCGAGATACATTAACGAGGCATTGGAAGTCTTAGTGGAGATGGAAACGCCTAATAGTGATATTCAGCGGAAAGCTATTCAGATGCTTGAAGAATTAAGTTCAGGGGACAGAGTATTTCTCCTAAAAAGATCACTCTACGGACTCAAACAATCCGGAAGAAATTGGTACCATACGCTGAAGAAAGCTCTATTACAACTCGGAGCTATTCCCTGTAGTGCGGATCCATGTGTCTATCGCATTGGAAAAGGTGACAATGCAGCATTCATTGCTACGTACGTCGACGACTTTTTATTATTATCAAAGGATGCGGCACTACTTAAGGCCATCAAAAGGGAACTGTCAAATAGTTTCGACTTAAAGGACTTGGGAGACGTAAGCTATTGTCTCGGAATCGAATTCTCACAAGATCGGGAACGTATAACTATGCATCAACGGGGCTACATCATCGAAGTGCTACATCGGTTTGGAATGCTCGACGCTAAGCCCGTATGTACTCCACTGTGTCCTAACACGAAGCTCTCCAAAGCTAGTTGTAATCCAAAGGAGGAAAAGATGGTCGTACCGTATCGTGAATTGATGGGTTCACTAATGTATCTCGCTGTGTCCACTAGGCCGGATATCGCATTCGCTGTCAGCTACTTAAGCCAGTTCAACGACGATCAGATCACGATGGCACACATTGGACCGCTGCTAAGCGCATATTGCGATACCTTAAAGGTACTCTCGACCTAGGACTCACTTTCAGACCAAGCCCTACTCCATTGAAGTGTTTTGTGGACGCAGACTGGGCCAACTGCTCTGAAGACCGCAGGTCTTACACCGGATATGTCACGATGATAGGAAATTGCATTATTTCCTGGGAAGCCAAGAAGCAACGCACTGTGGCCCTTTCTAGTACCGAGGCCGAATATATGGGGCTCTCGGAGGCCACAAAAGAAGTCATATATTTAAACAATTTTCTTTTAGAGTTGGGATTCAGCAGATTTGCAGATGCAACCATCTTCAACGATAATCTTGGTTCGTTAAAACTTGCTGAAAATCCAACGTACCATGCACGCAGTAAACATATAGATGTGAGGCATCATTTCATTCGAGAATCACTACAAGAGAAGAAAATCAAGATTGCTCACATCTATACCGAGGATATGCTTGCCGACATACTCACTAAAGCTCTACCAAATCCTAAGCACAAGAAGTGCATCGAATTATTGGGACATGAGCGCTAATCTTAATCTGCAATGTCCTCTCATATTATATTCAGCTCGCTTATTTGTAATGAAATCATATACACATAATTTTGTTTAATCGTCCTTAAATTGAGGGGAAGTATTGGGAATTCAGTATCATTTATAATACTACGTTGGCAATTCTGCGGACTCAATGTACTAAATCCTTTTTACACGCTATATCTGTGGATATTCTAAGTCAGTCGAACTGCCGCACTCTAGCCTGTAACACGTTGCTCTCGCAATAAACTTATTGTGTTAGTTTCCGCCGTGGCTTTTTATTCGATTCACTTTCGGCCTCAACCCATTCTCCTACATGTATAATTGATCCTTTTTGAGTAAAAATATCACCAAGTATTTTTATGGTGTTTTTTTTACTCAAAAAGGACGAATTATACGAATAAATTTTATATGACAAAAAGTGCTTATAATTAGCCAAAGAACACGTGTGAATTTTTTCAGAATTTTTCGGGACATTTTTGGATTTTTCAAAAATTGGCCAAATCCAAAAATCCAAAAATAATCCAAAAAACTCTGAAAAAATTTACATGTTTTCCTTGGCGAATTATAAGCACTTTTTATTATATAAATTTATTTTGTAAAGTTGATCCTTTTCGTGTAAAAAAAAGAGAAGTTTTTTATTACATTGCTGTACAAACTGGCCAGTTTGCAAAAACCAAAGCGAAAAAAAAAAATTCAAAACAATGGTTTTAGAAAGTGTAGACATTCGGACCACGATTTCTGGTAGTTATATGACCATTCAATAGCAGCAACGACAAGATAATCGACTTTGAGACGAAAAATGACCAAAAAAAGTCAGCACTTTTTTGAAAAAACCCAAAAAATAATAGGGTTTTTGAAGCTTTTATGTAAAACAAATGCCAGATTCTGAAAGAGCACCCCCAAAAACCCCTTATATACGAATTTGGAGGAAATTCGCCCCAATTTGCTATTCGAATCGTACACTTGAACTTGCGTGCACAAAATCCTCGTTTTGCGCATTAATGGGTTAAGGAAATAAAGAATGAAACAACATATAATAGATTAGGAAACTATGTATTAACTTCAATCATACTGTTAAAAATTATCTGTTTGGCTACATATTATATTGTCAAATCGAGATCGAATCAGAAGAACATAAATATAACAAAAACGGGAAGTAATAATGATGTCCAGGAGGACATCAATCTTAACGGAGGGGGGGTCATACACCCCAAATACCCCAAACCTTTCAAATTTTAATTTCTCAATCGCGACGCGACGCTGACACGAGTAATCCTCAAATTTCCCAACTTCCGCTACTCGGTCGTTCGCTTGACCCAAGCGATAACGCAACAATAAAATCGATTAGGCAGCACTTCTTTCCGATTCGATCTCGATGGTAAAATTGAATGTAGTATAATTTTGTCTTTCGACCGGCTCGGTATAATAAAATTCTAAAAACAAATATATTGTTTTATTTAGAAGAAAAGAAGTCGGTTTTATTAAAAACAAATTTATTGTTTCTCTCCTTTAATGAATCGATCCTATTAAAGGAGTTGTTTCGCGTGCTCGTCGTGGCTAGATATGCGATGCTCTTCGTGACCGCACGTTGATCGCCACGGCTTCGAATAAGGATAGGCATGAATCTGACCAATTCACCCTGAATCCACCCCGGTCAAGAAATACATAACCATAGCTCTTGGGAGTAGACTGTGATGTACAGCTATAGATCTCTCGAGATCTGAACGCCACATATTTATTTTATTTATTTAAACCTATAGACTTTACGAAAAAATTTTTAAGAACAAAAAAGTCTTAAAAGTAGTCAAGGAACACTCTCAAATTTTTTCAAAAATTTTTCAGGTATTTTTGAAAAATTGAATTTTTTGAACTTTTCAAAAATCAAAAATTGTATCCAAAACTTCTGGAAAAATTTGAGAGTGTTCTTTGACTAATTTTAAGACATTTTTGTTCTTAGAAATTTTTTCCTAAAGTTTATAGTTTTTAAGAAGACGATAGATTAAGATTTTTATAAAAATTTATAATTCTCGCAGCCATTTTGAAAAAACGCGACGATGAAATTCTCTGAAAAAAATTCCTCTTAATGTTCGAGTACCATGATCACCTCTGATCATAGTAAAAAGTTGATACCTTTGCGGTATCATTGTGAAAAAAAATGCGAAAAAATTTTTTTTCCAAAATTTTCACGTTTTTCACGTTTCAATCGACCATATTTTTTTTTTCTCGGTGTCTAATCGAAATATTGATCTCAGATTCTGAAAGAGCATCAAATTTCGCGTAGGAATAGAGGCATTGCATTATTTTTTTGGTCCGATAACATAATAAATAAACACGTTGAAAAGTTAGTAAAAATTCTGATCACCTCGGCGTTAATGGGTTAAGGGGGTATATGGGTTTCAAAATTTGAAAAAATCGATTTTTTTTTGTTTCATTTTAAAGTATATCATAACAGGAGTATCAAAATTTCAAATCGATCGGAGCAAAACTCTAAGAGAGCGAGCGATTTCCCCCACTAAGCTCTACCACCTGCTCGAACCGTATATTCACAACGCTGGTTTCTTCTTCATTTCCAGTCGCGTTTTTCTCGAAAACACATTTTTTTAAGTCGGTAGTCACGATTACTTAAAAACTATTCCACCGATCATCCTAATATTTTGCATACTTCTTCTGCATAGTATTCTCTAGGGGGTGAACGGAGGATTTTCTTTTTGGTGCATTACAACTTTACTTATGTGGCAAAATATATTGATTTTTTATACCGAAAAATGATTTTTTAGCGCGCAACGCCGCCAAAAATTCAAATTTCGATTTTTTAACCAATCCTTCGTTCACCCCCGAGCTATACACGTATACTACAAGAAAAAAAAAATTTTTTTTTTCGTTTCAGATAAATCTAAAGCAAGATATCATGCCTACCGCATTTTCACCAAGTTTTCGAAAAATAGCCATTAGAGGGTCAATTTTCAAAATTTTCAAACAAAAATTTCACAAAATATTGTTCAAATGTTGCTTTTTTCAATAAACAATAGTTGCAATATAATTGTATTTATTGCACCATTAAAAAATGTGTCCAAAGTTTAGACATTTAAGACCCATGTAACCCCTTAAGACTAATTTGTCGCTAATCGCTTTTCTTCCACCAAACTTCGCTTTCTGCATTTCAAGCTGACGCTATGTCTACAGCTATCGCTGACGCTGTGGTTAATTGACCTAGCTGATGGCTGGGGTTTTGGCCGGAGTGTGCTGCATCGATGAATTTTGGTATGTGGTGACATATGGGGTATATTGGGTATTGCAACTATGGCTGGGATGTGGCGGATGTAACTCGCGCATGAATAAACGAACTACCGAAACAAATTTTCTATTTTCGTACCGAAATATATTAAACGACCGATAAATTTTAAAATTCCTTCACCCGAAATATGCTTCGCTCCGTTCGTGATAGTAACAATACTAACTCGTTCCTCCTCGATCAATCGATATTTCGTAAAAGTGGAGTACAGTTTCCAAAACAAGTTATGATTAATTAGGCAGAAGCAACTAGTGCCTGTTTCCCAGGAAGTAAACTGCAAAAGCACATTATTAAAAATGAAACGTTTTTCCCCACCCGTTAATTACGAAGTTTGGTGCGTAATTGATTGCACGAAATGATACTGATATTTAATTATGTGGGCCTTATCAAACATTATCAATTTAAGTTGGATGCAAAAGCACTTTTACCAATATACCAGTCCAAATTCAGTTTACATAATCCTGGTAATCCGGTTCACCCCATTCGCTTTGTTGAAACAATTAGTACAAACATCAATTTCGAGGCAGAAATTAAAAGTGAAAGTGAAATATCAACTGAAACTGTTCAAAATTCAGTTTAGGCAAGAAAACTTTTTTCGTTCATAGTGTTCTTAAAACAGATGAACAGCGCTTGAAATGAATGATCAGATGAGATAAAAGTCGCCTGACTAATACAATAAAGAAATAATTTGCAACCAAATAAGTCTGAAAGTGGGAAATCTGTCCAACCTGGCACAATGGATTCCTACATATATTTTCGCCAAAATATTCAAACTTTCTTTCAGACCATAAATCTGGACGGATATCTTTCCGCCCAATGAAAATTTAATTTAGCAAAACACAAGGTTTTAATTAGAAGTCATTTACGACACCTAGCGCCCTAGCAGAGGTAATATCTATCGAACAAACAAAATTTTAAAATCGTGAAAAGTTTGTTTCTTGACGGTAATTTGGTTCACTTGTAAAGCACGAAGCCCATCTTTTCTTCTTTTCTTTTCTTTTAAATTGTATTCACCTTTCATTATTTCAGCCCCATGGGAGAATAAAATAATTTCACCCTGCTGGCGTACCTAACAACTTTCAACTATTAAATATTTAGCAAGCAGTAGCCACCCAAAAGTTCTTTTTATACAAAGTTAATTAATTATCATAAAAGGCAAAGCCACTGAAAATTTTTATGAAAACCAATGGAAGTCAACCCAGAACTTGTTAATTAATTATTCGAAGTAAAGGGGCATTTTTCACACATTGGGCCACTCTAGCCGCCTTTTGCTGAAATGGCTTAAAACCTTACAAATGGGATCCATACTGTTCTTCTTTCAGCCCGTCAACCTTGTTTTTGCAGTGAAGCAAAAGGGATGACAAACATTTGCTAATAGTCAAAAGCTGTCTACTTTGAATTTATTGACTGCCACTGTGATTCGCGTCTATTTTATTAAATCGATTTCTAACAAGGAGAAGATTGTATATTTGTCGTGTATGTAAAATATTTTCAAATTTTCATTACCAAAATTTCAATATTATGTACTAGAAATTCAATAGCAATCAGAAGTTTTATTGCTGAAAAATAGACGGTAAATAGAACGCGATGAACGAAATTGTCAAAAGAAACAAAAGCAAACTGGGTGACCACCCCTACTAAATCGGCCAAAGCGATTGCTATTTGATTTAAGTAAAGCACTACTTTCAACTTCCGGTAGGAGGCGGAGGCGATACAGTCCCCATTTAAACCCAGCATTCACAAGTTATGACGTAGAATGTGAATTCGCTGTAAAATATTGCAATTGCGGAGTGAACGGTTTACTTCCGGTTTGAACAACTTCGAACGTCATTTATAGGTCGAAAACGTTATTTTTATGAAAAATATTTCGTATGAAAGTTGTGTATTTTTCTTGTGTAATCCAAATTCGAGATCAAAATGTACCCATTCAATTTAAAATATATATACTTAAGGTCTAAATAACGCACTTCCGGTAGAGAGCGGAAGCTGAAAATAGCGCTAATCGATAGAGCGTACCTAGTTTACTTAAACGAAGTGTGGAATTTTCATGGATTATTGAGCTAAATTGTAGAAACACTATCTCAACTTCAAATCCCAATATCTCAAGAAATATCGATGTTAGCGATTTCGTGTTCAGAACTTTTTTGTAGGAAATTGATTTTGCTACAAGTTTATCATATTCACTTTTTCTGTACCACTTGTGGTTTACGAGATAGGGGCAAAAAGCGAGAATTGCATGGAAAAATTGGGGTTAGTGACCCGTATTACCTCGCTGGTGGGAGTTAGTGTTACACCCCAATGGACACTTTTGTAGAGCATTCAATTCTGAAGAAATCCTACCATTGACCAAGATTATACCATAAAATGCCTCTGAGTTGTAGAGTTTTGAAGAAAAATAATCAAAGTTTACGTGTATTTTATATGGGAAATCTTTATACGCCTTGGTCTAGTACTTAATATTAATATTAAGGGCTCCAATTTTCAGGGAATTTTTGTTTAGGTATTTGCCACAAAATTTCGAGGTGGGACTGAAAAAAAAAAGAAATAGTCACGAAAAAAAAAGCACCCTAATATACAGGGTGTTCAGAGGTGGGAGGGAAATATTGCAGGGGGTGAAATGTCAGACCGAGACAAGCAAAAAGTCATATGGTTGGGGGGGGGGGGGGCGGGAGGGGCATCTCGCACCGTTTGGCAGTTACAGGGTGATTCAGGATTTTTCCTTATATGGGAACCGCTCTTGTATTTTTATCTTTTTTTTCTACGCATCGCAGAAGCCCCAAACTGATCTCAAAAAATTACTATTTCCAAGCCCTTTCCAAAAGGGTCAACACCACCCCCCTATCCCCATCCCCTTGGCTCCAATCCCTCCTGGAAGTTGGAAAGATTAACTTTTATTTCACGATTTTTCACCTTTCGCCCCACTTTTCTCCGAAATTCATGTTATTAACATACCTACTTTTTATTTTTTTTAAGTTGCCTATCTAATTACCTTTCCAAAAAGGTGCAACATACCCAGGTAGGAAAAGGATACGAAAAATGCGTAGAAAAAAAGATAAAAATACAAGTGCGGTTCCCATATAAGGCAAAATCCTGATTTACGAATCACCCTGTAACTGCCAAACGGTGCGAAATGCCCCCCCCCCCCCCCCACCCATACGATTTTTTGCTTGTCTCGTCTGACCTTTCACCCCTGCAATATTTCCCTCCCACTTCTGAACACCCTGTATATACAGGTGTTCAGAGGTGGGAGGTCAATACTGCAGGGGGTGAAAGGTCAGACCGAGACAAGCAAATAATCGTATGGGTGGGGGGGGGGGAGGGGGTCATCTCGCACCGTTCGGCAGTTACAGGGCGATTCGTAAATCAGGATTTTTCCTTATATGGGAACCGCTCTTGTATTTTTATCTTTTTTTCTACGCATCGCAGTGGCCCCAAACCGATCTCAAAAAATTACTATTTCGAAGCACTTTCCAAAACGGTCAACACCACCCCCCTATCCCCAACCCCTTGGCCACAATCCCCTCTGGAAGTTGAAAAAATTAACTTTTATTTCACGATTTTTCACTTTTCGCCCCGCTTTTCTCCGAAATTCATATTATTAACATACCTACTTTTTATTTTTTTTTAAGTTGCCTATCTAATTACCTTTCCAAAAAGGTGCAACATGCCCAGATAGGAAAAGGATACGAAAATTTATTTACAAAAATCCTTTTACAGAATATCATACATATATACGTATAGGTATATACAGGGTGTTCAGAGGTGGGAGGTCAATACTGCAGGGGGTGAAAGGTCAGACCGAGACAAGCAAATAATCGTATGGGTGGGGGGGGGGGTGGGGGTCATCTCGCACCGTTCGGCAGTTACAGGGCGATTCGTAAATCAGGATTTTTCCTTATATGGGAACCGCTCTTGTATTTTTATCTTTTTTTCTACGCATCGCAGTGGCCCCAAACCGATCTCAATAAATTACTATTTCGAAGCACTTTCCAAAACGGTCAACACCACCCCCGTATCCCCAACCCCTTGGCCACAATCCCCTCTGGAAGTTGAAAAAATTAACTTTTATTTCACGATTTTTCACTTTTCGCCCCGCTTTTCTCCGAAATTCATATTATTAACATACCTACTTTTTATTTTTTTTAAGTTGCCTATCTAATTACCTTTCCAAAAAGGTGCAACATGCCCAGATAGGAAAAGGATACGAAAATTTATTTACAAAAATCCTTTTACAGAATATCATGACAATTCGAATTTTTAAGAAATTATACTTAAGTAACTAAAAAATACAATTTGTTCGCTTAAAAACTAATTACAATTAAAACGTATGTCATTCAAAAGCTGTTCAAAATGTTCTCCGCCAGTGTCGATGCATGCAAGTAGCCTTCGTCTTATTTCGCGTTTGAGGTCTATGGTAGCCAGTCTCTCCCGTATTTTCGTGGCTGCAGTCCCAATCCTGGTAACTAATTTTTCTCTGGTGTTGATTGGTCTTGAGTAAACTTCATCTTTCATCATTCCCCATAAGAAAAAGTCCAGTGGAGTAAAGTCCGGTGACCTAGCAGGCCAAGGAATCGGTCCACCTCGTCCAATCCAGCGCTCTGGGTAATGTTCATTCAACCTTGCCCTAACAATGTTCCCAGTATGCGCAGGTGCTCCGTCGTGTTGTAAATACATTGCGCTTCTATTGGCCAGGGGGATGTCCTCCAACAGATCCGGAAGGGTATTCTCCAAAAAGTTCGAATATAGCTGACTATTCAGCACTTGGGACAAGATGAAGGGTTCTATCAACTGGTTGCCGATGATGCCAGCCCAGACATTGACACTAAATCTTTGCTGAAAGGACCGACACCTTGTCCTATGTGGGTTCACATCTGACCAGGTGTGGAGGTTGTGGAAGTTTGTGATGCCATCCCGGGTGAATTGCGATTCATCCTTCCCCAGAATTCGGTCTAGAAACCTTCTGTTTTCGATGTCAGACTCGAACAGCCAAGTGCAAATTGCAATCGTCTTTCGGAATCTCCTTCCTGTAGTGCTTGGACCGCGCTTGGTGTAGTCCCCCTTGGGTGTAGTCCCTCTCCGTTCACAACGGTCCAAACTCTCCCTGAAGACAATCCTGACCTTCGTGCGACCTGCCTGATGCTTATTACAGGGCTGTTCCTGACGATGTTGAGGATTTGTTGGTCGAGGTCCCCTGAATCGGCCGATTTTCCTGCTCGCGTTTCTGCTCTGGGGGCGGTTACACTTCCGGTTTCTTTTAACTTTCTGAAAGTTCTTGAAAACACCCTTCTGTTGGGTACCCGCCGATTCGGGAATCTCCTTTGGTATTCTCGTACGGCCTCACTATCATTTCCTTCTACTAAATCGTACACGTAAATTATATCGGCATACTCGTCAACACTGAATTCTGCCATTTTATCTTAATTTTTTCTATTAAACACCCGTTCTTATCGCTTGCTTCTTCAACTGTGGTCAATGTCCTTTCAAATTTACCCATTTTTATACCATAATTCATAGGATGTATTAGAAACGGAGCGTCAGGATACTTAGGAGTCAATACTGGATATAATAAACTAATAACGCTATTTAACGAGATTACATTTATTATTTTATTACTGTTTTGCTGAAATAATAAAAATGTACTACCTCTGTTTCCTAAACAAACATTTCCGAACTTGCTGTCATAAAAATGGTTTACTTAACGACTTTTTCCATTATGGTGCAATAAAGTAATTAGGTACCTGTGAGGATGTTTTAATTTCAGGACTTTTGCAACCCTTTTCTACCTGGGCATGTTGCACCTTTTTGGAAAGGTAATTAGATAGGAAACTTAAAAAAAATAAAAAGTAGGTATGTTAATGACATGAATTTCGGAGAAAAGTGGGGCGAAAAGTGAAAAATCGTGAAATAAAAGTTAATTTTTTCAACTTCCAGGGGGGATTGTGGCCAAGGGGTTGGTGATAGGGGGGGTGGTGTAAACTTTTTTGGAAAGGGCTTCCAAATTGTGATTTTTTTAAATCAGTTTGGGCCGCTGCGATGCGTTGAAAAAAAGATAAAAATACAAGAGCGGTTCCCATATAAGGCAAAATCCTAATTTACGAATCAACCTGTAACTGACGAACGGTGCGAGATCTGATTCGGCATTCCTTCAAGATGATTTAAAAAACTTTTCTATCTGGTGCCTAAAAAACTTCCTTGACCTGAATATCTCCAAGTGCCTATCTATCACTTATTCCCGCAATTTGTTTTTAAAATTCTTGTGGGTTTTCGCAATTTAATTATCGCAACTCTTTTGCAGTTTGGTTTTTATCACGCGTGATCTGCGTTTTGTGACTTAGTTAATTTCTCGCCCACTAGCTCGTCGACTGTTTGACTTTTTTACTTGCTTGATTGTGAGCTGGGCTGGTGCTCGGTTTTTTCGGTCCCCGACAGTGATGCCTCTTGCTCTGTGATACTTACTCTGTGATATTCTTGAGCTTTTAGTGTGTCTGCTGTAACTTTTAATTTATTTATTTATTGCATTTTCTTTATTCTAATTCTGTGTTGAGTACATCTTGGGCAGTGCTCATTGCTCATTTTTCATTTTTCATTGGCTTGCTGTGCCCGGTGCCGTGTCTGTGCCTGCGCTTTCTATGTACCGCTCTACTACGGATGCTCTTAATCTACACTGGTGGCTGAAAACTTTTCAACTGATTAGAATTGCGCCCAAACTTATGCAATCTCTGTTGCCCTACAGTGCTGGCCTGTATTAACTGACCACGAACTGATAAGTAGTGTTACCGTCTTTTACCTTTTACATTTTATCTCTCTTGACTATTAACTTTTATTATAAACACAAATCGTTTCATAATAACTCGAATCGGTCATAATGGAATTGTGTAAAATTTGCAACTCTGCTACTTCTGCAGAGGACGTTGTGTGTGACGGAGTCAGCGGCAGCACTTTTCATTCCCGCTACTTAAAGCGCAGTACTAGGAGCCCAAATTCGAGGATCACTACTTGTAATGACTGTCTCGAAGTGAAGCCCTGCCACATTTTGCTTTTATTGCGGACATTTATCGATTCGTTCTCCAATGACCACTCACTCACTCTTGATAAACTAAATCAATTCTCTTCAAATTTTTAATGCTTTCAATCCCTGTCGGACGAGATAAATGATAATAATAGTAAATTTGACAAGCTTATCGATGTAATTACGACGACTAACTCTAATACCACTCTGTTACTAGAGAAAACGCATCAAATTACTAATAAAGTTTCGCTATTGACTTCTACGGTCGATGATCTTCATTCCTCGATCTCCTGTTCGGTCTCGGGCTCTTCGGTCAGTTCAGAATCATTGCCCATCAAGCCTGTTATGGACGAGATTAAGACCAATTTGAAGCAGGTCAGGAATGAGGTTTCAACTATTTCTTCGGCTGTTTCCTCCAATGCAGGACTAATTGGATCCCTGATGACCGATTTGCAATCTCGAATAGACAACACTTCATCCGAGAAAGTGACTTCTGTCGAGGCATCTGCTCCACCTTCTAACTACGAACATTCTAAGCCGGTTTTGGAGATGATCGCTGAGGGCAACACCACTCCGTCTCAACAAAGTTTGGCTGCTTCCACAGAGGTTCGCAGGAGGGCTCGACGCGGTCTGCGACGTCGCTCTGGTGGGAAATCCGTATTATCTCAACCACCGGCTAACCTGCCCACAGTCTTAACCGCCTCGCCAACATCTGGGGCTTCAACAACTCTGACGACCGCGGTTAACAACACCATTTCGCTTCGCCCGGGCAAGATTCCACGTCAGGTCTTCGTGTCGCGGATACATCCTGACACTTCGGAAGAGGAGATTGTCCAACATATTTCCTCTCAAGTCGGCGCCGCTCGTGAATTGGTTGCCTGTAGACGAATCACGCCTAGGCGCGGCCAGAGTGGTGTCTCGTTTTATGCATCCTTCAAGGTTTTGGTTCCTGAGGATCCCGCTGCCGTGGTATCTCCTCACATTTGGCCAAGTAACTGTATCGTCCGTGAATTCACCCATTCTCGCATTGGTAAAACGTCTACAACACTAACGACAAAAAACGTATCAGCGAGCTCTCTTTCTACTACGCGAACGTAACGGGCTTACGTTCTAAGACGACGCAGCTTTTTAAAAGTTCTGATGATTTCTCGTTTGACGCCATATGCCTTTCAGAAACTTGGTTATGTAGCGGCATTTCTGATGCTGAACTTTTTTGCCCAGGATATTCGGTTTTACGTCGTGATCGTCATGGTGCTGCGCTCGACGCTCCGGTTGGCGGAGGAGTACTATGCGCGATTCGGAGCTATATCCCATGTCGCCGAGTCGATGCTCCCGTTTCTGACGAACTGGAACTGCTTTGCGTGGCTATGACGTTTCAGCTCAGGAAGATCTATCTTGTCGTTCCTCCCAGGGCTCCACCTGCGACTTACGAGAGTCTAGCCACTAGTATTGGCTCGATTGCTGGAAATATGGATCTGCACGACGAGCTTGTGGTTTTTGGAGATTTCAATCTGCCGTCGGTTAATTGGCTCCCTTCGTCCTATGATGGCTGCGTTTTACCTTCTTTTGTCACCGCCCCACAACATGCATCCCTCTTCATCGACGAATTATTATCTTCTGGCCTGACGCAAATTTGCGATATTGCAAACGATAATGGTCGATTTCTAGACTTAATCTTTTCAACGGATCCTGGATGCACGATCGTCAAACATTGCTTGACCCCCATTGTCGCCGAGACTGGACATCATCCTGCTCTACATGTTATTTTGTCATCAGATCCATTCTTTTTGAATTGTGCTATTCCCTACGAGCTTTGTTACAATTTTAAAAAGGCTGATTTTTTAATGCTCAATAAATGGCTCTTGACTTATGACTGGAGCACTGTTCTTGAAGAGCGTGACGTTGACGTATCTGTAAACTCTACGCTACGTGTTTTTTACATTGCGTTCTAGTCACAAAGTCTCGCGGCTCACAAAATAATTCGCTTTGGACAAAGGCTGCTCTTAATTATATAAAAAACAAGACAAATAAGGCTTGGAAGAAATTTTGCGTCTCAAAGGACGATATTGATTACGCGTCCTACTGCTCCATTCGCAGACAGTATAATACTGAATTGGAGTCTTCCTATAACTCCTTTCTTGACGACGCGAAACATTCCTTGCGGGAGAATCCTAAGCGTTTCTTCAAATTCGTTAATTCGAAGCGCGGTTCTGATGGTTACCCGTCTCTGCTTACTCTGGGTAATGTTTTAAGACTTTTTCTCACTTGACGACGCTCCTGAAAACCTCTCTCACGGCTGCTGATTTATTTATTGACGAGACTAAGATTTCGAGTTTAATATCGAACTTAGCTGATAGTTCTTCTAATGGACCTGATGGCATATCTGCCTTTTGTATTAAGGGGGTAGTCCAGTGAAAACGACTGTTTTTTCAACGATTTTTTTTTCATATTAGAAATTAATTTTTATTAAAAACCTTTTTGACATATGATAGTACAACTATTAAACTACAAAAAAAAAAAAAATTATTTTTTTTTCGATGAGTCATCCCGACAAAATGCCCGCTCCAAAAAAAAAATTTTTTTGTTGGCGGACGTCGAATCTCTGCAGCGGTTCATTTGAAACAAAAAATTCAAACGAGGTTTTAATCTGTAGAACATTGGCTATCGTCGGAACTAGAATTATTAATTTTCAATAAAAAATAACAAAATGGCGGCATTTCGAATTTTTCTGGTGTTTTTCGGGTGCTTAATTTGTTTATAACTTTGTAAATAAACAATGGATCTTAATAATTCTAGTTCCGACGATAGATACACAATCAAGAAATATACAGCTAAATTTTTAGATCAATCGGAGCAAAAGACTCTGAGATCTGACGTCCGCCGAGTCAAAACATGCTGTTTTGAGAAAAACGCGTTTAAAGTTTTTTATGCGGAAAAAAGCTAAACAAATTAATTTTACCTTAGTCAGTGATGCCTGCTCCATACATAACGCGATGCCTCCTCCATACATAACTAACCTTAAATACAAAGCAGAAGGACCTAGACCGTTATAAACCGAAAATAAATGGGCGGTGCAAACAGAAATACAAGAGTCCTCCTTGCTCCGAAACACGCCAGGGGACCTTCGAGCGCTCGGATTACACGTCTCTCGAAAACTCTCTGTATCTTTAAAACTATTCAATATTTTGCTTAGATATTTTAACGGAGTATTTTCGAGGTGTAGTAGAGTAGATTTAAGCAAAAACAAAAAACTTGAAAAAAATTTTTTTTTTCACTGGACTACCCCCTTAAACGTTGTGCCGCACCTCTTGTCCCTATTTTATGCTATTTATTCAATTTGTCTCTTTCCTGTGGTGTCTTTCCGATATCTTGGATATACTGCATTTCTAATATTGAAAAGGGTAAACAAGTAGATTGTATTTTTACAGATTTCAGTAAGGCTTTTGACAGAATTTATCACCGAATTCTGCTCTATAAACTCAGCCTTCTCGGATTTCCCTCTATTTTTATTAAATGGCTTTGCTCATACTTGTCCCAGCGATCGCAACGCGTCATATTTCGAGGCGTGCTATCCAGAGAAATATTTAATACGTCGGGCGTACCTCAGGGTAGTCACCTTGGTCCTCTCCTATTCATCATATTCATTAATGATGTGTCAATGTTCTTGCCAAATTCTAGAATTGTCTGTTATGCTGACGACGCACTATGGGCTAAACGGCACTTTTTGTGTTTAAAACCTAATATCTCGGGAAAAACCGAAGATATTAACGTAATTTTTTTTTTAAATTGAAGCTGAGACTATGTAGATTACTGGAAAATTAACCAGAATGGCTGAAATGAAAATAAACACTATGTAACATAACCTCAAAGTTGCATTTTTTTCTGAAAAATTGAATAGGCTCACACCATCAAAAACCTTGGTCTTTATTTTAAATGTCATATATGCTATCCGATGAACTTTAACCTGCTGATCACGAATCCGAGAATCAGAATTGCCCCCCACCCTACAGTTTTCAGAAAAATGAAGAATTTCCGTGCCTAGTATAAGCCTTTTTAACTCTTTGAGTTACAAAAGACGAGCTTAAATTAATTTTTACTATAACATACTAACTGAAGGTTTTTGGGGTCGCTGATCACGAATCTGAAGTCAGATTTTGAAAATTCAAAATGGCGGATCCAATATGGCGGACCAAAATTTTTATATTTGATCGAATTTGGACTAAAAATTGAATACATGGGTTTTTGGAGTCGCTAATTACGAATCTGAAGTCAGATTTTGAAAATTCAAAATGGCGGATCCAATATGGCGGGCCGAAAATTTAATATTTGACCGAATTTCGAATCAAAACCGTATACATTGGTTTTTGGGGTTGCTGATCACGAATCTGAAGTCAGATTTTGAAAATTCAAAATGGCGGATCCAATATGGCGGACCGAAAATTTAATATTTGACCGAATTTCGACTCAAAACTGTATACATGGGTTTTTGGGGTCGCTGATCACGAATCTGAAGTCATATTTTGAAAATTCAAAATGGCGGATCCAATATGGCGGACCGAAAATTTAATTTATTTTTTGGATCCGCCATTTTGAATTTTCAAAATCTGACTTCAGATTCGTGATCAGCGACCGCAAAAACCCATGTATACGGGTTTGAGTCGAAATTCGGTCAAATATTAAATTTTCGGTCCGCCATATTGGATCCGCCATATTGAATTTTCAAAATCTGACTTCAGATTCGTGATCAGCAACCCCAAGAACCCATTTATACGGTTTTGATTCGAAATTCAGTCAAATATTAAATTTTCGGCCCGCCATATTGGATCCGCCATTTTGAATATTCAAAATCTGACTTCAGATTCGTAATTAGCGACTCCAAAAACCCATGTATACGGTTTTGATTCGAAATTCGGTCAAATATTAAATTTTCGGCCGCCATATTGGATCCGCCATTTTGAATTTTCAAAATCTGACTTCAGATTCGTGATCAGCGACCCCAAAAACCTTCAGTTAGTATGTTATAGTAAAAATTAATTTAAGCTCGTCTTTTGTAACTCAAAGAGTTAAAAAGGCTTATACTAGGCACGGAAATTCTTCATTTTTCTGAAAACTGTAGGGTGGGGGGCAATTCTGACCTCGGATTCGTGATCAGCAGGTTAAAGTTCATCGGATAGCATATATGACATTTAAAATAAAGACCAAGTTTTTTGATGGTGTGAGCCTATTCAATTTTTCAGAAAAAAATACAACTTTGAGGTTATGTTACATAGTGTTTATTTTCATTTCAGCCATTCTGGTTAATTTTCCAGTAATCTACATAGTCTCAGCTTCAATTTAAAAAAAAATTTACTTTAATATCTTCGGTTTTTCCCGAGATATTAGGTTTTAAACACAAAAAGTGCCGTTTAGCCCATAGTGCGACGCCAAGATTTTTCGGGTTATATCTAGCGAGCAGGATTGTATTCTTTTAAATTCTGACATTAATGATTTTCATAATTGGTGTATGCTTAACCGCTTACCATTAAATATTGACAAATGTACGTATATGTGTTTTTCACGCAGAAAAAGTATCACAAATTTTAATTATACCATTGACGATTGCTCGCTGCAGAGACTCGAAAAAACGAAAGATCTTGGGGTCTGGTTAAATGGCCGTTTTTCGTTTGAGGATCATATTGACGCCATTGTTCGCAAAGCAGGTGCCACCCTGGGCTTTGTCAAACGCTGGTCTAAGGAGTTCAACGATCCTTATATTACTGGTACTCTCTTCTGTACTTTTGTAAGACCAATACTTGAGTATGCGAGTCCAGTTTGGTCCCCATCAATGACGACACACATTAACCGTGTTGAGGCAGTACAACGAAGATTTCTTAGATTTGCTCTTCGAAACCTTTAGCAATGCGCCGTGACTTCGCTGATATAATCTTTATCCATCAGGTCCTAACCGGTTCCATTGACTGTCCTGAAATTTTGCATAACATATCCATCAACACCAATCCTCGCAACATACGATCCTTTCCACTCTTTCGTCTAAACAGTCACCGCACCAACTGCGGATACTTCGAACCTATTACTAGAATGTTACGCAAAACTAACAACTCTCCCGCCTTCAATTTTCATTTAGATAAAACCTCCCTCAGACATGCTCTTTACCAGCATGACCCACCACCATAATTATTGCCCCCTCCCCCTCGTTGTCACCTTTTAACTTTATCAGTTGTAGTTTTAGTTTAGTTTTAGTTTTAGTCTAAGCTTAGTTTAAGTTTTGTAGCTTGTATTAAGCGAAGTAAAAAATAAATAAATGTTTGGTCAAGATTGCCATCGACGCATCATCAATGGCAATGACTAAATGCAGCAGTTGACCATGTGTCACTCTCTGCAGCAGCTTCCACTGCACGGTTGAGGAGGCATTTTGGACATCAATTGTTGCCAGCACCTTCTCGTTTGTGAGGGAAAGGCTCTAAGGAAAGTAGCCCCGGCTCACGTGAGTCCGGGGGAACTGCTCTTCCTCAGCGAGAACAATGTCAAGAGCGCTTTTGGTACGGATGTAATCAAAATTGCTCCTGACCCAGTCGGCCGTCCGCTCATTCGTGCAGACAAGAAGGAGCCATCCTCTGATCGAGTCCTTTTTTACTCAACTTTTTCCGGAGACTTAAACTTTGCTATCTCCATAGACTTTTCCTTGGAGAGGCCATTTGCCAAAGCCTTCCTAAATCTCCTCCTCTCAGCATTGGTGAGCTTGACAAATCTGGATTCAACGTCAAGCTTCATCCGGCTCGTCTCTGCGCCAACAGCCGTGAGTCCGGACTGCTCCGAACACAGGCTTACACTGTCAGGCACCTCGTGGCAGTCGGAGTCTGTATCCGAGGACATTTCCTCAGATACCTACGTCTATCGCCCCTTGGCACCGACAGTGCTGGCAATGTTGGGGCACAGCTGCTCTCCAACTTTTCCGAAAAAGGTTCTTCTGTAGAGTGCCCAATGGCTCCACTACCGGAGGTGGATCCTTGTAGCCCAATGGCTACAGTGTTTTCTGCCGTGATCGCTACCCGTTCATCAGCGGATGCAGTCGGAACTAGATCAGTTCTTTTGGGGTTTTCCAGAGGAAAACCAGTTTTATTCTCACGAGAAAACAGGAAAGGAAGGTCACACCGCACGGAGCCCGCTATGCGGCGAAGTCTAATTAAAACTGGAGGACGACAGGTATCCAGAGTCCGCATACTCACAACCAAGCTCCCTCTTGGCCACGAATCCCTCGGCGTATACTTTTCCACCTTGGATTAGGGTATTTTATTTTAGAGGGTGTCCTTCACTCCGCCCGACTACAATTAGTCAGCACTCCCGGCAGAGACCTGACCATACCGGTAGCCTGTTTCCGGCCGTCCCCACGGGAAGGGTATAGTCGCACTACCATCAGTGCACACAGTTGCGGCACATGCACGCAGATACGGCACGTACACCAATGTGTTACGCGTTGTTCCCCCTGCGTGTATGCGTGATTCCCCCAGTGTACCTGACGGCTGATGGCCATTAAATCATAGTCGGACGTAAAATGTTTCCCATTTTCTTGATCAAAAAAATGGGTTCCGATTTAAAAAAGTCAACGTGACCTTGAAATGACCTTCAAGGCCATGGTTTCCATACTTTTGGATCACTCTGTAAATATAAAAGGTAATAATTGTAAATTACTTCTCTTTTACATACAATATAAAAACTAGTAAAATGTCTACATCGATATAACTTTTTAAAAATAATCAGTGATGTTTTTCTCATACCACAAAGGTAGGTAGCATTTACCTTTTCAAGGGTCTTTTTAAAAAAACGCTATGTCCATCAAAAAAATTGATGTATGAAAAAAATGTCATCGAATGAATGAAAAAATAGAATACTTCACATACCCCATCGCAAAATTCATTAAGAAAGATAACAAAATAATAGGTCCTCTCCACTAGTAAATAAATATTGGCACCTTTACTCAATTCGAAAGTAGTGGAATATTATAAGTAGTACATTTTAGATGCGATCAACAAACATCTTTAGCACTTATTGATTACTCAGGTTGTAACTGATAACTGAAAAAGTTCAAATATATTTTTTAAAATATTTCTTACTATTTATTTCGCTGCGAAAAGTGGAAAACCAGATTTTGTCAAATCCTTTTTTTTTTACGTTTGTAAGATATCTTTTTCGAAAAATTGAGTGTTTTTAAAAATTAGAGCTTTTATTTTGTATTTTTTTAAGGGGTTACACCACCATGAAATTTTCAAAAAATAGTTTTTTTTTTTGCTAAAAAATTGTTTATATTTTTAAAATTACTTTAAGCGTTGAAACATTCCAAAATTCAAATTACACAAGTCGACAAGATTTTTGTTTCTGATTAATATGCAGTCATTCCTCATTGCTTTCGTCTCACAATTGAAGAAAATCAACATGATTTTTAAAAAAATTTACTTTTGTGCCCAGGACAGCAAATTTAAAATGACCAATCATCAAAATTGTTATGTTTTCATTTCCTTGTAAATCTGTTGGGGGCGGACATTTTTAAAATTTTCGGTTGCTATATTAGGTCCTCCATCTTTAATATATATTTTGGTAACAGATTAAGTTTCAGCGACCCTAAGACCTCTTTGATTCATTTTGATAAAAAACCCCATAAAATTGCAAATGTTCGGACGCCATATTTAATTCACCACTTTGGAACCCAATACAAAAATGTACCTATACTGTTTTCTCTAGTATAACGTACTTTTTGGCAAAACATCAGAAATATCGCACAACGCATTTAGTTCTAATTGAGGTTCAAACTATCCTAACGAATGTCAAATTTTCCTTCACAAAAGCAAAGTTTTAACAAAATTATGACACTTTTGCCTCCCTTTTGGACACAAGTAATAAGAAAATAGCATTCATAACTCAGACTCAAAAAAAAAGTTTAATTTTGTTGACCTGTGTTATTACCGAATTTATAGCAATTAGAAGTGGGCGCATCAGGGAGCCGACCCAAAACTCAGGTAGAGTTAGGACCGTTACGTATCTATCTATCTTTAATAATAATATAATTCCTTTGGAAACATTAAACTAACAGTAACTCAGGTAACGGAGGACATCGCAAAAGCAGCAGAAAACTTTATGTATGCTCCAGGAATCGCAGTTTGAAACTAATTCAAAAAAAAAAAAATTAACTTTTAAAACGTTAACCTCGACCTTTTTTTCTTTCACGTTTTTCTCGAAAATACTTTTTTCAAACTGGTGTACACGATATCTCAAAATCTACTGAACCGATTTGACTAAAATTTGCACCACTTATTTTTTATAATATTACCTAAAGCTTGACGATTTTTTCGATTCGGTTCCGTATTCAAAATTTATATATTTTTTAAACTCAAAATTTTGATGGGAATTTGAGTTATTTCTTCAAACAGCTGTCATTTCTCCAAAAAAAATGTTTTACTTTTTTCCTTTCGTCACGCCTTAGCTTTTATACTTTTGTAGAAGCAATTTTTTTTTTTCGGAAAATGATGGACGGAGAAATCATGTACACCGTCAGTAAGGATTTTAAAAAGAGGGTCCCACTGAGCAACTCATATTTCCGCCATTTTTAATGTTTTTTTTTCCAGTATTGGAGGTTGTTTATAAATCTATTATATGTATACGTAAAATAAAGAATAATTCATATTTTTAATGCCCAAGACAAAAAGAAAGTTTATTATGCCTATTTTTTCGAGCGTCTAGGTGGTGTAACACCTTAATAAGAGCAACATAGTAGTATAGATATGTATAAAAATTAAACTTTATTTTAAATTAATATTTTAACGCTATTTAAAAAAAATTTCAATTTAGTTCAAAAACGTAAATTCCACTTCTTATTTTGAAAGCCCATCACCCCTCTCCCACCCAAAAAAAAAATCTGGTTACGGCCCTGCACAGGGGTCGGCAACCTTTCTGGAGCTAAGAGCCATTTTTTTCCCGATGTGATAAATTATTTTTTTAAATACCTAGCCAAATATAAGTATATCATCGGTGATATTAGAAAAAATAATATAACGGTTATCTGCTGTGAAACATGTATTTATTGTGAAACCAAAACATCTTATTTTACGTAGTAAGGGGGGGTAGGGTTAATTCGCTTCATTTTAAGCATATTTCTGATACATTTTCCTGAGCATATGGAGAACTGAATTTATTTAAAAATTGTACATATAATAAAGCATATTCAATTTTTAGCCTATAATATTAAGAAATAAGACATTGAAGGCCAATCTTCCGATACTCTTTAAAAAAAAGCCAGTTTGTGGTAGACATCAGAACTCATTACTGGATTATCTTAAATCAAAAAATCGAAAATATTTGGTTAGTTTATGAAGTGATGACGTCGAGATTTTTCTCCTTTAACGATTGATCAATTTTTGACATAATTTTAAAGTAAAAAAAAAAACGAATTTAGAGAAAAAAACCGGTAAAAATCAGCCAATTTTTCATAGTAAAACTTATTATAATGAAAAAAAAAAAAAAAAAACCTCATATTTTATGTACTTAAAGAGCGTGTCAAATTTGAAGAGGTCAAGTAGATTTTGAGTTATAGTGTCCACCGAATTTGAACATGCTAAGGGGGAGAAAAACGCGTTTAAAATCTAAACACTGAATTTATAGCACATGAATAGCTCGAAGCCAAATCGGAGGGACAGGGACTTAAAACTCCATATCGCCGTTAGTTTTACTTTAACCGACTTCAAATTTTAACACAATAATCTTGAAATGTTGTACATTTATACGAGAAAATTAAAAAAAAAAAAAACACGAATGTTAACTGTTTTTCAAACGAAAGTATCACTTCTAAAAGAGTGTATGCAATATTACCTCTCCCTTGTAGATTTTTATTCAAGTTGTTTAAATGTGATGTCATATCAACGGAAAAATAAAAATGTTGCAGTCATTCATCACTACTCAAGTCAGGATATTCCTTATATTCTTTTTAAAGTAGGAATATCTTGATATGTTCAAGACACGAGTAGTTCCGAGTGTCGCGTCGGTAGAAGTGGTGAGCAAGGTTAGCAAAAGCTAGGTTTACATGCTTGCGATATCCCGCGTATTTTGTTGTGTGCGCGGGATTATTAACATTTGACAATGGCACTATTGCAGCGAATTTTTCAGTACTGTTATACTACTCAAGAGCCACAAGTATGATTCTACTGAACAGCATGCGGCTCGCGAGCTGCAGGTTGCCGACCCCTACTATGGCGTCACATTTAAAAAAAAAAGGTTTGAAAAGTACAAAATACCGTATTATGGCCACTTTTAAAAATTCATTTAAAAATAACGAAACGTGGAAAAGCTCGTAAAATGATTCAAAAGAGAGCCTGAATCCTTATCTATACAGGGCGTTCAGAGGTGGGAGGGAAATATTGCAGGAGGTGAAAGGTCAGACCGAGACACGCAAAAAATCGTGTGGGTGGGGGTGGGGGGGGGAAGGTGGGGTATCTCGCACCGTTCGGCAGTTACAGGGTGATTCGTAAATCAGGATTTTGCCTTATATGGGAACCGCTCTTGTATTTTTATCTTTTTGTCTACACATCGCAGCAGCCCCAAACCGACCTAAAAAAATCACTATTTCGAAGCCCTTTCCAAAACGGTTAACACTGCCCCCGTATTCCCAACCCCTTGGCCCCAATCCCCTTGGCCACAATCCCCTCTGGAAGTTGAAAAATTGAACTTTTATTTCACGATTTTTCACCTTTCGCCTCGCTTTTCTCCGAAATTCACGTTATTAACATACCTACCTATCTAATTACCTTTCCAAAAAGGTGCAACATGCCCAGGTAGCAAAAGGATATGCAAATTTATTTACAAATATCCTTTTACAGAGTATCATGACAATTCGAATTTTTAAGAAATTATACCTAAGTTAACTAAAAACTACATTTTGTTCGCTTAAAAACTAATTACAATTAAAACTTATGTCCTACAAAAGCTGTTCAAAATGTTCTCCGCCAGTTTCGATGCATGCAAGTAGCCATCGTCTTATTTCGCGTTTGAGGTCTATGGTAGCCAGTCTCTCCCGTATTTTCGTGGCTGCAGTCCCAATCCTGGTAACTAATTCTTCTATTGTGTTGATTGGTCTTGAGTAAACTTCATCTTTCATCATTCCTCATAAGAAATAGTCCAGTGGAGTAAGGTCCGGTGACCTAGTAGGCCAAGGAATCGGTCCACCTCGTCCAATCCAGCGCTCTGGGTAATGTTCATTCAACCTTGCCCTAACAATGTTCCCAGTATGCGCAGGTGTTCCGTCGTGTTGTAAATACATTGCGCTTCTGGTGGCCAGGGGGATGTCCTCCAACATATCCAGAAGAATATTATCCAAAAAGTCCGAATATAGCTAACTATTCCGCACTTGGGGCAAGATGAAGGGTCCTATCAACTGGTTGCCGATGATGCTAGCCCAGACATTGACACTAAATCTTTGCTGGAAGGACCGACACATTGTCCTATGTGGGTTCACATCTGACCAGGTGTGGAGGTTGTGGAAGTTTGTGATGCCATCCCGGGTGAATTGCGATTCATCCGTCCACAGAATTCGGTTTAGAAACCTTCTGTTTTCGATGTCAGACTAGAGCAGCCAAGTGCAGAATTGCAATTGTCTTTCGGAATCTCCTTCCTATAGTGCTTGGACCGGGATATGGTGGTATGGATGTAGTCCCTCTCGGTTCACAACAGTCCAAACTCTCCCTGGAGACAATCCTAACAGTTGTGCGACCTGCCTGATGCTTATTTCAGGGCTGTTCCTGACGACGTTGAGGATTTGTTGGTCGATGTTCCTGATCTCGTTTCTGCTCTGGGGACCGTTACACTTCCGGTTTCTTTTAACCTTCTGAAAGTCCTTGAAAATATGCTTCTGTCGGGTACAGGCCGACTCGGGAATCTCCTTTGGTATTCTCGTACGGCCTCACTATCATTTCGATCTACTAAACCGTACACGTAAATTATATCGGCATATTCTTCAATACTGAATTCTGCCATTTTATCTTAATTTTTCCTATTAAACACCCGTTCTTATCGCTTGCTTCTTCAACTGTGGTCAATGTCCTTTCAAACTTACCCATTTGTATACCATAATTCATAGGAGGTATTAGAAACGGAGCGTCAGGATACTTAGGAGTCAATATTGGATATAAAAAACTAATAACGCTATTTAACGAGATTACATTTATTATTTTATTACTGTTTTGCAGAAATAATAAAAATGTATTACCTGTGTTTCTTAAACAAAGATTGCCGAACTTGCTGTCATACTTAACGACCCCCCCCACCCATACGATTTTTTGCTTGGCTCGGTCTGATCTTTCACCTCCTGTAATATTTTCCTTCCACCTCTGAACAGCCTGTATATAAAATACCACCAATCTATAGCACTTTCGAAGCATCTTCGGCAATAAGATTTTCATGAGCGTGCGCAAGCAGTGATCTTCATTCAGTATAAATTGTATGATATAATCGGGTATGGAAAAAGTGAATTCCACAGAATATTTCGAAAAACATCAAAGCCTCTCCTATTTAATATAATATAATAAGGTTCATTTTTATTTGAGCTACTTCACAAGCTCCTACAATAATTCGTTATTTTTTAATTAATTTGCAAAAACATTTCATTTTTATTTGAGCTACTTCACAAGCTCCTACAATAATTCGTTATTTTTTTTTAATTTGCAAAAACGACCAAAATATGGTCTTTTGTACTTTTCAAGCTTATTTTGTTCAAAAACGTGATGTGATGCGACATTTTCGTTTGCGAATTTGTAATCTGCGGAAAAAAACCTATAGAAATTATATAACGCTAATAAAATTGGTGTCGACCAGTGTTACCAAAGAAACAGAGCCTAAGCAAACTATCAGTTCACCTATTACCTTTCTTACACACGCAATCAATAAGATTCACAATAAAAAACTGTCATAATTTAAAGAAAAACGTGGCTTACAATGGTGAACCGAGGACAGCTACCACAATAGAATATGAATCCTATAATTCTATAAATTATGAATAAAAAACTGCTCCACAAAAAACTCAAATGAGCTTCATTAACATTTTGACAAATTTTACTTACTACACCAAGAATCAAATTTTTGGGAAGGAGGAATAAGTAGATAAAATGCAAAAGTTTTTGAAGTGATTAAGAAAAAATAATTGTATGTAAACTTTCTTCTTAAAACATGGCAAAAGTTCTGGAAGAACTATGTTTTCATGTTTCTCACAGGCCTTGAGGTCCGGTTCCTCCCTGCTCCCGCTTGACGCTATTTTTCGGGGCATCGTCCACATGTTTTGATAATTAATATAATATATGTTTTGATAAACAAATAAAAAATCAATTAATAACCAATTGCAATAAATTAAAATGTGCCAATTTTCTATAACTATATGTTTTCATATAAACCCGAAATATTGACATCGAGTGCAAAGCAGAAGAACCTTATTTAAATATGAAGGACAGCACTGGTGTACGTGTATCAAGAAAAGAGGATATCATAAATTATTCGAATATAACGGGGCCCATAAAAAGTGAACTAAACTCCGTTGTACCAATATTTTCGTCCTATTCACCGTACCCCAACCAGCGAAGTAATAGCATTAATAAAGGATATGACGTGTTTAGATTTTTCAGATCGTATTTAGTAGAGCTGTTAAGAGATAATACCGACTCATGTTCAATATAAAGCATCGCCGTGTTCATGGAAATTGCTATGTAAACAACCCCAAGAAGCTCCAACTCGTACGAAAATCAATATATTAGATGCACGGGTGTAACGGGGGAGATCTTAGCAGGTACTATTGTCATGTACGCTTGCTGGGTATAATTCACTCGTCAAGTAAACATAAATTTTGTCGGTGTAAATTTTCGTACTGAAATTCTAAACCAAATCCAAGCATGGATTTATCTCTGGCTTACACTCCTGGCAATAAATTAGGTTTTAAGTTGCTTAGTACGATGCTGTTGTTTGCTGTCGGTAGTAGAGATTTCGCTGCGGAAATTTTTG
This sequence comes from Dysmachus trigonus, assembly GCA_949715965.1. NCBI lineage: Eukaryota > Metazoa > Arthropoda > Insecta > Diptera > Asilidae > Dysmachus > Dysmachus trigonus. The sequence continues at coordinate 55,012,688 of OX454320.1, forward strand.
CACAGACAATGCTCTATTGAAACTTAATGAACTGCAGAAACAGGGATCACGGGAACGTTCTTCCAGGTAATCTGATCGTTTAATATTGATTTGCTTTAATTTTCAGATAGGCGCTTTTGTTTCCAGTGCGGCAGTATTTTACGCCAATGTCAGGTTGAAATATAACGGTTGACAAATAGGATTTCTAAAAGGACTTCTTTCGCATTTGGTGGGTGCGCGAGATGGTAAAGAATATTCAGTAAATCATTTTCCCTTGACGAGTTCCGCGCCTAGTTGGATTGGAATGATGCCAGATGAATTAGCATTAAATTCTTTATACGGTTTGAGTTGGAAAGAATAGAAAGGAAAATGGACAAAAGAAAAAAAAAATAAAACCAGAAAGATTATTTTTAAAGTTTATTTTGAATTTATTTCCCATCTTTCCAGACGTTGGACTTATTTGGGGTTGGGTGTCGTTAAGCAGCAATGACAGAACTCAACCCACATCATTTGTGGTTGGGTCTTTTCCAATAAATCCCAACTTAAAGTAACTGTTTGGTGCCAACTGGAATTCAACATGGCAATATCTCTATTTGTATGGAATTTGCTACAGGTTCTTCACTTAATTCAACTTAGAGAAAAAGCTAGAAACTGAAAAAGCAGACATATTTTGTATGGAAATTTAACATTTTTTGGTGATTACTAATTATATCTGTGACATTAGCCTTTACCAATAACGTTTTACTAAAATGGTATCTAACTAAAAATGTCCTGCTAATTAAAAAATTACACCAATAACGATTTTCGTATGAAGATTAGAGTTAATTGATTGATTGATTTACTGGGGGAGGAGGCAGAACACTTCGAGCGCTCAGACTTTCATTAGTCCATTGCGTTCAAAACCACTGCTCTATCTGAACTTCCCCGTTGTCCTGATGAACTGGAGAATCTCAGACAGAGTTCGAGAATCTAAATCCTCCATCCTCATGACACCGGCCGGCGCCAGACGCGTTACTGCGTGCACGAGAAAACGCAGGACAGTCACAGAGGAAGTGCTCTGTACTGTCCTCCTCCTCCCCACACGAGGGTCACACAGGGTCGTCGATGATTCCTACACTGAGAGAAAATTCTAATAAAAATTACGGTGCTATCCCCTGTAACCCGGATATAAGTGACAAGTTCCTAGAAAATTTACGAGGGAATAACAGAAAAAATACGGTTGACATAGTATTCTTTACTATTCATCCAAGAATTTTTTCTGGTATAGGAACTTTTACTGTACAGCACAGTAAATTTTTATGCTACAAAAATGTCCTGTTGATTCAAGGAAAATTTACTTAGTCTTCATGAAATTGTACTAGTTCATAAAGGAATTTTTACAGTGCCACAACGTCAAGCGTAATTTCCTACTGAATTTAGAAGCCGAAGTAGATCGGGTGTACGATCCGGTCTTTTCGGAAATTGGGCGTGCCTCTTAAAGTGTACTCTGTGAAAAATAAAGAGGTTTTTGTATGACTAGTTATTAGAATTTTCTCCCAGTGTAGGGTATTCTAGTGTTTGCCTAGTGTATTATGCCCTGTAATTGTACCTACTAGAACTCTGCAGTTTATCCTACCTAAGCTAAGTAAGAATTTCGCAATATTCTTGTTCGGCTACCTATAAAGAATTGGTAAGTCTGCAGGTACTTAAGCTTAAGTGAACTAAGTCCACGTGTCGAGTTATCCAGTTCTTCAACGCCGCAGAGCTAACACCAATAATGAGCTCTGGGCCCACTGACATATAAGAACTGGACTGCTGATCTTGTACAAAAACTCGCTTCGAAAATAAGACCAAATTTTGGCCGAATTCTAACTATCTCGCTCTTTGTTAAGTCCCACAGGCAAGCCAACTTTACAAAAAAAGTGTCCAATAGCCAAGTGAAGGTGGCGCTATGTATGTGCACTTCTTTTGGTTTCTTCTAGTATCTTCGCATGTGATACATCTTTTTGATATCCCCAATAGATAAATAAAAGTAAACACATGCTTTTTGCACATCACTTTTACCCATGACAGCCCTTACAAGTCGCCCGCCAACTCATCATTTTCTGTTGCAATCAGCTGTTAGAATAGTTTTACGATGGCCAACAGATGGCTATGGCATTTTGTGATACAACTTTTAGCTTGGCTTGGTATAAACGAGAAATGTGAAGGTTAGACAAAGGCAGAAAAATAATTTGTATAGCTATCTTTGTCTTTCTTAAGTCCCCAGCTGATTGCCGCGAGGAATATTTTTGTGAAAAAACTTAAAATTGAGCGTGATATAAAATAAATCGGTTAATGCAAGCTTAATTATTTTTTATTTGCTTCATTTTAAACATAATTGTGCGGTATTTTAGGGAATTTTTAATAGCATGATTTGCGCCATGTGGTTTGAGCCTGTGCTAAAAATGGTCTCGTTTTTCAGACGGCGGTTAGCAGTCCAGTTCCTCTATGTCAGTGTCTGGGCCTATAGGGTGGGAGTTAGAGCCTTCCCTCGCCAGGGAATCTGAAGAGCCTGGTGGCCAGAAACCCATATAATAATGACCTGATTACATTTTGCAATCCCGGACTATTTTTGTCCGAGTATTTGGATTAAGAAGAGTGGCAAGAGCAGCCTTACTGTCGCTACAGATACCTCTTCTTCTATCTTGCCAAATCTGGGCAATTATCCAGTTGGCCACTTATAGAATGGCAAAAACTTCAGCTTAGAAGACCGTCGCCATGTTAGCTAGGACGACCGTCGCCATGTTAGCGAGAATTGTATTTCATCTCTTCGTTCAAAAACCATCCAGCGCCCGTACCGTTTGTGGTTTTCGACCCGTCTTTGTAGAAGATGTCGCTGAGTCCATTCAATAATTTGTTTGGATTTTCCCATTCCTCTCTTTTTGGGAGGAGAATTTGAAATCTTCTTCCGAATATTAATATTCAGGTCATATCATCCGTCGGCATATTGAATATAATGCACTGTTCACGATTAGAGTAAGTAGAATTCTTAGTTACAGTTGTATCAAATTGCATGATTAAATTCTAAGTAGCTTACAATTTACGTCCATCAAGACTTATTACTTAATTAAGTTCTCAGATCCAACAACCCTGAGAGCGACTTGGACCCAGTAAAAGGTGCAAATATCTTCCTGTATGGGATGCAATTGGACAAACTAGCGCACATAGACGGTAATAATGCTAAAGGTAGTGCAGATTAACCTACAGAACTCGAAAAGTGCCTCGGCTAACCTGCTGGTTTTCTTAAGAGGGGAAAACATAGAGGATGCCTTAACCCAAGAACCCTGAATCAGGAACTCTAGAGTTAGAGAAATTCAATACAAGCAATACAAGCTAAGAACTTGCATTTTAGCTAAATGTGTCCTAATTGATCAAATCAGCATAACTCAAGGTGAATTGGCTCACGGCGGCGTGCGCTCGAGGTGGTGAAGTAATAGCGTAAGCATAAGCTGCTACTTGTCGATTGTTTACATTTTGCTAAGCTAAGAAAAATAACGGTAACTTTTGACCGGTAACCTAGTGGCTTTCCCTGTGAAAATTAGATTTTCATTTAAAAAAAATCCTTGTTCACTGCGACAATTTCCTTGCTTCTGCCATTTTCATAAAATTATAGGGAAGCACCGACTTTATCATCAACAAATTTTAGGCATAAGGGCTGCAAGGGTTGTAGGGGTTAAAATGATGATGTAAAGATATAAAAAAATAGAGAATTTTCCGTGACTTTCTTAGCTCTGCCAATTAAAAGTATGAAAGTTCTCATCTTAAACAACCCATAAAAAATAAGCTTAAGGGCTACTAAGGGCTAAATAAAATTAAGCTGCGGCAAAGTTGGTGAAAATGTTTAGGGAAATTTCGTGATTTTCTTATTTATTAATTTGAAACTATATGATACCTATGCCAAATAGAACACTTTGTGAAGTCGGCATAATGATCACAGGTGTCTGCAATGAAGACATAAATCATAAAGTTGTAGGAAATTTCGTGAAAATTGTGATAATTTTATTGCTTATGACATTTTGCAGGTGTATGGAAAACGTTATTATAAGCCCCAACCACGAAGAGGCACAAGCGACAGGAGTGTCCTTCATTTTGAAGATATTTAAATAGTATGCAATTGCGACTAATTTCTTGCTTATGGCATTTTGCAACCAAAAAGAAAACGTTATTATAACATATTTTAACAAGTGGAATAAGTGCCACCAATGGCCTTCATATTGAAAATTACTAAAAAGTTGTCGGAAAATTCGTGAACATTATAATCCGTTTCTTATTCATGCCATTTGGCACACACGTAGAAAAAGTTGTTTTCAAGCTGGAACAAAGAGCCTAAGCGTCGGAAGGGGCGTTCTGTTTAGACTTTTTCTACTTGAAGAAGACGAGCGAGTTCAACATTTCTAGATTTCACTAATTCAGCTTGATGTCCTTTGAACGGGAGTCGGATAATTTGTCTTCCCTGTACATCCCTTCTATGTGAGTTGCGGAAGATTTCTTCACACTCTTCGTTCAAGCTTCTCTTGTCGCCTCTTCTTTCTTCAATGATCCAGAACCTTTCCAACATCTGGTCTAATTCAGCGAGGGAGAGGTAACTTGACAATCTCAGTGATTCTTGATACGCACCTGGCGCGGTTCCAAACAGTATCCACTTCAGCTGGGTGTTTTGAGCTGTCGGCTGCCCTTTTACTATGCCCGGTATTATGATTCTGCTGTAGACATCAGCTCCTAAGAGTATAAGTTAACACCTGTTAAGCTGAAACATCAAATTTATGGAAATTTACCGATGCACCGCGAACTTGCCAACGCAGTCCCACGCGCCGCCGAAATCGCTGACACCATGTCTGCGAGTCAACGTGAGCAGCTCAGGTGAACTTAGGTCAACGTGATTAGGCTAGGTATTAAGTAAGAGCAACTTTGTAATTAGCATTAAGTCTTGTTCAGGTAATAAAGTCGTGCGGATCAGAGCATTTGCCTGATCTTAAAATTAAATATTATTTTTTTTATTTCAAAGAGTTTTAATAAAATTAACTGGCGCCCGAGCAGGGACCAGGTACGGTTTCGGTCTGATTAAAGTTCGGTTGATTTTTAAAATCGGTTTTTCGCTATTAGCTAGTCCGCGATAGGAATCTAAGTTATCCTAAATTCGCATAGTGTCCTCAAGCAGCACCGCGATCGTGTGACGAGTGATAAAAGCGATCGAAAAAGTGTAAAGTCCTCAAGAAGCACAACACTGCCGATTAGGTCCTCAAGAAAATGCCGAACAGTCTTCATTTAGTTCTGTAAGTCTTAAAATTTAGTTTAGCATATAAGAAGTGAACTGTGAAAACTTATTATCGATTTCCTCTTTAAGAAAGATAAGAAAAAATTGTGAGATAATTGTGAAAATCTTAAAACTTGTGAAACGTGTCAAAGTTGATCAATCGATCGTCGCGTGAAAAAAAATCAGCTAAGAAATTATTAAATTTGATAGTATAAAGTAAATTGATGAATAAAATTAATCGATAAATTCTGAAAGTAAAAAAATACCGCGAATTTTAAGGAAGAAAAAAAAAACAATATCGTATTGCGAATATTAATAAAATAAAGAAGATATTTCGAATTAAAAAAAAAAAAAAGAGTGAATATAAATAAGTATTAAAGTAATTCAATTTCGAGTGCTAAGTTAAGGAAAATGGCTAACCCAAATAATTTAATTAGACTTTCGATTCTCAATGCTGAGTCGAATCCTACTCCTACACAGCCACCACCTTCGGCCCCAGGCCAAAGCCCATCGCAACAACCCCCAACGGGAAATAGTGACCGTGCATATAACTCTGAAAGCCTAGAAAGAACTATCATGGGCATAGTTAATCGAGTTCTCCAGGGTGAATGTAGGAGCATAGTTCAAAATATAATTAATCCTAGTGCTGACCAGTTCAGTGGAATCGACCAACCTATCGATCCTCGCTACGAGAACAACTTGTGCGAGCTGGACAAAATTCCCGACGCCGTCAGATGTCTAAAGGATTTTTCTGGGGTGCCCGGTGAATTCAATTCCTGGAAGAAAAGTGTCGATAGAATATTAAAACTAAGTATATGAAAGTTTCAAGGGTACTCCTAAATATTTTGGCATTCTGAGTGTTGTGAGAAACAAGATAGTAGGCCAAGCAGATGTAGTCTTGGAGTCGTACAATACTCCCTTACACTGGAAATGCATAGCGCGCTGTCTTACTATGCACTATGCAGATAAGCGTGATCTATCCACGCTAGAATACCAAATGACCTCACTAGTTCAAGGTCATCAGACGATCCAAGAATTTTATCATTCAGTCTATTCGCATCTTTCGCTCATCCTTAATAAGATTGGTTGCATGGATGTCACAAACGAATCCTTAACGTTGCTAGTTCAGACATATAGAGACAAAGCTTTGGACACCTTCATAAGAGGGCTCAGAGGAGATTTGCCTAGACTTTTGGGCATTCGCGAACCTTCCGACTTACCGCAAGCTCTGCACTTATGTCTCAAACTCGAAAATCAGAATTACAGAACGCAATACGCGAATTCTCATCATGGACTATCTCGCGCAGTCCATAACCAAGTCGTACCCCCAATTCCTCCTCGTAGACCTTTCGACAACCTCGACAACCTTTCTATCCGCAACTGGCATACTTGCCTCAGCCGCAGGCAAACTCCAACCCTTATAGACCTCAAAATTCTTACGGCCCACCACCGTTCAATCAGGGTAACTTTCGTAATCAAGGCCCACACCAAGCCGGGCCAAGTCGGCCTCTCGCGCCGAAGCCACTACCGCGACCTGAACCGATGGACGTCGATCAGTCCATCCAGACCAGAAATGTGAATTATATGAATCGACCTACGCACGGGCGATTTTACGGAAAAAGGCCCCCATCAAGCGCTCAAGTTCCGAATCATGCCAATAAATACCAGAGGAACTTTCATATAGAGCCCCAGGAGATGAACATTGACAATCACGAGCAAGCCCGAGTTTCAGCAAACGCCAGCTTCGAACAATCTCTCGCGGATCAAGCGGAATATGTAGAATATAATCAGGAGAATGAGCCTGACGAGCAAGATTACACAGATATCCATTTTTTAGATTAAACTGCTCTTCGTTGCCCTACTTCGAGTGCAAAACGAAGAGCGGCCAAATTCTCAAAATTTTGATAGATACCGGTTCCAATAAAAATTATATACAAGCTAGTCTTGTGCCTAATCCAAAACCTAATGAATTACCCTTCTACGCGAACTCCATAGGTGGAAACATAAAAACCAGTCATCATACTTTAGTAAATCTATTTGGGCTTCAAGATACAAATATAAAGTTCTTTTTGCTACCTACCCTCAAATCATTTCACGGTATCTTGGGAAATGACAGCCTAAAGGAGCTCTCTGCAGTCATCTATACAAAAGAAAATTACATGATGATCAGAAATAAAATCCGAATACCAATAAAACAGCAAGCTTACTCGGCCGTTAATAAGATCGATATTAGGAAAGATCATACGACCGTAGAACAGAAAAATAAAATTAACGCTCTCGCCCTACATTTCCCCAGTCTCTTTGCCGAACCCGACGAAAAATTAACGTTTACTAGTGTAGTCAAAGGAGAAATCCGGACGACTTCAGACTCCCCCGTATTTTCAAAATTTTATCCTTATCCCATGTCCCTAAAAGACGAGGTTGAGGAACAGGTGAAACAGCTTCTGAACGATGGAATCATACGACCTTCACGGTCCGCTTATAATTCCCCGGTATGGATCGTGCCGAAAAAAGCCGGCGCATCGGGCAAGAAAAAGTACAGGATGGTAGTAGACTATCGAAAACTGAATACCATCACCATTCCCGATAAATATCCAATCCCAGAAATCAATGAGGTTCTAGCGCAATTAGGAAAAAACAAATGGTTTTCTGTCATCGACCTAAAGAGTGGTTTTCATCAGATTCCATTAAAGGAATCTGACATTGAGAAAACAACATTTTCAGTGAACAACGGAAAGTATGAGTTCACGAGGTTGCCATTTGGTTTGAAGAATGCGCCCGCGATATTTCAAAGAGCTCTCGACGACATCCTGAGAGACCATATCGGTAAAATATGCTATGTCTATATAGATGACATAGTAATATTTAGCAAAGAGGAACAGACGCATTTCGAAAACATAAAAACAATTTTCCTAACCCTGCAAAATGCTAACATGAAGGTCCAATTGGACAAGTGCGAATTCTTTCGCAAAGAGGTTGAATTCTTGGGATTCGTAATATCAGCCGAGCATATAAGAACAAACCCTGCAAAAGTCAAAGCCATCGTAGATTTCCCACCTCCTAGAACACTGAAGGATCTCCGTTCTTTCCTTGGTCTATCAGGGTACTATCGCCGATTTATTAAAGGTTACGCAAATCTGGCGAAACCCCTGACAGCCCTTTTAAGGGGTGAGGGAGGCAGAGTCTCAAAAAATGCATCAAGTAAAAAACCCATCCACCTCAACGACGAAGCCACTAAAGCCTTCAGTAAAATTAAAAATTCTCTTACATCTGACGATTTGTTACTTGCCTACCCCGATTTAAAAAAAAAATTTCAATTGACCACCGATGCTTCGGATTATGTGATCGGAGCGGTTTTATCTCAGGAGGAAAAACCCATAATATTTATTTCAAGGACTCTCACGAAGACCGAAGAGCACTATGCCGCCAATGAAAAGGAGATGCTGGCAATTATATGGGCTTTATCCTCACTAAGAAATTATCTCTACGGTTCACCTCAGGTCCAAATTTTCACAGCCGCTTACTTGAGCCTTGAGCAGTAAGAATAATAACAATAAAATGAAACGGTGGAAAGCTATACTCAAAGAGTACAACTACGAGCTGAAATACACTCCAGGTAAAACCAATGTAGTTGCAGACGCTTTGTCTAGACCTCCATAAGATCCTCCAATAAATTCGTTGACAGCGACCCAGCATAGTAGCGAAAGCTCTGCTCATGAACTAATACCGGCCACTGTAGCACCTATAAATGCGTTTAAAAACCAAATCATTTTAAAAACAGGCATGGAAAAGAGCTATCGATTCGAAATCCCTTTTCCTACCTATCATAGGCATACTTTAGTTCAACCCAACTACTCCGAAAACGAAATTATAGCAATATTCAAAAGATATCTCAACCCAAGCGTTATAAACATGTTGAAGCACTAATGGGTAAAATCCAGGAAATATACCCCGCACATTTCAGAAATTTTAAAATCCGTTTCACACAAACCCAAGTAGAAGATCTTCAAAATACCGAGCGACAGAATGAAGAGATGATAAAGGTCCATAGACCTTTACCTACCCTCAAATCATTTCACGGTATCTTGGGAAATGACAGCCTAAAGAAGCTCTCTGCAGTCATCTATACAAAAGAAAATTACATGATGATCAGAAATAAAATCCGAATACCAATAAAACAGCAAGCTTACTCGGCCGTTAATAAGATCGATATTAGGACAGATCATATGACCGTAGAACAAAAAAATAAAATTAACGCTCTCGCCCTACATTTCCCCAGTCTCTTTGCCGAACCCGACGAAAAATTAACGTTTACTAGTGTAGTCAAAGGAGAAATCCGGACGACTTCAGACTCCCCCGTATTTTCAAAATTTTATCCTTATCCCATGTCCCTAAAAGACGAGGTTGAGGAACTGTTATCCTGATAAAAGGACAACACTCGCTCGACGTCGGATTGCGAAGAATAAAATACGTTTTGTTCTTTGTTTAAGTTTCGAAATTTATTTATAAGAAAATGAAAGCACAAATCTTTTGAAAACGTTAATTAGCAAATGACATTTAAATAATAATTTGAATAATTAAATAGTAATAATAAAAACAATTTTATATTCCGGATTTTCCCGTTTTATTTTCGCGCCTGGACCTCTCGGTACCGTATCTGAACAAAGACTCCTCGATCTTACCCAAGTTTTCCTAAAGGTCAGCTCGGTGCACCCCTCTCGAATCGATCGACCATCGATACTTCCACCAATCAGTGGTCCGCCCTGAAAATGTGCCTAGTCGGCCAATCAATAATTCATCGCCTACTTCAAGCGCATCGAACCCAAGCCTCCAAGCGCCAAGGGTGTTCTTCAGCAAATTTACGATCGGGTGAGCTAAGTGTGTCACAACGATCGTATTTTCGCTTACACCGGCACTGCGTCGCGCGACTTAAGTATTTTTGGTGCTGGCTAGGCTATGGGCTTCGTCACGAGTGCACTCGTAGGTGGAATTCTGATTCCACGACTCGAGAAATAGAGCACGGCTGACCAGAACGTTAGCGTTTTGAGTGTTCCGAGTATTGGGTAATATGTTTTAATTATTCCGGGTATGATTGGGAAATGAGTGGGCCATTAAGACAGATGATTAATGGTCCAATGGTCCACTCATTACACCATCCCCCTTAGAAAAGAAAGACCTTCGGGCTTTCGTCAAAAAAGAAAAATATATCAAAAATGTATCAGTCCGGGAAGCCGATAGTCGTTTAACAATTTTTGTTTACAAAGATACTTGAAACATTATAAAATTTTTTTTTTTTTGCTGATTTTTCCATTTAAAATGTATGTAACGCTGTATATATGCTAAGAATTAAATTAGGTGCTATTTGTGAGATAATGTAAAAAGTACTTAAGCTCTAAGAGTAGTTCTCAGTGCCCTAGCGGTACTACCTTAGCTAACTATATATAAGCCGCGCAGCGCAGCTCTTCCTTCTCTCCTTGTAGTACAGCAGACAAATAAAGTAGTGTAAGACTTGTCTGAGTTTAATTTCATATATTACATGGCGCAGTCGGTTAGTAACATGTAAATTCGATAGTCAAAGCATAAAGTATATTTCGCAAATAATACACGCGAAAACGGAAGTCGTGCTGTGAATGGGAAGAGCCAAGGAGACAAAGCATACCGAGCTTCGCAAAAAACCACGTGGGAGGCCACCAAAAAATATTAGATTTGTATATATTACAAGGACGATGGACTACGTGAAGAAAGTGGAAAAACTCTCATTAGAGGGGAATGTTGCAGAAAGTTGGCGGAGATTTCATCAAAATTTCCAAATATTCGCAGCAGCGGTCGAATTAAACAATAAGCCAGATACAGTGCAGGTTGCAGTGTTTTTAAATGCAATTGGCCCCGAAGCTGTAGAAGCTTTCAACGCATTTAATATCAGTGAAGAAGAAAAGAAAAAATTGCCTGAAGTGATAAAGGCATTTAAAATTTTTGTGAACCAAAATGCAACGAGGTGTACGAAAGTTTTCTATTTCACACCAGAAAACAGGCGATAGGTGAGCCATTCGATGCATTTTTGCTCGATCTAAAGAAGCAGGCACAAAAATGCGGGTTTGGCGATCAAGAATCTCGGATGATCAGAGACAGAATAGTTTTTGGAGTAACGGACAAGCAGTTGCAGAAGAAGTTGCTGGAAGCAGAAAAGCTTGACCTACAGAAGGCAATTGAGATGACCAGAGCAGCGGAATTATCCAAAATGCAGAGCACCGATATGCAGAAGGCCCAGAGTACAGTTGCAGTGTCACAGGCAGTAGATGAAATTTCAACGAGTGCATCAGCCAGTAATCAGTCTAAGCAAAGTCAACAGCAAGGAAACTATAAGAAATATTCAGATAAGTCTCAGTGTAGTAACAGAAGTAGTGTGGGAAATAAATCTGTTAACGATAATTTCAGGAAGAATAGGAAAGGAGATTTTGGTCAAGGCAAAGAGTGCGAGAAATGTAAGCAAGCTCATGCCAAAAAGCAGTGCCCCGCTTTTGGACGGAAGTGCTACAAGTGTGGGAAATTCAACCATTTTGCGAGTGCATGCAAAGTGAAGCAGGTACGTTTATTGCAATGTTCGGACGACGACACACTCTTTATAAATAATGTAAAAATTTGCACCATAAAAGGTGAAAAAAAATTCGTGGACTGAAAACGTTTTAGTTGAATCCAGTATGATCAAGTTTAAATTAGATACCGGGGCAGAAGTAAACGTTCTTCCGCGTAAAGTATTTGATAAAATTGAAGGTGCGAAACTACGGAAAAGCGCAGTACAACTAGAATCTTATGGCGGGACTAAGCTCAAAACAATTGGATGTGCAATGTTAAAGTGCGCTATAAAGGATAGGTGCTGTGTACAAGAATTTATTATAGTTGATTTGAACACCGCGCCTTTACTAGGGTTACCGGGTTGCAAACGATTAGGGTTAATTAAGCGAGTGAACTCGATAAAAGCTAATACTCAACAAAGCTTAGAAAAAGAATTTTCGCAAGTCTTTGAGGGAATAGGTTGCTTTGTGCAGAATATCGCACTGGAAGTTAAGGACAAGACGATACCAGTAGTTAAAGCAGCGCGTCGAATTCCAATGGCAATTAATGAAGCAGTTAAAAGGAAACTAGAAAAGATGTGTGCGCTAAAAATAATAGAAAGGGCAGATGGACCATGTGATTGGTGTTCAAATTTAGTAGTTGTCGAAAAAAAAATAAGGACCTTCGATTATGTTTAGATCCCAGAGATCTAAATGCGGCTCTGAAAGAAGACACTCATCCAATTCCGAGTTATGAGGAAATAGTAACAAAACTTGCAAATAAAAATTTTTTTACGGTACTGGACCTCAAGGATGGGTACTGGCAAGTAGCTCTTAGTGATTCAGCAAGTAGGTTATGTACGTTTAGTACGCCTTTTGGCAAATATAGGTTTAAGAGACTACCGTTTGGCATTAAAGTTGCCCCTGAGATTTTTCAAAAACAAAATGAATTGAATTTTTCGGATATTCCCGGAGTAATAATATACATTGATGATATCCTCATTGCAACAGAAACTCGTGAAGAACATGATCAGATAGTGAGGAGGGTTTTATGGCGCGCACAAGAAAAAAATATAAAGTTCAATAGAGACAAATTTCAATTTTGTGTCACCAGTGTAGCATATTTAGGTCACATAATATCAAATAAAGGGATACAATGTGACCCAAACCGTATAAAAGCAATAATGGCGTTAGAACCGCCGAAGAATAAAAAAGATGTGCAAAAATTAATGGGTATGATTAATTATGTGCGTCAGTTTCTTCCAAATTTAGCGGAAAGGTCACAGAAAATAAGGGAACTATTAAAAAATAATGTGATGTTTGAATGGTCGGATGAACATAGCCGATGTCTAGATAATATAAAAAAGTTATTGGCGGAAGCCCCAACGTTAAAGCCGTGTGACCCCAAAAAGCAAATAGTCATACAAGCAGATGCATCTAAATTCGGTTTGGGGTGTTGCTTAATGCAAGGCGGTTGCCCAATTAGCTATGCATCGAGAAGCCTAAATGACACAGAAGTGCAGTATGCGCAAATTGAAAAGGAGTTTTTAGCGATCGTGTTTGCGTGCACAAAATTCCATAATTATATTTATGGCCGCAGGGTAACTATTATAACGGATCACAAACCGCTAATAGGAATAATGTCAAAAGAAATAAATAAAGTAAGCTCGCCCAGACTACAAAGAATGAAAATACGTCTATTAAGATACAATTTAGAGTTGCAATATGTTCCGGGTAAAGAATTGTATATTGCTGATCTCCTATCCCGTAATTACTGTCAAAACGAAAACGGCAATGAAATTGAAGATTTATCGGAAGTGGTACATTCTATAAATGTAAGTAGTGAAAAACGAGATGTGTTTAAAAAGGCAACAGAAAACGATGATATTCTTAGTGAATTAAAAAGGGTGCTAGAAGCGGGCTGGCCTAAACACAAAGATAAATTAAAAGATAAGGTAAAATTTTTCTGGAAATATAGAAATAATTTATATGTAGATAATGGTCTAATTTTCTTTAATGATCGGATTTTTATCCCGGTATCGCTCAGAAAAGATGTTCTAGAGGAATTACATAGAACTCACCAAGGAATTGAACGGACAAAAGCTAGGGCTAGAAGCTTAGTGTATTGGCCAGGGATTGATAATGCTATTGAAGAACAAATCAGCTTATGTAATTTATGTCAAAAGTATAGAAGCGCTAATATTAAGGAACCATTGTTAAGACACGAAATTCCAGAGTTCCCATTTCAAAAACTGGGTACCGATATAATGGACTATAAAGGAAAACCGTTATTAGTAGTTGGGGACTATACGTCAAAATATTTAGATATTTGCCCATTAAATTCTAAAACAGCTGAAGCTGTAATCAACCGGTTAAAAACAATTTTGCTATTCATGGCCTACCGCGACAAATTATGTCGGATAACATGCCATTCAATTCGTATAAATTTAGACAATTCGCCGAAAAATACGATATAGAATTAATAACCAGTAGTCCCGGATATCCAAAATCGAATGGGTTTGCGGAAAGGATGGTGCAGGTATCGAAAAAGCTTTTAAAGAAATGCGAAGAAAATCGTGTAGAGTTATGGGAGGCATTATTAGAGCATAGGAACACACCATCAAAAAATTCTATATTATCTCCATCTGAAATTCTAATGGGAAGAGCAACACGCACTTTGTTGCCAGGTAGTTTAGAGAAGTTTCGCGGCAAACTATTGGTAGGGATGGATAGAAACAAATGTTTCAAACCCAATAAGAGCAAATTTTATTACGACCAAAATGCAAAAGTAAAAGATAGTTTTGAAAAAGGGGAAGAAGTATGGTATAAATCAAATAATGGATGGATTTTAGCGAAAATAAAAGAAAAAGATAAAGCGCCAAGATCATACTGGGTGGAACTAGAAGATGGTACAGTCCTAAGAAGGAATTCACATTGGTTGAGAACATGCAATAAACATTGGAATAAACGTACGTAGTTGCTAAGTGGGGCGCTGATTGGAGGTATGCAGTAGAGTAGTAATATATATAATTTTTCAGATATGTAGGTGAGTGCATAATAGTATATGCATATATGAGTTGATAAAGTGTAAAAAAAAAAAAAAAAAAAAAAAAACAACAAAGATAGAACTGAAATATGTCAAATTTATTTTGAATAGTGAATAATTACTTTAGATAGATTAAGCGTTAAAGCATAAATGAAGATACACAACAAAAAAAATTAGAAAAGCTGAAGGTTGAATTAATGCATGAATAAACAATGTACTCAATATCTTGGAAGGGAGATGTGAGATAATGTAAAAAGTACTTAAGCTCTAAGAGTAGTTCTCAGTGCCCTAGCGGTACTACCTTAGCTAACTATATATAAGCCGCGCAGCGCAGCTCTTCCTTCTCTCCTTGTAGTACAGCAGACAAATAAAGTAGTGTAAGACTTGTCTGAGTTTAATTTCATATATTACACTATTATTATTATTATTTCTTTTATAATGAATCTTACCAATTAGAACTTATGGTATTATGCTATAAATATGTTTTTTTTTTGTTTTTTGTTTTTTTTTCATCCTAACATTAAAGCTTAACTGGACGTTAATATACGTATACATATATAGATGTACTAATAAAAAGGTTTTTTTTTTTTTTTTTTTTTTTTTAGTCCATTCATAGAATACATATTATGCCGTTCATAAAATACTACTTATTTATTAAAAAAATATTATATTCATATATTTTTCTTATCTACATATATAATTCATTCCAATTATAGCATTACAAAAAGATAAAGAAGCTATATTCTATTATATTTTTACTTTTGACACTAGTTTAGCAAGTGAAAAAGAACACGGAAGAAAAAGAAAATTGTTACTCGGTGAATGTTCGCGAAACAAAAAAAACGAATAATCGGTTACTCAGGTTGCATTGTTAGCCGGTACTCGGTGGCGATTCCGTTTGCTTGATTTGGTTCTTGAGCTCTATCCGTGTTTGTTGTTTGTTTATATTTATATCTCAGGCATAGAATTACGAGCAATGCGACAAGTAGCAAGTAAAACGCGGTATAGTGGTGTATCGTGTGTGGGGATAGGTCAGGGTTTTGGAAGTTTTCTTCAATTTGCTGTGCGGCGCTGAGCTGTTCAAGTTCATGGTCATCATGAATTTTGATGACTCGTACTCTGGAGTGCAATGAATTTTGCTGTTCTGAAGGTTTTTCAGGAATTTTAAAGGTAAGGTTGATAGAGGGAAGATAGTGACTATTGAGTTTAATCTCTTCTACATTATGAGCTTGGATGATGAAATATTTGTTACGTAGGTAACAACCTTCCGTCAATTCTACTATTCCCGTAGAGTTTAATTTAAATGATGTTATATTGTTGGCACAGACTGTGTCAACGACAATTGGTTCTTTGGTAGAGAATAGCCACTTATTAGGCTGGGAAAGTTGAATCTAGAAATCAAGTTTTGGAACTATTTGAACTTCACAATAAGGGGGTATGAGACTAGAGTGCTTTAGCAAGTCTATTTCACACAAGTTATTTTCTGAGAGTACATTAAATATGGGATGTATTACTCGACACAAGTAGTTTACGAGATCTAGAGTATTGCAATTTTGTAACTCGAAATTGTTGAGTGGATAATAGTGTTCTCTACTATAATCAATTACCAAGTATTCTAATGAAGGTTTAATATAAGCGAAATTATTTTTGTGGAGTGTGGGTAAGGGATAAACTTTTATTAATTGATAATCTTCTTTGAATGGTAAGGGAAGTTGAATCTGAAAGATGATCTTATTTGCAACAAGCGCCGTTCGAACTTTACTAATTTGATATATTTGTAATAGATTATTATTTTCTTTTTGGATGGGTAAGGATAAGGAACTTGGGACTTCTTTTTGTATTTTATCTAGTATTGTTTTCATTTGCGATGGTTTAATGATAGACGGGTGAGGTTTACCATGCCACACGTCAGTAAGCAAATCGATGAGAAGATTTTGAGTATTTTGATATCTGATCATCATCAAGGTAGTTAAAGACACCATGTTTTCTAATTCGACAGTGATATTTTGCTTCAAATTTTCCGTGTTTAACCGGTAACTTACCATCATCAGATTTTCCAGCTTCTTTTCTACGTGGATAAATTGTTCTTTAATTTCGTAGCGCGTTTTATTGAAAATATTAACGGTTGTATCCATTATGAAAGTTTGATTTTTAACTAAATTTTGTAAGTGGTTTTGATTAAGTTTTACATTATCTATCTGATTACTCAAATGTGTTGCATCTTCTTCATCGAGAGTACCAAAAAGGGTTTTGCTGAGCGTGCCTACGGCATTGAAAAATCCTCTTTTGTACCTATGCCCGTTCTCTTTAAGTAAGAGGGAATTTTGTTGTAAAGTACTTGTTAATGTTTTTAATTGGTGTGTGATATCGTTACATAAGGGTAATTTATTGTGGTGAAGTTCTGTAATGTCGCATAGTTTTCTTGCTGCGTCTGTACAATTTATTAATTTTTCTAATTCGAGCTCGAATTCCGTGAGATCAAAATAAACTATTACTCGCCATTCGCTGCTGTATAGCTTTGCGTGTCCTATCTCCTCGAAATAGATCCCTGGGTTGGTTTGTAACGGTATGACCTTAAGCGAACTCGTGTCGGCGAAACGGGAAACCCATGTAATTAATATTACCCGCCGGAACAGAGGCCTATAGTTGAAAATTAATCAAAGAAAAGTTTTAGATTGTTGTTGTGAACAGTCTTCAGCTGATTTCATATTTTAATTGTTGAGTTTTGCGTTGAATTTATTTTGACTATTTCATATGGCCCTGTCCACAACGATGATAACTTATTCTTACGTGCATAATTTTTTTAAAGAACTTTATCCCCGAGACAGTAAACTTTTTCCTTAGTTCCTTTATCGTAATATACCTTAGATTTGATTTTGTGTTCTATTAAGTTTTCTTTTGCGATTTGATAGCTATGTTGTAACCTTGATTTTAACTCGTTACAGTAATTTTCATAGTTGTAACTGACGCTGGGAGATGTTTTTACGAGTGAAGGTAGTTTTGGAGGGTATCCATATAGGAGCTCGTACGGGGGGGAAGTTAGTGCTGCTGTGTGAGCTTGAGTTATATACGTACATTGCGTAAAGGATCCATGTATCCCAAGTTAAAGGATCTCGATTTACATAATGTCGAAGATATTCTGCCAGGGTACGGTGGCTTCTTTCTAAAGCACCGTTTGTTTGGGGGTGGTAAGGTGTAGTTTGTATTTTCTTTATTTGAAGTAATTTACACATCTGAGTGAACATATCACTCAAAAAATTGAAACCCTGATCCGTGAGGATTGAGTCTGGGACTCCATGCCTGCACACAATATGTGTAACGAAAATCTCAGCCACGGTTCGGGCCTCTGCATTACGTAGGGGTATTGCTTCGGTGAACTTTGTGAGATCGTCCTGAAAAGTAAGAAGGTATTTATTCCCTTCATAACTAACTGGCAGGGGACCCACTATGTCCAAAGCAACCCTTTCGAATGGGCGTGAACTTGTAGTAGTGATTTTCATTGGTAATTTAGGGTTACGGTTCAATTTATTCGCCTGGCAGGACGGACATATTTTAATGTAATTTTCCACATCTTGAGCCAATCTGGGCCAAGTGTAGGTGGTACGTATTCTTTTTATTGTCCTAGCTACTCCTTGATGACCTCCCAAGGGTGTGTCATGATAAAACTTTATGATTTCTTGTTGTTTAGCGGTATCTTGGACGGTAATTATTTCAGATAAATATATAACGATTTTTATCTTCTCGAAAACATGGGACATTAGGTTTTTTAGATCAAACAATGCTCCTTGATTAGATTTGGGTATTGATATATTGATCGTATTATGATTATTTTCCAGGCAATGTTTTCGGAAGTTCAAGAGAGTGTGAATTACCGTTTTATAATCCTTTTCGGTACGCATTGGGAAAGCTGTTTTGGAAATAACGTAGACCGTCTTTTCCACTGTGTGGACTGTTAATTCCGAAGTAAACGGATTAGATTGTGATAAAAGTTCCCTCAAATGTTCTTCATTGCTATCTGAAATCTGCGGAAGCAAGAAATATTTGCACGAGATCATTTTTTGGTCTAATAAATTTCCTGGTTGTTGGGTGATTAAATTATTATTTGCGTTAGGTGAGTTCACGAATTTTTTATAAATTTCTTCAGTTGCATCTTTTTCCGGCAGTTCCGCTGCAAGTTTGGTTTTGCTTCTGGTCATTGCATTGATAAGTTTTTGTTCTTTATTTTCGATACTTATTCTACTCGGTGCGTCTGCATTTGCATTCAGCGTGCCTGGCTTATGTAGAATTTTATAGTCATACTCCTCTAATTTAATCCGCCATCGCATGAGACGGGAGGAAGTGTCTTTTAAGTTCATCAACCAGATAAGAGGCTTATGATCTGTGATTATTGAAAACTTTCTTCCATATATATACGGACGGAATTGTTCCACGGCATAAACCACCGCTAGCAACTCTTTCTCGATAGTAGAGTACCTCGTCTCTGCGGGATTCAAGGTCCGGCTGGCGTAACAAATGGGTCGATCCTTACCTACTTCGCCTTGTGATAAAATCGCACCCAAAGCAACGTCGCTAGCATCCGCAGTGACAACAAATTCCTTGTCGAATTCCGGATATGCAAGGATTGGTGCAGTAATTAATTTTTCCTTGAGGCTTGCAAAAGCCTCATCGCAGAAACTGTTCCATTTAAAGTTAACATCTTTTTTTAGTAGAGCCGTCAAAGGTTTAGCTAATTTTGAAAAATTCGGGATGAAGCGTCTATAATAGCCTACTAATCCCAAGAAAGGAACTGGGTAGGATTTTACGGCTTTGATCTTTTCTGGGTCGGGAGTCACACCTTCATCGTTGACTACATGTCCAAGATAAGCTATTTCTTTCCGTAGAAAGTAGCATTTATCCGGTTGTAGTTTAAGGCGGTGTTCCCTAAGCCTTTCAAAGACCTTCTCCAACTTCGCGTTGTGGTCTCTCAGATTATATCCGTGGATGACTATATCGTCGAGATACACGAAGCAATGCAACCCTTGCAGGCCCGTGAGTGCGGTATTCATCAAACGTTGGAAAGTAGCGGGTGCACCCTTTAAGCCAAATGGCATTCGGTTGTAATGAAAATGACCGAATGGGGTGCTGAATGCCGTCTTTTCTTTATCTTGATTATCCATGGGTATTTGATGGAACCCGTTGGCCAAATCTAGCGTGGAAAAGTATTTCGATTTTCCCAGCTGATCGAGAATTTCCGTAATATTGGGCAAGGGATATGCATCACCCACTGTGACTTCATTGAGACGCCTGAAGTCTACTACTACTCTCCACCGTTTGTTTCCACTTTGGTCTGGTTTTTTCGGTACCAGTAACAACGGGGAGTTCCACGGGCTGCGACTGGGGCTAATTATGCCTTGCTCTAGCATTTCTTTAGTTTGACGATTAATCTCTTCCTTTTGAGATTCCGGTAACCGATAAGGTTTCACTTGGACCGGGCGCGTATTATTAAGCACGGGTATTTTATGACTAGCTGCATCCGTACAGGTCAAATAATCTCCTTCGAGGAAAAATAAATCGTTATACTTACGGCAGATGTCTACTATAACCTGCTTCTCCTCTTGATTACAGTGATCTAATTTTAATTTTGCTTCGAGATTCTTCAATCGATTTTCTACTGGGTCTCTATCATAATCCGTCTGGTAAATGTGATAGTTTTCTAACGTTTCCCATTTGGGTGTAATTTCGCGCGTGTTTAAACGTACCGTTTCGGAATTAGTATTTAACATTAGAATTTTGGCAGTATTGTTTCTTGGCTGTACCACAGAGTTACCAATAAAGACACCGGGTTGGATTTCTTGCTTCTGACAGAGAGCCTCACTGCCAAAATTTACAGGTATCAGTATTACCGTTTCCGACCGCGGGGGAAGCTCAATTTCAATCCCAGCATGATAAACTATGTTATGATTTGCTTGCGAATCTAATATTTCCCTGGATTTGTGGGGAAACTTTGTTGCGTGTTCCGAATTTGATTCCTCAGAGCAGTTCACATAGCCAGTGGAGTCTTCTTGTAACGTTTGATTAGATCTCTCACATACCGAACTACCTTCGGAATTTTCTTTTCGAAAAACACTGAAAGCTGCAATGAACATATAATAAAATAGCTGGATTATCATGGTGATCGTTAATGGATCATACTTCGCTTCTTGTCCGCTCCCATTTTTACGAATATTGCCCCCTTTATTATTATTTTCCAGTAATGATTCTTCAATCCTTTGTTTATTTTCAACTGTTTCAGGCTTCGAATCCTTCAACCCGTAGTCATTCTTCGTATTGATATTAATTTCAAGATATAACTCTGAATAATTTAAAAGGCAGTTGTATTTTTTCAGAAAATCGTTCCCGATTATTCCCTCACAGGGTAGTTTATTTGCGTCCGGAATTACATGAAATGGGTGTTGTAGTTTTATAGATTTCCCATGGTAAGGGAAAAAGGTGAGTTCTGCTGCAGCCACACAGATGGAAGAGAAGCTATCGCCAGCTAATGTGGTAATATTGCATCTTCAAACACCAGTGCCGTGTCTGGAACTGTATCGGACTTTATTAAACTTATTTCCGCTCCAGTGTCGATTAAAAATTTTGTATATCGGGTTTTAGAAATATTAGTCGAGATTTTGGTGATTAGTGAGTGGTCTTTTATTTCCAAAGGCACTCGAATTTTATTTAGTGAATCACGGCTTGAGTAGTGATTTGGCGAGAAGCTTCGCCGTTTAATTCTTCTCGCGTCAAATCGTTTCCCGAGTTAGGTACATTGGACCATCTAACTTGGCGCTATTCTTTAGGGTTTCCGTTTGAGAGATTGTTACCCTGGTAGTTACCTTGAACAGAAGTACGAGTTTGATTTGGTTGCCCGTAACGCGCTCGCTCATTAAACATTCGTTTCCTACATTCCCGCTCGGTGTGGTTTGGCTTGTGGCAATAGTTGCACGTTAACCTATTTACTTCCTTTTTCACCATAGGTGTCTGCGCATAATGTGGCAATTGTTTCCGTTTGAAACAGACATCTTTGGTATGCCCACGTTTCCCACAAAACTCACAATTAGCAACTGTGGACCTCGGAGCCATATTTTGATTTTCTCTTTCGCCGATCCGATGCGCGTGTTCCGCGGTGAAAGTAATTAATTTCTGCAGATTGCTCTGCGCACTTGCTTTAACTATAGTTTTTAATTGCTCATTCTTGAGCCCATCTTCGAATGCCCGAATGGCATTCTGTTCATTTTCGGTCAAAAGATACCTCCGGGAAGCTTCATCCGGGGTTTCATTGTAAGTAACCGAGTTTAAGTCTGACAATTTCTTTGTCAGCGTACTGGAAAACACGGATAATTCTTCTCGGGGCCCCTGTCTTAGGTGCATTAATTCATTTAATATCGTTACCCGTTTCCGCTTTTCTTGAAAGTGAGCGTTAAGCTCGTCTTTAAGGGAATTCCAAGTGGAGAAATCCCGAAACTTTGTTAGATCATATGCGGCTCCCGTGAGTTTCGTCTTTACCACCGCTAAAAATATTTTTTGATGCGCGATGGTTCTTGCCTGTATAAATAATAAATCACAACATGTGATGAAGCGATGCAGATCACTAGTGTTTCCGTCAAATTCAGGGACCAAACTCCTAGCGTCTGACAACGAAATCCGGAGATTTACACCCCCGGCCTCCGAAGTAGATGTTTCGTCCGGCATATCTGAATAACTCGAGTAACTCTTCGCGCGCGTGTTCACCACTTTGGCGTTTCTCTTTTTTTTTTCTTTTACAAAACCGTACACGATAGACGCGGAGTTTATTTTTCTTTTCCTTTTCGTTTTTTTTTTTTCTTTGCACTTTGTTTGAAAATTTGATTTGTTTTATTCTTATTCTTACTTCTTCCGTGTTTCTTTCTTTCTTTTTTTTTTTACTAACTTACCACTTTATTATTATATTTTAGCTAAATAGAATTTACTTAGACTTAGACTTACATATTCTATTATTTGTGATGCTCGTTCTTCCTTCCTTCTTGGAGTCGTGAAGCCGTGGAGTCGTGAAGAGATGGGTAGTGGTGAAGACTTCCTTCCTTCCTTCCTTTTTGGAGTCGTGAAGCCGTGGAGTCGTGTTGAGAAGTGTAATTGTGAAGTCTTCCTTCTAAATTGGTCTTCCTTCTTCTGGGGTCGGTGCTTTCCGGGATTTTTTTTTTTCACTCACTCACTTAAGGTTCTCTTTTTTTTTTTATTATATATTATTATTATTATTTTTTTTTTTATGGGGTGGCCGGTCTTACAAACCAGACGTCACAATCCCACCGCTGCCACCAATTTTGTTATCCTGATAAAAGGACAACACTCGCTCGACGTCGGATTGCGAAGAATAAAATACGTTTTGTTCTTTGTTTAAGTTTCGAAATTTATTTATAAGAAAATGAAAGCACAAATCTTTTGAAAACGTTAATTAGCAAATGACATTTAAATAATAATTTGAATAATTAAATAGTAATAATAAAAACAATTTTATATTCCGGATTTTCCAGTTTTATTTTCGCGCCTCGACCTCCCGGTACCGTATCTGAACAAAGACTCCTCGATCTTACCCAAGTTTTCCTAAAGGTCAGTTCGGTGCACCCCTCTCGAATCGATCGACCATCGATACTTCCACCAATCAGTGGTTCGCCCTGAAAATGTGCCTAGTCGGCCAATCAATAATTCATCGCCTACTTCAAGCGCATCGAACCCAAGCCTCCAAGCGCCAAGGGTGTTCTTCAGCAAATTTACGATCGGGTATGCTAAGTGTGTCACAACGATCGTATTTTCGCTTACACCGGCACTGGGTCGCGAGTTATGGTATCAACCGATGATGTTATGAAAAAAAATTAAAACACGTTAGTTTCTAGAGAGATGTGATTTATTCGAATGCTACTACAAGACTGCCCTTACAAAAATTCTACTTTAAGAAATTATGATTAAGTTTACTATTTCTGCTGACCCTGCTTTTGCTGATGCTATGTCTGCTGCTTTTCCTGGAAGGGTTGCTTGATCGTGGGAAGGTGAATATACCCGAATGAGGTGTTCTGTTGTGTTCCTATGCGTTGCATAATGTAACTCCTCCCCCCTGAGATTGATGCGTATGGAGGGAAGGCCATAAGAGTTGGATGCCGGTGGATGCTGGCGTAGGGATGACTGGTGACATGCTGGTTCGGTAACGGTTGAATTTGTGTTGCGAGTATAGTGCGTAAGCTGTGATGGCAATGCAGATGAAGGTGAAAAATCCGAAACTTTGATAATATGTTGTCATTGTTTGATTTTCTAGGAGTTTTATTACTGATAGATTCTCTTGGTGATAGCTTTTTAATTTTTCTAGGGTGATATTAATGGGTGTTGAAGATGAATTTATTTTGTTAAACGATGTAGGGTGTATGAGGATGTCATCCCAATGTAGGCTGTATTTACTGTCGTAGGTAATTTCGTTGATACTTGTAGTACAATTTTCGAAATGAATCAATCCTGTCCCATTGATCGTGCTTTCCGTGATACCACAGGTGGAGGTCAAAGGCTATAGCGGGATAAGGTGGTGAAAATTGCCCCCAGCGATATCGCTACGACGGGTGGCGCTTTCGATAGGTTGTGTCAAAAGATGCCTCCATGCCAGTTTTTAGCCCTCTAAGTCTACAGTTACCGGTAAAATCGGTTTCGTCCCATTTTTTCGAAAATAAATTCTTACGGCCGCAGTTTTTATCCAAAAATTCTGAAAATTTCCACAAACCTTTATTTTTATGTTGCCTATAATCGTGGATGTTTATAGATTTTTACCTTTAAAATTGGGGTCAAGGAAGCCATTTTAATTTTTCAAATAATTTTTAGGTTAGGAACCCTATTTTTCGCCAAGTTTTAAACCATTGTTTTTTAAGTCCTTTTTTCCGTTTTTTCGAATGGTGGAATCAAAATATCGAATTTCAGGGTGCGTCATTCTGAAAAATCGAAAAAACGGTTTTTTTTTTTTTTGCATTTTTTCCATTTATTTAAGGCATAACCTCAAAATTCAAGGGCGCACTACTTACCTATACAACCAAAAATAGTCCAGGACTCATTTTCAGTTGAAAACATGATTGCAGGATCGATTTTAATGTTTTAAAAATCGAAAAAGCTAATTTTTTCGGTATTTTAACCTTTTACTTGATATATAACCTTGAAATTAAAGAGCGCATTGCTCACCCATATGACCACACACACTCTAGAACTTATTTTTAGGTGAAAACATTCTTTTAGTATCGATTATTACGTCTCAAAACTCAAAAAAACTAAGTTTTTTGTCATTTTTACCATATATTTAAAGCATAACCACAAAAAGGCCTAATACTTGCCGATACGACAACGTTCAAGAACTCATTCTTAAGTGGAAAAATTGTTGCAATATCGACTAGAAGCTTAACAAACATGACAAAGCATGAAACATAGGGAAACTTCATATATGTAATTATTAATTTATTTGCATGAAATAAGGATATATTTTCAGTCTAGGCTGGAATAACGTTTATATACAATGATACAAAAAAACAAGTCCAATTTCTATCAAAATATAAAAAAATGTATATATTATTAAATATATAATATCAACACACTCTGATGAGTGAAATAAAGACAAATTGCGTTTTTCTGTAAAGACAAAATTTATTAACCAAAACAAAAGTTTTTCGTACAAAGTTTTTGCACTTTTATTTTAGTTAAAGAATTGACTCACTCACCTGTAAAGACAAAAAAACAACATTTAAAGCCTTTATTTCAGGTCTAGATATTCTTTTACTGTAAATGAATCTTCTAATTCCCTTAGGTTTCTGAACCTCGCGTTCACGTTCTTTCTTCCCTTCACAGAAATGAAGGTGTCGCTGTCAAACGTGACATCTATGAAATTCTGTGGACTACTCGGCAAATTTAAAACGGTTAAGGAAAACACTAGTGTAGTGATTTTTCTTTACATCTCCCACCCTCGAAGAGAACAATTGCAAGTAATTGTTCGATTAAGTGCTAACTATTGCTGGGGATAGCTTCGTAATATGGTAGAGATTTGATTCTGCCTTCTTGTGTCCGGTGTCAACTTCATATATTGAGTTTGAAATCTTCCCTAAAATTTTGTATGGTCCAATCCTCAGTTCATCCATTTTCTTTCTATTCAGCCGACTTCCATTTTCTACAAAGACTGTTAAATCGTGGAAGATTTAATCAAAAATTATTTAATGACTGTGTGAAAGGTGGATCCAAAAATATGGTCGCCAAATCAAACTCGCGGTCAGATACTAATATATATAATATATTTTCTCTAATAATATATAATTCAAGTTCATTGACTTAAAATTCACGGTACTTCAAATAAAAACGTAGAAAAAGAAAAATATATAAATTCCGATGAAGTGATTATAAGGGTAAAGTCAAATAATCTTCAAATTGATGACGAAAATAAATAAATCCAGTGACGTTGCCGGTGCTCCTTATTAGGTCCGCTCAGTTCTCCGTATATTGGGCTGTGTTTAGATTTATACGTTAAAATCTGCTGAAAATGTCTTTAAAATTCCCGACACCTGAACAACACAGTTCACGGTCACGAACAACCACAGTTCTGGTTAAGTGTTAATGTGGATATGGAAATTTTCTTCGGCAAACACAGCCAAATTAGGAGTTAGGAAATATCGGCAAACTCAGCCTGATACGGACAGGACTTAGAAATTATCAGGCAAACTCAGCCTAATAAGGAGGGACTTGAATAATTTGGATTAGCTTGAGTGGGACTTAGAGTATTCTAGGCAAATGCAGCCTAATATGAGAGGACTCAGAATATTTTAGGCAAGTGCAGCCTAATATGAGAGGACTTAGAATATTTTAGGCAAGTGCAGCCTAATATGAGAGGACTTAGAATATTTCGGATGTCAGGCGGGACTTAGAATATTTTAGGCAAGTGCAGCCTAATATGAGAGGACTTAGAATATTTCGGATAAGTCAGGCGGGACTTAGAATATTTTAGGCAATCTCAGTCTAATATGTGGAGGGACTTAGAATATTAGACAATCTCAGTCTAATATGTGGAGGAAGGAAGATTTTAGCAAGCTCAGCTAGTTACTTACCAATCTCAGGCAAGTGGTCGGTTGGTCAAACTCAGACAAACTCGATCGGCTCTCGGCGCGCACGTGGTTTTAAAGGGCAAAAGCTTCCCATCGAGCAAAGCTCCTGGAAG
The DNA here is from genome assembly GCA_949715965.1 of Dysmachus trigonus. NCBI lineage: Eukaryota > Metazoa > Arthropoda > Insecta > Diptera > Asilidae > Dysmachus > Dysmachus trigonus. The sequence continues at coordinate 55,039,753 of OX454320.1, forward strand.
AGCTTCTCTGTGTATAAGATAAGTCGTATAAGACAATGCCATTCGGAGGGCCTATCCATATAACATTCGGAGAGCCTATCCATATATCCGATCGGAAGCTTTCGCGTAGTTTGATCCGAACGGATGCAGCCCTTTTTCGCGTAGCCGAGAGCCGTCATGATGACAAGTTTAATTGTCATACAGTGAGGATTAAACATTCTCCCGCCTCCGGATTGACCCAAACATGCAATGTTGGTCAATATAAAGAAGTGCTTACTCTTGTCGAACAGTTTTGTTCGGAAAGTTCCCTTCCGGTTCCGGATGAATCGGACGATCTTTTGTCCGATGTGGATCTTGTAGGTCCGTTTCGCCTTCATCACGCCCTTCCAATCGACGACGATTCCCTGCAGCGCTTGCCTTATCTCCGGGCTTATCTCAACCGCTGCAGGGATTGGATCAGCTGTTTCTGGGGCTGATTTCGCTGCTGAGGGTCCTGGACGATTATTTGGAGGTCGATAAGGGCGAATCCTTGGGCAACTTCCCATCTTCGCCACCTCTATGGAAGAGGACGGCCCTGCCATCCCTGGGCCGTCATCTGGCTTCTTCCTCTTGACGCTCACCTTAGCTTGGGGAGCGCTCTTCTTGAGGCGTTCCACGATCTCCCGCGCCTTTTCGGAGATTATTCCCGTTGCCTCAAACGGAGCCAGCCGTCTTTCCACAAACCGTGGTGTTGGCAACGGTGGTGTCGATGGTGGCGTCAACGATGGCAGATCATCGATCCGTAGTGTGTCGGATCGTGAAGCCGAGGATGAGGAAGATGACGACGATGAGGATGACGAAGATGAAGACGATGATGAGGATGAGGACGAAGATGATGAAGACGAGGATGATGATGAAGATGAAGACGATGACGATAGTCTTCTTCGTTTAGCCTCCATTATTATTTTCTTGATTCTGTTATTATTATGTGCTGTAGAAATTAGGTAATGAATTAAAATTTTGAAATTGTATATTTGTGTTTGACATGGAGGGCACATTGAACATGTAAAAGTGTCATGCGATTTTACACTGGTAATTTACAGACCTTTGCGACGGGTCGGATAAAACTTGAATTATTGGTTTGTACTTGGACAACTCTTACATGATCATCATTGCCATGGAAGATTTTTGTTATTCTTCCCAATGGCCATTTTGTTGCGGGTATTGAATTGTCTTTAATTATGACAATGTCGTCGACTGCTAAGTCGGTCTGGGGTTTTTTCCACTTGTACCGCTGCTGCAAGTGGTGCAAATATTCTCTTGACCATTCCTTCCAGAAATGTTGTATTAGTGACTGGATATACTGCCATCGTTTCAATGGAGTTTCGTCAGTTAAGGCCGTAGATTCTGGAATAGCGATAATGTTTCTGCCGGTAATGAAATGTCCAGGCGTGATCAAATTGTGGCTCTGTGGATCGCTGGAAAGTGGTATGAGTGGCCTGGAATTTAAACAGGCTTCGATCTGGCATAGTGTTGTTGATAATTCTTCATCTGTTAGAGTTGTGTTGCCTACGATTTTCTTCAAGTGGGTTTTGGCTGATTTTACTCCAGCCTCCCATAACCCGCCAAAGTGTGGCGCTGATGGTGGGTTAAAATGCCAATTTATACCTTCTCTTTCCACGTTATTCTGGATCTGTTCGTTTAAAATCCTGTTTGCCTTGATAAAATTGGTGCCACAATCTGAGTATAGATCTGTGCAGCACCCTCTCCTGCTGACAAATCTTCGTAATGCGGCTATAAATGTGTCAGCGGTTAAATCTGTTACCGCTTCAATGTGTATTGCGCGTGTGGCCATGCACACGAATAAACAAATATACCCCTTTATGCACTTGGCGTTTCGGATTCGGGATGTTTTAATATCAATTGGACCTGCATAGTCGACCCCAGAATGTTGAAATGGGAGTGCTGTATTCACTCGATATGAGGGTAGGTTAGACATAATCTGACTGGTTAAGCGAGGTCTACTTTTGATGCAGGTAACACATTTGTTCAATTGAAATCGAATTGTGTTTCTGGCATTGAGGAGCCAGTACTTAGTCCTCAGAGTATTTAGGACTAATTGAGTGCCACCATGTAATGTGACCTTGTGAATGTGGTCTATCAATAATTTAGTAACGTGGTGATTCTGAGGAATGATGGCTGGATGCTTGGTTTCGTACGGAAACTCGTCGGAGGATTGTAGCCGTCCACCGACTCGAATGATGCCTTCAGAATCTAAAAACGGATTTAGAGTTGTAAGTTTGCTTGTGTTGTGTACAGCTTGTTTTGTGTTCAACTCCATGATTTCTCTTGAAAAGGCGCTTTTTTGAACCAATTTTGTGATTAGGTTCTCGGAATGGTTTAACTCGGAAACCAATAAATGCTTTGTGCTGATGCGTTTTTGTTTATTCTTGCAGTTGTTGATAAACCTGCTGCAGTAAGCTACTATGCGTTTTAACTTGGAGAATGTTGAAAATTTTGTTAGCCATTCTGGTTCGATGAAGTTGACGAAGGTTTTGGTGGTAGAGTCTTCCTTAATGACTCCATGGTGTGGCATGTAATATTGCTTCATTACACCGTTGTCTTTGACTTCGTCTGATGGCACTTCTGTCATGTGCCCTAGGTCCAAATACTCGTTTATGCACTTTTTGTATTGGACATGGTATTGTTCGTCTTTGGCGAACCGTTTTTCTAGGCGGAGAAATTGCGCGATGGCGTTTGATCGGGAAAAACCTAGATCAGGACCGTCTGGATTTTTAAATGGTAGCAACACGGAATAACGTCCATCCTCATGTCGAGTGTGTGAAGATTGGAACATGTGTTCGCATTGTTGCTCTTCGGGTGACCTGCGTGATTGGGTCTGTAGTTCTTCTAATTCCCAGAATCCTTTGAGCGTAGTATTGATGTCTTCTGTGGACGAGGATTGCTGGGTGAAGAAGCTCGAGGCGTCCTGACTGCTGCGAGTACCGGACAACGATCCTAAGAGAATCCAGCCTAGTTTTGTGTCTTGAGCGACGGGTGAGCCGTGGTTGCCTTTAATTAATCCTGCTTCGATGATTAATCCGTATACATCAGCTCCTAGTAAAAGGTCTACTGCCTTGGGTTCGTGGAACGTGGGATCGGCTAGGGCCAAATTTGCTATGTGTCTAAATTTCGATGTGTCGATTTTAGTTGTAGGCAGTAAACTTGAAATGGTTTGGATCACGCATGCATCTATTGTCGTATGAAAGGACGAGCGAATAGATTTGATGCTGAGCTTGGTTTGGGATAGCGCGATCGCGGTTTGTCTGTTTCCTAGTCCAGAAATTCGAACGTTGGATTTAGTGGTTTTTAAATTTAGTCGTTTGCACGCATCCTGTGTAATTAAGGATATCTCGGAGCCTGAGTCGATCAGAGCTCGTAGGACTTCTATTTGTCCTGTAGGACTTCGTACTTCGACTAATGCGGTGGATAACAACGCATTCCGTGGCTTTTGACTGAAAAAGCTCTGTTTTGCCCCTCCTTCCTCTTGTTTGGTTGAGTTTTCCTTGTTGGCCTGATTGGATTCTGTGTTTAGAGGTGCATTCTCTAAATGGAGTAGTGTGTTATGCTTCTTTTTGCATTTGAAGCATGTTTTCTTGCAGGGGCAATCGTAGATTTTATGCCTTGAGGATAAGCAGTTTTTGCAAAGCTTTCGTTGCTTCACAAAGTCGAGCCTGTTGGTTATGCTGAGTTTACGGAATTTATCACAACGGTATAAAGTGTGATTGCCTTTACATTTGATACAACAAATTGTGTTGTTGAGGAATGATTTTGCATTACGTGGATGCGAAGTATTGATTTTGGTTTTGTTGCTGTCGTCACATTGCAACGCTTCCAAAACTCGGAATCGAGTTTCCAAAAACTTGTTCAGCTCATCAAATGTGGGATAATTGGTGTGATCTCCAATTTCTTCTTCCCATAATTTTTTAGTTTCTGAAGGTAGTCTCTGGACGATAGTGTAGACTAGTATTGCGCCCCACTCGTCTGTCGACTGATTTAATGACTTCAACTCGTGTAGACTTTCTTGAGTTTGATCAATTAGACTACGAATAGATGAAGCAGATTCGTGTTTTATTTGTTGATGGCTGCACAAAGTTTTTAGATGAGTATTGATTAAAACACGTTCGTTGTTGTATCGTTTGTAAAGACTTTCCCATGCGGGTTTGTAATTCTCTTCCGTAATCTCGTACTGCTTTATTAGCTGAGCTGCTTCGCCACTGACAGAAGCCTTTAGATAATGCAGTTTCTCCACCTTGGATAAGTCGGTATCCTTGTGGATAAGTGCATTGAATAGATCATGGAATGATCGCCATGAACTATAATTACCATCGAATTGTGGTAATGAAATTCTGGGGAGTTTCATGTTCGAAACCTGGGATCCTTGAGGGCTTCTTGTCCGTAGTTTGTCTGATTCTGCATTAAACTGCTTAAGTTCCTCCTTGATACTTGTAATATAATCGATGTATTGCTCCTGGAATTTTTCGTACCACCCTTCTTCGTGATAAGAGGATTCTTCGTATTTGTCCTTCTCGCTGATCAATGTATGATTGCTTTCGAAACGAGCCCATTGGGAATTGAAAATGTCGATATAGGTAACTAATAAACTTTTGTTTGTCCCGGAAAGTTTCTTCTTCTCGAAAGAATTCCAAGTCTTCTGAACCTGATCGTATATCGAACGTTGTGCTTTTGCAAGCTGATCTAAAGTTTGTTTTGGCGCCATATTGGATCCGGCTCGAAGGACCAAAATGTTAAATCGTGGAAGATTTAATCAAAAATTATTTAATGACTGTGTGAAAGGTGGATCCAAAAATATGGTCGCCAAATCAAACTCGCGGTCAGATACTAATATATATAATATATTTTCTCTAATAATATATAATTCAAGTTCATTGACTTAAAATTCACGGTACTTCAAATAAAAACGTAGAAAAAGAAAAATATATAAATTCCGATGAAGTGATTATAAGGGTAAAGTCAAATAATCTTCAAATTGATGACGAAAATAAATAAATCCAGTGACGTTGCCGGTGCTCCTTATTAGGTCCGCTCAGTTCTCCGTATATTGGGCTGTGTTTAGATTTATACGTTAAAATCTGCTGAAAATGTCTTTAAAATTCCCGACACCTGAACAACACAGTTCACGGTCACGAACAACCACAGTTCTGGTTAAGTGTTAATGTGGATATGGAAATTTTCTTCGGCAAACACAGCCAAATTAGGAGTTAGGAAATATCGGCAAACTCAGCCTGATACGGACAGGACTTAGAAATTATCAGGCAAACTCAGCCTAATAAGGAGGGACTTGAATAATTTGGATTAGCTTGAGTGGGACTTAGAGTATTCTAGGCAAATGCAGCCTAATATGAGAGGACTCAGAATATTTTAGGCAAGTGCAGCCTAATATGAGAGGACTTAGAATATTTTAGGCAAGTGCAGCCTAATATGAGAGGACTTAGAATATTTCGGATGTCAGGCGGGACTTAGAATATTTTAGGCAAGTGCAGCCTAATATGAGAGGACTTAGAATATTTCGGATAAGTCAGGCGGGACTTAGAATATTTTAGGCAATCTCAGTCTAATATGTGGAGGGACTTAGAATATTAGACAATCTCAGTCTAATATGTGGAGGAAGGAAGATTTTAGCAAGCTCAGCTAGTTACTTACCAATCTCAGGCAAGTGGTCGGTTGGTCAAACTCAGACAAACTCGATCGGCTCTCGGCGCGCACGTGGTTTTAAAGGGCAAAAGCTTCCCATCGAGCAAAGCTCCTGGAAGAGCTTCTCTGTGTATAAGATAAGTCGTATAAGACAATGCCATTCGGAGGGCCTATCCATATAACATTCGGAGAGCCTATCCATATATCCGATCGGAAGCTTTCGCGTAGTTTGATCCGAACGGATGCAGCCCTTTTTCGCGTAGCCGAGAGCCGTCATGATGACAAGTTTAATTGTCATACAGTGAGGATTAAACATTCTCCCGCCTCCGGATTGACCCAAACATGCAATGTTGGTCAATATAAAGAAGTGCTTACTCTTGTCGAACAGTTTTGTTCGGAAAGTTCCCTTCCGGTTCCGGATGAATCGGACGATCTTTTGTCCGATGTGGATCTTGTAGGTCCGTTTCGCCTTCATCACGCCCTTCCAATCGACGACGATTCCCTGCAGCGCTTGCCTTATCTCCGGGCTTATCTCAACCGCTGCAGGGATTGGATCAGCTGTTTCTGGGGCTGATTTCGCTGCTGAGGGTCCTGGACGATTATTTGGAGGTCGATAAGGGCGAATCCTTGGGCAACTTCCCATCTTCGCCACCTCTATGGAAGAGGACGGCCCTGCCATCCCTGGGCCGTCATCTGGCTTCTTCCTCTTGACGCTCACCTTAGCTTGGGGAGCGCTCTTCTTGAGGCGTTCCACGATCTCCCGCGCCTTTTCGGAGATTATTCCCGTTGCCTCAAACGGAGCCAGCCGTCTTTCCACAAACCGTGGTGTTGGCAACGGTGGTGTCGATGGTGGCGTCAACGATGGCAGATCATCGATCCGTAGTGTGTCGGATCGTGAAGCCGAGGATGAGGAAGATGACGACGATGAGGATGACGAAGATGAAGACGATGATGAGGATGAGGACGAAGATGATGAAGACGAGGATGATGATGAAGATGAAGACGATGACGATAGTCTTCTTCGTTTAGCCTCCATTATTATTTTCTTGATTCTGTTATTATTATGTGCTGTAGAAATTAGGTAATGAATTAAAATTTTGAAATTGTATATTTGTGTTTGACATGGAGGGCACATTGAACATGTAAAAGTGTCATGCGATTTTACACTGGTAATTTACAGACCTTTGCGACGGGTCGGATAAAACTTGAATTATTGGTTTGTACTTGGACAACTCTTACATGATCATCATTGCCATGGAAGATTTTTGTTATTCTTCCCAATGGCCATTTTGTTGCGGGTATTGAATTGTCTTTAATTATGACAATGTCGTCGACTGCTAAGTCGGTCTGGGGTTTTTTCCACTTGTACCGCTGCTGCAAGTGGTGCAAATATTCTCTTGACCATTCCTTCCAGAAATGTTGTATTAGTGACTGGATATACTGCCATCGTTTCAATGGAGTTTCGTCAGTTAAGGCCGTAGATTCTGGAATAGCGATAATGTTTCTGCCGGTAATGAAATGTCCAGGCGTGATCAAATTGTGGCTCTGTGGATCGCTGGAAAGTGGTATGAGTGGCCTGGAATTTAAACAGGCTTCGATCTGGCATAGTGTTGTTGATAATTCTTCATCTGTTAGAGTTGTGTTGCCTACGATTTTCTTCAAGTGGGTTTTGGCTGATTTTACTCCAGCCTCCCATAACCCGCCAAAGTGTGGCGCTGATGGTGGGTTAAAATGCCAATTTATACCTTCTCTTTCCACGTTATTCTGGATCTGTTCGTTTAAAATCCTGTTTGCCTTGATAAAATTGGTGCCACAATCTGAGTATAGATCTGTGCAGCACCCTCTCCTGCTGACAAATCTTCGTAATGCGGCTATAAATGTGTCAGCGGTTAAATCTGTTACCGCTTCAATGTGTATTGCGCGTGTGGCCATGCACACGAATAAACAAATATACCCCTTTATGCACTTGGCGTTTCGGATTCGGGATGTTTTAATATCAATTGGACCTGCATAGTCGACCCCAGAATGTTGAAATGGGAGTGCTGTATTCACTCGATATGAGGGTAGGTTAGACATAATCTGACTGGTTAAGCGAGGTCTACTTTTGATGCAGGTAACACATTTGTTCAATTGAAATCGAATTGTGTTTCTGGCATTGAGGAGCCAGTACTTAGTCCTCAGAGTATTTAGGACTAATTGAGTGCCACCATGTAATGTGACCTTGTGAATGTGGTCTATCAATAATTTAGTAACGTGGTGATTCTGAGGAATGATGGCTGGATGCTTGGTTTCGTACGGAAACTCGTCGGAGGATTGTAGCCGTCCACCGACTCGAATGATGCCTTCAGAATCTAAAAACGGATTTAGAGTTGTAAGTTTGCTTGTGTTGTGTACAGCTTGTTTTGTGTTCAACTCCATGATTTCTCTTGAAAAGGCGCTTTTTTGAACCAATTTTGTGATTAGGTTCTCGGAATGGTTTAACTCGGAAACCAATAAATGCTTTGTGCTGATGCGTTTTTGTTTATTCTTGCAGTTGTTGATAAACCTGCTGCAGTAAGCTACTATGCGTTTTAACTTGGAGAATGTTGAAAATTTTGTTAGCCATTCTGGTTCGATGAAGTTGACGAAGGTTTTGGTGGTAGAGTCTTCCTTAATGACTCCATGGTGTGGCATGTAATATTGCTTCATTACACCGTTGTCTTTGACTTCGTCTGATGGCACTTCTGTCATGTGCCCTAGGTCCAAATACTCGTTTATGCACTTTTTGTATTGGACATGGTATTGTTCGTCTTTGGCGAACCGTTTTTCTAGGCGGAGAAATTGCGCGATGGCGTTTGATCGGGAAAAACCTAGATCAGGACCGTCTGGATTTTTAAATGGTAGCAACACGGAATAACGTCCATCCTCATGTCGAGTGTGTGAAGATTGGAACATGTGTTCGCATTGTTGCTCTTCGGGTGACCTGCGTGATTGGGTCTGTAGTTCTTCTAATTCCCAGAATCCTTTGAGCGTAGTATTGATGTCTTCTGTGGACGAGGATTGCTGGGTGAAGAAGCTCGAGGCGTCCTGACTGCTGCGAGTACCGGACAACGATCCTAAGAGAATCCAGCCTAGTTTTGTGTCTTGAGCGACGGGTGAGCCGTGGTTGCCTTTAATTAATCCTGCTTCGATGATTAATCCGTATACATCAGCTCCTAGTAAAAGGTCTACTGCCTTGGGTTCGTGGAACGTGGGATCGGCTAGGGCCAAATTTGCTATGTGTCTAAATTTCGATGTGTCGATTTTAGTTGTAGGCAGTAAACTTGAAATGGTTTGGATCACGCATGCATCTATTGTCGTATGAAAGGACGAGCGAATAGATTTGATGCTGAGCTTGGTTTGGGATAGCGCGATCGCGGTTTGTCTGTTTCCTAGTCCAGAAATTCGAACGTTGGATTTAGTGGTTTTTAAATTTAGTCGTTTGCACGCATCCTGTGTAATTAAGGATATCTCGGAGCCTGAGTCGATCAGAGCTCGTAGGACTTCTATTTGTCCTGTAGGACTTCGTACTTCGACTAATGCGGTGGATAACAACGCATTCCGTGGCTTTTGACTGAAAAAGCTCTGTTTTGCCCCTCCTTCCTCTTGTTTGGTTGAGTTTTCCTTGTTGGCCTGATTGGATTCTGTGTTTAGAGGTGCATTCTCTAAATGGAGTAGTGTGTTATGCTTCTTTTTGCATTTGAAGCATGTTTTCTTGCAGGGGCAATCGTAGATTTTATGCCTTGAGGATAAGCAGTTTTTGCAAAGCTTTCGTTGCTTCACAAAGTCGAGCCTGTTGGTTATGCTGAGTTTACGGAATTTATCACAACGGTATAAAGTGTGATTGCCTTTACATTTGATACAACAAATTGTGTTGTTGAGGAATGATTTTGCATTACGTGGATGCGAAGTATTGATTTTGGTTTTGTTGCTGTCGTCACATTGCAACGCTTCCAAAACTCGGAATCGAGTTTCCAAAAACTTGTTCAGCTCATCAAATGTGGGATAATTGGTGTGATCTCCAATTTCTTCTTCCCATAATTTTTTAGTTTCTGAAGGTAGTCTCTGGACGATAGTGTAGACTAGTATTGCGCCCCACTCGTCTGTCGACTGATTTAATGACTTCAACTCGTGTAGACTTTCTTGAGTTTGATCAATTAGACTACGAATAGATGAAGCAGATTCGTGTTTTATTTGTTGATGGCTGCACAAAGTTTTTAGATGAGTATTGATTAAAACACGTTCGTTGTTGTATCGTTTGTAAAGACTTTCCCATGCGGGTTTGTAATTCTCTTCCGTAATCTCGTACTGCTTTATTAGCTGAGCTGCTTCGCCACTGACAGAAGCCTTTAGATAATGCAGTTTCTCCACCTTGGATAAGTCGGTATCCTTGTGGATAAGTGCATTGAATAGATCATGGAATGATCGCCATGAACTATAATTACCATCGAATTGTGGTAATGAAATTCTGGGGAGTTTCATGTTCGAAACCTGGGATCCTTGAGGGCTTCTTGTCCGTAGTTTGTCTGATTCTGCATTAAACTGCTTAAGTTCCTCCTTGATACTTGTAATATAATCGATGTATTGCTCCTGGAATTTTTCGTACCACCCTTCTTCGTGATAAGAGGATTCTTCGTATTTGTCCTTCTCGCTGATCAATGTATGATTGCTTTCGAAACGAGCCCATTGGGAATTGAAAATGTCGATATAGGTAACTAATAAACTTTTGTTTGTCCCGGAAAGTTTCTTCTTCTCGAAAGAATTCCAAGTCTTCTGAACCTGATCGTATATCGAACGTTGTGCTTTTGCAAGCTGATCTAAAGTTTGTTTTGGCGCCATATTGGATCCGGCTCGAAGGACCAAAATGTTAAATCGTGGAAGATTTAATCAAAAATTATTTAATGACTGTGTGAAAGGTGGATCCAAAAATATGGTCGCCAAATCAAACTCGCGGTCAGATACTAATATATATAATATATTTTCTCTAATAATATATAATTCAAGTTCATTGACTTAAAATTCACGGTACTTCAAATAAAAACGTAGAAAAAGAAAAATATATAAATTCCGATGAAGTGATTATAAGGGTAAAGTCAAATAATCTTCAAATTGATGACGAAAATAAATAAATCCAGTGACGTTGCCGGTGCTCCTTATTAGGTCCGCTCAGTTCTCCGTATATTGGGCTGTGTTTAGATTTATACGTTAAAATCTGCTGAAAATGTCTTTAAAATTCCCGACACCTGAACAACACAGTTCACGGTCACGAACAACCACAGTTCTGGTTAAGTGTTAATGTGGATATGGAAATTTTCTTCGGCAAACACAGCCAAATTAGGAGTTAGGAAATATCGGCAAACTCAGCCTGATACGGACAGGACTTAGAAATTATCAGGCAAACTCAGCCTAATAAGGAGGGACTTGAATAATTTGGATTAGCTTGAGTGGGACTTAGAGTATTCTAGGCAAATGCAGCCTAATATGAGAGGACTCAGAATATTTTAGGCAAGTGCAGCCTAATATGAGAGGACTTAGAATATTTTAGGCAAGTGCAGCCTAATATGAGAGGACTTAGAATATTTCGGATGTCAGGCGGGACTTAGAATATTTTAGGCAAGTGCAGCCTAATATGAGAGGACTTAGAATATTTCGGATAAGTCAGGCGGGACTTAGAATATTTTAGGCAATCTCAGTCTAATATGTGGAGGGACTTAGAATATTAGACAATCTCAGTCTAATATGTGGAGGAAGGAAGATTTTAGCAAGCTCAGCTAGTTACTTACCAATCTCAGGCAAGTGGTCGGTTGGTCAAACTCAGACAAACTCGATCGGCTCTCGGCGCGCACGTGGTTTTAAAGGGCAAAAGCTTCCCATCGAGCAAAGCTCCTGGAAGAGCTTCTCTGTGTATAAGATAAGTCGTATAAGACAATGCCATTCGGAGGGCCTATCCATATAACATTCGGAGAGCCTATCCATATATCCGATCGGAAGCTTTCGCGTAGTTTGATCCGAACGGATGCAGCCCTTTTTCGCGTAGCCGAGAGCCGTCATGATGACAAGTTTAATTGTCATACAGTGAGGATTAAACAAAGACTCTATCTCCCACTTCGAATTTATATTCTTCCCTATGTAGATCATATATTTTTTTATTATAGTTGTGAGATTTTATTGAATTTTCAAGGGCTAGCTTTCTATCTCTTTTCAGATCTTCTTTTGTGCATCCTGATTTCAATTCAAGTGGCAGAATGTCCACATTTTCGCCTTCTAAAAGGTATTTTGGAGTAAACTTCGTGACTTTTTGTTCTGTTTCGTTATATTTTGCTACGCATTTTTGTGCAACAGTTGTCCATGCTGTTTTCTTTTCACCTTCGTTTATTTTACATCTTATCCTATTGACTAGAGTTTGATTTAGTCTTTCATTAAGCCCATTTGAAAATGGTGCGTCTACAGCTGTGAACACTATTACTATGTTATTCTTTTTCAGGAAGTCTTTAAATTCCTTGGAATTTATGCCAGGGTATTGGTCTGTTAATACCATATCAATATTATAGCTTTGTGTCACATTTTTTATTAGCTTAATAAAATCACTTGAGCTCTGATTTCTTGATGTCGAAATGTAAGCATATCTTGTAAAATGATCGACCAGAAGATGCAAGTATTTTTTTGTAGACCGTGATCCTCCGAAGCCTCCAATGGTATCAATTGATATAATTTCAAATGGGCGTGTTGCTGGGCCTAAATGTGACATCAAGCCAAATTTTGGTTTCCTTCTTGATTTGTTCTTTATACAAATGTCACATTCATCACAAATTTGCTTAATGTTTATGAAGATATTCTTTGCTGTGTAGAATGGTGTTATTTTATTTATCATCTGGGTTCTTCCAATGTGACAGTAAATATCATGTACATCTTTAATTAGTGTTTTGCTAAGTGCTTCTGACAGTATAATTTTATTTCTTCTTTTATTATTTTTGTAGTAAATTTCATTCTCCAGTATAAACTTGGATTTTCTATTTTGTAGATCTAAATTTGTGTATTGGTCATTTTTTATATCTTCCAGGTTTATTAGATTCACAACTTTTAAAAAATCATCAGTATTTTCACAAGGTTCTAGGACTGGATTTCTGCTTAAGCAGTCTGCTTCTTGATTTGATTTTCCCGGGTTATATTTTATCTTAAAATTGTATTGGGATAAGTAATACGTCAAATCGCCGAGTTCCTCATCAGTTCTAGCCTTGATGTTCAGGTTTTCTAATGGTTTATGATCTGAATATACCACGAATTCTGTTCCCATAAGCCAGTGTTGCCAATATTTTACGGCTTCTTTTATTGCCAGACATTCTAGATATATCGCCTTCTTTTTCTTTTGAGTTTCTGTCAATTTCTTCGAGAAGTAAGCTACAGGTTTATTGACTCCGTTTATATCTTCTTGTTTTAACACGGCTCCCACTCCTTTAATACTAGCATCTGTATAAATTTCTATCGGTTGTTCAGGGTCAAATATTCTTAGAATTGGTTTCGAACATAGTAATTCTTTTATTTTATCAAATGATTCCTGACATTCTGTGGTCCATATAAATTTTACATCTTTCCGTAATAAATTGTGCAACGGGTCTAAGATAATTGCGATGTGTGGTATAAACTTATGATGAAAATTGACTTTCCCGAGGAACTGGCGTATATTTTTTCTTGTTTCTGGAACTGGGAAGTTTTTTACAGCGGTTAAATAATCTTTGAGAGGTCTAACTGAATTATTTTCTATTACATGTCCCAAATATTTGGCGTAATCTCTTGCAAAAGTACATTTCGAAAATTTTAGTCTAAATCCTTCTGTTAGTATTGCCTCAAGTAGTCTAGATATCTGTTGTATGTGTTCTTCGAAACTTTTAGAAAAAATCAAGATGTCGTCTATAAAATTTACTGCGAATTCGGAGAGTTTGTATTTTCTTATTATGTTACTTAATATTCTTTGAAATATTGCTGGAGCTGTCTTTAACCCGAATGGGAGGCAAGTCCATTGAAAATGGCCTTCTTGTGTGACAAATGCTGTCTTGTATCTATCTTGAACTTTCAAAGGAATTGACCAAAATGCCGAATTTATGTCGAAAGTAGAAAAATATTTACAGTTGACAGTTTTCACCATTAAATCCTCAATCAAGGGAAATGGCTGTGATTGTGGTACGACAATTTTGTTTAATTCTCTGAAATCTATACATAGCCTTGTTTTTTTATCATCTTCTTTTTTATATGCCAGAGTAACCGGGGCAGCAAATGGGCTATAGGATTCCTCAATCAACTTCTTCTTTAATAATTTTGACACCTGATTTTCAATTTCTTTCCGATCATTAGCGGTGCACCTGTACGGACGTTTGTAACAATATTTATCCACCATCAAGTCTATATGAGCTTCGTAGTCTCGTACAGTGCCGACGTCGTATTTATCCTTAGCGAAGACTGGGTTGTATTTTTCTATTAATTTATCAATTTCGGTTTGTTGATGTAAATCCAGATGATTTACTGATATTTCAAATTCATCCAAATTTATATGTTCGTTGAAGTTCACTTCACATCTGTTTATATAATTAATTTGTTGTTTCAATATCTCAGAGCATAAAGAAACATCTTTTTCTCTTTTGTCACCTAGTACATCAGGAATTTTGACATCTGTTAAATTTAAAATATTAGTATTTGGGTCTTTAGTTTTCATATCCTCTTCGTTTAGGAACTTCTTCTCTTCTTCTGGATTTTTACATTGTATAATATTCAATTCTTCACTTTGCATTAGTTTGAACTTTTTGATGCAATCCAAACCGATTAGAAAATCATAATGAAAATTTTCACTATCTATCACAAAAATGTCCATAATTCTTTCAATATTATAAATTTTTATTTTTAGTGTTACCATACCTTTTGTTTTCTTCTCACCATTAATAGTTTTCAAGTTTGCTGGTTGTTTATTCCTTGTATCCTCTCTTTCTTTGATTTTCAATAATTTAGCATTAATTAACGACACATTTGAACCCGAATCATAAATTCCAGAAACTTGTAAAGTATCATTTAATAGCAATTTTACCTTTATTAATGGTGGTACCTCTAGTTTTTTGGATTCTCCCTATTTAATTCAATTTCTAATTCAGAGTTATTAACACTTCTCACAACTGCTCTGTGATTTTTCTCTTTAAACCAGCAATTTTCCTCAGGATGGAAGCGTTTACCTTTTTTCTCGGTTATACAGATCTGGCATGGTTTTTTCTCTTCAATTTTTTTGTTTTTTGTATCAGAATATGCGTAGTGTTTTTTATCATATTTATTCTTTCCGACAAGATGTTCCAATTTTCCTAACTCATTGTAGAGATCTTCGGTTTCTTGTACAGTCTCTCGGTCAATTTTATCAGTCAGATAGTTAGGCAAGCCCGATGCTATAAGGTCTATGAGTGTCCCAGTATCGATCGACTTCCTGACTTCTAATAATAATTTTTCTTTTTTTAGTGCATGCTCGAGGAGTGAACCCGTTTGATACTTAAAGGCAAGAGCATATCTGATGGGCGACCAACCCTTGTTTGCAAATGTATCACAGAAATTTTTCTCCCATTTATTCCACTCTGATTCAACTGTAATTTTCATTAACATACAACTGTACCAGTCCATACTGGAATATTCCAAACAATTTTTTAGTATTTCAATTTTCTTTTTGTCCTCGTCGATATGGAAACGTTCACATTCTTTGTTGAACTCCTTAATCCACTGGCGAGCGTTTGCATTTCTACCGGTGAATTTCTCAATCATAAAATCCTTTGAAATTTTCCCTAAATTCTGAGTTTCAGATTTACTTTGTTTTTCTTCGAGTAATTTCTCTAATAGTTTTTCCAAGTTTTGATTTGAGCTACTGGGTAAAGATTTATAATCATTTGTGTTTTCCATAAATTCTTCCAAATAAAAATCATTAAATTGTAAATTTTGTTCTTCATCCAAATATATCTTTGATATCTCATCTGTTAGAGTTATCCATATTTTTCTTGTCTGGTACCTTTTATTTAATGTTTTTCTTATCTTTGTATAGTGTGAAGTCGATGTAATTACTTGGTGTAAACTTGCAGGTTGATATTCAGCTGGTACACCAAAAATCTTTCCATTAGGTGTACCTATCGAGGTTATACAAATAATATTTGATTTTGCATCTGCCGAAGTTTTCACAGCAAAATCAAACCTCAACTTCTCCATTTTTCTTGAAATGTTTTGCAGAAAATGTTGTTTTATAATATCAACACACTCTGATGAGTGAAATAAAGACAAATTGCGTTTTGCTGTAAAGACAAAATTTATTAACCAAAACAAAAGTTTTTCGTACAAAGTTTTTGCACTTTTATTTTAGTTAAAGAATTGACTGTAAAGACAAAAAAACAACATTTAAAGCCTTTATTTCAGGTCTAGATATTCTTTTACTGTAAATGAATCTTCTAATTCCCTTAGGTTTCTGAACCTCGCGTTCACGTTCTTTCTTCCCTTCACAGAAATGAAGGTGTCGCTGTCAAACGTGACATCTATGAAATTCTGTGGACTACTCGGCAAATTTAAAACGGTTAAGGAAAACACTAGTGTAGTGATTTTTCTTTACAAATATATAAGTAATAAAAACATAGTTATAACAGTATTTATTTAATAAAAAATAATAGTGTTTTATTCTGCAGTAAAAAACGTCTCCACATTCTCAATCTTCGTCACTATCTTCTTCTATGACTGGCTTAATATCTGAACTTGAAAATATTTCGGAGAGAATCTTAGATGGTCTAATAATCTTTGATTTAGATATAGCATTAGGGTCATTCTACAGAAAATCATCAAATGGTCAAAGCCGCACTATTTTTGATTTCGACAAAACTTGGTGGGTATCTTTGTTTAGATGTCAGAGGAGAAAATTCACCATCATTTAATTTTTCTGATGTCTCAGCTTCGGTGCGCGACCGCTAGAGCACTCAAAAAGTGTGATTTTTACGCTCTACTACCATGCGCTATCAAAATTGTTCTATTAGAGATATTTGAACATTTGTGGTCGCAGTTTAAGGGGGTAGTCCAGTGAAAACGACTGTTTTTTCAACGATTTTTTTTTCATATTAGAAGTCAATTTGTATTCAAAAATTTTTTGACATATGATAGTACAACTATTAAAATACACAAATAAAATTTTTTTTTTTGTTTTCGATGAGTCATCTCGACAAAATGGCCGCTCCAAAAAAAAAAAAATTTTGTTGGCGGACGTCGAATCTCTGCAACGGTTCATTTGAAACAAAAAATTCAAACGAGGTTTTAATCTGTAGAACATTGGCTATCGTCGGAACTAGAATTATTAATTTTCAATCAAAAATAACAAAATGGCAGCATTTCGAATTTTTCGGGTGTTTTTCGGGTGCTTAATTTGTTTATAACTTTGTAAATAAAAAATGGATTTTAATAATTCTAGTTCCGACGATAGACACACAATCAAGAAATATACAGCTAAATTTTTAGATCAATCGGAGCAAAAGACTCTGAGATCTGACGTCCGCCGAGTCAAAACATGCTGTTTTCAGAAAAACGCGTTTAAAGTTTTTTATGCGGGAAAAAGCTAAAAAAATTAATTTTACCTTAGTCAGCGATGCCTGCTCCATACATAACGCGATGCCTCCTAAATACATAACTAACCTTAAATATAAAGCAGAAGGACCTAGACCGTTATAAACCGAAAAAAAATGGGCGAAGCAAACAGAAATACAAGAGTCCTCCTTGCTCCGAAACACGCCAGGGGACCTTCGAGCGCTCGGCTTACACGTCTCTCGAAAACTCTCTGTATCTTTAAAACTATTCAATATTTTGCTTAGATATTTTAAGGGAGTATTTTCTAGGTGTAGTAGAGTAGATTTAAGCAAAAAACAAAAAAAACGAAAATTTTTTTTTTTTCACTGGACTACCCCCTTAAAGCTACAATATAGTAGTTTTAGGAAAAAAATATAGAAATAGAAAAATATTTTTATTCGAAGTATACTAGCATCCTGAAAATACGATTTTTTTCACATTTTTATATGATATTCAAATGTCTGTAGTATCTTTCCTGGTAAATTAAAAAAATTTAGTTTTTGTGTACATCATGTCCATATATTAAACAAAACAACAGTCCATTATAGACTCGTTCGACAAATTTTTTATATTAAAAAAATAAGCTTAAATTTCTGAAAATTGCATATTTCGGGCTTCAAAATGAAAATGTGGGACAGGGGATAGAGAACTGAAATTCTCAGGAAATTTAGGTGTAACCTTGATCTTTAAAGACCCGTTGAGTTTGTTTTGTTTTTTGCATCCCTCTAGTAATTACAGCCATTTCAATACAGCTAGTAATGCAGATTTTCCTTTTTAATTAGTTTCTTTTCTTACTTCACAATACGAGGAAACAATAATGTAGTAATAAAAAAAGAACAATGTGTAGCAGATACTCCGTAAATGCTAGCAAACAAATGAGATCAAGCCACTTTACATCCTTTTGTAGTATATCATAAAAAAGATAGTTTGATTAAGTTAAAAACATTTTGTGTAATTATCGACTACTTAACCCATAGTACTGTAGCTTTATATTCATTTCAAAAAGTGTTCTTTCAATACATCAAAAGATATTATCCAGAATTTAAAAAAGTTAAACATTTCATCGATGGATCAGCGGCTCAATACAAAAATAAGAAACATTTTGTTAATCTATGTCATCATAATGATGATTTTGGGTTGGAAGCAGAGTGGTATTTTTTTGCCACTTCTTACGGGAAAAGTCCATGTGATGGTGCAGGGGGAACGATCAAACGAATAGTGCGGAAAGCTAGTTTACAACGAAGTGAAGATCGTCATATATTAACTACTAAAGCTATGTTCAATTTTTGTTCCGAACAAATTTCTGGAATCGAATTTTTTTTTTTTTTTTATGCAATGCTTATGTTGAATCTGCAGATAAATTTTTATGTGATAGATTTAGTAATATTATTACAATAAAGGGAACAAGAATGTTTCATAGTTTTGTACCCATTTCTCAAAGTAAACTTAAAATTCGTAAATACTAGGCTTCAAATAATTCAGAAATTGTAAGTATAAGTATGTCTAACATCTCAAGCAATATAATATAAAATATTCATAATTCATTGTTGTATTAATAATGATATTAATGTTAGAGTAACAAAATAAAATTCTAATATTTGAAATCGCATTCTTCATTTACGATAAATTGCATTCTTATTTTGGGATATATTTATTTAAATCGCCTTCTTGATTTGTATTGATGATATTGTATTTGATGTATGTATACGGAGTAGCTACTGGGTCATTCTACAGAAAATCATCAAATGGTCAAAGCCGCACTATTTTTGATTTCGACAAAACTTGGTGGGTATCTTTGTTTAGATGTCAGAAGAGAAAATTCACTTAATATAAAAAATTTGTCGAACGAGTCTATAATGGACTGTTGTTTTGTTTAATATATGGACATGATGTACACAAAAACTAAATTTTTTTAATTTACCAGGAAAGATACTACAGACATTTGAATATCATATAAAAATGTGAAAAAAATCGTATTTTCAGGATGCTAGTATACTTCGAATAAAAATATTTTTCTATTTCTATATTTTCTCCTAAAACTACTATATTGTAGCTTTAAACTGCGACCACAAATGTTCAAATATCTCTAATAGAACAATTTTGACAGCGCATGGTAGTAGAGCGTAAAAATCACACTTTTTGAGTGCTCTAGCGGTCGCGCACCGAAGCTGAGACATCAGAAAAATTAAATGATGGTGAATTTTCTCTTCCGACATCTAAACAAAGATACCCACCAAGTTTCGTCGAAATCAAAAATAGTGCGGCTTCAATTTTTTTTAATTTTTGATGATTTTGTATGGAATGACCCATTAGCTAGATAATAAATGCAGCAATATGGGAGGAAGAGCCGACAGTACGTAACCCATCAGCACAGTGGCGCAAGATACCACTGTAGCCAATTGAATTGGGTTTTTACTCAATATCATTTGTAGGTCCATTCAATAATTTGTTGGAATCTTCGCATTCCTCCCTTTTAGGGAGGAGAATTTAAAAACTTCCGAATATTAAATATCATCCGCCGGCATATTGAATGAATGAATGAATGAATTAATAATAGTTAAATAATCGAATGGGAATATCAAGGTGCTACGCATTGCGTGCTCTCGGCCGAATACTTATGCTAAGCCGTATGGCTAAATACGAAACGCCATAGGCTAATATGAGAGAATATGACATCACACGACATGAAAAATCATTTTAGCTATTGAGTTTACGTCTCAAATAAATATTGGAAAAGGGAATTTTGATTTTTGATACTGCAACAATTTTCCAGCTTAAGAATGAGTCCTTGAACGTTGTTGTATTGGCAAGTATTAGGCCTTTTTGTGGTTATGCTTTAAATATATGGCAAAAATGACAAAAAAATTAGTTTTTTTTAGTTTTGAGACGTAATAATCGATACTAAAAGAATGTTTTCACCTAAAAATAAGTCCTAGAGTGTGTATGGTCATATGGGTGAACATTGCGCTCTTTAATTTCAAGGTTATATATCAAGTAACTGGTAAACTGGTAGTGAAAAATTTTTTTTTTTTTATTTAAAAAAAAAATCGATCCTGCAATCATGTTTTCAACTGAAAATGAGTCTTGGACTATTTTTGGTTGTATAGGTAAGTATTGCGCCCTTGAATTTTGAGGTTATGCCTTAAATAAGTGGACAAAATGCAAAAAAAAAAACGGTTTTTTCGATTTTTCGGAATGACGCACCCTGAAATTCGATATTTTGATTCCGCCATTCGAAAAAACGGAAAAAAGGACTTAAAAAACAATGGTTTAAAACTTGGCGAAAAATAGGGTTCCTAACCTAAAAATTATTTGAAAAATTAAAATTACTCCCTTGACCCCAATTTTAAAGGTAAAAATCTATAAAAATCCACGATTATTGGCAACATAAAAATAAAGGTTTGTGGAAATTTTCGAAAAAATGGGACGAAACCGATTTTACCGGTAACTGTAGACTTAGAGGGCTAAAAACTGGCATGGAGGCATCTTTTGACACAACCTATCGAAAGCGCCACCCGTCGTAGCGATATCGCTGGGGGCAATTTTCACCACCTTATCCCGCTATAGCCTTTGTGTTTGGTATGTTTATGAAAAGGATGTAGTTAGGTTCCGGCTGGTAGATTTCGGTTATTTCTACTCCGTCGAAAAGGCTGCAGCTAGCTTGTTTATTTTTTATGATGTTTGAAACACATTTGCTTTGGTCTATTGTTGCATTGGCGGTTGGAAGTTTGCAGTAGTAGGTCCTCTCTATTAGTTGGCAGGGTTCGTCGTAAAAGTAGGTGTCAAGTTCGCTCAGGGAAACATAGGGTTTGGTAGCTATGGTTAGGGTTTTGTTAATCGGAAGGGGTATTAAGTGATAAAATGTATAATATTCCTTAGAAACTACTGGAATTAGTATATTGAATATGATATTTGAGCAATTATAGTAGGCTTGTAGACCGAGAAACTCGTATGCTTGTTCATCAGATATTGTTTCGACATTCTCTTTTTGAAAAAATTCGTGGATTTCGTTAAGTTCTGATGGGTTCAGGATGTGCTTGGAAATAATATTGATTCGTGTTAGTGTAACAGCTTCTACGATGTCTGATAAGTGGCTGGTCAGTAAGTCAATGTTAAAGTTAATTCTATTTATGTACTGCGCGTATTTAAGTGATTCTTCGTTTGTTCTTATTTTATTATCTATAGTTCTATGGTAGTAGTTTAAGTATGACTCGATAGTTTCTTGCTGTTTATTTATGTGGTTAGTTATATTGCTAAATCTTTCATTCATCTGTTCGTTTATGAGCGTTTGTCTGTTAATTTTGTTGTTTAGATTTCCTTGGTTATTTTGAATGTTTGAGATTTGTTTATTTATTTCTATGGCGTCATAAGCATCCATATTTCCTGTTATGAACTTGATCGCGCTACCTAGACCGTTAATTAGGCCTCTTTTGCTTTTTCTTTTAGGCAACAGGGTATGTAGTTTAAAATTTAATTGTTTAAATTTAAGTTTTGTGACTTCTATAGTAGCTTGTAGAGCTTCGTTATTATCTAAAGTTTCTAGAGATTTGACTATGTTAACTACGTTCTCGTTGTACTTGTCGAGTTCTATAATGTGAATCAGTTTCTTGTATGTCTGTATCATCCGTGCTTTGCCCAGTGTGAGCGGTAAGAGTTCGTTTCTGTTATTGAGGTCATAGATTTCTAGTTTCTGTCCGTTGGTCGTCATCGTGAGGAACCTGGAATTTACGTTTTCTTTTAATTTTTGATTTATGGAGTTTTTTATCTTCTTTTGTAAGAACTGTAATTTTCCTGTTACGTTTAATCTTTTGTTTAGTAAATCTAGGTGTCAGTTTGTTACGTCTACATTCTTTTCTATAAACAGTCTCATTTTCTCTAAGGTCTGTCGGGTCTTCTCTCGTCTGATTCAACTTATCTAAATTTTTGTTTACTATTTCTTGGACTTTTGTTTTAATGGAAGGATAAAGTTGTTTCTGGAATTCGTTCAATTTTTTTAGGAAGTCGTGTTCGTCGCTGTAATCTACACTATTGAGAAATTTAAAGGTTTTTCCTGTGAAAAGTTCGTAAGGGGTTAAACCTGTGGTTGAGTGTATAGCGTTATTGTATGTAATTAGGGTTTCGTTGAGGATGTTGTTGTGGTCTCTGTCCTTCTTTAGTTTGTATATGATTCTGTATATTTCTGTCAATGTCGAGTGTAAACGTTCTACAGGAGAGTTACTGCTACTTTGTTGAAATGAGGTAATGTGAAGGTTAATATTGTATTGCTTACAAAAGTCTTTGAAGATGTTGGCTGTAAATTCGGAGCCTTGGTCTGCAATGAGTTTTTTGGGAATGCCATGCATGCTCATAAAATGTTTGATAAATCTGATTACATTTAGGCTGTTGCGTATTGGGAGTGTATAAGCGGCGGCGAATTTAGAGAATTTGTCAATTATGGTTAGGATCTGTTTGGAATTAATAGTGTAAATATCTATATGTAAAATATCGAGGGGTTTATCGGGACATTCTGGTTTTTCAAATTTAAGTCTTACTGGGTTTCTGTCGTACTTCAACGTTTGGCAAATTTCGCAGTTATTAATAGTTTGTGTAATCTTATTTTTCATGAATGGGAAGTAGTATTCCCTTTTTAAATGCATAAAAGTTTCATTGATTCCGCGGTGGTTGTTTCTTGTATGATATTCGTAAATAAGCTTGTCTTGCTCGCCGTCTTTAATTACATCTGTTAGTATTTTTTTACAACGAATTATTTTAAATAACTTGCTACGTGAAAAGAAGTTACTATAGATTTCTTGTACTACCTTGAAGGTTTCGTCGTCGGTGAATATGGCTGTTAGTCTATTTGGTGCTAGAAATCGTTTAAAAATGCCTGTTATATTCTCTTTGGTAAAATTTGGCATGTGCATAGTGCGTCTTTGTTTATTCTTAAAGACTTGCTCTACGGTCATGGGTGGTCGTTTGTCGGATTTTTCTAAAATAAGTTGTAAATTGAATTCGTTTAAGGGGCGTTCAGAGATGAATATATGGTCATTGAGGTTTTCTGCTGCTGAATGTATTGTGGAGATATTAGTACTCTGGTTCAGATTTTCTGCGTTATTGGCGTTAGCGGGCTCGTTCAAATTTAATTCTATCTTATTATTAGTTCCTGATTCGTCATTGATTAATTTTACACGGCTGAGGGCGTCGGCATTGGAGTTTTGCGTGCCTTTTTTGTAAATTACTTGGTAGTCGAATTCCTCAAGTTTAAGTCTCCATCGGACTAGTTTAGAGTTCGGGTCTTTTAGACTCATAAGCCATGTTAAAGGTTTATGGTCAGTTACTATTGTGAATTTGTTCCCTAGTAGGTATGGCCTAAAATATTTGGTTGCCCAAACTATCGCCAGCAATTCTTTCTCTATTGTAGAGTAGTTGTTTTCGGTGTCCGTTAAGGTTCGGCTTGCATAGCACACAGGTCTATCATTTCCGATAGGTCCTTGTGATAAAATTGCACCTATTGCGACGTTGCTAGCGTCTGTCGTAAGGACGAATGGCTTGGAGAAATCGGGATGTTGGAGGATCGGTTCATTGGTTAAAATATCTTTGCAGCTTTCGAAGGTTTGGATGTATCTCTCGTTGAGTTCTATTGTTCTTCCTTTCTTTAAGCATTCTGTAAATGGTTTTGTAAGTTTCGCGAAGACTTTTATGAACTTGCGATAGTATCCCAGTAACCCTAGGAAAGATTTTATGTCTTTTCGACTTTGGGGAATTGGAAAGTTACGAATCGCTTTGATTTTATCTGGGTTTGGTCTTATACCCTGGTTAGTTATGATGTGGCCCAAGAAGCCAATTTCTGACTTATCCAACTGGATTTTGAAGTTGGCTTGCCGTAGTTTATTGAAAACTTTTCTCAGGTTTTCTGCGTGTTCCTGGAGGGAGGTCGAGTAAATTATTATATCATCCAGGTAAACTAGGCAGATTTTGCCTTGCAAGTCCTCTAAAACATTGTCCATAACTCTCTGGAAGGTTGATGGAGCGTTTTTGAGGCCGAATGGCATTCGGAGGTACTCGTAGTGGCCTCCTTCTACTGTGAATGCTGTTTTTTCGATGTCTTTGGGATCCATTTCGATCTGGTGGAAACCACTCGCCAGATCTAGGGTTGAAAAATAAATAGACTTTCCAAGTTTGTCCAAAATGTCATTGATATTGGGGATGGGATACCTGTCACTAACAGTTTTTTCATTTAGCTTGCGGTAATCAATGACTAACCGCCATTTTTGTTTACCACTTGAGTCTTTCTTTTTAGGAACAATCCAGATTGGTGCGCTCCATGGGGAGTAGCTAGGTCTTATTATTCCTTGATCCAACATTTGTTTGATTTGTCGTTGGACCTCTTGTTTATGAACGTGAGGGAAACGATACGATTTAGTATATACAGGAGTGTCATCGGTAGTTCTAATTCGATGTTTTATCCTGCTTGTAAAGGTCAGTTTTTCATTTTCTTTGAAAAATATATCTTCGTACTCTCTGCAAATTTTAAAGATGGTTTTCTTTTCTTCTGCATTGAGATGGGAGGTTCGGATCAAGTTCGTTATATCGTTTGGGTTGGGTGAATTTGCGATTTCGTGCTTATGTTGTATATTAAAATTATTTAATTCGTTAAGTTCATTCTTAAATTGGCTTACTTTAAGGGGTTGTTCTAAAAATAGCTCTTTATCAAAGTTTGAGAGAGACTTCTATTGCGCTGTACCAGTTCCTGGCATGGTAGATGCCTTCTTGAATAATTAAACCGTTCTTCAATTTTGTGGGTTTTATGTAAATATCACCATCTTGGATATCTACTGGTAGTTTTGTAATAGTTTTCGAGTTGGCCGGAATGGTAAGTTTACCAGACATAAAGTTTGGCTTGAAATTGAGGGGAATCACTGAATTTTGTGTTATTAAGGTTTTATTTTCTAGGTCAACTTTGGCTTTTAACGCGGTGAGAATATCTAAGCCGATCAAACCGTCAAAATAACCATGGAATCTGAACACTAAAAATCTCATTTGTCCGTTTTGCTTGAATTCAATAAATGTAGGCAGAGTGATCTGTTTGTCTATGTGGTATATGTTGGAGATTGTATTAATCGTGGTGGGCTGAATTTTTTCTAATGCTCGGGGGTGTGTAAACTCCGGATTAATGAAGGAGGATGAGGCACCTGTGTCGATTAAAAACTTCAAGGGTCGGCCAAATGGAGATGATATGTGTATATAGGGTAAGACAAATCCATGTTTATTAACGTCTAGGTACCCGATTTGATCGTCGAGGCACTCAAACGAAAATTTGTGTTATCGATTTCTTGTTCCGTTGCGTTGTAAAAATCATTTTGTGGAGTGGGGTCGCTATTCTGCCGGTAATTATAGTAATGATCTAGTTCCTGTTGATGGGAATTGGGTAGTTCGTATGGATAGGAAGAATGGGAGTTTTCGTTAAAATTTTCGGGATGATTAAATTCTGAGATATTATGGAGCTCTCGATTGCCGAATGATGTGGGGTTGGGTTTAAGGAAGCTATTTGATACTTGCCTGGATGGTTGGTGGTTTCGATTAGAAATTCTGGTGTTACCTGAATCTACTTCCATTGGTTGTGGAGGCGGTAATCTTTGTGGTTGGGGTTGAAAATTTTGCGGAATATTAGATTGTTGTCGCGGTTGTTGAGGTTGGAAGGCTTGTGAAAACATGGGCTGTTGTCTCTGTTGAGGTTGGGAGGCTTGTGGTGCCGTAGTGTGGTGTTTCGGTGTTTGAGGTTGAAAGGGTTGCGTTGCCGTAAATTGGGGATAGTATTGCCTCTGTTGTTGGAAAGGGCGATTATTTGTAGGTCGATTTTGTCTAAAAGCGGGTTGAGGATTTGGGTTAGGGTTAATAGGTTTAGTTTTGTAAAAATTTTTGGGTATAGAAGCCCCGAAAGGTGTTGGCATAATAGGTTGGTTATATGACTTGAGGTAAGAGATGTTTTGCTCTTTCACGCAATAGGTAAAGGCTTCGGCTAGGTCCTTGGGTCTCATGGCTCTTATGGTGGAGCCTAGTGGTTCTCTTAGACCGGACAGAAAAACGCTAAGACACATTTCTGCGTATAAGTTTCGTTTTGAATTTACAACGTTTGGGTCGGTTTCGTGAATTTGCAAGTGGTTACTTGCAGTGGATAGAATTTCTATTACTTCGCTGTAAAATTGTTCGACCGTTTTGTTACTCTGTTTTAAATTATGGAGGTCTTTTATTAGCGAGGTCTCATTCCTTTTATCGGAGTAGTGGGATATGAGGTTATTCTTAATGTCCGCCCACACCAAAGGTGTGCCGTACATGTTTAAGACTTCATTTGCAGGGCCTTCAATTTTATTACGGATTGCCCGTAAAAGAATTTTACCGTAAGGTGTGCCATCGAAACCGGCAATTAAACTTAAAATTTCTTCTACGTTATTTACGAACTCATAGAGTAATCTCGGATTACCGTCGAATTTGGGTAAGTCTTTGATTACGTCGGGCACTCTTAAACTATTGAAAATGTCTGTTGCTGATGGAGTTGCCATATTTAACGTCGATGTAACTCCGGGAATAAGATGTAAATTTGACTCGCTTCTACTGAGATCGATTGGGGGTTCGTTAATCGTTAAGCTTGGTAGGTCGGGTTCACTATTTCTTAATTCCGAAGAATGAATACTACCGGGAACGATACTATACGGGGGATTTCTTGGTCTACGAAACCTATTGACAGCCGAAATTTTATCGCGTATTGTATTGTACATAGATTCTTAGCGATGCATTAATTTTCACACTTGTATTCGCTAAAACTTTATATACTTATTTTTTTTTTTTTTTTTTTATTAACTTGTACAAATAAATTTACTTATTTTCTCCTTTTTACCAGTTTTCCTGGTTACTTAATAGTTTAATTCACTTAAAAAAAAAATTCTTACAATTTATGAGTTTTACTTTTTATTTATTACGTTATATGTTTCTTACTTTGATTAACTAATTTAAATGATTTTATATGTTTTCTTTACGCGGTTATAATAATTTTCAGGTTGTTATATACAGGGTGTTCAGAGGTAAGAGGTCAATACTGCAGGGGGTGAAAGGTCAGACCGAGACAAGCAAAAAATCGTATGGGTGGGGGGGGGGCATCTCGCACCGTTTGGCAGTTACAGGGTGATTCGTAAATCAGGATTTTTCCTTATATGGGAACCGCTCTTGTATTTTTATCTTTTTTTCTACGCATCGCAGCGGCCCCAAACTGATTTAAAAAAATCACTATGCGGAAGCCCTTTCCAAAAAAGTTTACACCACCCCCTATCCCCAACCCCTTGGCCATAATCCCCCCTGGAAGTTGAAAAAATTAACTTTTATTTCAATATTTTTCACCTTTCGCCCCACTTTTCTCCGAAATTCATGTTATTAACATACCTACTTTTTATTTTTTTTAAGTTGCCTATCTAATTACCTTTCCAAAAAGGTGCAACATGCCCAGGTAGGAAAAGGATACGAAAATTTATTTACAAAAATCCTTTTACAGAATATCATGACAATTCAAATTTTTAAGAAATTAGACTTAAGTTAACTAAAAAATACATTTTGTTCGCTTAAAAACTAATTACAATTAAAACTTATGTGCTACAAAAGCTGTTCAAAATGTTTTCCCCCAGTTTCGATGCATGCAAGTAGCCTTCGTCTTATTTCGCGTTTGAGGTCTATGGTAGCCAGTCTCTCCCGTATTTTCGTGGCTGCAGTCCCAATCCTGGCAACTAATTCTTCTCTTGTGTCGATTGGTCTTCAGTAAACTTCATCTTTCATCATTCCCCATAAGAAAAAGTCCAGTGGAGTAAGGTCCGGTGACCTAGCAGGCCAAGGAATCGGTCCACCTCGTCCAATCCAGCGCTCTGGGTAATGCTCATTCAATCTTGCCCTAACAATGTTCCCAGTATGCGCAGGTGCTCCGTCGAGCTGTAAATAAATTGCGCTTCTGGTGACCAGGGGGATGTCCTCCAACAGATCCGGAAGGGTATTCTCCAAAAAGTCCGAGTATAGCTGACTATTCAGCACTTGGGGCAAGATGAAGGGTCCTATCAACTGGTTGCCGATGATGCCAGCCCAGACATTGACACTAAATCTTTGCTGGAAGGACCGACACCTGATCCTATGTGGGTTCACATCTGACCAGGTGTGGAGGTTGTGCAAGTTTGTGATGCCATCCCGGGTGAATTGCGATTCATCCGTTCACAGAATTCGGTCTAGAAACCTTCTGTTTTCGATGTCAGACTCGAGCAGCCAAGTGCAAATTGCAATCGTCCTTCGGAATCTCCTTCCTGTAGTGCTTGGACCGGGATATGGTGGTATGGATGTAGTCCCTCTCGGTTCACAACGGTCCAAACTCTCCCTGAAGACAATCCTGACCTTCGTGCGACCTGCCTGATGCTTATTACACGGCTGTTCCTGACGATGTTGAGGATTTGTTGGTCGGGCTCCACTGAATCGGCCGATTTTCCTGATCGCATTTCTGCTCTGGGGGCGGTTACACTTCCGGTTTCTTTTAACCTTCTGAAAGTCCTTGAAAATACCCTTCTGGTACCCGCCGATTCGGGAATCTCCTTTGGTATTCTCGTACGGCCTCACTATCATTTCCTTCTACTAAACCGTACACGTAAATTATATCGGCATACTCGTCAACACTGAATTCTGCCATTTTATCTTAATTTTTTCTATTAAACACCCATCCTTTTCGCTTGTTTCTTCAACTGTGGTCAATGTCCTTTCAAATTTACCCATTTTTATACCATAATTCATAGGAGGTATTAGAAACGGAGCGTCAGGATACTTAGGAGCCAATACTGGATATAATAAACTAATAACGCTATTTAACGAGATTACATTTATTATTTTATTACTGTTTTGCTGAAATAATAAAAATGTACTACCTCTGTTTCCTAAACAAACATTTCCGAACTTACTGTCATAAAAATTGTTTACTTAACGATTTTTTTCATTATGGTGCAATAAAGTAATTAGGTACCTGTGAGGATGTTTTAATTTCAGGACTTTTGCAACCCTTTTCTACCTGGGCATGTTGCACCTTTTTGGAAAGGTAATTAGATGGGCAACTTAAAAAAAATAAAAAGTAGGTATGTTAATAACATGAATTTCGGAGAAAAGTGGGGCGAGAGGTGAAAAATCGTGAAATAAAAGTTAATTTTTTCAACTTCCAGGGGGGATTGTGTCCAAGGGGTTGGGGATAGGGGGGTTGTGTAAACTGTTTTGGAAAGGGCTTCCACAAAGTGATTTTTTGAAATCAGTTTGGGGCCGCTGCGATGCGTAGAAAAAAAGATAAAAATACAAGAGCGGTTCCCATATAAGGAAAAATCCTGATTTACGAATCACCCTGTAACTGCCAAACGGTGCGAGATGCCCCGCCCCCCACCCATACGATTTTTTGCTTGTCTCGGTCTGACCTTTCACCCCCTGCAGTATTGACCTCTTACCTCTGAACACCCTGTATATGTATAAATTTTTTTCCACTTTTTTTTTTTGATATTTATGAACTTTCTTTTATTTTTGAAGATATTTATTTTACGATATTTATTTTATATATAAAAACAATTTGTAATTAATCACTTACACAATTTCACGATTTCTTTATTATATTATTATTATATAGGTAGATAAAATCTTATTAGCTTACAACTATGTTACTAAGAATAGGGATTTTAAAGGATTTAATGGAAGAACGAACTTGACTTACAGAAAGATTAATGTCCGCATTCCGTGGAAAATCCTTGAGTCTTGCAGGTCCTCCTAAGTGCACTTTTAACTCCGCACTTCGCGGTTTTTTATCGATGAACCGTCGATAATTTGTAAAATTTGTCTGCGATAAACCGTCGCGTACTAAATTTTGCAAAACGCGAGGATACAGTTGGGAGTCGATTTTGACTACACTGACTATTCACGATTTTTACCGATATTCCGTCGATAATTGCAAATTCTTTCGACTGCGCCAGTTATGGTATCAACCGATGATGTTATGAAAAAAAATTAAAACACGTTAGTTTCTAGAGAGATGTGATTTATTCGAATGCTACTACAAGACTGCCCTTACAAAAATTCTACTTTAAGAAATTATGATTAAGTTTACTATTTCTGCTGACCCTGTTTTTGCTGATGCTATGTCTGCTGCTTTTCCTGGAAGGGTTGCTTGATCGTGGGAAGGTGAATATACCCGAATGAGGTGTTCTGTTGTGTTCCTATGCGTTGCATAATGTAACTCGCGCGACTTAAGTATTTTTGGTGCTGGCTATGGGCTTCGTCACGAGTGCACTTAACTTTGTTTACATTTAGTGACTCTGTGGGCACTCGTGACGGAAATTTCGAAAGGTGGAAATCTGATTCCACGACTCGAGAAATAGAGCACGGCTGACCAGAACGTTAGCGTTTTGAGTGTTCCGAGTATTGGGTAATATGTTTTAATTATTCCGGGTATGATTGGGAAATGAGTGGGCCATTAAGACAGATGATTAATGGTCCAATGGTCCACTCATTACAGAACAGGTGAAACAGCTTCTGAACGATGGAATCATACGACCTTCACGGTCCGCTTACAATTCCCCGGTATGGATCGTGCCGAAAAAAGCCGACGCATCGGGCAAGAAAAAGTACAGGATGGTAGTAAACTATCGAAAACTGAATACCATCACCATTCCCGATAAATATCCAATCCCAGAAATCAATGAGGTTCTAGCGCAATTAGGAAAAAACAAATGGTTTTCTGTCATCGACCTAAAGAGTGGTTTTCATCAGATTCCATTAAAGGAATCTGACATTGAGAAAACAGCATTTTCAGTGAACAGCGGAAAGTATGAGTTCACGAGGTTGCCATTTGGTTTGAAGAATGCGCCCGCGATATTTCAAAGAGTTCTCGACGACATCCTGAGAGACCATATCGGTAAAATATGCTATGTCTATATAGATGACATAGTAATATTTAGCAAAGAGGAACAGACGCATTTCGAAAACATAAAAACAATTTTCCTAACCCTGCAAAATGCTAACATGAAGGTCCAATTGGACAAGTGCGAATTCTTTCGCAAAGAGGTTGAATTCTTGGGATTCGTAATATCAGCCGAGCATATAAGAACAAACCCTGCAAAAGTCAAAGCCATCGTAGATTTCCCACCTCCTAGAACACTGAAGGATCTCCGTTCTTTCCTTGGTCTATCAGGGTACTATCGCCGATTTATTAAAGGTTACGCAAATCTGGCGAAACCCCTGACAGCCCTTTTAAGGGGTGAGGGAGGCAGAGTCTCAAAAAATGCATCAAGTAAAAAACCCATCCACCTCAACGACGAAGCCACTAAAGCCTTCAGTAAAATTAAAAATTCTCTTACATCTGACGATTTGTTACTTGCCTACCCCGATTTAAAAAAAAAATTTCAATTGACCACCGATGCTTCGGATTATGTGATCGGAGCGGTTTTATCTCAGGAGGAAAAACCCATAATATTTATTTCAAGGACTCTCACGAAGACCGAAGAGCACTATGCCGCCAATGAAAAGGAGATGTTGGCAATTATATGGGCTTTATCCTCACTAAGAAATTATCTCTACGGTTCACCTCAGGTCCAAATTTTCACAGCCGCTTACTTACGCTTTGAGCAGTAAGAATAATAACAATAAAATGAAATGGTGGAAAGCTATACTCGAAGAGTACAACTACGAGCTGAAATACACTCCAGGTAAAACCAATGTAGTTGCAGACGCTTTGTCTAGACCTCCAAAAGATCCTCCAATAAATTCGTTGACAGCGACCCAGCATAGTAGCGAAAGCTCTGCTCATGAACTAATACCGGCCACTGTAGCACCTATAAATGCGTTTAAAAACCAAATCATTTTAAAAACAGGCATGGAAAAGAGCTATCGATTCGAAATCCCTTTTCCTACCTATCATAGGCATACTTTAGTTCAACCCAACTACTCCGAAAACGAAATTATAGCAATATTCAAAAGATATCTCAACCCAAGCGTTATAAACGGTCTGTTCACATTTGAAGCACTAATGGGTAAAATCCAGGAAATATACCCCGCACATTTCAGAAATTTTAAAATCCGTTTCACACAAACCCAAGTAGAAGATCTTCAAAATACCGAGCGACAGAACGAAGAGATGATAAAGGTCCATAGAAGAGCACATCGCAATGCTCGAGAAAATAAACTGCAACTAATAGAAAGATTCTATTTTCCCAGAATGAACTTTAGAGTCAATGAAATAGTTAAGCAATGCGTAGTATGCAAGGAGCAAAAGTATGATAGACATCCCAATAAACCGGTCCTCAAAGAAACACCCATTCCCCAATATCCACGAGAAATTTTACATATCGACATTTACCTCACAGAGAAAAAAGTAATCCTGACAGCGGTCGATAAATTTTCAAAGTACGCGCAGGCTAAGATACTCAAGTCAAAATCTATTGAAGACATAAAAATCCCTCTTCGCGAAATTTTGTTTTCTTTTGGCGTCCCTAAAATAGTGGTTATAGATAACGAAAAATCTTTAAATTCCGCTTCCATCAGTTTCATGCTCGAAGACCAACTTGGAATCCAAATTTTTAAAACTCCCCCATATGCTAGCTCGGTAAATGGCCAAGTGGAAAGATTTCATTCCACACTCTCGGAAATTCTAAGATGTCTTAAAGTGGATGGTGTAAGAAGAACTTTCCCAGAACTATTAGACCCGGCAGTCTATGAGTATAATTTCTCAATTCACTCTACTACAGGCAAAAGACCACTCGAAGTCTTTTTTGGTAGGAACGTAAGCGTTAATCCCGAAGATTTCGATAGGGCAAGGCAGGAAAATATAACTAGGCTCAGAGAGAAGCAAAACATGGATGCAACCGATTAAAGACTATTCCCCCGGACAAACTATCTTCGTAAAGCTGAACAAACGTGTAGGTTCCAAATTATCGCCTAGATACAGGAAAAAAATGGTTAAAGAAAATCACTCTAAGACCATCCTCATAGAATCAGGCAAAGTAGTACATAAGAGCAATATTCCCCTTACAGATTCTCTATAGCCTACTGCCTCGCAGAGGTTCAGATTTTAGACTATTCAAACTCAAAGGCTATAACTCTGAATACCGGAATAGCAAAAATACAGACAGGAGCACTTAAACTAATTCACGTAATCGACCTGGAATCCTATGAAAACACTCTCGAAGAACTGAAAAAAAGAGTTGCGAATGACGTTGATAAGGGCCATCCTATGTACCCATTTCTCACTCACGAAACCGCGCAAATCATATCCTTACTGAATAGACTAAAACCTAAAACGAGGCCGAAAAGATCACTCAATTTTCTTGGAACCGCGTGGAAATGGCTGGCCGGAAGCCCAGACCACGAAGATTTTTTAATCCTAAAGGCGAAAATTAATAACGTACTAGAAAATAATAATAAGCAAATAATAATTAATAAATCGATGATCGATCGAATCAACGAAATTACAAATATAACGAATAATATTATAAATATGGCTAAAGCGAGTGAAGATTTTAAGAACAGAATTGTCGTTAATATTAAAAACAAGTTAGATTTAATAAAAGAAGAAATAGTTAACGTAGATTACGCCTTACACTGGGCAAAAGCTGGAATAGTAAACTCATTCATTCTGTCAAATAGCGAGCTCAATATTGTTAAAGAACTTTTCGAAAAAAGTAATGTACCCTATTTAAATCTTGAAGAAGCTATTGATTTTGCAGAGATAAAAATTGCCTCTAGTAATTCTACTTTATTGTATATTGTAAGTATACCAAGCACTAAAATAGAAAATTGTAAAACTTTGCTAATAAAACCTGTAAAGAGAGGAAATCTTATAACTAAAATAATTCATGAAAGTTTGTTACAATGTGAAGATAAAATATACGCGATTAAAGAAAAATGCTCAACTAGTAATAAGTTAACAATTTGCAAAAATAAACAGATCATAGAGTTAGGCCAATCTAGTTGCATCGCAAATTTGCTCACGAGTAGACCCCCAAACTGCACCGAAATCGATAATAGTCACATCCCGGCTGCAGAAGAGATCTTCCCTGGAACACTTTTGCTCAACCAATTTAATGGAACGATCTACATCGACGGCGAAGCCTTAAACCTGACGGGTACTTTCATAATCCAGCATCATAACGCCACACTTACCGTGAACAAACAGCTGTACCTATCGAAAGAAATTTCCAGTACGAAACCGCTCCCTCCGATTATGCAGCCTGACCCAAACTTCAGGACATTCGAAGAAACCTTGACTCTCCACAGTATGAAGGAACTACACCTAAACAACATAGGACGAATAGAGCTAATAGAAGAAGAAAGCAGGATAGGCTACTCCACCAGTCTTGGACTAACTTCATTGATCATCATCTTCCTGATAACAACAACGATCATAAACCTGATTAAACATTACAGGGCCAAAGCATCCAGTACAGCACCTGCAGTCGAGTCTATCATCATAGCACCAACGATAAGTCCTGCAGCGGAGAATCAAGGGTCAACTTCGACCCTAGCAGAAACACCTAGGATAAGCCAAATTCCCTATTTCTAAGAATGGGGACATCCTTATTTAAGGCGGGAGGAGTTAACACCTGTTAAGCTGAAACATCAAATTTATGGAAATTTACCGATGCACCGCGAACTTGCCAACGCAGTCCCACGCGCCGCCGAAATCGCTGACACCATGTCTGCGAGTTAACGTGAGCAGCTCAGATGAACTTAGGTCAACGTGATTAGGCTAGGTATTAAGTAAGAGCAACTTTGTAATTAGCATTAAGTCTTGTTCAGGTAATAAAGTCGTGCGGATCAGAGCATTTGCCTGATCTTAAAATTAAATATATTTTTTTTTTATTTCAAAGAGTTTTAATAAAATTAACTTATATCAATAGGGCCTGGCTTGTCGAAATCAGTATCCCTAACTGAAGGTTTTGATATTTCGTCATATCAAGTTCAGCTATTTGAGCTTCTGGGAGACGTGAATTTAATTTCGATGCCTCCACTGGCCTTTCGGGCGCAGGTATCTACAGCATAATCTCAGCCTGGAAAATCGTGGGAGTCCTCCCTAAGACTATTGAGATCTGGCAATTGGGTCCGTAGATTTCCGTGTCGGAGAATCCGTCGCGTTCGAGTGGCTAGGCAGACTATCACTGGACTCCATTCAAATGTTTTGCAGTTGAGGTTTTTTAATGCTTCCAGACATTCTCTTATAGTGTCGTAAAGCATGATTATGCCCGCCTGCGATCTGTAGTCCGTTTTCTTCAGATCTATTATAGTATTAACGTAACTAGTAATTATCCTTTTATTTTTATTATATCTTGCTTGGATCAGCTGCAGCGCAATATCGTAATTGTTGTTTTTGTTGGCTAACTACCCTTCATGCGTCTCCCTCCAATTGATATAGCAGATACTGTATCTCTTCAACGTTGCACAAGCAAGAATTGTTGTGGATGACATTAATAAATATGTCAATAAATGGTTTACATTCCTTATAATTGCCACTGAATTTTGGAATTTGAATGGGTGGCAATTTCGGATAATTACTGAGCCGATTGAAACCGGGCTGTACAAGCCAGAGTCCCTGAGATAATGATGCTGCTGCATCTCTGGCAGGCTCTAGTAGCCTGTATTGTTGCAGTATTTGTGCGATGATGTCTGCATTATGATTACCCAAAGACTTATCCTGAGCCGTAGTAGGAGCTGTGTCCTTGGATGTCCTGGGACCTTTTTCAGCGGGTTGTTTAGCTGGCAGAGTTAAACTAGTAGCAAGGAGATCACAGATTTCTTTGTAAATATTCTGAGTTTTTTCGAATATTTCTTCCTTGAAGTACGTGTAGGCGTCTAGGAATAAAACACGAGACTCGCACGAGCAGCTTTATTTAACAAGGTACAGGGAACAACTAACTCTTACAGAAGCGACTACGTCTCGAGAGTGCTAATGAACAGAAAATAACAGAACCTAAACGACAGTGTTTACAGATGAGATTTACACTGAATATAACTTGAATGTTACATCTCTTACAATTCGACCGTCCTGACAATAAATCGTCCACGATTTAGAAATAATCTAGACATCACTTCAAAACAATATTCAACTGATATTAAAATTAACCGAAAGGTTTGAATACATAAATATTAAGATTAGTTACGAATATCAATGCGTGTGATTGCCCAAATCTACGTATGGCTTTAAGTTTTCAGGTGCGACAACACCTTTATATGGAATACGGGAAAGTTGAACATTTTCGACATCTTGAACTAAATATCTATCGTTCTGTAAAGTTTTCACTATTTGATAGGGACCTTTATATTTAGCTAACAGCTTTTTGTTAACACCAGGTAGACTAGAAATATTTTTTAAAACCACCAAATCTCCCACCTTATAGTGATGAGGGGCTTTGTGTGCCTTATCGAAGTAAATTTTGTTACTCATTTGACTGCGAACGATATTTTGACCAGCGATTTCTCTCAATGAAGCCAAATCTCTAGGGGATGATTGCAAATTCAATTTTTCCCATAGATCTACTCTATTCACTCGGATCTATCTCTGCTACCTTAGACAACATTGGGGTGATACAACGATTGACGCGTTCTACCTGCCCATTGGATTGGGGAGAACAAGTTGCGACCTTGATGTGTTGCACATTATTATCCAGACAAAAGTTTGCGAATTCCTCGGATGTAAAACATGTTCCTCTATCCGATATGAGCTTAGTAGGTCGGCTATATGTTGCAAAATAATTTTTGAGACACTGAATAGCTTCTTTTGAAGTAGTGCTCTTAACGGGGTATAATTTTGTAAACTTACTGAAGCCGTCTACAATTAAAAATATATGTCTCTTCGAATAACGAACTGAGGGGGGAAGAAGCCCAAGGTGGTCAACGTGAACAGTCTCAAACGGTTTGGTACCTTTAGGAATGCTGTGTAATTCGCCCTCTTTCTTACCCGCGGAGGGAGAAAAATATCTACATTTCAAACAATTGGCTATATAATCTTTGATTTTAGCTTTCATGAATGGAAACCAGTATGTTTGTTTAATATATTCATAACACTTATCCGCACCGAGGTGGCATAGTGCATCATGATGAGTTTGTATGATGTTGCGCTCCATCTGGGATGGTACATAAAAGAATATTTTGCCATTTAACTTTCGATATACCAGACCGTTTACTAGTTCATAGGAGGGGCTCTCTTTTTGTTCCAAATTGGCAGCTATATTTTTTATAACCGGATCTCTAAGTTGGGCTACGGCTAAAGCATGCTCAAATGTTTCGTTTTCGACAAGAAGAATGTTATGGCAACGACTGAGCGCATCCACGTGGCCCATTTTAGTACCATCTCGGTGCTCAACAAAATAATCAAATTCTTGGAGCTCCAAAGCCCAACGAGAAATTCGCAGATTTAACAACTTTTTGTTAAGGGTGAGGGTCAGCGACTTGCAATCGGTTACAATTTTAAATTTTAGGCCCAATAGATAAATTCGGAATCTCCTCAAAGCATACACAATGGCAAGCGTTTCCAGCTCGTAACTGTGATACTTGGCTTCTTGCGGAGTTGTACGTTTTGAGAAGAAAAATACAGGATGAAATTTCTTGTCTTCTTGCTTTTGGAGTAACACAGCGCCAAAACCGAGGCTGCTTGCATCGCAATGCAATTCTGTCTCGGCCTTTGGATTGTATATGCTTAATAATGGAGATTCTTGAAGTTTTTGTTTAAGTTGTTCAAAGGTTTTCAATTCTTCGTCGTGAAAATGAAATGAAGAATCCTGTTTCAGCAAATCATATAAAGGTTTGGCTACTATTGAAAAATATTGAATAAATTTCCTAAAATAGGAACATAATCCTAAAAAGGATTGTACTTCTCGAGTGTTCTTCGGAATAGGAAATTCATGTACTACTCTTAAACCTTCCAAATTAGGCCCTATTCCCTTTGCGCTCACCTCGTACCCCAAGTAAGTAATTTTCTCAAAAACGAACTTACACTTATCTAATCTGAGTTTTAAATTTTTATTATGAACGACCTTCATCACCTCATTTAGTATATGGAAATGCTCGTCAATTGTTTCTGAAACAACCAGCAGATCATCCATGTAAACTAGAACATTTCCATTTCCTATTAGATGTTTAAAAATGTGGTTGATGTATCGCTGGAATACTGAAGGGGCGTTCTTAAGACCAAAGGGCATACGTAAGTATTCGTACTGCCCCAGCGGTGTGACAAAAGATGTATACTTTACTGATTCCTCAGATACTTTGATGTGGTGAAAACCATTCCTGAGATCTAACAAGGAAAAATACTTTTTTCCCCTCAGCGTATCGAGATGGTCTTCGATTAGGGGCAACGGGTAGTTGTCTTTTAGGGTTATTTTATTTAGTTCCCTATAATCTATGCAAAGTCTGATTTCGCCATTTTTCTTTTTGGTCAGCACTATGGGGGACGCATAAGGCGAGTTGCTTTCTCGAATAATATTTCTTTGAAGCAAGTCGTCTAAAATTTTTTTTAGTTCAATTTTATGCGCAAATGCCAAGCGTCTTGGTGTGCAATTAAAGACATCGCTTTTAGTCAAAGTTATTTTCATTTCATAGTCGTCAATCGTTGCGTTATTTAATTTATCGCCATTCCCTTTACTACTTTCCAGAATTTTTGTCAAAATTTCTTTTTGTCGAAATGTTAAACCTTCATTTATACATAAACTTTGCTCGTAATTTTCCGAACACGCATCGATATTTAAAATATTAGATAAAAATTCTGTTTTATCCTGATTACAACTATTTAAACATACAGCATTACTACTACTTTTGATTAAGTTTGCGTCATTATGCATATTACATGAAGTACTTTTCCCATCACTGTTGTTATCATTAGTTTCGATTACAAGCTTAATATTACATAATTTTAAAAAGTCTCTGCCTAGAACTATAGGGTATTGCATGCTATTGCTATCTACTACTAACATATGCATATTTAGGTAATTACCTTCAAACAGTATTTTAGAAAACACCCTGCCTAGTATGTTTAGCTTACTGTTGTTGATTCCCCGGTAACCCTGGGAGGCTTCCGAATCAAATGCTGCAACCAAGTATTGTGGAACGTAATTTTGTCTTATGAAGCTAATTGGGCTTCCG
This sequence comes from Dysmachus trigonus, assembly GCA_949715965.1. Lineage (NCBI taxonomy): Eukaryota > Metazoa > Arthropoda > Insecta > Diptera > Asilidae > Dysmachus > Dysmachus trigonus. Next base: position 55,079,206 of record OX454320.1, read on the forward strand.
GTGTCCAAAACTGTCATTGCTTTCAACGATGCGGCCGTTTCTCCTGTTGACTCGTTTATGAAGAAATAGCTAAGCAGAAAATGAAAATCGTTAGCGTTTTTTAAAAAGTCGTAATTGTTACTTTCGGCCTCAGCTGAAGTTCCGTGAGAGCTGGGTGATGTGCCTTGCACCACCATGACCGGAGTTGTTTTAGAGCATTGCTTAGCGGTATGTCCCAGCTGACCACATCGAAAGCAGGAAAACTTTGGTCTTTGGGCTTCCCTGGAATGACCCCAGTTGTTACAGTTGAAACACTTGATATTGCGTTGAATAGGCTTTGGAACTTGGCGTTCCTGCTGTTGCTGCGGTTGCTGCTGTTGCTGCTGTTGCTGCTGTTGCTACGGACGCATTTGTTGGGATCGTCGTTCTAGATCTGCAACATTTTTCATCTTTTCATATCTTTTCACAGCCAGTTTCAGTTCGGACATGTTGTTTGCGTTGTACAAAAGTTGTTTGTTGACCGTAGAATCCGGAATTCCTTTTATAAAGTAGTGCATGACGTCACATTCGTCGATATCGGCTAGCTCACCAATCTCTCGGATAGCCAATAAATATTGTTGCAGGCTCTCATCGGGCTTTTTCCTCCGCGTTCGAAGGCTTTCATGGATGTCAGCAGTGGTTAAATGCTTGTCGAACTCTTCAATAAGCACAGATTTCAATTCACTCCAGGATTGGCAACGGATTGATCGGAGGAACAACTTAGCCGTCCCCCTCAGCAACCTTTGTGCATATATGAGGGCTCTTCTTTCGTCCCATCCGAAAACATATTTGGAATCCTCAAAAGCCCGAACCCACTTGCGAATAGGAAAATTGTCGTCACCGCTGAAGGTCTGGAGAGATTCCTCTACATCCTTGAAACTATATGTTGACTGGCTGATTGTGGCATCCTGGGAACACAGAGCAGCTAACTTTCTCTTCAATACGGCGATTTCCTCCTTTTTCCTTACAATTTCTCGTAGTTCGTTCAATTGCTGATCCAAAGTTGCTGCTGTTTCGTCGGTCCGCCTATTAGCGTCATCAACTAGAACACAACCTATTTGCGCTTCGTCACTATCGGTTTCAAGCTGGTCACTATTTAGCGTATTTATCGGAAAGTGTTGATCGATTTCGACAGAGGATAACGACTTCAAAGTTTCTTCCAGCCTTAGCTGAAGTTGCGTTTTAAGCCCGGTTGATGATTGCCCCATGTCCGTTAGCTTTTCTTTGAGCTGCTGTACCGTAGCGTTTTTTATGAAGCGGACTACTCGTGCATCCATGTGGTCAATAAAATTGTTGCCCACGGTAAAATATATACGATTTTTGATGGTGGATGTCGTATAATTAACAAATTCGATGCTTGATTTTACTGAACTTTGCAAAATGAGCCGATCTATTCGGATGAAAGTAGACACGTGCACCTATGCACATAGAGACTTTTGCGATTCTCCGGAACTTATCCGAAGAGAAAAAAAATTATATTTTTACCGCGACTTATCGCCGGTAATGTTGGAATTAATTTTTTGCACAAATTATGTCAAGATTCGGCGTTGATTCATCCCACTTCTGAGATTGTAGGCGTCTAGGAATAAAACATGAGACTCGCACGAGCAGCTTTATTTAACAAGGTACAGGGAACAACTAACTCTTACAGAAGCGACTACGTCTCGAGAGTGCTAATGAACAGAAAATAACAGAACCTAAACGACAGTGTTTACAGATGAGATTTACACTGAATATAAGAGTAGGTAGAATTATAACTTGAATGTTACATCTCTTACATACGCATGATCTTCCTCGATGACTCCTACTAGTGCTTCGTGAAGCTGCTTAAAATCCTGCCATCTGTAGCTTTTTAATCCGGTATTCCTCAGTTTTCCTTTTAGTGCTGATTACCAAGATTCGAATTTAGAACCAGGCAGTGTGCCGATTCTAGATGAAGAAAGTCTATAATTTTACTTTTTCTCACGACGCACAGTGTGGAATTTTAGATCTTTAAAAGCGGGACAAAAATCGTTTTTAGTACTTATCTGAATAAATTTAATAGTTATACGCTTGACACACTGAGTTGAAATAGAGAATTTCGAAGTTAATTTCGTTTACTCCTGACACATTGCTCTTCTCCATTTCAGTTGTCAATTAAAATTTCAAAATTTCAGAGATGACTTCAAAAGAAATATTGATTTCGTTAAATCAGCAGGCTTCACGGTTCAACGTTTACTCCAGCCATTTTTAGTTCGCGACTCATGTCTTTAAAGACATGGGAATTTCGTTTGGATTTTCTTATAAGTGGTATGTAGTCATTCCACTTATCTATTAAAAATGCCACTTCGCCCCGGATCCAAATTTTTCTGTTTTTGAATTTCCTTTTTTTAACTTTATTAGTCAGCTCCATTTTTAACAATTCGAATGTCGCGTTTGACTGAGAATTAAGTAGTAAGCGCGCCACCTGACGCAAAATTTGTATACTATTTTCTTCATTTCGCACGAAATTGGAAAGTAAAAAGTCAATTTCCAAATTGAGTTGAAATGTAGGTCGAAATGGAGAACAGAGCCGAAATTCTAAATTTCGACCGCAATGTGTCAGGGGTATTATGTGAATTGGCAGTAGAAAAGTTATACTACATTGAATCAACATCTTTTCTAAGAATTCGCCCCGAAAAAAAGATTGAGAAGGGTTGGAACGGCTGCCTATCTGCATTGTCCCAACATGTGCACTCCGCGGTCGTTTTATTCGTCTGAGTTCGCTCGATCAATGCGGTGTATTTCTGTACGTTGGTGGTGATTTTGTGTTGCTATCCTTTTCAAATGAATCTCGATGTAAATTTACATAAATTCTTTTTTTCATTATTAGCTGCGTTTTTTTCATCTGGATCTGGTTCTGGACCAGTATCAAATGAAAAAAACGATTCAGGTTAATCACCGGGATAACGGTTTTGGGTTTGAGGAGCTGGAATTCCTGTTTTTGCTAATCTAATAAGAATTGGGGATTAGACGACAGCTTTCGTCAAAAAAAATTCAAAAATGGCCTTCAAAGTTTTGTTTTTTATTAAATCCCATAATCAGAAAAACGATTTGATTTATTTTGTTACTATAAATTACTTTTTCTTTTTGTGCTCAGAACCAATCGACTACAAATTTCATTGCTGCCATCATTTCAGAAAAGAAAAACTACAGCAGCGACTCTGTTAGAAATTTCCAAACTATTCATCCGACACTAGCACTTCTCGTAGAATTTTTTGTAACCACTGCTTGCAGATCATTTATTCTAATCCAAATGAAAGTGTGGATCACGAGTTGTTGTTGTATGTAATTGTTAAGAGTTTGATCCAAATCCTGATCCGATTGAAAAAAACGCAGCTAATGGGTTAATTTAATCGTGAGATCAATGAGAATAAATCAGCTTTGCTTTTAGTAACAAAATATGACTATGACAAATTGCACTTGAGGTTTAGTTTATTATTCCGCATTATTCCGATCACATTTTATATTATTATAGCAGAGGAACTTTATGAAACACGATTATTTGTTTGCAAAATTTGAGACACTCATACATGTTTTTCGTATTTTCAGAATGACCTCGAAAATATCGAGGTTAATTTTTCGTTGTTTGGTTTGCCAATTCAAAATAAATGAGGATGAATGTCTCCTTACACCATACACGCTGAGCCTGAACCATGATTGAATTAAAAAATCTCTGATTGCAATTTTTCTTTCTGATTTTAAATATACAATACAAATGAATCATTTTGAGATAAAAATGAAAATATTCTGTGGAGGGCTTTTCTAAAAAAATTGATTTTTCATCTTTCTCCAAAATCACAATATCACCAATTTGAAATACAAGGCCTTGCGAGATATTTCGTGATCTGAGAAAAGAGGGAATAAAACGGGATTTTGTATACAAGCCCAAAAAACGTTTCAAAGAAACCTCGTCTGTTGAAACCGTAAGAATAGTGGACTTCCGCGCACTGTACTTACTAAGCAACGCATTAAAGCCGTAAGAGAGCAAATTCGAAGAAAAAAATGTTGTTCGGTAAGAAAACTCGCTGGAAAATTAGGAATCGGAAAGTCTTCGGTACATTTGATACTCACCCAAGATCTTGGCTTAAAGGCTTATAAAAAAAACAAAAAATTCATGGAGTTTCGACATCATCCAAAGAAAAAAGAGCTACAAGAGTTTCCAATATTCTTGCTTGGCACGCTGGAGAAGATTTTGTGTTTTCCGATGAAAAACTCTTTGTTTTGCAGCAACCGCACAACCTTCAAAATGATCGCGTGTGGTCAGTAAAAATTCAAGACATTCCAGAAAACGAGCATTATGTGTCTAGGTATCAAAATGCTTCATCTATTATTGTTTAAGGAGTTTTTGTGAAAGGGGTAAGCTCCCTCTGGTTGTCAAGAAGGGTGTTAAGATCAACGCTGAATACTACCAGAAGAAGGTTCTTCAAGCCGTGTTGCTTACAGGCTCCAAAGAATTGTTTGGAGACGACTACTATTGTTTTCAGTAAGACAGAGCACCTCCATATACCGCAAATTCAGTTCAGAAGTGGTGTGCTGAAAATTTAGTCGACTTTTTGCCTTAGGATGTATGGCCTCCTAGTAGTCCTGATTTTAATCCCTTGAACTTTTTTTTGCCTTGTTTGTTCAGTAATTTATAACATTTCAAGCGGGCAATAATTAAAATTTGGGACGAAATACTTATGCCAATAATCCGTGCCACTTGTAACTCTTTTGAAAAGAGATTATTATTAGTAAAAAACGCAAAAGGAGTATAATCAAAAAACATTTATTGTGAAATGTTCTTAATATACACTATATTAAATTCCATTAAAAATATTTAATAAAATTTAACTACGTGTTTCGATCTCGCAAATACTTTTTTTATTCGAATTTATTGGACACCGTGTATGTATGTTATCATGTTCGTTTGTTTATTTCTATTAAAAATTAAATATTTACCGCAATACTTTTCAGATTAATTATTCATGATACTTGTATTTCAAATTGGCGATATTGTGATTTTGGAGAAAGATTAAAAATCAATTTTTTAAAAAAGCCCTCCACAGAATATTTGCATTTTTATCTCAAAATGATTCATTTGTATTGTATATTTAAAATCAGAAAGAAAAATTGCAATCAGAGATTTTTTCATTCAATCATGGTTCAGGCTCAGCGTGCATATTCAAGAAAAAATTGGTGACCCGAGGTTCAGATGACGATTCTGAATAATGCACCATTAGTTCTCTAAAGGATCCCATACAAAACCAATGGAAAAAAACGGTCGGGCAATTATGTTATTTACCCACAGAATCGATAGCTCATGACTGATTAAAAGTCTCCATAGGATCTAGGTCCGGAAACTCCCTTTATAATGTCATTGCAATGTCAAACCAGGAAGAAATAGTTAAACAAATTTTTTGGAGTCGCTACCTATGGAGAGTTTTAATCAGCACATTATGAACTAGCAATTCCGTCGGTAAATATTAAAATCGACCGAAGGTTTTTTTTCATGGTTTTTTTTCGGAGTCCTTTCTCTACTATATTATTTTTATTGTATTATTTTCTGTTGTGATAGTGTAAACATTTTAAACATTCCTATTGTGTTTTTATTAAATATTAAATATACTAGCTAGGTAACCCGGTTTCACCCGGCGTTGGGTAAATACTTTCTATTTAACCCATTAATGAGCAAAACGAGGATTTTGTGCACGCAAGTTCAATTGTACGATTAGAATAGAAAATTGGGGCCAATTTCCTCCAAATTCGTATATAAGGGGTTTTTGGGGGTGCTTTTTCAGAATCTGGCATTTGTTTTGCATAAAAACTTCAAAAACCCTATTATTTTTTGGGTTATTTCAAAAAAGTTCCGACCCAAAAAATCATTTTTCGTCTCAACGTCAATTATCTTGTCGTTGCTGCTATTGAATGATCATATAACCACCAGAAATCGCGGTCCGAATGTCTACACTTTCTCAAATCATGGTTTTGAATTTTTTTTTTCGCTTTGGTTTTTGCAAAATGGCCATTTTGTACAGCGATGTAATAAAAACCTTCGCGATTTTTTTACACGAAAAGGATCACCTTTACAAAAAAAATTTATATGACAAAAAGTGCTTACAATTAGCCAAGGAAAACATGTAAATTTTTTCAGAATTGTTTGGACTATTTTTGGTTTTTTGGATTTGGCCAATTTTTGAAAAATCCAAAAATGTCCCGAAAAATTCTGAAAAAATTCACACGTGTTCTAATTATAATCACTTTTTGTCATATAAAATTTATTCATATAATTCGTCCTTTTTGAGTAAAAATATCACCAAATTTCTTTAAAAAAAACTTGGTGATATTTTTGCTTAAAAAGGATCAATTATACGCATAAATTTTTTTTTGTAAAGTTGATCCTTTTCGTGTAAAAAAATCGCGAAGTGTTTTATTACATTGCTGTACAAAATGCCCATTTTGCAAAAACCAAAGCGAAAAAAAAAATTCAAAACTATGGTTTGAGAAAGTGTAGACATTCGGACCACGATTTCTGGTAGTTATATGATCATTCAATAGCAGCAACGACAAGATAATCGACGTTGAGACGAAAAATGACCCAAAAAAATCGGCACTTTTTTTAAAAAACCCAAAAAATAATAGGGTTTTTGAAGTTTTTATGCAAAACAAATGCTAGATTCTGAAAAGGCACCCCCAAAAACCCCTTATATACGAATTTGGAGGAAATTGGCCCCAATTTTCTATTCGAATCGTACAATAGAACTTGCGTGCACAAAATCCTCGTTTTGCGCATTAATGGGTTAAACAATTCTCTAATGTGCTTTCTAGTTTGTTATATCCTAGAAATTATTTCTACCCGAAAAGCTTTACGGATCCGCCATCTTGAATAATATTCAAAATTAGTAGCCTTAAAATAATCATTGTGTCATTAAAGTCCCATGAGATAGAGACATTTGGTCTCATATTGGATCCGCCATCTTGAATTTGGAAATATTGCTAATATTCGAAATTAGTGGCCTTAGAATATTCACTGTACCAATTTTCATTAAAATCCGTTGAAAGCGAGACATTCTGGACGCCATGTTGGGTCCGCCATCTTGCATTTGGAAATTTCGATAATATTCAAAATTAGTTGCCTCAGAATAATCACTGTATTAATTTCCACTACAATCCGTTGAAATCGAAAAATTTAGGTCGCCATCTTGGATTTGATAAGTTTGATAATATTCGAAATTAACCGCTCCGGAATAGTCATTGTACTAATTTTCATTAAAATCCGTTCAAATTGAGACATTTGGTTTTCATATTGGATCCAAAATCTCGGATTTACTAATTTTGATAATATTTGAATTTTGTAGTTTCAGAATAACACAGCCACACAAAAAAAGAAAAGTGGTCTGTACTTTACATGCGATATATGGTTTTCGATGTATTTTCGCACGCTGAGCACGAATCTGGAGTCAGAATTGAGCCATCACATCACAGTTAATTCCTAACCTCAAAAAACAGGTAAAAAATAGCAAAAATCCGGATAAATGTACAAGGAAAAATACAGGAATTTCTTTTTTTCATATCCAGATGTGTATTTTTATGTAAAAGAACCCCGTGAATCCAAATCCACCGTCAGAGTTGAGGTGGCACGTCGTATTTTTTTCCTAACCTCAAAAAACCGGTTCAGAGATATCGATTTCCAAAAGTCAACCGATTTACGCTAAATTCAGTGCGTGGGGTTTCAGCGGTCGCTGATCACGAATCTGAAGTCAGAGTTGCAAAATTCAAGATGGCGGACCGAATATGGCGGACGAGATTTTCGAAAATCAACCGATCTACACCAAATTTGGTATGTGGGGGTTTTTGGGATCGCTGATCATGAATCTGAAGTTTAATTTGCAGAATTAAAGATGGCGGATCCAATATCGCTGACGAAATTATCGAAACCAACCGATCTACGCCAAATTTGGAATGTGGAGGTCTTTGGGGTCGCTGATCATGAATCTGATAGTTATTTATGGTGGGAACGCCTACTAGAAAAAAAGGGTAGATATTCGTCATCTGTGATCTCTAAAACCCCCACATACCAAATTTGACGTAGATCAGTCTACTGTTAAAAATCTCGTCCGCCATGTTGGATCTTTAATTCCGCCAGTTTGACTTCAGATTCGTGATCAGCGAACCCAAAAACCCCCACATGCTAAATTTGGCGCAGGTTGGTTGGTTTCGAAAATTTCGTCCGCCATATTGGACCCGCCATCTTTAATTCTGCAAATTAAACTTCAGATTCGTGATCAGCGATCCCAAAACCCCCACATACCAAATTTGGTGTAGATCGGTTGATTTTCGAAAATCTCGTCCGCCATATTCGGTCCGCCATCTTGAATTTTGCAACTTTGACTTCAGATTCGTGACCAGCAACCCCCACCTAAAACCCCCACGCACTGAATTTAGCGTAAATCGGTTGACTTTTGGAAATCGATATTTCTGAACCGGTTTTTTGAGGTTAGGAAAAATACACGACGTGCCACCTCAACTCTGACGGTGGATTTGGATTCACGGGGTTCTTTTACATAAAAATACACATCTGGATATGAAAAAAAGAAATTCCTGTATTTTTCCTTGTACATTTATCCGGATTTTTGCTATTTTTTACCTGTTTTTTGAGGTTAGGAATTAACTGTGATGTGATGGCTCAATTCTGACTCCAGATTCGTGCCCAGCGTGCGAAAATACATCGAAAACCATATATCGCATGTAAAGTACAAACCACTTTTCTTTTTTTGTGTGGCTGTGTAATCATTGTACCAATTTTTATTAAAATCCGTTGAAATCGAGACATTCTGGTCGCCATTTTGGATATGGAAATTCTGATAACATACAAAATCAGTGACCTCAAGATAATCATTGCACTCATTTTCATTAAAATCCATTGAAATCGAGGAATATTGGTCGCCATATTGGATCCACCATCTTGGATTTGTAAATTTTGATAATATTCAAAATCAGTGACCTCAAAACAATCATTGTACTAATTTTCGTTAAAATACGTTGAAATCGAGAAATCTTGATCGCCGTATTGGATCCGCCATCTTGAATTTCTGAATTTGGACAGTGGATTTAAAATCAGCGTTCTGCAAAACCCCTATGTACCAATTTTCATGAAAATTGCTTCAAATTTAAAATTTTCAGCGGCCATCTTGGATCCGCCATTTGTATTATCCGAAAAATATTAACCTATATGTTTAGTTGGAATATGCACTACCTTCGGATAAAAAATGAAAAATATCGATGCAAGCGTTTAGGCTTGATTGAACAACAAACAAACAAACTTTCATTTTTATATACATATACATATATAGGGATAGGGATTTGATTGACTACTGTTGTGGGATATAACAATGTTGAATAAGAAATAGAATAGTTGGTTGTTGATAAACAGTTTAATTCCACTATATATTTATCTTCTGACTTGAACAAAATGAAACGTCTGGGCACGACTATAAATTATTTACAACTAAAACAAAAATCAAATCTTCTCAAGTTCCCTCGTTTCCAACGCCTACTCTCTCCGAACAAATGCAAAAAGGATTTCCACCGCCTACTTCGTACCGCCACATCGAGAAATCTTGGTCGACATTTTGGATCCGCCAGGTTCTAAATTTGGACAGCCAACTTGAAATCAGCATTCCGCAGAACTCGTAAGTACGAATTTTTATGAAAATTGCTTCAAATTTAATGCTTTCAACCGCCATTTTGAAACTCTATATAGTGTTCGAAAAAGAATTAGCCCATATGTTAAGTTGGAATATGTACTACCTTCGAAAAATTTGAAAAATATTGATGTAAGATGGCGGACCCAAAAACCCCGTCAGTACAAATTTTTGCACAGATCCATGTGATTTTAACTTTTTCCTCCGCCATCTTGGATCCGCCATTTATATCTTTTGCAAATCTGACCTCAGATTTGCAATCAGCGACCCCGAAAACCCCCCCTATTTTATGCACAAACTTATAAAATTTTAATGTCTTTGTCCGCCATCTTGAACCCGCCATTTTAAATTTCTTAAATTTTGCCCTCAGATTCGCAATCAGCGAACTCAAAAACCTGTGTGTATAAGCTTTTAAATAAATCCATTAAGAACATAACCTCTGTTTGGCCAGAAATTATACATCCTTGTTGTGTTCTCATTCAAATTGTTATAAGTTCGACAATTGTAAGGTTTAGTGAATCATTTGAATTTTGGAAAAAGCTTTATTATGAATTGCTCAAAACGTCAGGCGAAGGAAGCCATAATTTTGGCTCTTCTGTATCCGACCGCCGATGAATAAAGTTCGTTCTGAAAAGTTCTCGTTTTCTTGCCTAACATTTGGCGCCCGTGCAGGGACATAGGTTCCTACAGGATAAATAAGTTGTGTTTCATCGGTGGATGCAGCGCAGTTGATGGATGCATCACATGCAGTAGGTGCGTAGAGCTCCTTTCTAAGTCGATTGTTGCCTGGAAGAAGTGATCCATCTGCATCGCGAACAGAGGGTTCCACGAGGGGGCAAATCATACAGGATTCGGGAGCGAGTTTTTCAGGAAGGCTGAATTTTGAGAATCACTTGGCTGAGTTCCGGATATAGCGGTAAGGCTTGTCTGTATCCTTACTCTAAATAATTCTTGTGCCTGGCGATTTGTGCTTTGATTTCTGGGTTGAACAATTTCCACATGGTGGGAGATGAAGGAAACTCGTTGGAGGTTGGTGGAAATGAGGATCCACCACGGGAGCAGCAAAAGCTCATTGAGTTAAAAAATCAAAGGTCATCAACAAAAGGGTGTCTCACGCATATTAAGAATCTCGTGGACCAAAAAGGAGATATGTTATACCAACCTGAGCTTGAGTGTCGGTTAAGCATCTTGGAGTGATATTTTAACCCTTTTAGTGCCAAGCGTTTTATGGAGTACTTGCGAGAAATGCCACGGGCCGATTTGATATGCGCGCTCATATAAATAGCTTTATAAGGAGGAAAATTTTAGTATTTATTGGAGATAAGGACTAAATGAAATAAACACCAGCGTGGTGTGGTCTACATTGTATTGGAGATAAGGACTAAAGCAAGAGTCTCTCTGCGCGTGCGCTCGTAGGAAGCGCGACCTGCCGGCCGGGCCACTACGCCACATCGGCCCGTGGCACTCTTCGCATAAGGACCGTGGGTTGATAGATCGACCCGCTGGTAATAAAAGGGTTAAACAAATCCTGTCATATCAGACAGCAATTGAGCGGTTGGTTCCAGACGAATCGAGTGTGCGCGGGGACTTAGAAGAATTGTATTGGGCTGCGAAGGCAAAACTACAATTGTTGATGGCTCCAGGAGGGTGCAAGCAGAGCCTAAACCTGGACACAAGTTCGCAAGGTATGCTCCATCGGTAAATAAGTTATCAAGGTTAAAATTGCGGCAATTTTCGGGTAAATATTCTGAGTGGCAAAGTTTTTACGGCTGTTTTTTGAAACTCGTTCATAAGGAAGAGTCATTGTCGCAGCTCGAGAAATTCAATCACCTGTTGTCGTGCGTGAGCGGTTCAGCTTTACAGACAGTTAAGGCATTCGAAATAAGCGAAGATAATTATGTAAAGGCGCTTCAAAGGTGAAAGGAGCGTTTTGATAATAAGTATCTAATTATTCAGGAGCATTTAGTGGACATTTTTAATTTGCCCAAAGTATTAAAAGGTTCTTCGTCGCAATTGAGACATTTAATTGACAGTGCGAGTACACACATTAGTGTCCTTCAGTCATTAGGTACTTTCGAAGACTTTTCAAATGCATTCCTAATATTCCTAATGAATTCGAAACTGATTCGCCGTTGAGTTGGGAGGAAAAGATTGACTTTTCGGTATTGCCATCGTGGAGTGATTTTGGTAAACTTTTGAGCAAGCGTTGCCAATATTTAGAATCGCGGGACACAAAATTAAATTCTTCAGAGAATTGGTGTGTAGCCCGTAACCCGACTAAATTCAAACCTTCAAAGCCTAACTCGGTTTCTACTTCACTCACAACAATTCACTCGCAATGTGCCTTCTGTAGTGAAGGTGGACATAACATATACAAACGTCAAAAATTTGTAAAGATACCGGTTAGTGAGCGTATGCAGGAGGTTAAGAAGCGAGCACTATGCTTTAACTGCTTGTTCAGGGGACACGTTTCAAAAAATTGTAAGGTGCAGCGGTGTCGTCACTATTCCCTGCCACATCATTCGATGCTTCATAGGCTGCCTGTTACAAATTCTAATTTGAATGCAGTTTAAAAGACCAAAGTTGGTAGTTCGTCGCAAGCGGGCAAAGTAGCTGCAGCGGAGCCAAACAGTGCGAGTGTCGCGGCAGCTTCGAATACTTCGTTAGAGATTTCAAACTTGTCTGACGTCCGGGAAGAGAAGCACGTCTTCCTAGCAACGACTATGGTCAGAGTAAAGGACAAATTCGGCAATTATCAACTTGCTCGAGCTATTCTCGATTCAGCATCCAAGCTCAATTTAATGTCGGAGTCTCTCACGCAAGCTTTGAGATTAAAGCAAGCAACACTAGCTCTCAGGTTAAGTATTCCACACAGCTGACGGTTCGGTCACGCATTACAGACTTTAAGATGAATTTGCAAGCGTTCCTTCTGTCGAGTATAGCAGGCATTCAACCGGAGCGTAAAATATCTACGGTTGACTGGAATATTCCATCAAACTTACACAGCTAACTGTTTTGAAGAGCCTAGAAAGGTGGACCTACTACTTGGGGCAGACCATTTCTTCAGGTTTCTGTCGGTAGGCCAAATCCAACTTGGCTCTACAAAAAACTTTGTTGGGCTGGATCGTGTCCGGCAAGTATTCCAGGTCCGTTCCAGGACACGGCTCCTTCGTGTGCAAATCTGGCATTGATACAAGTAAAAAGGAGCATGAACAGGTCTCCTTATTGGAAATGGTGGAAAGGTTCTGGGAACAGGAAAGTGCTCAAGCGCATGCAGCCTTCTTAAGTGAGAAGCAGAGACAGTGCGAAGAAATATTCGTTCAAAATTTTCAACGTTGTCCTGATGGGAGGTTCATGGTGAAGCTTCCTTTCAAAGGTGATCCTCAGGTGGAGCTTGGAAACTCCTTGGATATTGCAAAGGATCGTTTTCTTCGTTTCGAAAGAAGGTTAAAAGGGAATCCCGAGCTTAAAGAGCTATATTCAGAATTTTTCAAGGACTACTTACATCTGGGGCATATGGAAGAAATGTCAGTTAACGACGCGACGTTCCGGCAGGTCATTACTTCATGCCTCACCAATATGTTCTACGGCCAGACAGTTCTGCAACCAAGTTACGTGTGGTGTTCGACGCTTCTTGTCGATCCTCGTCGCAAAAGTCTTTGAAGGATCTCCTCATGATTGGTGCGTGTTTCAGCAGGACCTTTTTTCAATTTTACTGAGATTCAGATGTTACAAGTTCGCTCTCGTTGCCGACATTTCAGCCATGTATCGGCAAATTCTCGTTCATCCTGGGGATAGGAATTTTCAGTTAATCCTCTGGAGGGAAAATCTTCAAGCAGTCCTGCAAATATTCAGACTAAAAACGGTGACCTACGGAACTGCTTCAGCACCATTTTTTGCAACAAGATGCACCATTTTTTACAACTACAGTTGGCAAAGGACAAATGTTTCTAGAATCATAGAGCGGGATTTCTACATGGACGATCTCCCTACAGGGGCCGACAGCGTTGAGGAACTGTATTCAATAAAGAACGACGTAGAGAAAATTTTACTTTCTGGGCAGTACAGATTGAGGAAGTGCTTTTAAAACGACAAACAATAATAACAATAATAATAATTCAATAATTTGGAAGTGATTAATGCTGCGTTTTTTTAATGATCTGGATCCGGATCTAGATCCAGATCATTAAAAAAACGACAGAGGGAATTTATCAAGTGTGGGACCGAACCTACCTTCACTGCTTAGGGAAAGTGTCAAACTTGAAGGAAAATTGAGAAATTTAAAGTTGAAGATATTGATAGAAACGAATAATTAATGTGAGGCGATTTCTACGAAAAATAAATTTAACTTTATGTGATAACCTTAATTCAAATGCCTTGAACGTAAAGCTCGAGGTCAAGTTCAAGAGCATAAACACAAAAAGCCGCAAGTAAACAAAGTTGTAAGCGGTCAATCACACTTTCCACCCAACACGAAGTGCAAGCTTGCGATTCCCTGCTATTCGCGGTACCTATGCGCACGAGAGGGTTAACCCCGTACGTTAGCTCACGGGCTTAGCGACAAAGCCGACTCGGGTTGCTACCTCGATCGAGCAGGCAAAGAATGCGTCATCAAAGGGAGAATCGCTGACCAAGGGATTTGGTGGGCCTTCGTGTTGGGCGAACTTATTAGGTTTATTGATTATTGGTAAGTGTAGATGTAAGTAAATTTTGTATAAATAGGCAATCAATCGATAATAAAGACTGTTTTGTAAAAGAACTCTGCAATTGTCACTTGAAGTCGAGCTCTAGAAGCTACTTCACACCTTCAAGTTGGGCTTTCGAAGCCACTTGCTCCCTAATCAGTTGAGCCCCCGAGGCTACTGAATAACCAACGGCTGTTCAAGCGGCTTCCCTTACCAGGGCGGATTACCTCTACAAGTCAATTGCAACATAGTCTACCTCTGGGCGAAGTTTTTCGCATGGCGACTACAACATAGTCTACCTCTGGGCGAGGTTTTCTACATGGCGACCGTGACAGAGTAGCAGACGCTACTAAGAGGACCATAGTAAAACCACACCACATGGACGTGACCGTGACATCGTAGTAAGGAAACACTACTACTACAAAGGCAAACAATTGTGGCGAAGGAAGGAATACGTCCCCTAGCATTGAAATTGAATCTAAGACCCTACGAAGAGACAAGTAAGGCATTCGACAGACTATTCGCGAAGGTGGAGAAACTCAACCAGCCAGAAAGAAACACGGCAAATTTGGCTTGGTACCCGGCAGGCAGACCAATAGAGCCATACGTTCCCAAGGCTACAACCACGACCGCAGCGGACGCGCCAAATTACACACCTGGACCCAAGAGATTGACAATCCGGGAATACAACCAGCGGAAGCTAAGGAAAGCCATAGAGAAGCCAAGACCAACACGAGGAGGCAAGAGAAACCGCGTCAAACAAGAGATTAAGAAATATAAGGAATTATTAGAATTTGTTAAATCAGACGAGGAGGTAGCGAAATACAACGAACTTATCATACGGGCAAAGAAACAGCTTAATGCTATAAAAAAAAAGCAATTAACTAATGTAGAATCAAATATTGTAAGATTAATTATATAAAACATTATTAAAGTTAGATAAATCTTAATAAATCAATTTTAATGTCGTATCTAAATTAACTAAGGAAAAACTGTACAATGGGAAAGACGCAGTCAAAGAATTCAGACAACAACGGACAAATAGTAAATAATTTAACTATAGAAGACACAGTTAGTATTTAAAACAAAGAAATTCTCTTACTTCTTCTGATAATTGCGGTGATAAAAGTAGCCGAATTCATTTATTTGTTATACAAGAATCACAAAAAGGGGTTAAAAAGAAAATATTTAGGTGAATCAGCAGTAATAAAAGTCTAGAGATATATTTTAGTTCACCGCTAGGTTATAATAAGCAATGCGAAAATCTATTGCAATTTTCTTGTCCTTGATTGCACTATTTGCCATTATGGCCATACAGGCCGGTATTATAGTACTATTACTACAAGAATTAGCTAAACATTTTCGAAATTTCGCTAAAGAAGTACGCATCTCACGTAGATGGACTCACAATGGATGGACAGACTAAGCGAGATAAAAGAAGACTTACAAAAAATATTAAATAATTTTAACAAAAGCAAGAGCAGGGGATATACCCTAAAAACACTACAAGAAAAAGAAGATAAGGTGAATAACCTCTTTGCGGAAGCCAAACAGTACGTATCAGTACCGGCAGAAGCCGCAATAGTCCTCAAACTAAGAGAGCAGTATACACAAATAAGAAACCTGGTAAATAATATTCTCACACTGATAAACGAGCAAAAACCGGACAGCGCTATGGCTTTTGATATAAAAACAGCCACGTCTCTCCTGAAGCCCTTTGATGGAAATTATGATGAAACAGAGGCTTTCATTCAGTCTGTGGAATTACTGGACGAATTAACTCCAGTAGAACACAAGAATCTGATGTTAAAATTCATAAAAACCCGTATCACCGGGAAAGCAAAGTACTCCATAACGGACGAAACAAACTCTGTTGCATTGATTACAACAAAATTAAGACAAAAATTCTCCCCAAAGTTGTCATCGGATGCGATTCTGACGCAGCTCAGAAATTGCCAGCAAGGTAACAAGAAGCTCTCGGACTTCTCTAATCAAATAGAGAATTTGTCGCGGCAACTGACTAGAGCTTTTATAATAGAGAAGGTTGCATCTGGAGAAGCGGCTGAAAAGCTAGCCGAGAAATTCTCGATGCAGATATTCACGGACAATGTAGCGAATCGCGAAACATCTTTAATCTTAAAGGCAAGCAATCCTGCAACATTATCAGAAGTTTCCGCGAAGGCTATCGCAGTGGATACACCACAAGTAAATAACGTCCTGCATTATAACAGCCGACAGACAGGAAGATTCCGAGGGAGTTTTCACAGAGGAAATGCACAAAATCGGTATGGTTATAATAGGAATGCCGGAAATGGCTACAACCGAAACAGAAATTGGCAGAGCCAACAAAATAATAATGTCAGAACAAATCAACCGCAGATGCGAAACGGCTACCGAAATCAAAACAATGGTAACAGCCAAAGCAATACGGGATCAGGCAACAGGCAGAATCCAAGAAATAGAAGAATAAACTACCTCGAGTCGGGGGAATACCAGGCCCCCAAGCCGCAGGCAGAAGAAATCGGGTGGGGGCCACGAACTACCCAAACTAAAAATTTACAACATAAATCTTTCTCTAGGGAACTTTATAAAGGCATATGTCCATATGTGCGGCACAGTGTGCACCTTCATCGTGGACACTGGGGCAGATATTTCGATATTCAAGAGAAGCAAATTTAACCCCGATCAGTATTATCGTCCAAAGGACACATGTATAATAAAAGGTATAACAGATAACGGGAAGCAATCAATGGGTGCAAACAACAAATTTACGTTTCAATAGCGAATTCTCAATTCAACATTCTTTTCAAATTGTGAACGATGATGTGGCTATTGAGGCCGACGCGATTTTGGAATTAGACTTTCTTACAAAATTTAAAGTCACTATTGATTATGATACGTGGACAATTACAATTAATACACAAGATGGGTCAATTGAGGTACCAATACTAAACGGTCCCTCTTCAGATTCCATATTATCATTCCACCTCGGTATCGGGTTGGCTAATAAGTAATGAGCGTTTAAGTTTTTATTTTCTGGAAATTTCGGGTAAGGTCGAGAACATTCTGTTGCAGGGGGTATATAAAGAGCGAGTCGTGAGCATGCCGTCAGTAATGTTTCGGTTGTCATTGCGTGAAGACCCACGAAAAAAATGAGTGATATTAAAACGCATATTCGGCACTGTTTATTATACGAGTACCAATCTGGGCATTCGGCTGCAGAAGCTGCACGTAATATATGCCAGAGGATAGCTGATGATGCAGTCTCCGAGGCTACAGCAAAGCGGTGGTTCCAAAAATTCCGCAAGGGTAACTATTCCTTGATCGATCAACCAAGGTCTGGGCGTCCGGTAGAAATAGATATAAATAAACTGAAGACATTAATTGAAGAAGATCCTCGAAGCACTACGCGCAATTTGGCTCTTAAGCTCGGATGCTCTCATGGCACGGTGGAAAAGTATCTGCACGGTTTGGGGAAGACGTACATATATGGTGTTTGGGTACCCCACCAGTTGAACAAAGATCAACTGACTTACCGTGCGGATATCTGTGCATACCTTTTATCGTTCCGTCGCACATTTAGCTGGCTAGACCATCTCGTTACTGGAGACGAAAAGTGGGTTATCTATATCAACCACACACGCAACCGCCAGTGGCTGGGCCGCAACGAACCAGGTAAACCTACGCCAAAAAACGATCCTCATACTCGGAAAGTGATGCTCTCGGTCTGGTGGGACATACATGGAGTAATATATTAGGAAATTCTTCCTACTAATACCACGATGACGGCAATAGTATACTGTAATCAACTTGAAAATCTAAAGCTTGAACTAAGTCGTAAACGGCCATAACATGACAAAATATTTTTCCTTCACGACAATGCCCGGCCGCACATCGCTAAGAGTACCCGACTAAAGCTACTGGAGCTCAACTGGGAAATAGTGCCACACCCTCCATATTCGCCGGACTTAGCCCCAACGGATTTCAGTTTATTCCGGTCTCTCAGTAATCATTTACAAGGAAAAAGCTTCGATGATGAACATCAGTTGCAACAATACATAGATGAATTCTTCAAAGCAAAACCGGCGAAGTTTTACAGGGATGCCATCCACTCTTTGCCGAATCGTTGGCGGATGGTAGTAGATAACGACGGTGATTATATTGTTAACGATTAATAGTAAATTATTAAATAAATAAATACAAACATAAAGTCATGTATCTCGCTCATTATTTATTAGCCAACCCGATAATTTCTATGAACAGCATATAGAACTGTCTGATGGCGTCCCCGTTTACACAAAAACTACCGAATTCCGAAAATACACAAGTCTGAAATTAATAAACAGGTAACGCAAATATTGGAAAACGGTATAGTAGAAAAATCAGTATCCCACTTTAATTCTCCAATCCTTTTAGTACCCAAGAAATCAATGAACCAAGAAACGAAATGGCGATTGGTGGTTGATTTTCGAAGCCTGAATAAAAAGGTGTTGGCTGATAAATTCCCATTACCTCGCATAGAAGAAATACTTGACCAAATGGGTCGAGCTAAGTACTTTTCGACACTAGATTTGATGTCAGGATTTCACCAAATACCACTGGAGAAATCTTCGAGGAAATTTACTGCTTTCTCAACCGACCAGGGACATTATCAATACACAAGGCTTCCTTTCGGACTCAATATAAGTCCACACAGTTTCCAACGCATGATGGCAATTGCCATGGCAGGCCTAACACCAGAAGTAGCATTTCTCTACATCGATGACATTATCGTAATCGGATGCTCTCAATCACACCATCTCAAAAATTTGCTTTCAGTTTTCAATCGGTTACAGGAAAGAAACCTCAAATTAAACACTGAAAAATGTAAATTTTTTCAGACTGAGTTAACTTATCTTGGACATAGAATATCTGCAAAAGGTGTTAGCCCTGATAGCTCAAAATACGAAGCTATCAAGAATTACCCGATCCCCAAAAATCCGGACGACGTTAGACGATTCGTAGCCTTTTGTAACTATTACCGCCGCTTCGTCCCCAACTTCGCTGAAATTGCATTGCCATTAAATAAACTTCTTCGTAAAAAGGTTGAATTCACCTGGTCAGAAGCAGAACAAAAAGCATTCGATATTTTGAGGTCCATTTTAATGTCCCCTACAATACTCCAACACCCAGACTTCACAAAGGAATTCATAATTTCAACAGATGCCTCAAACGTATCGTGTGGGACAATCCTATCCCAGAAAGCTGATGGTATAGAACGCCCTATCGCATATGCCAGTAAGACTTTTACACCTGGAGAGAGAAACAAATCCACCATAGAGAAAGAATTAGCGGCCATACATTGGGCCATAACATATTTTAAACCCTACGTATATGGTCGAAAGTTCACTGTTAAAACAGACCACAAACCCCTAGCATACCTGTTCGGTATGAAAAATCCATCATCGAAATTAACAAGAATGATATTGGATTTGGAGGAGTTTGATTTCAGGATTAAAGGGATATAAAAGGGAAAGAAAACGCCGGTCCTGATGCATTATCGAGAATTCAACTCGATATTAACAACCTAAAAAATATTAACATTTTGCGAGTACAGACTCGTTCCAAGAAAAAGGAAAAAGAAAATATAAGTGCTCCAAATATTCTCAAGAATCCGCAGACTGATCAACTGCGAGTGTCAGAGGTACTATCGCCGACAGATGTAGCACATTTACCGGAACTAAACTTTACAATTAAAAGCTGCAGCCATAAGAAAATTAAATTAGAAATGAGCATAAGGCATTACAATGAAGCAATCATCAAACGGTCCATAAAAATAAATGATAACCAAGGAGTAGAGCCCGCACTAGAGCAGGTTTTCGAAACATTGGAAAATAATGTAACTCAGACCGAGACTCTGAGACTTTCTGCAGAAAGTGATATATTTAAAGTGATTAACTTGACCGTATTCAAAACCCTAGGGAACGAAAAATTGAAGAAAATTACTATTAATATATATAAACCACAAAAATACGTGTATAACAAAAGCGAAATAGAGGAAATTCTGCATAACTTCCATTCCACGCCTACAGGAGGATATCTGGGTCAATCAAGATTATACAAAAAACTGAAGGAACTATACAAATGGAAAAATATGAGGAAAACAATTGCCAACTATATAAAGAATTGCTGGGGTATAGGATCGTTCTCCGCAAATTGGGGGCGTTCTCACCAAACGCTCCCCTTGATGCGGAGACGATCCCTACCATTGTGGATGCCCTTTTCCCCACCCATCAGTTGGGATCCAACCGCGCGGCTGGCGGGGAACTCGAAGCTCCTCCTTTCACAATGGAGGAGCTCACGAGGGCCTCGCAAGGTCTTAAAAACAGGAAGGCGCCGGGGCCCGACGGGCTTTCAGCGGAGGTGCTAAAGGCGTTGACGGCGAGCCATCCAGAGCTCTTGCTGGACATGTACAACGCCTGCCTGAAGGCGGGAATCTTTCCGTCTCGCTGGAAGGAAACGAGGCTTGTGCTGATCAGCAAGGGCAAAGGGCCGGCAGAGTCCCCTGGGTCGTACAGACCGCTGTGTATGCTCGACACAGCCGGCAAGCTCCTGGAGAAGCTCCTGAAGCCTCGTCTCCAGGCGGCGGTAGTGGCCGCTGGAGATCTTTTTATTTATTTATTTATTATTTACAATTCATCAATGACTGACTACTAAATATAAATATAAAAAAAAAAAAAGCAAAAGAGAAAAAAAACATATGTGAATATTGAGCATAATAACAGAGTAAATCAAAATAATTTACTTTTTATACATTTTTTGGACATATCAAAGTCAAGACGATTATAAACATTATTAAGACATCGAGACATTGATGAAATGGGCTCAAAATGGCCGTAATTGGTTCGGTGAGCAGGAACTTTAAGTAAATCAGTATGTCTCAGAGAGCGAGTCGGCACCAACACACTAAAAGAAGACAACAGAGCGGGGGAATCAGTATTACCCTGCAGGATATCAAAGGCAAGAGCAGCTCTGGAGGCGTCACGTCTATGCTGAAGTGTGGGCAAGTTAATCAACTTGAGCCTATCACAGTATGGGGGTAAAACTACGGGATCACTCCAGGGTAAACCACGAAGGGCAAAACGTAAAAAGCGGCGTTGAACAGCTTCGACACGTTTAATGTGTATAGAGTAATAAGGAGACCATACACAAGAGGCATACTCCAGAATTGGCCGAACAAAGGTGCAATAGAGAAGTCTAGTTATGTAGGGGTCCTTAAATTCCTTGGACCACCTCTTGATGAAACCCAGGGTCGAGTTTGCTTTATTGACTATTGAGTCTATGTGATCGTCGAAGCTAAAATGGTTATTATAACAGACTCCCAGATCCTTAGTCTTGGAAAGCCGAGTTAAGATACTGCCGCCAATAGTGTAGTCAAATTCAAGTGGAGTTCTTTTACGACTAATAGATATCACAGTACACTTACTAATATTAAGAGGCAAAGTATTTATGGAACACCAAGTCAAAAGGGCGTCCAAGTCAGAGTTTAAAGCTTCGCAATCACGACCAGAGGAGATAGTGCGAAAAATCTTAGCATCGTCTGCATAACATAAAACATTAGAGGAAGACAAAAACATTGGTAAGTCGTTAATGTAAATATTAAAGAGGAGTGGACCGAGGTGGCTTCCCTGTGGCACACCCGATAGGTTATGGATATCAGTGGAGAAGGCACCACGAAAAAGGACCCGTTGTGTGCGGGAAGAAATATAAGATTGCAGCCAGTTTACGCAAAGAGATGGAAAACCTAGCGTGGTCAACTTGTATATCAGGATTTTGTGGTTGATTCTATCGAATGCTTTACTGAAATCAGTGAAGATACAATCTATTTGTTGACCCTTTTCCAGGGCTGTTAGACAAAAATGAGAAAATTCTAAAAGATTAGTTGTCGTCGATCTGCCCTTTATAAAGCCATGTTGCGAGGTACTTAAAAATGGCTTAGAGTGGAAATATAAGACCCGACAGACCAAAGCTTCAAAAATCTTCGCAATAGAGCCCAAGTTGGCTACAGGCCGATAATTGGAGATATTACATTTATCACCCTTTTTATGGTGGGGAATGATAGTGGATAACTTCCAACACGCAGGAAAGACACCACTAGAAAGAGATAAATTAAATAAATAACACAAGACGGGCACTATATGACTAGAACAATTTTTAAGAAGGTTGACAGGAACACCATCAGGACCACATGAAAAATTATCTGCTAAGCCATTAATATAAGTCGCGATTGTGTCGTCATTAAATAAAAGGTCATTCATTTCCAGCGATGATGAAGGAAATGACGTCAAGTGTGTAAAATTCTTAATACTAATATCACAGTCATTATTAATAAAGGCTGTCGTAAAAAATTCTCCAAAAAGATTGGCAATAGTGGAAGGGTCACTACTTTCAGCAGCATCGAGCCTCATTAAGGAAGGATACCCGTCAGTTCCCCGCTTGGAATTAACGAATCTCCAGAACTGCTTAGGATCATCAGTTAGTAGAGTCTTCATCTTGTCTAGGTAGCTATCATATGAGATATCCACAGCTATATGATATTGCTCCCTCAACTCAGAATAAGCAAGGTAGTCGACATCGCTGCCTGAGACACAAAACCGTTTCCAAGCTTTACTTTTCATGTTTTTTAGATGCCTAATTGAACTGTCAAACCAGGGCGGGCAAGTTCCCGAGTTGCGGGATCTATTAGCAGGAACACTCTGAACAATACAAGAAAAAAGCTTATCATAAAACTTGCCGACCGCAACATCAATGTCTCGCTCAAGAACAATACAGGACCAATCACAGGAACTAAGCAAAGAGTTCAGCTTATGGTAATCAGCCTTTTTAAAATCAAACGATAGTGAGTGTACTTGCGAAGAACGTGGTGCAATCGTAGAGTCGATGAAAAGTGAAACTTCAAGAGACGGGTGATGTGAAGACTCCGGTAGTAGAGGATCTCGACAGCGTTTCACAGTTACGCTATCCGGGTCGGAAGTGAACACTAAATCCAAAAATCTCCCATGATCATTGCAAATACCGGAGCATTGTCCCATCCCCGAAGATTTAAGGTCGTCGACAAATTTAACGCAATGTTGTGGAGCTGAGGCAAATGATGGTGTCCACCCGTCCAAGTCAGAAGACAACCAGGTGACAGAGGGCAAATTGAAGTCGCCAAGGAGAAGAAGTTCGTCGTTTGAGTCCATAGAGTTATATAGATCTTCAACTTGAGAAGAGAGTCTTTGGAAGACGTCGGCGTTAGAAGAAGGAGGAACGTATGCTGTAAGCACATATATTTTCCTGCCAGGGAGCTTTAAGATAACGCATAGGATCTCCAAGTCAGCCACGTCAGGCAGAGCCATCTCAACACAAGGAAAACAACGACGGATGGCGCAGAGAACCCCACCTCCCACCGGGGCGCATGTTGACAGGTGCCGGTCACGTCGGAAGACCAGGTAGTCAGAATCAAAAAGCTCTGCATCAGAAAAGGATCCACTGAGCCAAGTTTCGGTTAAGCAAACCACGTCGAAATAAGATGAAGCAGAGTTCTTATACAGGCGTGTAGTCTTAGAACGGAGTCCGCTTACGTTAGCGTAGAAGATGTTGAGTTCTGTGAGCCGTTTTTTGAAACCAAGCTATTTTTTGATGAGCCAGTTCGTCGGCGTGGAACGAATTCCCTGATAATAGCACCTGTAGGCCAGATCTTAGGAGTGATGCAGCGCGAAAACATTGCATCGGGAACAACAATCTTAAACGATGCCGATAAAGAAGTATCTCCATTACGGTGCTTATCGATCCGCTGGCACGACATGGTTTGAGATGAAGTATTTAGGCGGGCAGAAATATGGCGCAAAACAGATTCGGGGGATGTGTCTGGGTGTAATCTTGACACGAAAACACAGCGCGGTAAGATCGCTGGGCGCAGCTCGGAAAGAGGGAGGTTGTCAGTCGCCATTCCGGCGATGGAATCAGCACCAGGAACTGATTTAGTAGTGGTGGCGGCAGAGGTAGAATTTTTAGCATTCAAGCTCCGCCTAGATGAAGCGTCCGAATTGCACTGACTGGAAATGCCATGATGCTTCCTTTTCGTCGATCGAGCATGCGTGGTCTGAGATGCATCAGACATGCTTGGCTCTGGATGATGCGGCGGCTGTAGTTTATTTTTGCTTTTTGCAGCTACTAAATTCTTTTGTGGAGAATTGGCTCTGCTTTCAACTGCTACATTTGATGAAGGTTGCAAATTATCAGATGCAGAAACGTTAAGGGACGATAGAGATTTTATATCCGAAGCTATTGTGCAAACCAGATCAGCATTCTTTGAGGCAATCTTTTGCCAAGATCCGAAGTCAGACTTGATTTGTTTAATTCCACGTCGAATATCCTCAAGAGCGGGTGAGACCGAGCCGGCACCGGAGCCCATAATTTGGTTGCTTTCGGCAAGAGAAATGCGAAGGTCATCGATTGAAGCTACGGCATCGACAAGTTTCCCAGACACGGTGTGCAGCTTGGAGAGCATGGCCGACTGATTTGAGTTAATGTCAGCAACTGCATCAAGAACTTTGTCAAGCTTTTCGTTAAATAAGTTTAAGTCGTCAGAAAAGGCCTGAAAACCGGCGCAATTAGATGCAATTGAGCTCACTTTTGCCGCAATTAGGGACTGTTCGGAATAGAACTTGTCAGCAAACGAATTCATAAAGCGCAAAACGTGACATGGCTTAATATCGGCACATTCATCGCAAGTAATAAATCCTCCCTGGCTGATTTTCGAATTGCGCGTGAGGCAAGATGAATGGAAAGTTTGTCGGCAGACACCCATACACTCCACCCTACCGTCGGAGATAATGTTCGAGCAAGTCTTACAGCGATCCATGTTTGAGAATCAAAGGTTGTTGTCCTCGATACGATGATCAGAGCTGACAGTCAGATGACGATGCACGGTAGGCGGGAAAAACACGTAACCTCAAACTTCGCAGGAACCCAGGTTGTACCCAAAAATTGAAGAAATAAGGAATGGTGGAGTACAAAGCCTCGGCAGAGGCATATACTAAATTAATTTACCCTTGGAGGGAATATCATCGGCAATAATTTAGCAGGAGATTCCGCCCGGAATCAAGTCCACCAAGATGCCTTCAGGGGGAAGATGAATCCGCGATGATCCTCCTACTTATATGCACAAATAGAAGAGGACTCCTTGTACAGAAGGCAGTACAGGAACGGCGAATTAATAAAGACACACGGGTACCACAAAAAATAAATTAAAATAAATAAAAACAACTAGGAAAACAGAGGCCGACTTAGAAACACGACTTGACAATTTGACAACTTCCTAGACAGTACGGCTTTCGGAAAGGGAGGTCAAAGGTCCACGCTATCCAGGAGGTAGTCGACGCGGCCAGGGCCACCGAATGCGGGAATCATTATTCCCGTCCGGTGTGCCTGCTGGTCACTCTGGATGTGCGCAACGCCTTTAACTCGGTGAGGTGGGGGGATGCGCTGAATGCGCTAGAACGGAACTTCGGGGTCCCCCAGTATCTTCTGCGGATAATGGGGGATTATCTGAAGGACCGCACCCTCACCTACGAAACGGAAGATGGTCCGGGAATGAGGGCTCTCTCGGCAGGGGCAGGACCAAGACCGAGATCGTTCTTCTGACAAAGAAGCGCATTCCGCTACTGATAGGAATGCGGGTAGGAGACATGACGGTCCAGACGAAGCCGGCAGTGAAGTACCTGGGGGTTAGCCTTGATTGTAGGCTCACCTTCTGGGACGAAATTAAGAGCCGGGTGAACAAGGCGGCCGCGGTGACAGCGGTGCTGAGCAGGCTTATGGCCAACATTGGGGGGCCGAGGCCCTGCAAAAGGCGTCTGCTGCTCCGCACCGCCGAGGCCATTATGCTGTACGGTGCGGAAGTCTGGGCCGACGCGATGCGGTATGAGAAGTACCGCAAACGCATGGCGGCAGTGCAGCGGTGCGCGGCGCTCCGCATCGCGAGCTTCTATCGAACGGTCTCGGAACCAGCGGTTCTAGTGGTCGCGGGGGTCATACCCATTGATCTCCTAGCCAGGGAACGACAGTTCGTCCACCAGGAGAAAGACGCCCTAGGGAGGAAGGAGGCCGCAGTGGCGGCCAGGACCGCAACCATGATGGCCTGGCAGACACGATGGGATGGGGAGTCGCGGGGCCGGTGGACAGCTCGGGTTATCCCCCAGCTGGACACCTGGCTGAACCGTCAGCATGGTGAGGTAGATTACTACCTCATACAAATGCTGACGGGGCACGGGCACTTTCGGGCCTTCCTTCACCTTATAGGGAAGACACCGAGCCCGTGGTGCATTTACTGCGACTCTCCGTCGGACTCCGCACTCCACACATTCTTTGAATGTGATAGATGGAGAGCGGAGAGGGAGGAGCTGGAGAGTGCGGCGGGCAGCATAACCCCGGACAATATAGTCGGGGTTATGCTGCAGGGGGAGAATTTCTGGCGAAGGGTCGCTCTTTTTGTTAGAGCGATCCTTCGCCAGAAAGAAAGGGATGCCAGTAGGGAGCGGGAGGGTTAGATCGCCCGGTGAAAGGGCGAAGGGAGCGCCCCCCGGGGGCGGCTCTAAATAGGACTCCACCCTGAAGTAATGTTCAACATATGGTTCCGGGGTGGAGGTCCTGCGGGCGGGGAGTGGGGTTTTAGCCGGTAGGCCTGGGTAGGCTGGGGAGTCCGGCACACGGGTGTCTTCGGACACCTATGGTGCATAAAGCATTTCCCCACTCCCATAAAAAAAAAAAAAAAAAAAAAAAAAAAAAGATTGCACAAAAAAAAGATCTAGGAGACTAAAAAAGGTAATCAAACAGAAAGGACTTCCGACGAAATATTAAATTAAAAAAATTAACTATAATTAACGCAAGCTGTGTGACAACTTTTGTCCGGGCGAAAAGGTGCAATTTGAAATATATTGTTGTTTTCCAGAATATGGTATTATTATATTTATTTTATTTTGGTGTTATTTAATAGCTTAAGAATGGATAATTATTTTCCCAAGAAAATTAAATAAATATTTTCTTTTGGTTTTGTTTTAATATTTGATTTATTCAACAAACGGTCATGTGTGAATACTTTTGTCCTCCACGGTATATAATATAATTATCAGTTATTTTTTAGATGATTTATTTTTTAAAGAATATTTTTTTTATATATCTTCTGTATATATAAATTCTGTTCAGAGCTGAACAATATATCATAATTTACTTATGTTTTTCTATCTGTAATTAGCTAGTTATTATTTCATGTCGCCTAATTTCCATGCCACAAATAATTTCGCACATTCAGCGCAAGCAATTTTTACGCTGCAATCCACCGGCATGAAGACATGAAGCAATAACCAGCTAACCCGTTTAACGATTTTTGTAATATGTTCTTAATACTTAGTCTTAAGTTTTTTATTGTTATAAATACTCCACAGTATTGTTAATAAAGTCAGTATTCAAAGAACCGTTTGAGTATTCATCATTTTGACGCCCGTTCAAAACATTGGTCCTTCGAGCCCACGAACATAGCCGCCCGCGCTTAATCGTTCAATACAGTACCGCGATAATTCAAGAAGCTTGAATTATACGAACAACCGAGCAACATAGCCGTCCGCGCTTAACTTCAACTTTAACTTACTTAAATTGTTCCGTGATAATTCAAGAAGCTTGAATTACACGAACAACCGAGTAGCTTAGCCGCCCGCGCTTCACTTTTTCTACAACAATTCAAGAAACTTGAATTATACATTAGCCGACCGCGCTTAAATTTTTAGTTACAGTACTACTATAATTCAAGAAGCTTGAATTATAGGATCAATTCACCACAGTCAATTGGATTTACTTTCGGAAACTAAAAGGAACTGATTGCTACCTACGCTTCAAAATCCAAGAGGCTTGGGTATCTATTACGGCTCTC
This sequence comes from Dysmachus trigonus, assembly GCA_949715965.1. Classification (NCBI taxonomy): domain Eukaryota; kingdom Metazoa; phylum Arthropoda; class Insecta; order Diptera; family Asilidae; genus Dysmachus; species Dysmachus trigonus. The sequence goes on from OX454320.1 coordinate 55,107,558, forward strand.
CACATTAGTCGCCAACAAGTAGCTTGAAGTCTTCGCCTGACTTTCTACAGCCGCCTTTCACACAGATTTCAGAATTCAAGAAGCTTGAATTCTGCTATCTGCATCCACGAAGCACATCCTGAGTCCGCACTAAAAAAAAAAAATTTATTATCCACGGAGGATATTTCACAGTACTTAAACCGCACGCGGAAATTGAAAACACAATAACATACAGATTAACGATACGTATCATTAAAAAAATACGCTGCGCTTGCAAAGAACAACTCGTACACTTCGATTTTAATTGAACAGAGCGAACCACAACTATTTCATTAAAATATAAATAAATTTTAAAGAAATATGTGTCTCGTCGTCAGCAACCGTCTTCCTGGAAATAGAGGGAAACACAAAGAACTCAACTCTTCTAAACAATTAAATCAGAACATATTTGACATCCTCGAGCATTGATGGAGTCAACATCTAGATCAGTGATGGCGAACCTTTTTGAGAAGTGGGTAAAATTTTGTTCATTATTTTTTTAGTATTAGCTCGTGGGTCACTAAGTCAGTGGCGTCATTTGGAGAGAAGGTTAAAAACTACTTTTTTTGGTTCTCACTTTTAAAATCCTCTAAAAAGTTTACGTTTCCTTTTTGTTTTACAACTTTTACCTTTGTAATTGAAGAGCTAAGAACAAAGGTAAAAAAATTGATATAAATGGAGTGATACCATGAATTGCAGCACCTGGTGATTGCACTGCGTACATTCGAATGAAAAAGACACAAAGAAAATCAGAAAAATATATTATGAAATATTATATATTAATAGATAGGTATAGTTATGCTGTTTTGAAATTCAACTAAATCCATTTCTACATAAATTCGGTTATTGTTTTGAATTCCATTTTGTATGGATATAAAATAAAGTGAAATGTATTTTCCGAACTTTTAAATTTATTTATATATATTTATATTTATTTTTATTTATTTAAATCTCTCCTCAAAATTTTTATTTTTTAATTGCCTTTTTTTTAACGTGAAGCATATTTTCAAAAATTATTGTATTTAAAAATGTTTTTTTAATTGAGGAAAATATTTCATGATTTTCATTTCCAAATCCTTAGTCAAGATGTCAAAATTTGTAATAAATATTTTAATATCTTCAAACATCATTAAAACAATTTGTCCATTGTGGCCACATGTTTCTAGCTTTTCTGGTTTTTTTGAAGACGCAATAAAATGGTGTGTGCTAGTGAACTTATATAGCACTATAAACACATTTTAATTTAAAAATATTTATATTTAATAAACAAAATAACTTCGTTTAAACAAAATATCATAATATAATTTTAATAGCGATGAATATAATCAGCTTCATTTATACAGTCATGCATGCATATAATATTTAATATTTGGCGTCCAAAACTATACAAATGAGGTTGCCTAAGTCCGTTGTTAATAATGTAATATTTTGCGAATTTTTTTAAACAAAAAGGGTCTAGCCGGTTAAGGAGGTGAAAAGTGCCCCCAGCGCTTTTGAAAAACAAAAAATATCCTCATGTAGTACATGAAAAAGTACATCTTTGCTGAAATTTTCAGACCCATAGACCCTCACATAACCTCAAAAAAAATTAAAACGTGATTTTCAGTGTTTTGGCGATATCTCGGCTTCTTGTAGACGTACGAAATTCTTTTTTTTCTCATATTATAGGGTCTTTTGTCAGCTACAAAATAATATTTTTTTCGAAATTTTTGGCGGGAAATTCAAATTTTTATACAAGTTCGAAATTTTCAAAATTCAATTAAAAAAAAACAAAAAAAATAGAAACGACGAAAAAAAAATATGTTATTCTCTGGATGTCAAGCTATATCCATGAATTATTTCAGATTTTTAGATTTGGTGCAACAGTGTCAAAATATCGAAAAACCGTTTTTTCAGCATTTTTCGGTATTTTTACATCTTTTTTAAGTCTGAATATTCTTTAAGTACGCATTTTTTTTAAGTCTTTTCCTACCTTGATAAATTCACAAAGAGATCATATTTTCAACCTGGCGTGACATCATGGCTGAATTACACTCACCCCGCCGTTCATTCATATTTGTCATGCACACTCATTCACGCATGTTTGAAACTGAGCGGAGTAATAACAATTCCAAATAGTTGCAATATATTTCTTAATAAAAGACCTCACAAAGTAATAATATTGCCCCACTCTCTTCTGCACTCACTTATAATATAAAATTGTATTATACAAATTAATACGTATAAAAATAAATATAGGATCACCTGAAAAAGAAGAAAAGTCTGAAAACATACATGTATTATACCGAACCTGAAAACATAAGACAATAGATAAAATCCCGTATTTGAGATATGAATAGGACAATTAGTCTGCATCACTATATTCTTCAATAACATCAACAATCTTCCAAAAGAGTACCAGATCATTTCTACAGGATTTTTTTCCGTATATTAAGAATTTTTAAATGAAAATTCTCAATCAGCTCCCGTTTTCGAGAAAAATTGAGTGGAAAATTCAAAATATCGAATTTTTGCCATTTTTGAAAAATCATCAAAAAATAACAGATAGTCACTGAAACTTGTAACATGGTTCAAATCAAAGTCTGAAACTTATTCTAAAAATTATCGAATACAACTAATTTCTATAGCTTGTCTAAACATTCTCGCGAAAAAGTTGTTCATGAGCGTGTCTTCTTTCAGCATCTGTTGTATGATATAATGGGTTTGGTCAAACATTTGATTTTCAAGGCATTTTTCGAACATTTTTAAGACCTTTACTATTTTGAGATAATAGCTCAAGGTTCTAATTTTGGTTTTAGCCACGTTACAAGCTTCTATAATAATCCGTTATATTTGAACGAGTTTTCAAATATGGTCAAAATAAGTTCTTTTGACTTTTTCACTCACCTATTCCTTGAAAACGGGAGTTGATTGATCATTTTCATTTACGAATTCATAATCTACGGAAAAAATCGTAATATATTACAGCTTACGGGAACAGACTGTTCTTAAGCCATTTGCACATTCCCAATAGTATCTGAGAATATTTTTATAATTCAGGCAATTCCGTGCGCAGCTGGCGCTCCACACCACTCCTCGTTGCCTTTATCTGTAACTTAAATGCCGTTTTTCTCAAAATACAGTTTTGATGAATGGTGTGCAGCATTCTGAGAAAACCATTCATCCGAAAAAATTCAGATTTTGGTAAAAGCTGTGTTAGCTTTGCTTTTATAACCCATGTTTTAACAGTAAAAATCAACTAAAAAATATAACGAATAAGTAGGAAAAATTAAAGAAATGAATAAAAATTTTTTTTTCTAAATGTGACACACTCTTGCCATAGCCACATATATAAAGAGTACTAATGGGCAATCTCACTTTTTTCGGATTATTTGTTTGGCTGTTATGACGCACACCATGAGCTTGCGTTCCTAAGTTCCTGTCATGACCCAACTACTCAAAAAAAAAAAAAAAAAAAAATTCTGAAATTGTTCATTAAAGATCAGATAATAAAAGGATTATTATGTATAACTATAAATGTTTTATATTTTCTTGTTCAACACCCTGAAAAAAGCGTTCAATTCAAGGGCCTCTAGAGTGGGATACCCCCTCGGTTCCTGTTTGCATGTAGCAGCTGTAATATATTACTTATCTCATGCATGATATATAACTAAAAAATTTAAATTGAAGAATATATTTGAAACCGAAGGTGTTGATCCAGTTATTGAAGAAGATAATGATGAAGATTAATTATCCTATTCATATCTCAAATACGGGATTTTATCTATTGTCTTATGTTTTCAGGTTCGGTATAATACATGTATGTTTTCAGACTTTTCTTCTTTTTCAGGTGATCCTATATTTATTTTTATACGTATTAATTTGTATAATACAATTTTATATTATAAGTGAGTGCAGAAGAGAGTGGGGCAATATTATTACTTTGTGAGGTCTTTTATTAAGAAATATATTGCAACTATTTGGAATTGTTATTACTCCGCTCAGTTTCAAACATGCGTGAATGAGTGTGCATGACAAATATGAATGAACGGTGGGGTGAGTGTAATTCAGCCATGATGTCACGCCAGGTTGAAAATATGATCTCTTTGTGAATTTATCAAGGTAGGAAAAGACTTAAAAAAAATGCATACTTAAAGAATATTCAGACCTAAAAAAGATGTAAAAATACCGAAAAATGCTGAAAAAACGGTTTTTCGATATTTTGACACTGTTGCACCAAATCTAAAAATCTGAAATAATTCATGGATATAGCTTGACATCCAGAGAATAACATATTTTTTTTTCGTCGTTTCTATTTTTTTTGTTTTTTTTTAATTGAATTTTGAAAATTTCGAACTTGTATAAAAATTTGAATTTCCCGCCAAAAATTTCGAAAAAAATATTATTTTGTAGCTGACAAAAGACCCTATAATATGAGAAAAAAAAGAATTTCGTACGTCTACAAGAAGCCGAGATATCGCCAAAACACTGAAAATCACGTTTTAATTTTTTTTTGAGGTTATGTGAGGGTCTATGGGTCTGAAAATTTCAGCAAAGATGTACTTTTTCATGTACTACATGAGGATATTTTTTGTTTTTCAAAAGCGCTGGGGGCACTTTTCACCTCCTTAACCGGCTAGACCCTTTGTCTTGTGTTTTGTTTTACATGTTTAAATTGAAATATGTTTATTGAAATTATGTAATACCATAGATAAATGAAGTATTTCATACGTAGATGGGACAGCTTGAACACGGGAGGCGAACGCTTTTTCGAGTTTCAGCTGACTTGAGATTGCCTCCCAAAGCAAGCAAATTTCTACCCGAGGCGTAAACTGTAAGTTCACCCTGTCGGTTATGTACTTATGCGAAGCGAGAACCATGCCTCCGATGGCCTTATGAGCTGCGCGATTTCGTGTGCTCTATGTAGAACAGCGCTGAAATTATATATAATAAGACTGCTCGCTGTTCTATGTGTGTGTGTGTGCGTGCTTCCTTCCCGACGATTTTCTGATGCTCTTTTCAAGTATCCTGAGAATTATTTGAAAAATTTAAATGCTTAATTACCGTAGATGCAGATTACTTTGGCACCTTTTTTCTTATATTTTTAGAAATCGCTCTGATATATAGATTGTGATAGACTACTAGGTGTTATAATGTTTTTATTTGATAGATGAAAATATTTTTATATAGCAAAAGGTTTGTAAAAATACATCTTTTATTATTTTTAAATTTGAGCCAAAGTTGTTCTTTGAGGAGGGTTACTTTGGTTCACAATTTTTTTTTGGCACAAAAACTATACACGTAGCTAAGCAAGTATTACGCTAATGTAAGCCCTTTGAAATATAATAGAAAATAAACAAATCAAGCATTCGACGTACAAAAACGTTTAATTTTCAAAAAACATAAACAAAAATTAACTCGCTACAGCCCTCTGTTACACAAGAAAGTTTACAGACCTAAAATAAGTAAGTATTTACAGCAGGTAAATTCGAAGTGCAAATGACAGTTTTAATTTTCAAAAAATTCGTGCAGCCAGTTAAAAATAGGCGCCAGTAAAACCATCTAACATTTTCGACTCGAACTATATAGATCGTTTACTGTCATAGCTACGAGGAGGTTGGAAATTCAATATTTCTTTTTGTTTGGAGCCAAAGTACCCCCTAGAGCTAAAGTAAGCCGCAATCTACGGTACTTTTTTATCATACCATCGCGGAAAATTCGAATTTTTGTCCAGTTGTGGGAGCAAAATGCTACTTTTTTACATCGGGAACAAAACCGGCGAGAGGATAAAAATGTCTTATTTTGTTCCCTTGGAGAAAATTCGAACTTTCGGCGGTGGTATGGAAAAAATTGGTATTTTCACCTCGGGAACAAAAGAGAATATTTTTTCCCGTGTGTTTGTCGGCCGGGTAAAAATGTGCTACTTTGTTTCTTTGGTTTACAATATAACTATTGTGATAAACTTAATTCAAATGCCTTGATATAGGTCAAGTTCAAAAGCATAAACACAAAAAGCCGCAAGTAAATAAAGTTGTAAGCGGTCAATCACACTCTCCACCCAACACGAAGTGCAAGCTTGCCATTCCCTGCTATTCACGGTACCTATGCGCATGAGAGGGTAACCCCGTACGTTCGCTCACGGGCTTAGCAACAAAGCCGACTCGGGTTGCTACCTCGATCGAGCAGGCAAAGAATGCGTCATCAAAGGGGGAATCGCTGACCAAGGGATTTGTTGGGCCTTCGTGTTGGGCGAAATTATTAGGTTTATTGATTATTGGTAAGTGTAGATGTAAGTTAATTTTGTATAAATAGGCATTCAATCAATAAATCAATTAGTGACTGTTTTGCAAAAGAACTCTGCATTTGTCACTCGAAGTCGAGCTCTAGAAGCTACTTCACCCCTTCAAGTTGAGCTTTCGAAGCTACTTGCTCCCTAATCAGTTGAGCCTCCGAGGCTACTGAATAATCAAAGACTGTTCCAGCGGTTCCCCTTTCCAGGGCGGATTACCTTAACAGGTCAATTACAACATAGGCTACCTCTGGGCGAAGTTTTCCGCATGGCGACTACAACATAGTCTACCTCTGGGCGAGGTTTTCTACATGGCGACCGTGATCTAAGCTAGCCTGCAAAAGACGTGAAGCTGCTGAAGGCCGACTCACCGCATGACCTAAGTCTACAAAAGACGTGAAAACGGGAAGCCAGTTAACTCAGCCAATCAATGAAGGACGTCAGCAAGGCGTTTGATATCCTATTCAGGAAATACGAAAATAAACAGGAGCCTGCCAGAAGGACGGAAGAATTGACATTGTATAAACCAGGAGCTCCAATTCCTCGATATATTCCAACATCTGAAGGCCATTCTCTAGTAAATCCCGAAACCAGCGACGACAGCAGAACAAGCTCGGGGCCCAAACGACTTACGATCGAAGAATACAGAAGAAGACAACAGAAGAGACCTGATCCAGATAAGAAAAAACACACCAGAGGAGGTCGGCGACAACGCCTTAAATTAGAGGTAGTTAAGTTAAGTTAAAATAAAAAAAAAAAAAAAATAAAAAAAAAAATAAAAAAAAAAAAAATGTATATATAACACCTTCTTATACATACAAAAAAAAAAATCAGTCGGAATATTTTGTTGAATTTATATTATTCTGGGTCTCGAAGAAAAAACAAAAAACCGATTTTTCCAATTCCGCTTGTAAATTCACCGAACATCATTTTCACACGATGGGAGGTACAAGTTCTAAATCAAGCGACAATAACGGCGAAATCGTTAATAATGTAATAATTGAAGATACGGTTAACGTTCAGAATAAGGGAATCTTCATTCTTTTGCTAATTATTGTCGTAATCAAGATTATTGAACTTTTGTATAAGATCTATAAACATCATAAAAGGAGCTTAAGAAAAAGATATTTAAACACACCTGTACAGTTGAGTAATCCGGTGCAGTTGAGTACTCCGGTGCAGTTGAGTGTAAAATAGATCTTCACACCAATGGAAGAACTCAACATTATAAAAACAGATCTAAAAAATATTCTCGTAAATATAAATAAAAGCAAGAATCGCCCATATACGGACAAAACTATAAAAGAAAAAGAAGATATAGTTAGTAATCTTTTAGCCAGGCACAAAAATACGCCGAAGTTACCGCCGATGCGGCAACAGTTTTAAAAATTAGAGATATATATATATCCAGATTAAGGAACTAGTCGAAACAATTTATAGCCTGCTAAGCGCACAAAAACAAAACAAGATGGCTTTTGATATTAAAACGGCCACGTCTCTCCTGAAGCCCTTTGATGGAAATTATGATGAAACAGAGGCTTTCATTGAGTCTGTGGAATTACTGGACGAATTAACTCCAGTAGAACACAAGAATCTGATGTTAAAATTCATAAAAACCCGTATCACCGGGAAAGCAAAGTACTCCATAACGGACGAAACAAACTCTGTTGCATTGATTACAACAAAATTAAGACAAAAATTCTCCCCAAAGTTGTCATCGGATGCGATTCTGACGCAGCTCAGAAATTGCCAGCAAGGTAACAAGAAGCTCTCGGACTTCTCTAAACAAATAGAGAATTTGTCGCGGCAACTGACTAGAGCTTTTGTAATAGAAAAGGTTGCATCTGGAGAAGCGGCTGAAAAGCTAGCCGAGAAATTCTCGATGCAGGTATTCACGGACAATGTAGCGAATCGCGAAACATCTTTAATCTTAAAGGCAAGCAATCTTGCAACATTATCAGAAGTTTCCGCGAAGGCTATCGCAGTGGATAAACCACAAGTAAATAACGTCCTGCATTATAACAGCCGACAGACAGGAAGATTCAGAGGGAGTTTTAACAGAGGAAATGCACAAAATCGGTATGGTTATAATAGGAATGCCGGAAATGGCTACAACCGAAACAGAAATTGGCAGAGTCAACAAAATAATAATGTCAGAACAAATCAACCGCAGATGCAAAACGGCTACCGAAATCAAAACAATGGTAACAGCCAAAGCAATACGGGATCAGGCAACAGGCAGAATCCAGGAAATAGAAGAATCAACTACCTCGAGTCGGGGGAATACCAGGCCCCCCAGCCGCAGGCAGAAGAAATCAGGTTGGGGGCCACGAACTACCCAAACTAAAAATTTACAACATAAATCTTTCTCTAGGAAACTTTATAAAGGCATATCGTCGTTGCGCGTGCAATACCGCGAAAGAGCACTTTGTAAATACCGCGTATCTGCGTTTTCACGATTTTACAGGAGGAAGAAAAAACTTAATATCTTAGCCATTTAACTATATTTTATGGACTGAACTCTAAGGCTACTTCTTTGCGACCTATTTTATAGGAAAATAACGTTAGCTTACTAATAACTTGCTTAGATTCCATATAAAATCACTTTAATAACTTGCTTAGATTCTGTTTAAAGTCACTTACGCGGTTTTGTTACAACAAATTACAGAAAAAGTAGTTTAGAATTAGCAGATACGCGGGTTTGAAATGAATTTTAATATAGAATTGAATTTTTGTATGTCAAAAATGAGGTTTTTTATAGGCTAATTTAAATTCTGTGAGATCTATAAGGAGCGAAACTATGTTAAGAATGCGTAGGCGCAATATTTCAATTTTGCGCCTTTTGCTGTTACGCGGTATTTACAAACTGCTCTTTCGCGGTATTGCACGCGCAACGACGATATGTCGATATGTGCGGCACAGTGTGCACTTTCATCGTGGACACTGGGGCAGATATTTCGATATTCAAGAGAAGCAAAATTAACCCCGATCAGTATTATCGTCCAAAGGACACATGCATAATAAAAGGTATAACAGATAACGGGAAGCAGTCAATGGGTGCAACAACAACAAATTTACGTTTCAATAGCGAATTCTCAATTCAACATTCTTTTCAAATTGTGAACGATGATCTGGTTCTTGAGGCCGACGCGATTTTGGGATTAGACTTTCTTACAAAATTTAAAGCCAATATTGATTATGATGCGTGGGCAATTACAATTAATACACAAGATGGGTCAATTGAGGTACCAATACTAAACGGTCCCTCTTCAGATTCCGTTATCATTCCACCTCGGTGTGAAATTGTCAGGAAAATTAAGATCTCGAGACAGGGTTCTGATGATTTAGTCATTACCGGTCAAGAGATTCAACCTGGCATCTTCATCGCAGGAACGATAATATCTTCAAAATACCCGCTTGTGAGAATTTTAAATACCACAAGCAGTACTGCCACCATAAAACAGCCTAAAGTATTCACACAACCGTTATCAGACTTCGATATTATTAACACAAAGTCATTAAAAAAGAACAGAGCAGATCGCGTCATTTCCAAATTAAACCTTTCCACAATCCCAGAATACGCCAGATCACAAATTGAGAAATTGTGCCGAGAATTCGAGCATATATTTGCCCTAGAAGACGAACCGTTAACAACAAATAATTTCTATGAGCAGCATATAGAACTGTCTGATGGCGTCCCCGTTTATAGAAAAAACTACCGAATTCCGGAAATACACAAGTCTGAAATTAATAAACAGGTAACGCAAATGTTGGAAAACGGTATAGTAGAAAACTCAGTATCCCACTTTAATTCCCCAATCCTTTTAGTACCCAAGAAATCAACGAATCAAGAAACAAAATGGCGATTAGTGGTTGATTTTCGAAGCCTGAATAAAAAGGTGTTGGCTGATAAATTCCCATTACCTCGCATAGAAGAAATACTTGACCAAATGGGTCGAGCTAAGTACTTTTCGACACTAGATTTGATGTCAGGATTTCACCAAATACCACTGGAGAAATCTTCGAGGAAATTTACTGCTTTCTCAACCGACCAGGGACATTATCAATACACAAGGCTTCCTTTCGGACTCAATATAAGTCCAAACAGTTTCCAACGCATGATGGCAATTGCCATGGCAGGCCTAACACCAGAAGTAGCATTTCTCTACATCGATGACATTATCGTAATCGGATGCTCTCAATCACACCATCTCAAAAATTTGCTTTCAGTTTTTAATCGGTTACAGGAAAGAAACCTCAAATTAAACCCTGAAAAATGTAAATTTTTTCAGACTGAGGTAACTTATCTTGGACATCGAATATCTGCAAAAGGTGTTAGCCCTGATAGCTCAAAATACGAAGCTATCAAGAATTACCCAGTCCCCAAAAATCCGGACGACGTTAGACGATTCGTAGCCTTTTGTAACTATTACCGTCGCTTCGTCCCCAACTTCGCTGAAATTGCATTGCCATTAAATAAACTCCTTCGTAAAAAGGTTGAATTCACCTGGTCAGAAGCAGAACAAAAAGCATTCGATATTTTGAGGTCCATTTTAATGTCCCCTACAATACTCCAACACCCAGACTTCACAAAGGAATTCATAATTTCAACAGATGCCTCAAACGTAGCGTGTGGAGCAATCCTATCCCAGAAAGCTGATGGTATAGAACGCCCTATCGCATATGCCAGTAAGACTTTTACACCTGGAGAGAGAAACAAATCCACCATAGAGAAAGAATTAGCGGCCATACATTGGGCCATAACATATTTTAAACCATACGTATATGGTCGAAAGTTCACTGTTAAAACAGACCACAAACCCCTAGCATACCTGTTCGGTATGAAAAATCCATCATCGAAATTAACAAGAATGATATTGGATTTGGAGGAGTTTGATTTCAGGATTAAGCATATAAAAGGGAAAGAAAACGCCGGTCCTGATGCATTATCGAGAATTCAACTCGATATTAACAACCTAAAAAATATTAACATTTTGCGAGTACAGACTCGTTCCAAGAAAAAGGAAAAAGAAAATATAAGTGCTCCAAATATTCTCAAGAATCCGCAGACTGATCAACTGCGAGTGTCAGAGGTACTATCGCCGACAGATGTAGCACATTTACCGGAACTAAACTTTACAATTAAAAGCTGCAGCCATAAGAAAATTAAATTAGAAATGAGCATAAGGCATTACAATGAAGCAATCATCAAACGGTCCATAAAAATAAATGATAACCAAGGAGTAGAGCCCGCACTAGAGCAGGTTTTCGAAACATTGGAAAATAATGTAACTCAGACCGAGACTCTGAGACTTTCTGCAGAAAGTGATATATTTAAAGTGATTAACTTGACCGTATTCAAAACCCTAGGGAACGAAAAATTGAAGAAAATTACTATTAATATATATAAACCACAAAAATACGTGTATAACAAAAGCGAAATAGAGGAAATTCTGCATAACTTCCATTCCACGCCTACAGGAGGACATCTGGGTCAATCAAGATTATACAAAAAACTGAAGGAACTATACAAATGGAAAAAGATGAGGAAAACAATTGCCAACTATATAAAGAATTGCGAATTCTGCGCGAAAAACAAATACCAGAAACATAATAAAGAACTCCTAGAAAGCACAACAACACCTGCGAAGGTATTCGACGTAGTATCCATAGATACGGTAGGTCCTTTTACGAAAACATGTAATGATAATAGATATGCGGTAACAATGCAATGTGATCTAAGCAAATACATCGTCATTGTTCCCACTAAGGACAAAGAAGCAAACACCATCGCTCGAGCAGTAGTAAACGGTTTCATTTTAACCTATGGGCCAATGAGCAAAATTAAAACTGATCTCGGAACAGAATACAAAAATCAGATCTTTTCCGAAGTATGTGATTTTCTACAGATCAAACAACTGTTCGCAACTGCTGCTCACCCCGAAACGATCGGATCATTAGAACGAAATCACAAATGCTTAAACGAGTATCTTAGATCTTTCGTCAATGAGAACAAAGACGATTGGGATAATTGGATACCGTACTACACGTTTTGCTACAATACGACTCCCAATACAGTACATGGATACACACCGTTCGAGTTGGTTTTCGCTAAAAAGGCACATCTACCTTCAGAAATCGCAACCAATCAACCAGAGCCCATTTACAACCACGACCTTTATAGCAAGGAAATAAAATATAGGATACAGAAGACTGTTAATAAAGCGAAAGAATATTTGGAAACATCTAAAATTCGTAGACAAGAGAACAGTAATCTTGATTGCAATCCCGTAACTCTTAAAATAGGTGACAAAGTACTACTTGCGGTACAAAATAGAAAAAAACTAGATCCTCTATTCAGCGGACCATATATAATCAAAGACGTTGACAGAGTTAATTGTACAATAGAAAGTGAAAATGGAAAAATCACAACAGTACATAAAAATAGATTAAGAAAAGTTGAGTATTAATTTTATTTTATTAATAATTATTAATTAAATATTCCGATATAAGTACATTAATTATAGAAAAAAAAAAAAAAAAAAAAATCAAAAAAAAAATATAGATGTAAAATGAAAGGTATACAATATAAGAGGTGAAATGAAAAATAGCAAATTGTAACGCGCAAAATGTAAAAGCTAAACATGCAAAGTGCAAAATCTAAAATGTACAATAGAATAGAAGGTATATGTAGAAATAGTAATAATAATTCGGTATATTAAAACAGAATAAAATAGGAAAAAAAATTATATACATATGCAGCTGAAAAAAAAAAAATCATAAAAAACAGTAGCACACTAGAAGAAACGTTAATGAAAAAAAAAAAAAAAAAAACGTGCATACACGTTTATTTTTTTTTCCCTAAGGGGGAGGGTGTGATAAACTTAATTCAAATGCCTTGATATAGGTCAAGTTCAAAAGCATAAACACAAAAAGCCGCAAGTAAATAAAGTTGTAAGCGGTCAATCACACTCTCCACCCAACACGAAGTGCAAGCTTGCCATTCCCTGCTGTTCACGGTACCTATGCGCATGAGAGGGTAACCCCGTACGTTCGCTCACGGGCTTAGCAACAAAGCCGACTCGGGTTGCTACCTCGATCGAGCAGGCAAAGAATGCGTCATCAAAGGGGGAATCGCTGACCAAGGGATTTGTTGGGCCTTCGTGTTGGGCGAAATTATTAGGTTTATTGATTATTGGTAAGTGTAGATGTAAGTTAATTTTGTATAAATAGGCATTCAATCAATAAATCAATTAGTGACTGTTTTGCAAAAGAACTCTGCATTTGTCACTCGAAGTCGAGCTCTAGAAGCTACTTCACCCCTTCAAGTTGAGCTTTCGAAGCTACTTGCTCCCTAATCAGTTGAGCCTCCGAGGCTACTGAATAATCAAAGACTGTTCCAGCGGTTCCCCTTTCCAGGGCGGATTACCTTAACAGGTCAATTACAACATAGGCTACCTCTGGGCGAAGTTTTCCGCATGGCGACTACAACATAGTCTACCTCTGGGCGAGGTTTTCTACACTATATTACTCTGCGATAATTTTTCATTTTTGATTTTCTTTGCCAAAACATTTATTTTTTGAGTAGGAAAATTGTAAATCTTTCGTTTTCCATAGGCAATTTTTTTTTTAAAAGAACACAATTTAATATTTCCAAAGCTTTTTTTCGATGTTCGAAGCAACCACTGTCAGTTTGGAACCATAAAGAAAATTTTTCATTTTTATTGCTTTCTTCAATGCAGTATTTTATAATATTTTCTTTTATTTTTGTCAAATGAGGTGTTTCGGTGAAGATTTTTTTGAAAATTGTAACATGTAGATGACAAACTTCAAAAAAATCATCTGTAGGGGGAATGAGACTACCAAAATCTTTAATTCTCTTTGTGTTATAAATTTTTTTTCTTTTGATGTTAGACGTTGTTTTAAATGTTTTTAATACTGTTTTGTATTGCTTCAAAAGTTGTGTGTATTTATTACGATAAAACGCTACATTATTTTCATTCTGTAAGCAATAATTGCGTTTTGGTGCCTCAATGACTTCATCACTTTCAACTGTTTTAGAACATCCTGGTTCTAAATTACATAAATCAGATAATAATAACTCAGGAGACTCTCCTTTTCTCATATATGTTTGACCAGAAAAATTTATGGACGAAAAATCTTTGCTCTCGTCATTTAATTTAAAAGGTAAATTAAGCGTGGGTTCAGAACCCTTAAGTAATTTTTTTTTCCCAAAACATTTCGATTCAAAATGCTTCGAACAAACGTAAGCATTTTTGCACGTTGGTGGTGAAGAAAAACCGCATGCTTTCATCCACCTATCGAAGCAAAGCGAATTAGTTTTAGGAAACCTGAAAAATGCAATTTGGGGTTCCAAACGTTTTGTTGTTTTGCAACTTGGAATTAGGCATCTAACTCCCCACAATGGATTTTTAAAATCCATTTCTTGTTGGCAACCTGTCGCGCAGCAAAGAACCGACTGATGAAAAGACAAGTCACAAGAGCATCAGAAAATCGTCGGGAAGGAAGCACGCACACACACACACATAGAACAGCGAGCAGTCTTATTATATATAATTTCAGCGCTGTTCTACATAGAGCACACGAAATCGCGCAGCTCATAAGGCCATCGGAGGCATGGTTCTCGCTTCGCATAAGTACATAACCGGGTGAACTTGCAGTTTACGCCTCGGGTAGAAAGGACCCCGCACAAATCCTATGGAGTTGTGCCCTCGGCTAAATTCGCTGAAATTTTGCACAGAGGTAGCTTTCAGCATGCTGATCAAAAGTCCCAATGGGCGCAACCCCCTAAAGTCAACCCCAGCCCCCCCACGCCCCCTCGAAGTCCCAAAGTACATTATTACGGGAATCAATGCATAAGAGTTATATTCATCTGAAACTTCGCACGGAAGTAGCTTTCAGCTTGCTGATCAAAAGTCCCAATGGGCGCAACCCCCCGAAGTCAAACCCCCCAAAGTCAAACCCCCCATCCCAACCAGTTAAGGCAAGGTGGTGTGTGATACTCGGCCAGTTAAGGCAAGGTGGTGTGATACCCAACCAGTTAAGGCAGGGTAGTCTGTGCACCGCCGTTTCAAAACTTTTTGATCACCCTGTATAAGTTTATTACACTAAGCTCGGTTTGCTGCATCTTCAGTAATATCTAACAAACTTCCGTCTGGATACTTAACATTTTGCGTATGTCTGGCGTATCCAAGATACCACAATATTGCTGCTACATGAGCACATGTGCCTAAAGTCCTAGCACCACTTTGGCAAGTACAATAATATCCAGGTATAACTTCTTGAGCGTCTTCGAATTCCGGATCATTTGTACTAACATACGAAATGAAAACTTGATGAACAGTTCGATTTCTGAATCTAGAAAAAATTCGAAATCGTACTAAATTCGCTTCATCTCTTAGAGTGTCAAACTGTAATTCTTCATCATCATCCCTTGACAACTTATCTTGTATGTATCATGGTGCAAGATTTACTTGGTAAACTCCAATGGTTAAGTCGCGTAAATAGTTTATGTCTAGAATAGGAAAGTCTGGTAAATGATTGTCTAGCCTCTCCCATTCACCACGTCTCAATCTCAAATTGTCAACTTCAACACGAGCTTGGACAACGTTTATATTATTTCTTCTCTGTAGCATATTTCTAGCTACTTCCACTGTTGCATTTTGCATATTAATGAGTGGAAAGAATCTATTAATGAGTGCCCCAACTATGCGATAATAATCACCAATGTGACGTGCATTTTGGATATTGAAGACATGATCGAGCATTTTGTAGATTGATCGAAAATGACCGTTCCTCGCTTCAACGACCCACCTCATTTTAGTCACAATACGACTATCATTTGCATCTTCCGTTGATAATTGTCGTTGACCTCTTTCAAGTAAAGCAGGCATTTTATATGTGATTCCCAGGTGGTTAAGAAGAGGAATACAGTCTCTATAACCTCTATCTACTAAAATGATATCTCCATTTCGAAACCAATCTCTTAAAATATGTGCGTCCCCTTCAAATTCTGCAGTAAGAATCGCGGCATCATTATTCTGTGAATCTGAAAAATATGGACCTAATATCGCCAGAATATATCCGCTTGGAGCAACAAGAAGGGTCGGTTTTAGTAAATGCCTGCCTTTATGCATTGAGTATGATTGTCTTAGAACTTGAAAATGACTGCATTTATCCACATATGCATAAGTAGCATCACACAAAACTATTACTACCCGCTCATCAGAGTTCTCATTATACAGTTCATTGGCAAAATCAGACACATGCCTTGCAATGTAGTCTTCTCTATTAATACATGCCACTCCTATATTTTCATTTACAAACCTCGTTGCAAGTGACTGTCTGACAGTACTTACTGCCATGCTTACGGATTGCCTCGTTGAATAATTAAAAATGACTCGTAAGAATTCATCCGATAAACCTTGTCTTAGTTTGCATAAGAACATCATTAAATCTGTTTTTTTTATGTATCTGAAACCTCTATCTGCAGCTACTGCATCACAATAATTATAAAGATCTTCAAACTGTGCTTTATCCAATGAGAAAAAACACTTATACTCTTCGTCATCCAAATTGTCGGGATGCCATCTTTGATTACCTGCATTCTGAAGTGCATTTCGGAATTGTTCTAAAAAGTGCTGTAGATGTTGCCCAGGAATGACATAGGACCGATTTAAGAAGCGTATCCCAGGTATTAAAGCAGCTAAGATTCGATTATTTCGATCTAAGTGTATGAGACAACATCTTACACCTTCTGGTATGTAAATATTGTTTTGGGTATAAATATGTACTCTACAATCCAAACATAGTTCTTGAGAAGCATTATCAATATCATGGCATATAATACATCCTCGATTTGCAACTTGAACAGCAACATTTAAGCGAACAGATGCAGGATTTCCCCGATCAGCTATTTCTTTATTCACTGATAGATCGCAGTTAAAGCAAATTCTAGTGTCATGTTGAATATTTTGGGGAGGTAGATCAAAACAATTGCGCCTATTACTTGCAATCTCACGCTTATTCTCGTCGTCTCCTAAATGGCGCATTTGACGCACATTATTATTCAGATTGCAGATGTAGCATTTTACTCTTGCTGCCATGATAGAGTGTCAGTAAATATCATAAAAAAGACTGTTATTGCGCACACCCCGATGTTGTGAAATAACCCAATACCTTCGAAAACGTCTATCCTGAAAAGGACTGTCGCTCTGGAAATATCGAGGAAAACTTTGTGTTAAACTCCAACTATTCTGAGAAGGGCTGTTGAAGATTAAGCACTGAAGTTCTACACGTACCTGATAATAAGGTTTCAACAGCTACCCTAGAAGCTCAAACTTATGTTTGTGGAATCACCCAATACCTCGGAGACACGCCTTTGCTGATGAGGAAAGAGTGTGATAACACACCACCTTACCTTAACGGGTTGGGTATCGCATACCACCTTGCCTTAACTTCCCGGGTATCACATCACCTTGCCTTAACTGGCCGGGTATCACACACCACCTTGCCTTAACTGGTTGGGGATGGGGGGTTTGACTTTGGGGGGTTTGACTTCGGGGGGTTGCGCCCATTGGGACTTTTGATCAGCAAGCTGAAAGCTACCTCTGTGCGAAGTTTCAGATGAATATAACTCTTATGCATTGATTCCCGTAATAATGTACTTTGGGACTTCGAGGGGGCGTGGGGGGGCTGGGGTTGACTTTAGGGGGTTGCGCCCATTGGGACTTTTGATCAGCATGCTGAAAGCTACCTCTGTGCAAAATTTCAGCGAATTTAGCCGAGGGCACAACTCCATAGGATTTGTGCGGGGTCCTTTGCTTGCTTTGGGAGGCAATCTCAAGTCAGCTGAAACTCGAAAAAGCGTTCGCCTCCCGTGTTCAAGCTGTCCCATCTACGTATGAAATACTTCATTTATCTATGGTAATACCCATCTTTTGGGTGCGATATCATTAAAACCAGAAAAGTCACATCCATTGAACCAGTGCATAAACCACTTTTGCTATTCAGTGTACGTCTTACACAGTGCAGTGTGTAGATAGAAAATCAGCTAGCCAATGTCCACATGCAAATATTTTTTTTATAAATTCGACATTAGATATATATATATTTTATTTTTTAAATATTTTTGATTCTCTGTTCCCTCTTCTATGATATAAAAAATAAGTTTATAACAATCAACGCGTGGGTCATTTCAAAAGTCTGCGTGGGTCAGTGTCTGACCCGCGGGTCATACGTTCGCCACCATTGATCTAGATGGTCGGTAGCCTCTAGACAGCATTTTTTCTGCACCTAGAAATAAGTGTAATGAACAGGTTTAATAACTAAAAGTAGGACACGATGAACAAAGTAAACTCTCGCATATGTACTAATGTTAAAAATACTTACCATTTTATACTCTTTGTTTATACTGAATGTTTACACTTCACTTTAACTCTCCACTTGTCACTTATCATTACCAAATATGGAATTTTTTCTAGCATGTTCTTTTCAGGGGAATGATTATACAGCTAATCAAAATCAGTTAGAAAAATAATTCAATTCGCTCTCGAGCTCGCACGAAACAAGTTGTTAAATCTGGAAATCTTTTTGTATAATAAACGACATCAAAATTTTGAAATCATTTCTTTTTCTTATTTTTTCCTAACGATATTTCATACTCGGTCACATATTTTTTATTGGTCCTTCGCTAGCCGGATGTGTCATTGAAAAGTGTGAAATATTGTGGAAAATTGTTGAAAACTGTGGAAAACTAAAAAATTGTGGAAACTACAAAACTGTGAGAACAAGAAACCTGTGAAACAAACAAAAATTGTGGAAAACTTCAAAACTGTGGAAAAAAGAAGTGCAAACAATTAGAGATAAATACTTAAAATCGGTCTACGGTTCGGTATCGGTCGCGCGAAACTTCGTATAAAGGCCAGGAAGAATTGAATCAACGATAAAGGTAAGCCCATTTTTTCGTGCTTGGTGGTGGAAAAATAAAGATCAAGAATGGAGGCATTGATTAAAATACAAATAGCCCGTAAAGACATGATGGAAAAGATTGTGCGTAACTACAAGAAAGATGGGACAGCTCGTCGCACCGAAAGTTATTACCTAAAAAAATTAAATGAGCTTCAAACCTTGTGGGACGCGTTTAAAGTAAAACATTCAGATATTTTGGTTTTGAGCTATGACCAAACTACTGAAGTCGAATATCTTGAAATAGACGTATTTTTCGAGGTTGAAGAATTTTTTACCACAAGTTATGCCTTAAAGGCGCGTTTCCAATACAGCGTGGAGATTCAGAGTATTTGCTATCTCCACACTTCACACGATAGAGTTGTATCTTTTGTCTCTTTAAAAATCTCACTCTGAATCCGAGAGTCAGCGTGAAAGCGGGACCTACTTCTACTTCCGCGCTGGAGATGTCGAAAGCTTTCGAACTTGATTTAATACGAGATGGCGCTGCTGCAAAGTTTCTTTCTTGGAATGCAAAATTGCCAAAATTATTGCTTCTTATATACGAAATAAATTTATTACTTGACTAATTTGTTTACAGAATATAATATTCTGTAGAATTGCTCGTTATTTTGGTAAAAATTAGTTATTGAAATTTGTGTTTTCGTATGAGTTGCACTAAGTCATCTACAGATGGCTCGTATACTTAATAATGTATATATATTTATGTAATGAGCTACTGCAAGGGTAGCTGCAACTTTATTTCCCACAATTTTAATTAATTTACAAGAATACAATCTTCACTCTTCACACGACATTTGCCAAAAAAATTACACATGATTTCGAAAGCTCTGAATATTTCGAACATACTCTGCGCTGCCATTTGGAACGGGCCTACTTTGGCGCTGAACTCCACGCTGTATTAGAAACGCGCCTTAATAGAAGAGAGGTTCAAAAGTGACTTTCGAACTTCTCAGCAGCCTGAACAATCTCCTGCTATAAAGACAATTGCTCCAGAGAAAACGTGTACTTCAATAAAACTACCTAAAATATCGTTGGAAAAGTTTAGTGGAGATTATCGAAAGTGGCCCACATTTCACGATCTGTTTAAAAGCCTTGTGCACGACAATAAGGCCTTGTCCTCCGTACAAAAGCTCCAATACCTAAAGTTGCATTTGTGCGGTGAACCAGAAAATCTACTGAGGCACATTCAGGTAACGGAGAAAAATTGCAACGCAGCGTGGACACTTTTAACTGATCGCTACGATAATAAGCGAGTATTGGTAAACGCCCATTTAAAAGTTTTGTTTTCTCAAAATTCGCTAACCGCAGAATCTAGTCAAGGAATAAAAAGCCTTTTGGACACAACTATGGAATCTTTGCAAGCTCTAGAGAACTTAAGTATAGACGTTTCGGGTAGGGATCCTATCCTAATTTTTCTTCTAGTACAAAAGTTACCAGCTGAAACTCATGAATTGTGGGAGCAACAGGTTAGCACGAGAAAGAATTTGCCATCCTGGAAGGAACTTAGCGAGTTTTTAGAAGTCCGATTTCGCACATTAGAAGCCGTTGCTACAAAGCGAAATCCTAAAACCAGAAATCAGAGCAATCGACCTAGTGCCTCCACACACCTAGTGCAACAATCGTATCATGCAGCTTCTAAGTCCAATTGTATCATTTGTACCGGTAATCATAGTATCCGTCAATGTCCCAAATTTTCAGCAGCGAATGCACTTCAGAGATTCTAAATTGTAAAATCTAAGGGACTTTGTATTAATTGTCTCGGCTCTGGACACATTTTAACCAATAGTCCCAGTCAACAATCGTGTGGTCAATGCAGGGAAAAGCATCATACTCTTCTCCATCGTAAGCTTGGGGATTCTTCTCCGCAACCAGCAGTAAATGCAAGTATGGAGAATAGTGCGATTAATGAAAGCCCCACAGTGGCCACTGCGACAACCTCTCTCTCGGCTTCATCCCCAGAATTCATTCCCAATCTCGATAATGCCACCACTACATTGTTTGCAAATGGAACTACTAATAATCAGATATTATTAGCAACTGCTTTAGTACAAATATCTGCACCTTCTGGACAAGAACAAACTGTGAGAGCTTTAATTGATCAAGGATCGCAAAGCTCCTTCATAACCGAAGCTACAGTTCAAAGAATGAAATTAAAGGCGCGTTTCCAATACAGCGTGGAGTTCAGCGCCAAAGTAGGCCCGTTCCAAATGGCAGCGCAGAGTATGTTCGAAATATTTAGAGCTTTCGAAATCATGTGTAATTTTTTGACAAATATCGTGTGAAGAGTGAAGATTGTATTCTTGTCAATTAATTAAAATTGTAGGAAATAAAGTTGCAGCTACCCTTGCAGTAGCTCATTACATAAATATATTTCAGAATTGTCGATTATTAAAGTAATTCGAAAATATACGAGCCATCTGTAGATGACTTAGTGCAACTCATCCGAAAACACAAATTTAAATAACTAATTTTTGCCAAAATAACGAGCAATTCTACAGAATATTATATTCTGTAAACAAATTAGTCAAGTAATAAATTCATTTCGTATATAAGAAGCAATAATTTTGCCAATTTTGCATTCCAAGAAAGAAATTTTGCAGCAGCGCTATCTCGTATTAAATCAAGTTCGAAAGCTTTCGACATCTCCAGCGCGGAAGTAGAATTAAGGCGCGTTTCCAATACAGCGTGGAGTTCAGCGCCAAAGTAGGCCCGTTCCAAATGGCAGCGCAGAGTATGTTCGACATATTCGGAGCTTTCGAAATCAGGTTGCTGCCTGTAATTTTTTTGTCAAATGTCGTGTGAAGAGTGAAGATTGTATTCTTGTAAATTAATTAAAATTGTGGGAAATAAAGTTGCAGCTACCCTTGCAGTAGCTCATTACATAAATATATTGTCGATTGTTAAAATAGTTCGAAAATATACGAGCCATCTGTAGATGACTTAGTGCAACTCATCCGAAAAAGCACATTTGAATAACTAATTGTTGCCAAAATAACGAGCAATTCTACAGAATATTACATTTAATATTATTATTAATTTAATATTAAACAAATTAGTCAAATAATAATTTTATTTCATATATAAGAAGCAATAATTTTGCCAATTTTGCATTCCAAGAAAGAAACTTTGCAGCAGCGCCATCTCGTATTAAATCAAGTTCGAAAGCTTTCGACATCTCCAGCGCGGAAGTAGAAGTAGATCCCACTTTCACGCTGACTCTCGGATTCAGAGTGAGATTTTTAAAGAGACAAAAGATACAACTCTATCGTGTGAAGTGTGGAGATAGCAAATACTCTGAATCTCCACGCTGTATTGGAAACGTGGCTTTAGGTCCCACTTTCGCGCCGACTCTCGGATTCAGAGTGAGATTTTTAAAGAGACAAAAGATACAACTCTATCGTGTGAAGTGTAGAGATAGCAAATACTCTGAATTTCCACGCTGTATTGGAAACGCGCCTTAAAAAAGGAACCAATCTACGCTGAAGTTCACGGAGTCGGTAAAAGCTCAAACTGTTCGAATGCTTTAGTAAATTTCCACATCAAATCGTTGTATGGAAATAAACCAATAGCTGCTTCAGGTTTGGTTTTGAGCAAAATTACAAATATTTTGCCACCCACTCCCATTACTAAGCACACCTGGAATCATATTAATGGACTGCAGTTGGCTGATCCCGCTTTTTATAGGCCTGGTTCCATCGATCTTTTATTAGGAGCTGATGTCTACGGTGAAATAATTCAGGACAGCATTATAAAAGGGGAAAATGGAATTCCAATTGCTCAAAAAACTATATTAGGATGGGTTCTTTCCGGCAGAACAGATGAACACACAAAGAAATCTATAAGTGTAAATAACTTCCATACCTACTCTGACCTTAACAATCAGTTGAAAAAATTTTGGGAATTAGAGGAATTACCCGACACTGAAATTTATACCGAAGAAGAAAACATGTGTGAGGAGTTATTCGCTTCTACCTGTAAAAGATTACCTGATGGCCGTTATGAAGTTGAGCTGCCATTTAAGAATGAAACCGAAACGGAATATTTAGGACGCTCTCGTACAATCGCCGCGAGTCGACTGTGTCAACTTGAGAAACAATTTATTAGAAATCCCTCCTTGAAAGAAGCCTATACTCAGTGTATAAATGAATATTTGGAGCTGGGACACGCGATCAGAGTTTCTACTTCTGAGGAAGAACATGTGGAAACCTTTGGCAATACAAAATCTTATCAGTGCAGTTACCTGCCGCACCATGGGGTCATAAAAGAAAGCAGCTCCACTACAAAACTGCGAGTTGTTTTTGATGCTTCCAGGACTACAACCAGTGGAATCTCACTAAACGAAAGACTAATGAAAGGTCCCGTACTACAAGATGAATTGGCTGCTCTACCACTTCGACGGAAATTGTATAAAATCGTCTTTGCGGCAGACATCGAAAAGATGTATCGCCAAATCAAGATGCGAGATCACCATGCTGAATACCAGCGAATATTATGGCGAGAAAGTCCGGAGCTGCCAATGGAAGATTACAAGTTACTTACCGTAACGTTTCGAACGAAGAGCGCCCCGTATTTAGCCACAAGGGTGATACAGCAACTCGCCAGAGACGAAAAAGATCGATTCCCTATCGCTGCGAAAATCACGCTCAACGACTTCTACGTAGACGATCTTCTTTCAGGAACGGACACTATCGAATCGGCTTTAGAAGCACAGCAGCAACTAATTCAGCTGATGGAAGTCGGAGGATTTTCCTTATGCAAGTGGACATCGAATTGTGAAGCAATACTAAATTCTGTACCGTCAACTCACAGAGAAAGGAATCTTCCCCTATGTGTCCAAGATGAAGACACGGTACGAACACTCGGTTTACACTGGAATCCGTCGAATGATTGTTTTTCGTATTCCGTAGCTCTCGGCAAAGAACCTTCGACTTGGACAAAGAGAACTATTTTGTCCGAGGTATCAAAACTCTTCGATCCCCTAGGTTGGATATCCCCAGTTGTAATAATAGCGAAAATGTTCATTCAAAAGCTTTGGTTGGCCGGCCTAGGATGGGATGATACAGTAACTCCAGAACTTGAGAGGGAATGGTGCAAATATAGAAATAGCATAAAATGCATTGAAAAGTTGCGAATCAATAGATGGGTACACTATTTAACATCTAACCATACAATCGAAATCCACGGATTCTCGGATGCATCCGAAGAAGCCTATGCCGCTGTTGTCTATATTTGTACGATAAATGAGTGAGGAGAGAGAAGTGTTAGTCTACTAGCCTCGAAAACAAAAGTTAAACCTTTAAATACAGTATATCTGCCACGACTAGAACTGTGCGCTGCTGCAGTATTAGCTAAATTAATACAGTACGTGCTGAGAGCATTGAAACTAGAAAAAGTATGCATTTACGCTTGGACAGACTCGGAAATAGTTATCGCCTGGTTAAAAGCTCACCCGAGTAAATGGAAAACGTTCATTGCCAATAGAGTTTCTCAAATTCATGACATATTAGGGGAAAATGTTTGGTCTCACGTTCCAACTAAAGAAAATCCTGCTAACTGCGCATCCAGAGGATTATGTCCAACAGACCTATTGCAGCACAAACTGTGGTGGAATGGACCGGACTGGCTATGGAAGTCAAAAGCGTTCTGGCCCAGGAACTTAAACATTACCCCAACGAATCTGGAAATTCGAAAATCTGCAGTTTATCACCTACATATAGAACTTGATTGGGACAGTCGATATTCGTCGCTTAATAAATTAACGAGAGTCACCGCATATTGTCTTCGATTCATTCGAAATTTAAAATCACCAAAAAATCGGATTCATGGATTCATCAGAACAACAGAAATAAAAGAATCTCTCGTAATGTTGTTGAGAAAAATTCAATTTCAACATTTTTCGGAAGAATTGAAACTTTTACAACAAAATCTACCTGTTTCGCGAAAAAGTCGATTGCTAAAGTTAAACCCGATTCTTGACTCGAATGACGGATTAATCAGGGTAGGAGGTCGGTTGAAATATGCCGACTTGCCTCATAATGAAAAATGTCCCATTATTCTTCCAGACAAGTGTCATGTAACCAATTTAATTATTGATAATATACATAAAGAAACTTTGCATGGCGGCTTACAATTAATGATAAACACTCTTGGGAAAAATTATTGGTTATTGAATGCCAAGAATACTATCAGACATCATATACATAAATGCGTAGTTTGCTACAGATACAAGGCTAGTTCGCAAATACAATTAATGGGAAACTTGCCAATGCCTCGAGTTAGAGCCAATCGACCATTTTCGCACACAGGAATGGATTATTGTGGCCCATTCGAACTCAAAACTCACAAAGGCCATAATCCAAAGAAATACAAAGCATATTTAGCAGTGTTCATTTGCATGGCAGTCAAAGCAATCCATTTAGAATTGGTCACCGATCTTAGCGCGGATGGTTTCATCGCAGCTTTCAGAAGATTTTGTGCACGAAGAGGAAAGTGTAACGAGGTTTACTGCAATTGCGGAACTAACTTTGTAGGTGCCAGTAAAGCTCTTCAAAGGTCGCAACAAGAAATGATTCAACAACTGGATAAGGATATCGCACAAGCCATTGAAACCGAAGGAGTGAAATTCAATTTTATTCCTCCGGCGTCACCACACTTCGGTGGATTGTGGGAATCAGGTGTTCGCTCCACAAAGTTCCACTTAAAACGAGTAGGTACTGGGAAATCATGTATTGACTTTTGAGGAATTTAACACACTGCTCACGCAAATTGAGGCTTGTTTGAATTCACGACCACTGTGCGAGCGTAGCAGTGATCCTTCCGATCTGAACCCTCTAACACCAGCCCATTTTCTAATTGGCGACACATTAATAACTCCACCAGAACCAACATTATTGGACCTAAATATTAATCGATTGGATAGATGGCAGTTACTGCAAAGCCTGTATCAAAGCTTTTGGAGGAGATGGAGCTCCGAATATTTAAGTCGTTTACAACAACGACCAAAATGGACAAACAAAATCGACAACGTTAAAGTGGGAGACCTCGTACTAATAAAGCACTAAGATATACCACCTTGTAGATGGGCATTAGGTCGCATCCTCAACACACACCCTGGATCAGATGGCCTCGTACGCGTCGTAACGTTGAAAACGCAAAATTCGGTAATAAAACGACCGGTCGCGAAAATCTGTGTTTTGCCGATTCCTTGTTCGAAATAATAATTAAACAAACAATGCATACCATAGATAACCATACTAATAAGTAAAATATCACTCCTAAACACATTCCACTTTCTCAACTTCCTGAAAGCGAGTCAAGGGCGCTATAACCCTTCCCATTTTTTGTTCGAATTCTTTACAGCAGAATCTTTAGTTGACATCATATGCTACGTCGTCGTTAGCAACCGTCTTCCTGGAAATAGAGGGAAACACAAAGAACTCAACTCTTCTCTCTTCTCAACTCTCTTCTCTTCTTCGAGCATTGATGGAGTCAACATCTAGATCGTCGGTAGCCTCTAGACAGCATTTTTTCTGCACCTAGAATTAAGTGTAATGAACAGGTTTAATAACTAAAAGTAGGACACGATGAACAAAGTAAACTCTCGCATATGTACTAATGTTAAAAATACTTACCATTTTATACTCTTTGTTTATACTGAATGTTTACACTTCACTTTAACTCTCCATTTGTCACTTAGATCCGAGACTCGGTAGATGTAGATCAAAATGGACTAGAGCAGAAAAGGAAAGCCATAGAAAGAAAGATAGCATTCAGGGGAAAGTGAAATTTATATGTTTCAATGTATAGAGAAAGTACCATCAAATCATTACGTAATATGGAATTTTTTCTAGCATGTTTTTTTCAGGGGAATGATTAAACAGCTAATCAAAATCAGTTAGAAAAATAATTCAATTCGCTCTCGAACTCGCACGAAACAAGTTGTTAAATCTGGAAATCTTTTTGTATAATAAACGACATCAAAATTTTGAAATCATTTCTTTTTCTTATTTTTTCCTAACGATATTTCATACTCGGTCACATATTTTTTAATATGAGTGCGCAACTTCTGATTAAAGAACAAATGGAAATTGCTCAAAAGCTTGAGCGTTTCCTAAGCAATTTTAAAAAATACAGTCCCAACAGAAAAACACCGGAATATTTGAAAAAGAAAGCTGAGGAGCTTAAATTGTTGTGGGGGAATTTTAAACTCCTCCATAACCAAATAGTGCTTCTTCTTTGTGATAACAACGATCATCCATATTTTGAGGAGCAAATCTATGCTAAGACAGTGTTACAGTGTCTATCCTGTAGCATATATATTACAGCCTCTTATGGATGCAATATAGTGTTAAAAGGAAAAAGGTATAGGAAAAGTTGGATCAAGGATCATATGGCTTGAAACACGCTTGTTTACGTTTGGTACATAACTTTTTTTATTTACAAAAATAAAATTACTTCAATAAATACAAAACAAAATACATCAATTCACTAAAAAATAGAATATTAACAACACATATATAAAAAAGCAAACAAAATAAATTAACAAAGGTATATAAAAACAGATAAACGAAAATTAGACTTTAAAAAACTTATAAATAATTCTTGAGGTTTCTGGAATTTATAGAAGAAAAAAAATTATTATTTAAATGAGAAATTGCCACCCGATGAATATAAAAACTGTGGTGAATACCAACAGTCTGTTTCTATTAAAAAACCTATCAGCCCTAACTTTTGCGTAGCATCAACAATATTTTTCGTAGAAAAAGATTGCTAATGTGTGGTTCGTAGTGACGGTGAATACCAGCCTAGACTCTAATTCCAAAAATGTTAAAACACGGTGGAAACCTGCATTCGAACATCCCTGGAATCGGAATTCAATGGTTTGTTGTATTGGACCAGTAAATAGCTTATGGTGGAAACCTACAAGTTATTTACGGCCTTATGTGGCGGTGGAAACCTGCCTAAATTCTAAAGCTGAAAGCGTTCAAATATGGTGGAAACCGACATCCGAACACTCCCAAAATCGGAACTTAATATTTTGTTGTCCTTGTCTTGTAAATAGCTTATGGTGGAAACCTACAAGTTATTTACGGCCTATGTGGTGGTGGAAACCTGCCTACGTTCTAACACTGAAAGTGCTCAAATATGGTGGAAACCGACACCTGAACACTCCCAAAATAGGAACTTAATATTTTGTTGTCCTTGCCTTGTAAATAGCTTATGGTGGAAACCTATAAGTTATTTACGGCCTGTGTGCCGGTAGAAACCTGCCTAAGTTCTAACACTGAAAGTGCTCAAATATGGTGGAAACCGACACCTGAACACTCCCAAAATCGAAACTTAATATTTTGTTGTCCTTGCCTTGTAAATAGCTTATGGTGGAAACCTATAAGTTATTTACGGCCTGTGTGGCGGTAGAAACCTGCCTAAGTTCTAACACTGAAAGTGCTCAAATATGGTGGAAACCGACACCTGAACACTCCCAAAATTGGAACTTAATATTTTGTTGTCCTTGCCTTGTAAATAGCTTATGGTGGAAACCTACAAGTTATTTATGGCCTATGTGGCGGTAGAAACCTGCCTAAGTTCTAACACTGAAAGTGCTCAAATATGGTGGAAACCGACACCCGAACACTCCCAAAATCGGAACTTAATATTTTGTTGTACTTGCCTAGTAAATAGCTTATGGTGGAAACCTACAAGTTATTTACGGCCTATGTGGTGGTTGAAACCTACCTGGCGGTTGAAACCTGCCTTGATTCGAATTCTAACGTTGCCAAATGCGGGGAAACCAACATCGAACAATGCCGGAATTGGAATGAATATCCTTCGCAGTTCGCCTCCTTTTATACTAAATTTGGCATAAGAAAGGATTGCTGCGATTGAAAATTTCAAATATTTCAAAAATGATTAGTTCCCAACTTTGATGCAGATGGCGCTCTGTGTGCAACAGAGAAAAATTGTTGCTGTCAAATGACAGCTGTTCTGTCATTATAAATCATTGAGGAAATGCCAAAGACATCGTTTTTTGGTAATTTGCGGAGGAAATGTCAAGGCATTGATTAGGTTTGTTAATTAATTTAACTCTAATCCAGATCAGAAACAAGTGTTTTGTTTTTTCTTCTTATTTCAGATGATCTGCATGTCGCATGAAGCTGCGACAGACAGAAAAAATATTCTTAGATGCTTCTGAAAGAATTTCTGCTACAGTGCCCAAGGCAGCATTAAGCAGCTCTGATGGAATTGCTTTAGATTCCACAAGATTAACTAATTGCTCAGCCGAGCTACCCGCGCCAGCGTTATCTCCTCGCTCAAGCCCCAATAGCAACATATACAGGGTGATCCAAAAGTATGGAAACGGCTAAATAACTTTCGAGGAATGCATTTTGGAGCAAAAAGTTGTAGACAAAAGTTTTAGGAATTTTTCCCAGCTATTCAATGGTGACCTTAGATTTGACCTTGACCATGGCCTTGAAGGTCATTTCAAGGTCAAGTTGACTTTTTTAAATTGGAATCCTTATTTTTGACCACGGAAATGGAAAGAGCGGAAACTTTTACGTCCAACTATGACCTTTACCATGACCTCGAAGGTCATATCAAGGTCAAAATGGCTCTTTAAAGAGGAACCTGCATTGTTACTGCGGATTTGCAAAGAGTGGAAGTTTTGCGTCCAAATGTGATCTTGACCACAACCTTGACCTTGAACATGACCTCGGAAATGACCTTGAAGGTTATATCAAGGTCAAGGTGGTTTTTTGAAGGGGAAACCATGTTTTTGACCACGAAAATGGAAAGAGCAGAAAAGCTAACGTCCGACTATGACCTTGACCACGACCTTGAAGGTCGTATCAAGGTCAAGATGGTTCTTTAAAGGGGAACCTGCATTGCTACTGCGGATTTGGAAAGAGCAGAAGTTTTGCTCCCGGATGTGACCTTGACCATGACACACGTGACCTTGCCTTAATCGACTTCACCATGGTCGGTCGTTAACTTTTCCGCTCTTTTCATTTCCGTGGTCGTTAACTTTTCCGCTCTTTCCATTTTGGTGGTCAAAAACATGGTTTCCCCTTAAAAAAACCACCTTGACCTTGATATAACCTTCAAGGTCATTGCCAAGGTGATGTTCAAGGTCAAGGTTGTGGTCAAGGCCACATTTGGACGCAAAACTTCCACTCTTTGCAAATCCGCAGTAACAATGCAGGTTCCTCTTTAAAGAGCCATTTTGACCTTGTTATGACCTTCGAGGTCATGGTAAATGTCATAGTTGGACGTAAAATTTTCCGCTCTTTCCATTTCCGTGGTCAAAACTAGGGATTCCAATTTAAAAAAGTCAACTTGACCTTGAAATGACCTTCAAGGCCATGGTCAAGGTCAAATCTAAGGTCACCATTGAATAGCTGGGGAAAATTCCTAAAACTTTTGTCTACAACTTTTTGCTCCAAAATGCATTCCTCGAAAGTTATTTAGCCGTTTCCATACTTTTGGATCACGCTGTATGCTAGCTCCCAGCTCAACCAAACGCGGGAGAATCATTTCCTCTGAGCTTAGAAATGAGCCGGTACAATAATTTACCGAAACTTCCGCCAGTAAAAATACCTAAATTTTCTGGCAATTACAAAGTGGAAGCCCTTTTCAGATATTTTCACTACCGTAATAGACTCAAATATTTATTTGAGTAAGGTAGAGAAAATGCAATACCTTCTATACCATTTGGAAGGTGATGCCAGGAAGGTAGTGGGCCATCTTCAGCTGTGTAATGAAAACTACGAGACAGCTTTGAAGTTGGTACGAGCACGCTACAATAACAATAGGAAGATTATCACTACGTACATCAATACTATGATGGACGTGAAAAAGGTGGAACATAGGTCCCAGGAGGATATCATAATGCTCTATGATACCATAAGAGAATGTGTCAAGGCATTAAAGAATTTCAACTGCCGGACGCAAGAATGGGGACCGATAATTGTTTGCATTGCCATGAGAAAGCTTGACGTTGAAAGGTTGCGCTTTTTCGAAGAAGGTCTTGAGAATTCAAGGGAAATGCCGACAACCGCCGAGTTGCTAGCCTTCCTGGAAAAACGGTATCAGGTGCTGGATTGTATTAAGGAGTCGAAACAAAATAAGTTCGAACCCCACAATAAAAAAAAAGCTTTCCATACAACGGTAAGCCAGACCTATGCATTCTGCAATAAACGGCATACGATATACCAGTGCACAAATTCCAAAAAATTAAGTGTGTAGGAAAGAAACGCCTTTGTAGCTAAGAAAAATCTATGTATAAATTGCATGGCTCACGGTAAAACAGAAAAATGCAAAACGAATAAATCTTGTTTCTACTGCAACAAGAAACATCATACACTCTTACACCGCAATGTGGAAGTCGTAAGAAATCATCCGAATAAGGAAAGAGCTAGTGAAGAGCCACCCGAACAAGCGAAGGCAGATGATGTAGTGGCTTTTCACAACAAAACCAAAATAGGGAACGTCCTGCTGCCGACAGCATTAATAAGAATAAAAAATACTCTTGGGCAATCACAAATGCTCAGAGCATTGATTGATCCAGGATCACAGGTATCTCTCATTACCGAAGAGGCCGTCCAAATGCTTAAACTACGAAAGGAGCGAGTCACGATAACAATCTTGGGTGTTGGAGAAGCAAAATCAGCAAAAGCTTGCAGCAAGGTCAGCTTCTCGGTTCAATTAAAGGATGCTAGGAGCTCATTCCTTCGAGTAGAGGCATTACTGTAAGCTGATGTCTACGCGAAGATACTCAGAGAAGGAATTATAACGGACTCAATCCTACCGACTGCCCAAAACACCAAACTAGGCTGGATATTATTCGGAAACATCCCAAGAGATTCCAAATCCATGCCGGCACACAATGAGGTCTCGAGTTTCCTCTCTCTTGCCGAGATTGACCAGAAGCTTGAACAATTCTGGGAATTTGACAATGACACTGCCACAAACCAGGCTAGTGACTCATGCGACAAACACTTTGAAGCTACGTACAAGCGAGACAAAGATGGCAGATACATCGTCCGTCTACCATTCAAGGATAGCCAAGAGAAATTAGGTGACTCCCGAAACAGAGCAGTAGCCAGGCTGCTGCAAATGGAAAAGAAACTAAGCAAGACGCCGGAGAATATGGCTGTATGGGATTCGGAGTTATCCCACTTTTATTTATGAAATTAAAAACTTTATTTTATTATATTTTTAATTTATAAACGATATTTTTAATTTACAAACGATACTTTTAATTTACAAACGATGCTTTCTTTTTTGATTATTAGACACAACTGAAACAAAATTAAATTCCAACGCCTACTTTAACTTTCAAAGATTCCTTGATTTTTTAAATTTTAAAACAATACGCCTACTGCGTTGCCACACTACCATTCTTATTATATATTTTTATTTATTTAATTTATAAATTCTTTATTTTTTATTATGTATTTTATAAATTCTTTATCTTTTATTGTTTATCTTATAAATTCTTTATTTTATTTTAATTTATTTTATTTTAATGTAACAATTAACAAATTTAAACTTTCTTTCTCTCTAAATCCAAATTCAAAACTATTCATTTTGTAACAAACGCCTACTTTCTCGATTCTTTTATTTTTTTCTTTTTAAACCGCCTACCTTTACTTTTTATTTTAATTTTTTAAAAATCACCGCCTCCTACCACAATACCCTCCTCCCAGTGTAAACGCAATTTTTTATATGTGGTGGATGGTCTTGATGTTGATGAAAGGAGGGCTCGATGGGCCGTGTTGATGTTGAAGGGCTCGTTGGGCCTTGGTGTTGATGGTAGAAGGGCTCGATGGGCCGTGTTGATGTTGAAGGGCTCGTTGGGCCTTGATGTTGATGGAAGAAGGGCTCGATGGGCCGTGTTGATGTTGAAGGGCTCGTTGGGCCTTGATGTTGATAGAAGAAGGGCTCGATGGGCCGTGTTGATGTTGAAGGGCTCGTTGGGCCTTGATGTTGATGGAAAAGCTCGATGGGCCGTGTTGCTTTTGAAGGGCTCGTTGGGCCTTGAAGTTGATGGAAAGGCTCGATGGGCCGTGTTGCTTTTGAAGGGCTCGTTGGGCCTTGAAGTTGATGGAAAAAGGGCTCGATGGGCCGGGTAGTGAGGGTAGTGGTGGCACAACTGCTTGCCATTGTGGAGGTGGAGGTGGAGTTGGTTGCCATTGTGGAGGTGGTGGCACAGCTGGTTGCCATGATGGTGGTGGTACAGCTAGTTGCCATGATGGTGGTGGTGGTGGTGAAACCTTTTTGTTTTTGATGTTTTTTCTTATTGTTGGCGGTAACGGGGAAGTTATAATAAATCTCCCCCCTTCGGTGGAAGCGTATTCCCTGTCGACAGCCTGAGCCATAAGCCAGGCCCGAATGGCTGTCGACCGGGAAGATGTGCAAGGCTGCATGCTGTAAAAGAAGGAAATTGAGTATTGTCCGATTAGCGGTTATCCAGCTATTGTTGCTGCTTGAGTCCCGTCTGCTCTCTTAGGTTGCAGATTGCGTGTTTAGTGTTGGGGTCACCAGTGAAGGAATACTGATTAAATTCTTATTATATATTTTTATTTATTTAATTTATAAATTCTTTATTTTTTATTATGTATTTTATAAATTCTTTATCTTTTATTGTTTATCTTGTAAATTCTTTATTTTATTTTAATTTATTTTATTTTAATGTAACAATTAACAAATTTAAACTTTCTTTCTCTCTAAATCCAAATTCAAAACTATTCATTTTGTAACAAACGCCTACTTTCTCGATTCTTTTATTTTTTTCTTTTTAAACCGCCTACTTTTACTTTTTATTTTAATTTTTTAAAAATCACCGCCTCCTACCACAATCTTTATCTTTTATTGTTTATCTTATAAATTCTTTATTTTATTTTAATTTATTTTATTTTAATGTAACAATTAACAAATTTAAACTTTCTTTCTCTCTAAATCCAAATTCAAAACTATTCATTTTGTAACAAACGCCTACTTTCTCGATTCTTTTATTTTTTTCTTTTTAAACCGCCTACCTTTACTTTTTATTTTAATTTTTCAAAATCACCGCCTCCTACCACAATACCCTCCTCCCAGTGTAAACGCAATTTTTTATATGTGGTGGATGGTCTTGATGTTGATGAAAGGAGGGCTCGATGGGCCGTGTTGATGTTGAAGGGCTCGTTGGGCCTTGGTGTTGATGGTAGAAGGGCTCGATGGGCCGTGTTGATGTTGAAGGGCTCGTTGAGCCTTGATGTTGATGGAAGAAGGGCTCGATGGGCCGTGTTGATGTTGAAGGGCTCGTTGGGCCTTGATGTTGATAGAAGAAGGGCTCGATGGGCCGTGTGGTTGTTGGTGGCAGTAGTGCTAGCTCGATGGGTCAGTCGGGTGATGGCGGCACGATGGGCCTTCTGGAGATGACGTTAGAATAACTTTTGGAAATGTAGGTGGTCGGTTGTGAGTGGCGCGTCGGGATGAAATGAAGTTAAAACTGAATTTAATGCAACGAAAATTGGAAAGAACGATGCGTTGGAAACCGCGGCAGTCTTATATCTCCTTGAAAACGCGTCGATTTAGCACGGCCAATAGGAGCTAAACTGTGTCTTCTTGGAACCACGAGACTTCTGGGTTCCGATGGTACCGGAGTTGAATGATTACTATTTTGTTGGGTACCTGAGGGAGACATTATAAATAATTTTATTGTTTTATCAATCGTCCGAACACAGATCCAGGACAATTGTCGCAACTGCTGCGAAATGAAAATGTTCTTCGTATCTCTCGTGTTATCGTGTCGACTTATTTGCTGAATGTTATTCTGCTACAAATAAACCAAAGTTCGTACGATTGAGGTACTGCTGTTCGCAGTCGGGGTCACCAGTTATGGGATTCGGAGTTTTTTTTTTTTTTTTTTTTTCTCCTGCTTCGCTCCTCTTATTGGGAGCATAGGGCGTCCACTAAGCCTCTCCATTCGCCTCTGTTCGGGGCAATTCTTTTTATTTCTTCCCAATTTCTGTTGTTGTTTCTAATTTCTTTCTCGACCGTTCGTCTCCATGTTGTCCTGGGTCGTCCCCTTCTTCGTATGCCGCTTGTATCCCATTCGAGCGCTTGTCTGGCTATTGAGTGTTCTGGCTTCCTGAGTGTGTGTCCTATCCATTTCCATTTCCTCTTCCTAATTTGTGTTGCTAGGGGGTCCTGGTTGGTGAGTTCCCACAGGCTTTCATTGGATATTCTTCTTGGCCAGAATATCCTGCATATTGTTCTTAGGCACTTATTTACGAACACTTGCAGCTTATTCATCGTGGTTTTCTTTGTCAACCAGGTTTCGCTGCCGTACAGCAGTACGGTCTTGACGCACGAATTGAATATTCGTAGTTTGGTACCTCTGGATAGCTGGGAGGATCTCCATACAGTCCATAGCCTTCCGAATGCCATTCTTGCTTCCTTTAGCCTGTTCTTTATGTCTTCATCTGCCCCCCCAGTGGTGGAGATGATGCTTCCCAAATACTTGAATGCGGTGACGTCTTCTATTGCTTCGCTGTTTACGACCAGCCGGCTAATGTTGGTAGTATTTAGCCGCATGCTCTTAGTCTTCCTCACGTTGATTCTTAGTCCTACTTGTCCTGCGTGCTGCACTAGGTTGTCTAGTTTAGCCTGCATGTCCTCGTGGGTGTGCGACAGCAGTGCGATGTCATCGGCATAGTCTAAGTCTTCCAAGCGTGTGTCGTTAGTCCATTCTATTCCTCGTGGTGTGGCTGTGACTCCCTTCATGACATCGTCCAGTACTATGTTGAATAGTAGCGGAGAGAGGGGGCAGCCCTGTTTAACTCCTAGCTCAACTCTTATTGGGTCACTAAGCTTTCCATTGTGTAGAATGGCTGTGTCGGCGTCTTTGTATAGGGCTTTGATGATCTGTATCAATTTGTTTGGAATTCCTCTGTGCGCAAGGGCCGACCATATTGCTGTGCGATATATGGAGTCGAAGGCTCTTTCGAAGTCAACGAACGTGATGAGTAGCGGGGCATTCCATTCTACTGATTGTTCTACGATTATTCGTAGGGTGTTTGACTGATCTATGCATCCGCGGTTTCTTCTGAAGCCTGCTTGTTCTTCACGCATGTGTGCTTCAATTTGCTTTTCCAGTCTGGACAGAATTATTAGTGCTAGGGTTTTGGTTACGGCGTTCAGTATGGTTATGCCTCGCCAGTTGCAGCATTCTGTCAGGTCTCCTTTCTTCGGGAGTTTGACTATAATTCCCTTCTTCCATTCTTGGGGGATTGTTTCTGTGTTCCAAATTTGCTCCAGGATTGGTGTCATGGAGGCTGCTATGGCTTCTGGTGCTGCTTTGTAGAGTTCCGCTGGTACCCCGTCACTTCCTTCCGCTTTGTTGTTCTTGAGCTTGCTAATAGCTTCGATAATCTCATTTGTTGTGGGGGGTTGGTCATTTGCCTCGCTCGAGGTGTTGTTGCTGGCGGGGTTATCTGGGTATTGTGGCTGTCTTTCGTCGGTGTTGCTGAAATGTTCTCTCCATCTGCTCATCTGGTCTTCGATGGCTGTTAGTAGTTGGCCATTTCTGTCCTTTATGGGCTGGCTTTGCCTAGGCTTCTTGTTTGTCAATGATTGAATGTTCTTGTAGAGAGCGCGCATGTTGTTATGTTCCGCGGCCGCTTGTGCTTCCATGGCGATGTTGTTATAGTATCTGCGCTTGTCTGTTCTTGCCATTCTTTTAACCTCTCTTGCTTTTTCTTGATAAGCTTGTTCGAGTTCGTCATTATTATTGTTGTTGCTGTTGAGTAGCTTCATCCTGAGTTCCTTCCTCTCTTTGATTTTTGCCCATGTTTCGTCTGATATCCATTCTTTCTTTGTCATGGTTGTGAATCCTAGGACTTCTTCGCCTACTTGTCTGCAGATTGCTTGTAGGTTTGCATCGTTTGTGGGCTGGTTGGCTAGGCTTTCCTCTAGTTTGGTTCTGTAGTTATTAGCAACATTTTGATCTGCCAGTTTATGTATGTTGAGTCGTTTGTGTCTTTCGTTCGCATTTGTTCGGTACGCAGTAGGCCTTAGTCGGATGTCCCCTGTGACCAGCATATGATCGCTGTGTATGTCTGCGCCTCTTCGGGTGCGAACATCAAGTAGGGATTGCTTCCATTCTTTGCTGATGCATATGTGGTCTATTTGGTTCTTTATGCGACCGTCTGGTGAGGTCCATGTATATTTGTGGATATCCTTGTGTGGGAAGAGAGTTCCACCGATCTTCATGTTGTGTTCTTGGCATAGGCCTACTAGCCGCTCTCCGTTGTTGTTAATTGTGCCTAGTCCATGGGGGCCAACTACTCTGTTGTTGCTGCTTGATCCTACTTTTGCGTTGAAGTCCCCCATTAGTATCTTGATGTCGGTACGAGGGGTGTTGCTCATGGCCGCTGTGAGTTGCATATAGAAATCCTCTTTCTCCTCTTGGTTCGCAACTTCAGTGGGAGCATAGCATTGGATGATGGTAATCTTTCGCAACCTTGTGTGTATTCTGGCTGTGATTATTCTGTCTGACACAGGAGTCCAGCTCATAAGGCTTCTTCTTAGCTTTCTTGCTATCAATAGACCGACCCCGTGCTGTCCACTATTGATTTCGCCTCCAGAGTACATCAGCATGTTTCCGCTTGTTGTTTGCATCTCCCCCATTCCGGGCCATCTCATTTCGCTGATGCCTAGGATCTGGATGTTATATCTCTGCATTTCTTTTTCTAACTGGGCTAGCTTGGATGTTTCTCTGAGCGTACGTACGTTCCATTGTCCAATTCGAGTCCTTTTTCGTGTGCCAAATGTCGTGATCGCGTTGTCCGTGAATGTCCGAGGCTCTGTTTCCGTTTCCTGAATCGTTCATTTTCGCTATGACAGGTGATTAGCCCGCAGTAGCTATCCCGGTTGGCGGGGATGCCGCCTATCGCTTTGGCCGGGAGAAGCGTCCCGGTATGGTGGGCCTACCACCTAACGCTTTACCGGAATTAAAAGCGCACCCCAATTGCGTGGGCCGAGCCCGGCTCGAATCCGAGTCCCCCGGGGTGGTAGACCAGCGCACTTACCACTGGTCTACTGGGACCCTATCGATTATATAATGGGTATAATATTCCCCATATTCAGGCACGGGCTCGCGTTCTCGGACCACAGCCGAGGCACTCGCCAGCATTTCGCCTCCCGCTACACCCGTGCTCCATAGGAGAGCATTCCCCATTCGGAGTTATCCCACTTTTATTTATGAAATTAAAAACTTTATTTTATTATATTTTTAATTTATAAACGATATTTTTAATTTACAAACGATACTTTTAATTTACAAACGATTCTTTCTTTTTTGATTATTAGACACAACTGAAACAAAATTAAATTCCAACGCCTACTTTAACTTTCAAAGATTCCTTGATTTTTTAAATTTTAAAACAATACGCCTACTGCCGTTGCCACAGCTGAATACAACAAATTTCTTTTAGAATATCTAGCGCTTGGGCACATGAGCTCAGTCAAAAGATTCTCAGAAGACCACTAAAAGGTATACTACTTGCCTCATCATGCTGTGCTCAAAACGGAAAGCACTACTACTAAACTACGTGTAGTATTTGATGGGTCATGCAAAACCGAATCGGGAACAAGCCTTATTGATTTGTTGCATTCCGGTCAAAAATTACAATGTGATTTAGCCAAATCTTGCTAAGGTGGCGTAAACATCGCTATGTTTTCACGGCCGATATTGAAAAAATGTTCAGACAAATAAAGATGGCACAAGAGGACAGAAATTATCAACGAATACTATGGAGAGAAAGTCCCAACGAGCCAATTCGAGAATACATACTGAACACAGTTACCTATGGAACTGCCCCGGCCACGTACCTCGCTGTAAGAACATTAAAGCAGCTCGCGATAGATGAAGGGGAACATCTTCCCATTGCTAAAAGGGTCTTAATGAATGATTTCTATGTTGATGACATGCTTTCTGGTGCAGACACCAAGTCAGAAGCTCGGCAACTTCAGGAGCAAATCATACAGTTATTACGTGCAGGAGGGTTCAACTTACGCAAATGGACATCAAACCACGACGCTCTAGTAATAGATATTCCTCAGGACTTGTTAGAAAAAAGGAATATTAGAAATAACTGAGGATGATTCGGTGAAAACGCTTGGGTTAAACTGGAATCCTAAAAGAGATGAATTTCAATTTATCATTAATCTAAAAAGGAACGGTTCCCAACTAACGAAAAGAGCACTATCCACAATCGCAACAATATTTGACCCTCTAGGGTGGTTGGCACCAGTAACAGTTTCTGCAAAAATAATAATGCAAGGACTTTGGAAAATCGGAATAGACTGGGACCATCTATTGCCCAATGAAATAATAAGCTCGTGGATGAAAATTGAAACAGAATTGACTGAGCTACAGAAAATTAGAATTCCACGGTGGATAAACTATCGCAGGAAACAACAAGTGCAATTTCACGGATTCTGTGATGCTTCTGAAAAGGCATATGCTGCTGCACTTTACTTAAGAACAATTGACAACAACAACAAGGTTCATACCATGTTGCTGACCGCAAAAACCAAGGTTGCTCCTCTAAAGCAAAAATCAACACTACCTCGACTAGAGCTATGCGGTGCTCTTCTGTTAGCTCAGCTGATTAAGGCTGCAAAAGCTTCCCTAGATATAGATTCCCCAGAAGTCTTTGCTTGGTGCGATTCCGAAATAGCTTGGATATCCAAAAGTCCTAGTAATTGGCATACTTTCATTGGAAACCGAGTAAGCGAGATACACGATTTAGTAGGGAAGCATATATAGAGACACGTTTCATCTTCTGAGAATCCCGCGGACCTCGCGACTAGAGGCATAAGCCCTAACAAGCTTGTGTCAAACAGTCTCTGGTGGAAGGGACCACTTTGGCTTAGCAACTTGTCTGAATCCTGGCCTAAAAAAAGGCTTAATTTGACAACTGATGAAGAAGAGAAAAAAATAACATCATTTGCCACAACCATATCATCTCATCTATTCCAATGTTCATCATTTACGAGACAAGTGCGAGTAATCGCGTACGTCTTACGATTTATCAACAACACCAGAGCTTTCAAGACAAATAAAAATGTAAATCACCTAACAACATATGAACTGCAAAATGCAAAAGAATGCATTATAAAACTAGTACAATTGTAGGAGTTCTCAGAAGAGATCAACGCCCTAAAGAAACAACAACAGTTAAGAAAAAGCAGCAAGCTTCTTTCACTCCATCCCTTTATAGATTCAAACGGATTGCTACGAGTCGGGGGAAGGCTGGAAAAATCATCATTGCCAACAGATGCAAAGCATCAAATACTTTTGCCTCCAAAACATCACATTACGAACCTCATAGTTGAGCACGCTCACCGACAAACACTACATTGGGGTACGCAACGCTCAATTACCTAAGATTGAAATTTTGGATTATTGACGGCAAAAGGGTGGTCCAGGGAAGAAATCACAAATGTATTACATGCATACGTTATCGTCAAGGTACCTCTCAGTAACTCATGGGCGACATACCAGCCGTACGAATTACTCCAGCCCCACCATTCTCAAGCACTGGAGTAGATTATGCAGGACCTTTCTTAACAAAGGCCTCAAAGGGAAGAGGAACTAAAACACTAAAAGGTTATATAGCCCTATTTGTATGCATGGTCACCAAGGCAGTACATTTAGAGCGTGTCAGTGATTTAACCACGGATTCCTTTCTCGCAGCTTTTAGAAGATTCGTTTCTCGCCGAGGGATTTGCAAACAAGTCTACATTGATTACGGAACAAATTTTGTTGGCGCCAACAACAAATTAAATAAAGATCTACCACTTGCAATTTCCAATGCCAGTAAACTAGCGGCAGAAACATTGGCCAATGATGGTACAGACTGGAAGTTTATTCCTGCAGTTGCTCCACACTTTGCAGGACAGACTGGACTTCTATAATATAAAAATGAATCGCTGAATG
Organism: Dysmachus trigonus; assembly: GCA_949715965.1. Classification (NCBI taxonomy): domain Eukaryota; kingdom Metazoa; phylum Arthropoda; class Insecta; order Diptera; family Asilidae; genus Dysmachus; species Dysmachus trigonus. The sequence continues at coordinate 55,148,825 of OX454320.1, forward strand.
TGTTGCTAAGCGCAAATCTCGAGAACAGTTGAACCGATTTCGCTAATCCTTTTTTTAGAATATTCCATGAAGTACGAGGATGGTTCTTACGGAGAGAAAAATTTAAAAAATTGTCTGAAAAAGTCTAAAAACAACACTTTTCTATTTATATATATAAAAATGAACCCCTATTTCCGTTGGTCACACAATAACTTGAGAACGACTTTACAGATTTCATTAATTTTTTTTTTTTTTAAGTTTTCTAATACTTTGTAGAAGGTTCTGAAAGGTTTGAAAATTTCAGAAAACTTAACGATTATTTTAACTTCGCGAGTTTGACCGTTCGCGTGTTCTCGATTTTAATGAAAATTAGTACAATTATTGTTTTGAGGTCACTGATTTTGAATATTATCAAAATTTACAAATGCAATATTGGTCATCCAATATGGTGACCAAGATTTCTAGATTTCAATGGATTTTAATGAAAATAAGTACAGTGATAATTTTGAGGGCACCAATTCTGAATATTATCAAAATTTACAAATCCAAGATAGCAGACCCAATATGGCGACCAAGATTTCTCGATTTTAACGGATTTAAATGAAAATTAGTACAATGATTGTTTTGAGGTCACTGATTTTGAATATTCCCAAAATTTACAAAACCAAGATGGCGGACCCAATATAGCGACCAAGATTTCTCAATTCCAACGGCTTTTAATGAAAATAAGTACAATGATTGTTTTTGGGTCACTGATTTTGAATATTATCAAAATTTCCAAATCCAAAATGGCGGATCTCACATGGCGATTAAAATGTCTTAATTACAACCGATTTTAATGAAAATTAGTACAATGGTTATTCTGAGGTAACTAATTTAGAATATTGTCGAGATTTCCAAATCCAAGATTGTAACCAACAATTTCTCGATTTTAACGGATTTTAATGGAAATTGGTATAATGATTATTTTGAGGCCACTAATTTCGAATATTATTAAAATTTGTAAATCCAATAGGGAGACCATAATAATTATTCTGATACCACTCATTTTAGATATTGTCAAAATTTCCAAATCCAAGATGGCGGATCCAATATGGTGATGCAAATTTCTCGACTTCAACGGATTTTCATGAAAATTAATACGATTTTTTTGGTGCCACTAATTTTGATCATTATCGAATTATCAAAGTTTCTAGATCCAAGATGGCGGACCCAATATAAATGAAAAATATTTCTCGATTTCAACAGGTTTTAATAAAATTTGGTACAATAATTGTGTTAATGCCACTAATTTTAAATAATATCAAGATTTGGATATTCAAGATGGCGGATCCATAAAGGGGTTTTCGGGTTGAATAAATTTCTAGGATATAACAAACTAGAACATTTGAGAAGTCTTTAATTAGTAAGTATTTACCCAACGTCGGATGAAACCGGGTAATTTTCCAATATTTGTGCAGTGTAAAACGGTTTACTTAATATTAAACAATGCGTAAGTTTGTTCAATAAATTAATTAGGGATATGAAACGGAAACACTGTTTTCTTATATTAATGGTATTATTTGTAGAAACATGCGAAAAGAAAGAACACGATCAAATATTTTTCGACACACATGGCATAACGAAAATGTACTGGAAAGGGCAGTACAAAGTCTGCTGGGCCAGCTAGTACATAAATAATTATATAATTTAATTCAATAAAAGTTATACGTTATTCGGGTCTTTTATGTTATATGTTTTACTTAATCTATTTACATCAACTTTGACCAGAACGTCCCATCACTTGAAAATATGGAAATGAATTATTTCATGACACTTAAATGCACAAAAATACCGTCATTCCTCAAGGACACAAAAACTTCCTCTCTATATAGAGATATGCGCAAATAAAGCCAAAATATAGGGAGTTATCGTTTCTATGGCTAAAATTTCTCGAAACTTCTTTTTAGTAGGCTATAAAGCAATTTATTTTTGGGAAACTTGTCTCTTCTATATTATTCAGGTGATTACCCAATGACTTGTTTTTTAGATGAAGCACTACTCTATTAATTATTGGGTAGAAATTCAGCACTGCAAAATGCAACCAAGCAGCAACACAGTGCAAACTTTAAACAACAGAGGGTATTTATGAAGAGCTTGAAAAGTATCTGCGAAGAAATTTAATGCACATGAAGTATATTAAAGACGGATAGAACTAGGTATATTGTTCTACCAGGCTTTAAAGGAATTAGACAATCGGTGCGACTGTTTATTGCCTCCCAAAAGGTAAATTTCGACAAACTCGAGTAAATAAAAACCTATTTTTAGAAAAATCAAAATGAATGTGGAAAGTTGCTCATGGAAAGGAGAAAAGTTTGGAAGAAACGTCATATATCAAAAAACACATGAAAGCTTATCCTCATGAGCACGTGTTGCCACCGCCCACCATAAAGCGCTGTAAATATGGCAACACACGAGTACCTCATGTTCTGATAAACTCGTAACCGCAGAGTTTCACCCCAAACTCCTTACGATGCTGCCGCCACTGCCTGTCCTTTCTTAAAAACGTGCTCGATCCGACAAGACTTGTCTAAACATTTCGGAAATTAAAACTGAATCGGGAACGAGGTACTGGCAGCTACATACATATCTCATAATATCAGGATTTTACATCCCCCGTAAGGAAAATTTTAAGTGAAATTGTAAGGTATGTATGTAAACAGGACATATTCGGTGTACTGGTGTACTCCTGTGGAAACATCTGGAATAACATAAGCAAAGTTCACCATAGAAGGCAAATAAAGTCACACTTGCTACGCCGGTCGTACTTCCAATACGTCGAGAATCCAACAAGAGCATTTACCTACGATGAAATTTTCTGGTGTAAGTTTGCGCGTTTTATGTATTTTTTATGGCATGTGATTTTTTGTATGATCCAAACAAATGTGAGGGTTTGTTTTTACATGAATTTATGATAGCACACTGCACGGGCTTTTTTTTGTAAACATCTATGCTTTAGGATGGCCTGAATTTGATTACCAGTATTCCAGAAGCGATGTTATTGAATTTTCGATGTTCTTCGTATTTATTATTAAGTGAACGTTTTTCCCTAAGTTTCATTAAAATTTGAAAAGCTTTAAAGTGTTACAAGGGTGTGGTACGATCATTATTAGCCAATATACTTAAACAAGTAAATGAAAATATTTGACTACCTTTTTCATTAATTCAATGTATAGTAAAACTATTATATTTAATTTTATCAATTAAAAAAACATAAAAAGATATTCATACGCATGCAAATAATTGACTTGTATTTAAAATAGACATTAGAAGTCTTAATACTGTTATGCACTAGCCCTAGAGCTAGTGATGATTTTTTGAGAAATATTTGATAAAAACTGAAGTACTGTAACGTTTGCACCTTAACTGAGGACTATATTAATGCCTTGCCAGCTTTTTAGTGGTTAATACATGAGTTATGAATTTCAGAAATCCGTTGAAGAAGATTTTGGTCACCATGTTGGATGCGCCATCTTGGATCTAAAAATTTTAATAATATTCGAAATTAGTGGCCTCAGAATAATCATTGTACTAATTGTCATTAAAATCCGTCGAAATTGAGAAATTTTCCGCGACATATTGGATCCGTCATCTTTAATTACTTAATTTGGACAGCGGATTTGAAATTAGCATCCCGTAAAACCCATAAGTACCAAATTTCATGAAAATCGCTTCAAATTTAAAATTTTCAAACGCCATTTTGAAGCCCTATGTATTATCCGAAAAAAATAGCCTTTATGTTAAGTTGGAATATGTTTTACCTTCGGACAGAAAATGAAAAATATCGATGTAAGCGTTTAGGCATGATTGAGCAACAAACAAACAAACAAATTATCTTTCATTTTTATCTTTATCTTTATTATACAGGATGTTCAGCGGTGGGAGGGAAATATTACAGGGGGTGAAAGGTCAGATCGAGACTAGCAAAAAATCGTATAGGTGGGAGGGAGGGGGGGGGCATCTCGCATCGTTTGACAGTTACAGGGTGATGCGTAAATCAGGATATTGCCTTATATGGGAACCGCTCTTGTATTTTTATCTTTTTTTCTACGTATCCCAGCGACCCCAAACCGATCTCAAAAAATTACTATTTCGAAGCCCTTTCCAAAACGGTCAACACCACCCCCTATCCCCAACCCCTTGGCCACAATCCCCCCAGGTAGTTGAAAAAATTAACTTTTATTTCACGATTTTTCACTTTTCGCCCCGCTTTTCTCCGAAATTCATGTTATTAACATACCTACTTTTTAATTCTTTTAAGTTGCCTATCTTATTACCTTTCCAAAAAGGAGCAACATGCCCAGGTAGGAGAAGGATACGAACATTTATTTAAAAGAAATCCTTTTACAGAATATCATAAATAAATTATAATTAAGTTAACTAAAAAATACATTTTGTTCGCTTAAAAACTAAATACAACTAAAACTTATGTCCTAAAAAAGCTATTCAAAATGTTCTCCGCCAGTTTCGATGCATGCAAGTAGCCTTCGTCTTATTTGGCGTTTGAGGTCTATGGTAGCCAGTCTCTCCCGTATTTTCGTGGCTGCAGTCCCAATCCTGGTAACTAATTCTTCTCTGGAGTTGGTTGGTCTTTAGTAAACTTCATCTTCCATCATTCTCCATAAGAAAAAGTCCAGTAGAGTAAGGTCCGGTGACCTAGCAGGCCAAGGAATCGGTCCACCTCGTCCAATCCAGCGCTCTGGGTAATGTTCATTCAACCTTGCCCTAACAATGTTCCCAGTATGCGCAGGTGCTCCGTTGTGCTGTAAATACATTGCGCTTCTGGTGACCAGGGAGATGTCCTCCAACAGATCCGGAAAGGTATTCTCCAAAAAGTCCGAATATAGCTGACTATTCAGCACTTGGGGCAAGATGAAGGGTCCTATCAACTGGTTGCCGATGATGCCAGCCCAGACATTGACACTAAATCTTTGCTGGAAGGACCGACACCTTGTCCTATGTGGGTTCACATCTGACCAGGTGTGGAGGTTGTGGAAGTTTGTGATGCCATCCCTGGTGAATTGCGATTCATCCGTCCACAGAATTAGGTCTAGAAACCTTCTGTTTTCGATGTTAGACTCGAATAGCCAAGTGCAGAATTGCAATTGTCTTTCGGAATCTGCTTCCCGTAGTGCTTGGACTGGGATATGGTGGTATGGATGTATTCCTTCTCGGTTCACAACAGTCCAAACTCTCCCTGAAGACAATCCTAACCGTCGTGCGACCTGTCTGATGCTTATTTCAGGGCTGTTCCTGACGATGTTGAGGATTTGTTGGTCGGTGTCCGCTGAATCGGCCGATATTCCTGATCGCGTTTCTGCTCTGGGGACCGATACACTTCCGGTTTCTTTTAACCTTCTGAAAGTCCTTGAAAATACCCTTCTGTTGGGTACACGCCTTTTCGGGAATCTCCTTTGGTATTCTCGTACGGCCTGACTATCATTTCCGTCTACTAAACCGTACGCGTAAATTACTATATATCCCACCAAAAACATTCTGTAAAAAAATACCCAAGTCTCGATGGAGCTGCTTGTTTATCTCTAAAAAGTAATGAAATCTAGACAAAGTCGTGCCAAGTCTAAGGTTCCTTACTGCGATTTCTTTATTATTATAGTTAATGTTGTGTGACTTGGCCGGCTGGTTTTGTACCCTTGTGTACCCTTCATTTCTGCGTTCTGGTCTTATAAAGAGGTTCTCAAATAGGGGCCTGAAAATGCGGCGAAATGGTTCCAGTAAAGGATGGTACGGCAGTGTTTGCTTCGCGCTCGACTTGGCGGGGGCACTGTCGTGCCCCCAGATCGGCATACTCTTCAACACTCTGGCAATAAATTAGTTGATTACTCCTTTAATTTTAGAAAAGCAGACTTTGATTCCCTTAATTCTTTTTTACATGGCTGCGATTGGTCACTAATTTATGACTGCAATGATGATGTTGAGCTTGCTGTTCGTAGGTATTATGAGTACATCCATGACGGTATCGCGCGATTTGTCCCTTTGATTAAGAAAAAGGACCTAATTTATAACCCACCTTGGTACGATTCCGATATACGGTCAATTAGAAACAGGAGAAATTCTGCCTGGTGTAAATTTAAGGAGACTGGCAATAAAGTTGACTACGCTCGCTATTCCGAGCTGCGACGGCAATTTCACGTTTACTCAAGGACTTTGTTGCGGGTCGCGTCCTCGAAGGAGCCCGGCTTGCTCCCTTCGTCTGGCGGTTTGCGGCTGCGGGAGCTGGCATGCTAGCTTTGCCGTAGTGTGGGGGGGTTTGCCTAAATGCCGCGTCTTGCCACCAGAACGGACCGCCGACAACAGAAAAATCTCCCGCGACGGAACCAAAAAAAAACGGCAAGGTATTGGAAGAGGGAGTGGTGCGGAAGGAACCCCTGTTCCTGCCCGTGATTGACTCTCAGGGGGGGATCCTTGATGGAAATGGATCCCCCACCTGGCCTGGCCCCAACCGCCCAAATGACCTTCCCCTGGCCCAAAATTTAGGGGAGGTCCCAATAAAAAATTCCGACCTTAACCGAGCGAGGCTGCAAGAAAAACGAAGCGAGGGGACCTAGGGAAAAATATTAAAAAAGATAATTTGAAGTCAACATGCTCATTTTATTAAACATAATTTTTTCTTTTGGGGGTGCTCTCCCTATCCTACTCTTACAAAAAAAATTGGTGCTACCTTACTTGCTTACAAATAAGTTGGGCGGCCGCCAGTGTCGCTGCTGCTGCTGATGATGGTGATGTTGCTGCTGCTGCTGATGATGGTGATGTTGCTGCCGCTGCTGCTGATGATGGTGATGTTGCTGCCGCTGCTGCTGATGATGGTCATGTTGCTGCTGCTGCTGATGATGGTGATGTTGCTGCTGCTGCTGTTGATGATGGTGATGTTGCTGCCGCTGTTGCTGATGCCGCTGCTGTAGTGGTGGCTATGCTGCCGTTGCTGGTTTTTCTTTTTTTTTTGTTTTCACAAATCATGTCAACAATTTAGAATAATTTCGTTTAAGATCTCGCATCACCTTTTAGTTACGTGAAAACACGGTCAGTTTATTTCATTTAAGGTTGGTAAGTAAATAGTTTAGCTTGCGGTTTATATTTTTATCAATTTAGTTTTTATTCACGAATTATTTTTATAATTAACAAAATTTTAGTTTTAAGAATTTGCACCACTTTGGAGTTATGACGAAACATGGTAAGTTTTTTTTTCTTAATGTCGGTAAGTATATAACTAAACTTGTAATTTCTAATTTTTAACATTGTAGTTTTTATTCACGAATTATTTTTAATATTTAACAAAATTTTAGTTTTCAGAATTGGCACCACTTAGGAGTTACGAGAAGCAAGGTAAGTTTATTTCACTTAATGTAGATAAGTACATAACTAAACTTGTAAATTTTAATTTTATCAATGTAGTTTTGTCCACGAATTAATTTCTAGTTTACAAAATTTTAGTTTTCAGAATTTTGCATCGGTTTGGAGTCACGAGAAACAAGGTAAGTTTATTTCACTTAATGTAGATAAGTACATAATTAAACTTGTGAATTTTAATTTTATCAATGTAGTTTTTGTCCACGAATTAATTTCTAATTGACAAAATTTTAGTTTTCAGAATTTTGCATCGGTTTGGAGTCACGAGAAACAAGGTAAGTTTACTATATTCTATAATAAAATTCGGGTAACAATATTATCATAACTTATTTTTCTTTTTTTTTTCAACAATCTTTCAGGAGTTCTACCCTGTCGGGATTTATCACGCTTCCCACGGTAAGTATGCAAATAAATTGTAAGTGTTGGAGAGCCGGGAGGATAAGGCTGGCGAAAATTTTATGGGAATTTGAGAATAAAAAAAATAGTAATTTTGGGAATTGCACTGCACTACTTTATTGAAGACCTTTTACAATTGCTGTGGCTGATGTCGTGGTCGTGTAGATAGCTCGGCTGCTGTAGGACAAGTGAAGCAGATGATCAGATCAGTTGATCAGAGACAAGTGGTGTTTCTCTTATCAGCAAAGGGGATCTCCAGCTCCTAGATCTCCGACTTCTCTGTGGTTTCGGCAGAGGAAGTAAGGAACGATGCATGGTGATATGACCGCTGCTGAGATAGTAATTGCCAAATGTCGATAAGAGCCGATCAGGTAATAAGAGAACTCTTATCAGTCAGTGAGTCTCCTTCCCCTCTATGCCTTGTCGTAGGGGACAGTGATGACAACATCCTTCGCTGGCGTGAGTTTATTAGAAATTTGAACATTCTCCCCGCCTTGAAATCCTTGGGTTTCAATGATTATGTGGGCTGGAATGGTGCATAGCCTCATCTTCCTTGGGTGAAGCTTGAATAGCACTTTAAACTTGTCGGAATTGCAGTTGTGACATTGAGCAATTATTGTGCAATTATGTGAGGGAAAGGGAAAGGTTAATTTGGGAATTCATATTTAATTCAAGTTAGTAAAATCCTGCACATTTTGTATTTTATTCATAAGGAAAAGATTTGCATAGCACGTAAAAGCGTAAAATCTTGCACTCCCACTCAAACTCACTCGCGACAAAATTCATTGTTTCTTCTACTCGTCTACATTTATCGGTAGTACGGAAAGCTTGGTAATTGGACGTTTCTTTTCACCGTTTTTAGTTAATAGATCAACAACTCTGACAATGCCGTCACTTCCAGGGTAAGTTCGAATGACTCGTCCAAGAGCCCATTTACAACATGCTAAATTTTCCTCCTTCAGCAGAACAAGATCGCCAAGTTTTAAATTTTTTGAACTATGAAGCCATTTAGGGCGCTGTTGCAACCTTGATAAATATTCTCTGCTCCATATCTTCCAAAAGTTTTGCGTCATTCGTTGAACAAACTTCCAGCGATTTAAAGAAGTTACCTTAGCGGCAGTTAAGTCTTCTTCAGGAGGTGATAAAAGAGAATCGCCAATCAAAAAGTGGCCAGGTGTGAGCACCCCAAAATCACCTACATCATCGCTAAGGGGACAGAGCGGCCTCGAGTTAAGACAAGCTTCCACCTGGGCTACAAATGTGGACATTTCTTCAAACGTTAATTTGGATTCTCCTACAATACGTTTTAAATGGTATTTCACCGATTTCACCCCAGCCTCCCATAAATCACCAAAATGGGGAGAGACCGGAGGGATGAAATGCCAATGAATTCCTTCAATATTTACGACATCGGCAGTTTCTCTAGCAGCTCTCTCATATGCCATTTTGAGATCATAATCTAATTTATTCCGAGCTCCTTTGAAATTAGTACCATTATCGGAATAAACGTGTAGAGAGAGGCCTCGCCGTGCCACTAATCTCCTAAATGCACCCAAAAACGCATCTGTGGTGAGTTCACTAACCACTTCGATATGCATGTCCTTTGTGCATAGACAAACAAAAATAGCAAAATAGCCCTTATGTGTTCTGCAACCGCGATATCGGGCGATACTTAGATTAAATGGGCCAGCGTAATCAACTCCCACATTTGTGAAGGGACGGGATGCATTTACCCTCGGCGTTGGAAGAGACCCCATTAATTGTACTTGAGGTTTTACCGATTGCTTAAAACATGTGATACATTTGCGAAGGATTCTCTTGACCGTATTTCGACCATGGACGATCCACACCGTTTTCCGCAGAAGTGCCAGCGTCAATGTGAGTCCCCCATGAAGACACACAATGTGAGTATGTCTAACGAGAAGCTCAGTGAAGTGACTGTGACTATCTAAAATTATAGGATGTTGCTGACTCAAAGGGATTGAAGCATTTAGCAATCTACCTCCTACACGTACGATCCCAGAATCATCCAAAAAAGGGTTAAGCGAGAGGAGCTTACTTGTTTTGGGTATAGGTTTTTTGGTTTCCAGGCACCTAATCTCCTTAGGGAAGGCTTTAGCTTGCTCATGCTTAAGCCAAAATTCCCGTGCTAGTTTGAATTCCCTTGGAGTCGTATATGCGGAAAGTTGAAAATTTTTATTTCTGCATTTCTCAGCGATTCTGTTAAGAATAATAGTTACTTTTAACAATCGTGGTAAGGATGAAAATCTTTGTAAAATATACGAAGCATCCGTGTTAGTATTATCAAGAGCAAGAAAATTTTTTGATGATTTTAGTTCAAACTCATCAGGTTTGGTTTTAGGGTCTATTAAAGTGGTAAATCGAGATGGCCAACATGATTGGGGTTGTGACAGCCACTTGGGTCCTTGCCACCATAATTTCAATTCTGCCAATTTTCCTTTCTGCAAACCACGGCTTGCTGAGTCTGCAGGATTATCTGAAGAAGAAACGTGACTCCACTTTACAGCACTAACATTCGTTATTATTTCAGAAATCCGATTACTAACGAAGGGTTTAAAAGAATTAGGGTGTTGATTAAGCCAAGAGAGGACGATAGTCGAATCTGTCCACAGGAAAACGTTTCTTTCAGTGCATGGAAGAGAGGGTTGAAATTTCTTCACAAGTTTGGATAGTAGTACTGCTCCACAAAGTTCCAGACGAGGGAGGCTTATAGAATTTAAAGGAGCGACCTTTGTCTTTGCACTTACGAGGAGAGTTGTCACAAAGCTATTAATCTCACAACGAATGTACAACGCTGCAGCGTATGCTCGCTCCGATGCGTCACAGAACCCATGTATCTGTGTATTGCTAAAGGATTCTGTGCCTAGAAATCGTGGGATAGAGATGTCCCTTATCTGAAGGAGCATTTCCATATAATTCAGCTATTTTTCTGCTAAGTCTGTCGGCAGAGGTTGATCCCAATCTAATTGCCTTTGCCACAGAATTTGCAAGAAAATTTTCGATGTGACAGTGATAGGAGACAACCATCCAAGAGGGTCATAGACATGTGCAATCGTTGACAAGACCTTCCTTTTTGTGAATGGGGTTGCATGAGTCTTCAAGTTAATATTATACGAAAATGTGTCATTACTTGGCTTCCAAATTATTCCGAGTGTCTTGACAGTATTATCAAAATTAACAGATGGTGCGTTAAGTAAATTTGATTCAGAAATACCTTCAAGTAATTGTGGATTATTCGACGCCCGTTTTCGCAGTTCAAACTTTCCAGCCTTTAAGATCTTATCAATTTGATTTCGAATTTCGATAACTTCTTCCAACGTATTACCACCAGATAACACATCGTCTACATAGAGGTCTGTTAGCAACGCCTTGGCCCCCAAAGGAAAATTTTGGGCTTCATCTTGGGCCAGTTGTTGAATTGTGCGAATGGCTAGAAAAGGGGAGCTTCGAATCCCAAATGTAACCGTCAACAATTTAAAATTTTGCACAGGGTCCTGAGGAGAGGGTCGCCAAAGAATTCTTTGGAAATCGCACTCATCTGGGTGAAGAAGTATCTGCCTATACATTCGCGCTATATCTGCTGTGAAAACAAATTTTCGTTGGCGCCATTCACACAAAAGAAGGGATATATCTCGCTGAAGAGCTGGGCCTGGCAACAAAAAATCATTTAGGGACTGATTATTCGATGCTCTGCAACTAGCATAGAACACTACTCTTGTTTTTGTTGTAAGGCTGTCGGATTTAAACACCGCATGATGAGGGATATAATAAGTTTCAGGCGTCATTTTTGAAACTTCTGAAGGAGTTACTATTTTCATCTGGTTCTCATCCAAGTATTCCTGAATACATTCGTTATAATCTGTCATTAACTGAAAATGTGATTCAAGACGCTTTTCAAGGGAATGAAATCGTTTAAGAGCAATATCGCGAGAATGGGTAAATTTAATTGTTTTGCATGCAGGATTAAACGGAAGCCTTACTATATATCGCCCATCAGAACGGCGACTATGAGTTTTCATAAAATGTTCTTCACAATACTCGTCATCTGGTGACCGCGACTCAGGAAAGTTCACTTCTTCAAGTTCCCAAAATCGCTTTAGGGTGTCATCTGAAACATCTTTTATTTGACTACACAACGCTACAGAAGACCTTTCTCCTCTTTCAGACTGTAAATTAAGGGGTTGCACAGGAATTTCTCCAAACACGATCCACCCAAAGGAAGTGTTTTGAGCTACAGGCATACCAGGCTCTCCTCTCACTATACCGTTATGAATAATTTTTCCATAAGTTGAGGCATCAAGAATCATGTCAATCTTTCCAAATTGACGAAAAGAAGGATCTGCAAGAGGCAAGCCTTTAAGGTGCGTCCATTCTTTCTCGCAGAGGTCTGTAGCTGGCAGTGAATCAGTAAGTGAGTTGAGAATACTCGCCTTCATATCAAGAATTGGGCTATCGTTAGCATAAGGCTGAATTTTGAGGAAGACTGCGCCTTGGGATTTTGCAGTAACCACATTACCTAGACCAGTGATATGCGTTACATCTTTAAATGGTTTTAGGCCCAGACCTTTCACTACCTTCTTAGTAACGAATGCGGCTTCTGACCCAAGATCTACTAATGCTCGAAATACTTGCGAGTCGCCTCCTTTTGTCAAGACTTTAACTAACACAGTAGCGAGTAAAACTTTTCTTCGCTTGACAGAGATATACGTTTTGACACGAGAGGGGTCTTCTTGACTAGAATTCTCACTAGGAGATGTGGGTGGCAGAGTAGGAGACTTTACCCTTGCTGGTATGGCTGAAGTTGGCATGCTTGCTGACGAGGACTTGGTTGACGATAGATCGCTTTGAGGGGAGGGTTTGTGCAGAAGGGTATTATGTCTTTTCTGGCAAACTCGGCATGTTTGACCCGAAGCACAATTACTCACGGTGTGCGACTGGGCCAAACAATTGAAACACAGAGTGTTCGATATGACAACTTGCCGTCTTTCTTGCGGAGCCATTTTTCTAAATTTCGAGCAGTCCTTTAGTGCATGAGAATCTTTACAAAGTGGGTATCTAAACTTGGTGCTGTGATAGGAGTTGGCCTTACTTGTAGATGAACGAGACGTCTTTTGAAGTTTTGAGGGAAGAGCTTCAAGTGACCTGAATCTAGCTTCGAGAAATTCTAACAAATCTGATAATTCTGGAAGGTTTGTTTTGGAGCCCTGCCTTTGTTCCCACAGTTGCCGTGTCTCATCTGGCAGCCTATCAACCATTAAATATAGAATTATAGGATCCCACTCTTTGGTACTTATGCCTAAATTATTAAGAGAGGCCAAGCATTCATTCGTCCGGTCAAGTTAGTTACGAATATGACCACTCGATTCGGTTTGCACATGCGGCTGAGAGAAAAGTGTCTTTAAGGTGGTATTGACTAGCACGCGAGTATTTTGGAACCTTTTGCATAAAATGTTCCATGCAACTTGATAATTGTCCTGAGTGATGGTCAGATGTCTAGTAAGCTGTTCGGCTTCACCAGCTAAGCAAGACTTTAAATAATGCATTTTTTGGACCGGCAATAATTTTTCATTTTCGTGAATCATACATTTAAATAAATCGTAAAAGGACGGCCAAGAAGAATAATCACCAGAAAATTTAGGGATAATTATTTGCGGTAATTTAATTTTCTTTCGTAAAGAAGAATTATTTAACATACTAGCATCAAGGTATGAGGAACTTCAAGCATTGAGATTTGAACTTGCATTGACTGCGACTGAATTTGATTGCTCAGTGGTCCCAGAGTTCAATTGGTCAGCGTTGCCTAAATCTTGATTGGCTGTACTTGCCGTTGTTTGTTGAGGTGCGAGATGTGATGTGAGACTATCGTAAATATCCTTGAGATTTCCCATATTCTCGTAATAAAGGTCCGCAAATTCATCACAAGTACCGGCAAAATAAGAATTTGTTTTTTCATTATCGGTACCTAAAGCACGTATTTGCAAATCATTAGCCTTAAATTCATTTCCGATCGTGGTCAAAACCGTTATTCTACCCTGTATATGTCCAGGCCTAGCTAGTCTGTCTTTAGGCGTCTTTTTAAAATTCTTAACAAAATCTTTGAGCTGTCCCAATATAGCATTTTGAATCTTTATGAGATCTTCTTCGGTACTCATATTTTACCAAGATTGAAATATATATGGGACAAATTAATTCTGAATGCAAATTAGTGAGGTCTCGACTTTACAATAACGCAAATGATTTACAAGTGATCACACCGGCAGGTTTAATTATACTTCAGAACCTCTTGATTTAAGGTGAACAAATATTCCAAATTATTCACAAAAGAAAAGAACGTAAACTGATGGAAAATGATCAAACGGTCAATGTCCCGCACAAAAAGGAAAATTTATTTTATAGAGAACAATTATAATTTTATTTCATAACTTACGCAAAACGTAAGCAAAAAAATTAAATTATTTAACTCAACCACCGTAGAAGGGATGGCACGTGTATAAGTAAGTATTTTTACTGCAAATACATTACAGTGCACATAACTGTTGCAAGTAAATAACGGGATGATCTTGCCGTACTACCGTTAAATGCAGAACCTTCCAGATTTTTAATTTTCACTGGGTATTTTCACAAAATACGCACAACGCGGATTGGATGAATTGGATTAAGATTGCGTGAGATTACGCCTTGTTGGAACCATTAAAACACTTGCACCACGAGCTATGGAACTATTAAATTAATTGCACCACGTGCCATGCAACAAATTAATGAGGAAAATGTGCAGAATTCTACTCACCAGAATAATGCCGGGATTATCCGGTACGAAGGACCAAAATGTTGGAGAGCCGGGAGGATAAGGCTGGCGAAAATTTTATGGGAATTTGAGAATAAAAAAAATAGTAATTTTGGGAATTGCACTGCACTACTTTATTGAAGACCTTTTACAATTGCTGTGGCTGTTGTCGTGGTCGTGTAGATAGCTCGGCTGCTGTAGGACAAGTGAAGCAGATGATCAGATCAGTTGATCAGAGACAAGTGGTGTTTCTCTTATCAGCAAAGGGGATCTCCAGCTCCTAGATCTCCGACTTCTCTGTGGTTTCGGCAGAGGAAGTAAGGAACGATGCATGGTGATATGACCGCTGCTGAGATAGTAATTGCCAAATGTCGATAAGAGCCGATCAGGTAATAAGAGAACTCTTATCAGGGGCATTTCACGTGAAGCGGACAGGGAAAAAAAGTGAGGTTTTGAAAATCTACCACATTCGGCCCATTTGTACTTCTAGTAGGTATGAATGTGTACGCAAAATATTTTTTTTGTATAGTGTATATTTACCAAGTTATAGGTTTCTAAAGAATGGTGGTTGATTGGTACTACAATTTATTGAAAGTAATTTTTCGAATATAACATATTTACTATAAAATATTTAACATAGCGATACATGTTAAAAATATACTGTTCTTTTTGACAGTAAAAAAAATATTGAAAAATTATTTTTTTTCATATCTAAAACCGGAAGTAAACTTTTCAAACCAGAATTACAGTCACTTCGACCATTTTTTTTTTCTTTTTTTTTCTTTCAAAATATAGCTTAAAGAATAATAAAAGTACACTAGAAAATTTAAAATGGGATCTCTATTAGTTTACGAGCTAGATTGATTAATGTACACACGCGTCGCAAGGGGCGTCATTATGTAGCCAGAATTCACGCCCTTTGCGACGCGTGTGTACATTAATCAGTCTAGCTCGTAAACTAATAGAGATCCCAGAGTTTCGAGCGGTGATCAACAGCGCCGTCGTTTTTTAAAAATTTTTGAATATTGAGGGGCAACTTGCAGCCGAAAGCCATGGGCGTCGGCGAAAAGAAAATTTTATGACGAAAAGTTTTGAGATTTTGGGTTTTAGATTCCCTGACCATAACAACTTTATATCGCCAGTAAATGAATCGCATGAGATCTGAAATTAAGAATAACCCTAAGGTATTTTGGAAGTTTGTTAATTGTAAACGGAAGTCTAGTAATTATCCTGATGTTTTAACACTTGACAACGAAACTGGTACTAACCCTTCTGCAATATCTAACCTTTTTGCTAAATATTTTAGCAGCGCTTTCTGTGATGACATCTGTGATATTAATTTAGATTATTTTAACTACTTGACATGTCTTCCGACACAATTTCCTAAGCTTGTATTTGATGTGCGTACTGTCTTGGAATATCTATGTAAAATTGACGAAGATTTCTCTGATTCGCCTGATAATGTTCCAGCTATCGTCCTTCATAAGTGTGGTGAGCCACTTGTTGAAACCCTCACTTTTTTGTTTAACTTATCGTTGCGTACATGTGTTTTCCCTGTTGCCTGGAAATTATTTTATATTATTCCCATTTTCAAGAAGGGCAAAAAGGAGTAGATTGAGAATTACAGACCTATCGCTAAACTCTCACCAACCCCGAAACTTTTCGAAACCATTGTAGCCGACTTTTTGGCTTTTCAATGTGGTTCTCTTTTATCCACAAAGCAACATGGCTTTGTAAAGGGTAGATCGATAGTGACGAATCTAATCGAGTTCTCTAGCTTTTGTCTTGCGAATCGTGAAAAGCGCAAACAAGTCGACTGCATATATACTGATTTCAGCAAGGCCTTTGATAAGCTCTCCCATAAAACCATAATTTTTAAATTACTCTGACTTGGCTTTCCTACAGATCTTGTTCAATGGATCAAGTCATATATTTCAAATCGTTCTTTTAAAGTTAAATTTTCTTCTGCGTTTTCCGACAACGTTAGTGTTCTCTCAGGTGTTCCACAGGGAAGTCATCTCGGGCCCTTGCTTTTCACTCTTTTTATAAACGACTTGTTTCTTTTGCTTCGTAATTCTCATATCTTAGCTTACGCTGATGACTTTAAGATTTTCAAGCCGATTGAATCTTTAACTGATGCTTTGTGCCTTCAGCACGATCTAAATACGTTTGCGGTATGGTGTTCAAATAATCATTTAAGTTCAAATATTAGTAAGTGTAATTTTATTTCTTTCAGCAAGAAGTGTTCGACTTTTGATTACTCGTACCAAATTTATGATATCCTTTTAACACGTTTAAATTGTGTTGTGGATCTTGGCGTATCTATTGACGCAAAATTCAATTTTGATAACCACATTGATGGGATTATTAGTCGATCTAACTCAGCACTTGGATTCGTTAAGCGTTGGTCTAAGGATCTTGCCGATCCGTATCTCCTTAAAGCCTTGTTTTGTGCTTTCGTCCGTCCGCTATTAGATACGCGTCCGTAGTTTGGATGCCTCACTACGATGTACATATAAATCGTATTGAAGCAGTGCAGAAACGTTTTCTGCGCTTTGCTCTCCGCGACTTACCGTGGAGTGAACCCTACAACCTCCCCCCATATAAGGATAGGTTGGGGCTTTTAAATCTGTCTTCCCTCTCCAGGCGCAGGCAAGTGGCAGGTGTCACGTTTATGCATGACATTGTTACTGGCCATATAGACTCCCCTAACCTGCTGAGTCTCCTTAATTTTAATTCCCGACCGCGTGCTACTAGAAGACAGAATTTTCTTTATGTTGCTAGTCATCGAACCAATTACGGCTCAAATCAACCAATCTCAGCCATGTCTAAACTTTACAATTCTTCCTTCTCTGTAATTGATTTTAACTGTGATAGAAAGACTTTGAGAAACCGTTTAATTACTCCTAATTAATAATAATTTAATTACTCTTTGTATTTTTCACTTAAGTTTTGTTGTGCTACTTTATTTATAAGTTTTGTTTTGCTATTTTATTTTATTCAGTTTTTATAGACGATTGTTATTATGTCAGATGGTTTATGTAACCTATTGATACGAAATAAATAAAATAAATAAACACTGAATTCTGCCATTTTATCTTAATTTTTTCTATTAAACACCCGTTCTTATCACTTGGTTCTTCAACTGTGGTCAATGTCATTTTAAACTTACCAATTTTTATACCATAATTCATAGGAGGTATTAGAAACGGAGCGTCAGGATACTTAGGAGTCAATATTGGATATAATAAACTAATAACGCTATTTAACGAGATTACATTTATTATTTTGCTGAAATAATAAAAATGTATCACCTGTGTTTCCTAAACAAACATTTCCGAACTCGCTGTCATAAAAATTGTTTACTTAACGACTTTTTGCATTATGGTGCAATAAAGTAATTAGGTACCTGTGAGGATGTTTTAATTTCATGACTTTTGCAACCCCTTTCGACCTGGGCATGTTGCACAGGTATCTATGGCAATTATCTCAACCTGAAATATCGTGGGAGTTCTCCTTAATGCCAAAGAGATCTGGCAATCGGTTCAGTATACATCTGCTCCGGAGAATCCGTCGCATCTAGAGCCGTCTGTGTACCATGCAGAGACACCCAGTCGAGCGAGGTTTTCATTTTCTTTCCACCACTGTCGGTCATTTGTTAAGGTTTTGAATGGTGCGTCCAAATTCGGTCTTTTTAATATCAGGTCTGGCGGTCCCTGAATCAACGGGTCACGTGAGTACCCCCTCATTATCTGTGAGTATTCTTCGTTTCCTTGGGAGTTAAAGTGACCTGCTAATTAAAGTTTTAGTGTGCTGCTAGCCGCTTCCCTTTGTATGTATAAGTGGAGCGGTAATAGGCCTAGCAGCAATTCCAAGGCCGCAGTTGGGTATGTTTTGATGGCCCCTGTGATTCCGATACAGGCAAGTCTTTGCATTCTACTAATTGTGGCTACTGCTGTAGACTGCTCCGTTTTGTTCCACCCACCCCACTTTTTTTCCAAACAGTCGAGGACATGCCATATGACTCGTGTAGGTTTTTCTACTGTTTTACTCAGATGGGTGTTCCAAGTGAGGCGTTGATCTAGCGTAACTCCAACATATTTCATCTCTGTGGTGAACCCGTTCGTAGCTCCGTCCAGTAAGGGGGTCCACATTTACCTTCCTCCTTCACGTGAAGGGTACTATTACTGTTTTATCGGAGTCGACTCTAAGGTCCACCTTCTGGCACCAGTCTAACATAAGTGTTACGCCTGAAACGTAGCCTTCAGCACCGCTGTAATAAAAACCAACTGCAGCGCAACTAACTTAATACATACTGAAGGGACTTCTTTCTTCTTGCTGTACGAGCCTTCAACCGGAGTGCACGCTCCCTCAATAAAGTGTTAGCAATCCAAAGTTATCTTTAATTTTATTATACCCACCCGACCATCCTGCGTGTAATAATCATAAGTGGGATATGTCTACTGCTGCGAGGGACAACGAAGGAGGTGAGATAGATCCCACGGGATCAATTTCAATGCCAACGATGGATCCAATGGCCGAGTCAACGCTTCGACTCGATGGCCAAAACGATGCAGGCGGATCGAGCACCCCTGCGAGGCAGGCAACCGACAACGTCCCCCTTCGTCAATTTTCTCTCGATGCCGAGGAGCAAAAGCTAGTCGAAAAGGAACGGGAGCTACTGCGCCGAGAAAAGGAAGCATTAAGATACGAATTAGAACTAACGAAAAAGGGGCTTTTTCTCCTACAGGCAAATTCCAGCAGCAACCCTTCGACAAGTGCAAACATAACCCCAAATGTTAATTGCACCCACAATGCTAATTCAACCTTCACGTCACAAGGATGTTACTCACTGTTTAACCACAATTAGCTCAGTTCACTTGTGCCGACGTTCGACCCAGGCAGCAAGTACGCACTATGTAAAACGTGGATTCGCAAGATCGAGTCGTTGAAAGAAATCTACGCACTGTCAGACCAGTTAACCCTCTTAATTGCGGCGTCAAGGCTAACTGGAGCAGCAAAATTTTGGTTCCACGGGCTACAAGACAGCATAACGTCGTGGGATCAGCTCAAGCAAGGCTTAGCGGAAGCATTTCTGTCTTATACCGACGAGTGTGATGTTCACGTGCGCTTGTTGAATCGAAAAAAGTTGGCAAGTGAGAGTGTGGAGAACTATTTTTACGAAGTCTTAGCTATCGCGAAGAACGGCAAGTTGAGTCCTCAGGCTATTTTGAAATATTTGATAAACGGCATCGCAGATGAAAATTTGCGCAAATACTTGTCGATGCAAATGTTTTCCAGTCCCGAAAATTTACTTAAACATCTTAAGTGGTGCGAGCAAATTTCTCTCCTTTCACCAAAGGCTCAAACTAAAACAGTTGCGCCAGCAACTACACGCAATTCAGACAATAAAACACACAACGCCCCAAGGCCAGTGAAGTATTTTAATTGCAACCAGCCGGGTCACCTAGCGGTAAATTGCACCAAACCGCAACGCAAGCAGAAGTGCAGCAAGTGTCTCAAGGCGGGACATAGTGAAGCGGATTGTAAAATTCAACCTAAGGATAAGGTTTCGTTCATTCAGCCAGACGAGTATCGGAAGCAGGTAGTAGTCAACCGAAAGTATACGACCACAGCGATTATCGATACAGGCAGTGATGTCAGCTTAGTTCGAGCATCCGTCATCCGTGGAATGAACTTAGTTACCCAAGACTACAGTAAAATCCTATACGGATTCGGTAAGGGATCCTGCCGAACAAAAGGTAAGGTAACCGTTCATTTAACTATTGAAAATGCATGTGCCACGGTAGAATTGCTTTTGGTAGACGATCCTTATCTAGAAGAAGACATTTTATTAGGAAAAGATTTCCTTAAATCGCCGGAAGTCTGTTTAATGGGATTCGATGGAAAAGTGTTTATCCTTAATAACGCGAATCGCAATGACTTTTACGAAATTCTCAATAAAACAGTTACAGCAAATACAGTTATCGAGTTAGATAACAACAAACATAAACGGGTTTCTAATTGTGATATTAGTTTCTTAACGAAAACTCACAAGGCGTATCTGTCAGCGGGAGCACACACACTTATTTTCACTCTTGTCACGAGAACGGCACTCGGTAGGGCCTTTAGGAAAAGGTTACAACTCGCGCCCAGTTAAAGAACTCCTTTTTTTGTTTCGATTACTATATTTTACTCTATTTAAAATCATACTACATTACTATATTTAAATCCAAGACCTGTACTTAACTCGCGACTACCTTTCTTGTGCGCTGCGATCGAACTCTACTCAATTTAATTTTCATCGGCTCGGTTCACCCCGCGACTTTTTAGCCGTTAGCAGTTTTGGTGTCATCGAACCGGGTCGCGGGCATTTGCATGCCGCCGCTTCATGGCAAAATGTTTTATTATTGATGACATCGACTCGAATCAGGCGCGTGTAGCTTGACCCGAGTCGATGCACCTGCCTGTTTATGATCCGGTCGATGCACCGATGCCTAGGGTGTGCGGGGCGGCCGATATGCCGATATGCCGATATGTAACAATCCTTCCCCCCGAGAAAAAGAGAATTATTCTTTGAAGAGGAATAATTCTCGGGGGTTACCTTAAATATGTGTTAGATCGGTTTTGTTCGTTGTATGTCGCAAGCTAGTCAGAGTGCCATTAGAATTAGTTTTTTTTTTGTTTTTTGTTTTTTTGTTTTTTTTTTTTTTTTAATTTGTTTATATATTTTAATTTTTTTATTTGTTTATATATTTAAAAATATAGTAATAGTATTATACATATCTACTTAAATTGTACTTAGTGTTTTTTTTTTTGTGTCACATATGTAATTATTTTACTTACTATTATAGATATATCTCTTTTTTTTTTTTTTTTTGGCTGAGATTAAAAAAAATGTTTATTTTTTGTTTTTGTTACACCTGTAATATATATTATATATACTATTGTATATATAAAATATTTATATAAACATTTGTTTTTTTTTGTTTTGATTATAGCCATGAAATAAACGTAATATCTGTTTACATATGTCATTATTTTAATTATTACTGTATATATATTTGTTGGTTTTGAAAATTTACCGTATTACTTAGAAATATTTATTCAGCAGTAGCATATGTATATATTAATTTTATTTATTTCTTATTATTATTATTTATATATATATAAGATCTTATTTATTTTTAATTTCAATTTTTTTTTTTTTTTTTTTTTTGCATTGGCTTACAGAGTTTTCGTTTTCGCCATACTACTTAAGTTTAATTACAAAATTAAAAGGCTGTCTTAATATTGCTAGGAATGCTAACTTTTACAATAAAATCAGTAATTTTGCACGAGGTAAGAGGGGAATTTACGTTATTAATCATTTATTTACGTTATCTACTAATTGTATGGACGCTGATCTAGGCAATGTTTGCGGACGAGTCGTAGAAGTCGTCGGGGCTTCTTTATTTATTGATATGTCCCGTTTATCTGTTATTTCGCGTCTCGTTGGGAGCTCTAGTGTTTCAACTGACTCTGGGAATTCTTGCGGATCCATGTTTTCTCTGTTTGGAGGTCGGACGCGGTTTAAGCGAAGTATATTTAAAAATTTCGAAGAAGTTTTATTTACCGTATATATGGCGACGCCTATCAGAACTATACTCGTTAGCGACATGGAAGTTAGGGAAAGGGTTTTGGAATGTATTTGGTTTTCGTGTTTTTTCCACTCGTTTAGCTTGTTTTGAATCTCGTCTAAGGATAAGGTGCTTGCTTTAATTATTTCGTTTGCGTCGTCACCTGCTAATAGTTGTGTTTTGGGTATCGAATGGTTTGGGTAGTGGTGGATAACGTTTGAAAAGTTGAAATTTATTAAATTACTGTCTAGAGTTGGGAAAAATGTTGGTTGTAAGATTCTGATTTCCTGGCTGGCCACTCCCTGGAAATATATTGTTTGGTCTTCTATTTGAACTTGGCAAGGTTGATGTATTGACAAGATTCCTTGTCCTATTAATTGTGGGGTTAAAAACCTATTCGGGCATGTTATATGGATCATAGTTGAATTCACTAGTGAAAATAGCCATGAATTTGGTCTATTCATTTTGATTATTGTATTGTGTCCGGGGATTTGTATCCTAGTAGGGCATTGAACACTATCGTTTCTTGGGTTGATTAATAGTTTAACCACGCATTCTTTCGTGTGTGTTGCCCGAATTATGGGAACATTCAATTGGCCTACATAAGTAGTTACGTTTAATTCCTTGGTTATTGTTAAAAAGTTGTTAGCCTCTTTTGGCTTTAGCAAAATGAATTCTTGCGTTTCGAGAAGAGTAGCCATGTGGGAGTAGGGAATATTTGGGACTAGGGATGGGTTATTAACCCTATGAACAGGGAAACAAAGAATTTGAAAGAACTTCATTTTAGGGAGCGTAAACATAGGTAAGGCTATTTTTATAACTAACTTATTGAACATTAAATGTGCCTTTACCTCAGCTGTTTGATACAGTACTGGCAAACACCTTTTACATATAGAATTAGTTTTCCTATAAATATTAGAAAGAGTATTTGGGGAAATTAACAACGGATGAATCCTGTTGTTTTTGGCAGCCAGTATTATATCAAGCAGCGTCTGTTGGCGTGATTCTATCTCGATTACTTGCAAAACTAAGCTAGATATGATTTCCTGCCTTTGTTGAAGTAGCGAGATGTTGTTAGTTATTGCTTTTAAGTCATTGATTTGATACCCAATTTGTTGTTGTCTATCTTTCATCATGGCTAATGGTTTTTGGATTTGTTCGAGGGTAGTTTTTACGACAGTGATTTGTTGTTTCTCGAGTTCCCTTAGGGCCTGTTCGTTTGACTCGAGGTCACCTAATCGACTGTAAACTTCTTGTTCGTTGTTACTATCCATCGTACCAAACAGGTAATGCATTGCACTACCTATTCCATCAAAAATAGACCGAGTATATTTTTGTTTTGTGATTAGTTCACGAACTACATCTGTCCGTTGTTTGATGTGTTCGATAACCACATGTATGTGTTTAAGCTGCATTTGGCAAGGGTTCCCTTCGGTGCTGTTACATAATTGTAATACTAAATGTTCCGCGTATTCCGCCAAAGTTGTCTGATTTTCTAATTGCGAAAGGTCTATTTCCGTGATTATGTGCCTAGTATTATGGTAAACCCATAGGTCTCCCAACTCCTCTAGCATTATTCCCGTCGCGTTTAAGGGAGTTATTGTAAAAGGCTGTTCCACTAGTTGACCAGTTACCATTGTTAGAAAGAAGAGTATAATTATTGATCTCATGGTGACGTGGATCTGGTTTTGATGAAAGGGTTAAGGAAACTATTTTAGTTTGTCTTTCATTATAAATTATATAACGAGAAAAGAAAAAGAAAAGGAATAGTGAACGGCAAAAAAAAAAGAAGCGACAGGCTTGCGAATCACCGGGTATAAATATATATATATATTATATTAATATAATTTTTGTTTTTTTTTTTTTTTTGTTTTTTAACGCGCCCTTTACTATTCCGAATCAATGAGGGAAGATAATCTTTAATCTGTTGGTTTTTTAGGGGAGAAAGAAATAAGTTTTTAATAATTTGAACTGTTATAGAATTAAATTTGTGATTTTGAAATGATAGATAAATTTCTTGCGTTGTTAGACGAGAAAGAGATAATTTCTTAATAATTTGATTCATTATATAATTAAATTTGTGGTTCATTCTTCATGATAAATCTTTAACCGATTATTATGTATCGTTACCTGTTTTTTTCCTATTTTGATTGTTGAGTTTACCGTGCTGTTTATTGCAATTACCGGATAAGGTCCTCGCCAAATGGGAGCCAGTTTCCCTTTTCGATTTTCACTTTTTACGAGGACTTGATCCCCCACGTGGAACACACAGGGTCTTATCATGCGATCGTAATACTTTTCTGATCGCTGCTTGCTATTGAGTAGATTTTTGCGGGCAATAGCATAGGTTTTTTGCAATTTATATCTCAAAAGATGGTAGTATTTTTCGTGGTTGTAAAGTGGTTCCGGATCGCGTTTTAAATTTGAAGGGATATCTGGGGAGAATCCATAAAGACAATCCATGGGAGTCAGCCTAGTGCTGTCATGAATACTGTTGTTGTAGACAAAAGTTGCTGTACGTAGGTACTGATCCCATGATTTAGGATTCTCATCTGATATTGTTCGAAGGTATTCTATCAATGGCCTATGAGCTCTCTCAAGGGCTCCATTTGATTGAGGATGATACGCTGAAGTTTGAAGTTTTTTAATTTTTAATAACTTGCGCACCCCTTTAAACAAATCGCTTAAGAAATTTGTTCTTTGATCGGTGACTAGCTGTTTTGGGATACCATATCGGGTTATAAGTTGATCAAAGAACACTTGAGCGACTGTGAGAGCTTCTGCATTAGGGATGGCGAAACAATCTAGAAATTTAGTCAAGTTGTCTTGAAAGGTAAGAATGTACAGATTATTGGAATGCGATGCCTCTAATGGACCTACGATATCAAGATAAACCTTATCGAAAGGTTTTTCCGCGATGTCGGTTATTACCATGGGCATGCGTGTTGACGGGGATGTTTTCATCGTTTGGCATTTTTTGCATCTTTTGATGTAATTTTTAATGTCCCGTAACATGTGTCGCCACCAGTATTTTTTTCTAATTCTTTTATATGTTTTGATGATTCCCTGGTGTCCGCCGAAGGGGGAATCATGGTAGTCCCTTAGTATAACTTGTATTTCGTCTGGGCTGCTTACTACATTTAATTTTCTTTTGTTAATTTCCCCAACACTTTCCTCTTGCTCAAGGTTTTGGACTTCGTTCTCCTTCCAAGCTTCTGCTGAAGTGTTTATGATTTGTTTCTCATTTTCCGGGGTGTTAGTTTTGTTTTGCTTCGGATCTACTTGTGCTTTTCGGGTTTGTGAACGAGTTATAGCGTGGCATTGTCTCACTAGTTCTGGGGAAGTTTTATTTATAATTGTGGGTTCCATTGGAGAGTGTACTATGGCTTTAACCGTTACAGTTGGCGCTTTAGTCTCCTGTGGGATACGGCTAAGAGCATCAGCGTTAGTATTATATTTGCCCGGTTTATACTCGATTTGATAATCGAATTCCGATAGTTTGTGATGGAATCGGACCAGGCGGGTGGTGGGATCTTTGACATTAAACACTCCTTTCAAGGGCTTGTGGTCTGTATAGACTGTAAACTTCCTCCCTTGAAGGTAGCATCTGAAATTCTTGACTGCCCAGACAATAGCTAGTAACTCTTTTTCCGTTGTGGAGTAGTTACGTTCGGCTAGCGTAGGCAATGGGTTTGTCTCTACCTATCTCTCCTTGCGAGAGGACTGCTCCAAGTGCCTCGTTGCTGGCGTCTGTCGTGAGATTAAAAGGTTGGGTGAAGTCGGGAAAAGTAAGAAGTGGTGGTGCTATAAGGGAATTTTTAATTTCTTGGAATGCTTCCTGACATTTTCCCGTCCAAGTAAACTTAACATCCTTACGGAGTAGGTTCGTTAAGGGGCGGACTATTTTCGAAAAGTTAGGAATAAATTTCCTATAGTAATTAGCAAGCCCCAAGAAAGATTGAACTTGTTTCACGGTTCGTGGAATTGGGAAATCTTGGACACATGCCGTTTTACTAGGGTCTGGGTGAGCACCTTTTTCCGATAAAATGTGTCCCAGATAGACCACCTCTTTTTTTAAGAACTGGCACTTTTCTGGCTGCAGCTTAAGATTATTTTCACGGATTTTCTGGAAAACTTTTCTTAACTTGTTGTTATGGTCTTCGAGGTTTTTTCCATAGACAACTATGTCGTCTAGATACACAAAACACTCGAGGCCTTGCAGACCAGTGAGAACATAGTTCATCAGTCGTTGAAACGTAGCCGGGGCTCCCTTAATCCGAACGGCATACGTTTAAACTCATAGTGCCCGTAGCTCGTACTGAAAGCCGTCTTAGCCCGGTCTCTCGGATCTACCAGAACTTGGTGATAACCACTGGCTAGATCTAAAGTGGTGAAGTATCGCGAATGTCCGAGTTGGTCGAGAATATCTTCGATGCGAGGTAGCGGGTATGCATCGCCTATAGTTTTCTCGTTTAGCTTTCGAAAATCGACTACATTTCGCCACCTCTTTTCACCGTCCTTGCCCGCTTTTTTGGGAACTACAAGGAGTGGTGAGTTCCACGGGCTTTTACTGGGTGTGACAATATCATTTTCCAGCATTTCTTTTAGTTGATCATTAATGATTTTCCGTTGCGATTCAGGTAGCCTATACATTTTTTGGTTAATAGGTCCCTGGTTTTGTATTACCGGAATTTCGTGGGAAATAGCTCTCGTATGTGTAAGCTTTTCTCCCTTTAAATGAAAAATGTCAGCGTATTCGTAGCAGAGCTCGACAATGGATTTTAGTTCTTCCGCACTGGAGTTTTCATCTAAATTTAATTCTTTATTTAATTGAGCCATTCGAGGTGAGTTAGTTTTGTCACGTATGGTTTGACGTGAGTGTAAGTTAAGCAATTGTTTGGGCAAATTGCGCGAGTTGAGTAACGTAGAATTGTTCTTTAATGGGGTTACTGTATAATATTTAAGGGGAATCATTTCCAAAGCTAATTGTGTTAGAGTTTTGGGCTCGGAGTTAGCGTTAAGGAGGCCAATTTTTACTGTGTTATTTCCCGGAGAAAGTAAACAGTTAGCGATGAAGACCCCATCACTTATTTCGCACGATAAACAAAGCATAGTTTCTTCTATTTTCAGCGGTACCGTGATTACTTTCTGGGATCGTTCGGGAAGTACAGTAGGTTGATCGAGCTTTATTATTGTTGATCGTCTCTGCGTATTTTTTCCGTCGTCCCAGAACTGTGTAGGGCATGATCTGTCGAAGCTTGAGGTATCACAGTGAGTGCCTAAAGGCGCCTTGTAGCACTTGCGCAACTCTTCTTACACGTAGAGCTGGTAGTTTTGCTATCTTCGACTGTCCCCTGGAAGCTTGAACGAATTCCCCTTCTTACTTGTTTTTTCTCTTTTCCAGTCGTATACTTCCAGCTTTCACAGTCAGCTTGCCAAACGGGCAAAGCCTTAGAGGTACTGCACTTAATGATAGAATCTTTTTCGGGTTCCAACATTTGTGCATTGTGCCTCGCTTCGACTGTGAGAGCTTTAAGTTCTCTCGATTCGGGATTTTCTCTTGTTTGCATTGCCTCTGTAGAGCTTGCGTAGCTAGCAAGTTGATCTGGCAATTTTTTGTGACCGGTACAAGTGGACTGTTTTGGTTTTTTTTGGATATTCCCAATTATAGGAATGGAGAATTCGTTCGGGTTAGTTTCCGTGCGAGGGAACTTTAGTTCCCGATTTGGCCCTTCGATATTGCAATTTTTTGCAAGAAACTCATTGCCCAGTAACCCGTCGTTTGTTAACCCGCGTAGATTGGGTACAACTTGAAATGTGCAGGGGATCTTAGCGTTGAAATCGAAGTTTCCCTGACATTTACCTAAAGTTGTTCCATCACCGAAAGGGGTCTGTAATGCACATCTCTCCGAAGTGTTTATTTTATGAATGGGTTTTACTACGTTCTTTTTAAGTAAGCTGGCCTCAGCGCCCGTGTCGACTATCAGTTGTACTTCACCGTGACGTGCGATGTCTAGCGGGAGTTTAACTGTGGGGACGAGAGATCGGGGCGACTGTGTGTTTTTTAGTAGTTTTATATTTGTTTAACGTCGAGCCGGGGAATTTTGGCTCGACTGGGTTAGGTTTCCCTGATTTGACTCCCAGCGTTGTTTCTGTTGGCATTCATTTACTAAATGTCCCCGTCGCCCACAAAAGTCGCATTTTTTACTTAAGTTGTAGACTCTGTTTGGGGCGTTTTCCGGGTTAACACCGCGCGGTACTGAGGAGTTGCTGCGAGTTCTCCTGCAATCTCTAATATCGTGCCCATAAGCCTTGCAGGCTGAGCAGAACGGGGTATTTTTCCGTTTGAGGCAGTCACAGTATGTATGGCCTCTCTTGTTACAGATACTGCAATTGATGTTGGCACGCGCCTCGGCTTTGTTTATAAATCCCGCGATGTTATTCGGATTTAGGTTCTGGGTGACTGTGCTGGGGTCGTTTTGTTGGAATGGGATTAGAGGAGTGCTTGGATGTGAATAAGGCTGATTTGGAAGATTCGGTTGTGGGTGGTAAAAACTATTATGTAACGAGTAAGTGTTTTGATACGCTGAGGGCATTGGGAATTGTGCAGATAATGGGTTAACATGCGGGTGGTTAGTGTAGGGGTTTATATTTAGTGCCGTTTGTTGTAAGTGTTCCATGTCCAGTGCTTTTTGAACTAGTGATTCTAGGGTTTCGCTGCCAAGAGTTAACAGATACTGGCATAGGTGAGGGTTGGCTACACCGCTTTTGATCGTATTTTGTGCGAAATCCTCTAATTGGGATTTCACACTAGCAGCCTCTGCACCGTACTTTATATCCGCAGCCTCTCTACAGAGAGCTAGTTGATGCTTTATTCTTGATATGAAAGACATTAGCATCTCTCCCGGATATTGCCGTGCTACAAGCAGCCGGGTTGGGAATATTTGAACGAACACGGTTTTCTCGTCTGCAGATAGGTATTCGAGTACCCGTTTACAACACCCTAAAAACGTTTGTAGTTCTAATTGGGTCGTAGCACTTTGTCCGCCCGAGAACAAAGGGACTAATTGGGCTGCTAATTTAGCTACTTTTACATAGTCTGCCATTTTACGCTTAATATGGTCTGTCGGATTTAGTTTCGTTAGTAACGTGTGTTCGGCCTCCGTCAGAGAAATGCTTAGCCACTCAATTACTAATTCACCCGCGGTAGTCTCGCAAGCACTGCCCGATTCTTTATTTTCGTCTTCGCGATCGCAACTTTCACTATTCCTATTCTTATCAGTTAAATTAAGAGAACGCGAGAATCCCTGGAATTGAATTAATTCGTTCTTAAATTTTGCCGAACTTATTTTGAACTGGTTTATTTTCTCAAGTCTTTGCGCTCGTTCTTCCTCTAATTGTTTATCAAGAGCGTCGCACTGATTTATTGTTAGTTGGGATTCTCGCGTCTTCTTGTACAAATTATTTAAATAGGTTTCAAGACTTACTTTATTAGGCCTTGTGTCAGTTAGAACTTTGCCGCTTCGGAGCCTTCTCGGTGACCAGGGTCCCTGATGGTTGTGGGTAGATGTGGGAGTTGATTCCTGGTGGGTCCCGAGTTGTGATGCTGTGCTGGGGGTTGAAGTAGCCGTTGGTCTCTCGTTGATTGTTCCTTGTCCTTGTTGCTGCTGGTTGCTGTCGATGGGGTTGTTGCGTGGGGTCGCTGCGCTGCGATCGAACTCTACTCAATTTAATTTTCATCGGCTCGGTTCACCCCGCGACTTTTTAGCCGTTAGCAGTTTTGGTGTCATCGAACCGGGTCGCGGGCATTTGCATGCCGCCGCTTCATGGCAAAATGTTTTATTATTGATGACATCGACTCGAATCAGGCGCGTGTAGCTTGACCCGAGTCGATGCACCTGCCTGTTTATGATCCGGTCGATGCACCAATGCCTAGGGTGTGCGGAGCGGCCGATATGCCGATATGTAACATAATGATCCTAACGAAAAGGGCGAAAGCGCGAACGAAAAACAATGTGAACTCGAAGCCGTAATAGAAAATGGTGATGTCTCTAAAGACAGAGCTATTACTATGGGTCTTGCGTGCGATACGGACACAGCAGCTATTCGAGGTGTTAGTTTTGCGGACTTTTGTAAAAATTTATAACCGATTGATAAATTAGCTAACGGTAACAAACATTAAATTTTTGAAAATATTGTTACAGTTGGGCTCAATTCGCGGTTGTCTTGGCCCAAGTACCGAGCAAAAGTCAAGAGGGAGACTTTTTTGGCAAAACAAAACTCCGTCGAAGAATTTGCCGAACTCTGCAGTCGGTAGCTGATAAGTCAGGAGCGCACCCACACTTCGCCCTGCGAATGCTTTCAGCGGTGTGCGAAACAACTCCTTTAATGGGATCGATTCATTAAAGGAGAGAAACAATAAATTTGTTTTTAATAAAACCGACTTCTTTTCTTCTAAATAAAACAATATATTTGTTGTTAGAATTTTATTATACCGAGCCGGTCGAAAAACAAAATTATACTACTTATTACATTCAATTTTACCATCGAGATCGAATCGGAAAGGAGTGCTGCCTAATCGATTTTATTGTGGCGTGATCGCTTGGCTCAAGCGAACGACCGAGTAGCGGAAGTTGGGAAATTCCTCTGGGTATGTTGAACAGCTTGTCTTCGGTGACAGCGGATGGCGGTGATTCCCCTCTCTATGTTTAGGGGGTTATGCGCCGCGGAGTTCAAGGGCACCGATCAGCTGATATCAGGTGAACTTGAATTCCCTCGATAGTGTTCCCTTTATCCCTTTATCCCTTTCACAGGATGACGGAATTCGCCGATGGAATTGTTTTAGCGGCGAGGGGTTCACAGGCGGATTAATCGCGGGGAGACACCCAACAAGTAAACCGCAGGTAAGTGGACCGGAATGTTCGCAAACGGTTGCAATAGACGGGAGAAATAATTTTTTATAATCCCGTGGGCAATTTACTGATACTAATGTTTCCAGGCAGAGGTACTTACCGCGGAGATGGCCCACCTGGGCTAATTTTCGTGGCGGAATTCAAACGAGGTATGTGTAGCCAGCCGTCTTCTTTTTCCGTCGCCGGGCGATTTATGCACTCTCCTGAAATTGCACAATATAAGGTACCGACTCTTTCTTTTTTTACGGAATAATTGCGCGCACTAACGATTTTGTTTTTTGTCTTTCGCAGTTTTCTCACGTCTTCACTCGATGCTGTCACGTTTGGGAAGCGTAGGTGAGTTTTTGTACTAAAACCAAAGCTATGTCCTAATTAATTTTAATTATTTTTCAGGGCACAACGAAGGGCCGCAACACTACTCCCCCTTTTGGAAATAGAGTTGTCCTCAGCTCTCCAGTAAAAGTCAGGATCAGTCTGGAGTGGTCCAAGGAGCCCGCTGCTGCCGTCGAGCCGATAAGTCCCTTTCATTGTTTTTTTCTTTTATTTATTTTGATTAACTAGCTTGAGCCGTTGGCATTTCCGCCCGCGCCGCGCCGGTGCAAAACGAGTTCGGCCGACTCAAGCTGGTCCAGGAACGGCGGAGGTTTTTTCTAGAGCGCCTCCGACTCGCTCGATACGGAAACGCGATCATGGACCGATTCGAGCGAGTACCGTGCCTGGTTTTACATATTTTATTTAAATATTTGCCCTTTTTTTCCGTGGTAGGTTTTTTTTTTTTTTTTTTTTAATTACTAATTTCAATTATGTTTTTTTTTTTTTGTAAAATTCAATCTGCGATTTCAAAAATTCATTTCAATTCGCCGCTTTTAACGCTCCCTTGTTAACTAATCTTAGAAAATAAATTAAAATTAACTTAAAAGAAATTCAACCAGCGCAAAAAAAAAACACTAAGATTAACTTAAACAAAATTATAATTAACGTAAATAAAAATTCGGAAAATTAAGTTCCGTATTAGCTTATTTGCACGCACGCGTTCATTTACTTGCTGGAATGTCCCCTTTTTTTTTATTATTCCCTGAATTCTGCTAGACGATCGCGATGTACCACAATGGTCTTCTTCGTTTTGTCATCCTTGATCCGGTAGACGACGTCGGTCAGGGTCTCTTCAATTACGTAGGGTCCAACCTAATCCAATTGAAGTTTTGGATTGTTTTTTCGCTTCGGGTGGTACAGCATGACCCGATCGCCTGTCTTGAAAGGTGAACCTCGAGCGGATAGGTCGTACCTGTCGTTCATCCTGCAGCTTTTTTCTGCTAGTCTTTTCCTCGCGAACTCATAAACCTCTTTTAACCGCGCAGTCATCTTGTCCTCGTATTTTGATGCTTCGATTGTCATTCGATTGTCATTTTGGCGGGTGTAAGTCCGGTAGAATCATGCACGGCGGCTCGGTACGCTAGAAGGAGGAAGGGTAGGTGCTCGTCCCAGTCCCTCTGGTGATCCGCCACATATTTCGCTAGAAAATCGATCAAGGTGCGGTTAAACCTCTCTACCATTCTGTCCGACTGTGGCTGCAGGGCTGTTGTACGGGTTTTATCTATGCGGAATTTTCGCATAACCGCCTGGAAGACAGCCGACTTTCTCCCTGGTCCGAGTGTAATTGCACGGGTAGCCCGAACCTGCTAAAGACATGCTCGATCAGAGCTTCGGCTACGCGTTCTACCGTTTGGTCTTCCAGCGGTATGGCTTCCGGCCATTTGGTGAAATAATCCCCGACTACGAGCACGTACTTTTTGCCCTTGGTGGTGACTGGCAACGGCCTGAGGATGTCGATGGCGATCCTTTCGAAAGGAGCCCCCACGTTATACAGTTGCAGGCGGGCTCGTGTCCTTGGGATTGGTCCCTCTTTTTTATTCGCTGGGATAGGCCACCTCTTTTTTATTTGCTGGGATAGGCCAGTCCCTAACTGCCGCGATTTTGTCCGGGTCGACGAGGATTCCTTCTTCGGAGACGATGTGTCCTAAGAATTTTACTCTACGTTGACAGAGTTGTCACTTGCTCGACGATAACTTTAGACCGGCCGTCCTTAGGCGAGTCGGCACGACGTCGAGGTGCTCCAAAAGCTCGCTGAAGGTCTCTCCATGGATGGTGATGTCATCAAGGTACACTAGGCAGGTAGTGTATGGGAGGGCCTCTAGGACCAACTCCATCAGCCGCTGGAAGGTTGCCGGTGTGTTCGTCAATCCGAAAGGCATCACGGTAAACTCCCACAATTCGTTGCCTATGGTGAAGGCAGTCTTCTCCCGGTCAGCTGGGTCTAGCTCTACCTGCCAGTAACCTGACTGTAAATCCAGCGTCGCAAACCATGAGGGCCTGCCTAAGGCGTCTAACGTCAAATCGATGCGTGGCAAGAGGTACGAATCTTTCTTCGTCACCGCATTTAGTCGATGCAAAATCTAAGGCTTCCGTCTTTCTTCTTCACCAACACGACAGGTGAACTCCAGGGGCTCCTCGAGGGTGTTACTACCCCTAGCGCCTCCATCTCTCACAAAATCTCCTCTGCCTCGCCGCGTCGTGCAAACGGGATCCTTCGAGGTGGTTGTTTTATCGGTTCCGCGCCGTGGGTGTTGATGCGGTGCCTTAACACGTCGGTTCGGCCTAGATCCTGCTTCCCCTTGGAGAATGCCGAAGAATGCTTTCGTAGCAAGCGTGAAAGCTGGGTGCTCTGTTCCGTGTCCAGGTCGCTGTTGGAGGCGACGAACAGTTCCTGTTAAAAATGTATGAAGACTAATACAACTAAATATAATAACTATCACAGCAATATCACAGAACGGTTAATTCTCACAGCCATAGGTACATGTCAGTAAATTGTAGTAGCTAGTTTTCTTTCTGTTCCTAGTGAGATCTCGACCTGTACACATCGATCTTGAATTGTTAATAAACCCAGAATTATTACAATATCGAATCGGCGTTTCAATTAAATAACGAACATTTTCCATATGGTGCCGAAACCCGGGATAATAGCGAATCAACGTTAACCAACGCAATTTTGGGTACACGAACGAAACGATTTAAGATAAAGTGCCGTTATCGAGTTTAATTAGCCACTAAAATGGAACTAGCGACACGCGCTACATACCGCAGGCAGGTAACCAAACTTGCAAAAAGCGCGCTGGGATATCTACAATCGGATGCTGCTCAAATCAGTGAAAAAATGGAAAATTTGGACAATGTCGAAGAAAAGTTAACGGTCCTACTCGACCGCATTACAAGTGCACACGAAAATCTTCGTAAGGCGAATCTGAACGCTCGCCCTTTCGTCAAATCAGAGGACTCTGAAAAGGAGGCAGAAAGCATTGCGGAATATAACGACAAAGCCGTAGCGACGATAACCCGACTAAAGCAGCGATTGAATAAGGTGCGACAACATATCAGCAATAATATGAGTGTTCGCTTAGGCCCGGCTCCACAGCAATCTAAAGAACAGACCTCAGCAGTGAAGTTAAAGAAGCTACATCCCAAGACGTTCGCAGGTGACTTCAAGGATTGGATCCCCTTTTGGGAACAATTTCGAACATTAATCCATGAGGAGAAGTCCCTTTCAGCTATCGATAAGTTTAACTATCTGCAGTCATTGTTAACGGGAAAAGCATCCGCAACTATAGCCGGCCTGACTCCAACGGAATCCTGTTACGACACGGCTATATCGTTGCTGCGGAAAGAGTACGGCAATACGGAAAAAATAATTGACCATCACATGCAACGTCTGCTGTCGATGCAGCCGGTGACTTCTAAGACTGATGCAGCGAGCCTAAGAAGACTATATAACTCTGTGTTAGTATGCACTCGGTCACTGTCAGCTGCGGGTGTCCCTGCGTCAAACTATTTTGTCATGCTGAAAGGTGTTTTACTGCGATGTTTGCCTAATGAGATGCGAGTGGATTTCTATCGGCGCTGTGACTGTTCTGCGGAAGATTCTGAACGGGACATGTCTTCGCGAGAAGGAGACCTAGGCAGTGACGAAAACGACGACGTAGGCTCCACGGCTAGTACTGCTGCATCGTTGAAAGTAATTGTGGATAAACAGGTGAAAAGACTGCTAAAATTTTTAAAGACTGAAGTGGAGTCCCTCGAAAAGGCGTATGATGCAAAACATAATGCCAACCGTTCGCAGCCTATTTCGCCCCCTAAACATGAAAAAACCGCCATCGGGCTGTTTGCAGCTTCAACAAGCGAAAAGGGTTGTTTTTTCTGCAAGGCCTCCGCGCACGGAACAAGAGAGTGCAGTGATCCTGTGAAGAAATTATCCGAAAAAAA
Source organism: Dysmachus trigonus (assembly GCA_949715965.1). Lineage (NCBI taxonomy): Eukaryota > Metazoa > Arthropoda > Insecta > Diptera > Asilidae > Dysmachus > Dysmachus trigonus. The sequence goes on from OX454320.1 coordinate 55,184,254, forward strand.
AGAGATGCTGAAAAGTGATGGCAGATGTTTCCGTTGTTGTAAGCGTGGGCACAATTCGAGGAACTGCAGAAACAATTTTATATCGTGCAAAAACTGCAAGGGCCGTCATGCCACCGCTATGTGCGATCCTCATTATATGAAACAACGATTACACTTACACAACGAAACCAAAGAGAAGAGTGCAGCGTCGACATCGGGTAATAGTGTTGAGCAACAGGCAGTTAATCTTTATACTACGCATACAGCCAAACGACTCACTTCTGTGTACTTGCAAACTGCTTGTTCGTTTGTCTACGGCTCTGAGATCGGTAAAGCTCTGTACATTCGTCTTGTCATGGATGGGGGCAGTCAGATGACCTTTATACGATCGAACATTGCTCGCCGTTTGGACTTGCCGATTGTAGGTACGCATAACCTCACGGTCATACCCTTCGGAAGTAAAGGAGAATTAGCACCACGGCTATGTAATAGGGTCCGTCTGTCACTTCGCAGTCAACACGACGGCAGAGTTGTGGAGTTGGAGGCCTGGAAGTTCCCGAGATTTGTATCGACGTTTTACCATTCCCAAAGTTTAACGAAATATCTTTCAGCCTAGTATTAGCAGATTCCCCTTTGCCTGGCCACAACTTGGAAGACAGAATTAGTCTGTTGATCCGAGCGGATACTTATTGGAGGCTGGCCACTGGAGAATGCAAGCGCATAGGCCAGTATATCGGGATGACAAGGCGACTACAAAGCTTCGCATCGTATTCGATGCTTCATCGCACGCGCCTAATCAATTATCGCTCAACGATCACCTAGATATAGGTGAAAATTTGCTTCCAGACGTGCTAGCGATGCTACTGAATTTTCGGTGCGGAAAAATTGGAATCGTAGCCGATATCGAAAAGGCTTTTTTGCAGATCCTACTCTGCAAGGAAGATAGAGATTGTCATAGACTTCTATGGTTTTCGACAAAAATAGAAGACAACCAGCTCCTTCCACCAGTTCAAGAATATCGTATGACGCGAGTTACCTTTGGGGTTAATTGTAGTCCTTTTTTGTTGGGAGCAACGATTAAGCGAATTTTAGCGGAAGCTGCAGAACGATATCCGGAAACCAGTGCTGCTTTAATGACCAGCTTCTACATGGACGACCTTATTATTTCGACAGATGACCAGGAAGCGGCTATTAGGTTACATCGCGAGGCAACTACGATATTAAGGGGTGCGTCGATGAATCTCCGAAAATGGAACGCTAGTGATCTTCATATTAGACAACAGTTCGATGGTAACGATGGGATCGCGGATGTTCAGAAAGTTTTAGGCCTACGATGGCATATTATTACGGACGAGCTCGCTGTTGACGTCGATTCTGTAGAACAGTTACTGGGATCTAATTTGATTGGCACGAAACGAAATGTCTTAAAGGTATTGGCTTCGTTTTACGACCCCCTTGGTATTCTAAGCCCATGGATCGTGCGCCTTAAAATACTTTGCCAGTCTGCGTGGCGCATGGGGCTCAATTGGGATGAAGCTTTACCCGATAAATTGATGACGAATTGGAACGTTATCCGTAACGAATTAACGGACTTAAAACGATTATCGATTCCGCGCCTAGTATGTGCGGAAAAAGGAATGCCGGAGGCTCAACTTCACATATTTGCAGACGCTAGCCTGAGCGCCTATGGGGTTGTAGCCTATATGCGAGTTTTCGAAGATGGCAAATATCGAGTACAGTTTCTTTGTTCTAAAAATAGAGTAGCTCCCCTAAAGGAAGATAAACGTCCGGAATTATCCTTACCTAAGTTAGAGCTTACAGCGGCTCTTCTTGCTGCTAGGCTGCTCGCATATCTGAAACGTAACTTGAAGGCATTCCCAAATAAGGTGTGGCTATGGACCGATTCCAAGATAACTTTATATTGGATCTTGGGAGATGAAAAGAAAAGGTGGATGCCTTATGTAGCAAACAGAGTTAACGAAATTCGAAACCATGTCAATAAAGCGGACTGGAGGCATTGCCCTGGTGCCGAGAATCCAGCGGATATGGTAACTAGAGGAGTTAACGGGAAGACTTTGTCCTCATCCGCTCTCTGGCTTTCTGGACCGGAATGGTTAATAAAAGAAGAACAATTTTGGCCAGCGTTGGAAGACAGTGAAAGGCACAACATCTTATCGGCTTCTCTAGTATCGACGGCGAGAGATTTACTTCAACCTAATTTGACGATCGAACAACCTGATGACATAGTAGAACCCCCTATTCGTCCGCAAGACTTTAGCAATTGGATTCGACTATTGAGATTAACGGCGTATCTTATGCGCAGCATCGATTTCCGATTAAAGATTCGTAGAGGTCCCTTTTTACAAGCAAAAGAGCTTGAGCGTGCTGAAAATTATTGGATTCATTATACACAACGATCACATTACAAGCCAGAGATCGAAGCTCTTCAAAGAAAAAAGGCCTTATCTTTAAATTCAAACATATTAACGCTTAATCCAATTTTAGACCATGGAGTTCTACGGGTTGGAGGTAGGCTACAATTTTTAACAAACGGTGACTTGGAGCCACATCCAGTTATTCTTCCAAAGTCGGCGCCTATCACAAGTCTCATAGTAAAGGATATGGTGGTGTTTCGCAAGTCTTATCTCGTCTAAGGGAAAAGTATTGGGTTCCTCAAGGACGTCAGCTTGTTCGCAAAATTTGCAACGCTTACACAGTCTGCAAAAGGCTAAAGGCGAAACCTGCCTCCCAGCCTTTCGCACCTCTCCCAAGGGATCGTCTATCTCTGTCCAGAGCCTTTGATGTAACTGGTATTGACTTTGCAGGGCCACTGTTTACGAAAGGAAGTCCAAAAAATTCAGACGATAGGTGTAAATGTTACATAATGCTTTTTACATGCGCTACTATTAGAGCAGTTCATTTGGAGCTAACTCCGGACTTGATGACAGAAAGCTGTCTTCTTGGGCTTTGTCGATTCATCGCGCGCAGAGGAGTACCATCCGTCATTTATTCCGACAACGCCAGAACGTTTAAGAGAGCTGCCTTAGAACTCCGAAAGCTCGAAAAGTTTATCAATACGAAAGAGCTACAAGGATTCCTCAGTCGTCATGGTATCACATGGAAGTTTATAGTTGAACGAGCGCCCTGGTGGGGCGGATTTTGGGAGCGCATGGTGCGCTCCGTAAAGGGATCATTGAAGGCGGTTATCGGTCGATCTACTCTTGATTATGATCAACTTCAGACCGTGATCGCCGAGGTGGAAAACGTCATTAACTCTCGTCATTGACCTATGTTGGGGACGATCCTAAGGATTTGACTCCGCTTACTCCAGCGAATTTTCTTCAAGGAACACAGCCCTCCTTCCTGGCCATCCCGGCCAGCAAGGATAGCGATGTCAACGCAGACCAAATCAGACAAAATTGGAAAAATCGCTTACGCTTGTTGAGTTCTTTTAAAAAACGATTTTATAATGAGTATCTTCAACAGCTAAGACAAGTTCATCATAGTAATGGCAACAACGCATCAGACAGGAAAGTAGGTGATATTGTGCTCCTGAAAGATCCGGCGACGCCTCGCCTCCTTTGGAAGTTGGCCCTGGTTGAGGAAACGTATCCAGGCAGAGATGGTAAAGTGCGTTCATGCCAAATTCGACTTCCTAATGGATCGAGATTCAAACGAGCTATTCAGTTGCTCTACCCCCTGGAAATCAATTAAATCGCCCGCCCGGAGGATGTTAGAAATGTATGAAGACTAATACAACTAAATATAATAACTATCACAGCAATATCACAGAACGGTTAATTCTCACAGCCATAGGTACATATCAGTTCCCATGTAAATTGTAGTAGCTAGTTTTCTTTCTGTTCCTAGTGAGATCTCGACCTGTACACATCGATCTTGAATTGTCAATAAACCCAGAATTATTACAATATCGAACCGGCGTTTCAATTAAATAACGAACATTTTCTATAGTTCCTCTAGCTCGCTATTCTCTATCGCTGCTTCGGTCTTCGACTTCTCCATTATGCTCACTTCCTCCACCCGCGCGAGATTAGTGTGAGGGGGAACATTCACAACTCTGTCGGAGACGTTGCTGATTCGTGTCCATACGATTCCAGCCGAGCTCTCTGTCAACGTAGGGGCCATAATTAAGTCGCTGTTGTCAATACTGGACAGCATAATCGGGGTTCTTGGTAGTACAGAGATATTCAGGCGGACTAGAGCGCCTTCGTTCGGGGGAATTACTACCTCTCTACAAGTCGCCGCAAAATTATCCGATGCCGCTACCGCCGCGTCCTGGAGACGTATGCAATGGCCTCCCACATGTAGAGAGCCGTCGCCAAAATCGAGCCTACACTTGTATTTTAGGAAAAAGTCCATTCCTAGAATGCACTCATCCTGGATCGCCGCAATATTAAACAAGTGGTACGCCGCAAAAGTCTCGATTTTCAATGGGATTTCCACATTACCCATTATCTCTGTTTCCTCGCCAGTAACGCTCTGTATTACCGCATTTGTCCGCCGCATTCTAATTTTCCGCCTGCTAGTCTCGATGAGTCGCGGATGTAGAACTGACTGGCTAGCTACCGTGTCCAGTAGAATTTTGCAGGGAACTCCCACAACCTCGTCCTCTACTTTCAGGTTCCCAAATTGTTGCGCGCTGTTGATGTGGATTATGGGGCGTTCGCCGAGAGCTAACACTGGCCCCGGTAGGTTAGCTGAGACCCGTTTAAATCAAACACGTCAGCAGTGTTTGTAGGGGCCGCGTTTGTTGTATTCGCAGTGTAGGACCTGCTGGTAGAGGGGGTTGCCTCCACACTGTTCCGCTGCGTTGACTGTGGTGGGTTTGAAGCCACGATCGCCGAATACGCGCTTGTGGCCCTTGTCTGAGGTCGTATCGCCAGGGAGACGTTTTTCGCGGCCGGTGTTCTGTTCGTCCACACAACGTCAAACACCACGTCGTCTCCTTCTTTAAGGGTCACAAGCGCGTTTGCTGGGAGATTCACGATCTCGTTCCGATGCATGAAGACATTCTCCCCGTTGTCGTTCCGTGTGATGAATCCGAAATTCCGCCCGTCCAGGAAAACTCGAATTTTCCCAGTCACTGATTTCTCAGTGACGGTGTAGGCTGGTGGTGATCCTTTGGAATTCCGGGTCCTTGTTCCGAGGTGGCCTAATAGTCGCTGCATCACGTCTGGAGGATGTCTGCTGTACGTCCGCAACTGCCGTAAGAACGTGTCTCCTGCAAATTCGTGTAGCCTCTCTGCTGGCTTCAATCCGCTCTGCCAGCGCCAGAGCTTCTTCCACGCTGCCAGGAAGGGTATCGCGCACGCGCTGCTGGACGTCCAGGTCGCCTATTCCGTCTATAAATTGTGCCAATGCCACAGCGTCTCGTGTAGCTGTAGGAGCATCCTCGAAGGCCAGCGAAGCATGCTCTTGTACCCGCGTGACTGATTCCTTAAGGGATTCCCGCGGAGCCTGGACACACCCTCGCAACTTGATATGGGCAACGGTTTTCTCCATCCGGTTGCTAAACCGGGCATCAAATGCGGCGTCAAGTTTACGACGATATAGGCGCCATGGTTGTTTGCCGCTAAATTGTGATGTACCTATACGATGTAATGTGAATTCAATATGTGAATCGCTAAATTAATGCGCCTTAGTAACCAAGAGCAAGGGAAGCAACTTTCAAGTGCAAGTTCACGCCTTGGTTACCAATCAAAAAGCCTTAGCAACGATACCTATAAACAAACGGGCTTGTAAACAAACAACGACCGCGTTGCACTAACTATAAACAAAGCGTCACATAACTGAAGTACGCGCCTCAGCGGAATTATGCTGAGCGCAGCTCGGTCATCACCCCTTGCGGAAATTTCAAGCGTAAACCATTGACTCTGTGGAATCGTCATGACGTATGACCCATTAAGCGGCGCGACCCACTAACGGGTGCGCTAAAGGGTGACTCAGCTGTTAGGCAACGGCCCCGTAGCTGACCAAGAAGTTCATAGGGTCTTCGTGGTGTATTGATACAACTCAATTATGCAAGTAGTAGTAAGTTAAGAATTGTTTAAATAGGCTAAGAATTTTGAATAAACCAGGGATTATCGATCAGAACTTCAGTCTGTTAATTTGGGAATTGAGCTTCTTAGCTACTCCAAAATAATCCCAGGAGTTGAGCTTCTTAGCTACTCCACTCAAACTCAGGAGTTGAGCTTCCTAGCTACTCCACTCTAACAATCAGGAGCAAAGCTTCTCAGCTACTCCTCAATTATTTTCCTGCGACCCCTCACTTACTACTACTTGCTACATGGCGACCGGGACAGAGTAGCAGACGCTACAAAGAGGACTTTAGTACAGAACAGAACATTAGGACACAGTAGCAGACGCTACTAAGAGGACTTTAGTACCACCACACCACATGGCCGTGACCGTGACATCGTAGGAAGGAAACACTACAAAGGCAAACAGTTGTGGCGAAGGAAGGAAAACGTCCCCTGGCATTGGAAGTGAATCTAAAGCCCTAAGACGAGAAAACAGCAGCTCGAATGAACGACATAAGTAAGGCATTCGACAGGGTATTCGCGAAGGCGGAGAAACTCAACCAGCCAGAAAGAAACACGGCTAATTTGGCTTTGTACCCGGCAGGCAGACCAATAGAGCCATACGTTCCAAAGGCTACAACCAAGACCACAGCGGACGCGCCAAATTACACACCTGGACCCAAGTGGCTGACAATCCAGGAATATAACCAACGGAAGCTAAAGAAAGCTATAGAAAAGCCAATACACACCAGAGGAGGTCGGCGACAACGCCTTAAATTAGAGGTAGTTAAGTTTAGGGAATTAGTTAGATTAGCGAACAACAAGGTAGAGGAAGATAAGTATAGGATATTATTAAAAGAGGCACAAATTAAGCTCAATAGGAGCAAAAGAGGTATTAAAAAATAAATACAAAAAAAAATTAAGTAATGTAAAATCAAATATTGTAAGATTAATTATATAAAATATTATTAAAGCTAGATAAATCGTAATGAATCAATTTTAATGTCTTATTTAAATTAACTTAGGAAAAACGGTACAATGGGAAAGACACAGTCAAAGAATTCAGACAACAACGGTCAAATAGTAAATAATTTAACTATAGAAGACACAGTTAGTATCGAAAACAAAGAAATTCTCTTACTCCTTCTCATAATCGCTGTGATAAAAATAGCTGAATTCATTTATTTGTTATACAAGAATCACAAAAAGGGGCTAAAAAGAAAATATTTAGGTGAACCAGCAGTAATAAAAGTTTAGAAAGAAATATATTTTAATTCATCTCTAGGTCATAATAAGCAATGCGAGAATCTATTGCAATTTTCTTGACCTTGATTGCACTATTTGCCATTATGGCCATACAGGCCGGTATTATAGCACTATTACTACCAGAATTAGCTAAAATTTTTCGAAATTTCTCTAAAGCAGTACGCATCTCACGTAGATGGACTTACAACGGATGGACGGATTAAGTGAGATAAAAGACGAATTACAAAAAATACTAAATAATTTTAATAAAAGCAAGAGAAGGGGATATACCCTAAGAACATTACAAGAAAAAGAAGAGAGGGTGAATAACCTCTTTGCGGAAGCCAAACAGTACGTATCAGTACCGGCAGAAGCCGCAATAGTCCTCAAACTAAGAGAGCAGTATACACAAATAAGAAGCCTGGTAGATAATATTCACACGCTGATAAACGAACAAAAGCCGGACAGCGCTATGGCTTTTGATACAAAAACGGCAACCTCTTTGATTCCAAAATACGATGGGAAGCATGAGGAAACAGAATCATTCATCGAATCTATGGAACTGCTGGATGAACTGACATCAGCAGAAAACAAAAATATAACAGGAAAAGCCAAGCTAATATTAACTGAAGACACTGTCAAAGAAATAACATTGAAATTAAGACAAAAATTTTCAGCAAAATTTTCATCCGATGCGGTACTCGCACAGCTGAGAAAATGCCGACAAGGAAATAGAAAACTTTGCTAATCAGATAGAAAACCTCTCTAGCCAACTCACAAAAGCACTGATAGTTGAAAAAGTAGCGACAGGTGAGGCGGCAGAAAAATTGGCCGAAAAATTCTCGGTACAAGCATTTATTGACAATATTGCAAACCCAGAAACGGCCCTAATACTGAAGGCTAGCAATCTAGCAACCCTGCCAGAGGTAACAACTAAGGCAACAATGGTGGACAGAGAGCAACCGGCTAATGTCCTCCATTACAGAAGTAATCAACCCGGGAGATCGGGAAATTACTCAAACAGAGACAGGAGCAACTGGCGTGGCCACAATAATTATAATGGATATAATAATAATAGATATAATAACGGAAATAGTAGACAAGGTTATAACAGTGGCAATAGGCCCACTTATAGCAACCAAAATAGATCAGCCTATAACAATAATAATAACAGCAATAGAAATTACCGACCAATACGGACTCAACCAATAAATAATACAGGAGGCAGCCCTCAGACCCAGGGCAATAGCAACCGGAGTGGCACACAAAATAGAAGAGTCCAGTACTATGAATCGGGGGAATCCCAAAACCCCCAGCCAGAACAGGAACTGGACCGGTTGGGGGGACTATCAACACAAACACCCCAAGAGTATTAAATATCAATCTCTCCTTAACTAATTTCATAAAGGCATATGTCGAGATGTGTGGATAATTATGCACCTTCATAGTGGATACAGGGGCAGACATTTCACTTTTTAAAAGAGGAAAAATTAACGATGATCAACTATATCAACCTAAAAATACATATTTAATTCAGGGTATCACAGATTACAAAAAACAGTCAATTGGGGCAACAAATACAAAAATCGTTTTTAATAATCAGTTTTCAATTGAACACACCTTCCAGATAATAGGGGATGACTTTTCTATTGAAGCAGATGCAATCTTGGGACTAGACTTCTTAACAAAATATAAAGCAAATATTGATTATGATACTTGGACACTGACTATAAATACGGCAGACGGAGTAATAGAAGTTCAAATACTTAGTGGAGCCTCTGAAAATTCAATCAGCATCCCACCGAGATGCGAAATAATCAGAAGAATAAAAGTAGAAACGAACAATTATTCCGAAGATCTGGTCATAACAAAACAAGAAATTCAACCTGGAGTTTACATGACAGGATCAATCACGTCAGCCATTAACCCAGTAGTAAAGATTCTATACATTACAAATAAAACAGTAACACTTCAAAATTTAAAAGTATCTACAACACCACTTTCAGATTACAACATCATAAAAACACCTACAGCTAAAAGAACAGAGAAGATAATTTCAAAATTAAATTTAGAAACTGTTCCAAATTATGCCAGATCAGAGCTCGAAACTCTATGTCGCGAGTTCAGTGCAATTTTTGCGGGAGAAGACGAGCCATTAACAGCAAATAATTTTTATGAACAGCACATAGAAGTAGCGGATAACATACCCGTGTATACGAAGAACTATCGGGTTCCGGAAGCACATAAAAACGAAATAAATCAGCAAGTAAGCAAAATGTTATCCGAAGGAATTATAGAAAATTCAGTGTCCCAGTACAATTCACCAAAATTACTGGTTCCCAAGAAATCAAGCAATCAAAACAAAAAATGGCGATTAGTTGTTGATTTTAGGAACCTAAATAAAAAAATTTTAGCCGACAAATTCCCATTGCCTAGAATAGAAGAAATACTTGATCAAATGGGTTCTCTACTCTAGACTTAATGTCAGGCTTTCACCAAATTTCGTTGGACAAACAATCCAGAAAATTCACTGCTTTCTCTACAAACTAAGGCCATTTCCACTTTACCAGATTACCTTTTGGACTCAATATTAGTCCCAATAGTTTCCAAAGAATGATGGCTATAGCCATGGCCGGGTTACCACCCGAAACCGCATTCTTATATATCGATGATATTATAGTCATCGGATGTTCTCTGCAACATCACCTGAAAAATCTTCTAACGATCTTTAACAGACTAAGAGAAAGAAATCTTAAGTTGAATCCGGAAAAATGTAAATTCTTTCAGACGGAAGTTACATATCTAGGCCATAAAATATCAGCTGAAGGTATTAGCCCAGACACCTCAAAATTCGAGGCAATCAAAAATTATCCCATACCTAAAAACGCTGACGATGTTAGGCGATTCGTAGCCTTTTGTAACTACTATTGCCGATTCGTACCTAACTTTGCAGAAATCGCGTTACCACTTAATAAACTACTCAAGAAAAAATCCCAATTTGAGTGGAACGAGGTTCAACAGAAAGCATTCGAGACACTAAAATCAATTTTAATGTCACCAACAATACTGCAGTACCCAGATTTTAATAAGCAATTTATAATTTCAACTGATGCTTCGAATTCCGCATGTGGTGCCATACTATCACAGAATATTGACGGAAAAGAATTTCCCATCGCATATGCCAGCAAAACTTTTACACAAGGAGAGAGAAATAAATCTACAATCGAAAAAGAACTAGCAGCCATGCATTGGGCTATAATGTACTTAAACCATATGTATATGGCCGAAAGTTTACGGTAAAAACGGACCACAGACCTCTTGCATACCTATTCGGTATGAAAAATCCAACATCTAAATTAACAAGAATGAGACTAGACCTCGAGGAATTCGATTTTCAAATAGAGTACGTCAAAGGGAAAGAATGTTGGTCCAGACGCATTATCAAGAATTAAAATTGATATAAATGATTTAAAAGAAATCAATGCGAGTATATTAAGAGTACAAACTCGAGCAATGCACAAGCAAAATAATCAAGCAAATGAGAAAATAATCCAAGTATCTGAAAACAGCGACTCACAACAGCAGCCTGATCAACTGCGCGTTATAGAGGCGCTATCCCCAAACGAAGTAACTAAACTATCGGAGCTGAAATTAGAAATCGACGACTGCAGCGTTAGGCAAACTAAGCTATATATAAGTAGAAACTGCACTAGAGCATGTATTCGAAATATTGGAAAGAAATATACAATTTCAGAGCAAGATTCTGAAACTTTCTGCAGAAAGTGACATATTCAAATTAATTACGATAACCGCATTTAAAAATATAGGCAACAAAATACTAAGGAAATTAAATATAATAATATATAAAGCACCGATATACATCAGAGATGAGACACAGGTTAAGGACATACTACATTCCTTTCACTCAACACCCACCAGAGGACATCTAGGACACTCTAGAATGTACAAGCTGAAGAAAATATACAAATGGAAAAAGATGAAGAAAACCATAGCACAATACATAAATAATTGCGAGCTCTGTGCGAAAAACAAACACCAGATACACAATAAAGAACGCATGGAAATAACAACAACACCAGCAAAAGTATTCGATATAGTATCTATAGACACCGTAGGTCCATTTACCAGAACGGCTAGTAATAATAGATACGCGGTAACTATGCAATGCGATTTAAGTAAATATGTTGTAATAATTCCTACGAGAGATAAAGAAGCTAACACTATTGCACAAGCGATAGTTAATGGATTTATACTCATATACGGACCAATGAGTAAAATAAAATCTGATCTCGGGACCGAGTATAAAAATCAAATTTTCTCGGAGGTATGCAATATATTGAAAATAGAACAGCTTTTCGCAACCGCTGCACATCCCGAAACAATAGGCTCTCTCGAAAGAAACCACAAGTGCCTTAACGAATATCTAAGGTGCTTTGTAAATGAAAACAGAGACGATTGGGATACATGGATACCATATTATTCATTTTGCTATAATACCACCCCAAACAGCGTTCACAATTACACACCATTTGAACTAGTATTTGCTAAAAGGGCAAATCTCCCATCTGAGCTTACAGTTGCTAGTCCAGAACCAATTTATAATCACGAGTTATATAGTAAAGAAATTAAATTTAGATTACAAAAAACACTGGCCAAAGCGAAACAATATTTAGAGTCTGCAAAAGAAAGCAGAAAGCAGAACAGTGATATTAACTGCAATCCCTTGTTCCTAAAAATAGGTGATCAAGTATTACTGACAGTCCAAAATAGAAAAAAATTGGATCCTCTATACAAAGGACCATATAAAGTCATTGATGTTAACAATGTTAATTGTACTATCGAAGATAAAGATAAAGTGAGATTTAAAGTACACAAAAATAGACTTAGGAAGATTTATAGCTAAGAAATTAATTAGTTTAATGAAATTGTTGACGTAAACATAGAATTATTATAAGAAAGTATTCTCTAGCAAGCTAAAATAGAACCTAAAATATAAATGTAAGTAATAAATAAATAAGCACATATAGCACAATATAAATACATGAATTAGATGAAGTGATTTATGATGCATACATAATACGAGTATAAACACTAAAATTACAATTGTAACTTACAAGTATCTAGATAAGTAGAGGTAGTATTTAAAACGATAATAATGTTTAATATTGCAAATTAATAATTGTCAAACCACGAAGGCCTCATGACAAATTCGATCAGAAAAAAAAATTTTCATAATAATAAAAATTTTTTTTCCCTAAGGGGGAGGGTGTGATGTACCTATACGATGTAATGTGAATTCAATATGTGAATCGCTAAATTAAAGCGCCTTAGTAACCAAGAGCAAGCGAAGCAACTTTCAAGTGCAAGTTCACGCCTTGGTTACCAATCAAAAAGCCTTAGCAACGATACCTATAAACAAACGGGCTTGTAAACAAACAACGACCGCGTTGCACTAACTATAAACAAAGCGTCACATAACTGAAGTACGCGCCTCAGCGGAATTATGCTGAGCGCAGCTCGGTCATCACCCCTTGCGGAAATTTTAAGCGTAAACCATTGACTCTGTGGAATCGTCATGACGTATGACCCACTAAGCGGCGCGACCCACTAACCGGTGCGCTAAAGGGTGACTCAGCTGTTAGGCAACGTCCCCGTAGCTGACCAAGAGGTTCATAGGGTCTTCGTGGTGTATTGATACAACTCAATTATGCAAGTAGTAGTAAGTTAAGAATTGTTTAAATAGGCTAAGAATTTTGAATAAACCAGGGATTATCGATCAGAACTTCAGTCTGTTAATTTGGGAATTGAGCTTCTTAGCTACTCCAAAATAATCCCAGGAGTTGAGCTTCTTAGCTACTCCACTCAAACTCAGGAGTTGAGCTTCCTAGCTACTCCACTCTAACAATCAGGAGCAAAGCTTCTCAGCTACTCCTCAATTATTTTCCTGCGGCCCCTCACTTACTACTACTTACTACAAAATTCCTTCGTCGGCTTGAGCACCGGTGCCTGACAGGGTGGGAGGGTTCTGGGTTCATCGAACGTGAAGGTGTCCCTGAACCGAACAGCGGGATTTCTTAACGGGGTGGAATGTGGCAGTTCCTGCCCGTGGCTTCACGGCATCGCTCTTGGGGACGTGGGGGAGGGGGAGGGGGGCTGTTCTGGAACTTCTCTCGTGCTTGGCGGAATAGCTGGCCGGAACGCGACGGTCTGGTCCGAAGTACGTCGTCTTGGCTCAACGATGGGGGCATAAATCGGATCGAGGGGGGTGTAAGGATGTCCAATGGGGGCGTAAGTAGACCTGCTGGGGGCGTAAGTAGGTTCGGTAGGGTCCGCGTCGAAATCTATCAGGGGGATTATCGGTAGCACGCGTTTCTTCCCTTCCATGGTACCGCTCTGGGTTGTTTCAGCCCCCAGCTGATCGAGCCGAGTCCTAAACGTCTCCTCCTGAGACATTTCGCACCGAGCGACTCTCTCGGACAGGTCTTTTACAGCCCCTAGCTAGTCTTCCATCATTTTGGAATGCTGCTCCACGAAGTTGTTGAATCCAGCCATCATTCGCTGCAGCCCCTCGAAGTCTCCTGGATTTTCTCTTCCGCTGGCCATTTTTTAAACGCGTAAGGGGCGAAAAAGGAAAATAAAAAACTTTCTTTATTTAAAAAATGTTTTTGTTTGTTTTTGTTTTAAGTGTTTGGCCCCACCAAACACCTGAAAAGAAACACATTAAAAAAAGTAAAATTGAACTAGTAAAGCATACTTCCCTGTGCCTGGGAATCACAGGCACCTTCCAGCACCATGAATTCTAAAAGAATAAAAATGAATTAATTAGCTATAAGAATATAAACTATGAAACAACTTTGAATTATCATAACCTCAAAACCGGCAAAATGAATTTATGTCATAGAAAATGAATTCCCAATTAAAAACCCACGATAAATCAAATCATAGAATAAGAACAATTCCAAGGGCCACTAATAAGGAAGCACATTTTCTTCAAAAAAAACACCCAAAACTATCTAAAATCAACCCGAATGCATAGTTTTCACTCACCTGTGTATCCTGCATTACAAATAAAAAAAGCACTAATTTTACTGCGAGAAACCGCGAAATTGGCCAAAGGAGATCGGCCACCGAAACGCCACACAGGTCACTGACATTCATGATCTGTCAGAAGGATCAGGTGCCAACCTGTGACAACCCGCGTATAGCATTGCCAGAATGGCAATTAATGATCGCATAATTAAGAATTCTATGTTTTTATCAAACATAATTTAATCAATAAGAGGAAAAGAGAAGGTCAAGAAAAAAGAGACAAAAGGGTGTACTAAAGGTGTACTAAAAATGTGCTAAAGAGGGCTAAAGTCGGTAAGACAGTTCCGGAAATTAGCCAAATTCCGAAACTCTATAAAAGGGCAGCCGCCAACGAAACTGACACTTTTTTTCCGTCATCAGCAAGATCAGCAGGATCAAGATCAGCAGCAGCAAAGAATAAATCGCGAACCAAAGCTAGTATTGACCGAAGTAATGCGAAAGCATTTTGGTTTGAAATAGAGTTTTGTGGGTGTTGGCCGTTGAAGTTAAAATTATAGAGATTGCGAAGGAAATATAGAAATAAGGAAGAAATTAAAGTTTAAATTTTGAATTAATAACTAAAATTTTTATTTATTGAATTATTAACGTAAAATTAGTATTTAGGTTTTTTTTGAATAACTTGGATTAAATTATAAATTATTGTATAAGTTAAATGTAAAATTGCAAGAATTATACACTAAGGTTATATGCGAAAATAGCTGAACTTCTTATTTTCAACCCGCTACACTGAAATTTTTACAGCTTTTCAGCTCGTGCTCAAACATTTGGTGGTTCCATCCAGGAACAGTGTGTAACCCGTTTACAATTCTTGCAATTCATGTACACTTGTATTTTATTTTTGGTCTTAATTGCTAAATTATAACTTTTTGGAATTTCCTATATCTAATTTAAATTTGCTGAAAAATGGCAGAGTTAAAATCGCTTGTCGCTCCGCGCGCATTATCAGAGGTAAATTGGACAAGCTAATTGAAAATGGAAAAAAAAACAGCACACGTTAAACGCAACCAAGGCTTTTACGAAACAAAAATTGCAGATTTACAAAGGCTTTGGGAGGAATTTAAAACAACGGATATGGAAATCATGCAATGCCTGGACGACGAAGAGTTGAGCACACATGACTATATTACTGCAGACCATTTCAGCGCCACAGAAGCCAAATATTCGGAAATTGGGGAACGACATCGCTTCCTGGTCCGCGGCTTTCTCGGCGAATTCGGAGCTCATTGGCTCCCTAGCCGTTGACGTTGGAAATCTCTCATCGCGTTGTTCTGGCTCGATTTCTGTCGCCGCGGGCTCGCCTTCGCTTTCTGTTGCGGAGGATACTGCCGCTGTGGAGAGTTATGTTCCTGTTGTGGAGGTTGATGCTGCTGCGGAGAGTGCTGTTACTGCGGGAGGCGTCGTTGCTTCGGAGAGTGCTGCTGTGGCGGAGCGTGCTTCTGTTGCGGAGGATTCTGTTGTGGCGCCGGGGTCTTCTTCGTTAACTAGTCGGGATCCTCCATCACCTTCTAACAGGCGCAGGCGGGCTTCTCGGCGCGTACGCTCGAGCCGTTGTGCTGCTAAGCATGATATTAACCGCAGCTCGACCACTTCTGTTCATGCGACGCCTGAATTTTGTGCAGACACTATTAATTCGCCTACCACCTCACCGGCTCCACCTAATAGTCGGGCTGCATCCGCCCTTCGACCAGCGAGACGCCCGCGGTGTGTTTTCATCTCTCGCGTGCATCCTGAGACTACAGAGGAGGACATCTTGAATCATATATCGTCGCGCACCGAAGCTCCTCGAGACTCGATCGCTTGTAGGAGGCTTAACAGTTCCGGGGGCCGCTCATTCTCGGCATCATTTAAGGTCCTCGTTCCGGAAGATATTTTTAAGTCTGTTATTTCGCCCGATATTTGGCGCACCAACTCCATTGCCCGCGAATTTATTCCTAAGGGTCGTTCTGGTACTGGCGTCCCTCCAAAAAACGCATCCGCGAGGTCTCCATCTATTACGCTAATGTAACCGGCCTACGTTCCAAGACAACTCGGCATTTTTCTAGCTCGACGAGTTCTAATTTCGACGTAGTCTGCATGACCGAAACCTGGCTGTGCGGGAAGATTGCGGATGCGGAGCTGTTAGGTCCGGAATTTTTAGTATTTCGTCGTGACCGTCATCGTTCTGCCTCTGATGCCCCTGTTGGTGGTGGTGTGCTTTGCGCCGTTCGACGCGATTTGGCCTGTGAGGTCGTTGACATTACTTGCTCCGGAGACTTAGAATTTATTTGTGCTGCCCTCAAGCTCCAACGCAATAGCGTTTTCATCGCCACGGCTTACTTACCGCCTGGCCCATCGGCCGACACGCTCAGGACTCTGTTCTCATGCGCTGAGACTCTCATTTCGTCCCTATCGGCTGTGGATGAGCTCATACTTCTGGGGGATTTCAATTTCCCTGGCATTATGTGGGAGCGATCTCTTACATTTCGGATGTACCTCCCTTATTGCGCACAATAAATTTAGCTTAATTTACTTACAATTTGCTTAAAGAAAATCTGTAATAAGTTCCTACATATTCTTCAATTAATTAGTTCTTATAAAAAAAAAAATATTATTCTACCCATATATGAGAATTAATGCCCTGCTGCCTTATTTTATAATTAGCCCTGACCTATCCTAAGTTTATTATTTGCCAAGGTTACTACTTATCAGCTACTTGTCCCTGAACTGGAAAGAAGATATTACTTTACAAGGTTATTCTTAGTATGCTGGGGAGGTACGAAAAAAAAAACACATGAGCTGGGTGAGCGAATCTTTTAGTCGTGCTGTTCGCTTGACGTTTTTTGTTGTTGTTTTGTTTTGTTCTTTTTGTCTTTGTACGTTTCGGGTTGCACTTTCGCTTGCGCTTGGAACTGCACTGTGTTTGATGATGCAAACAAAAATTGTATGCGGGTTAAAAATTTCTTCTGTTTGTGTTTTTTTTTTTTTGTTTAGCAATAAAAGAAAAGAAAAGAAAAATCAATCACTTTTACGCGCCTGCCAATTTTTATTACGGTTCACTGGCGAAAGAATTCCAGTTACCGTGTAAGGCCCTATCCAGATTTCTGAGAGCTTATGCTTTCTGCTTTCACTTTTCAGGAGGACCTTATCTCCTATGTGAAAAGATTGCGGCTTAGCGCTCTTGTCGTAATATACTTTAGATTTTTCTTTACTTGCTAGGATGTTCTTTCTGGCGGTCGCATATGATTTCTGGAGCTTGTAGCGGAGCATATGGTAATAGCTCTCGTGATTGTAAACAGGCTCTGGATCTCTTTTTAAATTCGATGGAACATCTGCCGTGAATCCGTAAAGACAGTCCATCGGGGTCAATTTTGTTCCTTCGTGTGTAGTATTATTGTACACAAATGCCGCTGTGCGTAAATACCGATCCCAGCTTTTGGAATTTTCGTCAACGATAGTGCGCAGATATTCTATCAAGGGCCTATGTGCCCTTTCCAATGCCCCATTTGACTGAGGGTGGTATGCCGAGGTCTGTAATTTCTTCACCTTTAATAATTTGCAGACCTGCTTGAAAAGATCACTTAGGAAATTTGTTCCTTGATCGGTAACTATTTGCTTGGGAATGCGGTAGCGCGTGACGATTTCGTCAAAGAAAATTTGCGCTATTGTTTCCGCTTCAGCGTTTGGTATTGCATACCAGTCCACGAATTTTGTCAGATTATCCTGGAAGGTTAGGATATATTTATTTCCTGACGTGGACCCCTCCAATGGCCCCACGACGTCGAGGTAAACTTTGTCAAAAGGTTGTTCCGCGACGTCGGTAATAACCATGGGCATCTTATGTTGGGGTGAAGCTTTCAGTTTCTGGCACTTCGGGCATCGCTTGATGTAATTTTTTATATCCCGTAACATATTTTTCCACCGAAACTTACGTTTAATTTTCTTGTACGTTTTAATCACGCCCTGGTGTTCGCCGAACGGAGAATCATGATAATCATGTAAAATAATTTTGATTTCCTCCGGACTCGAAATTAATTCAGAGGTTTGAGGTGATATTGTCAGTGGTAAAATTTCGTCTTCTTTTTGTTGCACGGGACTTGAAAGTGTTTCGTTTTGGTCTTGGGTGGAATCTGGTGTTTGTGTTCCTGTTTGTTTCACTTGCTGTGTTGTTATTTGATTTTTGGTATAATTATTTTGGGCTTTCCGTTTTCGTGCTCTAGTGACTGCGCTTATTTTCAATGTGGGGGTTTCTTCACCCGACTCGGAGCGATGGACGTATGCCTGAACCGTGGAGGTTTGGCTTTCTTTATTGTCACTCTCTTCCCGGGGAATGCGGCTCAAAGCATCTGCATTCGTATTATATTTTCCGGGTTTATATTCGATGTTGTAATCGAACTCGGATAATTTGTGGTGAAATCTCACCAAACGGGAAGTGGGGTCTTTTACATTAAAGGCTCCCTTAAGAGGCTTGTGGTCTGCATAGACCGTGAATTTTCTACCTTGGAGGTAGCATCTAAAGTTTCTTGTAGCCCAGACTATAGCCAATAATTCCTTCTCAATTGTGGAGTAGTTACGCTCGGCCTTGTTTAATGTGCGGCTTGCGTAAGCAATGGGCTGATCTTGCCCCACTTCTCCTTGAGAGAGGACAGCACCTAATGCTTCGTTACTGGCGTCCGTGGTCAAGTTGAAGGGTTTACTGAAATCTGGGTAGATTAGAAGAGGAGGTGAGATCAACGATTTTTTAATTGATAAGAAAGCGTCTTGGCATTTATCTGTCCAAGTAAACTTTACGTCCTTGCGGAGTAAGTTAGTTATTGGACGAACAATTTTTGAAAAATTTGGTATAAAGGACCCCGCACAAATCCTATGGAGTTGTGCCCTCGGCTAAATTCGCTGAAATTTTGCACAGAGGTAGCTTTCAGCATGCTGATCAAAAGTCCCAATGGGCGCAACCCCCTAAAGTCAACCCCAGCCCCCCCACGCCCCCTCGAAGTCCCAAAGTACATTATTACGGGAATCAATGCATAAGAGTTATATTCATCTGAAACTTCGCACGGAAGTAGCTTTCAGCTTGCTGATCAAAAGTCCCAATGGGCGCAACCCCCCGAAGTCAAACCCCCCAAAGTCAAACCCCCCATCCCAACCAGTTAAGGCAAGGTGGTGTGTGATACTCGGCCAGTTAAGGCAAGGTGGTGTGATACCCAACCAGTTAAGGCAGGGTAGTCTGTGCACCGCCGTTTCAAAACTTTTTGATCACCCTGTATAAGTTTATTACACTAAGCTCGGTTTGCTGCATCTTCAGTAATATCTAACAAACTTCCGTCTGGATACTTAACATTTTGCGTATGTCTGGCGTATCCAAGATACCACAATATTGCTGCTACATGAGCACATGTGCCTAAAGTCCTAGCACCACTTTGGCAAGTACAATAATATCCAGGTATAACTTCTTGAGCGTCTTCGAATTCCGGATCATTTGTACTAACATACGAAATGAAAACTTGATGAACAGTTCGATTTCTGAATCTAGAAAAAATTCGAAATCGTACTAAATTCGCTTCATCTCTTAGAGTGTCAAACTGTAATTCTTCATCATCATCCCTTGACAACTTATCTTGTATGTATCATGGTGCAAGATTTACTTGGTAAACTCCAATGGTTAAGTCGCGTAAATAGTTTATGTCTAGAATAGGAAAGTCTGGTAAATGATTGTCTAGCCTCTCCCATTCACCACGTCTCAATCTCAAATTGTCAACTTCAACACGAGCTTGGACAACGTTTATATTATTTCTTCTCTGTAGCATATTTCTAGCTACTTCCACTGTTGCATTTTGCATATTAATGAGTGGAAAGAATCTATTAATGAGTGCCCCAACTATGCGATAATAATCACCAATGTGACGTGCATTTTGGATATTGAAGACATGATCGAGCATTTTGTAGATTGATCGAAAATGACCGTTCCTCGCTTCAACGACCCACCTCATTTTAGTCACAATACGACTATCATTTGCATCTTCCGTTGATAATTGTCGTTGACCTCTTTCAAGTAAAGCAGGCATTTTATATGTGATTCCCAGGTGGTTAAGAAGAGGAATACAGTCTCTATAACCTCTATCTACTAAAATGATATCTCCATTTCGAAACCAATCTCTTAAAATATGTGCGTCCCCTTCAAATTCTGCAGTAAGAATCGCGGCATCATTATTCTGTGAATCTGAAAAATATGGACCTAATATCGCCAGAATATATCCGCTTGGAGCAACAAGAAGGGTCGGTTTTAGTAAATGCCTGCCTTTATGCATTGAGTATGATTGTCTTAGAACTTGAAAATGACTGCATTTATCCACATATGCATAAGTAGCATCACACAAAACTATTACTACCCGCTCATCAGAGTTCTCATTATACAGTTCATTGGCAAAATCAGACACATGCCTTGCAATGTAGTCTTCTCTATTAATACATGCCACTCCCTTATTTTCATTTGCAAACCTCGTTGCAAGTGACTGTCTGACAGTACTTACTGCCATGCTTACGGATTGCCTCGTTGAATAATTAAAAATGACTCGTAAGAATTCATCCGATAAACCTTGTCTTAGTTTGCATAAGAACATCATTAAATCTGTTTTTTTTATGTATCTGAAACCTCTATCTGCAGCTACTGCATCACAATAATTATAAAGATCTTCAAACTGTGCTTTATCCAATGAGAAAAAACACTTATACTCTTCGTCATCCAAATTGTCGGGATGCCATCTTTGATTACCTGCATTCTGAAGTGCATTTCGGAATTGTTCTAAAAAGTGCTGTAGATGTTGCCCAGGAATGACATAGGACCGATTTAAGAAGCGTATCCCAGGTATTAAAGCAGCTAAGATTCGATTATTTCGATCTAAGTGTATGAGACAACATCTTACACCTTCTGGTATGTAAATATTGTTTTGGGTATAAATATGTACTCTACAATCCCAACATAGTTCTTGAGAAGCATTATCAATATCATGGCATATAATACATCCTCGATTTGCAACTTGAACAGCAACATTTAAGCGAACAGATGCAGGATTTCCCCGATCAGCTATTTCTTTATTCACTGATAGATCGCAGTTAAAGCAAATTCTAGTGTCATGTTGAATATTTTGGGGAGGTAGATCAAAACAATTGCGCCTATTACTTGCAATCTCACGCTTATTCTCGTCGTCTCCTAAATGGCGCATTTGACGCACATTATTATTCAGATTGCAGATGTAGCATTTTACTCTTGCTGCCATGATAGAGTGTCAGTAAATATCATAAAAAAGACTGTTATTGCGCACACCCCGATGTTGTGAAATAACCCAATACCTTCGAAAACGTCTATCCTGAAAAGGACTGTCGCTCTGGAAATATCGAGGAAAACTTTGTGTTAAACTCCAACTATTCTGAGAAGGGCTGTTGAAGATTAAGCACTGAAGTTCTACACGTACCTGATAATAAGGTTTCAACAGCTACCCTAGAAGCTCAAACTTATGTTTGTGGAATCACCCAATACCTCGGAGACACGCCTTTGCTGATGAGGAAAGAGTGTGATAACACACCACCTTACCTTAACGGGTTGGGTATCGCATACCACCTTGCCTTAACTTCCCGGGTATCACATCACCTTGCCTTAACTGGCCGGGTATCACACACCACCTTGCCTTAACTGGTTGGGGATGGGGGGTTTGACTTTGGGGGGTTTGACTTCGGGGGGTTGCGCCCATTGGGACTTTTGATCAGCAAGCTGAAAGCTACCTCTGTGCGAAGTTTCAGATGAATATAACTCTTATGCATTGATTCCCGTAATAATGTACTTTGGGACTTCGAGGGGGCGTGGGGGGGCTGGGGTTGACTTTAGGGGGTTGCGCCCATTGGGACTTTTGATCAGCATGCTGAAAGCTACCTCTGTGCAAAATTTCAGCGAATTTAGCCGAGGGCACAACTCCATAGGATTTGTGCGGGGTCCTTTACGATAGTAATTTGCAAGTCCTAGAAATGATTGTACTTGCCTAACTGTTCGTGGGACAGGAAATTCTTGAACGCACGCTGTTTTGCTAGGGTCTGGCAGTGCGCCTTCGCTGGAGCATTTGTGACCCAGGTAGTCTACTTCTTTTCGGAGGAATTGACATTTCTCCGGTTGTAATTTTAGGTTGTTCTCTCGTAGTCTATCGAAAACTTTGCGAAGTTTGCAATTATGATCTTCTAGATTTTTCCCGTAGATGACAATGTCATCTAGGTACACAAAGCATTCCAGGCCCTGCAGGCCAGTCAGCACATAGTTCATGAGGCGCTGGAAAGTAGCCGGAGCTCCCTTGAGTCCGAAGGGCATGCGCTTGAATTTATAATGACCGTAGCTTGTGCTGAAGGCCGTTTTAGGGCGATCTTGTGGATCCACCAGAACTTGATGATATCCACTTGCCAAGTCGAGGGTAGTGAAGTAACGAGAGTGGCCTAATTGATCTAGTATATCCTCGATTCGCGGGAGAGGGAAAGCATCGCCGACGGTTTTTTCATTTAATTTACGAAAATCAACGACTACTCTCCATTTTTTCTCTCCATTGGGTCCCGGTTTTTTAGGGACTACTAATAGAGGCGAGTTCCAAGGGCTTTTGCTTGGCTGCACTATATCATTGTCGAGCATTTATTTCAATTGCTCGTTGATTACTTCACGTTGTGTTTCCGGTAGTCGGTACATTTTCTGATTTATTGGTGCTTGATCCTGCACTACCGGGATTAAATGCGTGATAGCGTCTGTATGTGAAAGGTAATCATTCTTTAGATGGAATATGTCGTTATATTCTCGACATAGTTCCAAAATTTCAGCCTTTTCTTGACTATTTAAAATTGGGCTCAGGTTGAGTTCTTGCTCTAACCTGGCTATGCGGTTTTTTGCCTTTTTCAAATCGGCATCCGGATTTTTGACATACGAAATTGTAGCTGTTTGGTTGCTTATACCGTAGTTTTTATTAATCTCTGTGTTCAAGTTCGCCGCACGATGCCCTTCCGCCCAGCTGTTCAACGATGATCACCTGAAAAAGAAGATTGTAAAATATACTAAACTTGTAAAACATAAACAAACAATGTAAACAACACTCACCAACATGTCTCACAGTCCATTTCATAAATAACAAACACAGAACTTAAGAACAGTACAAAACATTACATATTTTCACATTAAACACATCACAACATATTAAAATAAAATTAAAATCAAATAGTAATGCGACAACTTACCTACTAGAGTCCAGCCTTTTATTCCAACCGAAACTAAAAGGCGATGGGAACAAGAAATAGGTGGACAAAAAGGTTTTCCAACTTATGACAAACTTAAACAATTTTTGGAAACACAATTTAGAGCTTTAGAATCGTTCGATAATAAGGGGTCGGCAAAAGCGTTACCGAAGAAACACACCTTCCACACCAGTAGTAACGTGTACGTTTGCGCATTGTGCTCAGGTCCTCATTCCATTCGGCAATGCTCACAATTTCTCAATCTCGACCATAATGGAAGGCGAAATGTAGTAATAAAAAAACATTTATGTTCCAACTGTTTGTCCAAAGGACACATTTCTTCAGCCTGTCCCAGTCGTTCATCATGCTTCAAGTGCAAATATCGCCACCACACTCTTCTACATGATGAGACGCCAATTGCTCAAAAATCGAACCAAACGCGACTCGATAATAACGATATACATGCATCTGCTGCATCAAATGCGATGGCATCCTCTTCGACTTCTCTGCATTCCGAAACCAAGCGAGAAGTACTATTAGCAACAGCAATGCTAAAAATTTTATCAGACTCTGGTCATGAAATAACAGTAAGGGCATTAATTGACCAGGGTTCTCAATCAACTTTTATTAGTGAAACTATTGCACAACGATTGCACCTTAAAGGAACCCGTGTACACACTACAATTATGGGCTTAGGCAACATCCAAGCAGGAGTCGTTAAGAACAAGGTTTCGATAACACTTGCTTCGCTTAACAACAGCAACCACCTCAAGGCTGATGCTTTAGTTTTGGGTTCGTTAACTGGCTTACTGCCTTCAAACCTCATTACCAAAAATGAGCACTGGGCACATTTAGAAGGATTGACATTAGCGGATCCAAAATATTATCTACCTGGGAGAATCGATATGATAATAGGGGCAGACATATACTGCAAAATTATTCGAAATGGGTTAAAAGTGGGTTACTCAGGAGTACCAATTGCACAAAACACAATGTTTGGATGGATCCTGTCTGGAGAAATTTCGAATGAGCAACCAAAAATCTATAAACAAGAAATTTCTTCAAGCTTTCATGGCTATGAAGAGCTTAATCATCAGGTTCGAAAGTTTTGGGAAATTGAAGAAATTTCGGATCAAAAGCCCCAGACTGTAGAAGAGAAAGCTTGTGAAGAATTCTATGGCAAAACAACCCGTCGGCTTTCAAATGGGCGTTACGTTGTTCGGCTTCCATTCAAGGAAACAACCAAGAAGCCACCTTTCGGAATGTCTCGAGGTTTAGCTATGTCTAGGTTCAAATATCTAGAAACGAAATTTGCTAAAAGCGAAATACTCCAAAATCAGTACTCGACTTGCATGCAGGAATACATAAATCTCAATCACATGGTACCTGCTGCTTCTGCAGAAATAGAAAACAGACATCAGGAAAAGAACGGACACATTTATTACACGACAAATTATTTGCCTCACCATGCCGTCTACAAGGACAGTACGACAACAAAATTACGCGTAGTTTTCGACGCTTCCCACAAGACCCTGGGAGGCCCATCCTTGAAGACAGGACCGAAAATTCAGAATGATTTAATTTGGATTTTGTTACGATGGCGGAAACATCAGGTTGTAGTTACGGCGGACATCGAGAAGATGTATCGCCAGATCGCGGTAGATGATAAAGATGCAGAATACCAAAGAGTACTCTGGAGGGATTCACCAGATGAACCTATCGAAGATTTTAAACTACAAACAGTAACGTTCGGCACCACATCTGCTCCTTTTTTAGCAATTCGTACTCTTTGGCAATTAGCGAATGATGAACAAAATAATTTCCCACTCGCCGCTGAAATTGTCCGTTCAGATTTTTATGTAGATGACCTACTTATCGGATCAAATAGTGTAGAGGAATGCATACGTCTTCAGCAGGAATTGATAAGTCTTCTAAAATCAGGCGGATTCAATCTTCGAAAATGGATTTCGAACGCGGCAAACTTATTGGAAAATATCCTAAAAGAAGACAGGGAAATTAGTGGGGTTCGTGAATTTAATATGAACGAAAGTGTCAAGACCTTGGGAATAATTTGGTATCCTAAATTCGACTACTTCAGTTACAAACTTTCGGTGAAATTCGACGATGACGACAGCAATGTAACAAAGAGAAAATTTCTTAGCGACATTTCAAAGTTATTTGATCCACTTGGTTTTCTATCGCCATTTCTCGTGAAACTGAAAATATTAATGCAAGCCTTGTGGATCAGGGAAACAGGCTGGGATGAAAAAATTCCTACAGATATATTGCAAATTTGGAACAAAACCAAGGCCGAACTAAAATATCTGGAACACATCAAAATCCCACGGTGGCTCCATACAACAGCTGCTGATGTGGTAGAAGTGCATGGCTTCAGCGATGGGTCTTTACAAGCATATGCTGCCGTTTTATATGTTCGTATTAAAGACCCAGATGGTAACATAAAAATTAGTCTTTTGTCGGCCAAAACCAAAGTTACTCCAATCAAACAAATTTCACTCCCACGAATAGAGTTATGTGGAGCCTTATTACTAGCTAGGCTATTTAAGGCAGTAAAAAAGGCAATGAAATTCGAAAAAATATCGTGCTACGCTTGGACAGATTCAACAATTGTTTTGTCTTGGCTGCAAGGGCAACCGTGTAAATATAAAACATTTGTGGGCAACCGAATCGCGGAAATACAGAGTGTCCTTTGCAGAGAGATATGGAATCATGTGCCTTCCAATAGTAATCCAGCGGATTGTGCTACAAGAGGGCTACTTCCAAAGGAACTACTGTCAGCCAAAATGTGGTGGAATGGGCCCGACTGGCTGCAAAAATCTAAGGAATTCTGGCCTTCTCAATTAATTGTTAACGACACAGATTTAGAAGTGAAGAAGATTAGAGTTAATTTAGCCAAAACATACACCCCATCCAATCTTGATTTGTTAATTAGCAGATTTTCATCACTTACTAAACTGATAAGAGTTACAGCATATTGTTTTAGATTTTTGGCGAAGCAAAGACCCGAAACAAAGTGGTTAACGACAGCAGAACTCAATACTGCGTTACGTTTTTGGATTAAAAAAACTCAATCCGAAATATTCGAAGATGAAATAGTAAAAATAAAGACAAATTCATTAAAGAACGGCAAATTAAAATGTTTAAACCCTTTTTTGGATCAAGACGGAATTCTTCGAGTCGGTGGCAGATTGCAAAACATTAAAGGATCGTGGAATCAAAAACATCCAATAATTTTGCCAAACAGTCATCCGTTAGTCACCTTGATCATTGCAAACATGCATCAACAAACTCTACATGGAGGAGCACAATTAATGATAAACCTTTTACGACAGAATTACTGGATTCTCAATATTAGAAATGCTGTAAAACATTAAATTCATAAGTGCACAACATGCTTCAGATTAAAAGCAAAATATCAAAATCAATTAATGGGAAGTTTACCTCAATCGAGAGCGCAAATATCTCGCAATCTTTATCTGTATGGCAACCAGGGCAATGCATATCGAGGTTGTCTCAGATTTAACAACACAAGCTTTCGTCGCTGCTTTAAAAAGATTTATTGGTAGACGTGGATTCTGCACCGACATCTACTCGGATAATGCTGCCAATTTCGTAGGCACAAGGAACTTAATAAAAGAGGAATTTGAGAAATATTTGCACTCTTTACATAAGGAATTACCCGATATAGTCTCTCATTACAATGTGAATTGGCATTTCATACCCCCCGCCTCACCACATTTCGGTGGCCTGTGGGAAGCTGGGGTGAAATCAACAAAATTTCATCTTAAAAGGATCTTAGGGAATAGTCGACTAACCTTCGAGGAGCTGACAACGACTGTAGTACAGATCGAAGCTTGTTTAAATTCCAGACCTCTTTATCCGTTAACGAACGACCCTGACGACATCGATGCGCTTACACCAGGACATTTTTTGGTGGGAGGACCTTTGCTTTCCTTGCCTGAATAGTCTTACATCAATCAAACATCCATCGTCTTAATCGCTGGCAATACATGCAACAATTGATGCAATCATTTTGGAAGCGATGGCAGTCTGAATATTTAAATAGTCTTCAACAACGACCGAAGTGGGCAAGCGAAACTAAAAACATCGAAGTTGGAGATTTAGTTTTAATTAGAGAAGACGGGCTACCCCCATGTAAATGGGCTCTCGCAAGAGTTCTGGAAACTCACCCTGGATCCGATGGCTTAGTAAGAGTAGTTACACTCAAGACCAAGGACTCAACATATAAGAGAGCAATTACCAAAATATGCCTATTACCCATTAATGATCCCATCAAAGAGTAAAAACCATCTAACAATTCCATAGCTTATCTATTTTTTTCCATAGTTTCGCAATCAATTTTATTCTTCTTTTCTCAACACATTTACTATTATTTAGATATCATCATACACTACATCCCTCATCAAACATTATGGTAGCATAATTCGATTCAGTAAACACTGATCTGGGTATTCAGCAAACTGTGGTCTCACGCTCGCCTCATCGCTTCCATTGAAACCAGAGGTTCCATTTCATAAATAACAAACACAGAACTTAAGAACAGTACAAAACATTACATATTTTCACATTAAACACATCACAACATATTAAAATAAAATTAAAATCAAATAGTAATGCGACAACTTACCTATTAGAGTCCAGCCTTTTATTGACATTGATCTTGTCAAAAGTTTTCCTAGAACGGTAGCATCAAGTTGTGATATAAAGTAAAATTTTAAATGAATCACATATAGATGGCATTCACGGTAACCACTATTTTCTTCACGTTCTAGAAGGATACTACGTGGAGCTAATTACGTGAACTTTTTCGGAGTTTTAGGTACCCGACTAAATTTGCTGAAAGGCCTGCACTTTTCGACTTTCGGCTGCGAGACAAGTGGGTGGTGCTGGATTTTTCGTTTATTGAATTTGAATTTTTGTTGAATAAAAAATTGTTAAAGCTAATCTTGGAATTTTTGAAAATTAACTATTGTTTCGGCATACAAAAATTGGCGTACTTAACACTCTGTTTGATCGAATATTTTTAATTTAGGACTCTTTGGTCTGTTTAAATAGGCTTTTTTGCCGTTTTCTTCTAGTTTGGGACTTTGTGGTCCGTTTGAGTGGGCTTTTGTGCCGTTTTTACTTACCTTGAGGCTCGATGGCGTGTTTGCGTGGGCTTTTGGGCCGTTATTATTTAATTTTGGGCTCTGTGTCCTATGGGAGTGGGCGGTTGCGCCGTTTTTATTTAATTTTGGACTCTGTGGCCTATGGGAGTCGGCGGTTGCGCCGTTTTTATTTAATTTTGGGCTTGTGGACCTATGAGAGTCGGCGGTTGCGCCGGTTGTATTTTTCTTGTTTGTATGTTTAGTTTTTTCGGGCGGCTTAGCCGTCCCGTTGCTTATTTGTAATTCCGCTTCGGGATATATTGGGGCTACCGAGTAATCATTCGCTGAAACCAATTGTAAATTCAAGTTGGTCAGAATTACTGGGGAAATATTAACGTTGAGGATTCCGATTGAGACCTTCTTATTTTTACCCGAGGATATGATACTATTAGCCAGGAAGACTCCTTCGCTTATCTCTTGTGACAAACAGAGCATTTCTCCCTTTAGTATCAACGGAATTCTAGCCACCATCTGCGATCGAGCAGGCACGCTTATTGGTTCTCTCAGAGCCACGTTATATCGCGTGATTTCTTCGATCCGGGGTGTATTCGCTAGAGTTTCATTCTCGTTTACCCTGGGCCTTTCTAGGGCTTGGCAACCAGCATCTATTTTACTAGATACCCCGAGAGCATGACAGGTGGACAGCTTAACCCCTTCGGGTTCCATCTCTTTTTCCTGAGCCTCGTTTTCAGTTGTCTTTTGGGTATATCCCTTCTCTGCATCGAGTATTATTGGATACGAGAATTCCTCTTCATTGATTTCCGTGCGCGGAAATCGAAGTCTTTTATTTGGGCCCTCAACGTCGCAATATTGCGATAGGAAATCATTTCCCAATAGCCCATCGTGGGAAAGATCTTGCAGATCTTCTATTACCTGGAAAGTGCAAGGAATTTTAACTTCCCGACTCGGGGAGAGTTTTTTAATGAAATTTCCTTGGCAGCTTCCCAGGGTATGTCCCCTACCAAACGGGGATTGCAAGGCGAGGGTTTTCTCCGAGTTCACTGATTCGAGAGAATTCAACGCTTTTTTTTTATTAAACTTATCTCAGCGCCCGTATCCACCACTAGTTGGGTCTTTTTATTTCGACCAATGTCTAGGGGGAGCTCCACCACGGGGGTACTGGGTTTGGGCGGCTGAGTACACCCCAAATTTTTCTTTTTAGAATTTAAAGTCGGGCTGGGGATTTCGGACTCGACTGTACGTCGTTTCCCGAATTCCGGCTGACATACTTTTGTTTTTGCTGGCACACACTTTCCTCATGCCCCCGTCGCCCGCACCACTCGCAACTTGATCGCACGTTGTATACGTGCCGACTGGGGTTGCTTGTGGGTGTCAGTTGCTGGCTGTGTGGTCTATAAGGTGGGCCCGTTGATTTTTCGCGATCGGCGCGACATGTATTGAATCTGCGGTCCCGAGTGTGTGTTGTGGTTTCCATAACGGGTTGGTGTATTCATAGGAGTGTTCGTGTAAGTGGCCTGGATGGCATTACAGTGTGCTAAAGCTTGGGAGTGAAAATCGGTGCCCTGGCATGCATTAGAGTATGTGCTGCTTGGGCTCGATCGTGGCCCATAATATGCTTCCGGGCTCTGGACGCAGCCCGTTATCGGATTTTGGGGATGTGTAGATCCGTGCTGGAGTTTCTCCATGTCCAGTGCCTTGCTGACTAACTGATACAGGGTGTTTTCGTTCAGAGTCAGAAGGTACTGCCGGAGGTAAGGATTATTTACTCCTCTTTGGAATGCGCTTTTCGCGAATTCCTCTAGCTGGGCTTTGAGTGCCATTGCTGTTGCCGGATTGTTGTTTTGTTCGGCCGCCTCTTTGCACTGAGCCAGCGTCTGCTGCAATCTTGCCGTGAAGGCGTTGAGCGATTCCATCGGGAATTGGCTGATGTTTATTAATTTATTCATCAGCTCCAAGTAGCTTTCCCGGGGCAAATATGTTTGATTTAAACGTGTCTCGAAGTCCTCGAATGAAAGAGGAGGATCTGCCAAAAATAGACGATAGGCTGCTCCCCGAAGACGGGTGAGCAGAATTCGAGGGAAGGTTAATCTTTCCTCCTCCGAGAGGCAGGCTTGTGCTTGTTTGCAACAGCATAGAAAAGTTTGGAGCTCTTGGCTCACCTGGGGCTGAATTCGCCTGAAAATATGGGGACCACTTGGGTGGCAAGCTTTAGTACTTTTCCCGTGTCCGTCATTTCCCGGCTGTGTGTGTTCACCGCGGACCTTTTGCGTTCGGTTTCGTTTTGTGAATCGCGCGAGTTTTCTGAGGACGAGCTCGTAATTGATCCGCTCAACCAGCCTGTGAGGAGATCAGCCGCCGTCGGCTGTTCGCTTTGTGCAATTTCCGCGCTTAAATTTTTATCACTACTTAATTCTAAGTTGTTACTATTATTTTGGAGCGAGTGCGAGTATCTTTTAAATTTCAGTAAACTTTCCCTGAATTGTTCGGTGCCAGCTGTTAATTCTTTGATTCGAGCTTCCCTTTGTTCGCGGAGTAGCTCTATTTTCTGCTCGATCTCGTCACAATATTCAGCTGTGATGTCACCTGATACTCGCACTTTCTCTACTATACGATTTAGGCTATCAGCTAGACTTACTTCTACGTCGCCTACGGGTCTGCGGATTACCGCTCCACTTCGCAGACGAATTCCCTGGTGAGAATGCGGTGTAGAGGTGTTGTAGGAGCTGCTTGTTGATGCTGTGGGTGGTGCTCGTGGATTTAGATGATCTCTCGGCAGCTGCGGAGTCGCTGAAGGGTTAGTGGATTCCCTCGATGATCGTGTTGGTGTAGTGGAGTCGCTGCGTGCTGCTGCTGGTGTTACTCCGGTGCGGGGTTTGTCTCTGTTCATCGGCTTCTTCTCTTCTTCCTTCTTGTGTAAGCGCTTCTGTGGTTTTATCGGTGCGCTGTGGTCATCGAACAATCCCGCGTTGGTGCCTTTTGCACTAAAAATCGGTACCTGCGTGCTCGCCTGGAGCAGAGGCAGTTACAGTTGAGTACCTGAAGTCCGTGTAATTGCGTGCTCGCCTGGAGCAGAGGCAACTATAGTTGATTACCCGGGAGCGGTGGAGTTCTTTTACTTAAATTGTGTGCCTCTGGAGCCGAGCTTGGCTTCAGGTTACGGGTAAAGAAAGACTTTATCTTTGCCCAGCACTTAAGTATTTTTAGAACTCTTGTGGTTCTGGATAGAGGGTTTTAAAGCATTGTTAAGTATATTCCGGTGGGAATAATCTTAATATTATTAATGGGCTCCAGGGTAGCTTCTGTACTCGAACTGGTATCGGTTGTACGGGACGGATGAGGTTTAATCGGATGAAAGAGTTACTCGTCGGGTATACTTCATTTATTTAACACTTTTGAACCTTAAACATTATAACTTAGGTTTTACCGACTTTGTACTTAGAAATATCTCTCTACCGACTAACCGGTCCCGACCTTTTACTTCGCGTCCGCGCGCTCTTGATGATGGAAAACGACTCTGACTTACTTCTTACTTGAGTTCTTAATGTCACCTCGGAATTGTTACTCGAAAGCTAGCATCGATGCACTCATCGCGCATTTGTGCATCATTTGTTTTTCTTCCGCATTAATTGTTGGGAAACACCGTTGGCACCTGGGCGTTGCAGGTGTACATTACCTCAGGCAGCAATTCATTTTTTGCTAGGTACTTCATTTCAACAATTAATGCGTAACAAATTTATTTATTTAATTAGAGTTACATATCGGGAAATCGTATAGATATGCCGATATGTAACGTACCAAAGATTTTGGTACATAACAGGTCCCTACAGCAACTGGCTGAAGATGAGAAAGATAAATGGCCGCGAGCTTCCAAGGTTACTTTAAGCAGCTTTTATGTTGATGATCTGTTAACAGGAGCAGGCACCCTGGAAGAAGCTAAAATACTGCAAGCAGAATTAATAGAAATGATGAGAGCAGGTGGGTTCAACCTACGCAAATGGACTAGCAATGAAACAGAATTATTAAACCACTTGCCTGATGAACACCGTGAGCTTAAGGACACGCTCACATTTCATGAACAAGATTGTATCAAAACACTAGGAGTTCAATGGCAGCCAGTACAAGATCGATTTACTTTTAAGATTGTAGCGAAATCATCTCCTACAATCATAACAAAAAGAGTAATACTTTCGGAAATTGCATCTCTCTACGATCCACTCGGCTGGTTGGCCCCTGTTCTAATCGTGGCTAAAGTGTTAATGCAAAAACTATGGATTACTAGTTATGCGTGGGATAATGAAGTATCAGATTCCATTAAAGAACAGTGGAAAAACTTCAAGGCAGATTTACCAAATGTAGGAAATGTGAACATCCCACGCTGGATTCAATATTCAGTGACTGCCCAATTACAAGTTCATGGCTTTTGCGATGCTTCTACTAAGGCTTATGCTGCGGTTATTTATTTACGTACAGAGCATGAAGACGGAAGAATAGCGGTCACCTTACTTACTGCAAAGACAAGGGTTCCCCGGCTAGAATTAAACGGAGCACTAATACTCGCGAGACTAATTAAGATCACAATCAAGGACATGGAGCTAGATAACGTACCGGTATTTGCGTGGACAGACTCCACAATCGTCCTACAGTAGATTAAGGAACATCCTTCGCGTTGGAAAACCTATGTTGCGAATAGAGTAGTGGAAATCCAGGACGTTATCAAGTATGATAACTGGCAACATGTGCCAACAAATCAAAATCCCGCAGACCTTGCTTCAAGGGGTATAACAGCTGCTCAACTGTTGACCAATGACCTTTGGTGGCATGGGCCGAAATCGTTAGAACATCAAGAGAATGATTGGCCAAAACTTCGAAAACCTAACGAAAGGACTGACTTAGAAGCAAAACAATCAGTTGTTTCTAATCTGGCAATAAAATCAATTAAACCAGACGATTGCATTATCCTCAAATATTCATCATTTTTACTAACAATTCGAGTTATAGATCCGTATTACGTTTTGCTAACAATTGTAGAAATCCTCGCACGAAGGTTGGTGGAATTTTATCTGTAAGCGAAAGTCATTATGCTGAAATTGTGATTCTACGTTTGGTTCAAAAGGTATGCTTTCCAGAGGAATATCATGCATTGAGTAATGGTCAATCATTGTCTAGAAAAAGTAAAATCTTGCAACTCGATCCTTTTATTGATGATCAAGGGCTTATACGAGTAGGAGGACGGCTTCAAAATGCAATGATTGCTGAACGCACGAAGCACCCAATCATCCTTCCCAAGAATCATCATGTAACGTCACTTGTCATTGAAAAAATTCATAAGGAGACCCTCCACGGTGGAACAGCACTAGTTCTAGCTACTAGCCGCAACCAATACTGGATACTAGACGCAAGACGAACTATCTCGAATAAATTACACAAATGCGTCACGTATCACGTATCAGGTATAGGAAAAACAATGCAATGCAGTTAATGGGCAGCCTACCGCAAGCACGAGTCATTTCCACGAAGCCCTTTAATAAGGTAGGAATAGACTATGCTGGTCCATTAACGGTCAAGGAATCACCATGTCGGAAAGCAAAATTATTAAAGGGTTATATTTGCATTTTTATATGTATGGCTACAAGGGCCATACATATTGAATTAGTGTCGTCTCTAAATGCAGAAACGTTCATTGCTGCCTTAAAAAGGTTCATTGCCAGAAGAGGAATGTGCACAGACATTTATTCTGACAATGGGACAAACATTGTCGGAGGAAGATCTGTGCTTGAGAAGGATTTGAAACAGGCAATCGCTGAAGCGATTCCAAAGGCAGCAGAAGTTCTTACCACAAGGGCTATCAACTGGCATTTTAAACCACCAGTCTCACAACATTTCGGCGGACTATGGGAGGCTGGCGTGAAATCTATAAAGTACCACCTGAGAAGGTGTATAGGCGACATGATTTGCACGTTCGAAGAGTATGCTACTCTCTTAACCTTTTAAGGACGGGGAAAATTACGTTAAAATTGACCTTTTATTAGACATGAATATTATAAATAAATTCAATGAACTTCTTATGTGGAATCCCCCCCCCCCCCCCCCTCCTTGCTGGTCGATATATCGACCAGGCCCGTCCGCAACGGAAAGTCCCATGTAAAAAATTGGCGCGACGGTTTGAAAGTATTTTTCTAGGTAATTTCATGGGCTGAATACGGGCAAAATCGTGAAAATTTCAAATTTTGACCTTGAATTCACCTTGCAGATGAGTTTCGTGATTCGTGGTACTATATTTTTCGTAATCAGTACATAAAAAAAGGTAGGTATGCCAACTTTCAGGGCGAAATAGCAAACACAAATTTGACTATGAAATAGCAATTTTTAAGGTCAAGGATACTTCCAGAAATGTTTACACTATTTTTCCCATATTCAGCGTATCAAAAAATTTAGGTATGCCAACTTTCAGTGCTAAATAGCAGAAAAAATTTGACATTGAAAACCGCTATTTTCAAGGTCAAGGATGCTTCCAGGAATTTTTATACTATTTTTCCCATATTTAGCGCATAACATTTTCCCTGAAAAACATCAAATATTATGTGTCCTCTGGCTGGTCCATATATCGACCACTCCCGTCCTTAAAAGGTTAACACAAATCGAAGCTTGTTTGAATTCGCGACCGCTATGTAAATTAAGCAATGACCCTGATGACTCGATAGTCTTAACACCAGGGCATTATCTAATTGGTCAAGCATTCAACTCAGCACCCGAGCCTGACTACTCAAATGTCGTTGTCCCACTCTCGCAAAGATGGAAGCTTCTGCAGCAACGATTACAACATTTCTGGAAGAGATGGTCTCAAGAGTACCTCCATCAGCTACAAAACCGACCGAAATGGCGCAGCAAACAAGAAAATCTACAAGTGGGAGACATAGTCTTAATCAAAAATGAAGCAACGTCACCAGCAAGCTGGCCATTGGGCATCGTGAACGAAGTCTACCCCGGAGCTGATGGATGCGTGAGAGTCGCGCAAGTCAAAACCCAAAAAAGCTCTTTCCTGAGACCAGTGGCTAAACTATGTCGACTACCAACAGACGAAACAGGGAATATAACATAACTTTGTGTCGTTATGTGTTATATATTAGTCCTTCTCAAAGTGTTTTGTGCCGTCTAAACAAAAAAAATACTATTCACTTACACATAATTATTACAGATGTCTAACGAATTTGATTACGAAGAAGAGGACCTCTTAACGTTGTGCGAGGTGGTTTCATTTTCTCCAGAGAGAAGTCCGTCTCCTGAGCTCTCAGGTCCTCCTAACCACGATACCTTCACCAAACTGCCAAGGAGTACTGCTGACTGCAGTGATTCATCAAGGCCCCTTAGCAGACTAGATCCGAAGATCACAGCATCCATCATCTCCGCCAGTAGCTCCACGGCTAGCACTTCTGGAGAATCCTTCAACACAGGACCGAAGACGCAACCTCCTAGAAACGTTCATCCAGCAAAACTTCTACAGGGCAAAACTCCACACACCACGCTAAAGAAGAAAATCTTCGACTGCTGCGAAAAACAACCACGGTGAAGGAGATGGAAATGAGAATAAATAACACTCACCAACGCTTTGTTACACGAGATGGCGTAGACATTTACCTGCCCAGGGAAGTCATCAAAAGGATAAATGTTGAAGCAATCTTAAAAACCAAACGAAAGGAGAAAACATTAACCTTGCCAGACAGATACCAAGTCCGTCTTAAAATAAAACCTGACGGCAGACTTATCTTTTTCCACTACCACAAACGAGGGTTGGTAAAAAGACTCAATTTGTTGAACAAGTCTGTTCAACGGGGGGGAGAATGTTTGGCCCCGCCCAACACCTGAAAAGAAACACATTAAAAAAAGTAAAATTGAACTAGTAAAGCATACTTCCCTGTGCCTGGGAATCACAGGCACCTTCCAGCACCATGAATTCTAAAAGAATAAAAATGAATTAATTAGCTATAAGAATATAAACTATGAAATAACTTTGAATTATCATAACCTCAAAACCGGCAAAATGAATTTATGTCATAGAAAATGAATTCCCAATTAAAAACCCACGATAAATCAAATCATAGAATGAGATTCTTTCGCGTGCAATAGATTTAAATGAATAATTCACACGCAAATGGAAGAAAAATAGAAAAATTTCCACCATTTGACAATTCCAAGGGCCACTAATAAGGAAGCACATTTTCTTCAAAAAAACACCCAAAACTATCTAAAATCAACCCGAATGCATAGTTTTCACTCACCTGTGTATCCTGCATTACAAATAAAAGCACTAATTAACACTATACGCGCGTTTTACTGCGAGAAACCACGAAATTGGCCAAAGGAGATCGGCCACCGAAACGCCACACAGGTCATTGACATTCATGATCTGTCAGAAGGATCAGGTGCCAACCTGTGACAACCCGCGTATAGCATTGCCAGAATGGCAATTAATGATCGCATAATTAAGAATTCTATGTTTTTATCAAACATAATTTAAACAATAAGAGGAAAAAGAAGGTCAAGAAAAAAGAGACAAAAGGGTGTACTAAAGGTATACTAAAAATGTGCTAAAGAGTGCTAAAGTCGGTAAGACAGTTCCGGAAATTAGCCAAATTCCGAAACTCTATAAAAGGGCAGCCGCCAACGAAACTGACACTTTTTCTCCGTCATCAGCAAGATCAGCAGGATCAAGATCAGCAGCAGCAAAGAATAAATCGCGAACCAAAGCTAGTATTGACCGAAGTAATGCGAAAGCATTTTGGTTTGAAATAGAGTTTTGTGGATGTTGGCCGTTTAAGTTAAAATTATAGAGATTGCGAAGGAAATATAGAAATAAGGAAGAAATTAAAGTTTAAATTTGGAATTAATAACTAAAATTTTTATTTATTGAATTATTAACGTAAAATTAGTAGTTAGGTTTTTTTTGGAATTACTTGAATTAAATTATAAATTATTGTATAAGTTAAATGTAAAATTGCAAGAATTATACACTAAGGTTATATGCGAAAATAGCTGAACTTCTTATTTTCAACCCGCTACACTGAAATTTTTACAGCTTTTCAGCTTGTGCTCAAACATTAGGAAAACAACTTTTCTCTTTTCCAACCCAAAAACAGTTACTTACCGCAATTTGCGAATTGTTTCGCGTCGCAAAATTTCTAAAAAAAAAATATAAAAAAAAATCTAGAAATAGTTGTCCGGAGCAGTGTTTGGTTTTTTTTTTTTTTTTTTTTTTCAGCACTTTTTACCGTCAGCGATTGTCCGTAAAACTAAAATTTTGTGGAGGAGAGTACTTCACAGTACTCGTTCGTCCCGAACACACCTGGCACCAATGTTACACTTGGGCTCAATTCGCGGTTGTCTTGGCCCAAGTACCGAGCAAAAGTCGAGAGGGAGACTTTTTTGGCAAAAAAAAACTCCGTCGAAGAATTTGCCGAACCCTGCAGTCGGTAGCTGATAAGTCAGGAGCGCACCCACACTTTGCCCTGCGAATGCTTTCAGCGGTGTGCGCACAGAAGCCGTGTCGTGTCGAGCAACGCCGCTCATGGTGTGGCGGCCGTCTTCGCTCGGGTGTGTGTGCGCACAGTGACGGCAAGGTGGTCGCGGTAATGTGTGAGTAGCATCGGTCGGAGATAAACAGTGCCGTGGCGTATGGAACTGATTTTCAGGAATTGTGCGGGGATTACTCAGTGACAGCCGAGGGTCCTCTCGTAATTCCTGCCGCGAGTATAGTGTTCGGATCGGGCGCGGAGTGTCAGCCGGGAATTCCCTTCTTGTCGCGACTGGGGGCGGACTTTAATTCCCGGGCGCAGTCCCGTGGATGAGTGTAGTGCAGTGGGTGTTAGTTTGTGTGGAGTAACTGCTGTTTTCCTGGGACGCCGAGGGAATTACCGGGACTTCGGAGACGGACCACCGTCGAGGGAAAGTCCAGGTAAGTCCGGTGAAAATTGTGCAGATTTCTGGTGAAAATCGCGTAAGTTTTCGGCGAGTGCGTTAAAGGGGAAAACCGCCGAGTTCGCGGGATATGCTCGGTATGCGTGTATGCGTGTTTCCTCTGGGTATGTTGAACAGCTGATCTTCGGTGACAGCGGACAAAGAATATCTATTTCAACAAGAAGCGACACTTTAATACCCTCTCAAAATTCCAACCCATATGCAAGCTCTCGAAAATACACCCATAAAAATTCCCCATTAGATAAAGCAGCTCAGGGCTACTACCTCTGTAAATACCTATAGGAAATGTAGAGAGAGAAATAGTCACCAAAAAGTTCTCACAGACAGCTTTTACAGCGTAAGCTATAAACTGAAGCTTTTTTTATGAACGCGTTTTTAAAGGCACTTCAGTTTGCTGCACTAGCACTAGATCGCTCAAGTTTACCTCCCCTCGCAATGTTAAGTTATAGGGAAATGCAGAATCGGAGAAGGGAGAAGAGGCAGGTAGCACACACCAAGCATGAATACGGACGAGATTGTTTACATTTTTTCATTGTGCATTTTTAAAGGCGCTCTGGTTTTAGATTATTGTGTGCTCCGCTCGCTTTGCGGAAAGTACCGGGTGGTCTTGATTTGTTCGTAAATGTGAACAAGCTTAAAATTTTTTAAGTAAAAAAGTTTAGATGGAATAATTTGCGTGTTCCTGTGTATGGTAGCAGAAGTTGTGATGTCTTCTCACCACCTAGAGCTTTACTCGCTGTGTACTATAACTCTCCCATAGTCAGACTTCAACGTAACCATGACAAGTTTCAATTTGGTCCTCTAAACTGCTCGTTAGCTAGCTTCAAACATACTGTCCTTGTTAAATTGAACTCTTAATCTGTACTAATACTAGCTGTTCATTTTTAATTCATTGGTAATTGTATTTATTCTCAGTTGCTTGGTGTAATTGGAAATTATAATATTTCTGTACTTGGCTACTTAAATAAAAATAAAATAAAATAAAATATAATGTGTTTGGTGTGTGGCTGTGGAAAAGGCAGCGTGTAATGTGTTCATAGAAAAGTTTTGTGATAAAAGATTTTTGTGAGGTGCACCCTGCAGGAGTGTTCCACTTTCCGCCCCAAATTTTTGTCTTTCTCTCACTTATGCTTTCTTTATTACTAACTATTTTTAGCATAAATTCCCATTTCATTCCTGTAACGGTACCAAGGTCGAAAAAAGATAAGGAAATACGTCACGAGTGTCGCCTCTTGTTAATAGATACTCTTTGACAGCGGATGGCGGTGATTCCCCTCTCTATGTTTAGGGGGTTATGCGCCGCGGAGTTCAAGGGCACCGATCAGCTGATATCAGGTAAACTTGAATTCCCTCGATAGTGTTCCCTTTATCCCTTTCACAGGATGACGGAATTCGCCGATGGAATTGTTTTAGCGGCGAGGAGTTCACAGGCGGATTAATCGCGGGGAGACACCCAACAGGTAAACCGCAGGTAAGTGGACCGGAATGTTCGCAAACGGTTGCAATAGACGGGAGAAATATTTTTTTATAATCCCGTGGGCAATTTACTGATACTAATGTTTCCAGGCAGAGGTACTTACCGCGGAGATGGAACACCTGGGCTAATTTTCGTGGCGGAATTCAAACGAGGTATGTGTAGCCAGCCGTCTTTTTTTTCCATCGCCGGGCGATTTATGCACTCTCCTGAAATTGCACAATATAAGGTACCGACTCTTTCTTTTTTTACGGAATAATTGCGCGCACTAACGATTTTGTTTTTTGTCTTTCGCAGTTTTCTCACGTCTTCACTCGATGCTGTCACGTTTGGGAAGGAAGATGTCGATCAGCAGCTTTTCCGGGTTCGTCCCATTTCACGTCGCCCATCCCCTTCGCTTTTCACCACGATGAAGCGTAGGTGAGTTTTTGTACTAAAACTAAAGCTATGTCCTAATTAATTTTAATTATTTTTCAGGGCACGACGAAGGGCCGCAACACTACTCCCCCTTTTGGAAATAGAGCTGTCCTCAGCCCTCCAGTAAAAGTCAGGATCAGTCTGGAGTGGTCCAAGGAGCCCGCTGCTGCCGTCGAGCCGATAAGTCCCTTTCATTGTTTTTTTTCTTTTATTTATTTTGATTAACCAGCTTGAGCCGTTGGCATTTCCGCCCGCGACGCGCCGGTGCAAAACGAGTACGGCCGACTCAAGCTGGTCCAGGAACGGCGGAGGTTTTTTCTAGAGCGCCTTCGACTCTCTCGATACGGAAACGCGATCATGGACCGATTCGAGCGAGTACCGTGCCTGGTTTTACAAATTTTATTTAAATATTTGCCCTTTTTTTCCGTGGTAGGTTTTTTTTTTTTTTTTTAATTACTAATTTCAATTATGTTTTTTTTTTTTGTAAAATTCAATCTGCGATTTCAAAAATTCATTTCAATTCGCCGCTTTTAACGCTCCCTTATTAACTAATCTTAGAAAAAAAATTAAAAGTAACTTAAAAGAAATTCAACCAGCGCAAAAAAAAAAAACACTAAGATTAACTTAAACAAAATTATAATTAACGTAAATAAAACTTCGGAAAATTAAGTTCCGTATTAGCTCATTTACACGCACGCATTCATTTACCTCCTGCAATGTCCCCTTTTTTTTTTTTTATTATTCCCTGAATTCTGCTAGACGATCGCGATGTACCACCATGGTCTTCTTCGTTTTGTCATCCTTGATCCGGTAGACGACGTCGGTCAGGGTCTCTTCAATTACGTAGGGTCCAACCCAATCCAATTGACGTTTTGGATTGTTTCTTCGCTTCGGGTGGTACAGCATGACCCGATCGCCTGTCTTGAAAGGTGAACCTCGAGCGGATAGGTCGTACCTGTCCTTCATCCTGCAGCTTTTTTCTGCTAGTCTTTTCCTCGCGAACTCATAAACCTCTTTTAACCGCGCAGTCATCTTGTCCTCGTATTCTGATGCTTCGATTCGCGACCAAATGTCATTTTGGCGGGTGTAAGTCCGGTAGAATCATGCACGGCGGCTCGGTACGCCAGAAGGAGGAAGAGTAGGTGCTCGTCCCAGTCCCTCTGGTGATCCGCCACATATTTCGCTAGAAAATCGAGCAAGGTGCGGTTAAACCTCTCTACCATTCTGTCCGACTGTGGCTGTAGGGCTGTTGTACGGGTTTTATCTATGCGGAATTTTCGCATAACCGCCTGGAAGACAGCCGACTCGAAATTCCCTGGTCCGAGTGTAATTGCAGGAGTAGCCCGAACCTGCTAAAGACATGCTCGATCAGATCTTCGGCTACGCGTTCGACCGTTTGGTCTTCCAGCGGTATGGCTTCCGGCCATTTGGTGAAATAATCCCCGACTACGAGCACGTACTTTTTGCCCTTGGTGGTGACTGGCAACGGCCCGAGGATGGCGATGGCGATCCGTTCGAAAGGAGCCCCCACGTTATACAGTTGCAGGCGGGCTCGTGTCCTTGGGATTGGTCCCTCTTTTTTATTCGCTGGGATAGGCCACCTCTTTTTTATTCGCTGGGATAGGCGAGTCCCTAACTGCCGCGATTTTGTCCGGGTCGACGAGGATTCCTTCTTCGGAGACGATGTGTCCTAAGAATTTTACTCTACGTTGACAGAGTTGGCACTTGCTCGACGATAACTTTAGACCGGCCGTCCTT
Source organism: Dysmachus trigonus (assembly GCA_949715965.1). Taxonomy (NCBI): domain Eukaryota; kingdom Metazoa; phylum Arthropoda; class Insecta; order Diptera; family Asilidae; genus Dysmachus; species Dysmachus trigonus. Next base: position 55,226,628 of record OX454320.1, read on the forward strand.
AGGCGAGTCAGCACGACGTCGAGGTGCTCCAAAAGCTCTCTGAAGGTCTCTCCATGGATGATGATGTCATCAAGGTACACTAGGCAGGTAGTGTATGGGAGGCCCTCTAGGACCAACTCCATCAGCCGCTGGAAGGTTGCCGGTGTGTTCGTCAATCCAAAGGCATCACGGTAAACTCCCACAATTCGTTGCCTATGGTGAAGGCAGTCTTCTCCCGGTCGGCTGGGTCTAGCTCTACCTGCCAGTAACCTGACTGTAAATCCAGCGTCGCAAACCATGAGGGCCTGCCTAAGGCGTCTAACGTCAAATCGATGCGTGGCAAGGGGTACGAATCTTTCTTCGTCACCGCATTTAGTCTCCGATAGTCGATGCAGAATCTAAGGCTTCCGTCTTTCTTCTTCACCAACACGACAGGTGAACTCCAGGGGCTCCTCGAGGGTGTTACTACCCCTAGCGTCTCCATCTCTCGCAAAATCTCCTCTGCCTCGCCGCGTCGTGCAAACGGGATCCTTCGAGGTGGTTGTTTTATCGGTTCCGCGCCGTGGGTGTTGATGCGGTGCCTTAACACGTCGGTTCGGCCTAGATCCTGCTTCCCCTTGGAGAATGCCGAAGAATGCTTTCGTAGCAAGCGTGAAAGCTGGGCGCTCTGTTCCGTGTCCAGGTCGCTGTTGGAGGCGACGAACAGTTCCTCTAGCTCGCTATTCTCTATCGCTGCTTCGGTCTTCGACTTCTCCATTATGCTCACTTCCTCCACCCGCGCGAGATTAGTGTGAGGGGGAACATTCACAACTCTGTCGGAGACGTTGCTGATTCGTGCCCATACGATTCCAGCCGAGCTCTCTGTCAACGTAGGGGCCATAATTAAGTCGCTGTTGTCAATACTGGACAGCATAATCGGGGTTCTTGGTAGTACAGAGACATTCAGGCGGACTAGAGCGTCTTCGTTCGGAGGAATTACTACCTCTCTACATGTCACCGCAAAATTATCCGATGCCGCTGCCGCCGCGTCCTGGAGACGTATGCAATGGCCTCCCACATGTAGAGAGCCGTCTCCAAAATCGAGCCTACACTTGTATTTTAGGAAACAGTCCATTCCTAGAATGCACTCATCTTGGATCGCCGCAATATTAAACAAGTGGTACGCCGCAAAAGTCTCGATTTTCAATGGGATTTCCACTTTACCCATTATCTCTGTTTCCTCGCCTGTAACGCTCTGTATTACCGCATTTGTCCGCCGCATTCTAATTTTCCGTCCGCTAGTCTCGATGAGTCGCGGATGTAGAACTGACTGGCTAGCTCCCGTGTCCAGTAGAATTTTGCAGGGAACTCCCACAACCTCGTCCTCTACTTTCAGGTTCCCAAATTGTTTGTTACAATCGGGAGTAAATTAAGTAGGGCGACGAACCCGAGGGTAAAATACCGATACGAAAATACACCCGAACTCGTACATTTACCTTGTGCCGTCCTTCTGTGTGAAATTAAGTCGTGGTGCTGCAAGGAAATTATTCAATTTCAGAACCTGTAAGGGGAGACTTAGGTACTTTGGTGGATGTCCCGGCTGGAATGAGCGAACGGATGGGAAGAGAATAGGGGGAAGTTAACCAAAAAGAACGTATTGGGCTGAGATCAGCGGAGACCCTTTGCAGGGGCCACTCGCCAGGCTGAAGTTGCAGAGCTACTTAAGTTGAAGAGCTACTTAAGTGCAATTATTATACACGTTACGTACGGAGAGTACAGACGGAGTGGAAGAGTATGCAGATGAGTACATTGTCGAGGACCTTCGCGGGAACAAATTTAAAGAAAATTAACGTAGAATCTAATAGTTAATGAATTTCAAGATCGATGGCATCACTTACCATTAACTAATTACTTAAAGAAGGAAAGAAAATTAACATAGAATTTAATAGTTACCTTAATTACTTAAATCGTCATAGCCCTTTGAATTATTATGGCAGAAAGAAAATTAACTTAGAATTTAGTAGTTACCTTAATTACTTAAATCGTCATAGCCCTTTGAATTATTATGGCAGAAAGAAAATTAACTTAGAATTTAATAATTACCGGAGTACAAGATAGATGGCACTACCTACCTTACTGTGGTTAGACATTAGTTAACGACTATGAAATTGTACCCCTTGTATAATGTAGTAGATGATAGTAAACAGATGAGAAAATTGTAGAGTACAAGCTTTTTAAAGATTCATTTTGGCAAGATATTATGATCATATTATTACAAAAACTGTTTGTGAGATTTTGTACACCGGCGGGGAGATTCGATATAGTCGTGATGGGGTTCCGGTAAAGGAAGTAAATGAAACACTAAGGGATACTTAACTACGCTATTTAAATGCTAATCTTTATATCGAAATACTTATCTGGCTCCAGCCTCCTTATAATCGCTGACGGATCATCAATCACCTCACCAAAGTATTTCGGAGACCAATGATTAAAGTGTTCAACTAGTCTAGTCAACTACTTACAAGGGCCAACCGTAACCCAGAGCATTCGATCGCCGCACAATGCCTTACGTTGAAATGTAATATGATAATCGGTATTATGTTATGTTATGTTTGATTACTCCATCAAGTTATAATAACAACTCCAGCGCAAAAACCGAGTTGGAAAGAGAACGTGGAAATGGAAAAGGTCCTTAACTAATACTGGCTGATATATCGATAAAACGAACGTTCCCATCGGAAATAAAAATATGGGCAGGATCGATCGAAAGTTGCAACTCCGGTAGGTGAAGCGGGCGGCCCTACAGAGTTAGTCGAGCAGTGAGAGTCAAGTCGGTTGGTGTGCGGAGTTCGAGTTGTTGGGAAAGAAAAGAAGGAAGGCGAGGAGGGGGAAAGTTCTAGACCGAGGACGCCGCGAGACTTTAAAAGTATAAAAAAAATCTAGAAATAGTTGTCCGGAGCAGTGTTTGGTTTTTTTTTTCTTTTTTTTTTTTCTTTCTTTTTCAGCATTTTTTACCGTCAGCGATTGTCCGTAAAACTAAAATTTTGTGGAGGAGAGTACTTCACAGTACTCGTTCGTCTCGAACACACCTGGCACCAATGTTACACTTGGGCTCAATTCGCGGTTGTCTTGGCCCAAGTACCGAGCAAAAGTCGAGAGGGAGACTTTTTTGGCAAAAAAAAACTCCGTCGAAGAATTTGCCGAACCCTGCAGTCGGTAGCTGATAAGTCAGGAGCGCACCCACACTTTGCCCTGCGAATGCTTTCAGCGGTGTGCGCACAGAAGCCGTGTCGTGTCGAGCAACGCCGCTCGTGGTGTGGCGGCCGTCTTCGCTCGGGTGTGTGTGCGCACAGTGACGGCAAGGCGATCGCGGTAATGTGTGAGTAGCATCGGTCGGAGATAAACAGTGCCGTGGCGTATGGCACTGATTTTCAGGAATTGTGCGGGGATTACTCGGTGACAGCCGAGGGTCCTCTCGTAATTCCTGCCGCGAGTATAGTGTTCGGATCGGGCGCGGGCGGACTTTAATTCCCGGGCGCAGTGCCGTGGATGAGTGTAGTGCAGTGGGTGTTAGTTTGTGTGGAGTAACTGCTGTTTTCCTGGGACGCCGAGGGAACTACCGGGACTTCGGAGACGGACCACCGTCGAGGGAAAGTCCAGGTAAGTCCGGTGAAAATTGTGCAGATTTCTGGTGAAAATCGCGTAAGTTTTCGGCGAGTGCGTTAAAGGGGGAAACCGTCGAGTTCGTGGGATATGCTCGGTATGCTTGTTTCCTCCGGGTATGTTGAACAGCTGGTCTTCGGTGACAGCGGATGGCGGTGATTCCCCTCTCTATGTTTAGGGGGTTATGCGCCGCGGAGTTCAAGGGCACCGATCAGCTGATATCAGGTGAACTTGAATTCCCTCGATAGTGTTCCCTTTATCCCTTTCACAGGATGACGGAATTCGCCGATGGAATTGTTTTAGCGGCGAGGAGTTCACAGGCGGATTAATCGCGTGGAGACACCCAACAGGTAAACCGCAGGTAAGTGGACCGGAATGTTCGCAAACGGTTGCAATAGACGGGAGAAATAATTTTTTATAATCCCGTGGGCAATTTACTGATACTAATGTTTCCAGGCAGAGGTACTTACCGCGGAGATGGCCCACCTGGGCTAATTTTCGTGGCGGAATTCAAACGAGGTATGTGTAGCCAGCCGTCTTCTTTTTCCGTCGCCGGGCGATTTATGCACTCTCCTGAAATTGCACAATATAAGGTACCGACTCTTTCTTTTTTTACGGAATTATTGCGCGCACTAACGATTTTGTTTTTTGTCTTTCGCAGTTTTCTCACGTCTTTACTTGATGCTGTCACGTTTGGGAAGGAAGATGTCGATCAGCAGCTTTTCCGGGTTCGTCCCACTTCACGTCGCCCCTCCCCTTCGCTTTTCACCACGATTAAGCGTAGGAGAGTTTTTGTACTAAAACTAAAGCTATGTCCTAATTAATTTTAATTATTTTTCAGGGCACAACGAAGGGCCGCAACAGTATACTCGATACAAACGTTTGCAATGATAATCCTTCGCGTGATGTTAATCCTAACTCTACACGTAATTTCGAATTAAAAACTGATATCGATTTGAAGATCGAAAACAACAATTTTCCGGAACACAACGTTAAAGATTTTCCTCTTGTACGGCTGAACGAAACTGGTAAAATTATACTGAATTAAGTAATACGGACATTCTTGACAAGGTCGAAAGATCCTCCACGAAATTTAAACGCGATCCTATCTTGGCTAGTGAGATTAATTACGGACACTTAACGGAATCTCAACGCGATACACTAGTCGATTTATTGAATAAATACAGACACTGTTTTGCGAAAAATGTTAACGAGTTGGGTTGCACAAATTCTACTGAAATACGAATTAAATTAACCCGCGACAACCCAGTATATACACGGCCTTACAGAATTGCATATTCGTAACGGGACACTCGCAAAAATTGTTCAGGAACTGTTAGACGCCGATATTATTCGTCCTTCAAGTTCTCCCTAAAGCGGAGAGGATCGAATGTTAATCGATTACAGACTTTTGAACGGAATAACGGTTAAGGACAAACATCCTCTTCCGATTATAGAGAATCTGTTGTTGGATTTAAGGGACAGCAACCTGTACATCGAGCTTGATTTAGCTTCTGGATACTATCAGATTCCCGTCGCGGAAGACAGTAAGAAGTTTACAGCATTCGTCACACCGAATGGGCAGTACGAGTTCCAGAGAATGCCATTTGGGTTGACAAATGCGCCTGCCTGTTTTCAGCGAATGATGAACTGTATCCAACGGAAGATGCAGAAAGGAAAACTAATCGTCTACATGGATGATGTCCTCATCCCTTGCAAAAATATAAACGATGGGATGGAAACGTTAGAAGAGTTGTTTAAAATACTCGCGAACGGAAATTTGACTCTAAAATTGAATAAATCGTTTTTCTTTAAAACACGAATTCAATTGCTTGCACACGACATCAGTGCGGACGGTATACGACCGAACGATCAAAAGGTGGAAGCAGTTAAAAACTTCTCATAACCAAAAACAATCCACCAACTACGACAATTTTTAGGCATTACGAGCTACTTTCGGATATTCACAAGGAATTTTCTTTCAAGAAAATGAATCCAACGAACTATGGCCTATTGGATACTTCAGCAGACGAACAACGCCACATGAAGCGAACTATCATAGTTTCGAACTAAAGGCACTAGCTGTTGTAGAGTCAGTCACTAGATTTTGATCGTACCTACTGGGGAAACGGTTCACTATCATTACAGACTGCGCATCGCTTGCGTCAACCCTGACGAAACGAAATATTATTCCGAGAATAGCTCGATGGGTCCTACGTTTAATGGAATATACCTTCGACATCGAACACCGAAAAGGTAAGATGGTTCAACATGTCGACGCATTGAGTAGACAGCCATACGAACAACCCAGGGAAGGTAAAATAGCGGAAGTTAATGTATTTTCTATCGAACTTAATAACGACGACTGGATGCTAATAATGCAACTTCAAGACACGAAATTAGCTGATATTGTTCAAGTTCTGAAACGTCGCCCAAGTAATGTATGCGAAACAAAGTTAAAGGCTACATTGCTTCTTGCGTTTAATGTGCGTACCACAAACGACCGCACGGAAAACCTGAAGGCGAACTTCACAGCATTCCAAAAATCCCAGTACCGTTTCACACGTTACACATGGACCATTTGGGTCCTTTCCCTAAAAGCAAAAGTGGCAAGACGCATATTTTGGGCATAATCGATGCCTTCACTAAATATATTATTTTAGTTGCAGTTAGAAATACATCAACAAAGCCAGTAATACGGGCTCTCTGTGACATCTCCAGGCGTTTTGGTTCACCAGCCCGGATTATAACCGATCCAGGAAGGGCTTTCAGCGCAAAAACTTTTGAAAATTATTGTGCGGACAACGAAATTCAGCACATTATGACTGCTGCGCGAACTCCGAGAGCCAACGGGCAAATAGAGCGGTATAATCGAACTATACTACAAGCATTAAGTACAATGAACGAAGACACAATGACCTGGGATCTTCATCTCTCAACAATACAATGGGGACTGAACTCTTGCGTGAATGAGACCACCAAGAAGACACCACATCAACTACTCTTTGGATTCCAGCCAAGAGACCCTCTTGGAAATAGGATCTTGCAAGCCCTACAGGACGACGATGACACACGAGAGCAGTGTGACTTGACAGAATTTCGTCGAGCAGCGCTAGTCTCAATTGAAAAGTCACAACGCCTCTCAAAACAACGTTACGACGAAAAGAGATCATCACCCCGGAAATATCAAGTTGGAGACTTCCTTTTTATTGAGCGACCATCCATATCTACTGGTCAGTCACGTAAGCTAGACCCCAAGTATAAAGGACCATACGTCGTCACGGAGGTATTAAATAACGATAGGTATGTCCTCGAAGACATACCCGACGCTCCAAGGACGCAACGAAGTTTTCACTCTGTCTATGCTTCCGACAACATGAAGCCATGGTGTCAAACATGGGATAACTGCAGCGACCAGGACGACCACAGTTTGGACAACGACATCGAGGACGAGTCCGAAGCTCAGGATGGCCGAGCTGTTACGCCTGAAACGTAGCTTTCAGCACCGCTGTAATAAAAACCAACTGCAGCGCAACCAACTTAATACATACTGAAGGGACTTCCTTCTTCTTGCTGTACGAGCCTTCAACCGGAGTGCACGCTCCCTCAATAAAGTGTTAGCAATCCAAAGTTATCTTTAATTATTATACCCACCCGACCATCCTGCGTGTAATATAAGGTTTAGAGCTTTGCGTGATAGCACGCGGTCCTCTTTGCTCTGGATGATAATGACAATGACAATGTCATCCGCATAGCCTTGACTTTCTATCCCGGCCTTTGTCAACTTCTCTAGGAGTCCGTCAACGATGACTGACCATAGGAGCGGATACAGGACCCTCCCGTGGGGGCAGCCTCTAGTGGCCCATGCTGTTACGGAACTCCCACACAAGTTTGCCGTTATCTTGCAACAGCCTAACACGACGGCTACTTTTTCCATGGGTTCGAAGGAAGTATTGTCGAAAGCTCCTTCTATATCTAGAAAAATACATAGGGCTGTTTCTTTCCCATTTAGTGACTTTTTAATTTTTGTAACCAAGCCGTGGAGGGCGGTAATGATTGATAATTGCTAATGTAAAGCAAGCTCTTTTCACTTTGATAATGTGTTAAGCTGGTGTTCCTCCCCTTGGTTAAGAGTTACAGCGGAACCTACAGTACCCCAAAAACCGCGTCAAATAATTTAATTTTATGAAACTCACAAAAATCGCAGACATAGCGTCAGCAAAACGTGACTCTGCACAGGTACCTGACAGGTAAGTCGCGGGTCAACGTTAAAGCAGACGCTATGTCAACAAAACGTGACCGTATGACCAAGCTAATGAGATTGCCCAAAAAACACTTTTTAGTCAGTCTTAAGTGAGCAGTCTAACTGTTAAAATCGTAAATAAATATTGTAATTAAAAGAACAAATTGTTTTTCTTTTTTTGATTTTATTAGAATTTGTTCATTTAACTGGCGCAGTCGGTCGGATGCGCCTCAAGGTAAAAGTTTTGTGAAAGTGCAAAGTATTTGGTGAAATCAAAACAAAAGTACTTTCTGAATAAATTTCGCTGCCGCGTGTGTTTCAACACTGTAAGGTGCATTCGAATAACTTACGATTCTAACAAATACAAAAAGTGCTTAATTATATTTCGGTCCGCGAAAAGGACAAATAAAATATAATAACACAAGACTCAACCAAATTAACAGTCCGCGAAAAGGACAAATAAAATATAATAACACAAGGCTCAAAAAAATTAACAGTCCGCGAAAAGGACAACTAAGTTGCTTGACGTAACATAATTAAAATTCAAGATAGTGATTTAATAATAATGCAAAGAAAAAGAAGAATACTGCAAACCCCAGGAATCAACCAAAGAAGACCTCAAACTTCAGGAGTAACAGCCCTCAACCAAAGAAGACTTCAAACTTCAGGAATAACAACCCTCAACCAAGGAAGACAGCAAATCCCAGGAGACGTATCAATATTTGAAGAAAATCCAGGTTTTACAATTTCTTTTTCTCCCTCTCTCTTTTAAAAATTAAATTTAGAAAATTAAGGCCATATGAATAATAACTTGTAAGAAAATTTAGAAACGTTAAGGAAGCAATCAGAAGAGATCACTAGCATAGTAGGAGATTTAAGAAACAACACAATGTTGACTTTAAACATAAACCGTCTTAAGGGGTTAGGTGTAGTCAGAATTTTCTAAAAATCGATTTTTTTTTTTTTTTGCATTTTCTTAAACTATAATATCTTAGAAATATTTTAAGTAAATTCGACAAATACTTTTCGAGTTATTCGATAATTAACAAAGGGTTCTCGGGCGCTCTGGAACGAAAAAACCGATACTGCACGTGTGAAAGTGGCAGATAAGCGCGCTAACGACAACACTCGAGAAGGTAGAATGCTACGTAGACAACATCAAATAGATATTTTGGAAGCTGCTACAACGGCTGAAGAACTATTATATGGCCCAGGAATAGATGACTCGGTGTAAGTAATTAAATAATACGTATTAGTTTACGTAAATTGAGTGTAAAACTTCAAATGCGTTTTTCTCAAAACTATGTTTTTTGAACTGGTGACCACTGTAGCTCAAAAACCGCTCGGTAGATTTTAATGAAATTTATACAGGTTTTTGAAAACATAAAAAACTAGTGCCTGATCGAAGGATTTTTTTTTTTTTTTTTTTTTTTAACTTCGATTTTTTATAAACAATTAACTGTTGGTTTTTTCCCAAAAATCTGGAAAAAATTTTCCATTTTGTTAATTAAAAAAAAAAAAGCTTCCATCAGGCACTAGATTAGATATTAATAAAACTAATTTTTTTTTGTCCAATTGATTTTGGATGAATCTCCAAGGATAAGTGATGGTCACCGCAAGGCGCTTCGGTTGGAACTGGATCAAAACAAACAGCCATAACTTTTAAAATTATAAATTTTTTTTTCTAAAATTTCTGTCAAGTCGAAACCTTATTTAATAATGCTATGTTTTTACTTTTATAAAATAAAATAATTTAGTGGCAAAAAAAAATTATTTAAAATTGTCATTTTTTTATGCCTCTGACTACACCTAACCCCTTAAATATTTGAATTCGCTTCCCGAATTTACAGGTGACTATAGAGAGTTACCTAATTTTATTAGTTTAATTGATCAAATTCACCCTCTTTTGGCAAAATATGTAGATCTTTCCCTAAAAATTTTTTCGGATCTTATCAAGTCTAAAATAAAAGGACAGGCTAAAGAAGTTATCGAAATTAATAGCCATATTATGAGTTGGGCGGAAGTGAAAGTGCTACTTAATAATAATTTTGGCGATAGGCTTACCCCTGAAGAACTTTGCGATAAATTAAGAGGAATAACTTTTAAAACCAACAGTGTAGAATTCTATAATGAACTAAAAAATGTACTTAGAAGATTAAATATTAATACACAAACAAACTTAGGAAATGATCCAACAATCCTTAAGGCTAATATCTAATCGGCACTTCAAAATTTCAAAAATAAACTGGCAGAACCTATGAGGTCTATCCTCTATTGTAGGAATCCGGAATCTCTGGAAAAAGCAATGGATATCCTACACGAAGCGGGATATGCATTCTACAGTCCCCAAAAAACCAACAACAGAGATTATAAAAACAATCAAGATAACAAAAACACTAATAATAAACCAGATAAAGATTTAAACAAAAATAGTAACTACCGCACAAGTACACGCAATAATAGTAATAAAAATAATAATTCTAGTAATTCTATCGATAAATATCAACAACGTGATTCAAATAGATCAAACCAATCCAACTACACTAGGAACTATAACAATTACAAAACTCCTTATAATCAAAATCGTTATCCCAACAGCCAAAACCGCTATCCTAGCAACCGAAACAATGAAACGTTTCAACGTCAAAATTCCGATTCTTATCAGAACATTCCCAATACATCTGAAAAGCCAGAACCAATGGATGTAGACGTCAATAACGCTACTGTCGACATAGGAAATTTTCGAGTACAAGGCTAAACCAATTACCCTACATAATAATTAATAACTGTAAATTTCTAGTAGACACCGGAGCACCAAATTCTGTTGTAAATCCCGGCGTATTCAGTGACAATTTAAAAATAAAACTAGACAAACCAATAGTACTTCGATCCCTTTCAAAATTTTCCCTAACAGAAAAAATAATTGTAAATAGTTTCGAAGAATTTCAGAAACATAACGATAAAATAGAATTTCTAATCTACAAATTTCACGACAAATAGGAAGGCCTAATACAGTGGTGGAAGTTCACATAAAAACACCTAAATGAATTGTGTTATATCGGAAATATAAAATGTTAATCTGGCAGCATAGAAAATATTATTTATTTAGATTGTTTCCCAGAAGGTTTAAGTAATTTCCGTTTTCTGAATTACGCATTTCGAATTACTGCACAATCAGAAATTGCCTTTTTTATGAAGGTTATTCAAAACTTGGTGCATTTTAGTGGAAATTCAGATAAAAACACTCCAATTTTTAAGTGTTTTGTTAGCGATTAATGTATAAATTATTGTTGAAATTGTAAAAGCAGGTTTGTAATTATCTTAAAAGTTATTTAGTTCTCCGAATCGTGAGGTTGCTTTTAATATTTTAGTCATGCCACATGGGAAATTTTTGACTGACGAAGAAAAAGCAAAAATAACTGCTTTCAAAGAGTGTGGACTTTCTTATCGGGGCATAGCTAAAAAAATTGGTAGATCTATTACAGTTATCCATAATTTCATAAAATTGGGTGAAAAATATGGAAAAAACTACGATTTCGCCAGGAATAAAAGACTCAGTGCTAGACAAATGCGACAAATTTCCTACGAAGCAACAAGAAATAAATTATTTTCTTCGCAAATTGTAAGTAAGCTGTGTTTGCCAGTAACAAGCAGACGAGTGAGACAAATTTTAAATGAAGATCCAAACCTCACTTTTAAAAAAAGAGCCAAAAAACCACCTCTGACTGATGCACATAAGGCAAACAGACTAATTTTTGCCGAAAACCATATCAGATGGGCCAAAAATTGGAGAAAAGTTCTGTTTAGTGATGAAAAAAAATTTAACCTAGATGGACCTGATGGTTTTCAGTACTATTGGCACGATAAAAGGCTAAATGAAGAGGTAAGAATGAGCCGTAACTTTGGTGGAAGAAGTGTGATGGTATGGGCAAGTTTTGCTGCTAATGGGAAGACGGAAATTGCATTCGTTCCACGAAAAATGAATTCCGAAATATATATTCAGCTCTTAGAAGAAGTTATGGTTGAGCGAGCGGAGGAATTGTGCGGGTTGGACTTCATTTTCCAACAAGACAACGCTGCCATCCATGTATCTAAGAAAGTTTTGAAATGGCTTGAGGACAAGAATATCGACACACTAAGCTGGCCTGCAAGAAGTCCGGACTTAAACCCTGTGGAGAATCTCTGGGCGATACTTGCAAGACGTGTTTACATTAATGGACGGCAATACAATAACGTTCGGGAGCTTAAGACCGCTATAAAAGAAGCATGGTCCACAATCTCCGTAGAAGAGCTCCAAAATCTAATTCAATCAATGCCACGGCGAATGTTGGCAGTTGTAAAAGAAAAAGGAGGATTACTTCTTTTTAGAATATGAATGTATGTTTCTCACGCGCTCTTAGTTTGTTAGAAATATTAGGTGTTTTTATATGAATTTCCACTTGAATTTTAATAATTTTCGCTTTTCCTTAATTTTCTTTTTGTAACTAATTTGAAATCAAAATTTGTTTTATACATATGTATATAAAAGCTAATTACTACTCTAATGTAATATAAACTAAGAAATTCCATTAAATTTATTTGAAAAATTAACATAAATGTGAGTGTTTTTATGTGAATTTCCACCACTGTAGGAAACGACATTCTAAATAAATATGATGCTTTAATAAACTATAAACAAAAATCCATTGACATGAATGGTACGAAATTAAGACTTCATTTTAACACAGATAAAAGAAACACAATATACCAAATTGATCCTGGCGAATATTATTATAAAATACCAGTGGAACAAGAAAAGGGCGTTGTTCTAGTCAAAGGTGCGAGGATAAACGACGACATCGAATTATATGAAGGCATTTGTGAAGTTGAAAATTTCAAAGCCACTGCAAAAATAAGGAACAGAAACAGTGATGCGGCTGTTCTCAATTTTGATAAACCCTTTAAATCAGTAGAAATTAATGAAATTAGAGACTTTAACAATTTTATCCCGGCAGACGAAGAAGATTTAGAATTCGAAAACAAAGAAATTAGACAAGATCACTTAAATGCGGAAGAAGCATCGGAACTACAAAAACTAATTAATAATTTCAAGAGTATATTCAAAAACGAAAAAATCCTAAGTTTCACAAATGAAATAAAACATAAAATAAATACGGTACATGATATCCCTGTAAGAAGTAAATTATATAGATACCTCCATATTCACAAAGCAGAAATTCAGAACCAAATCCAAGACATGTTGGGAAGTGGACAGGCACAGTTCCAGCCCCTATAGTAGTACAGTTTGGGTTGTTCCCAAAAAACAAGACGCATCAAACAAAACTAAATGGCGACGTGTTATAGACTACAGACGTTTGAATGAAAAAACCATCGATGACAGGTATCCCATACCTAATATCGAAGACATACTTGACAAATTGGGGAAATGTAACTACTTCTCTACAATTGATCTGAAAAGCGGGTTCCATCAGATTGAAATGGATAAACAAGATATTGCAAAAACCGCATTTTCTGTAGACATGGGAAAATTCTGTCTAGTCTATATGGACGACGTTATTGTGTATGTTTGGCCCCACCCAACACCTGAAAAGAAACACATTACAAAAAGTAAAATTGAACTAGTAAAGCATACTTCCCTGTGCCTGGGAATCACAGGCACGTTCCAGCACCATGAATTCTAAAAGAATAAAAATGAATTAATAAGCTATACGAATATAAACTATGAAATAACTTTGAATTATCATAACCTTAAAACCGGCAAAATGAATTTATGTTACAGAAAATGAATTCCCAATTAAAGACCCACGATAAATCAAATCATAGAATAAGATTCTTTCGCGTGCAATAGATTTAAATGAATAATTAACGCGCAAATGGAAGAAAAATAGACAAATTTCCACCATTTGACAATTCGAAGGGCCACTAATAAGGAAGCACATTTTCTTCAAAAAAACACCCAAAACTATCTAAAATCAACCCGAATGCATAGTTTTCACTCACCTGTGTATCCTGCATTACAAATAAAAGCACTTATTAACACTATACGCGCGTTTTATTGCGAGAAACCGCGAAATTGGCCAAAGGAGATCGGCCACCGAAACGCCACACAGGTCATTGACATTCATGATCTGTCAGAAGGATCAGGTGCCAACCTGTGACAGCCCGCGTATAGCATTACCAGAATGGCAATTAATGATCGCATAATTAAGAATTCTATGTTTTTATCAAACATAATTTAATCAATAAGAGGAAAAGAGAAGGTTAAGAAAAAAGAGACAAAAGGGTGTACTAAAGGTGTACTAACAATGTGCTAAAGAGTGCTAAAGTCGGTAAGACAGTTCCGGAAATTAGTCAATTTCCGGAACTCTATAAAAGGGCAGCCGCCAACGAAACTGACACTTTTTCTCCGTCATCAGCAAGAACAGCAGGATCAAGATCAGTAGCAGCAAAGAATAAATCGCGAACCAAAACTAGTATTGACCGAAGTAATGCGAAAGCATTTTGGTTTGACATACAGTTTTGTGGGTGTTGGCCGTTTAAGTTAAAATTATAGGGATTGCGAAGGAAATATAGAAATAAGGAAGAAATTAAAGTTTAAATTTTGAATTAATAATTAAAACTTTTATTTATTGAATTATTAACGTAAATTTAGTAGTTAGGTTTTTTTTTGTTGAATAACTTGGATTAAATTATAAATTATTGTATAAGTTAAATGTAAAATTGCAAGAATTATACACTAAGGTTATATGCGAAAATAGCTGAACTTATTATTTTCAGCCCGCTACACTGAAATTTTTACAGCTTTTCAGCTCGTGCTCAAACAGTGTACTCCAATGGTCTGGAAGAACACATTAAACATTTAAAACATGTCTTCGAGAAATTCAGCCTAGCGCGATTAAGGGTTCAGCTGGATAAATGCGAGTTCCTTAGGAAAGAAGTAGAATTATTAGGACATGTCGTCAACGAAAAAGGTATACAACCTAACACAAGGAAACTTGAAGCAATATCAAAGTACAAAATACGAAAGACTAGTAAAGAAATAAAGTCTTTCTTAGGAATAGCTGGATACTATAGAAGATTCATAGAAAATTTTGCGAAAATAGCTAAGCCCATGAAAGTATATTTAAAGAAAAACGCGGTAATAGACATAAAAAATAAAAACTACATAAATAGCTTTGAAACACTAAAAAACAAACTATTAAACCCTCCAATTCTAGCATATCCAAATTTCGAAGATACTTTCGAAATCACAACAGACGCAAGCCAATTTGCCATAGGCGGAGTATTATCACAAGATAATAAGCCGATATCACATGTGTCAAGAACCCTAAATCAACATAAAATCAACTACTCAACCATAGAGAAAGAGTTGTTGGGAGTTATCTGGTGTTTAAAACATTTTAGGCCATATGTATATGGTAGAAAAATAAAACTTTATACGGATCATAAGCCCATAACCTGGTTAAATAATCTTAAAGAACCAAATTATAAATTAATACGATGGAAGCTTCAACTAGGCGAATATGATTACGAAGTATTTTACAAAGAAGGCCAAGAAAATAAAGTAGCTGATTTCCTAAGTAGAATAGAAATCAACCTTAATGAGTCCGAAGAAATAGGTAATGAAAATCAAAATGAACCTGCAGAAACAAACAAAATTATAGAAACGATTACTCCGTTGAATTTATTCAAAAATCAAATATTAATACAGAAAATAAACTCGGACGCGTTACAAATTAAAAACGAAAAAATATTTAATAAAATTCGCAAAATTATCAAAATTAAAAATATCGATGAACAAACAATCACCACATTAATAAAAAATCATTTCAACCCAAAGACAATTAATGGCATTCTAGTAGACGAAGACACATTTAAAATAATAAACTCCATATGGATAAAAAATTACTTTATTTATTTTTTTTTTTTTATTAATTATTTTCAAATTACAAAATTATTAGGTGTAACAGATTTTTGAAAGACATCACCGGCGAAAAAGCCATGGACCTCCTAGTTAAAGAAAAGCACCTGGAAAACAACCATAGAGGCTTAAACGAGCTTTATGAGGAACTTAAACGAAAAGTTTATAGGCCAAACATGAAAGAGCAAATAACGAAATTCGTAAATAATTGTGAAATCTGCAGTCTGGAAAAATATGAAAGAAATCCAGTAAAACCACCGTTAGTCATAACCGAGACACCCAGCGCACCAAATGAAATCATACACCTAGATATATTCTACTCAGTAAAGAACACTCTATTTGTTACCATGATCGATAAATTCAGCAAAGTCACGTTTCTCGAAAAAATCAATAGCAGAAAAGAATCCGAAATAAGGAAAGTTATATATTATACATTAGCATTTACGGGAATTTTAAGAAATTAATTACCGACAATGAGCTGGGCATGAAATCCAAGCATATGAGAGCATTTCTAAAGGAAAGAAATATAGAAATCCATTTTACATCAGTTTCTAATCATAATTCAAACACGGATATCGAGAGGCTGCATAATACAATAAACGAGCATCTAAGAATTTTGAAACACATAAAGACATTCACCTATAGAAGAGCAAATCACGCTAATTCACTCAACTACCAAACGAAAATCTTTAGACTTTATACAAGGTAAAGTAAAGGATGAAGAATATCAAGATATTTTCAAAATGACACTGGAACGAAAAACTCGAATAAAGAAGTTAAATAAAGGTAGGAAGGACGTTAGCTTAGAATCCGGGACCAATTTTATAAAGGAAATTCGAGGCGGGAGAAACCATTCCAAATTCCGTAAAATAGATGCAGAATTACTAGACAAGAATCATATCCAAGATAAGGCCAATGGCAATAAATACTATAAAACTCATGTTAAGAAAAAACGAAAATACCAGGATCAATCAGAAACTAATAAAAATTTAAATGAATCCAAATCCGTTACATTTAACCATGAAGAAGATAACGCCTACAATACTGCTGGTCTTGGGCGCAATATTTCTGTCGATTAACGGACAAACAATCGAAATCCAGGACATGAATATCAACAATGGATATGTTACTATTAAGATAGAAGACATTAGACTTATTAAGAATAATAAGAAAATCTTACATATTGTTACAGAATTTGCCGTCGCTTATAATTCACACTTGAAGTTGTGATCGGGCAGATATAGGGATTAGCTTTCGATCCCTCCCTTGTGAGTATCTATGGCAGAGAAGCCAAGCGCCATACTGACGAGATCAGCTTGGCTTCTCGGATCGAAACACTCATCAATTTTTTGGGCTCGTCTACTTCGGTGGACGAGTAATAATCCTAACAAAAATGTCCCTACGTCCGTCTGTCTGTCCGTTAGTCACTGAATTGTGGCGAAGGCAGATGGTGTAGTTTTGCCGGCCAGCCCCTCGGCGGGCAAAATTGTAACAATATAATTAATATCACAGAGTATGAAAACGCCAAAGAACATATTATGGAAAATGCTAAAATCCTAGAAACAAAATTAAACAATTCAGAACCCATGCTTAACACCGTCTATCATAATATCAACCTATTAGATAAGAAAATTAAAAATTTAAGACCCCCCATAGGAACAGAAAAGGATTAGTAAACATATTGGGTAAAGGACTTAAGTACATTGCAGGAACTTTAGATAGCGACGATGAAAAAGAACTTTTAAGTAAAATGGAAATAATAACACGAAACAATAAAAATTTAATAGAAGGAAGTAACAAGCAGATCCAAATTAACGAACACATATCCGAACAGATACAAAACATTACATATCATATAAAAAACCAACAGATAACAGTAAAAAGTAATATCCAAGCTATTAATAATAAAGTTTCAAAATTAGCAGACGATATAAAATATGTCCAATATATGTATCAGCTAAACTACGATATAAACCTCTTAAATTCTCATATCGACGATATAGAACAAATTTATATTAACTAGCAGCTATCCTATCTCGAAATATTATGGCTCAGGAAGAAATGGATCAAATTTCCGATATCTATAGCTATCAAAACATTAAAATTACAGTAGCATTTTATTTGAACCAAATCTTAATAGTATTACTCATCCCGAATTATTCAGATATAGTAAAGGGTCATCCAAATGTGACGCCTAGATGTCAGCACTACATAATTTTTACACGTGACATATTTTCAAATGACATAAGCCATTTTGTTTTATTAGAAGGTAGTACAATTTTAACCATGGACAGGTACACATTGCAACAACGCGTTTACATCATTCAAACTTTTTATGAAAATGGGCGTTCTTTGAAAAATACCCATCGCAAAATTCGTGATTTTTTTGGTGTAAATAATCGGCCAAATCAATCTTCAATTCAAAGATTAGTGAAAAAATTCGCAGAAACTGGTTGTGTTACTGATAAACCAAAAAGTGGAAGACCAAAGTCTGTACGCACAAATGAAAATATTGCTGCTGTTAGTGAAAGTGTTGAAAATGAACCGACAACATCAATTTCGCGTCGTTCGCAAGAATTGGGCATATCTTATGGCTCCTTATGGAGGATTTTGCATAAAGATTTGCATTTACACGCTTATAAAATTCAATTAACCCAGGAATTGAAAGAAAGAGACCATTTACAACGTCGTAATTTCGCTAGTTGGATTATTGAACAACGAACGACAGATCCATTGTTTTCAAGCAAAATTTTGTTTAGTGATGAAGCTCATTTCACAATGGATGGATTCGTCAATAAGCAAAATTGTCGTATCTGGGGTGATGAAAATCCTCGTGTTATTCATGAAAAATCTCTACACCCACAAAAAGTTACTGTTTGGTGTGCATTTTGGGCAAATGGAATCATTGGGCCATTTTTTTTCGAAGATGATGCTGGAAATGCTGTTACTGTGAATGCTGAGCGATACCAATCAATGTTGAGAGGCTTTTTATGGACACAGTTGAGTCATATTGATGTGTCTGACGTCTACTTCCAGCAAGACGGTGCTACATGTCACACAACTCGAGAAAACATTACGTTTTTGCGATCAAAATTTCCTCAACGTGTAATTTCACGAAATGCAGATTTCAATTGGCCTCCAAGGTCATGTGATCTAACACCATTAGATTTTTTTTTTGTGGGGTTTTTTGAAAAGTCGAGTGTATGCTAACAAGCCACAAACAATTAATGATCTAAAGAACAACATTCAAGTTGCAATTCGTGAAATAACACCAGCAACATGTCGGAAAGTCATTGAAAATTTCGATATTCGGATTGATGCCTGCAGACGCAGTCGTGGTGTACATTTGAATGATATTCTATTCCACTTATAATTGTAATGGATCATACTTTTAATAAAAAAAACAGCTTGAAAAAATTGCAAATAGTTTGTGTTTTATTTAAAAGAAACATGTAGGCGCGTTTTTTGGATGACCCTTTATATTCAAAAATATTAATCGAACCTCTTCCAAATGAAAGTAACAAATCATTGTATCTAAACCAAAACATCGTATTAGTAGATCCAACCAAAACAGCCTATAATGCAAATGTAAAAGACAATTTAAAAAAAAAAATTAATAGAAATTGATGACGGGTGTTTAAGCAACATTGTGAAATGTAAAGAATCACATTGTACAACAACCATATTCAAAGGAACAGAAGTAAGAAAAATTATACCGGGAGTAATTATGGTCATTTCGCCTGTTCACGTCCATCGCCCAATTTGCGTTCATTTTACGGATCTCCCTTTAAAAATCCTCGAAAATAAGTAAACTAACACACCAATCAAACGAAAATTCATTACTGCTAATACCTCAATGTACAAGAGGCACGCACGCATGGACAAAAGGTCCGTGCGCCAAATCAATCCCGTTTAGAAAAAATAGTTAGTCTCGGCTGTTCATCAAAGGAGTGCGTACGCGCGGGATGTTTAGATAAAAAATAGTGTGCAGCGGTGCGTTCGATGGTAAGTTTTTTATTGTTTTATGTGAATTTTAGGATACATAGCTGTTTCTAGACTTTTATAATGAAAAAAGGAATAACATTAATTATGAATTTGCTTATGTTTTTTATATTTAACGAATAAAATAAGGTGGAAGCGAATTACTATACCGAATTTACAAAACTTCCACTTTGCGTCCGCAATGGACGCAAACTATACCTACAGGGGATAATAATAAACCAAATTGCGTCCACTATTTTCGTTAAATACAATTGACTTGCTAGTAAAAATAATTTAAAATGTATTGATTACACAGCCACAGAAAAAAAGAAAAGTGGTCTGTACTTTACATGCGATATATGGTTTTCGATGTATTTTCGCGCACTGAGCACGAATCTGGAATCTGAATTGAGCCATCACATCACAGTTAATTCCTAACCTCAAAAAACAGGTAAAAAGTAGCAAAAATCCGGATAAATGTACAAGGAAAAATACAGGAATTTCTTTTTTCATATCCAGATGTGTATTTTTATGTAAAAGAACCCCATGAATCCAAATCAACCGTCAGAGTTGAGGTGGCACGTCATGTTTTTTTCCTAACCTCAAAAAATCGGGTCATAAATATCGATTTCCAAAAGTCAACCGATTTACGCTAAATTCGGTGTGTGGGGGTTTTAGGGATCGCGAATCTGAAGTCAGAGTTGCAAAATTCAAGATGGCGGACCCAATATGGCGAACGAGATTTTCGAAAATCAACCGATCTACATCAAATTTGGTGTGTGGGTGTTTTTAGGATCACTGATCACGTATCTGAAGTTTAATTGGCAGAATTAAAGATGGCGGACGAAATTTTCGAAACCAACCGACCTGCGCCAAATTTAGCATGTGAGGGTTTTTGGGTTCGCTGATCTCGAATCTGAAGAGAAACTTGCGGAACTACAGATCCAACATGGCGGACGAGATTTTCAACAGTCGACTGATCTACGCCAAATTTGATATGTGGGGGTTTTAGAAGTCGCAGATGACGAATATGATATTGATTTATGGTCACAAAGTCTACTTTAAGGTCGTTCATTTGAGGAAATATGTCTTTCTACCCTTTTTCTTCTAGTAGGCGTCGCCACCATAAATAACTTCATCAGATTCATGATCAGCGAATCCAAAGACCTCCACATTCCAAATTTGGCGTAGATCGGTTGGTTTCGAAAATTTGGTCAGCGATATTGGATCCGCCATCTTTAATTCTGCAAACTAAACTTCAGATTCATGATCAGCGATCCCAAAAACACCCACATACCAAATTTGGTGTAGATCGGTTGATTTTTTAAAATCTTGTCCGCCATATTGGGTCCGCCATCTTGAATTTTGCAACTCTGACTTCAGATTCGTGATCCCTAAAACCCCGACACACCGAAATTAGCGTAAATCGGTTGACTTTTGGAAATCGATATTTCTGACCCGGTTTTTTGAGGTTAGGAAAAAAACACGACGTGCCACCTCAACTCTGACGGTGGATTTGAATTCACGGGGTTCTTTTATATAAAAATACACATCTGGACATTAAAAAAAGAAATTCCTGTATTTTTCCTTGTACATTTATCCGGATTTTTGCTATTTTTTACCTGTTTTTTGAGGTTAGGAATTAACTGTGATGTGATGGCTCAATTCTGACTCCAGATTCGTGCTCAGTGCGCGAAAATACATCGAAAACATACCTTGGGATTTTAGGGTAAAATTAACAGAACTGATTACTGTTTATTCTTAAAGGTGCAATCATTATTTACCTACTACTTACCTAATTTTAAGTTCAATCAATGTTGAGAAGAATTATTTTTATTTTTTTAAAGTGATGTTTTTAATGATAATAATGTTGATTTTTAATATTTATATTCTTAAATAAAGAAATTGTTAAAATACAATCTTTCTTTACAAATTCTTAAAAATGTCACCCCTATATTCCTTTTCTAAGCTGGTGGACGCTAAATGGTCCACGGGTGGACGCAATTTGGATTCTGTGGACGCAAAGTGGGTAAAACGCCTAATTCTGAAGTTTATCTATTTAAAAAAAAAAACACAAGATATTTCGAACAAAACTGAAAGTTAATCTTAAACTAGACTATATAATGAACACATTACATAAATTTTTTATAGAAATTAGTGCTGGGATATTTTTATTATCGGCGTCAAACTTGCCAACTGCACTAAATGGACGCGAACAGGCGAAATGACCCTATAACAAAAAATCTAAATTTTACAACTATAGAGCAAAATTGTAACAGTGAATCAATAAATGTAACAGGTAATATAATTAAGTTTAAAGATTGTAAAGTAATTATAGGAAATAAGAAATTCGAAAATACTGAGATACAAATATATGACAACATTGTACTACTGCCAAATTTTGTAACAAAAATTAAAGAAAACCAAACGATCCCTAATATCAATTTGGACGAATTATATGTAAAACACATCGAAAACAGAAAAAATATCAGGGAAATTGAAAAGACAAATGACAACTACAATATTGTAAGTTATAGTACAGACATAGTCATTATTTCCATAATAATAACAACTGTAATGATCTTATTGGCTTGGGTAAAAATTAAACAAAAATCGAAAAAATCAATCAATATTAATTTGTCTTCGTCGGAGCCTCAGACGAAGGGGGGTGGAGTTACAGCGGAACCTACAGTACCCCAAAAACCGGCTCAAATAATTTAATTTTATGAAACTCACAAAAATCGCAGACATAGCGTCAGCAAAACGTGACTCCGCACAGGTACCCGACAGGTAAGTCGCGGGTCAACGTTACAGCAGACACTATGTCAACAAAACGTGACTGTATGACCAAGCTAATGAGATCGCCCAAAAAAACACTTTTTTAGTCAGTCTTAAGTGAGCACTCTAACTGTTAAAATCGTAAATAAATATTATAATTAAAAGAACAAATTTTTTTTATTTTTTGATTTTATTAGAATTTGTTCATTTAACTCTTATCCAGCACTTCATCTTGCATTGGATTTCTTAGAGCGAACATCAGAGTATTGTGGTTACTGATCAGCATGCATTGCGGTATTTTTTGTGTGCATTTTTGGATTACGGTGCTTTACTTGGAGTCAGTCAGCGTGGGACACTTTTTTACTCGAGTCAATGAATAAGGTAGCTTGTCAGGACAAATAATTAAATTTAAAATTAATGTATTTTTATTTTTTATTTCATTTTATTTTTATTTTATTTATTTATTTTTAATTTTATTGCGTATAGAGACGCTAATATGTTGGCCGAGTAATTTAAAAATTGAATATTCCGAATTAGCTTGTTAGGACAAATAAATTAAATTTAAATTTAAAAATAGTATTTAGTGCGCATAGATGCTAATATATTGGCCGAGTAATTTAAAATTGAACAGTTAGCTAGTTAGGACTAATAGATTGAACTGAAATTAAAGAATTGTATTTGGTGCTCATTATTGCAAGCTGCTAATATGTTGGCTGAGCAACTTAAAATTATGTATTCCGAGTTAGCTAGCTAGAACTAATAAATCAAATTTAAATTTTCACTATCTTTAAAGTTCTTACATTGTAAAACCAATGAAATCAGTCAATTGTATTAAAAACAGTTTGAGTTTTTATTACTCCAAATTTACCATATAGTTAGATAATATAAATCGTTCATTATTGGAATTAATGGAAATTGTTGATTGATTAATTGTAAAATATATTTCCTTTTTTTTTTTTTAATTTCAAATATGTCATTATTTATATTAGTTATTGCGAATATCGGGTAAATTTAACTTCAATTTAATTAGTTTATTCTTTTGTATTTTTTTGGATGAATAAACGGCAGTGAAATCAAGTGTATCTTTGATTCCGGCAACCTTGGTGAAATTTAATAAATTTCAACTCTTGTAACAGAGCAGAGTTGTAACAAAGTTGATTTCTCAGGACCTATTACAGTTACCTGGCCGTGTCACGTATTTCTTGCTTTTTCGACGAGCAATTAGATGCAGATCGCGTCGAGGGCCACCGAGAGTGGGTTAGCCCGTTACGGTGCCTACCAGAGCTAGCCGATAAATAACAAGCAAGCCGGTAGGCGGAAGAAGAAAGTAGGATCTAGGCCCAGCACATTTGACCGGCTGGAGTTCAGGGTTGGGGAGGTTTTTTCATAGATGACTTTCTCCTTACGGGTGCTGGATGAGATAGGGTAAAGCGAAAATTACCGCGAAGATCGCCGATATTAAATAGGAGGGTAAAGGTTAAGAAGAAAAGGAAATAAATACGGAGATGAGAAGAAAAACACAAAACAACATCATTCCACTGCCCACACAATGCACCTAAATAAGGGTTGTTGCCATGATCACTCGCTCACCGTGCGGTAGCTTTTCACCCCAAACCATTTATATAATATAGCAATCTGCCATTTATCTTACGTTCCACATATGACCCAGTAAGAGAAGATATTGCATTTATAAAAAAAAAAGAAAAAAAAAATTTATCTTAGAGAAAGAGAAAGAAAGAGAAATTAAACGAGCGTCAATAATTAAGTAGATAATTAAATATAATGAGGTATTGTAATAAGTGTGTGTCCTTTTTTTTTTTGAAAATTTGGTGAAATTTAATTGACAAAATATTGTATATATATAGCTATAAGTGAATCCTTTTTTTTCAGTGTTTTAACCAAAATTTTGTTTTTTTTTTCAGGTGTCTTGGTGCGCCTTCTCAATGTTGAGGTAGATGGAGGAAAAAAAGAACAAATCTGAAGAATATCAAATTGTTGAGCCCAAAAGTTCAAAGAAGATGCACCTCAATTTTAAAGAAATGCAACCGATAAGTTGACCATTCACCGAGGACGCCTACTAAATGAAACAATAAATTTCTGGGTGGCTCCGACTGGACCAAATCCGGAGTAAAAATTCAATAATTCCACAAAAGGTAGAATTGCCTGGAAAGGCAAATCAATTAATTTCTAAAGAAATGAAATGAGATTGAAGCTGTATGCATTACCTGCCGCTGTATAGCGCAGCGTCACACAAAGGAGATAACTCCTTATGCCGAATGAATTCCTTTTTCCTTCGTTTCTTCCTCTTTTCTCTTTTCCTGCCTTCACGTCCTTTACAAATCACTTAATTTTGATTTCAATTTAGATCCGCGAATTTCTGTGAGATATTTCGCACTGTGCTGATACCATAAATTAAATTATATCGCGCACTACCTCAACAACATAAATAACCATCCGACTCGATCTACGATCACTTTGCAACTGGCCCTTGACTGGTGACCAGTCTGCTGCCAAATGGTTTTTTTGTTTTATCCTCTTCATAGCAACATTCAGCTATGAGCGACTGCCTCGGAACATCCAAAGAGATCGTGAACCAAGTAGATCAGAGTCCAGTGCACTTGCACTTAGCACTCAGAGGAGGACGAGGAAGGACCTTGTAGGTATTTTTATGAAAAAAAAAAAAAAAGTTATAATAATAATAATCTACACGGGCAGATTTTGATTTTAGCTTAATATCTTGTAAGGGTTTACTTTTTGTGTGAAAATCAATAAAATCAGTCTTATAAATCTTAACGAACAAAGGCAAGGAGTTATTAATTTTATTCTGAATTAGTGCAAATTCGGCTATTTTACGTATTTTGAATCAAATTTGCCCAAGAAAACTTTAACTTGAAAGAAAAGTTTGTCAGCCGTTACAATGCAATACTAAATTAAATTTCCTTCCTTATAATCCCCAAATATACACCTGTTACAACTTACCTCAGTACTAGGAGAGTTGTACAGTGTGAAGTTGTTTCAGTTTTCGTCGACTTTCTCATGGACCCTAATTTCTTTTACTTAGTTTTATATTTGGTTCACATAGTGTATCGAACTGGCTATGTTGAGTTACAGGTTTCATAAAGATAGGACTATTTTTGGCTGAGATATGCTAGTGTGGATATAGGGGAGTCTAAATTAAGACAAAAAGGAGAAACCTCGTTTTGTAACCAGAGCCGTCGCGTTGTGTACGAGGGCCTGGGGCCATTTTGGAATTCGGGGCCTATGTAAGGGCAGCGATTGTTGCAAAATGTGGAATAGATAAATCAATAAATTATTATTATTATTATTATTAAGATTTTATTATTATAAAAGACGGTTTCTAAGCCCAAATCATAAATTTTATTTCAAATTTCTAAAGCAGAAGAAGTCGTTCCTGGTTCGTTTGGAGAAATTAAATTTTTATTTTTCGAAAGTAAAAGTATTTCTTGTGTTAGCAGATCTTCTTTGATGTTCACTGGATATCGAGTTTGCAGTATTTTAGCTGTCTGTAAGGCATGTAGCGATTTGGGGGCCTATGCGACCCTGGGGTCTGGGGCTGAGAAACCCAGCAGCCTCCTCCCCCCCCTCGCGACGGCTCTGCTTGTAACGAAAAGAAACCCTCTTCCAACTAAATAAGATCAAGAGAATAAGTTATAATTAGTTTAGAAGATTAGAAGTCAGTCTGCTCCCATTAAAATCCATTGAAAAACTGTTTGTTACAATTTATTTTTCTTCTTATGACAAAAAACATCGCCAACTTCGATCATCGTTACAGATAAAAAATATAAGCAACGCCAACTATAATCCGAGAAGCAACACCGCCACACTAGGTAACATAAAAACTGTTACAACCCTCCTCAGTCTTCCCTTCTCTTAGGAATAAGAAATGTACCTTTAGGATACACAGGACTACTTTTTTAAAAATGGGCTAAATCCTGTGTTTTTGGGATTTCAGACCACTGTGCAACGTTGCGCTATTGCATCTACAGCACAGTAGCAAGTTTAAATAATTAAGTATTTAGTGTTTCGATATGAAATATCAATAAACATGTTTATTCCGGTTCATTATTTATAGCATTTTAAAAACTGACATCAGTAACTTGAAGCAAACTCCTCTAAATTGGAATTAATACATGTATATATGTATAAGTCTATTCGGAAAAACTGATTAAAAGCTCCACTTGGCCCATGTCACTGTAGGAACGTTGCACCGAAGACTTAAAGAGACTTAAGCTCACTTAATTACGTCCATTTGCAGACCAAATAAAATTAATTTTAAAATATCTGGTTAGATTACCGTAATAATTGGAAACGGGTGGTCCTGTAATAGCATCAAATTCAAAATATCGGTCCTTCATTTGACTGAATGCGCAAAGAAACTCATTTACAACCCTGTTAAATTTTAATTAGGATTAAATCAGGGCTTGTGTTTTTAATTAATATTTGATATTCTACCAGTGCCGTACTTGTTACTTTAGTAATACAAAATTGGTATTCTCGACAGCTATTTGCATGTACGATAGCTTCGAATGGATTGGCTAACAAATGACGTCACGTATGGTGTAGCTATGTTAAACAAAACTGGAAATAGAACGGGCACTGGCGAACTCATTTCTTTCCTATCTTGAATTGGACCCTCTATTCATCGAAATTTGATTCGAACGTAATTAAGCACACAGGGCGACTCTTAATGTCTGACTTCTTATAATTCTACAAATTTGATTTTTTAACCACATACGAGTATTATTGTACATATACATAGACACTGAGAGAAATTTATGCGTATGAAACAAACACGGTAAACACTTAATTCAAACCTGAGCAGAAATTTGTTTAAATCAGACGATTTTCATGTAATTCAAATGCAATTGCGTTTTGTTTAAATATTTAAAAGTACGCGTAGTTCGTACGTGTACGTGTAGTTCGAACATGTCATATTCTGCGAAAAATATGCACGTTTCATTTAAATATATTTATTTAACACTAGAACTACCAAGACCGGTAAAATTGACCGGTACTAAATTTCTTGCTTGAATTAATCATATTTTTTGAAAATATCTCTTAAGAGTAATACCAAATCTTATTAAGTTTCAAAATTACGATATATCGCCAACCTATTTCCATTTATAATTATTAATTTAAATGTGAAAGCATATTACTTTAAAGGTGCCAAAAATTATCAAAATTACAAGCTTGAGCGCCGGTAGTTCTAGTGTTAAATTTAAGCACGGAAAATATTTGAAGTTGTAAATACAATTTCCTTCGGTTGGTATTTCTATCTATATCCTCAAGGATGTAGAGGTTGTTGCCGGGAGCTCTAGAGATCTCCAGGGCCATTGGAGTGAGAATACCAATTGCGTGGAAAATAAAACGGTTTATTCGGTTACATATTTTCTTATTCCTATATAAAGTTATTACAATATTTTTACATTTCTCGCTTAATAGGACTCGGTATTTACATTTATTTTACATTCATAATTCATTTACGGCCACATCGTGTTTCAGTATTGCAATTTATCTTCATATCTTAGCATTACAACAAGTTCACACGGCATAGGCATAGTATTTTCATGTTTATTTTCTTACATTACTTTTTAACATCTCATCAGACACGTAATCGGAAAGAAACGGTGACCTATCCCAGAGAGACGATCGAGAACTTCTTATCTCGTCCGCTTACACAGATCGACTGTCTCCTGAGTCCCTAGTTGGCTGGTTGGTTGATTTAAGTGGCGATTCTCATGATCTCATCAAGAATCCACTACAAAAGCGCGATTTTGATAACACAATAAACTATGATCTGCATATTAATATGTTTGGAGTAGTTTAGCGAACAAGAAATCTTCACCTTGGGCTAAAGCCAATCCGTGGCATTGAGGTAGTGAACAATGTTACCAATCCGCTTTCCGGACAGTTCCCTAAGATCGTCAATAATATAATTACCCAGTGCATGATATCTAGCCCCAGGAAGGGCCAGACATCTGGAAAAATAATAGGCAGCTGTCTCCTTCTCATTTGAGTCCTCGCAAGTGCGGCAATGAGTGTTGAAGGGGATCCCTAGCATAACTGCGTGCTCACCTATTGACCTGGCAAGATCTCAATTGTTTGGCAAAGTACTATGGGGAGGATTGTCAGAGCAGAAGCACTAGCATTTTGAGTATCCGCATGATGACCTGAAATGGAGGTTCAGTTTTGGATAATTTCTTCTTAAACTTAGCTTTAATTGTAGGAAGAGAATTGTTTTGGAATTTCTTTTTTCTTTTAATATGAGATTTGAAGTACTTCAAGCCAGTTTCTTTGTCAGTGAAGTGATTATTGTCTAATTCATCTATGTCTAGTTTCCTAAACTTTGTGTGGTTTTTGCCGCCACGACTATCCTTTACAAAATTTAGGCCTGGTTCTATTTCGTTATCTTCCCGGTTCTTGTTTAATTTGGAAATTACTTTTTCTTTAATTTTCAAGATTTTCCTCTGGATTTCTGGGTATTCGTCATCCTTAATATTACCGTTAAGGAATCGATCGGTTTTCTATTTGTTGTCGAATGGATCGTGTTATTGTAAAATCGGATGATTTTAAGCATTTTCTCCTCAACCGTGTCAACATCTTTGTTGTCATCGTGTCTTAGAAGTCGTAAATGTTCGTTCAAGGTGTTGTGTAACCTTTCGACATCAGCATTCGACGTTTGGTTGTTATTGGACGTGTAGTGGATGTCGATATTTTCATTTTGTAGGAATTCTCTAAATGGAAGGGGCTTAAACCCTAATTCATTGTCGACTATGATTTTATTAATTTTCCCGCACGCAGCAATGTACTGTAGTAAGGCACGCTTGAATTCTGTCCAAGTTCTTCCATTTATTTTGATCGCTTGGCCATATTTGCTGAACTTGTCTATGAATGTGAGGAAGAGCTCTTCTTTTGCTATATTCTTTTGATTCTGTTGTAGTTGACTCTTCTGTTCCTGGTAATTATTGTTATGACTTTAAAAAAGCCGACTTTTCCATTTTGAACGAGTGGCTTCTTGCTTATGACTGGAGTGGGGTTTTGAACGAACGTGACATTGATAAAGCCGTGATGTCTTTCTACGACACTTTGTCTTTGTGTTTCGCTCATTGCATTCCAGTAAAAAGGTCTGATAAATCTTCCAAAAATCAGCCATGGCTTAATAGTGCAAGTAGACATTTAAAAAATCTTAAAAGTAAGGCTTGGAGGAGGTTTCTATCCTCAAGGTGTGATAGCGATTTTCAATCGTACACTATTCTGCGTGATCAGTTTGTTAATGCTGTAAATTATTCATATGATGCGTATGTTGCTAATATGAAGTCGTTGCTGCATGATAGCCCGAGACAGTTCTGGAGATTCGTCAATTCTAAACGTAATTCAGACGGTTACCCCTCCCTTCTTTCGTTTGGCTCTTTCCAGAGTGGTGACCCTAGAACAATCTCCAATCTGTTCGCGGATTTCTTCAAGACCGCATTTTTTGATACTTCCTGTGATATTAGCCCTACGGATTTTACCCACTTGACGAGGCTCCCACCGACATCTCTTCAACGTAAGGACCTTATATTGGACGATAATATTATTATTAAACACCTTTCCAATTTAGTTGACAACTTCTCGAGTGGCCCGGACGGTGTCCCATCTTGCGTGTTAAAAAGATGTGGATCATCTTTAGTTTCGGTTCTTCGTTGTCTATTTAATTTATCGCTTTGTTGTGGTGTGTTTCCTATGCCATGGAAGCTCTCGGCAATTATTCCCTTACATAAGAAGGGCAATAAATCCGATATCTCCAATTATAGACCTATTGCGAAATTAAGTTGTGTGGCTAAACTGTTTGAAGCTATGGTCTGTGAAGTCCTCAGTTTTCACTGTAAACCCTTTCTACTGCCCTTTCAACATGGGTTTATAAAGGGAAAATCGACCACAACGAACCTGCTTGAATTCTCAAATTACTGTCTATCTGCTATCGAGGCCGGCAAGCAGGTCGACTGTATCTTCACTGACTTTAGCAAGGTCTTTGACAGGATTAATCACCGCATCCTTGTATATAAGTTGTCTGTCCTGGGATTTCCCGCCAGTTTTGTCGACTGGATTCCATCTTATTTATCTGGTCGTTCTCAACGCGTTTGCTTTCGTGGTGCACTTTCTCACTTAATTGATAACACATCTGGCGTACCTCAGGGTAGTCATCTCGGACCTTTGTTGTTTATCATTTACATTAATGACTTATCTTTTATCCCTACCCACTCGAGAATTCTCTGTTATGCGGACGATGCGAAACTCTTTCGCATAATATCTGACGATCGTGATCGTGATGCTTTAAACTCTGACTTAGACGCCTTTCATAAATGGTGTTCTATTAATTATCTACCACTTAATGTTAGTAAGTGTACGTGTATGACTTTTTCCCGTAAAAGGAATTCACTCTTTTTTGACTATTCAATTAATGTACAGTGTCTTTCTAGACTGACTAAGGTGAGAGATTTGGGAGTTGTTTTCAACTCATCGTTCTCTTTTGAGGATCATATTGAATCAATTGCTATCAAAGCTAATTGAATTTTAAGATTCGTCAAGAGATGGTCTAAAAAGCTCGATGATCCCTACATCTCTCGTCTACTATAATGTACTTTTGTGAGACCTGTTCTAGAATATGCCAGTCCGGTCTGGTGTCCATTCTATGAATGCCATATTAAAGGTATTGAGGCCATTCAACGTAGATTCATACAGTTCTCTCTTCGTGGTCTTTCTTGGGAGAATGATCAGGTCTTGCCTCCCTATCTCGATAGACTTAAGCTTATTTCGCTTGACTCGTTGACGAATAGACGTAATCTCTCCAGAGCTGTCTTGGCTTTCGATTGTTTGCAGGGTTCCATTAATTCTTCTGAGTTATTGGCTCTTTTTGATATCTCGGTGCCGGCACGCACCTTGAGAAACACTGACTTTATCCACATTTCATACCACCGAACTAATTATGGTCTTAACGAGCCCTTGACTTCAATGTCGCGTTCGTTCAATTTAAATTACCCTTTTATTGACTTCCATTTATCTAAAAGCCAGATTAAAAGTCGGCTTCGTTAATGGTTCATATAAAACATTGAATGTAATCAGTTTATTGATGAAACCGCTTAAATAAATAAATAAAGAGGTTTGTTTCTAATGAACAGAAAACGTCAATATGAACTATTTCATTTGGGTTAGACGGGGTTTCTGTGGTCTGAAATTTTTGCTTGATAGGTTTCCTTTCATACTTTTCGATGTTACAGACCTCACAGTTATTTATGAATTGTGTTACTCGCGCATTTAATTTTGGGTAGTAAATTTTTAATTGTAGTTCTTTGCAGACTTCTGTGATGCCTCGATGGTTATTTCGGAGGTGTTCCTGTTCTATAATTAAAGCTAACTTTTCTTCTTCAATCACATCTTCTAGTAATTTGTCGCATCTGATTATTTTTAGCCTATTACTAGCCGCGAAATGTTTGGTGAAAACATCTTGGAGTATTTGAAGGAAATGTTGTGCTATCAACTGGTTGTGTCCCACTCACGAGGGAAAGGGGACTCCTAGAAACGCTCTATGGGGAATGCGGAAAGCCGGACGTTGCCTCAAAGAAAACGGCACAGAGGTGTAGATGTTATAACTATTTTATTTTCATAGTATTCCACCGGCTGTGGACGACCCGACGGCACTTCCCGTACGCGTTCGTTTAGTTTCCTTTTGAGATCAGCGACTTGAATTTAGGGAACTCACTCGCGGTTTTTTACGATCCGCTTCTTTTACGATTCAATCACGACTTTTCTCGATGCTGGTTAAAATGTGACTCTCTCGTGGTCAGCCAGCGAGAGCTCAAAAGCTCTCGGTCGGCCGCCCACGGGTCGCGCTGAGTGTACAGATCTCACGCCGCTCGGTAGCGACGCCGCAAGCTCAGCGCATTTTTGCACGTACGACTCCGGCTTAGACGAAACCGGAGCCGTCGCCTGCGTGGGAAGATAAAGATAAGCATATCTTCCTCTAGGGGTGGCGTTGCACAACGGTACCGACCGTTACATTTTGAATAATAATATTCGGTCTGTACCGTTACGCAACATTCCTTCCCCCTATGAAAAAGAGAGTCATTTTTGGAAGAGAAATGACTCTCCGCTCAAAAATCGGTTGCCGGGGGGGTGTCGTCGGGGTATTACAATTATGAATCTTAACCCTAATAAAATTTCTCCTTAATTTCTAATTACATGTCAAAAGTTTTGTTTTTGTTTGTATTATTGTTTAAAAGTTAAGTGCTCTCCTTATTAGTTTATTATATATTTTTTTTTTGAAATGAAAATAACTGTTATTCTTAAATACTAGTTAATTGTTATTTCTATTATTATTATGTGTATATATATTATAATTTTTTTTTTGAAAAAAGAATTGCACTTACTACCTATATATTTATTACTTATGAATGAACAAAAGGTTTTTTTTTTTTGCTTAATTTTTTTTTTTTTTTTTTTTTTTAATTGATTCATTTCTCTTGTTTAAAATTGTAACAAATTATTTAAAAAATTTTTTTTTGTTCTTTACTACCCTGTGCATAATATTTACCACTATGAGTGAAAAGATTTTTTTTTTGAAAATTGTGTCTATTGTAAAAAAAATTTTGTTGTTGGATTGATTGGTTAAAAAAAAAACTATTTCTTCTTTACCTTTTCCTTTTTGCATATTATTTATGTTAAAAAAAAAATATTTTTTTTTTTTTTTTTTTTCGTACTGTTTTTGCCATTATATGTATAATATAATACAATTCAATAAAACAGTTGTTTATCACTATAACATACTTATTCTGCCAGTGATCCACGCTTGTCCGATTCGGGGTTCTAAATTTAGTTGCGGGGTGAAAATGCTTTAATTTAATTTACGGGATATTGGTAAAAATCATACGCGCATTTAGGGGTGAGGAAAAAAAACAAATGTTTACTACAAAATCGAAAATGCGTTTGTTTTTTGTCGCATACGGTTAAGGTTGAATATTCAGCAAAAGCATCGTTACCAAGTGAAATTTAATATATATGATCGTACCGTGAAGGAAAAAGCGGAGTTTTATCAGTCGATAGACTAAATCGCCCCAACAATGTATCCACTTGTATACACTATTTGGGCGATCGCTCGAGCAAAATAATAAAATGTATATGTTTACATTTTTCGGCTACATCCACTTCAGATGTTGCCGCCGCTCTTATATGCCTGATCAGCACCCTTTTCTCGGGCATCGACTCCTACGCTCGGTGTCGATTCCCTTATCGCGCGGTCCAGCTGCTAGATCGCGACATCTGTGTCAAGGGCGTTACTTAGTTTATGGGGTATTGTACTGCTTTTATTGGGGTAGAGCAGTTTTGCGTTTTTTGTTTACTTAGTTGGCGAAAGTTACAAAACTTTAAACGCAGAGGATCAAAGAAAAAAAATGGTGAATAACCTCAAAGAGAGTTGTATATAACAACCGTAATCCCGGTTGTGTCGTCACTCGCACAAGGAGCACAAAAACTACTTATTGCGGCGAGAGAGCGACGACAGTGATTTGGTAATTTACCAGGAATCCCTGGTTATAATTATTATACATACTAGTGTACAGTATGTGGTGCTTGGTCACCATTACCCATTTATAACAATTCAGGGTGATGGGTGAGATTTTGTTTCTCTTATTTTTTTGTTAAAATAGCCTAATAAGGACGCAGTTTGTTTAGGGTTTATTGATTGGTGCGTCGAGTTAAGACGACGTGTTCATCTGATTTGTATCTCATGGATACTTCAGATTTAATTGGATTTTTGAAGACAGGCAGAACTCCGGGAAATGTATGTGGTCGTTACCACAGGCTAAGAGTACCATGACTGAAACTTCAGTGGTGCGAATTCCCAGTGGTCTTCAAATTAGGAATGGAGAACATTGCCGCTTCCTGGCAGGAGGATCCACGCTTTCTCTTCCGGAGATGACTCTTGGATCCCACTATCCAGTGTTGTTTTATAGTTCTCCCCTTTTGTACATCCCATTTTGTGTAATTCCCCCTTTTTTTATAATAAAGGAGCGAGGACTTTAAAACAAAGTCCAGAAGTTTTTTAGCGAGGGATGTGTTGTATTCAAGTTAGGAATGGAAAACAATTTCGAAACTTGTCGTTGGCAAAACTTTAAACATGCCGGGTGCGAAAAAAAGAAACAAAGAATGTGTCACTAGCACTTGTTTGTGCTGAGAGAGTGACGACAGCGGATAGATAATTTACCGGGGAGGATCCCGGTTGTATTTATAGTGTTTACCATACCGGTGTATGGCATTTGGTATTTTGATCACTATCACCAATTTATAACAAATAGGGTGAAGGGTGATCAATAAGATTAGTTGTATTATATATAAATTTTGTGTTATATGTTGATTACAGCGTGGAGCCCTGTGGTCCCTTAACGCTGTTGATGCCTTTTCGGCTTTATAGAGTAATATCTGTGTTATGGGTGAATATTTTACTTGAATGCACTTAAGCATCAAGTATACAAGATAGTGCTTAATTACTGTCACCAATTTATAACAAATAAGTTAAGTGATGACAGGTGAGGTGAAAATTTATTATTGAGGTTTTATATATATATTTCCAGCATGATCAGTATTTTTCAATCGGTGTGATCTTCTGTTAGTCATAGTAAGGCTTGAGCCTGTTATTATGTACAGTTACCGTACGTCCGCCCATGCGTATAGTAGTATTTACTGATGACGGGACGGCGGTTACCAGATAAGGTCCTACCCATATCTCCGAGAGCTTGTGCTTTCTGCTTTCGCTCTTTAGGAGAACCTTATCCCCTATGTGAAATGATAGAGGTTTAGCGTTTTTATCATAATACTCCTTGGATTTTCGTTTGCTCGCAAGGAGGTTTTTTCGCGCTGTGGCGTATGATTTTTGAAGCCTGTAGCGGAGCATGTGATAATAGCTCTCGTGGTTATATACAGGCTCGGGGTCCCGTTTTAAATTCGTTGGGACATCAGCAGTGAAGCCAAAGAGACAGTCCATAGGTGTGAACTTAGTTCCTTCGTGTACACTATTGTTGTATACGAAGGCGGCAGTTCTTAAAAATTGATCCCAGCTCTTGGGATTTTCATCCACAATTGTACGCAAGTACTCTATTAATGGTCTATGTGCACGCTCAAGTGCTCCGTTAGACTGGGGGTGGTAGGCTGACGTTTGTAGCTTCTTCACCCGTAAGAGTTTACATACCTGTTTGAATAAGTCACTCAGGAAGTTTGTTCCCTGATCTGTGACTATTCTTTTGGGGATGCGGTAGCGCGTGACGATTTCGTCGAAGAAAATTTGCGCTATGGTGATTGCTTCCGCATTCGGTATGGCGTACCAGTCCACAAATTTAGTTAAGTTATCCTGAAATGTTAGGATATATTTGTTACCCGTGGTGGACTCTTCCAGTGGCCCCACGATATCCATATAAACCTTGTCAAAAGGCTGTTCAGCGATATCGGTGATGACCATGGGCATTTTGTATTGTGGAGATGCTTTCAGCTTTTGGCACTTTGGGCATTTCTTAATGTGTGCCTTGATATCGCGGAGCATTCGCCTCCATCGATATTTTCGCCGGATCCGCTTATAAGTTTTTTGGACTCCCTGATGGCCTCCGAAGGGTGAGTCGTGATAATCTTTTAAGATTATCTCAACTTCCTTGGGGTCCGAAATTATCTCAGGAGGCCTTATGTTTACTGAGTCTTGCGGATGTACTTCTGCCGGCTTGAGTTCTGGGTTGTTCCTAGTCTCATTTTTGGGATCCGAATTTTTCTTTTCAACCTTTTCGGTTTCTCCCAATTCCGGTGTAGCGTCTTTCGCTTTCCGGGCCTGGGCTCGGGTCAGTATATTTATTTTAGCACGTTTGGGAATTTCTGTATCAGATTCTTCCTCGATATCAGAATTTATGCTATGATGTACTAAGGCGTTTACCGTGAAGATGTTTCCCTTACTTGTTTCGTCTGCATTTTGCGGGATGCGGCTCAGTGCATCCGCTTTAGTGTTATACTTCCCGGGTTTATATTCGATAGAGTAATCGAATTCAGAGAGTTTGTGGTGAAATCTCACCAAACGGGAAGTTGGGTCTTTCACATTGAAGACTCCTTTGAGGGGCTTATGATCGGTGTATACCGTAAATTTACGGCCCTGAAGATAACACCGGAAATTTCTAGTGGCCCAGACTATTGCCAGCAACTCCTTTTCGATGATGGAGTAATTTCTTTCGGCTTTGTTTAAAGCTCGACTGGCATAGGCAATCGGCTGATCACTGCCTACTTCTCCTTGAGAGAGAACGGCGCCGATTGCTTCATTGCTTGCGTCTGTTGTCAAGTTGAAGGGTTTTGAGAAATCGGGATAAATTAGAAGTGGAGGAGTTACGAATGATTTCTTTATGGAATCAAATGCCTCTTGGCATTTGTCGGTCCAGTTAAATTTAACGTCCTTGCGTAGCATGTTCGTTATTGGACGCACTATTTTGGAGAAATCGGGAACAAATTTCCGATAGTAATTGGCAAGTCCCAAAAATGACTGGACTTGCCGGACTGTTCGGGGAACAGGAAAATTCTGCACGCAAGCAGTTCTGCTAGGGTCTGGAAGTGCTCCTTCACTAGAACACTTGTGGCCTAAGTAAACAACTTCTTTTCTAAGAAACTGACACTTTTCTGGCTGCAGTTTCAAGTTGTTCTCCCTCAATTTGTCGAAAACCTTGCGAAGTTTTGCATTGTGGTCTTCGAGATTTTTACCATAGATGACTATGTCATCTAGGTAGACGAAACATTCGAGGCCTTGTAGGCCGGTAAGTACGTAGTTCATGAGACGTTGAAACGTAGCGGGGGCTCCTTTGAGCCCAAATGGCATTCGTTTGAACTCGTAATGCCCATAATTTGTGCTGAAAGCTGTCTTGGGCCGATCCTTTGGATCGACCAAAACTTGATGGTAGCCGCTTGCGAGGTCGAGGGTGGAAAAATAACGGGAATGACCAAGTTGGTCTAAAATATCCTCGATCCTCGGCAGTGGGAATGCGTCGCCTATAGTTTTGTCATTCAATTTTCGAAAATCGATGACGACTCTCCACCGCTTCTCACCGTCTGGTCCCGGCTTTTTCGGGACTACCAGAAGTGGCGAGTTCCAAGGGCTCTTACTTGGTTGGACTATGTCGCTTTCGAGCATGTCTCTTAACTGCTCATTGATTATGTTACGCTGAGTTTCTGGTAACCTGTACATTTTCTGGTTGATTGGTGCTTGGTCTTGCACCAGTGGTATTTTGTGCGTGATGGCCCTGGTGTAGGTGAGTTTGTCTCCCTTTAAAAAGAAAATATCGTTATACTCACGACAGAGTTTCGATATTGAGGCCTTTTCATCCGCACTAAGATTTTGGCTCAGGCTGAGTTCTGTTTCTAGCCTGGCTAATCTTGTATTAGAAGCAGAGTTTATTGGGTCAGCATGGTCCGTGAATAATTTTCGGACGTGTAGTAGGGTTGCCGTATTTTTTACGTCATTGCCTCTACTTTTTCGCCGTCGAGACTTTTTTTGTGACGTTGGGGTGTGTTTTTCCTGGTACCTTTTAGGTTCAGGTTGAATCAGGGACCCACAAGCGTCTGTATTTTGGCTCATTGGCCTAAATATTGATTGAATATACATCAGCATGAGCATTAATAAATTTACCATGCTTTGTATATTGGACGATGGAGTTTTCTTGGCCTCGGGCAAATTTTCCTCGGGCTCTATGAGGGACTCGCAAGCGTCTTTATTGGGACTCTGTGGCCGCTTGTTTTCCTTAAAAATAATTTTTTCTTGGGCGGATGTTGCACTAATGCTGCAAGCATCGCTTAGTACCCTGTCTCGAGGTGTTTGGTTTTTTCTTGACCCTTTCTGCTGTTTTTTCTTAATTGATCGCGTATTTTTAGCGATTTCTATCTGGTTTATTGAGGTATCCTTTCGGGATAACGGTTCTAATGAGTAGTCTTTAGCTGGAGCCAACTGTAATTTTAAGTTGGTCAGGACTACTGGAGAACTGGTCGCGTTGAGGACTCCAATGAATACTTCTGGACAATTCGGAGGCAACAGACTGTTCGCAAGAAACACTCCTTCACAAATCTCCTGAGATTTGCAGAGAGTTTCCTCCCTTAAACTCAACGGAATTTTGACCATTATGTTGGCACGAGCAGGTATACGCTTGGGTTCGCTTAGAGCAACCAACTGCGTCCTGTATTCCTCGGCCTGGTCTTTGGTTTCTCCACTGCCAGCATTCCTAACAGGATCTGCCCTGGATACACTACAGGCTGAAAGATTTGCCTTTTCGGGATCTGTCCTGTGTTCTAGTGTATTCAGTTTAGCGGTGGGCTTGGAAACCGATTTTTCCGATGAGGGGATAAGCGGAACAGCAAATTCCCTCGAATTGTTTTCCGTGCGAGGAAAACGAAGTTGTTTATTGGGACCCTCAACGTTACAGTTTTTTGCTAGAAAATCGTTTCCTAGCAGACCGTCATTGGAAAGGCCGGGCAGGTTGTTAGTAACCTGGAATTTGCAAGGGATTTTACTTTTGTTTAGTAATATATTTCCTTTGCAAATCCCGAGCGTCTTTCCAGTCCCGAAGGGTGTTTGTAACGTTAAATTTTTGGTTTTGTCTATAATTTTGGGGCTTTTAATTGCCCTTTTTTTTTATTATGCTTACCTCAGCGCCGGTGTCCACTACTAGTTCAGCTTGGCCGTTCAGGCCTATATCTAAGGGAAGTTTGACTGTAGGGACACTGTGTTCGGGCGTCTGAGGAGACCCTTTATTTTGTTTATGGGGTTTTAAAGTCGAGCCGGGGATTTTGGGGTCGACTTTTTGTCGTTTCCCCGACTTCGTTCGTCCCACCTTTTCTTCTGTATGCACTTATTTAATTCGTGCCCGCGACGGCCGCAGAATTCGCACTTCAGGTGGACGTTGAAAATTTTCGCGTTATTATTATTATTACCGTGGGTTTGTGGCGTGGGACGATTTGTCCTGCAGTCGCGCACATCATGCCCGTATTTTTGGCATTTCACACAAAAAGGTGTATTTTTTCGCGAAATACACTCCGCGTAAGTATGCCCCTTTTTCTTGCAGTAGCTGCAAATTATATTCGCGAGGAACTTTTGCCCTCGATTATAGGCCTGATTCGTCGTTTCTTGTTTCGGGACAATTGCGGGTGTCGACGGGGCGAGCTGGGAGTGTGTGCCGGCGCCCTTAAAACGAGTCACGGGTACCTGGCCAGCTGCTAAAAAAGATGTGCTCGCCTTGGGCTGTATCACGGCGGAAGACGCGATATTTGAATGAACCGGCTGGCTTGTAGAAAAATTAGCACTTTGCTGGTAATGATTTGGATTCGTATAAACGGGCGCGGGTTGCAAATTAATATTTTGATTCGACGGGAGGTAATTTTGTGCGACTGGCACTAGTGATGTGGGATGGAGGTGCGTTGACCCTTGTTGGAGTCTCTCCATGTCTAAGGCTTTTCTAATTATGCTCTCGAAATCCTCATCCGGAAGGGCCAGGAGATACTGGCATAAATGAGGGTTTTTTACCCCACCTTTTAGAGCATTTTTTGCAAAGTCCTCTAATTGGGATTTAACTGCGCCTGCCGCAATTGCACCATATTTCGCGTCGGCTGCCTCTTTACACTGCACGAGGACTTGCCGGAGCCGCGAGATAAAAAGAGGAAGATCCTCGAGCGGATTTTGCCTCATTGTTATGAGCTTATTCACTAGCTCTTGATAAGTTTCGCGGGCAAGATACGTTCGATTGAGCCGGTCTTCGAATTCTTTAAGTGATGTTGGCACTTCTAGTGCAAATAATTGATAGGCTTCGCGTCTGAGCCTAGTAGGGAGAATTTGGAGAAAAACGGAATGGTCCGCCTCCGAAAGGCAATTTTGAACTTGCCGGCAACATCCGAGGAAGGTTTGTACTTCCTGAGCGAGACGCGTGCCCGGCTCTCCGGAAAACAACGGCACAAGCTGCGTGGTCAATTTAGCCACTTTCTCAAAATCGGC
The DNA here is from genome assembly GCA_949715965.1 of Dysmachus trigonus. Classification (NCBI taxonomy): domain Eukaryota; kingdom Metazoa; phylum Arthropoda; class Insecta; order Diptera; family Asilidae; genus Dysmachus; species Dysmachus trigonus. The sequence continues at coordinate 55,267,218 of OX454320.1, forward strand.
CATTTCCTTCACTTTACTTTCACTTGTTTTAATTAAAATTGGAGAAGATCCCGGTGGTCGGAATTTAGGGGAATTTAGAGATTCGTCTTCCCCGGAAGAACCAATAAAAGACGCGCCTAGCCAACCGGATAACCCGCGGATCGAAGATTCGGGATCACTAGCACTTTCACTTTTATTACTTAAATCTAGAGCACTTATTTTTTCGGATAAGGTGAAAGGCTGCGACCGTTCTTTAAATTTTCGGATTTCTTCTCGGAATTCCTCCGAGTCGCGTTTTCCCTTTAAAATTCGAGCTTCTCGTTGCTCGCTAACTTCTTCGAATTTTTTAGTAACACCCTTTCTAACAAAAAATTTAAATGTTGTGCTAAACTTACAGGTAATGAGCGGGGTATGATTGCACCGCTCCTCAGCTGCAATCCGGTGTTCTGGTCGGAAGTTGTGGATGGTGTCACTGCGCTGATTTGCTCCCTCGATGATCTTGTAGAGGCGATGGGTTGCTCCCTCGAAGTTCTTGTAGAGGCGCCGAGTTGCTCCCTCGATGTTCTTGTAGAGGCGCCGAGTTGCTCCCTCGATGTTCTTGTTGAGGCGATGGGTTGCTCCCTCGAAGTTCTAGTTGAGGCGCCGAGTTGCTCCCTCGATGTTCTTGTTCAGGCGATGGGGTGCTCCCTCGGCGGTTGAGTCGCTGAGACGCTGTTGTCGTCCTCTGGGGCCGCTGAAATTGTTGAGTCGTCCTCTTCTAAGCTGCAGGCGGGTGATCCCTCGCCTGACATTCACCTTCTCTTCCTGTCGAGCTGGGGGTAGGGCCCTTCAAAATCCCTCGCTGGTGCCTTTTTGCACGTAAAGTAGGAATTTGGGAGATCGCTTGTTCGCCTGGAACAGCGGCGACTAAAGTTGCTCTCCCGAGAATCAGGGTAATTGCTTGCTCACCTGGAGCAGAGGCAACTAAAGATGAATACCCTGGAGCGTTGGGGTTCGTTGGCTGTTAATTTAAGCCCCTGAGACAAAGACTTAGTCTCAGGTTGAACCCGTGATGGTTCGCAGGATCGAGGCCTTTTCAAGCTCTTACGGTTTAAATAGAACCGGGCTTCCTCGATCCTACCGGCTGCGCCAAATTGTTGTGCTATCAACTGGTTGTGTCCCACTCACGAGGGAAAGGGGACTCCTAGAAACGCTCTATGGGGAATGCGGAAAGCCGGACGTTGCCTCAAAGAAAACGGCACAGAGGTGTAGATGTTATAACTATTTTATTTTCATAGTATTCCACCGGCTGTGGACGACCCGACGACACTTCCCGTACGCGTTCGTTTAGTTTCCTTTTGAGATCAGCGACTTGAATTTAGGGAACTCACTCGCGGCTTTTTACGATCCGCATCTTTTACGATTCAATCACGACTTTTCTCTATGCTGGTTAAAATGCGACTCTCTCGTGGTCAGCCAGCGAGAGCTCAAAAGCTCTCGGTCGGCCGCCCACGGGTCGCGCTGAGTGTGCAGATCTCACGCCGCTCGGTAGCGACGCCGCAAGCTCAGCGCATTTTTGCACGTACGACTCCGGCTTAGACGAAACCGGAGCCGTCGCCTGCGTGGGAAGATAAAGATAAGCATATCTTCCTCTAGGGGTGGCGTTGCACAACGGTACCGACCATTACATTTTGAATAATAATATTCGGTCTGTACCGTTACGCAACAGAAATCCGGATGAGTAACATATACAGCATTTAAACATTTTGGGTTGAAATGCGATTTTAAAAGGGTGACCATTGTTTCTTCATCGAGTAATTTAACATATATTGTTTTCCTAAATTTATTGAAAATTTTTGAATTTTTTATTCTTAATGAACCCGAGTTTGTTTTGTGGATTACTATCTGTGTTTTGAACACGTTTAAAGGGGATTTGGTTAAAGGAATTCGACCATCCTGTGTTTGAGTTTCTTCAGTATGGTTTATTTCGATGCAGGAGAGAACATCTGCATTTCCGTTTTTTGCTCCCTTTTTGTATCGGATTTCGTAATCAAATTCTGATAGTTTGAGGCGCCACCGGACTAATTTTGAATTGGGTTCTTTGATGGAAAAGAGCCACTGTAGTGGACGATGGTCTGTCTCGATTAGGAATCGTCTACAGAACAAGTAAGGACGAAAATATTTCGTCGCCCAAACAACGCCTAGCAATTCCTTCTCTATTGTACTGTAATGTTGTTCGTGTTCATTCAACGTTCGGCTCACGTAACATATTGGATGTCCGTCTTGTGACAATACGGCTCCCAAAGCAAATTGGCTTGCGTCCGTTGTCAGCGTGAATGTTTTGCCGAAATCCGGGTATTTTAATATAGGTTCCGTGATCAAAAGTTTCTTCAAAGTCTCAAAACTGCATATATATTCGGGGTCCTTTGGGTTCATTTTCTGGTCCTTTTTTAGGTACCTTGTCATCGGTTTTGCTATTCTTGAATAATCTTTGATGAAATTTCTGTAGTATCCCGTGAGTCCAAGAAATTGTTTTATCTGTTTGGGTGTCTTTGGGATAGGGAATTTCTTTACGCACTCGATCTTAGAAGGGTTTGGTCGGATGCCATCTAATGTTATAATGTGCCTTAAGAATTCTGTTTTCTTTCTTAAGAATTCAGACTTGTCAAGCTGTACCATTAAATTCATTTCTTCAAGTCTTTTGAAGATTTTAGTGAGGGAGTCTAGGTGTTCCTCTAAGGAAGACGAATATATAATAATGTCGTCTAAGTAAACAAGGCAGATCTTGTTTATATATTCCTTAAGGACGACGTTCATCAATCGTTGAAATGTGGCTGGCGCTGTTTTCAGGCCAAAGGGCATTCTAAGAAATTCATAGTGCCCGTTCTCCACACTAAAGGCAGTTTTATGAATATCTCCTTCGTCTATCTCTAGTTGATGGAAACCTTTCGCAAGGTCGATCGTCGTGAAATACTAGCAGGCTCCCAACTTTCCTAATATCTCCTCGATATTCGGAATTGGATATTTGTCATCGATAGTTAACTCGTTCAATTTACGGTAATCAATGACAATTCTCCACTTGGTTTCACCGCTGGCGTCCGTCTTCTTCGGACCGCTGGCGTCCGTCTTCTTCCAGACTGGTGCTGAATATGGGGAACTGCTTGGACGAATTATGCCTTTCTCCAACATCTCGTTGATTTGTTTCTCGACTTCCTGTTTATGAATGAATGGATATTTATAGGACTTGACATGTATGGGTAAGTCATTTATTGTCCGTATTTTGTGTTTTATGACATTCTTGAATGATAGGTCAGAGTCGTTTCTATAGAATATTTTTGGGAATTGCTTTATTACGTTCAAAAGTTTGGACCTTTCTTCTGGGTTTAAATTGTCCGCACGTATCTGTTCCAAGAGGGGTTTACATTTACTTTCTCCTATTATATTAAAATTTTCACTGTTCACTACTTTTGTATGTAATGGTTTAAGACTGCTTTGTCTACAAGTATCGTTTTCCACTTCTACCGTAACTTTGGTTTTATAATCCTTCACGTTGTAGATACCTTCTTTAATGATAAGGCACCCATCAGAAGATTTTTGTTCAGCGATATAAGCGAGACCTTCTTTTTGTGAGACCGGGACGACTATTTCTTTTTCTCCGGTGCCTTCTAGTTCATATTCATAACGTGGTTCATGTAGTTGGAAGTGTTAATTTATTTTCTTATCCTGTACATGTAACATATTTTTCTCGAAAACTATTACTGCTTTTAGAGGTATTAAGATATTGTTTCCAATAAGGCCATCGTAATTGTTGTGAAATTGGTGGACGAAGAAGTTTATCTTGAATTTTGGGTCACCTAGTTCTTCGAAGAGAGGGATACTAGCTTGTTCGAGAACATTTACCTCATGGTTAGGGTTTTCACTTTTGTTGGTGATTGTAGGGGTATTATGAATTTAGGGTGGCATAGCCCGGGATTGATTACAGAGTGGGTAGCACCCGAATCTATAATAAATCGTAAAGGTCTCATTTTCCCATGAATTCTGATATGTGGTAATTGGCACTGGAGGCCGCTAAACGAAAATTTTGGGGTTCGGTCCCGTTTGAACTACTCTGACTGGCTTGAGCCATGTCTACCTCCATGGGTTCTGGCCTTGATCTATCATTATTGTTATTGGAGCTAGTTTGGCCACCGAGTCTGTAACTACTATTTGGATTGCCAAACGTATTTGTATTATTGTAGTTATTATTGCATCTGTCATTGTTGTTAAAATTACTGCTATAATTGTTTGTATTAGGGTTGGGATAGTTATTTGCATTATGGTTAGGGTATCTATTATTACTATTGTAGTTACCATGACTATAGTTATTCGTATTAGAATTTCGGGGAAGATGCTGTGTTTGTCTGTTTTGCATATTGTCGCTGGTGTGTGGCGATCTATAGTGGTTGTTGCGATTTTGTGGTCGATTTGGTTGATTTTGGCGGAAGTTTGCTGAATTAGGCCTAAAGTTAGGACCGCGATTCTTATTTCCCGAGTGTATTGTATTTCCGGTTTGCGGGTTTCTATTTGTTCTGTATTCCGGAGGTGTGAAGAACGCATAGTTGCTTTCATGTAATATATTAATACTATCCTCTAGGCTGTTAGGGTTTCTACAGTGAAAGAGACCGCATAGGTTCAGGGAGTTTATTCTTAAATAATGCAAGCGCGGAGATTTTGTTTGTTTCTATGGTACTTTTAGTAACTTCTCCTTGTCCTAAAAGTTGTATTAAGCCTCCTCAAGATGCTTTTGATTTCATTAAAAAAGTCAACGCTCATGGTTTTAAATCGTAAAGATCTTAGTTCGTCGAAAAGTTCTTCTGTAGTCAACCGATCTCCGAAATTATTCGTTAAGGTAGTCTTAATATCTGTTCATGACGTAACATGCGCATTTATTTCTATTACCTCTTTGGCTTTCCCTTTTAATTTAGCTTTAATATGGTCTGAACAAATTTTTGGAGCAAGTTCGTCGTATCTTACGAGCATCGGGTGAATTCTGTCGACAAGGTCGACGAAATTTTGGAGTTCTCGGTAATCTCCATGGACCTCGGGTAATTTAGAAATATATTTAAATGGATCGATATTGAGTGATGGCATTATTGAATCGGATTGTATTTGATTGGGTTGGGGGTTTTGGAAGCTACGAATGATTTCTGATAGTTCTCTTTGTCGGCTTCTAGCTACTTCAAGTTGATAGTTAAACTACTTTTTTCGGACATAATATTAACATAGAGCGCATAATAACACCTTTTATCACTTTAATCGTGCTATTCACTGTATATTTTTATGCTTTTCTTGCAACCACAAAATTAGTCTTAATTTAATATTTTGCTATTTTATTCTATAATATGTATATTAGTATTAAGAACGAAAAATATTTTATATTAAAAAGAAATTCTTATTGCTTTAGAAAAAAAATGTTCACAAAAGGGAGAGAAAGCAAAAAAAAAAAAAATTTGAACCTTCTGACCTTATTATTATCTCGCTGATATGAAGGGTTGATTGGTGACAGTCTTTCCTTATGTTGATTACAGCTGGTCGATAGATGAATCTGCAGCGATGAATTCTCCTTCCGTCGATGGGTTGAGCGAGGAGGAGTCTTGGGATGATAAGAGTTCCTAGTTGTTTCCTGTTGAGAAGTCGTTCCTGTGTTCGGTCACACGCGGTGCACATAAACCGCACGAATCGAATGGGTGTCTCACAAATTTTCTTGCGAGGTGATATGTAAAAAGTTCTGAACCGCTGTGCTTAACTGATCTTTCAGTAGCACACTCGAAAGAATTAGTTTACTGCACGGTAAAAAATTTTGGACTAAAAACCAATATTTTCTGGATTGCATATAAGTCCACACCAAAAAAGTATTAGATTTTAATATTTTGAAACGATTAAAATGAAACTGTAATATTGGTATGTATTAAAATTAAATCTCTTAGGTATTAAATTAATTTTAATACTAGAATATTAAAAATCAATACTTGTTGTATTAAAAAGTAATATTACCTATATTTTACTTCTAATCCACTATGGTTTAAAGAAGTTAATTCTAATGTATAGTTTTAATATAAAAATATTGAATGGTAATCTTTTATTGAGATATAAAAAATCCCATTTTCTATTAAAACTAGTACATATTGTATTAAAAGTTAATATTAACGATAATTGACCTTCAATCTACCATGATTTTAATAAGTTAATACTAATTGTGTTACTTTATAATTAAAATGTGCATTAATCCATTAATAAAGTGACAAGGATTTTTTGGGATATCAGGTAATATTTAGGTTGTATGATGTTAATTTTTTTTTTCCAAAAAATAAAAGGAAATATTCAAACATTTTAACTGATTTAATTCTTTTAATCAAATTTATATATAGTAAACAAAATAATGTTAAACAATATACAATTTCTTGAAAATTAAAAATTCTTTCAATATATAATAATAGGAACAAGAACATAAAACTTTTCTTTCATAATATAATGCTCATAACTTTGTTTGTTTGTCAAGCAGTTGTATTTGACAAGCAATGAGTTTGAAGTTTTAATTGCTTAAAATCTATTGGGAGCGAATATGTGTTTGTCGCCCAACTTTGCTCGCACAAAATTCACTTTCCACTCGCACTGTGTCTTGTTCAAAGACTCTGAATGAAATGGCTCACTCAAGCCAGATAACGCGGCATGACCAACGGGACACATTCTAGCATAAAAACTTAAAATTCAACCTAATTGGTTTGAAGTATTAACTTTTAATTTAATTTTAATCCAATCAATATTGAAAATTACTCCAAAAAGATTACAGAGTCTTTTAACATATATTTTGGATTACTTTTCAATACAAAAATTATTGCATTTTTGAGTAATATTCATGAATATTTACTTTTAATTCGAAGTTGATTTAAAAATTGCTGTAATACAAGCAAAAGATTAAATTTTACTCCAAAATTTTTAACTGTGTGTATTTCGTTAATCTTTTAATGAAATTCACAGGCTTTTTATTTGGTACGCGTTTACGTATTAACACACCAGAAATCGATTAAACTTCGACACTACGCGTATCCTACCGACTGCGCCAGAATTAACTTTCGATTTCACGGTTAATAAAAAAAAAAACACCAATTTGCGATTTGTAAATTCTGTATTTATTTAATTTCATTTAATTTCCTTTCCAACTAAAACTTTTCACAATTTAGAATAATAACTTTTATATCTTTCTCCAACTTAATTTTTCACAATTTAGAATAATAACTTTTATACCTTTCTCAAACTTAACTTTTCACAATTTAGAATAATAATTTTTATATCTTTCTCCAAATTAACTTTTCACAATTTAGAATAATAACTTTTATATCTTTTCAACTTAACTTTCTTAAAATCCGGAACAAGACTAACTCGATAACTAAGTGGGATGCCTCAAGTGAGTTTGGTGCGCGGATAGCTTACCTTGCGATTTCCACGAATTTTGCTGTGGGAATCGCAACTTTTGTGCATTCAGCGTCTAGACGAGTTTTTAGGAAAATAGGAAAGCGAGCTGCGCGCACGTTGACCGAAAACGTGATTGTTTAGAAGCGCGCGAGTTACGACACTCGCCTGAGGTCATTCCCATTTCTTTCCCATTTCCCAATTCTTCCAATTGCCCCAATATCTGAGGAAGCGGTCAGCGGTGTCAAATTTGTAGACGCTACCTCAGCAATACGATAGTCACCTGAGGTTCAATTGAAATAATAAAGTAAGCAATAAAATTCAAAAAGACGAATTAATGATTTCGAGGCAAGTAGATTTTAGTTCAGTTTCAATTAAGTTCTCTCGATGTAAAGTTCGGATCAATAAATGTTCACTCGGAAATTTTAAATCTTTTTTTTTTTTTTTTGAGTAATTTAAATGTTAAAAACTTAACTGGCGCAGTCGGGGCGGATTTCGAAAAGTAGTTTTCGCGGCGTTAATTAATCGACGGATTATCGGTTTGCTAACCCGGTTCAACGGAATATTGAACACTAACTACTTTGTGCAGTGTCCAAAACGTGTTGTGGTCCAGCTAAGGTACATCAGCTGAAGACAACTCCAGACGCAGCAACGAAAGAACCGCATCTAGAAGAGCTTCAAAGCGAATTTCAGCGAAGGAACATCGCATAAGACGACATCTCACCAGAATCCAACGAAGGAATATAGTGCGACCACCTGAAGGGATGATCATCATAGTACTAGTAGCAGTAGTAACGTAAGCAAATGATTTTGTTAATATAAAGAAGAATTTGTAAACATTAAAGTAATTGTAATAATTTCTGTTTAAAGATAAGTAGATTATTCAATTTTTTAACAAAACTTAAATACGCTCAAATAAGAGCTTAAAGAATTTAATTAATGCCACTAAATAAACAGAGATCAAAACCATACATAAGGGCTCCTCGTTTAAGAAGATTTTTGTCTCTAGAATCGATTAGTGAAACTGAAAGTGTTGAAGTGATTCAAACAAATAGTGAAAATCATAGTGAAGATCCGGAAATAGTTTCAAATCTTTCGACCATGGCTACCGCGAATAGTCATGTCATTACTGCCGCAGACTTATTTAATTCTCTCCGCGTACCAGACGCTATTAAAGATTTGGCAAAATTTAATGGTAACCCTCGTTTGCTCTACGAATTTCTAAATAATGTAGAAGAGATCAGAGCCTTAATTTCGTGTACTGAAGGTACACCCTACGGAAAGATGCTCCTAAGAGCAATCCGTAATAAAATCGAAGGGCCTGCTAATGAGGTTTTAAACATGTATGGAACCCAATTAGATTGGAGCCAAATTAAGAAAAACTTGATCCTTCACTATTCTGATAAACGCAATGAAACCTCACTTATCCGTGATCTCCATTGCATCAGACAAATGTTGGGATCCTCTCGTGTGGATCCCGGGGAGTAAAGAAATTTAAGAACACTGACTCTAAGTTTACACTTATCTTTATTCAATTCAAATTTAACTTTGACTTTAATACAAACTTGAACGATATTTTAACTTTAGATTCCAGCAGGCCTTACCTTTGGTAGGGGGACTCTGTCTGGTTCTATTAGAATAACTCTGACACTTCTGATCTTACGGATATTCGGCTAGGCCTTTTATACAAAATTATTTGGGGTGAACCCCGCCCCTTCGATCGATTCAGTCTCATTTTACCCAATCAGTGCCTATTCCGAATTCTCATAAAAAATCCCAGCACCTATAATGCATAATTGCATTTTTACCCTAGGAACAACAAATAATTATCGGCCAGAGTGCATCCACTTCAATGAGCCACCTGCACAGAGTCAGCTTACACCCCGTGAGGGCAGTGATCTGGCTTACGTGAACTAGCGGCTTGGTGGCGCGTGCCCATTAGCGACGAGAAGTCTGGTTTGGGCGAGCGCTCTTCAAGTATCGCAGTTTTTTGTGGGTGTCTAATGTTTTCCCACGCAGAGTGTAGTAGCTGCGTTATGAATGGGACGGCTTCGGGCGATAGTAACTTGTGTTCTGGGCTGCTGGTAATATGAGTCGGGGTAAACAACTGTTGGGTATGCTGAATATCAATCGTCGCGGGCTTTTAGGCATTGAATGCGTTATGGGATTCATAACACCTTCCCCCTTAACGAAAAAAAATTTTTCTTTTGGAAAAAGAAAAATTTTTTTTTGAATCCGTAAGCTCAGAGGTTTACAATTTTTTAAACTAGTATTCGCTTATTTTTAATTAAACATTTTTGCTTAGGTTTCTAGTTACAATTGTGTAGATTACATGTTTGCTTAAGGGGTTATATACAGTCAGGAGGCCCAAAAAAGTCGATTTTTCAAGAATTTTTCTTGAGATGATCTTTTAAGTTATTAATGTAAAATTCTGTACACATATAACGGTAACTCTTGAGTGTATTTTAATGTTTTTTATTTGTAAAAATAATTTTTTTAAAAGCTGCTACAGCTGATCCCCGGGAGCAACTCTAAAAAAAAGCGTTTTGCGGTGTGCACGATATCTCTAGACTGGATCATCCAAAATGGAAAAACCAAAAATATTTCGTTAGTATATTGTTTTGTCTCGTAATTAATCGAAGGAATAAGCAAAATAAGAATTTTTGACAAAATGGCGGCTTCTTAAAAAAAAAAATCGATTTTTAACAACAATTTTCGCTCTAAATTGTTTATAAAACGGAAAATATTTATCGGTGAGCAAAAAGCTTCGATTAATTACTAAAAAATATACTTAAGAAGCTTATGTTAAAATTTGAAACTGATCCGTTCAGCCGTTTCCGAGAAATCTTGCTCACCGACTATAAGAACACAGTTTTGAGAAAAACGCGTTTAAAGTTTAAAAAGCATTTTGCATTTAGTATAAAAACTCGAACACGTCATTACAAATATGTGTGTAATTTCGAGAATATTCACCGGATTGACATGACATTTTCTGTGGCTGTACTTTAATATATGTACATTACAAAAATAAAATAATAAAAAAATCGATTTTCTAAAAATCCTGACTGTATATAACCCCTTAAGTATTACAATAGGTGGTTAAGTTACATTTGTATTTTTTTTGTTAGTATTTATGGTTACAATATTTGGGTTTGTTAGGTTTATGTTACGATAATTTATACAGTTACTCTGCTTAATGGAACTCTAGGTGGTTCACTATTTTGATTTTCCGATTGTTCGGATTGTATTGGTTTTTTGAGCTTAATAAATCTCTTGGTTAATTTAACCACTCCAAAAATTAAAACGAGAATTAACATCACGTAAATGACCGAATAATGATGCACATCGTGTGCTGATACCGGTTGAATCCCTTTATTTTCATCCTCTTTTAGAGCTTCTATCGTTTTGCTAATTTCGAAGAGTGCCTGGTGATTTCTATTTTTCACCATAACAGTATTGGGAAGGGTGAAATGGGTTTCTCTTTGCTCTTTTGAACTTGTTAGGTTTATTGAGGGAAGATAACAAGATTATGAGAATGATCATTTTGACGTGAGGATTAGAGGAGAAGGTTGGGGGTTATTCTTGAAATAATTTTAAATGGTTGTTATGAAGCTTTTTGTTTTTATTCTTGATTCTTACGATCGAGTTTTCAGCTGAGGTCGTCTCAATGATTTCATAAGGACCTTCCCACAGGGGGGAGAGTTTATTTTTTCGGGTATGGTTTTTTACCAATACTTTGTCTCCGATTACAAATGGTTTGGGTTTCGCTGATTGATCGTAATATAATTTCGATTTCTCCTTTTGTTTGAGCAAGTTTTCTCTTGCTACTTTGTAGGAAAGTTGTAATCGAGTTTTTAGTTCACTTGCATAATTATCATAGTTGTATGATATTTGGTGTTCTCTTTTTAGAGATGTGGGGATTTCTGAGGGAAATCCGAATAAGAGCTCGTGTGGCGTGTAGCCAGTGCTTACGTGAGTAGAGTTGTTGTAAGTGAACATAGCATATGGGATCCAAGTGTCCCAAGTGAGTGGATCTGTGGACACATAATGTCGGAGGTATTCAGCCAATGTTCGTTGACTCCGTTCTAGTGCCCCATTAGACTCTGGATGATAAGGAGTAGTTTGTAGCTTGTTTATTTTGAGAAGCTTACAGGTTTCACTGAATAAACTACTTAGGAAGTTAGTTCCTTGGTCAGTGAGAAGATTTTCGGGTAAGCCATGCTTGCATATGATTTGGGTAACGAATTTTTCTGCTACTGTTTTGGCTTCTGCGTCTGGCAATGGTATCGCGTCTGAAAACTTGGTTAGATCATCTTGAAACGTTAAGATGTATTTGTTATTTTGGTAACTAGTAGGCAGGGGTCCTACTATATCTAAAAATATTTTCTCGAAGGGTTTGCTGCTAGTAGAGGTAATTTTCATAGGTATTTTCTTGTTTTGACCACTTTTGTTAATTTGACATGAAGGACATTTTTTTATGAACTCCTTGATATCTCTTGTCATATTTGGCCAGTGATAGACCTTTTTAATTTTTAGTAGGGTTTTAGTTTCCCCCTGATGTCCTCCCAGTGGAGTGACATGATAGTCTTTGATGACTTGTTCAATATCTTTGGGGTCGCTTAATGGTATAATTTTGTCCAAGAAAAACGTTGACTGGTTTTTTGTGTTTTGCAATATTTCATTGCATAGCTGTTTTAATTCAAAGTAGGAGTCTCTATTGATGTTTGGCACCGCTATGGGAATATCGGTGTCATTTTCAGAGTGTTTTAGGAAATTTTGAAAGATCTGTCTTATCAGATCTCTGTCTTTATCGTTCCTGGTAGGCAGGATGGCCCGCCCTACAATAAATGTTGTATTCCCTTGCTTGTGACTTTTTACCTCACCTGATTTTATTTCAAAATCTGGGGGTAGATAAGTTTTCAGCTGATTTTCTAGGGAAGTACTTATGGTGGGTATTAGGAAATATTTCTTGTTATAACCTCGCGCTAGTAGGAGATTGTTAATATTTTCCTTAACCTTAGGTCTGTCTCTTTTGTCATTAGATTCCTCTTGGGCTCTTTTCTGATTCCTAGTCATCGCAGCTATGTTTGTGTTTTCTATCTCAATTCGGCTAAGGGCATCTGCGTTGGTGTTCGCTTTTCCAGCTTTGTATATTATTTTGTAGTCATACTCTTCAAGTCGAATTCTCCACCTCATTAGGCGAGAAGTGGGATCTTTAAGGTTCATGAGCCATGTGAGTGGCTTGTGATCCGTTACAATAGTGAACTTCCGGCCATATAGATAAGGACGAAATTGTTCTACAGCAAATATGATTGCTAGAAGTTCTTTTTCTATCGTGGAATACCTTGTCTCTGCCTTGTTTAGAGTTCTACTTGCAGAGCAAATTGGCTTGTCCTGGCCTATTATGCCTTGAGATAATACAGAGCCTATCGCGAAGTCACTTGCGTCAGACGTGACTATAAATTCTTTGTCGAATTGAGGGTATTGCAGTACGGGTTTACTTAGAAGTTTTTCCTTTAGTTGGTTAAAGGCTTCGTCGCAGAAAGCATCCCACTGAAAGTTTTTATCCTTCTTGAGGAGGGACGTAAGTGGTTTTGTTATTTTAGCGAAATTGGGGATGAAGCGACGATAATATCCGACAAACCCTAGGAAACTTTTAATATCTTTTTCCGTTTTTGGGGTCGGGAAATTTCTAACTGCTTCCAGTTTAGAAGGGTCCGGGATAACACCGTTTTCAGTGACTAAATGTCCGAGATACGTGATTTGTTTACTTAGAAAATGGCATTTCTCAGGCTGGAGCTTGAGGTTGTGCTCTCGGAGCCTATCGAGAACTTTTCTGAGACTCAGGTTGTGCTCCGAGAGATTGTATCCGTAAATAATAACGTCGTCCATGTATACAAAGCATTCAAGGCCTTGTAATCCAAAAAGGACATTGTTCATTAGTCTCTGAAATGTTGCGGGTGCCCGTTTTAGACTGAAGGGCATCCTGTTATAGTGGTAATGCCCGTATGGTGTACTGAAGGCGGTTTTAGCTTTATCCTGCTCTGACATGGGTATCTGATGAAACACATTTGCCAAATCCAGGGTGCTGAAATATTTGGCTTTACCCAACTGATCGAGTATATCGGTTATATTGGGTAAGGGGAACGCATCACCTACAGTAATGTCGTTGAGGCGCCTAAAATCCACTACTAATCTCCATCTTTTGTTTCCTGCGGCATCAGGTTTTTTAGGGACTAGTAGCAGTGGTGAATTCCAAGGACTGGAACTGGGGCTTATAATTTCTTCTTCGAGCATTTTGTTGATTTGGGAGTTAATCTCTGTACGTTGAGATTCTGGAAGTCTATAAGGTCTTACGTTGATAACTGGCTTATCGGGTAGCGTAGGTATTTCGTGCTCTACTGAGCCTATGCAAGTGAGGAAATCTCCTTCTAAATAAAAGACGTCGTTATATTCCCGGCAGATATTTAGAATTTCTCGGGATTCCTCATTATTGCAGTGAGAAAGGTCGAGCTCTTGTTGGAGCTTTTTGAGCCTCTCTTTTATAGGGTCCTTTTGTGGACTTAACTTGACTATGTCAAAGTTGTTTATGTCATGAATGCTAGGTCTTATTTCTGCTTCTTTAATGAGAACATCGTCCTGAGTAGAGTTTAGGAGGAGAATGTTGGCTAGGCCCGCTTCGTTGGGCTGCATCAGCGTATTCCCAGATAATACTCCGGGTCTCAACTCTTGATGTTCACAGAAAAAGGTGCCTTTTCGTTTCATGCTGATTTGAGCTACCACTTGTGATCGCGCTGGTAATTTTATGTTACATAAAATTACCAGCGCGATCACAATGGTTACCAGCGTCTTGTTTGCCGTCATGTTGCTTGAGTTCACCCTCTGTTGAGGCGACTGTCTTATAGTCTTTTGGGAGGGTAGCAATCTGAGGGTCTTTCAAACCCTTCTGTTGTACTCCGCGTTGACTTGACTCAGTTGAGCTCAGGTCGTACAAACCGTTTTGCTTTTGTTGAGTAGTTTTTGCCTTATGACTTGTGCTTAACACCATTATTCGTGTTGCGTAATTGATTATGCAAGAATACTTATCGAAGAAGTCATGCCCTAATATGCCGTCGTATTTCAACTGGAAATTTTCCTCAACGATGTGTATTTCGTGAGAGAAAGTAGTATCTCCAGCTGTAAATTCACAGATAGCAGTACCTAGAGTATACAGGGGTTTACCTGATAAAGTAGAAACTTGGAGTTTCTTTTTCGCGTCGACCAAAGTATCTCCAAGCGTTTTGGTTGCTTTGAGCACCGAAATTTCAGCTCCCGTATCGATGAGAAAAGTGGCTGTAGGGGAGACTGTAGTGTTATTGCTGATCACCAGTAATAGCGATTGGTGATCAGGAAGTAGCCGAAGCTTGATTTGTTTTTTTAATCTTCGGGCTGCGGATGTACATCCGCTTGTACAGTCAATTGGCGGAGACGAGACTGGGCGACTGCTACACCGTCTCGTTGTACCTCGTTTTCCGACGATCTGTGCAATTTTTCTGGGGAACCATCGTATTCCGGAATTAATGCTCTGGCATCGCTGACGGACAGTCCGCCGGATGCGTTAGAGCTCCTATTTTCATCAGGCATTTCGGAAGTACTAGCCTGGTCCAACCGACGTCTTTGCGATCGCGTAAAAATTTTTGCGGGAATTAGACTCAAAGTGAAAAAAGGGAACTTGTCAGTTCGAATTTAGCTGAACGAAATAGGAAGTTAACGGATCGAGGGAGAATCCGGAGAAGTGTCTTTCGTTTAAAAAAAATTTTTGAAGTAGTTAAAATAAACTCTAGTTATGAGAAAAAAATTTTCTTTACGTGGTATAACAGAGCATTACAATTTATACAGACTATATATATATATATATGTTGTTTTGACTTGTTTAAGGTCAAACATAAAATTTTTTCCAATAGGGCATCTGATTCGTTTATTAGAGATGATAGCAAACCTATAGTTAACCTTCTATAACCAAAACTAAAAAAAGGAAAGGAAAAAAAGAAGGCGTAAAATAAGAAATCATTAATTTAGATTTACGTGTAACCTTTTATTCAATTAAAATATAGTATAATCTTTAACATTCGCTATAACTCTAAAAATTTAATGTTCATTGCAGCCAAATGTAATTATTACAAAAGTTCAGTTATTGTAATTCAACAGAAAATTAATGAAACTTAATTCAGATAAAAAAATAAAATAAATAAATTCAAGGCGGGACTTGGAACGAGTTTCAGCTGGTTATAAACTCAACCGAAATCATTCCAAGCTTAGAATAATAATTGCGTACAAAAAAAAACTTAGGAAAAATGTTTGATCGGTAATGATCCCAAACCGAAGCAATTTTAAGTGTAGAGAATTAACGCGATAAATGGATTTAGAAAATTTTTCGATCGGTGATATTCCCAAACCGAAGCAATAGAGAATTAACGCGATAAATGGATTTAGAAAATTTTCGATCGGTGATATTCCCAAACCGAAGCAATTCTAAGTATGAAGGATTAACGTGAGAAATGGACTTAGAAATTTTTCGATCGGTGATATTCCCAAACCGAAGCAGTTCTAAGTATAAAGAATTAACGCGAGAAAAGGACTTAGAAAAATTTCGATTGGTGATATTCCCAAACCGAAATAATTCTAAGTGTAAAGATTAACGCAAGAAAAAGACTTAGAAAAAATTCGATCGGTGATATCCCCAAACCGAAGTAATTCTAAGTGTAAAGAATTTAACGCGAGAAAAAGACTTAAAAAAATTCGATTGGTGATATTCCCAAACCGAAATAATTCTAAGTGTAAAGACTTTAACGCGAGAACAAGACTTAGAAAAAATTCGATTGGTGATATTCCCAAACCGAAATAATTCTAAGTGTAAAGATTAACGCAAGAAAAAGACTTAGAAAAAATTCGATCGGTGATATTCCCAAACCGAAATAATTCTAAGTGTAAGAAATTCGAGTCGAAATTTGGAGTTTGCAAAGAAAAAAGGAACTTTGGTAATTACCCAAAGCTTGATTAATCTCGGTGATTTCCCAGAAACTAATGACTAACTTACGTCCAGCGTGGCCTTTTATAGAGAAGTTAGACAATAGTAACCGTTAGTCCTTTCAACGTTGCGGCTGCCACTTGCATTGCACTTCTCTTATGCATTTGTAAGGTTTTGCCAGCCGTAGTGATCTTCTTCTTGCTTCGTGACCGCAACACGTGCCTAGAAGGGTAAAATTTTTGACACTGCCCAGTGAATGCAAGTTATAGGGACAGTTGTCATTTGTCAATATTCAATGTGCGGTGCGTCGAGTAATTATGTTTCCGCCGAAACATATGTATATTATAGTTATTAATTACTAAAAGGTAAGAAGATCTATTCTAAATTAACCTGAATCCTGTCGAGTGATTCCTGGATAGCTCGGAAGGTTGTGAAGTCACACGTGGAGTCGTCGTCGTCTTCGGGGTGAGTATGTCTGTGCATCTGCGTGTAGACTTCTGTTGGGGAAAGCGAGTCAGCCTCTCTGGCCCAACTGGCTACCACGACGTCAAACAACACGTTCCGGAAAGATTGGATCTCTTCAGCTGTAGCTGGCCTGTCTTCTTCTTCTTCCTCTTCTTCGATGAGGTTGGCGGGAAGTTCCTCCAGGTAGCGGGAGTAATTTCTTCGATATTTTGCGGCCAACACATTTGGGTCCGTGTGATTTTCCTCTAAGTATTTGTTTTTGGGGATCTAAGGTCTTACAAACCAGTAGATATATCCCACCGCTGCCACCAGATTATGTTGGGATCCTCTCGTGTGGATCCCGGGGAGTAAAGAAATTTAAGAACACTGACTCTAAGTTTACACTTATCTTTATTCAATTCAAATTTAACTTTGACTTTAATACAAACTTGAACGATATTTTAACTTTAGATTCCAGCAGGCCTTACCTTTGGTAGGGGGACTCTGTCTGGTTCTATTAGAATAACTCTGACACTTCTGACCTTACGGATATTCGGCTAGGCCTTTTATACAAAATTATTTGGGGTGAACCCCGCCCCTTCGATCGATTCAGTCTCATTTTACCCAATCAGTGCCTATTCCGAATTCTCATAAAAAATCCCAGCACCTATAATGCATAATTGCATTTTTACCCTAGGAACAACAAATAATTATCGGCCAGAGTGCATCCACTTCAATGAGCCACCTGCACAGAGTCAGCTTACACCCCGTGAGGGCAGTGATCTGGCTTACGTGAACTAGCGGCTTGGTGGCGCGTGCCCATTAGCGACGAGAAGTCTGGTTTGGGCGAGCGCTCTTCAAGTATCGCAGTTTTTTGTGGGTGTCTAATGTTTTCCCACGCAGAGTGTAGTAGCTGCGTTATGAATGGGACGGCTTCGGGCGATAGTAACTTGTGTTCTGGGCTGCTGGTAATATGAGTCGGGGTAAACAACTGTTGGGTATGCTGAATATCAATCGTCGCGGGCTTTTAGGCATTGAATGCGTTATGGGATTCATGACACAAAACAACAAAACGGTGGAAGAATTTTACAGTGAAATCATCGAATTATTGGCAACAATGACCAATCATGTGCAAATCCATGAAGGTGATCCTAACGGAATAAATGCTAAGCGTGATCTTTTTACGGAAATGTGTTTGAATACGCTTTTGTCTGGTCTGAAAGAACCTTTAGGCTCTACGATAAGAGCAATGAAGCCAGACTCTTTGGCAGTTGCATTTTCTTATTGTATTAAAGAGCAGAACATGTTCTATAACAAATTCGATACTGGTTCCAGAGCTTCTGATCCAAACAAAATTGTTACCCCGAAACCCCTCAATTACACAGCACCTAATATACAAATGATAACTCCTCAGAGCACCCCTCATCTTCAATTTAATGCACCTAATCCCATTCATAGACAGCTTGGCTTGAGTCATGTTAACCCAATCGCTCGAAATATGCCTTTTGGTAACCCATAGCCTAGATTATTTCAAAATAACCGATTTCAATATAATCTCAACCCCTTCTTATCACCTAGAATAAATCCCAACACACAATTCCCTCAGCAAAATACTAATGTTTTCGCGAGACCAAATAACACACCCCTTCCTAAACCAGAACCTATGGATGTCAGCTCAGGAAACACGCACCTCCGGCAGAGGACTCAATTTTCTCAACAGCCGAACAGACCTGTACAAAATAATTTTTCTCAGTCTAATCCAGGCAATACTCCAAGATTCCCAAATAAGGAATTATTTAACATTTCTACTACGGCAGAACCAAACGAGATTACCTCCGCGGAACCAAATGAACAATTCCAATAACTAGATCAATATTACGATTACCAGAATAACGAAGGTCTAGCATTTTATCAGGCAAACGACAACAATTATAATAGTGATTACTACGATTTCTGTTACGCACCCAATAACGGAATAAGTAACGAAATCGATGACGCAAATTTTCCTTCGAAAGCCTCTGTGAACCCACCGGATACTTAGATATTAATAAACACGGATTTGTTCTTCCCTACGTTAATATGTTTTCCCCTTTCGGTAGACCTTTAAAATTCCTCATTGATACGGGCGCCTCATCATCGTTCATAAATCCCGAATTTGTTAAACCCCAAGACTTTACAGAAACAGATCCTATCGTTATAACCACAATTCTTCATCAACATAAACTAAATCAGCAAGTTACTCTCCCAAATTTCGTGGAATTCAATCAGCCCGGAGAAACGCGCTTTTTGATTTTTAAATTTCATGGATACTTTGATGGCCTCTTGGGCCTAGATGCGCTAACAAATCTAGGAGCTACCGTTGATTTGGCTAAAAAAGTGCTAATCACAAACAACTCTAAATTACCTCTCCAATTCAAACCTAATTTTTTGTCTAATAAATATATTGTCCCAGCGAATTCCAAATTAATAACTAGGTTACCGGTCGATATACAGAATGGAGACATATATATAAAAAACACAACGATCAAACCTGCAGTCTACATTCCTGAAGGAATTTACACTGCCAAGGATTGGTATAGTTCCATTGAAGTAATAAACTCTTCCAATTTTGATCAAGAGGTGTTCGTGGAACAACCTTTAAAAGTTGAGGCATTCAACAATTCCAACTACGTTGAAGTAAACAATTTCAATATCGACTTTTCAAAAAATTCACTACCAGAGACAGACATTAAAGACATTAAAAATTTAATTCGTACCTCACATTTAAATAAAGAAGAAAAAGAATTAATTCGTCGAATATGCAAAGAATACGACGATATATTTTTTAAAGAAGGCGAAAAACTGACATTCACAAATAATATTAAACATCGAATTTTGACGACGGATGATATACCAATCTATACTAAGTCGTATAGATATCCGTACGTCCACAAAGAGGAAGTCAGGAAACAGATTAGCGATATGCTTTCCCAAAACATCATTCGTCCCAGCTACTCTCCCTGGAGTTCTCCTGTTTGGATAGTTCCAAAGAAGAAGGATGCCAGTGGAAAACAAAAGTGGAGAATGGTAATCGACTATCGCAAACTGAATGAAAAAACTGTAAGCGATCGTTACCCACTCCCCAATATTACTGAAATTTTGGATAAACTCGGTAAAAGTATGTATTTTACAACACTAGATCTTGCTAGTGGTTTTCATCAAATTGAGATGGATCCACGGGATGTGCAGAAGACGGCTTTTACCGTAGAAGGCAGACACTTCGAATATGTGAGGATGCCCTTTGGGTTGAAAAATGCCCCGTCCACCTTTCAACGCGTTATGGACAATGTACTCCAAGACTTACAGGGCAAAGTCTGTTTAGTTTATTTAGATGATATCATCATCTTCTCAACCTCTCTTCAAGAACATGGTGAAAATTTAAGAAAGGTTTTCCAGAGACTTCGCTCATCAAACTTTACAGTTCAACTCGATAAATCCGAGTTTCTTCATAAAGACGTCGCTTTCTTAGGCCATGTAGTTACAACGGAGGGAGTTAAACCTAATCCCGAAAAAATTAACGCGATAAAGAACTTCCCGATTCCTAGAACCCAAAAGGAAATAAAAATGTTTCTTGGTCTCTTAGGCTACTACAGGAAGTTTATAAAGGATTTTGCTAATCTTACAAAACCTATCTCTGAATGTCTGAAGAAAGGTAGGAAAATTGACCTAAATGACCGATACGTAAATGCTTTTGAAACCTGCAAAAATTTATTAATGAACGACCCCATTCTGCAATATCCGGATTTTAGCAAGCCATTCGTCTTAACAACCGATGCCAGCAACTTTGCTATCGGGGCAGTATTGTCACAGGGCCCTATTGGCAGTGATAGACCGATTTGTTACGCCAGCAGGACTTTGACGGACTCAGAACAAAATTACTCAACAATCGAAAAAGAACTTCTGGCCATTGTTTGGGCTACGAAGTATTTTCGACCTTATTTGTTCGGTCGGAAATTTCAGATAGTAACAGATCAGTAACCATTAACATGGTTAATGAACTTAAAAGATGCAAATTCAAAATTAATCAGATGGCGTCTCAAACTAGAAGAGTTTGACTACCAAATAGTATATAAAAAAGGAACACAAAACTGCAACGCGGATACACTAAGTCGAACAATAATTCCGAAGCCAGATCAGGTAAATCCAGTGGAAATTAATATAACAGAACAACCCTCTTGTTCTACTATCCATTCAGCTGCAGAGAACATGAATGATGGTATCCCTATTTCAGAACGGCCCCTAAATGACTTTAATCTGCAAGTCATTCTTAGCAAAACAGATAAAAGACCCCCAAGATCTTTGCAAGTAATTTTTCGAAACAAGCATCGCCACACGTTTCGCTTCCCCGAATATACGGAAGAAAACATTTGTAAAATATTTGAAGAAAATTTAAACCCTAATCGATTATCGGCAATCTTTACTGATGACGACACATTCAGACTGGTACAGACTGTTTACTCTAAACACTTTTCGAACAACAAAACATTCAAAATTGTTAGATGCACTGAACTACTGACAGACGTTACAGATAATGACGAACAAGACCAACTGATTAATGACTATCACCAAAAGAATAACCACCGTGGTATTAACGAAACCCTAAGTCACCTAAAAAGAGCCTACTACTTTCCATTTATGAAAAATAAAATAGCACAAACAATAAATAATTGTCAAACATGTAATACATTAAAATACTACAGGAAACCTTCGAAGCCTAAATTTGAAACCCCAGAGATCCCAATAAAACCTTTAGATATAGTGCATATTGATATATACACTATAAACGGTAAGCATGTACTAACCCTCATAGATAAATTTTCAAAATTCGCATCCGCTTATACCTTAACAGCTAGAAATAGCCTTAACATCATCAAAGCCATTAAAAACTTTATGAGCCTCCACGGTATCCCAGCCAAATTAATATCAGACCAAGGAGTAGAATTCGCTTCTAACATTTTTAAAGACTTTTGCGATCAGTATGAAATTAAACTACATATAATTTCCTTTCAACAGAGTTCCAGTAATTCCCCAGTAGAAAGGCTTCATAGTACTCTTACAGAAATTTATAGGATTATATTCAATAAATACAAAGAGAAAAACTACGACCTAGATCATCAGGAAATTTTAACCGAATCACATATAACGACGCCATACATTCTACAACTAAACTCACCCCATTTGAACTTTTCACCGGTAGGACTTTTCAATTCAATAAAACTAATCAATTTAACAACGAACATGAATACTTAACAAAACTCAACCAATACAAATCCGAATTATATCCATCTATCAAAAAAGAAGTAGAAAACTTAGTTAACAAGCGTATAGAAAAGCTTAATACTTCTCGGGAAGAACCAGAAACATTTAACGAAAACGAAACTGTATATAGAAAGGAATGTCGTCGAAATAAACTAACACCCAGATTTAGTACACAAAAAATCAAGAAAAATAATAGAATAACCGTAGTTACTAACAAAAACCAAAAATTATACAAATCAAAACTAAAGAAAAGACTAACAACCGGACAGAGACTTGACATACATGACTTACGAGACAATAAAGGAATTCTACCGATAAACCTGGGTAAAGCAAGAATCATCCACGGCTACAATAACTTCCTTCACATTATTAGATTAGATACATATAAAGAAAGCATCGAGGAAATTAAAACGACCATAGCAAAATTCGAAAACACAGCAGAGACACATAATCTCTTAGGGACTATAAAAATTAAGTTAAACGATTTGGACCAGAAACTGAAATCCCTTTCTCCAAATACTAGAAGTAAAAGAGGATTAATCAATGGTTTGGGAACAATTATTAAACAAATTACAGGTAACATGGACGCTAACGATGCGGAGAAATTAAATAACGAAATTGAATTGATCATGGCAAATGAAGCAGAATTCAAATTTGAACTAAATAAACAAAGCGCTTTAAATACTAAAATGATCGAGAGATTTGAAAATATTACGGCCCATATAAATCAACAACAAAAAGTAATTGGAAATTTCCTCAGTAATCTTAACAACCGAATTAAAAGTGAAAATTACATACTTCAACATTTACAGTTCCTTAATCAAATCAATTACAACATTGATATCCTCAACCTTCACTTAAGTAATATAGCCGAGGCAATCATTTTTGCTAAACTAAACATTATTTCCAAACAAATTTTAAGCCCAGAGGAATTATCAGAATTGTATAGCACGTTTTTAAATCAGTCAATCAATGTAACCTCTGACGAACATATATACGAATTATTAAATTTACAGGCTTATTATAATAATACAAATATTGTTTTTAATGTTAGAATCCCTATTGTTAAATCTAGTGTTTATACATATTTTCATGTTATCCCAATCCCTTTGAATAAAACCCAAAATGTTTTAACCCAACCTTATGTTGCCCTTTCCCTCAATGATACCCTATTCTTTGACCAAAGATGCCAGAAGATAGAAGGAATATTCTACTGTCACAGAACAGCCAGCGTAGCAACAGCCATTAACAGAGACTGCATTCGAGGAATCATCAATAACATCCCAGCATCCTGTGAACTGGTCGAAGCCGAAGAAACCATAGAAATCTACCAGCGAGAGCCCAATTACATTCTCTTAACTAATATCCCACCAACAAAACTAAATTCAACCTGCGGACATAACCCTGGAGAAATCTCCGGAACCGGAGTACTTTACTTTCATAGATGCGAAGTCACAATAAATGAAATAACATACGAAGGACAACCACGAAGACATTGGGATGAAATCCACATTCACCCAATCCTAGATAATAGAATTAATTTCACGACCAACAACGAAAGTATTTCATTAAAAAAGCTCCAGACCTATAATTTCAAAAATAGCGAATCTATCAGAACGTTAGGAATCCTTACACATCAGAAAGATCAGTTCATCTTCACATCGATTGCTACACTTGGAGTTTTAATCATCATAACAGTGATCTACTTTTCCATCAAACTTCGAAAACATGTCATCCAGATTTCTACTCCTGCATCAGCTCCAGCAACGGCACAGTTCCTGTCACCGTCGCTCTTCTCTAAGGGGGGAGGAGTTACGACACTCGCCTGAGGTCATTCCCATTTCTTTCCCATTTCCCAATTCTCCCAATTGCCCCAATATCTGAGGAAGCGGTGTCAAATTTGTAGACGCTACCTCAGCAATACGATAGTCACCTGAGGTTCAATTGAAATAATAAAGTAAGCAATAAAATTCAAAAAGACGAATTAATGATTTCGAGGCAAGTAGATTTTAGTTCAGTTTCAATTAAGTTCTCTCGATGTAAATTTCGGATCAATAAATGTTCACTCGGAAATTCTAAATCTTTTATTTTTTTTTTTTGAGTAATTTAAATGTTAAAAACTTAACTCGCGCACGTCGATCGAAAACGTGATTTAAATAATGTTAATGACCGGTGTTATATCGTGGGTTGGTCTACTAATAAAGCTTATAGGGTTGTTACGTATAACAGCTAAGCTCAGAGCAGCGTGCTGAGATAGATCCAGTCTGCGTAGCCATAGAAGTAATCAACGCAACATTACCCGTGACGACTGAAGAACAGGAGCCAAGATCACTTTTTACCTGCCCGGTAGATCGGCGTATATTTTCAACGACCGGCATCACAGAAGACCGCAAATCCGTCTTCAAGATAATTGCACTGAGGCTGTCCACAGCGCTTGATACAATTGAAATTTTAGAAGCTATGTTGCGGGTCTTTTCCAATAAAGCAACCGAGTTGGAGTTAGCCTCGCCGCTGATGATAAGAAGGTTGTCCAGTTTAGAAATCAACATCTCAAAATCATCAGAGAGACATTGAATATTCGAATAATTAGACGACAAGGTGGCAATTTTAGACGCAATCAAAGACTCGAGCCAGGCACACAAAGTTAATAAATAATAAATAACACCAAGTCTGCGAGTTAATAAATAACACTAAATCATAGGCACAAAAAAATAAATAAATCGTTTAATAAAGCGAACAAACGAGCAAAAAGAAGCACTCCCACAGATATCACAGTCCACAAAGGCAAAGAGTTAACTAATAAATAAATAAATAATATTACAGTCAGCGAAACCACAGTCAATTCAATCACCGCGCCAATCCAGCAAGATCGGCAGCCGTTGAGCATAAAGTAGCTCTCCATCGAAAATAACAATCACAAACGGGCTAAGCTCGAACAACACCCTCGAGATTGATTCACAGCAAGCAAAATATCGATGTTATAAAATAATTGCGATAAATTTGACAATATAAAATTTAAATAATCGCGGAACGATTTACAGCCGTATGCTAATTCACTTAACAGTGTTACCAGGCCAGGATAACGATCATAGACTAAAAGCTGCCCAATAAGGGTATCTAATATACCTTCCAATGTTTTTAATACGACGGAGGTTACACTAATCGGTCTAAAATCTTTACCCAGCTCGTGGCCTTGTTTACCTGCTTTCGGAATGAAAACTACCCTCACACGCTTGCACGTATAGGGGAGATGGCGTAATTGTACACAGCTTCTAAAGAACGAAACCAGCCATGCAACCACACTATCTTGCAGTTTCTGTAATTGTAGCTGGAGTGTTTTCGTCGTTAATAATAAGTTTAAGGTCATTCCAGATAGCTCAAGAAATTGAGCAGTAGATTACGTCTCTTTTCACGAAGGACGGATTAACATGTTCCTTTGACAGAATCTTGCTTAGTCTAGCCAAATCTCTGATGCTTTCAACAGAATACCAATAGTTTTTCCAAGCCTCTTGCCTGGCATTCTTAATGGCGTTTTTTTAAATCTTAAGACAATCTTTATAAGTTTGTAAGAATTTATGTCTATAGTAGATGTTAAAAACTTCTCTGGTCATCCTCCTGCTGAGATCAGATAAGTCTGGGTGGAAAGGTCTTTCTGATATATTTAACCGGATAGGAGGCCACGAGAAACCCTGGTCACAAAAAGTGGTATCACAATGGGCCTGTACTGGCCTAAGTGTGTCTTCGGACAACCACAACAATCTACAAATTGGAATTAATAATTAAGTCGAAGAGTGCTAAGAAATTTAGCTAAAATGCATGTCCTTGGCTTACGTTGCTCCCGATTCTTTGTTTCCCGTCTTGAAGTCCCATTACTTTTTAGTCTTCAGAGTTTCTGTATTAAAGCTACGTCGATGTTATCCTACCTTAGGAAAACTAGCAGGTTATCCGAGGTACATTTCGAGTGCCTGTACGACATTCATTAGTAGACGGCTTTTGGAGTACATGAAGTTTCATACCTTCCAGCATATCCCCGTTCGTTGGAAAGGACTGCCGGAGGGGGAATGCTCTCCTAAGGAGCACGGGTGTAGCGGGAGGCGAAATGCTGGAGAGTGCCTCGGCTGTGGTCCGAGAACGCGGGTCCGTGCCTGAATCTGGGGAACATTATACCCACATGACATTTTCATGGAAAACAATGAAAATCGCTTGGGTCGGAGTGTGACGCGGTACGTACACCAGCCATTGAAATGGCTAGGACTCTGCCTGAGATAGCAAGGCTGGAGTGCAGGCTGGTCAAGGAGGAGCAGAACGTGTATTGGGGGTTCCTCCAGATGAGGAACCTCATCAAGGAGATCTTGACTGCCCTTAAGAAGGGGGAGGAAACTAGGAAGACGAGGAAGGAGGAGCCAGTCCCGAGCTGGACCGCTTGATTTGATTTGATTTGATTTGTTGGGGGGGGAGGCAAAACACCTCGAACGCTCAGACTTTTTAGTCCATTGCGCTCAAAACCCCCGCTCTATCTGAACTTCCCCGTTGTCCTGATGTACTGGAGGATCTCAAACAGAGATCGAGAATCGAAGTCCTCCATCCTAATAACATCGGCGCCAAACGCGTCCTTACGTGCACGAGAGAACGCAGGACAGTCACAGAGGTAGTGCTCTGTGCTGTCCTCCTCCTCCCCACACGAGGGGCACGCAGGGTCGTCGATGATTCCCAGGGTATTCAAGTGTTTGCCAAGAAAGGACCGCTGGACCGCTTACTTTTACTCCTTATGACATCTCCTCCCTAGAACTGTCTTCTTTGTGGAACGTCATCCCACAACTCATTCCACCTCTAATTTTCATGGGAACGTTCAGAAAATTAGATAACATGCAATCACAATGTAATGAGACCAGTGAAATATAGAATAATTTTAAAGAAATATTTATATCATTCGTATTAAAAGAAAAATTGTTAACAATAATGTTTAAAGAATAAATTGTTTTATTTAAAGGACCCAATAAATGCAAAATATTTCACAAACTTTTGTGTTTTTCTTTTATAAAATTTTCGAATCTATCTTGCAGCAGATAAGTTTGATAACGGTTAAATCCTTCCTGTCTATTCGAGTTTTCCGTATAGGTAGAACGTGCGATTTTTCAAAAGTTAATTTGTGATTTTTCCAAAGTTCCTACGTTAAATATTGTAGTTGAAATGGTATGTATAGCATTTCCGATTTCTCGGACTTTATAAATATATATAAATAAATCCAATTCAGTGATATTAAAAGGAATTACAATGTATGCTTCTAGATTTAAATAGCAATTTAAATAGTAATTCCATGTAATATCAATGAATTTAGTTAATAAAGATTTTACATGAGGAAAACTTCCTGTTAATAGAGAGTTCGTAAAAGGAAAATTTCTAGTGAATAGGCACTTTATAAAAGGGAAATCCCTAGTTAATAGGCAGTTTATATAAAGCAAATTTTTAGTTAGTAGATAGTTTGTACAAGGAAAGTTCCTAGTTAATAGGCGGTTTGTAAAAGGAAATTTCCCTCTTAATAGACAGTTTGTAAAAGGGAAATTCCTGGTTAATAGACAGTTTGTACAATGAAAATTCCCTCTAATAGACAGTTTGTAAAAGGTAAATTTCTAGTTAATAGGCAGTTTGTAAAAGGAAAATTCCCTCTAATAGACAGTTTGTAAAAGGAAAATTTTCTCTAATAGACAGTTTGTAAAAGGGAAATTCCTAGTTATTAGGCAGTTTCTAAAGGGAAAATTCCCTCTTAATAGACAGTTTGTAAAAGGAAAATTACTAGTAAATAGGCAGTTTGGAATTTGAAATTTTTTAATTATATTAGGCATCAAAATATATTAATATGGAGGATATCCTTCGTGAAGCACAAGATGCAAGGAATCTTATCGAAATCCTAGAACGATGGGGACTCCTCGCAAAAGAGGGTGTCCTCAAATGTCCAGTTTGCGGCAGCTTTATGAAGCTTGCTAAGGATGAGTGAAGAATAGACGGATTCAGATGGGCATACTTAAGGGGGTAGTCCAGTGAAAAAAAAATTTTTTTTTCGATATTTTTTTGTTTTGTTAAATACTCTACTATACCTCGAAAATACTCCCTTAAAATATCTAAGCAAAATATTGAATAGTTTTAAAGATACAGAGAGTTTTCGAGAGATGTGTAATCCGAGCGCTCGAAGGTCCCCTGGCGTGTTTCGGGGCAAGGAGGACTCTTGTATTTCTGTTTGCTCCGCCCATTTTTTTTCGGTTAATAACGGTCTAGCTCCTTCTGCTTTGTATTTAAGGTTAGTTATGTATGGAGCAGGCATCGCTGACTAAGGTAAAATTAATTTGTTTAGCTTTTTTTCGCAAAAAAAAACTTTAAACGCGTTTTTCTCAAAACAGCATGTTTTGACTCGGCGGACGTCAGATCTCAGAGTCTTTTGCTCCGATTGATCTAAAAATTTAGGTGTATATTTCTTGATTGTGTATCTATCGTCGGAACTAGAATTATTAAAATCCATTGTTTATTTACAAAGTTATAAACAAATTAAGCACCCGAAAAACACCCGAAAAACACCCGAAAAATTCGAAATGCCGCCATTTTGTTATTTTTTATTGAAAATTAATAATTCTTATTCCGACGATAGCAAATCTTCTACAGATTAAAACCTCGTTTGAATTTTTTGTTTCAAATAGACCGTTGCAGAGATTCGACGTCCGCCAACAAAAATTTTTTTTTTTTTGGAGCGGCCATTTTGTCGGGGATGACTCATCGAAAAAAAAAAAAAAATTTTGTTGTGTAGTTTAATAGTTGTACTATATGGCAAAAAGTTGTTTAATAAAAATTAATTTCTAATATGAACAAAAAATCGTTGAAAAAACAGTCGTTTTCACTGGACTACCCCCTTAAACAAAGTATCGAAGCAGAAAAAAAGACTGTTAAGCACAGTAGGGCTCACCACATTAGCGAAGACATCGGGGTAGGATGTTTTTTGTGTATATATGGTATAGTATGTTACAATTTCCTTTCCCAAATAATCAACTGAGTTGACCGCCATGAAACCCACAATTTGGTTCCCATTATTAGAAATGTTTTACAAGGCGATGCGCTTCATTCTCTGTCCTCTGCTTCGTCGCACACTTGACCTAAGAAGGCGGCAAGGTATTGGTCGAGCAATTTTAAAGACAAATTAAAAGAACGAGAAAGCATTTGTTAGCCTCTTCAGTATTTCTGCAAGGTCTGCGACATCTTGGCAATTATATGTGTGGTACGGTTGCGGCTGTCTGGATATACTAAATAGCTTAATATTTCAGTCTGGTAGCCGCGACGCGGGTACGAAAGAAGTTCCTAAACGACTGCGGAAATGAGGAGAATGCATCTCATGCCCTCTACACGTCGTTTCCTTTGTTGTTGCCAAAAAGGATATAAAAAAGGTAATTTCCGAGCATTGTTGTGTTTACAACGCACAACATTGCGAAATAGTAACGCACAACATTGCGAAATAGCAACGCACAGTGCTGTGAAATGGCAACGTACAATATTGCGAAATGGCAGCGCACAATATTGTGAAATAATAACACACGCCTGTTATTTCGCAACATTGTAAAATAAAGTAAACGATCAAATTCCGGGCGGGCCCGCGACCACCAGGGAACAAAGAAGTTCCCACATTCAAAAGTACGAACGACGCACTTTTGCCTTGCCTGTTGCCGGGCGAGGGAATTGGCGATCGGAAAATCGCGAATTCCCGAAAAGAGTCGCATTTGAGTTTTCGGTCAGTAAAGACTAAAAGAGATCCTCCTTGAGTTGGAGAATTGCTCGCGAGATCTCAACCGGGAAGGACCACAAAAAGGTTCCTTAAGT
Source organism: Dysmachus trigonus (assembly GCA_949715965.1). Lineage (NCBI taxonomy): Eukaryota > Metazoa > Arthropoda > Insecta > Diptera > Asilidae > Dysmachus > Dysmachus trigonus. The sequence goes on from OX454320.1 coordinate 55,297,231, forward strand.
AAAACTTAAAAAGTTGGTGTAGTAGGGAGTTCGGGCAAAAAAGTAAAACGGGAGTAAGTGCAACGGTCGGTGCAATTTACTAGTGAATGTATAAATAAAGTGGATTCCTTCAAGTATAAATAAGGGAAACTTGATCGAAACAGGTGTTTTTAATTAACCGTTGATTGTACGAAAAATAAATTGAGACCCTTTCCTCGGCATCTGACCCGTAGCCGCCGAATACTCTCCCGAAACAAGTTGTATTCCCCAACTTCACCCGGGAATATATAACAGCATTATGAATCACTCATATCATTTTAGATTTGAATTTCAAAGTGCTTGAGACGTGTCTGGTTGCGTCGGCACCGACCTGCAGCATTTTTCAACTCAGGAATTGTATCAGAATGTGAGACTGCCAACTGCAAGCTTCTCTAAATTTCGAGAATATTAGGGAACTATTCTTTTCGCTTCACACCTACACACCTGCTTACCGACAAAACAATAAATTTGAAGGCACAGCTACTCCTCCTTGTATGCACATTAAAAATGTAAGGAGTCTACATGAGAAGAGACGCGCAGACTTTACCTAAGCTTCGCCCCAGTGTTATGAAAATGGATCGCCTTCCATCTGTTTAATAGCTTGGGTGCCATTAATCATTTTGTTATGGTCGCCCCAATTTTTTCCAATAAAAGTCTTGGTGTTATTGGTTGTGCTCTTTGCACAGCCTTAGAAATTAAATTGCTACACGTTTCTTATATACTTGAATTTTCTGTTAGAAACACACCATCTTAATTTTGTATTAAATTTGTTGAGATCATTTTAAGTAATTTTTCACCTCTCGAGTAATTTTAATTTACAAAGGGTTTAAGATTTGACCGCGCTTGCCCAAAATATGTCGGATCTATAATGTTTTCTTTTGCCATCATCACATAATTTATTTCAATTAATTCGGAAGATAACACAGCCACACAAAAAAAAAGTGGTCTGTACTTTACATGCGATATATGTTTTTCGATGTATTTTCGCGCGCTGAGCACGAATCTGCAGTCAGAATCATCATACCATCACATCACAGTTAGTTTCTAACCTCAAAAAACAGTTAAAAAATAGCAAAAATCCGAATAAATGTACAAGGAAAAATACAGGCATTTCTTTTTTTCATATTCAGATATATATTTTTATGTAAAAGAACCCCGTGAATCCAAATCCACCGTTAGAGTTGAGGTGGCACGTCACGTTTTTTTCCTTACCTCAAAAAACCGGGTCAGAAATATCGATTTCCAAAAATCAACCGATTTACACTAAATTCGGTATGTGGGGGTTTTAGGTGTCACTGATCACGAATCTAAAGTCAGAGTTGCAAAATTGAAGATGGCGGACTCAAGATGGCGGACCCAAAATGGCGGATCCAATATGGCAGGCGAGATTTTCGAAAATCAACCGATCTTCGCCAAATTTTGTATGTGGGGGTTTTTGGAATCGCTGATCACGAATCTGAAGTTTAATTTGCAAAATTAAGGTAAATTTGGTATGTGGGAGTTTTTAGTGTCGCTGATCATGAACCTGATAGTGATTTATGGTTACAGCATCTACTTTAAGGTCATTTAATTGAGAAAAAATGCTTTTCTGCCTTACGTCTTCAACCTGCAACCAGGGCACCTCCACGTGCTCACGGTGGGCAACGGAGTTGTTCCACTATCCGGCAGAGACCCTGGATAATGGTTTTCATACCGTCATGAGAGCTAGAAGGAAGAGAATTATGATGCAGCGATTCGGAAACCTAGTGTCGGAGATTGGGAAGGGTGGGAAAGCAGGCCCAGCATGCGACTGTAGCTCTTCATGTGTGGGTGACTTGGCTCATGTAGAGTATAGTACTACAAGAAATGGATGTAAAGATGCCTCACAATTTCACAGTTGCGATAAAAACTGTGATGTATTTTGTAATATTTGTTCTAAGTATATAGTAAGAAAGATGATAGTACCTATAACGGATACTATTAAGAAAATGTATGAAGATTGTTTTGGCTTTGAATTACTTCACCAGGATACAAAGTGGGTTCCAAATATCATCTGCGGTTCTTGCAAAATGATGTTGTATCGCTGGGATAAGGAAAAAATAAAGAGCTCATCAAATATTCTACACCAGCATTATGGAATAGACCTCAAAGCGAAAATGACTGCTATTTTTGTATGAATAACATAACAAGGCACAACCAAAAAAATAACGGTACAAAGACATACGGAAAGGTTTCATCAGTGAAAAAACCAATTGAAGCTGATTCAATCTCTGAATCTATTAATGCTGATGCTATGGAAACCCATGATCGCAGCTCATCAGATAATGCAGAAAATATGGACTGCGAATCTATCGAAGAATGCTTTGACACTGACGACCTGTCTACTGAAGAAAGAGTTAATACTGATCACACTGATAGTGACACTAACGCAGAATTCGTTCCATATTATGGTAAATCAAAACCGAAATTAATATCACAGCTGGAACTTAATGATCTTGTTCGAGATTTAGGTTTACCTAAAGATGGTGCAGAGCATTTAGCTTCATTTTTAAAAAAGAGGAATGTTTTTCAGCCTGAAACAAGAGTTTCATTTTATAAACACAGGGATAAAGGATTCCGGAAATATTTCACAATGGATTATACACTGTCACTTGCATATTGTACTGATGTTAACGGCTTAATGGATGACTATGTAAAAAATCTGCACAAACCTGAAGAGGGGAGATTGTTCATAGATTCTTCCAAACATAGTATAAAAGCAGTTTTGCTGCACAACACCAATGTTTATGCTGCCATTCCAATCGATCATTCAACAGTCATGGATGAGAAATACGTTAACTTGAAAGTGCTTTTGGAAAAAATAAAATATACTGACCATAACTGGGAGATCTGCGGAGATCTGAAAATGTTGATAATAATGCTTGGGCAACAGCCTGGGTTTACACGTTTTCCCTGCTATTTATGCATGTGGAATAGTAGGGATAGAGTAAACCACTATAATAAAAAAATTTGGCCAGCAAGAGAATCGTTCATTCCGGGTGCTGATAACGTCTTATTTGAGCCCTTAGTAGATCCTAAGAAAATTCTTATCCCTCCTCTTCATATAAAACTTGGGCTAATGAAGCAATTTACTAAAGCATTAAACAAAGAAGGCCAGTGCTTCCAGTATTTGTATGAAAAATTTCCAAAATATTCTGATGCTAAAATAAAGGAAGGAGTATTTGATGGACCACAAATTAGAAAGATGTTCCAAGATAAAGTATTTATTACCAAAATGAACAAAGTTGAAAAAGCTGCTTGGCTTAGTTTTAAAGAAGTGGTAGAAAATTTTCTGGGAAACCAAAAAAGTCCTAACTACAAACAAATTGTTGGTAAACTTGTTAAACATTTTAAAAATGTAGGCTGTTTAATGAACTTAAAACTACATTTTTTAGACTCTCATATCGATAAATTTCCAGACAACGGTGGTGATTACAGTGAAGAGCAGGGTGAACGCTTTCACCAAGATATAAAAGTTATGGAAAATCGATACCAAAGAAGATGGGACGATAATATATTGGCGGACTATTGTTGGTCACTTAAGAGAGAGTGTGATGTTCACGATGATAATCGATGCAGTATAAAACACGTTGCAATTAAACAAACTTTATTAACTACTTCGAGCAGATTACAGAGTGAGGAAAAGGCTAGAGCTAGACTGGTGGTATATCCGGAAAACCTAGGTTGTTAATGACCAACTTTTATATTAATTGTTCTTCTACTTACATCTAGTACTTCATAATCTAGTTATTAATGTACAAGATAGAATATATTTAATAATTATAAATTGAGGTAACTTATTAAATTCTATTTATTCTACACCTCCCCCTAAAACAAAGAAGTTAAGGCTAATTCATGTACCAGATTCCTCCAAGTATATAATTCATTAAGTTACACTATGTTTTGAGTTACTATACGTATTACTTATTAGTATGTTGTGTTCCTACTTATGTCGCTACAACCAAATTAATGTGACATCGAAACACCAGCTTTGTTTTTGCTAATATAATTTCATTTATAACTTCAATTTTTTTTTTTTTTTTTTTTTAACTTACAGTAATGTAGTGATCACGTTTTATTTATATATTTCTGACAGTTAATTTCTTTTCCGAATTACACTCGAATTTCTTCTTATGAGGGCTCCATTTTCGCGACGAACTACATATGAGCGGGGTGCAGGATGTTTCTTTTCAATAATTCCCTTTTCCCAAACTTTTCCTATTTTTATCCATATCTTTTCTCCCTCTTTTAATTCCTTTTTGTCCTTTACCCCCCTGTCATAGTATATTTTATAATTTCTTTGTTTTCTTTCAATATTCTTTGCAACTTCATTTTTTAATTTTCCTTCAAAAAATTTTTCATGCCCTGGCACACGCGATCGAGTACATCTCCCCATTAGCAGTTCTGTAGGAGATTGTTTTAAAAATTTGATAGGAGTAGGTATTCCTAAATTCTAGCAGCGATATCCAAAACTTTGACTTGCTGTCTTCAGATTTACGAAGCAAATTCTTCATGGATTGTACTGTCCGCTCAGCTAACCCATTTGATTTCGGATATAGGGGACTGCTTAGAGTGAGCTCAATATCTAATTCTCTAGCGAATTCACTGAACTGATATGATGAAAAGGGGACATTGTCTGCTACAATTTGTCTCGGGATTCCATGCGTTGCAAAGACAGGTCCCAGTTTCTCTATTACTTGCTTTGCTGACTTGTTTGACAGAGGTAAAACTTCAGGAAATTTTGAATAATAACACTGTTGTACAGAATCGATTTTTAAATTTTACCTAAGCAAACCCTTTATAGCGTTTGTGAAGGACATCAAGAGCATTCATAATCCGAAATATTTAACAATTCTATAAAAAAATTAAAAAGTTATTAACAAAAAATTGTTAATATTGAAAATTAGATTTTTTTTTTTATGAGTGTATGCAGAATTTCTAGCTGATCATAGAAATGTATGATGTGCATAAAAAAATTTTTTTGTTCGACAAACATTCTGCTTAATGAGCCGATTTATAACTTTTCTTTTCATTTTTCGAAAAATTTTCGTGTAAAAAACTTATATAATTAATTATTATAAAAAATTGTTGACAATGTAAACAGTTTTAATTAATTATTCTCAACTCGTATACCAAAAACCAAGTAAATTGGACAATATTTTTGTCGTCTCTTTTAAAACTTTAAACATTAATAACTTTTTAATTTTTTTATGAATTTGCATGAAACTTGGCGAAATGTCATACTTCAATACAATGAATCCATTCTGCTTAGTCTCGACCTTAGGTAAAATTCGGTGTACAACAGTGTAATCTATAACTACAAGGTAACTTTTGCCCTTAAATTCCATAATATCCATTGCTATCTTTTGAAACGGAAAAAGAGGAATATGATGTGGTATTAAGCTCTCACGCCGGTTTGCACTACGATATTTTTGACATATCCCGCATTTTCCTATCATATCCTCAATATCGTCATTTATATTTGGCCAGTATACCAAGCATCTTGCCCTATTTTTTGTGCGCTCTATTCCTTGATGAGATTCGTGCAACCTTGCCAAAATGTCTTTCCGTAAGGAAGCCGGTACAAATATTCGATCATTCATGTATACAATACCATCATCACAAAATAATTCATTTCTACATTTCCAATAGTATTTCATATTATTGGGTAGTTCAGTTTTTGTTTTGGGCCACCCTTCCTTTATTATTTTCATTAAACTACTTAAGAGTTCGTCTTTTATCGTTTCGTTTCTAAACTCTGCCTTTTTCTTATTGCTCACATTAATTGAATGAATCACTTCATTCAAATCGTCTATCTCTGATTTGCTATCTTCCGTAATTCCAAAATTTCTCGATAACATGTCTGCAATGTGTACATTTTTTCCGGGAGTAAATTCTATATTCAGATCGTATTTAGTCAACCTAAGTATCATTCTTTGTAGTCTAGGAGAAGCTATTTTTCCGATTTCTTTTCTAAATAGTCCTACTAATGGTTTGTAGTCCGTTACCACTTTAACTTTCTTTCCATAAATAAATTGATGATATTTTTGGCACGCGAACACTATTCCCAAAAGTTCTTTCTCGATTTGTGCGTAATTTACTTCAGCCTCGGTTAGACTTAGCGAAGCAAAACTAACAGGTTTGTCTTCCTGCATCATACAGCATCCCAAACCGAATTTTGATGCATCTGTTTGTAAAATGATGCCCTTTTTTGGGTCAAAAGTTTTCAATATGGGTGCTGCAGCAATTAAGTTTTTAATTTTGTTTAAACATTCTGTATGCTGAGGCAACCATTTGAAAATCACATTTTTTTTAACAGTTCTCGCAAGGGTTGTGAGAGCTCTGCTAGATTTGGAATAAATTTTCTCAAATAATTTACCATCCCTAAGCACTGCTGCACTTCTTTTTTACTCGTACAATCCTTTATGCTTTTAATTGCCTGCACCCTATCCTCGTCTATTGCAATACCATTTCTATTAATAATATGACCCAAATAGTGCACACTTGGCACCTTATATTGAAGCTTAGTCCTGTTAAATCTAATATTAACTTTACGAGCCCCGACCATAACATTTTCTAGAATTTTATCGTGTTCGAGTTCTGTTTCCGCGGCTATTAAAATGTCATCTATATATACTATGACACCGGGTATATCCTTGAAATTTAATTCATTGAATTTTTGAAACACTTCCGGGGCTGTTTTTATACCAAATGGTAATCTTTTAAAACGATAGGAGCCAAAGGGAGTTGTAAAGGTACACAATTGACTAGATTTCTCATCTAAGCCTACTTGCCAATAACCATCTTTTAAGTCGAGCACCGTAAAAAATGATTTATTTGAAAGTTTAGCCGCGATTTCATCAAATGTTGGAATAGGGTATTTATCTTCTTGAATCGCTTCATTAAGATATTTTGGATCTAAGCAAATGCGTAAATCCCCACTTTTTTTCTCAACAATTACAATATTTGAGACCCACTCCGATGGACTATACGATTTTTCTATAATATTTGTCCGGCATAACGATTCTAGTGTTTGCTTTAATTTATTTTCTAGTGATATGGGAACACGCCTTGGAGATTTCACTACTGGTATACTACCATTTTTAATTCATAATTTTGAATAAAACATCCTGTACCTTCAAAAATATCCTTATATTTTTCAACAAACTGACCGCGACTACTAATCTTGATTGAATTCGCCCTTTGAATGAGGTTTAGCCCTATACAAGTGTTTAATCCCAGAATTGGCATTAAATCCGAATTCACTATGACAAATTTTTCGATCTTTTTTATATTTTTAGTCTCACATAACAATTCAACTTCTCCTAGAGTCTGGATTTTGGAGCCGCCATAAGCTTCTAATTCTATATTTGTCGGTTCATATTTTACGTGCCCTATTTTCCGTAAATATTTATATGGTAATATATTTGCATCTGCACCCGAATCTAATTTGAAAGGCACTACACAATTTTCCACTCTTATTTCTTGTATCCACGAATTATTTAAATGTTTATGTTGACTAATCTAATCAATGTATAAATATTCGTTATGTCTTCTATTTTCATTAGCATGCGATTTTATTTTTACTTCTTTCTTTTGCCTGCATGCGACTGCAAAATGATTTTTCTTACCGCACTTGGAACAATTTTTTCCATAAGCCGGACATTTGCCTTTCTGGTGTTTCGATGCGCAATATGTACAATAGTTTTGATAATTTCCCCTGAAGTTATTTCCTGACCTGGAACTTTTATTATCGAATTTAGATTTTCGATCATTGCTATCTGTTAATTTGGAATTATACTTAACTCTACTTTCAGCAGGCGTTATCTTATCCACGTGAAGTTCCTTCGGATCACTTTGCATCTCTTTGCTTTGAGCTTCTGTTGCCTCTGCTGCTCGGCCCCAACGTGTTTAAAAGCACTGCCACTTTTACATTGTCCGGCTTTTTCTCAATTTCGGCCGCAATAGCAAATATTTCAAAATTTGTCCTAAATTTGCGCCAGTTTTCCGCCAAGTTGCCGTCTAGCTCCAGCTTTTCGATTTTCTTAACATAGTCCATTGCTACTGTTACCGTTCTCGTTTTCGGTGGCCTGCCTCTTGGTCGCTTTGAAGTTGAACTTGTGTTTAACTTTAACTTTTTGGCTAGTCCCATTCACGTAAAACACTTTCAAAATTTCTCTTAGATGCTTTTCTTTTCCGACTGCGCCATGTGATGTTCACGATGATAATCGATGCAGTATAAAACACGTTGCAATTAAACAAACTTTATTAACTACTTCGAGCAGATTACAGAGTGAGGAAAAGGCTAGAGCTAGACTGGTGGTATATCTGGAAAACCTAGGTTGTTAATGACCAACTGTTATATTAATTGTTCTTCTACTTACATTTAGTACTTCATAATCTAGTTATTAATGTACAAGATAGAATATATTTAATAATTATAAATTGAGGTAACTTATTAAATTCTACTTATTCTACAGAGAGGCGACCAAAAAGCGAAGAAGAAAAAAGCAATTATGCAGAAAATCTGTAAAGAGATCGTTTACAGGAAAAAGAACTAGATATAGTCGAAAAAAGGAAGGTTAGAAGGCGTTTAACGTTCAGAAAGGAGGGGTGTGTGGATGTGTGGGTGTTACTGTGTTAGGTATGTGTAGATGTAGGTGTAGGACTCTGGAGGAGCGTGCTGCAAGTGCCTTTGCGGCATGTTGCGCTGTGCGGACTTCAACCCTCTGTAATTCAAAAGCTGTCCATTTTTCATCTTAGTGCCCATGGAGATTTATGATTTACGCTCTCCAAACCGTTCTCAAATTTTAAACTGAATTGGCTGTAAGTCTTTTTCCATTGATTTTATATACTTTGGCGTAAATCGGTTGATTTTCGAAAATCTCGTCCGCCATATTGGATCCACCATCTTGAATTTTGCAACTTTGACTTCAGATTCGTGATCAGCGATCCCCCTCTCATACTAAATTTGGCGAAGATCGGTTGATTTTCGAAAATTTCGCCCGCCATATTGGGTCCGCCATCTTGAATTTCGTAACTCTGACTTTAGATTCGTGATCAGTGACACCTAAAACCCCCACATACCGAATTTAGTGTAAATCGGTTGATTTTTGGAAATCGATATTTCTGACCCGGTTTTTTAAGGTTAGGAAAAAAACGTGACGTGCCACCTCAACTCTAACGGTGGATTTGGATTCACGGGGTTCTTTTACATAAAAATATATATCTGAATATGAAAAAAAAAAATGCCTGTATTTTTCCTTGCACATTTATCCGAATTTTTGCTATTTTTTAACTGTTTTTTGAGGTTAGAAACTAACTGTGATGTGATGGCTCAATTCTGACTGCAGATTCGTGCTCAGCGCGCGAAAATACATCGAAAAACATATATCGCATGTAAAGTACAGACCACTTTTTTTTTTTTTTGTGTGGCTGTGTAATTTAACCAAAAACTCTAAAAATATTTTGGCCGACAAAAATATTACTGCGATGAGCTTATCTATTACCGCCAACCTGTCGTATCTACGAGGTCATGTTTTGCAATAAACACATAGTTCATTCTTGCACAGTTGTTAAGTAATTATTTTTCTGATGCTGATTTTTATCCATCGCTTATGCTTCTTGTCCGACATGTGATAATCACAAAATATATAATCCTAAAAATTACATTTTTAGGCCATCGATCTAAAAAACCGCGGCACGCAATTTGTCGGACAATATGACCACTTAATATTGAACATAATTATTTAACACCTGTGCAAGAATGGACTATGTGTTTATTGCAAAACAGGACCTCGTAAATACGACAGATTGCCGATGGTAGACAAGCTCATCGCAGCAATATTTTTGTCGTTCAAATTATTTTTCGTATTTCTGGTTAAATTATTTTCCGAATTAATTGAAATAAAGTAGATGTTCAGAAACCTTACCTAAAACTAAATAAATTAAAAAAAATAGATCACATTTTTGTTTATCATCTGTAAATTGAAATGCATTCTAAATTAGAAATAAATAAATGAATTCAAAAAAATTAAGTTTACGATGACATGAATTCTACAGAAAAGCATATTAAATACTCCACACGCCTTAAGTACCGGGACCTATTGCCAATTAAATCAGGTAAGTTGATATTCAGAGCACCACCCACCACCCAAACTGCAGTGAACTTCAGCTTGGCACTAGAACGGTTTCTACGATGAATTTGAGATTGTACATTCTAACAACAAAATGGCGGGCAGCACGCATACGGGGCTAATTCTGGAGGATCGGAGAGCATCACTTCATCACTCATTCATACTTTTTCAGGCCGTCGCGTAGCAAGGAGCTTAAGATTGTGTAAATTTAGAAAGGTAGGAAAATTGTCAAGTGGAGAGCTACATGTTAAAATTGATTGGTCAGAGCCTTCCTAACTGCAATTTTCATAGGAAAAAATTAAAAACAAAATTGTAAGGAATTTAGCTTAATTAATTTAATTGGATTGTTTAGCTTAGACCTTGCTGAATTATAGTTAGTTTAGTTATTCATATTACCTTGGATTAGTGTTCTCGAAATTTGTACTTTAAACCATAAAAATTTGAATTAATAAATCTATTCTGAATGTAAGCGAACATTATCCTTTTTATTCATTCAGAAGTGAAACATTCCCGCTAGGTGTTTCGCGCCCACCAAAAATTTTTGGGTGGTTCTATCCAGGGCTTTCTTAAGCTGAACTATTTTATTTTCATAAAAGCCTTGATTTCTTTTATTCAAATTTGTTTTCTGTTAATTTATCCATTCGATTGTTCAAGGCTTTTTGTTTGTTCATCAGCTTTTGTTGCGACGACATTACTTAGTTCAGAGTAACCACCGTAAATTTACCGTTTATTATAACCAGATTAATAACTGAATTCTGAACGAGCGCACAAGTTTTGGAGGGTTGAACGGCAGCTGGCCGATTAAAGTGCCAAGTTATAGCCCTCGTTGCAAAATATTTAGCAGCTTCGGTTGTTGCTTCTTTGGTGGCCCTTTCTAGTTCCTTGTCAAGAATTGTTCTTGCTCCTACGAGATTTGTACAGCACAGCTGAAGCAAAATAATCAGAGTATATGGCTGAGCTGATGGACGTACTGTGCAAATTTTTAGACTCCGTTACGGCACCCACAGCCGCCAGCACTACGATCTCGCAATATGATGCTCAGCAATATGAGTCACGGCTACCTAGAATTACATTACCAAAATTCAATGGTGACTGCGACCTATGGCGTTCTTTTCATCACAATGTCTTTAGTACATAAAAATCAGAGCATATCAGCAGTGCAAAAGCTGCATTATTTAAAAGGATGTTTAATCGGTGAGGCAGAAAAATACTGAGGCATACACCCATAACAGATAATGACTATGAGCCAGCACGGAATAAATTACAGGAAAGATACAACAAAAAGAAAATATTAGTCAATCCACAGATTAAAAATTTTCTCAGCCATCCTAAGTTAAATACCGAAACTGTAAATAAGATCTCGCGCTGATAAGACTGAAGAATGTTTGCAACAACTTAAAACCAGACAGGGCATCATGGGACACATTATTAATATATTTACTTGTGCAGAAGTTACCATTTACAACTCTTAAACTATGGGAAAAGGATCAAATTGTTACCAAAATTCAAAAAATTTCAGAAATTTTTAACGAAGCGTCTTAGGATCTTAGAATACATTGCTGATACTCTGGTAAAAAAGGATAAATTTCCTACTTGCCCTGCAAATAATTTCATTAAAAAATGTCCTAAGTATTTAAAAATGGATATTAATACAAGACGCACAATTATTAACTCGACCGGTAGATCCCTCAACTGTTTGTCGAAAAATCATAACGCTAACGAATGTAATACACACTACGATCCACGACGATCTGAAAAAAGGAACAACATCAATCCAATATACCAAGCAAGGGAATTGTCACACAGCAAGAAAGCATGCCAACTAATCATGAACAGAAAAATAACATAAACTCCGAATTAACACTAACCAACCAAGCTGATGAGTTAAGCACTACTCAGAGTTATATGGCCACGGAAAATCATCAAGCATTATTAGCACTGCCTTGATAATCGCACAAGACGAACACCGAGAACCACAATTATTAAGATGTCTTGTTGACACAGGATCGCAGGCATCGTATACTACCGAGGCTGCTTGCAAACGGCTACGCACCAAACCCGTTACAAGTTCAATGCAGGTTACAGGCTTAGGAAAAAGTCTAGTGACAAGTAATGATATCAGATTATTAGAGGAGCTACCAATAGCGCTTAAGGATACATTATTATTCACAGAAAATGATTGCTTTAAAACACTCGGAATACGATGGTGCCCTGGAGCTAATCGTGTAGTAGAAATTCAATCAACTATTCGCTGTGACTGTTGGCAGCATGTTCCTACTAAGTCTAATCCCGCAGATCAAGCATCTAGTGGTGTTTCTTCATCTAATTTAATTAATAATATACTTTGATGGAATTTACCACCATTGTTAATAAATCAGCAAGGTGAATGGCCAAAATTTAATAAAACTCAAGAACAAATAGACTTAGAAGCCAAAAGGGAAACCACAAGAAATTTTCTAGCTGACTAAAAGAATAATATTATTCTAAAATATTCTTCATTCACCCGTTTAATTCGCATCATCGCAACACTACGTTTTATATACAATTGTCGTAATCTCAATGCAAAAAAGCTAGGAATTAAATCAAGTGCTGACTAACAAGCATGCTGCACAAGTGTACATATTACTTGTACCAGACATAGCAAGGCAATCACTACGCAGATAATGGGAGATTTTTCAGCTACCCGAGTCAACGTGACTAAGTTAGGTTAGGTGGCTGTGGTTGCCTAACGGCACACTTAGGCCACAAAGGGGGCTCATTGTGATACCACGCGGGGCTATTTCCCAACAAATATCTTACCATTGAAACACTTCGCGTGCTTGATGAAGTGTTAAAGGTTCTTGACCTTCGTTGAGCTCAGGTCCGACAGATCATCAAAGAAATAAGAGCCCAGGTATCGATTTCTGCACATTGCCAGTGCTGGGCATTGACATAGGAGGTGGGTGACACTTTCCTCCTCCTCCTCGTTATGACAACTTCTACAGAAGTCGTTGAAGGAAACGCCGAGTCTGCTGGCATGTTTACCTATGAGGCAATGCCCCGTTATTACCGCCACGACGTTACTCATGGCATCTCTCTCAAGAGCTATCAGGTTCTTTGACCTATTTCGGTCAAATGCTGGCCAGATTTGCCTGGTGGTTACACACGTATTTTCGTGTCTCCACCTGTTTTCAACAATCCTTAAGTATGATCGCATAATCTCTAATTTGCGAGAGGTGAGCGGTGCAGCTATACTTTGGATGATTGCTTCTTCTGGTAGGGTTGTCCCCTGACTAGCGAGCTCATCCGCCCTAATATTGCTCGGGATATCATTATGTTCCGGTACCCAAATTACGCTAATTTTAACCTCCTCCGTTAGCTGATTAAGCAGAGAGCGGCAATCTGCGACCACCTTTGATGTCGTATATACACCCGTGAGTGATCTAATTGCAGCCTGGCTGTCAGTGAAGATAGAAATGCCTTCCATGATGGAGCTTCCATGATAGCGATAACCTCCGCTGGAATGACACTGCAGTGGTCTGGCAGTCTAAATGACTTTTCGAGGCCTAGTTGTTGCGAGTATATTCCAGCTCCAACCCTGCCTTCCAACTGTGAGCCATCGGAGAATATCTGCACCGAGTATAATTTGCTGAAGAACCCCCCCCCCCCCCCCCCCCCCCCCCCCTCACTCTTGTTTCGTCGGAATGAACGAGACGAATTTAGTGTCGAAACAGGGGCTGGGGTTAATGTAATCTAACCTAGTAGCACAAGTGTTTAGGATTCTTAAGTGTCCAGAGTCTACGCGTGTCCAAGAATGTTTAGAATTGAGCCTAGCGGCAGTAGGGGCTGCAGTTTGCTTGCCGAAGAGCTCCATGGGTAGGAGATGGAGGATGGCATTCAGGGCTTAGGTGGGAGTTTTCCTGAGAGCACCTGTTACCAGGACAGAAGCCATTCTTTGGACCTTCTCCAACGCATTCCGATGGCATGCCTTCTCTAGGGCAGGCCACCACACCAGCACCCCGTATACACGGATCGGTCTGATCAAGGTCACGAAGAGCCAGTGTACAATGCGTGGTTCTAGACCCCATCTTTTGCCAATCGCATTTTTGCAAGAATATAAGGCTATAGTCACCTTACGTACCCTTTCTGCAATGTTGGCTTTCCAATTAAGCTTCCTGTCCATAATGAGACCAAGATATCTAACCTCGTCCGAAAGTTCCAACCTCACTCCACCGAGGAGTGGTGCATTAAAGGAGGGAATCTTATATTTCCTGGTAAATAATACCAATTCTGTTTTGCTCGGGTTGACATTCAAGTCACTCTTGAAACTCCATGATGCGAGCTTTGTAAGGGCTTGCTGTAACACCTCCGACAGCGTATCCAGGTATTCGCCTAATACTGTAATGACAATGTCATCCGCATATGCAACTACGCAGCAACCAGAGCGGTCGAGATCTAGGAGGAGATCGTTCAGGGTCAGGTTCCATAGAAGTGGCGACAGGACCCCTCCTTGTGGGGTTCCCCTGTCTACATATCTTCTAATGGAAGATGCGCCGAGAATTGAGCTGATAACCCTACCACATAGCATCTGATTTATCAGCCCAATAATCGATTCGTCCAGATACAGGCCCCTCATGGCCCTCTGGTCTGACATTGTTGAACGCTCCCTCGATATCCAAGAAGACCGCAAGTGTGTACTCCTTGTACAACATGGCCCTCTTAATACGGTCAACAAGTGTATGCAGGGCCGTTTCAGTGGATTTGCCCATAGTGTATGCGTGCTGCGACGATGATAATCTCGCCGGATTTACACACCCTCTAATATAAACATCGATCAATCTTTCTAAAGTTTTAAGAAGAAAGGAAGACAGACTGATGGACCTGAAGTCTTTAGGCCTGTAGTGCGAGGACCTTGGGAGTAAACACAATCTTGACTTCAGTCTAGGCCTTGGGGACATAGACTAAGTTGAGGTAGGCCCTGTAAATGGCCAACAACCATAGGATAATAACCTCCGCAGCTTCTTGAAGCTCGGCTGGTATAATATCGTCCAAGTGTGGGGATTTGAATGGGTTGAAACTATTTATAGCCCATTCCAATTTTCTCCTACCTAGGATTTCCTGGGCGAGCTTATTGGGGATGGTAACGACTGCCGACTCATTAATTTGCTCTGAAGAGCAACCTGGAAAATGAGTCTCGATCAGCAGCTCCAATGTTTCCAGACACGAAGAGGTCTATTCCCCGCTATCTTTCAATAGGAGACTAGGGGTGATCGGGGACGTGGAGAGGATCTTGCGTAAACGGCTAGTCTCTGATGCTTCCTCCACCCTGCTACAAAAGTTCTCCCAGGAGGAGCGTCTAGCTGTCCCTACTAATTTTTTGAAGTTCCTAAGGCTATCCTTATATGATGACCATTCATCAGTACGCTTAGCCTTGTTGAACAGTTTGTGGCACTCTTTCCTTGCGACCATGATTTCCGTTGACCACCATGGAGGTTTAGGTTTCCCTCTCGGTCTCCTGATGGGGCACGAAGTCCGCGTTGCCTTATTGCACGCCTTCGTGAGGGTTTCCACCACCTTGTCCACCTCTTTCCTGGAGTGGATTATGGGCGGCTCCCCCCTGGGGAGCGTGTGTTGTAGGATTCTCCTATAGGCGTCCCAGTTGGTTTTTCTCCTATTCCTATAGGGTGTACACACCGGTTTCCGTATATCAAGTTCAAACTCGATGTACCGGTGGTCGGATATAGAGGGGTCATTGGATACTCTCCAATTCCTGATAGTGTGAGCAGCCTGCTCAGTGACAACGGGTAACGTCAAGAACTTCCCGCCTCACTGCATTGATGAATGTGGGCTCATTTCCCACATTGCAAATCCAGAGGTTAGCGCTAATAATAAATTCTAGTAAAGACTCACCCCTTTCGTTGACGTTTGTACTTCCCCAGATCGTGTGATGAGCATTGGCGTCCGCGCCAATAATCGCTGGGATCCTTCGCTTATTAGCTTCCCGGATGGTCTTGCGTAGGAGCTGATGGGGAGGAGGTTCCTCGTGGTCATGAGCCATATAGCTGGAAATTAGCCATAAAGTCCTGGATTGGGACTCCAGCATGACCACTACGTTGTCCTTATCGCTGTTATTCGTAACGATGAATGCACTGTAATTACTTTTGATTAGAATGCAGGATCTGGATTTACCTGTACCTTGTATATAAAAAACCTTATATCCGGCTAAGTTGAGTCCACAGACCCGGTCCTCAACGACCCATGGTTCTTGGACTAGGACGACGTCTTCTTCTTTCTGCGAGAGACGCAGAAGCAGCGCGGCCGAAGCCGCCTTGGAGTGGTGAAGATAAATCTGCACCACTTCCACCATTGCTGCTGCTAGAGGTGGTCACCTCGACGAACGTCATATCCGCGTCCTCCGTGTCGGATAGCAGATCGTCTTCCACGTCCTCATCAAGCAACTCCTCCTCTTCCTGATTGGCGTTGCTCAACCTGATCAGCTTCATTATTGTTGCGAGGCTTGAAGATTCCGCCGGGACCCATGTCCTAGACCTCGGCCTGTTAGGGTTCTGCTCCCTTTTAACCGCCTCGAGTCTAGCACCCGGCCATACTTCCCCTACGGAGAATATCGCTAACTTATACAGATCGGCCGAACGCTGCACAAGCAATAAGCTGATACCAGCCAGCATTGCGACAGAGCGGAGCGGGTTCGGGGTTTTTCTCCAGGATGTCCTCGTAGACTTTCAGCAGCTCGATTCTCACCGTTTTCCAGTTGTTAGCTGAAATGGTGCCGTCCGG
Source organism: Dysmachus trigonus (assembly GCA_949715965.1). NCBI lineage: Eukaryota > Metazoa > Arthropoda > Insecta > Diptera > Asilidae > Dysmachus > Dysmachus trigonus. Next base: position 55,314,177 of record OX454320.1, read on the forward strand.
GTTGCCGAAATCCACAACTGCCCAGATGAGGTGGTCATTCGCAGCCACGCTGAAGGGTCTGGTGATTTGGGGAGGGGGTCTAGGAAGACCAGCTTTTGGCCTCTTAGAGGCTGAAGGCTCTTGATCGTCCTGCGAGCGCTGCCTTTTGGGTGCAGGGTCTTGTTGCTTCGCCCTGTGATTAGCTACAACATCCCTGGCCCATCTTAGAGAGGATTTCTCCCTCTCCGAAAGCTCCGTCTCTGAGATAGCGACAAGCCTTTCCAGGACCCTGAAGGCCGCTCGCTTCTCTTTATAGGTCGCCACAGACGGGCTATCGCGCCGCATTGATTGTTGCTGGGAGGTGGACTTGAGTGTCCTGAGTTGCCCTGCGCAATAGTGGCGGGCGATGGAGGACTCACAGTACTGCATCCTTGCTTGGAGCCGGATTCTGCAGTTTGTGACCTCGAAGCAGGGGAAGATACTGCCTTGGAACTGGTAGCACCAGTATTGACCATTGGAGCTGGAGCGTTTGAGCGGGCAGTGCCCGCTGACGTCGATGGTTGTTTGGCGCGAGAGATTTCTCGGTTTTATCCGAGGCAGGTGTAGGTTTCATTATAAACAACTGGGTCTTACGACCACTTTCGCGCCGAGGCGCTACTCATGGTCTAGGTTAGAAATAAGGGGAAAATAAGTCACCCATACAGCGCCCCTTACATGGAAAGTCCAGACTACGACCTGAGGTGGACAGGTATAAGGAAGGCTCCGTACGAATACAGCCCTGGCTGCAAACGACCCAATGGGCACGGATCGCGTTATACACTGGGTTAGGGGAGGTGCTTTTTATAAGAGAGTCTCCTTCTCTCCGCCCGACCACAATTAATCAGCACTCCCAGCAGAGACTTGACCATACTGAAAGCCTGCTTCCAGCCGCCCCCGCGTGGAGGATATGGTCACACTTCCGTAGTGCACACAGTTACGGCACATACACACAGATACGGCACGTAACCACCGTTACATGTTAATCCCCCTGTGTACACGTGTGATCCCCCTGTGTACCTAACGACTGACGGCCCAACATGACTAAAGCCTTTACAGAAGTTGGTATCGATTATGCCGGAGCAATTACTATAAAAGCATCAATACTTCGAAGTGCTAAGCAATACAAGGGCTACGTCTGCGTATTTGTCTGCATGGCTACAAAGGCCATTCACATAGAACTTGCATCTGATCTAACTTCAGCAGCCTTCATCGCTGCTTTAAGGGGTTAGGTGTAGTCAGAGGCATAAAAAATTGACAATTTTAAATAATTTTTTTTTGCCACTAAATTATTTTGTTTTGTAAAAGTAAAACATAGCATTATTAAATAAGGTTTCGACTTCACTTGGCAGAAATTTTGGAAAAAAAAATTAATAATTTTAAAAGTTATGGCTGTTTGCTTTGACCCAGTTCCAACCGAAGCGCCTTGCGGTGGCCATCATATATCCTTGGAGATTCATCTAAAATCAATTGGACAAAAAAAATTAGTTTTATTAATAGATAATCTAGTACCTGATCGAAGCTTTTTTTTTTTTTTTTTAAATTAACAAAATGGCGGCCTCAGGAAAAATTTTTCCAAATTTTTGGGAAAAACCTACAGTTAATTGTTTATAAAAAATCGAAATTAAAAAAAAAAAAAAAGAAATCCTTCGATCAGGCACTAGTTTTTTATGTTTTCAAAAATCTGTATAAATTTCATTAAAATCTACCGAGCGGTTTTTGAGCTACAGTGGCCACCAGTTCAAAAAACATAGTTTTGAGAAAAACGCATTTGAAGTTTTACACTCAATTTACGGAAAGTAATACGTATTATTTAATTACTTACACCGAGTCATCTATTCCTGGGCCATATAATAGGTCTTCAGCCGTTGTAGCAGCTTCCAAAATATCTATTTGATGTTGTCTACGTAGCATTCTACCTTCTCGAGTGTTGTCGTTAGCGCGCATATCTGCCACTTTCACACGTGCAGTATCGGTTGTTTTGTTCCAGAGCGCCCGAGAACCCTTTGTTAATTATCCAATAACTCGAAAAGTACTTGTCGGATTTACTTAAAATTTTCAGAGAATATTTCTAAGATATTATACTTTAAGAAAATGCAAAAAAAAAAATCCTTTTTTTTGAAAATCCTGACTACACCTAACCCCTTAAGGGGGTAACCCACTATTAAAATCAAAATACGATTGTTTGTTTTGCCATATTTCGATAGATTAGCACAAGTGGCGGATTTACCATGAAGACCAGAATGTATCGATTTCGATAGATTTTAATGAAAATTGGTACAAAGATTATTCTGAGGATACAAGTTTCGAATATTATCAAAATTTGTAAATCCAAGATGGCGAATTCAATATGGAAACCAAGTGTCTCGATTTCAATGGATTTTAATTAATATTAGAACAATAATTATTCCGGAGCCACTAACTTGAAATTTTATCAAAATTATCAAGTCCAAGAAATCGACCAAAATTTCTCGATTTCAACGGATTGTAATGGAAATTAATACAGTGTTTATTCTGAGACCACTAATTTTGAATATTATCAAAATTTCCAAATGCAAGATGGCGTCCAGAATGTCTCGATTTAGACGGATTTGAATAAAAATTGGTAGAATGATTATTCTGAGGCTTCAAATTTTGAATATTACCAAGAATTCCAATATGAAACCAAAAGTCTCGATTTCAACGGATTTTAATGAAAATTGGACCACTAGTTTGGAATATTAGCAAAATTTCCAAATTCAAGATGGCGGATCCAATATGGCGACCAAAACATCTCGATTTCAACGGGTTTTAATGAAAATTATTACAATGATTATTTTAAGGCCACTAATTTTGAATATTATTAAAGTTTGGAAATTCAAGATGGAGGATCCATAAAGGGGTTTTCGGGTTGGAACAATTTCTAGGATATAACAAATTAGAACATTTGAGAAGTGTTTAATTAGTAAATATTTACCCAACGCCGGGTGAAACCAAGTAACCCAGCTAGTAGGAATTAAAAATTAAATTTCTAATTATTAATTGCGAGTATTTCATCATGCCCAGCCCAACACTGACCCTGAACCTGAATTGGTAAATTCAATGTAATTTCTTTCAAGGGCACACCTCAGGACATGGGAATTCGTAGAACCAAAGATATTTTTATAGAGGATCGCACAATTCAGTCCTCAGGCCTGGCTGGGTGCACAGAAATCGAAATACTGCACATAGAAGTAAAAATTGCTTTCTATTCAATTGCTTCTGCGGTCTGCATGTGTTCCAGTTGAGCAAAGGTTTTCCTCGTGCTTTAATGAGCGCACTACTGAAAATTCGCTAATTTGCAAATTATTTCTATTAAGAATATATCAAACATCATAGTACCTAGCAAATACAATAACTGCTTTCTTTAAGGAAAAAAAAGAGATTCATATCATTGGACAAGTTATACCTATATACCCAGGAATGGATTTTTCCTTTGTTCACTATTTAATCATTTATTATTTACAACTTATAAACCGGCAAGTTCCATTTAAAACTAAGGGGTTTCAGTATTATAAATTCTTTATTTATGTACTCTTAAAATAATTCTTACATTTATAACATATTACATTTCACTTTTTTATCTTATTTGAACAGTCAATATCGAGTTGCTCCTCCTTTTTTCTTAATTATTTCTTCGACTCTTCTGGTCGACTTTCGACTCTTCTGGTCGACTTTCGACCGAAACAGGTCAAAGAGCCTGTGATAACTGGGCATTGTCTTGTAGGGAGACATGCCAGCAGACTAGGCTATTACCTCTAGGGGACGATCCTGGGAGGAGCTGAAAAAAAGAAAAAGTTGTTTTTCACGCAAAACACAAAAAAATCAACATTACAACTACCTTAAATCTAAACTACCTTAAGTTAAAACTACCCTAAATAAAACTTATTCCTAGATATGTATCCTATCCTAAAACAAATTAAAACTTAAGCTAGGTACCACACGCGGTCCTCGCGAAGCTAACGTCGAACTGGAGGAAGGGAAAGAAAAAGGGATTAATCGGGGAAATAGGGGATAAATTTAAATATACTTACCGGTCCATGTTTGTGTCGTCCTTCTCTGGAGAAAAAAAAAATGCCCGATCTCCCCTTTTTACAGGTTGACAACCACTACCGGGCTCCAAGGGGAGAGAGAAACTGAATCCCAGGGGGGAGGCCGAATTTCCTCGGGAGGGACCTGAAAATATTGAAGATAAGATACAAAAGAAAAAAACACAAGCCTCAAGGGGAGAAGGGGCGAATCCCTGGACGAGGAGCACAATCCAAAAACGCTCACGACACGAGGACATAACCCCAAACACAACACTACATCGGAACGGCGCGAACTCCATGTTCCCAGAGGAATGGAGGGACTCGGACGTCACGCGCGACAACGAACTACCCGAGGACCGAAGATCGCGAACCGAAACGCGCGATTTCGCGGGAAAAACGCGAACCGCGGCGACAGGTGAGTGGCACAGGTGGAACCGCGAAAAACCACCAAAACTTTATGGGAACGCCACGAGCCGAGAGGTATTAAACCAAAGAACCGATGAGCAACGGTCTTTTCGCGAAAATCCACTGTATTTCACAAAAATCACTGGAAAAACACATCCGTCAAACACTCGGTACCTTCGCGCGATTTCTCAAAAACAAGAAAGTACTCCATGATTCCCGCGCGGTAATTCCATAGAATCGAATACGCGGAATAACGTCAGCACACGCGACAACCGGGAAAAGGTCACTAATAGTGGAAACTCCGCGAAAATGTTTTCCACCAATCAGGGGCCCGGAAAAATCACCATAATGGCCGTTCATGGCCGACGATCGCCATTCGCGACGAAGTGAAAAATTAATCATTTTTCCGCGATCCGAATTTTCAGCGGTTCGGCACTGGCACCGGGGGAAGGATAATCGCACTTCGCACCTGCACGGATTAACACTATACACCCACAGCCACTCACCGTCGCGAAAATCCGTGGAAAACGTGTGCCATAATCGCGATCGGGCGGATATATAAACCCCGGATTTCCCATAATCGGCCTTCTTTTCCGAGTTTTCTTTATGGACGGCGGAGCTCTCGCGAATTTTTGTCGGAACAAGTACCGTTGTAAGAGTTTGCAAGTTCGCGTTAAATATCTCAACCGCGGATGATAGATTTTCGATCGCGAACTTTTCACTAGAAGTGGGCTGTCCCGATACGGCGCGTTTTCCTTTGGCCGCCCACAAGTTTCACAAAAAAAAAGAAGAAAAGGACTTACCTGGGTCACTGGAGGGTTCCCGCGACGTCTACCCGATTCCCGGATCAGGAGCGCATCTCTAAAAGAAAAACAAAAAAAAAATCGCTAAGTATCATTTGGAAAATTTATTCGGTCTTATAAATTCTTACCTGAATCGCGCCGCTCAGCCGACAGTTGGACTTTGTTGTCATATTATTGTGACGTTTCCGTTGATTGACATAGAGCGAAAAACTAAAGAGGTAGTAGATCGGTGCCGGCGTAGTAGTAGAGCTCTAAGGATAGGATCACATTCCCTGAGTCTGGATCGCGAAGACACGAGTGGTTGAAGTGATAAGTTAGAGAATCGTGATCAAGGAGTGGGCCGGAGTGCGCGCGAGATTAAGGAACCGGGTGAAAACAGCGAGCTCGGATATTTCTTTTGGGGGTGCCAAAGTTAATCGGCGAGTTTTTATGGTGTTATGTAGAAAGTGACGATTGATTTTCTTCGGAGTGAAGACATGAATTTTTCAGTTTGACAGGGCATACGGGCGCCGGATTATTGTAACCCTTCGTGCGAGAAGTGCCCCTTTGTCGTTAAGAACTTAAGTTGGTGATCCGATCCGCTTGATTCCATTCCCGTGGTTAGTTTTCTGCCTATTAGGCTACAGTTCGTGAGGGAGTCTATTTGCGCGATTCACTTCCCGTCATCGTCCGATCTTACCGGGTGCGATTTAACGACGGTTTCGAGTATATAGAGTTTAAAATAAATGAATTGTTATCCTTTTCGCTTAATTCACAATGGCGGTTATTATTTTGCATATATCACTTTTGATTTGAATTTATTGATTGGATTATTGCGCGTTTCCTTTTTTTGTCGGTTTCTGACCCCCTTTCGTTTTGGATTATCGTATTTACATTTTATCCCGTATCATAATATTTTCATTTAGTTTTGAATAATAAAATTTTCATCCTGCTTTGTACTATGACATTTTCATTTTGGTTTTGAATCATCGCATTTTCATTTTATTGTGTATTTTATTTCGTACTATAACATTTGCATATTAGATCTTAACATAGTTTGCATGTTATTTTGTATTATAATTTTTTTTTCCTAATTTTAAACCATAGAATTTTCACCCTACTTTGTATTATAATTTTGTTTTTTGTTTTGGAATATCGATTTTTTTTTTTTTATTTTATTTCGTATTGTAATATTTTCCTTAAATTTTGAATCATAGAATTTTCCTCCTATTTTGTATTGGAACATTTTCATTTTGTTTTGGATTATCGTATTTTATTTTATTTTAATTTCTTTTTTTGAATATTTACTTGTATCCTAGTATTTACATTCTATTTTGTATTATGGCAATTTCATTTTATATTTATATTCCACTCCCTTTAGTTTCTTTTTATTTGGCTTAAATCGTTAATTTTTTTTTTATAATTTCATACATATTTTTTTTTCCCATCTTACTATTATTATTGTGATAATTTTTTCCAATATACATATTTATTTTGTTTGGTTTATAATCATCTTTAACATCATTTTCACATTAGTAGTAATTATTATTATTATATTTTGTTTTTTTTTGCAACGTCTACCCACATATTGTACAGAAATAGCTATAGTGGAATATATTTAAGGAAAAGAGAACTCCAAATCGTTTTTACTCGCTCCTCCCTTTCCTCCTCGATTGGATCGTACCCCTTGTTTTTTTTGCAGCATATTTCCTGGTACGGTTTTCGTAGTTTTGGCCCAAGAGGAAAGAAAAAAAAAACTACGTGGCGCTCAACTAGGTATCTTTTTCTAATTACATTCGAATTTTGCTGGACTGAACCCCTTCCCCCTCCGACTGAGTCGGCGGCAACCGTTGTTGCGAAAAAGGCGCGTAACAATTTTGGCGCCCAACGTGGGGCTCAAATTAATTTTTTTTGGGAGAGTTTTCTTGATTTTTTGTTTTTTTTTTTTGCTCGGTTTTCTTCTTATTGTGCGGAAGACACTTGAGGTAGTGAGGCACGAGCGATGGCAGCGAGACCAGGCAGAAGTAGCGAGATAAACCGGCTGTCGCAAGATGAGCTGGCCTATGAGATGGCCATACGGGGACTCCCGGACGGCACCGTGGACGAAATGCGAAAGTTGTTAAGGGCTGCCCACAGGAGGGAAAAGGAGGGCGAGGAAGTGGTCCTGAAACAATACCCCTTCAAGTTCTCGGAAGACCTCACGGCGTTGCAGGCAAAGCTCGAAGAACTTCGGAAGCTGATATCGGAGTTCGAAGGCGAGGAAGACAGTCCGAGCTATCTCAAGGTCAGGGCAAAGCTGGAGTGGGCCCTTCGTCGAATTCAGAACTCGCAGCCGAAAGATGAATCCGAGACAGGTCAGGCTAAAGATGTAAAGGGGGTTCTCTATGTCCTTGCGGAGGAACTTCACAGCAAGGCCCACCCCGGTGCAGAGGATTCGGAAGAGTCCGAAGGTTCTTCGACGGATTCGCAACTCAGATTAAATACCCGTGAGAGGAGCATGCTGAGGCGGCATGAAGCAGGCCTTCCATCTAGGCGTCCCGCAGCACAGAGCACACCTATCGACGAGGCAGAGGTGCCGAGGGTCCACGCTCCACCAAGCAATCCCCCTGAAGGAAACGCCAGCAGTCGCCTCCAGATCCCCGTCGCTAAATGGGGCCTTAAATTCTCAGGGGACGGCTCGTCGTCGCTTAATAGTTTTTTGGAAAGAGCTGAAGAACTTCGACTTGCACGAGGCTTGGGGAAAGAGATGCTGTTCCGGTCGGCAGTCGACTTGTTTTCTGGCAGCGCTCTCATATGGTTTAGGTCGGTTAGGACAAAGGTGGAAAATTGGGATGGGCTGGTAAAGGAGATGAAGCTGGAATTCCTAGGACCGGATTATGATGACGACTTGATGCAAGAAATAAGGCGTCGAACGCAAGGTAAGAAAGAGAGTATCGGCATCTACGTGGCCATCATGAAGGGACTGTTTGGTCGACTCATCGAACCCCTTCCAGAGGGTTCTCAGCTGCGACTGGTCATGAAAAATCTTGACCCCTTCTACCAGACCCAACTAGGAATGTTCCCAGTGAGCACCCTGGATGACCTAGTCGAAAAGGGGAGACGACTAGAGAGCATCAGAACGAGAACTGAAGCTTTTGTCCCTCCACCCCAGAAGAAGAATAATCTCCTGGAACCGGATCTGGCCTACGTTGGACCTCCTAGCTGTTCGGGAACCTCTGCAATCGCTGAAGTCTCCCAGAAAGGATACTCCAACCTTACGTGCTCGAACTGCAAGAAACGAGGGCACACTTTCTCGAGATGTCAGGCCCCGAAGAAATGTTTCGGCTGTGGCAAACCGGACGTGTTCAAGAAGAACTGTCCGACCTGCAATCCGGGAAATGCCAAGGGGGCTCACGAGAAGGCGGCGCAGTGAGTCCTAAGCCCGTAAGTAATTTCAACCCCAAGGCTGCCGACAAATTAAAACCAAAGTCCGTCATAGATCGAGTTGATCATGCTTCGCCATCGACGACCGGGGAGAGTCGGCCACCATTTAAATCCGTAGGTGTTCAGACAGATGACTCATCAATAGCAACAAGAGATCGGGGTGGGGTGAGCACCCAAGTCACCACCTCTTTTGACGAGAATCCTTACAGTGGGGATGGGGCCGTTTACGCCGATTATATTCTCGACCAAAAGGGAGGTGATGGTAGACCTTACCTCACGGTCAACGTCTACGGTAGGCCACTGGTGGGATTGTTGGACTCAGGAGCAACGCGTACCATACTAGGTAGCACGGGCTGGGAGCTCGTGAAGGAGTTGGGTGCGACGCTCAAGGAGTCTGAGGGAAAATCCGTGTCAGTGGCTAATGGCGAAGCATGCAAAATTTTGGGGGTGGTCAATATGCCGATGGAGCTGGAAGGAAAGGTCAGATTCCTAGAGACCATGGTTGTGCCGGACGTACGCCACGATCTGATCCTTGGTTCAGATTTTTGGGCCGATATGGGTATTGTCGCCAGTCTGCGAGATGGCATCTGGAGCTTCTCGGAGGAGGTGCAGCTGTGTCCGGTAGGTGCGTCGGAGAAGTCCGCCGTCAAGGGAGCTTTGCAGCCGAAGGCCAAGCTCAGTGAGGAGCAAGCCAAGGAACTGGAGCGTCTGCTCGAGGAGGAGTTCAAGGGCATGGAGGGGATCGGCTGTACGAATAGGGCAGAGCACGTGATAAGGACTTCAGCACCACCAGTGAAGCAGAGGTACTATCCGGTATCTCCGGCCGTACAGAAGCACATAGACCAAGAATTGGACCAAATGCTGAAGGATGGGATCGTGGAACCTTCAACGAGTCCTTGGGCATCCCCGATTATCCTAGTTAGGAAGAAGGATGGGTCTTTTCGCTTTTGTGTGGACTACCGGAGATTAAACAAGGTCACTGAAAAGGACGCTTACCCTCTGCCCTATATTTCGTCGATCTTGGATCGCCTGCGAGATGCGAAGTACCTCTCCTCCTTGGACATCAAGTCGGCGTTTTGGCAAATACCTATGGCTGAGGACTCCAAGAAATATACGGCATTCACTGTCCCGAACCGGGGATTATTTCAGTTCAAGCGCATGCCGTTTGGCCTCAGCAACTCTCCAGCAACTTGGCAGCGACTTATTGACAATGTCCTGGGGTCCGATTTAGAGCCCTATGTCTTTGTCTACTTGGACGATGTTGTGATCATCACCCAGGACTTCAAGAAGCATCTGGAGGTACTCGCGGAAGTCCTGAGGCGAATGAAAGCAGCAGGTTTATCGGTAGGGAAGGACAAGTGTCAGTTCTGTCGCGACGAACTGCGTTATCTAGGCTACATCGTCAATGAAAGTGGCCTCAGCGTTGACCCAGACAAGATTCGGAGCATCATCGATCTGCCGAGACCAACCAATGTATCCGGTGTGCGGAGGATAATAGGCATGATATCGTGGTACCGCAGATTCGTACCCGAGTTCTCGTCTCTCATAGCCCCAATGACGAACTTGCTCAAGAAGAAAACTAAGTTCAACTGGGACGAGCAATGCGAAGAGTCTTTCCGGAAGGTGAGAGAGTGCCTGGCGACTGCACCGATCTTGTCCTGTCCGGACTACAGTCTGCCTTTTGTTGTACAAACGGAGGCGTCAGATTACGGACTGGGGGCAGTTCTTTCCCAACCACATCCAGAAGGCGAGAAGGTGATCTGCTACCTGAGTCGATCATTGAGTGCGGCCGAGAGGAAGTACTCGACGACCGAAAAGGCGTGTCTAGCCGTGGTCTGGGCGGTGGAGAAGCTACGGCCCTATATTGAAGGAGTGGATTTCACCGTCGTGACGGATCACCACTCCCTAATCTGGCTACACCGCTTAAAAGATCCGAGGGGACGCTTAGCACGATGGGCTGTCAGGCTACAGCAGTTCGAGTTTGAAATCATTCACCGAAAAGGGAAGGACAACGCTGTGCCGGACGCACTGTCCCGGGCGGTGAAAGAAGAGGCCAGTGTGAACTGCGTAGCCCTGTCCTCAGATAAGTGGTGGGAGAAGATGAAAATGGCCGTATCTACCTCCCCAGGTAAATTTCCCAATTGGAAAATAGAGGACGAGACACTTTGGAAGAGAGTTTCCGTGAAACGCCCTGCACTAGCTGTCGAACAGGACTACTGGAGGGAAGTCATCCCCAAGGAGCGTCGCCAGGAAGTATATCGGTTCTGTCACGACAACCGAGGCCACGTTGGTACTAAAAAGACTTTACATTTTACAGCTAGCAGGTACTATTGGCCTGGAATGAAGCGAGACATCGCGGATTATGTCCGAAGGTGTGCTACGTGCCAGACCATAAAGCCCGACCTACAAGCGCCTGCCGGTATCATGCATACTCGGACCAGCTATGTTACTCGACCTTGGGAGATGCTCTGTATCGACCTCATCGGACCACTACCCCGTTCTTCGAGCGGCCACTCTTATATATTGACGGTGGTCGACTACTTCAGCAAATTTACCTTGTTGTTTCCCCTACGTACTGCTACGGCCAAGGCGGTCGTAAGCGTGTTAGAGGACTTCGTGTTGCTTTTATTCGGTGTGCCCAAGTGGATTGTTTGCGACAATGGGGTACAATTCAAAAGTAAACAATTCGAAGGCCTCGCGAAATCGTACGGGATGACGATAAGTTTTACTGCCCGATACCACCCTCAAGCCAACCCCTCCGAAAGGGTTAACCAGGTGGTGAAAACTATGATCAGGGCTTATGTAGGGGACAATCACCGCACCTGGACGAGCCATTTGTCGAAGGTCGCCTGCGCCATCAGGACATCTATCCACGAAGCCACAAAACTTACCCCTTACTTTATCCTATTTGGCAAGGAAATGTGCCTACAGGGAAACAGTACCCCTTTTCCCGAGGAAGGCGTTTCGGTCGAAAGGAAAACGGATTTTAGACGACAAGTGGAAGAAAGGGAAAAGATGTTCCAAGAGGTAAGAGAGAGCATGAAGAAAGCGGCGGAGAAAGGAGCCAAGGTTTATAACCTGCGACGTCGACCCATAAATTATTCGGTGAACGAGTTGGTCCTACGGAAAAACTATGCGATCTCCGACGCGGCGGAGAGTTTCGCGGCGAAGCTGGCCCCAAAATTCCTCGGACCCTTTATAATTAAAAGGAAAATTTCAAACTTAAGCTACGAATTAACTGATAAAGGAGGGAAAAATCTCGGCATCTGGCATGTCCAAGATTTAAAGAAATATTACGGCCCAGAGAACTAGCTAAGTGAAGGGCAGAAATTTTCTACGAAAATTTCTCCCGAAGTTGGGGTGGGATTATTACCTCTAGGGGACGAAGGGGGACGATCCTGGGAGGAGCTGAAAAAAAGAAAAAGTTGTTTTTCACGCAAAACACAAAAAAATCAACATTACAACTACCTTAAATCTAAACTACCTTAAGTTAAAACTACCCTAAATAAAACTTATTCCTAGATATGTATCCTATCCTAAAACAAATTAAAACTTAAGCTAGGTACCACACGCGGTCCTCGCGAAGCTAACGTCGAACTGGAGGAAGGGAAAGAAAAAGGGATTAATCGGGGAAATAGGGGATAAATTTAAATATACTTACCGGTCCATGTTTGTGTCGTCCTTCTCTGGAGAAAAAAAAAATGCCCGATCTCCCCTTTTTACAGGTTGACAACCACTACCGGGCTCCAAGGGGAGAGAGAAACTGAATCCCAGGGGGGAGGCCGAATTTCCTCGGGAGGGACCTGAAAATATTGAAGATAAGATACAAAAGAAAAAAACACAAGCCTCAAGGGGAGAAGGGGCGAATCCCTGGACGAGGAGCACAATCCAAAAACGCTCACGACACGAGGACATAACCCCAAACACAACACTACATCGGAACGGCGCGAACTCCATGTTCCCAGAGGAATGGAGGGACTCGGACGTCACGCGCGACAACGAACTACCCGAGGACCGAAGATCGCGAACCGAAACGCGCGATTTCGCGGGAAAAACGCGAACCGCGGCGACAGGTGAGTGGCACAGGTGGAACCGCGAAAAACCACCAAAACTTTATGGGAACGCCACGAGCCGAGAGGTATTAAACCAAAGAACCGATGAGCAACGGTCTTTTCGCGAAAATCCACTGTATTTCACAAAAATCACTGGAAAAACACATCCGTCAAACACTCGGTACCTTCGCGCGATTTCTCAAAAACAAGAAAGTACTCCATGATTCCCGCGCGGTAATTCCATAGAATCGAATACGCGGAATAACGTCAGCACACGCGACAACCGGGAAAAGGTCACTAATAGTGGAAACTCCGCGAAAATGTTTTCCACCAATCAGGGGCCCGGAAAAATCACCATAATGGCCGTTCATGGCCGACGATCGCCATTCGCGACGAAGTGAAAAATTAATCATTTTTCCGCGATCCGAATTTTCAGCGGTTCGGCACTGGCACCGGGGGAAGGATAATCGCACTTCGCACCTGCACGGATTAACACTATACACCCACAGCCACTCACCGTCGCGAAAATCCGTGGAAAACGTGTGCCATAATCGCGATCGGGCGGATATATAAACCCCGGATTTCCCATAATCGGCCTTCTTTTCCGAGTTTTCTTTATGGACGGCGGAGCTCTCGCGAATTTTTGTCGGAACAAGTACCGTTGTAAGAGTTTGCAAGTTCGCGTTAAATATCTCAACCGCGGATGATAGATTTTCGATCGCGAACTTTTCACTAGAAGTGGGCTGTCCCGATACGGCGCGTTTTCCTTTGGCCGCCCACAAGTTTCACAAAAAAAAAGAAGAAAAGGACTTACCTGGGTCACTGGAGGGTTCCCGCGACGTCTACCCGATTCCCGGATCAGGAGCGCATCTCTAAAAGAAAAACAAAAAAAAAATCGCTAAGTATCATTTGGAAAATTTATTCGGTCTTATAAATTCTTACCTGAATCGCGCCGCTCAGCCGACAGTTGGACTTTGTTGTCATATTATTGTGACGTTTCCGTTGATTGACATAGAGCGAAAAACTAAAGAGGTAGTAGATCGGTGCCGGCGTAGTAGTAGAGCTCTAAGGATAGGATCACATTCCCTGAGTCTGGATCGCGAAGACACGAGTGGTTGAAGTGATAAGTTAGAGAATCGTGATCAAGGAGTGGGCCGGAGTGCGCGCGAGATTAAGGAACCGGGTGAAAACAGCGAGCTCGGATATTTCTTTTGGGGGTGCCAAAGTTAATCGGCGAGTTTTTATGGTGTTATGTAGAAAGTGACGATTGATTTTCTTCGGAGTGAAGACATGAATTTTCCAGTTTGACAGGGCATACGGGCGCCGGATTATTGTAACCCTTCGTGCGAGAAGTGCCCCTTTGTCGTTAAGAACTTAAGTTGGTGATCCGATCCGCTTGATTCCATTCCCGTGGTTAGTTTTCTGCCTATTAGGCTACAGTTCGTGAGGGAGTCTATTTGCGCGATTCACTTCCCGTCATCGTCCGATCTTACCGGGTGCGATTTAACGACGGTTTCGAGTATATAGAGTTTAAAATAAATGAATTGTTATCCTTTTCGCTTAATTCACAATGGCGGTTATTATTTTGCATATATCACTTTTGATTTGAATTTATTGATTGGATTATTGCGCGTTTCCTTTTTTTGTCGGTTTCTGACCCCCTTTCGTTTTGGATTATCGTATTTACATTTTATCCCGTATCATAATATTTTCATTTAGTTTTGAATAATAAAATTTTCATCCTGCTTTGTACTATGACATTTTCATTTTGGTTTTGAATCATCGCATTTTCATTTTATTGTGTATTTTATTTCGTACTATAACATTTGCATATTAGATCTTAACATAGTTTGCATGTTATTTTGTATTATAATTTTTTTTTCCTAATTTTAAACCATAGAATTTTCACCCTACTTTGTATTATAATTTTTTTTTTTGTTTTGGAATATCGATTTTTTTTTTTTTATTTTATTTCGTATTGTAATATTTTCCTTAAATTTTGAATCATAGAATTTTCCTCCTATTTTGTATTGGAACATTTTCATTTTGTTTTGGATTATCGTATTTTATTTTATTTTAATTTCTTTTTTTGAATATTTACTTGTATCCTAGTATTTACATTCTATTTTGTATTATGGCAATTTCATTTTATATTTATATTCCACTCCCTTTAGTTTCTTTTTATTTGGCTTAAATCGTTAATTTTTTTTTTATAATTTCATACATATTTTTTTTTCCCATCTTACTATTATTATTGTGATAATTTTTTCCAATATACATATTTATTTTGTTTGGTTTATAATCATCTTTAACATCATTTTCACATTAGTAGTAATTATTATTATTATATTTTGTTTTTTTTTGCAACGTCTACCCACATATTGTACAGAAATAGCTATAGTGGAATATATTTAAGGAAAAGAGAACTCCAAATCGTTTTTACTCGCTCCTCCCTTTCCTCCTCGATTGGATCGTACCCCTTGTTTTTTTTGCAGCATATTTCCTGGTACGGTTTTCGTAGTTTTGGCCCAAGAGGAAAGAAAAAAAAAACTACGTGGCGCTCAACTAGGTATCTTTTTCTAATTACATTCGAATTTTGCTGGACTGAACCCCTTCCCCCTCCGACTGAGTCGGCGGCAACCGTTGTTGCGAAAAAGGCGCGTAACAATTTTGGCGCCCAACGTGGGGCTCAAATTAATTTTTTTTGGGAGAGTTTTCTTGATTTTTTGTTTTTTTTTTTTGCTCGGTTTTCTTCTTATTGTGCGGAAGACACTTGAGGTAGTGAGGCACGAGCGATGGCAGCGAGACCAGGCAGAAGTAGCGAGATAAACCGGCTGTCGCAAGATGAGCTGGCCTATGAGATGGCCATACGGGGACTCCCGGACGGCACCGTGGACGAAATGCGAAAGTTGTTAAGGGCTGCCCACAGGAGGGAAAAGGAGGGCGAGGAAGTGGTCCTGAAACAATACCCCTTCAAGTTCTCGGAAGACCTCACGGCGTTGCAGGCAAAGCTCGAAGAACTTCGGAAGCTGATATCGGAGTTCGAAGGCGAGGAAGACAGTCCGAGCTATCTCAAGGTCAGGGCAAAGCTGGAGTGGGCCCTTCGTCGAATTCAGAACTCGCAGCCGAAAGATGAATCCGAGACAGGTCAGGCTAAAGATATAAAGGGGGTTCTCTATGTCCTTGCGGAGGAACTTCACAGCAAGGCCCACCCCGGTGCAGAGGATTCGGAAGAGTCCGAAGGTTCTTCGACGGATTCGCAACTCAGATTAAATACCCGTGAGAGGAGCATGCTGAGGCGGCATGAAGCAGGCCTTCCATCTAGGCGTCCCGCAGCACAGAGCACACCTATCGACGAGGCAGAGGTGCCGAGGGTCCACGCTCCACCAAGCAATCCCCCTGAAGGAAACGCCAGCAGTCGCCTCCAGATCCCCGTCGCTAAATGGGGCCTTAAATTCTCAGGGGACGGCTCGTCGTCGCTTAATAGTTTTTTGGAAAGAGCTGAAGAACTTCGACTTGCACGAGGCTTGGGGAAAGAGATGCTGTTCCGGTCGGCAGTCGACTTGTTTTCTGGCAGCGCTCTCATATGGTTTAGGTCGGTTAGGACAAAGGTGGAAAATTGGGATGGGCTGGTAAAGGAGATGAAGCTGGAATTCCTAGGACCGGATTATGATGACGACTTGATGCAAGAAATAAGGCGTCGAACGCAAGGTAAGAAAGAGAGTATCGGCATCTACGTGGCCATCATGAAGGGACTGTTTGGTCGACTCATCGAACCCCTTCCAGAGGGTTCTCAGCTGCGACTGGTCATGAAAAATCTTGACCCCTTCTACCAGACCCAACTAGGAATGTTCCCAGTGAGCACCCTGGATGACCTAGTCGAAAAGGGGAGACGACTAGAGAGCATCAGAACGAGAACTGAAGCTTTTGTCCCTCCACCCCAGAAGAAGAATAATCTCCTGGAACCGGATCTGGCCTACGTTGGACCTCCTAGCTGTTCGGGAACCTCTGCAATCGCTGAAGTCTCCCAGAAAGGATACTCCAACCTTACGTGCTCGAACTGCAAGAAACGAGGGCACACTTTCTCGAGATGTCAGGCCCCGAAGAAATGTTTCGGCTGTGGCAAACCGGACGTGTTCAAGAAGAACTGTCCGACCTGCAATCCGGGAAATGCCAAGGGGGCTCACGAGAAGGCGGCGCAGTGAGTCCTAAGCCCGTAAGTAATTTCAACCCCAAGGCTGCCGACAAATTAAAACCAAAGTCCGTCATAGATCGAGTTGATCATGCTTCGCCATCGACGACCGGGGAGAGTCGGCCACCATTTAAATCCGTAGGTGTTCAGACAGATGACTCATCAATAGCAACAAGAGATCGGGGTGGGGTGAGCACCCAAGTCACCACCTCTTTTGACGAGAATCCTTACAGTGGGGATGGGGCCGTTTACGCCGATTATATTCTCGACCAAAAGGGAGGTGATGGTAGACCTTACCTCACGGTCAACGTCTACGGTAGGCCACTGGTGGGATTGTTGGACTCAGGAGCAACGCGTACCATACTAGGTAGCACGGGCTGGGAGCTCGTGAAGGAGTTGGGTGCGACGCTCAAGGAGTCTGAGGGAAAATCCGTGTCAGTGGCTAATGGCGAAGCATGCAAAATTTTGGGGGTGGTCAATATGCCGATGGAGCTGGAAGGAAAGGTCAGATTCCTAGAGACCATGGTTGTGCCGGACGTACGCCACGATCTGATCCTTGGTTCAGATTTTTGGGCCGATATGGGTATTGTCGCCAGTCTGCGAGATGGCATCTGGAGCTTCTCGGAGGAGGTGCAGCTGTGTCCGGTAGGTGCGTCGGAGAAGTCCGCCGTCAAGGGAGCTTTGCAGCCGAAGGCCAAGCTCAGTGAGGAGCAAGCCAAGGAACTGGAGCGTCTGCTCGAGGAGGAGTTCAAGGGCATGGAGGGGATCGGCTGTACGAATAGGGCAGAGCACGTGATAAGGACTTCAGCACCACCAGTGAAGCAGAGGTACTATCCGGTATCTCCGGCCGTACAGAAGCACATAGACCAAGAATTGGACCAAATGCTGAAGGATGGGATCGTGGAACCTTCAACGAGTCCTTGGGCATCCCCGATTATCCTAGTTAGGAAGAAGGATGGGTCTTTTCGCTTTTGTGTGGACTACCGGAGATTAAACAAGGTCACTGAAAAGGACGCTTACCCTCTGCCCTATATTTCGTCGATCTTGGATCGC
Organism: Dysmachus trigonus; assembly: GCA_949715965.1. NCBI lineage: Eukaryota > Metazoa > Arthropoda > Insecta > Diptera > Asilidae > Dysmachus > Dysmachus trigonus. The sequence goes on from OX454320.1 coordinate 55,332,148, forward strand.
CTGCGAGATGCGAAGTACCTCTCCTCCTTGGACATCAAGTCGGCGTTTTGGCAAATACCTATGGCTGAGGACTCCAAGAAATATACGGCATTCACTGTCCCGAACCGGGGATTATTTCAGTTCAAGCGCATGCCGTTTGGCCTCAGCAACTCTCCAGCAACTTGGCAGCGACTTATTGACAATGTCCTGGGGTCCGATTTAGAGCCCTATGTCTTTGTCTACTTGGACGATGTTGTGATCATCACCCAGGACTTCAAGAAGCATCTGGATCAGCAGGTTTATCGGTAGGGAAGGACAAGTGTCAGTTCTGTCGCGACGAACTGCGTTATCTAGGCTACATCGTCAATGAAAGTGGCCTCAGCGTTGACCCAGACAAGATTCGGAGCATCATCGATCTGCCGAGACCAACCAATGTATCCGGTGTGCGGAGGATAATAGGCATGATATCGTGGTACCGCAGATTCGTACCCGAGTTCTCGTCTCTCATAGCCCCAATGACGAACTTGCTCAAGAAGAAAACTAAGTTCAACTGGGACGAGCAATGCGAAGAGTCTTTCCGGAAGGTGAGAGAGTGCCTGGCGACTGCACCGATCTTGTCCTGTCCGGACTACAGTCTGCCTTTTGTTGTACAAACGGAGGCGTCAGATTACGGACTGGGGGCAGTTCTTTCCCAACCACATCCAGAAGGCGAGAAGGTGATCTGCTACCTGAGTCGATCATTGAGTGCGGCCGAGAGGAAGTACTCGACGACCGAAAAGGAGTGTCTAGCCGTGGTCTGGGCGGTGGAGAAGCTACGGCCCTATATTGAAGGAGTGGATTTCACCGTCGTGACGGATCACCACTCCCTAATCTGGCTACACCGCTTAAAAGATCCGAGGGGACGCTTAGCACGATGGGCTGTCAGGCTACAGCAGTTCGAGTTTGAAATCATTCACCGAAAAGGGAAGGACAACGCTGTGCCGGACGCACTGTCCCGGGCGGTGAAAGAAGAGTCCAGTGTGAACTGCGTAGCCCTGTCCTCAGATAAGTGGTGGGAGAAGATGAAAATGGCCGTATCTACCTCCCCAGGTAAATTTCCCAATTGGAAAATAGAGGACGAGACACTTTGGAAGAGAGTTTCCGTGAAACGCCCTGCACTAGCTGTCGAACAGGACTACTGGAGGGAAGTCATCCCCAAGGAGCGTCGCCAGGAAGTATATCGGTTCTGTCACGACAACCGAGGCCACGTTGGTACTAAAAAGACTTTACATTTTACAGCTAGCAGGTACTATTGGCCTGGAATGAAGCGAGACATCGCGGATTATGTCCGAAGGTGTGCTACGTGCCAGACCATAAAGCCCGACCTACAAGCGCCTGCCGGTATCATGCATACTCGGACCAGCTATGTTACTCGACCTTGGGAGATGCTCTGTATCGACCTCATCGGACCACTACCCCGTTCTTCGAGCGGCCACTCTTATATATTGACGGTGGTCGACTACTTCAGCAAATTTACCTTGTTGTTTCCCCTACGTACTGCTACGGCCAAGGCGGTCGTAAGCGTGTTAGAGGACTTCGTGTTGCTTTTATTCGGTGTGCCCAAGTGGATTGTTTGCGACAATGGGGTACAATTCAAAAGTAAACAATTCGAAGGCCTCGCGAAATCGTACGGGATGACGATAAGTTTTACTGCCCGATACCACCCTCAAGCCAACCCCTCCGAAAGGGTTAACCAGGTGGTGAAAACTATGATCAGGGCTTATGTAGGGGACAATCACCGCACCTGGACGAGCCATTTGTCGAAGGTCGCCTGCGCCATCAGGACATCTATCCACGAAGCCACAAAACTTACCCCTTACTTTATCCTATTTGGCAAGGAAATGTGCCTACAGGGAAACAGTACCCCTTTTCCCGAGGAAGGCGTTTCGGTCGAAAGGAAAACGGATTTTAGACGACAAGTGGAAGAAAGGGAAAAGATGTTCCAAGAGGTAAGAGAGAGCATGAAGAAAGCGGCGGAGAAAGGAGCCAAGGTTTATAACCTGCGACGTCGACCCATAAATTATTCGGTGAACGAGTTGGTCCTACGGAAAAACTATGCGATCTCCGACGCGGCGGAGAGTTTCGCGGCGAAGCTGGCCCCAAAATTCCTCGGACCCTTTATAATTAAAAGGAAAATTTCAAACTTAAGCTATGAATTAACTGATAAAGGAGGGAAAAATCTCGGCATCTGGCATGTCCAAGATTTAAAGAAATATTACGGCCCAGAGAACTAGCTAAGTGAAGGGCAGAAATTTTCTACGAAAATTTCTCCCGAAGTTGGGGTGGGATTATTACCTCTAGGGGACGAAGGGGGACGATCCTGGGAGGAGCTGAAAAAAAGAAAAAGTTGTTTTTCACGCAAAACACAAAAAAATCAACATTACAACTACCTTAAATCTAAACTACCTTAAGTTAAAACTACCCTAAATAAAACTTATTCCTAGATATGTATCCTATCCTAAAACAAATTAAAACTTAAGCTAGGTACCACACGCGGTCCTCGCGAAGCTAACGTCGAACTGGAGGAAGGGAAAGAAAAAGGGATTAATCGGGGAAATAGGGGATAAATTTAAATATACTTACCGGTCCATGTTTGTGTCGTCCTTCTCTGGAGAAAAAAAAAATGCCCGATCTCCCCTTTTTACAGGTTGACAACCACTACCGGGCTCCAAGGGGAGAGAGAAACTGAATCCCAGGGGGGAGGCCGAATTTCCTCGGGAGGGACCTGAAAATATTGAAGATAAGATACAAAAGAAAAAAACACAAGCCTCAAGGGGAGAAGGGGCGAATCCCTGGACGAGGAGCACAATCCAAAAACGCTCACGACACGAGGACATAACCCCAAACACAACACTACATCGGAACGGCGCGAACTCCATGTTCCCAGAGGAATGGAGGGACTCGGACGTCACGCGCGACAACGAACTACCCGAGGACCGAAGATCGCGAACCGAAACGCGCGATTTCGCGGGAAAAACGCGAACCGCGGCGACAGGTGAGTGGCACAGGTGGAACCGCGAAAAACCACCAAAACTTTATGGGAACGCCACGAGCCGAGAGGTATTAAACCAAAGAACCGATGAGCAACGGTCTTTTCGCGAAAATCCACTGTATTTCACAAAAATCACTGGAAAAACACATCCGTCAAACACTCGGTACCTTCGCGCGATTTCTCAAAAACAAGAAAGTACTCCATGATTCCCGCGCGGTAATTCCATAGAATCGAATACGCGGAATAACGTCAGCACACGCGACAACCGGGAAAAGGTCACTAATAGTGGAAACTCCGCGAAAATGTTTTCCACCAATCAGGGGCCCGGAAAAATCACCATAATGGCCGTTCATGGCCGACGATCGCCATTCGCGACGAAGTGAAAAATTAATCATTTTTCCGCGATCCGAATTTTCAGCGGTTCGGCACTGGCACCGGGGGAAGGATAATCGCACTTCGCACCTGCACGGATTAACACTATACACCCACAGCCACTCACCGTCGCGAAAATCCGTGGAAAACGTGTGCCATAATCGCGATCGGGCGGATATATAAACCCCGGATTTCCCATAATCGGCCTTCTTTTCCGAGTTTTCTTTATGGACGGCGGAGCTCTCGCGAATTTTTGTCGGAACAAGTACCGTTGTAAGAGTTTGCAAGTTCGCGTTAAATATCTCAACCGCGGATGATAGATTTTCGATCGCGAACTTTTCACTAGAAGTGGGCTGTCCCGATACGGCGCGTTTTCCTTTGGCCGCCCACAAGTTTCACAAAAAAAAAGAAGAAAAGGACTTACCTGGGTCACTGGAGGGTTCCCGCGACGTCTACCCGATTCCCGGATCAGGAGCGCATCTCTAAAAGAAAAACAAAAAAAAAATCGCTAAGTATCATTTGGAAAATTTATTCGGTCTTATAAATTCTTACCTGAATCGCGCCGCTCAGCCGACAGTTGGACTTTGTTGTCATATTATTGTGACGTTTCCGTTGATTGACATAGAGCGAAAAACTAAAGAGGTAGTAGATCGGTGCCGGCGTAGTAGTAGAGCTCTAAGGATAGGATCACATTCCCTGAGTCTGGATCGCGAAGACACGAGTGGTTGAAGTGATAAGTTAGAGAATCGTGATCAAGGAGTGGGCCGGAGTGCGCGCGAGATTAAGGAACCGGGTGAAAACAGCGAGCTCGGATATTTCTTTTGGGGGTGCCAAAGTTAATCGGCGAGTTTTTATGGTGTTATGTAGAAAGTGACGATTGATTTTCTTCGGAGTGAAGACATGAATTTTCCAGTTTGACAGGGCATACGGGCGCCGGATTATTGTAACCATTCGTGCGAGAAGTGCCCCTTTGTCGTTAAGAACTTAAGTTGGTGATCCGATCCGCTTGATTCCATTCCCGTGGTTAGTTTTCTGCCTATTAGGCTACAGTTCGTGAGGGAGTCTATTTGCGCGATTCACTTCCCGTCATCGTCCGATCTTACCGGGTGCGATTTAACGACGGTTTCGAGTATATAGAGTTTAAAATAAATGAATTGTTATCCTTTTCGCTTAATTCACAATGGCGGTTATTATTTTGCATATATCACTTTTGATTTGAATTTATTGATTGGATTATTGCGCGTTTCCTTTTTTTGTCGGTTTCTGACCCCCTTTCGTTTTGGATTATCGTATTTACATTTTATCCCGTATCATAATATTTTCATTTAGTTTTGAATAATAAAATTTTCATCCTGCTTTGTACTATGACATTTTCATTTTGGTTTTGAATCATCGCATTTTCATTTTATTGTGTATTTTATTTCGTACTATAACATTTGCATATTAGATCTTAACATAGTTTGCATGTTATTTTGTATTATAATCTTTTTTCCTAATTTTAAACCATAGAATTTTCACCCTACTTTGTATTATAATTTTTTTTTTGTTTTGGAATATCGATTTTTTTTTTTTTATTTTATTTCGTATTGTAATATTTTCCTTAAATTTTGAATCATAGAATTTTCCTCCTATTTTGTATTGGAACATTTTCATTTTGTTTTGGATTATCGTATTTTATTTTATTTTAATTTCTTTTTTTGAATATTTACTTGTATCCTAGTATTTACATTCTATTTTGTATTATGGCAATTTCATTTTATATTTATATTCCACTCCCTTTAGTTTCTTTTTATTTGGCTTAAATCGTTAATTTTTTTTTTATAATTTCATACATATTTTTTTCCCCCATCTTACTATTATTATTGTGATAATTTTTTCCAATATACATATTTATTTTGTTTGGTTTATAATCATCTTTAACATCATTTTCACATTAGTAGTAATTATTATTATTATATTTTGTTTTTTTTTGCAACGTCTACCCACATATTGTACAGAAATAGCTATAGTGGAATATATTTAAGGAAAAGAGAACTCCAAATCGTTTTTACTCGCTCCTCCCTTTCCTCCTCGATTGGATCGTACCCCTTGTTTTTTTTGCAGCATATTTCCTGGTACGGTTTTCGTAGTTTTGGCCCAAGAGGAAAGAAAAAAAAAACTACGTGGCGCTCAACTAGGTATCTTTTTCTAATTACATTCGAATTTTGCTGGACTGAACCCCTTCCCCCTCCGACTGAGTCGGCGGCAACCGTTGTTGCGAAAAAGGCGCGTAACAAGGCGTTTCAGTAAATGACTTCTGCAGAAGTTGCCAGAATGAGGAGGAAGAGGAAAATATCAACCACCTCCTCTGTCACTGCCCAGCGCTTGCGCGGCATAGGTACCAGCACCTGGGTGCCACCTTCTTTGATGACCTGTCATAGCTGAGTGTGAAGAACGTCAGGGACATTGAACGCTTCATCAAAGTCTCGAAATGGTTCGACGGTTAGTTAAAATCGGGGTCGTCCCGTGTGGTATCACAATGGGCCTTGTGTTGGCCTCTTTTTGGCAGCCACAACTACCTAACCTAACCTAACCTAACCTAACCCTTCTTCGACTCTATTTTTCATAGAAGAACACAATTTTTTCAAATCTTCTATATTAACACTTTGCCGACCGATCGGGGAGATCTCCCAATTTTGAAGTAAGTCGGTGCCCGACCGATCGGGGAGATCACCCAATTTTGAAGTAAGTCGGTGTCCGACCGATCGGGGAGATTTCCCATTTTAACTTTAGCAACGCGTTTCTCGTTTTCTGTCGTTGTTAACTACCTCGACTTGGGGTTTTTCGCAATTGCTGACAGACTGCTGCTGTGGAGCACAACATATAATAAAATCAACTAATTTTGAAGGCTTCTTAGTTTGGCCTTTCCGAGGCACGGTGGAAACCGAACAGTTCTCTGTGGCGCGTGCGGTCGGTTACGTGTTAATATCGTTCTCTCTAATACTTCCTTTAAATTATTAACCGTTTGTGTTCTTAACTGTCCAACTTTGTGTCCCAAAATAGCTCAAACGTTCTCTATTGGATTGAGATCGGGGCTATTGAAAGGCCAAGGTAACGATGTCAAGCCCAGTTCCTCTTTGTAGACTTTAATCTTCGATAAAAGAGAAAGAACAAATTAATTAAAACACCAAGATCTTGGTCTTAAACGAAATTTTCAATGGCAATTTATTATTGCTGACGTGTAAAAGCCAATTTTAGGTGCTGATTTCTTATTTTACTATGGTTTGTTAGTAGATCTTGCCAAAAGAAATTTAATTGACCCATTAACATCACTTACTTCCTCCGGTATTTTACGTAAATGATCAATTTCTGCATTATCACTTTTGATTGAACCAACTACTCATTATGAAATTAGAAACCTTCTGGATGAATTTCAGGATATTACGATTGATTCAGGTTTTACTAAACCAATTAAACATATGATAACCCATCAAATTCAAACTTCTGGCACTCCAATTGTACCCAAAGTTTGCCGTCTCTCTCCGGAGAAACTTTTGTTGGCTAAAAGAGAATTTGAATTCATGTTAAATCAGGGAATCTGTAGACCATCAAATAGTTCTTGGTCATCGCCGCTTCATATGGTCCCAAAAAACAATGGTGATTGGAGACCTTGCGCAGATTATAGGCGACTTAATGCCGTCACAGTTCCAGATCGGTATCCAATTCCATTAATTCATGATTTCTCTCATAATTTGCGAGATTGCAAATTTTTCTCAACTTTAGATCTTACAAAAGCCTTTCATCAAATTCCTGTTGAACAGGCTGATATACCCAAAACAGCAATTTGCACTCGTTTCGGACTATTTGAATTTACACGAATGACTTCCGGTCTTTGCAACGCCGCACTATGATATATTTGGACGATTTTTTTCCATTTTTCAATTATCTCCCGATAAAATGATGCTATTGAGATGAATTTTTTTTAAATGAAAGTACACACTTTGGCGGATATGGAAAAAATACTAAAAAGTTGTGATGACCTTCATTTGACCTTGAAAATTGGCCTCAAAGCTGACGATTTTTAGAAAAAATTGATATTTTTGGATGTAGAAACTATATAAATTTTTCCTTTAACTTTATTTCTGATTGAAATTCTTCGGGAGGTGTTTTAGAACTAGAGAAGATCGATAAAGGTCAGTCGAAGATCACGCGGAGGTCATTTGAAGGTCATTTTTTAGAGGACTACCACGAAATCGCTTTTTTCGCAGTCTGACAGGGAAAAGGATTGTAGATTCGGTCTTTGGATGCTCAGGTCGAGCTACAGCCTCAAGAATAGTCGGTAGTGGCCAGTCTAAGGTCATCCAGAGGTCATTTGGAGGTCAATTCAAGGGTCATTTGGTGGGAATCAGCAAGAAATCGCCTTTTTTCGCAGTCTGACCGGGAAAAGGAATGTGGATCCAATTCTTGGATGCTCAGGTCGAGTTATAGCCTCAAGGATTATGGCTAGTGGCCAGTCTAGGGTTACACAGAGGTCATCTGAAGGTCAATTCAAGGGTCATTTGGTGGGAATCACCAAGAAATCACCTTTTTTCCGCAGTCTGACCGGGAAAAGGGTTATAAACCCGGTCTCTGGATGCTCAAGTCGAGTTATAGGCTCACGGATTATCGGTAGTGGCCAGTCTAGGGCCATCCAGAGGTCAATTGAAGGTTATTCAGGTTCATTTCAGGGGAATCACCACGAAATCGCCTTTTTTCGCAGTCTGACCAGGAAGTGGATTGTAGATCCAGTTATTGGATACTCAGGTCGAGCTGTCGACTCAAAGATTATCGGAAGTGGCCAGTCTAGGGTCACCCAGAGGTCATTTGAAGGTCATAATCAAGGGAATCACCACGAAATGGCTTTTTTTCCGCAGACTGACCGGGAAAAGGAGTGTAGATCCAGTTCTTGGATGCTCAGGTCAAGTTATAGCCTCAAGTATTATTGGTAGTGGCCAGTCTAGGGTCATCCAGAGGTCATTTTAATGGAATCACTACGAAATTGCTTTTTTCCCGCAGTCTGACCGGGAAAAGTATTGTAAATCCAGTCCCTATATGCTCAGGTCGAGTTATAGTCTCAGGACATTTGAAGGTCATTCAGGCTCATTTCAAAGAATCACTACGAAATCAACTTTTCTCGCAGTCTTACAGGGAAAAGGATTGTAGATCCAGTTCTTGGATGTTCAGGTTGAGCTATGACCTCTGAATGACCCTAGACTGGCCACTACCGATAATTCTTGTGGCTATAACTCGACCTGAGCATACAGGGACTGGATTTACGATACTTTTTCTGGTCAGACTGCGGAAAAAAAGCCATTTCGTAGTGATTCCCTTGAAATGACCCACAAATGACCCCTGGATGACCATAGACTGGACACTAGCTATAATCCCTGAGGCTATAACTCGACCTTAGCATCCAAGCACTGGACCTACACTTATTTTCCTGGTCAGACTGCGCAGAAAAGGCGGTTTCGTGGTGATTCCCTTGATTATGACTTTCAAATGACCTCTGGATGACCCTAGACTGGCCACTAGCGATAATCTTTGAGGCTATAACTCGACCTGAGTATCCAAGAACTGGATTTACAATCCTTTTCCCTGTAAGACTGCGAGAAAAGTTGATTTGGTAGTGATTCCCTTGAAATGAGCCTGAATGACCTTCAAATGTCCTCTGGATGGCCCTAGACTGGCCACTACCGATACTTGTTGAGACTATAACTCGACCTAAGCATATAGGGACTGGATTTACAATACTTTTCCCGGTCAGACTGCGGGAAAAAAGCAATTTCGTAGTGATTCCATTAAAATGACCTCTGGATGACCCTTGACTGGCCACTACCAATAATGCTTGAGGCTATAACTTGACCTGAGCATCCAAGAACTGGATCTACACTCCTTTTCCCGGTCAGTCTGCGGAAAAAAACCAGTTCGTGGTGATTCCCTTGGTTATGACCTTCAAATGACCTCTGGGTGACCCTAGACTGGCCACTTCCGATAATCTTTGAGACGACAACTCAACCTGAGTACCCAAGAACTGGATCTACAATCCACTTCCTGGTCAGACTGCGAAAAAAGGCGATTTCGTGGTGATTCCCTTGAAATGAACCTGAATAACATTCAATTGACCTCTGGATGGCCCTAGACTGGCCACTACCGATAATCCGTGAGCCTATAACTCGACTTGAGCATCCAGAGACCGGGTCTATAACCCTTTTCCCGGTCAGACTGCGGAAAAAAGGTGATTTCTTGGTGATTCCCTCCAAATGACCATTTAATTGACCTTCACATTACCTCTATATGACCCTAGACTGGCCCCTACCCATAATTCTTGAGGCTATAACTTGACCTGAGCATCCAAGAACTGGATTCAAACTCCTATTCCCGGTCGGACTGCGAAAAACGGCGATTTCTTGCTGATTCCCACCAAATGACCCTTGAATTGACCTCCAAATGACCTCTGGATGACCTTAGACTGGCCACTACCGACTATCCTTGAGGCTGAAGCTCGACCTGAGCATCCAAAGACCGAATCTACAATCCTTTTCCCGGTCAGACTGCGAAAAAGCGATTTCGTGGTAGTCCTCTGGAAAAACACCTTCAAATGACCTCCGCGTGATCTTCGAATGACCTTTATCGATCTTCTCTAGTTTTAAAACAACTCCCGAAGAATTTCAGTCAGAAATAAAGTTAAAGGAAAAATTTATATAGTTTCTACATCCAAAAATATCAATTTTTTCTAAAAATCGTCAACTTTGAGGCCAATTTTCAAGGTCAAATGAAGGTCATCACAACTTTTTAGTATTTTTTCCATATCCGCCAAAGTGTGCACTTTCATTTAAAAAAAAATTCATATCAATAGCATTATTCTATTGGGAGATAATTGAAAAATGGAAAAAAATCGTCCAAATATATCATAGTGCGCCGCTCAAACATTTCAAAGGTTCATTCATTCGGTACTTTAAGATCTATCATTTTGCTTTGTTTATCTCGATGACATTCTAGTTGCATCAAAATCTGAAGCAGAACATTTAATTCATTTGAAACAAATTTTTCAACGTTTTCGTGATCATGGTTTAATTATAAATGTCCAGAAATGTAACTTTATGAAAGAAAAAGTGAAATTTCTTGGTCATTTCATAAATTCAGAAGGTATTAAACCTACTCCAGATAAAGTTGAGGCTATTAAAAATTTTAAACAGCCTTCAACAGTTAAAGAACTAAGACGTTTTCTTGCCATGGTAAATTTCTACCGTCGTTTTTTGCCTCATGCTGCTGAACACCAATCAATTTTAAACCAATATGTTACTGGAAATAAAAAAGATGGTTCTAGAAAAATTGAATGGACTATGGAAGCACTTAAGGTATTCCAGGACAGCAAAGTACAACTCTTAGATGTTACTCTTCTAGTATTTCCTGATATTAACGCTAATCTCGGTTTATTTGTCGATGCATCCAATTTTGCCATTGAAGCCGCTTTGCATCAAAGAGTGAATGAATTAAATACGGCACACTCAAAATATAGTGCTTAGGACAGAGAATTGTTAGCTGCTTATCTGAGTGTTAAATATTTTCGATATTATTTAGAAGGTCGAAACTTTATACTTTTTACAGACCATAAATCTCTTGTGGTCGCTCTCAAACAAAATTCAGAAAAAAGCCTCTCCAAGACATGCTCGGCATTTAGATTTCATCGGACAATTCACAACGGATATTAGACACATTTCAGGAAAAGACAATATTATTGAAGATAAATTGTCGCGTGTCGAAGAACTCTGTTTACCAAGTTCAATAGATTTTCAAGCTATTGCTTTGGCATAAGAATCTGACACAGCCTTCAAGGAAAATTCTGCATATAAATTTTCCAAATTACCCGTTCTTGGGAGTGATAAAGAAATTTAATGCGAAATTTCAAATTCACGAGCAAGACCTTTCATTCTGAAATCCTTTGATGTTTTCAAATCGGTTTATAATTTAGTACATCCCAGCATTCGAACAACGAACAAAATTGTGACTGCTAGAAATAGAATAATATTAGACCAGTACAGGCCTCAAATCATACACTGCCTAAATTTTTCAAATTTAAAAAGCTTAATGATTGTTCGCATGTTTTCGTACGTACTGATTCCACTGGAGTCCCTTTTCAATCTCCTTATGAAGGACCTTTTAAAATTGTTTCGCGTTTTAAAGATCTAGATTTTACAATTTTAATTAAAGGGAAAATTGTTAAAGTTTATCTAAATAGGTTAAAACCTTGCTTTACAAAAGCAGCAGATAAAACAAACCTAAAAAATGATCCATCTAGTGCAACAAAGTTAACCCAACATAATAACACACTTCTGCATGGTCAGCCAGTGCCTGATGTCGCAGTTACACATAAAAAGAGGACAGAAACACATGATAAAAAATGTTCCAAACACGTTAGATTCAATTTACCGAATTAACACCTTCATTTAAGAGACGTTCGAACCAATTTATAAATGTTATTTTTTTCGTCAACTGGAGGAGGGGTAATGTGGCGATACTGTACTACGTCACGTAATGGTGCCTCGGTTTATTATCGTAGTAGCATTTGAAAAGAAGTGGAAAATTGTAGTAGGTTTGCGTAGGCGACTTTTCAGAGAGGAACTGACTTTTGTAAAGAAAACAGGAAGATTTTGTTTTTCAGAAGAAAATATTTAAAAAATAAATTAAATTAAATCAGCTAAAAATAAATAATAACTATCATATTCTAAAATGAAACATTATTATAAAACAGGGAAACTTGAATATTTAATAATAATAACATTTCTCTCTTTCCCTTTACTATAATTCGATGTTCGTGGTGTAAAAAATCATTATGTTTAAAGCATTATTTTAAAGACTATCACTAATGTACAAATTTTCAAAGATGAGTACAGTTATGGATTGTTGTATATATATAAAATTTTAAAAATCTGAATTTGATTTTACAAATTGATTCATAATTAACGATATCAACAAACCCTGTTTATTATTTTTTATCAAAATTCGAATAATTTTAAAACATATGTGCGGTGCGCCATAATGAATCTATCATTTGTAATTATTTATTTACGATTGTAAATCCGTAATCAGCAAACTGCATTTAATAATTTTCTTATAAAAGTTTGAATATATTTAACAAATATGTGTGCCTTATTTGTATCTACCACTTTTAATTATTCATTTACGATTGTAAATCCGTAATCAACGAGCTCAAAAACCCTTATTTATTGTTTTTTTTTTTTTTTTTGTATAAAAATTGGTGTATTTTTCAAAAGTTTGTCCACCATGTTGGATCCACCATTTTGAATTTTTTAAATTTAACATCAGCTTCGTAATCAGCGACCTCAACAACTTTTATTTATAATTCTTTTTATAAAAATTGATGTATTTTTCAAAAGTTTGTTGTTGGACTCGCCGTTTAGAGTTTTTTTAATCGAATATCAGATTCGTAATCAACGACTCCAAAAACCCCTTAATACTAGTTTTGACGAAAAAAAATGATGCTTGTAAGAATATACATAATGTATTAGTGCTAAGGGTTGTTTACACCAGAGATCGGCAAAAAATAATATTTCTCTTTCGATTTTTCAATTTGTAAACAATTTCTAATTGCAACATTGAAATTATCAATTATTCAAAAATTAACAATCATCGTTCTAGAATTTTCCATTGCACAAATAATCAGTAATTGGTCAGGCAAACATTTATGAATACCCAAATACCGATAATTTGCCCTCCAAACAGTGTGATTATTCAAGCAATCGGTAATCCATGGGCCAGAAATTCGAGAATACTCAACTACTCAGCAATGTTCTGTGAGAAATTTCTGATTACTCCAGCAGTCGGTAATCCATGGCCCAGAAAGTCGAGAACACTCAACAAGTCGGTAATTTGCTGTGAGAAATTTCTGAGTACTCTAGCAATCGGTAATTCATGGGCCAGAAATTTTAGAATACTCAACTAGTCAGCAATTTATCGTAAGGAATTTCTGATTACTCTAGCAATCGGTATTCATGGCCCAGAAATTTTAGAATACTCAACTAGTCAGCAATTCATCGTAAGAAATTTCTGATTACTGTAGCAATCGGGAATCCATTGGCCAGAAATTTTAGAATACTCAACTAGTCAGCAATTTTCTGAACTAAATTTTTGATTACTCAAGTTTTCGGTAATTTATTGACTAGAAATTTGAAAATACCCAGTTTCGTGTGATGTATGATATGTTAGGAATCCCGTATCGCATTAGTCATGTGATATGTGACATAACTGTATGTTACGTTTGACAAAGCACATATAACAAATCACATGTAACATGTTTGCACATACAGTTATGTTATTTGTAATATGTGATGAGACGCATAACATATGTTACATATAATGAATATGCGGGGATCGCACATAAAATTTCCCATATAACATGTCATGTCACATACAATGAATATGATTTGTAACTAAACGAAGCACATATTTATATGTCACATATGTATTGTGGCAAATCACATATTACGTTGAAGTAAATACCACATGTTCCCTATGGCTATGACATATGACGAAGAGTGTAAGTTGTATGTTGTATACAATATATATGTATATTATACAATATACACGTACACGTCAAATATCACATGTGACAACGGCACATGACAACTGACGCACAACAGATGACGTAACGCTGTATGTGACATGACATGAGACATGACATGAGACATGAGATATGACATGACATATGACATTACATATGTCATGACATATGACATGACATGAGACATGACATATGTCAAGTCATATGTCATGTCTCATGTCTTGTTATATGACATGTCATATTTCATATCAGATTTCATGTCATATGTCATGTCTCATGTCAAGTCTCATGTCATGTCACATACAGTGTCACGTCGTCTGTTGTGCGTCAGTTGTCATGTGCCGTTGTCACATGTGATATTTGATGTGTACGTGTATGTTGTATAATATACATATATATTGTATACAACATACAACTTACACTCTTCGTCATATGTCATAGCCATAAGGAGCATGTGGTATTTACTTCAACGTAATATGTGATTTGCCACAATACATATGTGACATATAAATATGTGCTTCGTTTAGTTACAAATCATATTCATTGTATATGACATGACATGTTATATGGGAAATGTTATGTGCGATCCCCGCATATTCATTATATGTAACATATGTTATGCGTCTCATCACATATTACCAATAACATAACTGTATGTGCAAACATGTTACATGTGATTTGTTATATGTGCTTTGTCAAACATAACATACAGTTATGTCACATATCACATGACTAAAGCGATACGGGATTCCTAACATATCATACATCACACGAAAATAGGTATTTTCAAATTTCTAGTCAATAAATTACCGAAAACTTGAGTAATCAAAAATTTAGTTCAGAAAATTGCTGACTAGTTGAGTATTCTAAAATTTCTGGCCAATGGATTCCCGATTGCTACAGTAATCAGAAATTTCTTACGATGAATTGCTGACTAGTTGAGTATTCTAAAATTTCTGGCCCATGAATACCGATTGCTAGAGTAATCAGAAATTCCTTACGATAAATTGCTGACTAGTTGAGTATTCTTAAATTTCTGGCCCATGAATTACCGATTGCTAGAGTACTCTGAAATTTCTCACAGCAAATTACCGACTAGTTGAGTATTCTCGACTTTCTGGGCCATGGATTACCGACTGCTGGAGTAATCAGAAATTTCTCACAGATCATTGCTGACTAGTTGAGTATTCTCGAATTTCTGGCCCATGAATTACCGATTGCTAGAGTACTCAGAAATTTCTCACAGCAAATTACCGACTAGTTAAGAATCTCTAATTTCTTACCGATGATTTACCGATTGCTTAGATAATGGAAAATATGTTTTGGCTTATTACCAAATTAATTAACAATTGGAAATTTATTTACTAAAATTGCAATTTTTATGGCATTGGTTATTATCATCGAAAATATTGACGAAAAAAATATTTTTGCCGATCTCTGGTTTACACCCTTGTGGAGCTTTTTTTAGGAAAACCCAAAAACAGGTCAACTTTATTTTTCGGCATCGTATGTAAAAAAATATTTGTCAATGATTTTTAACTAAAACTATTATTTTTGTGACGCAAAAATATAATTTATTCTGAAATAAAATATAAAAGTTGCTACCCCCGGGAACCGGATTACTTACAAAAGGTAAATAAATATATTTATGAGACATCATTTCCATTTTGTTTCATTTGAAAAAATTATTTATTACTTGAAATATTTAGGAAAAACTGTTTTTGGGGGTAAACTTTAGGGGTGGTTCTCACCCCCTAAACTTGCGTATCCGCAGATAAAAAACGATATGTGTCTCTTATTTTTCGGTGCTTTACAACATATTTCAATTTAATCAAAATCGGTGAGACACACCTGAGAAAGTTTCCTTGTCAGTATATGACAAATAAGTCTGACAAATTTGGCATCAAATTTTGGTTGGCGTCAGATGCCAATAGTAAATATTTTATAAACGGTTTTCTATATCTTGAAAAAGAAAAAACTAGGATGCCGTCAGCATCACTCGGTGAATTTGTTGCCCTAAAACTAGTCGAACCATTCACCCAATGCTGGAGAAATGTTACGACAGATAACTTTTTTATGAGTTCATCATTGGCAACAAAAGTGTTAGCAAAGCGAACAGCATTAATTGGGGCTGTGCGAAGTAATAAAACAGAATTGCCTACACTTGCGAAAGCTAGAAAACAATAGAAAGAAAATACCTGAAATCATTGCATAATATAATAAAACCAAATTGGGCGTCGATGTGGCTGATGAAATGGCTAGGAAGTACAGCGCCAAATCTAAATGTTATAGGTGAACTGTACAAGTTTTTTTTTAACATTCTTGATTCGGCTAGTATCAATTCATGGATCCTTTATAAAGAGGTAACAAGACAAAAGATATCAAGAGAGAATTTAATTTTGGTGTAAATCAGCTAATTCTCCAAAATCTCATCCACTACCTCAAACCCACCATCTTTAATTTTATGATTTTTGAAATATGACTTTAGATTCGTGATTATTGACCCAGAGAATACCTTTAAAATAATGTTGGTTGAAAATAATTTAATTTTTCAATTTCCGTGGGCCATTTTGCTTCCGCCATTTTGAGTTTGAAAATTTTAAAAGTCTGACTTCTGAGAGACTCTAAAGGCATCTGTATTCCAAGTTTCCTTTTTAAAAAATCCACTTTAGGTCAAAAATAATTGGAAGTGTCAAGTGTTCCGGTCATGTGTCAGTTGCTCTTGTGTTTTTTCTATTTATTTCGATTTTAATGCGTTCTTTGTGCTCGTTTGCTGTTTTTTTTGGCATTTTCGGCGTCTCTTATTCTTGGTCTGCTGTTGGTGAACGTCCTGTGAGCCGCTGTGCGACTGGCTGGAGCGCTGTTTTCTTACCTGGTGGTGTCACCTCCCACAGCCCACCTGTGCTTATGTTGATCGCCTGTACTTATTCTTAAGGGTAATTCCTTAAGTATATGTCTCTGTCGAGGCACCTCATAATTCTGCACCTAATTATATCTCTTTCGAGGATCATTATCATCATTTCCGTTTGGGTGTTTTGGGCTGTTGCTGTTTGAGGTTAAGTTGGCTTCCCGCCACTTTTACTTTCTGCCGACTTATCTAGCACAAGACCCATTCTGCATCTGGGACATCGGCCAGCCTTCACGTTTCTGCACTCAGCTGTTCTGACGATTATCAGCTGTGCTTGCTTGCTGCATTCATCTGTGATATTGGCCTGTCGGTGCAGCCATACACACTTGCACCGTAAGCTCTGCTCTGCTAAAATTATCGACGACGGGGTCATCTGTGATGGCATTTGCAATAACTCATTTCATATTTCTTGCCTGAGGCGCGCTTCGAGATCTGCTGCTGCTACTACTACGTGTCACGAATGCATGGAAATCAAGCCCTGCCACGTTCTTCGTCTTGTAAATAATTTGATGACGCGTTTCTCATCGGACCAGTCAATTATCGCTGACAAGATTTCCACTATTTCTTCAAACTGGGCTAATCTCCAGCAGGCCTACGAGGATTTTAACACCATGAATGGTAAACCCCCGTCCATCAGCGCCTCGCTCTCGCCTACGTCTCAGCGCTCTTCTGCCTTCAGCCCCTCTACCGCTCCTACTCTTCCTAAGGTGGACCGTAAGAAATACCGACGTAGTCGTCGTCAGCGGGTTGCTCAGGTGAAACATACAGAGCCTTGCGTTGCTCCTACCGCCATCTCTAGTACTGACGACTCTCCGCCTGCTTCAGCGGTGGGAAATCCAGGCGCGCTTAGACCTGCCAGGCTGCCGCGACAGATCTTTGTCTCCAGAGTCCACCCAGACACCACTGAAAATGAGGTTATTGAACATATAAACTCTCACGTCAAGGCTTCTCGAGGGTTGGTGGCGCACTATGGGCTAAACGGCACTTTTTTTGTTTGAAACCTAATATCTCGAGAAAAACCGAAGATATTAACGTAAATTTTTTTTTAAATTGAAGCTGAGACTATGTAGATTACTGGAAAATTAACCAGAATGGCTGAAATGAAAATAAACGCTATGTTACATAACCTCAAAGTTGCATTTTTTTCTGAAAAATTGAATAGGCTCACACCAACAAAAAACTTGGTCTTTATTTTAAATGTCATATATGCTATCCGATGAACTTTAACCTGCTGATCACGAATCCGAGGTCAGAATTGCCCCCCACCCTACAGTTTTCAGAAAAATGAAGAATTTCCGTGCCTAGTATAAGCCTTTTTAACTCTTTGAGTTACAAAAGACGAGCTTAAATTAATTTTTATTATAACATACTAACTGAAGGTTCTTGGGGTCGCTGATCACGAATCTGAAGTTAGATTTTGAAAATTCAAAATGGCGGATCCAATATGGCGGACCAAAATTTTTATATTTGATCGAATTTGGATTAAAAATTGAATACATGGGTTTTTGGAGTCACTAATTACGAATCTGAAGTCAGATTTTGAAAATTCAAAATGGCGGTTCCAATATGGCGGACCGAAAATTTAATATTTGACCGAATTTCTACTCAAAACCGTATACATGGGTTTTTGGGGTCGCTGATCACGAATCTGAAGTCAGATTTTGAAAATTCAAAATAGCGGATCCAATATGGCGGACCGAAAATTTAATATTTGACCGAATTTCTACTCAAAACTGTATACATGGGTTTTTGGGGTCGCTGATCACGAATCTGAAGTCATATTTTGAAAATTCAAAATGGCGCATCCAATATGGCGCAGTATGGGCTAAACGGCACTTTTTGTGTTTAAAACCTAATATCTCCGAAAAAAACGAAGATATTAACTTAATTTTTTTTTAATTGTGTCAACAACTATTAAAAATTAAAGTTAATATCTTAAATTCTTCTTTTTTCGGAGATATTACGTTTTAAACACAAAAAGTGCCATTTAGCCCATAGTGCGCCATATTGAATCCGCCATTTTGAATTTTCAAAATCTGACTTCAGATTCGTGATCAGCGACCCCAAAAACCCATGTATACAGTTTTGAGTCGAAATTCGGTCAAATATTAAATTTTCGGTCCGCCATATTGGATCCGCTATTTGAATTTTCAAAATCTGACTTCAGATTCGTGATCAGCGACCCCAAAAACCCATGTATACGGTTTTGGGTAGAAATTCGGTCAAATATTAAATTTTCGGTCCGCCATATTGGAACCGCCATTTTGAATTTTCAAAATCTGACTTCAGATTCGTAATTAGTGACTCCAAAAACCCATGTATTCAATTTTTAATCCAAATTCGATCAAATATAAAAATTTTGGTCCGCCATATTGGATCCGCCATTTTGAATTTTCAAAATCTAACTTCAGATTCGTGATCAGCGACCCCAAGAACCTTCAGTTAGTATGTTATAATAAAAATTAATTTAAGCTCGTCTTTTGTAACTCAAAGAGTTAAAAAGGCTTATACTAGGCACGGAAATTCTTCATTTTTCTGAAAACTGTAGGGTGGGGGGCAATTCTGACCTCGGATTCGTGATCAGCAGGTTAAAGTTCATCGGATAGCATATATGACATTTAAAATAAAGACCAAGTTTTTTGTTGGTGTGAGCCTATTCAATTTTTCAGAAAAAAATGCAACTTTGAGGTTATGTTACATAGCGTTTATTTTCACTTCAGCCATTCTGGTTAATTTTCCAGTAATCTACATAGTCTCAGCTTCAATTTAAAAAAAAATGACGTTAATATCTTCGGTTTTTCTCGAGATATTAGGTTTTAAACAAAAAAAGTGCCGTTTAGCCCATAGTGTGGCGTGTAGTCGCATTATGCCACAGCGCAGTCAGGGAGGTCTTGCATTCTCGGCCTCATTTAAGATCCTAGTACCGGAAGATCTTTTCCCGGCAGTCGTTTCTCCTGCGATCTGGCCCGCGAATGCTATTGTTCGTGAGTTCATTCACAGAAATAAGGCTGTCTGTAGCTCTCCCGCTCCTGAAAAAAACGGATCAGCGAATTCTCGATCTACTACGCCAATGTAACCGGCCTCCGATCAAAGACGACGCAGCTTTACAAAAGCTCTGCCGATTGCTCTTTTGACCTTATTTTTTTGACGGAGACTTGGCTGAATTGTGATGTTTCCGACGCTGAGCTTTTTGGTCAGGACTATGCGGTCTTCCGCCGTGACCGGCACTGCTCGTTGGACGCCCCAGTGGGTGGTGGGGTACTTTGTGCCGTCCGGTGCAACATTCCGTGTCGACTCATCGATGTTCCCGAATCTGACGGGCTGGAGCTGGTCTGTGCTGTCTTGAGACTCCCGCAGAGAAGCATCTACTTGGTCGTAGCCTACATCCCTCCTCGTGAATCGCCTGCGACTTATGCACGACTTGCCACCTGCCTGGAATTCGTCGCTGGTTTAATGCATCCGCGTGACGAGATGATGTTGTTCGGTGACTTGAATATGCCGTCCATCAATTGGTCACCTTCTGTTGACGATAGTGATTTTTTCCCGTCGCCTACTGGAGCTTCGCATCATCTTACGACTTTTCTGGACAGCGTGGCCTCTTCTGGCCTCAGGCAGACTTGCGGCATTATGAACGATAGCGGACGCATGCTTGATTTGGTTTTTTCCACTGACCCTAGTGGTACCTCCGTCATGCGCTGTATTACCCCTTTGGTTCCTGAGACTGGGCATCACCCAGCTCTTCATATTATATTGTGATCTGATTCTTATATGTTAAATTCTTCTGCACCATCTGACTTTTGTTATAACTTTAAAAAGGCTGATTTTTCTAAGTTCAATAACTGGCTTTCGGCTTGCGATTGGAGTAGTGTTCTTCTCGAACGTGACATCGACACAGCTATTGAATCTTTTTATAATATTTTATTTCAAAGCTTTATTCACTGTGTTCCAATCTGTAAGTCCCGTGGATCACCCTCGGGTCCACCTTGGTTTAATGGTGCTTTACGACATTTGAAAAATTTAAAGAATAAGGCCTGGAAGAAGTTTTGCATCTCAAGAACGGACATAGACTATGCCGCCTGTTCGGTGGTTCGTTCTCAATTTATATCCGAAATAGACTCCTCATATAACGAGTATCTCAGCCATATGAAATTTTCTCTACGTGAAGATCCGAAGCGCTTTTGGCGTTTTGTTAATTCTAAGCGTAATTCGGATGGCTACCCTCTGTCGTTGCGCCTCGGGGATACTGATACCGACGATCCTCAGCAGATTTCCAATCTCTTTGGTGACTTTTTTGAAACAGCTTTCTTAGCTGACTACTATGATACTGATTTCTGTGATACTAGTTCTAAGCAATTTTCACACTTGACGACGCTTCCGCCGACATCACTTACGCTTGAGGATTTATTTTTTGACGAGGGTATTTTAACTAAATATATTTCTATTTTAGCCGATAACTTTTCGCGTGGACCCGACGGCATTCCCGCGTCTTTTATTAAAAGGTGTAGCGTCCCTCTTGTCCCCATTCTATGTTATTTATTTAATTTATCAATTTCTCGTGGTGCTTTTCCACATACTTGGAAACTCTCTATCATTATTCCGCTTCACAAAAAGGGTTCCAAGTCCGAAATCTCTAACTACAGACCTATTGCCAATTTATGCTGTATTGCTAAACTCTTTGAATCTGTGATTTGTGACGTGCTCTCTTTTCATTGTAAACCTTTTCTGCAATCTTTTCAGCATGGCTTTCTCAAGGGAAAGTCTACTTCCACTAATCTTCTAGAATTTGCTAATTTCTGTTTAACAAACATTGAAAATGGTAAACAAATTGATTGCATTTTCACTGATTTCAGTAAGGCTACGTCTACATCTACATCTCTTGGTTTCCCACCTCTTGTTATCAAATGGCTTGGGTCCTACTTGTCTCATCGCTCACAGCGAGTCTTATTTCGCGGTCTGTACTCCAGAGAAATCCTTAACACCTCGGGTGTACCTCAAGGCAGTCATTTAGGTCCCTTAACTTTTATTATTTATATCAACGATGTATCCCTGTCTCTTTCTAACTCTAGGATTCTCTGTTACGCAGATGATGCCAAGATCTTTCGTATTATACGTAGCGAGCATGACTGTGGCCTTTTAAATTCTGACATTGATGCTTTTCACACATGGTGCTCATTAAACCAACTTCCACTAAATATTGACAAATGCGCTTACATGTGTTTCCCTCGCAAGAAAAGCACTACTTCTTTTAATTATACTATTGACGGATGCTCGTTACTAAAACTTGACAAAACCAAAGATTTGGGCATCTGGTTGAATAGCCATTTTACATTTTCTGAACACATCGATGCGATCGTTCGTAAGACCAGCTCTACGCTTGGCTTTGTTAAGCGTTGGTCCAAGGAATTTAATGATCCTTTTGTAACTAAGTCCCTGTATTGTACATTTGTAAGGCCTATTCTTGAGTATGCCAGTATAGTTTGGTCTCCGTTTTATGCGACTTCTATTGATCGCGTCGAGGGTGTCCAGCGTAGATTTCTTAGGTTTTCCCTCCGTAATCTTCCCTGGAGCAACCCTTCTGTGCTACCTCCTTACACTGACAGGCTGCGGCTCTTATCCCTTCAATCTCTTGAGGAACGACGCGACACTGCGAAAGTAGTTTTTGCTTTTGACTGCCTATCGGGCAGGATCAACTCACCTGAGCTTGTCGCTTACTTTGAGATTTCTCTCCCGACTCGCTCCGTGCGTGATCATAATTTCTTCCGAGTGCCTTTTCATCGTACTAATTATGGTATGAATAATCCTCTGTCGTCGATTCACGCACCTTTAATAATCATAAAGCCAATATCGATTTTAACTTGTCGCGAAACCAACTGAAGAGTCAGCTTCGCTAAGGTTTCACTTTGCACTTTTCATGCCATATACATGTACTTGCTATTTTTGTAGTAATCAGTCTATGATGAATTGTCACTAATAAATAAATAAATAAAAACCCACTCCCGGTGCAAACCGGAAGTTGTAAATTGCAACATCAGGTGGCATCTTGAAACCCTGAACATTTCGTTAAGGGGTTACACCACCCTGACGCTCGAAAAAATTGGCATATAAATAAACTTGTTTTTTGACTCGGCCATTAAAAATATGAATTATTCTTTATTTTACGTATTCATATAATAGATTTATAAACAATTTCCAATATTGAAAAAAAAAAGAAAAAAAACATTAAAAATTGCGGAGATATGAATTGGTCAGTGGGACCCTCTTTTAAAAATATTTGCTGACGGTATACATGATTTCTCCGTCCAGCATTGTCCACAAAAAAAGAAAAAAAATTGCTTCTTCATAAGTATAATAGCTAAGGTGTGACGAAGGCAAAAAATTAAAAATATTTGTTTGGAGAAATGACAGCTGTTTGAAAGAAAAACTCGAATTTCCATTAAAATTTTGAGTTTAAAAAATATATAAATTTTGAATACGGAAATCAATCGAAAAAATTCGTCACGCTTTAGGTAATATTATAAAAAATAAGTGGTGGTTGTTCAGCAAAATCGGTTCAGTAGATTTTGAGATATCGTGTACACCAGTTTGAAAAAAGTACTTTCGAGAAAAACCTGAAAGAAAGAAAGGTCGACGTTAACGCCTTAAAAACAATTTTTTTTTTTTAAATTACTTTCAATCTGCGATTATTATTGCGACTTATTTTTTGGTCTGCAATAATAATTCGGAATAAAAAATAGAGGTTTCTATTTAAAAAACTCGATTTCCGGTCAAAAAGCCCTCTTCCGGTCTAAACCGGAAGTTGCAAATTGCACCATCAGGTGGCCCCCACGAAACCCTGAACACTTTGATAAGGTTGTTGGGTTATTAGGTTATTGGGTTATGAGTTATTTGAGGTGATAGGTTCAAGTGACTCACCCTGTATTATACTAAAGTCAGGCCTATCAAAAACAATAAAATAAGAACCTGATAAGGTTATGAATCTGGCCCGGATTACATTAACTGATACGGTTATTTAGTGAAAAACATTATTAAACCCCGATTGCATTATTTATTTCATAAATTCGAATGAACCATAGTTTAAAATAATAATATGAAAATTATTGATTTACTTATGAAAATATATTTTATGTAATATTTATGCAATAATAGGCAAGATTATATTTTACCTGATGAGGAAAGTGGCCGCAGTGGCGGACAGAACCGCGACCATGGCGGCCTGACAGATACGATGGGATGGGGAGTCGTGGAGCTGGTGGACAGCTCGAGTTATCCACCAGCTGGACACCTGTCTGAAACGTCAGCATGGTGAGTTGGATTACTACCTCACACAAATGCTGACGGGACACGGGCACTTTCGGGTCTTTCTTCACTGTAAGACACCGAGCCCGTGCTGCATTTACTGCGACTTTCCATTGGACTAATGGGCGGAATTAAGGGGAGCATGGGGGCATTGCCCCCTAAGACTTCAGAGCGAAAATCGGAAAATTAGTTCACTGTTCTTTTTTCTTATACTTGATAAAAGTCTGCCCCCCAAATATATGAAACCTCTAACTCCGCCCATGATTGGACTCCGCTCCCCACATATTCTTTGCATGTGATAGATGGAGAGCGGAGAGGGAGTAGTTGGAGGGCGCGGTCGTCAGCATAACCCAGGACAATAAAGTCGAGGTTATGCTGCAGGGGGAGTATCTTTGGCGAAGGGTTGCTCTTTTCGTGAGAGCGATCCTGCGCCAGAAAGAAAGGGACGCCAGCAGGGAGCGCCTCCTGGAGAAGATTGAAGGACGCTCGGTGAAGCGGAGGCGGATTAATATGACTCCACCCTGACAACAGACGGTTCTGGGTTGGGCTCTTGAGGGCGGGGAGCGGGGTTTTAGCCGGTAGGCTGGGTAGTCCGGGACACGGGTGTCTTGGGACACCTATGGCGTGGAAAGCATTTCCCCGCTCCCCAAATAAAAAAAAAATAAAATTATATTTTATCATATTTAAGAGCGACACAGTAATATAATGATGAGAAGGTTATACTGATATAGACAAAAATTAATATTCGAAGAAACTAAAATAAACAAATTAACTTTCAGTTATTCAGTATCAGAATTAGAAACGCTTAAAAGAGTTGGTTCGGCAGTGGTGTGGGTTGTTGAAGTTCCCTGGTAAAACAATCCAGCAGAAACTTACAATATCAAATTGATTCCTATAGAAAATTTATAAGAATTTATAGGAAAGTATTGGGTCTAGCTTTTGGTCGAATTGGGTCTTGTTGCTTCTAGCTTTCGTTTCTTCCGTTCATCATTATTTTCATCCATTATATTGTCCACTGTGGCGGCTGAACCGTTAGTTCCAAGTTTTTCTTTTAGCATGTGAATTAAAAATAATTGTAGTTTAGGTTTTATGTAGGAGCGGCAACTTTTAAACTACTTGTTGTAAAACACTTGATGAAAATGTCTAAATTATTTAATGTTTTTTTAAAAAAATAAGTATGCCGTTAGGTTTTAGGTGAGAGAGAAGAAAAAATAAAATAAGCAATCGGAGTGTCTGGTGATCAACTAGTCAAAATAAATAAAATAAAAATAAAATTTAATAAAAATAGAAAATCCAGAATATTTAATTTAAAATAAAATATTTAAAATAATATTGTAAAAATATATAAACATTTATAAAAAAAATAATTTAAAATTAAATACATTTTAAATAAAAAAATTCAACGAGGAATTTATAATTTCAAAAGAAAAACTGAAAGGAGAATATCGCTTGAAGAAAAAACTTATTTTGGGGAAGAAAGTTTCTTTTCTTCCCCAAAAACTGGTGACCCCGATAAAAGAAGAAAGAATTAAGAAAAAAGGACAAAAAGAAGAAAGAATTTAAAAAAGAAGTAAGAAGAAAGAAATAGGAAGAAAGAAATAAGAGGGAAGAAATAAGAAGAAAGAAATTTCACCTCACTATTAAAATTGGATACATCAATCTCATCCAAGCCTTCAGCGACATTCAAATTCAAAACAGCAATTTCAGCAAGAATAGCACAGGGAAGTAGCAATTTAGATTCAATTTTAAAACTCCTTATTAGAAATTTTTGTTAATTTTTAATTCACATTTGGTATTGTTTAAAATGAACGGTTCAAGTGGCGATTTTAACCGGGGAGATGTTGAAAGTGATAATCCCTTCGCGTCGCTGAATCCCCTTATGCAAGATTTATTTTCAGCCGCCACGAAGGGGGTGTTGTGGCGGCTGAACCGTTAGTTCCAAGTTTTTCTTTTAGCATGTGAATTAAAAATAATTGTAGTTTAGGTTTTATGTAGGAGCGGCAACTTTTAAACTACTTGTTGTAAAACACTTGATGAAAATGTCTAAATTATTTAATGTTTTTTTAAAAAAATAAGTATGCCGTTAGGTTTTAGGTGAGAGAGAAGAAAAAATAAAATAAGCAATCGGAGTGTCTGGTGATCAACTAGTCAAAATAAATAAAATAAAAATAAAATTTAATAAAAATAGAAAATCCAGAATATTTAATTTAAAATAAAATATTTAAAATAATATTGTAAAAATATATAAACATTTATAAAAAAAATAATTTAAAATTAAATACATTTTAAATAAAAAAATTCAACGAGGAATTTATAATTTCAAAAGAAAAACTGAAAGGAGAATATCGCTTGAAGAAAAAACTTATTTTGGGGAAGAAAGTTTCTTTTCTTCCCCAAATCCACCAAAAATATCAAAATTAACAAAAAACTATGAAGAAATATTAATGTTAAATTAATTATTCACATAAAGCAATAACTTTAAAAGAACATATAATAATTGAAAAACAGAACTGTGTTACGTCGTCGGATCTTTAGCTACGCTGAGTTGAAAGAAATATCTAACAGATCCAATAAGTATGTATGTGAGAAGGGGTAGGAGTTTTCGCGCGTAATGTGAGATGTTTCACGTGTAGTCTGACTTATAACTTCTTCGACTATAGTCGAAGGCAATGGACAAGCGATAATTGAGAATACGTTTTTATAAGTACACGTATTTAAAAGGCGGCTGTACAAAATTTAAAAAAAACGTTTCTTACTATTCATTTTTATTTTATATTTAAAAACAGATAACGCTTGTTTTGTTGTTTATCAACAATCTCTTTAAAAAATTTATTGCTCAACATAAATAAAAATAATAAAAAGAGCCCAAAAAATTGTACTCAAATGTCAAGCATTTTAACCGTTTGGGAGTTGCGGGGTGATGAAATTTTAGTGAAAATTAGTACAATGATTGTTTTGAGGTCACTGATTTTGAATATTATCAAAATTTACAAATCCAAAATGGCGGATCTAATATGGCGACGAATATTTCTCGATTTCAATGGATTTTCATGAAAATTAGTACTATTAGTATTATTTTGAGATCACTGATTTTTAATGTTATCAAAATTTACAAATCCAACATGGCGGGCCCAATATGGCGACCAAGATTTCTCGATTTCAACGGATTTTAATGAAAATTAGTACAATGGTTATTCTAAGACCACTAATTTCGAATATTATCAAAATTTGTAAATCCAAGATGGCAGATCCAATATGGAAACCAAATGGGTCGATTTCAACGTATTTTAATGAAAATTAGTACAATGGTTATTCTGAGACCACTAAATCCAAATATTATCAAAATTTGTAAATCCAAGATGGCAGATTCAATGTGGAGACCAAATTTCTCGATTTCAATGGATTTTAATGAAAATTAGTACAATTACTTCTTTGAGGTCACTGATTTAGAATATTATAAAAATTTAGAAATCCAAGATGGCGGATCCAATATGGCGGCCAACGTTTCTCGATTTCAACGGATTTTAATGAAAATTAGTAAAATGATTATCTTGAGGTCACTGATTTTGAATGTGTACAGAATTATAAATCCAAGATGGCGGAACCAATATGGCGACCAGAAGTTCTCGATGTCAACGGATTTTAATGAAAATTAGTACAATGATTATCTTGAGATCACTGATTTTGAATGTTATAAAAATTTACAAATCGAAGATGGTGGACACAATATGGCGGCAAAGATTTCTCGATTTCAACGATTTCAGTGAAAATTATATTAGAACAATGATTATCTTGAGGTCACTGATTTTGAATGTTATCAAAATTTATAAATCCAAGATGGCGGACCCAATATGGCGCCAATATTTCTCGATTTCAACGGATTTTAGTGAAAACTGGTGGAATGATTATTCTGAGGCCACTAATTTCGAATAGTATCAAAATTTCCAAATCCAAGATGGCGACCAAAATTTCTCGATTTTAGCGGATTTTAATGAAAATTAGTACAATAATTATTCTGAGGTCACTTATTTTGAGCATTATCGAAATTTCTAAATCCAAGATGGCGGATTTAACATGACGACCAAAATGTATCAATTTCGACAGATTTTAATGAAAATTGGTACAAAGATTATTCCGGGGCTAAAAGTTTCGAATATTATCAAAATTTGTGAATCCAAGATGGCGGATTCAATATGGGAAGCAAATGTCTCGATTTCAATGGATTTTAATTAATATTAAAACAATAATTATTCCGGAGCGACTAACTTGGAATTTTATCAAAATTATCAAATCCAAGATGGCGACCAAAATTTCTCGATTTGAACGAATTGTAATGGAAATTAGTACAGTGATTATTCCGAGACCACTAATTTTGAATATTATATTATGAAAATTTCCAAATGCAAGATGGCGTCCAGACTATTTAGACGGATTTGAATAAAAATTAGTAGAATGATTATTCTGAGGTTTCAAATTTTGAATATTACCAAGATGGCGGGTCCAATATGAAACCAAATGTCTCGATTTCAATGGATTTTAATGAAAATTAGACCACTAATTTCGAATATTAGCAAAATTTCCAAATTCAAGATGGCGGATCCAATATAGTGACCAAAACATCTCGATTTCAACGGGTTTTAATGAAAATTAGTACAATGATTATTTTAAGGCCACTAATTTTGAATATTATTAAAGTTTGGAAATTCAAGATGGCGGATCCATAAAGGGGTTTTTGGGTTGAAACAATTTCTAAGATATAACAAATAGAACATTTGAGAAGTGTTTAATGAGTAAGTTTTTACCCAACGCCGCCGGGTGAAACCGGGTAACCCAGCTAGTAAATATAGAAGCTTTCCACACTATTCAAATTTCCTATATAAACCAGTCAAATTGAGGGGTTTGGTAGCAGTGGCGGACAAACAGGGGGGGGGGGGGGGCGGAAGGGGTGGCCCGCCCCGGGCCTCCGGTCTTGGGGGGCCCCCAAATGCCTTCGCGTTACCCTCATCAAATCCTAAACAAGACTTTAAAAATGTGCTTAGTACCTAAATAATTTGATCAAGATCAAAACACTACAGCCATCTAGACTTTTTACGCGGTATTAATATTCTTTTAACTTTGCTGAACGCGTCCAATACGCTGGGGGAATTCCCGTCTTTGTAGCGGGTACTTCCCCAGGAATCCCTGAATGAATGAAGTGCAAATAATTCACTCTTGTATGCCTATATTTACATTCACTACATTCTATTTACGTCGAAAAATAAACATTGGTCTCATTTAAAATACATTAAATTTCATTACGTTGATATTGATGCATATCATATGAATGCATAGACCGATTTATACAAGAATTGTCGACACGATACGGGGCCATTAAACAAATCAATAATATTTTCCAAATTATTGAAACAAAGTTTATGCTAGAAGCTTCAGATGACGCTCTAGCTGTAGCAGTTGACAATCTGATACAAAGGCTATAGCGGGATAAGGTTGTGAAAATTGCCCCCAGCGGAATCGCTACGACGGGTGGCGCTTTCGATAGGTTGTGTCAAAAGATGCCTCCATGCCAGTTTTTAGCCTTCTAAGTCTACAGTTACCGGTAAAATCGGTTTCGCCCCTTTTTTCGAAAATAAATTCGTACGGCCGCAGTTTTTATCCAAAAATTCTGAAAATTTCCACAAACCTTTATTTTTATGTTACCAATAATCGTGGAGGTCAAGAGAGCCATTTTAATTTTTCAAATTATTTTTAGATTAGGAACCCTATTTTTCGCCAAGTTTTAAACCATTGTTTTTTAAGTCTTTTTTTCCGTTCTTTCGAATGGCGGAATCAAAATATCCAATTTCAGGGTGCGTCATTCCGAAAAATCGAAAAAACGGTTTTTTTTTTGCATTTTTTCCACTTATTTAAGGCATAACCTAAAAATTCAAGGGCGCAATACTTACCCATACAACCAAAAATAGTCCAGGACTCATTTTCAGTTGAAAACATGATTGCAGGATCGATTTTTATGTTTTAAAAATCGAAAAAACTAATTTTTTTTGGTATTTTAACGATTTACTTGATATATAACATTGAAATTAAAGAGCGCAATGCTCACCCATATGACCACACATGAGCAAATTTTCAGAATTTTTGGATAAAAACTGCGGCTGTACGAATTTATTTTCGAAAAAAGGGGCGAAACCGATTTTACCGGTAACTGTAGACTTAGAGGGCTAAAAACTGGCATGGAGGCATCTTTTGACACAACCTATCGAAAGCGCCACCCGTCGTAGCGATTCCGCTGGGGGCAATTTTCACCACCTTATCCCGCTATAGCCTTTATAATGAATTTGACAAGGAGCAAGTTTCCCAGGTACCACAGGCATGTAAAAGCCAACGATACGAGTATGGACGTTGCTGCCAAATGGAGAGCCCAAGAAATCCTTCAATTTATAATAAAATGGGACTTCAGTTAATCCTTACCCTGTATATCGCTTATGCTTCAATACTTCTTGACCATTTGCATTTCGGTTGCATCATGCGAGAGGAGTTTTTCGAAACTTAAACTAATTAAAAGTTATCTTCGATCTACAATGGATCAAGAGCGACTAGTTAATCTAGCCGTGCTTTCAATAGAAAGAAAAATTTCCAAACAAATCGATTTCACAGAAGTTATTGAGGAGTTCAGTAAATTGAAGGCACGAAAACACATATAACTCTACAAAAAATAAAAAAACTATCTTTGATTTATTTTATCTAATTTTTTTTTTTTTTTTGATCGATTCGTATTTTATTTTCCTCATCCATATCCATTCCATATTGTAGGTATGTATGTTTATTTAGCCTAAATAATTTAATTCGAATTTACATTTCACTTGCCAGATTTTAACGAAATAAACATAAACACTTATTTATAATTACAAATGTGAACTGAATAAAAAGCTTGTAAAACTACATTTTTTCTAAAGCTGGGGGGCCTCATTCAGCTTTGCCGCCCCGGGCCTCTGTCGGGCTTAGTCCGCCACTGTTTGGTAGTATATCTAGTGTTAGAAATGTTTTTTTCAATAATTAAATTTCGAAATAATAATACAAAGCTTATCATGGAATAGTAGTTTTTTGCTAATCTCATGGAAAAACATAAAATCCATACTGTCGAAAAATTCCCATTTTCTGTTTGAGCTGCTTCTTGACTTTGTGTTTTTACTTTGCTGTATTGTGCTCGCAGTGTGTAGGGGAGAGTGGGGCAGATTCATACAAGGGGCACCTACATACACTGAGTATATCTGAAGTTGGCGCGGAGCAAAAGAATGAAGTTAGTCTGTGTGCGTAGTTCTTAAGTGTGTGTACTGACTAGTGAAGTTTGACAGCAATCGCTGCGGAAAGCGCGTGTGTGCAACACGGAACGTGTTTTTGCCTCGCATAAGTAATTTCATAACCTTACTTTGGGCGTATTTTGTGACTAGTAGTGTTGTTTAGATTAGTCACTGCTATCTAATATTAATCATAATATCATTTGAGTTTATGATTTGATTTGTAAATTATCCTACATGAAGACAGTTTTTTTTTTACATATTTCTTTATCAATTAACATGCGATGGGGTACATTCATACGCAAGTACAAGGGGCACATTCATACTATATAAATGTGCCCTTGCACTTGTGTTTTTTCGCAATTTAATGATACCTATCATTTTTTGTTACACAGAACGATAATGGTTAGAAATTATAAGAATTTATATATATTTATATATTTTTTGCTAGCTAACACGATGTCAAAAAGGTCACGAACAGATATAGATAGATAAAGTTTTTCATTTTGATTTTTATTATTTGTTGGTTATTTAAAAGAATTATTTTTGTTTTTTACTGGACTAGTATGTTAAGAAACAATATTTATGACGAATAAATAGTGATTTGAAATCCTTCTTTTATTTTTTTTCAAGTGTGTATTAACATACCTCTTCATGTATGAATGTGCCCCACTAATGGGGTACATTCATACATTTTTCTTTTTGAAGTGAAACTTCTAATGGGACTTCCAAAACAAGGTTGCGTTAAACGTTTAACGTTTGGTTTAACGCTTCTCAAAAGCTGCAACTTTCCTATATGCAAGCGCATTTCAGTACTGAGCTTAAAGCACTAATTTTGCTTTATAAGCTAAAAATAGCTTTATTTCATGAAAGTAGCTTTTGTATCGCAGATGAACTTTGGAAGACAGTCCACGGACAATGCGACGGATTTAAGGTTATGTCAAGGTACGTCTCTTGTGAATATCAATTGATTGTTAGGTTTTCTTTTTTGAAATTACATTATGACGCATTCACATACATCTATGTATATGTATAAAAGAAAGTCGTGTTAGTTACACTATTTATAACTCAAGAACGGCTGTACCGATTTGGCTGAAAATTGGTGGGGAGGTAGCTTAGAACCAGGAAACGGCTATACGATACTTTGTAGGTTTTCAAAATGGCGGACCCAAGATGGCGGCTGAAAATTTTAATTTTGAAACGATTTTCATGAAAAAATTGGTATACAGGGGTTTTGCGGGATGGGGATTTCAAATCCGCTGTCCAAATTTAGAAGTTCAAGATGGCGGATCCAATATGGCGACCAAGATTTCCTGATTTCAACGGATTTTAATGAACAATAGTACAATGAATGTTTTGAGGTCAATGATTTTGAATATTATCAAAATTTAGAAATCCAAGATGGCGGATCCAAAATGGCGACCATATTTCTCGATTTCAAGGGATTTCAATGAAAATTAGTACAATGATTATCTTGAGGTCACTGATTTTGAATATTATCAAAATTTGCAAATCCAAGATGGCGGACCCAATATGGTGACCAAGATTTCTCGATTTCAATGGATTTTAACGAAAATTGGTACAATGATTATTCTGAGGCCACTAATTTTGAATATTAGCAAAATTTTCAAATCCAACATGGTGGATCCAACATGGCGACCAGAATGTCTCGATTTCAACGGATTTTAATGAAAATTAGTACAATGATTATTCCGGAGCTACTAATTTCGAATATTATCAAAATTTCCATATCCAACATGGCGACCAAAATTTCTCGATTTCAACGGATTGTAATAGAAATTAGTACAGTGATTATTCTGAGACCACTAATTTTGTATATTATTAGAATTTCTAAATGCAAGATGGCGGACCCAACATGGCGTCCAGAATGTCTCGATTTCGACGGATTTTAATGAAAATTGGTACAATGATTATTCTGAAGCTACAAATTTCGAATATTATCAAAATTTATAAATCCAAGATGGCGGGTCCAATATGAGACCAAATTTCTTGATTTCAACGGATTTTACTGAAAATTAGTACAATGATTATTCTGAGGACACTAATTTCGAATATTAGCTAAATTTCCAAACTCAAGATGGCGGATCCAATATGGCGACCAACATTTCTCGATTTCAACGGATCTGAATGAAAGTTGGTACAATGCTTATTTTAAGGCCACTAATTTTGAATATTATTAAGATTTGGAATTTCAAGATAGCGGATCCATAAAGGGGTTTTCGGATTGAAACAATTTCTAGAATATAACAAACTAGAACATTTGAGAAGTGTTTAATTAGTAAGAATTTACCCAACGCCGGGTGAAACCGGGTAACCCAGCTAGTTATTAATAAAAATACATTTTCCAGGGCGAAAATGTTAAAAAGTTTGTCTTAAAGAAACAATATGAGTTCACTAAAAATCAATTTCTACCCCTTCCTATTTTCATTTCCCAATTACGAAGTTTCACTTCTTCCGCGCGGAGGGACTCCTCGCACTATTTTTTTTTTTTGTCAAAGCATTATGGAAATTCGCGCACGTGATTTTTCAATAATATTATGTTTCTACTACAGTATAAAATAATTAAACTATGAATTTGTCATAAATTTAAAGACCTATATGTAATACAGAGCATTCTACAAAGCGAAATATAAAAACTGTATGAAGCTGCCTCACTCTCCCCTAAAATTTTCTCGACTTCTTCAAACGGGAATCAAACTGAATGGAAATGTCCGTTAAGGCACATTCCATAAAACTTCTTACACGAATGCTAACAGTTTGTAATATTTTTCCGCTTCCAGTATATTTTAAAATTTGCTATTGTCTAGAATTATTTAAATATGAAACACGAATAAAAACAGATATTCACAATAGAAAATAAAATTACCGTTAAGTGTACTCGATCTCCCCTACGTTGCCATCTCTTCTGGCACATGGAAAAGACTGCAGCAAAACTTTAACTTGGATGAATAGTTCTTTGCTGCGCCTGTAACTCGCTCTTTATCTAGTCACGTATTACAGCTTTTAAAGCTGTTAGTAGCCGTCACAGTAAAGTCAGCACACTCAAAGCGCATAACGCGTACATTGGGTTTCCACCTTAAAGCTGCAGGCCCAGCTTTTATGGTTTCAACAGAGGTGACACATTCAACCCACGAATTTCGCAATTTTTTTTGCTGCGTTAGAATTTGCTAAAAGAAGTGTAAGAATTTCCTAGAACGTCTGGCCATCTTAGGTTTGAGAATTTTGATAATATTCGAAATAAGTGGTAATCATTGTACTAATTTTTATTAAAATCCGTTCAAATCGAAAAATTTTGGTCGCCATGTTGGATCCGCCATCTTGGATTTGGAAATTTTGACAATATTCGAAATTGGTAACCTCAGATTTATCACTGTACTAACTTTCATTAAAATCTGTTGAAGTCGATAAATTTTGGTCGCCATTTGAATCTTGAATTTCTAAATTTAGAAAGAAGATTTGAAATTAGCATCCCCCAAAAACCATAAGTTCGGATTTTCATGAAAATCGCTTCAAATTTAAAAATTTCTGCTGTCATCATGGATCCGCAATTTTGAAACCGAAAACATGTTGAAATCAGCATTCCGCAAAACACCTCAGTACCAATTTTCATGAAAATCGTTTCAAATTAAAAATTTCCAACCGCCATCTTGGATTCGCCATTTTGAAACCCTACATATTATCCAAAAAAATAGCCTATATGTTAAGTGGGAATACGTAGTACCTTCGGACAAAGACGGAAAATATCGAAGCAAGCATTTAGGCGTGATTGAGCAACAAACAAACAAACAAACTTTTATTTTTATATAAACACTAGCTGGGTTACCCGGTTTCACCCGGCGTTGCGTAAATACTTAGAGTCATGTGGGGCAAGTGTGCGCAGCGGGTAAGTGTACGCATTGCAAGTATCTCAAAAACGGTTTATAATTAAGAACCATCATTCCCCCCGTTCAGTGCCCCACGCAAGGTCATGCAAAGCGTACGTGAGTCACTAACCGCCGGCCCGCCATTTTGTTTTCACAGGTAAGATTAGTTTTTAGCTTAAATTATTGCGATTTTTCCATAAAAGTTAACGTGTAATATTTTATTGATGTGTATACTCTATGAAAATTGCTATATATCAATGAGTACTGCGTAATATCTAGTGTGATTAATGGTGATCATTGAATTGTTATGATAATGCAATCGTGAGCAATTCTGATTGAATCTCGTTTTGATGGTTTGGGGCAAGTGTGCGCATACGCTTGTCGAGTAAATGTGCACATGCGCACACTTACCCGCATCGTTTTGGCTTTCTATTTAAGCTGCATTTTGTTGTTTCAGAGTATAATTATTTATTGAAAATGCCCCGAAATTATCAAAGAAAGGTCACAGACTATGGAAGAGCTCAGAATCTCTGATTTTTGATGCTGCGTACACTTACCCCTATAGTAGGGGTAAGTGTGCGCATATTGACTATGTTTATTTTGCTAGTTTTTCAAAAAAATGTGCAATTGGTGAATATTGTTTCTATGTTTAAGTTGTTGATTAATAAATACTCGAAGTAATTAATCTTGTTTTGTTTCATTAAACATGCCATTTTTCATTTTATGACGCTTCAAACCTTAAGTGCGTACACTTGCCCACATGACTCTACTAATTAAACACTTCTCAAATGTTCTAGTTTGTTATATCCTAGAAATTGTTCCAACCCGAAAATCCCTTTATGGATCCGCCATCTTGGATTTCCAAATTTTAATAATATTCAAAATTATTAGCCTTAAAATCCGTTGAAATCGAGAAATTCTGGTCGCCATTTTGGATCTGCCATCTTGAATTTGGAGATTTTGCTAATATTCGAAATTAGTGGTCTCAGAATAATCACAGTAATAATTCCCATTACAATCCGTTGAAATCGAGAACTTTTGATCGTCATGTTTAATCCGCCATCTTGGACTTGGAAATTTTGCTAATATTCAAAAGTAGTGGCCTCAGAGTAATCATTGTTTTAATTTTCATTAAAATCCATTGAAATCGAGAAATTGTGGTCGCCATCATGGATTTGGAAGTTTTGATAATATTCGAAATTATGGGCCTCAGA
Source organism: Dysmachus trigonus (assembly GCA_949715965.1). Lineage (NCBI taxonomy): Eukaryota > Metazoa > Arthropoda > Insecta > Diptera > Asilidae > Dysmachus > Dysmachus trigonus. Next base: position 55,368,724 of record OX454320.1, read on the forward strand.
AAAATCATTATACTTATTAAAATCCAGCACGAGAGCTCGACATCTCTCGTGAATCCGTTCGTTTGAGTTTGGTGGAAAATTTGAGCATGAGACGCGTTGTTGCTCGGCTCGTTCCGAAGGAGCTGAGTTATCTTCAAAAACAGTACCTTGAACAGGTCTCTTGATCGTGTGAGTTCGGATCCCACATTCATGGAACGCATCATAACTAGTGATGAGACATGGTTTTATGAATTTGGTATGCAAACAATTCAACAAACTGCTCCGTGGAACCTGTTTTCAGTACATCGAAGCCATAAAACAAAATTCGTGAAAGGAGCTGAAGGCAATATGGGAAAGTGCCAACCAAAAGTGTTTCGCAGATTGGAAAAAAAGGTGGCATATATGTATGTATGTATTGCATCGGCTTAAGTCTAGATCAGGGTAACCACACCGATTTTAATGAAACTCGGTAGGAACGTTCGTCTAGGCTTAGAACGAACGAATATGCAAACATTTTTTGTCGGAAAGCTCAACTTTCTGAGAAATTCAACTTTGAATTTCTAAAAAAGGCGCTTTCACGACTAAAAATTTTCACGTTATTACTACCGAGTTTCATTAATTTCGCCAATAAAAACTGAACTACACTACACTAAACACTATTTATGTTCTCCTAGTCCATCGTTGAAAGCATAAAAAGCCCTAAAAATATAAAAATTTGCGTTATTTGTTGTGTACTTACCTTAAGTTAAGAGTTTCATTAAAATCGGAGTGGCTACCCTGATCTAGACTTGTTCCATTGCATCCAGTGGGGAATACTTTGAGGGCGACAAAATAAATATTGATCAATAATTGAATATTTTGTGTTTTATTTACAATTTCCGGGTACTTTTTTTCACAATCTATATAGGGATTAAATTTATTTATTGAGAATTTTACTTAGGAAATTCCAAATATATTCAAAATAAGTCGAAATATTATTTTCGTTCCCCAACATATTGTGTTGCGTTTTTACAAGAAGGGTAATGGTTTTGTTAGAAGCAGTATCGCGTCTCATTTCAGTTTACATATATGATTTTACAAAACTCAGTATTAAATGTACTGAAGTATATAAATATCAAAGCTTCAATTAATATTGATAACATTTTAAAGAATTTTCATCTAAATATATATCTCAGAAAAAAAATGTATGTGAACTAAACCTCACTTTGTAGGAATCGTAATAAGATTGTTAAATTGTGTTAGAGTTCACATGAATAAACTGAAAAAACTCAAACCGGTGCTTTTAATTTGAATTTATGGTAACAACAAATTCTGGTGTCAGAAAAGTTGTAATAATTGCAAAATCTTTGCAATCAAAACACAACACTTTGCAGGCAAAGCTAATAATATAAAAATTTACATACTCTTATTGTGCTCGCTGGAGGTTAATATCGGGTTGGCTAATAAATAATGAGCGACATACATGACTTTATGTTTGTATTTATTTAATAATTTACTATTAATCATTAACAATATAATGTATTTATTTATTTAATAATTTACTATTAATCGTTAACAATATAATCGTCGTTATCTACTACCATCCGCCAACGATTCGGCAAAGAGTGGATTGCATCCCTGTAAAACTTCGCCGGTTTTGCTTTGAAGAATTCATCTATGTATTGTTGCAACTGATGTTCATGATCGAAGCTTTTTCCTTGTAAATGATTACTGAGAGACCGGAATAAACTGAAATCTGTTGGGGCTAAGTCCGGCGAATATGGAGGGTGTGGCACTATTTCCCAGTTGAGCTCCAGTAGCTTTAGTCGGGTACTCTTAGCGATGTGCGGCCGGGCATTGTCGTGAAGGAAAAATATTTTGTCATGTTGTGGACGTTTACGACGGAGTTCAAGCTTTAGATTTACAAGTTGATTACAGTATACTATTGCCGTCATCGTGGTATTAGTAGGAAGAATTTCCAAATATATTACTCCATGTATGTCCCACCAGACCGAGAGCATCACTTTCCGAGTATGAGGATCTTTTTTTGGCGTAGGTTTACCTGGTTCGTTGCGGCGCAGCCACTGGCGGTTGCGTGTGTGGTTGATATAGATAACCCAATTTTCGTCTCCAGTAACGAGATGGTCTAGCCAGCTAAATGTGCGACGGAACGATAAAAGGTATGCACAGATATCTGCACGGTAAGTCAGTTGATCTTTGTTCAACTGGTGGGGTACCCAAACACCATATTTGTACGTCTTCCCCAAACCGTGCAGATACTTTTCCACCGTGCCATGAGAGCATCCGAGCTTAAGAGCCAAATTGCGCGTAGTGCTTCGAGGATCTGCTTCAATTAATGCCTTCAGTTTATTTATATCTATTTCTACCGGACGCCCAGACCTTGGTTGATCGATCAAGGAATAGTTACCCTTGCGGAATTTTTGGAACCACCGCTTTGCTGTAGCCTCGGAGACTGCATCATCAGCTATCCTCTGGCATATACAGGGTGTTCAGAGGTGGGAGGGAAATACTGCAGGGGGTGAAAGGTCAGACCGAGACAAGCAAAAAATCGTATGGGTGCGGGGGGGGGGGGGGCATCTTGTACCGTTCAGCAGTTACAGGGTTATTCGTAAATCAGGATTTTGCCTTATATAGGAACCGCTCTTGTATTTTTATCTTTTTTCCTATGCATCGCAGCGGCCCCAAGCCGATCTCAAAAAATTACGATTTGGAAGCCCTTTCCAAAACGGTCAACACCACCCCCCTATCCCCAACCCCATGGCCACAATCCCCCCTGGAAGTTGAAAAAATTAACTTTTATTTCACGATTTTTCACCTTTCGCCCCACTTTTCTCCGAAATTCATGTTATTAACATACCTACTTTTTATTTTTTTTAAGTTGCCTATCTAATTACCTTTCCAAAAAGGTTCAACATGCCCAGATAGGAAAAGGATACGAACATTTATTTACAAAACTCCTTTTACAGAATATCATGACAATTCGAATTTTTAAGAAATTATACTTAAGTTAACTAAAAAATACATTTTGTTGGCTTAAAAACTAATTACAATTAAAACTTATGTCCTGCAAAAGCTGTTCAAAATTTTCTCCGCCAGTTTCGATGCATGCAAGTAGCTTTCGTCTTATTTCGCGTTTGAGGTCTATGGTAGCCAGTCTCTCCTGTATTTTCGTGGCTGCAGTCCCGATCCTGGTAACTAATTTTTCTCTGGTGTTGATTGGTCTTGAGTAAACTTCATCTTCCATCATTCCCCATAAGAAAAAGTCCAGTGGAGTAAGGTCCGGTGACCTAGCAGGCCAAGGAATCGGTCCACCTCGTCCAATCCAGCGCTCTGGGTAATGTTCATTCAACCTTGCCCTAACAATGTTCCCAGTATGCGCAGGTGCTCCGTCGTGCTGTAAATAAATTGCGCTTCTGGTGGCCAGGGGGATGTCCTCCAACAGATCCGGAAGGGTATTCTCCAAAAAGTCCGAATATAGCTGACTATTCAGCACTTGGGACAAGATGAAGGGTCCTATCAACTGGTTGCCGATGATGCCAGCCCAGACATTGACACTTAATCTTTGCTGGAAGGACCGACACCTATGTGGGTTCACATCTGACCAGGTGTGGAGGTTGTGGAAGTTTGTGATGCCATCCCGGGTGAATTGCGATTCATCCGTCTACAGAATTCGGTCTAGAAACCTTCTGTTTTCGATGTCAGACTCGAACAGCCAAGTACAAATTGCAATCGTCTCTCGGAATCTCCTTCCTGTAGTGCTTGGACCGGGATATGATGGTATGGATGTACTCCATCTCGGTTCACAACAGTCCAAACTCTCTCTGAAGACAATCCTAACCGCCGTGCGACCTGCCTGATGCTTATTTCAGGGCTGTTCCTGACGATGTTGAGGATTTGTTGGTCGGGGTCCGCTGAATCGGCCGATTTTCCTGCTCGCGTTTCTGCTCTGGGGGCGGTTATACTTCCGGTTTCTTTTAACCTTCTGAAAGTCCTTGAAAATACCCTTCTGTCGAGTACACGCCGATTCGGGAATCTCCTTTGGTATTCTCGTACGGCCTCACTATCATTTCCGTCTACTAAACCGTACTCGTAAATTATATCGGCGTACTCTTCAACACTGAGTTCTGCCATTTTATCTTAATTTTTTCTATTAAACACCCGTTTCGCCTGCTTCTTCAACTGTGGTCCATGTCCTTTCAAACTCACCCATTTTTATACCATAATTCCTAGGAGGTATTAGAAACGGAGCGTCAGGATACTTAGTAGTCAATACTGGATATAATAAAATAATAACGCTATTTAACGAGATTACATTTATTATTTTACTACTGTTTTGCTGAAATAATAAAAATGTATTAACTGTGTTTCCTAAACAAACATTTGGAAACTTGCTGTCATAAAAATTGTTTACTTAACGACTTTTTCCATTATGGTGCAATAAAGTAATTAGGTACCTGTGAGGATGTTTTAATTTCAGGACTTTTGCAACCCTTTTTTACCTGGACATGTTGCACCTTTTTGGAACGGTAATTAGATAGGCAACTTAAAAAAAATAAAAAGTAGGTATGTTAATAACATGAATTTCGGAGAAAAGTGGGGCGAAAGGTGAAAAATCGTGAAATAAAAGTTAATTTTTCCAACTTCCAGGGAGGATTGTGGCCAAGGGGTTGGGGATAGGGGGGTGGTGTTTACCTTTTTGGAAAGGGCTTCGAAATAGTAATTTTTTGAGATCGGTTTGGGGCCGCTGCGACGCGTTGAAAAAAAGATAAAAATACAAGAGCGGTTCCCATATAAGGAAAAATCCTGATTTACGAATCACCCTGTAACTGCCAAACGGTGCGAGATATATGCGTATAATAAACAGTGCCGAATATGCGTTTTAATATCACTCATTTTTTTCGTGGTTCTTTACGCAATGACAACCGAAACATTACTGACGGCATGCTCACGACTCGCTCTTTATATACCCCCTGCAACAGAACGTTCTCGACCTTACCCGAAATTTCCAGAAAATAAAAACTGAAACGCTCATTACTTATTAGCCAACCCGATATATTGTTACAATTTTGCCCGCCGCAATGGGCCCAGCGGGACTTTTTCGTGTCATAAATCTGTAACTTTTTTGTTTGTTGACATATCTGTATGACACTTTTTACATATAATATTGAGAAATTTTTTACATATAATATTGTGACATATATCAACAAACAATAAAGTTACAGATTTATGACACGAAAAAGTTCCACTGTGCACCGGGATAATAGCCAGCAAAACAACACTACAATACGAAACCTGCCTGCGCTGTAATTCAGCGACAACCGGACAGGAATTTTACTTATCTGCCGAAGTAGACGAGTTCCAAAAAAATCGATGAGTTTTCGATCCGACCACATAAGCTCGTCATCAAGATTTGCCTTCTTGAATTTCAGAATTTTGAAACAGTGTTGTTTAGAAAGCAGTGAGTCCGAAATTCCTTTTTTACTTATTATCGTCGGATTTTCGATCCTGAAATTTTAAATTTTGATAGTACTTTCGATATCAGTTTCTTTAAAGTACGCTTTCTTGGTCGCCATATCGAATTAGAAAATGTTCATAGTTGTGACAGTAGATTCGAAATAAGTGGCACTAAAGATCTTTTAAAAATATTCATTAAAATTCCTTAAATTGGTCAAATTTTAGTCGTTATATTGAATCCGTTGTCTTAAATTTCGAAAGAGAATTTGTAATTATTGCCCTGAAAACCATAGAATACCCAATTTTACGTCAATTTCGTGATCTATGAAAGTTCGGTCATCACCTTTAAACCTGCATTTTGGGTTTATTACATTGTATTCGGTACGTGGTTATTTTAAGTTGGGATATGTGGTACCTTCAGCAAAAAAAAAAAAAAAAAAAAAAAATGAATGTCCAAGAAAGCTAGGCCTTAGAAAGTTTTTCTTTTATATTTTGTGATTGATTTACCAAAACTCAAACACTTCGGGTGAACTAATTTCCCAAATTAGAGATAGACTAGTTTGATATCCAAATGCCCTAATTAAAGTGGTTAATCGCGCTTCTCTTACTGGCATACTTCTTTTTCAGTTGTTATCCCGGAGATTAGAGAGTTTTTTCGCAACTATTATTTCTTAGTATCACGAAATGGAGGAGCCTAGCACAAAATAATTGCTCATCTGGCGCAAAATAGAATTAATGGTCTTCCCTAGTGTACCATAGCACACAGTTAGGACCATAAATATTTTGCGGTGGCAAACCTCTAAGGAGATAGCAAAAAGTGACAAATTAACACGAAAATTTATTGCTCTACGTCATAGCATGAATAGGGCAGGAGCTGAGCTCGAACAAACGAAATGAACTCAAGTAATCCGTTTTTGTCCTATTTCAACAAACGAATTATCTGCTAATTGAACTGGAGCTTTCTCGTTTGAAACCAAGGTATCCCACAAAACTCCTACCAAATACAGATGGTACCTTTGATCTATTCAAATGAAATTAGCGGAAAAATGAGAGTTCCTAATCACAATAAAATTTAATTAAACTCGGACAATAAACGGTCCACAATGGCGACAGTGGACTCAACGGCGAGTTATAGTGATAATAAATGCACAGCGTTACGGATCGAATGGCACTCATAAAAGGCAGCGACTCATCTGAGAAGGAACGCTAAGTAATATATCCATTCCATTTAATTAACTCCATCAGTTCCCGTATTTTGTTCATTTTCTAACTTGATTTTCATTCGTTACTCGATCTTTTTTTAATCGTATTTTATTTTCGATGTCAATTAAAAACACTTCGCACCTGAGAGACGATACCGCCTGCTGTTGGTAGATCTTTCGCACAATTCTAAGAAAGAAGAAAATTATTCAAACTTCAATTCCGCATGAATCCAAAATAGGGTGAAACCATTTTACTTCATTAAAATTGGTTGAAATCGAGAAACTTAGATCGCCATATTGGATTCGCCATCTTGGATTTGGAAATTCTGATAATGTTCGAAATTAGTTGCCTCAGAATAATCATTGTATTGATTTTCATTAAAATCCGTTGTAATCGAGACATTTTAGTCGCCATTTGGTTCCGCCATCTTGGATTTGGAAATTTCGATAATATTCAAAATCAATGACCTCAAAACAATCATTGTACTAATATTCATTAAAATCTGTTGAAATCGAGAAATCTTTGTCGCCATCTTGGTTTTGTAAATTTTTGGTAATATTCAAAATGAGTGCCCTCAAAATAATCATTGCACTAATTTTCATTAAAATCCATTGCAATTGAGAAGTCTTGGTCGCCATATTGGTTTCATCTTAAATTTGTAAATTTTGATAATATTCAAAATCAGTGTTATTAAAAAAAAATCATTGTACTAATTTCCATTAAGATCCGTTGAAATCGAGAAAACTTTTTCACCATATTGAGTCCGCCATTTCGGATTTTTAAATTTTGATAACATTTAAAATCAGTGGCCTCAAAAAAATCACTGTACTAATTTTCATTAAAATCCGTTCAAATCGAGAAATCTTGGTCGCCATATTAGATCCGCCATCTTGAATTTCTAAATTTGGATAGCGGATTTGAAATTGGCATTCCGCAAAAACCCCTAAGTACTAATTTTCATGAAAATCGCTTTAATTTTAATTTAAAATTTTCAACCGCCATTTTGGTTCCGCCATTTTGAAACAATATGTATTATCCGAAGAAAGTTAGACTATATGTTAATTTGGCATATGTGCTACCGTCGGACAAAAAATGAAAAATGTCGATGCCAGCGTTTAGGTGTGATTGAGCAACAAACAAACAAACAATCAAACAAACTTTCATTTTTAGGGTTCCGTAGCCTAATGGCAAAAAACGGAACCCTTTTGGATTCGTCATGTCTGTCTGTCTGTCCGTACGTATGTCACAGCCACTTTTTTTCCGAAACTATAAGAACTATACTGTTGAAACTTGGTAAGTAGATGTATTCTGTGAACCGCATTAAGATTTTCACACAAAAATAGAAAAAAAACAATAAATTTTGGCGGTTCCCCATACTTAGAACTGAAACTCAAAAATGTTTTGTCATCAAACCCATACGTGTGGGGTATCTATGGATAGGTCTTCAAAAATGATATTGAGGTTTCTAATATCATTTTTTTCTAAACTGAATAGTTCGATGAAACTCCTAATGCTCAACAAGCCGGACTTAAAAATCATTACCGACCTCTTAACGGGGCACTGTACCCTAAAATACCACCTTAAAAAGATAGGTGTAGAGGACGATGATATATGTCGCTTCTGCCTTGAAGAAGAAGAAACAGCGGAACACGTACTCTGCCAATGCCCAGCCTTAGGTCGACAAAGGCTGGCACACTTCGGAGCATCCCTCATAACGCCTGAAGATGTGTCGAATGCGACCCCCCAACACACCATAGCCTTTTTTAAGGAGCTTGACATGGAAGGGGTTTAAATAGGAGGGACTAGCACAATAGATCTTACAGGTCGCGCTGCTACTCGGTGGGCACTGGGAGTGCCTTAGACGACCCGCTAACTTATAATAATAATAATAATAATAATAATAATAAACTGAATAGTTTGCACGAGAGACACTTCCAAAGTGGTAAAATGTGTGTCCCCCCACTTGTAACTTCTAAAATAAGAGAATGATAAAACTAAAAAAAATATATGATGTACATTACCATGCAAACTTCCACCGAAAATTGGTTTGAACGGGATCTAGTGCGTATTTTTTTTTTTAATACGTCATAAATCGTAAACCGCAATTTACCTTTCATTCAATCAACTCAAATAAAAAAACAAGCCTATATGGGCTCGCATATATTAGTTAGAGCTAAATCCCATCATTTAGGTACCTAATTATAATGTTTACTTATCAATAACTTAATTTAAAAAAAATACACTATTATTAAAACTTCGATCAAAGTTACAACGAACTACAAGAACTTTTATATTATGTTACTTGCTGCTACGGAACCCTTCATGGGCGAGTCCGACTCGCACTTGGCCGCTTTTTTATATATATACTAGCTGGGTTACCCGGTTTCACCCGGCGTTGGGTAAATACTTACTAATTAAACATTTTTCAAATGTTCTAGTTTGTTATATCCCAGAAATTACTTCAACCCGAAAACCCCTTTATGGATCCGCCATCTTGAATTTCCAAATTAGTAGCCTTAAAATAATCATTGTACCAATTTTCATTCAAATCCGTTGAAATCCGAGAAGTTTTGGTCACCATATTGGATCCGCCATCTTGCATTTGGAAATATTGCTAATATTCGAAATTAGTGGCCTCAGAATAATCATTGTACTAATTTTCATTAAAACCTGTTGAAATCGAGACATTTGGTCTCATATTGGACCCGCCATCTTGGATTAAAAATTTTGATAATATTAGAAATTTGTAGCCTCAGAATAATCATTCTACCAATTTTCATTTAAATCTGTCGAAATCGAGGCATTCTGGTCGTCATGTTAAATCCGCCTTCTTGGAATTGGGAACTTTCGATAATATTTAAAATAAGTGGCCTCAGAATAACCATTGTAATAATTTTCATTAAAATCCGTTGAAATCGAGAAATTTTGGTCGCCATCTTGCATTTGGAAATTTTGATAATGTTCGAAATTAGTGGCCTCAGAATAATCATTGTACCAATTTTCACTAAAATCCGTTGAAATCGAGAAATATTGGTCGCCATATTGGGTTCGCCATCTAGGATTTGTAAATTCTGATAACATTCAAAATCAGTGACCTCCAGATAATCATTGTACTAGTTTTCTTTAAAATCCATTGAAATCGAGAAATCTTGGTCGCCATATTAGGTCCGCTATTTTGGAATTGTAAATGTTGGTAATATTCAAAATCAGTGACCTCAAGATAATCATTGTATTAATTTTCATTAAAATCCGTTGAAATCGAGAAATATTGGTCGCCATATTGGATCCGCCATTATGGATTTCTAAATTTTGATAATATTCGAAATCAGTGACCTCAAAACAATCATTGTACTTAGCGGATTTGAAATCAGCATGCCGCAAAACCTCTATGTACCAATTTTCATGAAAACCGCTTCAAATTAAAAATTTCCAACCGCCATCTTGGATCCGCCGATTTGGAAACCCTATGTATTATCCGAAAAAAAAATTAGCCTATATGTTAAGTTGGAACACTACTACCTTCGAACAAAAAATGAAAAATATCGATGCAAGCGTTTAGGCGTGATTGAGCAAGAAAAAAACAAACAAACAAACAAACAAACTTTAATTTTTATATATATATATGGAAAGGTTAGGGATATTCTTGTTCAGAATGACCTTAAGAGTGACATCAAGTGCAAGGCCATCGGAAACAAACAATTAAAAATTTTTCCATATAAATCTTTACTCTTCCCATTTATTTAAAACGATTTATAGGATTGTAGATAGACATTATCATAAAAAATGTTAAGAAAAGAAATTTCATCTAGAACAACAGAAGTGAAGCGTATTTTCAAAAGTTCATTTTCAATCAAATCAATCCAAATTTAGAAGTGTTTTGAAATTATACTTCTGTTGTTCTAGATGAAACTTCTTGTATATATTTTTCTAAGATATTTCTCTTAACTTGATGAATAAGCATCTACCCTCCTTTAGAAAAGTGATTTTTAGATTTTATATTTGTTGAGGCTCTAGTCTTAAAAATTGGCAGCATTTTTTATTACTTGAGTGAAGTAATGGTAAATATTACCTTAGTAGCAAAACATTAAAAAGTGTTGTTATTTTAAATATATACATATTGTCGCAGGTTCGACATGCAGATTACCTGAAGTTATATGAAAAACAAAATAATTGAAACAATAGAAATTTAGAAAGCGATTAAATTTTTTTTATTTGGCGACTAAATTTTACATTCGTTTACTCTTAACAATCATTCGCTTAAAACTAGGATGACATTTGAGTTCGTGTCTTTCCATACAGAGTTAGCCTAGGCGGCATACCATTATACATGACTTTTCACTTATACAGAACATTCTAATTTGGTGTGTTCGCAGTTGCGCCATATGCGAATCCATATACTATGCTTCTTACATGTAAATGTAATCAATATAAATTATAAGTAGATAATAATCCAAAACGATATAAGATAAAGTAAATCAAGTAGATTCGATAAATGAAATAAATAAATGATAACATAATAGCATATAACAGAACAGCAACAAAAGATGTAACAAAATGTGGCGGATTCAGCCCACATAGCTCTTAAAACAAAACTTAGTATCTACTGTTATGGGCGTAGCCATGTTACATTAATCTTTACATCAACGGGGCTCCCGTTTATAATTCTATGCTTACACGTCAGGCGATCTGGCAATTCCATGTTGCAGATAAAGCAGTGTGTACATATTATATCACAGGTATTAGTGCCCTCCAACACTATAAGTTCTCCACAACCAACCAGGAGCACCATAGCAAAGAGTATCTATAACAAGAGGGGACACTCGAGCGGTTATTTTTTAAAATTTTTCGACCTTGGTACCGTTACAGGAACGAAATGGGAATTTCTGCTAGAAATAATTAGTAATAAAGAAAGCATAAGTGAGAGAAAGACGAAAATTTGGGGCGAAAAGTGGAACACTCCTGCAGGGTGCACATCACAAAAATCTTTTATCACAAAACTTATCTATGAGCACATTATACGCTGCCTTTTCCACAGCCACACACCAAACACATTATATTATGCTTACCCATCATTTATCTAAAGCACATTTTATTTTATTTAATTAATTGCTTCTAAGAAAGCACTTTTTTACTCAAAAACTTTTAAGCTTCTTCAAATCTCCAAACAAATCAAGACCACCCGGTACTTTTCGTAAGCGAGCAGCACACAAAAGAAATTCCGCTCGGGGGCGCCTTTAAAAACGCACAATGAAAAAATGTAAACAATCTCGTCCGTATTCATGCTCGGTGTGTGCTGCCTGCCTCTTCTCCCTTCACCGATCCGGCATTTCCCTATAACTTAACATTGCGAGGGGAGGTAAACTTGAGCGACCTAATACTGGTGCCCGGCTCGGGGGCGCCTTTAAAAAAGCGTTCATAAAAAAAGCTTCAGTTTATAGCTTACGCTGTAAACGCTGTAAAAGAACTTTTTGGTGACTATTTCTCTCTCTACATTTCTTATAGGTATTTACAGAGGTAGTAGCCCTGAGCTCCTTTATCTAATGGGAAATTTTGCTGGGTGTATTTGCGAGAGCTTGCATATGAGTTGGGACTTTGAGAGCGTATTGAGAGTGTCCATTCTTGTTGAATTCGATATTCTTTGACCATAGTTACTTACACACTACAAACGGCACACACTATATGCAGTATTACTTATATTGTACTTGCAAATAAAGCTATATCGGTCTGATTAAAGTGTTACACACATTCGCCAAGGCACTCAATCCTATTTACAGGTCATATGAAAATAAACCCACAAAAAGGTGAGTTGTATAACTTACATGCAATTACTATACACACTACGTATTTCGCTCTAGGTATTGCGGCAACTTAAACACTATTCCACATTGCGTGTAAAATTTACTTCGGTTTACTAAATACATCTGTACACTTTATACATCTCACATAATACATATTCCTTAATATATTAAACATTTTATTCAGTTACAATCTGATACGTAGTGTTGGAGCCCTGGTACCCAGTAGGGAAAAGAAGGGGCTAAAAAGAAATGATATAACTGCTTCTCGGGCAAGTAGCACTCCTTCCCGACTCGATTCTTTTCCTTCTTTTTTTTTACCCACGACGGGATTGGAGGCAAGGTCTCCGACTTTCGTTTCCCTAATAACAAGGGATAGAAGTAGTTACTCTGAATCAATGGAATAATCGCTTATGCTGGATGACTATTATAAGAAGTTTCGCTTCCCCGATAGAAGAAGTTATTTAAAATAAATGGAATAATAGGGCCTATTCTAATAAACTGAGCAAAAGCTTTGTCTCAACTTTTATATAGAAAAACCAAACTTGATCTGAATCTAAATAAAAATCGAGACTGAGCTGTTGCCCAGCTTATTAAAATATGAGGCATGAATTAATAAAAATTAAAACAACCTTCACTCTTCGAGAGTGAGAAGAAAACGCGTAGATGCAAGCGCATCGCACGATGACGAAATATTCTTAAGACACAAGTTTTTATGTAAAACTCATTTACTCCTTACCCACTCGATTCTCAGGAAGTAGGAATATAAGGTAGATACCTGCAGACCCATGCTAGAGGGAATATTGGAAGTGCTTGGAAGTAGTCATATCAGGCTTTCTTAGGGCAATCCCTTGTTACATTTCCTACTGGGTAGTAAGGCACTCATATCTTCAAATAATAAGGCCTCCAGCCACAGTCCGGGGGACGAGTTGCCAGAGTCTAAAAACGGAATCAAAAATCACAAGCCTAGTTGGAGCCAACCAAAGGCGCCAGAGGTGCAAGGGGACGGCCAAAAGGACAAAAAGATCCACGAAGCCGCGGCGAACCGATAATGCGAGCAATACGAAAAATCACTGACCAACTAGTCACGGTACATATCCGATCTAGCCTTCCAGTAAAACAGTGGGGTGCCAGCCTTCTCCGATTCCTCAAAACAGTGTCCCGAATCAGCATGGGGAAGTCCAAACGGGGAGAAGTAGTAATGCTCAGTGAGTCGGCAGCTCGTGAAATCATTATAGGTCTTTCGGACTAGCCCATTACGGTGATTTCTGCACCGAGACATAGCCCTCCTTAACAATACGAGTTCACGTTCAGCTGCGGTGGCGATCAGTTGTGTTTTTCTGCTTGCACTTGCAAATTCACTGGCTGTGAATACTGACTATACTGTGATATTAAATACCAGCTGTGATATCAGACTTAATCTGTGTTGTTTTCTGCCTATCCTATCGTGTCAATTGTGCTGTGTCAGTTTATATTTATTTATTTTTGATCAACATTTCGAAATTATGGCTGGCCGCGCTACTAGGAACAATTCAAAACCGTCTTCTCAGTCAGTTCCACATCTAAGTCTTTCAAACACGACTATTTCATCTCCTAAACCAGGGATATCCGCAAATGATATCACTATATCTACAAGGAATCTCGAAGTGAACATCCTATCAGAGATCAAGATCTTAAAGGCGAGCATTCATTCTGAGATCGCTTCGTTAAAAAATCAGATTGAATCTCTCGAATCCAAGCTGAATAATGTTGACCATCTGATAGCCAAGCTGTGTGACGTCAATTCTTCTGCACCGATGGATAACGGCCCGGATAGTCGTGCTGCAGCTGATGTCGAGGTTCTTCGGTCTGGTGGCCTAGACAAGTCTCATCGTCGTGCTGTTGTTTTGTCATCCTTGCCCGATCCGGAGTCATTGGAAGTTTGTGATACGCCGGTTCTGAGCGCCTGTACCTCGGTCAAATCAAAAAGCTTACATCTAACAAACTGTGCGCCTTCTGCTACGTGCGAGAGTGTCTGCCTCTGGATCCAAAGAAATGCTTCTTTTGATGAGACTATCGCATCCAATATAAAATGTTTGGATTTGTCTGCTACGCTTCGTCGTTCGGGGAAATTAACGTACGCCTCTTTTAAATTGATGGTGCCGGAGGATGCAGTTGGAACTCTTAGTAACCCATCTTTTTGGCCTTCTGGTACTGTGGTAAAAGAGTTTGTCCATCGCACCACTAGTTTGGGGTTTCGCGGAAGGCATCACCACCGCCGGCCTTTGACAAATGCTTAACCCTTTCGTTACGGCAGTTCGCTCCGCTCCACCAAACGGGGCACCGCGACGCCGGAGTTACGCCACTGAAAGAACCACTGCTCCTCAAAGTATGCATATTGTGCGTCGGTACAGCCGGCGCTCGTACACGAGAGTCATCGAGTGGATGCCGTCTATAGCCGGCGCTCGTACACGAGTGTCATCGAGTGGATGCCGTCTATAGCCGGCGCTCGTACACACATGTCATCGCGTGGATGCCGTCTATATCCGGCGCTCGTAACGAAAGGGTTAAGCATATAAGTTAACGCAGTTAACGCTTAAGTCTTCGCAACACCTGCATGCGCAACGTGACCATCGACCGGCGATCGACGACCCAGCTGATGACACAGCGACACGAGCCGCCGCTGCCCCAATTGCCAATCCGCTGACGCAGGCTTTGAGTAGGTTTTAAATATAGGAAATATTTGTAATTAGTCTTAAGTCTGAATTTGAATAATAAACGAGTCGGACCCTCCGATTCAATTGAAAAATTTGTGTTTTTTTTATTAATAAAAATTTCATAAATTTTAACTGGCGCCCGAGCAGGGACCAGGTTGAAGATTCGGTTTCGCTGTTAGCTAGTCCGCGCTAGGAGAAACAATCTCCAGATCGTAAAGTCCTAAAGTAGCACCGCGATCGAGTGGAAAAAAAGTGCAGTGATTACAGGTCCTCAAGGAGCACCACACCGAATCGAAGGTCCTCAAGGAGCACCATTACCTGCGTCCCAGAACCACCTTGCCTAGAGGAAATAAGGCCCCAGAGTAGCCGCCATCGGAAGAAACGGAGTTAACGGAGTTAACAGCCACTCTACGCAAGATGAAAATTCGACTTCAAATAGTTTTGTAAGTTATAGATTTTTAAGATTCAATGTGCAAATAATAAAAAAATAAAGAATATAGTAAATTCTATGTGAAGATCAATGAAAAATTATACAAGTTGTGAGAAAAAATTTTAAGAAATATAGTAATAAAAATAAATAATAAAAATATAGCAGTGAAAAAGCTTAGAAATATCGAGTGTGAAAAATAGTCAGAAAAGGAAAATTTATATTGAAAGTGAATAAGTTTATGAGAAAAATAATTCAAATATAATTCCGAATAATCTCGCGAATTTCAATTTTTAATTTCAAACGGTAATTTAGTGCATAAAATATCTATTTTTAATATGAGTTGCGGAGAAGAAATATAAAATTAAGTGAAATGCGAGGCCGTCAGCCGTCAGGTATACAGGGGGATCACAGATGTGCACAGGGGGAATTACATGTAACAGTGTTGTACGTGCCGTATCTGTGCACATGTGCCGTAACTGTGTACACTGGCGGAAGTGCGACCATATCCTCCACGCGGGGGCGGCTGGAAGCAGACTCCCAGTTAGGTCAAGTCTCTACTGGGAGTGCTGACTAATGGTGGTCGGGCGGAGAGAAGGAGACTCTCTTATAAAAAGCACCCCCCCTAACCCAGGGTGTAACGCGTTTCCGTGCCCATTGGGTCGTTTGCAGCCAGGGGGTTACATCGGGCTGTATTCGTACGGAGCCTTCCTGATACCTGTCCACCTCAGGTCGTAATTTGGACTTACCCATGTAAGGGGCGCTGCATGGGTGGACTTCTTTTCCCCGTTTTCTACCCGAGACCATGAGTAGTGCCTTGTCGCGAAAGTGGTCGTACGAACCAGTTGTTTATGGATTTGAATACTTCTGCCTCGGATAAAACCGAGACAACCAAACCCGCTGCGTCTGCCAAACTTATCTGGCCAACTTTCGACCGAAATAGGTCAAAGAGGCTTATTTCACTCAAAAGAGTGTCCATTAGCAACGTTATAGCCGCGATAACTGGGCATTGTCTTATAGGCAGACATGCCAGAAGGCTAGAAGTTTCGGCAAATGACTTCTGCAGAAGTTGCCAGAATGAGGAGGAAGAGGAAAGTATCAGCCACCTCCTCTGTCACTGCCCAGCGCTTGCGCGACATAGGTACCAGCACCTGGGCGCCACCTTCTTTGATGACCTGTCAGACCTGAGTGTGAAGAATGTCAGGGATATTGAACGTTTCATCAAAGTCTCGAAGTGGTTCGACGGTTAGTTAAATCGGGGTCGTCCCGTGTGGTATCACAATGGGCCTTGTGTTGGCCTAAGTGTGCCTCTTTTTGAGGCAGCCACAATAACCTAACCTAACCTAAGTGAAATACGAGGTCTCCGTTTAGAGCCGTAAAACATAATTACTTCGCGCGATACGAAAATCCAAGAATTAAGAAATTGTTTAAGTTATAATTCGTTTAGTGACGAAATTCGTAAATATGACTAACCCTAACTTGATTAGAGCCCCTGTCCTGAATGTACCGGAAAATCATAATCCTCAAGCCCAAGCCCCAGCGGCTCAACCCTCAAAATCTAACAGCACCTCTGTCTCAAACGAGACACTAGATAGAATCATAACAGCGGCGGTAAGCCGCATTCTCCAAAGCGAAGGTCGCCAAATCGTTAATTCTATAATAAATCCCAATGCTGATCAGTTTGCCGGAACAGATCAAGATATCCACCCACAGTTTCGTGAAAATTTGAGTGAATTAGATAAAATACCTGATGTTGTGAGGTGTTTAAAAGAATTCACTGGGCAACCAGGTGAATTTAATTCATGGAAAAAAAGTGTAGATCGTATTTTACACCTCTATGAAGGCATTAAAGGCACCCCTAAATATTACGGTATTCTTAGTGTTATACGTAATAAAATCGTTGGCCAGGCAGATGTGGTGTTGGAATCCTACAACACCCCATTGGACTGGAAGTGCGTGTCTCGATGTTTAACAATGCATTACGCCGATAAACGAGACTTACCCACTTTAGAATACCAAATGACGTCTCTGGTTCAAGGAAACCGCACGGTTCAAGAATTCTATCACACAGTATATTCCCATCTATCCCTTATACTGAATAAGATAGGCTGTATGGAGATAAATCGCGAATCCTTGACTCTTTTAACCCAGACGTATAGGGATAAGGCGTTAGATACTTTCATAAGAGGATTGAATGGCGATTTGCCCAGACTCCTCGGCATACGGGAACCGTCAGATTTGCCACAAGCTTTACATCTTTGCCTTAAATTAGAAAACCAAAACTACCGGACTCAATACGCTAACGCGCATAATGGACAATCTCGAATGTCTCAATTTCAAGTTGCCCCTCAACTTCCACCATGTAGAAATATTATAAGCCATAATAAGCATAGCCCACAAGGAAATAAACCCACCTTCTATCCACAACTGGCATTCCTACCAGCCCCTACTCCTTACCAGCAAAATTCCTTTAGAACACCTCCGTTTAACCCAAATAACAGACAGAATCAAACATCCATGCCAACTCGCCCACTTGCGCCTAAGCCACAGCCGAAGCCTGAACCAATGGATGTCGATCAAAGCATCCAAACAAAGAGAGTCAATTACATGAATCGACCATCGCATAATCCGCTGTATGGGAAAAGACCACCACAAACACAACCTGGATCAACAATTCCTAATAAATTTCAGCGTAATTTCCACACCGAATCTCAGGAGATCGACCCTAACGAAGTCCTAGACTACGAACAAATGCGGGAGTCCAATGACGAGGGCTATGATCAGTCATTGGCAGAATACGCAGAGCAATACGACGGAAAAAAGGACACGGCCGAAGAATTCGTTGATTACAGTGTGTTCGATTTTGTTAAATTGGAGTCCATCGGCAACACTGTACGATTTCTAGCAATTTAGCTCCATCGATCATCTGCCTCAACCACAATAGCATCCTATAGTCTCTTCATAGAAGAGAGTATGGAGCCTGCAGCAAACCCAGTATCTATCAACATCACACCGTACTCTTCAAGGGCAAGAGAACGAGGAGCTGATAATAGGATAACTGCTGTGCAATCTCCAGTAGCAGTTCAGCAGTAGCCAGTCCAGCAGCACCAGTGGAATCCAACCCAACAGCAGAAGCCAGCCCACCCAGCATCATCTAAGCAGCATCTCCAGCGCCGAATTATAACCAATAAATTAATTAAATAGTAAAGTGAATAGTAAAGTAGTGCTTAGTATTTTTCCTCCCACCCCCTAGAACATTGGTCCTTCGAGCCGGATTCGGCATCCCAGGAAAATTTGAGTAAGTACTACTGATTGCACTTTAATGAAATTAATAAGATTATTGGTGATATTTTTTGCGGATTAAGAAGGGGCAAGTGTTTTAACGTGAAGTGAATTTCTCAGATCGATCCATATCGATTACTCGTTTTCTATAATTTGATAAAAAAGAAATAACGTTTTCTTCGGTAGCACGTGGATCATCGTTGAACGGTACCGTATATGGTTGATGCCCAGTGATAACGGTGATCGCTGCTTGGATTTGGGCAATTACTCGCATTTTTGCCTCGCCTTATTATTATTTTATTCTTGCTATGATCCTTAAATTTTGGCTTCCTGTTGCTGGGACGAAATCTTGAAACAAAACTTAAGTGCATTAAATTTTGAATTATTGCTGCTGTAATCTCTTCCCGAAATTGCTCGCTTTTTTCCCCGTGTTAATTACCGCTCTTTTATTTTTTTATTATTATTATTATTATAGGGGTGACCCTCATGGTTGTGCCAAAGCCCCTTTACAGTAAAAGACGATCTGCTACCCTAAGGAACGCCAGAAGGTCCTTTACAGAAGATGAACGAGCTTCAGCCGAGTCCAGGAACTCTTGGCCGAAGGTCTTTCTTCTTAACCGTGCTAAAGCCGGACAAGCACACAAAATGTGTGATGCAGTTTCGTCGTCTTCAAGACACAGACGACACTCCGTCTCATTTGACAGACCTATCTTATATAGGTGGTATCTTAGCCCATGGTGGCCAGTTAGGTAACCTACCAACAGTCTGAGATCCGCTTTACTCAAAGCATTGATTTCAGTGTAGGTGTAGGGTCTGACGAGCTCTTTAGCTTGCCGGATCCCAGGGAAGTTATCCCAGTGTATGTACTGTAGATTCCTGGCCCATTCTTCTATCACAGCCTTAGAAAAATAAAATAAAATAAATTGGATTCCTGCCTGCTGATATAAAGTATTAAAAAACATTGAAAATATATATATATATAGATATATATCGGTCTCTCTAATCTCCACTTGAAGTCACTTTGCCTCGTGCCTTGCATTATCACGTTGTTCCTGTTTCACATTTCTCGGAGTTGGATTCCTATTGCTGGGATAAAATATGGCAATATAATAAAGTGTGTTGAAGTTGATTCATGTGGTTCTTTAAGTCCCTCCTTTGGTTATATTCGAACTAGCATTTCGCTGCTTAAAAATAAAAAATGCCAACCGTAGATGAATTAGTAGGGGAGCAAAATGTGATTTTAGAACAATTGGAACGTTTCATAAGAAATTTTAAAAAATCACCGAAAGAGAGGCTAGAAAGTATTGGTCATATTGAGGGTCGTATCGAGGCTCTAACGGATTTGGGTCGAGAATTTGATGCGAATGATAAGAGATTTATAGTATATCAGAAGAGCGAAAGCATGAATATTTTACCGGAGCACTTTACGACAAGTTCAAGGATATCTATTTTGAATATCACGGAATTTTAAAGGATAAGATATCTAGTTTGTCGAACGTCTCCCTAGTGCAACGTACGCCTCAAGTTGATAATGTTAGTGGAGTCTCAGATCCAGATGTACCTTTGCCACAAATTAGCGTAACTCCTAACGACGTAAAATTACCTCGTATTACAATCCCCACCTTTTCAGGGGATTATAATTCATGGCTCTCATATTATGATATTTTCGACTCAATGGTGCACTCGAACTCAAAATTGTCGCCTGTCCAAAAGATGCACTACTTAAAGGCATCATTAGTAGGGGAAGCAGCAAACGTCGTTCGTCATCTGAACGTGACTAACGATAATTATTCCATTGCTTGGGATAACTTAATTAAAAGGTATCAAAACACCAGAGCCCTCGTAAATAATGTGCTTAAATGATTATTCTCACAAACCACAATCTCGGTGGAATCTGCTCCTCAAATTCGACGAATCTTAGATGTGACCAACGAGTGTTTGGCTACACTAAAGAATTTAAAAGTAAAGGTTGATGATTGGGACCCTATCATTATATTTTTAATACTTGAAAGGTTACCCTCTGACACCCGAGAGTTGTGGGAGCAGCAACAAGGCAATACAACGTCTCTAGCCCACTTAACAGAGCTTACAGATTTTCTAGAGAAACGTTTTCGAACGTTAGAAACTCTAAACTCCCAAAAATCAAGTCTAAAACTACCCCCTGGTTCAGGTGAACGAAAAACTCGCTCGTATCATTCAACTAAATTTACGTGTCCTCTATGTAGAGGTTCTCATGCACTCGTGAAATGTGTCCGATTTATAAAACTGAAACCTCGTGAAAGGGCTAAAATTGTCTCTTCTAATTCTGTTTGCTTCAATTGTCTAGCTCAAAGCCATCTCTCAAAAAATTGTTCTAGTGAAAATACTTGCCGATATTGTCAAAAACGACATCACTCACTTCTACATATTACAGACGAATTAAATTCGAATCCCGGAAAATTAGATGACAGTAATTCGTCAGATAACTCGCAACAAAGCCCTGTCGCTATCTCGATGACTTCATGTTTTGCCCTTGAGAATAAACTTGTTTTACTCGCAACCCTACGAATTAAGGCATTTTCTCCCAGTAGGAGTCCCATTATGCTTAGAGCTTTAATAGACCCAGGATCTCAAACGAGCTTTGTTACGAAAAGAGCAATCCAACTTTTGCGAGCTAGACTTTCCCATTCATCAATTGAAGTTGCCGGCTTAGGAAATACTATCACAGCCAGGGCACACTCCGCTGCTAAGTTTACAATTCAACCCCATTTTAAAGAATCTCCCTCAGTCGAAGTGACGGCAGCCGTACTCAGTTCTCTAACAGATTTCTTACCTAGTAAAAGGATATTCACCCTACAACCCAAATTGCTTGACGGCTTAACTCTCGCCGATCCTTCATTCGACCATCCCGGTAAAATTGATATTGTCTTTGGTGCAGATATATACGCACAAATTCTCCAAGAAGGTCTTATTCGTGGCATCCCAGGCACACCCACTGCCCAAAAGACCTCCTTTGGTTGGATTCTCTTTGGAGAAATCTCTATACCCTCATCACCTGATTCTATCCGTGATTCTAAGGGCAACTTCAAAGGGGTGGCTCATAGTTTTTGTTCTCAAATCAAAGAATGCAATTCGATCACCCGTTTTTGGGAAATAGAAGATATTTCAGATGGTCAACCTCAAATGACACCAGAAGATGCTCAGTGCGAACAATTTTGCATGGAAACCCATGCTAGAAATGAGGAAGGGAGATACATTGTTCGCTTGCCCTTTGCACCCTTACCAGAGGGCGAATCGAAATTTGGTGATTCCAAAAAAGTGGCATTGAAAAGATTTCAATCATTAGAAACGCATTTGAGTTCAGACAGTCATCTGAGGGATGAATACACAAAGTGTTTGGAGGAATATTTAATTGAAGGTCATATGGAAAAGGTCCCTCCCTCGAATGTATCTCAACCGGCAGATAAAGTCTTTTATCTTCCCCACCACGCAGTTATAAAGGCAGAAAGCTTAACAACTAAAACCCGAGTTGTTTTTTGTCCTCCATTACAACGAGATATTTCTCTTTTACTCTCTGAATGGAGACAGCATAAATTCGTTTTTACCGCTGATATAGCGAGAATGTATAGGCAGATTTTGGTACACCCGTCTGAAACAGATTTTCAAAGACTGATCTGGCAATCAAGTAAAGATGAGTCTCCCTCAGACTATCGGCTTAAGACAGTAACGTTTGGAGTTACTAGTGCACCGTTCCTAGCCATTCGTGTCATCCACCAACTTGCAAAGGACGAAGGTCAAAATTATCCCATCGGAGCCAAGATTCTGTTGACTGATATTTATGTAGATGACATCCTTTCTGGAAGCGACAATTTAGAAAAAACAATCGAATGTAGAAATCAAGTAAACTCAATTTTGCGCTGCGGAGGGTTCGAGTTGAGAAAGTCGGCCTCCAATCCTGAAGAAATCCTGGCTGACATCCCTGAATCCGAACGTTCATCACGTTTGTCGTTAATTACACAGCCACACAAAAAAAGAAAAGTGGTCTGTACTTTATATGCGATATATGGTTTTCGATGTATTTTCGCACGCTGAGCACGAATCTGGAGTCAGAATTGAGCCATCACATCACAGTTAATTAATAACCTCAAAAAACAGGTAAAAAATAGCAAAAATCCGGATAAAAAACCCCCACATACCAAATTTGGTGTAGATCGGTTGATTTTCGAAAATCTCGTCCGCCATATTCGGTCCGCCATCTTGAATTTTGCAACTTTGACTTCAGATTCGTGATCAGCGACCCCTAAAACCCCCACGCACTGAATTTAGCGTAAATCGGTTGACTTTTGGAAATCGATATTTCTGAACCGGTTTTTTGAGGTTGGGAAAAATACACGACATGCCACCTCAAATCTGACGGTGGATTTGGATTCACGGGGTTCTTTTACATAAAAATACACATCTGGATATGAAAAAAAGAAATGCCTGTATTTTTCCTTGTACATTTATCCGGAGTTTTGCTATTTTTTACCTGTTTTTTGAGGTTAGGAATTAACTGTGATGTGATGGCGCAATTCTGACTCCAGATTCGTGCTCAGCGTGCGAAAATACATCGAAAACCATATATCGCATGTAAAGTACAGACCACTTTTCTTTTTTTGTGTGGCTGTGTTATCAATACCGATAACGTGATAAAAACTCTAGGGTTGCTTTGGACGCCTTCAGAATATTGCTTCTCCTTTATGTTTCGAGTAAAGTTCTCTGAGCCCCCGCACTCAAAAAGAACTATTCTTGCCGAAATTAGTCGAATCTACGACCCCTTAGGATGGTTAGCTCATATCACCATCACTATGAAAATTTTCATGAAGTCCTTGTGGAGAGAAGGTATTAGTTGGGATGAACCCATTCCCAAAAAATAGGTAGAAAATGGAGCGATATCTTGTGCTTGCTCTCTAAATTAAATACAGTGAAGATTCCCAGATATATCAACACAGAAACTATTTCTGAGATACAGCTTCATGGATTTTGTGATGCCTCGGAAAAAGCATATGGAGCTGTTCTCTATCTCCGAGTGCAAAACAGACAAAGCATATATGTTAGTCTTCTCGTTGCAAAAACTAAGGTAACCCCATCTAAACCCGTTACAATCCCAAGACTAGAGCTCTGCGGAGCAGTATTGCTTTCAAAACTTATAAAAAAGTTTCTTCCCTCCATAGCCTCGCAAGAGGTCACAACTTTTCTATGGACAGACTCAACAATCGTCCTTTCATGGATTAAGCGACACCCCTACCACTTTAAAACATTTGTTCGCAATAGAATATCTGAAATTCATACTAATCTACCTTCATCTTCAATATCTTGGGTGGGGATACGTAAAGTCCGAAGAAAACCCTGCTGATCTGGCAAGTCGCGGTATTTCAGATGTTCAACAAATAAGTGAAAAGTTATGGTGGGAAGGACCTCATTGGCTTCTTAAAGCGAAGGAATTATGGCCTTCGCACCCCACTCCTGATCCACAACCCGAAAATATGGAACTCAAAACAGTTAAAACATTTTTTGGACATGATGTAAAAAAGGATTTTACGCACTTCACAAAGGTTTTGAATCGATTTTCCTCTCTTTCCCGTCTTCTAAAAGCCACGGCCTTGGCTCAGAGGTATATTAGTAAAATAGCTCGTCTCAACCCATTTAAAGATCCTTGAATTTCCACTGCTGAGTTAGAAAAGGCTCGCTATTTTTGGATAAAACACGAGCAGGAAAGATTCTTTGCAGATGAAATCGCTGCACTCACATAAAAAAAAAACGCTCAAAAGGAACAGTAAAATTATATCTCTTAACCCGTTTTTGGATGATAAAGGACTACTAAGAGTAGGTGGCCGGTTAGATCATTCTTCACTCCCGTATTCTGAGAAACATCCCTTAATTCTTCATCCAAAAAGTCAGTTAGCTCGGCTGTTTATCGATTATACTCATAAAGTTTGTTTACATGGTGGTACAACCTTAACCTTATCTTTAATAAGAAAAACTATATGGATTTTAAATGGAAAAATCTTGGTTAAAAATATTATTGCAAAATGTATTCCTTGTTTTAAAAATTCATGCCAGACTAAAACTCAACTCATGGGAGCTTTACCACCCCCTCGAGTACGCCCTTCTCGACCCTTTTCACACGTTGGTCTCGACTACGCGGGACCCTTTCAGCTCAGAGTCTCGCGCACGAGAGGATGTAAGACTTATAAAGGTTATGTAGTAATTTTTGTTTGTTTATGCACTAAAGCAATTCACATCGAAGTGGTGAGTGATCTTACGACCGAAGCATTCTTGGCCTGTTTAAAACGATTTATAGCTCGACGAGGGTTGTGCAGAAATATATATTCAGACTGTGGAACCACCTTCATAGGGGCCCGAAATCAACTTGATCGGGAAGTCAAAAGAGCTTATAGTGAAGGTACTCGATAAGCCTCTACAATGTACAATATTTTTGGAATTGATTGGCATTTTATTCCTCCAGCCTCTCCTGATTTTGGGGTTTTGTGGGAGGCTGGAGTGAAATCCATTAAATTCCATTAAAAACGGGTTGTAGGAAATGTTCCGCTCACTTATGAGGAAATGCATACAGTTTTAACGCAGGTAGAGTCTTGCTTGAATTCGCGACCCTTGTGCCCTCTCCATGATGATCCAAATGACCTTGGAATTCTAACCCCTGGCCATTTTCTGATAGGTGACTCTCTTTTAGCACCCCCTGAAGTCGATTTCACAAATTCAAAGTTTACTGCACTTACGAGATGGAATCTTTTGCAACAAATCAAGCAAAACTTTTGGAAAGCTTGGCATCAAGATTACTTGTCCCGTCTTCAGCAACGTCCAAAATGGCTAGGAACTTCGAAAAATATTGAAACTGGTTTGGTCCTTATCAAAAATGAAAACCTCCCGTCCAATCAATGGGCTTTGGGAAGAGTAATTGAAACCCATCCAGGCAGCGACCAACTTGTTCGCGTCGCAACAATAAAAACAAAAAATGGGATACTGAAACGACCCGTAACAAAACTCTGCTTGCTGCCGATCAACACGTCGAACGATAATTTCAAGGAAAATGTAGAAATATGTGCCTCTAATAATTGAAATGAATTTAAAAATCACTTATAAATGTTAGGTTGAGGCATCACCTTACTTTGAAATATTTGCCCCCTTTTCTCTACACTGACCGTTAAAAATTTGAATTTGTTACATTGAAATGTGCAATTAGTGGTAATACTCCTTATCATGAATTATCCTACCCTATTCCTTGCACTCTTGCTATATTTCATATTGTACGCTGGCGCCACATACATTTATTTATTTGTTGTTTGAGCTTTCACACTGAACGGTTGTGTCGCAGTCTTAGCCAGTACAAATTAACATACGGCATGTCGCACCGAAAGAAAAGTGATAAAAAGTTAACCAACGAATATAGTGATTCTACAACTAATGAGGATCTCAAAGAACTCCTTATCTCTCTTAATAAAAAGGTGTCAAAAATAGACGAGACTACGACTAAGACCCAGCAACAGTGTGTGCAAAATAGCAAAGATATTTCTTTTCTTAAAAAAAGAAACGAAATTCTCAGCGGACAAGTTAAAAATCTGAATAAAGAAGTTGAAATCCTACAAAAACTGATCAAAAAGAAAAATATTGTTCTGTATCAAATTCCCGATACCGAAGAAATTAATGCAGACTTATTCAATCACGTTAGCAGTATTCTCAAAGATGCCAATATAGCCCCTGATGACATAGATGAGGTTAAGCGCCTGGGATTCGCTAAGGGAAAAAGGCCAGTAGTGGTATCCTTCATATCTCTGCGCAAGAAGGAAGCAGTGTTTGAACATCACGAAACTATTAAAGAAAAGCACCAGGTGGTTGTCTCATATGATACCACAAAAAAGCAGCGAAAACAACATGCTAGTCTCAAAAAAGTGCAAGGAGAACTTAAACAGCTAAACATAACCTCAATAGTTAAAAAGAAAGGCCTATACATCGATGACAAGAGATACACGCTTTCAGAAGCAACCGCTCAACTTAATGCTTTAAAGGGGAAGAGACAACAGTCACGTGGACAGTGCCGTACACATGCTCAAGATAATGATCGTGGTTACGATAGCGATGGATCTACTACATCAACTGCGTCAGCCATAAAACGTCTCCGAGCAGCGTCAGACTCATCACCAGACGAATCTATAATTCGGAAGAAACACAAAGAAGCTACACTAGGCACTTCCAATTCGAGGAATGAGAAACGTCAGGAATAGCAGTCATCGCCCCCCCAAACGCAAGCGCCGAAAATCATTTTCTGGAACTGCTTCGGCTACAAAAACATCAGTGATATTAGTGGTATTGTGTGCGAAAGGGATTTTGTTTGTTTAAGTGAAACGTGGTGCGAGAACGATCCTCCTCGATCTTTTTCTAATACGCACACGCTGATATCGAGCAAGGCAACAAAATCAGCTGCGAGAGGTCGTGCGAGTGGGGGAATTGCGATAACATATGATAAGAGTATATATGGATGCGCCGAAATAATAAGTGTACAGCAATCACATTTAATAATAAAGGTAGATATTAAAAAAGCTAGATTAGTTATAGGAGCAATTTATATAAATCAATGTACCAATATCGAACATGTCTTATCCGAAATCACGGAAACACTAACAGAAATAAAAATAAAATATCCGAATGCTTATATATTTTTGGGAGGGGATTTTAATGCTCGAATTGGGGAGGGCAATGACCTGAATAGTGAAACAATATCCTCATTGAGCAATTTATACTATGAAAGGGAAAGCTGTGATAAAACAACTAACCCTAGAGGAAATACTCTATTAAATTTCGTAAATGCAAATGATTTAATTATATTGAATGGGCGATCTGCCAGTGACACACCTGCGCAGTTCACCTATTGTAGCAGCGTGGGATCCTCTGTAATCGACTATACAATTTGTAATTTTTCTGCGTTGTCTATTGTAAAAGATTTTAAAGTGAATGAAATAATAAAAATTTAAGTGTATATATATAAAAAAAAAATATGCAGACGTTTGATCCTTAAAACAAACTACTTCAAGGGGAATATTTCCAAACTATCTTCAGAAAGAGGGAGTGGAAGAGAGAGAAGGCATTCAACCTTGATTATAATTGTTGACGGTAATACTGGAGATATGATATATTCGAACAGGCAGAGAACGTTTAGTACCAGTCATGATGAATGTAAAAAGTATTGGTACGGGAAACCAATAAGAAAATTAGATGTATATATATTATAAGGGCTATGAAATCAGGTTATGACGGTATGTAAGAGTTCTATAAAAAGTTAGATGTATGTATATGAAGAAAAAAAATTAACGGGGAGGTACAAAAGGGTAAAATATTTTGCCTACGGCAGCGGAATAGCTAGATCTGCAGATCTAGTGACACCGGGTGGGAATTAGACAGTATCCTCGGGGAAAAAGGCCACCGTACCGACCCACCCCGCGAGGCCTCGCAGCGGACGACGACCGGGGAAATCTCCCGGACAGGCAACTGGATCTATCCCCTCGCCTCGCCTCCCTGTCGGTCCCTATCAAGGAAGAGGAAGCCCGAGACCTCTAGACAGCTTGCTGGCTGATGAAGCCAGCATCCGTAATTCTCAAGAGTCCTCGGAGCAGCCTCGACCAAGAGAATCACCGACAGGGTCCCTTGAAATGGGGGGGGGGGGGGCCACGAGTTCCCTTTTCTTGCTCGTACACGACATTTCACAAACTTTTTTCCTAACTTGGCATTGAAGCTCTTCCCGAAATTACTCAACTGGAAGTTCCGCCGGTATACTTCCTGCCCTACCTTGAATTCGACCGGTTTAGATCGCAAGTTATACTGTTTCTCTCCCCTTTCGAAAGCCCTGTCTAAATTTTCTTGTACCTGGGTACGAATCAGTCGGAGTTTGTCGGAACTGTCCACATCAATAGGTTCGTTCACCCCCGATAGTTGTCGTAATAAAGCATAGGCAGACCCATGCTCAATCATATTATTGCCGAACAGAATTTTATATGGGGAAAACTTCGTGGCTTGGTGCACCGCGCTACGTAGCGAACTGGCAATGCAACTCAATTTCTCATCCCACCTGGTGTGCTCATCTCGAATATAAGCCCGGATTCCGGCCAAAATGGATTGATTGACACGCTCAGAAGCGTTGGCCTGTGGCGAGTAGACGGCCGTACGAAGATGATGCACTCCATATTTTTTTAAAAGGTTTTGAAACTGAGCCGAACGGAATTGGGTCCCATTGTCAGTTACCACGGTTTCGGGAACTCCGAAGAGATGAAAAATTTGTTCTTCGACATATGTACAGATGTTTGAAATACTGGCTTTCCGTAGGGGTTTTAGCAGGGGATATTTCGAAAAGTGATCTAGCGCGATCAAAATACAGACTTTGCCCTTTTTGGTTCTAGGGTAGGGACCCAGGAGGTCGAGAAAAATTCGTTGCCAAGGCCGTTCAGTCATGGCCTGTGTGCCCATGGGTGTTCTTAGGGTGGTGTTAGATGGTTTCACCTCTTTACAAATGTCACAGGAGAGGATGTATGCTCGAGTTTCCACCGTCATACCCGGCCAATAAAAATGTCTACGAAGTCGTTCTAAGGTTTTACCGATTCCGCCATGAGCTGCTAAAGGTGGATCGTGAGCTCGCGATATTACGTCTCTGGTTAATGCTCTGGGCACCCACAATTTCCATGCTTCTTCTTCCTGAACGGGATCACCTGATCGAGGTTGAGTTCGGATATACACGTATTCGTCACGAACTATTAGGTCAGGGAGACGGTCTTTGTTTTTCTCTATGCGTTATCTAAGCTCTTGGTATTCCGAAGAGTGGAAATGAGGTGATTCCAGATCAATTTCGGGGCCAGGATCTTCTAGGGAGCTAGCATCGATTTGGTCGCAGTGAACTCTCAACAAGGCATCTGGCATAACATTCAGTGTTCCCTTCCTATGTTCTATGCTGAAGTTGTAACCTTGTAATTTTAAACTCCATCGAGCCAGGCGACCACTAAGGTCTTTTTGATTCATCAGCCATTGCAGACTAGCATGATCCGTGATGATCCTGAACGGCATCAACTCTACATTCGCGCGGAATTTTTTTCAGACTTACAATTGCCGCTAGACATTCCAATTCGGTTACAGTGTAGTTACGTTGCACAGAATTCAATTTCTGCGAGACATACGCGATTGGTCTTTCTCTACCTTCGTCGTCTAATTGAAGAAGCACGCCCCCTACCCCTTGATTACTCGCGACGGACTGAATAATGAAAGGTTTAGAAAAATCAGGACTCGATACTAATGGCGCGGTGGTAAGTAATTTCTTTAGTTCTTCGAAGGCCTTCTGAGCTTCAGCAGTCCATGTATATTTATTCGACTTCTTTAACGTGTCTGTGATTGCCGAAGTCAGGTCTGCATAATTAGGAATGAACTTTCTATACAAACCGGCCATACCAAGGAAACGACGAGCCTGTTTAAGGGTTTTAGGCGACGGATAATCTACTATCGCAGCGATCTTGTCTGGGTCCATCTTGATGCCCCCTTCTCCGACAATGTACCCTAAGTACTTAGTTTCTTTTATACAAAATTTACTTTTTTCTACATTTATTGTCAGGCCTGCCTTTTTGAGACAACTGGCCACCTGAGATAATAGCTCTACATGCGTATCAAAATCTTCGGAGAGGACTAAGAGGTCATCAAGATAGACCAAGACATTTTCGCGAAGGTTGTACGGGATTACCTTGTCCATCAGCCTGCACATTGTCTGAGGAGCGTTGCAAAGACCGAATGGCATCACTGTAAAGTGATAGAGGGGATGACCAGGCACCGTAAAAGCGGTCTTTTCTCTGGAGCTTTTATCCAGTGGTATTTGCCAGAAAGCATCCTTCAAGTCCAGGCTGGTTATAAATTTAGCCGACGGGAGGCGACTCAGGATGCCATCGATTTGCGGTAACGGGTAGGCATCCTTCTTCGTCACTGAGTTCACCTTCCGGGCGTCAAAACACAGCCTGACCTTTCCGGGCTTTCGCACCAGCACCACTGGAGAACTCCACGGGCTCTGGCTCTCCTCTATCACTCCAAGTGAGCGCATTCGACTCAGCTCGGCGTCCATCAGTTTTTGAACGGCAGGTGATACCGGATAAAAACGTTGTTTAATTGGGGCTGCTTCACCGACATCAATCACGTGCTCAAGCAGATTGGTTTTTCCTAAGCCACGTGTAGCGAAAGATGGAAATAATGATTTGACGTATTCTAGCCGACATTGATCATCAGGAGTGAGAACATGACACTTGGAGTCGATCGACTCCACGATCGAAGTGTCCAACGAAGCCAAGGACCCTAATACATCGGGGGCCAGACCAAAAGTCTTCCAGAAATCAACTCCTAAATATAACGCTTGTGTCAAACTGGGAACAAGATAGAAACGTACAGGCTTGGTTTGTCCGCGGAACTTGACATCAAGATCAGCATGCCCATGTACTTCAGGCTTGGCCCCGTTGGCCACCTCGATCGCGGAGCGATATTTGGTCCAATTAATTTTCTTTTCGGACATGAGCTGCTCTGCTCCCTGGCCGAGAATGCTTACACTGGCCCCGCTATCTAATAAGCCCGTCAGGTTTTTTCCCAAAATTTGAAATTCGGCGTAAGGCCTTACGTCCTTGTGAACGGATACAAAGGCTGTGGCTAGTTTACGACGGTTAGAAATTACACGTCGCCAAAAGGTGCGTAAACGCAACGACGAGCGCTTGAGTTTAGCTAAGGTTCGCGCGCTGGACTCAGAGTGGGTGCAGGACTCAAGGGCCGACATGAAAATTTTCTCCCGAGCAGCTCGATATTCCTTCAACCGTTGATGGAAAGGTTTACGTGGGTAGACTACTGGAGCTGAAACTTGAATTTTTACAGGCTGATCAGGCCTCGGTAAAATCGTAACTGCTCGACAGAGAGTATCATGTGGCTCTGGACCCTCACCATCTGACTCAACATAATCTTCCAGAGTAACTACATCGCCAACATCAGGCCTAGGTAAGATGGACACGGCAGGTAAGCGTACGGGTGAATTTGTTACGGCAGGTAATTCGGTGAGGGCTGGGGACTCCCCGGGGCTTCCAGTTAGGGCTGCGGAGGGAAAGGAAGAGTCTCGCCCGCCGCCACAGCTGTCACCATCGCTCGTTGTGGCCGAGAACTGGTGGTGTTGTTCTCGACCCGAGTCCTGTTTTTTTGTGAACAGCTGGAACAGCGAGGTTTGACTGTTCCCTTCCGTCCGCAGCCGTAACAGAAGAAGCCCGTTGGCTCCCTGTCACAGTCTTGGTAAAAGTGCCCTTCGGCATCGCAATTCCAACATTTCGGTCTGGGTGGCTGGTATTTTGCCACAGACCCTACGGCGTCAACAAAAGGCTCGGCAGCGTCAACCGGCTCGACTAGCAATGAACTAAACTCTTCTACTCGTGCACGATGTTGGGCAGGAGACAACAGCGCCGCTCTGGACCTTTCTCGAGTAGTTTGAACTTCCGTAACTAGAGATCGTAGCTGACCGATTGTGTCGGCACGATGAAGACAGATCTGCTCCTGTATGTAGGGAAGCAGACCTGCCCTCACCGTCTCGACAAACTCGGCTTCGGCCATCGGGTTTTCCAACTGAGTACGGAATGAAAGAAGAGATTGGTAGTATGAAGCAAAAGTCTCACGAGGCTGCTGTCGCCTGCTGAACATCTGCCTACGTATATCTACATCTCTCGACCTATCGCCCCAATCTGATCGTAACGCGAGTTTGATTTGTTCCCAAGTTGGGTTAGTTGTACTTCGCAAAAAGGTCCAGTACCAATTAACCAGACTATCACTCAGCAGCTGGTGGAAATTCCGAACCAGTAGAGAGAAGTCGCTGCGTAAGGTGTTGTGAGTTAGCGTTTCCGCCCTAAAAATGAATTCTTCTAAGTTCAATCGCTAATTATCGCCGTCGTACTGCAACTTCCAGTTACGGATTGGACTGCTGCAGCGGCGATGAGATGAATAATGCCCCGAAGGGTCGAAGATAGGTGGAGGTGGTCGATTAAACAAAGGGTTGTGCAAACTACGACCTTCAGGTCTGCTCGTAGGTGGTCTCTGAAACGTGATTGGCGGAGAGGAAGTCGTAAAGCTTGGTTTTGAACCGTCTCGAGAAACCTGTTCTCGTATCTCCCTCACTCCCTTAGCAACTTCGTCGCGTACAAGGTTGGATATTTGTTGCTGGAGGCCTAACAACAGAGAATGGGTCGGTATCCAACCGGATTCAGCCATTCCGGGTTTAGGCTTAACTTGCGAATCGATCGTGTTAGGTGGATTTAATGAAAGTTGAGCCAAAGTCGGAGGATCAAAGTCTGTCGGACGCGTTGTAGCGGGCGTGTCTATATCGCGGTCGCGAAGTAAATCGACAGGTGTAGCACCTACTTCGTCCATCGAGTTCGTAGCCGCGTCTGCCCCTGCCTCGTCCGGAGCCTCAGGGGGAAATAGTCGTTGGCGAATCGCGTGCCGCGTATTCTACTGATTTTTAGGGGACGCCCCCGTCTTTTTCGGCATTTTGTCTATCGCGACAAGACTGAGTAATAAAAAAAACGATCGTGGATTAAGGTGAAAAGTTAACAGTGCCTGCAACGCTTAGATTCTCCGCGTCCAAGTATATAAGGATTGGAACAAAATGTAATAGCACGGACTGCCCAAGGAACTCGTATTGATGAGGAAAATAAATAGTTAAATTACCTTTACAAAATATCCGTACATTATAATATCTGAAGCAAACTTACATTAATTTTTTTTTTTTTTTTTCTCCAATGCTATTGCTACAAAATTAGTTAAATTTGACAATAAATTTACTCGATATTAAAAGATAGTTGGATTTACCAAAAAAAACTTTTTACCAATGCTATTACTACAAAATTAATTAAATTTACCAATAAATTTACTCGATATTAAAAGATATTTGGAATTATCCAAAAAAAAACAAAATTAAGCTGGTCCTCTCTCTCCATCCACTCTCAGCCAACACGGTGAAGAGAAACTAACAAACAAAAAATGTTTGCTTCAAATTAAACATGAGGGTCAATCACAGGCTACCGAGCATTCAGCCTGCAAGACAGGAAATGTTGAGGGTAGGAACCTGCAAGGACTACGAGGCGGAGAACGGCCAAGGTATACTCCCGGACAGGAGGCTGGCCCACCAAATAGCCAACCCCTGTAATTCCATGAGAGCCCCGGACGTCTCTACCACGCAGGCCCCGCAGGCTCTGCCGATAAGGCTCTGCCACTACCAATTCATCCCTAGGATGGAGCCGTCCCCAAGACCTCGAGTCGGCTTGCTGGCTAAGGAAGCCAGCATCCGCAGTTCTCGAGAGGCCTCAAGTAAGCTCCAGCCACGGGATTCACCGATAGCGCCTCGAAGGAATTTTGGGAAAGGTAAGAGAAAATAAGGCGAGCCTTAAGCTCCAAGGAGAAGGGATAGGAAGGCCCCACGTTGGGCGCCATTTTTGTTGCGGGTTGGTGCCTCGAGGCCCGGCTAAACACCTCGTCCGACGGTGTGCGGCAGCGAGAGCTGGCAGGGCTAGCATATGCGGTAGCGTGGGGGGGTTTGCCGAAATTACCGCTTCGAGCCGCCGGAACGGACCACCAACAACACGAAAAATCTCTCGCGACGGAAACGTTCAAATTGAAGCGTACAGGGGGCGGAATAGGGCAGAGCAGGCTGAACCCCTGCAACTGCCCGTGATTGACCCTCATGGGGGGGCTACGATGTCAATGACCCCCTATGGCCGATCCCCCAACCACCCATTGACCGTCCCCTTGGCCCAAACGAAATAATGGGGAGGTCCCTTTAACTAAACTTCAACCGCGGACCTTAACTGAAGTGCAGATGGGGAGAGGGAACCAAGAAAATAATTTTATCGTGACATACCTGGATTTCTATTACTTTCTGCTATAATATATAAGGATGACAATTGTAGGGGAACATAGCAAAAAAAAAAAATAGTGCGTGGAGTCCCTCCGCGCAGAAAAAGTGAAACTTCGTAATCGGGAAATGAAAATAGGAAGGGGTAGAAATTGATTTTTAGTGAACTCATATTGTTTCTTTAAGACAAACTTTTTAACATTCTCGCCCTGGAAAATGTATTTGTATTAATAACTAGCTGGGTTACCCGGTTTCACCTGGCGTTGGGTAAATTCTTACTAATTAAACACTTCTCAAATGTTCTAGTTTGTTATATTCTAGAAATTGTTTCAATCCGAAAACCCCTTTATGGATCCGCTATCTTGAAATTCCAAATCTTAATAATATTCAAAATTAGTGGCCTTAAAATAAGCATTGTACCAACTTTCATTCAGATCCGTTGAAATCGAGAAATGTTGGTCGCCATATTGGATCCGCCATCTTGAATTTGGAAATTTGGCTAATATTCGAAATTAGTGTCCTCAGAATAATCATTGTACTAATTTTCAGTAAAATCCGTTGAAATCAAGAAATTTGGTCTCATATTGGACCCGCCATCTTGGATTTACAAATTTTGATAATATTCGAAATTTGTAGCTTCAGAATAATCATTGTACCAATTTTCATTAAAATCCGTCGAAATCGAGACATTCTGGACGCCATGTTGGGTCCGCCATCTTGCATTTAGCAATTCTAATAATATACAAAATTAGTGGTCTCAGAATAATCACTGTACTAATTTCTATTACAATCCGTTGAAATCGAGAAATTTTGGTCGCCATGTTGGATATGGAAATTTTGATAATATTCGAAATTAGTGGCTCCAGAATAATCATTGTACTAATTTTCATTAAAATCCGTTGAAATCGAGACATTCTGGTCGCCATGTTGAATCCACCATGTTGGATTTGGAAATTTTGCTAATATTCAAAATTAGTGGCCTCAGAATAATCATTGTACCAATTTTCATTAAAATCCGTTGAAATCGAGAAATCTTGGTCACCATATTGGGTCCGCCATCTTGGATTTGTAAATTTTGAAAATATTCAAAATCAGTGACCTCAAGATAATCATTGTACTAATTTTCATTGAAATCCCTTGAAATCGAGAAATATGGTCGCCATTTTGGATCCGCCATCTTGGATTTCTAAATTTTGATAATATTCAAAATCAGTGACCTCAAGATAATCATTGTACTAATTTTCATTGAAATCCCTTGAAATCAAGAAATATGGTCGCCATTTTGGATCCGCCATCTTGAATTTCTAAATTTTGATAATATTCAAAATCAGTGACCTCAAAACATTCATTGTGCTAATGTTCATTAAAATCCGTTGAAATCAGGAAATCTTGGTCGCCATATTGGATCCGCTATCGTGAATTTCTAAATTTGGACAGCGGATTTGAAATCCGCATCCCGCAAAACCCCTGTATACCAATTTTTTCATGAAAATCGCTTCAAAATTAAAATTTTCAGCCGCCATCTTGGATCCGGCATTTTGAAAACCTACAAAGTATTGTATAGCCGTTTCCTGGTTCTAAGCTACCTCCCCACCAATTTTCAGCCAAATCGGTACAGCCGTTCTTGAATTATAAATAGTGTAACTAACACGACTTTCTTTTATACATATACATAGATGTATGTGAATGCGTCATAATGTAATTTCAAAAGAGAAAACCTAACAATCAATTGATATTCACAAGAGACGTACCTTGACATAACATTAAATCCGTCGTAACGTTTAACGCAACCTTGTTTTGGAAGTCGCATTAGAAGTTTCACTTCAAAAAAAAGAAAAACGTTGGGCGCCTTGCTGCTGCTGCTGTAGATGGATGTCCGTGATGATGCTACTGCTGTGATGCTACTGCTGATGACGATGAGAAGATGAGGAGTCTGCTGCTGTTGCTGACGTCACACCCTGCCTATTAACTGGCCCCGACGTGGTGTGCGTTGGCGAAGATCCGGTGGGGAAACAGGACAGATGTAGTTCACCCAATTGTTTAAGATTTAGATCCCGTTGGGATGTTCAGGATTCACGAATTAATTTTTTTTTTAATGATTAAAAAAAGTTTAGTTTTTTTTTTGACTGCTTCATTATAATTTCTAATTTTAACATTGGGATTTTTATTTTATTTTAAACAGATTAATTTTAACATTTTGTCCAAACTTTTAGTTTTTAGAATCGGCTTCATTATAATTTTAACATGGCAGTTTTTAGTTTATTTTTCACAAAATAATTTTTAACATTTTGACCAAAATTGTAGTTTTTTTAGAACCGGCTTCATTATAATTTTAACATTGCAGTTTTTATTTTATTTTTCACAAAATAATTTTAACATTTTGACCAAAATTGTAGTTTTTTAGAACAAGGTAAGTTTGCTTCACTTAAGGTGGGGAAATACCGAATTTAAGCTTGTAAAGGGTAAGTTTATCATTGTAATTTTGGTATACAATTTAATTTAACAATTAATCAATTTTTGACTTTCAGAATTGGCCTCGCTCGGATTTACTAGAAACACGGTACGTTTACTTCACCGGGCACCACGCAGAAAAATTTAATTTTGATATATAATTTAAGTAGAATTTTGTATACCATTTAATTTAGCACATAATCAATTTTTTTAACTTTCAGAACTGGCCGCGCTCGGAGTTACTAGAACAAGGTGGGTTTACTTCACCGGGCACCACGCGGAAAAATTTAATTTTGATATAGGATTTAAGTTTATGAATTTTTTAATTTAGCAACATAGTTTTGTCCACAATTTACTTTACTAATCGATCAATTTTTACTTTTGCTTTCAGAACTGCCTAGCTCGGATTTACGAGAAACACGGTACGTTTACTTTAATTTTGATATAGGATTTAAGTTTATGGATTTTTAATTTAGCAACATAGTTTTGTCCATGCTTCAATTTACTAATCGATCAATTTTTACTTTAACTTTCAGAACTGCCTAGTTCGGATCTTTCTAGAAACACGATACATTTACTTCACCGGGCACCGCGAATTTTTATCTTTCCGTCCCGCCTTGTTCGCCTTCCAATTCTCCACCGCCGAAAAATCCTCCGGCCTCAGCCGTGCACACTCATTCCACCGTTGCCCGTCCCGGTGCCACTCACTCACACAGCTGCGCCGTCAGCCAATCGGGCGCTCGCAGCAACTGTGTGAGCCACTGGCAACGGGATCGTGTCTCGCTGTTCACGGTGCAAGGGACTCGGACGGTGGCATCTGGGCGCCTCTCGAATGTTCGACGGCCAAAAGTTGAGAATTTTTCCGGGCAAATTTTTCAACTTTTGGTCGCCGTGCACTGAGATGCGCCTGCCGCCACCGCCCGGGCCCGTTGCGCAGCGGTGATTTGGGCTCGGGCGCCGTGGATTTTAGGAGGGCCCCCGATGCCTGATAGAATTCATCACTGCCATGGGCGGCGGTGATATTTTTTTTTTTTTTCTTAAAATCAATTTTTCTTTCAGCAGTTCCCTGACCACAACAGATATGCTCATCTGGCGAAACCCCTGACAGCCCTCTTAAGGGGGGAAGGAAGAAGAATTTCGAAAAACCTCTCCTGTAAAAAAACTATCAATCTTAATCACGAGTCCCTCGAAGCTTTTAAAAAAATAAAGAACTGCTTAGTATCAGAAGATCTACTTCTAGCTTACCCTGATCCTAACAAAGAATTCCAACTTACAACGGACGCGTCAGACTATGCGATTGGAGCGGTATTAGCCCAAAACGACAGGCCTATAACTTTTATCTCTCGAACACTAAATAAAACCGAAGAGCATTATGCTACAAATGAGAAGGAAATGCTCGCTATAATCTGGGCTCTAAGTTCTCTGAGAAATTACCTCTACGGCCCTGCAAAAGTCAAGATATTCACAGACCATCAGCCGCTAACATACGCCCTTAGTAATAGGAATAATAACAACAAGATGAAAAAATGGAAGGCCATACTCGAGGAGTATAACCACGAGCTAGTATACAAACCTGGAAGAACGAACGTGGTAGCAGATGCCCTTTCTAGACCTCCGATCACATCCATAAATTCGGTAACAGAAACTCAACACAGTAGTGATAGTTCAGGCCATGATCTTATTCCTACCACGCAAGCACCCATAAATGCATTCAAAAACCAGCTGATACTAAAACTTCACGTCGATACCAGCTATCAATTCAAAATTCCATTTCCCACCTACCACAGACACATATTTTCACAGCCAAATTATTCCGAAGATCAGCTTATATCCATTTTAAAGAAGTATCTCAACCCGAGTGTAATTAACGGCTTATTTACATCTGAAACGATAATGGGAAAAATCCAAGAGATCTGTTCATCTCACTTCAGGAAATATAAAATTCGATTTACCCAAACACAGGTGGAAGATATCACAAACATAGACAGGCAAAATGAAGAAATTCTAAAGATCCATAAAAGAGCGCATCGTAATGCGCGCGAGAACAAAATCCAATTATTAGAAAAATATTACTTTCCACAAATGAATGCTAAAATAAATAACCTAGTGAAACAATGCGTGATATGTAGGGAACAAAAGTACGATAGACACCCGAACCGTCCCGAACTTAAAGAAACACCAATCCCACAATACCCAGGTGAAATTCTCCATATAGATCTCTATTCCACGGAAAGGAAAATAATATTAACTGCGCTAGATAAGTTCTCGAAATATGCACAGGTAAAAATATTAAAATCCAAAGCAATCGAGGACATCAAAGAACCTTTACGAGAGTTACTCTTCTCCTTCGGCGTTCCAAGAATAATCGTAATTGACAACGAAAAATCCCTTAACTCTTCTTCAATAAATTTCATGATCCAAGATCAACTTGGCATTCAAATTTTTAAAACTCCTCCTTACACTAGTACAGTAAACGGCCAAGTGGAACGATTTCATTCCACGCTTACGGAAATATTGAGATGCATAAAAGCAGATGGAATACAAAGAACCTTTCCGGAATTACTTGATCGAGCTGTCTACGAATATAACTTTTCTATACATTCGACTACAGGGAAGAGACCACTCGAAGTGTTCTTCGGGAGAAACGTGAGCGTAAACCCTGATGATTACGAAAAAGCTAGACAAGACAATATCACTAGACTCAGAGAAAAACAAAAAGCTGACTTGAAGTACTCAAACGGAAAACGGCAAGCAATAAAAGATTATAATCCCGGCGAAACTATCTACGTTAAGCAAAATAAACGCATTGGCTCAAAATTATCTCCTAGGTATAAGAAGGAAATCGTGAAAGAAAATCAGTCTAAAACCGTACTAACAGAATCTTCCTGATAAAAGGTAATATTAAAAACTAATATTTCCCTTACAGGCTCTTTCTATCCCACTGCTCTGCAGAGGTGAAGGTTTTGGACTACTCAAATTCTAAAGTGATCGCGCTAAATACCGGAGTATCAAAAATACAAACAGGAACATTAAAATTAATTCACGTCATCGACCTAGAATCCTATAATAAAATACTTACCGATTTGGAAATTCATCTATAAAAAGATGTCGAGACGAGTCATCCCATGTACCCCTTCCTATCCCACGAAATTTTAAAGATTAAAACTCTAATTGACCGACTCAAACCCAACGCGAAAGCGAAGAGATCACTTAATTTTATAGGAAGCGCATGGAAATGGCTGGCTGGCAGCCCAGACCATGACGATTTCAAGATACTTAAAGCAAAAATCACCAATGTGCTAGAAAATAATAATAAACAGGTAGTTATAAATAAATCTATTAGACTGGATAAACAACATAACCACGGTTACAAACAAAATTTTAGACGCATTCAAAATTAGCGAAGATAAAAAAGCAGGATTAATCGGAATTATAAAATACAAACTCGAATTAGTAAAAGAGGAAATACTAAATGTAGATTATGCCTTACATTGGGCAAAAGCGAATATTGTAAATTCATTCATTTTATCAAACCACGAGATGAACATTGTAAAAAAACTATTTGAAGACAATAATGTACCCTACTTAAACTTAGAAGAAGCAAAAGACTTTTCAGAAATTAAAATTGCAGCTAGTAATTCTACTCTCCTTTATATCATTAGTATTCCCGATACAAAATCAGAACTATGTAACACTATTATTTTAAGATCAGTGAAAAGAGGAAATCTAATAACGAAACTGCCATTCGAAAATATTTTACAATGTGAAAAAACAATATACGGGGTTAAACAAAAATGTTTATCTAGAAGTAAGTTAACTATTTGTAGTAACAAAAATATCATAGACCTAAGTAATATAACTTTAATTGTATCGACAATCTACTCAGAAGTCGCCCTGCGAATTGTACAGAAATGGACAACCGACACTTCCCAACAACAGAAGAAATCACTCCAGGCACCTTGCTTCTAAACCAATTCAGCGGAACTATCTTTGTGGACAACGAAGCTATGAATTTAACGGGGACATTCATCATCCAGTACCACAATTCAACCCTAAATGTTGGTAGGCAAACTTTTATCTCCAAAGAGATCTCTGCAATGAAGCCACTCCCACCGATCGTTCAACCTGAATCTAACTTCAGGACTATAGAGGAAATACTTACTCTACAATCGATGAGAGACCTACATCTCAACAATACCGAACGCATTGATGCCATCGAAGATGAAAGTCGTGCTGGCTACCTAACGAATTTTGGGCTAAGTGCTACCATCATGTTATTACTGGTAACAGCTACCATTGCCAGATTCACCAGTTGCTGCAGACGGAGCCAAGAGAGTAACACAACACCAGTAGCAGAGATTCCAATGACCATCACCATAAGGGATGAACCTCCAATGGACCAATTGCCACCACCATCTCCGGCACATCCACCCTTGGCAGAAACAGCAAGAGTTAACAAAATACCCTTCTTTTAAGAATGAGGACATTCTAATTTAAAGGGGGAAGAGTTAACGCAGTTAACGCTTAAGTCTTCGCAACACCTGCATGCGCAACGTGACCATCGACCGGCGATCGACGACCCAGCTGATGACACAGCGACACGAGCCGCCGCTGCCCCAATTGCCAATCAGCTGACGCAGGCTTTGAGTAGGTTTTAAATATAGGAAATATTTGTAATTAGTCTTAAGGGGTTATATACAGTCAGGAGGCCTAAAAAAGTCGATTTTTCAAGAATTTTTCTTGAGATGATCTTTTAAGTTATTAATGTAAAATTCTGTACATATATAATGGGAACTCTTGAGTGTATTTTAATGTTTTTTATATGTAAAAATAATTATTTTAAAAGCTGCTACAGCTGATCTTCGGGAGCAACTGTAAAAAAAAGTGTTTTGCGGTGTGCACCATATCTCTCGATTGGATCATCCAAAATGAAAAAACTAAAAATATTTCGTTAGTATATTGTTTTATTTTGTAATTAATCGAAGGAATAAGCAAAATAGGAATTTTTGAGAAAATGGCGGCTTCTAAAAAAAAAAAATCGGTTTTTAACAACAATTTTCGCTCTAAATTGTATATAAAATGGAAAATTTGTATCGGTGAACAAAAAGCTTCGATTAATTACTAAAAAATATGCTTAAGAAGCTTGTGTTAAAATTTGAAACTGATCAGTTTAGCCGTTTCCGAGAAATCTTGCTCACCGACTTTAAGAACACAGTTTTGAGAAAAACGCGTTTAAAGTTTCAAAAGCACTTTACATATAGTGAAAAAACTCGAACACGTCATTACAAATATGCGTGTAACTTCGAGAATATTCACCGGATTGACATGAAATTTTCTGTGTGTGTACTTAAATATATGTACATTACGAAAATAAAATAAAAAAAAGTCGATTTTCTGAAAATCCTGACTGTATATAACCCCTTAAGTCTGAATTTGAATAATAAACAAGTCGGACCCTCCGATTCAATTGAAAAATTTGTGTTTTTTTTATTAATAAAAATTTCATAAATTTTAACTTATATTATCAAAATGTTAATGGTTTACGTACTAAGACTCGCAACCTCTTTCTGGCTTCTTGTGATTGCTTTTAAGATATTTTATGTTTGACGGAAACTTGGTTACATTGTGGCTTTCTGGATGCTGAGCTTTTCAGCCGTAGTTATCTACTCTATCGTCGAGATCGCCATTTGGATCTTTTGAACGCTCCTGTTGGCGGTGGTTTAATTATTGCCATTAAAGAAAGATACTCTTCGTGCCTTATTGAACTTTCTGGCTGTGAACCTACCGTGGAATTTATTTGCGTACGAATTAAGCTGCAAAACAAAAATATTTACATTTGCAACTCCTATATACCTCCTGGCAGTTCTTTAAGCTGTGCACTCCCACGGACGAGCTTATTGCGCTCGGCGACTTCAACCTTCCCCTTCTCACCTGGGCTCCCTCTGATGATGCTGATTACCTTGCTGCGACAAATGTAAGACGTGATGTGGAACGGGAGATCGTTGATGATTTGTGTGACCTCGGTTTGCAGCAGATCAGCGGTGTTTTTAATTCCTGGCATCATCTTCTCGACCTGGTTTTTGCCTCAGAGTGCTCTACTACCCATGTTGATGCTTGCACTGATCCAGTTTTTGCAGAAGTTCCTGATCATCCTGCCCTGTATATTTCATTGTCACAAATTAATTTACCATCTGACGCTCAAGTAACTAATTTATTTTATAATTTTAGAAAAGCTAATTTTGATTTATTAAACTCTTATTTAAGTGACGGCGCCGATTGGTCTTCGGTTTATCAGTGCCTCGATATTGAACAGGCAGTTAAAGAATTTTATAATCTACTTTTATTCGGTATCGGTCGGTTTGTTCCTCTGGTCAGAAGAAAGAATCCTTTGGTTAATCCTCCCTGGTATGATGACACTTTGAGGTCTCTACGAAACCAGCGGAATAACGCCTTTCAAAATTATAAGAAATCCAGCTCAGACTCTGATTACCTCCTGTATTCTGATTTACGGAGGGAATTTAACAATTACTCTAAGGCTCTATATCATCAGTACACTAATCGCATGAAATTTAATATTAAATCTAATCCTAAAGTATTTTGGAATTTTGTTAGTAGTAAACGGAAGACCAATAACATACCCTCTATTTTATCTCTTGACAATGTATCTGGTACTAACCCTGGTGCAATTTCTAATCTCTTTGCTAAATTTTTTAGCGATGCCTTCTGTGATATAGATTTAGAATATTTTAATTATTTGAC
Source organism: Dysmachus trigonus (assembly GCA_949715965.1). NCBI lineage: Eukaryota > Metazoa > Arthropoda > Insecta > Diptera > Asilidae > Dysmachus > Dysmachus trigonus. The sequence goes on from OX454320.1 coordinate 55,412,695, forward strand.
TAGTCTTCCTACGCAATTTCCAAATTTTGTCTTGGACTCCTCCACTATTCTGGAGCACATTAGTAAGCTTGACGATGATTTTTCTGATTCTCCCGACTGTATCCCTGGTATTGTTTTACGTAGATGTAGCATGTCGCTTATTGAACCCCTAACTTTTCTGTTTAACTTATCTCTGCGTTCCTGTGTTTTTACCCTAGTGCGTGGAAATTGTTTTATGTAATACCTATTTTTAAGAAGGGGAAAAGGAATTTAATTGAAAACTACAGGCCTATTGCAAAACTTTCACCCATCCCTAAACTGTTTGAGGCTGTTGTAAACGAATATTTAATTTTTTATTGCAGATCCATCTTATCTAATAAGCAGCACGGCTTTATAAAAGGTAGATTGACTGTAACAAACCTTGTCGAATTCTCTAGTTTTTGTCTAAATAAACTTGAGAAGCTTATGCAAGTTGACTGTGTATATACTGACTTAAGTAAAGCATTTGACAAGCTTTCTCACAAAGTGCTAACTTTTAAATTGTTACGACCTACCAATCTTGTCCTTTGGATTGAGTCATACCTTTCAAATCGTTCCTTCAAAGTCAAATTAGCTTCGTCTTTCTCGGATGCGGTTCCTGTTTTTTCTAGTGTTCCACAGGGAAGTCACCTTGGCCCGTTACTGTTCACTCTCTTTTTAAACGATTTGCTTCCCCTATTTCGAAGTGCTCACGTTTTGGCTTATACTGATGACTTGAAGATTTTTATGCCTATTGGTTCTATAAATGATGCTCATGACCTTCAATTAGATCTTTTTATTTTTTCTGAGTGGTGCTCCAAGAATCATATGATTCTGAATGTTGCCAAATGTAGTATAATTTCTTTTAATAGGAAATGTTCCTACCTAAACTTTTCTTATAAAATTAATGACGAAGCATTGACTCGCCGTGAAAGCGTTACAGACCTTGGAGTTACACTTGATGTTAAGTTCACTTTTAGCCTTCATATTGACCAAATTATTAACCGTGCTAATTCCACCCTTGGTTTTAATAAACGCTGGTCCAAGGACCTAAATGATCCGTTTGTGTTGAAAGTTTTGTTTTGTGCGTTTGTTCGTCCTATTTTGGAATATGCCTCTGTAGTGTGGACCCCTTTCTATAATATACACAAACAGCGAATTGAGTCTGTGCAGAAACGTTTTCTCCGTTTCGCTCTTCGCCATCTCACATGGACGGATCCCTTAAATCTTCCACCGTGCGAAGAGAGATTGAATCTCTTGGATATGAAACCCCTTTCCAAACGCAGAGAGGTTGCGGGTGTGATTTTCATGCATGACCTCTTGACTGGTGATATAGACTCTCCCTGCCTTCTTAAATCAATTAAAATTAATTCTTGTCCGCGAATGACCAGATGACGATCCTTCCTCTACTCTTCCTCTCACCGTACGAATTACGGTTCTTTTGAACCTTTGTCGTCCATGTCAACGAGTTATAATGCATTTTCTTCTCTTCTTGATTTTCACTGTGATAGATTAGCATTAAAAAAATTATTACTTAGTTATTATTTTAATATTTGTAAAGCACTTCGTTTTCATTAGACTTTGCTTTTAATTTGTTCACTATTTTTAATATTGATACTTTTGTATTGTGTCAGATGGTCTACTGTACCTGTTGATCAAATAAATAAAAATAAAAGGCACAACATGGGCCCTCTCATATAGTGCGCGGTTGTTCAAGTATTTACCCTCAGGACTAAGTCTGGTATTGGTGCATTTCCTAAGTAATTCCCTTTTGGCTCTCGAGATGCCTAGCGACCACGATGGGCGAAGCCCAGAACCAGCATATCGACCCGTAGGTCAAGATAGGCCTTATTAGCTGCTTATTGATTAGCAGTTTGGTACTAATAGGCAGGGAGTTCCCCAGCCGCAGAAGAGAAGCAACCGCATTTCGGGCCTTTACAGCTTTACCCAAAGCATAACAAACATGGCCTTCAGTCGATGATGGAATTGAACCCCCAAATATTTTATGTTTTCCCTGGCGATGACAGATTGGCTGACCAGATTCAGCCGCAATCTTTGTGCCTCACCAGCAATCCCCCGAGGAGCACTCGTACATGGCCTGCGTATGGAAACAAGATCCGTTTTTTTCGGGTTGATCTTTATTCCCCACCTACCGTAATAAAAACATATGATGTCCAAATGCTTAACCACTGCAGCAGCAGCAAGCTCAGGTATTCTATCTGATGCGTAAACGAGCATGTCGTCTGCATAAAGTATCGCCGACGAGGTTCCATGGCCAGACCTCTGTTCATGGCACATGTCGAACACAAAAAGACTTTAGAGTTTGGGGCCTAGCATAGAACCTTGAGGAACCCCTCTACTCAACCCTACTCTGCCAGAGAGGCGGCCATCTATTTCGATTTTAACCCTCCTATTTTCAAGGAAGGAGGCAACCAGTATAACTCAAACTCTCGGAAAACCGGCCCTAATCATCTTATAAATCACTCCATCCAACCACACAGAATCGAACACTTTTTCTACAACAAATGAACAGGCTACCACACAATTACCCTGTCTAAAGTTCCCAACCACATCCCCGTGAAACTTCGCCAGGGCGTGGACCGCGGGTCTAAACCCGAATTGCCACTCCGGAATGACTCTATTAACTCTAACATGGTTCTCCAGTGCCCTGTCAATCACACGCTCAAAGACCTTGCCAATGTTGGGCAGAAGGGTTGTGGGTCTGAAACCCGAAACGTCACCGTTAGTGCCCTTTTTTTTATCGGAATCAAAGTACCTAATATCCAGTCAATGGGAAAATACCCAGTATTGATACACTTTTTAAATAGGCAAGCCAAAGGTGCCGCAATCACCGGGGCCGCCTTTCTAATCATAAAGTTAGACACTCCGTCAGGACCATGCGGCCTTTTGTTATTCAACGATATACAGGGTATCCCATAGGAATGTGTGAAAACTAATTAGTCACTATTTTTTAACAAATGGAGAGATCGGTAAAATGTAAATACTTTTTAATAAAGGAAAGTCGTCATTTTTATTTCATGTCCATTTTATTATAAAAAAATTAAATCTATTTAATATATACCATTAATTTAAAAATATAGTGAAAAACGTGAATTATCAATAATATATATTTGTGAAATGTGAACCATCTACATAAAAGATATCGACATGCATTTCTTTGAATCTTCTGTCGCCGAAGGGATATTAGAGACCAAATCCTTTCTCATGCGAAAAAAAGGAGCCGCGTTAAATCTTTTTTTTTTATTCAAGACGGAACAGCACCTCATCGCACATAAGAAGTATCATCAATAAATTTTATGGCGATTGAGTTATTGGCCTAGGATACCCACGCTTTGCTAGGGGAAAAGGAATAGAATAGCCACCTTACTCGTCAGATCTCACTTAATGCGATTTCTTTTTATGGGGCTACATTAAAGATCTCTGCTATGAAAATAACCAAAAAACAGTTGAGGATTTTATTAAAGACATTAAAAGATCTTCAATGGCATTTCAAATGAAACGTTAGAACATGTTTTTAATAGTTTTAGAAAGCATATGGATATTTGTGGCAAATTAGATGGTAAAAATATCGAAAATATATATCATTAGTAACTAACTACTTTTCTTCACTACTTTTTTAAATTAATTGTTTTGTATTAAATAGATTTAATTTTTTTATAATAAAATAGACATGAAATAAAAATGACGACTTTCCTTTATCCTCTCTCCATTTGTTAAAAAATTGTGATCCATTAGTTTTCACACATTCCTATGGGACATCCTGTACATGTCTCGAATACCTCGCTTTCAGGGGTGAAGATGTCACCGCGCACTCCGGGTCCCCAAACCCCCTTTACCAACATACTCGGGACCACTGCCCCCTCTCTCCGATCCCCTGAAGGCCCCAACATAGCGCTCAGCAAACAACGTACGGACCCTGGAGTCATCCACAGAGTACTCAAACAGCTCATCGTAGTAACCTTAAAAAGCATTTAGTTTTTCCTCTGCCGTGGTGCACCTGATCTCCCCGCTAGACACTCCACTAACCTGCCCCCTTTTTCTCCCGGTGAGCTTGTTTATCTCATGAAAGGCATCAGGACCCGGTCTTATCCTTGAAAGCCTGTCATTAAAGAGGGCAATATTAATAATTCTGATTATTTCATTGATTTTAACATTGAGACAGTTGATATTACTTGCCAAAGTTTTGTAGTTTTTATTTTGTGTGTTGAGATGTCGCCTGTATAAGGCGCCCAGCCTACAACTCCACTTCCATTTCGTTCTTATGAGGCTCACCAGGTCAGGAGCGAAAAGCTTAACCTACCATTCCGGATCCTGGTACCGAAAGTTTCCGAAGCCTCCATCAGCGAGGCCGTGATTTCTGCGACTGTCGATTTCAGCAGTAGTAAGGCTGCGCTCTCGGGCACCGATCCACACAAGTGCAACCGAAACTCCTCCCAGTCCACATCCAAGAATGGCATAATCTCCCTGCGGCTCTTGAGCCTGACTTCAACTGAATCTCTAACCAACCTCAGACAGCTCTATGATCCGACAGGGTGTGGTCTGTACCACACTCAATGTCGCCGGACAATACGTCCATCAGCTCTCTTTCCATGAAGAAATCCAAAATGGCCCCACTTAGCCGAAAAGTGAGCACACCAGGCCCAATGCAATCAAGATCCAAATCCAGCCTCTCCCCGTCGAACCACCACTCAATATTTTTTCCGTTCAGGTTGGTGGAGATATCACCCCAAAGGCCACTTCTGGCATTAAAGTCCCCCCTCAACAATGATCAACACTCCCTCATCAGACAAGTTAATCAAAAAGCGCATAAGCGCAACAATCGCCGAGGCTCCAACTCCAGTCGGCACATATACAGACATCAGCACAAGTTTGAATGGCGCAGCCCCCATATCGTCCCTACCATCAGTCAGCCTTTCCAGGCACATCACAGCACCTCACACAATAATTCCATCCGCCCCAGGTTCCAGATCGCAGTCCAACATTGTCCAGTCTATGTCTCTCCTGATCACCAAGGCAACCCCCTGACCAGAATCATTCCGGATTGTCTGATAACCCTTGAAATATACCTTATCCTTATCGCCCAGATGCGTCTCAATAATTAACAATGCAGCCGGATCATGATTAATCATGAGAGAATCAATTGCCCTCCTTTAGTAGTAGGGTATTTATATTATCGTTATTAATATCTAATACTAAATGTCATTACGGTGTTATCTCGATTAAAAAGCTAATGAGTAGCATTGCTTTCCTCTCTGTGTCCGTTGCCCTAAAACTGAGAAAGCCTTCACCCTGGAATACAACATGTCCAGCGTCATGCCGAAACGCCTGCCACAAGAATCCCCTACATCCCCAGCCCCGCGAACAGACCCCCTACAGAACCTTCCGCCGTAGTGGTGGCACCAGCGCCCACATACACCGAAGTCCTAGCCCCCTGACAACATCTGAGAAGGAACCAGCTGAGAATCCAGGCACGTGGCACCAGCTCCCACATACACCGAAGCCCTAGCCCCCTGTCAACATCTGAGAAGGAACCATCTGAGAATCCAGGCACGTTCACCCCCCACCCCCTCCAGACATGACCATGAGTCTCCTTCCGGATTCTTTTTTTGGTCTTTTTTAATTTTTCCGATAGCTCAAAACGACGAGGATAGCCCCTGTAACTGGCAGGATGTCCACTCGTACCACAATTCCTACAAAAGAGTGCCTCTTTACCTTATCACTTTCCACCAAGCATAGACCAAAGCCATGCTCAACCCCACATTTGACAAAAAAAAAAAAGCACAGTTATTAGCCGAGTGACCAAATCTTTGGAAGTTAAAACATTGTATGGGGCTCTCTCTTCGGAGGCCCTCCCATCTTATCTTATCTTATCTTATGGTGAAGTATTTGTGTGATCTTGGAAGCCCCAATCCTGGTCTCCTCACTACAAAATACTACGATCAACCAACCTCTCTTTATCATTTCGCCTCCCCCAAATCTAATCACCTTTTTAACTCCTAGTTCAGGGAACCTGTTATCCAGGTCGACCCTTATTTCATCAGGCGCATAACTGGGGTGAACGCCCTTAAGTAACGCCAGGAAGACCCTAATGTTTCTAGGGGTGAAAGTGAACCCCTTGCAACCCTTCTCCCTCAACCCCAACAACACCCGGCTGTGTAAGAGCGACGATTTTATCAGTACTTTACTAGTCCTAGGCCTATACACAATTCTAACATTGGGAGAAATATTATTTTCCAAAGCAAATCCCTTCGCGAAGTCCAGCAATTTTGGAACCCCACCGGAAGGAGCAAAAATGGGAGGACAAAAGCAATTAGCCTCCCCAGCATCCGCGCTCCCAGCATTGCCACTCTGGATTCTATTAAAATTTTTATTACTGTTATTATGACTTTTTTTTTTTTTTTTTTTTTTTTTTTCTTTTGCGAGATGGTGCAGGACCGGAGCGACCCCCGGACTGTGATTCTGGTACCCCTAGCAACATCAATGCCCGTCTCATTATAATCACTCTTAAAACTATCATAACTAATTATTTCAGACCTGGGCCTGTATTCCGCTCCTCGATTCGAAAGAAATTTTTGTCGAAAACGACAAATCGGCATTCCGTATCCCGATTTCGACTCTCGATTTCGATATGATGTGGCATTCTCCTTCTCGATAACGACAAATTTGTCGTTTGATCGTTACATTTCGAAGACAATTGTTCAGGAAAGTGCATAAAAATGTAAGTAAAATATAACATTTTTTTATATACAGGGTGTTCAGATGTGGGAGGTCAATACTGCAGGGGGTGAAAGGTCAGACCGAGACAAGCAAAAAATCGTATGGGTGGGGGGGGGGGGGGGGGGGCATCTCGCACCGTTTGGCAGTTACAGGGTGATTCGTAAATCAGGATTTTGCCTTATATGGGAACCGTTCTTGTATTTTTATCTTTTTTTCTACGCATCGTAGCGGCCCAAACTGATTTCAAAAAATCACTATTTGGAAGCCCTTTCCAAAAAAGTTTACACCACCCCCCTATCCCCAACTCCTTGGCCACAATCCCCCCTGGAAGTTGAAAAAATTAACTTTTATTTCACGATTTTTCACCTTTCGCCCCACTTTTCTCTGAAATTCATGTTATTAACATACCTACTTTTTATTTTTTTTAAGTTGCCTATCTAATTACCTTGCCAAAAAGGTGCAACATGCCCAGGTAGGAAAAGGATACGAAAATTTATTTACAAAAATCCTTTTACAGAATATCATAATAATTCGAATTTTTAGGAAATTATACTTAAGTTTACTAAAAAATACATTTTGTTCGCTTAAAAACTAATTACAATTAAAACGTTTGTCCTTCAGAAGCTGTTCAAAATGTTCTCCGCTAGTTTCGATGCATGCAAGTAGCCTTCGTTTTATTTCACGTTTGAGGTCTATGGTAGCCAGTCTCTCCCGTATTTTCGTGGCTGCCATCACAATCCTGGTAACTAATTCTTCTCTAGTGTTGATTGGTCTTGAGTAAACTTCATCTTTCATCATTCCCTATAAGAAAAAGTCCAGTGGAGTAAGGTCCGGTGACCTAGCAGGCATGTTGCACCTTTTTGGAAAGGTAATTAGATAGGCCACTTAAAAAAAAATAAAAAGTAGGTATGTTAATAACATGAATTTCGGAGAAAAGTTGGGCGAAAGGTGAAAAATCGTGAAATAAAATTTAATTTTTTCAATTTCCAGGGGGGATTGTGGCCAAGGGGTTGGGGATAGGGGGGTGGTGTCAATTTTTTTGGAAAGGGCTTCCAAATAGTGATTTTTTGAAATCAGTTTGGGGCCGCTGCGATGCGTAGAAAAAAAGATAAAAATACAAGAGCGGTTCCCATATAAGGCAAAATCCTGATTTACGAATCACCCTGTAACTGCCAAACGGTGCGAGATGCCCCCCCCCCACCCATACGATTTTTTGCTTGTCTTGGTCTGACCTTTCACCCCCTGCAGTATTGACCTCCCACATCTGAAAATCCTGTATAAAGTAGGTACCATAAATGAATTATACAGGGTGTTCAGAGGTGGGAGGTCAATACTGCAGGGGGTGAAAGGACAGACCGAGACAAGCAAAAAATCGTATGGGTGGGGGGGTGGGGAGGGGCATCTCGCACCGTTTGGCAGTTACAGGGTGATTCGTAAATCAGGATTTTGCCTTATATGGGAACCGCTCTTGTATTTTTATCTTTTTTTCTACGCATCGCAGCAACCCCAAACCGATCTCAAAAAATCACTATTTGGAAGCCCTTTCCAAAAAATTTTACAACACCCCCCCTATCCCCAACCCCTTGGCCACAATCCCCCCTGGAAGTTGGAAAAATTAACTTTTATTTCACGATTTTTCACTTTTCGCACCACTTTTCTCCGAAATTCATGTTATTAACATACCTACTGTTTATTTTTTTTAAGTTGCCTATCTAATTACCTTTCCAAAAAGGTGCGACATGCCCAGGTAGGAAAAGGATACGAAAATTTATTGACAAAAATCCTTTTACAGAATATGATGACAATTCGAATTTTTAAGAAATTATATTTTATATTATTTATATATATATATATTTATATTTTTAAGAAATTATATTTAACTAAAAAATACATTTTGTTCGCTTAAAAACTAATTACAATTAAAACGTATGTCCTTCAAAAGCTGTTCAAAATGTTCTCCGCCAGTTTCGATGCATGCAAGTAGCCTTCGTCCTATATCGCGTTTGAGGTCTATGGTAGCCAGTCTCTCCCGTATTTTCGTGGCTGCGGTCCCAGTGCTGGTAACTAATTCTTCTCTGGTGTTGATTGGTCTTGAGTAAACTTCATCTTTCATCATTCCCCATAAGAAAAAGGCCAGTGTAGTAAGGTCCGGTGACCTAGCAGGCCAAGGAATCGGTCCACCTCGTCCAATCCAGCGCTCTGGGTAATGTTCATTCAACCTTGCCCTAACAATGTTCCCAGTATGCGCAGGTGCTCCGTCGTGCTGTAAATAAATTGCGCTTCTGGTGGCCAGGGGGATGTCCTCCAACAGATCCGGAAGGGTATTCTCCAAAAAGTTCGAATATAGCTGACTATTCAGCATTTGGGGCAAGATGAAGGGTTCTATCAACTGGTTGCCGATGATGCCAGCCCAGATATTGACACGAAATCTTTGCTGGAAGGTCCGACACCTTGTCCTATGTGGGTTCACATCTGACCAGCTGTGGAGGTTGTGCAAGTTTGTGATGCCATCCCGGGTGAATTGCGATTCATCCGTCCACAGAATTCGGTCTAGAAACCTCCTGTTTTCGATGTCAGACTCGAACAGCCAAGTGCAAATTGCAATCGTCTTTCGGAATCTCCTTCCTGTAGTGCTTGGACCGGGATATGGTGGTATGGATGTAGTCCCTCTCGGTTCACAACGGTCCAACCTCTCCCTGAAGACAATCCTGACCTTCGTGCGACCTGCCTGATGCTTATTACAGGGCTGTTAATGACGATGTTGAGGATTTGTTGGTCGGGGTCCGCTGAACCGGCCGATTTTCCTGCTCGCGTTACTGCTCTGGGGGCGGTTACACTTCCGGCTTCTTTTAACCTTCTGAAAGTCCTTGAAAATACCCTTCTGTTGGGTACACGCCGATTCGGGAATCTCCTTTGGTATTCTCGTACGGGCTCACTATCATTTCCTTCTACTAAACCGTATACGTAAATTATATCGGCATACTCGTCAACACTGAATTCTGGCATTTTATCTTAATTTTTTCTATTAAACACCCGTTCTTATCGCTTGCTTCTTCAACTGTGGTCAATGTCCTTTCAAACTTACCCATTTTTAAACCATAATTCATAGGAGGTATTAGAAACGGAGCGTCAGGATACTTAAGAGTCAATACTGGATATAATAAACTAACAACGCTATTTAACGAGATTACATTTATTATTTTATTACTGTTTTGCTGAAATAATAAAAATGTAGTTCCCTAAACAAACATTGCCGAACTTGCTGTCATAAAAATTGTTTACTTAGCGACTTTTTCCATTATGGTGCAATAAAGTAATTAGGTACCTGTGAGGATGTTTTAATTTCAGGACTTTTGCAACCCTTTTCTACCTGGGCATGTTGCACCTTTTTGGAAAGGTAATTAGATAGGCAACTTAAAAAAAATAAAAAGTAGGTATGTTAATAACATGAATTTCGGAGAAAAGTGGGGCGAAAAGTGAAAAATCGTGAAATAAAAGTTAATTTTTTCAACTTCCAGCAGGGATTATGGCCAAGGGGTTGGGGATAGGGGGGTGCTGTAAACTTTATTGGAAAGGGCTTCCAAATAGTGATTTTTGAAATCAGTTTGGGGCCGCTGCGATGCGTAGAAAAAAAGATAAAAATACAAGAGCGGTTCCCATATAAGGAAAAATCCTGATTTATGAATCACCCTGTAACTGCCAAACGGTGCGAGATGCCCCCCCCCCCCCCCCCCCACCCATACGATTTTTTGCTTGTCTCGGTCTGACCTTTCACCCCCTGCAGTATTGACCTCCCACCTCTGAACACCCTGTATATAATATATATATTCAAGGGTTAAAGTGACTGCACAAAAGCAATATGAAATTTTAATAAAATTTATAGAAAATAATGAAGATATTGCCAAAAATTATTTACCTACAAGTGATGGAAATTTAAAGGACCGAAAATTGTGGGAAAATGTATGTGACGAGTTAAACGCTAATGGACCACCGGTTAGAAATACAGATGGCTGGAAAAAGGTAAGGAAAATTACAGATGGATATAGATGGTTTATTTGTAATGTTAATTTATTTACAGGTATGGTCAGATTACAAATTTTCAATTAAAAAGAAGTTGGCCAAAAACAAGAAAAATCGTTCCGCTACTGGAGGTGGCCCTTGCAAATTAGCTTCTTTTAATGCTTTAGAGGAGACGGTATTAAATATTTTATCTATAAATGAAGCACTTGAAGGAATTCCAAAATCGAAAAAATTTGGATTAGGACAGGAATCACAAGAAATTTCACAGGAAATTAATTCAGATGGTCAAGAAGAATCCATTATAGTTAATGTTGTAGACCATCACAATGAGGATACACATACTGGAGAAGAATTCACCGGCGGCAACACAATTTTAAGACAACGAAATCAATCGTCGCTTCCAATAAATAGCAGGAAAAATGTAGTACAAATGTTAGAAAAACAAATTACTGTACAAGAGAATTTGCTAAGTGAAACCAAAGAAAACACTAGGATTTTAGGAAAAATGTTAAAAGAGCATAAAGAAACTAACAGACTAATGAAAAAAGCGTACGATTTAAAAAAAGATAAATTTATATTCCTTCAAAAAGAAGCAATAGAGAAAAGAAAACTAAAAGTGCAATTAATTGAGCTAAAAAAACGAAGAGTAGAATTAGAACAAGAAAAACTTAGCTCTCAGCAGTAAAATTGTGATTTATATTTACAGTTAAATTGGTTAAAAAATTTATGAAGTTATGTAATAATGAACCCATGCCACTTACTTATTTATATTCATATAACTTGGAGTTATTTTTTTAATACCACATGGAGTGGTTTATTTTTCCGTATCACTTGGAGGTGTTTGCTTTATCTATTTTAATTTAATCTTATAGTTATGTTTAGAGAGAGTAAGAAAAGAAATCTTTGCTTCAAGTTTCCGATAGTTCTTTCAATAATGTTCCTAGTCCGGGAATGAACAGTATTGAAATGAGCTTCCAAGCTGTCTTCTTCTGCTATTCTGTATGGTGTTATAAGTATATAGTATATAGTGGATAGCCCGAGTCACCTACAAATCATATTTCATAAATTAGGTATGTACTTCAAGATATCAGGATAAAAAATATTTAACTTACCTAGAAGCCAAGTTCTATTATCGCTTTGGGACTCCAAATATCGCCTTATTTCACTCAGAGCCCATACTGATGCATCATGAGATGCACCTCCATGACTAGTATCAACATATGTGATTCTCATTTTGTGATCACAAACCTAAAATACGAAATTGTTAGTAAGTAGGAAGTATTGAAATTTTAAAATTATGCACTTACAATCATTAACGGTATGATGTCCTTCTTTACCATAGAACAAATGCTCATTTCTGTTAGGACGTTTGATAAAAATATGTGTCCCGTCGATACAGCCAATAACCCCAGGATACCCTGTTTTTTCAAAAAATGACCGTTTGCTCTCTGTATTGCAAGTACTGTCTATATTAAATTGAATCCACTTAGAACATTCTTTTTCCTCCATAAACTTAAGAAATTCTGATAGTGCTTTTGAAAATGTTGGTTGCGACATCCCAACCAAGTGTGACTCGCCAATAACTTCCTGGAAAGAACCAGTAGCAAAAAAGCGTAAAGCAGCAATAACTTTCAACACTGGCGGTGTTGAGCTTGCTTTTTTTAAACTACTTGTATGCAGTGTAAAATTTTTCACCAGATACTTAACAGCATCCTTTGAAAGTCGGACTTTATTCATAAACCTTTAAATAAATTATTCATAACTTTTAAGAGTTTATGTTTGACCTATTAATTTACCTTTTATCCTCTAATGAAAAGGGATCAGAAGTATCTCTTAATTCCCTTAACCTTCCCCTATATTCTTCTTGGGCTTCATTTTCCAGCAAATATAAATATCCAGCAACAGAATCCATTTTTTATCGTTAAAATTTAAATTTGAAAATTATTCAACGACTTTTTTGACGTCTAGGTTGTGATATTTTAATAAAAGACTCCTTTTATATTTATATTACACTTTATTGTTGACTTCTTCAAGTGACCGCTGGGACCAGAGTGGTCGCTACTTCAAAGCTAACTCTCTTCCTAGGTACAACTCTTACTCTAACTGAGATACACTATGTTAGGCCTAACTGTGATACATTTCAAGAAGCTTATAGTTTACAATTCATGTGTGATATGCAAATAATTCATAAACACTTATTTATTAAATTTATCTACATTATTAATTTCTGTGTTACACTTCACATATTTATGTATATTTCATCTCCCCCTTTTTCACGTTAAATTCAATCTATCTTTTAGACATGTTGTATTTATTCAAATTGCCTACTCGAATAATGTAACAAGGAATACAACTCAATGTTTTATGACTTATGATAATTAATTAGTACTATGTAGATAGTGCATGCAAATATAGATAATTTTATAATTATTTTATTTACTAGCATGTACTATAACATGCAAGGACTGCTCAATAAGGATCAATATTTACATTTATATTTTCAACATCTAGTACGTAAGAAACTTGAACTTCTCCTCAGATTGGTACCATCTTCTAGCCTAATCCAATATGACCTTGGAGTTGAATGCTTTTCTGTAATTATTCCTTTTTTCCAAATCTTCCCACATTTTACCCATATTTTCTCCCCCTTTTGCAAATTTGTTTTCACTCTAGCTGCCCTGTTATAATATTTCTCATAACGTTCGTTATTAGATTTGATTTGATTGCACACTTCTTTAAATGTCTCTTTTTTTAAGGTTTCAGTTTTAGTAGGGAGTAGGGTACGTTGTTTTCGTCCCATTAATATTTCTGCAGGTGATTTTGTACACCCTTTTGTTGGTGTGTTTCTAAATTCTAAAAGGGACATCCAAAGTTCTCCTTTAGATTCTCGAGTTTTTTGGATAAGTTTTTTCGCGGTCTGTACTGATCTCTCAGCCAAACCATTTGCGCGAGGATAATTTGGTCTGGAAGTGATAACTTTGATGTCATATTCTTCACAGAATTTTCGGAACATATATGAATTAAAAGGGTTATTATCAGCAATGATTGTTTTAGGTAAACCATGGATTGCGAATAGATCTTTTAATTTCTTGATTATTTCAGCTGAAGTTTTTGTTTTAAGAGGAGCTATCTCTAATTACTTAGAAAAATAGTCATTGACAATTGACGCGACTCTTTTGTCTCGTCAGTGTTTGGAGTTAAGCGTTTCGCTCAACCCGTGGTAAAGAATTCTCTTAAGTGTTTCACTTAAGTGAGATTTGAATTGTTGCTGCTGGTTCTTGTACCAGAACAACTATGATAATTACTTGAGGCGCAGTGAAAGAACGTTTAAGAACGACTCTACTTTATTTTTAAAAACCTGACCTTAAATAGCCTTATAATTACAAATACAAATATAGTCAATAATAAAACAACAATACAAATTACAATCAATAATTAATAGCTAAATAATGAGGTCAATAAATTTTTGCGGTTTGCCTAATATTGCACACTATGCACATTTACCCTGGAAGCCGGTTGCACATTTACCCCGGGAGCTGGTACGACGTCGCGATTGTTTTTTGTGGTGTCGTGTGTCGTGCCCGGTGCGCCCCTTTTGCTGATGCGAAATGTTCTCGGGGCAATGTACTCAGTGTGTTTATTAGGTCGCAGTGGATGACCTGAATGCACATGAGCATTTGCATGTCATGCGCATTCCAGAGATCCAACATTCTCCCCCCCGTTGAAGGAGTGCTTCAACTTCAGCTACCGATGAGTCAGGGATCAAGTTCTAGGGTGAAGGTCGGGGCTGGTGCCGCTGTCCGTGGGTCCAGTGGTGAGATCTTGGGTCTTCCTCCTCGGGTGCGTTCTAATGGAATTGGGCCGGGTGCTGGTGGTTTGTACGTGTAAGCTCGAAATCTCCACACCACGTAGATCAGGATGCAGATTGATATTGCTGATCCAATGTAGGCTATTGAGAATTGGTGGACGTCGTGAGCTTGCAGCGTGGATTTTAGAATGCTGTTTTCCTTTTGCAGCCGTAGTTGTGCCTCTATTTTCTCCAATGCAGCCTGATGAGTTTGGTAAGGGGACATGTTGAGGCTCAGTTGTGCAAGTTGTTCCGGTAACACGATCTGTGTGACATTCGTAGCCGGAATATATGAGCTCCTAAGCACAGTTGGATAAATGTTGTGGCTCTGAATGGTGATTTGGTTTTGTTTGATGATGCAATTTCCGTTCATTTTTAGGATGCCGGACCCCTCAATAGCCATTGAAATTACATCACTGCTGCATGCAACCTTGATCATCTCGGGTTTCTTCACCGAGTATATCCATTGGTTCGGATTATTTAATTGAATCCATTGCGAGTCTCTTGGGAAGACTTCTAGTCTGCAGGTGGATGGTAGTTGTACATCATTGATGAGATCCATTTCGCAAGAGCTCTGATTCGACCCACGCCGATAGATAGGATGATTATGTTTACACATGTGGTCGTCATCTTGAATTGAGACACATGATTGCAGCTCTTGCTCTGTGATTGGGTAGTACTGGTCTCTGTGGAGGTTGACTACTAAGAACGGTGATGAAGGATTTATTGTAACAAACGTCCCATTTATCAAAAATGGAATTGACAAAACCTTCAGGAGCTCAAACTCTTCGGTGTTCAGCAACGGAATGCTAATTTTGAATATAATCCGATTTGATGTTGCCTTGGCTGCCACATCCATTAAAGTATACAGTTGAACTATGTTGTCGTCGATTTGAGGAAGCTTCAAGGACGGTCGGAGATGTGCCTTGATGATAATCAGTTGTTGCTTGAGTTGTTGAGGCGTTATCAGTTTTGGACTGATCCGTCCATGGTTCGAGTTCCTGAGAACATTGATGAGTGACCCCTGCATTCGCTGTACATTTGATATGACTAGCAACATTTGCGTAGCCAATGATGTAAATAGGGTGGAAAGCCCTTGTTGTCTAAGCTCTGCTTGAACTCAGCTGATTCCGTTATTTAGCTGATTGATTTGAGTCTGTATAGACTCGAATTGCCTCGGAACTTCTTCCTCGGTCCTTTTGATGATATTTACGCTGGAGTCGATGATCGTCGTTTGGTTGCGAATAAGTTCCAATAAATGTTCTTCGTTTTTCTTGGTATCATCGATTGTTTTGGACATCTTCGCTGCATATTCTGAGTCTAATACACCAAACAGACTGTTCGCAATGTTACCAACAATGTTTAGCGCTCCTCTTTTCTTACGTGGTGCTACTGGTTGTGCGGATAATAGCTCATTGTTGTCAGCTAGCTCTTTTATAGTGTGCTGTATTTGTGCTACAGTCGCGTCACATGGGTCTTGAGGTGGTAGTTGGTTGCAGATGTCATTTAGCGATTTTTGCCCTCCCAACAGTCCATTGAATTCCTTCCAATATCCTGACATCTCGTAATAAGCGACGATGTTCCATTCGTTAGATATTATTCTGGCAGCTCCTAAATTTTCGAAATAAACCCCGGGCTGGGAATTGAATGATTTTATTTCAATCGGAGCACTCTTTGTTAGCGGAAGGATGATGCAAGTTAGCAATAACGTGGCTATAGTAGACAGTGGTGACGTTCGAATCCTTTTCCTAGGAACAGGGTTATCATCTTGCTTGGCTGGTTGCTCGGGAGTTCTGTTGGATGTTACTTCTTTAGTGATTGATGTTGTTGATTCATCTGGTTCACTTTCTGTCTCATGTGAGTCAATCGGAAGTGGAGCGAGTCGGTGGATAGCAGTGGCGTGGGGTGAAATTTTTGAGAAGGTAAGCCGGTGCAAAAATCAGAAACTTAATAGCGAAAAAAAACTTACCGAATGAAGTCAGATATTACAAAATGTGTTCAACAGTGACTGCGTGTATTCTTGTCGAATTTAGTCGGCCACTTCTATCATACTTAAAGTCATTGGAAGTTAAGTGCTATATGAATATTATGAATAAATATAATATGGACATATATACAATGAACTTCAAGAATAATATAAGTGGCTTTGAAAAAAACCGTTATAGTCGCGTGTATCGTGCAATCAAACTAAAGCGGTTTACAAAAACTGTGAAAAGTTGATATGAAATATAATTAATCTTACTTATACTCCAAAACTTATCTACGATTTTTTTTTATAAATTCGGTCAAAACATCTTTGTAAAAATTAGACTGATTTCTAATTTGTAAAAGAAGGTGTTTTTCTATCGAGTGCTAAATTTGAGAGCCTTTCTTCGGTTTGAGAATTTCTTAAATAAGTATGTATTCTCTTAAGGGCTGAAAAAGATCTTTCCGCGGAAGCAACTGTAATGGGAAGAGTTAAAAATATACAACACAAGTTTAAAATTTGAGGAAAAGTATCTTTTAAAATGCCACATTTAATATGCGAGTAAAGCGCGAGAATATCAAATTGCCGTAATGAAGAAGTGGTATATAAAACGTTCAATTCAGTTTTTAAAGCAGAAAACTGGAAAATTCCCGGGAAAACTGTAATTAAAGATGATATCTCTTCGTTAGGACTTGATTAAGCAAAATAATCATATTTTGATTTATTAAGTAAATCTAAAAATTTTAGTTGACTAAAGGAACTATACCGAGTTTTAATCTGAGAAATGACATTGTCTTTTATTTCTACAAAAATTCTTCGATAATTAGTTTTTAAATCGATGTCAGAATTTAGCACTCAATCGTCATCCGAATAGCCGAATCTAACGAAAAAATCCGAGAAGCCGGATTCTATCGTGTTATCGAGAGGTAATAAAATAGCACCACACCACACTCATAAGTCACAATCCGTTGAGTACCAGGGCAAAAAGAGACACAAGTTAACAATTTTTTTATTAAAATATAATAAACAAAACCACAACACCCCTCCCTCCCGAGAAGACGACTTCTGCCGTGTTCTTGTGAAATAAGGGAGCATTCACTCCTACAATTCACAGCCCCTTCAGTATTAAAGAGATTTAATAACCAAACCCACCCCAACCAACCCCACTCACCCGAAAAGCCGCTTTCTACCGTGTTATAGGGATAATAAGAGAGCACCACTACACTCACACCCGTTCATAGAGAAGACACGAATCAGTTGACATTCTAAGAAATAAACAACAACCCGCCGAAGTGACCCGAGTTTCAACTTATGCAAAACAAAAACAACCGATAAGCCGGTTTCTATCGTGTTATTTGCTTATAGAATTTGCTTTTAGTGAGCAAAGGATATCACACACGATTTCTTTGTTACTCGTGGAGAAAAGTGTGGGCTTGAGTAAGCCGTAAAACGACCGGCTTACAGAAGCAGCGAGCGAGCGCTTCATACCCGATGCAACCCCTTGATAGAACCTGCTACGGTGCGAGGGAAGGTTCCATCGTAGTGCAACAACAGATTATGGTTGTTTTTGGTTGTAACACTTGTTTTGCCATGTTTTCTTTACGAGATGAATTTTGGGAGCGCTTTCCAGGAATTTTACAGGCATAGAACAAATTTTAAATTTACGGGAATAGGATGAGTTCCCAAAAGGGAAGCCGGTAGGAATCGTGTTATATGGACCCCACGCCACTGGTGGATAGGCCTGCGTAGTACACTTTTGGCTGTGCGAATGTCTGCCACTCGAATGAGACCGTCGTCTCCCATATGAGTGTTAATTACGCGGCCGAGCAGCCATTTCATGGGTGGCAGATTGTCTTCCTTTAAAATCACCATGGTTCCAGGCTTGATGTTCTCGCTTTTTCTCCGCCATTTTTGACGTTGTTGAAGTTCATTCAGATATTCTGTCGACCAACGCTTCCAGAATTCGTTTTTTATATGCGTAACTAATTTCCATCGAGAAAGCAAGGAAACTCTTTCTGGATTTGCCTCAGGATGAATTGTACTCACTAAGGGTTCCCCAATTATAAAATGACCAGGAGTTAGTGCGCTGAAATCATTGGGATCTGATGACATGGGAGTTAACGGTCTGGAGTTTAACACCGCTTCTACCTCAGTGACCACTGTCTCCAATTCTTCATATGTGAGAGATGCGGCTGCAACAGACCGTCGTAACAAGCTCTTTGCTGACTTTACTGCTGCTTCCCAAAGACCCCCGAAGTGGGGAGCTCGGGGGGGTATGAAGTGGAAATCGATGCCACGAGTACTACACAGTGATTTTATCTGGTCCTTGGCCTTCTCAGAGTGCACGGCATCCTTTAGTTCTGCTAATTGTGCCTGTGCGCCAATGAAATTTGTAGCATTGTCACAATGGAGGTGTCTACAATGCCCTCGCCTTGCCATAAATCTCTTCAATGCACCCAGAAAGGCGTCCGTGGTTAGTTCTGTCACGAGTTCAAGATGAACTGCCTTGGTGGCAAAGCAGCAGAATACTGCTATGTATGATTTTTGCGGTCTCTTGCCTCTGATCTTGTAATGGGTCCAGACTGGCCCACAGAAGTCGACTCCTGCATTGACAAAGGGTCGAGCTGGTTGAACCCGTCGAGCTGGCAGGTCTCCCATTAATTGCGATATTTGTTTTGGTTTCGACCTGAAGCACCGTAAGCAATGTTGGACCACAGATCTTGCAATTGTTTTTCCCTTCATGGGCCAGAATCGTTGTCTTGCAACGGCCAGCAATGATTGTGGTCCGGTATGCTGATTTTCTTCATGGATGCTCTTCATTCTTAGCTTTGTGACCGGATGTCCGTATGGCAATACAAATTTGATGTTTAGCATCAAAAGGTAGGTTGGAAGCCCTCAGTCGTCCACCGACTCTCATGATTCCCCTTTCATCGATGAACGGGGTGAGGTCACTTAGCTTGCTGTTCTTCTGAGTTTCTCCTGTGGCCCTTAGTTGTGAGATTTCGGTGGCGAACTCACTTTGTTGCATCTGCCTGGTGATGATCATTAATGCTTCATCTAGTTCGCTTGCACTGAATGATTTATCGACAGATGGTGGTCTAGTCATTCCTCGAGATCTTCCATTGTTTATAAAACGGTTCACGTAGGCCACAATTCTTTGTAATTTCCGGAATGAGTTCCCATGATTGATTGTATCAATTATATTGCCTGTGGCTGACGTTGCGACTGTAGATAAAAGTGCTTTTCGCGTTTCGGGAACATTTTCTAGCCTCGGAACTTGTGCTGCTGGCCATCCTGACTCTTGACCATGCAGAAAGGGTGGTCCATAATACCAAAGACAATTATCCTTGAGCCTTCCAGGAGCCATGCCGCGCGATAAAATGTCGGCGGGATTTTCCTTTGATTTGACATGTCGCCACTGTTGAGATGTAGTCACTTCCTGAATGGCAGACACTCTGTTTGCAACAAAGGTGTGCAAGGACGCTGATGAAGAGTTGATCCAGCAGAGAACAATTTCTGAATCGGTCCAGAAGACGGTGCGTTCCGCAGTTATACTTAAATCCCTTTGAATGCGCGTTGCTAAGTCGACTGCTAATTTTGCGGCGCATAGCTCCAGACGAGGAATCGTGAGAGTCTTTAGTGGAGCTACTCTGGATCTGGAACATAGCAACTGTGCTGTTATACAATTCTGTTGGTCCACTGTTCGAATGTATGCCGCCGCCCCATAAGCCTTTTCCGAAGCGTCTGCGAAGATATGGAGTTGTATTGTTCTGGGCTGCTTGTGAAGACATGCATGTCTCGGGACGTTGATTTCATCCAACACCTTCAACTCTTCCCTGAACCGTATCCATTCGGTGTGTAATTCCAGCGGGAGTGAAGCATCACAGTCTAGTTTCAGATGCCATAGTTTCTGCAAGAAAATTTTTGCGATGACAGTAGCTGGTCCTACTAGGCCAAGAGGATCGAAGAGGTGAGCTGTGTCAGAGCAGACACTTCGTTTCGTGACCTTGTGGCGTTCTATCCATGAGGTCTTCACCTTGAAGGAGTCAGATTTGGGTAGCCACGTTAACCCAAGTGTCTTAACGTGTGACTGATTCTTGTCGAGAAAGTCTAACTCAACCTCTAGATCACCTTTTGGAAGATCTTGTAAGAGCCGTGGATGATTTGCACACCATTTGCGCAGCTTGAATCCCGCAGATTCCAATAGAACCTTGAGTTGATTCTTCATTTCAATCGCAGTGAATAGATGATCTGACCCTGTCAGCGCAACCACAAATCTACCTTGTCGATCTCGATATGTGGTTTGGTTGAAGAAGTTCTCACACCGTTTTTCCGCTGGGGTTAACGATTTATACGGCACTTCTGGCTCCTGTTCTAACTTCCAGAATTTCTCTAGTTGATTAGTGAGAGCTTCATCTTCGCTGCAGATGCCACAGAGAAGGCCTTGTTGTAGAGAGGATCCACTTATTTTACCACACACGATCCACCCGAGAAGTGTGTTTTGAATTATGGGTAGATCGTCCCACAGTTTTATTTGTCCAACTGCTAGAAGTTGGTGATAAATTTCTGCTCCAATGAGGAAATCAACACGATCGGCACGGTTGAATGCTGGGTCCGCAAGCTTGATGTTATGGGGAATTGGCCATTCCTCAATTTTAATGTCCTTAGCTGGATGCTGAGGAATTATCTTTTGCAAAACGAAGGCCTCTAGCCTTGTGGAGAAGCCCGTAGTGTTGGAGCTCAATTTAACGTTTACCCTGTGTTGAGTACGCTGGGTGAACCCCCCAATTCCTTGAATGCCTATATGATCTGGAACCTTCACAAGATTTAACTGCCGTGCCATTCTCTGCGTAATGAAGTTAAGTTGCGATCCTGAGTCGAGAATCGCTCTACACTGAATGCTTTTCCCATCATCTCCTTTTAGTTGTATCATTACGGTGCTTAGGATGACGATACCCCTTTGCGTCCCAGATGCTTGTGCCGATAATGTTGCGTGCTGTGACTCTGAGTGAGTCTGCGCCGCTTGAGCTTGGAGGGATTGCTTGTTTGTTTCTTGTGACTCTTGGTCTAAATGCAGTAAGGTATTGTGTTTCCTTGCGCATTTATTGCATGTTCTGGAGACGCATGTTGCATGACTGTGTCCTGCCTTCAAGCAATTAATGCATAATTTATGTTTCCGTATCAACTCTAGCCGTTTCTTCGGAGAAAGTTTAATGAACTGCTGGCAGGCGAACAGTGGATGATTAGCCCAGCATGCTACACATTTTGTTTGGCTCGTTGTTATGGCCAGCGATCTTGCTATTACTGGTTTCCGCGTAGCTTCTTCCATGTTCTTTCCCTTGGGTCCCAGGGCCTCTAAAGACTGGAATCGCGTTTCAAGGAATCTAAGCAGCCCTTCTAGCGGTTGTAGTTCCCGTGGATTGTTGAGAGACTGCTCATAAAGAACATGTGTAGTCCTGTCTAGTCTCCTGATCACAAGATGCGTGATAAACGGATCCCACTGATCGATTGGAATACCGAGGTTATTGAGTCCTCTGAGGCACTCCCTGGTTGTGTCGTGCAGAGCCTTTAAAGTCGATACACCCTCCAGCTTGATATTCGGCTGCGACATCAATTTATTGAGGAGAGCTGTAACTATAACTCTCGTGTTGTTATAGCGATTAATAACAGCCTCCCATGCTGCTGTATAGTTGTCGTCCGAAATAGTATAGTGTCGAATAAGTTTTTCAGGCTCGCCAGTTAGATTTGTTTTTAGGCACCACATCTTTTGGCAATTTGACATGCTTTGATTGTGTACCATTTGCACAAATAAATCGTGAAATTGGCGCCATTGTAAATAATCGCCATTAAATGAAGGAAGAGCTATCTTCGGAAGTTTCATTGGGCCAGGGGAAGCTGTCAACGGTGCAGTCCCTATTGGTGATGCTTGCATGCTATTACTTCTTGGCTGTGTGCTTAATAATTCCTCTAATCTTCCGTGTAAAAGAATCAGAGCCGTCTGCACTCTGTCATCCAGTTTAATAAAATCACATACAACGTACCCATATTTTGCGGGATCATCGCCTAGCTCATGTATCTGGGCGTGGCCTTCTTCTAGTCTTGCCCATTGCCGATCGACAGTATTTAATTTCACCTGATAATGGTGTTTCGATGCAGCCTGTGGCGATTCATCTATTGTGTCCAGCATACGTGACAAGGTTTGCATTCCAGCCCGTTGTCTCCGGATCATTTTGATCAGGTTGGGATCTGGAGTATTTTGAATTGCTTCCGATGTTGTTGCCGTGGCGTTGGACCTGCTGCTAGGTTCCCGGTAAGCAGCTAGTTTTCCCAAATTTGTTTCGAATATTTCCTCGAATTTTTTCATGAGGTGCAAGATCGCCGTGTAATAATTGGTAGTGAAATACGCATTTTCCTTGTCCGGATCTTCAGCTTCACAGAGCTTGTTTCTGATGTCAAACTCCGACCAGAAACCCCGCAGCTTGGCTAGACGATCCTTGTAATAGGACTCGGTCTTCCGACTAGCTGAGTCCTTATTGAAGTTGCTTATCAGCTTCTGGATTGCATTCCCAGTTGCTTCTTGTTGCGCAGCGAGTTCCTCCATGTCAAATAAGTACGTCGTTGAAAATGCTGAAGATCACGTCGGGGTCACCAGAATTAATGACGCGACTCTTTTGTCTCGTCAGTGTTTGGAGTTAAGCGTTTCGCTCAACCCGTGGTAAAGAATTCTCTTAAGTGTTTCACTTAAGTGAGATTTGAATTCTTGCTGCTGGTTCTTGTACCAGAACAACTATGATAATGACTTGAGGCGCAGTGAAAGAACGTTTAAGAACGACTCTACTTTATTTTTAAAAACCTGGCCTTAAATAGCCTTATAATTACAAATACAAATATAGTCAATAATAAAACAACAATACAAATTACAATCAATAATTAATAGCTAAATAATGAGGTCAATAAATATTTGCTGTTTGCCTAATATTGCACACTATGCACATTTACCCTGGGAGCCGGTTGCACATTTACCCCGGGAGCCGGTACGACGTCGCGATTGTTTTTTGTGGTGTCGTGTGTCGCGCCCGGTGCGCCCCTTTTGCTGATGCGAAATGTTCTCGGGGCAATGTACTCAGTGTGTTTATTGGGACGCAGTGGATGACCTGAATGCACATGAGCATTTGCATGTCATGCGCATTCCAGAGATCCAACAACAATTAAAAAAATGTTCTTTCCAATTTCACAAATGTCCATACCGATTTTATCAAAGGGAATATCAGGAACTTGGTGAGCTAAATATGGGTCTCGTATATTACTGTTTCTGTATTTTTGGCAAATCTGACATTTTGCTATTAAATTTTCAATGGCTTCATTGATTCCAGGCCAATAAACTGATAGTCTAGCTCTATTTTTAGTCTTTTCAATACCTTGGTGCGATTTATGCAAAATTTCTAAAATTTCCTGCCGCATTGATTGGGGAATGAACACTCTGTCATTCAAAAATATTAGATTGTCCTGAAGGATCAAGTCATTTCGCATTTTCCAAAAATACTTAATTTTTTCATGTAATTTAGACTTGTCTTTCGGCCAACCATTAGACAATACATTTTTAAGTGACATAAGCGTTTCATCTTTGCAGGTTGCCTCTATAATTTTTTGTTTCCTCTCGTCACTAACGTTTATAGAATGGATCATTTCGTTAAGGTCAGATATTTCTGGTACATTATCTCCCTGTAAGAAATTTCTGGACAGCAAGTCGGCTATATACATGTATTTGCCGGGACTGTAATCTACATATTATATTTGCTCAATCTTAATAACATTCGCTGCAACCGCGCATTTGGTATTCTAGTAATATCTTTGTTAAATACTCCTAACAATGGTTTGTGATCAGTAATGACTTTAAATTTTCTCCCATAGATGACGTAATGAAATTTTTCACAAGCGAAGACTATGGCCAATAATTGTTTTTCAATTTGGGAGTATCGAATCTCAGTTTCAGTAAGACTTTGTGAGGCATAGTATATAGGTTTTCTTTCTTGCAGCATACAAGCACCTAAACCGAATTTTGAAGCATCTGTTTGTATGGTAATTTCCTTATTTTCGTTAAATACTTCAAGGGTAGGAGCTTCAGCGATAAGTGTTTTAATTTTTTCTAGGCAAGATGAGTGAAGACTTTCTCATTTAAAATGAGAGTCCTTTCGTAGTAACTCTCGTATTGGATCTGAAATCTGTGATAAGTGAGGAACAAAATTTCGCACGTAGTTTATCATGCCTAATAATTGTTGCAGCTCTTTTTTATTTTCCACGGAACTTAATATCTTGCAAGAAGCTTTTCTCGAAGGCGCGTGCTGGTGCTGTTCCGTTTGTGTCTTCCTTTAAGATATTTATTCCGCAAGAGCACTTCCCGGTGGTTTTAAATAGTGCATTTTGGCCTGACAACCTTATTGTTAAAGAATTTATTCCGAAACAGAAGTATCGCCAGTCATCGGAAAATCAAAAAAACGGACTTCGTCACTCTGTATCCACTACGCTAATGTAACAGGGTTGCGATCCAAGCTGCGTCACTTTTATTTATCTACCTCTAATTCCTGCTTTGATGTTATATGCCTGACGGAAACCTGGCTGTCTTCGGATATATTGGATGCTGAACTCTTCTCTTCTTCCGTCTGGCTGCTTTCGCAACGGGAACAGCATTTTCTTTCAATTTTATATTGTAATTTTTTACAAATGTACCTAAACCTCGAAAAGATCTGCATTTTGTTTTAGGAATTGGTCTCGTTCTAAGTTCTTTGACAATACGTGAATTCGTTTAATTAGGTTCAGTTCTATGCATGTATTCAATCCCAATATTGGTGTGGTACCATTTTCAAGGACATAAAACTCTAAATTTTTGATTTGATTTCTAACTCTGCAGTTCAATTTAACTTTCCCAAACGTTTCTAATAGTGTTCCCCCATAAGCATGAATTTTTGTCCTAACTTTCTCTAAACCCTCGCTCCCTAGTGCTTTGAAAGTATTATATGGTATTACGTTTATATCAGCCCCGGTATCCAATTTAAATTTAACTAATTGATTAGCTATTCTGATATTTTCTACCCATGCTTTGTCATCAGTAGTTAGTATAAAATTTTCTAACGAATTTATATAGAAATCATCGTCTTCAGTTATATTCAAGTTTCTTATTTTACGTACCTTGTGTTTCTTTGTTCTGCAAGCAATAGCGAAATGATTTTTGTTCCCGCAGTTCTTACACGTAGTTCCGTAAGCTGGACATTTTCGGTTGTCATGTTTTTGCATGCAATATCTACACGAGATCATTTTTGGTGCCTGATTGTTACTTGCCCTACTTTGATATTTTTCCGACCTTGAAAAATCTTTAAACGGTTTTTTATTGTTGTGTTGCCTAAAAGAGTATTTAGAATCCTTGTTATTATTTTTGCTAAAGTTATGTTTATTTGGAACTCTGAGTGGAAATCAGATTCCCTGTGGGAGCGTAGGTTCGTATCCTACCGACTGCGCCATGTGATATTTTAATAAAAGACTCCTTTTATATTTATATTACACTTTATTGTTGACTTCTTCAAGTGACCGCTGGGACCAGAGTGGTCGCTACTTCAAAGCTAACTCTCTTCCTAGGTACAACTCTTACTCTAACTGTGATACACTATGTTAGGTCTAACGGTGATACATTTCAAGAAGCTTATAGTTTACAATTCATGTGTGATATGCAAATAATTCATAAACACTTATTTATTAAATTTATCTACATTATTAATTTCTGTGTTACACTTCACATATTTATGTATACATATTTCATAGGTAAACAGAAAGAAGTAAGCCACAATTCATATTTTGTGAAAAATATTCGAAAAATATGACAGTTTATGTGGTAGTACTGTTTGGTCGATTCGTTCGAGAAGCGGAATACAAATTTTTTTTCGGATCGAAGAGGAGGTATTGTCGAAACGTTTCATCGTTTCGAGGAGCGGAATACGGGCCCTGACCTTAGCCCACGGTGCAGCGTTGATCAAATTTCCAATGCCACCTCCAGCAGGACGCCGTCGCTGTACAGCACACCAGTCACGTCTATTCCCAGCGACAGAAAAAATCGACTGAGAGGAAGATTCACGTACAGAACCCCTCAGGCCGGAGCTCTTACCAAAATTAGCAAATCCATAACGGCCGCCTCCGTCCACAATGGAGCCAAGACTCCGATTCAGACTATAGCTGTGCTCAATCAGGACCTCCACTGAATGCACGGACCTGCCAGTGGAGTCTGTGGCAGAGCGATCATCAGAGAACCTGGAGTCCCCCGTGCTAGAATCAAATAAATCAAGTGAACCGCACTCACCTCCACGAGAAAGAAATAATCAACAGACCAATTCTTCCTGAATTTGCAATAATAATCAGCTGTCACTTGACAGCAAAAACTTGTTTTGTGGCATACAGAGCGACATCTGCATTTCAATTTGACACTAATCATTTGAATTATTTTAAAAGTTGAATCCCAATATTCCTTGCACAGGCAAAATTTAGTTTAAAAGGATGCGAGCCGCAAAGGACATTCATTCTCATTTCGGCCTTTTTCTGTGTTGGTTTCCCCGCATTTAGCAACATTAGAATTTTAATCTAGGCAAGTTTCAACCGCCAGGTAGGTTTCAACCACCACACGCTGTAAATAACTTATAGGTTTCCACCATAATAATAATTTACTGGTTACCAAAACAGAATTCCTATTTTGGGAATGTTCGGATGTAGGTTTCCACCATATTTGAGCATTTTCGAGGTTAGAATTTAGGCAGGTTTCCGCCACCACATATACCGTAAATAACTTACAGGTTTCCACCATAAGCTATTTACTGGTTGAAAACAACAAATCTTTGAATTCCGATGTCGGGAACGTTTGGGTGTAGGTTTCCACCATATTTCAACATTTTGTTGAGGGTCGCGTCCTCGAAGGGGCCCGGATTGCACTCTTCGTTCGGTGGTTTGTGGCTGCGAGAGCTGGCAGGCTAGCATCGGGGTAGTGTGGGGAGATCTGCCGAAGGCCACACTTAGCCACCGAAACGGACCGCCGTCAACAAGAAAATCTCTCGCGACGGAACCAAACAAAAAAATGGCAAGGTACGGAAAAGGCACAGATGCGTGGAAACCCCTGTTCCTACCCGTGATTGACTATCAGGGGGGGATCCTTGATGGAAATAGATCCCCCACTTGGCTTAGCCTCAACCGCCCAAATGACCTCCCCCTGGCCCAAAAATTAGGGGAGGTCCCATCTACAAAATTTACAAAAAAAAGCGCGAAACGAGGCTGAAAAGGTAGCGAGGGGACTCAGGGAATAAATAAGAGAATTACTCGAGCCTCATCATATTTCTATTTGTGTGCCTTACATTATTGATCCTATCAACAACAAAAGAAAATTTCTTTTTCTTATTTAACTATGACAGTCTTCCGATTTAACCGCGGGCTAACGTTATTTTAGTAATGCCAAAATAACTTATTGATATTTTTACAAATTTGTTTAACCTTCTTATTGCTAGAATTATATATCCCTGACATTTTATTTTATCCCTTTATCATTTCTTTTTACATTTAATTACCTGGAGCGTCCTACTCTACTTATCTCTTAAAAGGAAATGTTATTGATGATGAGTGCGCTGCCTTCGAAGAGGGGCTGCTGGGCTCGTTGGGCGGCCGCCTTGCTGCTCCTGATGCTGCCTCTACTGAGGCTGTCATTGCTGCTGCCACCTTTTTTCTTCTTCTTCTTCTTATTGTGTTTTATTTTGTGTTACTTTACTTTAGGTTATTTTATTTGGAGGTATTTTATTTTATTCTATTCTTATTTGATTTTACTTTGTTTTATATTATTTTACAGTACATTATTTCACGTTATCTTAAGTTATTTTGTTTTATTTAAATTTTTGTTTCACTTTATTTTATGTTTTTTTTTGTATTTGGGTGTATTTTATGTTATTTTATTTTATCCCATTTTTATTTGATTTTACTTTGCTTTATATTATTTAACTGCACGTCCTTTCACTTTATCTTAAGTTCTTTTGGTTTATTATTGGTATTTTAGTTTATTCCCTTTTTTCTTTTTTCTTGGATCTTACTTTTGTTGAAAAGATAAAGAAATATCTAGAAGTTCAGTTAAAGTTTATCCCACAATCAATGCACTTAACACATATCCTTTTTGTACTTTGATTTATATTCACACTGTTAAACATGAGCTCATATACATAAGTGAATTATAACAGTTAATTGCTCTGCTCTATTTTTGGTAACTTACATGTACTTCAGTCTTTACTGAACTGTGAACTCGAGTGCACCGAATAAAGTTTATCAGGTTATGGGCCCAGATACGGAACTATTTTGAAGTATACATTTTCGGAGTTGAATCAGTTAAATTCGGTTGTAAAACAAACCAATCCGTTAAGGAAAAATGAATATTTCAAATAGTTCGGTCGTCGTAAAACTTGATGATAGTAATTACGAGACTTGGAAAATCCAAAATATCTCAGAAAATTTGGCTGTAAAGTTGTAGCACTAGAAAAGGACCCAAATAGATCCAAATTAGACGCCAAGGGACAAGTATATACATTTGTTGGATATAGTTGCGAAGCAAAAGCATATAGATTATGGGACGGGAGAAGAACTATAATTAAAAGAAGAGACGTGAGATTTTATGAGAAATATAATAACTACCTTTTTTTTAAGCACAAATTCAAAACGCTAAAACAACCGAAAATTATAAAGAAATAAATAAAGAAGAATAATGAAGCTTAGTGTATGAAGAAGATGATCCATCTGCCAACGACGAACTAAAAATTAAAACAAAATCAGGAAAATATAACTGAGACACAATCGACAACCGTTAACATTACACCTGACGCAAGTGAAAGGGAAACCATATTAAGCCAACCACCGTTTGAAGGATTTACTGACAATGAGATATCAAACGACGAAGATTATTTAAGTTGTGCTTAACAAGAAATACCTCAGGCAAAACGTAGAGGAAGGCCAATTATCTTAAGGACAGGCAAAAGGGGGAGGCCAAGAAAGGTCTACCAAAATCAGGTAAATATACAATCAAGTCAGATATAATGAATTACCCTTTGTCATTCGAAGAAGCAATGAACAGCGAAAACAGAGAGAGATGGATCACCGCAATGAAAAGCGAATTAGAATCCTAAGAAAAGAACAAGACCTGGAAGATCGTAGAACGTCCAAAGGACAAGAAAGTACTCACAAACAAATGGGTCTATTACATAAAATATAACAGCGATGGATCAGTCAACCAGGCCAGGCTAGTTGCAAGAGGATGTGAGCAACAAAGTGGAATAGACTATAACGAAGTCTACGCTCCAGTTGCAAGGTATGAAACCTTAAGAACTTTGTTTGCTTTGTGCGCAGAGCATCAACTGCATCTTCATCATATGGATTTCATAACAGCGTATGTACAAGGAGAACTGGAAGAAGAGATTTTTATGGAGGATATTATTAGGATGACCTTATAATCGCCTTAACATGACCTTCAAATAGCCTCCAGGTGACCTTGTAGGGTTGAGCCAACCTCGAGATCGAACTCAGTAACCACAAAAACATACATGAAGTTTTTCATTTATTGGGATTTACGGGATTGTCTTTGGCCTTCATGTGCCCTTAAATTTGACGTTTTGCTAGCAAACGGACCTTGTATTCGTATTCGGCGACAGGGAAAAACCTAGATATGCATTTTTTGGGATTCGTCTGCCGGTCTTTCTCACTGTGACCTTAAAATTACTTTGAAGTGACAGTGCGAATTGCTGACTCGCCATTATTCAAATGCGAGCTGGAGGAGGAAACTGTGGCCAATTTCTTGGGTTCTTGCCCCCTCAAGCCGACACATTCGAAGCATTCATAGTAGTCACCGCCGAGCTACACAAACTTACATTACCCAAACCTATGAGCCAAAGAATATCTATTTCAACAAGAAGGGACACTTTAATACCCTCTCAAAATTCCAACCCATATGCAAGCATTCGAAAATACACTCACCAAAATTTCCCATTAGATAAAACAGCTCAGGTACTACCTCTGTAAATACCTATAAGAAATATAGAGAGAGAAATAGTCACCAAAATGTTTTCACAGACAGCTTTTACAGCGTAAGCTATAAACTGAAGCTTTTTTAAAGGCGCCCTGGTTTGGTGCACTGGTATCGGTCTCTCAATTTTACCTCCCCTCAATATGTAAAGTTATAGGGAAATGTCGAATCGGAGAAGGGAGAAGAGGCAGGTAGCACACACCGAGCATGAATACGGACGAGATTGTTTACCTTTTTTCATTGAGCATTTTTAAAGGTGCCCTAGTTTTTAATTATTTTGTGCTTCGCTCGCTTTGCGGAAAGTACCGGGTGGTCTTGAATTGTTCGTAAATGTGAACAACCTTAAAATTTTTTAAGTAAAAAGTGCTTTTTTAGACGGAATTAATCAAATAAAATAAAATGTGCTTTAGATAAATGATGGGTAAGCATAATATATTGTGCTTGGTGTGTGGCTGTGGAAAAGGCAGCGTGTAATGTGTTCATAGAAAAGTCTTGTGATAAAAGATTTTTGTGAGGTGCACCCTGCAGAATTGTTTCACTTTTCGCCCCAAATTTTTGTCTTTCTCTCACCTATGCCTTCTTTATTACTACCTATTTCTAGCAGAAATTTCTACTTCGTTCCTGTAACGGTACCAAGGTCGAAAAAAGATAAGAAAAGACGTCACGAGTGTCCCCTCTTGGTACTCTTTGCTATGAGCTTTGTTAAACGAACCAAATGACTAAGGGCTCTGGAAGGGAAACAAGATTAAAACAGATGGAGTTCTTCTCCTGAGGTATGTACAATGGACCACATGGATTAAACAAACCTCAGTTTGGGACTCAGCTAAAACTAAAACATATTCATTAATTTCTTCAATTCTCAATTTAACCTTAAAATGGCCCTAATATGACCTTGAGATCACCTCTAGATGATATTGTAGGATTAAGCCAACCTTGGATTTAGACTCAGTTCCCTCAAAAACATATACGACTTTTCTCAATTTGACCTTCAAATAAACTTGATCCTGACGTGATGAAAAGAAACGGAATCGGATTCAACAATGAAAAATGCATATAGTCCCACCTACGGGGTCCTTGTAAATTAAATATTCCAGTTTGTGGCCCTATGTAGTATTTTTCAAACTTACTATTTTTGGCTTTCAACTCAACTCAACTCAAATTACTGTAGGTTTATAAACTTACCTGGCCTTCCACCGACTCTCAAAATAGCTGATTACATGTTGTAAATATTTAAGTATCAATAATTTTGTATCTTGTCCTTTAATGCCCTTTTCTTTAAAGTAATAAAAAATAGTGTTTTTAACTTTTTAGTTTAAATTTGTACACAGGAAAAGTTTGGAAGTCGGTTTTTATTTTGTTGTAATTTACTTTTGTTAATATTTAACTGTCGATAGTGTTATAGCACCTTCTTTCTCCAGTCCGCTAAAAAGGAGCCCCATTTCCTTCGCGCGTCCATTCAAGTGAAATCAGCTGCATCATATCGTTTTGTAGTTCGGTTTTATAACAATCCAACCTTTCACCTAAATTGCGTCTGAATGCACTAAGAATAGGTGAATTGTTCCTTTCACGAAAAATGTAAATTGGTTGCTTTTCTTACCAGGTCGTCCTACTCTGACAGATTATCTTAAGGATATTTAACTCGCGCCTTGGAACACATTAGTTCAACGTACTCACGCGCGTTATTGATCACAGTCCATTACAGGGCTCACAGGGTGTGTAGCTGTTGCTCATTATTATATCCGCACGCTTGAAGGAGCCCCGGCAAAGATGTTCAGGGACACAAGGATCAGACAGGAATAACTCCTATAATTGTCAGAAGAGCTCAATGCTTTCTCTCTACGCTACCGTTGCTATTTATTAAGGCCGTTTTCGAATTCACATGCACTTGCACTTAAATCCATTTTCCTCACTAAAAGTTCTCCTAGAAACTCCGAATAGTGCGTAGGGCGATCGAAAATACACGTAGTTTGTTTTGCAATTACACTGTTTTATCTGTCGAATTTGAAGTGTTTTCCAAAGTACACTAATAATTGTTAGGGAGTACTGCAAGTGCATGCGAATTCGAAAACAGCCTAAAAATGAGTTTTTCGTGCCTAGGTGGGAGCCCACCCCGATACCTGCAATAGTGCGATATGCCGTGTTTTATTCCCGATTTCGTACAATTTTAAAGGAGAAAAGAACTTCTTATTAGCAAAGCCTCCCAAGATTTATTTCGATAGGATTAGACACGATAATACGATAAAAGTTATGTTTTGAGCAATTTACATCTTCACGCAATTATAAATTCCGGCGAAGTTGGAACCAGTGCTGCTCGCAATCTCTCTCCAGATTAACAACGTGCCAGGTAGGGAACAATATCTAACTTTAAGAAAATTAAAACAAACTTTATCTGATCAGGGAGAGTTTTAACTTTGAACTTCCGAACGGACCGCGCGTCCCTATTCCCATATCTCCGCAAGCCTGCTGAAAACATTCGGTTTACGAGCACTTGTTAAGCTCATTTGAGCTGTAGCGATGGTAATGATGCGATTTTCATGAATAAAATAAAAAACAACAGGACTTATGTAAATCAGGTAAAATTGAGCAGGACGAAAATATCACGTAGAAGAGCAGTATCATCATCCCTTGCAACTTAGATGTGTCTGCCTTACTTCAAGTTAGCAGGGATATTAGTGGGCTCAAGCGCCTAGTGGTAGTCAAGTCTCCAGTTTGGTGTCGCTAAAAAATGCCTGTCGGAAAGAGTTTTGATAAAGCTAGTTATTGACTGAAATTGTCAATTGAAATACCCTCACAAAATATCACATACAAATTCTTCTCCACAACAGACGAGAATACGTATTTTCATAATAATTTGATTTTTCTAATCCCATCATGCCAGAAAGTTTCTACAGACCATCAGAAAAGTCTACATACTACTGTGATGAAAAGTAAAACCAATTTGTTTATAACTTTCAAAATTTTTATTTATTCTTCCAAATCTATATCGTCCCCGCCCGATACAATAAACCTATGTCAGCGATTTTTCCAATCCTCGAAACAATTCTGAAACTCGATGATAGGAATGGCCTTAGTTCCTTCTTCGATTTTTCTTTTATCTCATCAGTCGATTCAAATGGTGTTCCCGAAGCGGTCTTTTGAGCTGAGATAATAGCCAGGAGTCACATGGACCTAAATCGGGTGAATACGGTCGTTGTAGAACGACATGCATTGAATTTTTGATGAAAAAGTCTCGAAGAACCAATGCAGTGCAGTGCAAGAAATTGAGTGTTTTTGGAACCAATCGAGATGTCACTATTCTCAAGCACAAATGTTTTTTCAAAATGGTTTGGACCGATCCAAATGAAATTTTTGAGCACCAAATCTTTGATTTCATTGAGATGTTGTTCACTGATTGATGTTGAAGGTCGTCCGGGACGCTCTTTTTCTTCAACGTTTTATTTACCTTCTTTGAACTGTTTATACCACTTGTAAACATTTCTTTCGGACAAAACCTGATTACCGAAGGCCTTCTGCAAAATTTTAAACGTTTCTACAGCAGAAAATTTTTCATTCCGCAAACAATATTTAATGCAACTTCTTCGCCCAACAAAACCACACATTGTAAAAACCGAAAAATTCACTTTTAGTTGCTCAGAAAGCGCAACGAAACTAACCAAACAATTGACGTACTGGCGTGAAATTTTACAAATGAGTGAAAAAGCTGCCAACCTAAAAACAAGAAGATTTGCTCGAATCGATATACCCGCGCAATTTAAATTGAAAATTGGCTTTACTTTTTAATCAAAATAGTATAAGAAAAATAATACGGAAAAAAAGTGTACAATCTGTCTGCACGTGTTGTTCGTCCTTAACATTGTTCCTGTATCTAATGTTCCACAAATATTTATTCTCGGTCCACTTTTAATCTTATTATTTATTAATTATTTGACTACAAATATAACATCTGGCTGTCTTTATACGCAGACGATCTGGAAATCTTTCTTTTTGTTCAAAAAAGAGGATGATATATATTTTTTATTGTAGAACCAACTCATAAAAGTTAAGAATTGTTTGCAATGCGCTTTTGGTACCTTTCTCTCGGCCAATACTTTACTTCCGTGGTTACAAAATATAAAGTATTTTGAAGAATGACTTGCATCCAATAATAACACTCTTAAAAATGCTCTGAGCAAATGTGACCAGTACACGGAGAGAAAAATGAAAATTCATAACAAACGCGCGCAGTTTTTAAAATCGGCGTTCAAAGAAATACGTTCAATTCAACTCCTTTTCTGTTAAATCGAAGGAAAAATGGTTCAAACAGAACTATTATCAAAAAGCACGTTCAACTCGTCATTTAATAGGTAAATTATAAAGCGTTTAGATAGAATATTGCAGCGTTCAGTAGCAGCCGTAAAAATTATATTTCCGCACATATATATTACACAGTAAAAAAAATTTTACAACATTTAATGTTGGCAACAGATTGCCAGCACTTGACTTTACACTTTCCTTCTAGAATAGAATGGGAAGACAATTATCTCTGGAATAGTTCATTAGTGAACAGCTCCATGTGGTTTACGGATGGGTCTGTGGCAGATGGACTTGCGGGGGTCGGGGTGTATGGGCTCACAGAGGACCTGAACATCTCGCTACCGGCGGGCAAATTTACCACAATATTCCAGGCAGAAATCTTAGGCATTAACATCTGTGCCATCACAATACGAAATTTGAACATAAGAGGGAAGAACAGACTTATCTTCTCAGATAGTCAAGGTGCCTTAAAGGCGCTAGACTCAAATGTTATATACTCGAAGCTACTAGGCAAATGCAGAAAGTCGCTTGATCTAATCGCCGAAAACAACAGAGTGGCGATCATTTGGGTCCCGGGCCACAGCAACATCAAGGGTAACGTCATTGCTGACGCCCTGGCCAGAGAGGGCTCCAGTACCCCAATGACAGGCCCAGAGCCATGTGTAGGCCTGGCATCCTCCTTTACTACTCATATTTTCGATGAGTGGGCTCTGAAAGAGCATAATAAAACGTGGCAGGCTGGGGGGGCTGTAAACAATCAAAAATTATATTGAAAAAAGCCGATCAGTGCTTAACTAAATGGTTGGTGAGCTGCAACAGAAGTTGCATTAGCTTGGCAATCAGTGTCATTACGGGACACTGTAAGCTAAATAAGCATCTTCACACAATGAGAATTGTTGACTCGCCAGATTAAAACAGATGGCGTTCTTCTCCTGAGGTATGTACAATGGACCATATGGTCTAAGTGCTGGGTATTCTCGCCCGCCTCATGAAATCTACATCTACATCTACATCTACATGTAAAATCACATTCCAAAAGTTTAGTTAAATCAAAGAATATCTATTTCAACAAGAAGGGACACTTTAATACCCTCTCAAAATTCCAACTCATATGCAAGCTCTCGCAAATACACCCAGTAACATTTCCCATTAGATAAAGCACCTCAGGGCTACTACCTCTGTAAATACCTATACGAAATGTAGAGAGAGAAATAGTCACCAAAAAGTTCTTACAGACAGCTTTTACAGCGTAAGCTATAAACTGAAGCTTTTTTTATGAACGCTTTTTTAAAGGCGCCCTAGAGCCGGGCACTAGTACTAGGTCGCTCAAGTTTACCTCTCCTCGCAATGTTAAGTTATAGGGAAATGCCGAATCGGTGAAGGGAGAAGAGGCAGGTAGCACACACCGAGCATGAATACGGACGAGATTGTTTACATTTTTTCATTGTGCGTTTTTAAAGGCGGCCCCGAGCGGAATTTCTTTTGTGTGCTGCTCGCTTACGAAAAGTACCGGGTGGTCTTGATTGGTTTGGGAATGTGAAGAAGCTTAAAAGTTTTTGAGTAAAAAAGTGCTTTGTTAGAAGCAATTAATTAAATTAAATTAAATGTGCTTTAGATAAATGATGGGTAAGCATAATATAATGTGTTTGGTGTGTTGCTGTGGGAAAGGCAGCGTGATCAGGCAAAATTTTCAGCTTTCGGTCGCCATGCACCGAGATGCGCCCGATGCCACAGCCCGGGCCCGCTTCTTAGCGGTAATTTGAGCTCGGGCGCCGTGAATTTTTGGAGGGCCCCTAACCGAAACACTTCATCACCACCAGGGGTGGCGGGGAAACATTTTTCCAAATGAGAATTCCTTCTTGACGATGTTCCCTGACCACACAACTGTACCCGAGTATGAGTCGTCTATGCAGGTGACTTTGTTTATGTTAACTGGGTTCTTTTCAGCTTAGTTAGTTAGTGTACCCGAGTACAAGAGTATGAGTTGACTATGTAGGCGGCTTTGTTTATGTTATGTGGCTTCTTGTCAGTAGTTTATGTTGACGGACGCTAGTGAGCAGCTGTTGAATGAGTTTGGGTGTTATTTGTGAATTGGAAATTTCGGCTATACTTAAAGTTTATTTGTTTATTTATTTTTACGATAGAATATTTTGGACCTCATGAAAGATGAAAACAACGGTCGTATAATGTTAGCTTATTTTCTAAGATAAAATTCACATAATCTGTTTTTAAATGGATATATTCTGAGCTCATGCAAGTCTCTAAGTAAATCAATATCCATATACAGTGGAGGACAAAAGTATTCACACATCACCGTTTGTTGAATAAAACAAGTATTAAAACAAAACCAAAAGAAAATATTTATTTCATTTTTTTGGAAAAATAACTATTCATGCCTAAGCTATTAAATAACATCAAAATAAAGTAAATATAATAACACCATATTCTGGAAAACAACAAAATATTTCAAACCGCACCTTTTTGCCTGGACAAAAGTTTTCACACACTGAGTTTTAAAAGATTTTCTGCACTAAGTAAGTTGTAACACTAGCAAGACTGATATTACTAATACAACAGGGAAGTCCCGCAAAGTATTTGACAGGAGGTAAAACGTATTTGAGTGCATGGTTTATTTGTAAAGTCCTTAAAGTAGTGATCATGGCTCGCAAGCAAAAATAAACTACTGAACAAGACCGTAAAATAATGTTGAAGCTTTTTAAACAAAATAAATAGTATGGAGAAATTGGAAATATAATGGGTAGAAGTCGATTTACAATTTGCAGTATTGTAAAACGTTACAAAAACAGTTCAGAATTTAAAAATTCTCCACGAAATGGACGTGAACGAAAACTAACTACAAGGGAGAAAGCGCAGGTTATTTGAAAACGCTTTATTTCGGCTTATAAATCTCATTGATGAATTACAATTACAAAACACAGTTTGTAAGAATGATTAAGAAAAAACCCAGGACAACATCATCAGAGGTTGCAGCTCAAGTTAAAGTCGATTTTAAAATAGATGTTCACTCTAAAACCATACGCAGAGTCCTTCATCGTAATGTATATAATGCACGGGTACCAAGACGAAAACCTCTAATTAGTAAAACTAATAAAAAAAGAGGTTGCAATTCGCGCAAAACTATATAAATAAGGCTGAAGGATTGTGGAATAATATATTATTCTCCGACGAGAGTAAATATAATATATTTCGGTCTGAAGGTAGAATCCTGATCTAGAGAAAACCCAACACGTATTTAAATAAAAACAACCTAACAAGCACAGTTAAACACGGTGGTGGGGGAGTCATGGTTTTGGGGCAATATGACTGCTTCAGGTGTTGGCGAGCTTGTTTTCATTGAGCAAATTACGGATCAAAAATTTTAGCTAAATATTCAGTTTTATTTCCAGCATGACAACGATCCAAAACAAACGGCTCATAATGTTAAAATGTGGATAGCCTACAATGTTGCACATACTTTACTGACTCCCCCACAGTTACCGGACCTCAATCCAATTGAGCATGAGGAAGAATTGGAACGACGCTTGAGGAATCACACAATTTCTAACAAAACAAATTTAAAGGAGGTGCTTAAATTAGAATGGCAAAAAATAACGGTAGATTACACAAAAAAAAGCTCGTGCAGTCGATGCCTAGGAGACTAAAAAAGGTAATCAAACAGAAAGGACTTCCGACGAAATATTAAATTAAAAAAATTAACTATAATTAACGCAATATTATAAGCTGTGTGAAAACTTTTGTCCGGGCGAAAAGGTGTAATTTGAAATATTTTGTTGTTTTCCAGAATATGGTATTATTATATTTATTTTATTTTGGTGTTATTTAATAGCTTAATCATGAATAATTATTTTCCCAAAAAAATTAAATAAATATTTTCTTTTGGTTTTGTTTTAATATTTGATTTATTCAACAAACGGTGATGTGTGAATACTTTTGTCCTCCACTGTATGTGTATATTAACGTTTAATGATACCACCCATTTTATTTACTACTAGCTGGGTTTCCCGGTTTCACCCGGCGTTGGGTAAATACTTACTAATTATTAAACACTTCTCAAATGTCCTAGTTTGTTATATCCTAGAAATTGTTTCAACCCGAAAACCCCTTTATGGACCCGCTATCTTGAAAATCCAAATCTTAATAATATTCAAAATTAGTGGCCTTAAAATAATCATTGTACCAATTTTCATTCAAATCCGTTGAAATCGAGAAATGTTGGTCGCCATATTGGATCCGCCATCTTGAGTTTGGAAATTTGGCTAACATTCGGAAATAGTGGCCTCAGAATAATGATTGTACTAATTTTCAGTAAAATCATGTTGAGGGTCGCGTTCTCGAAAGGGCCCGGCATGCACCTTTCGTCTGGTGGTTTGCGGCTGCGGGAGCTGGCAGGCTAGCATTGCAGTAGTTGTGGGGGGGGTTTGCCAAAATGCCGCGTCTTGCCACCAGATCGGACCGCCGACAACAGAAAAATCTCCCGCGACGGAACCAAAACGGCAGGGTAAGGGAAGAGGGAATGGTGCGGAAGGAACCCCTGTTCCTGCCCGTGATTGACTCTCAGGGGGGGATCCTAGATGGAAAGGGATCCCCCACCGGGCCTAGCCCCAAACCGCCCAAATGACCTTCTCCCAAGCCCAAAATTTAGGGGAGGTCCCATATAAAAAAAAAAGATTCGACCTTAACCGAACGAGGCTGCTAGAAAAATGAGGCGAGGGGAGTTAGGGAAAATTATTAAAAAAGGTAATCTCGAGTCAACATACTCATTTTATTAATCATTCCCTCTTTATCCTATCTTTTACAAAAAAAAATTACAAAATTGGAGCGATCTTACTTGCTTACAAAATACGTTGGGCGGCCGCCAGTGTAGCTGCTGCTGCTGATGATGTTGATGTAGTCGCTGCTGCTGCTGATGATGGTGCTGTAGTCGATGCTGCTGCTGATGATGTTGCTGTAGTCGCTGCTGCTGCTGATGATGTTGCTGCGGTCGCTGCTGCTGCTGATGATATTGCTGTCATCATTGCTACAGCTCCGATGATGGTGAGGGTGTTTTCTCTCTTTTTTTATATATATATATATATATTTTTTTTTTTTTTTTTTTTTTTTTTTTTTTTTTTTTTTTGGATTCTACTTTACAAAAAAAAACGGTAAGTCTATTTTATTCAAAGTCAACTCTATAGACTAAGATTAACTGTTTTTCTTTCTTTTCTTTCCAGCTTATAATTTTCGTTAACACGGTAAGTTTATTTTATTCAAAGTCAAATTGATAGCTGAAATTAAATCTTTTTCCTTTATTTTATTTCATCACTTGAAAGTTACACAAGAAATTTGGTACGTAAATTTATTTAAAGTGCAATTTATGAAATTAAAAATTAACCCTTTCTTTTTTTCTTTTCAGCCCGTCACAGGAATAATTTGGTTCTAGCTTCACCACTTTTCTAACGGTATATAATGGATTTGAAGATTATAACTGAGTAATAGAATTTTTAGCGATATGTCACATTAATATTCCTTTTAATTTCCTTTTTTTTCAGGAATTTTATTTCATCACTTGAAAGTTACACAAGAAATTTGGTACGTAAATTTATTTAAAGTGCAATTTATGAAATTAAAAATTAACCCTTTCTTTTTTTCTTTTCAGCCCGTCACAGGAATAATTTGGTTCTAGCTTCACCACTTTTCTAACGGTATATAATGGATTTGAAGATTATAACTGAGTAATAGAATTTTTAGCGATATGTCACATTAATATTCCTTTTAATTTCCTTTTTTTTCAGGAATTTATTTCATCACTTGAAAGTTATACAAGAAATTTGGTACGTAAATTTATTTAAAGTGCAATTTATGAAATTAAAAATTAACCCTTTCTTTTTTTCTTTTCAGCCCGTCACAGGAATAATTTGGTTCTAGCTTCACCACTTTTCTAACGGTATATAATGGATTTGAAGATTATAACTGAGTAATAGAATTTTTAGCGATATGTCACATTAATATTCCTTTTAATTTCTTTTTTTTTCCAGGAATTTTATTTCATCACTTGAAAGTTACACAAGAAATTTGGTACGTATATTTATTTAAAGTGAAATTTATGGAATTAAAAATTAACCCTTTCTTTTTTCCTTTTCAGCCCGTCACAGGAATAATTTGGTTCTAGCTTCACCACTTTTCTAACGGTATATAATGGATTTCAAGATTATAACTGAGTAATAGAATTTTTAGCGATATGTCACATTAATATTCCTTTTAATTTCTTTTTTTTTCCAGGAATTTTATTTCATCACTTGAAAGTTACACAAGAAATTTGGTACGTATATTTATTTAAAGTGAAATTTATGGAATTAAAAATTAACCCTTTCTTTTTTTCTTTTCAGCCCGTCACAGGAATAATTTGGTTCTAGCTTCACCACTTTTCTAACGGTATATAATGGATTTGAAGATTATAACTGAGTAATAGAATCTTTAGCGATATGTCACATTAATATTCCTTTTAATTTCTTTTTTTTTTTTTTTTTCAGGAATTTTATTTCATCACTTGAAAGTTACACAAGAAATTTGGTACGTAAATTTATTTAAAGTGAAATTTATGGAATTAAAAATTAACTCTTTCTTTTTTTCCTTTCTTTTCAGCTCGTCACAGGAATAATTTGGTTCTAGCTTCACCACTTTTTGCAATATGTTACACTAATATTCTGCTTAACTTCTTTTTTTGTTTTTCGGGAATTTTACTTTCATCAAACAACACTTAAATTTTCCATACTCGATCTAACCCCTTTCCCATATCTTTTCGTTCTCGGGTACCTGAATTCGTCCGTCACCGTGATCGCGACCGCTTCCTTCCTCATCTCAAATCCGACTCTCCATGCCACGCCAAATCGGCCGTTGACGATCCCGGTGTCGCCCACTCACACAGCTGCGCCGTCAGCCAATCGTGCGCCCGCAGCAGCTGTATGAGCCAGCGGCAGCGGGATCGCGCCTTGCCACTCGTGGTGCGAAGGATTTGGCCGGCAAGCTTTCCGCATCACTTCTTGCTCGGTCCGAGAAAAAATTTGTATCCGACCGAAATATAGACGACTCGACGGCGCTCGGTCCGGAAAAAAATTTGTATCCGACCGAAATATAGACGACTAGACGGTGTTCGGTCGGAGTTTTTTGGCTCTTCTTTTACCGTTCCTTGAGTTTCGGGCGGCGAATTTTGGTGAAATTTTTGCTAGGACAGCGACCAAAATTCTTCGCTCGAAACTCAAGGGGCGGAGTTCCGATCGGTAGTCAACAGTGCCGCCGTTACTAAAATTTATTAGATATTGAGGGGCAACTTGGAGCCGAGGGCCATAGGCGTCGGCGAATGCAAGAAAAAAAAGGAATTTTAAGACGGAAGTTTTGCGATTTCAGATTTTTTTGATTTCCAGACCATAACAGCACAGGTCCGTTGGACTCGATACCGTGGCCAACGGAGCTGAGAAATGGTCGGGCTGTGAGGGCGTCCAACATGTGGCTCGACCCACGCGAGAAATCTACCCCGGACTGAGCTAGCCGGCCAGATGTTCACACTGAACTTCCCCGGACCCTTATGAGAGGTCGGATGGTTCAGTGTGAACTTGACCACTGCTTCCTTCCATCAGCGGAAACCAACCCTGATGAGAGGTGGCTTCCCTGAAAGAAGGAAGAAGCTGCTGACCCATCCGGAGCAGACTCAGCACGCGAGTCATCCCACGAAAGGGAAAGAGAGAAGAAATGTGAAGTTAACTGGACAAAAAAAAACAAAAAAAAATTGTGGCTGTGGACCAACCCCCCGCGGCCATTCCAGTCCCAAGATGGGGTTCACCCGCTCAGCGGACCCGCATAGCTCCAGGCTCCAGCGATAGGGCGCTGCTGTTCCACGGGAGCCTTAGAGTGGAGGTTGCCGTGAAATGTTCGTGTAACTTAATCTACGAGAAGGGAATCCCCTGCCAGATCCCTTGTTATGCAGTCTTTCCAAAAGGGGAGGGAAAGTTGGAGTGCAGGACTCCAAGTCGGCTATATGTTCATTAAAGCAAGGGTATGAAAAAATGGGGGGGCAAAAATTGGACGAATGGAAAAAGATGGTATGTAGATAAGCTAATTGAGTAACCGCTGGAGAGAACGCTGATATTCCGACGACGCAATATATAACTACTTGAAAACCCAAGAGAAACTCCGAGTTGGATGACCAAACCCAGTGAGAATCAAATCGTGAAGACTATTATACTGATAACAAATTTATAAGAAACAGCCGATAGAAAAAAAATCTTTGCCAAAAAAAAAAAAAAATACTGAACAAACTTTACCAATTAGATATGACTTTTAATGTGAAGAAAAAGTAAATTGTTGTGGATGACCATTTAGCAGTCATGTCTTTGGGAATTTGCGCAAGGTAGAAAATTTTTGAATATTTAGCGGAATAGCTAGGGCTGAAGCACTAGCGACACCGAGTGGGATGGAATATTTTTCTCGAGGAAAGAGAGTCCT
The DNA here is from genome assembly GCA_949715965.1 of Dysmachus trigonus. NCBI lineage: Eukaryota > Metazoa > Arthropoda > Insecta > Diptera > Asilidae > Dysmachus > Dysmachus trigonus. The sequence continues at coordinate 55,456,135 of OX454320.1, forward strand.
ACCGACCCATTCCACGGAAGTCCCACGACGGATGACAACCAGAGAAATCTCCCGGACAGGTAGCTGGCCCACCAAATCAGCCAGCTCCTGTAATTCCAAGGAGCTCTCCGGCCGTCTCCGACGCCGAGGTTCCAAGGAATGAGTCGGCACGATCCCTCCCTGTCTGCGCAACTCGAGGACGTAATCCACCCGAGACCTCGAGACGAGTGTTTGGCACACCAAATCTGCCAAACCTCGTAGTTCTCAAAAGGCCTCGAGCCGACCACAACCCCGAGTGTTGCAGACAGGGCCTCTTGGAGAACGAGATTGAATAAGAAGAAAAAATGTTGATGTGAAGGGAAAGGAAAAGGTTTAAGGAAGGGAAACTCTAACTAGGAAGGGGTAAGGGTGGTACAAGAGTGTGTCCACCGCAATGCCAAGCAGAGGCGGCTTAAGGACACGCTAACGTTGCCAGTGAAGCTGGACGGATGCCTTATTAGGGCTACCGGAATGAAAAATTGTGTATTCTTCAAATAAGACAACCGACCAGTAATATTACTTCTATATGGATTAAGTATCTATATAGTCTTTCATGATATACGATTAATAAGCTAGAAAAAAAAAACCAAGTCTCGACGATTTCATTCTCACCTGCGAATGTCTTTGGCATGGTATGTTCCGATAAGTTTTCCTTGTAGATCTTCCAACTCGTACAACGCATTTCCTTTTCTGGCTCGAACTCTACATTTCAGAAATTTACGGCTAAGTTTAGCACTAGTCTGCTTCTCAAAATTACTCGGTTGGAAATTTCGACGATAAACCTCTTCGCCAACTTTAAATTCTACGGATTTTGATCTCAGATTATAAGTCTTTGCACCTTGCTCGAACGCTTTTTTGAGATTTTCTTGAGCTTTCGCCCGAATGAGTTTGAGTTTGTCGGAGGTATCTATATTAAAGGGTTCGTCTATTCCTTGTAAGCGGCGTAACAACTCGTAACTGGAAGCATGCGTTATCATATGAAGTCCGAACAACATTCGATAAGGAGGAAAACCGGTTGCCTGATGAATAGAGCTCCGAAGAGAACTGGCAATAATACTTAGGTTTTCGTCCCATTTTTGATGTTCATCTTTAATATACGCACGAATTCCCGAAAGAATTGATCTGTTTACTCTCTCCGAAGCGTTAGCCTGAGGTGAATAGAGAGCAGTGCGCATGTGTTGAACTCCATAGCGTTCCAGAAGTTTTGCGAGTTGAGCCGAGCGGAATTGAGTACCATTATCCGAGACTATTGTTTCCGGAACCCCGAACATATGGAAAATTTCTTCTTCGACGAAGGTGCAAATCTGAGATGTCGTAGCTTTACGTAAAGGTTTCAATAAAGGAAATTTCGACAGGTGGTCTAGAGCAATCAGTATATAAACGTAACCGGATTTTGTACCAGGGTAAGGACCTAGCAAATCTATGTAAACTCTTTGCCATGGACGTTCAGCGATTGGTTGGGTTTTCATTGGTGGTCGAAGTGTAGTGTTTGGGGCTTTAATTTCCTTGCAAGTGTCACAGGATAGAACGTAGGACCTAACATCCGATGCCATGCGTGGCCAATAAAAATGTCGACGTATCCGTTCTAAAGTTTTACCAATACCACCATGAGAAGATAATGGAGGATCATGGGCACGAGTAATTACGTCGGAAACTAACCCTGGAGGTATCCAAAGCTTCCACGCTTCGTCTTCTTGCACCGGATCACCTGAACGTGGGCTGATGCGGACATAGATATAACCGTCGCGTACTAATAAATCTGGAAATTTAGCTCGATTTTCTTCTGCTTGTCGTCCCAGCTCTACATATTCTGCCGAAGCAAAATGTGAAGAGCTGAGATCAACTTCAGGACCGAAATCCTCTGGAGCTGTCAGAGCGTCGCATTCTACTCGGGATAACGCGTCCGGCACCACGTTCAAGCTCCCCTTACGGTGCTCGATTGTGAAATCGAAGCGTTGAAGCTTTAGGCTCCATCTTGCTAATCTGCCACTCAGATCTTTCTGTGACATAAGCCATTTCAAACTAGCGTGGTCAGTAATAATTTTAAAAGGCATCAACTCGATATAGGGGCGAAATTTCTGGACACTTATCATTGCCGCCAAACATTCCAACTCTGTCACGGAATAATTTCGTTGGGCTGAATTTAATTTTTGTGAAACGTATGCGATTGGCCGTTCGTTACCATTTTCGTCAACTTGTAATAAAACACCTCCTACTCCAAGGGTACTCGCGTCGCATTGGATGACGAACGGTCTGGTGAAGTCGGGGCTCACTAAAACAGGGGCAGAGGTCAAGTGCTGTTTGAGTTTGACAAACGCGATTTGTGCTTCTTCCGTCCACGTGAAATGACTAGACTTCTTCAGCGTATCAGTTATAGGTCCCGAAAGATCTGCAAAGTTCGGAATGAATCTTCGATACCATCCTGCCATCCCCATGAATCGACGTACTTGTCGTACGGTTTTGGGAGCAGGGTAATCGACAATTGCAGATATCTTATCGGGATCCATACGCATTCCATTTTCCCCTATAATGAAGCCTAAGTACTTAGTCTCTCTCAAACAGAACTTGCTCTTTTCCACGTTAATAGTGAGGCCCGCCCTCCTCAGACAGTCCGCAACCCGTGCGAGAAGAGATAAATGGGAATCGAAATCTTGAGACAAAATCAATAGGTCATCCAAATATACTAAAACGTTTTCTCGAAGATCGTAAGGTATTGCTTTATCCATCAACCTGCACATAGTTTGTGGAGCGTTGCAGAGACCGAATGGCATCACTGTGTAGTGATAGAGGGGATGACCAGGGACCGTGAAGGCTGTTTTCTCACGGGAGCTCTTGTCTAGTGGAATCTGCCAAAAGGCGTCCTTCAAATCCAAACTAGTTATGTATTTTGCCGGCGGAAGGCGACTTAAAATCCCGTCAATCTGCGGCAACGGATACGCATCCTTCTTCGTTACCGCATTCACCTTCCGGGCGTCAAAACATAGTCGGACTTTGCCCGGCTTCCGAACTAGGACAACTGGAGAGCTCCACGGACTTTGGCTCTCCTCTATCACTCCAAGCGAGAGCATTCGACTCAGCTCAGCATCCATCAAACTTTGTACTGCTGGAGAGACTGGATAGAATCGTTGTTTTATTGGTGTAGCATCACCTACGTCTATAACGTGTTCTAACAGGTGTGTTTTCCCTAAACCCAAGTTTGCGTAAGACGGAAATAGCGCTTTGGTCTGTTCCAAACGTCGCTGAAAATCAGGAGATAACGCGTGTTCTATCGAACTGGTCCTCGCCGAAATCGGGGTGTCCAACGAAGAGACCAGACCGAGAATGTCCGGAGCCAAATTGAAAGCCTTCCAAAAATCTATTCCTAAATATAACTCCTGAGTGAGAGTTGGCACGACATAAAGCCGTAGAAGTTTAGACTCCCCTCGAAAAACAACTTCCAATTCCACGTGACCGTGCACCTCCGGTCTGGCTCCGTTGGCCACCTCGATCGCGGAACGATATTTGACCCACTTCGCTTCGGCTCCTTTTAATAAGCTCTCTGATCCCTTACCCAAAATACTAATGCTAGCACCACTGTCTAGCAGTCCAACCAGATCTTTTCCTAAAATTTTAACGGTTGCATAGGGTCTTACGTCTTTAGGGACCGATTCGAAAGCCGAGGCTAGTCTTCGACGATTTATTTTTACGCGTTTCCAAAATGTTCTTAATCGCAACGTAGATCGTTTGGATTTATGGGATTTATTTAAATTTAACAAGGATTTGGAATGACCGTCCGGATAATCAACCGCAGAGGAGAAAATTCTTTCACGAGCCGCTTGGTATTCTTTAAGCCTGAGATGGTAAGGCTTAATTGGAAAAAAGGTAGGCTTTCGATCAGTAATTGGTCGAGGCAATATCGAAATTTTCTGGCTCGGATCTTCCTCTAGTACAACAGCAGCAGGCTGTGAAAATGACTCATCCGGTTTAATTGAACTCTCAATGTCAACAGGTGTTGTGGAGGTATCAGACAAAATTGGAGAATGGAAATTTAAAACATTAGGGTCTATGTTTGGGGACGAGAAGGAGTGTTCGTGGCCTGTCCTGTTGTAATTGCCGTCGTACGCTGTGGTCGAGGGCTGATGTTGTTGCTCCCGACCCGACGTTGGTTTTTTTCAGCGCAATTAGCACAGCGAGGCTTGACCACTCCTTTTCGGCCGCAACCATAGCAGAAAAAACCTGTAGGCTCAATCGAACAATCTTGATAATAATGCCCAGGCTGATCGCAGTTCCAGCATTTAATTTCGGGTGCTTGGAATTTCACTAACGCGTCTACAGACTCCGGACAAACTTCAGGTAGAGCTTCCGAAAAATCATTAAAAGCAAAAGTTTCTTCAACACGAGCGGGACGGTGAGCAGTCGGCAACAGCGTGCCTCTGGTTCTTTGACGTGTTACCTGGACTTCGGTGACTAAATCTCTCAAGTGAGCAATTGAATAAACACGATGGAGGCAGATCTGTTCTTGAATATACGGGAGCAGATTTGCTCTCACCATCTCAACGAATTCCACTTCATGCATGGGAATAGTAAGCCGATTTCGCAGTGCTACCAAGTCCATGTAATACGTCGTGAACGTTTCACCAGGCTGCTGCCGCCTGCCCAGCATCTGCCGCTTAATGTCTACGTCACGCGAGCGTTCTCCCCAGTCAGCTCTCAATGCAGATTTAAGGTCAGGCCAAGAAATGTTAACGTTACTCCTACGGATGGTCCAATACCAGTTTGCGACCGATTCACTAAGTAAAAGGTGAAAATGATTGATCAGGTGATCGAAATTACCGCGCAGCGTACCTCGTGTAAGGCTTTCAACTCTAAATAGAAATTCTTCAAGATGAAGACGAGAATTGTTACCATCGTACTGAATTTTCCAATGGCGAATAGGACTACTAGGCCATTGTTCATTACCAAACTGAGGTCGTGGCTGCATATTGTACGGACTACTGTTAAATTCTGGCTGCCTTGGAGCTCGTGGGGGGAGCCATGGCCGATCGCCAGAGGGGAAATTAGGTCGCTGATTGGTATGGAGAGGTGTTTTAGGCGTTACTTCCGAAGCTAAGTTATTGGCCTCACGCTCAATTTTTGCCAGTTCCGCTCGCACGAGATCTTGCACTCTAAAGCTAAGTCCCCGGTCTAAAGCTTCCTTCGCGTGGGATATTGATAAGGTTTCGGTTTCCGGGTTAACTGCGGTTGCTCCAGCTTCTGCTGCGGGTTCGATATCGCGCGTCCGACTAGGTCTAACAGTGTCGGGTGTATTTGAAACGGTTTCCCGCGCGGATTGTCGAGTGTTATACTTTTTGGGCACCGCACCCTGTTCTTTATTCTCCATCGCGAAGCAAGGTAACTAGCAAAAATTTATCACGAAGAGGAAAAGGGATGTTAAGCTATCTGTGACGCAACGACTACTAAATTATAACCGCAGAAATTTCCAGACAATTTCGTAAAATTGATCGAGAAGAAAGACAGAGGAAAAAAAAATTTCAGCTACCCCTGATTTGACAAATTTAAATTTTGTTCAAAATTATTTAACGTGACTCATTTACCAGAAAAGTGGGAGCCCGTTATAATATATATGTAAAAATTACGTGAGCGAAATACCTGGAACAAAACTGGTAGATATGGCCAAACAATAAAAAAAATATCCGACTATCTGACTATTTATGATACACAATTTTAGTTAATCGAAAATTTAAAGTTTTACTTTTATGAAAAAAATTACTTAATGATGATTGCTTTACGCGACAAAAGTGGGAAAAGCGAATGCACCTTGAGAGCAACTAGGAGAATTTAAAACTTCTTCTTCTTATAATGTGTAAAACCAGTTATGCAAAAAAAAATTATTGGCCGAATCTCTTTAATTTTACCGGAAATTTAAGACGTTAATTTTTGAGAAAAAACTTATTTGACGATGATTGATTTACGCGACAAAAGTGGGAAAAGCGAATGAACCTGGAGTATTACTTGAATGATTTACAATTTCTTTCTCTTATACGTTACAAAAAAACCCAATTATAATATAATATATATAAGGAAATATATAAATACATTCAAAAAAACTTTGATGAGTATGACCAACAAGGAAATGTCAAACTATTTAAGAGATACAATCTAAACTTTTAAACTTTATATAAAAAAAAGTTATTTTATTATTTCTGACATAAATTTCCCGTCCACCTCGCTTCATTTAACCAGCCTCGATAGAAACTCGAATTAATGCTGAGAGCCAATCACAGGCCACCGAGCATTCCCACCGCAGACAGGAAGTGGTGAGGACAGGTTCCTTTTCAGCTTCACCTGTGAGGTCTGCGAGACAGAAGACGACTGAGGTTTCCTTCCGGACAGGAAGCTGGCCCACCAAATCAGCCAGCTCCTGTAGTTCCAGGAAGAACCTCAGCCGTTTCCACCCCGCAGAACCCACAGGGTCTGCTGGAAAGGTTCCTCCACTACCAGCTTTTCCTTAGGATGAAGTTTTCCCGAGACCTCGAGACGAGTGTTTGGCACACCAACCTGCCAAACACTCGTAATTCTCGAGAGGCCTCGAGTCAACTCCAGCCACGGGAATCGCCAGTAGGGCCTCGAAGGGAGTTGGGGAAGGAGAGAGAAAACTGGGGGGCCTAGCTCCAAGGGGAATGGTATAGGAAGGCCCCACGTTGGGCGCCATATTTGTTGAGGGTCGCGTCCTCGAAAGGGCCCGGCATGCACCTTTCGTCTGGTGGTTTGCGGCTGCGGGAGCTGGCAGGCTAGCATTGCAGTAGTTGTGGGGGGGGTTTGCCAAAATGCCGCGTCTTGCCACCAGATCGGACCGCCGACAACAGAAAAATCTCCCGCGACGGAACCAAAACGGCAGGGTAAGGGAAGAGGGAATGGTGCGGAAGGAACCCCTGTTCCTGCCCGTGATTGACTCTCAGGGGGGGATCCTAGATGGAAAGGGATCCCCCACCGGGCCTAGCCCCAAACCGCCCAAATGACCTTCTCCCAAGCCCAAAATTTAGGGGAGGTCCCATATAAAAAAAAAAGATTCGACCTTAACCGAACGAGGCTGCTAGAAAAATGAGGCGAGGGGAGTTAGGGAAAATTATTAAAAAAGGTAATCTCGAGTCAACATACTCATTTTATTAATCATTCCCTCTTTATCCTATCTTTTACAAAAAAAAATTACAAAATTGGAGCGATCTTACTTGCTTACAAAATACGTTGGGCGGCCGCCAGTGTAGCTGCTGCTGCTGATGATGTTGATGTAGTCGCTGCTGCTGCTGATGATGGTGCTGTAGTCGATGCTGCTGCTGATGATGTTGCTGTAGTCGCTGCTGCTGCTGATGATGTTGCTGCGGTCGCTGCTGCTGCTGATGATATTGCTGTCATCATTGCTACAGCTCCGATGATGGTGAGGGTGTTTTCTCTCTTTTTTTATATATATATATATATATTTTTTTTTTTTTTTTTTTTTTTTTTTTTTTTTTTTTTTTGGATTCTACTTTACAAAAAAAAACGGTAAGTCTATTTTATTCAAAGTCAACTCTATAGACTAAGATTAACTGTTTTTCTTTCTTTTCTTTCCAGCTTATAATTTTCGTTAACACGGTAAGTTTATTTTATTCAAAGTCAAATTGATAGCTGAAATTAAATCTTTTTCCTTTATTTTATTTCATCACTTGAAAGTTACACAAGAAATTTGGTACGTAAATTTATTTAAAGTGCAATTTATGAAATTAAAAATTAACCCTTTCTTTTTTTCTTTTCAGCCCGTCACAGGAATAATTTGGTTCTAGCTTCACCACTTTTCTAACGGTATATAATGGATTTGAAGATTATAACTGAGTAATAGAATTTTTAGCGATATGTCACATTAATATTCCTTTTAATTTCCTTTTTTTTCAGGAATTTTATTTCATCACTTGAAAGTTACACAAGAAATTTGGTACGTAAATTTATTTAAAGTGCAATTTATGAAATTAAAAATTAACCCTTTCTTTTTTTCTTTTCAGCCCGTCACAGGAATAATTTGGTTCTAGCTTCACCACTTTTCTAACGGTATATAATGGATTTGAAGATTATAACTGAGTAATAGAATTTTTAGCGATATGTCACATTAATATTCCTTTTAATTTCCTTTTTTTTCAGGAATTTATTTCATCACTTGAAAGTTATACAAGAAATTTGGTACGTAAATTTATTTAAAGTGCAATTTATGAAATTAAAAATTAACCCTTTCTTTTTTTCTTTTCAGCCCGTCACAGGAATAATTTGGTTCTAGCTTCACCACTTTTCTAACGGTATATAATGGATTTGAAGATTATAACTGAGTAATAGAATTTTTAGCGATATGTCACATTAATATTCCTTTTAATTTCTTTTTTTTTCCAGGAATTTTATTTCATCACTTGAAAGTTACACAAGAAATTTGGTACGTATATTTATTTAAAGTGAAATTTATGGAATTAAAAATTAACCCTTTCTTTTTTCCTTTTCAGCCCGTCACAGGAATAATTTGGTTCTAGCTTCACCACTTTTCTAACGGTATATAATGGATTTGAAGATTATAACTGAGTAATAGAATTTTTAGCGATATGTCACATTAATATTCCTTTTAATTTCTTTTTTTTTCCAGGAATTTTATTTCATCACTTGAAAGTTACACAAGAAATTTGGTACGTATATTTATTTAAAGTGAAATTTATGGAATTAAAAATTAACCCTTTCTTTTTTCCTTTTCAGCCCGTCACAGGAATAATTTGGTTCTAGCTTCACCACTTTTCTAACGGTATATAATGGATTTGAAGATTATAACTGAGTAATAGAATTTTTAGCGATATGTCACATTAATATTCCTTTTAATTTCCTTTTTTTTCAAGAATTTTATTTCATCACTTGAAAGTTACACAAGAAATTTGGTACGTATATTTATTTAAAGTGAAATTTATGGAATTAAAAATTAACCCTTTCTTTTTGTCTTTTCAGCCCGTCACAGGAATAATTTGGTTCTAGCTTCACCACTTTTCTAACGGTATATAATGGATTTGAAGATTATAACTGAGTAATAGAATCTTTAGCGATATGTCACATTAATATTCCTTTTAATTTCTTTTTTTTTTTTTTTTCAGGAATTTTATTTCATCACTTGAAAGTTACACAAGAAATTTGGTACGTAAATTTATTTAAAGTGAAATTTATGGAATTAAAAATTAACTCTTTCTTTTTTTCCTTTCTTTTCAGCTCGTCACAGGAATAATTTGGTTCTAGCTTCACCACTTTTTGCAATATGTTACACTAATATTCTGCTTAACTTCTTTTTTTGTTTTTCGGGAATTTTACTTTCATCAAACAACACTTAAATTTTCCATACTCGATCTAACCCCTTTCCCATATCTTTTCGTTCTCGGGTACCTGAATTCGTCCGTCACCGTGATCGCGACCGCTTCCTTCCTCATCTCAAATCCGACTCTCCATGCCACGCCAAATCGGCCGTTGACGATCCCGGTGTCGCCCACTCACACAGCTGCGCCGTCAGCCAATCGTGCGCCCGCAGCAGCTGTATGAGCCAGCGGCAGCGGGATCGCGCCTTGCCACTCGTGGTGCGAAGGATTTGGCCGGCAAGCTTTCCGCATCACTTCTTGCTCGGTCCGAGAAAAAATTTGTATCCGACCGAAATATAGACGACTCGACGGCGCTCGGTCCGGAAAAAAATTTGTATCCGACCGAAATATAGACGACTAGACGGTGTTCGGTCGGAGTTTTTTGGCTCTTCTTTTACCGTTCCTTGAGTTTCGGGCGGCGAATTTTGGTGAAATTTTTGCTAGGACAGCGACCAAAATTCTTCGCTCGAAACTCAAGGGGCGGAGTTCCGATCGGTAGTCAACAGTGCCGCCGTTACTAAAATTTATTAGATATTGAGGGGCAACTTGGAGCCGAGGGCCATAGGCGTCGGCGAATGCAAGAAAAAAAGGAATTTTAAGACGGAAGTTTTGCGATTTCAGATTTTTTTGATTTCCAGACCATAACAATCAGTTGAAATCAAGAAATTTGGTCTCATATTGCACCCGCCATCTTTGATTTACAAATTTTGATAATATTCGAAATATGTAGCTTCAGAATAATCATGGTACCAATTTTCATTAAAATCCGTCGAAATCGAGACATCCCATGTTGGGTCCGCCATCTTGCATTTAGAAATTGTAATAATATACAAAATTAGTGGTCTCAGAATAATCACTGTACTACTTTCTATTACAATCCGTTGAAATCGAGAAATTTTGGTCGCCGTATTGGATATGGAAATTTTGATAATATTCCGAATTAGTGGCTCCGGAATAATCATTGTACTAATTTTAATTAAAATCTGTTGAAATCGAGATATTCGGTTGCCATATTGGATCCGCCATCTTTGATTTACAACTTTTGATAATATTCGGAACTTGTATCCTCAGAATAATCATTGTAACAATTTTCATTAAAATCCGTTGAAATCGAGACATTCTGGTCGCCATGTTGGATCCGCCATGTTGGATTTGGAAATTTTGCTAATATTCAAAATTAGTGGCCTTAGAATAATCATTGTAAAAATTTTCATTAAAATCTGTTGAAATCGAGGAATCTTGGTCACCATATTGGGTCCGCCATCTTGGATTTGTAAATTTTGATAATATTCAAAATCAGTGACTTCAAGATAATCATTGACTAATTATTATTAAAATCCCTTTAAATCGAGAAATATGGTCGCCATTTTGGATTCGCCATCTTGGATTTCTAAATTTTGATAATATTCAAAATCAGTGACCTCAAAACATTCATTGTACTAATTTTCATTAAAATCCGTTGAAATCAGGAATTCTTGGTCGCCATATTGGATCCGCCATCTTGAATTTTTAAATTTGGACAGCGGATTTGAAATCCCCATCCCGCAAAACCCCTATATACCAATTTTTTCATGAAAATCGCTTCAAATTTAAAATTTTCAGCCGGCATATTGGATCCGCCATTTTGAAACCCTACAAAGTATCCTATAGCCGTTTCCTGGTTCTAAGCTACCTTCCCACCAATTTTCAACCAAATCGGTTCAGCCGTTCTTGAGTTATAAATGGTGTAACTAACACGACTTTCTTTTATATATATAGAAGGTTACAACCGTATTTGATAACACAATGAGGACTACTGCAGGAATATGATTTCATATACGTTTGATATCTTGAAATAGCAGTAGAGTCAGCAACTTTTTTATAAACAACTGAGAAAAATAAATTTGACCGAAGTTTCGATATTCATTATATCCGTCAAGTCAAAGTGAAGTGTTGGAGGAGCTGAGTGTTATCATCAATAACACTCAGCCCATCACAATGAAAGTAAAAGAAATAAAACTCTTGCTCGAAAACTACCCTTTCCCATTAAGGGTAATTTTAAGAGTATCATCAACTCTCCAAATGGAAATTTCGTTGCCTTCGGGAAGGAAATTACATTATAATCGAAAGGTAAGTAATATATATTTTTTTTAAATTCACAGAAGTTATAAATTTAGTTTTTTGTTTTTATTTCAGATACAATTAACAAGCACAAAAGGATTGAGGATGATGGTACTGACGATGACTAAACAATATTACAGCCTGCAGCTGACATATCTTACGCTCAAAAGCATCCTTACAAAAATGCAGATTTTTGAAGAGGAGAGTGAGGAAGAGGATGACGGTAGTGACACTTTATAAAAGTTAATGTAAATATAAGATTATATTGTAAATTAGGTTAAGAAATAAAAGAATTTTATAACGTTTTTTAAATTTCTCTTTTATTTAAAAAATCTCTTATTATAAACACATTTTTCAGAGCACATCGGCCTTGGTGTATGATACAAGATGATCCATTTGTTTCCAGAGTTGTTAGGTTTGGGCAACCCTCCTCTTCTACGTTGAATATAGTTGAGTCGTGACTAAATATTTGATGAATCCAGCGTTTCTTTTCCGTTCCTTTTACATAGATTATTTTATCTTGCAGCAGAAATTGATCACCTACGGTACATAATTGTGGTAAGGAATGTAGCCATCACCCCATCTGAAGCCATGAGGGTTGTATCTGAGCCATTCAACTTGCTTCTTTTCAGATCGTGTCAATTTTTTATAGGGGAATGGCGGTTGGAATATATAGTGCTGCACTTGATTTTCACAGTTTAAAATGGCCAATTCTTTCAAAATAAATTCATTATTTTGCAGTTTGAATCCTTGAACGTCGATGATGACAATGGATGACATTCTAAGCTAGTTTCCGGACTTCGTTAGTTAAGGGAATGTATTCCACGATTCGATCGTGAAGCAGCAAACAGTAGGCTGTCGTGTTGGCAAGAACGTTTTCAGATGTCTTGAATTCCAGCCTTATATCTACAGGTCCAGTTTTAATGGCATCGGTTTGGCGTGAGCAATCAATGAGATCAGTGCGCTTCTCTTAAACTCCTCCCTTGAAAGGAGCGGCTGGAACTGACGGCCATAGTATGAATCTTGGAATTTTATATACATATCATATAGGAGAGCATATTGATCCTTGTCAAATTTCAGATTTAAATCATTATACGGATATGATTCTGAATTCAAGTGTACTTTAACGTCTGTCAGTTTGTAGTGATCAAACTTGCTAGCATCATTTGTTTTATCATTTTTACGATTTGTTTGGAGTGCTAGGTTGATATATCGAGGCTTTTCCATCTGCGATGACGTTTTAACAGACCACATGTGATGAGTTGTTGCCGGTAGCGCTGGATACTCATATATATCCCAGCTACTGAATGGTATTTGTATTTCACGGCCACTTTCAATGATTTTTAAGAAAGCTAATTTCTCGTGGTCGGCAACATTAACATGGGGAACATGCCACTGAAGTTTAAGTATTGAAACGTTTACTGCATCTGTCGGCGATACGACTGCATGATCATCTATCCTGCTTTATTATTAGCATTATTTACCAGCTCTGCAGTGTCTGATATTGTTCCATCCGATTTAGTTAATGTCCCCTCAATGTATATAAAACTTTCGGCTGGTAAGACGTACAGGTCTTGGTGTTGTACAGAAATGCGGATTTCATCGCTGTTTTTGAATGATGTTAGGAACGGTGAATAGGTGTGGTAGTCAATTTTTGTTATGCTATTATCATAGCTTATGTCTCCAGTAATGTCTAAGATGTTACTCATTGTTTCAATTTTAGTCCTAATGATTTTAGAAATTGTATATTATCAGCTGTCAGCTTACGTCTTGATCGCTTCAAGGTTATTGGATGACTAATAACTTTGGGTTCGCTGCAGTTGTATTTATGCTTACTGCTATAGATTAGCATCCTGAGGCTTTAAATGTAATCTGATAGTTATGGTTTCACCTCGAAAATTTATCAAATCTACGTCCTGATCGACGAGCTTTAGTGTGAGAGAACTTATCCGTTTGACGCTCACTGGCAAATAGATAACATTCTTGGGAACCTCTACTATTTTATAGCCTGGCCCCACCCTTGGGGAAAACTCATGAAGCGTATGTACACGATTATTATTGATGAACTAGCTGGCCCAGCAGACGTTGTACTGCCCTTTCCGGTACATTTTCATTATGCCCTTTGCGTCGACCAATATTTGATCGTATTCTTTCTTTTCGCATGTTTCTACAAATAATACCATTAATATAAGAAAACAGTGTTTCCGTTTCATATCCCTAATTAATTTATTGAACAAACTTACACGTTGTTTAATATTAAGTAAACCGTTTTACACTTCACAAATATTGGAAAATTACCCGGTTTCATCCGACTTTGGGTAAATACTTACTAATTAAAGACTTCTCAAATGTTCTAGTTTGTTATATCCTAGAAATTGCTTCAACCCGAAAACCCCCTTATGGATCTGCCATCTTGAATATCCAAAACTTGATAATATTTAAAATTAGTGGCATTAACACAATTATTGTCCCAAATTTCATTAAAATCCGTTGAAATCGAGAAATATTTTTTATATATATTGGGTCCGCCATCTTGGATCTAGAAACTTTGATAATTCGATAATGGTCAAAATTAGTGGCAGCAAAAAAATTGTACTATTCTCCCTATTGGACGCGTCATCTTGGATTTACAAATTTTAATAATATTCAAAATTAGTGGTCTAAGAATAATCATTATACCAATTTTCATTAAAATCCGTCCAAGTGGAGACATTTTGGTCGCCGTGTTGGATCGGCCATCTTGAATTTGGAAATATTTATAACATTCAAATTAGTGGCCTCAGAATAATTATAGTACTAATTTCCATTAAAATCCGTTAAAATCGAGAAATTGTTTGTCACAATCTTGGATTTGGAAATCTCGATAATATTCTAAATTAGTTGCCTCAGAATAACCATTGTACTAATTTTCATTCATATCCATTGTAATTGAGAACTTTTAATCGCCATGTTGGATCCGCCATCTTGGATTTGGAAGTTTTGGTAATGTTCTAAATTAGTTCAATAAGAATAATCATTGTTATAATTTTCATTAAAATCCGTTGCAATCAAGACATTTTAGTCACCATATTGTATCCGCCATCTTGATTAAGAAATTTTGATAATATTCAAAAGGAGTGACCCAAAAACAATCATTGTACTAATTTTCATTAAAAGCTGTTGGAATTGAGAAATCTTGGTCGCCATATCGGGTCCGCCATCTTGGTTTTGTAAATGTTGGTAATATTCAAAATCAGTGACCTCAAAATAATCATTGTACTAATTTTCATTTAAATCCGTTGAAATCGAGAAATCTTGGTCGCCATATTGGGTCCACCATCTTGGATTTGTAAATTTTTATAATATTCAGAAATGGTGCCCTCAAAATTATCATTGTAAGGGAGAGTGGGGCAGTGTGTAACAGATTTTGGAATTTCGGCCTAAGACCCAAAATATGCATGAATTAATGCTGGAATGAAGTTATATATCTAGTTTAGAATCTTACGAAGGTAATTTCTGACTACCATGCACACCTAAGACCGTTAAGTACCTCCTGGAGCTCGCTATTCGTATGCCTGCGTTTGTTACACACTGCCCCGCTATGGGGCAGTGTGTAACGATATAAGGGGCAGTGTGTAACAAGGGGAGACTTAGGTTCAGGAAACAGCTGGTAAGAATGGCAGTGGTTCCCTCTTCCCTTCTATGAGTGCAGCTACCATAATATGACAATTTTCAGCTCTTTTTACTATCAAAAGTTAGGACTGAAACTTAAGATTTCAGGATTAGATTTAAAATTTAAAACATCAAATATAACTTGCAAAATTAAATTTTAATTGCAAAAGTCAGTTATATAAACATTTCAAAAACAAATATTCTCAGTCACAAAAAATAAAACAGGGATTTACTTACATGGACAAATATTCTTAAATTCACAGGTCATAAAACAAAAATCGAGAAAATTAACAATCTCTTTCAAAAAAACTTGACTTTTAATGTTAAGTTACATTAAAAATGACAAAGAAAATATTCCAAAAATGTTTGCCTAAAATCATAATTGAAAACAATATAAGATTGTTGACGTTTAGTCAGGGCAGCGTGGCTTGTTGGCTTTGATAGAATAGTCTTCATATCACTTATAGGAACTGAGCACAAATCAGGTACATTAGGAAGTACGAACCTATGTTTGGCCTTGGAGGAAAGCCGATAAAATGACACCTCACAATCTCCGTCTTCATCAGCCTCCTTTATTATCTTTCCAACATAATACTTCATACCTTTGCAAGGAAACATAACTAGGATATAGTCGCCTTCACTATAGTCGGGGTGCCAGAGGTTTTCATTTCGTTGTTGGACGGAATTTGATGAAAAATGGCAGAAAGGGAAGGTCATTGCCCGTACAGTGACCCATTAAAAAAGTTAGAATGAGCGATGTCGGGAAGGTACTTTGTTATTGCAAAATAACTTTGATAACCCGTTATTTTTCAGTTTTCTTGGAATAACTCGAAAACGAAGCGTTTCAGCGAAAAATATTAAATACAAAAGTTGTTCAGCTGATGATTTTACGTAGGAATACGGTTTTTTGATTAATTAAAAAATTGTTTTTCCGACCGAAAACCAGCAGAAAAGTAACAAAAATGCAAAAACAATAAGCATTAAAAAATAAAGGAAAAAAACGATTTCCATCGTTGATATTTGGGTTATTGATAGGTATTGGTATTGTTAACCAAATGCACCCGGTCCGGTTTTTCAAAAACAATATGGCGACCTATTGCAACATTGTTAAGTTAAAACTTTGGAACGCTGTAAATTCTGCATGAACAAACGGATCTTGATGAAACAAATTGGAATCGGTAGGTATTAACGGCATCTTTGAGTGTGCCAAATTTCAAAATTTTTCAACAATTACTTTTTTTGTTATTAACCAATGTGTATTCGTAATTTCGTCAATTTACAACATTAAGCTTTGCAACAAAATGCATCAAATCATCAAAACTCGCTATTTTCGCGTTTTTAGTCACCACTGTAGGATGTTAAGAGTAATCAAATGCATTTTGTTATTGTTGTAATGTTGTAAATTGACGAAATTACGAAGCACAGCAAATGGTTTTTGGTTAATAACAAAAAAAGTAATTGTTGAAAAATTTTGAAATTTGGCACACTCAAAGATGCCGTTAATACCTACCGATTCCAATTTGTTTCATCAAGATCCGTTTGTTCATGCAGAATTTACAGCGTTCCAAAGTTTTAACTTAACAATGTTGCAATAGGTCGCCATATTGTTTTTGAAAAACCGGACCGGGTGCATTTGGTTAACAATACCAATACCTATCAATAACCCAAATATCAACGATGGAAATTGTTTTTTTCCTTTATTTTTTAATGCTTATTGTTTTTGCATTTTTGTTACTTTTCTGCTGGTTTTCGGTCGGAAAAACAATTTTTTAATTAATCAAAAAACCGTATTCCTACGTAAAATCATCAGCTGAACAACTTTTGTATTTAATATTTTTCGCTGAAACGCTTCGTTTTCGAGTTATTCCAAGAAAACTGAAAAATAACGGGTTATCAAAGTTATTTTGCAATAACAAAGTACCTTCCCGACATCGCTCATTCTAACTTTTTTAATGGGTCACTGTACGGGCAATGACCTTCCCTTTCTGCCATTTTTCATCAAATTCCGTCCAACAACGAAATAACCCATTTTTTGAACCTCTGGCACCCCGACTACTAGGAGAAATTCCCTTATTAAGGGAGAGTGGGGCAGTGTGTAACAGATTTTGGAATTTCGGCCTAAGACCCAAAATATGCATGAATTAACCCTTTCGTTACGAGCGCCGGATATAGACGGCATCCACGCGATGACCTGTGTGTACGAGCGCCGGCTATAGACGGCATCCACTCGATGACTCTCGTGTACGAGCGCCGCACAGTGGGGAAAAAGTGAGGTTTTTCATTCAAACGCACTTTCTGAAGTCAATTTATATCGAATCAAGCCTTTTTTTTTTTAAAATATTCGTCAGAAAATTTCCTATCGATTCCTCTGGCTCGATTTTCAAGTTAAAAGCTTATTTTTTAGTTATATCGCATATAACCTCAACAAAATTTAATTTTTCACAACTTATTTACCATATTAGAATTCAGCAGTCAACCAGTGCGGTCGCATTCAGTTTTTCCCCCCATCAAACTAATTCCATTTAAGTGTCTGTTTATACTCGCTGTTGTTTTTATAAATTGTGTCACCGTCTTTCTGCATCACCTGCGTGAATCATCAATTACACCTGCTGCTCATTAACCCATTAACGCCCAGTGTTTTGTTTACTATTACGAAATGGAAAATTGCTGCGCCAACGCCAACTGCACGATCACCGCCCTGGTTCCGGCTTCCGAGTGGGTTACCTGCAGCGGACTCTGTAACAAATCTTTTCACGCAGCTTGTATTGGAATCAACAAAAGAGCCCTAATTTATCTAAAAGATATTAAAAACTTTTTTGTATTCTACTGCGCGGAATGCAGGGGAATTTCACTTGCAGACGTGCTGCTTGCGATCAAATGTAATAATGATTTTACCAGCTCCACCCTGCAGCAGCAAGCCTCCCTGCAGAAAAAATCGCTTGATCGCCTCGCCAAGATTGAATGCATCTCCAAGGGGATAGATGACCTTACATCGATGATCGAGTCTCTTGCCGGATTTAATAGAGCAAAGTTGTTGAACCTGGAGAAGTCTCTATTGGCCTTCGATACTTCGGATACTTCGCAAAACTCCGTTCTCGAAGAATGTATCAATAAGCTTCTCAGCGATCTGAGGAATATTCTTAATCACCATTTTGCTTCGTTCAATCTTTCGAAAGATCTGGATTCGTTTCGCGCGGATTTCAAAGATTTCCAAGCCCAATCGTCTCGTCTGCTCTCGGAGCTACCGTCTCGGATCACTCCCCTCCTCCCGCAACCAAGTGAACATATACACTCCTCGATTGCTGCCGCGACAAATAGCATCCACTCTGCTGCAGCTGAACTCTCAAACGTTCGTCGTGCGTTCATCGACGTTTTCGACGACCTCAAGTCTCTCGCAGAGTTACCCAATAGACGGTCCCCAGCACCTCGAAATCATATCGACACGTCCCTTCATTCGGAACTCCTCGACGTCTCAGCCACTCGATCGGAATGCCAGCCACTCCCCTCTACCTCGGCACCAGCACCGGCTATTCAATTACCCCCTTCCATCTGTAAATTTGGGACTCTATGGACGGAGGATGACTGGAACCAACGAATACAGAAATTACACAACGCCAATAGCGCTGCCTGCTCCGATTCCACTCCGTTATTTGTAACTGGCGCGCCTCATCTTGCTGACGAATCCTGGATCCGGAAGTTTTTCATCAGCCGTTTCTCCATCACCCCCATTAACTGTGTGAAACTTTCATCTGCCAAATACGGGAATTCGTCTAAATTTAGAGTCATCATCCCCTCGAAATATGCATGGCTCATCACATACTCTAACGGCAGTTCCTTCTCTTCAGGGAATATCAGGATCTCTAAATGGATCACCAATTCTGTCAAGTCGTCTTCTTCCCCCAATAACTTTGGGTCCAAACAAACAACTAAGATCGCGTCTAAAATTAGCTCTCTAGGTAATAGTCTTAAGCCTAACCCTAAAATTAAGATTACGCGTAACAAAAGGTCTCTACGTAAATCCATCCGCCCTGCTTCCTCTGTCTCCCACACATCCAAGCCCATGAATGCGAATTCCGCTGTCTGCCCTTCTTCCTCTAAACCTTCCAATTCTCTTTCACATAACTCCACTAATGTGAAATCCAAAAACAAACTAAACGATGTTTCCCACCGTTCGCCTAACTCCCGTCCCTCAATTCCACACGTCGATTCTAATTGGCAACTCAAAGCTGGTATATTCCCCAATTTTAGTAATGCGGTTAAATACCCTAACTTTGTTATGTCTCACATTCTTAATCCTTCCATTCCAGTTCCTCCTCCAACCACTGCTACCTATCCCTCCATCTCTGACCCTCACCCTAGTTCCAACAATATTTCCCGATCCATCCCATCTTTACTCGGAAAAGCTAATACCCCTCCTCCCACTTCCCCCGCTTTGCCTGTGGTGGCTAAGAATTCCGATAAAATCCCCTCAACTCAATGTTCTTCAGCTCCTTCGGTATCCTCCTCAACCGCCACCAATTGCACGGATACCACGCCCTCTGCCCCCGAGATCTCCAAACCATCATTTATCGACCCACTTCTTCCTCCTATAGTTAAGCTTACTATGCGGTCTGCCGACTCTAGAGATGGACGTTATCTGCTTTCCCGCTTACGTGATCACCGAATCTATGAAAATGTGCGTTTACTCCTAGCCTATCTTCATGATAAACCTGACTCTGTCTGCATTGATGGTAAAACTAAAACCAGTGTTCTTGTCTCAATTCACCAAGAAGGCCTTCCCACTGACCTATCTACTTTGCGGCAGCTCTTCTTTAAATATCACGAGGCATTTAACATCCCACACAAAAAGGTATCCGATGATCTCTCTGCTCTAGCGTCCTTTGTCAGCTCCCGTCGTATCTCTCACCTTCAAAAAAGTCGTAATGACTATAAAAACTATTTTCGTTCCTAACCCAGGCAATTCTCCACTTTGTCCCCCTTCACCCGCCTCTCATAGCTCTGTCCTTTCCCCTCACAGCTCCCCCCGCGCGCCCAACTGTCTCTCCGTCTACTATCAAAATGTGAGAGGCCTACGCACAAAAACACGCGAAGTCTTTCAAAATTCCCATACCTTTCCTTTTGACATCTTTGCGCTTACAGAGACCAACCTAACCCCCTTCATCAACGATAATGAACTATTTCCTCCTGACTTCGTCACTTTCAGAATCGACGGCTGCACAGATGATTCCCTCCCCTCCGGTCGCGGTGTTCTTATCGCTTTACGTAATTGCTTCAGTGCTACCCTTTTTAAATCCTCTAATTCCTCAGTCTGTGAATTTGTCTGCATTAAAATAACTTTAAACCAGCGTTCCCTGTACATCCTCTGTTTTTACATTCGTCCCTCCCAACCGCTCGAAGTCTACGAACTCGCCATTGGCGTAGTCGACTCCATCTTTAATGTCATCGAACCCAATGATGAAGTCATTGTTCTTGGGGACTTCAACCTACCTCGCCTTCAATGGACTCAATCTGAGGACTCTACCTATTATATTCCCTCGAACGTCATCTCTGGTAAAGAAGCAATATTTGCTGACCACCTCTGTGATTCGGGTCTCTGCCAGGTTAGTGGCATACGCAACTACCTCGGCAGGCAACTCGATCTCATCTTTTCTACTGATCCTGGTAACTCAGTCGTCACTGAAAGCAACCATCTCCTTTCCTCTCTCGACCGGTTTCACCCACCCCTTTTTCTCGCATTTTTCTTTGAACTTTCCCTTCCTCCCACCGTCTCAGCGCCTAAATACTGCTTCAATTTTCGTAAAGGTGACTTCGAAAAATTGAATTATCTGCTCGCTAATGCGTCTTTTGACTCCATCTGCTCCGACTCCCAGCTTTCTGTGACTGACGCCCTTGATGTCTTCTATTTTGAATTATTTAGTTGCCTCGCCGAGTCTGTTCCTTTACAACTTCAAAAAAACTGCGCCTCTGCTCCCCCTTGGTACGACAAAGAACTTCGTTCTCTCCGCAACAAAAGGAATAAATTATGGCAAGCTTATCTCTTGACCCACTCTGAGGCAGACTACTCTTCATATCTTTCGGCCTTTACCCTGTTTTCCGATCGCAGCAAATCCCTTTACCACAATTACCTTAATCGTATGCAATCTAATCTCATCTCTGACCCCAAATGCTTCTACAAATTCATTAATATTAAAAAAAAATCTAGCGGCTATCCTTCTACACTTAAACTTGGAGACGTATCTTCAGCTGATCCCAGATCAATCGCGAACCTCTTTGCCAATCATTTCAGCCAATCCTTTTGCGAGCACTCCTCTGAACCCGATTTTAATTACTTTCACTTTATGCAATCTCGCCCTCAAACTTCCTTTGTCTCCGTTAACATCGACTCCACATTGGTTGCTTCATACATTAACGCACTTGATGACAATTTCAGCCCTGGTCCCGACGGTATTCCCGCCATCGTGCTGAAAAAATGCGCACAGCACTTAACACAACCTCTTACCTCTCTCTTTGAGCTATCAATCTCCCAGGGCGTTTTTCCTCCTCGGTGGAAAGACTCATTCATCATCCCTATTCACAAAAAGGGCAGTAAAAGTGATGTGTCTAACTACAGGCCCATCGCCAAACTGTCTTCCATACCTAAACTTTTCGAACAAATTGTTTATGACTCCATGTTCTTTCACTGCAAGTCCATTTTCTCCCCTTTCCAACACGGCTTCCTTAAGGGCAGATCAACTACGACTAATCTCGCCGACTTCGTCTCCAGAACATTACGTGTACTTGAAAACGGCTACGAGGTCGACGTCGTTGCCACCGATTTCAGTAAAGCCTTTGACAAAATCTCGCACCAAATAATTCTTTTTAAACTCAGTTCTCTCGGCTTCCAATCGCGTTTTCTCTCTTGGTTGAGTTCCTATCTATCCCAACGTCAATATAGCGTCCTCTTCGGCTCAGTAAACTCTAGCCCTTTCATAGCTCAATCTGGGGTTCCTCAAGGCAGTCATCTGGGTCCCCTGATCTTTGTTCTGGCTGTAAATGACGTCGAGTGCATCATCAAACACTCAGACCTTTCAATTTACGCCGACGACATGAAGATCTTTAAACAAATTTCCTCCCCAGTTGACTCCCGCCTTCTACAAGAAGATCTGGATTCTTTTTGCACATGGTGCTGTAAAAACTTCTTGGATTTAAACGTCTCTAAATGCCAATCCATCACCTATTCCCGTAAACGGCTCCCTTCCTCCCCTAGAATCTATCTTTTATCTGGCGAGCATATCCCTTCGGTTGACTCTCTTCGCGATCTCGGCGTCACCTGCGATAGGGAACTTAACTTTCGTTCTCACATCGACAACACATTAGCCAGAGCAAACTCAGCCCTTGGCTTCGTGAAACGGTGGTCCATAGAATTCAATAATCCTTACGTCGCGAAATCCCTATACATCTCTTTTGTCCGTCCTCTCCTTGAATATGCCAGTCAGGTATGGTCTCCCACTCAGTCAACTCATATCAACAGGATTGAATCTGTCCAACGTAGGTTCCTTCGTTTTGCCTTACGCGATCTTCCTTGGTCAGACCACCAAAACTTGCCGCCGTACGAAGACCGACTGAAACTGATCGATCTGGAACCCTTGAGTAAGCGACGCGACTATGCCGACATTCTCTTTATTCACCAGCTGCTTAATGGTGTCATCGATTGCCCCTCCCTGTTACAACTGATATCGCTTCACACCAACCCCCGTAGCCTCAGATCAGTACCCCTCTTCCGCCCCTCGCATCACCGCACGAATTATGGCTTTTCCGAACCAATTTCCCGCATGATACGTAAAGCCAACTCCTCACCATCATTCGACTTCCACCTCTCCAAGTCATCCCTTCGGAATGCCCTGAAACGCCCCCCCTAGATCTTAGTTTAATCATATATTCTAGCGTTTAAGTATGTATGCTTGTGTTTGTATGTATGTATTGTATACTGTATAGCTTGCATTAAGCTTAAATAAATAAATAAATACATATTGATTCAATCACTATGAAAAACGCATTAATTTTTGCTTGCAAGACTCGTCAAGGTCACTGGTTAAATATTCTTCATGAAACGTAATTTTCAAGATGGCGGAATCAAAATGGCGGTCGAAAAAAAAAATTGTTCACTCAATAATCACCAAAACCTATACAAAATGATAAGTAGGAGTTTTTTAGGATGTTGATCGATGATTTCCCACCAAATCCATTAAATTCAATATGGCTGATCAAATATGGTGGATGAACTTTTTGTAATATATGAAAAAATTCTTATAAAAGCCGACATTTTGTACACTTTGATGATACTAACAACGTATTAAGTGCCTAAAAAGATATAACTAATAGTAATGCAGTCAGGTTTCTGTCTTATTTACAACCTGAGTTCTTAGTCATCTTCTGTATAACCTCAAAATAATTATCTTCTGTCGTATTTGTTCATTAA
This sequence comes from Dysmachus trigonus, assembly GCA_949715965.1. NCBI lineage: Eukaryota > Metazoa > Arthropoda > Insecta > Diptera > Asilidae > Dysmachus > Dysmachus trigonus. Next base: position 55,479,745 of record OX454320.1, read on the forward strand.
ATTACCGTATCTACGATGAAAATTATGTAAATTTTCCATCCAATCCACCATATTTCATCAGCCATATTGAATTTAATGGATTTGGTGAGAAATCATCGATCAACATCCTAAAAAACTCCTACTTATCATTTTGTATAGGTTTTGGTGATTATTGAGTGAACAATTTTTTTTTTCGACCGCCATTTTGATTCCGCCATCTTGAAAATTACGTTTCACGAAGAATATTTAACCAGTGACCTTGACGAGTCTTGCAAGCAAAAATTAATGCGTTTTTCATAGTGATTGAATCAATATGGTAAATAAGTTGTGAAAAATTAAATTTTTTTGAGGTTATATGCGATATAACTAAAAAATAAGCTTTTAACTTGAAAATCGAGCCAGAGGAATCGATAGGAAATTTTCTGACGAATATTTAAAAAAAAAAAGGCTTGATTCGATATAAATTGACTTCAGAAAGTGCGTTTGAATGAAAAACCTCACTTTTTCCCCACTGTGCGCCGCACTATGATATATTTGGACGATTTTTTTCCATTTTTCAATTATCTCCCGATAGAATAATGCTATTGATATGAATTTTTTTTTTTAATGAAAGTGCACACTTTGGCGGATATGGAAAAAATACTAAAAAGTTGTGCTGACCTTCATTTGACCTTGAAAATTGGCCTCAAAGTTCACAATTTTTAGAAAAAATTGATATTTTTGGATGTAGAAACTATATAAATTTTTCCTTTAACTTTATTTCTGACTGAAATTCTTCGGGAGGTGTTTTAAAACTAGAGAAGATCGATAAAGGTCATTCGAAGATCACGCGGAGGTCATTTGAAGGTGTTTTTCCAGAGGACTACCACGAAATCGCTTTTTCGCAGTCTGACCGGGAAAAGGATTGTAGATTCGGTCTTTGGATGCTCAGGTCGAGCTTCAGCCTCAAGGATAGTCGGTAGTGGCCAGTCTAAGGTCATCCAGAGGTCATTTGGAGGTCAATTCAAGGGTCATTTGGTGGGAATCAGCAAGAAATCGCCGTTTTTCGCAGTCCGACCGGGAAAAGGAGTTTGAATCCAGTTCTTGGATGCTCAGGTCAAGTTATAGCCTCAAGAATTATGGGTAGGGGCCAGTCTAGGGTCATATAGAGGTAATGTGAAGGTCAATTAAATGGTCATTTGGTGGGAATCACCAAGAAATCACCTTTTTTCCGCAGTCTGACCGGGAAAAGGGTTATAGACCCGGTCTCTGGATGCTCAAGTCGAGTTATAGGCTCACGGATTATCGGTAGTGGCCAGTCTAGGGCCATCCAGAGGTCAATTGAATGTTATTCAGGTTCATTTCAAGGGAATCACCACGAAATCGCCTTTTTTCGCAGTCTGACCAGGAAGTGGATTGTAGATCCAGTTCTTGGGTACTCAGGTTGAGTTGTCGTCTCAAAGATTATCGGAAGTGGCCAGTCTAGGGTCACCCAGAGGTCATTTGAAGGTCATAATCAAGGGAATCACCACGAAATGGTTTTTTTCCGCAGACTGACCGGGAAAAGGAGTGTAGATCCAGTTCTTGGATGCTCAGGTCAAGTTATAGCCTCAAGCATTATTGGTAGTGGCCAGTCAAGGGTCATCCAGAGGTCAGTTTAATGGAATCACTACGAAATTGCTTTTTTCCCGCAGTCTGACCGGGAAAAGTATTGTAAATCCAGTCCCTATATGCTTAGGTCGAGTTATAGTCTCAACAAGTATCGGTAGTGGCCAGTCTAGGGCCATCCAGAGGACATTTGAAGGTCATTCAGGCTCATTTCAAGGGAATCACTACGAAATCAACTTTTCTCGCAGTCTTACAGGGAAAAGGATTGTAAATCCAGTTCTTGGATACTCAAGTCGAGTTATAGCCTCAAAGATTATCGGTAGTGGCCAGTCTAGGGTCATCCAGAGGTCATTTGAAAGTCATAATCAAGGGAATCACCACGAAACCGCCTTTTCTGCGCAGTCTGACCAGGAAAATAAGTGTAGGTCCAGTGCTTGGATGATAAGGTCGAGTTATAGCCTCAGGGATTATAGCTAGTGTCCAGTCTAGGGTCATCCAGGGGTCATTTGTGGGTCATTTCAAGGGAATCACTACGAAATGGCTTTTTTTCCGCAGTCTGACCAGAAAAAGTATCGTAAATCCAGTCCCTGTATGCTCAGGTCGAGTTATAGCCACAAGAATTATCGGTAGTGGCCAGTCTAGGGTCATTCAGAGGTCATAGCTCAACCTGAACATCCAAGAACTGGATCTACAATCCTTTTCCCTGTAAGACTGCGAGAAAAGTTGATTTCGTAGTGATTCCCTTGAAATGAGCCTGAATGACCTTCAAATGTCCTGAGACTATAACTCGACCTGAGCATATAGGGACTGGATTTACAATACTTTTCCCGGTCAGACTGCGGGAAAAAAGCAATTTCGTAGTGATTCCATTAAAATGACCTCTGGATGACCCTAGACTGGCCACTACCAATAATACTTGAGGCTATAACTTGACCTGAGCATCCAAGAACTGGATCTACACTCCTTTTCCCGGTCAGTCTGCGGAAAAAAAGCCATTTCGTGGTGATTCCCTTGATTATGACCTTCAAATGACCTCTGGGTGACCCTAGACTGGCCACTTCCGATAATCTTTGAGTCGACAGCTCGACCTGAGTATCCAAGAACTGGATCTACAATCCACTTCCTGGTCAGACTGCGAAAAAAGGCGATTTCGTGGTGATTCCCCTGAAATGAACCTGAATAACCTTCAATTGACCTCTGGATGGCCCTAGACTGGCCACTACCGATAATCCGTGAGCCTATAACTCGACTTGAGCATCCAGAGACCGGGTTTATAACCCTTTTCCCGGTCAGACTGCGGAAAAAAGGTGATTTCTTGGTGATTCCCACCAAATGACCCTTGAATTGACCTTCAGATGACCTCTGTGTAACCCTAGACTGGCCACTAGCCATAATCCTTGAGGCTATAACTCGACCTGAGCATCCAAGAACTGGATTCAAACTCCTATTCCCGGTCGGACTGCGAAAAACGGCGATTTCTTGCTGATTCCCACCAAATGACCCTTGAATTGACCTCCAAATGACCTCTGGATGACCTTAGACTGGCCACTACCGACTATCCTTGAGGCTGAAGCTCGACCTGAGCATCCAAAGACCGAATCTACAATCCTTTTCCCGGTCAGACTGCGAAAAAAGCGATTTCGTGGTAGTCCTCTGAAAAATGACCTTCAAATGACCTCCGCGTGATCTTCGAATGACCTTTATCGATCTTCTCTAGTTCTAAAACACCTCCCGAAGAATTTCAATCAGAAATAAAGATAAAGGAAAAATTTATATAGTTTCTACATCCAAAAATATCAATTTTTTCTAAAAATCGTTAACTTTGAGGCCAATTTTCAAGGTCAAATGAAGGTCATCACAACTTTTTAGTATTTTTTCCATATCCGCCAAAGTGTGTACTTTCATTTAAAAAAAATTCATCTCAATAGCATCATTTTATCGGGAGATAATTGAAAAATGGAAAAAAATCGTCCAAATATATCATAGTGCGCCGGCTATAGACGGCATCCACTCGATGACTCTCGTGTATGAGCGCCGCCGGCTGTACCGACGCACAATATGCATACTTTGAGGAGCAGTGGTTCTTTCAGTGGCGTAACTCCGACGTCGCGGTGCCCCGTTTGGTGAAGCGGAGCGAACTGCCGTAACGAAAGGGTTAAGGCTGGAATGAAGTTATATATCTAGTTTAGAACTAACTACCATGCACACCTAAGACCGTTAAGTACCTCCTGGAGCTCGATATTCGCAGGCCTGCGTTTGTTACACACTGCCCCGTTTGTTTTTGTTACACACTGCCCCGAGGTACAGAGCTATGGTTTAGGCTCCATGAGACAAAGGCCCCTCAGCTTATGTTATCGACAACGGTCATTTTGTATGACCAAAGTGTTAAACTTCGATAAAAAATCATTACTTGGGGAGTAATCGAGCCCCGATTGACTCCAACCCGATAAAATTAGGGGGTGAAATGTTGAGAATTACCTGTTTGCCAGGCGAGCCTGATTTGGCCGGCTCCTCTTCGTCATGACACGTTCCCGAGCACCGCTTTCTCGATTGCAAACGAAAGAGGTCGTCCAATAGGACGAAAATACACATTCACATTTGGTTTTGGACGCGCCATATTCGAAATGGAGCCATCTGTTACACACTGCCCCTGTTACACTCTGCTCCATTCTCCCTTACTAATTTTCATTAAAATCCATTGAAATCTAGAAATCTTAGTCGCCATATTGGGTCCGCCATCTTGGATTTGTAAATTTTGATAATATTCAAAATCAGTGACCTCAATACAATAATTGTCCTCATTTTCATTAAAATCCGTTAAAATCGAGAACGCGCGACCGGTCAAACTTGCGAAGTTAAAATAATCGTTAGGTTTTCTGAAATTATCAAATTTTCTGCGCAATTTTCTCAACTTTTCTTTCCGTAAGAACCTTCTACAAAGTATTAGAAAACTTTTTTAAAAAAAATGAATGACATCGGTAAAGTCGTTCTCAAGTTATTGCGTGACCAACAGAAATAGGGGTTCATTTTTATATATATAGATAGATGAGCCTGATATTATGTAGCATTCAACCCGTATAGTATTGACTTTAATGATATTAACGAGTAATTCTGAAGTATGCAGTATGTTGGGTTGCAATACACGTTTACCAAATCCCAACAATGGAGCGATAGATCGCTCTTTATCAAAATATATTGCTTCGGTAGATTTTATTTCACTTATCAAGGTATTATTGTTTGCTTTGATTAAGACTTCAAACACAAGTGTCCACAAATTACTGAATCAAAATTCTGATGGGGTGTATAGTTGTACATCACGTTATCACCCAAATAATTTACAACTACTCGTGGTGGCTAGGGCTGCAAGTTTCCAAAACTATCAAAGTAATTGATGATATTTCCCTTCTTCTTACAAGCTACCCAATGTGTTCCAGGTCCTGATGAAACGTCTAGATTTATAATTCCACTCTCATTTTTCCATGGTTTGCTAGGCAATTGATCACGCATAAATACTCCTCTAAAGTGTGGTATTTGCTGTGTATATTTTCGCAGATCGAGTTCATTAAGTGCTCTTTTGGGTAGCGTCCTTAGTAGTTTTTTGGCTGAGGGCTAAGGAAAAGTCCCAGTCCTTTCTTATATGGTTTAAGGAACAATCCATGGCCAGGTTTGCCCAGCGCTATAGCTTCCATTGTCTAATTATGTCGCTTGCTTTCCTCTAATTGCTGCCGTGCGTTGTTTGCAGCGTATACCGCTTTCGCTATGCCTGCTGCACCTCCTGATAACGCCCCAATGGCCGAAAGGCTGGCAAAAAGTGGTACGAGGAATGGTAAAACGCCAGCTACTTTAGGCACGGGAATCACTCTCGGTGTCGTGATTGTTTTTTTCTTTCTTTTGATGACATCTTTTGCAGCACTTAGGGCAATTTTTGTTGCTTCCAGCAAATCTTTTGGTTTTTTCAGCTTTAAAACTTTACGGGCAATGCTTATAGCCCCGCGTAATGATCGACGTAACTCGTTGTTATTCTTCTAAGTGGCGCTTGTTTCAAGTTTTGTCTTGGCACCCATTCCAAATTTAAGTTTAGCTTTCATTGCGTTTGATATTAAAAAGGCGTTGACACATTCTCCAAAACTAGCGTTCTTTGACATTAAACGCTGTAAAGCTCTTTCGGCTAGAATGCGGTCAGCAATGTGGCGATCACTTGTGTCACGATACTTTGAGCACGCAATATCGTGCTCTTTACAGGCTGCGTCTAGCGGATTAATGCCAGGATCACCTCGAGCTAGTCTTTTAGCTAACTTTGTTCCTGGACCGCAGTGCTGATAGCTGGGTAAATGTAGCTCAAATGGTAATTTGTTAATTGCTGAATTTAATAGTCCTTTTCCTCTGACGACTTTTCGTCGAATGAGGTATTTCTCATTATGGTCAATCGTTTTATAGGTTTACAGCAAGACTGATAAAAATCTATAAAAGTAGCAGTATTTATAAGGATTATCTTAGTACCCAACATGAAGTTTGTCAAGCAACGACCGTGTCTGCCTGTTAAAAATGCTGATGTAGACATTATGAGCCTAAAGAAGAAGCATGGAGTGCTGCTTCCAAACAGCATAAGAGGAATTATTGTTGGGCCATCGAATTGTGGCAAGACGAATGTTATGTTAACTTTACTGGAGCACCCCAATGGGCTACAATTTGAAAATATATACCTATAGTCAAAGTCCCTAAGCCAGCCGAAATACGAGTATTTGAGAAAAGTTGTTGCCCGCATATCTGGATTGGGTTATTATACGTTTTCTAACAACTGTGACGTTATACCACCAGAAGAAGCAAAGCCAAACTCAATTTTTATCTTTGACGATGTAACTTGTGATAAACAAAATAATATTAGAGCCTACTTTAGCATGGGTCGGCATAAAGACATTGACAGCTTTTTTCTCTGCCAGACATATACTCAATGATCATGTAAACACTGATATGGAATTTGAACAGTTTCGGAAAGTGTGTGCAAACTGTTGGAAAGACAAATATGGATTCTTAGTAATAGATAAGGATAGTCCCATGGATAAAGGACGATACAGGAGAGGCTTTGATGCCTTCATAAGCCTATAAAAGGCAGAGCACCATCACACAGTGAACTGTCAACTGCCGGCTGGTTTGGTTGTGTTCTCGCGCTGAGCTGAGTCTTTTTTAGTTTTTGTTAATTTTTTGGAATATTTTTTTTCTTGGCGGCGTTTGCAACGTTTTTATTTTTGGTGCTTTGTTTTCTTTTTCATCGTTCTCGCTCTGTGGTGTGGAGATTATTTGCGTTTGGCTGCCGTCGCCACCTAATGCTGCTCTGCCCATCGACTGGCGTTCTCGTTTGGTATATTCTAGACGATTCTGGTAGCTTTGCGAGGTAATTTCCATTGTATATGTCTCTGCCGAGGCATCGAATGCTACCATAATCTAATTTCATAATTTTATTGTTTTATCGGGAATTTATTGCATTTGATCCTGCCGAGTGGGGTTAAGTTTGGATTCCCGCCTTTTTCATCCTGGACGCAACTCATTATATATCCTTGAGCACAACCACGGACAACATTTCGACATCGATCAGCTGTGCTGCCACACTTGTTCTTTCATACTGACTTTTTTGGATCGAACGTAGACATATACTTATATCGTCTAAACATGGCTTTCTTTAATCTATGTTCATCGGAAATTTTCGACGATATTATTGTATGTGACGGAGTATGCAAGAGTTCATTTCATGCGGCCTGCCTGAAGCGTGCTTCCCGTTCCTCTCCTGTGCCCAAAACTTGTCAGGAATGTTTGGAAATTAAGCCGTGTCGTACAGCTTATTAATGATATGATGTCTATGCTTTCCACCGACCAGGCTCTTATAGCTGATAAGATGTCTAAGATATCATCATTTTCAGCTAATCTTCAGGTGATATACGATGATTTTAATGTTTTAAACAAGAAAATCGACACACTCTTAAGCACATCTGAGACTCTTAATTCGAACTCGGATCGTCTTATGGATAAATCTCACGAGCTGTGTATGAAAATCTCTCGACTCTCGGATTCCGTTGATGATATGCGTTCGTCGTTTTTGTCTACCGTTCCTATGGATGTCGTCGGTGAGCCGGTTATTCCAATAATAGAGGATATTAGAAAGAGTGTTAGGCAGGTTAGATCCGAGGTCGGTTCCTTGTCTTCTGCAGCTTCTGCTGACTCGGAATCAATAAAGGTTATTGCATCTGACGTCAAGAACTTGACTCTTCGGGTTGCGATGGGACCTTCTGCTGGACCTTCATCTGATAATTCGAGTTCCCTCTCTTCGCTGGATTCTGCACGGACTTCGGACGATGGCTTGTGTGCGGTCCCTCTGAGTGGCTCTGCTACAGGTTCGAGCACCGTTAACCAAACTCATATTAAACGCAAGCGTCCTCTTCAGCGCAAACGGTACCGTAATACTCAGCCTGTCCCCGCGCTGGCTGAATCTGTTGCTGACTTGATGCCTTCCTCGGGGCCATCTCACTTACGCTGTTCTGACTCCCCTTCGGAGGTTCCTTGCCTGCGACCTGCTCAACGTCCTCGTTCGATCTTCGTATCGAGGGTTCACCCCGAGACTACTGAAGCCGAAATAACCGAGCTTATTTCTTCGCGATTGCCAACAGCACGCGGCTCCGTGGCCTGCAGAAAGCACACGGACGTAACAGCCGTTCCTTCACCGCATCGTTTAAAGTTTCCGCGCCCGACCATCTGATTGATGACATCATTTCCTGCAACTTTTGGCCGACTGGTTCCATTGTCCGTGAGTTCACACCTAAGGTGCGTCCCATCTCATCGGGAGCTTCAAAAAACCCATTAAAGACTTACCATCTACTATGCCAATGTAAGTGGATTACGATCAAAGACCAACCGCCTTTTCATCGGTACTACCAGTTCCTGCTTTGACGTGGTCTGCTTTACCGAGACTTGGTTGTGCGGTGGAATTTTGGATGCGGAGCTGTTTAGCTCTGACTACTTGGTCTTTAGACGTGACCGCCATTGTTCGTTGGATGCTCCTGTAGGTGGGGGAGTTTTATGTGCCGTTCGACGAGACTTGCCTTGTGAGCAGAAGGATACTTCGTGCCTTGGATTGGAGCTTGTATGTGTTGTCTTGCGTCTCCCCAGGAAGAATGTTTTTGTTGTTACTGCCTACATTCCACCGAATTCAGCTTCTGGATTGTATGAACAGCCCGCTTTGTTTACTGACAAACTCTCGGGTGATATTTCTTTTTCGGACGAGCTTTTTCTGATTGGCGATTTCAACATTCCTTCGGTGAACTGGTCTTACTTGGACGATTGCAACTTGGTGCCTTCCACTACGACTGCACCGCAACACATTGTATCTTTTCTTGATGGTTTATCATCTTCGGGACTATCGCAATGCAATTCGGTTGCTAACGATAACAATAAATTTTTGGACCTCGCTTTCTTCTCTGACCCCGATGGAACTACGATCCAGCGCTGCGCGGCACCACTGCTTCCTGAATCTATACACCACCCAGCTTTTCTCTTGCTATATTCTTTTGATTCTGTTGTAGTTGACTGTTCTGTTCCTAGCTATTATTGCTATGACTTTAAAAAAGCCGAATTTTCCCTCTTGAATGAATGGCTTCTTGCTTGTGACTGGAGTGGGGTTTTGAACGAACGTGACATTGATAAAGCCGTGATGTCTTTCTACGACACTTTGTCTTTGTGTTTCGCTTATTGCATTCCTATAAAAAGGTCTGATAAATCTTGTAAAAATCAGCCATGGCTTAATAGCACGATTAGACACTTAAAACATTTTAAAAGTAAGGCTTGGAGGAGGTTTCTTTCCTCAAGGTGTGATAACGATTTTCTATCGTACACTATACTGCGTGATCGGTTTCTTAATGCTGTAAATTGTTCATATAATGCTTATGTTGCTAATATGAAGTCGTTGCTGCATGATAGCCCGAGACAGTTCTGGAGATTCGTCAATTCTAAACGTAATTCAGACGGTTACCCCTCCCTTCTTTCGTTTGGCTCTTTCCAGAGTGGTGACCCTAGAACAATCTCCAATCTGTTCGCGGATTTCTTCAAGACCGCATTTTTTGATACTTCCTGTGATATTAGCCCTACGGATTTTACCCACTTGACGAGGCGCCCACCGACATCTCTTCAACGTAAGGACCTTATATTGGACGATAATATTATTATTAAACACCTTTCCAATTTAGTTGACAACTTCTCGAGTGGCCCGGACGGTGTCCCATCTTGCGTGTTAAAAAGATGTGGATCATCTTTAGTTTCGGTTCTTCGTTGTCTATTTAATTTATCACTTTGTTGTGGTGTGTTTCCTATGCCATGGAAGCTCTCGGCAATTATTCCCTTACATAAGAAGGGCAATAAATCCGATATCTCCAATTATAGACCTATTGCGAAATTAAGTTGTGTGGCTAAACTGTTTGAAGCTATGGTCTGTGAAGTCCTCAGTTTTCACTGTAAACCCTTTCTACTGCCCTTTCAACATGGGTTTATAAAGGGAAAATCGACCACAACGAACCTGCTTGAATTCTCAAATTACTGTCTATCTGCTATCGAGGCCGGCAAGCAGGTCGACTGTATCTTCACTGACTTTAGCAAGGTCTTTGACAGGATTAATCACCGCATCCTTGTATATAAGTTGTCTGGCCTGGGATTTCCCGCCAGTTTTGTCGACTGGATTCCATCTTATTTATCTGCTCGTTCTCAACGCGTTTCGTGGTGCACTTTCTCACTTAATTGATAACACATCTGGCGTACCTCAGGGTAGTCATCTCGGACCTTTGTTGTTTATCATTTACATTAATGACTTATCTTTTATCCCTACCCACTCGAGAATTCTCTGTTATGCGGACGATGCGAAACTCTTTCGCATAATATCTGACGATCGTGATCGTGATGCTTTAAACTCTGACTTAGACGCCTTTCATAAATGGTGTTCTATTAATTATCTACCACTTAATGTTAGTAAGTGTACGTGTATGACTTTTTCCCGTAAAAGGAATTCACTCTTTTTTGACTATTCAATTAATGTACAGTGTCTTTCTAGACTGACTAAGGTGAGAGATTTGGGAGTTGTTTTCAACTCATCGTTCTCTTTTGAGGATCATATTGAATCAATTGCTATCAAAGCTAATTGAATTTTAAGATTCGTCAAGAGATGGTCTAAAAAGCTCGATGATCCCTACATCTCTCGTCTACTATAATGTACTTTTGTGAGACCTGTTCTAGAATATGCCAGTCCGGTCTGGTGTCCATTCTATGAATGCCATATTAAAGGTATTGAGGCCATTCAACGTAGATTCATACGGTTCTCTCTTCGTGGTCTTCCTTGGGAGAATGATCAGGTCTTGCCTCCTTATCTCGATAAACTTAAGCTCGTTTCGCTTGACTCGTTGACGAATAGACGTAATCTCTCCAGAGCTGTCTTGGCTTTCGATTGTTTGCAGGGTTCCATTAATTCTTCTGAGTTATTGGCTCTTTTTGATATCTCGGTGCCGGCACGCACCTTGAGAAACATTGACTTCCTCCACATTTCATACCACCGAACCAATTATGGTCTTAACGAGCCCTTGACTTCAATGTCGCGTTCGTTCAATTTAAATTACCCTTTTATTGACTTCCATTTATCTAAAAGCCAGATTAAAAGTCGGCTTCGTTAATGGTTCATATAAAACATTAAATGTAATCAGCTGTTTAAAAAATAATCTGGCCGAAAATCCACCGAGCTGGCAACATCAGCTATACTCCACCATCATTGCTCACATCAAACAGCTCACGCACTTCGTGCTCAACCGTAGGTATAACCGGACGTGCTTATCTTGTACCAAAGAAGTTGTTAAGCTAATAAAAATAAGTAAACTATGAAACACCTTATTTTAGTTTGTCAAAACCAGGCGACACCCATTCCCCAACATTTGTTGGTCCTTCGAGCCGGATTGACACAGTAAAGCGTGCGGTTTGCAATTTGTTTGGTGATATAAAATTAATAAAACTCAAGACAATTCTGTGAAAATTGAAAAACTGTAAAAGTTCTCAAGTGAACAGTTATCCTGGAGATCAGTTCAGTCTGTGTACTCTAACACTCATTATAGTGAACAACATTTTGTTTGTGACTGTGACACTCATTAGTTTAGTCTGTGACACTCATTAGGATAGTCTGTGACACTCATTAGTGTAGTGTGTGACACTCATTTAGTCTCGCGCCCGCATTGGTCCCACTCACACATTTGCGCACTCAACAATTCCTCATGGACGAACCTACTCAAGAGAGAGAAATGACGGACAGCAATATTTCGGAACTCACCATCAACGCAGGTTCGAGCACCGTTAACCAAACTCATATTAAACGCAAGCGTCCTCTTCAGCGCAAACGGTACCGTAATACTCAGCCTGTCCCCGCGCTGGCTGAATCTGTTGCTGACTTGATGCCTTCCTCGGGGCCATCTCACTTACGCTGTTCTGACTCCCCTTCGGAGGTTCCTTGCCTGCGACCTGCTCAACGTCCTCGTTCGATCTTCGTATCGAGGGTTCACCCCGAGACTACTGAAGCCGAAATAACCGAGCTTATTTCTTCGCGATTGCCAACAGCACGCGGCTCCGTGGCCTGCAGAAAGCACACGGACGTAACAGCCGTTCCTTCACCGCATCGTTTAAAGTTTCCGCGCCCGACCATCTGATTGATGACATTATTTCCTGCAACTTTTGGCCGACTGGTTCCATTGTCCGTGAGTTCACACCTAAGGTGCGTCCCATCTCATCGGGAGCTTCAAAAAACCCATTAAAGACTTACCATCTACTATGCCAATGTAAGTGGATTACGATCAAAGACCAACCGCCTTTTCATCGGTACTACCAGTTCCTGCTTTGACGTGGTCTGCTTTACCGAGACTTGGTTGTGCGGTGGAATTTTGGATGCGGAGCTGTTTAGCTCTGACTACTTGGTCTTTAGACGTGACCGCCATTGTTCGTTGGATGCTCCTGTAGGTGGGGGAGTTTTATGTGCCGTTCGACGAGACTTGCCTTGTGAGCAGAAGGATACTTCGTGCCTTGGATTGGAGCTTGTATGTGTTGTCTTGCGTCTCCCCAGGAAGAATGTTTTTGTTGTTACTGCCTACATTCCACCGAATTCAGCTTCTGGATTGTATGAACAGCTCGCTTTGTTTACTGACAAACTCTCGGGTGATATTTCTTTTTCGGACGAGCTTTTTCTGATTGGCGATTTCAACATTCCTTCGGTGAACTGGTCTTACTTGGACGATTGCAACTTGGTGCCTTCCACTACGACTGCACCGCAACACATTGTATCTTTTCTTGATGGTTTATCATCTTCGGGACTATCGCAATGCAATTCGGTTGCTAACGATAACAATAAATTTTTGGACCTCGCTTTCTTCTCTGACCCCGATGGAACTACGATCCAGCGCTGCGCGGCACCACTGCTTCCTGAATCTATACACCACCCAGCTTTTCTCTTGCTATATTCTTTTGATTCTGTTGTAGTTGACTGTTCTGTTCCTAGCTATTATTGCTATGACTTTAAAAAAGCCGAATTTTCCCTCTTGAATGAATGGCTTCTTGCTTGTGACTGGAGTGGGGTTTTGAACGAACGTGACATTGATAAAGCCGTGATGTCTTTCTACGACACTTTGTCTTTGTGTTTCGCTTATTGCATTCCTATAAAAAGGTCTGATAAATCTTGTAAAAATCAGCCATGGCTTAATAGCACGATTAGACACTTAAAACATTTTAAAAGTAAGGCTTGGAGGAGGTTTCTTTCCTCAAGGTGTGATAACGATTTTCTATCGTACACTATACTGCGTGATCGGTTTCTTAATGCTGTAAATTGTTCATATAATGCTTATGTTGCTAATATGAAGTCGTTGCTGCATGATAGCCCGAGACAGTTCTGGAGATTCGTCAATTCTAAACGTAATTCAGACGGTTACCCCTCCCTTCTTTCGTTTGGCTCTTTCCAGAGTGGTGACCCTAGAACAATCTCCAATCTGTTCGCGGATTTCTTCAAGACCGCATTTTTTGATACTCCCTGTGATATTAGCCCTACGGATTTTACCCACTTGACGAGGCTCCCACCGACATCTCTTCAACGTAAGGACCTTATATTGGACGATAATATTATTATTAAACACCTTTCCAATTTAGTTGACAACTTCTCGAGTGGCCCGGACGGTGTCCCATCTTGCGTGTTAAAAAGATGTGGATCATCTTTAGTTTCGGTTCTTCGTTGTCTATTTAATTTATCGCTTTGTTGTGGTGTGTTTCCTATGCCATGGAAGCTCTCGGCAATTATTCCCTTACATAAGAAGGGCAATAAATCCGATATCTCCAATTATAGACCTATTGCGAAATTAAGTTGTGTGGCTAAACTGTTTGAAGCTATGGTCTGTGAAGTCCTCAGTTTTCACTGTAAACCCTTTCTACTGCCCTTTCAACATGGGTTTATAAAGGGAAAATCGACCACAACGAACCTGCTTGAATTCTCAAATTACTGTCTATCTGCTATCGAGGCCGGCAAGCAGGTCGACTGTATCTTCACTGACTTTAGCAAGGTCTTTGACAGGATTAATCACCGCATCCTTGTATATAAGTTGTCTGGCCTGGGATTTCCCGCCAGTTTTGTCGACTGGATTCCATCTTATTTATCTGCTCGTTCTCAACGCGTTTCGTGGTGCACTTTCTCACTTAATTGATAACACATCTGGCGTACCTTAGGGTAGTCATCTCGGACCTTTGTTGTTTATCATTTACATTAATGACTTATCTTTTATCCCTACCCACTCGAGAATTCTCTGTTATGCGGACGATGCGAAACTCTTTCGCATAATATCTGACGATCGTGATCGTGATGCTTTAAACTCTGACTTAGACGCCTTTCATAAATGGTGTTCTATTAATTATCTACCACTTAATGTTAGTAAGTGTACGTGTATGACTTTTTCCCGTAAAAGGAATTCACTCTTTTTTGACTATTCAATTAATGTACAGTGTCTTTCTAGACTGACTAAGGTGAGAGATTTGGGAGTTGTTTTCAACTCATCGTTCTCTTTTGAGGATCATATTGAATCAATTGCTATCAAAGCTAATTGAATTTTAAGATTCGTCAAGAGATGGTCTAAAAAGCTCGATGATCCCTACATCTCTCGTCTACTATAATGTACTTTTGTGAGACCTGTTCTAGAATATGCCAGTCCGGTCTGGTGTCCATTCTATGAATGCCATATTAAAGGTATTGAGGCCATTCAACGTAGATTCATACGGTTCTCTCTTCGTGGTCTTCCTTGGGAGAATGATCAGGTCTTGCCTCCTTATTTCGATAAACTTAAGCTCGTTTCGCTTGACTCGTTGACGAATAGACGTAATCTCTCCAGAGCTGTCTTGGCTTTCGATTGTTTGCAGGGTTCCATTAATTCTTCTGAGTTATTGGCTCTTTTTGATATCTCGGTGCCGGCACGCACCTTGAGAAACATTGACTTCCTCCACATTTCATACCACCGAACCAATTATGGTCTTAACGAGCCCTTGACTTCAATGTCGCGTTCGTTCAATTTAAATTACCCTTTTATTGACTTCCATTTATCTAAAAGCCAGATTAAAAGTCGGCTTCGTTAATGGTTCATATAAAACATTAAATGTAATCAGCTGTTTAAAAAATAATCTGGCCGAAAATCCACCGAGCTGGCAACATCAGCTATACTCCACCATCATTGCTCACATCAAACAGCTCACGCACTTCGTGCTCAACCGTAGGTATAACCGGACGTGCTTATCTTGTACCAAAGAAGTTGTTAAGCTAATAAAAATAAGTAAACTATGAAACACCTTATTTTAGTTTGTCAAAACCAGGCGACACCCATTCCCCAACATTTGTTGGTCCTTCGAGCCGGATTGACACAGTAAAGCGTGCGGTTTGCAATTTGTTTGGTGATATAAAATTAATAAAACTCAAGACAATTCTGTGAAAATTGAAAAACTGTAAAAGTTCTCAAGTGAACAGTTATCCTGGAGATCAGTTCAGTCTGTGTACTCTAACACTCATTATAGTGAACAACATTTTGTTTGTGACTGTGACACTCATTAGTTTAGTCTGTGACACTCATTAGGATAGTCTGTGACACTCATTAGTGTAGTGTGTGACACTCATTTAGTCTCGCGCCCGCATTGGTCCCACTCACACATTTGCGCACTCAACAATTCCTCATGGACGAACCTACTCAAGAGAGAGAAATGACGGACAGCAATATTTCGGAACTCACCATCAACGCAGGGGAAGAAAGCTCCAGCGAGACGGAGAAATCATCAGGAACAACTCAAAAGAAGAAACACTCACATGACGGTAAGCAGCGTCGTAGTAGATCTGCCTCACCGAATATTCTTCCAGCCGAACTCACACTTAAGTGTAGATCACAACGCGCAAGAGTGCCCCTAATCACCTCTTTGCTTGACACCCTTACCAAGGCAAAAGACACAATCACTCAAGACGAGCTATACGCTGCATCAATTCAAGTAGATGACCTCCACAAATCATTCACCAAAGAGCATGCCTTCCTCGAAGTATCTTGGCCATCCTCTATGACTAATCATGAGTACTTCAATGAAGATGTATTCACTCAAGAGGGCACAGTTGTCTGTAAGTTCAGGCAAACTATGGCAATTATCTAGGCATCTCGCTTCTCTGACAATCGCACACTCAAAGCAGCAACTCACACAGCGACACACTCATATACTCGTCTGCCGAAGCTTTCTCTTCCCACGTTCTCTGGAGATTATGCGGCATGGCCGGCTTTTAAGGATTTGTTCACCTCAATGGTAATAAAAAATCATGAACTGACGGATGTAGAGAGGCTTCACTATTTGCGGACAAGTGTGTCGGCCAAAGCGTATGATTGCATTGCAAATCTGCCACTCACCGATGCTGCTTTCAATGATGCATGGGCGCAGCTCATGCAGCGCTTCGAGAATAAAAGGAAGCTTATAACCGCGCAGATAGAAAAAATCTTTTCTGACCACTCATGTGTCAAAAGGGCACCAAATTCTGCTGCAGCACTCAATACCTCCTTCGACCGGTACCCTCACCTTGTCGTGGTGAAGGAGCTTGCGCGCGTCGATGATTGACTGAGCTATGTCGGCGGTAGCAATTTGCTACCGGAAGGGACACCCATGCCGAACAGGTCAGTCCTGAGGCGTCAGACTAAGAAGGGAAGCCCTCTACTGGACTCCGATGATAGAATGTCGCAAGACGGACTATCATCGATTGGCACATTGACTCAGTCAATGGAGAGCCTACTCTTCGAACAGGAGAGGACCGAAAAGCAGCCTGCTGTGACTACGGTTAATCCTGTTCCACTGGACATTCCCAAAATCCCTCCGGTTACCACCAACCAACCCGAGGGATTGTCCAAAAGACAGCTGCGACGGCTGAGGAGCAAGAGGAACAAGGCTAAGGCGCAAGAAGCGGGAGCTGACGGCGTCAAGGGCCCCACCACTTTCTCCTCAACTCCACTGGCGACTGTCACTAAAAGAGGAAGATCGGAAGGGGATTCACCTAATCCGGGTTCCTCGGCTAGTGCCATTTGCGGCCAGTCTACAGCCAAGCCGAGTAAGAACAAGCGGAGTAAAGTCGCAAAGACCGGTCTCCAAAGTTCTTCGAAGCCAGACGAGGTAAAGGGGAAACCCGATCCTCGTACTGCAGCGCACGAGAGGATCAGTGAAAAAGATTTAAAAGAAGCTGGCCCCTCAAGTGCATTGCCGAGCTCAAGGACAACGGGTAGGAGGGACGGAAAAAGCTTCGCGGAGGCTGCTTCCCAAGCCCTAGTCGTTGTGATTGAGGCCGGCAACCCACAAAGGGAGATGTCGCAGCGACATGTCAGCTTTGTGGAAGGCTACATTTGGAAGCTATTGGGTGAGACCAAAGAGTCGCCCATGTTTGAGGGAATGGTCGTTTGTGACGGAACCTTAAAGGTTCAGTGTACGAAGCACTCTCTCAAATGGCTGCTTGCAAATGTAAGCAAAATTCCAGCTTGCGATGGCATAAAATTTTCTGCTACGAAAGGTAGCGACATGCCCAAGCTGGTTCGAGCGGTTATGTGGATCCCTGGACCACCCAAGGCACCCAGGGATATAATTGCTCGACTGCGTATTCAGAATCCGGGACTGGAAACCAAATACTGGAGAATCCGCGCGTTCAGTAGCAAGAGGAAGAATCCTAATGACCCTGAGGGCTCTACTCTTGCACTGGGCATAGATCAGGAGTCTCTGAAAGTCCTGGATTCCGTTTACGGATGTCGTCCTCATTTGGGCTTCGGAAGAGTGAAAATTCACCTTTCCGGAAAATAAATGAGGACAACGGGTGTAATGGGGAGCAGCTGATTATGATGTCTGCTGACTTGAATATCACTCAAATTAACCTGCAGCACAGTAAATCGGCCACTGCTATCTTAAGTGGAAGGTTGGTAAAACTGCGGACATTCCCCCAAATAACATTAATGCAGGAACCATGGGTTTGCAGGAGGAGAATCTGTGGCTTCGGTGCGATTAGTTGGGGGCAACTCTTTCATTACGAAAGAACGGAACGACCGCGGGCATGTGTTATTGTATCTAATACAATCGAGGCCACGATGTTAAGACAATTTTGCAGTCAAGACGTCGTTGCGGTCAAAGTATCCTACAACGTATCGGGAGCTAAGCAGGATGCAATCTTCGTATCTGCTTATCTGCCATATGACTCCATTAGCCCGCCTCCTTCAAAAGAGCTGCTGGATATTGTGGGATACGCAGAGTCTAATAATTTAGGTCTGGTTATTGGTTGTGATGCCAACGCCCAGCACACCCTTTGGGGTAGCAGTAAATGCAATCCCCGGGGGGAGAAATTATTGGATTTCATTCTGTCGTACGATCTCGTGGTTAACAATAAGGGAAACAACCCAACTTTTGTCACGAGTAGGCGACAGGAAGTAATAGACCTGACACTCACAAATAGGAAGATGTCAAACCTTATTACCAACTGGCGAGTTTCAAAAGAGGAATCTCTTTCGGACCACAGATACCTGGAATACCGAATAGCCATCGATATCATAAATATCCCGGCCGGACGGAATCCTAGGAAGACTGATTGGGAAAGGTACAAACAACTTCTTTCATCGAAGGAAATTAATGTACGCAAAATCCGCTCCACGAAGGATATTGAGGACGAGACCCAAAAATTGAGTCGGACCTTATTGGATGCCTTTGAGGAAGCGTGCCCTCTCAGAAAGAGCAGATGTGGCAAGAATGTCCCCTGGTGGAACAACAACCTGCAGAAGCTCAGGAAAACAACCAGAAAGCTTCTAAAGAGGGCCTTAAGAACTCAGGAAGATGATGATTGGCTAACCTATCAAACTCTACAGCGTGAGTATAAGAGAGAGATAAGATCTGCCAAGGTATCCTCTTATAGGAAATACTGTGAGGAACTGGTGGGGATGAGAGAGGCTGCAAGGCTGCATAAAGTCTTTCAGAAAGACAATACAGCCAAACTAGACACTCTCCGTAGGCCTGCGGACGGAGGATACACGAGCTCCAAACAGGAAACATATGAAATCCTGTTTGAGACTCATTTTCCGGGCAGTCAGAGAATTCAATTAGATGAAACCCAAGTGAATTTACAAGAGAGAGTAAATATCACCAGGAAAGATAAATACATAGCATCCAAGGTTGTGACTGAGGAAAGGATCGAGATGGCCTTGACCTCTTTCGAAAACTTTAAGACCCCAGGTCTGGATGGTATATATCCAGCCATGCTAAAAACAGGAAGTACGTCTCTAGTTCCGGCACTAAAGAAAATCTTTAGGGCCTGCTTAATCTGGGGATACGTGCCAACTGCTTGGCGTAAAGTCAGAGTAGCTTTTATACCTAAACCGGGCAAAGAAGATTACACTCTGGCAAAAAGTTTCAGACCCATTAGTTTAACATCATTCCTTTTGAAATGTCTGGAACGACTGGTAGAAAAACACATCAGGGGGGAAACGCTGAGAAGAAGGCCCCTCAGTGAACACCAGCATGCCTATAGGAGTGGAAGATCCTGTGAATCCGCACTGCACGATCTAATCTATAAAATAGAAAGTGCGGCGGATCGTGGATCTTTTGCTCTTGGGGTTTTTGTGGACATTGAGCTTCCTAGTTTTTCATGTTGCACGACAGCTTGATCGCGTTACTAGAGAAAAGTGGGAAACTCATTTAAGCAATTCCACTGAAATGCCCACTTATCAGGAATTGACACCTTTCTGACAGCACGCATTCGCACTCTAGAAAACATTGAGCCACTTCAAAAATCATCACCATCTACTACCTCACAACCCAGATCTACTCAGGTAAGGCCAGCACTTCAAGCCTCGGTACAGTCAAATTCACCGCCTGCAAGTGACAAATATACTTGCGATGCATGTTTCTCTGACCATTTTATAGTATCCTGCCCCAAGTTTAGAGACTTATCACCACAAGATCGGCTCTCATTAATCAAAGAAAAAAGACTGTGCTACAACTGTATGAGCAGGCACAACATTGCCGCATGCAAATCAAGGATCACGTGCAGAACTTGTTTCAGGAAGCACCACACGATGTTGCATGCTGCCTTTGCAGCACAACTCACGTCAAGCACTCACCCAAATAATCAGCCATCACCGACCACTCAATGAGGACTCGGTGCAGTCTCGAATGCAACTCAACTTGAACCACCGCAATCACATTTAATGACTTCAACGTTGCTAGCGACAACAGTCGCCAAAATACAGACAAAAACTGCTACTCATACTGTTCGCATTCTCATTGATCCTGGTTCAGAACTCACCTTTATCTCGGAACACCTCGTAAATCAGCTTCACATCACTAGACATCACTCATCAATTAAAATCATTGGAATCGGTGGGAACGCCTCAACTAAAACAAAGGGAATAGTCGCCTTTAATCTCCAGTCGCAAACTTCCTCACATTCAATTGCAGTACAGGCCTATATACTCAACGCACTCACCTCAGTTTTGCCATCATTCCACTCACCTGATATTGATTTGCCTCATCTAAAAGGATTAGAGTTGGCAGATCCAAATTTCTTAAAACCTCAACCAATTGATCTCATCATTGGCGCAAATTTTTATGGTCAGATCATAAAGCCCAAAATAATCCAGCACTCCCCAGATATGCCAATTGCTCAGCTTTCTATTTTTGGCTGGTTAATACTCGGCCCAGTTACTCACAGGTCACGCTCAAATCACGCCGTTCATCATGCAGCAATCAACCATGACAATAGCAAGTTGCAGCAACTTCTGACAAACTTTTGGGTTCAAGAAGAGATTCCATATAGCACTCAATCATTACGAACCCCAGAAGATGAGGAGTGTGAGAATCATTTTAAGTCGACACGTCGACGCCATTCTTCAGGACGATACATAGTCAGAATTCCACTCAAATCTCCAGTCACGTCTCTAGGTGAGTCTTATCAAATAGCTTATGACTGTTTACAGCAGCAACTTAAAAGACAGAATACAGAAATCTTTATACTTAATTCATGCAAGAATATGAAAATCTTGGGCACATGGTGAAGACTCAGCAGCGCAATCATTCAACTCAACCGCAATATTTTATGCCTCACCATGGTGTGCTACGTCCTAGTAGCACAACAACAAAGCTCAGAGTAGTTTTCAATGGGTCAAGTCCAACTTCGACTGGTTATTCTCTGAATGACATTACTCACACCGGAGAAAAAATTCAATTAGATATCATCGATGTCCTGCTATGGGTGCGTCATCATCGTTTTGTATTTGCTGCTGATATTACAAAGATGTACCGCCAGATCATGGTACATCAAGACGACTGGAACCTACAACAAATTCTATGGGTTGATGAACAACAAAACATTGCACCATATCAATTGACAACAGTTACATATGGAACCAGATCAGCACCGTTCCTAGCAGTTCGTGTTTTACTCCAACTTGTAGGAGATGAAGGTCATCGCTTTCCTCTTGCTGTTGAACCAATCAAGAAAGGCAGATATGTAGAAGATATATTTGGAGGCGCAGATTCCCCTGAACAACTCATTGAAGTCGCAAGCCAACTAATACAGCTTTGCATGGCGGGCGACTTCCCGTTAGCAAAATGGCAATTAAATCAACCAGACATTCTCAAGGAAATCACTCAATCTTCTAGTCATACCTCATCAATCGCATTCGAAGACTGCTCAACCAAAATTCTCGGATTACTTTGGAACCCAATCACTGATCAATTCACCTTCTCAGCACAATCACAATCAACAGAATCTAAAATTACAAAACGCCTAATCTTATCTGAAGTAGCTCAGATATTTGATCCACTAGGATTCGTCTCACCGATCACAATTAGAGCCAAAATGCTGTTGCAGGAGCTTTGGCTTCACAAACTCAACTGGGATGAAGCTTTGTCATCCAAACTCACTCACAAGTGGATAAAAATCAGAGAAGAACTCATCAACTTAAGCGCAATCACTGTTCCACGATGGATGAATACATCTGATGACTCAACCTGTGAGAGAAGCCGTGAATTCTCTGATGCATCTCAGCTTGCCATGGCTGCAGTGATTTACATCAAGGTCAACTCACCGTCCACAGAGCCTAAAATCACACTCATATGTGCCACAACCAAGGTGGCACCACTCAAAAAAATGACAGTCCCCAAATTGGAATTAACTGCTGCATTAATTCTCGCAAAACTCACAAAATATGTCCAAGCTACTCTTAATGTGGACATCACCTCAATACATTTGTGGACAGATTCATCAGTAACACTCACGTGGATCAAAACTCACCCATCTCACTGGAAGGACTTTGTTCGCAATCGAGTAATGCAAATTCAAGATCTCACATCAGGTGCAATTTGGAAACATGTTCCTGGTAAGGACAATCCCGCAGATTGTGCATCTCGCGGCATTACTACATCACAACTGAAGAGTAATTCGCTATGGTGGAAGGGACCCCCATGGTTAGCCGAATCATCAGAATACTGGCCAAATCAATCTACATCAACTGACGATGCTTGTGAAGAAGAAGCTCGTTCTGGACTCTCTCTAGTTATGACTACAACTCATCATTCACCTCAATTGGATCTCATAAACAGGTATTCAGATTTCAATAAACTCATCAGAATAACTGCCACAATAATCAAGGCAATTTCGAAACTTAAACGAATACCTGATTCTACTCATACTTTACCACTCTCACTGGCTGACCTAGAAAAAGCGAGACTCTACTGGATAAAATCAACTCAAGCAGCATACTTTCAACATGAAATTAGAACACTCTCATCAAACTCACAGCTTCCAGCAAATCATTCCTTCAATCGTTTAACTCCTTACATTGATTCAGAAGGAGTACTCAGAGTAGGAGGACGACTAATGAACGCATAAATAGATTCTGAGGGCAAACACCCTGCAATTTTGCCTCGTCACTCACCACTCACAGCGCTCATCATCGACCATACTCACAAGTGCACCTTACACGGAGGTACTCAACTCACACTTGCTACTATTCGTCAACAATATTGGATCATTGGAGGAAGGGCTCAAGTAAAATCACACATATTGCGCTGCATTCCATGTGCCAGGCAAAGAGGAATTCGAGCACAGCAACTCATGGGTCAACTCCCGACTTCAAGAGTAACCCCATCTAGACCTTTCTCTCATACCGGGGTAGACTATGCCGGACCACTGATAGTTAAAACGTGGCGTGGCCGCGGTGCAAAAACCCAAAAGGCTTGGATTTGTGTATTTGTCTGCATGGTCTCATCAGCAGTACACCTAGAAGCTGTCAGCGATTATTCAACAGATGGTTTCATAGCGGCATATCGTCGCTTCACATCACGTCGTGGTGTCTGCCGTACGCTATACTCTGACTGTGGTAAGAACTTTATTGGAGCTGATGCTGAACTCAAGAAACTCTTCAATCAACACACTCAAGAATGTCAGATCATCAATAAGTTCATAGTTGATAAAGGCACTCACTGGTGTTTTAATCCACCTGCTGCTCCTCACATGGGCGGTAAATGGGAGTCAGTGGTGAAATCAATTAAACACCACCTCTACAGAACGGTCACGGAAATCTCACTCACCTTTGAGGAACTCACTACATTGCTATCGCAAATTGAAGCTATATTGAACTCAAGACCTCTCGAGCCACTCAGCGATGATCCTGAGGACATCTAAGCACTTACTCCTGGTCACTTTCTTATTGGAAGTGCTATTACTACTGTACCAGAACCCTCACTCATTGATCTCTCTACTACAAGACTCAATAGCTGGCAACTGATTCAGCAAAGAACTCAGCAGTTCTGGGCACAGTGGTCGTCATCCTATATTCAGCGTCAACTTAGTATATCAAAGTGGTATCATAAGTCCAATGAACTCAAGCCAGGTTCGCTCGTTCTACTCACCGATGAACGATACCCACCTAGTAAGTGGGCGTTAGCCAGAATTATGCAACTTCATCCTGGGCAGGATGGACTCCCCAGAGTTGCTACAATCAAAACAGCAACTGCAACACTCACCCGACCAATTGCTAAATTAGCAATTTTACCAGTCCCTACTCATGAATGTTCAGCAATCACCAAGGAGAACAATCATCAACTCTGTTGCTGATGGCGGGCGGAATGTTTAAAAAATAATCTGGCCGAAAATCCACCGAGCTGGCAACATCAGCTATACTCCACCATCATTGCTCACATCAAACAGCTCACGCACTTCGTGCTCAACCGTAGGTATAACCGGACGTGCTCATCTTGTACCAAAGAAGTTGTTAAGCTAATAAAAATAAGTAAACTATGAAACACCTTATTTTAGTTTGTCAAAACCAGGCGATATTCATTCCCCGACATCAGCTCATTGATGAAACTGCTTAAATAAATAAATAAATCAGTCCCTAAGAGCATACTCATCGATGCAGATATCTGTTTATCTGTATAGCTGTCCACCTGTACCAGCAACATGAATGAAAAGCTAGTGAAGGAGATTATAAAAACCAGCGATGCTATACGAAAGAAGTACAAAGCTCTCAAGGCTGGTAAAGTTGAAAGAGAGGCTCAATTGGAGGAAACCTTTAAGCAAATTATCAGCACACTAAAAGAGCTTAAGGCTTCAGTAAAGCTTGAGCCCAAAGAAGAAAAAGAAATTGAGTCAGAACATAAACCACAAATTAAGTCAGAGCATAAACCACAGAAAAGACGAAGAAATGATGAAACATATACGCCACCTGCACATAAATATTTAAAGATGGAGCCGACTAGTACCCCTCTTAGGGATCGTACTCTATCTGGAGATGATGATACCGTAGTTGATGATGACGATGAGTTTGCTACACCAATACAATCATCAACATTAAAAGAACATAGTTCACGGATATTGGAGTCACCCAGCCAAATATTAAACAAATATAAACAACTAGTCGATGATGATAGTACAAAAATTGATAAAACTTATGGAGTTTACTATAGCGATGGGTGGAAGATTGGTAATTCGACGTTAAAATTTGACAAAGAAAACGTTGTTATAAATGACAAGCCGTACAAGATAACCCAAGGTTTATCTGAACTGATTTTTATGAAATATCCAAAGGGTTACTCAAAAGAAGACTTGTCCAATTATCGGGCGATTGTAAACGACACTTGCGTTCACAGACGTAATTTTGACGAAAATCAGCAAATAAAAGGATCAAATAGCTTCAAATATAAAAACATAATTAAAAAGTTGATTCAAACTCCTAAAACTCGCACTGGAAAGGGAATAATGAGAATTCCCAAGGAAAATATTGACTACATCTATTGGGATGATCCCTATGAGCTAGTTGATCGGCTCCGCATATTGGTAGCATCGCAACAAGCTGGAAATAATGCTCACACTAATGAAATAGTATCAATTTTTGAGAAGTTGCGAGGACCAGACATAATAGTATAAATATTAGCGAATATGTAAAAATAACTTCATTTCGGAGATGAGCATCGACAAGTTTGGTCGATTTTCTAAACGGCAACAATTTGGAGCAGTGGGTGAACGTGGGCCTGCAGGACCCCCTGGAAAATATGGTAAACGTGGCCCCAAAGGCGAACGACGACTTCAAGGGCGTAAAGACGACGGATTTAATTTAACTCCAGAAGGTGACTATGATCTCGCCTTAAAACAAATCAAACGTCTAGGTGATCCAAAAGAAAAGACTGACGCTGCAACCAAAAACTATGTAGATGACAAAATAATTACGCATGATGATGAAATTCGGAAAAATATTAGCAAGGCTGTGGAGAATCTGATGTTGTATATTAATGGTGATATTTTTTTTATTTTTATTTTTTTTTTTTTTTGTGGAGGTGGGGGAGATTCCTTTACGAACGATGTGCCGGACTCCCACCCTTTCGGGTGGACTACCGGCTAAAACCCCCACCCCCTAGCTCCAAGGACACCAGCCCGGAACCGTTTAGCACATTACTTCGGGCTGGGCCTTAAAAAGCTAACCCAGTGGGTTTTCTTCAAGCTGGCCCCTCTACAGCGGGGCGCAGGACGGAGGCCTCCTGGTGCTTGGTGCGTGCAGCCGGCGCTTTCCCGAGCGGGGACCATGGACATTTGCCATAATCCTGCTCAGGTTGGCAACCGTCGCTGCCGCCCTGTCAGCCGCCCGGCGGATCTGTTCCCCGAAGGTGAGTTTCGTATCAATCATCACCCCCAGGTACTTAGCCGCCGGCTTCGATACCACACGCTCCCCTCCGACATCAAACGGCAGGATAGTGTCAATCCTTCTCTTCGTGAGGACGACTATCTCGGTCTTGGCCAAAGCCAAGGATAGACCGTGACTAGTCATCCAAGCGTTCACCCTCTCCATGACCGCGCTCAACTTCAGCTGAGCGAGCTCTACGGTGCGAGCCGCTATCAGCACCGCGACGTCGTCCGCGTAGCCGATCAAGCTGACCTCCTCCGGCATCTCCAGACGCAAGAGGCCGTCATAGGCGACGTTCCACAGGTCGGGGCCCAGTATGGACCCCTGTGCCGCGCCTGCCGTAACGACCTTCCTGCGGTGGCCCTCCTTTGTCTCGTAGGTCAGCGATCGACCACTCAGGTAATCCCGAATGATCCTCAAGAGATATTCGGGAACCCTGAACGACGTCTCGAGCGCCTCCAGCATGTCACCCCACCTCGCTGAGTTGAACGCGTTCCTCACGTCAAGGGTGACGAGAAGGACCAACCGGCGAGTGTGGTGGCTGCCAGCTTCAGCCTTCTCCACAGCTGCAACCACCTCCTTCACAGCGTCGATTGTCGAGCGCCCTCGCCGAAAGCCGTATTGCCGCTCCGACAAGTCTCCGGCTGTTCGGATGGCCGAGAGCAACCGAGGCTGTATCAGTTTCTCCAGGACCTTACCCGCCGTGTCCAGCATGCAAAGGGGACGGTAACTCGATGGAGCCGACGCATCCCCCTTGCCTTTGCTTATCAGCACCAGGCGGGCCACTTTCCAGCGGGAACAGAAGACACCCGCCCTAAGGCACGCGTTGTACATCCTGAGCAAAAGTTCAGGACGTACGCGCTGGGCGACCTTCAAGACCTCCGCTGGAATTCCGTCCGGTCCTGGGGCCTTCCTGTTACGAAGGGAGGTCACCGCTACCTTTACCTCCTCCTCGGTGAAGGGGGGTATGTCCCCAGCCTCCATCAACGGGGAGTCATCTCGGGTGGGGTGGTCTGGGAAGAGCGCGTCAACGATGCGAGACATCTCTTCCGCGCCCTTTATGGAGGAGGCCTTTGCCGCCCCAAGTTTCTTGGTCACTATCCTGTAACCAAGTCCCCAGGGGTCGGCATTTACCTCCTCCCCCAGCCTTCTCCATTGGGTGACCTTACTCCGGTTGATGGTATACCGGAGTATCTTCTTCGCCGCTCTGTACTCGGCGGAAAGCCGATTAGCTTCCTCCCGTCCCCTAGCTCTTTGAGCTTTCCGCCTGAGACGGAGGCAGACCCTCCTCAGTTCCGCTATTTCCTCTGTCCACCAATACGCGGGGCGTCTGGTTTGTCTCGGTTTTAATCGAGGCATGGACAGATCACAGGCTCTGCGAAGAAGACCCATCGTCTCGCCAACTACAGCCTCGGCCGCATCCCGGCCACCGCCGCCGGTCGACTCACCGATCGGAACACCGAGAAGGTACGAGGATAGCTTATCCTCGTTTAATTTCCCGACGTTCCAGCCTCGTCGCGGCCGTGGAGTTCGCTGCGGGGTTCCCCCGAGATCGCGGACACGGAAGGTAATGTACTGTTGATCGCTACCCGTGTAATCCTCCAGTACACTCCAGCCCTCCACTAGAGGAGCGAGATCCTCCGAAGCGAAGGAAACATCGGGAATGGTCTCTCCATACCCGGGGCGACGGAATGTCGATGTGCCGCCAGTGTTTAGAACTATTAAGTTCGTTCTGGCGGCCATCTCCATTATGTAGTTGCCCCTGGAGTCTGGATTAGGCATCCCCCACTCCACGCTCCTCGCGTTAAAGTCACCCGCGAGGATGACTTTACTCCGCCTCTGAAGGACCACATCCTCAATGGCGTCCACCTTGTCTCTGAAGAGCTGGATTGACTCGTTTGGTGTGAGGTAGCAGCTAATGTAAGCCACTCCTTCACATTGGACCCAAACAAAGCCCCTTCCGCGTCCATGCGCCGTCACCGCCAGCCGGCTGTTGTACACCCATATGGCGGCGGTCCCAAGCTCATCACAGTACCAGGACGCACTATGGCGGTTCTGGTACTGCTCGGAGATGAGCAACAGATCAACCTCGTGCTCGTATATTAACTGTCGCACGAGGTTGTCTGCGGTCCTACTCCTGTGAAGGTTCGCCTGCAGGATCCGGGTCATCCTGCAAGCGATTTAACCTTTTCCAAGGCTGTGCGGTACACCCTACACTTACCCGTCCCAGGGATGTGTTGCACATCCTCTGGGCACAGCTTGAGCTCCGTGCAGAGCGTACATTTGGGCGTGTTTGGGCACCCCTTCGCCTTGTGCTCGGCTCCGCCGCATTTAAAGCATAATTTGCTTCGGTCGGAGCCCTTACAGCTTCGCGAGTGATGCCCGTAGCGCAAGCACCTGTAGCACCTTGGGACCTCCGCCCTTGTGCGGATCCGGCAGCTCACCCATCCCACCTTGATGTGATGGGACTGTAGCAGCCGATTCGCACCTCGGGTGCACAGCCTAACAAGGGCCACCTTTTGACCTCTGTCGTTCGCCCTTGTTACGGTGACGCTGAGATCACGGCCAAGCTCCGTGGCGAGCTCGCCAAGATCTCGCTTGACTGCTCCTTCCACCTCTTCAGGGGTGGTTAGGGCATCGAGATCCCTGATCTCCAGCGTCTCCCTTGGCTCCAGACTTTGCACTGTGGCCTTTTCCCCCAGAATATTTCTGAGGGACTCGCCAAACGCAGCCTTGTTGCCGGCTTTGGCACCCAGCTCGACAAGTACTTCGCCGAGGCGGGTTTGACGCACTCCCCGAACCTCCGTCCCAGTGTCCGCCGGGTTAGCCTTGCTCCTGATTTCGGCCAGCACGTCGGCGTAAGTTTTGCCTTCTGCCGGCTTAATCAGGATGGCTTCCCGACGCACCTTCGGAGCGCGCTTCACCTTCCTCTAATTTCCATTCCTCTCTTTTGGGGCTTTCGGCGGCTTTGCCTTTGGAACAGAGGATTCCCCGGCTTTTTCCGCCGCCTTCTTTGCCCTCTTTCTCTCCCTCTTCTTGCTTTTTTTCGATTGAACCTCGGTCCACGGACAAGAAGGGGTTAGATTTTTCCTTCTTTTCTCCGTGTCCTGCTCGAGTGGGGAGGAGGCTACCCTCTTCTTAGCGAAGAGAGGGGCATCTGCCTCCACCACCAGCGTCGCTGTTTGGGTCGCTTTTGCGACCACCGGCCGTTTGGGCCCTTCGGTCTTCTGGAGGGCCATCGAGCCGATAAGTATCTCCAGTTCGGCCAGCCCGTTCTTCACCTCCATTGAGATGTTGCGCTGCCTGGCAATAGCAGCCTTCATGGTACCGACTATTGCCTTGCACCGACGTAACATCTCCGCCTTTGTCATTGGGGCCATTAGACCTTGGGTTAGGGTGGGTGTCTCCCTTCCTCCCTCAGCCTCAACTCTACCCGCCTCCTCTGGCCCTGCAGGAGCACTCCTTGGCCTCGGTTGAATCACCGGTGCCTGAAGCGCTGGAGACCGGCGCAGCCGCGAGCTCCTCGCGAAGGGGTTGGTGGGTGTGCTGCCCTCCACTCCTCCTTCGCCTCTTCCTTCTGTCTCTCCTTGCTGATTTGTTATATTTTCATCCATTTGTTTCGATTTTAATGGGTATTTGCCCCACATTCAGGCACAGGTTCGCGTTCTGGGACCACAGCCGAGGCAACCGCCAGCGTTTCGCCTCCCGCTCCCCTGTGCTCCATAGGGGACCATTCCCATCCGGCCGTCCTTTCCTCTCTTCGAACAGGCCCCCGAATCACCAGTGACCTGCCTCCGAGAGTTCCGTAGACTTTCAGAAGAATGCTCCCCTACACAGTCTCCCGGCTGACCTAAGGATCAGCGCGGGTGTTTTCCCTAACTCTAGGGTGTGCTACTCCCTAGAGCCACAGCTCCCCGAAGTTGCGGGCGCAGCAAAGAGGCGTGTTGGACCCCGAATCCCGCAGGCAGACGTTCACCTCAACCTCCAGCTGTACCCCCCCCCCCCCCCCCCCCCCGGGTCACTGTATCGACCATGCAGGAAGATACATGGCCGCCTCTCTGCCAGGTTCGGTTGAGGACTCCGTTTGCATAGTTACACCGGTGGATTCGGTGCCCCTATACGGCAGTAACCCATAATGGTGGTAATGGTGATATTAAGAAGATTGAAAATTCTTTATTCACCAGCATAATTAATAAAGAAAATAAAAGGCAGCAAGATGGTATCTACGAGTAAGAGACAAGTTGTGAATGAGCTCCATGAACCAGCTCGTCGAAATTTTAAGAGACGGCGAGCTCTAGACGATTTGTGGCAAGCGGACTTGGTGGAAATGGATGCGATCGCTACTTGCTGACCGTAATTGATACCTTTTCCAAATATGCGTGGGCTGTCCCAGTTAAAAGAAAGACTGGCTCCAAAGTTACAGAAGCGATGCAGTCCATATTCAAGGAGGAACGTATACCTAAAAACTTGCAAACCGATGATGGAAAAGAATTCTACAACTCTCACTTTCAAAAATTGATGAGCAAGCTTAATATTAATCACTACTCAACCTACACAACGCTCAAAGTGTTAAGTATATTCCGGTGGGAATATTCTTAATATTATTAAAGGGCTCCAGGGTAGCTTCTGTACTCGAACTGGTATCGGCGGTACGGGACGGATGAGGTTTAATCGGATGAAAGAGTTACTCGTCGGGTATACTTCATTTATTTAACACTTTTGAACCTTAAACACTATAACTTAGGTTTTACCGACTTTGTACTTAGAAGTAACTCTCTACCGACTAACCGGTCCCGACCTTTTACTTCGCGTCCGCGCGCTGTTGGTGATGGAAAGCGACTCTTACTTACTTCTTACTTGAGTTCTTAATGTCACCTCGGAATTGTTACTCGGAAGTTAGCATCGATGCACTCATCGCGCATTTTTGCATCATTTGTTTTTCTTCCGCATTAATTGTTGGGAAACACCGTTGGCACCTGGGCGTTGCAGGTGTACATTACCTCAGGCAGCAATGCATTTTTTGCTAGGTACTTCATTTCAACAATTAATGCGTAACAAATTTATTTATTTAATTAGAGCTACATATCGGGAAATCGTATAGATATGCCGATATGTAACGTACCAAAGATTTTGGTACATAACATTTCCTTCCCCCTGCGAAAAAGAGAATTATTCTTTGGAGAAGAATAATTCTCGGGGTTTAGGATGACAAGAAGAAAATAAAATAAATTGAATTTAGAATTTGGAAACGTTCGGGTCGGAATCGGTTGTCGTTTACAAGGTAGTCTATCGTATAATATATATGGTTATATAATGTTATAATAATACTTATCTTAATAGCGTTTAAATTTTTTTTTTTTTTTAGATATATATATTGTAAACCTGAGCTTATTGTATTTTAAAGTTTACATTTCGGATGTACCTCCCTTATTGCGTACAATAAATTTAGCTTAATTTACTTACAATTTGCTTAAACAAAATCTGTAATATGTTCCTACATATTCATTAATAATAAAAAAAAATATTATTCTACCCATATATGAGAATTAATGGTCTGCTGCCTTATTTTCTAATTAGCCCTGACCTATCCTAAGTTTATTATTTGCCAAGGTTACTATTTATCAGCTACTTGTCCCTGAACTAGAAAGAAGATATTACTTTACAAGGTTATTCTTAGTATGCATTTTCTGGGGAGGTACGATAAAAAAAAACATGAGCTGGGTGAGCGAATCTTTTAGTCGTGCTGTTCGCTTGACGTTTTTTTGTTGTTGTTTTGTTTTGTTCTTTTTGTCTTTGTACGTTTCGCTTGCGCTTGGAACTGCACTGTGTTTGATGATGCAAACAAAAATTGTATGCGGGTTAAAAATTTCTTCTGTTTTTTTTTTTTTTTTTTTTTTTTTTTTTTTTTAGCAATAAAAGAAAAGAAAAGAAAAATGTTTGATTGGAAAAATATTTATTCGAAATATGGCTTGAGGCGATTATTATGAATCACTTTTATGCGCCTGCCAATTTTTATTTTGGTATTCACTGGTGAAAGAATTCCAGTTACCGTGTAAGGCCCTATCCAGATTTCTGAGAGCTTATGTTTTCTGGCAGAAAATTTCTGCTCTCACTTTTCAGGAGGACCTTATCTCCTATGTGAAAAGATTGCGGCTTAGCGCTCTTGTCGTAATATATTTTAGAGATTTCTTTGCTTGCTAGAATATTCTTTCTGGCGGTCGCATATGATTTCTGGAGCCCGCAGCGGAGCATATGGTAATAGCTCTCGTGATTGTAAACAGGCTCTGGATCTCTTTTTAAATTCGATGGAACATCTGCCGTGAATCCGTAAAGACAGTCCATCGGGGTCAATTTTGTTCCTTCGTGCGTACTATTATTGTACACAAATGCCGCTGTGCGTAAATACCGATCCCAGCTTTTGGAATTTTCGTCAACGATAGTGCGCAGATATTCTATCAAGGGCCTATGTGCCCTTTCCAATGCCCCATTTGACTGAGGGTGGTATGCCGAGGTCTGTAATTTTTTCACCTTTAATAATTTGCAGACCTGCTTGAAAAGATCACTTAGGAAATTTGTTCCTTGATCGGTAACTATTTGCTTGGGAATGCGGTAGCGCGTGACGATTTCGTCGAAGAAAATTTGCGCTATTGTTTCCGCTTCAGCGTTTGGTATTGCATACCAGTCCACGAATTTTGTCAGATTATCCTGGAAGGTTAGGATATATTTATTTCCTGACGTGGACTCCTCCAATGGCCCCACGACGTCGAGGTAAACCTTGTCAAAAGGTTGTTCCGCGACGTCGGTAATAACCATGGGCATCTTATGTTGGGGTGAAGCTTTGAGTTTCTGGCACTTCGGGCATCGCTTGATATAATTTTTTATATCCCGTAACATATTTTTCCACCGAAACTTACGTTTAATTTTCTTGTAAGTTTTAATCACGCCCTGGTGTCCGCCGAACGGAGAATCATGATAATCATGTAAAATAATTTTCATTTCCTCCGGGCTCGAAATTAATTCAGGGGGTTGAGGTGATATTGTCAGTGGTAAAATTTCGTCTTCTGTTTGTTGCACGGGACTTGAAAGTGTTTCGTTTTGGTCCTGGGTGGAATCTGGTGTTTGTGTTCCTGTTTGTTTCACTTTTTGTGTTGTTGTTTGATTTTTGGTAATATTATTTTGGGCTTCCCGTTTTTGTGCTCTAGTGACTGCGCTTATTTTTAATGTGGGGGTTTCTTCGCCCGACTCGGAGCGATGGAAGTATGCCTGTACCGTGGAGGTTTGGCTTTCTTTATTATCACTCTCTTCCCGGGGAATGCGGCTCAAAGCATCTGCATTCGTATTATATTTTCCGGGTTTATATTCGATGTTGTAATCGAACTCGGATAATTTGTGGTGAAATCTCACCAAACGGGAAGTGGGATCTTTTACATTAAAGGCTCCCTTAAGAGGCTTGTGATCTGTATAGACCGTGAATTTTCTACCTTGGAGGTAGCATCTAAAGTTTCTTGTAGCCCAGACTATAGCCAATAATTCCTTCTCAATTGTGGAGTAGTTACGCTCGGCCTTGTTTAATGTGCGGCTCGCGTAAGCAATGGGCTGATCTTGCCCCACTTCTCCTTGAGAGAGGATAGCACCTAATGCTTCGTTACTGGCGTCCGTGGTCAAGTTGAAGGGTTTACTGAAATCTGGGTAGATTAGAAGAGGAGGTGAGATCAACGATTTTTTAATTGATAAGAAAGCCTCTTGGCATTTATCTGTCCAAGTAAACTTTACGTCCTTGCGGAGTAAGTTAGTTATTGGACGAACAATTTTTGAAAAATTTGGTATAAATTTACGGTAGTAATTAGCAAGTCCTAGAAATGATTGTACTTGCCTAACTGTTCGTGGGACAGGAAATTCTTGAACGCACGCTGTTTTGCTAGGGTCTGGCAATGCGCCTTCGCTGGAGCATTTGTGACCCAGGTAGACTACTTCTTTTCGGAGGAATTGACATTTCTCCGGTTGTAATTTGAGGTTGTTCTCTCGTAGTCTATCGAAGACCTTGCGAAGTTTGCAATTATGATCTTCTAGATTTTTCCCGTAGATGACAATATCATCTAGATACACAAAGCATTCCAGGCCCTGCAGGCCAGTCAGCACATAGTTCATGAGGCGCTGGAAAGTAGCCGGAGCTCCCTTAAGTCCGAAGGGCATGCGCTTGAATTCATAATGACCGTAGCTTGTGCTGAAGGCCGTTTTGGGGCGATCTTGTTGATCGAGTATATCCTCGATTCGTGGGAGAGGGAAAGCATCGCCGACGGTTTTTTCATTTAATTTACGGAAATCGACGACTACTCTCCATTTTTTCTCTCCATTGGGTCCCGGTTTTTTAGGAACTACTAATAGAGGCGAGTTCCAAGGGCTTTTGCTTGGCTGCACTATATCATTGTCGAGCATTTCTTTCAATTGCTCGTTGATTACTTCACGTTGTGTTTCCGGTAGTCGGTACATTTTCTGATTTATTGGTGCTTGATCCTGCACTACCGGGATTAAATGCGTGATGGCATCTGTGTGTGAAAGGTAATCATTCTTTAGATGGAATATGTCGTTATATTCTCGACATAGTTCCAAAATTTCAGCCTTTTCTTGGCTATTTAAAATTGGGCTCAGGTTGAGTTCTTGCTCTAACCTGGATATGCGGTTTTTTGCCTTTTTCAAATCGGCATCCGGATTTCTGACATACGAAATTGTAGCTGTTTGGTTGCTTATACCGTAGTTTTTATTAATCTTTGTTTGATCGAATATTTTTAATTTAGGTCTCTTTGGTCTGTTTAAATAGGCTTTTTTGCCGTTTTTACTTACCTTGAAGCTCGATGGCCTGTTTGCATTGGCGGTTGCGCCGTTTTTATTAAATTTTGGACTCTGTGGCCTATTGGAGTCGGCGGTTGCGCCGTTTTTATTTAATTTTGGACTCTGTGGCCTATGGGAGTCGGCGGTTGCGCCGTTTTTATTTAATTTTGGGCTCTGTGGCCTATGGGAGTCGGCGGTTGCGCCGTTTTTATTTAATTTTGGGCTCTGTGGCCTATGGGAGTCGGCGGTTGCGCCGTTTTTATTTAATTTTGGGCTCTGTGGCCTATGGGAGTCGGCGGTTGTGCCGTGTGGTGGCAGGCGTTGGTTTTTCAATTGATTAATATTTTTAAAAAAAGTGACCTGTGATTTTTAAGAAAATAAAAAAAGCAGTCGACTAAAATATCAAGAAGAAAATAACTCGTTTGTTTAAAAATTAAAAAAAATTAAAATTTATAAATTATAAAATTAAATCAATAATAAATGTAATAAAATATAATAAAATAATTTAAAAGAGAATAATGTTAAACTAAGAAATAAATGTATTAAATAGATAAAAAATAAGAAATATAATAAAAAATATATAATAATATAGTTGTAAAAAATTAACTATACAGCAATAAATTGGTGACCCCGACGAAAACGAACAGCAACCCCGACATCTGCATATAAGGAAGAATCTCAACAACCTGAGCAACATCTCACATCATCGCTATGTCGCATCCCTACAAGCCTTCCCGGTCGGCATCCCTTGGGTCTTGGCTTATGGCCCAAGCTGCCGGCAGGGATTACGCATACACAGGAAAAGGTAGGTATATCATAACTTCACCACTGCCACTATCAAGAAAATCATCATCACCATCGCCACCATCACCACCAGCGCCACCCGCATGGCCCAAAAATTCAAAATCACCATCACCATCGCCACCATCACCACCAACGCCACCCGCATAGCCCAAGTTTCAAAATCAACATCACCAACAACACCAATTACGGCCCATCGAGCCAACATCATCAATTACGGCCCATCGAGCCAACATCATCAATTACGGCCCATCGAGCCAACATCAGCAATTACGGCCCATCGAGCCAACATCATCAATTACGGCTCATCGAGCCAACATAAATTACGGCCCATCGAGCCAGCATCATATATCGCTACACTGGGAGGAGGGTGATGTGGCGGCAGGCGTTGGTTTTTCAATTGATTAATATTTTTAAAAAAAGTGACCTGTGATTTTTAAGAAAATAAAAAAAGCAGTCGACTAAAATATCAAGAAGAAAATAACTCGTTTGTTTAAAAATTAAAAAAAATTAAAATTTATAAATTATAAAATTAAATCAATAATAAATGTAATAAAATATAATAAAATAATTTAAAAGAGAATAATGTTAAACTAAGAAATAAATGTATTAAATAGATAAAAAATAAGAAATATAATAAAAAATATATAATAATATAGTTGTAAAAAATTAACTATACAGCTATAGCTGGTTGTATTCTTCTTGTTTGTAGGTTTAGTTTTTTCGGGCGGCTTTGCCGTCTCGTTGCTTATTTGTAATCCCGCTTCGGGCTGCATTGGGGCTACCGAGTAATCATTCGCTGAAACCAATTGTAAATTCAAGTTGGTCAGAATTACTGGGGAATTATTAACGTTGAGGATTCCGATTGAGACTTCCTTATTTTGACTCGAGGATATGATACTATTAGCCAGGAAGACTCCTTCGCTTATCTCTTGTGACAAACAGAGCATTTCTCCCTTTAGTATCAATGGAATTCTAGTCACCATCTGCGATCGAGCAGGCACGCTTATTGGTTCTCTCAGAGCCACGTTATATCGCCTGATTTCTTCGATCTGGGGTGTATTCGCTAGAGTTTCATTCTCGTTTACCCTGGGCCTTTCTAGGGCCTGACAACCAGCATCTATTTTACTAGATACCCCGAGAGCATGACAGGTGGACAGCTTAACCCCTTCGGGTTCCATCTCTTTTTCCTGAGCCTCGTTTTCAGTTGTCTTTTGGGTATATCCCTTCTCTGCATCGAGTAGTATTGGATACGAGAATTCCTCTTCATTGATTTCCGTGCGAGGAAATCGAAGTCTTTTATTTGGGCCCTCAACGTCGCAATATTGCGATAGGAAATCATTTCCCAATAGCCCATCGTGGGAAAGATCTTGCAGATCTTCTATTACCTGGAAAGTGCAAGGAATTTTAATTTCCCGACTCGGGGAGAGTTTTTTAATGAAATTTCCTTGGCAGCTTCCCAGGGTATGTCCCCTACCAAACGGGGATTGTAAGGCGAGGGTTTTCTCCGAGTTCACTGATTCGAGAGAATTCAACGCCTTTTTCTTTATTAAACTTATCTCAGCGCCCGTGTCCACCACTAGTTGAGTCTTTTTATTTCGACCAATGTCTAGGGGGAGCTCCACCACGGGGGTACTGGGTTTGGGCGGCTGAGTATACCCCAAATTTTTCTGTTTAGAATTTAAAGTCGGGCCGGGGATTTCGGCCTCGACTGTACGTCGTTTCCCGAATTCCGGCTGACATACTTTTGTTTTTGCTGGCAAGTGTTTTCGGTATGCCCCCGCCGTCCGCACCATTCGCAATCTGATCTCACGTTGTAAACACGACGGTCAGTGTTCATTGCGGCTGTGGGCGACTGGGCATTTGCCTGGTACCTCAGCTAGTTGTTCCGTGATTATCTCGGCAAGTGCTTGCGGTATGTCCGTAATTTTTGCATCTTTCACACACCGGTGTGTTCTTTCTTTTAAAACAATCGGAGAAAGTATGCCCGCGTTTGTTGCAGAAACTGCACACCGTCCCGGCAAGCATACTTTTTGTTCGATCGTGTGTGTTGTTGCGCGCGTAATTTTGCGTATTCTTCGGGGGTGCCGTGGAGTGATCGACGTAACTCTGATTCCGCGGGCCCGAGTGCGTGTTAAAATTCCCGCAATTGGGGGGCGTATTTATTAGAGGCTGCGCGTAAGTGGCCTGGAAGGCATTGTAGTGAGGTGAGGTTTGTACATGAAAATCGGTGGCTTGACAGGCGGTTGGATATGTGCTGCTTTGATATGGGTGCTGCCCGTAATATGTTTCCGGGCTATGCACGCAGCCCATTATCGGATTCTGGAGGTGTATCGATCCGTGCTGGAGTTTCTCCATGTCCAGTGCCTTGCTGACTAACTGACTCAAGGTGTTTTCATTCAGAGTCAGAAGGTACTGCCGGAGGTAAGGATTGTTTACTCCTCTTTGGAATGCGCTTTTCGCGAATTCCTCTAGCTGGGCTTTGAGTGCCATTGCTGTTGCCGGATTATTGCTTTGTTCTGCCGCTTCTTTGCACTGAGCCAGCGTCTGCTGCAATCTTGCCGTGAAGGCGTTGAGCGATTCCACCGGGAATTGGCTGATGTTTATTAATTTATTCATCAGTTCCAAGTAGCTTTCCCGGGGCAAATATGTTTGATTTAAACGTGTCTCGAAGTCCTCGAATGAAAGAGGAGGATCTGCCAAAAATAGACGATAGGCCGCTCCCCGGAGACGGGTGAGCAGAATTCGAGGGAAGGTTAATCTTTCTTCCTCCGAAAGGCAGGCTTGTGCTTGTTTGCAACAGCATAGGAAGGTTTGGAGCTCTTGGCTCACTTGGGGGCTGAACTCGCCTGAAAATATGGGGACCACTTGGGTGGCAAGCTTTAGTACTTTTCCCGTGTCCATCATTTCCCGGCTGTGTGTGTTTACCGCGAATCTTTTACGTTCGGTTCTGTCTTGTGAATCGCGCGAGTTTTCTGTGGACGAGCTCGTAATTGATCCGCTCAACCAGCCTGTGAGGAGATCAGCCGCCGTCGGCTGTTCGCGTTGTGCAATTTCCGCGCTTAAATCTTTATCACTACTTAATTCTAAGTTGTTACTATTATTTGGGAGCGAGTGCGAGTATCTTTTAAATTTCAGTAAACTTTCCCTGAATTGTTCGGTGCCAGCTGTTAATTCTTTGATTCGAGCCTCCCTTTGTTCGCGGAATTGCTCTATTTTTTGCTCGATCTCGTCACAATGTTCAGCTGTGATGTCACCCGATACTCGCACTTTCTCTACTATATGATTTAGGTTATCAGCTAGACTTACTTCTACGTCGCCTACGGGTCTGGGGATTACTGCTCCACTTCGCAGACGAATTCCCTCGTGAGAAAGCGGTGTAGAGGTGTTGTAGGAGCTGCTTGTTGATGCTGTGGGTGGTGCTCGTGGACTTAGGGGATCTCTCGGCAGCTGCGGAGTCGCTGAAGGGTTAGTGGATTCCCCCGATGATCGTGTTGGTGTAGTGGAGTCGCTGTGGGCTGCTGCTGGTGTTACTCCGGTGCGGGGTTTGTCTCCGTTCATCGGCTTCTTCTCTTCTTCCTTCTTGTGTAAGCGCTTCTGTGGTTTTATCGATGCGCTGTGGTCATCGAACAATCCCGCGTTGGTGCCCGTTTGCACTAAAAATCGGTACCTGCGTGCTCGCCTGGAGCAGAGGCAGTTACGGTTGAGTACCTGAAGTCCGGGTAATTGCGTGCTCGCCTGGAGCAGAGGCAACTATAGTTGATTACCCGGGAGCGGTGGAGTTCTTTTACTTAAATTGTGTGCCTCTGGAGCCGAGCTTGGCTTCAGGTTACGGGTAAAGAAAGACTTTATCTTTTCCCAGCACTTAAGTACTTTTAGAACTCTTGTGGTTCTGGATAGAGGGTTTTAAAGCATTTACGGTATTTAATTGGTTACCAAGCTTCCTCTATCCTACCGGCTGCGCCAAATTGTTAAGTATATTCCGGTGGGAATATTCTTAATATTATTAAAGGGCTCCAGGGTAGCTTCTGTACTCGAACTGGTATCGGCGGTACGGGACGGATGAGGTTTAATCGGATGAAAGAGTTACTCGTCGGGTATACTTCATTTATTTAACACTTTTGAACCTTAAACACTATAACTTAGGTTTTACCGACTTTGTACTTAGAAGTAACTCTCTACCGACTAACCGGTCCCGACCTTTTACTTCGCGTCCGCGCGCTGTTGGTGATGGAAAGCGACTCTTACTTACTTCTTACTTGAGTTCTTAATGTCACCTCGGAATTGTTACTCGGAAGTTAGCATCGATGCACTCATCGCGCATTTTTGCATCATTTGTTTTTCTTCCGCATTAATTGTTGGGAAACACCGTTGGCACCTGGGCGTTGCAGGTGTACATTACCTCAGGCAGCA
The DNA here is from genome assembly GCA_949715965.1 of Dysmachus trigonus. Lineage (NCBI taxonomy): Eukaryota > Metazoa > Arthropoda > Insecta > Diptera > Asilidae > Dysmachus > Dysmachus trigonus. The sequence goes on from OX454320.1 coordinate 55,520,103, forward strand.
ATGCATTTTTTGCTAGGTACTTCATTTCAACAATTAATGCGTAACAAATTTATTTATTTAATTAGAGCTACATATCGGGAAATCGTATAGATATTCCGATATGTAACGTACCAAAGATTTTGGTACATAACAAAAGCATCAATAATGGAGCGATTCAATCGAACTTTAAAAAACATGATGTGGAAAGAATTTAGCATGAATGGATCTTTTTTTTTTTTTTTTATTTACAGACCATCAGCTTAGTCTAAGCTTTAAAGCAACAAAAATTAATTTGCTGCATAAGACTCGTCATCATTTGGTCCGTTGTTAGTAGCGACATGACAAACAAATAAATTCTTTCTCAATACATGCTTACCAACACGGACATCAAACAAATCGGCATTCTTATTTACACTCAACCTCATGCGGTTAATAGGTTGAAAGAAGCTATAGTTAGTTTTACACAGATCAGTTTGCAGGAGCGGGACATGCCTAAGTTTTCGCTCATTCGCTCTGAACGTGAATCTTGTTTTAAGAGAAGGCGAATCGATATTACCAACTAAAAGTTGATGTACAAATACAACGTCCGCGATTTCCCGACGTTTTTGTAGAGAATGCATATCAAGGAGTTTCAAACGGTCCTTGTATGGAGGGAGTATAACTGGATTGCTCCATGGCAATTCTCTAAGGGCGAAACGGACAAATTTCCGTTGGACAGATTCGATGCTGTCTATGTGAACTTGGTAATACGGAGACCAAACTTGACTCGCGTATTCAAGAATTGGCCGGACAAAGGAAGAGTAAAGCTGTTTGTATACAGTGATATTAGAAAATTCACGGGACCATCTTTTAATAAAACCCAGCATAATACTGGCTTTTGTCACCAAGCAATTTATATGTTCAACAAAATCCAGTTTACAATCAAGGAAAACACCTAAGTCACGGGCAGAGCGAACTCGTCTGAGAATAACGTTCGAAAGATTATAATCAAAACTCAGGGGATTGCGGCCTCTACAAAAAGATAAAATTTCACATTTATTAATGTTTAATTCTAGATTATTGTGAACACACCACGTTTGGAAAGTGTCCAGATCTCTTTGAACCGTGTGGCAGTCGTTAATATTATTCGTATAACGGAAAAGTTTCATGTCGTCAGCATAAATTAATATTTTACAGTCTTTGAGCAAATATGTAATGTCGTCAATAGCAAGAATAAATAAGAGTGGGCCCAGGTGACTACCCTGCGGTACACCTGAGGTGGCAAATATTTTTCTGGAAGTTTCATTCCGAAAAGATATCTGATAAGTCCTGTTGGACAGGTATGAGCGTATCCAATTGATAAGCAATGGAGAGAAGCCGAGATTTTCAAGTTTCAGTATTATAATCGAATGGGACAGTTTATCAAAAGCCTTGCTAAAGTCAGTATAAATGCAATCGGTTTGCAGACCCTTCTGGAAGCCTTCAATGACGAAAGAAACAAATTCAAGAACGTTCGTGGAAGTGGAACGACCCTGAAGAAAACCGTGCTGATTTATAGAGACAAGGCGTCGACAGATGCTTGACAATTGTGAGTATATAATTGACTCAAAAAGTTTTGGAATACATGAAAGCTTTGCTATGGGCCGGTAGTTACACACCTCAGTCTTTTTACCCTTTTTGTGGATAGGAATAATAAAGGCATTCTTCCAAAGCATAGGAAGCCTTCCTGTGCTGACTGATTTCTGAAAGAGTAATGTTAAGGGCAACATTATCTCATTAGAGCAGCATTTAAGGATAGCGGGGGGGATACCATCAGGACCCGATGTGAAATCCATGGGAAGCTCATTGATATGTTTGAGAACATCGGAGGGAGTAATGTGAATGGAAAAATTTAGAGGAACAGGATTTAAGTTTAAGTGCAAAAAGTTATTAGGGTTGGGTTGGAAAGCGGGGGAGAACGATTTTTCGAAATATGAGGCAAACATATCGCAAATTGAAGATGGACTATCATCAGAGATTCCTTCGAATTGTAAGCTAGTTGGATAATTATCCGACTTCCTTTTGGTATTAATAAATTTATAAAATGCCCTTGGATTGCTATATATTTCAGACTTCATTTGACAGACATAATCATTATATAATAGTTTGGAGTAGTCTTGAAATTTATTATAACATTCAACGAATGCATTATAGGAAACATTATTCCTTTCTAGAAGATATGCTTTCCACAATTTAGTTTTCTTGTTTCTAAGACTACGAAGATCGTTGCTGAACCAAGGAGGTGAAGAAATTAAGGGACGTCGAGGTTCATATGGAACGCAAGATTCAAAAATTTTGGGAGTAGAATTCGGATAAAGCATTGTCAATATTTTCATCGGACAATAGTGTAGTAAAATTAGTGGAGGATATTCTTCTTGAAAGTTCGTCAAAATCCGCCTTTTTGAAGTTGAATGCATAAGCGCTATCGTCAATATGCTGTTTAGTGTCCTCTGGATTATAAAAGTAATCAATTTGAAGAGGCGGGTGAAATACGTCCAGAGTAGAAAGAACGACTGGGCTGTCATCAACAATTGTGTTGTTACAGTCGGAAGAAAAAACAAGATCTAGCTGCCTCCCCATGTCATTCTTTATGGAACTCATTTTACTGAGACCGAAAGAAAAAACCGATCCCAGAAATGAGGACTCTCTAGTATTTATTTTGTTTGAGGGGTGGCAGTGGCTTTATATGATTAAAAACCTCCTTTTACAATACAATACGAAAAAGCATAGAACTATCAAAATGCGCCCTTGTGGCGTCAACACTACAAATGAAAAACAGCTTCTCGCTACAGTTTATAATCACATCAAAGTTGCTGATTCGCCCAAGTATAAAATAGGAGATCACGTCCGCATAAGCAAATATAAACATGTATTTGAAAAAGGCTATACACCAAACTGGACTACTGAGGTTTTCAAAATCTCTAAGATTCAATTGACTAATCCAGTGACATATCAGCTTGAGGACTACCAGGGAAATCCTATAAAAGGTGGATGTTATGAAAAGGAATTGCTCAAGGTTAAGCATCCACATCTCTACCTTGTTGAAAAAATATTGAAAAAAACTGGAGATAAAATTTATGTTAAGTGGTTCGGGTTCTCGTCGAAACATAACTCTTGGATAAATGCTAAGGATTTATTACAAGTTAAATAAAAAGACATTTTTTATATCATTTTAAAACTTTGTTTTATTTTAACACCCTGTCAACAAATCTACTATTGTATATTATCTCGCGATGATGTTGGTTCAATACAACCTCCAGGATTTTGCTTGTATTGTGGATTCTCCGTTGAAATCGAAGCCTATCGGCTGCACATATATGCCATTCTCCCTTACGGCTAGCTCTGTAGGCAAAGTCCCACACATGCATAATGTATACTTCTGGCGTTAATATAAATCGAACCCTTTTCTGCATTCTCTACAGTTGTTCCTTGTTATTTTCATATAAAAATTGATTAGGTGCTGAATTTCTTGATTGTACCACTCTGCATCATGACATCCGCAAGTATCTGGTCCTTCGGTTGCGCTATTGCTCGCCCATGGACACTTGATGTAATGTTTACCATATTTAGATTTTACTTTGTCAACATTTTAATATTGTTGAAGAAATTGGTAGCGTTCTTCTATTCTATCCTTTTGCTCATCCAATAATATATTGGAGTATTCTTTTAGAAATTCCGAAATGTTCATCTACAGTTTTAACATTAAGCTTTATTTAAATTTTTAAATTTAATTAAATACTTACTTTTTATTATTATCTTTCATCTGCTGGAAGCGCACAGAAGAATTACTTTTATTTTCAGATGCTTGCTCTGATTTCACAACTGATTTAAATGTAGCGGATTTTATCAGATACTTTAATTCTTTTGCTTTGTTTCCCTTATCCCCCTATTCCTCAAGCAATTTGGTGGAATCCTTATAACTACTCATTACCACAACCTGAAGCTAACTAACTTTTTTTTGCGTTACAGTCTATTTTATAGAACTTGGGAGGGCCAGGGAATATTATTGGGAAAATATGAAAGATATTTTTTTTACATATTATATATTATACATTTATTTTTTAATAATTATAAAAGTGGCTGTGAACAAAGAATGATGAATCAAAGCCTTCTGCGCCGTTGTCTTGAGTAAAGATGAGGTTAAATGTGTCGCCAATAGGACCCAAGTTTGTTACGTAACAATTACCCTGCTGCTTGATTTCCTCCAATGTGCTGTCAGGTAGGTTAGGTTAGGTTGCTGTGGTTACCTAACGGCATACTTAGGCCACAAAGGGGGCCCATTGTGATACCACGCGGGGCTATTTTCCAACAAATATATAACCATTGAACCACTTCGTATCTTTGATGAAGTGTGCAATGTCCCTGACCTTCGTTGAGCTCAGGTCCGACAGATCATCAAAGAAATAAGAGCCCAGGTATCGATTTCTGCACATTGCCAGTGCTGGGCATTGACACAGCAGGTGGGTGACACTTTCGTCCTCCTCCTCGTTATGACAACTTCTACAGAAGTCGTTGAAGGAAACGCCGAGTCTGCTGGCATGTTTACCTATGAGGCAGTGCCCCTTTATTACCGCCACGACGTTACTAATGGCATCTCTCTTAAGAGCTATCAGGTTCTTTGACCTATTTCGGTCCAATTCTGGCCAGATTTGCCTGGTGGTTACACACGTGTTTTCGTGTCTCCACCTGTTTTCAGCAATCCTTAAGTTCGATCGCATGATCTCTAATTTGCGAGAGGGAGCGGTACACCTATACTTTGGATGATTGCTTCTTCTGGTAGGGTTGTCCCCTGCCTAGCGAGCTCATCCGCTCTAATATTGCCCGGGATATCACTATGTCCCGGTACCCAAATTACGCTAATTTTAACCTCCTCCGCTAGCTGATTAAGCAGAGAGCGGCAATCTGCGACCACCTTTGATGTCGTATACACACCCGTGAGTGATCTAATTGCAGCCTGGCTGTCAGTGAAGATGGAAATGCCTTCAGAGGGAGACATGTTCTCCCGCAGCCATGATAGAGCTTCCATGATAGCCATAACCTCTGCTTGAATGACACTGCAGTGGTCTGGCAGTCTAAATGACTTTTTGAGGCCTAGTTGTTACGAGTACATTCCAGCTCCAACCCTGCCTTCCAACTGTGAGCCATCGGTGAATATCTGCACCGAGTATGATTTGCTGAAGAACCCCTCCCCCCACTCTTGTCTCGTCGGAATGAGCGAGACGAATTTAGTGTCGAAACAGGGGCTGGGGATAATGTAAACTAACCTGGGAGCACGAGTGTTTAGGATTCGTAAGTGTCCTAAGTCTACGCGTGTCCAAGGATGTGTAGAATTGAGCCTAGCGGCGGTAGAGGCTGCAGTTTGCTTGCCAAAGAGCTCCATGGGTAGGAGATGGAGGATGACATTCAGGGCTTTGGTGGGAGTTTTCCTGAGAGCACCTGTTACCAGGACAGAAGCTATTCTTTGGACCCTCTCCAACGCATTCCGACGGCATGCCCTCTCTAGGGCAGGCCACCACACCAGCACCCCGTATACCAGGATCGGTCTGATCACGGTCACGAAGAGCCAGTATACAATGCGTCGTTCTAGACCCCATCTTTTGCCAATCGCATTTTTGCAAGAATATAAGGCTATAGTCACCTTACGTACCCTTTCTGCAATGTTGGCTTTCCAATTAAGCTTCCTGTCCATAATGAGACCAAGATATCTAACCTCGTCCGAAAGTTCCAACCTCACTCCACCGAGGAGTGGTGCATTAAAGTAGGGAATCTTATATTTCCTGGTAAATAATACCAATTCTGTTTTGCTCGGGTTGACATTCAAGCTACTCTTGAAACTCCATGATGCGAGCTTTGTCAGGGCTTGCTGTAACACCTCCGACAGCGTATCCAGGTATTTGCCTGATACTGTAATAACAATGTCATCCGCATATGCAACTACACAGCGACCAGAGCGGTCGAAATCTAGGAGGAGATCGTTCAGGGTCAGGTTCCATAGAAGTAGCGACAGGACACCTCCTTGTGGGGTTCCTCTGTCTACATATCTTGTAATGGAAGATGCCCCGAGAATTGAGCTGATAACCCTGCCACATAGCATCTGATTTATCAGTCCAATGATCGATTCGTCCAGATTCAGGCCCCTCATGGCCCCCGTAATTGCCTCTGGTCTGACATTGTTGAACGCTCCCTCGATGTCCAGGAAGGCCGCAAGTGTGTACTCCTTGTACAACATGGCTCTCTCAATACGGTCAACAAGTGTAGGCAGGGCCGTTTCAGTGGATTTGCCCTTAGTGTATGCGTGCTGCGAGGATGATAATCTCGCCTGATTTACACACCCTCTAATATAAACATCGATCAATCTTTTTAAAGTTTTAAGAAGAAAGGAAGACAGACTGATGGGCCTGAAGTCTTAAGGCCTGCAGTGCGAGGACTTCCCCCCCTTGGGAATAAACACAACCTTGACTTCAGTCCAGGCCTTGGGGATACAGACTAAGTTGAGGCAGGCCCTGCAAATGGCCAACAACCATAGGATAATAACCTCCACAGCTTCTTGAAGCTCAGCTGGTATGATGTCGTCCAAGCATGCGGATTTGAATGGCTTGAAACTATTTGTAGCCCATTCCAATATTCTCCTTCTAAGGATTTCCTGGGCGAGCTTATTGGGGATGGTAACGACTGCCGACTCATTAATTTGCTCTGAAGAGCAACCTGGAAAATGAGTCTCGGTCAGCAGCTCCAATGTTTCCAGACACGCAGAGGTCCATTCCCCGCTATCTTTCTATAGGAGACTAGGGGTGATTGGGGACGTCAATAGGACCTTACGTAAACGGCTAGTCTCTGATGCTTCCTCCACCCTGCTACAAAAGTTCTCCCAGGAGGAGCGTCTAGCTGTCCTTACTAATTTGTTGAAGTTCCTAAGGCTATCCTTATATGATGACCATTCAGTACGCTTAGCCTTGTTGAACAGTTTGCGGCACTCTTTTCTTGCGGCCATGATCTCCGTTGACCACCATGGAGGTTTAGGTTTCCCTCTCGGTCTCCTGATGGGGCACGAAGTCCGCGTTGCCTTATTGCACGCCTTCGTGAGGGTTTCCACCACCTCGTCCACCTCCTTCCTGGAGTGGATTATGGGCGGCTCCCCCACGGGGAGCGTGTGTTGTAGGGTTCTCCTATAGGCTTCCCAGTTGGTTTTTCTCCTATTCCTATAGGGTGTATACACCGGTTTCCGTATATCAAGTTCAAACTCGATGTACCGGTGGTCGGATATAGATGGGTCATTGGATACTCTCCAATTCCTGATAGCGTGACCAGCCTGCTCAGTGACAACGGGTAACGTCAAGAACTTCCCGCCTCACTGCATTGATGAATGTGGGCTCATTTCCCACATTGCAAATTCAGAGGTTAGCACTAATAATAAATTCTAGTAAAGACTCACCCCTTTCGTTGACGTCTGTACTTCCCCAGATCGTGTGATGAGCATTGGCGTCCGCACCAATAATCGCTGGGATCCTTCGCTCATTAGCTTCCTGGATGGTCTTGCGTAGGAGCTGATGGGGAGAAGGTTCCTCGTGGTCATGAGCCATATAGCTGGAAATCAGCCATAAAGTCCTGGATTGGGACTCCAGCATGACCACTACGTTGTCCTTATCGCTGTTATTCGTAACGATGAATGCACTGTAATTACTTTTGATTAGAATGCAGGATCTGGGTTTACCTGTACCTTGTATATAAAAAACCTTATATCCGGCTAAGTTGAGTCCACAGACCCGGTCCCCAACGACCCATGGTTCTTGGACTAGGACGACGTCTTCGCCTTTCTGCGAGAGACGCAGAAGCAGCGCAGCCGAAGCCGCCTTGGAGTGGTAAAGATTAATCTGCACCACTCCCACCACGGCTGCTGCTAGGGGTGGTCACCTCGACGATCGTCATATCCGCGTCCTCCGTGTCGGATAGCAGATCGTCTTCCACATTCTCATCAGACAACTCCTCCTCTTCCTGATTGAGGAACAGGTCCCCCAGCATCCCTGATGTCGACAGGATGCTGTCCTCGTCTGTGAGTGGAGTCGGTGACGGTGGCACGCTCTCTGGAGCCACGGGGGTGGGGACATCCGCAGCGCCCTCCTCAGCTACTTCCTTGGCCTCGATGGGATCTCCGCCTTGTTACCCTTAGGTCCTTACGATAGACCGTCAGGGTAATCGAGTCGAAGCCGTAGCTGATGACGCCCTTGGATTCCATAAGCGGGGCAAGTGACTCCTCGTTTAGTATTACCACCGCTTGTCTTAACTTGCCCCTAGCCTCACTGACCTGGGCAACCTTCCAATCGTGGGTGGGGAGATTGGCGCTACTCAACCTGATCAGCTTCATTATTAATGCGGGGCTTGAAGGTTCCGCCGGGGTCCATGTCCTAGACCTCGGCCTGTTAGGGATCTGCTCCCTTTTAACCGCCTCGAGTCTAGCACCCGGCCATACTTCCCCTACGGAGGATATCGCTAACTTGTACAGATCGGCCGAACGCTGATCTGCACAAGCGATAAGCTTGATGCGGCCCTGATACCAGCCAGCATCGCGACAGAGCGGAGGGGGTCCGGGGTTTTTCCCTACGATGTCCTCGTAGACTTTCAGCAGCTCGATTCTCACCGTTTTCCAGTTGTCAGCTGAAATGGTGCCGTCCGGGTTGCCGAAATCCACAATTGCCCAGATGAGGTGGTCCTTCGCAGGTTCGCTGAAGGGTCGGGTGAGCTGGGGAGGGGGTCTAGGAGGACCAGCATTTGGCCTCTTAGAGGCTGAACGCTCTTGCTCGTCCTGCGAGCGCTGTCTTTTATCAAGCTACTACAATTACACAAACTAGATTTATATATAAAATAAAAATCACTACAGTTACAATTGCTAAGGATTTTCTAATCTCTATAGTAACAGAAAACGAAACAAATCTACACTACATTAACAATTCAATACATTACAATTCTAATCAAAAATCTACATTTAACTACTTTTACATTTACTTACAAATTTCCATTCTTTATTTAAAACCGAAATCCAAATACACAAACCGAATTGATGAAAACTTTCTATATTCACCTCATAAACGAAGATCATCACCACATGACAATTAAAATAAAGCTTTTTATCATGCGGAGATTATTGAACTTTTTATTGAGCTTTAAAATCTTGGACAACCACCACATATGGGTTAAATCTATAATTGTTGAGTACATACATCTAATGCTCCAGTATGTGCTGTTTCGTATGACTTTTCTTCAGTAATAGTACGTTTTGTTTTGGGCTGTTGCTGTTGTTGCTTTTGACTCATTTTAACTTGGTCTTGTAAATATTTCTTCTATTTAAACTGCTCACTTTAAAGGCACTTGAGGAACTGAAGAGAATTTTGCTTGCGTCCTCTTTTATAACAGCTTTTTATCTTCTATCGCTCTCTTATTCTTACATCTGCGTCTCTTTTTCTTTGGTAAGTGGTTTGTAAAAATATACATAATCGCGAAGTTCTTCACCCAAACTGCAAGCGGTAAAATTAATATAGTCATGCATTTTACAATTATCCAAACCATTAAGCATTTTGTATTTTAACTGAAGATTCTTAGGTAAAAAATCTTTCAAGCACAACACATAGCCCGAAAAGTTTATGCACACTAATAAGTCACAAAACTCTTCTAAACATTGATCGCCGCTGAGATATTTATTACACAAAGTAAATCCTCTATTGAATTGCTCCTCTTCATATTCTCCTCTATTTTGACAAAGTAAAGCATTTTGACTATATGCAGAAAACTCAGATCGAAACCGCCTAATTGCACTTTCCAAATCCACTGCCTCTGGCCAAGATTCAGCTGCGTAGCACATCCGCATTATTATAAATTTTTAACTCTTAATATGTTAACGCGACCGAGATTTAAGATCTATTTGAGCGGTTTATTGCTACTCTTCATCACTCACGACTGACACCAAATAAATGGCTAGTTTTCATTGGGGCGGTTTTTTATATATGTGAAGTATATCGAAAAAAAATAAAAAATAAGACCACCCACGTAGAATCCCGAGTCAGTTCTCGGAAATAGGATCACGTGATCCCGAATCCACCAATCAGAGCCTTAGCTACTGATAAGGGCTACCTCTACCAAGCAAGCCATTCTTAACATGTTCAGACATGAGTAGTAAGGTGACCACCTCCCCTTTAAAATAGCATTACGCTTGTAAGGGATAGCATACCCGGAAGTGGCCTATGTTGGCCACCGGAGTGTTTTTCTGCAATACGGTTCCCACCGTTGGTAAGGAGTGCTTAAGGGGGGAGCTAGATAGACACGTCCTTGTCGGGACCATTGTGTTCTAAAAATAAAAAAGTTGTGCTTTGTTGTTGGGGGAATGTGGTTAGAGGGAGAGAGTTTGTGTGGTCTGTGGCAGAGATAGCGACTTTGAAAAGAGTCGGAAAAAGTGTAGTGGGTATGTTTAGCGTGTGTGAGGAGTTATGCTAAGAGCGGTTTTATAAGGTAAAAAGAAGAAATATTGAGAGATGAACAGATGCGGTGATCGAGACTGGGCAGGCTTAGCGGGTGCGAAGAGTTATGCTAAGAGCGTTTTTATAAGGTAAAAAGAAGAAATATTGAGAGATGAATAGGTGCGGTGATCGAGACTGGGCAGGCTTAGCGGGTGTGAAGAGTTATGGTACGAGCGGCTTAGTAAGACAAAAAGAAGCAAAAAATAAAAGGTAAACAAATGCGGTGATCGAGACTGGACAGGTTTGAGCGGCTTCAGATGACAAGAAGAAGAAGAGGTAAATGAACGGAGATGTTTAGCTGTTAAAAGCGGTCTAGCAGGTAAAAAAGAGCAAAGCAAAAAAATCTGTATACAGCCGGCGACAAAAATTGTAAAAGGAAAAGTAAAGATGCGAACGATGAAGAAGAAATTCTTTTTTGTGACAAGGTCATGTGGTGTGGATGATGCGCTTTAAGAGCAACGGCAGCTTATGGGGTCATTGGGGTGAAGTAATGAAAGACGAAAACGCGTTAAGTTGTTTTTATTTTCATTAATGCGAGATTTTACAAAGTTTTTGTTTTGACATTTCAATGAATTGGATTCTTATTCATCCTTTTTAAGGAACTTTAATTTCAGGAAACCACCCCTAGTATCGTCTTTTCCCTCAAATGTCAGGTAATATCCCTGGTGTTGGTTGAGCTCTTCAATCTGTCGTTGCGTTTTTATCTTCTCTGAAAATCTGGGCGGTAGGAAGATGTAGGTGCTGTCGCTGAAATGTGTAGTCAGTCGCAATCCGTATTTTGTTTTCACCAGCTTGAAGTATTTTATTTGGTATTCCTTTCCGATGTCTAAAGATGCTACCGGCACAAGGGTATCGTAGACACCTTCAGCAACGCTTTCCAATACCTCAAAAGTACTCTGCAAAAAATGGATGTATAGCTACTTTTTAAGTAAAATATCTGTACTTACCATTATTACGTTGAAAATATTAAAATGAAACTTGCTCAGGATGCTCTGCTTCTGAAACTTTTATGATTTTCTTACAGAAAACATGGTGCTTATATACCATTTTACCTCATCACACAGTCACCTACCCTGTGACAAAATGCTACAATGTTGGAGTATTAAAAATAATTATTTTTAGTATTTTTTAAAAATGTTAATTTGATAACCATTAATCACTTTTTTATTGCATGGGGTTCTGTAGGAATCTCGAGGTAATAAAAATCTTATACCACTACCGCTAAAATTCTTCAGAGGCTCAGTAATCTTCCTTTAAAAGCACCGCAACTTTGCTGCATCCTTTTGCAGGGAGAAAAATATTAAAAATTATTTTCAATGGGCTTGGTAAAAAAGGTCAAGCGATAACAATTAATTATTTTTTATTGAAATCTTGTAGAAAAGCATGGTGCTTATTCTACCTCCTAGTACAGTGACCTACCCTGTTGCAAAATGCTTGGAGTATTAAAGTTAATTATTTTTAGTAGGTTTTTTAAAATGTTAATTTGATAACCATTAATCACTTTTTATTGCATGGGGTTCTGTAGGATTCTCGAGGTAATAAAAATCTTATACCACTAGCGCTAAAATTCTTCAGAGGCTCAGTAACCTTCCTTTAAATGCAGTGCAACTTTATTGCATCCTTTTGCAGGGGAAAAAATATTAAAAATTATTTTGGTCTGGTAAAAAATGTCAAGCGATGGCTGTTTGGGGATGCAAAATTAATTTAAAGAAAAAAACGTGGTTTGAGGGTTCACGGTATGGTATCAGTTAAATTTTATTAAGTTTTTATTAACAAAAAAAACAAATTTTTAGTTGCCAGTCTGTGACTTTACTCTTTAATTGCCAAAACCCAACTTAAACAAATTAGACTTAAGGGAAGGTTCTCATCTAGAACGTCAAAAAGTAGGTAAAGTTCGTGATTTTTTTGAAGGCAAATGACAAGACATAGGGAAATGATATTTGGCATTATCTTTTATTGTATATTTATCTGTACGAACAAATTTTTTTATTCAAAAAAAAAACAAAATGGCGCCCGTTATTCAACTTCTCCGGAGGCATGTTTTTCGAAAATGGCCCAGCTGCGTACAATTTAGGGGTCGCAGATTGGTCTGAAATCAAATAATGATGACATTATTATAAACTAGACTAAATTTGTCTCAGAAAGAGCGGACGACTTTCAAAAAAAAATTAAAATTGACGGAATGGCGCGATTTTGAACTTTTAAGGCCGTTTTCGGCCGTTTTTTTTCATAGTTTATCACTTACAAAAAGGAGATAATGTTACAATTTTCAAAATGTGCTCCGCTCTTTCTATGAAGAAAATTGTTTACTTTAATATGCACGAAACTAGAAGTTGATCGGTTGAACCGTTTTTGAGTTATCTTGTACGCAAATTGTACACAAACATGCCTCCGGAGAAGTTGAATAACGGGCGCCATTTCGTTTTTTTTTTGAATAAAAAAATTTTTTCGTACAGATAAATGTACAATAAAAGATAATGCCAAATATCATTTCCCTATGTCTTGTCATTTGCCTTCAAAAAAATCACGAACTTTACCTTTTTTTTTGACGTTCTAGATGAGAACCTTCCCTTAAGAAGTAATATTTAAAAGCTACGCAGGTCACGTTGCCAGGTGCGAGCAGACATGCTGTCAGCAGTTCCCAGGTTGGCCTCTGTCGCCTCGGGGTGTAAGATGACCGCAGGTGCAACGGGAGCGTCTGGGGTGGCATGGGAACGTTGCGTCGTTAATTTTGATGTTTGAGCATATTTTGCGTTAACACTTCCCCCCTTAAGTGTGAATGTCCTCATTCTCAAAAATATGGTATTTGGCTGATCCTTGCAGCTAAGGGTGATGTTGAACCTTGATTTTCAGGAACAGGATTCGCTGGTGGTATAATGGTGATCGTTTCTATTGCAGGTGTGGTGGTCGCTGTATTTCGTTTGCGATTTTTAATTACTTTCAGGATTGTTGTGGTAACCAGGAAGGATAAGACTACTGTAGTTAGACCGAAATTTGTAAGATAGCTCGTTCGGTTTTCTTTTTCGATTAACTTTATGTGTCCTGTATTATTTAGATGTAATTCTTTCATGGCTTGAAGGGTTAGAACTTCCTCAAAGGTTCTGAAGGTAGCATCGGGTTGTACGATTGGAGGGAGTGGTTTCATGCTGGAGACTTCTCTAGTTGTGTATGCCTGTCTGTTAACCATAAGTGTTCAGGAACCTCACCTAAAATGTAAATGAAATACTATTAAATTTAAGAATTTTAAATATTGAATTCTCGACATACCTTGAAGTACCTGACGAGTCAACAGGTACCGTCATTTTAAGCTTAAGGAATCTGAAATTGAATAAAAATGAATTGAAGCTGAACATTGATGAATTATTTAGTGTTAGAAAGTAATTAGATAAGGAACAATAAAGCATTGATCATGAAAAATGAAGTTCCAGTGAATGTAAACAACCTTTGGTCGTACAACAACAACAACACGTACCACTGGAACTAGGCGAAATCAACTGAAAATCAATACTCACATGATCCAAACATTAACTATGGAATAAAGAGGACGTGCACTTTCACATAAAACATGAATCGACACATAAAATCAACATAGAAATATAAATTGATAGGAAAGGTGCCACCTGTGACAGATCTAACCTGTACACCAAGGTGGATCAATTTATGTCCAAAAAGCTGCACATAAATACAACACAAGTATGCACAAAGGATGCGCAACATTCTTACCGTTGTGTTAATATAAACCCGTACACCTGAAATAAAACACGCCGCGAAAAAACACCACATAAAGAATTCGATCGCGCACTTTGAAAACTTGAAGACCGCGGACTGACATCCATAATTTGGCCGATTGACAGGAGGTAATCGATCACGCCCAATCGATTGGTATTACCAGATTTTAAATTAATTGCAGGATTATCGAGATATCATTAAAATTTGATATTATAATTTGTGCAATTGGAGGAAAAGAGACCCTAAAAAAAAAAAAAGAGAGCAACATACAAAATTATGAAAGAGACCTCCGTGAAAGAAAAGAGAAGGGCATAAAAGCTTTCAAGATGGCTGTTCGGAAAAGGGCCAAATTTCAATATGGAGTCCTGAAAAAGGGGGAAAATCGGTAATGCAGCCCACATCCTGTTTGGAACCATATAAAAGTCCGCCAGCAGAAGTACTCACTCTCTTTCTTGACTAACTCGTTCGGATTGTCAGATTCACCACGCGCTTCGTAATTTTCGCCAAATTAGAATTTATCATAGCAGAAAAACGCATACGGTAAAAGTCATGCTCTTTGAGTCATTCTTACCAAAAATGCATTTCTGGTGTTAGGAAATTTTAGTTTTCTTGTATTAGCTTAGTTAGAATAGATATTAGATTTCGGGTTGAATTATTTCACTAAATTGTAGATTTTTGTAACATATAATTATTTAACTGAATTGATTGTTGTATTTGAATTGTATAGGTTGAGGGAATTTTGAATTATTAATAAAAAATCATAAACTAAATTTGCACGCGTTTTCGATTCCGAATAATTGTTAGTTTTTCCTGCAAAAACATTTTGTTGGTTCCATCCAGGAATCAGTGTGCAAATCGTTTATGATCTTTTATAAACCTAAATTCTGTATTGTCTTGTGTCAAAATGGCAACGGTAAAAGATTTAATCGTTCAAGAAAACATTTTAAAGACTCGGTTGGATAAATGCATCGAAAATGGAAGAAAAACAGCATTACCTAAACGGACACAGGGATTTTTTGGGACTAAAATTGCAGATTTAAAGGAAATATGGGAGCAATTCACTTCAATAGATTTAAAAATCATGCAACAGTTAACTTCTGCGGAAACTCCACACGAATATCTAACACAAGACCATTTCAGCGTTGCAGAAGCTAAGTATTCTGAATATATGGGTGAATTGCTAGAAGGCCTACGTAAACTCAACAGTCCCAGCACATCTGTTTCTAGTGGAGACAATGCAACCGTTCAAAGTACCGTTCTACAACAAGACAACTCGCTTCCGAGAATCACCTTGCCTAAATTTAGTGGAGATTACAATTCCTGGAGAGCATTTCATGATTTATTTGTATCATTAGTGCACAACAATACAAAATTGACTCCAGTTCAAAAACTCCATTACTTAAAGACTTGTTTAAGCGGTGATGCGGAAAGAATTTTAAGGCATACTCCAATCACTAATAATGATTATGAGCCTGCATGGAAGAAGCTTAAGGATCGATTCGAGAACACAAGAATATTAGTGAACCATCAGCTTAACAATTTAGTTAATCAGCCAAAATTAAACACAGAATCAAGCAAGGGCCTAAAATCTTTAATCGACAGTACAGAAGAATGTCTACAACAATTAAAAAGCTTAAACATAGATACAAGTTCATGGGATGTGCTTTTAATTTACATTCTGGTTCAGAAATTTCCTTTCACAACACTAAAATTATGGGAAGAAGAACTAGGTTCCGGCAAGGACTTGCCGACATTCAAACAATTTAAGGAATTTTTAAAGAAACGATTAACGGTTTTAGAGTCTATCGCTGATGCAATTAGTACGAAGCATTCAAATGTAAAATTTCAACCCAAGGATAAAACCCAATCATATCATGTAATTAAACAAGCCAAATGTCCTGCATGTGAGGGCAAACACTTTGTTCAAAAGTGCCCAAAATACAAAGGAATGAGCATTCAAACTCGGCGAAAAATTATTCAATCAGCAGGCCGGTGTCTAAATTGCTTGTCAAGCAATCACTCTATATCTGAGTGTACAAGCAAATTCTGTTGCTTCAAATGTAACAAGAAGCATCACACCTCATTACACGAAGACGGCGGTGAAATTCAATCCAATTTAATTACCAGGAAATCATCAGATTCCAATTCGAGCAATTGCAGTCAACCTGATCAAGCAAAACACAAACCAGATAGCAATAGCCACAGCGCTAACGGGTTCAATACTACCCAGGCCTTTATTACTAGTCAGAACATGCATACATTACTGTCTACTGCACTAGTAGTTGCACGAAGTGAGCATGGCGTACCTAGCACTCTACGTTGTCTAATAGATCCAGGATCTCAGTCCTCATTTCTCACAGAGGCTGCTTGTCAAAAACTAGGTGCTATATGTATCCCTACTTCAGTGGCCATCACAGGTCTTGGCACTAGCCGTGCAGCTAGTGCACACAAAAAGACCACATTACAACTACAAGGACGAAATTCAGATCCCATATTAGAGGAAACCTTTTTAATTTTGAAAAGAATTACTGATCCTCTACCAAAACATAAACAAGGATTTCGAATATTTAGCAGGGTTACAGTTGGCGGATTCAACATTTTGGAAACCCGGAAAAATAGATGCACTATTGGGAGCTAGCATTTATGCCAGAATGCTAAAGGAAGGTATTCGACGAGGCCCTGATACAGCTCCAACAGCAATCAATACAATTTTTGGTTGGATTCTACTAGGACCAACTAACGAGGCACAAGAAAGTTCAGCTTCCTTTTCACTTACAACTGATAACGATCTTCATACACAACTCAAAGAATTTTGGCAAATTGAAGAATTCCCTACGAACCCAATTCTCAAGCAAGAGGAGGAGGATTGTCAAGTTTTATTTAGGGACTCACATAAGCGTCTTGATAATGGTCAGTATCAAGTGAAGCTACCTTTTTTAAATAATGCAATGCCTATACTAGGCGAATCTCGGCCACAAGCGTTGAAGAGATTTAATGCTCTACAAGGACAATTCAAGCGAAAACCAGATATGGCTACAGATTATACGAAATGTTTGAATGAATACATTGATCTTGGCCATATGACAATGATAAATGCAATGAGCGAAAATACACCAAACTATTATATACCTCATCATGCTGTTTTTAAGGAAAGCACCACAACGAAATTGCGAGTCGTCTTCGATGCTTCATGTCAGACGACCAATGGCAAATCACTAAATGATTACCTATTAAAGGGACCAACGCTACAGCCAAAGCTTTTCGCAACACTTCTTAACTCGCGAAAATATAAAGTAGCAATAACTGCAGACATCGAGAAGATGTACAGGATGATTTTAATTGATCCATCACAAAGAACATTTCAACGAATTATTTGGCAGCATCCCATTACTAAAGAACCACAAGATTTCCAGCTCAACACTGTAACCTTCGGCACAACTTCAGCACCTTATCTGGCAATAAGGACCTTACAGCAACTGGCTGAAGATGAAAAAGAGAGATATCCCTTAGCTTCAAAGGCAACTTTCAAGAATTTCTACGTCGATGATCTTTTAGCAGGAGCTGAAGATGTTACCAGTGCTAAAAAACTTCAAACGGAGTTGTTACAAATGCTGAAATCAGGAGGTTTCAACTTAAGGAAATGGGCAAGTAATGAGCCTACACTAATGTCTGATATTCCTAAAGAACATCGTGAGCTTAAAGAAATTTTAACAGTCGGGGATGAAAATGCTATTAAAACTCTGGGTATTCAGTGGCATCCCATGGATGATTGTTTCACTTTCAAGTACTCGCCAAAAAAGGAATATGAGACAACTACCAAACGGACAGTACTGTCCGAAATCGCTTCTTTATATGACCCACTAGGGTGGTTGGCACCTACAGTAATAATCGCTAAAATTTTAATACAAGATTTGTGGATTACTGGATGTTCCTGGGACTCTCCTGTTTCAGAACATGTTGAGAAGCAATGGGAGATTTTCAAAAAAGATTTGCAAAATTTACAAAAACTAAGAATTCCAAGATGGATTTACTACAATCCAAACTCACGGATTCAAATACATGGTTTCTGTGATGCCTCGTCAAAGGCTTATGCTGCTGTGCTGTATTTACGCGTACAGCATGAAGAAGGTCATATTACATCCATGCTCTTAACTTCAAAAACTAAGGTTTGCCCAACGAAGCCTACAACAATACCTAGGCTAGAGCTTAACGGCGCTTTGCTTCTAGCTCGTTTGTTAAAGGCAACCATTAAGGATATGGACTTGGAAAATGTACCCATATTTACGTGGACAGACTCTACAATAGTTCTCCAGTGGATCAAAGAACACCCTTCTCGTTGGAAAACATATGTAGCCAACAGGGTTGTTGAAATCCAGGATACTATTAAATGCGACAACTGGAATTATGTTTCTACGGTTCACAATCCTGCAGACCTTGCTTCCAGGGGTAAATCTATTTCAGAATTATTGCACGCAAAGATTTGGTGGCATGGCCCCACTTGGCTAAGCAAACCTCAAAACGAATGGCCAAAGCAGCAGCAAATTCACGTCAAAACAGACTTAGAGGCAAAACAAGAGGTCACTACAAGTCTTGCAATTGAAATAGATGATGACATTCTGTTTCGGTACTCTTCGTTCGCCAAACTAATATCAACTGTAGCGATTCTACTTCGTGTTCCACACAATATGCGAAATTGCAAACCAAAACAAACAGGAAATATAACAGCTTTTGAATGGAATAACGCTGAGAGAGTAATTTTACGTTTGGTGCAACAAACAACTTTGGCTGAGGACTACCAAAATCTACAGAATAACAAGCCATTGGGTAACAAAAGTAAACTTCGACAGTTAAATCCCTATATCGATGAACAAGGACTAATACGAATGCGTGGACGTCTACAAAATGCAAATATTCCGAACACGAGAAAATGCCCAATTATTTTACCCAAAAATCATCATGTGACGTTTCTTATTATCGACAAAATACATAGAGAGACCTTGCATGGTGGACCTTCACTAGTGTTAGCTACAAGTCGCAACCAATATTGGATCTTGGATGGAAGACGTTGTATTACAAGTCGAATACACAAATGCGTCACCTGCACAAGATACAGAAAGTCAACAATCACGCAATTGATGGGCAATCTACCTGAGTCACGCGTGAATATTAGCAGACCTTTCAGTAAAGTCGGTATAGATTATGCCGGGCCAATAACAATCAAAACATCACCCATAAGAAAAGCTAAATTACTGAAGGCATACATTTGTATTTTTGTGTGTATGGCAACGAAGGCTATACACATCGAGCTGGTTTCAGCACTGACTTCAGAAGCATTCATCGCAGCACTAAAAAGATTTATTGCTCGTCGAGGGCTATGCACGGACATTTTTTCAGACTGCGGAACAAATTTCGTCGGAGGAAAATCACTGCTGGACAAGGACATAGAAGCAGCTATTGCTGAAGTATCTCCAGAAGCCGCAAAATGTGTCGCGCAGAAATCAATCAAGTGGCATTTCAATCCACCAGCTTCTCCACACTTTGGCGGAATTTGGGAATCCGGAGTGAAATCAATCAAATATCATCTGCGCAGAAGCCTAGGCAACATAACTTGCACCTTTGAAGAATACGCAACAATTCTAGCCCAAATTGAATCGTGTCTAAATTCTAGACCATTGTGTTATATAAACAATGACCCAGATGAAACAACTGTACTAACACCAGGACATTTTATTATCGGAGAAGCACTAAACGCAGTACCAGAACCTGACTATACCGACGAAAAGATACCACTGTCGCAACGATGGAAATTTGTTCAGCAAAAAATCAGAGAGTTTTGGAATAAATGGTCTAGAGATTATTTGAATCAGCTGCAAAATAGGCCGAAATGGTTAAAGGAACAAAGAAACTTACAAATTGGAGATATTGTCCTGATCAAACACGAAGCGACACCACCCTCCACCTGGCCATTAGGTATTATCGAACAACTATATCCAGGTACTGACGGACTTACCCGAGTTGTTCAAGTTCGAACGCAACACAACACTGTTCGCAGGCCACTTTCCAAAATTTGTCCTTTGCCTGTGGATCAGACGTCAACAGATAGCACTCAGACTTCGTGTTCTTAACTGTTACATGTTTGTTCGCCTCGCTGTGTCCTGTGTTGTCATGATTTAAAAAGCAATGGCACTTAAAAGTTAATTATTTCAGATGGCCAATGTCTATGAAGAAGGCGATGTACTTACTATCTTGGAAGACATCTATTTTTCCCCGAGGTCAAGTCCTGCAGAAGACATGTTTGAGTCCGAGTGTCCCTATTGGTCATCAAAGCCGTCTACAAGTGCTGCAGCCTCAACTCCCACCAAGCTCAACAACAGCGCTGGACCTAGCAAGCCACCGAATAATCGAAGACACCTGCCCGATGCTGTCCACATCAAAACATCATTGGATCAACCAGCAGTCATCAACGGCGCTAAGGAATCATCGCTTGAGCTATTGAGAGTGACGAAAACCATCAAGGAATTGCAGATGCGAATAGAGAACACTCACCAGCGTTTCACCACTCGAGAAGGCGTTGATATTTACCTGCAGAGAGAAGTCTTAAAACGCATCAACTTCGAAGAGATACAAAAAGGAAAAGGACGAGAAAAAACAATAAACTTGCCTGATCGGTATCAAGTACGTCTGCGTGTCTTGGCAAATGGGTCTCTGAAATTCTTCCATTATCACAAGCGAGGCATAGTTAAAAAACTGAATCGGTTGAACCAGGCAGTTCAACGGGGGGAAGAATGTTCAGGAACCTCACCTAAAATGTAAATGAAATACTATTAAATTTAAGAATTTTAAATATTGAATTCTCGACATACCTTGAAGTACCTGACGACTCAACAGGTACCGTCATTTTAAGCTTAAGGAATCTGAAATTGAATAAAAATGAATTGAAGCTGAACATTGATGAATTATTTAGTATTAGAAAGTAATTAGATAAGGAACAATAAAGCATTGATCATGAAAAATGAAGTTCCAGTGAATGTAAACAACCCTTGGTCGTACAACAACAACAACACGTACCACTGGAACTAGGCGAAATCAACTGAAAATCAATACTCACATGATCCAAACATTAACTATGGAATAAAGAGGACGTGCACTTTCACATAAAACATGAATCGACACATAAAATCAACATAGAAATATAAATTGATAGGAAAGGTGCCACCTGTGACAGATCTAACCTGTACACCAAGGTGGATCAATTTATGTCCAAAAAGCTGCACATAAATACAACACAAGTATGCACAAAGGATGCGCAACATTCTTACCGTTGTGTTAATATAAACCCGTACACCTGAAATAAAACACGCCGCGAAAAAACACCACATAAAGAATTCGATCGCGCACTTTGAAAACTTGAAGACCGCGGACTGACATCCATAATTTGGCCGATTGACAGGAGGTAATCGATCACGCCCAATCGATTGGTATTACCAGATTTTAAATTAATTGCAGGATTATCGAGATATCATTAAAATTTGATATTATAATTTGTGCAATTGGAGGAAAAGAGACCCTAAAAAAAAAAAGAGAGCAACATACAAAATTATGAAAGAGACCTCCGTGAAAGAAAAGAGAAGGGCATAAAAGCTTTCAAGATGGCTGCTCGGAAAAGGGCCAAATTTCAATATGGAGTCCTGAAAAAGGGGGAAAATCGGTAATGCAGCCCACATCCTGTTTGGAACCATATAAAAGTCCGCCAGCAGAAGTACTCACTCTCTTTCTTGAATAACTCGTTCGGATTGTCAGATTCACCACGCGCTTCGTAATTTTCGCCAAATTAGAATTTATCATAGCAGAAAAACGCATACGGTAAAAGTCATGCTCTTTGAGTCATTCTTACCAAAAATGCATTTCTGGTGTTAGGAAATTTTAGTTTTCTTGTATTAGCTTAGTTAGAATAGATATTAGATTTCGGGTTGAATTATTTCACTAAATTGTAGATTTTTGTAACATATAATTATTTAACTGAATTGATTGTTGTATTTGAATTGTATAGGTTGAGGGAATTTTGAATTATTAATAAAAAATCATAAACTAAATTTGCACGCGTTTTCGATTCCGAATAATTGTTAGTTTTTCCTGCAAAAACATTTTGTTGGTTCCATCCAGGAATCAGTGTGCAAATCGTTTATGATCTTTTATAAACCTAAATTCTGTATTGTCTTGTGTCAAAATGGCAACGGTAAAAGATTTAATCGTTCAAGAAAACATTTTAAAGACTCGGTTGGATAAATGCATCGAAAATGGAAGAAAAACAGCATTACCTAAACGGACACAGGGATTTTTTGGGACTAAAATTGCAGATTTAAAGGAAATATGGGAGCAATTCACTTCAATAGATTTAAAAATCATGCAACAGTTAACTTCTGCGGAAACTCCACACGAATATCTAACACAAGACCATTTCAGCGTTGCAGAAGCTAAGTATTCTGAATATATGGGTGAATTGCTAGAAGGCCTACGTAAACTCAACAGTCCCAGCACATCTGTTTCTAGTGGAGACAATGCAACCGTTCAAAGTACCGTTCTACAACAAGACAACTCGCTTCCGAGAATCACCTTGCCTAAATTTAGTGGAGATTACAATTCCTGGAGAGCATTTCATGATTTATTTGTATCATTAGTGCACAACAATACAAAATTGACTCCAGTTCAAAAACTCCATTACTTAAAGACTTGTTTAAGCGGTGATGCGGAAAGAATTTTAAGGCATACTCCAATCACTAATAATGATTATGAGCCTGCATGGAAGAAGCTTAAGAATCGATTCGAGAACACAAGAA
This sequence comes from Dysmachus trigonus, assembly GCA_949715965.1. NCBI lineage: Eukaryota > Metazoa > Arthropoda > Insecta > Diptera > Asilidae > Dysmachus > Dysmachus trigonus. The sequence continues at coordinate 55,543,171 of OX454320.1, forward strand.
TATTAGTGAACCATCAGCTTAACAATTTAGTTAATCAGCCAAAATTAAACACAGAATCAAGCAAGGGCCTAAAATCTTTAATCGACAGTACAGAAGAATGTCTACAACAATTAAAAAGCTTAAACATAGATACAAGTTCATGGGATGTGCTTTTAATTTACATTCTGGTTCAGAAATTTCCTTTCACAACACTAAAATTATGGGAAGAAGAACTAGGTTCCGGCAAGGACTTGCCGACATTCAAACAATTTAAGGAATTTTTAAAGAAACGATTAACGGTTTTAGAGTCTATCGCTGATGCAATTAGTACGAAGCATTCAAATGTAAAATTTCAACCCAAGGATAAAACCCAATCATATCATGTAATTAAACAAGCCAAATGTCCTGCATGTGAGGGCAAACACTTTGTTCAAAAGTGCCCAAAATACAAAGGAATGAGCATTCAAACTCGGCGAAAAATTATTCAATCAGCAGGCCGGTGTCTAAATTGCTTGTCAAGCAATCACTCTATATCTGAGTGTACAAGCAAATTCTGTTGCTTCAAATGTAACAAGAAGCATCACACCTCATTACACGAAGACGGCGGTGAAATTCAATCCAATTTAATTACCAGGAAATCATCAGATTCCAATTCGAGCAATTGCAGTCAACCTGATCAAGCAAAACACAAACCAGATAGCAATAGCCACAGCGCTAACGGGTTCAATACTACCCAGGCCTTTATTACTAGTCAGAACATGCATACATTACTGTCTACTGCACTAGTAGTTGCACGAAGTGAGCATGGCGTACCTAGCACTCTACGTTGTCTAATAGATCCAGGATCTCAGTCCTCATTTCTCACAGAGGCTGCTTGTCAAAAACTAGGTGCTATATGTATCCCTACTTCAGTGGCCATCACAGGTCTTGGCACTAGCCGTGCAGCTAGTGCACACAAAAAGACCACATTACAACTACAAGGACGAAATTCAGATCCCATATTAGAGGAAACCTTTTTAATTTTGAAAAGAATTACTGATCCTCTACCAAAACATAAACAAGGATTTCGAATATTTAGCAGGGTTACAGTTGGCGGATTCAACATTTTGGAAACCCGGAAAAATAGATGCACTATTGGGAGCTAGCATTTATGCCAGAATGCTAAAGGAAGGTATTCGACGAGGCCCTGATACAGCTCCAACAGCAATCAATACAATTTTTGGTTGGATTCTACTAGGACCAACTAACGAGGCACAAGAAAGTTCAGCTTCCTTTTCACTTACAACTGATAACGATCTTCATACACAACTCAAAGAATTTTGGCAAATTGAAGAATTCCCTACGAACCCAATTCTCAAGCAAGAGGAGGAGGATTGTCAAGTTTTATTTAGGGACTCACATAAGCGTCTTGATAATGGTCAGTATCAAGTGAAGCTACCTTTTTTAAATAATGCAATGCCTATACTAGGCGAATCTCGGCCACAAGCGTTGAAGAGATTTAATGCTCTACAAGGACAATTCAAGCGAAAACCAGATATGGCTACAGATTATACGAAATGTTTGAATGAATACATTGATCTTGGCCATATGACAATGATAAATGCAATGAGCGAAAATACACCAAACTATTATATACCTCATCATGCTGTTTTTAAGGAAAGCACCACAACGAAATTGCGAGTCGTCTTCGATGCTTCATGTCAGACGACCAATGGCAAATCACTAAATGATTACCTATTAAAGGGACCAACGCTACAGCCAAAGCTTTTCGCAACACTTCTTAACTCGCGAAAATATAAAGTAGCAATAACTGCAGACATCGAGAAGATGTACAGGATGATTTTAATTGATCCATCACAAAGAACATTTCAACGAATTATTTGGCAGCATCCCATTACTAAAGAACCACAAGATTTCCAGCTCAACACTGTAACCTTCGGCACAACTTCAGCACCTTATCTGGCAATAAGGACCTTACAGCAACTGGCTGAAGATGAAAAAGAGAGATATCCCTTAGCTTCAAAGGCAACTTTCAAGAATTTCTACGTCGATGATCTTTTAGCAGGAGCTGAAGATGTTACCAGTGCTAAAAAACTTCAAACGGAGTTGTTACAAATGCTGAAATCAGGAGGTTTCAACTTAAGGAAATGGGCAAGTAATGAGCCTACACTAATGTCTGATATTCCTAAAGAACATCGTGAGCTTAAAGAAATTTTAACAGTCGGGGATGAAAATGCTATTAAAACTCTGGGTATTCAGTGGCATCCCATGGATGATTGTTTCACTTTCAAGTACTCGCCAAAAAAGGAATATGAGACAACTACCAAACGGACAGTACTGTCCGAAATCGCTTCTTTATATGACCCACTAGGGTGGTTGGCACCTACAGTAATAATCGCTAAAATTTTAATACAAGATTTGTGGATTACTGGATGTTCCTGGGACTCTCCTGTTTCAGAACATGTTGAGAAGCAATGGGAGATTTTCAAAAAAGATTTGCAAAATTTACAAAAACTAAGAATTCCAAGATGGATTTACTACAATCCAAACTCACGGATTCAAATACATGGTTTCTGTGATGCCTCGTCAAAGGCTTATGCTGCTGTGCTGTATTTACGCGTACAGCATGAAGAAGGTCATATTACATCCATGCTCTTAACTTCAAAAACTAAGGTTTGCCCAACGAAGCCTACAACAATACCTAGGCTAGAGCTTAACGGCGCTTTGCTTCTAGCTCGTTTGTTAAAGGCAACCATTAAGGATATGGACTTGGAAAATGTACCCATATTTACGTGGACAGACTCTACAATAGTTCTCCAGTGGATCAAAGAACACCCTTCTCGTTGGAAAACATATGTAGCCAACAGGGTTGTTGAAATCCAGGATACTATTAAATGCGACAACTGGAATTATGTTTCTACGGTTCACAATCCTGCAGACCTTGCTTCCAGGGGTAAATCTATTTCAGAATTATTGCACGCAAAGATTTGGTGACATGGCCCCACTTGGCTAAGCAAACCTCAAAACGAATGGCCAAAGCAGCAGCAAATTCACGTCAAAACAGACTTAGAGGCAAAACAAGAGGTCACTACAAGTCTTGCAATTGAAATAGATGATGACATTCTGTTTCGGTACTCTTCGTTCGCCAAACTAATATCAACTGTAGCGATTCTACTTCGTGTTCCACACAATATGCGAAATTGCAAACCAAAACAAACAGGAAATATAACAGCTTTTGAATGGAATAACGCTGAGAGAGTAATTTTACGTTTGGTGCAACAAACAACTTTGGCTGAGGACTACCAAAATCTACAGAATAACAAGCCATTGGGTAACAAAAGTAAACTTCGACAGTTAAATCCCTATATCGATGAACAAGGACTAATACGAATGCGTGGACGTCTACAAAATGCAAATATTCCGAACACGAGAAAATGCCCAATTATTTTACCCAAAAATCATCATGTGACGTTTCTTATTATCGACAAAATACATAGAGAGACCTTGCATGGTGGACCTTCACTAGTGTTAGCTACAAGTCGCAACCAATATTGGATCTTGGATGGAAGACGTTGTATTACAAGTCGAATACACAAATGCGTCACCTGCACAAGATACAGAAAGTCAACAATCACGCAATTGATGGGCAATCTACCTGAGTCACGCGTGAATATTAGCAGACCTTTCAGTAAAGTCGGTATAGATTATGCCGGGCCAATAACAATCAAAACATCACCCATAAGAAAAGCTAAATTACTGAAGGCATACATTTGTATTTTTGTGTGTATGGCAACGAAGGCTATACACATCGAGCTGGTTTCAGCACTGACTTCAGAAGCATTCATCGCAGCACTAAAAAGATTTATTGCTCGTCGAGGGCTATGCACGGACATTTTTTCAGACTGCGGAACAAATTTCGTCGGAGGAAAATCACTGCTGGACAAGGACATAGAAGCAGCTATTGCTGAAGTATCTCCAGAAGCCGCAAAATGTGTCGCGCAGAAATCAATCAAGTGGCATTTCAATCCACCAGCTTCTCCACACTTTGGCGGAATTTGGGAATCCGGAGTGAAATCAATCAAATATCATCTGCGCAGAAGCCTAGGCAACATAACTTGCACCTTTGAAGAATACGCAACAATTCTAGCCCAAATTGAATCGTGTCTAAATTCTAGACCATTGTGTTATATAAACAATGACCCAGATGAAACAACTGTACTAACACCAGGACATTTTATTATCGGAGAAGCACTAAACGCAGTACCAGAACCTGACTATACCGACGAAAAGATACCACTGTCGCAACGATGGAAATTTGTTCAGCAAAAAATCAGAGAGTTTTGGAATAAATGGTCTAGAGATTATTTGAATCAGCTGCAAAATAGGCCGAAATGGTTAAAGGAACAAAGAAACTTACAAATTGGAGATATTGTCCTGATCAAACACGAAGCGACACCACCCTCCACCTGGCCATTAGGTATTATCGAACAACTATATCCAGGTACTGACGGACTTACCCGAGTTGTTCAAGTTCGAACGCAACACAACACTGTTCGCAGGCCACTTTCCAAAATTTGTCCTTTGCCTGTGGATCAGACGTCAACAGATAGCACTCAGACTTCGTGTTCTTAACTGTTACATGTTTGTTCGCCTCGCTGTGTCCTGTGTTGTCATGATTTAAAAAGCAATGGCACTTAAAAGTTAATTATTTCAGATGGCCAATGTCTATGAAGAAGGCGATGTACTTACTATCTTGGAAGACATCTATTTTTCCCCGAGGTCAAGTCCTGCAGAAGACATGTTTGAGTCCGAGTGTCCCTATTGGTCATCAAAGCCGTCTACAAGTGCTGCAGCCTCAACTCCCACCAAGCTCAACAACAGCGCTGGACCTAGCAAGCCACCGAATAATCGAAGACACCTGCCCGATGCTGTCCACATCAAAACATCATTGGATCAACCAGCAGTCATCAACGGCGCTAAGGAATCATCGCTTGAGCTATTGAGAGTGACGAAAACCATCAAGGAATTGCAGATGCGAATAGAGAACACTCACCAGCGTTTCACCACTCGAGAAGGCGTTGATATTTACCTGCAGAGAGAAGTCTTAAAACGCATCAACTTCGAAGAGATACAAAAAGGAAAAGGACGAGAAAAAACAATAAACTTGCCTGATCGGTATCAAGTACGTCTGCGTGTCTTGGCAAATGGGTCTCTGAAATTCTTCCATTATCACAAGCGAGGCATAGTTAAAAAACTGAATCGGTTGAACCAGGCAGTTCAACGGGGGGGAGAATGTTCAGGAACCTCACCTAAAATGTAAATGAAACACTATTAAATTTAAGAATTTTAAATATTGAATTCTCGACATACCTTGAAGTACCTGACGACTCAACAGGTACCGTCATTTTAAGCTTAAGGAATCTGAAATTGAATAAAAATGAATTGAAGCTGAACATTGATGAATTATTTAGTATTAGAAAGTAATTAGATAAGGAACAATAAAGCATTGATCATGAAAAATGAAGTTCCAGTGAATGTAAACAACCTTTGGTCGTACAACAACAACAACACGTACCACTGGAACTAGGCGAAATCAACTGAAAATCAATACTCACATGATCCAAACATTAACTATGGAATAAAGAGGACGTGCACTTTCACATAAAACATGAATCGACACATAAAATCAACATAGAAATATAAATTGATAGGAAAGGTGCCACCTGTGACAGATCTAACCTGTACACCAAGGTGGATCAATTTATGTCCAAAAAGCTGCACATAAATACAACACAAGTATGCACAAAGGATGCGCAACATTCTTACCGTTGTGTTAATATAAACCCGTACACCTGAAATAAAACACGCCGCGAAAAAACACCACATAAAGAATTCGATCGCGCACTTTGAAAACTTGAAGACCGCGGACTGACATCCATAATTTGGCCGATTGACAGGAGGTAATCGATCACGCCCAATCGATTGGTATTACCAGATTTTAAATTAATTGCACGATTATCGAGATATCATTAAAATTTGATATTATAATTTGTGCAATTGGAGGAAAAGAGACCCTAAAAAAAAAAGAGAGCAACATACAAAATTATGAAAGAGACCTCCGTGAAAGAAAAAAGAAGGGCATAAAAGCTTTCAAGATGGCTGTTCGGAAAAGGGCCAAATTTCAATATGGAGTCCTGAAAAAGGGGGAAAATCGGTAATGCAGCCCACATCCTGTTTGGAACCATATAAAAGTCCGCCAGCAGAAGTACTCACTCTCTTTCTTGAATAACTCGTTCGGATTGTCAGATTCACCACGCGCTTCGTAATTTTCGTCAAATTAGAATTTATCATAGCAGAAAAACGCATACGGTAAAAATCATGCTCTTTGAGTCATTCTTACCAAAAATGCATTTCTGGTGTTAGGAAATTTTAGTTTTCTTGTATTAGCTTAGTTAGAATAGATATTAGATTTCGGGTTGAATTATTTCACTAAATTGTAGATTTTTGTAACATATAATTATTTAACTGAATTGATTGTTGTATTTGAATTGTACAGGTTGAGGGAATTTTGAATTATTAATAAAAAATCATAAACTAAATTTGCAGGCGTTTTCGATTCCGAATAATTGTTAGTTTTTCCTGCAAAAACAATAAGTGTCGCATTTTGATACTGGATAACGAATGTTCCCGTTAGGTCCATGGCTTCGCCGTCGACAAGGATAGTCCCGTTGAATTTGTTGAGTAGCAGCATTCCAGGGAAGATTTCCTCTGTAGCAGGGATGTGGCTGTTATCGATCTCGGTGCAATTTGACGGTCTACTCGTGAGCAAATATGGAATACAACCTGTTTCGCTTAAATCTATAATTTGGTTTCTATTACAAATTGTTAGCTTATTATTAGATGAACATTTTTCTTTTATTCCGTATACCTTTTTGTCACACTGTAGGATATTTTCAAATGGTATTTTAACTACAAAATTTCCTCGTTTTACAGGTTTCATTAGTATTGTTCTGCATACTTCGGTTTTTGTATTTAGTATGCTTACAATATATAACAGTGTTGAGTTACTTGAAGCAATTTTAATTTCCGCAAAATCAATAGCCTCTTCTAAGTTAAGATATGGTACATTGTTTTTTTCAAAAAGTTCTTTTACAATATTAATTTCGCTATTGGACAAAACAAATGAATTTACAATACCTGCCTTTGCCCAGTGTAAGGCATAGTCAACATTAATTATTTCTTCTTTAATTAAGTCTAATTTGTATTTAATATTTGTTACAATTCCATTTTTTATATCTTCGTTATTTTTATATGTATTTATAATTTTGTTTGTTATATTAGTAATATCATTGATACGATCGATAGTTGATTTGTTAATTATTACTTGTTTATTGTTGTTTTCCAACACGTCGTTAATTTTGGCCTTTAAAATCTGAAAGTCATCGTGGTCCGGGCTTCCGGCTAACCACTTCCATGCGCTTCCCAGAAAATTTAGTGATCTCTTTAGCTTTGATTTGGGTTTCAATCGTTTGAGTAGGGATGTGATTTGAGTGATTTCATGGGTGAGGAATGGATACATGGGGTGGCTTGTATCGACACTGTTTTTGGTCTTAACTTCCAAATCGTTGAGTGTTCTCTCATAGGACTCCAATTCAATAATATGGATTAATTTTAGCGTTCTTATTTGTAGTTTTGCGGTTCGCGTATTCAATGTAATTACCTTCGAGTTGGAATAATCCAAAATTTGCAGCTCTGCAGGGCAGGAAGCTATTAGTAATCTGGAAGTGAAATATTAACTTTTAATGTTACTCTTATGGACGACCTTGCCAGATTCTGTAAGGATAGTTTTCGAATGATTTTCCTTAACTATATTATTTCTTTTCTGTACCTTGGAGATAATTTCGAGCCTACTCGCTTGTTTAGCTTTACGTAGATAATTTCACCGCGAATATAATCTTTTATTGGTTGTCTTGTTTTATTTAGATTCCTCATATCGGTTTGCTGTTTTTCTCTTAGTCTAGTTATATTTTCCTGTCTGGCTTTATCGAAGTCTTCAGGGTTAACACTGACATTTCTGCCGAAGAAAACCTCGAGCGGTCTTTTTCCCGTGGTTGAGTGTATCGAAAAATTGTACTCGTAAACGGCCGTATCGAGAAGTTCTGGAAAAGTTCTTTGTATGCCATCTGCTTTCAGACATCGTAGTATTTCGGTGAGGGTTGAATGGAACCTTTCCACTTGGCCATTAACCGAACTAGTATAAGGGGGAGTTTTAAAGATTTGAATTCCAAGTTGGTCCTCGACCATGAAACAGATTGAGGTAGAGTTTAATGATTTTTCATTATCGATTACTATTATTTTAGGTACACCAAAGGAAAAGAGTAGTTCGCGTAGTGGAGTTTTTATATCTTCGATCGCTTTTGATTTTAAAATTTTTACTTGCGCATATTTCGAGAATTTATCTATTGCTGTTAAAATTAATTTCTTTTCTGTGGAATAAATATCAATGTGCAAGATCTCGCCTGGATATTGGGGAATTGGCGTTTCTTTCAGGTGGGGTTTGTTGGGATGTCTGTCGTATTTTTGCTCTTCCTAAAGACTCGCGATAACTTCAAGCCCTCCTTGCCCAAACCTGGTAGTACACCTAAACCACCTAGCATTCGCCAGCCTACTCCCTCTCCCGTCTCTACTACTAACTCCAGCAACTGGCAACTTAAAGCTAGCTTATTTCCAAACTTTAAGCAAGCTACTCCCTTTAAGTACCCTAACTTTGTGTACTCTCACACTTTAAACCCCCCAACCCCATCCTCTTCGACTGTAACTACTGGCTCCTCTGTTACTGCCCCCTCCATTTCCAATAAGCGTAACCCTACTTCAGCTCCCTCCGATCCCACTCTCACGGACCGCATCCCCTCACCCGCCACCTCCTCGGCCTCTCCCTCCTCAACCTCTCCTCCTCCCGTTGCCGACAAACCTTCCTTTATTGACCCTCTTCTTCCCCCGGTTGTTAAACTAACTAGGCTATCGGCCGAATCTCCTGATGGCCGCTACTTACTTTCCCGCCTTCGTGAACGTAGGATATATGATAACGTACGACTCTACCTTGCCTACCTTCATGACAAAGCGGATCACATCTGCATTGACGGCAAAACTCGTACCAACGTCATTGTCTCATTACACCAAGAGGGTCTCCCGACCGACCCCACCGTCCTGAGACAGCTTTTCCTTAAGTTCCACGCAGCATTCGACGTCCCACCCCAACAAATTTCTGACGATCTGTCCGCCTACGCCTCTTACCTCAGTTCCAAACGCATTTCCCATCTATAGAAATGTCGCATGGACTCGAAAAATTATTTTTGCTCCTAACCCCCCCCCCCCCACCCACTCCTCCCCCCCTCTGCCCATCCCCACCAAATCTTTTACCTGCTGCTCGATTTACTACCAGAATGTCAGAGGGCTTCGCTCCAAAACCCAAAACGTTTTTCTAAAATCCCTATCCCTCCCCTACGACATCTTCGCCCTCTCGGAAACGAACCTAACCTCCGGAATCAACAACTATGAACTATTCTCATCCGACTTCAGTGTTTTTCGCACCGATGGATGCGCAACTTATTCCGGTCCCTCTGGTCGCGGTGTCCTTATTGCTGTTCACAACCGCCTCAGCTCCACCTTGATCAATTCATCTAACTCATCTTCCTTTGAATGGGTATGCGTCACAATCTCTCTTGATCGCCACTCCCTCTTCATCTTGTGCTGCTACATTCGCCCTGCTCAGCCTCTCCAAGCCTACTCACACGCAACTGAAGCACTCGATGCCGTGTCGGCTCTCGCCCAACCCCTCGACGACATTATTGTCTTGGGTGATTTTAACCTCCCTCATCTCATCTGGTCCCTCTCCGACGATGACTCCTCCTATTTCGCTACTAACGTGTCTTCTTCAATTGAGTCTCTAATTATCGACCACTTCTCCGATTCTGGCCTCTACCAAATGAGTGGCGTCAAAAACCACCTTGGCAGACAGCTTGACCTTATCTTCTCTACCAATCCGCTAGACTCAGTTGTTACTGAAAGTCACCACCTTCTTTCTACTCTTGATTTACACCACCCCCCCCCCCCCCCCCTCTTTCTATCTTTTTCCTATGAACCGTCTACCCCTCTTACTATCTCCGAAACCCGCTATCACTACAATTTTCGTAAAGCCGACTTTGCGAAACTTAACCTCCTTTTAAGTCACTCCAGCATTCTAACATCCCTAGAAGATTTGCAACTACCTATTAATAACTGCGTCTCCCTATTCTATACCGAACTTTTCAACTGTATGTCAAAATGTGTACCTTTTGAGCCCGTTATAAATCGCTCCTCATCACCACCCTGGTACGATAAAGAGCTCCGCTCCCTGCGTAACAAAAGGAACAAACTTTGGCATTCCTTCCTCCTGTCTAAGTCCAACACTGACTACTCTTCCTACTCAGCCATTTCCTCACTCTTTTCCGAACGTTGTGAATCCCTTTACAAAGACTACCTGACTTCTATGCAATCCAAACTTATTTCCGATCCCAAGCAATTCTATAAGTTCATTAATGTTAAGCGCAAATCTAACGGCTACCCCTCTATCCTTAAACTCGGCGACTCATCCTCGTCCAACCCTACAGAAATTGCTGATTTGTTTGCCGAATTTTTTAGTCAATCCTTCTGCGATCTCGTCTCCGACCCTGACCTTAACTACTTCTCCGCCTTAGAAAACTGTGCTCAAACCTCCTTCGTCTCCATAAACATTGACCCCTCTCTAGTTGCTTCTAAGATCAGTGCGCTCGTCGACGATACTGACCCCGGTCCTGACGGTATTCCTGCTATTCTCCTAAAGAAATGCTTTGCCCATCTAATTCAACCTCTTACCCACCTCTTTCAACTTTCCCTTTCTGAGGGTACTTTTCCTGATCGCTGGAAGGACTCTTATATTACCCCTATCTACAAGAAGGGTTGTAAAAGCGATATTTCAAATTACCGTCCGATCGCTAAACTTTCATGCATCCCTAAACTCTTCGAAAGCCTCATCTATGACTCCTTGTCGTTCCACTGCAAGTCCATCCTATCTCCATCTCAACACGGGTTTATCAAAGGTAGATCTGCTACGACCAACTTATCTACCTTTGTGTCTCGCACCCTTCTTTCTGTCGAGAACGGGAACGAAGTTGACGTCGTAGCTACTGATTTTAGCAAAGCCTTCGACAAAATCTCTCACAAAATCATCATTCTAATATTAAACTATATTGGCCTCCCCCCCCCGACTCATTTCTTGGATCAGCTCCTACCTCGATAATCGCCACTATAGCGTCCGTTTCGCCTCTTCGATTTCCAAACCCTTCTTATCCCGTTCCGGTGTCCCCCAGGGCAGTCATCTCGGCCCTTTACTTTTCATATTGTCCATCAACGATGTCGTGAACGTTATCAATCACTCTGACATCCTAATCTATGCTGACGATATGAAAATCTTCAAACAAATTTCCGACACATCCGATTCATCGCTACTCCAAAACGACCTAGACAATTTTCGTACCTGGTGCTCAAAAAACTTTCTTGATCTAAACATATCCAAATGCCAAGCGATCACCTTCTCCCGTAAGCGCACCTCTACTCTTCCCAGATCCTACACCCTCTCTGGAGCACCCATTCCATCTGTTACCTCCCTCTGTGATCTTGGTGTCATATGCGATAGTGAACTCAACTTCCGTTCCCACATAGATCACGCTATTAGCAGGGCCAATTCTACTCTTGGCTTTGTCAAACGATGGTCTAAGGAGTTCTCCGACCCTTACGTTACCAAATCGCTCTTCCTTTTCTTCGTTAGACCACTCCTTGAGTATGCCTGTCAGGTTTGGTCTCCCTCGCAGTCTTCAACCATCAACAGAATTGAATCAGTCCAGCGTAGATTCATTCGTTTTGCCCTGCGCAACCTCCCGTGGACAGATCACCTCAACCTCCCTCCGTATGAAGACCGCCTAAAACTAATCGACCTTCAACCTCTCTCCTTCCGTCGTGATATCGCTGATATCGTCTTCGTCCACCAAGTCCTAGCTGGTCTCATCGATTGCCCTGACCTCCTACATAGCATATTCCTTAACACTAACCCCCGCAATGTTAGATCTTTCCCCACCTTTCGTCTTGCGACCCACCGTACTAATTATGGCCACTTCGAACCCTTCACTAGAATGCTACGGAAGGTCAACAACTCTACCGCCTTCGATTTCCACCTCGACAAATCCTCCCTTAAGCGCGCCCTATCCCTGCCTAATCCACGCCCCCTTTGACTAATTAATTTAGGTTAATCTTATTCGAGTCGTAGTTTAAGTTTAAGTTTAAGTAATTTCTGTAGCTTGTATTAAGCGAAACAATAAATAAATAAATAAATAAATACACATTGTTTAACTAGATTGTTTATTCTGGAGCTCATTTTTGGAAAATAAAATTTTTCTAGTAGTTGGATTTTGCTTTCGCGCGCATTACGGTGGGCTCTTGTATGTACTTTCAGTATTTCCTCATCCTGTCTGTCTGGATTTGTAAGGTCTTCGACTTGGGTTTGAGTGAATCTGATTTTATAATTTCTAAAATGGATAGGGTATAACTGTTGGATTTTTCCCATTATTGCTTCAGATGTTAATAGTCCGTTAATAACACTCGGATTCAAATATCGTTTAAATATGGATATAAGATTTTCTTCAGAGTATTCTGGTTGAACGATAAGGTGTCTATGATAGGTAGGGAAAGGAATTCTGAATTGATAGCTGTTTTCGTCGCCTATTTTAATAAAGATCTGATTTTTAAAGGCGTTAATCGGTGCCTCTGCTGTGGGGATAAGGTCATGAGCAGAACTTTCGCTGCTGTGCTGTGTTATAGTTAGCGAATTTATTGGGGATTTTTCCGGTGGTCTCGAAAGAGCGTCTGCCACTACATTCATTTTTCCTGGCTTGTACTTTAGTTCGTAGTTGTATTCTTCGAGAATAGCTTTCCACCTTTTCATTTTGTTATTGTTGTTTTTAGAGCTTAGAGCGTAAGTCAATGCCTGATGATCTGTAAATATTTGCACCTTCGCTGTGCCGTATAAATACTTTCTCAGTGAATTTAGGGCCCAAATTATGGCGAGCATTTCTTTTTCGTTAGTCGCGTAATGCTCTTCAGTTTTATTAAGCGTTCTCGATATAAATATGATAGGTTTTGTGCCAATACCGCTCCAATTACATAATTTGAAGCATCTGTAGTTAGCTGAAATTCTTTGTCAAAGTCTGGATAGGCGAGCTGTAAATCTCCTGAAACTAAGGAATTTTTAATTTTGTTGAAGGCTTCTATTGCTTCGTCGTTTAGCTTGATGAGTTTCTTACCAGAGATATTTTTTGAAACTCTTCCGCCTTCCCCTCTTAAAAGGGATGTAAGGGGCTTCGCCAGATTGGCATATCCCTTGATAAAGCGGCGATAGTACCCTGAAAGTCCAAGGAAAGATCGTAGATCTTTGAGAGTTTTTGGACACGGAAAATTGGTTATCGCTTCAACTTTTGACGGATTTGTTTTGATGCCGTCTGAGGAGATAATGAATCCTAGGAATTCGACTTCATTCCGAAGAAATTCGCATTTATCCAGCTGAACTTTCATGTTCGCTCTCTCTAGGGTCTGGAATACCTTTTTAAGATTTTCGAAATGCGTATTTTCATCCTTACTGAAAATTACAATATCGTCTATGTAGACGTAGCAAATTTTGCCGATATGCTCTCGCAATATGTCGTCGAGAGTCCTTTGAAAGATTGACGGCGCGTTTTTTAGGCCAAAAGGCAGCCTAGTGAATTCATATTTTCCGTTATTCACGGAGAAAACCGTTTTTTCTATGTCAGCTTCCCTGAGTGGAATTTGGTGGAAGCCGCTCTTAAGGTCGACTACCGAAAACCATTTACTCTTACCGAGTTGTGCGAGGACTTCATTTATCTCAGAGATGGGATACTTGTCCGAGACTGTGATCGTATTCAATTTTCGATAATCCACGACCATTCTATACTTTTTCTCACCTGACGCATCAGCTTTTTTCGGCACAATCCATACAGGTGAGTTGTAGGGTGACCGTGAAGGTCTTATAATGCCATCGGCTAACAATTGCTGGACTTGCTTTTCGACTTCATCTTTTAGGGACATAGGATAGGGGTAGAATTTGGAATATACCGGGGAATCCGAAGTTGTCCGGATTTCTCCTTTCACTACTGTGGTAAAAGTTAGTTTCTCATCAGGATCGGTAAAAAGGTTTGGGAACTGACGGGCCAAATTGGTAATTCTGCTCTTCTGCTCCGTGTTCATGTGGTTAGTTCTTATATCAATGTTATTGACTGCCGTGTAGGTGCGTTGCTTTATGCGAATTTTGACTCTATTTTTTATAAGCATATAGTTGTCCCTTGTATGTATGATAGCAGAGAGTTCTTTTAGGCTATCATTCCCTAAAATACCGTGAAACGATCTAAGTGAGGGTAGCAGAAAAATTTTTATATTAGTATCTTTGAGGCCGAATAAATTGACTACCGTATAGTGACTAATTTTGATATTTCCTCCTATTGAGTTTGCGTAGAATGGTTGTGCATTGGACTTAGGGTTTGGAACTAGATTGGCCTGAATGTAGTTTTTATTAGAGCCGGTGTCTATAAGTATTTTTAGGATTTGGCCGCTCTTCGTTTTGCACTCAAAGTAAGGCAACGAAGAGCAGTTTAATCTAAAAAATGAATATCGGTAAAATCGACGGGGTTTTGTTCGATATTCTCGTTTTCTCGGTATGATTCGACATATTCCGTGAGTGGTTGCTCGTAATTTTCGTCTTCGGAAGCGAGTATTTCTTCGTAACTGTTAAGATCGACTTCTTGGGGCTCTATATGGAAGTTCCTTTGGAATTTATTTGGCGGAGTTGGCCCTTGTGGTCCCGATGGAGGTCTTTTCCCATACATCGGGTTTTGCGGTGGGCGATTCATGTAATTTATATTTTTTGTTTGCAAAGATTGGTCCACGTCCATCGGTTCAGGCCGCGGTTGTGGCTTAGGTGCGACTGGACGGGGAGGTTTAGGCAAACTGTACTGGCCCTGATTAGGCTGATTGTTAGGATTAAATGCTGGTTGCCTGTAGGAATTTTGATTCCCATAAGCATTAAAGTTACGTTGTGGTTGAGGTAAGTGCGCTAATTGGGGGTAGAAAATCTGTTTATTTAGCTGAGTATCTGGTTTATTGTGGTTTACTACATTTCTACGAGGAGGAAGTTGGGGAATTATTTGGTTGTGAACTCCACTGGGAGTTCCGTTGTGAGACATAGCATATTGCGTTCGGAAATTTTGATTTTCGAGCTTCAAGCAAAGGTGCAGCGCTTGCGGCAAATCTGCAGGCTCTCGTATGCCGAGAAGTCTTGAGAGGTCACCTCTGAGTCCTCTGATGAATGTATCCAAAGCCTTATCTCTATACGTTTGGGTTAGTAGTGTAAGAGATTCGTTAGTGATTTCCATGCATCCAATTTTATTTAATATTAATAACAAGTGGGAATACACTGCATGGTAGAATTCCTGAACAGATTGATTGCCCTGAACTAGTGAGGTCATCTGATACTCCAGCGTAGATAAGTCGCGCTTATCCGCGTAATGCAATGCAAGACAACGAGATATGCACTTCCAATCTAATGGGGTATTATAGGATTCTAATACTACGTCGGCTTGTCCGACAATTTTGTTGCGTATAACGCTGAGAATTCCAAAATATTTAGGAGTACCTTTGGTACTGTCGTATAGGGTTAATATTCGGTCGACGCTTTTTTTCCAAGAGATAAATGCTCCTGGTTCTCCCGTGAAATCTTTGAGACACCGTACGACGTCTGGAATTTTGTCTAATTCGTTTATATTATCTTGATATTGAGGGTGAATAACTTGGTCAGTTCCGCTGAACTGGTCAGAATTTGGATTTATTATCGATTGGATTATGCTCCGACCTTCCTTTTGGAGGACGCGATTAACTATTCCCGTTACAACTGTTTCTAGAATTTCTGTCGTAAGAGTTCCGCTTGGATTGGAGGTTACAGATCGCGATGTGTGAGCTTGAGCCTGAGGTGCAGGGTTAGGATTTGGATCCGGTGTGTTAAGTATGGGAGGTCTGATCAAATTATTTGGGTTGGCCATGTTTGATTAAAAGAGAAAAAATATGCTTTCTACACTACACTTATTCGTTTAGTCGCTATTCACTACTTTGTATTTTTTATTTTGCAGCAATCGATCGATCAATTTTTCTCACTTAAACTGATTTTTCTTATCTTAATTTTGCGTAGTATTTTTCCGATAGCTTACCGTTCTATAATTACACAATTTTCGTATATTTACCGTTTTAATTTCGCACGTTTATATTTGTATTCACAATATTTCTATAATTTTTAAACTTTGTTAAATCTTTCTTATAAAATTCTTTACGCAATAATTTTCGTGTGCTTCATTGATTACTTATTCTACATGAAAAATTTCTTTCGTCGCACGTTTATAATTTCCGTGTATTTTTTATTCTTATGTACTTTTTGTTTCTGATATTTGAGCTTTCACAAAAATTTTTTTTTAAAACTAGGGCTTACAAGACTAGTTGAAGAAGGGCTGGCATCCTCGCGAAGAGTGGCTGCTAAGTCTTCTTAGCTCCTTTTCCTCCGTAAAACGGCTACTGGGGGGCCTTATTTCCTCCTTGCGATGGTTCCGGATACCGGGTGACGTGGTGCTTCTTAAGGACCTTTGTTCTTTCACTGGGTGTTCACAAAACAAAACTAGAAGGTGCTTCTTGAGCACTGTTTCACTAGTCACTTGGGATCGATTCTTGGTACTGCTTTAGGACCTTTATAGATTTTTTCACTAATCACTGAATCGATCGTTTGCACTGTTTTGGAACTTTTTCACTAGTCGTTCGAGATTAGTATTTCGGTGCTACTTGAGGACCACTATTAACTATTTACTCGCGAACTAGTTTTAAGACCCGAAAGAATTTACTTTTACCCGGTCCCTGCTCGGGCGCCAGTTAAATTTTATTAAGTTTTTATTAATAAAAAAAACAAATTTTTAGTTGCCAGTCTGTGACTGTACTCTTTAATTGCCAAAACCCAACTTAAACAAATTAGACTTAAGAAGTAATATTTAAAAGCTACGCAGGTCACGTTGCCAGGTGCGAGCAGACATGCTGTCAGCAGTTCCCAGGTTGGCCTCTGTCGCCTCGGGGTGTAAGATGACCGCAGGTGCAACGGGAGCGTCTGGGGTGGCATGGGAACGTTGCGTCGTTAATTTTGATGTTTGAGCATATTTTGCGTTAACATATCTTCAGTTTATTCGCTACTATTCTACAGATCGTGTATCCGCTGATGTGACTGCCTTTTAGCACGGGTAGAAGGTCAATGTCTCAAAGTTTCAATGTCAATGTCACTGGTTGCCGCTACTGCTCATCAGCTCCCTATTCTCTTTAAACTTTAAGAGGATGGTGTGAAGTTGTTATAAGATTTAAAATGTCAGCTCCTGGCTCTCTTATTATAAGAGGACAGTGTGATGCGTAATGCCAGATTTAGAATGGCAACGAGTAAGCATTGTTATTCAATTAACGTCCAAAACATCCTCCCCGCCTTGAAATGAAGATTTCATTTCCGGTATATGTCCAGGTTAGAGCCATTGAAACATCTGTAGGTAATCCTCTTCGGCTAATCCTCTGCGACTGATCCTCTGCTTGGAATTCTTCGGCGTTGAAGGTGTTGCAATATCTTCCTTTAGTAGGCCAATTGGAGGTTTCTTCAAGAGGTCCCATTCCAACGTTTAACCATTAAATAGATGAAGAGATAAACAGCAGACGTAAGGCCAGCCCCTTTGATACTCATAGTTTGCGGATTAATTTGGTTTGTTTCATGTTTTATTTCAGGATAATTCAAGAAAGGGAAGATAGGTAATTATTAAGTCTAAAATACTTGCATTTATAGTATAGTTATTTCATGCGCGACAATGAATGAGAGGAATATTCAAGTGTTCGGAATTAGTTCGGTCAGGTGATTCAATTTAATATTTGCTTTAATTATAAGTAGTATTGAGCGGTAGCAAACACACTTTGGTTATAGGGCGTTTAAATTCGCCTGACTGGGTTTTAATTGTGACGACAAGGACGAGTTCGTCACTTCCAGCGTGAATTTTTACTACCCTTCTCAGCGGCCATTGGTTAGAAGGAATATTTGGGTCCTTTAATAAAACAAGGTCGCCTATTTTTAAATTATTACAAATTTTGACCCATTTGGGTCGTTGCTGCAAACGCGACAAATATTCCTTGCTCCAGGCTGCCCAGAAGTCCTGCTTCAGTTTTTGTATCAAATTCCATCTAGAAAGCGTGTTTAAATTTGAGGAAGTAAATTCTTCTTCCGGTGGGGCAAGGAGAGCATCCCCTATCAAAAAATGACCTGGAGTAAGTATTCTTAAATCTTCAGGATTATCAGTCAACGGACAAAGAGGGCGCGAATTTAAACATGATTCAATTTGGGCCAAAAGTGTACTCATATCTTCATAAGTGAGTGGCACATTACCTATGATTCGTTTTAAATGAAATTTTATCGATTTTACCCCAGCTTCCCAGAGACCTCCGAAGTGTGGAGACGCTAGTGGTATGAAATGCCACTGTATTGCTTGATCAGAAAGTATATGAGCTGCTTCTTTTGCACTTGTCTGGAAGGCAATTGCAAGGTCTCGATCTAATTGATTACGAGCTCCCACGAAAGTAGTGCCACAATCTGAATATATGTTACGACTGAGTCCCCGACGAGCAATAAATCGTCTAAGCGTTGCCATAAATGCGTTAGTAGTCAGATCACTCACTAATTCGATATGAATACACTTTGTGCATAAGCAAATGAAAATAACGATGTAGCCCTTATAAGTACGACATCCCCTAGTGCGCGATATTCTTAAATTAATGGGGCCTGCATAATCTATGCCAACATTAGTAAAAGGCCGAGTTAGTTGTGATTCGCGAAGATGGTAGAGAGCCCATAAGCTGCGACTGAGTTTTACAAGAGATTTTGAAACATGTAATACATTTTCTTATGAAACCTTTCACAGTTTTATAGCCGCTAATTATCCATACCATTTTTCGCAAAAGGGTTAAAGTGAGGGAAGCACCACCATGTAAGCAGGATATATGAGCGTTATTTTTTTTTTTTTTATACAGACCATCAGCTTAGTCTAAGCTTTAAAGCAACAGAAATTAATCTGCTGCATAAGACTCGTCATCATTTGGTCCGTTGTTAGTAGCGACATGACAAACAAGCAAGTTCTTTTTTAATACATGCTTACCAACACGGACATCAAACAAATCGGCATTCTTATTTACACTCAACCTCATGCGGTTAATAGGTTGAAAGAAGCTATAGTTAGTTTTACACAGATCAGTTTGTAGCAGCGGGACATGCCTAAGGTTTCGCTCATTCGCTCTGAACGTGAATCTTGCTTTAAGAGAAGGTGAATCAATATTACCAACTAGAAGTTGATGTACAAATGAATCATTAATTTCGTTAGATGACTATTAGGGGATAAAATTAGAGGGTGTTTCTCATTATACGAGAGAGATGAGTTCTCTAAACGCCCACCCACTCGCAACAAACTTTCTGCGTCCAAAAACGGATTTAAATTTTTAATCTTGCAGGACTCTTCAAGACATTTACCTCTAGATAAGCAATCAATCTCAACGGAGAAAAATCGCGATTGTTCCTGCTTTATCCAAAATATTCGCGCTTCATTTATATTTTTGGCTGATTTATAAGTTTCTGTTGAAAGTCTTCGAAATTGCTTTATAAAATTCTTACAAAGCGCTGTAAAACGGAGAAGCCGGGATAAGGATGAGAATCTTTCTAAAATTTCTATAGAATTTTTAATTAAATAGGCGTGCAGAAGTACGTTGGGTTTTTTAAATTCTGCAATTGCAGGGTCTAACTCAGGAATATTGGGATTTGATGGCCAAAATTTTTCTGATTCCTTAAGCCACTTAGGGCCATGCCACCATAAGTTCTCCTTTAAGCCATCGATAGAGGAAATACCTCGACTTGCCAAGTCCGCTGGATTATCCTGCGAACGCACATGTCTCCACTGAACGAAATTTGTGTTGTTTATGAGTTCCGTAATTCTATTACTGACGAAAGACTTGAAATTATTGGGATGACGGCGTAGCCACGACAGTACAATGCTAGAATCTGTCCATGCAAAATACGATATACTTTTTGATTTTATAGAATTTTGGAATTTTTTTATTAGTTTAGCTAAAAGCACCGCGCCATATAACTCCAGCCTCGGTAAACTTATAGCCTTTATCGGTGCTCCTTTGGTCTTTGCACAAATTAGATTCACATAAATATCCGTTTTAGTTTCGACACGCAGATATAAAGCAGCTCCATAAGCTCGCTCAGAAGCGTCACAAAAACCATGCAGTTGGACGTTGTTAGAAGGGCCAGTGTTCAAGTACCTGGGAATGGAAATATCCTTTACTTGCTGCAAAACATGTAAAGATTTAATCCAGTGATTTGAAATGTCCTGGGGAATTGGCTCATCCCAATCCAGCCCCATTTGCCACAAAGTCTGTATAAGGATTTTAAATTTTATCACAACAAATGCCAACCAGCCTAGCGGGTAATAAATATGGGATATTTCTGAAAGAATAGATCTCTTTGTGAAAGATGACTGATGAGAAATTTTAATATTGTAAGAAAAACAGTCTTTGCTGGGTCTCCAATGTAGGCCTAAAGTTTTAATTGAATCAGCTTTATTAATGAGTACAGTAGAAGAAGATTTTTGATCAATCGGAATATTCTCTAAGAGCTCTTCGCAATTTGAGGACCATTTTCTTAATTCAAATTTCCCACGCTTAAGAATTGAGTCTATTTGATTTTTTGCCTCCCTTGCATCTTCTATAGTGTTGGCTCCAGATAATACATCATCCACATACATATCATTTAGAATGATTTTAGAGCCAATCGGATAGTTCAGTTCCTCGTCTTTCGCTAATTGTTGCAACGAGCGTATGGCTAAATAAGGAGCGCTACTCACCCCAAAAGTGACCGTCAATAGGCGAAAATCTTCTAATTGGTTATCAGGTTTGCGGCGCCAAATGATTCTTTGGAAATCGACTTCAGAAGGGTGTACTAAAATCTGTCGATACATCTGTGTGATATCGGCAGTAAATACAAACTTATGCTGCCTCCACTCAGTGATCAATAGAGCAATATCGCGCTGCAAACTAGGACCCGCAAGTAAACGATCATTTAATGAGAACCCATTTTTTGACTTACAACTTCCATCAAACACAAGTCTAGTTTTTGTTGTAAGACTTTCAGCCTTTACAACCGCATGATGAGGCATATAAAATACTGTAGCTGGTGGACGCGCTATCTCATATTTTGGTACTTTCTCTATATGATTTAGTTCAATGTATTCTTCGAGACACTTATTGTAATCGAGCTTTAAAGAAGGATTACTATCTAAGCGCTTTTCTAAAGCCAAAAATCGTTTAACAACCATTTCTCGAGAATCTCCAAACTTTAATTCATTTTCATTGAGTTTGCAAAAGGGAAGATGTACAATATATTGGCCTTCAGGATTTCGGGAGTACGAGCTTGCAAATAAGCTTTCGCAAGTGACATCTTCTTCTGATAATTGGGGCGCATAAGAAACTTCTTCTATTTCCCAAAATCGCTTTAGAGCATCGCATTCCTTCACCTGAGTACAGAAGTTTGCAACGACATTATGTAGAGAACGGTGGGGTGAATATGAGGAAGAACTTCCCGATTGGGCTTCGCCGAAAAGAATCCACCCAAATGAAGTTTTTTGCGCGGTAGGACTACCTGGTTTGCCCCGTATTAAACCATCTTCGATTATATTTGCATAAATATCTGCACCAAGGATGAGATCTATATTGCCTGGTCGTTCAAAAGAAGGATCGCCCAACTGCAAGTCCTTGATATTACTAAGTAATGAGCTTGAGATATTTTGTGGTGGTAAGGAATCTGTCAACGTTTTTAGTACAACGGCCTGAATTTTAAAATTCGGACTATCCAGCGAATGGGGTTGAATATTGAGGAAAACAGACGAATAAGAACTTGCCGTCAGACTATTTCCTAAACCTGAGACCTGAACAGATGAGCGGAGAAATTTCAAACGCAAAGACTGAGCAGCCTTGAAAGTGATAAAGGTAGCTTGGGAACCGGGATCCACCAACGCTCGCAATAAACGAGATTCGCCGTTATTAGACACTGCCTTTATTAGAAGTGTAGCTAAGAGAACAATTTTGTTATTACGAGAAAAGAATGAGCTGACATTGGTTGCTGATTTTACCTTTGAGGCAGCGTCAGAAGTAGTTTGCGATATAGGTGCATCTGTAGAATGTAAAAGGGAGTGATGATGGCCCTGACAAATTCTGCAAGTGTATGCACTGGTACATTTTGATTCAATATGACTTTGGGCTAAGCAATTGGGGCATATCATGTTTGAGGAGACAAATGCAGCTCTATCTTTTACCTTCATTTTCAGAAATTTAAAACACGATTTAAGAGGATGTTGGCCGTTACATAGTGGACAAGTAAAATGAGCAGCATGATATGTGCGAGTTTTTGCACTTTCCGGGATTTTAGAAAAACCTTTATGAATTTTATTAGGGTGGAGTGCCTCTAAAGTACGGAATCGACCTTCTAAAAATTGTGTTAAATCTTTAAAGCTTGGTAACGAGGTTGAGGTTCCATGCTTTTGTTCCCATAAATGTTTGGTTTCTTGGGGCAAACGTTCTAAAATAATAAAAACAATAATAGGATCCCAGTTGATGGTATTTATTTCGAGGTTTTTTAAAGTAGACAGACACTCATTAGTTGTATCGATTAATCGCCTTAGATGAGTGGAATTTTCGGAATTAATGTGAGGTTGGGCGAATAAAGTTTTCAAACTATTGTTAACTAAAGCTCGGTTATTGTGGTACCTTTTGCAGAGATTGTCCCAGGCAATGGCGTAGTTATCTTCAGTAACATTCAAATGACGAATAATTTGTTCGGCTTCACCTGTTACACAAGATTTTAAATATTGCATTTTTTGGACAGGTGGAATATATTCATTTGAATGCACCAACGATTTAAAAATGTCACGGAATGATACCCACATTCCATAGTCACCGGAAAACTTAGGAATCACAATTCTCGGTAATTTCAGATCACTGCTACTACTGGACTCATTACGTCTCACTTCTTCATTGAAAATGGTAGTTAGCGTTTAATTTGCAGTCGCAGGGGCTTCTGAAGGAACTGGAGGTGGCGGAGAAGCTAGTCGAGACATAATGTCATTTAAAATGCCCTTGTATTCGAAGAACAAATCTAATGCACCATCATATAAAGTGCCCGTAAAATAATCAACTGTTTTATCTTCATCATTTGTAACGCTTCTTATGACGGAATCCCTACTTCTAAAATCGTCCCAAAGAGAATTTAGTGCTTCTAGTCGTCCTTTAATATGACCTGCACTTTCTAACCTTTCTATAGGGCTCTTTTTAAAATTTATTTCGAACTTTTTCATTTGCTCATAAGTGGCCTTTTGTCTCTCTATTAAATCACCGAAGTTTGCACCTTCCATCTTTTGTTAAGTAAATTTTCTCAGGATGCGAAATGAAGTATTTTGTGTGCAAATGAATTATTATTAAATTAGGTTTTAAAATTCAGAAAATATTTCCTCAAATTATATGCAAAATTGAAGCAGATAGATTAAGCTCAGTAACGCAATAAATTTTAGTTGATTGGAGCGACGACCCACATGGACAAATTTTCATTCAATTGTATAATGAACTGTTGCAATGAACCGTTAGGGCTATATTCTTCAGACTGGAAGTTCACACCTTCTTAATAAATTTAATATTTCACGCGTTCGATTATAAATCCCGATAGGTAGTGACAATTTTAGAATTACTGCATGCTAAAGCTCAATTTACAAAGGCAATTCAATCACCTAGAACCAGACCGAACACTGAATACCTTTGCCGTTAATCTTCACTGGGCACTTAATGTGATTTGGGCACTTAATGTGATAAATTTCGTATTAATAAATGCAAATATTTTGGACTTACCTTTTTGGGAAGGTATCCGGGCTTCGAAGGACCAATGTTTGGGGATGCAGGATTAATTTAAAGAAAAAAACGTGGGTTGAGGGTTCACGGTATGGTATCTTCAGTTTATTCGGTACTATTCTACAGATCGTGTATCCGCTGATGTGACTGCCTTTTAGCACAGGTAGAAGGTCAATGTCTCAAAGTTTCAATGTCAATGTCACTGGTTGCCGCTACTGCTCATCAGCTCCCTATTCTCTTAACTTTAAGAGGATGGTGTGAAGTTGTTATAAGATTTAAAATATCAGCTCCTGGTTCTCTTATTATAAGAGGACAGTGTGATGCGTAATGCCAGATTTAGAATGGCAACGAGTAGGCATTGTTATTCAATTAACGTCCAAAACAATGGCAATTAATTATGTTTATTGAAACCATGTGTTTTTTAGTTTTTTAACACAATATTCGTTTTAAAAATATGTATAAAAGCAGGGTCTTAAAATGCAGCGATACAGTCTGAGTTTAAAAGTTCGCAAAGTTTTTGAAAGTGAAGGAAAAAGTTAAAAAGGTGCAAAGAGGCCGGGAAAAGGGTGAGTACAAAACAGCTTTTTATTCAATCGTAAAAAAGTGTTTTTTATCACTATTTTTTAAAGGGTAATTGATTGCATTGGAAAACGGATGGTAACACCACTGAACGAAGAATTTCCATCTAGTGAAGAGCCACGGCAAGAAGCAGAGGTGCCTAAATCTGAAACAGCTGCTAGAGAGGAGAGAGACATCGATCAAGAGGACACCGTGGATTTCTTACTTGGTACTTAAATAAGATACAATTTTTAGTTAGATTTAAGAAAATCTGAAAATATAGTAAAGATGAATTCAAAGGAAATCGTCATTTATTTGGAAAGCGCCTTGAAATTAAATTCAGAAATTTTTTTGTCCGCGCTAAACACCTGCATAAAGGTGGTAAGAGAAAAAAATATTATATTTTCAGACAGTGAAAAATTTAGTCTGTTAAGATTGTTGTCTAAATATTCAATTTTGTATAACGAGCCTTTATCAAATAGCGCGTTAAAAAGTACTATTGACTTTATAAATATCATTGAAGAAAATAACTCTGTGGTCTGTGAAAATAACAGCGGCGCGTCTGAGAGCACTATCAATTTGCTCAATATAAGTGAAAAAAGTTCGGAAAATGAAAACGTATTACAACCAGTTTGTGAGGGAAATCACGTGGTTCAGGGCGGTGGTGGATCAAGAACGGGTTATAAACTATTGTCAAGACAGGAGGCGTGTGTTAAAAAATTCAACACCGATGGCATAAAAATGATCTTTCAACTACAAGGCTTTTGTACTGTCGGTGAAAACCCCTCTGTAGTCTTAGAGAAAGTGTTTGATAGTGTACTCAAAGATCTGGTGTTAAATTCTGTGAAAGAAAGTAAGATTAGCTTTTCACTTATGCTCCCAAATTCACCTCATGTAAAACCCATCTGGGCTAGCCTCAGACCTATTACAGAATTATCGGGTGAATATATCATGGGGTTGATAGCAAATGTTAATCAGTCTAATACCGTTTTTCTTTCAGACGATATTTTGCAATTAAATGCAGATATCGTCAAATTGCCTTTTGCAGGAGGCAAGATTGATCCGGATCGGAAAACTAGTGTGATAGATGTTGGTGATATTGATGATGTAAATTGCCTCCCTCGAAGCATTTGCTACGGTATTGAAATAACGTTAGACAATTTTAATAGTCGGAGTAATTCACTTGTTATCCACTCATTGGATAAATTAGCAAGGCAGCTGTGTAAGAATTCAAACGTCGTTATTAGTGAGAAAGGGTGTAGCTTAAAAGATATTTATAAATTTCAGAAATTTTTAAAAAATCATCAGATTATTGTATTCGATGATATGAAAAATTCAAATTCGATACGTTTCAAACTGCCTATTGAAGACAGCTTGGCAAAAAAAATTTTTCTTTATTACTCAGAAAAGACAAAGCATTTTTATGTAATTAAGTCTTTGACAGGCTTTTTTAATAAAAAGTATGCATGCTCTTTCTGTGACAGGCTAACGAACGTAAAAATGTACAAATGCGAGATGAAATGTCGTTACTGTGATTCTTTTCCACCGTGTGATTTCGTTGAAAAAGTCAGGGCATGTGAAAACTGTAACCGTTCATTTAGAGGTGATGTTTGTTTTAAAAACCACATTCAAAATAAAATGCAAAGTAAAAATGTGTGCGATACATTTAAAATTTGTAAACTGTGCAGCAAATTTCTTGTTCTTAGTAAAAGGGAATTAAAAGAACACACTTGTAATGAATATTTTTGTTAGATCTGCTTTAAAATTGTTGTATAGGGGGAGTATCAATAAAAAATTTTTAATAATATTTTTTGATTGTGAAAGTACTCAGAACACCTTATACGAGAATAGTAATGCGTCTTATTTACATGTTGTAAACTTAATTGTTGCACAACAAATATGCTACAATTGTTATAACAAACCAGATATTAAGGAACAATGTGATGTTTGTGGTGTTAGACAGCACGTATTTGAATGCAGCACAGATGTTGTAAAAAAATTTCTAGATTATTGTTTGAGTCCCCGTCCTTTTGATATGACGGACACTTTATCATTTCGGAGTAATTGGCCAGAAAATTAAAAATAGAGCCTATAATGAATGGTAGTAAAATAATGAAAATGACATGTGAGAATGTGACATTTATCGATTCTTTAAATTTGTTGGCAATTCCTCTTTCTAAATTTCCTGAAGTTTTTGATATTAAGGCTTATGAAAAGGGCTATTACCCTTATTATTTTAACACAGCCAAAAATATTGATTACATTGGAAGTTACCCTCCCCCGAGTTATATGGATATTCCACTATGAAAATAAAAGAAAGAGAAAAGTTTTCAATTTGGTATAATGTAGCATCCAAAGGAATTTTCAACAATAAAAAAGAGATGTTACAATATTGTGTAAATGATGTCAGTATCTTGCGCCTGGGATGCACTCGATTTATGCAAGAATTTCTTGATATAACGGGAGTAAATCCTTTTACAGAGTCTTTGACTATTGCGTCAACCTGCATGCTTGTTTTCCGAAAAAACTATCTTGAAAATAATACTTTGGGTATAATGCCTAAAAATGGCTACTACAAATCTCAAAATCATTCAATTATTGCCACAAAATGGCTTATTTGGGAAAATCTGAAAGTTAGTCAGGAAATTATATCCGCACATAATAAAGGTGAAGTAAAGTTGGAGAAGGGTGGATTTTACGTAGATGGTTTTAATCCGAAAACAAAAACGGTTTACGAATTCTTTGGCTGCTTCTATCATGGTTGCAAAGATTGCTTTAAAGTCCAAGAAGTGGCTGATAGCACGGCACAAAAGATTGAGACTATGAGCCAAAGGTTTGAGAGTACCCTTAAAAGATTTGAGACAATCAGGCGGCTGAATTACAGCTTAGTATATATTTGGGAATGTGAGTTTAGAAAATTCTTGAAAAACAATTCTGACACAGATCAAGAATTAAATAACCGTATTGCAAATGTTCCTCTACCGCTTAATCCACGCAACGCTGTTTTTGGTGGACGTACTGAGGTATTTAAGCTGTACCATAAAGTAAAAGAAAATGAGATAATACGGTACTTAGATTTTACAAGTCTTTATTCATATATTAATAAATATGCACCTTACCCTATTGGCCACCCTAAAATATTTCGAAACTGCGATATGCCTCCAGTATCAGAAATACTGTTAATGCACGGTTTTATTATGTGCACCGTAATTCCACCTTCTAATTTATTTTTACCTGTGTTGCCTTTCAAAACTAGTCTGAAATTATATTTTTCTCTCTGTAGAAAATGTGCAGACCAAAAAAATATTTCTGGTTGTAATCACCATGAAAATGAAAGAGAAATTACCGGTGTATGGATTATACCTGAAGTAGCTTTAGCTGTGAAAAAAGGGTATAAAATAAAAAAGATATTTGAGTTTTGGAAATATGACTACACCGTATACGATCCGGTTACAAAAACCGGTGGTTTGTTTACAGAATATGTAAACACCTTCTTAAAAATTAAGCAAGAATCAAGGGGTTGGGGAAGTAAATGTTTAACTGAAAATGAAAAGGATACTTTTCTTAAATCCTATGAAATAAGAGAAAACATTGCCTTAGACAAAGATCAAATTCGTAAAAATTCTGGCAGACGTAACACCTCGAAAATTTGCTTAAATTCTTTTTGGGGTAAATTTGCTCAAAGAGAAGATAGAAGCTATACAAAAGTTTTCAATGACTATAAAGAGTTTTGTGACTTTATACAATCTCCAGGGATTGAAATTTGCTCATTATATCCCATTAATGAAGACACCATGTGGGTAACGTGGAAATATATACAAGAAAATCTAAATAGTATACCCCACGTAAATATTCCTATTGCAACCTACACTACTGCATTTGCCCGACTTAAACTTTATGAAGTGTTAGAAAAAGTCGAGGATAAAATTTTATATTGTGACACAGATAGCATAATATTTGTAGATAATAAACTAAGCCCTTTTTGATTTACTATATCTGACTTTTTGGGCGATCTAACAGACGAGGTTGAATGTTTTGGGGCTAACGCCTTTATTTCAGAATTTGTTACCACTGGGCCTAAAACATACGGCTTAAAAATTGAGACTGAGAAAAATCCTGAATATATTATCAAATGTAAAGGAATTACAATTAATTTTTAAAATTCCAAAATTATTAATTTCGAATGTTTGAAATCAATGGTTACTGATGAGAGTTTCCAAGACAGTGTTTGTGTAACAAATGAGAAAAAAATTAAACAAAAGCGACCTGGAGTTGTTATATCTTCACTGGAAAAAAAGCATTTGTTATTTACCTTCGATAAGCGCGTTGTTACTGAAAATTACTTTTCCTACCCATACGGTTTCAAAAAGTGGAAAATGAACAATTAAGTACCTCTATGCTGTATGAAAATAGTTTCAAAGTTTGTTGTACTTTTAGCTAAACACTTAGAGTTTTTAAAATTGTCAAGAATTTAATGTATTTAAATATTTAAGAAATTGGTTACTGTTAATTACTGCTAATTAATAAAATATGTTGTTATATGGATTATTGTACCTGTTTTAGGCAGGCGTACAGATAAAAGATCAGCTGAGAACGGACTGAGCATTAATAATAACAAAACGATTCTTCTGTTACGGAAAGTAGTAAAAAGTCACAGCTGAATAATATGGATGCGTCCTTGAAAATCTGTCTGATGCCTATCCTGAATTAAAAAGCCTTATTAAGTGCATAGTATGCGAGCTCAAAATTGACCAAGACAGATGTATAACTTATATTGCAGACGATATGGGCTGGAGGGCTTTAAATAAAGAGGCTGCGGAGAAAGCTCGCCTAGGAATTATTATAGGCGAGCTATATCTTAATGATAAAATCGAGTTGGAACTTTTCTGCGATTTGCTCTTGTGTGTCAAACTGCACGCTTATCTCTGGGATCTAAGACATATTCTACCTGAGGAGATTGCATTGGAAAAATATTACATGCACCGTTACAAGGATTCTGAAGAATTCATGGACTCTAATATACATGACAATATCAACTGTTCCGGATGCAGATGTAGCGAGGAAATTCGCAATTTGCTAAAATAAGAAAACTACATTATACACAAATATATATATATATATGTCGGAGTAGCCTTATCTTGAGGGTCAAAACTTTCATTATTTTCAGCCATCTTTATTTCTTTCACAATGTTAATAATTCGATATACGATGGCAGTTTATACTCAAGCGCGCATGCACAAATAAAACACAATAGTTAAATTAACACAACATCAAGTTTATTAAAAGTCTTATCGTACACTTATAAAATTAATAATTTCTCACTCATAATAATTATTAATTTACACAGTTATTTGAGCGGACATATCACAAACTCGGCGATGGACTATAAGCTCGATAATGAATCCACGGTCGCAAGGTCTTTACTCGTCTGATGCTCAAGCAGAACTCCTTCAGTACCTCTGAGTACCCATCAGGTCAAAACTATTTTTGAGAAGGCCCAACTACGTCCTACTCCTTATAAAATGCATACCTGCGACCGTGGCTACATTTGGTGACCAGATATCACCTCGGGCCCAAGCCTACCGCCATAAAATCGGGAAAATAATTTGCTTAAATCGTAAACAACTATCCCTAAGTTTTATTATCAGCGTACAAAGCTATTGGGAATTTCCAACCCCGAGAAGAACCCAACTGTTCCTTCATCTCCGACACGGCCATCCTGACGATCACACGTCCTCGGGTGCATCTGTAAACATTTGATTTCAAGATCATACAAATTATTCTCTTTCGACCTTTTTTAAACAGTAAATACTATTCTATACCGATTTTACTATATTATTATTATTATTTTTTTTTTTTTTTTATGTTCCGTTCAGAAGTTCAGTAAGATGGCAAAAATTCTCAGCGGTGCTTCCTATGCATAAAAATGTACGGTGTAATTTTTCTTAAAGATACCCTCCATAATTCCTACCGGTTGTCATCTCATCAACCACCATGCAATGCATATCCACCACAGGTATATACCACAGCACTCACAATGGTCTGCCATTGTATATCATATACAGTCCAACCGTGTACCACCATAGTTGCCACGACTATGTACACGTTCGCACTAAGTCCCCGCCACATTGTCAACTGTCCCAGTAGAACACATGTAGTGCGACTTACAATCTTATCTCAGGCCCCGCTACCTCACCAGCTGCCCATCGCGCCCTGACAATCTTGGCAATCTTCCAAGATTGATTCAAACCAAACTGGGTTTGCAGTTACGACTACAGCCTGGCGCAAGTAGTGCGACCTTTAAAACTACCATTAGTGCTTGGTCTCTCCCCTGGTGGCTTCTGACTCTGTCCCAGAGTCTTTTTCAACATTCTCTTGACCATCAGTGTTCGATGAACTGAAAATAAAAAGAAAAAAATTGAATCTGAAAATATTTAGCGTATTTTATTTATATACCTCGTACCTGGGTTGGCACAGGTACATCCTCCCAACTCTGCAAGAAAAAGGATAATTAATAAATCAGCTCCTTAAACAAAAGGGAAGTTGTTGCGGCCAAGTAAACAAATTTCTTGGCCATTACAACAACAATTACATGGGAAAAGAGGAAGTGTAACTAGTTACACGAACTTCATGTTCCCATGTAATTTAATCACATAAAGACATAGAACACAACACAAAGATTACAATAGAAGCACCATACCGGTGTTTGCAGCCCACACAGGTGAAAAATTACGAGAGTTTTCCCACCTGTGACAGGTCGTAAACACTCGTCGCCGGTGCACAAAAATACCCGATTTTTACGTGTAAAACACTTTTTAATAATACACAATGCACAATAAACACATTTTAAAGGTACTTACCCAATAATTTCACTGTAAACCACTTGCACTACGAAAAATAAGGCACTCCGCGCACTCGAACTTGAAAACCGCGGAACTCGCGCAACTTCATGTCTCGATGACAGAAGTCAGCTGTACCTGGGGCAATCGCGACTGGCGAATTTAATGGTATTACCAGAATCGCGGCGAATTGCCCAGGTAATTAAATATTCGATTTTTTTAGAAATTTAATTTCCCAATGAGAGGGAAAGAGAGGGAAGGCGCGAAAGAGACCACTAAAGATGTGTTTAATGGCGACGGAAACGATGCGAATTGGGAGAGATGGCGTCCCTCCGCCATTTTTATGGTTGTAGAAACATTTAATCATTTCTCTAAATCAATAAAACTATTTTCCGACATATGATCATCGCAAGGTAGATAATTTAATTCTACAACAAGCGAGACCAAAAATGCCAGGATTTATATAATAGCAACAGAGAAAATTCAATTATGGACATTGCCCAAAATTCTTAGAATTGAAATTTGAGGGGAAATTGAGGGGAAATTGAGGGTATATAAGCCCAAGCTTCACGGATGTTCGTCCTGGTTTTTCTCCAATTGGCAGGAAGGCAACATATTCCAAAAAAGGTTAGTTTGCCCTCAAATGCAATTCTGAAAAATCGGCTTAGCTTAGCTGACAGCACACATTAGGGACTTAGAATTTTTTTGCTCCACGACTTGAAATATTTTTGATAGCCGGACTTAGAAATATTTTTTCGTCCGTGACTTAGAATATTTCGGACAGTCTGGACTTAAAATATTTTTCGGTACCGCGATATTTTATTCTAAGTAATTTCGATTTGCGACTTGGATATTTTTGGACTTTAATTTTTTTACTGAATTTAATATTTTTTTTTTTTGAATTGCAGTTGAATTTTTATTTTATTTTTTTTTGTCTTATATAGGAATATTTGGATTTTTGTATTTTTGAATTTTGAATATTGAATTTTTATATATTTTTGTTGAATTGATTAGACTTAAGTAATAATTGAACAAATATTGACTAGTTTATAGCATTTAAGTTTATACTAAAATTTATTGATTCAATAAAATTGAATGGCAACTTACATTCAATCTTTCATTTACCGCTACACAACCCACCAATTTGCGATTTTTCGATCATTCATTTTGCTTTTGAAATATTTGATGAATCCGTATGGGCTCGCGGCATCATTAAATATTATCAAATAATATTTATTTCATTCATAAAACATTTGTTGGTGGTTCCATCCAGGAATGTAAGCTCATTCAATTTGAATTTGAACAAAATTGCTTTTTTCATTATTTGAGTTTGAGTCAATATTTGTTGAATAAAAACTTATATAATCAATCATGGCAGAATTAAAACAATTGCTTGCCACTGAAAGAGTTTTAAGGTTTAAGGTGGAAAAGCTCATCGAAAACGGAAAAAAAACCACCATAGCCAAACGCACACAAGGATTTTATGAAACTAAAATAGCCGACTTAAAACAGTTATGGAGCGAGTACAGTAAAGCTGATCATACTGTTAACGTATTGTTGCTGGGAGATCCTAATCAAGCAGACCATGAATATCTCACAGCGGAATATTTCAGTACATTGGAATCGAAATATACGGAATACATGAGCGAGTTATTGGAAGGATTACGAAAGTTTACGACGAGCACAGCTCCATCAACTCCAAATATTCCTCAAGCAGTTATAAGGCATGAAGAATCTTTACTGCCAAAGATTACTTTACCGAAATACAACGGTAATTACGATACGTGGAGATCATTTCGCGATCTCTTCACTTCTCTCGTACACGATAATTCTAGATTAACTCCGGTACAAAAGCTACATCACTTAAAGTCTTGCTTAATTGGAGAAGCTGAGCAACTACTGCGACATACGCCAATCACAAATGATGATTACTTGCCGGCGTGGAGAAAATTAAAGGAAAGATACGAGAATAAACGCATTCTCGTGAATCATCAACTAAAGTCCCTAACAACGCAACCGAAACAAACCAGCGAAACAGCTAATGGAATCAAATTACTGTTGGACACAACAGACGAATGTCTACAACAATTAAAAAGCCTCGACGTAGACACATCAACTTGGGATGTTCTACTTATTTATTTAATTGTACAAAAGCTTCCCTTCTATACTTTGAAACTATGGGAAGAGGAACAAGGAGCTTCACAAGAGCTACCAACATATAAATCATTTAACACGTTTCTAAAAACACGGGTTAAAATTTTAGAATCGATTTCAGATACAGTAATACCGAAGCGTGTCCAACCAGTAAGAGAAACAACAAAATCTCATCATATTATTAAGGCAAACAAATGCCCGGCATGCAACGGCGCACATTTCGTGCAACAATGTCCGAAATATCAAGCCATGGACATCAATCGTAGGCGGAAAATTATTAAATCGGCCGGTCGTTGCATAAACTGTCTGTCCAACAAACATACGGACAATAACTGCACAAGCAGGTACCGATGCCTAAGGTGCAACGCAAGGCATCACACTTCACTTCACGAACATGTGAAGTCAGAGCAGACAGTGCCTGGACCTAATATCAATGTGAAGAGTCCTGAGCACTCAGCCTCGTCCACGCAAACTAATTTAATGTCGGAACGCAGAGCTTCCTCCAACAACAAAAATTCAAATCCTACAGGATATAATGCAACCAATTCTCGACGGCTACAAACGGCTCAAGATACCGACGAGGTAGACAAAACTCAAAGTTTTATAGCCAGGGAAACTCATGAAGCACTACTCGCAACAGCTTTAGTTACGGCACAAGATCCACACGGACAGCCTCAGGTTCTGCGATGTCTTGTAGACACCGGGTCACAATCATCGTTTATAACTCTAGCTGCTTGTCAGAGATTAAATGCGACACGCACTGCGACTTGCACAAGTGTCACAAGCTTAAACACAA
This sequence comes from Dysmachus trigonus, assembly GCA_949715965.1. Lineage (NCBI taxonomy): Eukaryota > Metazoa > Arthropoda > Insecta > Diptera > Asilidae > Dysmachus > Dysmachus trigonus. The sequence continues at coordinate 55,577,632 of OX454320.1, forward strand.
GCCCAGCAGGCGTGTCCTACGAAAAAGCCACTTTAATGCTACGATCGCACGGATCAGATTCAATCAGCATTTCAGAAGATTTTCTCATCATGAAGAAAATTACAGACAAGCTACCAACAAAAACAGTTTCTAAAAAGGACTGTCAGCACATAGCAAATTTACCTCTTGCTGATCCTACATACTGGAAACCAGGAAGGATTGATGCTCTATTAGGAGCACGAGTGTACGCTCAAATACTTAAAGAAGGAATCGTAAAAGGATCTGAAACAGCTCCTACAGCTATAAATACCAAATTTGGTTGGATCCTGTTGGGACCAATGGGAGAAGCATCAACTGATGAGGTAGCAAGCTTCATAAGCATTAATGAGGACAGTCTCAGCACACAATTAAAAAAATTTTGGGAATACGAAGAGATTCCAGAAACTCGAATTTTATCTAAGGAAGATAAAGAGTGTGAACAAATTTATACAAACACTTGTTGTCGTTTACCCTCCGGACGGTATCAAGTCAAGCTGCCGTTTAAAGACAATGAACTGCCAGAGCTTGGAGAATCAAGACAACAAGCGCTGAAAAGATTTTCCAACTTACGGGCAAAATTTTCTAGACAACCAGATCTAGAACAAGGGTATAAGCAATGCCTAGATGAATATATAGAGCTCGGGCATATGACGGAAGTAGCTCCTCCAAAACCAAAGGAGCCTCACTATTACATCCCACACCACTGTGTATTAAAGGAAAGCACCACAACCAAATTACGGGTAGTGTTTGATGCGTCAGCTAGAACAACAAATGGTTCATCATTAAATGATTATTTATTAAAAGGACCAACAATACAACCAAAACTTGCTACAATTTTATTAAACTGGCGGAAACATCGATTCGCCATGAACGCAGACATCGAAAAAATGTATCGGATGATTGAAGTCCATCCAGAGCATCGCACATTCCAGCGCATAATTTGGCAGCATCCAAAAACTCTGGAAATTCAAGAATATCAATTAAATACAGTGACTTTTGGTACATCTGCAGCTCCTTACCTGGCAATTCGTACTCTTCAGCAACTCGCTATGGATGAGAGACATAATTGGCCATTAGCATCAGCAGTAACATTTACTGATTTTTATGTTGACGACTTGTTAACAGGCGCAGATAACATCGAGGATGCAGCTAAATTACAAAAGGAATTAATAAATATGCTTAAGGTCGGAGGATTTAATTTGAGAAAATGGGCCAGTAATTCCCACAAACTTTTAGACCACTTACCAAAAGAACATCGAGAATTGAAGGGCACGTTATCCATTGCTGAAGATGAGACAGTAAAAACTCTGGGAATTCGCTGGCATCCTTCGTCGGATTATTTTACGTATGCGATTCGGTTCGATCGAATATATCCATCCACGACTAAGCGAACCATTCTCTCCCAAGTTGCATCATTATATGATCCTTTGGGATGGCTGGCCCCGGTCATCATCATTGCAAAAATATTAATCCAGACATTGTGGATTTTAGGCGGAGATTGGGATAAGCCAGTGTCCAGGGACATTGAAGATCGCTGGGAGAATTTCAAGAACGATCTACCTAATTTGCAGCAGTTGAAAATTCCACGATGGATTTCATACGCCAACAACACTACCGTGCAATTGCATGGCTTCTGCGATGCTTCTGAAAGAGCATTCGCCGCTGTGGTGTACCTACGAGTAAAAGATGAAAAAGGAAACGTAATAACAAATCTACTCACTGCCAAATCTAAGGTAGCTCCAATTAAGCCAACAACAATTCCACGACTGGAATTGAACGGTGCTGTTCTTCTAACAAGGCTTCTCAAAACTACAATAGAAGACATGCGCTTCTCAAATGTCTCAGTCTTTGCTTGGACAGACTCCACTATTACTTTGCAGTGGATAAAAGAGCACCCATCTCGCTGGAAAACTTATGTAGCCAATCGCGTCGTCGAAATTCAAGAAATCATTAAATCTGATCAGTGGCGACACGTACCTACAAAACAAAATCCAGCAGATTTGGCAACAAGGGGAACGACATCGGCAGCTCTAATAGATAACTCGTTATGGTGGCATGGACCAAATTGGCTCAAGCAAGGAGAAATACAATGGCCTAAAGTAACAGAAAATATCGGTCAAACAAATTTAGAAGCTAAGAAAGTAACTGTCAATAATTTTCTCATCCATGCTACTGATAATCTATTATTAAAATATTCCTCATACACATATTTAAAACGTATCGTAGCACGGATTCAGCGCTGGCTACCTAAAAAGGACAATAATTTCAAAATACTAGGGGACCAACGGGTACAATATTTAACTGCGGAAGAATTGCATCATGCGGAATGCACAATTTTAAAGATTGTGCAACAAATGGAGTTTCCGGATGAATATGCTGACCTTAGTGCTGACAAACAAATCAAAAAGGGAAGCAAGTTATTAACATTAAATCCATTTATGGACAACAATGGATTAATTAGAGTGGGTGGAAGATTGGATCATGCCTCAATTCCATACAACAGAAGGCATCCAATAATTCTACCCCGAAATCATCATATTACAACACTCATCATTAATAAAATACATTTAGAAACGCTTCATGGAGGACCTACGCTAGTTTTGAATTCCAGTCGCAATAAATTCTGGATATTAGATGGAAGAAGAAGCATCACCACACAAATACACAAATGCGTGATTTGTGCTAGGCAACGAAACGCAACTGTGAATCAATTAATGGGAAATTTGCCAGCAGCTAGAGTAAATGTTTCCAAACCGTTTTCCAGAGTTGGTATTGATTATGCTGGACCCGTCATAATCAAAACATCAAAGTTAAGAAATGCTAAATTACACAAGGCTTATCTGTGCATATTTGTATGTATGGCTACTAAGGCTGTGCACATTGAATTAGCTTCTGATCTCACATCAGAGGCGTTTGTTGCTGCTCTAAAACGATTTATCGCCCGACGAGGATTATGCACGGATATATATTCAGATTGTGGCACCAATTTTATTGGTGGAAAGACCATAATAGACAAAGAACTAAGACAAACCATTAAAGAAGCAGAACCACAAGCAGCGCAATGTCTGGCAGCTAAGGGTATTACTTGGCATTTTAATCCTCCTTCAGCTCCACACTTTGGAGGAATCTGGGAGGCTGGTGTAAAGGCAATTAAATATCATTTAAAAAGGACACTGGGACAATCAAGTTGTACCTTTGAGGAGTACGCAACAGTTTTGGCACAAATCGAGTCTTGCCTCAATTCTCGACCTCTATGTCAAACAAGAGACAACCCAAATGATGCTTTCGTACTCACTCCGGGACATTTTCTAATTGGCCAGCCCATGGATGCATTGCCTGAGCCTGAAACTAACTCAAAAATAACCCTTTCAAATCGATGGAAATATTGCCAGCTGCTAACAAAACAATTCTGGGACAAATGGTCGAAGGAATACTTGAATCAACTACAACATCGGCCAAAATGGTGCACAAAAAAGGATAACGTGAAAGTTGGAGATATAGTTCTTGTAAAACAAGAAAATCTAGCACCAACATATTGGCCATTGGGAAAAATAGAAGAAGTATTTCCTGGTACAGACGGCCTTGTCCGAGTAGTTCAAGTACGCACAAAACACGGAGTCTATCAACGACCGACAGCTAAACTCTGCTTATTACCTGTTCAGGAGGCAGAAACAAAAACTTAAAATCAAGGATTAAATCGTGTCGTCATGTTTTTTTTTTGTCGTTCTGTTAATCCGTGTTAACTTGTGCCGTCCTCTTTCACAAAGGCACAATAATCATTAGCCCTTTTCAGATGAACTACGAATACGATGAAGATATTCTCGACATCACCGAGGAAATTTATTTCTCGTCGCCTGGAAGTCCTCCGCTGATCGACTTGTTTGTGGAGCCTGGTTGCGACGTGCTCACGGGACTTCCAATTCGACCCTCTGCATGGCAACTACCAGCACAGGCCACAAATATGACGGTCCCTCAACAACCTCCACAACGGCCTCCTCAACAATCGGCAACGGCTATGGAACGACCCCAGCCCACAACCTCCAGGACCTTATGGAACACTCCACATACCAACCCTCAGCTGACCGAATCGGCAATCATCAACGGCGGACGCGTGGATATGGACCGTATCCACAGACTACGGCCAACCTACAACCTCAAAGAACTGCAAATGAGGGCAGAGAACAGTTGGCAAAAATTCCTAACGCGTGAAGGTGTGGAAATTTATCTCCCCAAAAACGTTTTGGACAAAATTAACTTTGTCGAGGTCCAAAAGAAAAAAAATAAGGAGATTACGGTGAATCTTCCTGACCGATACCAGGCTAGGCTTCGGGTACGAGCTGACGGGCATATCATCTTCCATCATTATCATAAACGGGGGGTGGTAAAAAAGATGAAGCAAAGGTTGTTGAACGCGAGCGTTCAACGGGGGGGAGAATGTTCGATGAACTGAAAATAAAAAGAAAAAAATTGAATCTGAAAATATTTAGCGTATTTTATTTATATACCTCGTACCTGGGTTGGCACAGGTACATCCTCCCAACTCTGCAAGAAAAAGGATAATTAATAAATCAGCTCCTTAAACAAAAGGGAAGTTGTTGCGGCCAAGTAAACAAATTTCTTGGCCATTACAACAACAATTACATGGGAAAAGAGGAAGTGTAACTAGTTACACGAACTTCATGTTCCCATGTAATTTAATCACATAAAGACATAGAACACAACACAAAGATTACAATAGAAGCACCATACCGGTGTTTGCAGCCCACACAGGTGAAAAATTACGAGAGTTTTCCCACCTGTGACAGGTCGTAAACACTCGTCGCCGGTGCACAAAAATACCCGATTTTTACGTGTAAAACACTTTTTAATAATACACAATGCACAATAAACACATTTTAAAGGTACTTACCCAATAATTTCACTGTAAACCACTTGCACTACGAAAAATAAGGCACTCCGCGCACTCGAACTTGAAAACCGCGGAACTCGCGCAACTTCATGTCTCGATGACAGAAGTCAGCTGTACCTGGGGCAATCGCGACTGGCGAATTTAATGGTATTACCAGAATCGCGGCGAATTGCCCAGGTAATTAAATATTCGATTTTTTTAGAAATTTAATTTCCCAATGAGAGGGAAAGAGAGGGAAGGCGCGAAAGAGACCACTAAAGATGTGTTTAATGGCGACGGAAACGATGCGAATTGGGAGAGATGGCGTCCCTCCGCCATTTTTATGGTTGTAGAAACATTTAATCATTTCTCTAAATCAATAAAACTATTTTCCGACATATGATCATCGCAAGGTAGATAATTTAATTCTACAACAAGCGAGACCAAAAATGCCAGGATTTATATAATAGCAACAGAGAAAATTCAATTATGGACATTGCCCAAAATTCTTAGAATTGAAATTTGAGGGGAAATTGAGGGGAAATTGAGGGTATATAAGCCCAAGCTTCACGGATGTTCGTCCTGGTTTTTCTCCAATTGGCAGGAAGGCAACATATTCCAAAAAAGGTTAGTTTGCCCTCAAATGCAATTCTGAAAAATCGGCTTAGCTTAGCTGACAGCACACATTAGGGACTTAGAATTTTTTTGCTCCACGACTTGAAATATTTTTGATAGCCGGACTTAGAAATATTTTTTCGTCCGTGACTTAGAATATTTCGGACAGTCTGGACTTAAAATATTTTTCGGTACCGCGATATTTTTTTGGACTTAGAATAATTTCGATTTGCGACTTGGATATTTTTGGACTTTAATTTTTTTACTGAATTTAATATTTTTTTTTTTGAATTGCAGTTGAATTTTTATTTTATTTTTTTTTGTCTTATATAGGAATATTTGGATTTTTGTATTTTTTGAATTTTGAATATTGAATTTTTATATATTTTTGTTGAATTGATTAGACTTAAGTAATAATTGAACAAATATTGACTAGTTTATAGCATTTAAGTTTATACTAAAATTTATTGATTCAATAAAATTGAATGACAACTTACATTCAATCTTTCATTTACCGCTACACAACCCACCAATTTGCGATTTTTCGATCATTCATTTTGCTTTTGAAATATTTGATGAATCCGTATGGGCTCGCGGCATCATTAAATATTATCAAATAATATTTATTTCATTCATAAAACAATCAGAGATATCCAACTCACTAGGAATATGGCACTCAGGCATTTTTCTTAAGTTTTCATGGCTATACTTGTATACTCTATTACTGTTTAAGGACCTTAAGGTATATCGATCACCGTCGAGAACCTCCGCCACCGTAAATGGACCCCTAAACTTCGGATCGAGCTTTGTTTGATTTCGCTCTTCATTTTTAATTAACACAAAGTCTTCTACGTTAAATCGAACTACTTTAGCTTTATTCTTATCAAATCTAGATTTATCATACTTAGCATTAACTTCAATATTATTAATCGCAGTTTGCCGTACGTCAGAGATATCAATTTCTTTATCATCCCGATCAACCATCATTCCAAAAGGCCTGGCTACTTTTCCAATTAATAATTCTAATGGACTAGCTTTAGTGACTCGATTGGTAGTGCAATTCATCGCTAACTGAATTTCATCTATAGTTGCTTGCCATGAGTTTCCGCTCGTTTCGGCTGCCATCATTCCAAAAGGCCTGGCTACTTTTCCAATTAATAATTCTAATGGACTAGCTTTAGTGACTCGATTGGTAGTGCAATTCATCGCTAACTGAATTTCATCTATAGTTGCTTGCCATGAGTTTCCGCTCGTTTCGGCTGCCTGCAGTAAACATACTTTTGAGGGTACTCATGACTCGTTCTACCTGGCCATTTGCGCTGCTAGAACCCGTAGCTATTAAGTGTAATTTGGAGTTTTGTGAGGCACAATAGTCTTGAAATTCTTTACTTGTAAAACATCTACCCTGATCAGCTATTATGCGGGTCGGCGGGCCAAACAAAGATATGCCGTATTTTAGGGCTCTAATACTATTTAGGGTATCAATTTTACGAGTGTGATACAATAAAACGAATTTGGTAAATGCATCTATTAAAACAATAACGTATTCTTCGAATCGTTTTTCCCACTCAATTTTCCCGTGATATCTATGTGTACAGTGTGCCAAGGAATGCTGGTCTTAGGAATAGGATGAAGCTCAACTTGGACTTTGCCTGAGCTTGACTTGGAAATTTTACAAGTAAAACAATTATCTACGAATTTTCGAACATATTTCGTCATTCCTTCAAACCAGTAATACTCGCGAACCTTATGAAGTGTTTTCTCCCATCCTAAGTGCATAATTGACTCGTGTACATGATTAATTACTGACCACCTGAAAGCGCGTGGAATAATTGGTAAACAGTGCGTTTTACCCCGCCTTTGAATTTTTCGATGAAGTAGCCCAGATCGTAACTCATATGTTTTGGCAAGATCTGGCGCCAGCTCATCATTCTCCAGCCCTGCTATTATTTTGAGAATTTCAGGGTCACGACGTTGCTCAGCAAGAAGCCAATCGTCCGAAATTTCCGTCAAATTAATACGTTTTTCTGCGGTCCTGTCTGGTTGTTCACAAGGCAGCGCTGAAACAGGATTTCGTGAAAAGAAATCAGCGTGAGCCATACGCTTACCTTATCTATAAATGATTTCAAAGTTAAATGTTTGTAAGAAAGCCCACCAACGATGAACCCTTGGTGTCAAGTCAGCTTTCTTTCGAGAAGCTTTTAATGAATTACAATCCGTAATTACCGTAAACGATCGACCATGTAAATAGTGACGAAAGAATTTAACTGCGTTAAATACCGCTAACGTCTCTAATTCATATGAGTGATATTTTGACTCAGCTGGGCTGGTGGCTCGACTATAATATTCTACGACTCGATTCGACCCGTCTAATTTCTGCATTAAAATTGCAAATCTGTGTGTAATTCGATAGGAAAGTTTGGATTAAAAATCATCAATACTGGCTCGTTAGTCAACACTGAGATTACCTTTTGTCGAACGCTTTCATGCATTGCCGTCCATTCGATATTTCGTTTGTTACCTGAGGTCAGTCGATATAAGGGTTTCATTACCTGTGAAAATTTAGGAATAAACTTGCGAAAATATGACGAGAGACCGATGAACTGCCTTAATTGAGTTACTGTTTGGGGTGCAGGTAACGCAGTTAAAGCCTCAATTTTACGAGAGTTGGGCCGGACTTCACCGGACTTAATCTCGTAGCCTAGGTATTGTACGGCGATTTTAAGAAACGAGCACTTGGAAAAATTAAAAGAAAATCCAGCTTTGATAAGAATACTAATGGCTTCTCGAATCCTTTCTAACGCTTCTTCAATAGTAGAGCCAATAATCATAATATCGTCCATATACACAATAACGTACGTATACGCAAGTTTTCCGAGAGCCTTCATAACCGCTCGTTGAAAGACGGATGGTGCGTTTTTTAGCCCAAATGGCATCGTTAAATATTCGAATTGACCCTCAGGTGTGACAAGCGCCGTACGTTCGATAGATTCTGGATGAACAGGAATTTGGTGAAACCCGCTGGCCATATCTAGACAAGTGAAATATTTCGCGTTACTAAGTCTCGCTATTTGATCTGCAATTAGAGGTAATGGAAATCTATCGGCTATAGTATTATCATTTAATCCGCGATAGTCTACGCACAAACGGTCAGAGCCATCCTTCTTTTTAACAAGTAATATAGGACTTGCAAAAGGAGAACAACTGGGCCGAATGACGTTTGCCTTCAACAATTCATCTATTCTATCTCTTACTACCTGCCTTTCTTCAGTACTAAGACGGTACGGTCGCCTTTGTACGGTTACATTAGGGTCAATTAAACGTATTTCAAGTTCCCCAGTGTTAACGCGAGTACTTGGAAACCCTTGAATAAACGAATCGGTGAATTCTTTTAGAATAGAAATAAGTTGTGTTTTCTCATCTCCGGTCACATCAGTATCGACATTATTTAAATCAATTTTATTATCGGATTCGAGTTTACTACACGCATTAATTTGTTTACTCTTAAATACGCTAAAATTACCCGAAGTTATATTTACATCAAACCCTTGTCCGAGAATTTCACGACCAATCATTACGTCACATTTTAAATAATCATCTAAAATAACATGAAAAAGAATCTCCAACGTATGGCCATCAATCATCACATTTGATAAAACTTGTAAAGTACAATTTAAGCTAACATTTCCGATTCCTCTTAAAATTATCAAATTATTTTTTCTTCTTCCCGCGAACCGAGCTGCCACGCTCTCTTTAATTAACGAGCATTCCGCCCCTGAATCGAACCAAAATGAAAACGACTCACCACGGTGGACCAAGGATCCCGATGGGGCTGCCACTGTGCAAAAATCCACTCGTCGCTCGTTGACGTTGCCATTCCTGTTGTAGGTTGAGTTGCTGCCGGTTCCTGACGTGCACTTTGAAGCAATATGGCCGCTTACGCCACACTTGAAGCAGGTAACAGGCTTGTACGATGAGGCTGGTTTTCTCGCTGTTTGATTACTGGATGCTGGCTCTGGTTTAGCGTTGTTTTTTGCTGACAAACAGTTTACACTCTTATGCCCCATTTTCCCACAGGAGTGACATTTTATGTGGGACGACGATTTAAATCGTTTGAAATCGGACGGCGTCCTTTCATCTTGAGAGGGAGCAGACCTTTTTCTTGTATATGAAAAAGCTCTCAACTCATTTTGTAGCTGAAGACGAGTCTTGATGTCTGTCGTAAATGCTAGGCGTTGTAGACGATTGTCGAACTGCGAAGTATATGCGAGAACGACAGATACCACTATTTCTTCGACGCTCAAATTTTTCCACTTTGATGAAAGTGATGCTAAAAGGCGGCTTGAATAAGAGGCTAAGCACTCGCCATCTCTCGGGCGACTATTTTGTAGATTCATCAATGTTGCTGCCGATGTTTCAACGCCACCAAATCTCGACAGAAATAGGTATTTAAGTTCGATCCACTTTATTCCCGGATAACACACCTGAGATAACCAGGGAGACGCAGATCCTTGAAGAGCTTCGCTCAATGCAATAATAAGTGCGCTGCCTTCCAGGGGACGTTCCACTAGACACATATCCACTGTTGAACACCAAGCAATAGGATCCGCACTTGAATTCTCCGGGCTGAACTTGGGTAGCGAAACATTGCGGCTAGTAGACGACGGTTTTGTCACGACTTTCATTAACTCCACGAGATTACGATTTTGTATTTCAAGTAGTAATCTAAACTGGTCAGGAGAAAATCCCGCGGACAATCCAGATCCCACTTCTGATGTCGGAGTAGCCTTATCTTGAGGGTCAAAACTTTCATTATTTTCAGCCATCTTTATTTCTTTCACAATGTTAATAATTCGATATACGATGGCAGTTTATACTCAAGCGCGCATGCACAAATAAAACACAATAGTTAAATTAACACAACATCAAGTTTATTAAAGGTACGGACACACCAAAAGCGAAGCGAGCGAAGCGGCGCGAATAATTTAAAATTTGGGAACATTCTGTCGCAGTAGACGCTTCGCTCATGTCGCGTTCTATTCGGACACTTTAATTGATTTGTACGGCACCCAAATTTTTTAAATTGTTCGCTTCGCTCGCTTCGCTTTTGGTGTGTCCGTACCTTAAAAGTCTTATCGTACACTTATAAAATTAATAATTTCTCACTCATAATAATTATTAATTTACACAGTTATTTGAGCGGACATATCACAAACTCGGCGATGGACTATAAGCTCGATAATGAATCCACGGTCGTAAGGTCTTTACTCGTCTGATGCTCAAGCAGAACTCCTTCAGTACCTCTGAGTACCCATCAGGTCAAAACTATTTTTGAGAAGGCCCAACTACGTCCTACTCCTTATAAAATGCATACCTGCGACCGTGGCTACATTTGGTGACCAGATGTCACCTCGGGCCCAAGCCTACCGCCGTAAACTCGGGAAAATAATTTGCTTAAATCGTAAACAACTATCCCTAAGTTTTATTATCAGCGTACAAAGCTATTGGGAATTTCCAACCCCGAGAAGAACCCAACTGTTCCTTCATCTCCGACATATATATAAATGTTCACGCATGGCATCGCCTCATACCGTATTTTATCCTCAGGTAACAATATGGACACATTTATTTTGGACATCCAGTTTGTGTGCGGAAACAATGGCCAATATTTTATTAAAGAACTTGCCGTCCTTGTTGTTCGAACCATCATACCAGAAACTTACTATTTCATGCCTCCCTACCCATACCAGGAGCTGTCATCGAAGACAAGACGACAGATCCAGTATGATATGCAAAATGTAAATGGTCTGCGTTGGAATGACGGAGACATCAGCTACGTAGATAGATTGTCAACTGTCAACTGATCTGGTTGTGTTCTCGCGCTGAGCTGATTCTTTTTTTTTGTTTTTGTTAATTTTCTGGAGTATTTTATCCTTGCGGCATTTGCAACGTTTTTGTTTTTGGTGCTTTGCTTTGTTTTCGTTTTCGTTTTCATCGTCCTCGCTTTGTGCTGTGGAGATTATTAGTATTGGGCTGCCGCCGCCGCCCGATGCTGGTCTGCCCATCGACTAGCACTCTAATCTAATTTAGTATACTCCAGACGACTCTGGTAGCTTTGGGAGGTAATTTCCAGTGTATATGTCTCTGCCGAGGCATCGAATGCTACCATAATCTAATTTTATTGTTTTTTCTCTGGAAAATATTACATTTTGAACCTGTCGAGCGAGGTTAAGTTTGGATTCCCGCCTTTTTCATCCTGGACGCAACTCATCATATATCCTTGAGCACAACCACGGATTACATCTCGCCATCGATCAGCTGTGCTGCCGCACGTGTTCTTTCACTCTGACTTTTTGGTTCGGACGTAGCTATATATTTATATTGACATAACATGGCTTTTTGTAATCTATGTTCATTGGAAATTTTCGACAATATTGTTGTTTGTGACGGAGTATGCAGGAACTCATTTCACGTGGCCTGCCTGAAGCGTGCTTCCCGTTCCTCTCCTATGCCCAAAACATGTCAAGAGTGTTTGGAAATTAAGCCGTGTCATGTCCTACGGCTTATTAATGATATGATGTCTATGCTTTCTACCGACCAGGCTCTTATCGCTGATAAGGTGTCTAAGATATCATCATATTCAGCTAATTTTCAAGTGATCTACAAGGTTTTTAATGTCTTAAATAAGAAAATCGACACACTTTTATGCACATCTGAGACCCTTAATTCCAACTCGGATCGTCTTATGGACAAGTCTCACGAGCTCTGTATGAAGATCACTCGACTCTCGGATTCTGTTGATGATATGCGTTCGTCGTTTTTGTCTACCGTTCCTGTGGATGTCGTCGGTGAGCCGGTTATTCCAATCAATGAGGATATTAAAAGGAATGTTAAGATAGTTAGATCCGAGGTCGGCGCCTTGTCTTCTGCAGCTTCTGCTGACTCGGAATCTATTAAAATTATTGCATCTGACGTCAAAAACTTGACTCTTCGGGTCGCGACCGGATTTTCTGCTGGACCTTCATCTGATAGTGCCAGTTCCCTTTCTTCGCTGGATTCTGTACGGACTTCGGACGATGGCTTGCGTGCGGACCCTCTGATTGGTTCTGCTGCTGGTTCGAGCGCCGCTACCCAAACTCATAATAAGCGCAAGCGTCCTATTCAACGTAAACGGCACCGAGCTACTCAGCCTGTTTCCGCGCTAGCTGAATCTGCTGCAAGCTTGACATCTTCCGCGTGCCCATCTAACATACCCTGTTCTAGCTCCTCTTCTGTGGTTCCTTGCCTGCGACCTGCGCAATGTCCTCGTTCGATCTTCGTATCGAGGGTTCATCCCGAAACTACTGAAGATGAAATAACTGAGCTTATTTCTTCGCGACTGCCAACAGCGCGCGGCTCCGTGGCCTGCAGAAAGCTAAGCGGCTCACATGGACGTAACAGCCGGTCCTTCACTGCTTCGTTCAAAGTTTCCGCCCCCGACCATCTTTTTGACGAAATAATTTCCTGCGACTTTTGGCCGACTGGTTCCATTGTCCGCGAGTTCACACCTAAGGTGCGTTCCACCTCATCTGGAGCTTCAAAAAACTTACTAAAGACATATCCATCTACTATGCCAATGTAAGTGGACTACGGTCAAAGACCAACCGCCTTTTCATCCGTACTACTAGTTCCTGCTTTGACGTGGTCTGCTTTACCGAGACTTGGTTGTGCGGTGGAATTTTGGACGCGGAGCTGTTTAGCTCTGACTACTTGGTCTTTAGACGTAACCGCCATTGTTCGTTGGATGCTCCTGTAGATGGGGGAGTTTTATGTGCCGTTCGACGAGACTTGCCTTGTGAGCAGATGGATACTTCGTGCCTTGGATTGGAGCTTGTATGTGTTGTCTTGCGTCTCCCCAGGAAGAATGTTTTTGTTGTCACTGCCTACATTCCACCGAATTCAGCTTCTGGATTGTATGAACAGCTCGCTTTGTTTACTGACAAACTCTCGGGTGATATTTGTTTTTCGGACGAGCTTTTTCTGATTGGCGATTTCAACATTCCTTAGGTGAACTGGTCTCACTTGGACGACTGCAATTTGATGCCTTCCACTGCGACTGCACCGCAACATATAATATCTTTTCTTGATGGATTATCGTCTTCGGGTCTATCGCAATGCAATCCGGTTGCCAACGAAAACAATAAATTTTTGGACCTCGCTTTCTCCTCTGACCCCGATGGTACTGCGATCGAGCGCTGCGCGGCACCACTGCTTCCTGAATCAATACACCACCCAGCTCTTATTTTGCTATATTCTTTTGATTCTATTGTAGTTGACTCTTCTGTTTCTAGTGATTATTGTTATGACTTTAAAAAAGCCGACTTTTCCATTTTGAACGAGTGGCTCATTGCTTATGAGTGGAGTGGGGTTTTGAACGAATGTGACATTGATAAAGCCGTGATGTCTTTCTACGACACTTTGTCTTTGTGTTTCGCTCATTGCATTCCAGTAAAAAGGTCTGATAAATCTTCTAAAAATCAGCCATGGCTTAATAGTGCTATTAGACATTTAAAAAATCTTAAAATTAAGGCTTGGAGGAGGTTTCTATCCTCAAGGTGTGATAGCGATTTTCAATCGTACACTATTCTGCGTGATCAGTTTGTTAATGCGGTAAATTATTCATATGATGCGTATGTTGCTAATATGAAGTCGTTGCTGCATGATAGTCCGAGACAGTTCTGGAGATTTGTCAATTCTAAACGTAATTCGGACGGTTACCCCTCCCTTCTTTCTTTTGGCTCTTTCCAGAGTGGTGACCCTAGAATAATTTCCAATCTGTTCGCGGATTTCTTCAAGACTGCATTTTGTGATACTTCCTGTGATATTAGCCCTACGGATTTTACCCACTTGACGACGCTCCCGCCGACATCTCTTCAACCTAAGGACCTTATATTGGACGATAGTATTATTATTAAACACATTTCCAATTTAGTTGACAACTTCTCGAGTGGCCCAGACGGTGTCCCATCTTGCGTGTTGAAAAGATGTGGATCATCTTTAGTTTCTGTTCTTCGTCGTTTATTTATTTTATCGCTTTGTTGTGGTGTGTTTCCTATGTCATGGAAGCTCTCGGAAATTATTCCCTTGCATAAAAAGGGCAGTAAATCCGATATCTCCAACTATAGACCTATTGCGAAATTAAGTCGTGTGGCTAAACTGTTTGGAGCTATAGTTTGTGAAGTTCTTAGTTTTCACTGTAAACCCTTTCTACTGCCCTTTCAACATGGGTTTATAAAGGGAAAATCGACCACAACGAACCTGCTTGAATTTTCAAATTACTGTCTATCTGACTTTAGCAAGGCCTTTGACAGGATTAATCACCGCATCCTTGTATATAAGTTGTCTGTCCTGGGATTTCCCGCCAGTTTTGTCGACTGGATTGCGTCTTATTTATCTGGCCGTTCTCAACGTGTTTGCTTTCGTGGTGCGCTTTCTCATTTAATAGATAACACATCTGGCGTACCTCAGGGTAGTCACCTTGGACCTTTGTTATTTATCATTTACATTAATGACTTATCTTTTATACATACCCACTCGAGGATTCTCTGTTATGCTGACGATGCAAAAATCTTTCGCATAATATCTGACGATCGTGATCGTGATGCTTTAAAAACTGACTTAGACGCCTTTCATAAATGGTGTTCTATTAATTATCTACCACTTAATATTAGTAAGTGTACATGTATGACATTTTCCCGTAAAAGGAATTCACTTTTTTTTGACTATTCAATTAATGAACAGTGTCTTTCTAGACTGACTAAGGTGAGAGATTTGGGAGTTGTTCTCAACTCATCGTTCTCTTTTGAGGATCATATTGAAACAATTGCTATTAAAGCTAATTCAATTTTAGGATTCGTCAAGAGATGGTCTAAGGAGTTCGATGATCCCTACATCTCTCGTTTACTGTATTGTACTTTTGTGAGACCTGTTCTAGAATATGCCAGTCCGGTCTGGTGTCCATTCTATGAATGCCATATTAACCGTATTGAAGCCATTCAACGTAGATTCATACGGTTCTCTCTTCGTGGTCTTCCTTGGGAGAATGATCAGGTCTTGCCTCCCTATCTCGATAGACTTAAGCTCATTTCGCTTGACACGTTGGCGAATAGACGTAATCTCTCCAGAGCTGTCTTGACTTTTGACTGTTTGCAGGGTTCTATTAATTCTTCTGAGTTATTGGCTCTTTTTAATATCTCGGTGCCGGCACGCACCTTGAGAAACACTGACTTCCTCCACCTTTCATACCATCGAACTAATTATGGTTTTAACGAGCCCTTGACTTCAACGTCGCGTTCGTTCAATCTAAATTACCCTGTTATTGATTTTCATTTATCCAAAAGCCAGATTAAAGGTCGGCTTCGTTAATGTTCATCTAAAACCTTGAATGTAATCAGCTTATTGATGAAACTGCTTAAAATAAATAAATAAATAAATAAATAAATAAACAATTTACCCGAAGTATTTTCAAGATTTAAAAATGCAACAGTCTATGTAAAAGGTGAACTCAAAGTTTCATTTGTCCGGAAATACTCGCCAACTTCAGAGTTCATACATCTTGAAGAAATACCTAGACTAAGTGTACTTACAAAGTATCAGTTTCATTGTAAAATCCATAAGAATGTATCTTTTATTCGTTGCGCACCTCAAAACTGTATAAATATGTATCTTTATATCAATAAAATTATAAAATGAAATAAAAAAACGTTGTCTTTTTATTTAAAAACATTTTTATTATATCGTTATTACATCAAAAAGTATATTGGTACCACAATATAAGGGTATTTCAAAGAAAAGTCGGGAATAATTTAAATGCACATAAGATGTTCTAGACGGTATAAAAAAGTCTTCATCTGACAGCAAAATTAAATTTTTTTGTTTACATTTCTCACAATATTTCTTATAATACTCCTTCACACTTTCGGCTGCGTTGTTGTTGTGAAACATAACAATGTTGAAAAAATTCAGCAGGTCAAGCAATTTAAAAAGGTCGCCAAGAGTCAGCTGTATGCTGCCTCTGTCAACGGGGATTTTATGTATCGTCTTTAATTCCTCTTGGTTTGCCGGAAATATGTCTGCCATGACTTCGACTTGTAAGTTGGCCAGATGTTTGTAAACGGCCTGCCATCCACATTAAAATGCTGATACAGGCAAATCACAATGACGATGAAACACTATCTTCGCTTCAAATGAGAACGGGTCAAATCCAAGTGCAACTTTCTGGTTGTGCTGCTCATCTAGATAATATGTATAGTTCAACAAAAGGTTTTCCCCCGAGACTTCAGATGCTTTTTTGCCTTTTTTCCGTAACGCTGTTAGCTTTTGTTTTTTAGTTCTAGGGTCCGTCACTTCAATCTCCCTTCCAGACGACCTCTTTTGCGTAGCCTTTGTGCGCCATTTGGTTTTCGAATCTGGTTCCATCTTGTAGCGTCGGCTTAAGGGGGTATCCCACTCTAGAGGGCCTTGCATTGAACGTTTTTTTTCAGGGAGGTGTACAAGAAAATACAAAACATTTAGAGTTAAACATATTAATCCTCTTATTATATGATCTTTAATGAATATTTTGAGAAACAAAAAAATTTTTTTTTTTGAGTGGTTGGGTCAGGGCAGGCCTGCTACTGGGACCCATACCTTCGGAACGGTGTGCACGATAACAGCCGAACAAATAATCTGAAAATTATGAAATTGCGCATTAGTACTCTTTATATATGTGGCTATGGCATGAGTGTGGCACATTTTGAAAAAAAAATTTTTATTCATTTTTTTAATTTTTTTAAAAATAAATTATAGTTTTTAGTTGATTTTTTACAGTTAAAATATGGGATACAAGCTATGTAAATTTAAAAATGCCTGATTTGCTCCACTTAGGTCATAGAGACAAAGCTAACACAGCTTGTACCAAAATTTGAAATTTTTCGGATGAATGGTTTTCTCAGAATGCTGCACACCATTCATCAAAACGCTGTTTTGAGAAAAACGGCATTTAAGTTAAAGTTGAGAGTGGTGGAGAGCGCGTAGCTGCGCACGGAATCGCCTGTAGCGGCGCGAGCTTTTCGAATTTCGCGGCCAGGGATAGCTTAAACGATTCAGGAAAGAACACAGAATTTTTCAAAATTAAAAAAAAAAATGCATTTTTTGAACGTTCTAGAGTGGGATACACCCTTAAGAGTGGTGGAGAGCGCGCAGCTGCGCACGGAATCGCCTGTAGCGGCGCGAGCTTTTCGAATTTCGCGGCCAGGGATAGCTTAAACGATTCAGGAAAGAACACAGAATTTTTCAAAACTAAAAAAAAAAAATGCATTTTTTGAACGTTCTAGAGTGGGATACCCCCTTAACTAAGAATAATAAGTCTGTCTCACAAGAACCTTGTATTTATACCCTTATTTTGCGGTGTGCACTCCTGGTTATAGGTATCCCCACCAGATTGCAGATATTTTCGCAAGTATATTTTGCGATATAGATTCACAACTTTGCTGTCATTTAATCGAAAATTATGAAGGGAAAATTGTTTCAGAAATTGGTTTAAACTTTTACCTTTACATCGGAAATACAGGTACACACAGCAATAATGTCCACAAGCAGATGAAAGTGCACTTTGTAGTCGTTTCTTATTACTTACAAATGGGGGAAAGTGGGGGAAACACGAACACCTAAGGGAAAACTTAAATAAAACAGTGGAATTTGATCAGAGAATTTCTTTATTTTTTAATTATAAAGTTTACTTATCTGTCTATCGAATTCAGTAATCAATATTTATATTTTTAATAAATTGTGACAATATGAAAAAAAAAAACAAAATCCTTAGTGTTCTGCTCTACTCGACATTAGTTGGGTAAACACGAACACCAAGTGGGGTAATTACGAACGAACATTAATAACGACAGTGATCACGTTTATAACCCAACGATGTTGACTGTCCGTCAGTACAATTCTCGTCAGCCCATTTTTTACACACGTAGCACATAATCCAGTCTTCAACGGGGGATCTATATATTTATCTCTACAAAAAATTCAAAAGTCTTCATTTTCCTTTTCGCCTTTTTCTTTTTCTTTCGTATTTTGACCCTAGACTTATACATTCTTGAAATCGTGAAATTTTGGTCGCCATCTTGAATTTCTAAATTTAGATAGCAGATTTGAAATCAGCATTCCGCAAAACCCTTTGCACAAATTTTCATGAAAATCGCTTCAAATTTAAAATCGTCAGCCGCCATCTTGGATGCGCCATTTTGAAACCCTATGTATTATCCGAAAAAAGTTAGCCTATATGTTAAGTTGGAATATGTACTACCCTCGGACAATAATAAAAAAAGATGAAGGGGGAACCAGCAAAAGGGAGGGGGGTAATGCCGAACGTTCGAGATTGCCCGACATGGAGTGTTCGCCTTTACCCCGCTGGGTCGAAAACAGTAAAATGGAAAAAAAAATTTAGATTATATTTCTTTTGCTGATTGCGTCATTGTCATTTAGCTGATTAATATGTGATTCACAAGTAACTTGCGCCCGTGTCTCCCGTATTATTGCCTGCCACTGGTGGTGGCGTGATCTCCGAAATGGAGGCAAGTAAAATATGGCTATCTCTCACTAACACATTAGAATCATTGGATTCGTGATTACCCCACGTTCGCGTTTCCCCCACTCTCCCCTACATATGAGTTAGTCTGCGTGAAATTGTGGAAGAACTTGTTACTGGGATATTTTCCATACGAGTCAAAGTATTCCGCAGGTCCTTGGCTTGGAAAATAAAATGCAACCCAATGAGTACCAGTTTTGTTTGCAGGGTCTATATTGGCTATGATGCATGCTGGTTTTTTAATATTTTTTTGGCAGACGGTTACACGGGAATACGCCTCTAAAGAATCTTTTCGTTGTGGGATTGCTCGTTAATGACTTTGCGAGCTCAATCGTGTTCATTCTTGTTCAGAAGATGGGGTAGTGTCCTCTAGTTCAATAACCTTAGTGTAAGATGTGACATAGTTATTTATAAATTCCTTGGTTGATGCATCGCTAACAAAGATTGTGGTAAATTTCGCTAATGTTTTAATCAGGTCTTCATCTAGACGTCTAAGTTCGATGTTTCCAAATTTATTCGGCTGCTCAATACATCCTGGGACTGATGTGGGGTATTTGAAGACAATCTCCTTGGTAAACAACTTATTTTGTGAGGTGAATCCCGCAAAAGATACTTTTTTCAAGATGGTTAAGCAACCTCCAGAGAAATATTCGACGTTTATCAAACAGCTCATTTTGAACTTCTTTACGTTGCGAAATCTTTACTGTGATTAAACTTATATTTCAACTGTCTTATATATAGTTTTACAAGCTGGTGTAGACATTCCTGTCTTTGTTAATTTCTATATTACACTACCGTCATATTCAGCATATACAATGCAAGTTATCGTTGTCTTTAGGGCCTCCTTAAATCTTCTTTCAATTCTAACCGTGCCTTGGTTTAATAAATTTCCGCAAGTAGAATTATACGACAGGTCTGTAGTCAAATCGAAAGCCAGCAAAAAAGCCCCATTATCAAAGAACTTTTTCGAAATTTGATGTCCTTTGTCAAAATAATGTAATCCAGTTCCTTTAAACAAGCTAATGTAACCTCTTGTGCTGGCAGGGGGGTCTTTTGAATAATCAAACTCAATGGGCTGGTTGGGAACCTGAACGCCATTCACAGATAAATTAAATCTAGTTAAACCGTTGTGTTTGAAATTGTAAGGATTCTTTGTTTTATTTCCCGTATATGCGTCGTTGTCTACCATACCAAACACTAGTAAATTAGGTAATTGTCCTATTACAATATTGTCCAAAGATAATGTGAATGTATTTGCCGGTATCGTGTAGCTTTTCACCTCAACTCGTTTATACGGTTACATAGCATTCGAACGTTGGTGTACAGTTTCATGAGCCAGCATAATACTGGGGTTAACGGTTACATGATTCATATGCATAGTTGCTTCTAAAATTTTAAGTCGTGGTGAATTGTTATCATTTTTTGAAAGGAGATAAAACTCAGGCTTTTCAAGGGACAGCACAATACGCAGATCTACACCATTCATTAATAACTTATTTTGTTTAAACATATCACCATGAATTTTACCCATTAACTCCACAACCTCGCTTTTGCAAAAAAGCTTTTCTCTTGCTAGGTATCCTACATTTTCTTCAGCACTCTGAACAACCTCCATGTTTTTCTCATCGAGATACCAGCCGACAGACTCCAAATGCGTTGATGCTGCATCTTTTAAATAATTTAGTAAATTTTCGCTCTATAGTTATAGTTGTTGTCAGTTTGAGCAACCGGCTTTCCATTTAGGTAAATGGTGCATTGACGAAAGAGTGAGTGCAGCACGTTATTTACAACACCAGGACCTTCATCGCGGACTGTCTGACCCCCTACGGTAATATCCTTTCCAGTGCAAAGTTCTTCTTTTCCATCTTTAGTTTTAACCAGTTGTACTTTTAAACGTAAATATATACTTGACAAGTCCCGATATGTATCACCATGCCCCAAAGAGACAAATTCCAAAACTGATGAGTTATCTAATGAGGCTATAGGTTTGTATGTTACTTCTTCGGTTCTTAAAATATTACTTTGAACAGTTGGCGTTGAGAAGAGGTCCAATTCGGATTTCATACACTCTCTAAACGCGGGCATTTTGTTTATGTTTGTCAAAAATATCCAATATCCGTTTACGAACGCTGCGCTTGCCTTTTATGGACTTCTTCTTCTTGTTTGATGTTTTTTTCGTGGTTTTTTGTGAACGCTTTTTCCGTTTAGGGACTGGAGCAAGACTTAGAGCTGTAAACGGATTACGTCTTTTTATAGCCATGCGACTATTTCTTCCTGCACCATCCATATGATCAAACAGCTTATTTATACCTTTTTGCGCAAGTTCTTGAGCAGCAGTTTTACCTTGCACTTTTAAAATATCTTTTATAGGCTTACTACCCACATCTTCTAAAATGGCTTTGCCAGTTTTAATTGCCTGCTGTTTTAAAACTTTCGCACCGGAAGCAACTAACTGTTGCAAATATCTTAGCAAGCCGCTGAAAAAGCTTACAATTCCTCGTCCGTGTTGATAGATAAGTGGTGATCGGTACAGTTCACCTATATCAACTAAACTGCCGCCACTTTGAACTAGATAATAACGTGTACACTGCAAATGCATACTTGGGTCTGTGAGGAATTGCATATACTTTTCTATTATAAAAGCTGTTGAAGTGTTTGCTATTTATAGTTTTATTGTCTCTTGAAATGAAGCATTATATATGTCGGAATATACCCTCCTTTAAAATTAACCAACTCACCTTGACCGTCAGTTATTTTAATTGAAATACTTTCAATTGAGGTTTTTTCCATGGGGCAATATTCTACATGATTAAAACGCAATGTACGTTCATTCTTGTTTGTAGGTACTACACGTAAATATCTCACGGTTTTATCTCCTATAACCCTTGGCTTGATTATATCAGTATAAATGTACATAATGTCGCGTTCGTAACAGTAGTTTTTAGCTTGCAAATCGCGAGGATATCTTTTATTGATTTCATCAACTGCAGCTTTTAATTGATCCACCTTTTTCATTATTGACAAATGTTCTGATTGCAATCCGGCGCTATCAAAAGATGTCTTCAGCTCTGACAATAATATATCCGCTTTTCTTTTATCTGTAGGTGTGTTTAAAAATACATCCGTCACAAAATTTGATAAGTTATCAATATTCACATCGATTGGCACAGGAGTTGTCTTAAAAAGTCCTGAAGCCTTCTTTTCGTAAGGGACATTTAAAATGTTACTTTTTTCGGTAATCTTTCTAGGCTGTGGTGCTTTAACATTAAGAGAATCACCATGAAGTTTATCTAATATGCCGAGAATTATATTCTTTATACGTGCAACTCTCTTTTGTTTTTCATCCTCGCTTAATGTCACGTCATCAAAATGTACATTGTTAACAAAAAGTGTAATGAGATTTTTAACGTTGAGGTGCGGTGGTAAAGGCTTCTTGATTCTGATTGTTAATTCTAATTCGTCAATTCGCAACTCAAACATATCATCATTTTCATTTTGTGCTGTACCCTTTTTCTTTATACTTCGTGCTGCATGTGCGTAATCGTCTAAAGCAGTTTGCAACCTTACATGTTTCCTCTTGTTTCTTGGAATCTGTCCAATTATATCATCCACGAAACTTTCCACCGAATCGTATGATTTATATTTCAAGACAATATTATCGGACTGTTTTCTACCTTGATATATATGTAAGATATATTCACCTTCTTCCTGTGTGTAACTAATTTCTGGAATAGATTCGTTTAAAAAGTCGTCATCTATTCGGTTCCATATGCGCTGCTTAACGTCGTCTAAATACATTGTGTACCATGAGGGAGTAATGGCATTATAAAATGTTAGCAAGAATGCGGAAAAGTTCACCTGTCCCTCTTTATAACATGCCTGCGAAAGTGCTTCTTTTGACCATTCAAGTCTAACATTTTCATTTATTCGAACTGAAAGAATTTTTTGCTCTTTTTGCATGTCTTCTCTAATCTGCTTTAACTCTTCAGAGCCTGTGCCACGTTCTGAAATGTTTACTCTATCATCTTTATTTATTGCGCTCGTGTGATCTAATTGCCCTTGTGGAATTTCTTTAAGACCCACAAAGTCGTTACTCCGTTTCAATCTTTTCACGCTATTTCCGTCTATTTCGTGTTCGGGAATTGATATTTCTGTAATCCCGACATGCCAGTTTTCATTTAGTTTGCACTGGCTGGCGAGATAATTTGTTTGTAAATGCCGCCAACGAATTTTCGGGGTAATAATGCAGAGAGTTATTACTTAACAAACAGATGTGGAAATCATTTTCTGGGATACCTACCGGCATTTTGCGTTTTATTCTTTATAGTCTCTCCCAAGCTATATCTGGTACACTTGTACTTCGCGTTTTTGATTTTAGACGCTCACTTTGTCTAACAGCTTTGCGTACAGGAAATGATAACATATATTGACCTGGATCCTCTTGAGACGGCCTTAATATAGGCTGTTTTTCAGAAGGCCTTTCTAATTCTTCAATAAGCCTACTTGCCTCGATTTCATCTAAATCCATAGGAACAGTGTATTGTGTGACTCCGTCGTCAGCAGTTATAATTTTATAGTCTTTTTTACGTGCACCGGTTCTTGGTATTTTTGCAGGCGGTTTAAGACTTTTTCCTATACCGCTTGCTGATAATCGCCGTTTTGCAGCTGGCGATAAAGATCGCCTTGGTGGTGTTGTTTTTTCAATTTCGAAAATATCTTCATTAAAATTAAAGGGTTCGTCAATTTTGACACTTCTTAATCTTTAAATATAAATTTTGTTTGTGTCGCACTGTCTCTTAAATTTTTCTGTTTCACTCGACCTTCTTGTTGTAAATTTAATTTTGCTTTTTTATCAAGCGTGCGCCTTGATTTACGGATTTGATTTACAAAAGCAATCAGCTGATTTCGATAGTTATACCATTTTTGCGAATCGTTCAAATCTTTATTTTTCAAAATTTTATCCATCGCTTTATCGAAAATGGTTTGATTAGCAGAAGTTTGAATTTCATCTTTAAGACTGCTATAAACTTCTGGAGAAAGCAGCAGCATTTTGTTAAGACTATTATTTTTATGCATATTTTTCAATTAACGAGCCTATTACACCCGAAAGCACACTTCCTAGTAAAACTGGCAAAAATCCTCCCCGTTGAATTAGCAACTTACGCTGTTTTGGAACAGACCTTTTTACCTCAACTAAATTACGCATGTCCTTTTTATACTTGCATAGCGAGTTATATATTTTGCCGTGCGGCATATGATTTCCTTTTAGTGTATTAAGTGTGATCTCACAAAGGGTTTTTATAACCTCAGCATCTGCATTTTTAACGATAGCATTTCTTAAGTTTGGTTTAGCCTTTTTAAGCACATAAAGCATATGCTTGTTTTCCTTTAATCGTCTCACTCTTGACGTCATTTTTACTATTCAAAGAATTTTGTGGACAAAAACAAGTTGCAAAATCTTTATTAAAGATATCTGTACGGAATCTTAATACGTCGTTAATGTCTTGAGTAAGATCTATCAGCAAACATCCGTAAGGCTTCTCTGTAGTCTCTTTATATATTCTCAAAAGTTCTGAACTGTCTTCCGGATAAATTTGTCTCGCTAAATGCACAAATTGACTTTTATCTCGGGGGTTTTTAAAAACGACAAGATACTTACAATTCAGCGATATATCTCTACAGAATTTTCCTTGGTGAAAAACGTTTTGAGTTACAAGAATAACCGAAAAGTTACGATGATGCGATCCTTTAGTAAAAAATCACAAACTTCTTTGCTAAATGCATTTAACATCATATCATCTATAACAATTAACACATTGGCTCATTTGTATAATTTATAAATTCATCGGGAACAGTATCTATATATTGAACACTAGCTGGGTTACCCGGTTTCACCCGGCGTTGGGTAAATAATCAATAATTAAATACTTCTCAAATGTTCTAGTTTGTTATATCCTAGAATTTTTTTCAAACCGAAAACCCCTTAATGGATCCGCTATCTTGAATTTCCAAATCCTCATCATATTCAAAATTAGTGGCCTTAAAATAATCATTGTACCAATTTTCATTCAAATCCGTTGAAATCGAAAACTTTTGGTTGCCATATTGGATCCACCATCTTGAGTTTGAAAATTTTGCTAATATTCGAAATCAATGGCTTCATTGTACTAATTTTCAGTAAAATCCGTTGAAATCAAGAACTTTGGTCTCATATTGGACCCGCCATCTTGGATTTAGCTTCAGAATAATCATTGTACCAATTTTCATTAAAATCCGTCGAAATCGAGACATTCTGGACGCAATGTTGGGTCCGCCATCTTGCATTTAGAAATTTTGAAAATATAAAAAATTAGTGGTCTCAAAGTAATCACTGTACTAATTTCCATTACAATCCGTTGAAATCGAGAAATTTTGGTCGCCATGTTGGATATGGAAATTTTGACAATATTCGAAATTAGTGGCTCCGGAATAATCATTGTATTAATTTTAATAAAAATCCGTTGAAATCGAGACATTCGGTTGCCATATTGGATCCGCAATCTTGGATTTACAACTTTTGATAATATTCGGAACTTGTGTCCTCAGAATAATCATTGTACCAATTTTCATTAAAATCCCTTGAAATCGAGACATTCCGGTCGCCAAGTTGGATCCGCCATGTTGGATTTGGAAATTTTGCTAATATTCAAAATTAGTGGCCTCAGAATAATCATTGTACCAATTTTCATTAAAAACCGTTGAAATCGAGAAATCTTGGTCACCATGTTGGGTCCGCCATCTTGGATTTGTAAATTTTGATAACATTCAAAATCAGTGACCTCAATATAATTATTGTACTAATTTTTATTAAACTCCGTTGAAAGCGAGGAATATTGGTCGCCATATTGGTTCCGCCATTTTGGATTTGTAAATTTTGATAACATTCAAAATCAGTGACCTTAATATATTCATTGTACTAATTTTCATTAAAATCCGTTGAAATCGAGAAATATTGGTCGCCATATTGGGTCCGCCATCTTGGATTTCTAAATTTTGATAATATGCAAAATCAGTGACCTCAATAAAATCATTGTAATAATTTTCATTAAAATCCGTTGAAATCAGGAAATCTTGGTCGCCATATTGGTTCCGCCATCTTGAATTTCTAAATTTGGACAGCGGATTGGAAATCCCCTTTCGGCAAAACCCCTATGTACCAATTTTCATGAAAATCGCTTCAAATTTAAAATTTTCAATCGCCATCTTGGATCCGCCATTTTGAAACCCCACGTATTATCAGAAAAAAAATTAGCCTATATGTTAAGTCGGAATATGTACTACCTTCGGACAAAAAATGAAAAATATCGATGGAAGCGTTTAGGCGTGATTGAGCAACAAACAAACAAACAAACGAACTTTCATTTTTATATACCGGGTGAGTCATTTAACTTGAGACAACCTAATAACTTTTTAGGATCACATAATATTGAAAAAAGTTTAATATGAAAGTTGTAGGGTATCAAAAATGGCGTTTGGTGATGATATTAAAAATGACCTTGACCTTGACATTCAAGGTCATATGAAGGTCAACTTTAAAATTTCAAATGGGATGACCCCCTATTGACCCCGGAATTGAAAAGAGCGAAAAATTTTACGTTCAGATATGACCTTGACCCCTGGTTAACCACGACCTTGAAAATTACCTTGACCGTCAAAGTTATTTGAAGGTTAAACACAAAAATTCTATTGTAACCACTATTTTTGACGCCAGAACGAAAAAAGCTTTCGACCGAACATGCGATAAAGTATTTAACTACATTTTGCATTACCCAGGAACAACGACGTGAACGTAGTACATAGTTTTCTGTTCCCTTTGGGGTGCTTGATTTAGGTGAGAGGCAAGGGGACTCACCTAAATCAAGCACCCCGACGGTGAGAGGCGAGGGGACTCACCTAAATCAAGCACCCCGACGGTGAGAGGCGAGGGGATTCACCTAAATCAAGCACCCCAAAGGGAACAGAAAACTACTTCGTCCACGTTGTTGTTCCTGGGTAATGCAAAATGTAGTTAAATACTTTTTCGCATGTTCGGTCGAAAGCTTTTTTCGTTCTGGCGTCAATAATAGGGGTTACCAATAGAATTTTTGAGTTTAACCTTCAAATAACTTTGAAGGTCAAGGTAAAGGTAATTTTCAAGGTCGTGGTCAGATACCTCTCTCCACATCAAAAACTTTTGTTTAAAATGTATTTCAAAAAACGCCATCGCTTCTCGCTATTGTACATGAAGATAAATTACCGTGAAATGACCTTGAAATTTGACCTTGACCATTGGGTCAAGGTCATATCTGAACGTAAAATTTTTCGCTCTTTTCAATTCCGGGGTCAATAGGGGGTCATCCCATTTGAAATTTTAAAGTTGACCTTCATATGACCTTGAATGTCAAGGTCAAGGTCATTTTTAATATCATCACCAAACGCCATTTTTGATACCCTACAACTTTCATATTAAACTTTTTTCAATATTATGTGATCCTAAAAAGTTATTAGGTTGTCTCAAGTTAAATGACTCACCCGGTATACAGGGTGTTCAGAGGTGGGAGGTCAATACTGAAGGGGGTGAAAGGTCAGACCGAGACAAGCAAAAAATCGTATGGGTGGGGGGGGGCATCTCGCACCGTTTGGCAGTTACAGGGTGATTCGTAAATCAGGATTTTGCCTTATATGGGAACCGCTCTTGTATTTTTATCTTTTTTTCTACGCATCGCAGCGGCCCCAAACTGATTTCAAAAAATCACTATTTGGAAGCCCTTTCCAAAAAAGTTTACACCACCCCTCTATCCCCAACCCCTTGGCCACAATCCCCCCTGGAAGTTGAAAAAATTAACTTTTATTTCACGATTTTTCACCATTCGCCTCACTTTTCTCTGAAATTCATGTTATTAACATACCCACTTTTTATTTTTTTTAAGTTGCCTATCTAATTACCTTTCCAAAAAGGTGCAACATGCCGAGGTAGAAAAGGGTTGCAAAAGTCCTGAAATTAAAACATCCTCACAGGTACCTAATTACTTTATTGCACCATAATGGAAAAAGTCGTTAAGTAAACAATTTTTATGACAGCAAGTTCGGAAATGTTTGTTTAGGAAACAGAGGTAGTACATTTTTATTATTTCAGCAAAACAGTAATAAAATAATAAATGTAATCTCGTTAAATAGCGTTATTAGTTTATTATATCCAGTATTGACTCTTAAGTATCCTGACGCTCCGTTTCTAATACCTCCTATGAATTATGGTATAAAAATGGGTAAGTTTGAAAGGACATTGACCACAGTTGAAGAAGCAAGCGATAAAACCGGGTGTTTAATAGAAAAAATTAAGATAAAATGGCAGAAAGCAGTGTTGAAGAGTCTGCCGATATAATTTACGTGTACGGTTCAGTAGAAGGAAATGATAGTGAGGCCGTACGACAATACCAAAGGAGATTCCCGAATCGACGTGTACCCAACAGAAGGGTATTTTCAAGGACTTTCAGAAGGTTAAAAGAAACCGGAAGTGTAACCGCCTCCAGAGCAGAAACGCGATCAGGGACATCGGCCGATTCAGCGGACACCGACCAACGAATCCTCAACATCGTCAGGAACAACCCTGAAATAAGCATCAGACAGGTCGCACGAAGGTCAGGATTGTCTTCAGGGAGAGTTTGGACCGTTGTGAACCGAGAGGGACTACATCCATACCACCATATCCCGGTCCAAGCACTACAGGAAGGAGGTTCCGAAAGACGATTGCAATTTGCACTTGGCTGTTTGAGTCTGACATCGAAAACAGAAGGTTTCTAGACCGAATTCTGTGGACGGATGAATCGCAATTCACCCGGGATGGCATCACGAACTTCCACAACCTCCACACCTTGTCAGATGTGAACCCACATAGGACCAGGTGTCGGTCCTTCCAGCAAAGATTTAGTGTCAATGTCTGGGCTGGCATCATCGGCAACCAGTTGATAGGACCCTTCATCTTGCCCCAAGTGCTGAATAGTCAGCTATACTCGGACTTTTTGGAGAATACCCTTCCGGATCTGTTGGAGGACATCCGCCTGGCCACCAGAAGCGCAATTTATTTACAGCTCGACGGAGCACCTGCGCATACTGGGAACATTGTTAGGGCAAGGTTAAATGAAAATTACCCAGAGCGCTGGATTGGACGAGGTGGACCGATTCCTTGGCCTGCTAGGTCACCGGACCTTACTCCACTGGACTTTTTCTTATAGGGAATGATGAAAGATGATGTTTACTCAAGAAAAATCAACACCAGACAAGAATTAGTTACCAGGATTGGGACTGCAGCCACGAAAATACGGGAGAGGCTGGCTACCATAGACCTCAAACGTGAAATAAAACGAAGGCTTCTTGCATGCATCGAAACTAGCGGAGAACATTTTGAACAGCTTTTAAAGGACAAACGTTTTAATTGTAATTAGTTTTTAAGCGAACAAAATGTATTTTTTAGTTAACTTAAGTATAATTTCTTAAAAATTCGAATTATCATGATATTCTGTAAAAGGATTTTTGTAAATAAATTTTCGTATCCTTTTCCTACCTGGGCATGTTGCACCTTTTTGGAAAGGTAATTAGATAGGCAACTTAAAAAAAATAAAAAGTAGGTATGTTAATAACATGAATTTCAGAGAAAAGTGGGGCGAAAGGTGAAAAATCGTGAAATAAAAGTTAATTTTTTCAACTTCCAGGGGGGATTGTGGCCAAGGGGTTGGGGATAGGGGGGTGGTGTAAACTTTTTTGGAAAGGGCTTCCAAATAGTGATTTTTTGATATCAGTTTGGGGCCGCTGCGATGCGTAGAAAAAAAGATAAAAATACAAGAGCGGTTCCCATATAAGGAAAAATCCTGATTTACGAATCACCCTGTAACTGCCAAACGGTGCGAGATGCCCCCCCCCACCCATACGATTTTTTGCTTGTCTCGGTCTGACCTTTCACCCCCTTCAGTATTGACCACCCACCTCTGAACACCCTGTATAAGATAGGGATTTATGTGTTCAATTTCTGATGGTAATGCACCTTGTTCTGCATTGCACCATATAATCTTTTCAATTTTTGGTTGTATTAATAGCGAATCATTTAAAAGATTTTTAATAAACGTTGTTTTTCCGCAACCAGAGGGCCCTGCAACAATCATTGTAAATGGATGCCTGAGTGCAATCATCTTTGTTGTAAAACGAAATATTTCTTATACTATACATATATTCTTTGAAGAATGAGCAGAAGAGAAATTATTAGTGAGTTACATAGATCCGCACGTAAAAACTTTACACGTCGTCGTGTGACAATTAAGGGTAAAGATGACTTGTGGCAGGCAGATTTAGTAAATATGAGTTCATATGCGCTTGAAAATGAGGGGTTTCGTTTTCTTCTTACCGTTATTGATACTTTTTCTAAATATGCATGGGCTTTACCAATTAAAAACAAAAGCGGAATGGAAGTCACCAAGGCAATGAAGCTAATTTTTAGACAAGCTCGAATACCAAGAAACTTGCAAACAGATAATAGAAAAGAGTTCTTTAACAAACCCTTCCAACAGCTAATGGAAAAGTATGCTGTTGATCATTATTCAACTTATAGTGCGTTAAAAGCATCAATTGTGGAAAGATTTAATAGAACATTGAAAAATATTATGTGGCGAGAATTTAGTATGAAGGGCAACTATCATTGGATCAGTATGCTGGACAAGTTAACAGATAAATATAATAGAACAGAACATCGAACTATTAAAATGCGTCCTATAGATTTTGGCCCCAGAGATGAGATTCGTTTATTGCAAACTGTATATAAAAAGCCAGAATTAAAATCAGCTCCAAAATACAGAGTAGATGACTTTGTTCGTATAAGCAAGCATAAACATTTTTTTGAAAAGGGCTACACCCCAAACTGGTCTACTGAAATCTTCAAGATAAATGAAGTCAAAAACACTTATCCAGTAAATTACGTTCTTAAAGATTATCAAGGAAATATAATACAAGGCGGCTTTTATCAACTTGAACTATCTCCAGTCAAATATCCTGACCTTTATCTTGTAGAAAAAGTTTTAAAAAGACGAGGTGATAAAGTTTATGTGAAGTGGCTTGGGTTTTCGCAAAAGCACAACACATGGATTAATATAAAAGACGTTTTATAAACAGCCCTTATTGCAGTCACAATGCTGATCTTAAAGCGTGAATCTGACCGTCTAAAAACATTTAAAAATTTAACTTTGGATGACAGGAAATCATACAAGTTAGCTAGGAGCGGCTTCTTTTACACCAACCTGAAAGACATAACAAAATGCTATTTTTGTTGTATGGAAATGAGTGCTCTAATTTGCCCAGAAGACGTTGAGGCCGAACATCTTCGACGTTCACCTGATTGCATCTATGCCAACGGTAACGATGTATGTGGACCGTACAACAACTCACTTCCATCATCAAAGAACGCAAACTGGCCCTTTAATATTTTCAAAATTCTAGTGGCATCATTAATTTTATTTGGGCTGTTTTGTGAAATTTATTATTTTTACGTGCAGTTTACACGGGAAATATAAAATACCTGTGGGTGTGCGGGTGTAGATTACATGATGATAGAGGATATAAGCCTGGATTTTTTGATGGTGACATAGTAGAAAAGCTGACAGATTGAAGAGCTCAACCAACACCAGGGATATTACCTGACATTTGAGGGAAAAGACGATACTAGGGGTGGTTTCCTGAAATTAAAGTTCCTTAAAAAGGATGAATAAGAATTCAATTCATTGAAATGTCAAAACAAAAGCTTTGTAAAATCTCGCATTAATGAAAATAAAAACAACTTAACGCGTTTTCATTACTTCGCCCCAATGAACCCATAAGCTGCCGTTGCTCTTAAGCGCATCATCCACACCACATGACCTTGTCACAAAAAAGAATTTCTTCTTCATCGTTCGCATCTTTACTTTTCCTTTTACAATTTTTGTCGCCGGCTGTATACAGATTTTTTTTGCTTTGCTCTTTTTTACCTGCTAGACCGCTCTTAACAGCTAAACATCTCCGTTCATTTACCTCTTCTTCTTCTTGTCATCTGAAGCCGCTCAAACCTGTCCAGTCTCGATCACCGCATTTGTTTACCTTTTATTTTTTGCTTCTTTTTGTCTTACTAAGCCGCTCGTACCATAACTCTTCACACCCGCTAAGCCTGCCCAGTCTCGATCACCGCACCTGTTCATCTCTCAATATTTCTTCTTTTTACCTTATAAAAACGCTCTTAGCATAACTCTTCGCACCCGCTAAGCCTGCCCAGTCTCGATCACCGCATCTGTTCATCTCTCAATATTTCTTCTTTTTACCTTATAAAACCGCTCTTAGCATAACTCCTCACACACGCTAAACATACCCACTACACTTTTTCCGACTCTTTTCAAAGTCGCTATCTCTGCCACAGACCACACAAACTCTCTCCCTCTAACCACCCTCCCCCAACAACAAAGCACAACTTTTTTATTTTTAGAACACAATGGTCCCGACAAGGACGTGTCTATCTAGCTCCCCCCTTAAGCACTCCTTACCAACGGTGGGAACCGTATTGCAGAAAAACACTCCGGTGGCCAACATAGGCCACTTCCGGGTATGCTGTCCCTTACAAGCGTAATGCTATTTTAAAGGGGAGGTGGTCACCTTACTACTGACATGATCGCTCATGAATCAACTCGATGCTATCCAGCCTGGAGATAAGAGCATCGTCAGCATAAACAAAGCCCACTTAACCCATTACAGCATAAAGTTTGTTAATGTACTTAAGACGTGATGGTAAATAATGGCCTGTTAGGGCCATATTAATGATCCAGTTAGTTAATATATATAGTTACTGCTTTATGACCCGTCCGATATATTCGTTCAAAATCAAACAAAGCTATGATATATATTTTTTTCTATGAATAATATGCAAATTTCTTCCGTCCGATTTATCGGACGTTATGCTGTAACGGGTTAACATAAACAAAGCCACCTGAATGGATGACTAATATTCGGGTACAGATCGCAACGAAAGCCATCAGTATAAACTACGCAGATAAGAATCCGCTTAACATAAACAAAGCCATCTGCATGGATGACTTATACTTGTGTACAGATCGCAGCGAAAACCATCATCATAAACTAAGCTGAAAAGAACCCACTTAACATAAACAAAGCCACCTGCATAGATTACTCATACTCGGGTACAGATCGCAACAAAGCCATCAGCAGAAACTACGCAGATAAGAATCCACTTAACATAAACAAAGCCATCTATATGGATGACTCATAATTGTGTACAGATCGCAGCGAAAGCCATCCAACATAAACTAAGCTGATAAGAACCCACTTAACATAAACAAAGCCACCTGCATAGATTACTCATACTCGGGTACAGATCGCAGCGAAGACATTATCATAAACTACACAGATAAGAACCCACTTAACATAAACAAAGCCACCTACATGGATGACTCGTACTCCAGTACAGATCGCAGATCGAAGCTAGGGGAAGGCGGTAAAGCTTTCAGCGGGGAGGGGACGGCAGGGGTGGGGTGAGGTGAGGAGGGGAGTGAGGAAGAAAGGGGAGAGGGGAGGGGAGGGGTAACTACTACATGACCATGATACAAGACTCAAACCCCCCCGCCAGATGTCACCCCATGCGCCAACCCATGCGGAGCTTTTATGGCATCACGAACCTCGATCCAAGACTCAAACCCCCGCCGCCAGATGTCACCCCAAGCGCAAACCCATGCGGAGCTTTTATGGCATAACGGACCTCGATCCAAGGCTCAAACCCCGCCGCCAGATATTACCTCCAGACGCAAACCCATGCGGAGCTTTTATGACGTCACTGACCTTGAAACTGCTCCTAGACGTAGACGAAAAACTTTTGGGACCATTCTATGTGAATTTAGATCCCTATGTAAAATCCCATAAGAAAGTGGCCCCGAACTCTCACAGCTATTCTACTTATGTCCAATAATCTGATTAAATTCGTAAACGGACGGATTTCTTTTTTTATAACGAATATGGCTAAATAAGTTTTCTACGGGATCCTGATTTAATTTATTTGTGCACAAATAGGTCCAATCATCGTATTTAGAGAACAAATGACCAGAAAGCTTAAGTATAGCATTAATTGTTTGCATTAGTCTATTTAGACAGTTTATTTTAATTTTTTTTATTTGGGACACAAAATTCGAGGCTAGAAATATATTTTTCCATTTCAATCAAGAAGTTCCATGATCTATTATTTTCTTGCAAGGCAACATTATACGGATTTTGTGCATATAATTGCTTACTATTTAACACATCGAAAAGACGATTACATTTTTCTAGAAAAGCCGATGTCACGTCAGCATCCTCCTTAAGTTTTTCATCAAATATGTCAAGTTTACTTGCAGTTCTTATTCCAGCCGCTATACTTGAACTTAATATTTGAACAGCTAAACGAACGTTCATCTTCTGGAACCTATTTGGATCAATATGCGAGCTTGTCAAGCGTGGACAAACTCTGACATGGGATAGACTGTCAACTCTGTATAGTTCTTGTATAACACCCCAATTAGCATATCCAACATCATTGATTTTTAATTTATATTTCATTAGGTTACTTCACAGTGATTTGAAAAGATGTGGCACGTCAAACAAGCAATATATATTCTCTTTTTCGTATACAATATAAGGCGTTTTCGAAGATACCCCTAATTTTTTATATAAAGATTGATTGACAGTTCACTGGTCACAAACTATAGCGCTGACACTCAATTCCAAAAATTGGCATGCCTTGATGGTTCCAAATAGCAGTATTGGTAGTTTGTCAACAGGAAGTAATTTTTCTGCAACAGCATAACTATCGGGTTGGCACGAAAGAAATGAGACAGTTTGTTTTTACATTTTAAATTCTAACATTTTTATTTTACTATACATTTAGTCAATCAAATACTCGCCGTGAGCATCTATGACTTCTTGCCAACGTATAGGCAAGGACTGGATGCCTGTTGCCCAGAATTGAGCGGGCCGTGAGTTGAAGAAGGTGGATACGTAGGTTTCAACTTCATTAAAAGTGTTAAAGCGTTTATCACGCGAATCATTTTTCATGGCTCTGAATAAATGATAGCCTGAAGGGGCAATGTCTGGGGAATATGGTGGATGAGGTACCGTCTCCCAGCCTAAGCCCTGCAGCTGTTGGTGGGTGGTGGATGCAGTGTGCGGGCGAGCGTTGTCATGAAGTAAAATGACATTGGCTCTTCTTCGTCTTTTTTCTTTGATAGCTGTGGCTAGTTTATTGAGCTGCGCCGCATATGTGTTAGCATTAACTGTTTCATTATGTAATAATTCATAAAACAGCATGCCCTGAGAATCCCAAAAGCAGCACAATAGAACTTTTTCGCCGCGGTTTTGATATTGCTTTGATTGAGTTGGTGGGTCTTCCTTTCGTGGCAGCCAGAAGGCACGGCGCGTATTGTTTTCGTAGAGAACCCACGACTCGTCCACTGTGACCAAATCCTCCAAAAACTCCTTACGGCGCGGTCGAAGTAGTAGCGATTGGCAGACGGCGACCCGAGCAACACGAATGGCGTCTGTGAGGGCATGAGGTATCCATCGGGATAAAACTCTCCTATATCCGAGCTCGTGCAGGTGTTCTTAGCGTGATGGCTGCAGTGGAGTTTTGTCGCTAATTCACGAGTGCTTGCATCCGGCTTCTGCTGCAGTTCACGGCGCAAATCATCATTGTCGAAAGCTGGTGGTCGTCCCGAACGAGACTGACTTTCGAGGCTTCGGTCTCCTGTACTGAAGCGTTTGAACCAACGAGACACTGTTGCGTGACTTGTAGTATCTGAGCCAAATGCAGTGTTGATGTTGTCTGCCGCAGCTCGCGCACTATGGCCTAACAAATACTCGTAAAGGTATAGAGCTCGAACTTGTTGCTCATCCATTTTTCTTCAAACTGACTGAATTAATAGTGCGCAGAGCCGTCGCGAGGGGGGGGGGCTGCTGGGTTTCTCAGCCCCAGGCCCCAGGGTCGCATAGGCCCCCAAATCGCTACATGCCTTACAGACAGCTAAAATACTGCAAACTCGATATCCAGTGGACATCAAAGAAGATCTACTAACACAAGAAATACTTTTACTTTCGAAAAATAAAAATTTAATTTCTCCAAACGAACCAGGAACCACTTCTTTAGAAATTTTAAATAAAATTTATGATTTGGGCTTACACGGAGAAAAGTTTATTATAAAAATTACTATGGAGCTATTGTAACTGCGGATCAGTCAGGACACCATTTAAATATTATTATATTTTATTATAATTGGTACAATAGACATTATTATTTTTACTACAGGTCCATTGTAATTTTTCAATGAAACCTTGTAAATAATAGTTAAGGTAATATTTACACTTCTTTAAGTAAGAATTTACTTTAAATTATATTAAATTTTCTTATATTTTTAAGAATTTTTATCATGCCCTTTACTTAAATTACTATGGCACCATTGAAAAAATTTCTTGATGCATATATTCTTCAGGACTTTTCACTTATGACCGCACAAAGTATAATTTACATTGTACCATTGTAAATTTTATTTTAACCTTCACCTGTTCCCGCATTACAATGGGTTATAGTAAAAACTACAAGATTTTCCTGGTAAAATTTACTTTAAACTTTTCTCCTTGTAGAAACCGTATTTTATAATAATAAAATCTTAATAATAATAATAATAATAATAATTTATTGATTTATCTATTCCACATTTTGCAACAATCGCTGCCCTTACATAGGCCCCGAATTCAATAATGGCCCCAGGCCCCCGTATACAACGCGACGGCTCTGATAGTGCGTGCGCTTTTATATACCCCTAGGACTGAAGCAGCTAGAATGTTCTATAACATACTAGAATATGGTCGAAAACAATTGATTAGAAAAACAACATGAGTAGAGTTTTCTAGACTGTCTCATTACTTTCGTGCCAACCCAATAATAACTTGCTTCCATCGTCCACATAAACTTCTGACCATGAATACACAAATTGATTTGCCTACTCCAAGCTGTTGGGAATTATCTCCAAATCCAAAATCTACATAACCATAAATTTTATCGAATTTTGAATTATATACTAAATCACGCTTTATTGAGATTTCGTCAAAAATTATAATGACTTCTCTTAACTTAACATCAAATGCGGAGAGTGAATTTTTTAATTTCATTCGAACATCAGTCTGTATTCCGGGTGTTAAATTTTTAACTGGCAGCCATTTATAAAGCGAACTCAAGCACGGCAAATGGAAGTTAAGTTTTTTCCGTAAAAAGTTATATACATACGCACGAGATATAATTTGTTCATTCATCTGGCGGCACTTGTTTCCGTCAGTATTTTGCCGTTACCAGTTATCATTCACTTCATTGTTTTTGCCGTAATCAGCAGCAAACTCTCAGTGATTGTGTGAATTGGCTAGAAAGTGCTTGTAAAGTATTATTCCCTAATTTTGAAATATTTTAATAAATAAAATACTTATCCTTACTTTTGGTAATTTATTCTATAATTTCCGATTTTCAATAATTTATTATTTACCCTTAGTATTATGTCGTCAGACGATGTTGTCGAGTTTTTGCAAAATTCAGGCAGAAAATTTCCTAGAATCGTATATTCACCATCGGGCTCAGAAGATGAGGATTCGGACACAGAATTGCTAAATAGAAGAGATAATGATGAGAATACATTGCCGCAGTCTATGTCAGATCAGCAAGATTGGAGTACTTTTATAACAGATACTGCTCTTTTTGAAGAATACAATCACGAGCATATCGTACTTCCAGAGATAGATTATGAAAATCCATTTTCAATTTATAAGTTATTTTTTAGTGATGATATAATTGACCATATTAGAAACCAACAAATATTATGAATACAGTGTGGCACAAGCGCATTCATCAGTTTCTTCTAGAAAACAGAAACAGGAATGGAAACCAACAACTCGAGATGAAATTTTTGTATTCATAGGAATTTTGTTGATAATGGGTATTGTAAAGTTACCCGAAATTCGGTTATATTGGTCAAAGGATCCTATGTACGCAAATGAACGTATAAAAAGGGCTATGAAACGAGAACGATTTTTTGATATTCTTCAATACTGGCATTTTTCTGATAGTGAACGAGTCAGTTTCGATAATCGATTATTCAAAATAAGTACACTTTTAGAAATGATAAACAGAAACTTTCAAAAGGTAGTGAAACCTGGGAAAGAACTAACAATAGACGAAAGTATGATTCCTTGGCGTGGTCGGTTACAGTTTCGGCAATATATTCCGAATAAACGTCATAAATATGGCGTAAAAATTTATAAGCTATGTCTTGTAGAAGGATATACCTATAACATAAACATTTATTCTGGAAAAAGTCCAAGAGCAATAAAACAGTCGCATCCACACAGTGTTGTCATGGAACTCATGGATGGTCTTTTACATGAAGGAAGAATTTTGTACACCGACAATTTTTACACTAGTGTGCCCTTAGTTAAAGAGCTCTTACAAAAACAAACTTTTTTATGTGGAACTCTTCGAGCAAATAGATTATTTTTGCCAGTAGTTGCAAGAATAACACAAAAAAAGGGAATATAATAAGTGCACAAAAAGAAGGGGTAAAATTTATGAAATGGACAGATAAGAGGGCAGTGATGATGTTGACAACCTGTAAATACCATAAGTGCTCCCTAAATGAAGTCACTACTATAGGACACAAATCTGTACAAAAGCCTGATTATGTTCTAAGCTATAATAAAGCCAAAAAAGGAGTCGATCTTTCTGACCAAATGTCAGCATACTACAGTTCCCTCAGAAAAACTATTAAATGGTCTAAGAAGATAATTATAGAACTAATCTGTGGCACAATGTTAGTAAATACATGATGCATATATACTAAATTTAGTGCTCGTAAAAATTTCTGTATCCTAAAATTTCGTAAAAGTATAATTGACGCTCTGTTAAAAATTGAAAAGCCGCAGAAACCATTCGCTCATATTCTGAAGAAGTATGATGGATCTCAAAGGACGACAAGGAAAAGATGTAAGAACTGCTATCGTTCAATAGCTAAGAAGGAAGGAAGACTAAATGCCATCAACAAGACCAAAAGAGTCAACACTTATTGCCCAGGCTGCAAAGATAAACCAACGCTTTGTATCCCATGTTTTGCAGAAGTTCACAAATGAGTTATACCCAATTATAATTATTTTTCATTTTGACTACTTTGTTCGAAGAATTGTTTTTTCATATTGAAAATAACTATCAGAAATAATTTTTTTTTTATTTTAAAAACAACTATGAAAAATAAATTTGGTTTATATAGAAAACAACTACAACAATTAGATTTTTATTATTTCTCAATGTATATTATCACTTTGTCCCTTCCCGGTCATCTAATTTAAAGAATGGTTTTTGAAATAAAATTATAAACATTTGTGGACCATCGGTGTTCCACGACGCCAGATGAAAAACAATGCCCGTGGACCACCGGTGGTCCGCGTCGCCAGATGAAAAACAATGCCCGTGGACCACCGGTGGTCCGCGCCGCCAGATGAAAACACTGCCCGTGGACCACCGGTGGTCCGCGCCGGGTAGAACGTGTTAAAGAATATTGCCTGGGCCAGCGTCTTCGCCTCCTCAGTGTACACCGCATTTTTTGTTTTAAGTAACATTTTACAGAACGTCTTTGCATCATTGGACACATTGTTTGCTGAGTCAACAATAATATGACTACTTTTTTTATGTATATCATGCCTTAATTTTTTCTTAGAAATACTAAGTCGACGAACTTTTTTTCTACATTGATTGTTACTTGATATTAGAAGCTTAGTTTTCGTTTTCAAATCCTTGCATTTCTGTTCCATTTTTGCGCATTTTGATCTATAGAATGCTAAATTATTTTCCCGTTTGTGACATTCACTGCAAACCCGTATTAAATCATTCCCAGGCTCAACAATTAAAGGAAAATTTATATTCTGCATTACAGTATCTACGTCTTGCATCTCTATTGCTTCATTATTTTGAATTTGATCTTCAGTTGATAAATTCAAAGAAGGTACTGCATCTGGGAAAAGTTTTTTTTTCCCCAAGCAGTTGCTTTCAAAATGCCTTTCACATATCAATGAGTTTTTTAAATTCGATATGTGATCATATGACTCACAACTTTTTAAAATCCACTTTTCATATTTTTCAGTGCCTCTAACAGGGAATTTGAAAATTTCGAAATTTCGCAAATATATGTGTTTAAAAAAACCAAAAACTATTCAGTTAGAGTACAACTATTGACAATACAAATATGCTGCCATACTACCTTAATAAAACTACAAAACTACAAAATTACGAAACTACAAAACTATGAAACTACGAATCTACAAAATTACAAACTACGAACTACAAAATTATGAAACTACAAAACTACGATACTACAAAATTACGAAACTACAAAATTACGAAACTACAAAACTACAAAAGTATAAAACTACAGAACTACAAAATTGCCAATAAAATATATAATATTAAATATTATAGAAAATCTCCTAGAATCAAAAATACACTGAAATTGCGCAAAATATTCAGAAAAAACCGTGATCCATCGCATGTCGTAATCAAATGAGATGGTTAAGTTCCCATAACGGAGCATGGGTTCGGGACGAACCTTAACACGTTCGCGGACGCTAATAATTTCAGTGAGCTGGAAAAATAGGCAAGCGATTTTTGAAAAATTAATTGTGATATTCGACATTATATAAATATATTATATTTATATTATATAAATTAAATAGACACATTTTGTAAAAATAGCCAGAATATGAAATTTGAATTGAAGTACATAATAGTTTCAAAAAACTAACGCTATAAAGAATTGAATGCCGATAATGCGGCTTATGAATTTGGATGCTATAGCATTCACGTCATATTGCGTCACCACGAAAATGAATGTTATAGCATTCACGTCCGGGGGTTTTGAGTGAATGCATTAGGGAAGAGAGCAAATTTTACGTATGTGTATGTAATCCTTATAGCTAGCGTGGGCCTGAGGCTGGGTGCAACCCCCTATGCACATCACCCACCTGCCACATAAATGAATGAAATTTCTGTTGGGACTATTGAGTTGAGATATATTCGAGTTCTTGGAATCCTGTTAAGGGGGGGTATAGTCAAACATGCATTTTTTGGACCAATTTCTAAGATTTTTTTTTTTTATCGATCTGGTAAAAGTAAGGTAAATGGGCGAAGGCCTACACTAAAGAACAACTTTTTAAGAGTATTCAAAAAAAATTTTATTAAATAATATTGAAAATTGAGTTTTTGACATTAATTGTAAATTGACGCTCCGAAAAAAAAAGTCGATTTGCGGTGTTTGTAACATTATGGCGGTAGAGTCCATTCATTCCGCTCCACAGGGCGAATCTGCTAAACTATCGCTTTTACGAAAAAGTGATGTTCTACTGACTGTAACTGGGGAGGAATACCGTTCTTATGGTACCAAAATCATTATAGGGGTAAGAACAAAATATTAAAGATATTTGAGCTCAAAAGTTACTCTTACTGCCCATCGAACAAATTACCAGGGAAAGTCGTGCTGTCAAGTCGACCTGCCGCTGCTGTTTTGTTCGGGGAAATTGTTAGAATTGTGTTTAAGTACAAAAAACTCTAATATTTTGTTCTTGTCACTATAAAGTTTTTTAGATCACTAGAAAGGTATTCCTCTATAGTTATAGTTATTAGAATATCATTTTCGCGTAAAAGTTATTGTTTAGCAGTTCAGGCGAGTCGAGCGGCATACCGCATACTTCGGATCTTCCGCCATAAGAAGCAATGTTATTTCGCGGCGATTCTCGGACTACATCACTACGTATGCATTTTCTATTTCACGGCTTGTGTTTATATGTATTCCCGGGGGTTTTGATTCACTACGGCATTGTTGTTGTGTTTGTTTATGAAATTTCAGATTGAGAGCGCTACCTCAGTCTCCTATGTAGTTGTGCATAGGCAGAAAAAGTTTTACGAAAACAGCGGCCGATTTCATTGTTTTAGAGTGGAAATCTATATGATTAGATTATCTTTGGTGTAACTTTCTACAATCAGAAGTCAAATTTCTCGGTCATTTCATAAATTCAAAAGGCATCAAACCACCTCCAGAAAAAGTTGAAGCAATTACTAAATTTAAACAACTTTTAACAGTTAAAGAACAGACGTTTTCTAGGAATGGTAAATTTTTAACGACGTTTTCTGCCTCATGCAGCTTCACATCAGTTCTTATTAAATAAATACCTTAAGAGTAATAAAAAAAGACTGTTCAAAACAAATCAATTGGACACCCGAGGCAATTAAAGCATTCGAAAACATAAAAATACAACTAGCAAAAATTACTCTTTTGGCCTTTCCAAACAATAATTCTCCCTAGCATCGGATAGCCAGGGAACAATCCTACTACTTTTGTCTGAAACTGCAACGTATGAAGCTAAAACTTTTAAAGTATGACATAACACTTTAGAACATGCCAGGGAAAGACCTAGTTATTGCAGCTTTGTTGTACAGGATTTTTTCGACGGAAAAATGTGAACCCGAAATTAAATATACAGGGTGTCCAGGAAGTAGTGCGCCAAAATTAAGGGGATGGTAGCTTCGGTCATGACCTACCAGAATATCAAAATATGACTTTAGTGAAAACCTCACCATTTTCGAGATATTTGGGTTTTTATTAAAAATTAAATTTGATTTAAAATGAACATGGCAATATCTCGTTATTCATGAATAAAATGGGTAACGTTATACCTTTCTGAAATCTGCATTAATTAAGCAATTTTTTGAATTGCTTTCCCATCACTGCCTATTACATTTTTTTTTCACCAGTGAAGGTAAAAATAGAGTCAAATAACTTTGAGCAGCAAAAAAAAATCAATTATTTTTTTCGCAACGGTTTTGTGTTAGTAATAAAAAATTACATTCTTACCAGGTAG
This sequence comes from Dysmachus trigonus, assembly GCA_949715965.1. NCBI lineage: Eukaryota > Metazoa > Arthropoda > Insecta > Diptera > Asilidae > Dysmachus > Dysmachus trigonus. The sequence continues at coordinate 55,620,765 of OX454320.1, forward strand.
GGCAACTTATCTAAAATATTTTAGCAAAAAAAAAAGACAAATGATAACATGTCTTTTTATGTGCACCAACTTGCACCAACTAGTCAATAATTCGACAAAATGTAGTGAAAATTTAATTTTTCATAAAAACCCAAATATCTCGAAAACGGTGAGGTTTTCACTAAGGTCATATTTTGATATTCTGGTACCCAAGCTACTATCCCCTTAATTTTGGCGCACTACTTCCTGGACACCCTGTATATATATATACATAGGGTTATAAATCTGAATGGATCTAGGAGAAATTATATTATATTTTTTAGTAAGTCCGAAAAACGTGATTTTTTAAGGTGACAAACTGTGTAAGCTTTAGGGATGCAACGAGATTAGCTAAAGCTAACACTGTCATTAATTTGGGTATCTAACTCGTCACAACCTTAAACATTACACCATTGGCCTTCTATACTCTACTAATGCCTACTAAATTCCAATTATTGAGAACCAAACAAATAAAAATGTATAAAGGCCTTATTCCCAAAGTAACTCACTTTAAAACTTTGCGTAAGCTTTAAGTATTATTTTTGAACATACGATGCACTTTTTTTGTTTACGAAAAATTATCTGTTATGTTAGTCAATTATTCCAGACTTACCCATCCAAATTGTCGTGAAAGTGCTGCCATGCATGGCAAATAGAACGATTTCCTGCCAAATGCGAATCAAATTCTTATTAAAGAGCATAGATATTTCATCTGTCACCTTAAGGTTCCTATCTGCTATAGGTGCCATACCTTAGATAAAAAACTGCCATTTTTGCCCGTCAATATATAACTTGGGTCTCAAAATATTAAAAAACTGACTTCATATTCTGAAATATCTTACCATTTCGCATGAAAACCGATAGTAGTAATAGAATTTCACGTCCTTTAAACTTTCGTAAAATTCGGCTTTGAAAAGGTCAAATGGTGGAAAAGTGTTAAACTGTTTTATTATCCTTATTTCGACTCCTCATATCTCAGAACTGAGACATGAACTCAACTTGAATCTTCTCCGCGAATAGTCATATGCTCATGGCATAAGAGCTGCAAGGGTCGTAAGAGCTGAAATTTCTATCTAAAGGTTTAAAAAAACCGAAAATTTTCTGTAATTTTCTTAGCGCTGCCAATTGAAAGTATAAAAATATTCATCTTAGATACCCCATAAAAACAATGGCATATTTTCCCTACTCTTCGAAGCATAAGTAAGAATATCGTGCACCCAAATCTGCTACTATCTCCGGGCCTATTTACTTTGGCAACGAGTGCCATCCTCAAAAAAGTTTTTCCTAGTAATGTTGCGAAGGAAAATGAACAAGTGTCTTTTTTTAATTTAGTTGGTGAGTATTTAACGACTAATTCAATTTTGATATCGCATGCATAGGTTTAGCTATTGTCACAAGTGTTTTTTCTGTGCACTCCTCTCGTTCTTCTGAAAAAACAGGAAAAAAATCCTGTACTGAAACTTACAATGGATAACTCGAGAAGGACCATTGGTTGCAGTCAAATATAATATTTCAAATTTGTATAATATAAATTTATTAAATAATTATTCTTTTTGGACTCAAACTTTAATTTAAAAACAACAAAACATCCCCAACTACAATTTGTAACTGTGTGTCTTTGCTTATGGCATTTATGCCACTATGCTTTGCAATCCCTTAATGGGATGTCAGAAAAAACATCAAATTTATATGAGTCCCATTTTCGAAAGTGACAAGCATTTAGTGACACAACGCTACAAATCGAGGTGAGAACACGTTCCCAACTTTTTAATAAATACTTCGGTCACTGCTCCCCAGGCTTTAATGGGAAAATAAGCGCAATAATTGAATTTTTTCCAGGAGATTCGTAAAATGCTACAATGGAAACAAATTTTACTTTGGCCAGTATTCTTAATTTTCACTGCTGTGAAAAATTTCAGTCCGCACGTCAACACGACTTCTCTGGCTAGAAGTTGCCGCACGAAGCTCAGTGGTCTTCCAACAGAGGTGTCTGCCAGAATGTTTTTTCCCAACTTCTAGGCTGGATATATTTACGACCGAAGTCCACATATTAAGGACATAAATCATTTACTATATGCGCATATATTCGCTCACAGTCACATAAAGCTGAACTCAAGCTTGTAATAGAAGGATTGATGCAACATTTTGAAATATTGAAATGCGTTTTTCATCCGTCCTTGCAGCCGGAATCCCTGCACCCTCGGTTCTGGGCCCTGTCGTTGAGTACGTGACTTTTTCGCATGTTTTATAGTCGTTCGTTTCTTCCGATATCTGTGCATATTAAGGATTGCTTGACGGGTACCGGTCTCTGACATAGAAATGCAAGAATTATAATTAATTGCTTCAGAAGATATGTATATTCTCTTTGTGACGATATAAATTAATGCTGACCTCAGAGAAAAGCAGTATGTAGCAAGGAACGATAAAATTTAAATGTCAGAGGCTTGGTAGCCTAGCGTGATGTTCACCTCTGATACAAATTCAGGTAAAAAATGTTTAATTTGTTTTAACGCATTTCGTTTATAGGGCCACTGCGTGCCAAGGAATTCCATATTTCGCAAGAATTACTTTTTCAATTAATACATGTATTTGTGCCTAGTTAAGTAAAACATTCATATTGTATATGATTTGGGTGGAAAGTTATTTTATATTTCAAAAGGACAGTGATTTTATTTCTACGTAAAGCAAAGAATGTCGCTTTTTTATATAATAAGTTTAAAACCATAAAAAAATCTTAAAAAAAAAATAACGTGTAATAACTATAAATTGCCCATTTGCATTGAAAAATTCAATATAATTTAATGGTTTAAAATGCATATGTTTGTTATTTTAAAGTGTTTTAATCCCTATATATACAGGGTGTTCATAGGTGGGAGGGAAATATTGGAGGAGGTGAAAGGCCAGACCGAGAAAAGCAAAAAATCGTATGGGTGGGGGGGGGGGGGGGGAGGGTATCTCGCACCGTTCGGCAATTACAGGGTGATTCGTAAATCAGGATTTTGCCTTATATGGTAACCGCTCTTGTGTTTTTATCTTTTTTTCTACGCATCGCAGCGGCCCCAAACCGATCTCAAAAAATAACTATTTCGAAGTCCTTTCCAAAACGGCCAACACCACCCCCTATCTCCAACCCCTTGGCCACAATCCCCCCTGGAAGTTGAAAAAATTAACTTTTATTTCACGATTTTTCACCTTCCGCCCAACTTTTCTCCGAAATTCATTCATTCACATACCTACTTTTTATTTTTTTTTAGGTTGCCTATCTAATTACCTTTCCTAAAACGTGCAACATGCCCAGGTAGAAAGGGGTTGCATAAGTCCTGAAATTAAAACATCCTCACAGGTATCTAATTACTTTATTGCACCATAATGGAAAAAGTCGTTAAGTAAACAATTTTTATGACAGCAAGTTCGGAAATGTTTGTTTAGGAAACACAGGTAATACATTTTTATTACTTCAGCAAAACAGTAATAAAATAATAAATTTAATCTCGTTAAATAGCGTTATTATTTTATTATATCCAGTATTGACTACTAAGTATCCTGACGCTCCGTTTCTAATACCTCCTATGAATTATGGTACAAAAATGGGTAAGTTTGAAAGGACATTGACCACAGTTAAAGAAGCAAGCGATAAGAACGGGTGTTTAATAGAAAAAATTAAGATAAAATGGCAGAATTCAGTGTTGAAGAGTATGCCGATATAATTTACGTATACGGTTTAGTAGACGGAAATGATAGTGAGGCCGTACGAGAATACCAAAGGAGATTCCTGAATCGGCATATACCCGACAGAAGGGTATTTTCAAGGACTTTCAGAAGGTTAAAAGAAACCGGAAGTGTAACCGCCCCCAGAGCAGAAACGCGATCAGGAACATCGGCCGATTCAGCAGACACCGACCAACAAATCCTCAACATCGTCAGGAACAGCCCTGAAATAAGCATCAGGCAGGTCGCACGATGGTTAGGATTGTCTTCAGGGAGAGTTTGGACCGTTGTGAATCGAGAGGGACTACATCCATACCACCATATCCCGGTCCAAGCACTACAGGAAGGAGATTCCGAAAGACTATTGCAATTCTGCACTTGGCTGTTCGAGTCTGTCGGAAACAGAAGGTTTCTAGACAGAATTCTGTAGACGGATGAATCGCAATTCACCCGGCATGGCATCACAAACTTCCACAACCTCCACACCTGGTCAGATGTGAACCCACATAGGACAAGGTGTCGGTCCTTCCAGCAAAGATTTAGTGTCAATGTCTGAGCTGGCATCATCGGCAACCAGTTGATAGGACCCTTCATCTTGCCCCAAGTGCTGAATAGTCAGCTATATTCGGACTTTTTGGAGAATACCCTTCCGGATCTGTTGGAGGACATCCCCCTGGCCATCAGAAGTGCATTTTATTTACAGCTCGACGGAGCACCTGCGCATAGTGGGAACATTGTTAGGGCGAGGTTGAATGAACATTACCCAGAGCGCTGGATTGGACGAGGTGGACCGATTCCTTAGCCTGCTAGGTCACCGGACCTTACTCCACTGCACTTTTTCTTAAGGCGGCTACACACGTTCCGGTATACCTGTCAGGTATGCCTGGCAGGCATGCCTGTTCAGGTATACCGGATGCCCATAGGGCACACACACGCTTCGATAAACTTTTCAGTTTACACAGTCGCATTGATATCATTGCATCGACAGACGACGTTTTAGCGGTGGTTGGCTTATTATTAGCTACAAAAAAGTGTGTTAAAAGGAAAATAAAACGTGATACGCGGTGTAAAGAATAGCTAAAGAAAAAAAACATTTATTCACATCTAAACTTGTTAAATGAACTAAAGTTTGCACCTAAAGATTGGCACTCTATTGAAATATGCATAAATATTAAATTATTTTATTCAAATTTAAATGTTTAAAATACCATAATTTTGGTTCATAGATGTCGTCTGAACCCGATCCTGACTTCGACGACGCTTTTACTTTTTAAATATCCTGCTTCTTTCTTACCACGATCGTGATATTCCTTGCACTTTATTTGCCATATTCAAGGCTCGCTCTTGTAGATTTCAATAAAATGTACTAAGCATTCTTGATGGCTGTGAGACATAATTTTTTTGCAATTCATTAACATTTCCAGCGGCGATATAGCGATTGAACTGAGCCCGACGCCTACCAGGACATACACACGTTCCGGTTTACCTGCACAGGTTATCCGGTTCAGGCACATCGAATGATTATTCATATTTGTTCCGGCCGCCTGAACAGGTCAAAATAACTGAACAGTTTTATCATCTACACGCTCCGGTTGACCTGAACAGGTGTGCCTGCCAGGCATACCTGACAGGTATACCGGAACGTGTGTAGCCGCCTTTATGGGGAATGATGAATGATGAAGTTTACTCAAGACCAATCAACACCAGAGAAGAATTAGTTACCAGGATTGGGACTGCAGCCACGAAAATACGGGAGAGACTGACTACCATAGACCTCAAACGCGAAATAAGACAAAGGCTACTTGCATGCATCGAAACTGGCGAAGAACATTTTGAACAGCTTTTGTAGGACATAAGTTTTAATCGTAATTAGTTTTTAAGCGAACAAAATGTATTTTTTAGTTAACTTAAGTATAATTTCTTCAAAATTCGAATTTTCATGATATTCTGTAAAAGGATTTTTGTAAATAAATTTTCGTATCCTTCTCCTACCTGGGCATGTTGCACCTTTTTGGCAAGGTAATTAGATAGGCAACTTAAAAAAAATTAAAAGTAGATATGCTAATAACGTGAATTTCGGAGAAAAGTGGGGCGACATGTGAAAAATCGTGAAATAACAGTTAATTTTTTCAACTTGCAGGGGGGATTGTGGCCAAGTGGTTGGAGATAGGGGGGTGGTGTTGACCGTTTTGGAAAGGGCTTCGAAGTAATTATTTTGAGATAGGTTTGGGGCCGCTGCGATGCGTAGAAAAAAAGATAAAAATACAAGAGCGGTTCCCATGTAAGGCAACATCCTGATTTACGAATCACCCTGTAACTGCCGAACGGTGCAAGATACCCCACCCCCCACCCATAGGATTTTTTGCTTGTCTCGGTCTGACCTTTCACCCCCTGCAATATGTCCCTCCCAAATCTGAACACCCTGTATATAAAAATGAAAGTTCGTTTGTTTGTTTGTTTGTTTGTTGCTCAATCACGCCTAAACGCTTGCATCGATATTTTTCAATTTTTGTCTGAAGGTAGTACATATTCCAACTTAACATATAGGCTACTTTTTTTTCGGATAATACATAGGGTTTCAAAATGACGGATCAAAGATGGTGGCTGAAAATTTGAAACTTGAAGCGATTTTCATGAAAATTGGTACGTAGAGGTTTTCCGCAATGCTGATTTCAAATCCGCTGTTCAACCTTACAAATTCAGGATGGCGGATCCAATATGGCGACCTATATTTCTCGATTTCAACGGATTATAATGAAAATTAGTACAATGATTGTTTTTGAAGTCACTGATTTTGATTATTTTCAAAGTTTACAAATCCAAAATGGCGGACCCAATATGGCGACCAATATCTCACGATTTCAATGGATTTTAATGAAAATTAGTACAATGATTATCTTGAGGTCACTGATTTTGAATGTTATCAAAATTTACAAATCCAAGATAGCGGATCCAGTATGGCGACGAATATTTCTCGATTTCAACGGATTTTCATGAAAATTAGTACAATGATTTCTGCGGCTACTAATTTCGAATATTAGCAAAATTTGTAAATCCAAGATGGCGAATCCAATATGGAGACCAAATGTCTCGATTTCAACAAATTTTAATGAAAATTAGTACAATGATTATTCTGAGGCCACTAATTTCGAATATTAGCAAAATTTCCAAATTCAAGATGGCAGATCCAATATGGAGACCAAAATGTCTCGATTTCAATAAATTTGAATGAAAATTAGTACAATGATTATTTTAAGTTCACTAATTTTGAATATTATTAAGATTTGGAAATTCAAGATGGCGGATCTATAAAGCGGTTTTCGGGTTGAAACAATTTCTAGGATATAACAAATTAGAACATTTGAGAAGATTCTAATTAGTAAATATTTACCCAACACCGGGCGAAACCGGGTAACCCAGCTAGTATGTAAATATTTTTCTCACGTTCAGGTTTATGACATAGCTTTGAAAAGGTAAGATAAAATTTGAATATTTACTCGATGACTACTCTGCCAACTTTAACAGTTAAAAAACATAGTAAAATGTACTATTAGTGAAAAAAAATTATTACTATGTGTGCATCAGGATGTCCTTAATAAATCTGTATATTTAGAAATATAGTTTTTTGACTTTCATTTTGTTAATTTTGGCCAGCTTTTGAGCGATTTGGAACACTGTCTGGCGCCTGGCTCTACCAAAAATTCCAACATTGGGCTGGGAACCGGAAAAACACGGATGTTCTCATCCAGCCAGAAATCTTCATAGTCTTCTGCGTGCATAATGTTCTTCAACGTATTAATTATTAGCGACTTTTTGATAATAACAGCAAACAAGGACAACAACAGTTCGAAACAGCACAAGGACATCGTTTTGCCTTGCTCCTGGTTAGGTTTGTGGCTCACTATCAACTGGAATGGGACATAATTTTTTGATTGGACGTTTCAAAGCATTGGAAGTTGCTCGGACTTCGAATACTCGGACCAGCCCATCCGTACAAGCAGTGCCGGATCAAGCCAGCGCGGGGCCCGTAGCAAATGTGACGGGCGGGGCCCTTGAGTTGCATTACCTATTAAAATTTATGATGTAAATAAACCAAAACATTTAGAAAAAGGCTTTTCGTGATTTAACGCAAGCGAATTTAGAAATAACACTCGTCAAATCAATATTTCTAAGGTCATTTTCTATACTCATTATAGTGAGGTCATTCAAACGTTCTTGTCCCATTGTGTTCCTTAAGGGGAGGGGTATAGTTATTCATGCATTTTTTGGACCCATTTTTAAGATTTTTTTTATCGACCTGGTAAATGGGCGAAGGCCTACACTAAAGAACAACTTTTTAAGAGTATTCAAAAAAATTGTTATTAAAAAATATTGAAAATTGAGTTTTTGACACAAATTGTAAGTTGACGCTCCGAAAAAAAAGTAGATTTGCGGTGAGACACATAACTAATAGCTGGATCATGAAAAACAAAAAAACCAAAAAGATTTTGTTAGTTAATAAGTTTCTTGAGGTCACACTGTCGAGTTTTTTTTATTTATTTCGATTATTGAATTTTTGGTGTGAGTTTAAATTAAAAAAAAAACGAAAAAAAAGGAAATTTTTTTTTTTTGGAATTTCTGTTTTCAATCGGGAAAAAATCTATTATAAAAAAAACATTGAAAAAAAAAAATATCTCGACAGGAATACCTTGTAAATTGTCTACAGAAAAAGTGTGCACAATTTCAAAAGGATCGGTCAAGCAGTTTTCGAGTTACGTGTCTCACCGCAAATCTACTTTTTTTTTCGGAACGTCAATTTACAATTTATGTCAAAAACTCAATTTTCAATATTTTTTAATAACAATTTTTTTGAATACTCTTAAAAAGTTGTTCTTTAGTATAGGCCTTTGCCCATTTACCTTACTTTTACCAGATCGATAAAAAAAAATCTTAAAAATGGGTCCAAAAAATGCATGATTAACTATACCCCTCCTTAAGGTACTATTACCGTCTAGAATTTTCTAAAAATGAATTTTATTTTTTTTTTTACATTTTTGGATTCTTTATACCTTCAATAATAACTGTCTAAAATATTAAATCGAAATTCGAAGCCAGTGCCGAGATATAACGACTCAATTGAAGAGCGCTCTCGGCTCGCCGGAGGTGTTAATGCAGCTTTACACTCGTTTTTCTCGAGTTTAGGTTTTTTTAACTGGTGGACAGTTAATCTCCGGATCTACTGGGCCGATATATAATAAACTTTGAAGCATTTTGTTCGTTTTTATATCCTGTGTGATAGTTTATCACAATTTCACCACAAAAAAAATATATAAAATTTTTGAGTCTGAAAAAAGGTCGAAAAAAAGGCGATTTTTGAAAAAAAATTTCAAATGTCCGCCACTTTTTTATTTTTAATGATTTTTCAATTTTTCTGGTAAACTATTACGTAAGAGCACTTCCTTTTTGTAACTCTTTTTGAATTTTATGTTTCAGACTTACCGTTCCAGAGATTAACTATCCGCCATGCAGCAGTGTTTTTCTGAGAAGAAAATGTTCGCCTGGGGTCGCTATATAAGGACCCCAGAGAGAGAACTCAGCATTCAGCATATCGTGAGCCAACCCCATAGAACCCCAGTCGTGTTCTTAGCTCTCTTTGAGTTCTCTCAGATTTTAGTTCACCCCCGGTTCTGAGCATTTGATGAACGCGGGGGCTATGTGTGCGGCAAGGGGTTCACAGCAGCTAGAACATAGTGTTTATCAGGGCCGTAGCCAGAATTTTTTTTCGAGGGGGAGGGGTTCCTCCCTCTGTTCGGTTCTAACCCCTCTGGTTACGGCCCTGGTGTTTATAGTTTATATGTATTCACCGGGGGTTTGCCAGCGCTCACTGGGAATTGCTACTATGCGTGTGACTTAGTGGGTGGCTTACATTTTTTTGATTTGTAGTTTTTTTGGCCGAAGGCGCGGGGCCCCCCAAAGCGCAGGGTCCGTAGCATTTGCTGCCTCCTGCTACATGGCTAATCCGGCACTGCGTACAAGGAAAAACACTTTCTACTTTTTTTAGAGGCCAATACTTAGGAGCGGTGTTTTCGTCTTTAATTAGGACGATATCAACAACTTTTACATTAGCTTGATCTGTCAACCATTTAGGATGTTGTTTTAATTTACTTACAAGGAAACGTTCTCAGGTGTGTACAAATGATTATTCGATAGGAAACATAACATAAAACACGGAATTTTGTTCTTCTCAACTTTTATTTTTTTCTTCACCAGTTAAGTATATAAAACAAAACTGAACTTATATTAAGCGATCACACGATAAATTATCCGACTTATTGCTTGGCAACCTTTCTGACAACTCTGAACTGACTAATCGAATGGAAAATAATCAAAAAGAAAGTTAAGGAAAGTATCAGAACTGTTTACGCATGCATTCTCGCGGTTGAGAAAGAAAGTCGGTGCATTGTTCCCTATTTGTTTTAATAATTAAGCACTTTCGGCTCGAGTGTGTTGTGAAAAGAAAGAAAGTGCTTTGTTCTTGATCTCTTTTGGGTTTTTAAGGGTGTCGTAAATAAAATTGGGAATTTGATGATAAGATTGGGGAACTACTTAAAAAGAACTATCTCAGCGTCTGGAATATTTATGCTACAATTTAGGCAATAGGAAAGAAGTGATTATTAAGGGGAATATTTAGGCTACAATTTAAGCAATAGGAAAGAAGTGGTTATTAAGAATAATATTTGGACTACAATTTAGGAAAGAAGTGATTATTGAGAAGAATGTTTGGACTAGATTATTATTCTATGTTGGGGTGAAGAGATTGAGGAGACCGTTGTAACAGTGTGTCTCATCGATTTTGATGAAATTGAAATATACATGTTACACAAGTCGACACGATTTTTGATTCTGATTAATATGCGGTCATTCCTCATTGCTTTCGTCTCACAATTGAAGAATATCAACATGATTTTTAAAAAAATTTGCTTTTGTGCCCAGGACAGCAAATTTAAAATGACAAATCATCAAAATTGTTATGTTTTCATTTCCTTGTAAATCTTTTGGGGGCGGATATTTTTTAAATTTTCGGTTGCTATATTAGATCCTCCATCTTTAATATATATTTTGGTAAGAGATTAAGTTTCAGCGATCCTAAGACCTCTTTGATTCATTTTGATAAAAACCCCATAAAATTGCAAATGTTCGGACGCCATATTTAATTCACCACTTTGGAACCCAATACAAAAATGTACCTATACTGTTTTCTCTAGTATAAAGTACTAAAGGCAAAAAATCAGAAATATCGCACAACGCATTTAGTTGTAATTGAGGTTCAAACTATCCAACCGAATGTCAAATTTTCCTTCATTTTGCCTTCCTTTTGGACACAAGCAATAAGAAAATAGCAATCATAACTCAGACTCAAAAAAAAAGTTTAGTTTTGTGGACCTGTGTTATAGAGTATCGAAAAATAAGAGACACGTTTTTTTTTGTTATCTGCGGAAACGACAATGCGTTGTTTGAAATATTTGTTCACACTTTACGTCTTCTGGCATCATGATGGGTTTTCGAATAGGTTCCATTATTTCCCAAAATTTTATAATTTAGTTGCTTAGTTGTTTTTCGGAATTTCTGGTTGTCATAAAGGCCTCTACCTTTGGAACCGGAGATGCAGAAATGTTTCCTATGATTTATCCAGCCGAAAATTGTATTAATTGCTATGGGAGCATTGCTTGGCCCGATTTTTGTTCCCTTTAACCTTTAAGTATATACCTTTGCCGCAAGAAGTATATTCACAGAACCCGGCCTCCAATACTCGGGGTCTGCTAACTTAATTCGCTTTAAATGATCCCACTGATTCATTCTAATTGGTGACGTCGGTAATAGATCCGTAATCTTATGTATTACCAGGGCCGTCAGCCGTTAGGTACACAGGGGGATTCACACGTGTACACAGGGGGATTAACACGTAACGATAGTTACGTGCCGTATCTGTGTGCATGTGCCGCAACTGTGTGCACTACGGAAGTGCGACCATATCCTCCACGCGGGGGCGGCTGGAAGCAGGCTCCCAGCACGGTCAAATCTCTGCTGGGAGTGCTGACGAATGGTGGTCGGGCGGAGAGAAGGAGACTCTCTTATAAAAAGCACCCCCCTAACCCAGGGTGTAATGCGATCCGTGCCCATTGGGTCGTTTGCAGCCAGGGGGTTACATCGGGCTGTATTCGTACGGAGCCTTCCTGATACCTGTCCACCTCAGGTCGTAGTCTGGACTTCCCATGTAAGGGGCGCTGCATGGGTGACTTCTTTTCCCCTTATTTCTAGACTAGACCATGAGTAGCGCCTCGTCGCGAAAGTGGTCGTAAGACCCAGTTGTTTATTAATGAACCCAACACCTGCCTCGGATAAAACCGAGACTAAACCTCTCGCGCCTGCTCGAACAGAGCAGCGCACGGCCGCTAAGGCCAAGGCACCCGCGAAGGGAGCCAAACGTCCATCGACGTCAGCGGGCACCGCCCGCTCAAACGCTCCAGCTCCAGCTCCACTGGTCAACAATGGTGCTACCAGTTCTAAGGCAGCACCTTCCCCTTCTTCGAGGACACAAACTGCAGAATCCGGCTCTAAGCAAGGATGCAGTACTGTGAGTCCTCCATCGCCCGCCACTATTGCGCAGGGCAACGTGTCATCGGCTTCGAAGCTCGGACCAAGCGTTGCCACTGCGCCTCTCAGGATACTCAAGTCCACCTCCCAGCAACAACCAACGCGGCGCGATAGCCCCTCTGTGGCGACCTATAAAGAGAAGCGAGCGGCCTTCAGGGTCCTGGAAAGGCTTGGCGCTATCTCGGAGACGGAGCTTTCTCAGAGGGAGAAATCCTCTCTTAAATGGGCCAGGGATGTTGTAGCTCATCATAGGGCGAAGCAACAAGACCCTGCTCCCAAAAGACAGCGCTCTCAGGATGAGCAAGAGCCTTCAGCCTCTAAGAGGTCAAAAGCTGGTCCTCCTAGACCCCCTCCACAGCTCACCAAACCCTTCAGCGAAGCTGCGAAGGACCACCTCATCTGGGCAATTGTAGATTTCGGCAACCCGGACGGCACCATTTCAGCTGACAACTGGAAAACGGTGAGAATCGAGCTGCTGAAAGTCTACGAGGACATCCTGGAGAAAAACCCCGGACCCCCTCCGCTCTGTCGAGATGCTGGCTGGTATCAGGGCCGCATCAAGCTCATCGCTTGTGCAGATCAGCGTTCGGCCGATCTGTACAAGTTAGCGATATCTTCCGTAGGGGAAGTATGGCCGGGTGCTAGACTCGAGGCGGTTAAAAGGGAACAGATCCCTAACAGGCCGAGGTCTAGGACGTGGATCCCGGCGGAACCTTCAAACCTCGCGTCAATACTGAAGCTGATCAGGCTGAGCAACACCAATCTCCCCACCCACGATTGGAAGGTTGCCCAGGTCAGCGAGCCCAGGGGCAAGTTAAGACAAGCGCTGGTAATAGTCAACGAGGAGTCACTTGCCCCGCTTATGGAATCCAAGGGCGTCATCAGCTACGGCTTCGACTCGATTACCCTGACGGTCTATCGTAAGGACCTGAGGGGCAACAAGGCGGAGATCCCCATCGAGGCCAAGGAAGTAGCTGAGAAGGGCGCTGTGGATGTCCCCACCCCCGTGGCTCCAGAGAGCGTGCCACCACCGTCACCGACCCCTCTCACAGACGAGGACAGCATCCTATCGACATCAGGGATGCTGGGGGACCTGTTCCTCAATCAGGAAGAGGAGGAGTTGCCTGATGAGGATGTGGAAGACGATCTCCTATCCGACACGGAGGACGCGGATATGACGATCGTCGAGGTGACCACCCCTAGTAGCAGCCATGGTGGGAGTGGTGCAGATTAATCTTCACCACTCCAAGGCGGCTTCAGCTGCGCTGCTTCTGCGTCTCTCGCAGAAAGGAGAAGACGTCGTCCTAGTCCAAGAACCATGGGTCGTTGGGGACCGGGTCTGTGGACTCAACTTAGCCGGATATAAGGCTTTTTATATACAAGGTACAGGTAAATCCAGATCCTGCATTCTAATCAAAAGTAACTATAGTGCATTCATCCTTACGAATAACAGCGATAAGGACAACGTAGTGGTCATGTTGGAGTCCCAATCCAGGCCTGTATGGCTGAATTCCAGCTATATGGCTCATGACCACGAGGAACCTCCTCCCCATCAGCTCCTACGTAAAACCATCAGGGAAGCTAATGAGCGAAGGATACCAGCGATTATTGGCGCGGACGCCAATGCTCATCACACGATCTGGGGAAGTACAGACGTCAACGAAAGGGGTGAGTCTTTACTAGAATTTATTAGTAGCGCTAACCTCTGGATTTGCAATGTGGGAAATGAGCCCACATTTATAAATGCAGTGAGGTGGGAAGTTCTTGACGTTACCCTTGTCACTGAACAGGCTACTCACGCTATCAGGAATTGGAGAGTATCCAATGACCCATCTATATCCGACCACCGGTACATCGAGTTTGAACTTGATATACGGAAACCGGTGTGTACACCCTATAGGAATAGGAGAAAAACCGACTGGGACGCCTATAGGAGAACCCTACAACACACGCTCCCCGGGGGGGAGCCGCCCATAATCCACTCCAGGAAGGAGGTGGACGAGGTGGTGGAAACCCTCACGAAGGCGTGCAATAAGGCAACGCGGACTTCGTGCCCCATCAGGAGACCGAGAGGGAAACCTAAACCTCCATGGTGGACAACGAAAATCATGGCCACAAGAAAAGAGTGCCGCAAACTGTTCAATAAGGCTAAGCGTACTGATGAATGGTCATCATATAAGGATAGCCTTAGGAACTTCAAAAAATTAGTAAGGACAGCTAGACGCTCCTCCTGGGAGAACTTTTGTAGCAGGGTGGAGGAAGCATCAGAGACTAGCCGGTTACGCAAGGTCCTCTCGACATCCCCGATCACCCCTAGTCTCCTATTGAAAGATAGCGGGGAATGGACCTCTTCGTGTTTGGAAACATTGGAGCTGCTGACCGAGACTCATTTTCCAGGTTGTTCTTCAGAGCAAATAAATGAGTCGGCAGTCGTTACCATCCCCAATAAGCTCGCCCAGGAAATCCTTAGTAAGAGAAAATTGGAATGGGCTATAAGTAGTTTCAAGCCATTCAAATCCCCAGGCTTGGACGATATTATACCAGCTGAGCTTCAAGAAGCTGCGGAGGTTATTATACCATGGTTGTTGGCCATTTACAGGGCCTGCCTCAACTTAGTCTATATCCCCAAGACCTGGACTGAAGTCAAGGTCGTGTTTATTCCCAAGGGGGGGAAGTCCTCGCACTGCAGGCCTAAAGACTTCAGGCCCATCAGTCTGTCTTCCTTTCTTCTCAAAACTTTAGAAAGATTGATCGACGTTTATATCAGAGGGTGTGTAAATCCGGCGAGATTATCATCCTCGCAGCACGCATACACTAAGGGCAAATCCACGGAAACGGCCCTGCATACACTTGTTGACCGTATTGAGAGGGCCATGTTGTACAAGGAGTACACACTTGCGGCCTTCCTGGACATCGAGGGAGCGTTCAACAATGTCAGACCAGAGGCGATTGCGGGAGCCATGAGGGGCCTTAATCTGGACGAATCGATCATTGGGCTGATAAATCAGATGCTATGTGGCAGGGTTATCAGCTCAATTCTCGGGGCATCTTCCATTAGAAGATATGTAGACAGGGGAACCCCACAAGGAGGGGTCCTGTCGCCACTTCTGTGGAACCTGACCCTGAACGATCTCCTCCTAGATCTCGACCACTCTGGTTGCTGCGTAGTTGCATATGCGGATGACATTGTCATTACAGTATCAGGCAAATACCTGGATACGCTGTCGGAGGTGTTACAGCAAGCCCTGACAAAGCTCGCATCATGGAGTGTCAAGAGTGGCTTGAATGTCAACCCGAGTAAAACGGAATTGGTATTATTTACCAGGAAATATAAGATTCCCTCCTTTAATACACCACTCCTCGGTGGAGTGAGGTTGGAACTTTCAGACGAGGTTAGATATCTTGGTCTCATATTGGACAGGAAGCTTAATTGGAAAGCCAACATTGCGGAAAGGGTACGTAAGGCGACTATAGCCTTGTATTCTTGCAAAAATGCGATTGGCAAAAGATGGGGTCTAGAACCACGCATTGTACACTGGCTCTTCGTGACCGTGATCAGACCGATCCTGGTATACGGGGTGCTGGTGTGGTGGCCTGCCCTAGAGAGGGCATGCCATCGGAATGCGTTGGAGAGGGTCCAAAGAATGGCTTTGGTCCTGGTAACGGGTGCTCTCAGGACAACTCCCACCAAAGCCCTGAATGTCATCCTCC
This sequence comes from Dysmachus trigonus, assembly GCA_949715965.1. Lineage (NCBI taxonomy): Eukaryota > Metazoa > Arthropoda > Insecta > Diptera > Asilidae > Dysmachus > Dysmachus trigonus. The sequence goes on from OX454320.1 coordinate 55,636,836, forward strand.
ATCTCCTACCCATGGAGCTCTTTAGCAAGCAAACTGCAGCCTCCACCGCCGCTAGGCTTAATTCTACACATCCTTGGACACGCGTAGACTACGGACACTTACGAATCCTAAACACTCGTGCTCCCAAGTTAGATTACATCATCCCCAACCCCTGTTTCGACACTAAATTCGTCTCGCTCATTCCGACGAGACAAGAGTGGGTGGAGGGTTTCTTCAGCAAATCACACTCGGTGCAGATATTTACCGACGGCTCACAGTTAGAGGGCAGGGTTGGAGCTGGAATATACTCGCAACAACTAGGCCTCGAAAAGACATTTAGACTGCCAGACCACTGCAGTGTCATTCAAGCGGAGGTTATGGCTATCATGGAAACTCTATCATGGCTGCGGGAGAACATGTCCCCCTCGGAAGAAATTTCTATCTTCACTGACAGCCAGGCTCCAATTAGATCACTCACGGGTGTGTATACGACGTCAAGGGTGGTCGCAGACTGTCGCTCTCTGCTTAATCAGCTAGCGGAGGATGTTAAAATTAGCGTAATTTGGGTACCGGGACATAGTGATATCCTGGGCAATATTAGAGCGGATGAGCTCGCCAGGCAAGGGACAACCCTACCAGAAGAAGCAATCATCCAAAGTATAGGTGTACCGCTCACCTCTCGCAAATTAGAGATCATGCGATCATGCGATCATACTTAAGGATTGCTGAAAACAGGTGGAGACACGAAAATACGTGTGTAACCACCAGGCAAATCTGGCCAGCATTTGACCGAAATAGGTCAAAGAACCTGATAGCTCTTAACAAGAGAGATGCCATTAGTAACGTCGTGGCGGTAATAACGGGGCACTGCCTCATAGGCAAACATGCCAGCAGACTCGGCGTTTCCTTCAACGACTTCTGTAGAATTTGTAACAACGAGGAGGAGGAGGAAAGTGTCACCCACCTCCTATGTCAATGCCCAGCACTAGCAATATGCAGAAATCGATAACTGGGCTCTTATTTCTTTGATGATCTGTCGGACCTGAGCTCAACGAAGGTCAGGGACATTGAACACTTCATCAAAGACACGAAGTGGTTCAAGGGTTAGATATTTGTTGGGAAATAGCCCCGCGTGGTATCACAATGGGCCCCCTTTGTAGCCTAAGTGCGCCGTTAGGCAACCACAGCAACCTAACCTAACCATGTATTACCAGTTGTAACCGGGGGTTAGCCCGTTACGGTGCCTACCAGAGCTAGCCGATAACTAAAAGAAAGAAAAAGCCAACGCCGGTAGGCGAAAGAAGAAAGTAAGATCTAGGCCCAGCACATTTGACCGGCTCGAGCTCAGGGTTGGGGAGGTTCTTTCCTAGATGACTTTCTCCTTTAGGGGTGCTGGGGGAAATAGGGCAAAGCGAAAATTACCGCGAAGATCGCCGGTATTAAATAGGAGGGGAAGAGGTTAAGAGGAAAGGGAAATAAATAAATACGAATATGTGACGCAACACAGAAAGCACGTCATTCCACCGCCCACACGATCCACCTAAATACGGGTTGTTGCCATGACCACCCACTCACCCTGCCGATGCCTTTTCACGCCAACCCATTTATACACTTTAGCAATCTGCCAGTTTGCTTACGTTCCACACATGACCCAGTAAGAGAAGATAACGCATTTATAACAACAATTCAAATTTATTTTAAGAAAAGAGAAAACAAACGAAAGGGCTACATTCTAAATTTCTAGAATTAATATTAAATTTTTCCTTTTGTTTTATTTATAAATTATTATCCCCTTTTTTTTCTTTAAACTAATTAGACGAACGTTTCTCCAGGTTCGTTTAAGCGAAAAATATATTCATGGCACTTAAATAATTAATGATAATAATTAATAAAAAAAAAATATATAATGTAGTAATTAAGTGTAAGTCCCTTTCTTTTTTTTTCAAAAATGCAGCAACGGGACCAGGGTGAAATTTAATTAATTGGCAAAATATGTAACTATAAATGAGATTTTTTTTTTTTTCTTCTAGCAGCAAATATTCCAGCAAATAAGAATTAAAAACATTTTTTTTTTCTTCAGCTGCAATATAACGGAAGGATGTACTAAAAGTTTTTTTTTTCCACTTACTTGTTGTCCTCCGGGTGGAAGCTTCGACCTCGGTGGCTGAAAGTTAAATGTTATAGTTATGAAGAAAAAACAAAAAAATTAAAAAAAATACACCACACGACGCGGTTTAAATCGAAAAAAAAAAATTCAGCTTGGTCTAGCTACTGATGATGCCACCCGCGTCCCGTTACGGAAAACCCGTTAACAAAATTTTTGTCACTCCCTCAACTCTATTTCTTTTTTTTTTTTTTCTCTATACCTAAAAATTTACAATTTTAAATGCCATAATTTAATTAACACGATGTCGCGGTTTTAACTCCAATTAATTTAGTTAGGTTTAAATTGGATTTACTTTAGGTTAAGCTTAGCTTAGATTAAGTTCCACTTTAAGAGCTTCCACGTGGTCCCTTGGTACGTCTTGCAGTGTTGAGGTAGATGATAAGAAAAAAGAATAAATCTCGTGAATATTAAATGTTTTAGGGCCGAAACTTCGGAGATGATGTGACACCTCAATTTTGAAGAAATGCAGCCGCCAAGTTGATCGTTCACAGAGAACGGCAACTAGATGAAACCGGAATCTGGGTGGCTCCGATGGACCAAATTTGGGATAAAAATGCAATAATTTTCACACAAAGTGGAATTGCCTGGAAAGACATATCAATTAATTTCTAAAGAAATTACATGACATGGGAGCTCTAGGCATTATCTGCCGCTGTATAGCGCAGCACCACACAAAGGTGCTATTGCCAAGTGGATTCCTTCTTTTGTTTTTCCTCGTTTCTTCCTTTGTTTCTTTCCTCGTAATTTCACCAAATCACTCGGGATAGATTTTAATTTAAATACGCGAATTTCACTAGGATAATTCGCACTATAAAAATGCAATAAATCAAACTATATCGCGCACTACACTCGGCAAGACAATTTGCATCCGACTTGGTCCACGATCACTTTTCAAAAGAACTTGCCACTGGCCCTTGACCGGTGGCTAGCCTGCTGCCGAACGGTGTTTTTGATACTCGTCATAGCAACGACCCGCTATGAGCGACGAATTCGGAGCATCCAAAGAGATCGTGAACCAAGCTAGTAGATCCAAGTTCAAGTGCACATGCACTTAAAACACCTACCAGCACTCAGTTATAAGGAATTACCAACTATACGAAATATTTGCACGGTAAAAGAATATCAGTGCGATTAGATTACATATTAAAATTTCTTTTCCTTTCCTTCCTCCTCCCGTTCTTTCTGTTTTTTTTTTTTCTAGGTATTCTGAATTTGTATGAAACAAAATTATAACAATAATTTATACGGGTAGATTCCGGGTTTAGCTTAAAATCTTATAAATATTCTGAATCAGATTTGCCCATGAAAACTTTGCCTTGAAAGCAAAAATTCTCAGCCGTTACAGCACAGCCTGAGTTATACTCGGATTGAGGTTAACTCATGCTGAAGACAAGGATCTCAGGAATTATGTTTCCCAACAGCCCAACGTAGGGACGTCGCACACCCTGAGATAATCTCATGCCATATCGACTGACGATAGACCTGGTTTAAGAAAAGAAAGGAAGAGAAAAAAAAAATCAAGCATAAAAAAAAAACTTTAACTGCGGATATCATTCGCGTGAAATACTCCCAAGAACTTTCCTTTGAGATCCTCAATTCCGTAGTTTACAGAACCAATTCGACGTATTATTTTGCCTTTTATGTACTTATCAGCCAGCTTAGCAGAAAATCGATTTATCGCGCTACTAAGGACATGATTACGTACGAAAATTACCTGACCCACCTGGTCTTGAATTTTTCTCATAACTCTCTTGCAAATATTGTTTTATGCGCTCGTGGATTAAGGGCCTTTTAAAATTAGCTGGAAGTGTTTCTACCTCGCCTTCAGTTAGGCAATCGAACTTACGAAGCAGCTCATAAGTCCCACCGTGTAAGATCATATGGGAACCATACAGCACATAATAAGGGGTGTTCCTTATGGACTCGTGATAAGAGCTTCTGAGCGCACAGGCTACATCGCTTAATTGCTCATCCCACTTACGATGATCGGTACTGGCATAAGCACGGATTGCTGCCACGATTGACCGATTAACCCTTTCGGAAGCATTTGATTGAGGGCAGTAGACTGCGATTCTGGTATGCACTATGCCATAACGTTGCATTAATCTTTTGAACTCTCCTGAGATAAATTGAGGACCATTATCCGTATGAATGGATTCGGGTACTCCATACTGGTGGAAAACCATTTCTTCAAGGAAGGTTATGAGGCTGTGAGTTTTAGCACTAGGAAAGGCTCTGAACAGTGGAAATTTGGAAAAGTGATCAACTAGGACCAATATGACTGTGTTTCCTTTCCTTGAACGTGGGAGTGGGCCAATGTAGTCTATATATAATCGTTGCCATGGACGGAGTACTTCTCGGGGTTTGCCCATTAAAGCTTGCTGGGTCGTATTTGGGGCTTTTGTTTTCTTACATATATCACAATTTAGGATATATTCACGAACTTGTTGGCACATTCTTGGCCAGAAGAAATACCGACGTAGTCGTTCTAGGGTTTTACGTATGCCACCATGGGCTGCTGTAGAAGACTCGTGTTCTTTTCGTATAATTTCAAGTGTTAGCGGGGATGGTATACACAGTTTCCAAGAAGGTACTTCCGACAATTCAGGTAGGTCATGGGGCTCAATACGGATGAAGGTTTGGGGCTCTACGACTTTCATATTGGGAAATTTATCTGGGTCTTGTTTTAGCATTTCCTTCCACTTAACATATTTAGGGTCAAGGAATGCTTTGGGGTCGAATTCCAAGCTCTAATTTAGTTTGCTTATTTCAGCGACAGTCTCATCTGGGCTTTCTTCGAAAGCTCGAGAGAGAGCGTCTGGCACTACATTTGAGGTTCCCTTGACATGCTCGATTTTGAACACAAAAGGTTGCAATTTAAGGCTCCATCGAGCTAATCTTCCCGATAGATCCTTTGTGACATCAACCATTTTAAACTTTGGTGGTCGGTCAAAATCGTGAATTCAAATCCCTCAATGTACGCACGGAATTTTTTTATACTAAGGACAGCTGCTAGGCATTCTAATTCGGTAATAGTATAATTTCGTTGAGCTGCATTGAGTTTCTGCGACATAAGAGCAATTGGTTTTTCCTCTCCCTCCGACGTGACTTGAAATAGTACACTTCCAACACCTTGTTTACTAGCATCACAACGAATGAAGAATGGCTTCGAATAGTCAGGGTTCGCTAATAAAGGAGCTGATGATAAGCAAGATTTCAATTCTTGAAATGCCATCTCAGCTTCTGGGGTCCAAGTAAATTTTGATCCTTTTTTCAGGAGATCAGTTATTGCTGAAGTCATGCCGGAATAATTGGGGATAAATCGCCTATATCAGCCTGCCATGCCAAGAAGCCTTCTTGTCTGACGCACAGTGGTTGGGGTGGGAAAATTAACGATAGCAGAAACCTTATCTGGGTCTGTCCGAAGACCACCCTCGCCAACAATATAGCCAAGATATTTAATGCGCTTGAGAGCAAAATTACTTTTTTCGACGTTAATCGTTAATTTAGCATTTTTAAGCAGGATGGCTACTTCCCGCAGAAGATTCAAATGCTCCTCAAAGGTGACAGAAGTAATTAATAAATCGTCCAGGTAAACGAAAACTCGATCATAAAGTTGATGGGGAATGACCTTGTCCATCAGTCGACACATCGTCTGCGGCGCATTGCATAACCCAAAGGGCATGACTTTGAATTGATATAGAGGTCTTCCAGGCACGGTGAATGCCGTTTTCTCCTTAGCATTTTCCGAAAGCGGTATTTGCCAAAAGGCGTCTTTAAGATCGAGACTACTAATATATTTGGTCTCGCTCAGGCGACCCAAGAGTCCATCGATTAAGGGTAAGGGATAGGCATCCTTTTTCGTAACAGAATTTAATTTGCGCGAATCTAAACATAGGCGAGCCTTGCCATTTGATTTTTTTACAATGACTACTGGAGACTACTACATCCATCTGTAGCATTCGGTCCAATTCCTCGTATAGAATCTTTTGGACAGCTGTGAGACTGGGAAATGTCGCTGCTTAATTGGCGAGTTTTGTCCTACATCAATGTGATGCTCAAGAACAGATGTACGCCCTAAACCATTTTTATTGTAGGAAGGGAACAAGGATTTGACTTCTTCTAACTGGGATTTTTCTTTTTCTGAAAGTTGATGGTGTGCATCATCGCTATTGGAAGTAACGAGAGAGCTTATGATCTGAGGAGCGAATCCAAACATATTCCAGAAATCGATCCCTAAGTACAATTCCTGCTGCAAGCTCGGAACAATGTGCAGCCTAATAGTTTTCACAATTTCCTCGTACTTCATAGGCACGTCGACATAGCCGATCACAGAGTTTTTTGAGCCGTCAGCAGTACGAATATGCGAATTCATTGCTTTGTATGAAATGCCGGAGTCATGTAAAAATTTTAAAGAATTAGCTCCGAGTATACTTATCGATGCACCACTATCCAGTAAGCCTTTCAGTTCTTTGCCAGCTATACTAATAATAATATGCGGACGCGGATCTCCAGGTTCGTGAAAGATACTTGACAGGCGAGATTTACGAATTAATTTTCGCCAGCGAAAATATTTAGTGGAGCGACGAGATCGTTTGTTTCTCCGCCGCTTAGCTAAATTGTCAGTAGTGCATAGCACATTAGTAGCACTAGTGGTGGCCGTAGTAGGTGTAAGTTCCTGGTTGGGTATGCTGACGACATTGCGGCGGTCATCACCGCCAGAAATGTCGAGGCAGCGCAAATGAGGCTCAACCAGGTGATGCGTCGGGTGGGTCCTTGGCTGAGCGATCACGGGTTGGAGCTGGCCCTGACCAAGACCGAGATCGTCCTTCTGACAAAGAAGCGCATTCCGCTACTGATAGGAATGCGGGTAGGAGACATGACGGTCCAGACGAAGCCGGCAGTGAGGTACCTGGGGGTGAGCCTAGATTGTAGGCTCACCTTCTGGGATGAGATTAAGAGCCGGGCGGACAAGGCGGCCGCGGTGACAGCGGCGCTGAGCAGGCTTATGGCCAACATTGGGGGGCCGAGGCCCTGCAAAAGGCGTCTGCTGCTCCGCACCGCCGAGGCCATTATGCTGTACGGTGCGGAAGTCTGGGCCGACACGATGCGGTATGAGAAGTACCGCAAACGCATGGGGGCAGTCCAGCGGCGCGCGGCTCTCCGCATTGCGAGCTCCTACCGAACGGTCTCGGAACCAGCGGTGTTAGTGGTCGCGGGGGTCATACCCATTGATCTCCTAGCCAAGGAACGACAGTTCGTCCACCAAGAGAAAGACGCTCTAGGAAGGAAGGAGGCCGCAGTGGCGGCCAGGACCGCAACCATGGCGGCCTGGCAGACACGGTGGGATGGGGAGTCGCGGGGCCGGTGGACAGCTCGGGTTATCCCCCAGCTGGACACTTGGCTGAACCGTCAGCATGGTGAGGTGAATTACTACCTCACACAAATGCTGACGGGGCACGGGCACTTTCGGGCCTTCCTTCACCGTATAGGGAAGACACCGAGCCCGTGCTGCATTTACTGCCACTCCCCGTCGGACTCCGCTCTCCACACATTCTTTGAATGTGATAGATGGGGAGCGGAGAGGGAGGAGCTGGAGACTGTGGCGGGCAGCATAACCCCGGACAATATAGTCGAGGTTATGCTGCAGGGGGAGGACCTCTGGCGAAGGGTCGCTGTTTTCGTTAGAGCGATCCTTCGCCAGAAAGAAAGGGACGCCAGTAGGGAGCGGGAGGGGTAAATCGCCTGGAGAAAGGAGGGCCCCCGGCGGTGGCGGCTCTTAATAGGACTCCACCCTGAAGTAATGTCCAACAGACGGCTCCGGGGTGGAGGTCCTGCGGGCGGGGAGTGGGTTTTTAGCCGGTAGGCCTGGGTAGGTTGGGGAGTCCGGCACACGGGTGTCTTCGGACACCTACGGTGCATAAAGCATTTTCCCACTCCCTTAAAAAAAAAAAAAAAAAAAAAAAAAAAAAAAAAATAGGTGTAAGTAAGGTTCTAGCAGGGGTTGAATATTGTGTGATGAAAGTGGCTTCTAGCGGTGCAGGCTCGGTTCCATATTTGTCGCAGCCTCTTCCGTCTTGGCGCTCGGTCGAGACTGATTTGGAGCCGAACGCGTACTCCCGACCTGAAACGCATTCGGCCGCTGGTTTCCCAGCGAGCCAAAACATGATGGAGAGTTCGGCTTTAAGAAACCGTGACGACCGCAACCGTAACAGAAAACGCCTAAATAACCCTTTCCACAATCTTGATATCGATGCCCGATATCACGACAGTTCCAGCATACTAAATATTGATTATTGTTCTTATCAGGGGTTGTCTTAGGATTGATAGCGCAAAGGTCTGGGGTTTGAAAATCAGGATTAAAATGAGACGCAGAATCTTCAGATTCTATAGCGTGCACGATAGCTTGTGTTTTGGGCCGAGATGTTGCAGTCAACTGTCGAGGATCGTGTCCAGATTGATTCCAAAGCTTCTCTAGCCTTTGACACGCGAGACGCAATTCTTCAGTTGTATTGAACTGATTTATTGCAGTAGCACTTTGTAACGCAGGATCCATGTTGTCGCGAATAATCTCAATGAGTTCCTTTTCAAGAAAGGGACGGCAGAGACGTCCGTTTAATCGCTCAACTTCCAAAAGGAAATTATTAAATGATTCCTTGGGAGCTTGTTTTCGGGATTCGATCGCTCTCCGAGTTTCCCTCTCTGTAACATAACTACCAAATCTTTTGATAAACGCGGCTTTAAACTCCGCCCACGACGAACTAGGAGTTTTACGACGATAAACCCAGTACCAAGCTTCTGCTGTGCCAGTTAGGAAATTGGGAATAGCATTAATTAATCTTTCATTAGGGAACATGTCATTAGCAGCAAGAGTTTCAACTCTAAAAATAAAATCTGTAACGTTAGCTCCAGTACCGCTGTAAGAGATATTCCATTTAGGAATTTTAGGGTACCATTTATATGTCTCAATTGGGGTTGATTGGACCGGTGAGTGGAATTCGGCGTTGGACAAATTTGGGGTATATTGGTTTGGCGAGTTTGTAGGAGCAGAAGCTTGAGCTGGCCCAAATACAGTAGCGAGCTCTTGTTCTGGAGAAGGCTGTTCTGGCGGACGTATTTTAGCAAATTTTGTGATAACTTCTTCAAGCTTATCAAGTTCCTTTTGCGTCTGCTCAGTGTAGGTGGGCGAGGAAAGAATTAATCTTTGAAGGCGACCGGAATAATGGTAAAGTCCGGCTTTAATTTTATGATATTGACCAAATACTAAATCATCACGTGCAGAATTAACCTGTTCAACGAGGTCACTTACTTTAGCTTTGCACACCTCCAAATCTCGGCCAGGCTGCTTTGAGTCATGTGTTTTAGTTGGTCTCTTAGCCGGAAATAAATCTTCTAAATTCAACCTTTCTCTCAACATGTCTAAGCTAGACACGGCGAGAGAGTCAATGTCGCGAATCTTGAATTCAATGGCTTTCTCATCCTCATTCAGGAATGAGGGATCCATTGTGTAAAACTTAAATGAAATAGCAATAATAAGAAGAAACCACAAATGCAAAAAAAATTTTATTTTTCAAATTCCAAATTAAGTCCGTAACGAAGAAGAAAAAGAAAAAAAAAAACGAGAAAAGAAAAAAAAATTAATACTAATAATAATCTTAACCGAGAGAGAGAGAGAGAGGAGGCGGAGATAGGAGAGATAAAAAGAAAAAAAAAATTGTAAAAACAAAATTCCGATAATAACTCAAAAAAAAAAAAAAAAATATTGATAGTAATTCAAAAGAAAAAAAAAACGAAAGAAAAAAAATTATTGATAATAAATCAAATGCGAGAAACAAAGGAAAAACAAAAAAAAAAAAAATAGCAATTATAATAATAAGTATGGGTCATGTGGAGTTGGGCTGTGATCAGCTCGGCAAGGCGGTGAACGGCATTATCAGGTGTTACATCGTGACAGCGGAATAAGGGTGATAAAGTTTTAATTTAATGATGAAGAATGCACTGTACAAAAAAAAAATTGGATGTACGTGGCGGTAGCACGTCAAACGACAACTGAGAGTAAAGGAATAGGGAAAGGCTATTATCGCTTCTCAAATCACTACACTCAACAGTCGCGCGAGAGAGCCATTCATTAAAGACAGCGATTCTATTCAGCATCGTAGTAGCTTCTCCAAATTTAGCTCCATCAACGACTGCGAAACGAAAGTAAAACTATTGATCGAAATCAAACGGTCGCGAAGAAAAACTAGAAGAGAAAGCTGAACAGCGATACTTTAAAAAAAACAGGAAAACCGGGGGAATGGAAAATATGGAAATATAAGTATTATTTGTACGAAGAAAGAGAAAAAAAACCTTGCGTTGGGCGCCATTTTTGTAACCGGGGGTTAGCCCGTTACGGTGCCTACCAGAGCTAGCCGATAACTAAAAGAAAGAAAAAGCCAACGCCGGTAGGCGAAAGAAGAAAGTAAGATCTAGGCCCAGCACATTTGAGCGGCTCGAGCTCAGGGTTGGGGAGGTTCTTTCCTAGATGACTTTCTCCTTTAGGGGTGCTGGGGGAAATAGGGCAAAGCGAAAATTACCGCGAATATCGCCGGTATTAAATAGGAGGGGAAGAGGTTAAGAGGAAAGGAAAATAAATAAATACGAAGATGTGACGCAACACAGAAAGCACGTCATTCCACCGCCCACACGATCCACCTAAATACGGGTTGTTACCATGACCACCCACTCACCCTGCCGATGCCTTTTCACGCCAACCCATTTATACACTTTAGCAATCTGCCATTTTGCTTACGTTCCACACATGACCCAGTAAGAGAAGATAACGCATTTATAACAACAATTCAAATTTATTTTAAGAAAAAAGAAAACAAACGAAAGGGCTACATTCTAAATTTCTAGAATTAATATTAAATTTTTCCTTTTGTTTTATTTATAAATTATTATCCCCTTTTTTTTTTCTTTAAACTAATTAGACGAACGTTTCTCCAGGTTCGTTTAAGCGAAAAATATATTCATGGCACTTAAATAATTAATGATAATAATTAATAAAAACAAATATATAATGTAGTAATTAAGTGTAAGTCCCTTTCTTTTTTTTTCAAAAATGCAGCAACGGGACCAGGGTGAAATTTAATTAATTGGCAAAATATGTAACTATAAATGAGATTTTTTTTTTCTTCTAGCAGCAAATATTCCAGCAAATAAGAATTAAAAACATTTTTTTTTTCTTCAGCTGCAATATAACGGAAGGATGTACTAAAAGTTTTTTTTTCCACTTACTTGTTGTCCTCCGGGTGGAAGCTGGTGGTTGAAAGTTAAATGTTATAGTTATGAAGAAAAAACAAAAAAATTAAAAAAAATACACCACACGACGCGGTTTAAATCGAAAAAAAAAATTCAGCTTGGTCTAGCTACTGATGATGCCACCCGCGTCCCGTTACGGAAAACCCGTTAACAAAATTTTTATCACTCCCTCAACTCTATTTCTTTTTTTTCTTTTTTTTTCTATACCTAAAAATCTACAATTTTAAATGCCATAATTTAATTAACACGATGTCGCGGTTTTAACTCCAATTAATTTAGTTAGGTTTAAATTGGATTTACTTTAGGTTAAGCTTAGCTTAGATTAAGTTCCACTTTAAGAGCTTCCACGTGGTCCCTTGGTACGTCTTGCAGTGTTGAGGTAGATGATAAGAAAAAAGAATAAATCTCGTGAATATTAAATGTTTTAGGGCCGAAACTTCGGAGATGATGTGACACCTCAATTTTGAAGAAATGCAGCCGCCAAGTTGATCGTTCACAGAGAACGGCAACTAGATGAAACCGGAATCTGGGTGGCTCCGATGGACCAAATTTGGGATAAAAATGCAATAATTTTCACACAAAGTGGAATTGCCTGGAAAGACATATCAATTAATTTCTAAAGAAATTACATGACATGGGAGCTCTAGGCATTATCTGCCGCTGTATAGCGCAGCACCACACAAAGGTGCTATTGCCAAGTGGATTCCTTCTTTTGTTTTTCCTCGTTTCTTCCTTTGTTTCTTTCCTCGTAATTTCACCAAATCATTCGGGATAGATTTTAATTTAAATACGCGAATTTCACTAGGATAATTCGCACTATAAAAATGCAATAAATCAAACTATATCGCGCACTACACTCGGCAAGACAATTTGCATCCGACTTGGTCCACGATCACTTTTCAAAAGAACTTGCCACTGGCCCTTGACCGGTGGCTAGCCTGCTGCCGAACGGTGTTTTTGATACTCGTCATAGCAACGACCCGCTATGAGCGACGAATTCGGAGCATCCAAAGAGATCGTGAACCAAGCTAGTAGATCCAAGTTCAAGTGCACATGCACTTAAAACACCTAACAGCGCTCAGTTATAAGGAATTACCAACTATACGAAATATTTGCACGGTAAAAGAATATCAGTGCGATTAAATTACATATTAAAAGTTCTTTTCCTTTCCTTCCTCCTCCCTATCTTTCTGTTTTTTTTTTTTTTTTTCTAGGTATTCTGAATTTGTATGAAACAAAATTATAACAATAATTTATACGGGTAGATTCTGGGTTTAGCTTAAAATCTTATAAATATTCTGAATCAGATTTGCCCATGAAAACTTTGCCTTGAAAGCAAAAATTCTCAGCCGTTACACAGTTTATCCACCCTTAAACCCGCATAATCGCGACAACATGAGCTTAGATTCAAATTAATTATCCGATTGGACCTAGTTGCTGTACGGCAATTTAATCCTTTTACTTCTATTCGAGTGAGCTTTCCCTGCTGTTTAAGACGCTGACAAGCTTGTTCCGTGACAAAGAACATCTGTGATCCTGGGTCCACCAAGCATCGCAGCATGATCTTTTTTCCTTCATTGTTTCTTGTTGTCATTATAACTGTGGCCAGCAGTGCATTATGAATTTCTCTTGAAATGGAGCTTCGAGTGCTATTATTGTTGGAACCTCCATGGTTCTCCTTTGATGACCCTTTTGCTTGGTCATCCTTACTATCTCTTTGATTGTCGATCTATATTTTGTTCAGATTCCAAGCACTTGGAGTTATCTTCATATTGTCCCTTTGATTCCATGTTTCATTCACAGTTCGCATGATCACCATTACGAGACCCATCAATCTTCTTGATCTTTTCGTTTTTACCCTTTTTATATCTAGTGAATATCGACAAATGTAGTAAATGATGATGAGACCCTTTACCTTTACTTATTTTATATTTCCTTTCGTTCGTGCATTTGTTTGCCATATGTTTACTGGGAAAACAGTTGAATCACCTTTTCGATTCCTTTATGCATTTTCTTCAATGTTGAACATCCCATCTTGATAAATGTTGGACATGTACCAACATAATGTCTTAGTTTAGTTTAGTAGTTTTTGAACTGGTGGCAAATGTGCATTGCTATGAACCAGTTATACGAATAAATCTCGAAATGATTGCCTAGAGGAGTACTCTCCGTTAAATATCGGAATATTGACTCGAGGAAGAGGGCTTTGAATGTTGCTAGTATGAATTATCGTTATATTTCTTTCAGTTGGTGCTGGTGGTGACCTTTGCCTTGGAGTTGCTGCGATCAATCCGTCCGCTACTTCTCCCAAATACTCAGCCTATTTTACTTGAATGTTGGAATATACATCGTTACTGAAATATTCACGCATACACTGTTCCTTTGTCGTTTTATTTAACTTGTGAAGTTCCGTATCGTAAGCACAGAATTCACTCCACAGTTTTTTCAACTCCTCAATTTTATTTAAAAAAAAAACCTGCTGTCCGCTTTTCATAATTTGTTATTCTGCCATTCACAATTGCTTTCTTTAGTTTTTGAGCCAATATATCGATCTCCATGCAGCGTTCCTCCATGATAAAAAAGATATATTATACCCCCGTTAGTACAAAAAATATTGCCAAGTAGTGCCTAAGGCCGTTTTCGAAGTCACATGCACTTGCACTTAAATCTATTTTTCTCACTAAAAGTTCTCCTAAAAACTCCGAATTGTGTTATAGAGTCTAACAGAATATTAGATCCTTATTATTTATTTAGCATGGTAACTCTACTATAGTACAGACCTACCACTCCCAGAGTAGAATAGGAGCAGTTCCACTGTAACTCTAGACTAATAAAGACCTGTTCTAAGCAACTAAAGTACACGTGTTGTACACGCGCAGTCGAATATCCGGTCGTGTAAATCAAAGGAGTAAAAAAAAAAAAAAAAAAAAAAAAAAATCAGTGCCAGAAACGACAGTAAACGACCATAAGTAAGACAAACAGTGAACACTAAATTACTTTAATTAAAAATAAACTAAAAGACGATGGAGTCATGCTTTAAACCCCCACCTCCAATGACCTTTGAGGGAAATGTTAACGAGGAGTGGACCCGTTTCAAGAAATCCTTCGATATTTTTATGAAGGCAACGAAGCGAAATACAGATGCGGAGGATGTACGGAGTGCGATTTTATTAAATTTAATGGGCGAGAAAGCGCAAGAAATATTTGGAACCTTCAACATGTCTACAGAAGATCGCGATAAAATTGACAACGTTATAAGGGAGTTTGACCAATATTGTAATCCCAAAGATTATCTCACATATGAGAGATTCAGATTTTATACCCGCAATCAACAAGCCGGCGAAACATTTGACCATTTCGTCACAGAACTTATAAAACTAGCCAAAAAATGTGACTTCACAAATACATCCGAACCTATAGCGGATCAAATGGTCCGCGATCGTATCGTTTTGGGAACTAGCATGACGGATCTTCAGGAACGCTTATTGCGGGTGGAGAAGTTGACGTTGAAGAAAGCAGTGGAAATCGGGCGAATAGCAGAAGTCACACTACAGCAGGCTAAAGAGGTACAGCACTCGCATCCAGTTCATCAAGTAACATCAGCAGCAGCAGCGGTGAAAACTCAGGCGAGGAAGAAGCAGAAGACAAAACCAGACGGAAATTGGATCAATGGGTGCAAGAAATGTTCTCTTTCGCACAAGATAAACAAATGTCCGGCCTTTGGTAAAGTATGCTTTAAATGCAAAAAAAAAAATCACTTTTCTAAATTATGTAGAGCAAAGACAGGTCAAAATGTAAATGAAATTGTAAATTTAGGAGAGGGGATTGAGCAACTAGTTATAAATTCAGTTACCATAGGAAGTCTCAAAGGCAGCAAGGAAGAAAAGAATTTTTGGTTTGTGGATCTCGTGGTGAACGGAAAACTTATCAAATTTAAAGTTGATACCGGATCGGAGGTAAATATTATACCATACAATTTGTTTAAAAATTTATTTAAAGAAGAAAAATTTAAAGAGTGTAGAATAACTTTAGAAGCATACGGGGATTTAAATTGCAGACTTTGGGCGTAGTGAATTTCGAAATAAAAAGAAAACAACAAATATGCACCGACAACTTCGTGATTGCTGATGTTGACTCGACTGCAATAATAGGCCTGGGATTATGCCGAAAGCTAGGATTAGTGGAAAATGTAATGTCTATAGAGGTTTTGAGAGAAACAACAAAAGAAGAATTAATTAAACAAAATCGCGATTTATTTACGGGTTTAGGTTGTTTCCCGGAAAAGGTAAAAATACACTTGAAATCAAATGCGGTACCAGTAACTAAAACTTGTAGGCGTATACCTCAGAGTTTGAGGGAGAAGGTAGGCAAAAAACTGGTCGAAATGGAAAAAAATCAAATTATAACTAAGGTTGAAAATCCAGTGGGTTGGGTGAATAACTTAGTGATCGTAGAAAAGGCCGACAAATCGGTGAGACTTTGTCTTGATCCTAGAGAGTTAAATCTCAATATATTGAAAGAATCATGCGAGATACCCACTTTAGAAGATCTGGCATTTAAGTTGCAAGGCATGGAAGTTTATACGGTTTTGGATTTAAAGGAAGGCTTTTGGCAGGTCCGTTTGGATGAAGAGTCCAATAAATTATGTACATTCATAACGCCTTTTGGCTGTTACAAATTTAATCGCCTTCCATTTGGGCTAAACTGTGCGCCAGAGCAGTTTCAAAGGCTCAATATGAAATATTTTGGTGACTTAGAGGGAACGTTTATATATATTGATGACATTTTGGTCTTTGGAAAGACTCGATCTGAGCATGATCAAAACCTTAAACGGGTATTAGAGAAAGCGAAGAAAATAGGCGTAAAATTTAATCCCAAGAAAATACAATTCAGAGTAGATAAGGTTAAATACATGGGGCTGTTTTTTTCCAAAAAGGGAGTTGAAATTGACACAGACCGAATTAGAGCAATTAAAGCCATACCAAATCCTAAGAACAAAGAGGAGTTACAACGCTTCCTGGGGATTATAAATTATGTTCGCGGTTTCATACCGAACATGGCAGATATTACAGCTCCATTGCGCGAGTTGTTGCGTAAGAACATAATATTTTCATGGCTTCCTACTCATAGTCAGCTTCTGGAACAATTGAAAAAAAAGATTGTACAGGCACCTATTTTGAAAAAATTTCATGCAAATGATGCTATCTGTATACAAACGGATGCATCTAGTAATGGGTTAGGCAGCTGTTTGTTGCAAAACAATCAGCCTGTGTCATATGCTTCTAAAAGTCTGTCCGCTACAGAAAAAGGCTATGCTCAAATTGAGAAGGAGCTTTTAGCAATAGTTTTCGCTTGCAAAAAGTTTCATAACTACATTTATGGGCGCAGAATTAAAGTAAATACAGATCATAAACCACTTGTTTCAATCTTCAACAAAGATTTAGCACAAATTCATTCATCTCGAATTCAGCGCATGCGATTAAAGCTCCTACCGTATGATTTAGAAGTAAACTATGTGCCTGGAAAATATCTCTACATAGCAGACACATTATCTCGAGCCCCTGATACTGAGGACATTGAAGATGTGGATAAGAATCTTAATGAGATAGTTCATTCTCTTAACATTAGTAATTGTAGAATCGAACAGATTAAAAATCATGTTAAAATAGACGCACAAACAAAATTATTGGGCAGCTATTGTCAAAACGGATGGCCTGCACACAAAAATAAAGTAAATAGTGAAGTTAAAATTTACTGGCCCCTGAGAGAGGATATTTATTTTGAGAATGAACTCATATTTTATAAAAATAGAGTTATAATACCAGTAAGTTTAAGGAGGGAAATATTACAACTTCTTCACGAGTCACATATGGGGGTATCAAAAACGCGTGAGTTTGCCAGGCTAACGGTGTATTGGCCCAAGATTGATGATGATATTGAAAAATTTATACTTAACTGTCACGTCTGTGAAAAATATAGGAATTCAAACTCGAACCTTCCTCTCATTTCTCATAGCATTCCTAGCCTACCTTTTAATAAGATAGCTTGCGATTTATTCGATTATAAGGGACAAAGCTATCTAGTGCTAATGGATTATTTATCCAAATGGCTCGAAGTTGAGCGATTAGAAAATAAAACGGCTTTTGAGGTAAAACGGCACCTAAAAAGAATCTTCTCGGTACACGGTATTCCAGAAACTCTAATATCCGATAACATGCCGTTTGACTCTTTCGAAATGCGGACATTTGCTAATGAGTGGAATTTTACTATTAAAACTACAAGCCCCGAATACCCACGATCAAATGGTCTCGCGGAAAAGGCAGTATATATTGCTAAGGTCCTACTTAAAAAGGCTGAGGAAGGAAATAAAGATCTTGAGAGTGCTTTATTGGCTTACCGAAGTACGCCAATAACGGGTCTCAAGCTTTCGCCTAGTCAGATCTTAATGAGTCGAAATTTACGAACCAAGGTCCCTTGCCATGATAAAATATTAGAACCTGTCGTGCCTGGGGACCTGCGTTCGAGAGTTGAAACTCAGCAGAAGCTAACAAAAGCTTATCACGACAAACGTGTTCGTAATAAAAGGGAAACTAAATTCTCAAAAGGAGACAATATTGTGGTTCAAAGAAGTAGAGTATGGCAACCGGCTCAGATTGTCGATCAACATTTAGTAACACCGCGATCGTACATAATACGCACTGAAAATAATAGACTTTTACGAAGAAACGCAGTACATCTTAGAAAGTCGTCACATGAGCCTATCTTTCGGTCCAGTGAAGAAGCTGGTCATGATAATGCTAATTCATTCCATCCCGTTTCACCTAGAGAACCACAACCAGCGCAAAGTAATGAATCCCAAACTAGCAATAATTTGAATAATAATTCATCAAACAACATAACATATGTAACTCGTTTTGGTAGGCAAGTTAGACAACCCGTAAGATATGAGGCAACGTGAACAATACAGATAGGAATATCAGAATTTAAAATTGATTACTGAAGAATTGTAGCTAAGTATATTTTGATAAGTACATACTGAACTATTTGAGAATATGAATTTTGTAACTTTTGAATGAATTATTAAACATTGTCACTAAGTATTAATGTGTTTAGACAGGGTCATGCTGAACTATTTAAGAATGTGGATTTTGTACTGTTACTACGTAAGGAATTGGATGTTAACTATTTTGGGAAGGGAGATGTTATAGAGTCTAACAGAATATTAGATCCTTATTATTTATTTGGCATGGTAACTCTACTTTAGTACAGACCTACCACTCCCAGAGTAGAATAGGAGCAGTTCCACTGTAACTCTAGACTAATAAAGACCTGTTCTAAGCAACTAAAGTACACGTGTTTCACTATAGAACAAATTGTGCTTAGGGCGATCGAAAATACACGTAGTTTGCTTTGCAATTGCACTATTTTATCTGTCGAATTTGAAGTGTTCTCTAAAGTACACTAAAAATGGTTAGGGAATAGTGGAAGTGCATGCGCATTCGAAAACGGCCTTAGCTATAGACAAACAAAAGAGGAAAACAAATTAATTCATCTAATTAAAAGAAAATTATGTTACGCTAAAAACAAAAACCTCCTTCGATTTATTCGAAACATAAAATTTTCTGCGCAAGATAGCGAGAACTTTCACAGGTTTAGACAGGTCTTTTATTAGGTAGCTAAAAATAGAATAGCAGACTTTTTCCTGACGGTGCATGATGTGAGGCCACGGAGAAAAATACGTCCGTGAAAATCAGATAAGTGCATGCGAGAAGGAAAGGGATTTAGCTGATCGCGCATCGGGCGCCGGAATATTTATTTAGGACCGCGACCGTAATAAAGTCCACGGTGTACCCGAATGGGTCGCCTAGGATATGTTGTTGCGGAATTAGGGAAAGACTAGAGTAGGTATATTTTTCTTTGTTAGGGATAGCTGAGCGATCTCCCCAAACAGGGTAAGTCGGCCAGTATCAGTGTAGACAGCGAGAGATACAGTTAGCAGAGAAGAAAATAGTGAAATAGTTGAAGTTATAAGTTAAATTAAGTTGAAATTAAATAAGGCGAGTGGTGAATGTAATACCATGAGTATGTGGGATATGTGGAGTGAATGCTTTGAAAAAAAAAGGGATTTGTTCCCAATGAAAAAAAAAGGGATTTGTTCCCAATGAAAAAAAAGGGATTTGTTCCCAATGAAAAAAAGGGATTTGTTCCCGTAAGAAAAAAAAAGGGATTTGTTCCCGTAAGAAAAGAAGGGATTTGTTCCCATTTGTGTGTGTGTGGGTGTGAGTGACCATTAGGGCCAGTTAGGGACCACTCACTGGGCGTTCTTGGTGAATGCTCATACGTCTTCTTATTTTTGCAGAGTATCGGAAAGTGATGTTCGGCCCAGCCCGGCTCCGCCTGCACTCCTGGACAGCGCAAGCCGTTTTAAAAATCTTTTTTTGAATTTGTTTTTTTGTGTTGTGTTAATTTTCATTTTCAATAAATTCTGTTTTATGCTACGGCGTTATTTCAAACTTCCCCTTTTATTAACTTCAGAAGTGGGATATTTACCCATAAGCGGCGGGCTGAGTGCGAACATTGACAAAAATAAAAGAAATAAATAAATAAAAAGATGGATGAGAGTGGTTGCATGTATTCGAATTTTCGAATTTTGAATAATGCTTATTCCGTTTTGGAGAAAAAAAAAATTATATAAAGCTATATATGTAAAGGGTTTTTTAGGCAAATATTTTTATTCTCTTCCACATAGCGGTTGAAAAAAAAAAGTTTTATTGAAAATGTCGAGAAAGTGGGAGGTTCAGCCTTATAACCCGAACAGCGTTACAAAGAAACGCAAAATCAATGAATTAACGTCGACTGACTCCGGTGCTATAAATGGCTCTAGCGAGGGTAGCAGCAGTAATGCAAACTCCTACGACTTAGCACAGTTGATGCTTAAATTGGCGCAAACAGTGAATGGGATGAATCCGCAAGCGACTGATGTAAAATTGGCTAAGGATATTATACCAATTTTCGACCCCGAACAAAAAGAACAAGATGTGGAGAAGTGGCTAAATAAGATCGAGGAACTTCGAAGCATTTACAACTGGAGCGAACTAAGTACGATACATAATGCAACTTCTCATCTTGGGGGTTTGGCAATGAAGTGGTATCAAAGCTTACCAACCCTTAGCTATTCCTGGGCGGAATGGAAAACTGAACTATTACAGGCTTTCCCCAGACAATATGATTATGCTCAGCTATTGGATAAGATGTTAAGAAGGATAAAAAGGAAGGAAGAGTCTATGGTCAAGTACTATTATGACAAGCTGATACTACTTAATATGTGTGAAATCCGTGGGCCCAAGGCAGTGTCTTGCATCATCGCCGGTTTGTCGAATGCTGGACTGGAAGCAACTGCCAAAGTTGGTAATTATGAGGAACCAAACGAGTTACTTAGCTTCCTTAAAAGAGTGGAAGAAGACACAAATCCAAGGAGATTTTCTACAACTTCTCATCGTCCAGCAGCTGCAGCTACACTTCGATCACCTGCGAGATGGATCAAACCAGAACTCAATAAGAAAAGGTGCTATGCATGCGGTTCTCGGGAGCATTTGAGGTCACATTGTCCTAAAGTATCCAAGCAATGCGGCAACTGTGGACGTAGCCATCCGGGAGAATGCAAATACCCATCAGCGAAAGCACAGACCAACCAGGTAATGAAAATCCAAGCTAAAACTAGTGATGACAGTAAATATTTTGTTGACTGCAAAATTAATGGAGTAAAAGTCAAAGCATACGTAGATTTAGGATCCAGCTGCAATATTGTTAGAGCTGATGTAGCGAACAAGTTAAATTTAAAATACAATAACGAAATGCATACGTTAAAAGGATATGGCGGGGGAATAGTTAGAGCTTTAGGGGTTGTGGAAAATGTGCCCGTTGAGATTGATCAAGCCACAGCTATTACTGATTTGATGGTAGTTCCTAACGATAGTCAAGATATTTCAGCACTTATCGGTCAACCGTTCACAGAACAAAAAGACATAATTGTTGTCAAGGACGAAAATAAATTACACATCTATAAAAATGATTTCAACCAGTTAGCAGATGTGGATATAGAAGCAAATCTAAAAACTGAATTCCGCAATAAAACAGCAGTTGTTATTCCACCCAAACATGTTGCAAATATTTTATGTCAAACCCTAGATAAAGGGGAATTTTTTATTGATTCAGGATTGAGGATGAAAGAAAATAATGAGCATTGTGTATTAAGATGTATAATTAGAGTAGGTGATGAGGGCGAATGCCTTGTTCCGGTAGTTAATCCCACGGAGAAGGAATTGGTCTTGAAGGCGGATAAAGTTTTAGTACGTGGTAATAAATGTCGAGCGATAAATGAAATTAAGAAAGATGTAAAGGAAGAATTGGAGGGTCATTTTAATATTCAAGAACTAAAAATAGGAGAAACCATAAGTATTGAGGAACGAGATCTACTCTTAAAACTCCTACAAATGTATAAGGATTGTTTTTCTTCTGACCTGAGAACTTTGGGTTGTACAACAGCTGCGGAATTTAAGATTGAGTTAAATGACGATAAACCTATATATTATCGGCCGTACAGAATCAACCCGTCTGCCAGGGAAAAGGTGAAGGCAATTATTACAGAACTTTTGGATACAGGGATAATTAAAGAGTCCAATTCACCCTATGCTTCGCCAATTCTCTTGGTAAAAAAGAAGAATGGAGATCAAAGACTCTGTATTGACTATAGGAAGTTGAACCAAAAAGTTAAACAAGAACGATTTCCACTTCCAAGGATAGATGATCATTTGGATCGGTTAGGTGGATATAAGTATTTTACCACGTTGGATATGACATCAGGTTATTATCAAGTACCCATTGAAAACAACTCGAAACATATTACAGCATTCACAACACCAGATGGACAATATGAGTTCAATAGGATGCCTTTTGGAATCTGCACTGCACCTAGTGTTTTCCAGAGGATGATTAATAAAGTTTTAGGCCCTTTACTGGGAACAGTGGCTGTAGCATTTTTAGATGACATCATGGTGTTGGGTAAAGACTTCGAAGCTGGACTTAAGCACTTGGAGGAGGTGCTAAAGAAATTTAGAGAATTCAATTTAACACTAAATCCAAAGAAATGTGAATTCTTCAAGGAAAAAATCACCTATCTTGGATTTGAGGTAGATAAGGAGGGAATAAAACCAGGAGAAGGAAAAATTAAATGCTTACTGGAGTACCCGACTCCAAATAGTGTTCATCAGGTACGACAATTTCTTGGTTTAACAGGATTTTTCCGTCAGTTCGTGAAAGATTACGCACAAATTGCTAGACCACTTACGCGACTCCTAAAGAAGGATGTGAAATGGAAATGGGACAAAGAACAACAAGAAGCGTTCGAAACTCTGAGGAAAACTTTAATTCAAAGGCCAGTTTTAGCAGTTTACGACCCTAAATTAGATACGGAGGTACATACGGATGCGTCGAAAAACGGAATTGGTGGGATACTTCTGCAGAAGGGCTATGATGCGAAATTTCATGCTATTGCATACTATAGCCGACAGACAAACGAACATGAAGAAAAATATCATTCATATGAACTGGAGACATTAGCAGTAGTTGAGACGCTAAAGAAATTTAGAATTTATTTGTTGGACATTACCTTTACGGTCGTCACAGACTGTTCTGCGGTCAAAGCAGCGGCAACAAAACGCGACCTAGTACCACGAATAGCCCGGTGGTGGCTGACATTACAAGAATTCACCTTTAAAGTTGAACATCGAGCTGGAACAAAAATGTCTCACGTAGATGCATTGAGCCGTAATCCATCGACCTCTACGGAAGGAGAGAATGCAGAAGTGTTGCGGATAGAGATTGCTGATTGGGTATTGGCAAATCAATTGTGTGACGACAAAATTAAAAATATCCACGAAATACTTGAGAAACCGGCTGAGACAAAATATGAAAAACAAATACACGAAATGTATAAAATTCATGACGGTAGAATCTACAAAACAACAGATCAGGGAATGAAATGGATGGTACCTAAAAGAATGAGAGCTGGAGTGGTTAGAATGGCACATGAGGAACTAGGACGTTTTGGTGTAGAGAAGACCCTGAGAAAACTCTCCGAGAATTACTGGTTCCCGAATATGAGGAGCTATGTGGAAAATCACATTAAAAATTGCATACCTTGTCTTTACCATAAACAACCGAAAGGTAAACAGCCTGGATATTTAAATCCGATTGAGAAATGCGTTAGACCCTTTCATACCGTTAATCTCGACCATGTAGGACCGTTTATGAAAAGTACTTCGGGAAAGAAATTTGTAATCGTTTGTGTGGAAGCCTTCACTAAGTATACAGTTCTGGAAGCTGTAAAGGATACGAGTGTTCAGCCAGTAATTAAATTCTTAGATAAAGTTATAATTTATTTTGGAGTCCCAGGCAGGATTGTTACGGATAAAGGTACTTGCTATACTTCGAAAGCTTTTAAAAATTACTGCGAGCAGAAAGGAGTTATTCATGTACAAACAGCAGTTGCAACACCGAGAGCTAACGGGCAGGTTGAACGAGTGAATTCCACTGTTTTGAGTGCCTTGTCTACGACTACAAAAGAAGATAACAAATGGGACCGAAATCTTCCTAGAATTCAATTTGCGATCAACAATACCATTCATAGCGTCACGAAGAAAACACCTAGCGAGTTACTGTTGGGTTACCGTCCAAGGTCGGAAAGCGAAGGTCAACTTGCTTCCTTAGTATGTGTTAATGAAAATAAAATCGAAGATATTCACGAAGAGAGACATAAGGCAGGGGAGCGCATAAAATCCAGCCAAGATCAGCAAAAAAGAAGATTTGATTGTAAAAGAAAAGCTCCAGAGATTTTCAAAATAGGGGACCTGGTCATGGTGCGCAAACCGACCGCAGGTGAAGGACAGAGCAGGAAACTCTTACCAAAATATAAGGGGCCTTTTAAAATTAAAGAGACTTTGCCGAATGACAGATATGTGGTGGCAGAATTAAAAGGTTCATACCGATCGAAGAGAGCGCCTTATGAGAATATAGAATCACTGGAGCATCTTAAAAGATGGCATGGTGGGCAAGATGATTCCGATGAAGATCAGGAGGAACTCATAATGAGTGAGGACACTCAACAGGTAGGATGGCCGAAGTTGTTACGCTAAAAACAAAAACCTCCTTCGATTTATTCGAAACATAAAATTTTCTGCGCAAGATAGCGAGAACTTGCACAGGTTTAGACAGGTCTTTTATTAGGTAGCTAAAAATAGAATAGCAGACTTTTTCCTGACGGTGCATGATGTGAGGCCACGGAGAAAAATACGTCCGTGAAAATCAGATAAGTGCATGCGAGAAGGAAAGGGATTTAGCTGATCGCGCATCGGGCGCCGGAATATTTATTTAGGACCGCGACCGTAATAAAGTCCACGGTGTACCCGAATGGGTCGCCTAGGATATGTTGTTGCGGAATTAGGGAAAGACTAGAGTAGGTATATTTTTCTTTGTTAGGGATAGCTGAGCGATCTCCCCAAACAGGGTAAGTCGGCCAGTATCAGTGTAGACAGCGAGAGATACAGTTAGCAGAGAAGAAAATAGTGAAATAGTTGAAGTTATAAGTTAAATTAAGTTGAAATTAAATAAGGTGAGTGGTGAATGTAATACCATGAGTATGTGGGATATGTGGAGTGAATGCTTTGAAAAAAAAGGGATTTGTTCCCAATGAAAAAAAAAGGGATTTGTTCCCAATGAAAAAAAAGGGATTTGTTCCCAATGAAAAAAAGGGATTTGTTCCCGTAAGAAAAAAAAAGGGATTTGTTCCCGTAAGAAAAGAAGGGATTTGTTCCCATTTGTGTGTGTGTGGGTGTGAGTGACCATTAGGGCCAGTTAGGGACCACTCACTGGGCGTTCTTGGTGAATGCTCATACGTCTTCTTATTTTTGCAGAGTATCGGAAAGTGATGTTCGGCCCAGCCCGGCTCCGCCTGCACTCCTGGACAGCGCAAGCCGTTTTAAAAATCTTTTTTTGAATTTGTTTTTTTGTGTTGTGTTAATTTTCATTTTCAATAAATTCTGTTTTATGCTACGGCGTTATTTCAAACTTCCCCTTTTATTAACTTCAGAAGTGGGATATTTACCCATAAGCGGCGGGCTGAGTGCGAACATTGACAAAAATAAAAGAAATAAATAAATAAAAAGATGGATGAGAGTGGTTGCATGTATTCGAATTTTCGAATTTTGAATAATGCTTATTCCGTTTTGGAGAAAAAAAAAATTATATAAAGCTATATATGTAAAGGGTTTTTTAGGCAAATATTTTTATTCTCTTCCACATAGCGGTTGAAAAAAAAAAGTTTTATTGAAAATGTCGAGAAAGTGGGAGGTTCAGCCTTATAACCCGAACAGCGTTACAAAGAAACGCAAAATCAATGAATTAACGTCGACTGACTCCGGTGCTATAAATGGCTCTAGCGAGGGTAGCAGCAGTAATGCAAACTCCTACGACTTAGCACAGTTGATGCTTAAATTGGCGCAAACAGTGAATGGGATGAATCCGCAAGCGACTGATGTAAAATTGGCTAAGGATATTATACCAATTTTCGACCCCGAACAAAAAGAACAAGATGTGGAGAAGTGGCTAAATAAGATCGAGGAACTTCGAAGCATTTACAACTGGAGCGAACTAAGTACGATACATAATGCAACTTCTCATCTTGGGGGTTTGGCAATGAAGTGGTATCAAAGCTTACCAACCCTTAGCTATTCCTGGGCGGAATGGAAAACTGAACTATTACAGGCTTTCCCCAGACAATATGATTATGCTCAGCTATTGGATAAGATGTTAAGAAGGATAAAAAGGAAGGAAGAGTCTATGGTCAAGTACTATTATGACAAGCTGATACTAGTTAATATGTGTGAAATCCGTGGGCCCAAGGCAGTGTCTTGCATCATCGCCGGTTTGTCGAATGCTGGACTGGAAGCAACTGCCAAAGTTGGTAATTATGAGGAACCAAACGAGTTACTTAGCTTCCTTAAAAGAGTGGAAGAAGACACAAATCCAAGGAGATTTTCTACAACTTCTCATCGTCCAGCAGCTGCAGCTACACTTCGATCACCTGCGAGATGGATCAAACCAGAACTCAATAAGAAAAGGTGCTATGCATGCGGTTCTCGGGAGCATTTGAGGTCACATTGTCCTAAAGTATCCAAGCAATGCGGCAACTGTGGACGTAGCCATCCGGGAGAATGCAAATACCCATCAGCGAAAGCACAGACCAACCAGGTAATGAAAATCCAAGCTAAAACTAGTGATGACAGTAAATATTTTGTTGACTGCAAAATTAATGGAGTAAAAGTCAAAGCATACGTAGATTTAGGATCCAGCTGCAATATTGTTAGAGCTGATGTAGCGAACAAGTTAAATTTAAAATACAATAACGAAATGCATACGTTAAAAGGATATGGCGGGGGAATAGTTAGAGCTTTAGGGGTTGTGGAAAATGTGCCCGTTGAGATTGATCAAGCCACAGCTATTACTGATTTGATGGTAGTTCCTAACGATAGTCAAGATATTTCAGCACTTATCGGTCAACCGTTCACAGAACAAAAAGACATAATTGTTGTCAAGGACGAAAATAAATTACACATCTATAAAAATGATTTCAACCAGTTAGCAGATGTGGATATAGAAGCAAATCTAAAAACTGAATTCCGCAATAAAACAGCAGTTGTTATTCCACCCAAACATGTTGCAAATATTTTATGTCAAACCCTAGATAAAGGGGAATTTTTTATTGATTCAGGATTGAGGATGAAAGAAAATAATGAGCATTGTGTATTAAGATGTATAATTAGAGTAGGTGATGAGGGCGAATGCCTTGTTCCGGTAGTTAATCCCACGGAGAAGGAATTGGTCTTGAAGGCGGATAAAGTTTTAGTACGTGGTAATAAATGTCGAGCGATAAATGAAATTAAGAAAGATGTAAAGGAAGAATTGGAGGGTCATTTTAATATTCAAGAACTAAAAATAGGAGAAACCATAAGTATTGAGGAACGAGATCTACTCTTAAAACTCCTACAAATGTATAAGGATTGTTTTTCTTCTGACCTGAGAACTTTGGGTTGTACAACAGCTGCGGAATTTAAGATTGAGTTAAATGACGATAAACCTATATATTATCGGCCGTACAGAATCAACCCGTCTGCCAGGGAAAAGGTGAAGGCAATTATTACAGAACTTTTGGATACAGGGATAATTAAAGAGTCCAATTCACCCTATGCTTCGCCAATTCTCTTGGTAAAAAAGAAGAATGGAGATCAAAGACTCTGTATTGACTATAGGAAGTTGAACCAAAAAGTTAAACAAGAACGATTTCCACTTCCAAGGATAGATGATCATTTGGATCGGTTAGGTGGATATAAGTATTTTACCACGTTGGATATGACATCAGGTTATTATCAAGTACCCATTGAAAACAACTCGAAACATATTACAGCATTCACAACACCAGATGGACAATATGAGTTCAATAGGATGCCTTTTGGAATCTGCACTGCACCTAGTGTTTTCCAGAGGATGATTAATAAAGTTTTAGGCCCTTTACTGGGAACAGTGGCTGTAGCATTTTTAGATGACATCATGGTGTTGGGTAAAGACTTCGAAGCTGGACTTAAGCACTTGGAGGAGGTGCTAAAGAAATTTAGAGAATTCAATTTAACACTAAATCCAAAGAAATGTGAATTCTTCAAGGAAAAAATCACCTATCTTGGATTTGAGGTAGATAAGGAGGGAATAAAACCAGGAGAAGGAAAAATTAAATGCTTACTGGAGTACCCGACTCCAAATAGTGTTCATCAGGTACGACAATTTCTTGGTTTAACAGGATTTTTCCGTCAGTTCGTGAAAGATTACGCACAAATTGCTAGACCACTTACGCGACTCCTAAAGAAGGATGTGAAATGGAAATGGGACAAAGAACAACAAGAAGCGTTCGAAACTCTGAGGAAAACTTTAATTCAAAGGCCAGTTTTAGCAGTTTACGACCCTAAATTAGATACGGAGGTACATACGGATGCGTCGAAAAACGGAATTGGTGGGATACTTCTGCAGAAGGGCTATGATGCGAAATTTCATGCTATTGCATACTATAGCCGACAGACAAACGAACATGAAGAAAAATATCATTCATATGAACTGGAGACATTAGCAGTAGTTGAGACGCTAAAGAAATTTAGAATTTATTTGTTGGACATTACCTTTACGGTCGTCACAGACTGTTCTGCGGTCAAAGCAGCGGCAACAAAACGCGACCTAGTACCACGAATAGCCCGGTGGTGGCTGACATTACAAGAATTCACCTTTAAAGTTGAACATCGAGCTGGAACAAAAATGTCTCACGTAGATGCATTGAGCCGTAATCCATCGACCTCTACGGAAGGAGAGAATGCAGAAGTGTTGCGGATAGAGATTGCTGATTGGGTATTGGCAAATCAATTGTGTGACGACAAAATTAAAAATATCCACGAAATACTTGAGAAACCGGCTGAGACAAAATATGAAAAACAAATACACGAAATGTATAAAATTCATGACGGTAGAATCTACAAAACAACAGATCAGGGAATGAAATGGATGGTACCTAAAAGAATGAGAGCTGGAGTGGTTAGAATGGCACATGAGGAACTAGGACGTTTTGGTGTAGAGAAGACCCTGAGAAAACTCTCCGAGAATTACTGGTTCCCGAATATGAGGAGCTATGTGGAAAATCACATTAAAAATTGCATACCTTGTCTTTACCATAAACAACCGAAAGGTAAACAGCCTGGATATTTAAATCCGATTGAGAAATGCGTTAGACCCTTTCATACCGTTAATCTCGACCATGTAGGACCGTTTATGAAAAGTACTTCGGGAAAGAAATTTGTAATCGTTTGTGTGGAAGCCTTCACTAAGTATACAGTTCTGGAAGCTGTAAAGGATACGAGTGTTCAGCCAGTAATTAAATTCTTAGATAAAGTTATAATTTATTTTGGAGTCCCAGGCAGGATTGTTACGGATAAAGGTACTTGCTATACTTCGAAAGCTTTTAAAAATTACTGCGAGCAGAAAGGAGTTATTCATGTACAAACAGCAGTTGCAACACCGAGAGCTAACGGGCAGGTTGAACGAGTGAATTCCACTGTTTTGAGTGCCTTGTCTACGACTACAAAAGAAGATAACAAATGGGACCGAAATCTTCCTAGAATTCAATTTGCGATCAACAATACCATTCATAGCGTCACGAAGAAAACACCTAGCGAGTTACTGTTGGGTTACCGTCCAAGGTCGGAAAGCGAAGGTCAACTTGCTTCCTTAGTATGTGTTAATGAAAATAAAATCGAAGATATTCACGAAGAGAGACATAAGGCAGGGGAGCGCATAAAATCCAGCCAAGATCAGCAAAAAAGAAGATTTGATTGTAAAAGAAAAGCTCCAGAGATTTTCAAAATAGGGGACCTGGTCATGGTGCGCAAACCGACCGCAGGTGAAGGACAGAGCAGGAAACTCTTACCAAAATATAAGGGGCCTTTTAAAATTAAAGAGACTTTGCCGAATGACAGATATGTGGTGGCAGAATTAAAAGGTTCATACCGATCGAAGAGAGCGCCTTATGAGAATATAGAATCACTGGAGCATCTTAAAAGATGGCATGGTGGGCAAGATGATTCCGATGAAGATCAGGAGGAACTCATAATGAGTGAGGACACTCAACAGGTAGGATGGCCGAAGTTGTTACGCTAAAAACAAAAACCTCCTTCGATTTATTCGAAACATAAAATTTTCTGCGCAAGATAGCGAGAACTTGCACAGGTTTAGACAGGTCTTTTATTAGGTAGCTAAAAATAGAATAGCAGACTTTTTCCTGACGGTGCATGATGTGAGGCCACGGAGAAAAATACGTCCGTGAAAATCAGATAAGTGCATGCGAGAAGGAAAGGGATTTAGCTGATCGCGCATCGGGCGCCGGAATATTTATTTAGGACCGCGACCGTAATAAAGTCCACGGTGTACCCGAATGGGTCGCCTAGGATATGTTGTTGCGGAATTAGGGAAAGACTAGAGTAGGTATATTTTTCTTTGTTAGGGATAGCTGAGCGATCTCCCCAAACAGGGTAAGTCGGCCAGTATCAGTGTAGACAGCGAGAGATACAGTTAGCAGAGAAGAAAATAGTGAAATAGTTGAAGTTATAAGTTAAATTAAGTTGAAATTAAATAAGGTGAGTGGTGAATGTAATACCATGAGTATGTGGGATATGTGGAGTGAATGCTTTGAAAAAAAAGGGATTTGTTCCCAATGAAAAAAAAAGGGATTTGTTCCCAATGAAAAAAAAGGGATTTGTTCCCAATGAAAAAAAGGGATTTGTTCCCGTAAGAAAAAAAAAGGGATTTGTTCCCGTAAGAAAAGAAGGGATTTGTTCCCATTTGTGTGTGTGTGGGTGTGAGTGACCATTAGGGCCAGTTAGGGACCACTCACTGGGCGTTCTTGGTGAATGCTCATACGTCTTCTTATTTTTGCAGAGTATCGGAAAGTGATGTTCGGCCCAGCCCGGCCCCGCCTGCACTCCTGGACAGCGCAAGCTGTTTTTAAAATCTTTTTTTGAATTTGTTTTTTTGTGTTGTGTTAATTTTCATTTTCAATAAATTCTGTTTTATGCTACGGCGTTATTTCAAACTTCCCCTTTTATTAATTATTTAAATAATTAAACTAAAATAGATTTTTAAGTAAAGCTATTTACAAATGATATAATAGATAATTTATTAAAAATCCAGGACTTGCACGTATATTTCATCAATTGAAAAATACCATAAAATCAATAACTTAAAATTTACAAAGTTTTGATTAAACATTTTACGTTACAGAAAAAAAAAAACCAAAAAAACGAAATAAAAAAAAAAGTTTCCAAGCAAAAATACTATTTCAAAAGAGAGACAAATTCTAAGTTAGAAGAAAAGGGAAAATCAAAAAAACAACTCTCAGTTCAATTACAAAAATTCTAAATTTATACAACTAAAAATCCCTAATACCATTTTTTCTTATTCCTATTTCGGTTATTATAAGTCCTAACACAACGATAGCTGTAGGAAGAGCAGAAGAGTTTACACTTACGTGTACTCTATAGCGATATCCACCGGCTTGAAGAAAAGATGATTCAGTCCAATTTTTCTCAGCTTTTATACTAAAGTAACGGCAAAACTGGAACCGTTGAGCAAATCTCCACTCCTTTTAATGATACCATATAGTTATGGAACTCGTTGTGGAATCACTTTGCCCATCCTTGAGTTTTTGCGGCCAAGCTAATAGTTAAATTATTAATTTATAAGATGGTCTTCTGAGTTTTCAAAGAGTACTGAGTTACTCCTTTATTAAAGTGAGATTGAAAATCTTAAAACTCTTAAAACTGACGAGATCAGAGACCCGATTTTTCAGTTGATATTATCCCGGTCACGGCAGTTCCTCCTCCTCCCCCTACACATACTGTAGCGTCCACCGTGAAGAGATCTGGTATACGACAAAAGCGACCAAATAATCGCTCAATTAAAAAAAAAAAGAATTATGCTATTGATGCTACTAAGATATCAATTCTTCTAATACCCCTTCCCCTTTCTGTGTCTCAAAACTCTATTCCCACGCCTCATGAGTGCCATTCCGAAACATCTTCTCAAGCAGAGATTAACTCTCTTGTTATAGGTAATGTTGCGGAAGCACTAAAAGTGGTCCCCCATCTACGAACCCTATTTATTTCTCGACTTGCCTCAGAAACTTCCTCTAAGGCAATCCTTTCCCACATTCAGGCTCGAACTACTTGCATACAAAATATATCTTGTCGGTAAATTAATAAAGATGTAAGCCCTATTGCATCTTTTATTTTACATGTGCCTGATGAATTGGCTCCGACTTTGCTAAATTCATCTTTTTGCCTCTCGAATGCTTTAATAAAGAATTTCATCCCTCGTGGGCCAACATTCAAGCCTAGAAACTCGAGTGCCAACCCATCTAATATTGTTTCAAAAAACTGAATCCGCAGACCATCTCCTTATATTATCAAAATGTAAGGGGTATCAGGACCAAGGCTAAAACTCTTTACCAGTCGTCCACTACTAGTAATTTCGACATTATCGCGTAAACCGAAACGTGGTTACATCACGGTTTTCGGGATGCTGAGATTTTTGATTCATCCTATCAAGTATTTCGTAGGGATAGGTTTACTGATTCGGAGGCGCGAGGAGGAGGAGTTCTAATAGCTTGCAAAACTCACCTCAGCTTGATTTCACCACCCGACCTATCTGCTTCTTCTGACATTGAGCTAATTACTCTCAAAGTAAAATTAGCCAGAACTTCTTTATTTATTATGGGTTGCTATATTCCCCCTGATCTAATCAATACCATTGACAGGGAAGGATATAGTATGTATGATATATTAATTTCAATATTGGAATTCATTAATAACTTAATGAATCCCGACGACGATCTCCTTTTATTGGGTGATTTCAATATACCCAACGTTCAATGGGTAGCCAATTCTGCTGACGATGGCTGCCATCCCTTTAATAAATTAAGTTCTAAAGAGTCTTAATTTTTGAGATCGGTTTTCTCTTTCGGTCTCAATCAGATTAGTTCCATACAGAATGATATGGGACGGCAGCTTGATCTTGTATTTTCCACTGACTGTGTTGCGGAGTGGTGCCTCGAGGCCCGGCTAAACACCTCGTCCGACGGTGTGCGGCTGCGAGAGCTGGCAGGGCTAGCATATGCGGTAGCGTGGGGGGGTTTGCCGAAATGGCCGCTTTGAGCCGCCGGAACGGACCACCAACAACATGAAAAAAATCTCTCGCGACGGAAACTTGCTAATCGAAGTGTACAGGGGCGGAATAGGGCAGAGCAGGCTGAACCCCTGCAACTGCCCGTGATTGACCCTCATGGGGGGGCTACGATGTTAATGGCCCCCTATGGCCGATGCCCCAACCACCCAGTGACCTTACCCCCTTGGCCAAAAAAAATTAGTGGGGAGGTCCCTTTTACGAAATTATGACCGCGAACCTTGGCTGGAATGAAGATGGGGAGAGGGAACCAATAAAATAGTTTTATGCTGACATACCTGGATATCTATTGAGTTACCAATTTACAATAGAATATGACATTTGAGAGGGGAACAAAAAAAGAAAAAAAAAAAAACGTTGGGCGCCTTGATGTTGTAGAAATACGGTGGTGTCCTTGCTGCGACGAAACCGCTGAGTTGATGATGATGATGAGGAACTGCTGCTGTCGAGGACGCCACACCCTGCCTATTAAATGGCCCCGACATGGTGTGCGTTGATGGGTACCAGATGAAAAGAGACAAGGTAGTCTCCAAATAGTTTAGACTGTAGTTTTCGTTAAATTAGGTTTATTAAGGTAGGTATAAAAATCGATTTCTTTTTCCGGGTTGCACATTTTGATATATCAATTTTGGTAATTTTTATTTTCCAGAGTTCACATCACAATCTCAAAATTATTATACATATATTCATCGTTTATGGAAATCTCACTCAAGGTAGGTATCAAAATGTCTTTTGCAGTTTTTCCAAATTTAAGAATTGAGTTTAAAGTATTTTATTTTCAGGGTTCACACGCAGTCTCAGTAAACCGTACGGAACAGGAAAGAATTTAAAAAGCTTTTTGTAAGTTAAAGGATACACAACATTATAGAGATATTAAAGGTTTACCGGAATCTCACTTAAAGCAAGTATAATCAAGATATTTCAATTTTTCGAATTTTTAAAAAAAATGAATTTTAAAGTATTTTATTTTCAGGATCCACACACAAAGTCTCAAAAAGAAATATTGTAATTATATTCGTCGTTCGCAGGGATCTCACTCACGGTACGTATAATAAAGTTATTTTAGTTTTTCAAATTTATAGATAAAGTTCGGTATATTATTTTTTCCAGGAGATTGCGTCACAATCACGATAAGTATTTCGATTGCATATAGTTCAAGAAGTATTTAAAAAGAGGATACAAAACTTATTTTTAATCGCCAGTTTATCGAGCTCGCAGGCATCGTAAGTACAAAAAAAAAAACACTATTTTATATAATTTTTTCACAGTTCAACATTAGTTTATTTAAATGTTTCAGGATTTGCTTCACAAGATCACACCAGGGTAAGTATTGGCGATGGCAAGAATTGTACAGTGTATTTAAAACCAGTGATACAAAAATTAAATTTTTTTTTTTTCTTAATCCGCAGTTCATAGAGTTTACAAACATGGTAAGTACAATAAATAGGTTATATAGTTTTCATCGATCATAATTATTTTATTTTCACTTTTCAGGATTTGCTTCACAAGGCTACTTCGCGGTAATTATTTCAATTGCAAAAATTTTAAGAGATATTTAAAAGGTGGTATAAAAATTATTTTTACTCAGCAGTTTATAGAGTTCACCGGCAACGTAAGTACAATATCCATTTTACAAAAGTTTCCACAGTTCATAATTAATTTAATTAAATTTTTTTTTTTTTTCAGGATTTGCTTCACAAGATTACATCACGGTAGGTATTTCGATTGTACAAATTGTAAGGAGTGTTTAGAAAGATGATATAAAAATTATTTTTAATAGGTAGTTTATAGAGTTCACAGGCAGTGTAAGTACATTAATCATCTTATAAAATTTTTCACCGTTCATAATTAATTTAATTTAATTTTTAGTATTTGCTTCACATACTCACAGCACGGTAAGTATTTCAATCGCATAAATTTTAATGAATATTTAGACAAAGAGGATACAAAAATTACCTTTTTAATCGGCAGTTTATAGAGTTCACAGGCAACGTAAGTACAATAATCATTTTATAAAATTTTCCACAGTTCATAATTAATTTAATTAAATTTTTGCAGGATTTGCTTCACAAGGTTACATCACAGTCAGTAATTCGAGTGTAAAAATTTTAAGGAATATTCAGAAGGATGATATAAAAATTATTTTTAATCGGCGGTGTATAGAGTTCACAGGCATTGTAAGTACACTCGTCATTTTATTAAATTTTCCACCGTTCGTAGATAGTATACTTTAATTTTCAGGATTTGCTCCACGTGGTCACAGAACGGTATGTATGGATTGCGAAAACCTTAAAGACTATCTCTTTCAGGATTTGCTTCGCAAAATTTTCAGCACGGTAGGTATTGCGATTGCCACAAAAAAAACTTAAAATCCGAAAACCACTTTCTTCTATTACTATTAAGATTAAACTCGAAATTACTATTTAGGATTAAACTCGAAGAAACTCTAAGACCGAACTGCTAAAACTGACTCTAAGACCGAACTGCCAAAAACTGACTCTAAGACCGGACTGCTCAAACTCATCCGACTGACTATCCAAGACTGACCCTTCTCGAAAAACTGCCGTCACCGACCCGGTCTGGAAGACCGGTGCCGCTCACCCACACAGCTGCGCCGACAGCCAATCGTGCTCCGCCAGCAGCTGTCTGAGTCAGCGGCAACGGTCTCGCAGCATGCCGACCGTGGCCCCCAAGTACTCAACTGAACGAGCTGCTGTGTCGCGCCGTGCTCGGTCCGAGAATTTTTAATATCCGACCGAAAAGTAGAAGCATCAACCGCGTTCGGTCGGGGTTTTTTGCTTCTTCATTTACCGTTCCCTGAGTCTCGGGCGACGAATTTTGGTGAATTTTTCTGCCTGAGCAGCGACCAAACTTCGACGCTCGAAACCCAAGGAGCGGAATCCCAACCGGGGATCGCCAGCGCCGCCGTTTAATTTTGGGTACTGCTGTGGGGCAACCTGACCATAGGCGTAGGGGAATAAGATTTTCATTAGAGATATGCAAATTGACAATTTTGTGTCCCTGACCACAACAGCACAGGTCCGTTGGACTCGATACCGAAGCCAATGGAGCTGAAGAACGGTCGGGCTGTGAAGGCGTCCAACCTGTGGCTCGACCCACGTGTGAGCCTAGCTCGAGACTGAGCTAGCCGGCCAAAATCAACACTGGACTTCCCTGATCTTAATGAGGGGCCAGTTGGTCCAGGGGCAACTTGACCACCCCCTCCCACTGTCAGGGAAAACCAACCCTAATGAGAGGTAGGCCTCCCCGGCAGTGACCGAGGGCTGCTAACCCATCTCGAGCCAGCCCAGACTGGGTGTCAGACTTGAGGGTGTTCACAAGAAGATGAGAGGTGCCCAACATGTGGCTCGACCCACGCCCAGAACTAATCCGTGCCTCAGTCAACTGGCCAGACGTCAGCATTGAACCTCTCGGACCCTTATGAGAGGTCTGACAGATTCAATGCTAACTTGACCACTCACTCCCACTGGCGGAGAGAACCAGCCCTGATGAGAGGCAGGCTTCCCCGACAGTGAGGTTGAGTTGCGGACTCTGTCCCGGATCAGCCCCGATCGTGAGGTTGGGTCTAGGGTGGTTCAGGTTAGACAAAAAAGAGAAAGGGGAAAGGCAAAAAAAAAAAAAAATTGATGGCTGTTGACCAGCTCCCGCGGTCATCCCAGTCCCAGGATGAACCTCCGCTCTACGGATCCGCATCTCTCCTGACTCCAGCGATAGGGCGCTGCTGTTCCCGGAAGTCCGGAGGTGGAAGCTGCCGTGAAATGTGCGCAGAAAACTTATCCTATTGAAAGGAATCCCCTGTCAGATCCCTTGACGTGCAGTCTTTACCAGGGTGGAATTATTGGAGTACAGGAGCTCCAAGTACAGGTAACCGTATAAATTAAGGGCGAGAAAAGGGCAGTGAGAAAATGGGAAGGGGCAGAAATTGAGAAACGGATGGGGTGAATTAATTAGTTGTATAGGCCCGCTATAGCCTGCCGAGACGAAAACACTGACGTTCCATGAGGTGTAAAGGTGGTATTTGATTGGCATGGATGTGTGGCGACCTACTAATGATGGAATCAAGAGACGCTATGGTGAATTATGGTACGACCAGACCGTAAGACCACCCAGGGCGAATCCAGACTTTTTTGATGGTGTACCGGGTGGCAAGTATGGGTGAGCTAATTCGATGAAAATCAATACGAAAGACTGTGGATAAAAGACAAGGTCATGAATAGGTACGATGCAGACGTTTGATCCTTAAAACAAACTACTTCAGGGCGAATATCTCCAAACTATCTTCAGAAAGAGGAGGAGAAGAAAAAAGGTATTCAGCCCTGATTATAGTTGTAGACGGTAATACTAGAGATATGATATATTCGAACAGGCAGAGAGCGATTAGTCCCATTTATGATAAATGTAACAAGTATTGGTAAGGAAAACCAGTAAGAAAATTCGATATATATGTTATAAAGGCTATGAAATCTATGAAATAAGATTATGACGGTATGCAAGAGTTCTATTAAAATGTTAGATGCATGTATATGAAGAGAAAAAAATTAAAGGGGGAGGTACAAAAGGGTGAAATATTTTGCCTACGGCAGCGGAATAGCTAGATCTACAGATCTAGTGACACCGTGTGGGAATTAAACAATATCTTCTGGAAAAAGGCCACCGTACCGACCCACCCCGCGAGGTCTCGCAGCGGACGACGACCGGGGAAATCTCCCGGACAGGCAACTGGCTCTATCATCGGCCAGATCCTGTAGTTCCAGGGAGTGCCCCGGTAGTCTCCGAGGCACCGGTCCCGCGGTGTGGGCAAGCAAAGCGCCTCCCTGCCGGTCCCCCTCAAGGAAGAGGAAGCCCGAGACCTCGAGACGGCTTACTGGCTGATGAAGCCAGCATCCGTAATTCTCAAGAGGCCTCGGAACAGCCTCGACCAAGAGAATCACCGACAGGGTCCTTTGGAGTGAGAAGGTGGGAATGAAATGGAAGATATACGACAATTAATTCTGCAAAAGGATAAAAGATAGGATGGGGGTAAGGACGAGGAACTCTAACTAGGAAGAGGGAGGAAGGGGTAAAAGGTATGTCCACCGCATAACCGAGCAGAGGCGGCTTAAGGACACACTGATGTTGCCAGTGAAGCTGGACGGATGCCTTATTAGGGCTACCGAAAGAGAACATGTGTCAACCGCAATGCCAAGCAGAGGCGGCTTATGAACACACTAACGTTACCAGTGAGGCTGGACGGATGCCTTATTAGGGCTACCGAAAGAGAACATGATATGAAACTCCACTGTGGATTGCCGCCAGTAGAGGTTCAACGCGAAATCAAAAACTTTTCTGAATTAACCAAAATATTATTATAAGTCACGTGTCAAACCGACAAAAATAGGGATGAGTCACGGTTTTATATCTTTGGCGTGGAAAGTGCCTATTAATTTGCCTTGCAGGGTCTCCAGATCATACAACGAGTTACCTTTTCTTGCTCGTACACGACATTTCACAAACTTTTTACCTAACTTGGCATTGAAGCTCTTCCCGAAATTACTCAACTGGAAGTTCCGTCGGTATACTTCCTGCCCTACCTTGAATGCGACCGGTTTAGATCGCAAGTTATACTGTTTCTCTCCCCTTTCGAAAGCTCTGTCTAAATTTTCCTGTACCTGAGTACGAATCAGTCGGAGTTTGTCGGAACTGTCCACATCGATAGGTTCGTTCACCCCAGATAGTTGTCGTAATAAAGCATAGGCAGACCCATGCTCAATCATGTTATTACCGAACAGAATTTTATACGGGGAAAACTTCGTGGCTTGGTGCACCGCACTACGTAGCGAACTGGCAATGCAACTCAATTTCTCATCCCATCTGGTGTGCTCGTCTCGAATATAAGCCCGGACTCCGGCCAAAATGGATTGATTAACACGCTCAGAAGCGTTGGCCTGTGGTGAGTAGACGGCCGTACGAAGATGATGCACTCCATATTTTTTTAACAGATTTTGAAATTGAGCCGAACGGAATTGGGTCCCATTGTCAGTTACCACGGTTTCAGGAACTCCGAAAAGATGAAAAATTTGTTCTTCGACATAAGTACAAATGTTTGAGGTACTAGCTTTTCGTAGGGGTTTTAGCAAAGGATATTTCGAGAAGTGATCTAGCGCGATCAAAATACAGACTTTGCCCTTTTTGGTTCTAGGGTAGGGCCCCAGGAGGTCGAGAAAAATTCGTTGCCAAGGCCGTTCAGTCCTGGCCTGTGTGCCCATGGGTGGTCTTAGGGTGGTGTTGGATGGTTTCACCTCTTTACAAATGTCACAAGAGAGGATGTATGCTCGAGTTTCTACTGTCATACCCGGCCAATAAAAATGTCTACGAAGTCGTTCTAAGGTTTTACCAATTCCGCCATGAGCTGCTAGAGGTGGGTCGTGAGCTCGCGATATTACGTCTCTGGTTAATGCTCTGGGCACCCACAATTTCCATGCTTCTTCTTCCTGAACGGGATCACCTGACCGAGGTTGAGTTCGGATATACACGTATTCGTCACGAATTATTAGGTCAGGGAGACGGCCTTTGTTTTTCTCTATTCGTTCTCTAAGCTCTTGGTATTCCGAAGAGTGGAAATGAGGTGATTCCAGATAAATTTCGGGGCCAGGATCTTCTAGGGCGCTAGCATTGATTTGGTCGCAATGAACTCTCGACAAGGCATCTGGCACAACATTCAGTGTTCCTTTCCTGTGTTCTATGCTGAAGTTGTAGCCTTGTAATTTTAAACTCCATCGAGCCAGGCGACCACTAAGGTCTTTTTGATTCATCAGCCATTGAAGACTAGCATGATCCGTGATGATCCTGAACGGCATCAACTCTACATACGCGCGGAATTTTTTCAGACTTACAATTGCCGCTAGACATTCCAGTTCGGTTACAGTGTAGTTACGTTGAGCAGAATTTAATTTCTGCGAGACATACGCGATTGGTCTTTCTCTACCTTCGTCGTCTAGTTGCAGAAGCACGCCCCCTACCCCTTGATTACTCGCGTCGCACTGAATAATGAAAGGTTTAGAAAAATCAGGACTCGATAGTAATGGCGCGGTGGTAAGTAATTTCTTTAGTTCTTCGAAGGCCTTCTGAGCTTCAGCAGTCCATGTATATTTGTTCGACTTCTTTAACGTGTCTGTGATTGCCGAAGTCAGGTCTGCATAATTAGGAATGAACTTTCTATACCAACCGGCCATACCAAGGAAACGACGAGCCTGTTTAAGAGTTTTAGGCGACGGATAATCTACTATCGCAGCGATCTTGTCTGGATCCGTCCTGATGCCCCCTTCTCCGACAATGTACCCTAGATACTTCGTCTCTTTTATACAAAATTTACTTTTTTCTACATTTATTGTAAGGCCTGCCTTTTTGAGACAAGTGGCCACCTGAGATAATAGCTCTAAGTGCGTATCCAGATCTTCGGAGAGGACTAAGAGGTCATCAAGATAGACCAAGACATTTTCGCGAAGGTTGTAC
This sequence comes from Dysmachus trigonus, assembly GCA_949715965.1. Lineage (NCBI taxonomy): Eukaryota > Metazoa > Arthropoda > Insecta > Diptera > Asilidae > Dysmachus > Dysmachus trigonus. The sequence goes on from OX454320.1 coordinate 55,677,679, forward strand.
GGGATTACCTTGTCCATCAGCCTGCACATTGTCTGAGGAGCGTTGCAAAGACCGAATGGCATCACTGTAAAGTAATAGAGGGGATGACCAGGCACCGTAAAAGCGGTCTTCTCTCTGGAGCTTTTCTCCAATGGTATTTGCCAGAAAGCATCCTTCAAGTCCAGGCTGGTTATAAATTTAGCCGACGGAAGGCGACTCAGGATGCCATCGATTTGCGGTAACGGATAGGCATCCTTCTTCGTCACTGAGTTCACCTTCCGGGCGTCAAAACACAGCCTGACCTTTCCGGGCTTTCGCACCAGCACCACTGGAGAACTCCACGGGCTCTGGCTCTCCTCTATCACTCCAAGTGAGCGCATTCGACTCAGCTCGGCGTCCATCAGTTTCTGAACGGCAGGTGATACAGGATAAAAACGTTGTTTAATTGGGGCTGCTTCACCGACATCAATCACGTGCTCAAGCAGATTGGTTTTTCCTAAACCACGTGTAGCAAATGATGGAAATAATGATTTGACGTATTCTAGCCGACGTTGATCATCAGGAGTGAGAACATGACACTTGGAATCGGTCGACTCCACGATCGAAGTGTCCAATGAAGCCAAGGACCCTAATACATCGGGGGCCAGACCAAAAGTCTTCCAGAAATCAACTCCTAAATATAACGCTTGTGTCAAACTGGGAACGAGATAGAAACGTACAGGCTCGGTTTGTCCGCGGAACGTGACCTCAAGATCAGCATGCCCATGTACTTCAGGCTTGGCGCGGAGCGATATTTTGTCCAATTAATTTTCTTTTCGGACATGAGCTGCTCCGCTCCCTGGCCGAGAATGCTTACACTGGCCCCGCTATCCAATAAACCCGTCAGGTTTTTTCCCAAAATTTGAACTTCGGCGTAAGGCCTTACGTCCTTGTGAACGGATACAAAGGCTGTGGCTAGTTTACGACGGTTAGAAATTACACGTCGCCAAAAGGTACGTACACGCAACGACGAGCGCTTGTGTTTAGGTAAGGTTCGCACACTGGACTCCGAGTGGGTGCAGGACTCAAGGGCCGACATGAAAATTCTCTCCCGAGCAGCTCGATATTCCTTCAACCGTTGATGGAAAGGTTTACGCGGGTAAACTACTGGAGCTGAAACTTGAATTTTTACAGGCTGGTCAGGCCTCGGTAAAATCGTAACTGCTCGGCAGGGAGTTCCATGTGGCTCTGGGCCCTCACCATCCGACTCAACGCAATCTTCAAGAGTAACTAAATCGCCAACATCAGGCCTAGGTAAGATGGACACGTCAGGTATGCGTACGGGTGAATTTGTTACGGCGGGTAATTCGGTGAGGGCTGGGGACTCCTCGGGGCTTCCAGTTAGGGCTGCGGAGGGAAAGGAAGAGTCTCGCCCGCCGCCACAGCTGTCACCATCGCCCGTTGTGGCCGAGAACTGGTGGTGTTGTTCTCGACCCGAGTCCTGTTTTTTTGTGAACAGCTGGGACAGCGAGGTTTGACTGTTCCCTTTCGTCCGCAGCCGTAACAGAAGAAGCCCGTTGGCTCCCTGTCGCAGTCTTGGTAAAAGTGCCCTTCGGCATCGCAATTCCAACATTTCGGTGTGGGTGGCTGGTATTTTGCCACAGGCCCTACGGCGTCGACAAAAGGCTCGGCAGCGTCAACCGGCTCGACTAACAATGAACTAAACTCTTCTACTCGTGCACGATGTTGGGCAGGAGACAACAGCGCCGCTCTGGACCTTTCTCGAGTAGTTTGAACTTCCGTAACTAGAGATCGTAGCTGACCGATTGTCTCGGCACGATGAAGACAGATCTGCTCCTGTATGTAGGGAAGCAGGCCTGCCCTCACCGTCTCGACAAACTCGGCTTCGGCCATCGGGTTTTTCAACTGAGTACGGAATGACAGAAGGGATTGGTAGTATGAAGCAAAAGTCTCACGAGGCTGCTGTCGCCTGCTCAACATCTGCCTACGTATATCTACATCTCTCGACCTATCGCCCCAATCTGATCGTAACGCGAGTTTGATTTGTTCCCAAGTTGGGTTATTTGTACTTCGCAAAAAGGTCCAATACCAATTAACCAGACTATCACTCAACAGCTGGTGGAAATTCCGAACCAGTAGAGAGAAGTCGCTGCGTAAGGTGTTGTGAGTTAGCGTTTCCGCCCTAAAAATGAATTCTTCTAAGTTCAATCGCTTATTATCGCCGTCGTACTGCAACTTCCAGCTACGGATTGGACTGCTGCAGCGGCGATGAGATGAATAATGCCCCGAAGGGTCGAAGACAGGTGGAGGTGGTCGGTTAAACAAAGGGTTGGGCAATCTAAGACCTTCCGGTCTGCTCGTAGGTGGTCTCTGAAACGTGATTGGCGGAGAGGAAGTCGTAAAGCTTGGTTTTGAACTGTCCCGAGAAACCTGTTCTCGTATCTCCCTCACTCCCTTAGCAACTTCATCGCGTACGAGGTTTGAAATTTGTTGCTGGAGACCTACCAACAGAGAATGGGTCGGAATCCAACCGGATTCAGCCATTCCGGATTTAGGCTTAACTTGCGAATCGCTCGTGTTAGGTGGATTTAGTGAGAGTTGGGCCAAAGTCGGAGGATCAAAGTCAGTCGGACGCGTTGTAGCGGGCGTGTCTATATCGCGGTCGCGAAGCAAATCAACAGGTGTAGCACCTACTTCGTCCATCGAGTTCGTAGCCGCGTCTGCCCCTGCCCCTTCCGGAGCATCGGGGGGAAATAGCTGTTGGCGAATCGCGTGCCGCGTATTATACGGATTTTTAGGGGACGCCCCCGTCCTTCTCGGCATTTTGTCTATCACAACAAGCCAGAGCAATAAAGAAAACGATGGTGGATTAAAGGTGAAAAGTTAACAATGCCTGCAACGCTTAAATTCTCCGCGTCCACTCATATAAATATTGGTACAAAATGTAATTGCACGAACTGCCAAGGAACTCGTATTAATAAAGAGAATGAATGGTTAATTTACCTTTACCAAATATTCGTACGTTACAATATGGAAAGCAAACTTACATTTAGTTTTTTTTTTTTTTTTTTTTTTTTTTTTTTTTTTTTCCAATGCTATTACTACAAAATTAGTTAAATTATTAATAATTTTACTCAATATTAGAAGATATTTGGAAATACAACAAAAAATCCTTTTACCAATGCTATTACTACAAAATTAATTAAATCTACCAGTCAATTTACTCGATATTAAGATTAATTGGAATTATCAAAAAAAATAAGATTACGCTGGTCCACTCTCTCCATCTACTCTCAGCCAACACGGTGAGGAGAAACTAACAACCAAAAATTTTTGCTTCAAGTTAAACATGAGGATCAATCACTGGCTACCGAGCATTCAGCCTGCCAGACAGGAAATGTTGAGGGTAGGGACCTTATCAGTTTCACCTGCAAGGACTACGAGGCGGAGAACGACCAAGGTATTCTTGCGGACAGGAGGCTGGCCCACCAAATAGCCAACCCCTGTAATTCCAGGGAGAACATCGGACGTCTCCACCACGCAGGCCCAGCAGGCTCTGCCGATAAGGCCCCGCCACTACCAATTCATCCCTAGGATGGAGCTGTCCCCGAGACCTCGAGTCGGCTTACTGGCTGAAGAAGCCAGTATCCGCAATTCTCGAGAGGCCTCGAGTAGGCTCCAGCCACGGGACTCACCGATAGGGCCTCGAAGGAATCTCAGAGAAGGTAATAGAGAAAAAGGGGAGCCTTAAGCTCCAAGGGGAGGGGATAGGAAGGCCCCACGTTGGGCGCCATATTTTGTTGCGGAGTGGTGCCTCGAGGCCCGGCTAAACACCTCGTCCGACGGTGTGCGGCTGCGAGAGCTGGCAGGGCTAGCATATGCGGTAGCGTGGGGGGGTTTGCCGAAATGGCCGCTTTGAGCCGCCGGAACGGACCACCAACAACATGAAAAAAATCTCTCGCGACGGAAACTTGCTAATCGAAGTGTACAGGGGCGGAATAGGGCAGAGCAGGCTGAACCCCTGCAACTGCCCGTGATTGACCCTCATGGGGGGGCTACGATGTTAATGGCCCCCTATGGCCGATGCCCCAACCACCCATTGACCTTACCCCCTTGGCCAAAAAAAATTAGTGGGGAGGTCCCTTTTACGAAATTATGACCGCGAACCTTGGCTGGAATGAAGACGGGGAGAGGGAACCAATAAAATAGTTTTATGCTGACATACCTGGATATCTATTGAGTTACCAATTTACAATAGAATATGACATTTGAGGGGGGGAACAAAAAAAGAAAAAAAAAAAACGTTGGGCGCCTTGATGTTGTAGAAATACGGTGGTGTCCTTGCTGCGACGAAACCGCTGAGTTGATGATGATGATGAGGAACTGCTGCTGTCGAGGACGCCACACCCTGCCTATTAAATGGCCCCGACGTGGTGTGCGTTGATGGGTACCAGATGAAAAGAGACAAGGTAGTCTCCAAATAGTTTAGACTGTAGTTCTCGTTAAATTAGGTTTATTAAGGTAGGTATAAAAATCGATTTCTTTTTCCGGGTTGCACATTTTGATATATCAATTTTGGTAATTTTTATTTTCCAGAGTTCACATCACAATCTCAAAATTATTATACATATATTCATCGTTTATGGAAATCTCACTCAAGGTAGGTATCAAAATGTCTTTGGCAGTTTTTCCAAATTTAAGAATTGAGTTTAAAGTATTTTATTTTCAGGGTTCACACGCAGTCTCAGTTAACCGTACGGAACAGGAAAGAATTTAAAAAGTTTTTTGTAAGTTAAAGGATACACAACATTATAGAGATATTAAAGGTTTACCGGAATCTCACTTAAAGCAAGTATAATCAAGATATTTAAATTTTTCGAATTTTTAAAAAAAATGAATTTTAAAGTATTTTATTTTCAGGATCCACACACAAAGTCTCAAAAAGAAATATTGTAATTATATTCGTCGTTCGCAGGGATCTCACTCACGGTACGTATAATAAAGTTATTTTAGTTTTTCAAATTTATAGATAAAGTTCGGTATATTATTTTTTCCAGGAGATTGCGTCACAATCACGATAAGTATTTCGATTGCATATAGTTCAAGAAGTATTTAAAAAGAGGATACAAAACTTATTTTTAATCGCCAGTTTATCGAGCTCGCAGGCATCGTAAGTACAAAAAAAAAACACTATTTTATATAATTTTTTCACAGTTCAACATTAGTTTATTTAAATGTTTCAGGATTTGCTTCACAAGATCACACCAGGGTAAGTATTGGCGATGGCAAGAATTGTACAGTGTATTTAAAACCAGTGATACAAAAATTAAATTTTTTTTTTTTCTTAATCCGCAGTTCATAGAGTTTACAAACATGGTAAGTACAATAAATAGGTTATATAGTTTTCATCGATCATAATTATTTTATTTTCACTTTTCAGGATTTGCTTCACAAGGCTACTTCGCGGTAATTATTTCAATTGCAAAAATTTTAAGAGATATTTAAAAGGTGGTATAAAAATTATTTTTACTCAGCAGTTTATAGAGTTCACCGGCAACGTAAGTACAATATCCATTTTACAAAAGTTTCCACAGTTCATAATTAATTTAATTAAATTTTTTTTTTTTTTTCAGGATTTGCTTCACAAGATTACATCACGGTAGGTATTTCGATTGTACAAATTGTAAGGAGTGTTTAGAAAGATGATATAAAAATTATTTTTAATAGGTAGTTTATAGAGTTCACAGGCAGTGTAAGTACATTAATCATCTTATAAAATTTTTCACCGTTCATAATTAATTTAATTTAATTTTTAGTATTTGCTTCACATACTCACAGCACGGTAAGTATTTCAATCGCATAAATTTTAATGAATATTTAGACAAAGAGGATACAAAAATTACCTTTTTAATCGGCAGTTTATAGAGTTCACAGGCAACGTAAGTACAATAATCATTTTATAAAATTTTCCACAGTTCATAATTAATTTAATTAAATTTTTGCAGGATTTGCTTCACAAGGTTACATCACAGTCAGTAATTCGAGTGTAAAAATTTTAAGGAATATTCAGAAGGATGATATAAAAATTATTTTTAATCGGCGGTGTATAGAGTTCACAGGCATTGTAAGTACACTCGTCATTTTATTAAATTTTCCACCGTTCGTAGATAGTATACTTTAATTTTCAGGATTTGCTCCACGTGGTCACAGAACGGTATGTATGGATTGCGAAAACCTTAAAGACTATCTCTTTCAGGATTTGCTTCGCAAAATTTTCAGCACGGTAGGTATTGCGATTGCCACAAAAAAAACTTAAAATCCGAAAACTTCACCACTTTCTTCTATTACTATTAAGATTAAACTCGAAATTACTATTTAGGATTAAACTCGAAGAAACTCTAAGACCGAACTGCTAAAACTGACTCTAAGACCGAACTGCCAAAAACTGACTCTAAGACCGGACTGCTCAAACTCATCCGACTGACTATCCAAGACTGACCCTTCTCGAAAAACTGCCGTTACCGACCCGGTCTGGAAGACCGGTGCCGCTCACCCACACAGCTGCGCCGACAGCCAATCGTGCTCCGCCAGCAGCTGTCTGAGTCAGCGGCAACGGTCTCGCAGCATGCCGACCGTGGCCCCCAAGTACTCAACTGAACGAGCTGCTGTGTCGCGCCGTGCTCGGTCCGAGAATTTTTAATATCCGACCGAAAAGTAGAAGCATCAACCGCGTTCGGTCGGGGTTTTTTGCTTCTTCATTTACCGTTCCCTGAGTCTCGGGCGACGAATTTTGGTGAATTTTTTTTGAGCAGCGACCAAACTTCGACGCTCGAAACCCAAGGAGCGGAATCCCAACCGGGGATCGCCAGCGCCGCCGTTTAATTTTGGGTACTGCTGTGGGGCAACCTGACCATAGGCGTAGGGGAATAAGATTTTCATTAGAGATATGCAAATTGACAATTTTGTGTCCCTGACCACAACAACTGCAACAATAAAATTGTTGATTACAGTCCAATTCTTCTTTCTATTCTTGACAAATATCATCCGCCTCTCCAAATCGATTATTTTCATAGTCCTGAAAATACTAAACATGTTAACGTTAGCGACTACGCTTATAGTTTCAGGAAGGCGGATATGGACGAACTTTCCAGAAGGACATCTTCCACTGACTTCACTACACTTTTATCCAACGTTAATATTGACAATGACTTGTCCACGTTCTACGCCTTACTCTTCAACATTTTTGAATCTTGCGTCCCTTACGAACGGCAGCGTTCCCTTACTTCATCACCTCCCTGGTTCAATAACGATCTCCGGAGGCTTAGAAATAGGAAAAATAAGCTGTGGAAGGCATATCTTTTGAAGAGGAATAACTTTTCGTACGATGAGTTTGTTGAATGTTATAATAAATTTCAGGAATATTCCACGCACAGTTATATAACGATTACGCGAAACGAATGACAACTGAACTCTACAACAATCTGCGAGCATTTTATAAATTTATTAACTCTAAAAGAAAAGTGGACGACTACCCTGCTAATATGCAATATGAAGGAGTTTCCAGTGACACTCCATCTGCAATATGCGATGTGTTTGCATCCTTTTTCGAAAAATCATTCTCCCCTGAATTTATACCTTATCTTAACAATTTTAACCACTTAAACAAAAACCCTATTCTTATTAATTTATCCATCTGCATTACTTCTGATGATGTCCTCAAGCATATCAATGAGCTCCCTCTTGATTTTACATCAGGACCCGATGGTATTCCGCCAGCTATTCTTAAGGCTTGTTGTAATGAACTAGTCATTCCTTTAACATTAATTTTTCAAAAGTCTCTCGAGACTGGACAATTTCCTATGCTCTGGAAGAACTCCCTCATCATTCCTATTCATAAAAAAGGTAACAAAAATGAGGTATGTAATTACAGGCCTATTGCGAAACTCTCGTGTATCCCAAAACTTTTTGAATCAATTGTTCACTCTCAATTTTCAACTGTCTGCAAGCGCCTCATTTCAACGAATCAGCACGGTTGTCTGTCGGGGCGCTCTACTTTTACGAATCTCCTCGAACTTATTACATTTGTTACTGAAGGCTTTCGAAATGGTTTGCAGACAGATTGCATCTATACTGACTTCAGCAAGGCTTTCGATAAGCTTTCTAATTCTGTAATAATCCTCAAGTTAGTAAGTCTAGGCTTTCCGCCACTGCTTATTAACTGGATCTGTTCTTATTTACTCGACAGGACATATCAAGTTTCTTTTCGTCGCTCCACCTCGAACAAGATATCAGCTACGTCAGGAGTCCCACAGGGTAGTCATTTAGGTCCACTTCTTTTTATTTTATCTATTGATGACATCTCACAACTCCTTCAAACCTGTAAAATCTTAATCAACGCAGACGACATGAAAATATTCTTTCGAACAAGAAATATTAGCGACTGGCACGCGGTTGAAAATGACCTAAACATATTCCATTTGTGGTGTACACACAATAATTTAGAATTAAATATTGGTAAGTGCGAAATCATGACTTTTTGTAGAGGTCGTAATCCCCTGCGTTTTGATTATACCTTATCGTATCATGCTCTATGACGTGTTCAATCTGTCCGTGACTTGGAAGTTATTCTGGATTGCAAATTAGACTTCGTTGAGCATATCAACTGTACGGTGGCTAAAGCCAGCTCTATGCTGGGATTAATCAAAAGATGGTCCCGTGAATTTTCCAATAGAACTGTCTTAAAACAGCTTTACTTTTCTTTTGTTAGGCCAATTCTCGAATACGCAAGTCAAGTTTGGTCGCCCTATTATCAAGTCCATATTGACTGCGTCGAATCTGTGCAAAGAAAATTTCTCAGATTTGCTCTTAAGGATTTACCTTGGAGCAATTTAGTTCTTCTCCCACCTTATAATGATCGTTTGAGGCTCCTCGATATGCACTCTCTGCTCAAGCGTCAGGAGATTGCAGACATTGTTTTTGTTCACAAATTATTAATTGGTAATATTGATTCAGCCTCCCTTAAAAGCGAATTCACTTTCAGATTGAACGAGCGTAATCTTGTGGTGGTGTCACTTCTGCAAACTAGTGTGTGTAAAAATAACTATAGCTTTTTCCAGCCTATTAACCGGATGAGGTTAAATGTGAATAAGAATGCTGATTTATTTGATGTTCGTGTCAGTAAGCATGCACTAAGGAATAGTCTATTTGGTGGTTGCGGTCGCATGTCTACTAACATGGGACCAAATGATGAATAATCAGTCATAAGCTACAGATTAATTCTGTTATTTTACAAAGCTTTGACTAAGCTGATGGTCTGTAAAAAAAAAAAAAACAAAAAAAAAACTATTCGGTTTTGATACACTGGCTGCCCGCAACTGCACAAAATAGTGTAAGAGTCACGGCATAAATGTCATTAGTTATTGGGTGAACTTCCACCTGGCAAGACTCACGTCATGTGGAAGGTTAATCTGCCATCATTCTCTACTCGGTCTCAGTGTATCTCGCTCTCCTTCTGACACCTTCTCTTTCTAACGCATTAGTGTTAATGAGAAAATTTAAATTTGTTAATTTCTCGGCGGCGTACTTTTTAGGGCTTCGCCAACATCGGAGAGGACTTTGTGACCACGCAAATCGCTTTCCGTTAAGTATATTTCTGAATTTGTATTCAGCTTCCCTTTTTTTTTGCAGATTATGCAACACATTGCACATAAATATGGGTTGTGATAATTAATGTTTTATTTAATTTTTTTATTTATTTATTTATTTGTTTAATTGCGGACATCTGGATGTTTGTTACAAAGTTTATAAAATTGTTCAGAGATTAGGGCCTATGACCTTTTACAGCTGTAAATTATTTTTATCGGTATGGGACACAAGTGATTATTTATTCAAGAAAAGAAAGTGATAATTAATGTTTAAAGGCTATAGCGGGATAAGGTGGTGAAAATTGCCCCCAGCGGAATCGCTACGACGGCTGGTGCTTTCGATAGGTTGTGTCAAAAAATGCCTCCATGCCAGTTTTTAGCCCTCTAAGTCTACAGTCACCGGTAAAATCGGTTTCGACCCATTTCTTCGAAAATAAATTCTTACGGCCGCAGTTTTTATCCAAAAATTCTGAAAATTTCGACAAACCTGTATTTTTAAGTTACCAATAATCGTGGATTTTTATAGATTTTTAACTTTAAAATTGGGGTCCAGAGAGCCATTTTAATTTTTCAAATTATTTCTAGGTTAGGAACCGTATTTTTCGCCAAGTTTTAAACCATTGTTTTTTAAATCTTTTTTTCCGTTCTTTCGAATGGCGGAATCAAAATATCGAATTTCAGGGTGCGTCATTCCGAAAAATCGAACAAACCGTTTTTTTTTTTTTGCATTTTGTCCACTTATTTAAGGCATAACCTCAAAATTCAAGGGCGCAATACTTACCCATACAACCAAAAATTGTCCAGGAATCATTTTCAGTTGAAAACATGATGGCAGGATCGATTTTTATGTTTTAAAAATCGAAAAACTATTTTTTTCGGTATTTTAACCATTTACTTGATATATAACCTTGAAATTAAATAGCGCAATGCTCACCCATATGACCACACACACTCTTGGACTCATTTTTAGGTGAAAACATTTTTACCATATATTTAAAGCACAACCACAAAAAGGCCTAATACTTGCCGATACGACAACGTTCAAGGACTCATTCTTAAGTAGGAAAATTGTTGCAACATCGATTAGAATCTTAACAAACATGAAACAGAGGGAAACTTCATATATAGAATTATTAATTTATTTTCATGAAATAAGGATATATTTTCAATCTAGGCTGGAATAACGTTTATAAATAATGATACAAAAAAACAAGTCCAATTTCTATCAAAATATAAAAAAATTTATATATTATTAAATATATAAGTAATAAAAACATAGTTATAACAGTATGTATTTAATAAAAAATAATAATGTTTTATTCTGCAGTAAAAAACGTCTCGACATTCTCAATCTTCGTCATTATCTTCTTCTATGACTGGCTTAATATCTGAAGTTGAAAATATTTCAGAGAGAATCTTAGATGGTCTAATAATCTTTGATTTATATCTAGCATTAGCTAGATAATAAATGACAGCAGCAATATGGGAGGAAGAGCCGACAGTACTTAACCCATTAGCACAGTCACAGGTATAGCGCAAAATACCACTGTAGCCAACAGAATTGGGTTTTTACTCAATATCATTTGTAGGTCCATTCAATAATTTGTTGAGATCTTCGTATTCCTCCCTTTTAGGGAGGAGAATTTGAAAACTTCTTCCGAACATTAAATATTATCCGCCGGCATATTGAATATAATGAACTATTTTTAGTTTTAGTAGTTTACAAGTGAATAAGAAAATATTAATTGCGCAAATTGATTTATCTGATTATTAATAATAGTTTAATAATCGAATGGGAATATCAAGGTGCTACCCATTGCGTGCCCTCGGCCGAATAGTTATGCTAAGCCGTATGGCTAAATACCAAACGCCATAGGCTAATATTCTCTTGGTTCGAATAATCTGTTGCATGAGTCTAATGCTTTAAATGCAAAATCTAATACGACACTAAGAGAGAATATGACATCACACGACATGAAAAAAAATGTTTGAAAGTCCTTAAACGTTGTCGTATCGGCAAGTATTAGGCCTTTTTGTGGTTATGCTTTAAATATATGGTAAAAATGACAAAAAACTTAGTTTTTGAGTTTTGAGACGTACTAATCGATACTAAAAGAATGTTTTCACCTAAAAATAAGTCCTAGAGTGTGTGTGGTCATATGGGTGAGCATTGCGCTATTTAATTTCAAGGTTATATATCAAGTAAATGGTTAAAATACCGAAAAAAATAGTTTTTCGATTTTTAAAACATAAAAATCGATCCTGCCATCATGTTTTCAACTGAAAATGATTCCTGGACAATTTTTGGTTGTATGGGTAAGTATTGCGCCCTTGAATTTTGAGGTTATGCCATAAATAAGTGGACAAAATGCAAAAAAAAAAAACGGTTTGTTCGATTTTTCGGAATGACGCACCCTGAAATTCGATATTTTGATTCCGCCATTTGAAAGAACGGAAAAAAAGACTTAAAAAACAATGGTTTAAAACTTGGCGAAAAATACGGTTCCTAACCTAGAAATAATTTGAAAATTTAAAATGGCTCTCTTGAACCCAATTTTAAAGGTAAAAATCTATAAAAATCCACGATTATTGGTAACATAAAAATAAAGCTTTGTGGAAATTTTCAGAATTTCTGGATAAAAACTGCGGCCGTACGAATTTATTTTCGAAAAAAGGGGCGAAACCGATTTTACCGGTAACTGTAGACTTAGAGGGCTAAAAACTTGCATGGAGGCATCTTTTGACACAACCTATCGAAAGCGCCACCCGTCGTAGCGATTCCGCTGGGGGCAATTTTCACCACCTTATCCCGCTATAGCCTTTCTTCTATTTTTAGGCTACAGTGTTCATTTTTTGGTTTTTTGAAGATTTCCGGAGGAACAAAGCAATTTGTGAATATTGTAATTTTGTCAATTTTCTCCTTTATTTTCTCTTTTCTTAAATTGATTTCCTCTCTCAAATGATGACAGTTATTTTTTGTTAGGTTTAAAATGTGATTATATAAAAGTTCAATACTGCTTCGGCATGTATTTTATAATGCTTTTTTATAATGTTTCAAATCGTTATTATGTGTACGACATTTCTTATTGAAAGTTCATCGAGGTAGTATTCCGATCGTAATAACGCTTATTGTGCTGTTAACTTTTAATTAAATTTTCTCTATTTTTCCTATGAACATTTTCAAGTTTATTTTTTAAGCAGAAAAGTTTTCTTCCTTATAAATTGGTACTGGATCCCGCTTTGAGTTGTTTGCAGTAAATTCAAAAAGACAGTCATTTGGAAATAATTTCGCCGCACTATGCGCATTATTATTTTGAACAAGCATTCCGTTCCTAAGATACTTGTCCCATCTATGGGGTTCTTCTTCTACGAAGATAATCAACTAGAGATCTATGTGAACGCTCCAGTGATCTATTGCATTGGGAATAATAATGACTTGTCTTGTCACTAATTTTTTAATTTTAATAATTTTACATAGCTTACGAAACATTTCTGATGTAAAATTCGTCCCTTGATCGGTAAAAAGTAAGTATTATTGTAATAATTATTTCTTCGAAAAATGCTTTTGTTTCCATGTTTGGTATAGCGACTGCGTCAACAAATCTAGTTAAGTCATCTTCAAATCTTAAAATGTACGTATTACTGGTCTTGGTTTCAAGTAGAGGCTCAACAATATCCATATATGTTTTATCAAACGGTTTATATGGTGTGTCTGTTATTACCATGAGAATTTTTTGGTCCCTGCCTCTTTTATTTTTCTGGCAATATTTGCAATATTGTATGTGCTTTTGGATATCTTTTATCATTTCTGGCCATTTAAAGTGTCTTCTAATTTTTTTGTATGTTTTAAAAATTCCTCCAAGGGGAAAATCATGATAATCTTTCAAAGTTGTGTTGATTTTGTTAGGATCTGTGAGGATTTCTACTTCCACTGAATTAAACAACTCGTCTGAAATTGAGTCATTATCGTCTTGTATTGTTAAAGCTTCACCTGATCATGCACTTTGGTCTGCTAAGATTACCTTTTCTTCCAATTTCTAACTTTTTCCTTTGGCTTGTGCTCTCGTCGTTACTAGGACGGAGCTTTCTAACGATAATCTGCTCAGTTCGTCTGCATTGGTATTTTGAGTAACTTTTTTATATTCTATATTAAAATTATAGCCTGAAAATTTGAACCAGAAATGTGACTTTTATCTTTTATATGGACGGCACCTTTTAACGGCTAGTGGTCAGTATATACGGTAAAATCGAGACCTTATAAGTAACACCTAAAATTCTGAACAGCCCCAATTGTAGTGAGTAGTTCCTTTCCGATTGTAGAGTATTACTTTTCAGTGTCACTCAACTTACGACTAGCACAGGGGTCGGCAACCTTTCTGGAGTTAAGAGCCATTTTTTCACCGATGTGGCAAATTATTTGTTTAAAAAGCCAAATAAATATATGCATCGGTAATATTAGAAAAAATAATATAACGGTTATCTACTGTGAAACAAAAACATCTTATTTTACGTAGTAATAGAACATATAATTCAACCCATTTGGTTAGTGTTTGAGATTCCAAATGGCAATTCCGGCACGATATTAGTTACCATCAGCGATCTGCAGGATCCCTCTACAACAGTAGAGATGACCAGAGATCTTCGCCCACCCACACCAGCCAACTAGAACACCTCTCCTATTAAACTCTCTCTACGTAGAGCAAATAGAGATGAGCAGCCTTGCTACAGATCTTCTCCTTATCAGCGCGATAAGGAGCCTGACCGATTCACCAGTCGATCGACAGAGCTGCAGTACAACGGACGGACGGACAAGGAAGACACCGCTAGAGGCCCATCACCCACCGGGGAAATAGAACACGGAATAATTTAATTAACAAGAAATTAAATAATAAAGTCGAGTGGAATAAGTGCGAACAGTTTTTTTTCTCGTTGCTCGAGTACCAATTTTGAACCTCCCCCGCCCCCTAAAACATTTGGTCCTTCTCAGCCGGATGTAATTGATTGGTAAGTGAAAGTTTTGCACATTAATTTCACTGAACAAAAAACAAAAAAGTAAACTAAGTGTAAGGTGTTTTATTCCATTGCCGGTGCCCTTCTGGAAATATAAGTAATTTAACTTGCCCAATCGGAGGTATAGTTGTTAGTCGGAATCTAACGGTGACACACTAAGCCGCTAGGTGGAATTTGGATTATATTTAGGTAAAGCGAGTACTTTTTATTATTAAATAAAATAATCGGAGTCCATTTAAGTGCGTGCCCAAGAATTTTCGTTATCACCTATAAAATAATAACGTTATTATTTCACGTCGAATTTTCCGAAATTCTCGTTGCACGTGGTGTCGAAGACAGACCGTTACTTTTTCAGTTAGCATCGTCTCTCTCAGTTGAGAAATTTAATTGTGTACATCTTTCTGCATATTATGTAATAATTCCATTCGTCATTTTATAAAGGGTGGCTAAATAAATTATTTGCGAAATTATAATTTAATTTAATTTTAATAGTTGCGGAAAGGTTGCCTTAATTTCCTTAATCCAGTTTGAACTGATTTCATGATTGATTGATTTAGTTTTCGGACTCTTAGGTCTTCATCGCTATTTAAATTTTCCAAATTTCCCAACTCGATCGTTTCACGGAGTGCTTTGCTATTTTGAAAATTTCGATTTTACTTGTCTGTTCCTTTTAACATGGCTGAAGTAGAAAACCTGGTAAAGGAGCAAGAAGCTCTTCACGAACAATTGGAAAGGTTTATAAGCAACCTTAAAAAATCTCCGAAGGATCGACTAGCTAACGTTGGACATATAAAAGGGCGCATTGATGCGATAAAGGACATTTGGGATGAATTTTGATCCAACGATAGGTCAATCCGCACAAATGCCACC
Source organism: Dysmachus trigonus (assembly GCA_949715965.1). Classification (NCBI taxonomy): domain Eukaryota; kingdom Metazoa; phylum Arthropoda; class Insecta; order Diptera; family Asilidae; genus Dysmachus; species Dysmachus trigonus. The sequence continues at coordinate 55,693,182 of OX454320.1, forward strand.
GTTGAAGAAAAGAATAGCCGATACTTTTCCGAAGATATTTTCGATCAAGTAGAATCAAAATATTTCGACTGTTTAGGTAGTCTTAAGGACAAATTGGAAAAACTAACCCAAGACTCGTCATCTCCTCCCCCAGAAGGCGAAAGGCAATTACTTGAACTACCCCATGTAGGTACTAATGAGGTAGTATTACCCCCCGCATCGCCAAATAGTGACCTAACAACACGCCCTCAACTAAATCGAAGTAATACCTATGGTGATACCATTTTAAATTATATAAAACTACCTCGAATAACAATTCCTAAGTTTTCCGGCGATTACGCTGCTTGGCCTTCATTTTATGATTTATTCCGCTCAATGATCCATCAGAACGAAAATATCCCACCTGTACAAAAAATGCATTACCTGAAAAGTTGTTTGTCAGGTGAAGCAGATCAAATCATTCGTAATTTAAATATCACAAGTGATAACTACAGCATTGCATGGGATATGCTATGTAAGCGCTATCAAAATCTTCGTGCTCTAGTACACAACAATTTAAAACGCTTATTCTCCCAACCTCACATTGTTTCGGAAAATAGTTCGCAAATTAGGAAATTAATTGATTCCACTGGTGAATGTCTTGCGGCTCTCAGGAATTTAAATATAAAAATTGATGAGTGGGACCCTATGATCAACTTTCTTGTAGTTGAACGTTTACCCTTTGAAACCCGACAATTGTGGGAACAAACCCTTGGTTCCTCAACAGCTATTCCCAAGCTGAATACACTTTGTGAATTTCTCGAAGCAAGATTTAGAACAATGGAATCTTTACCTAACACAAAGTCTCAGAAAATCGCTTCTCGCTTTCGAGAACCGAAAGCCCGTTCGTATCATGTCACAAGTTTCAAATGCCCTATGTGCAAGCTCTCTCATTCTCTTAAAAATTGTACAAAGTTTAATAAACTCAGCCCGCAAGAGAGGCTTAAAGTTGTTTCAACAAAATCGTTATGTTATAATTGTTTAGCTCACAGCCATCTATCTGCTCAATGTCCAAGCGCTCAAAATTGCCGAGTTTGTAACAAACGGCACAATTCTCTTCTCCACATTTCCGACACTCCCAAAACCATTGCACAGCAAGAATCTCCTGTGGCTCTGAATGCCTCACAACCTAGTGCTTCGAACAATAATTCTTCTCAATTAAATACATATTTTTCCCGGAGGCAAAAGGATGTTTTACTCGCCACAATTTTAGTAAAAGCTTTTTCTAAAACAGGTGAAACTCACATCTTGCGAGCCTTAGTGGACCTCGGTTCACAGGCAACCTTTGTGACGCAATCGGTCGTTGAAAATTTAGGTTTGAAGCCATTTGCCAAAACGAATCAGATAGCTGGTCTCGGAAACGCTCTTACTGCACAGTCCAAGAGCACAGTATATTTCAAAATTCATCCCCACAATTTAAATGGTCCTAGTGTCGAGTTAAATGCAGTAGTTCTAGACACACTAACAGATTTTCTTCCTCCGCGAAAAATTAATTTGTCTAGGTGCTCTCACCTTAAGGGTTTACCTCTAGCGGATCCCGCATATCATAAGCCAGGAAAAATTGAAATTATACTTGATGCTGCAATTTATGGGCAAATTATTAGAAACGGTTTAGTTCGAGGCAACCCAGGTACCCCCGTTGCACAGAATACCACATTTGGGTGGATTGTATTCGGTGAAAGTCCCTCAGAAAATAAGCTTACGTTGGTGAAGAAGGAATCTTACCTTTCGGTCAATTTTTGTAGTCAAATTAAGGAGTGTGATCTCTTGAGGCGTTTCTGGGAGTTGGAAGAAATATCCGGTGCTCCATCTCCATCTAAAGAAGACCTTTTCTGTGAAGAGCACTTCGCTAAAACACACTCACGAAGCCCAGAGGGAAGATATATAGTGAAGCTCCCTTTTGACCCGTCTTTCAAAGATGAACCACAATTTGAAGGCTCCCGTGATACAGCAGTAAAACGATACACAATGTTAGAAAAACGTTTTGAGAAAAACCCCTCGTTAAAATCTGATTATTTTGAATGTCTAAATGAATATTTAGAGTTAGGACAAATGGAAAAAATCCCTAGAACTGAGGTCGAAGCCCCCAACCCCCAAGCGTACTATCTCCCTCACCACGCTGTTCTCAAAGCCGAAAGTCTTACGACGAAAACCCGGATAGTTTTTGATGCTAGCTGCCGAGCTCCATGCGGCTACTCTTTAAATGATTTATTGTTCTCGGGTCCTCCTCTTCAACGTGACATAACTTTACTCCTTTTTGAATGGCGACAAAAGAAATATGTATTTACAGCCGACATAGCACGAATGTACCGCCAAATACTCATTGATCCGAGTGAGCGTGATTATCAGAGAATAATCCGGCGTCACTCTGCTTCCTCCGATGAAGATTTTCGGCTGCTAACGGTCACGTTTGGAGTTCGATGTGCGCCTTTTCTGGCCATTCGGACCTTGCACCAGCTCGCTAAAGACGACTGTAATCTCTTCCCTATAGGAGCTCATATCTTAGTAAATGATCTGTATGTGGACGACGTTTTATCAGGTGCTCATACTATACCCGAAACCATAGAAGCCCGAAATCAAATTAACGAGATCCTAAAACGAGGAAAATTCGAATTGCGGAAATGGGCTGCAAACGACGCAAGAATCTTAAGTGACATCCCCGATTCCAGTCAATTATCTTCACCGTCAGTGCTTTTCTCAAAGGAAAATTTTGTGAAGACTCTTGGGGTAGTGTGGAAACCTTCGCAAGATAGTTTTTCATATGATATCCAGTTAAAGTTTGATGAAGCTCCATTTACCAAAAGAAATATTTTATCCACTATTGCTCGAATTTATGATCCCCTTGGTTGGTTAGCTCCTATAACTGTAACTTCTAAAATTTTTTTTTCAGATGTTATGGAAAAAGGGTCTTGAGTGGGACGAAGAAATTCCCGATGATGTAGCGGAGAAGTGGTCACTACATCTACACGTTCTAGGCCAATTAAAAACTGTCTCAATTCCTCGATTTCTAGATACAAGCCCAGATGCAATTGTGCAATTGCATGGATTTTGTGACGCCTCCGAGCTTGTTACGGAGCTACCTTATATCTTCGATCACAAATTAATAATCAAATTGAAACTCATTTGATCACGGCTAAAACCAAGGTCGCATCCATTCAGGCAGTTACCTTACCTAGGTTGGAACTTTGTGGAGCAGTTTTATTATCGAGGTTGTTGAAAAAATTTCAAGATTCTGTTAAGGCATCTAATGTCAGGATCTTTGCGTGGACAGATTCCACCATTGTCTTATCGTGGCTTCGACGGCACCCTAATAATTTCAAAAGTTTTGTGAGTAATCGAATATCTGAGATAGTTACAAATATTAACTCGGCACAATGGAGACATGTACCGTCCGCAGATAATCCAGCTGACATAGCTAGTCGCGGTATAACCCATGAACAATTTTCAAAATTTTCTCTTTGGTGGAACGGTCCGAAGTGGCTAGCAAAGGATCAAGACTCATGGCCATCTCGATTTTCCTTCCCTGAACCTGATGCCTCTATTCTCGAATTGAAAGCCCCCAAAAATTTCCTCTGTCTCGATTCTGATCAAGATGCCACTCAAATTTTAGAGCAATTTTCTTCCCTCACTCGCCTCCTTAAGACTACGGTACGTTGTAAAAGACTTCTCAATGCTTATAGTAAAACTAAATTTTATTCCTATCCCTATTCAAACGTCCTATCACCAATCAGTGTCAGTGAACTTAATTCTGCTCAACAGTTCTGGGTAAAGAGTGAGCAAAAGCGATTTTTTTCTGAAGAAATTTCTTGTCTGAGTAATAAAAAACCTATTCCCCATTCCAGTAAATTATTAGAGTTGACTCCCTTTCTGGACAATGTCGGCATACTTCGTGTAGGCGGTAGGTTACACCATGCATTAATTCCGTACAATCAAAAACACCCGATAATTTTATCCCCAAAGAGTCATCTATCCAAGCTCTTTATAAGAGACGCCCATTTTTCATGCCTTCATGGAGGTCCTACGCTTACCATGTCCATTTTAAGAAAATCTATTTGGATACCCAACGGTCGTAATGTTGTAAAAGGATGCCTGCGTATACGGTGTGGTTGAAGGGTCCGTATATAAAAAAATGGAGTACCCCATATGTGTGAGTGGGAAGTCATTGTACAAACCTTTTGAAAAACGTTTTCGGTGAAATTGAAATGTTTCCTTGGGCCGATTTTCTTTAATGTCAAAAAAACTTATTTTATTTACTTGTTGATTAATCAATTGTTAGTTCATACCGACAAATAATATTTTTTTATAAATTGATGTCCATAAAGCTGGCAAACATTTTGCGGCTTTCCAGTGGGTCGACCGACAATTATGCCGAATGAGCCCGCGAAGGTGACTCTCGCGAGAACGTATACAATGCACACGACATCGCGATATAGATATACAGCATTTGTTTACGTTCTCACGAGAGGTACCTTCGCGAGAAAAAGCAGTTGATTGTAGCTCCCTTAAGAAACATCGGGCACGGATTGATAAGTAGTGTTGTTGCCTATCTACATGACAAAGCTTTCGGGCGGGTATATTTTAAGTACAGTATTTGGAACAAGTTAAGATTACGGTTACCTCTCGGATTTTAACGAAACTCGGTAGAAACGTTCGTCTAGGCTTAGAACGAACGAATATGCAAAAATTTTTTGTCGGAAAGCTCAACTTTCTGAGAAATTCAACTTTGAATTTCTAAAAAAGTCGCTGTCACGACTAAAAATTTTTGCAATATTTCTTCCGAGTTCGATTAATATCGCGATCGGTAACCGCACTACACTTCACTAAACTCCACAAAACACTATTTCCATTAGTTTTATCCAGCGTTGGATGCGTAAGAAACCCTAAAAAGAGAAAAATTTGCGTTAATTTTTAATACTTACCTTTACTCCGGTGACATCTCCCTAGAACTGTCTTTTTTGTGGAACGTGGAACCCACAACGCATTCTACCTCTAATTTTCATGCGTTCAGAAAATTAGATAGCATGCATTCGCAATGTAATAAGACCAGCGAAATATAGAATAATTTTTAAGAAATATTTATGTTATTCGTATTAACAGAAAAATCGTTAACAATAATGTTTAAAGAATAACTTATTTTAATTAAAGGACCCAATAAATGCAAAATATTTCACAAATTTTTGTGTTTTTCTTTTATAAATTTTTCGAATCTATCTTGCAGCAGATAAGTTTGATAACGGTTAAATCCTTCCTGTCTATTCGAGTTTTTCGTACAGATAGAACGTGCGATTTTTCAAAAGTGAATTTGTGATTTTTCAAAGTTCCAAAGTTAAATTTTGTAGTTGAAATGGTATGTATAGCATTTCCGATTTCTCGGGCTTTATAAATATATATAAATAAATCCAATTCAGTGATATTAAAAGGAATTACAATGAATGCTTCTAGATTGCTATTTAACTGTAATTCCATGTAATATCACTGAATTGAGTTAATAAAGATTTTGCATGAGGAAAACTTCCAGTTAATAGAGAGTTCGTAAAAGGAAAATTCCCTCTAATAGGCAGTTTGTAAAAGGAAAATACCCTCTAATAGGCAGTTTGTAAAAGGGAAATTCCTAGTTAATAGGCAGTTTGTAAAAGGGAAATTCCTACTTAATAGGCAGTTTGTAAAAGGGAAATTCCTAGTTAATAGACAGAAAATTCCCTCTAATAGATAGTTTGTAAAAGGGAAATTCCTAGTTAATAGGCAGTTTGTAAAAGGGAAATTCCTAGTTAATAGGCAGTTTGTAAAACGGAAATTCCTAGTTAATAGGCAGTTTGTAAAAGGGAAATTCCTAGTTAATAGACAGAAAATTCCCTCTAATAGATAGTTTGTAAAAGGAAAATTCCCTCTAGTAGGCAGTTTGTAAAAGGAAAATTCCCTCTAATAGGCAGTTTGTAAAAGGAAAATTCCCTCTAATAGACAGTTTGTAAAAGGGAAATTCCTAGTTAATAGGCAGTTTGTAAAAGGGAAATTCCTACTTAATAGGCAGTTTGTAAAAGGGAAATTCCTAGTTAATAGACAGAAAATTCCCTCTAATAGATAGTTTGTAAAAGGGAAATTCCTAGTTAATAGGCAGTTTGTAAAAGGGAAATTCCTAGTTAATAGGCAGTTTGTAAAACGGAAATTCCTAGTTAATAGGCAGTTTGTAAAACGGAAATTCCTAGTTAATAGACAGAAAATTCCCTCCAATAGATAGTTTGTAAAAGGAAAATTCCCTCTAGTAGGCAGTTTGTAAAAGGAAAATTCCCTCTAATAGGCAGTTTGTAAAAGGAAAATTCCCTCTAATAGACAGTTTGTAAAAGGGAAATTCCTAGTTAATAGGCAGTTTGTAAAAGGGAAATTCCTACTTAATAGGCAGTTTGTAAAAGGGAAATTCCTAGTTAATAGACAGAAAATTCCCTCTAATAGATAGTTTGTAAAAGGGAAATTCCTAGTTAATAGGCAGTTTGTAAAAGGGAAATTCCTAGTTAATAGGCAGTTTGTAAAACGGAAATTCCTAGTTAATAGGCAGTTTGTAAAACGGAAATTCCTAGTTAATAGACAGAAAATTCCCTCTAATAGATAGTTTTTAAAGGAAAATTCCCTCTAGTAGGCAGTTTGTAAAAGGGAAATTCCCTCTAATAGGCAGTTTGTAAAAGGAGAATTCCCTCTAATAGACAGTTTGTAAAAGGGAAATTCCCTCTAATAGGCAGTTTGTAAAAGGAAAATTCCCTCTAATAGACAGTTTGTAAAAGGGAAATTCCTAGTTAATAGGCAGTTCGTAATTTGAAATTTTTTAATTATATTAGGCTTCAAAATATATCAATATGGAGGATATCCTTCACGAAGCACAAGATGCAAGGCATCTTATCGAAGTCCTAGGACGATGGGGACTCCTCGCAAAAGAGGGTGTCCTCAAATGTCCAGTTTGCGGCGGCTTTATGAAGCTTGCTAAGGACGAATCAAGAATAGACGGATTCAGGTGGGCATGCTTGAATAAAGTGTCGAAGCAGAAGAAAAAGGCTGTTAAATGCAGCACTTTTCAGATGCTTCGGAAAAACACCTTTTTCGAGAAATCGAATTTGAGCATGAAACAGGTAAATATCTTATATATAAATTTTTATATATATTTAATTACTTGCTATTTTTCATGTTAGATTCTTGTCTTCGCGCATTTGTGGGTGTACAACGTAGAACTGCAAATGATACAGCTTCAGACTCGTATGTCTAAACCCACAGCTGTAGATTGGAACTCATTTTGTTACGAAGTCGTAATTGACTTCGGGTTTAGGCGAGAAAAACCCATTGGTAAGAACATTAATAACATTGTTTTGATTTCCAAATTATAATTATTTGTTATTTAGGTGGTGAAAACTTGACTGTGGAAATCGACGAGTCAAAATTTGGCAAGAGAAAGTATCACAGGGGCCACCACGTGGAAGGGCAATGGGTCTTTGGTGGTGTCTGCAGAGAAACCGGAGATGTATTTCTTGTGCCCGTTGAGCGCCGCGATCCGTCGACGTTAAAACCACTCATAGAGAAGTGGATCGTCCCCGGAAGTACGATTATCAGCGATTGCTGGAAAGCGTACGATGGGCTAGATGAGGCTGCGTTCCGGCATTTGAAAGTTAACCATTCGGTTAACTTCAAAGATCCGGCAACGGGTGCACATAGCAATACTATCGAAGGTCTCTGGAGACATGCCAAAGGCAAATTGCCGGAGTACAATCGTAGGAAGTCCCTTTTTGCTGGCTATCTTGCCAAATTTTTATTCGTCCATTTTTCTAAGGTCAACAAGTTGGATCCAACAATGGAGTTTTTTAAAGCTGCAGGAGTATTATATAACCCGTATCAAGTAGGAGAATCGTCTACAGCTGTGGAGGTAAGAGATTTTATAATAATTTTATAAGTGATACTATAATTATTATATCAACAGGAAAATTTAGACATGCCGGAATATTCAGAAGGAGAAAGTTCTACAGCTGCAGTAGTAAGATCATTTCATTAATTGTAAAAAAATTTTAACAAATATTTATTTAACAGGCAGGCGGCAGTTCTCAAAACCCTGACACGGAGTCCCCCATTTTTGTTGTAGGCTTGTTTGAATTTAGATCATTTTAATTTGTTAATATTCTATTTTTCACAGGAAGACGAAGACATCTACACCTGAATTTTTTGTTTTTGTTTTCGGGGATTAGGGCTACTGGCGATACCCCGTTAACAAAAACGAATGATCTGACTACCTCTTGGGTCATTTGGAAAGGTCAGGAAGATTTTTAACAGGTACGCAACATGTTTCCAAAAGTATCCTAAACTGTTGAGGTAAGACACATTTTAAATAATTTTATATATATTAATATAAATTTATTTTAAACAAATTTAAAAAAAACATTTATAAGCAACATTAAATTTTTGTTGTACTTATATTTAGTTTTTACTCTTTGTAAAAATTTGGTAGTCCTGAAAAGGACTGATTTTTTTAATCATGGTGATCATCGCCGCTCTCGTTCAATCCTTCTGTTGAAATGTCTCCAGTCCCCATTGCAATATAAAATTTTTTTTTCAACCACATTGTAGCTGTAATAATTCCTCGCTACATCAGGGTTCCGCAGCATTTTAAATAGGTCGGATATCTTCCTGATGTCGGTTTGTTTCAGAGGCCTCCACTTCAATAGCTGCAGAAGTTGATCTTCCGATATGCCATTGACGAAGGCGAAAGTTACTACCAACATTCTTGTGTGGTAGGTCCCTTCGCCAAAGAACGCATCAACTATGAAGGGAGGCACATCCCAAAACGAAAAAATATCCGACCTACTTAAAAGGCGCCTCCTTGCAGCAAGTTTATTGTCTGCAATTATTTTCTTAATAGCACTATCCATATTATTAGCTAACAAAAAACCGCACGTATATTATTCGCTAAAAAAAAACCGCACGTGCTATCTGTACGGAAAACTCGAATAGACAGGAAGGATTTAACCGTTATCAAACTTATCTGCTGCAAGATAGATTCGAAAAATTTATAAAAGAAAAACACAAAAATTTGTGAAATATTTTGCTTTAATTGGGTCCTTTAATTAAAACAAGTTATTCTTTAAACATTATTGTTAATACGAATAACATAAATATTTCTTAAAAATTATTCTATATTTCGCTGGTCTTATTACATTGCGAATGCATGTTATCTAATTTTCTGAACGCATGAAAATTAGAGGTAGAATGCGTTGTGGGTTCCACGTTCCACAAAAAAGACAGTTCTAGGGAGATGTCACCGGAGTAAAGGTAAGTATTAAAAATTAACGCAAATTTTTCTCTTTTTAGGGTTTCTTACGCATCCAACGCTGGATAAAACTAATGGAAATAGTGTTTTGTGGAGTTTAGTGAAGTGTAGTGCGGTTACCGATCGCGATATTAATCGAACTCGGAAGAAATATTGCAAAAATTTTTAGTCGTGACAGCGACTTTTTTAGAAATTCAAAGTTGAATTTCTCAGAAAGTTGAGCTTTCCGACAAAAAATGTTTGCATATTCGTTCGTTCTAAGCCTAGACGAACGTTTCTACCGAGTTTCATTAAAATCCGAGAGGTAACCGTAATCTTAACTTAAGCCCAGTATTTTCTGCAAAATTTATTTTGGGTAAATAGTTTAGTCAGCCTACAGTTCTCATACAGTTTGTACATTTGCATATTTTTAAAAATATTTCTACAGGTACGACTAAATGAGTTTAACATTTTCTCTCGAGTAATTTTTTTACGTTCACTACTGTTACAAAAAGTTAAGACCTGCATCAAGATCAGTGAAATTAGTAATCTGATGTTCTCATTTTTCATTGATTTTCCTTTTACATAGTTTATTAATAAAGTATATTTTTTTATCAGAAAAAATAAATTCGTTGTATTTGTATCTTAAAGTATTTATATAATAAACAATTTAATTAGTACGTAGTAAGCTTTCACTGAACATTTGTAAAAATAAACTTACTTTTTTCTCTAGATAATATTTTTTAACAATGAAAACAGTGTCACTCAAAAAAGATCATCTTTGTTCACACGATGAAAATCGTTTAAAGTGTTGTTTGTTATGTCAACAAAAGAAGAAAAATCTTTTTCAAATTACAGATACTTTAGGAACTTTAATTAATAAGCATTTTACGTATAACAGTGATGATGAAAGATTGCCAAAAGCATTGTGCGGGACTTGCAAACGAAAGTTATATGATTACGAAAAAAATCCGAAACCTCACTTAGTTCCTATTCCGTAATATGCAGAATATCGAATTAGTAAAAATACTAGATCAGTATCCTCTTTGCCAGAATGTGAGTGTACATTATGTGTATTAGTTAGAGGTCGAATAATTAATAACATCACTAAAAAAAATCCTATAACTCCTAAAAAGAAGAAAAGCTACAATGATGATAAAAAGCCTGCTCTCTACAAGTGTTCAAAATGTTTCTCTGATATTGGAAAAGGTAAACGTCATCAGTGTACTAAAAAAACATTGATAATCAGATATGGAACTTACTGCAAATTCCAGATTTGAATGCTGATAGTTCAATCTCAATCGCAGCCGATTTAAAACTGCTCAATATTTTGGTTGGTCTGATGTCGCACAGCAGCAGCTATCCCTGTACTTGGTGTACAGCCTTCAAAAATAACTTGATGAATGCAGGTGATCTGCGAACTATTGGTGACTGCATCGACAATTTTGGAGCATGGCAAAATACTGGAGGAAAAAAAGAAGAGTGCAAAAATTTTAAGTGCTGCTCCAATTTACCTATCATTTCTACAGCTAGAGAAAAAAGAATAATTGACATTATGTATCCACCTCAGTTACATTTATTACTTGGTGTAGTAAACCACTTGTTTGAGAATATGAAAAAACTGTCTGAAGTTATTAGTGAACTCTGGGCTAAGGCGTGTAATGTAACTCCATCACCTTTTTATGAGAATGCGGGATTTGTTGGCAATGACTGCAAAAAATTACTTGATAAAATTGATGTTCTCCGTGAACTTTGCACATCGAAAAACAATTTTCCTTGCATGAAATATGTTAAATGTTTTGAGGACTTCAAACACGTGGTCGATGCGTGTTTCACGACTGAATTGAAAGAAGATTTTTCAAGCAAGATTTCTCTTTTTAAAACAAGCTTCATGGACTTAAATATTAGTGTTACGCCAAAAGTTCACGCTGTTTTTTTTCATATTAACGATTTTTACAAATATCATCCAAATGCTAAAGGATTAGGTTTTTACTCAGAACAAGCTATTGAATCGGCACACGCGGATTTTAAAAAAATTTGGAAAAAATATAAAGTAAAGAAGGATCACCCACTGTACTCGGAAAATTTACTAAAAGCAGTTCGTGAGTATAATAGTCGTCATTTATAGTAGTAAATAACAATCACAGTCTTACAAATTGAAATTTCTGATTAAATTACTAAGCTGTAAATTTTAGATGTAATAGAATATTCTTGATTTAATCACTGAACTGTAATTGTCACCTGTAAATATAATATTTAATTAATATCGTTAATAAATTTGAAAACTAAATAAAACAAAACTTGCGTATATTTTATGTTTAACTTGACCTAAATTTCAATATAATAATAATAAACAATGTAGTTTATTATGTTCAATACATGAAAATTCTCGAAAAAATCGTACCTAACTAATGCCTCATTAATTTTTTTATTTAAGGAGTTTTTTTGACATTAAAAAAAATCGGCCCAAGGAAACATTTCAATTTCACCGAAAACGTTTTTCAAAAGGTTTGTACAATGACTTCCCACTCACAGATATGGGGTACTCCATTTTTTTATATACGGACCCTTCAACCACACCGTGGCGTAAGTGTGTGATCTGCTTTAAACAGTTGAGTAAGGTTCAAACCCAATTAATGGGGTCTCTGCCCTCTCCCCGAGTAACTCCATCACGCCCTTTTACCAACACTGGCGTTGATTACGCAGGTCCGTTTAATCTTCGAATCGCTCGTTCTCGCGGTAGCCGCACATACAAAGGATATCTTGCGATATTCATATGCCTCTGTACCAAAGCCATCCACATTGAGGTCGTTAGTGACCTCACAACAGATGCCTTTTTAGCCGCCTTTACTAGATTCATATCACGTCGCGGATTATGTAGTAATGTTTATTCTGACTGCGGGACAAACTTTGTCGGAGCGCGTAATAAACTTCTAACTCGACATAATAAAATTACTAGTAGCCACCACGAACCGGAAACTGACCAGGAACAAGAAAAAATCCTTAAACAGGCATATAATTTAGCAACCCAAAAGGCTGCGAATTCAGTAAATGCTAAGGGTATTCAGTGGCACTTCAATCCCCCTTCTTCTCCTCACTTTGGTGGGTTGTGGGAGGCGGGAGTGAAATCCACAAAGTACCACCTTAAGAGGGTAGTTGGAAGTACCCCAGTCCTAACGTTTGAGGAAATGTGTACACTGGTAACCCAAATAGAAGCATGTTTGAATTCGCGCCCACTTTGCCCCCTGACAGATGATGTCAATGATCTTCGAGTCCTTACTCCAGGACATTTTTTAATCGGTGATGCACCTTTAGCGCCACCTGAAGAAGATTTTTTGAGTTCTAACATTGCTTCCCTTAGTAGGTTGAATTATATTCAAAGATTGAAGCAAGCATTTTGGAAAATCTGGCATGAAGAGTATTTAACGCGAATGCAACAACGGCCCAAATGGGCTAAAAAATCGGAAAATCTTAAAATTGGCGATGTCGTATTGCTTAAGGACGAAAAGGTTCCCAGTGGTAACTGGGCCTTGGGCAGAATCACTAAAACGTATCCTGGTACAGATAATCTAGTTACGAGTAGTAGATGTGAAAACCAAAAACGGCGAATTCAAACGCCCAATCGCGAAACTATCTTTGTTACCACTAGATTCCCATATGGACTAATTTCGGATTCTATTTTACTTCGTCAGAATGGCACTGAATTAAGGCGAATATTAAACCCTTTCCACTTATGAATTATCAAAATTATTTAAGTTAAGACTAAAAAGAAACTACAAAATTTGTTTGAATTTGAAATCAAAATGTGCAGAATTTTCTTTATCATAAACTTATGTTCCGGTCCTCTAAGCCAGTATATTCCGTTCCTTTTCAAACATTTTTCCTTCACGAGCACTGCTGACGTCATTAGCACTTTTACAGTCCACATCTTCAGAAGTTCTTGTCGCCTCATTGGAAAGCTCCATAGTCAGAGAGTCAGAAGTCCCAACCATGCATCTCCAGGATCATCTTGTCATTATCATTCCAAGGCGGGGAGGATGTTTGAGATTCCAAATGGCAATTCCGGCACGATATTAGTTACCATCAGCGATCTGCAGGATCCCTCTACAACAGTAGAGATGACCAGAGATCTTCGCCCACCCACACCAGCCAACTAGAACACCTCTCCTATTAAACTCTCTCTACGTAGAGCAAATAGAGATGAGCAGCCTTGTTACAGATCTTCTCCTTATCAGCGCGATAAGGAGCCTGACCGATTCACCAGTCGATCGACAGAGCTGCAGTACAACGGACGGACGGACAAGGAAGACACCGCTAGAGGCCCATCACCCACCGGGGAAATAGAACACGGAATAATTTATTTAACAAGATATTAAATAATAAAGTCGAGTGGAATAAGTGCGAACAGTTTTTTTTCTCGTTGCTCGAGTACCAATTTTGAACCTCCCCCGCCCCTAAAACAGTTAGTTTGCGAGTTTCTCGAGGTAATGACGTCGATTTTTTTTTTTTTTACTCGATTTTTCAATTTTTGGCATAATTTTGAAGTCAAAAAACGAATTTAAAGAAAAAAACCGGTAAACCTATTTTTCATAGTAAAACTAATTATAATGCACAAAAATAAATTATCTCCATCACTACCTCATATTTTATGTACCTACTTAAAGAGTGTGTTAAATTTGAAGAGGATCGGTTAAATAGATTCTGAGTTACAGTGTCCACCAACTTTGAACATGCTAAGCTACTATAGTAGGAGAAAAACGCGTTTCAAGTCTAAACACTGAACTTACAGGGTGTCCCATGGGAATGTGTGAAAACTTATGAGCCACTATTTTTTAACAATTGGAGAGATCGGTAAAATGTAAATACTTTTTAATAAAGGACAGTCGTCATTAAAAGCTTTTATTTAACTTGCAATGTATGTATGTATGTTTGTTAAGGTGGAATCTTGCTACTCAATTTTGAAGCAGATATCTTCAACCGATTGAGCTGAAATTTTGTATACACGTTTAGTTTGGATGACAATACACGATAAGCTGTATGACGTCATTCTAAATCTAATATGGCGGACCGTCCAAGATGGCGGAATAGTTATTTTTAATGCATTTCTACAATATGGGTATCAAACGAAGGGGCTTGTTTAGAATAACTCGAAAAATAATGTGACGTCATTCTAAATCCAATATGGCGGAACATCCAAGATGGCGGAATAGTTATTTTTTATGCACTTCTACAATATGGGTATCGAATGAAAGGGCTTGTTGAGAGTAACTCGAAAAATAATGTGACGTCATTCTTAATCCAATATGGCGGAACATCCAAGATGGCGGAATAGTTATATTGTCGCGCGATTTACTTGTGTAAATAAACTAGTAACTATTTAATTGAGTAACTTAATCAGCTAATTTTAATTTTTTTTAAATTTCAGTTTAATTAAATACTTATAGGTACTTACGCAAACATCGCGACAAGCTTTTATGATCATATGAATTTTGTATAATAATAATTTTGTGTAAATAAACTAGTACCTATTTAATTGAGTAACTTAATCAGCTAAATTTAATTTTTTTTAAATTTCAGTTTAATTAAATACTTATAGGTACTTACGCAAACCTCGCGACAAGCTTTTATGATCATATGAATTGTGCATAATGAGGCTATAAGTTGATAGTTAAAATTTTAAAGGAAAATTTTATTTTCTTCTTTTTAGAGCATTTAAATAAAAGCTTTTTTTTAAAAAGGTTTTTTTACTTTTAATTTTTTTTATTTCATGTCCATTTTATTATAAAAAAATTAAATCTATTTAATACAAACCATTTTACCGATCTCTCCATTTGTTAAAAAATAGTGGCTCATAAGTTTTCACATTCCTATGGGACACCCTGTATAAGGCACAGGAATAGCTCGAAGCCGGATCGGAGTGGTAAAGACTAACAACTCCGTATATCCGTATTTTTTATTCAAGTTGTTTAAATGTGATATCATAGCAACGGAAAAATAAAAATTTTGCAACAACTCATCATTGAAGTAAGAATATCTTGATATGTTCAAGACACGACTGGTTCCGAGTGTCGCGTCGGTCGGAGTGGGGAGCAAGGTTAGCTAAAGCTAGGTTTACATGCATGCGATCTGCCGCGTATTTTGTTGTTCCATGTTCTTAACATTTGAAAATGGCACTATTGCAGCTAATTTCTCAGTACTGTTATACTCCTCAAGAGCCACAAGTATGATTCTACTGAGCCGCATGCGGCTCGCGAGCCGCAGGTTACCGACCCCTGGACTAGCATAAGCAATTGATTTATCTTCTCCGGGTTTACTTTGGGAAAGAACGGCTCCTAATGTTTCGCTGATAGCATCTGTCGTTAAGTTGGAATTTTGACTGAAGTCGGAATAAATACGCAAGGGTGTTTTTTTATCAGGATAGTGTTTATTTTGTCGTTTTGGCACGCATATGTGCACTGAAATTTGGTATTTTTTTCGTAGTAGTTCATTAAGGGGTGAAACAATATCGGAAAAGTGGGGAACAAATTTCCTATAATAATTTGCCAGACCGAGGAAAGATTGAAGTTGTTTAATTGTTTAAGGCGCGGGAAAATTTTGAACACATTCGACTATACTGGGATCAGGGGAAACTCCGTTAATGATACATTTATGACCCAAATAGACCATTTCCTTTTTCATTCAATTGCAAGTAGTGTTTGAAAAGTCTATCGAATACATTCGAAAATTTCTTGTGGTGATCCGTCAGATTTTTCGCGTATATGTAACAATATCGTCAAAATAAACGAAACATTTGAGACCGTGAAGGCCTGTTAGTACATAATGCATGAGCCTTTGAAAAGTTGCGGGTGCTCCTTTTAATCCAAAAGGCATTCGTTTGAACTGGAAATGACCGTACGGTGTGCTGAAGGCTGTTTTGCCCCGATCTTGTTCACAATACTTTTATCTGATGATAGTCGCTGGTGATTTCAAGTGTATAAAAGTATCGCGAATGTCCCAATTGGCCTAGACTAGAATATCTTCTATTCTAGGCAATGGAAGCCGGCGTTTCTTCCCATCAGTTACCGCTTTTTTAGGAACAACTAAAAATTGTGAGTTTCAGATTAACAACATCCGTAACTCTCGCGAGGAAAAAAAATGATTTTAGTGGCAGGCGAGCAATTAAAAGAAAGAGTTCACTTGATAATGCACTTTATTAGTTGAGTTCTTTTGTACAAACGGAGGAACAAACTTAGAATAATAATTTTACAAGTTTTAATAATTCAGAGAGGCGCGATGTTCACTTTCTTACTTCATACTTTCGACTGCTAATTTGGTTATTGGTTCTTGTTTTTTGAAAACGATCGCCGCAGTGCAATCGCGGTAAGAATGCTGAATGCGCGTCTGGCGGGACCGCTGATCGAGCGTTCGCAAGGTAGGTCACGAGGCAGGTCAATATGCGCGAACTATGCTGTTTTGGCATAATTAGGCATAATTAGGCATTATTGGGCGATTGCATTAAAAAAATCACGCGCCGAGTAAATGTGACTAATTACGTCGAATGAATATATACCATTGAAATAACATGTGAATGAAAAGGAAAATAGGAAATTATAATTATATTATTGATTTTATATTACGAGTGGCGGGTTCTTGTACTATAACACCCCCACCGTTAGATCGAGGCTCCGACAAGATTGTTGTTACTGTAATATTTTTGTTCCCGCGTACCTTTCTGAATTTTACAACAATTATTACAATAATTATACTTACAATTATTACAGTATTAATGCTTGAATTAATGGTTCCGACTGTGAAATTTTTATTTGACAATTCTTCTATCAATTCTCTATTGTTTAAGTGCCTTAGGTACAATTCTTCCAATTTTATTCTATGAACTACATTTTCATCTTTGGTTTTAGTAACAAAATATGGCAAAATTATTTTATCGTGTATTTTCATTTCGAAATTTTCAAAAATTTTATCTTTTAATTCTATTTTACAATCTTTAAATTTAATGAGGTAATTACCACTGATGCTCATATTTAATTTATTACAATTCTGTATTAGTAGTGTGTTTTTTAAACTTTTTGTAATGACAATGCCATCGAGAATTTCCTTTACTTCTTCGTTTACAAGCATTTGTTTTGTACAGTATGCTTCCTGAGAATTTAGTATGTTTTTGATGCAATTATCAGTGATACGAGCCAAATTTTTCTTTAAATTGTCTTAACCGGAAACTCGAAAGCATCATTACGCTCATCGGCTAATATTAAGTTTTGTTTTAAGAGTAAGGATTTGTTCGCGGAATCGGGGATTGGTTCTATAAGTATCTTAGAGTATTTTGCGTCGGAAAATTTCGGGATTAATAGGACTATTATTATTTGATCTTTGTAAAATCTGACCGTGACTTTAATATTTCTGTAACTTTCCATATCTGAAACCAATTCTAGTTCTTTATCAGTTAGAATATTTTTAGAGAGCAAGCCGAGCTTACTCGAAAGCAATACTTGATCGATATCGTCGATGTGGTTCTTAAGGAGGTTTATGTCGTGATTAATATTGTAAATGTATTTTATTAATTGCATTTCGTCTTCTAAGGTAGTTATTCTCTCAGATAGGTCTTGGTTATAGTTGTTAAGGTATTGTACTATTGATTTTTGTTGGTTTCTGATGTGGGAAGTTATATTTTGGATTTGATCGGAAATTTCTTTATTAATTAATATTTGTTTATTATTTTCTCTTACAAGTTTACCGTTATACTCGAAAAGTTTGTCTAATTTTTCTTTAATTTAGATTTCGTCTTTATAATCCACATAGTGCCTGCTATATATTTTAAGCCCATACCCAAAATATTGGCCAGTCCCCTTTTTCCTTTAAAGTGAGGTTTCATGGTTTCTATTTTCGCTTCTAAGAGCTTAAAACTATGGTTTACTGTACTATACATTGGTTCTGTGGCGACGTCATCGCTACTAGCACTTGTGATTTTTGTCGGCTGAATTTTATCGCAGTAGTTTTCATTTCGGTTTAGGAAAAATACTGAGTGAAAATTAAAAAAAAAGACTCAGTGCAGGCCAGGAGATATAAAAAATAAAACGTTTTTGTTTGTGCTCACGTATTTTTTTAAAAAAAAAAATTAATATTAAATTGAATAAAAAAAAAACTCATCCTATTTCTTTCATATTTTAAGGCCGTTTGTTATTTTCAAAAAAAAAGGAGGACTTTGGTGGGCATTTAATAAAAGGAAGATTCAGGAATTTCCAAACCCTCCATACCTCCTTAGTTCTATTAATTCTGATTTTCGTTTAAGAGTTAGTATATTATTTTTTATGTGGTCGCTAGTTATTTCGAATTCGGTCATATTTATTAGGTGTAGTACTTTATTGTAGGACTGGATGATTTTAAAGTCTTCGAGCTTCAGCGTGGTATAACCATTATTGTTATTTAAATCGTGTAGCTGGATTTCTTGAGATTCTGCGTAGAACACTGTCAGAATAAACAAGATCAATTTTGCTAGCAACGATGTTTCCTCCATTCTGTATCCTGTAATTGAAGGCTGGTTCTTGAATTTGTTCGGGTTAACTTTTATGTGTTAATTATATGTATTATAGTTGTTATTGTATTACTTTCATATTATTAAATTGTCATTATTATTACCATTGTTTAATATTATTGTAGCTTTCTAAGGGTCCAAGATATTTATTACTACTTGTTTTATATGTGTATGTATTATATATATATATGATTTTTATTATATTTTGTTAATATTTGTATTGTAATTAATTACTAATAAATTAGTTAAACTAGTGTTAAGCTAGCGAGACCGATTTTTAGATTTGATTTTAGGATTTCTTTTGTCCTGAAATTGTTTAGGTTTTCGTATGTGCGCTTTATAATATTTCAAATTGTTTGTGGTGTCGATTACGTGATCTTCATCGATCTTTTCGGTGTCGATCTTCCGATATTTGGCGTGATTCTTGCCGCCTCTGATTTCCTTGATAAAGTTAGGACCCGATTCTATGGTTACATCTGTTCTGTACTTATTAAGTTTTTCTATGACTTTTTGTTTTTTCTCTAAAATTCTTTCCCTTATCTCGCTAAATTCGTTCTCGCCTATTTTTCCGTTGGCGAAATCTATGGGTTTCTTGTTAGTAGTACTGTGTATTGTATTATTATAAAATCCTATGACTTTAAGAATTTTTTCTTCGACCGTGTCGGTGTGGTTACTATTATCGTGTCTTAAGAGTCGAAGATGTTCATTAATTGTGTTATGTAGCCTCTCGATATCTGAGTTCGAAGTGTGGTTACTATTGGAAGTGTAATGTATATCAATATTCCGACTATTGAGAAATTCCCGAATGGGAAGAGCTTTGAATGCCAATTCGTTATCTACTACTAATTTCCCCACGTTTCCGTGTGAACTAAAATATTGAAGAAGAGCTCTCTTAAATTCGGTCCAATTGCGATTATTTATTTTGATAGCTTGCGCAAATTTACTGAACTTATCTATTATAGTCAGAAATAATTGGCCTTTCAAAGTATAAAAAACGTCAACATGACTTATTTCGTTGGGCTTCGAGGGTAGTTTTATTTTCGGGGGATTCCGCTCATACTTTTCCAAGGAACAGATATCGCAGTTATTGGTAAACTGGGTGATCCTGACTTTGAGTTTCGGGTTGTATATCTTGAGTTTCATTTCTCGGAACACTTCGTCTATTCCACGATGATTATTTCTGAGATGTTCGGTTTCTATTGATTGTGCTAATTTTGTTTCGTCTGTGATGTCCTCTAGTAAAGTGGTACATCGTATAAGTTTAAACTTTGCATTGCTGGAAAAAATTTTAAGATAAGAGGTGCTAATGGTTGTGAAGATATCTTCGTCCTCTATTAAGATGGTATTTAAGCCATTAGGGTTGAAGTGGTGTTGTAGCAACGTATTTGCTGCTTGCTCGTCCAACGTTTTCGTGTGGATTATCGTGCGGTTTTTATCGAAAATCTTTCTTTTTTTGATTTTAAGCGATCCCGAGTTAGTCTTGTGTATTATTATCTGTGTCTTGAAAATGTTTATGCATGAGTTACTGGTAGGGATGAGGGTGTTGGAAGGGTTTCCTTCTAGTACGTTTAGTTCTGCATCCTGTATCCGTGACAGGGTGTCCGCATTGCTGTTTTTTGTACCCTTTTTGTATTTGATCTCGTAATCGTACTCAGAGAGTCTGAGTCTCCAACGAATAAGTTTAGAGTTGGGCTCTTTAATTGAAAAGAGCCAGGTTAGGGGTTTGTGATCTGTTTCGATCAAAAATTTTCTGCCGCAAAGATATGGGCGGAAATATTTTGTGGCCCATATAATTGCCAAACGCTCTTTTTCTATTGTACTGTAGTTCGTCTCATGCTCGTTCAAATTACGGCTAGCGTAACAAACGGGGTGGTTTTCCTGCGAAAGGACTGCACCCAAGGCGTATTTTCTAGCGTCCGTAGTGAGCGTGAACATTTTTGTAAAGTTGGGATATCGTAAAATGGGATCAGTTGTAAGGAGGGTTTTGAGGGTTTCAAAACTTTGCACGTATTCAGAATCACTGGTGTTAATTTTTGCTCCCTTTTTCAAAAATCTTGTCATAGGCTTCGCAACTTTGGAATAATCTTGAATAAACTTCCTGTAATACCCAGTTAGGCTTAGGAGTCTTTGGAATAGGAAAGTTTTTTATGCATTCGACTTTTTTAGGATTTGGTCTAATGCCATCTGTGGTAACTATGTGCCCAAGGAATTCGGTTTCTTTCTTAAGAAACTCGCACTTGTCCAATTGCACCTTTAGATTTACGTCTTCTAGTCGTTTAAATATTTTATTCAAGGACTCGAGATGTTCTTGTAGCGAGGTCGAAAAGACGATGATATCGTCCAGGTAGACCAAACATATTTTATCGACAAAGTCACGCAAAACGTTGTTCATTAAGCGTTGAAACGTCGCTGGAGCTGTCTTCAGTCCAAAGGGCATTCGGTGGAATTCATAGTGGCCTCCTTCGACGCTGAACGCTGTTTTGTGGATGTCTTCCTCGTCGATTTCAATTTGATGAAATCCTTTTGCAAGGTCGAGTGTGGTGAAATATTGACATTTCCCCAACTTGTCCAGAATTTCATCAATGTTAGGAATGGGGTATTTATCGTCCACGGTGACTTCGTTCAGTTTACGGTAATCTATTACCAATCTCCATTTGACTTTTCCGCTGGCATCGGCTTTCTTAGGTACGATCAATATTGGGGCGGAATATGGAGAGTCGCTTGGACGTATTATTCCGTTCTCGAGCATCTCATGTATTTGTTTTTGTACTTCTCCCTTATGTACATAGGGATATCGGTACGTTTTGCTTTGAATAGGGACATTGTTGCACAGTGCGAATCTTATGTTTGATCGCATTAGTAAAGGTGAGATCAGAGTTCTCTTGATAGAATATCTCAGAATATTTTTTCACTAATTTTATCAAAGAGGTTCATTCCTCAGAGTTTAAATGATCAATTCTTAATTGATCGAGAAGTGGTTTGTTTACTTTTTCCCCTATAACGTTAAAGTTTTTTTCATCGACCTTTAGGATTTTGGGGAATTGAGAGGTGCTAGATGGGAGGATTTTGTTGCAACCCTCAGCTTCCACTCGAACTTTATAGTTTTCTATAGTATATATGCCTTCTTTGACTATGAGCGAACCATCTTCGGCTCGAAATTCTTCTAAATATGCAAGTCCTTCCTCAAAAGGTGCCGAAAGGTTTAATTCAAAAGTCTCTTGACCTTTTTTGTTCAGGTTTCCTGAGTCGAAATGTAATTTTAATATTTTATCTCCCGAGGTCAAACGATTATTCTTATAATCAATATTGGCTTCGAGTTGGGTGAGAATATTATTGCCAATTATTCCATCATATTCTGAATGAAATTGGCAGACAAGCATTTCGATTTTCTTCAGAGGGTCACCTAATTCTTCAAATAGCGGTATTGATACTTTCTCTACTATCTCGATTACATGATTCAGAGTTTTAATTTTGAGCGGTTCGTTTACCTTAATTCCCCATTTGGGGTGACATAGACCAGGGTTTATAATCGACTGGGTTGCCCCTGTGTCTATTATAAATTTTAAAGGTCGGGTTTTGGATTTTACTATTATATGGGGTAGGAGGGGTCTGAGGCCCGCGAAGGAAAATTTTGCGGAGAGGAAACTGTGGTCTCCGCGAGATCCACTTCCATTGGTTCTGGTTTATTATTATTAATATTATTGTTATTGCCGTTATTATTGTTACCGTTGTTATTAAATTCATTAGTTCCGTAGTTATTGCGATTTTGGTTAAATCTGTAATTATTATTCGAGTTATTATTTGGATGTGAACCATGTCTATAATTTGGATTGTAGTTATTATATCTATTGTTGTTATTCTGGGAAGAGGGTCTAGAATTGTAGGAGGTTTGCCTATATCCTGTTTGTTCGATATTTGCTGGTCTGAAGGAGTTTCTTTATTCGGTAGGTGAAGAATTATGACTCTGATTTGTGTTATTATGAGAATTATTTCTGTTATTATTATTTTGATTTCGGCCTTGTCTTGGGTATTTTGTACCCTGTTGAGCGTCCGTTCGCCCGGCGGTGCTAGGATTTCTTTGATTCGGGGTGAAAGGATTATAAAATGCATGTCCGGATTCATATAAAATGTTCATTGCTGTTTCTAGATCAGCAGGAGCCCTACAATACAGAATTGACTTCATCGGTTCCGGTATTTTACTTTTGAAAATATTTAAAGCCGAATTTATATTAGCTCGTAAAATAATTGAAGGGTCTTGGCCACTATTTTCGTGTACGGTCTTAATGTTAAGTCTCCGGAGCATAGACTTGATTTCATTATAGAAATTTTGACTGTTATTTTTAAACGTTACGCTTCTTAATTCGTCGAATAATTGGTCCGCGGATTTTCTGTCGCCGAAATTGTTACTTAAGAGACTCTTCATTTCATCCCAAGATTTTACATGATAATTAATTTCGATTACCTCCCGAGCTCTACCTTTTAGTTTAGATTTTATTATATCGGAAAAGATCAGTTGCGATACTTCATCATAATTTCGGAGGGTCGAGTGTATGCGGTCGATCAGATCAATAAAGTTTTGTAGATAATCGGAATTACTGTCAAAAACTGGGAGTTTATTTAGGTATTTGATAGGGTCTATTGTTACAGATAATGGTGGATTATTAATTATTCTATTTATTCGTTCGTACATGTTTTCTATAGGGTCTCCTAGGCAGCGCCTAGATTATTTTGAGCTCCTTCGTTATTAATTGCCATTTTCAGGAAATATACGTACAAATTTTACAATTATTTACAAAAAATTAATTTGAATTTGTAAATTATAAATTTTAATCACCAACAGTTATTAAACTTCAAATCTATATATATGTATAAGAGAATGTTGGGGGTATTCACCGGGTATTTTCTATTCTTCTTCCTGGGGCTCTTGTTGTCGTCGTTCTGGAATTCTTGTCGTCGTTGTCCCTGGAATTCTGGAATTGTGGTCGTTGTTGCCTTCCTTGGGACCTCTGTTGTTGGTGGACACACTGGGTTTTTTCCCTCGTAGCCTTCACACTGATGACTCGCTCGCGTTATTTAAAATAAATTTTCCGAGAGTTTTATTTTACTTAAAGATCTTTCTTTAATTTGTTTTACGGACTTTAAGTTCTTTTGAGTTACAAATCTTTTCGCTACTCGTATTATTTGTTCGGATCTTCCCGACGGATACGCGTTAAAGTACTAAAGTACACGCGTCGAATTCGGATCTTTCCGTGCGTTTCTTCAATGCGTCTCCGCGTATAGAAAACTATTTGACACTACGCGAATCCTACCGACTGCGCCATTAACAACATCCGTAGCTCTCGCGAGGAACAAAAATGATTTTAGTGGCAGGCGAGCAATTAAAAGAAAGAGTTCACTTGATAATGCACTTTATTAGTTGAGTTCTTTTGTACAAACGGAGGAACAAACTTAGAATAATAATTTTACAAGTTTTAATAATTCAGAGAGGCGCGATGTTCACTTTCTTACTTCATACTTTCGACTGCTAATTTGGTTATTGGTTCTTGTTTTTTGAAAACGATCGCCGCAGTGCAATCGCGGTAAGAATGCTGAATGCGCGTCTGGCGGTACCGCTGATCGAGCGTTCGCAAGGTAGGTCACGAGGCAGGTCAATATGCGCGAATTATGCTGTTTTGGCATAATTAGGCATTATTGGGCGATTGCATTAAAAAAATCACGCGCCGAGTAAATGTGACTAATTACGTCGAATGAATATATACCATTGAAATAACATGTGAATAAAAAGGAAAATAGGAAATTATAATTATATTATTGATTTTATATTACGAGTGGCGGGTTCTTGTACTATAACACCCCCACCGTTAAATCGAGGCTCCGACAAGATTGTTGTTACTGTAATATTTTTGTTCCCGCGTACCTTTCTGAATTTTACAACAATTATTACAATAATTATACTTACAATTATTACAGTATTAATGCTTGAATTAATGGTTCCGACTGTGAAATTTTTATTTGACAATTCTTCTATCAATTCTCTATTGCTTAAGTGCCTTAGGTACAATTCTTCCAATTCTATTCTATGAACTACATTTTCATCTTTGGTTTTAGTAACAAAATATGGCAAAATTATTTTATCATGTATTTTCATTTCGAAATTTTCAAAAATTTTATCTTTTAATTCTATTTTACAATCTTTAAATTTAATGAGGTAATTACCACTGATGCTCATATTTAATTTATTACAATTCTGTATTAGTTGTGTGTTTTTTAAACTTTTTGTAATGACAATGCCATCGAGAATTTCCTTTACTTTTTCTTTTACAAGCATTTGTTTTGTACAGTATGCTTCCTGAGAATTTAGTATGTTTTTGATGCAATTATCAGTGATACGAGCCAAATTTTTCTTTAAATTGTCTTAACCGGAAACTCGAAAGCATCATTACGCTCATCGGCTAATATTAAGTTTTGTTTTAAGAGTAAGGATTTGTTCGCGGAATCGGGGATTGGTTCTATAAGTATCTTAGAGTATTTTGCATCGGAAAATTTCGGGATTAATAGGACTATTATTATTTGATCTTTGTAAAATCTGACCGTGACTTTAATATTTCTGTAACTTTCCATATCTGAAACCAATTCTAGTTCTTTATCAGTTAGAATATTTTTAGAGAGCAAGCCGAGCTTACTCGAAAGCAATACTTGATCGATATCGTCGATGTGGTTCTTAAGGAGGTTTATGTCGTGATTAATATTGTAAATGTATTTTATTAATTGCATTTCGTCTTCTAAGGTAGTTATTCTCTCAGATAGGTCTTGGTTATAGTTGTTAAGGTATTGTACTATTGATTTTTGTTGGTTACTGATGTGGGAAGTTATATTTTGGATTTGATCGGAAATTTCTTTATTAATTAATATTTGTTTATTATTTTCTCTTACAAGTTTACCGTTATACTCGAAAAGTTTGTCTAATTTTTCTTTAATTTAGATTTCGTCTTTATAATCCATAGTGCCTGCTATATATTTTAAGCCCATACCCAAAATATTGGCCAGTCCCCTTTTTCCTTTAAAGTGAGGTTTCATGGTTTCTATTTTCACTTCTAAGAGCTTAAAACTATGGTTTACTGTACTATACATTGGTTCTGTGGCGACGTCATCGCTACTAGCACTTGTGATTTTTGTCGGCTGAATTTTATCGCAGTAGTTTTCATTTCGGTTTAGGAAAAATACTGAGTGAAAATTAAAAAAAAAGACTCAGTGCAGGCCAGGAGATATAAAAAATAAAACGTTTTTGTTTGTGCTCACGTATTTTTAAAAAAAAAAAAAAATTAATATTAAATTGAATAAAAAAAAAACTCATCCTATTTCTTTCATATTTTAAGGCCGTTTGTTATTTTCAAAAAAAAGGAGGACTTTGGTGGGCATTTAATAAAAGGAAGATTCAGGAATTTCCAAACCCTCCATACCTCCTTAGTTCTATTAATTCTGATTTTCGTTTAAGAGTTAGTATATTATTTTTTATGTGGTCGCTAGTTATTTCGAATTCGGTCATATTTATTAGGTGTAGTACTTTATTGTAGGACTGGATGATTTTAAAGTCTTCGAGCTTCAGCGTGGTATAACCATTATTGTTATTTAAATCGTGTAGCTGGATTTCTTGAGATTCTGCGTAGAACACTGTCAGAATAAACAAGATCAATTTTGCTAGCAACGATGTTTCCTCCATTCTGTATCCTGTAATTGAAGGCTGGTTCTTGAATTTGTTCGGGTTAACTTTTATGTGTTAATTATATGTATTATAGTTGTTATTGTATTACTTTCATATTATTAAATTGTCATTATTATTACCATTGTTTAATATTATTGTAGCTTTCTAAGGGTCCAAGATATTTATTACTACTTGTTTTATATGTGTATGTATTATATATATATATGATTTTTATTATATTTTGTTAATATTTGTATTGTAATTAATTACTAATAAATTAGTTAAACTAGTGTTAAGCTAGCGAGACCGATTTTTAGATTTGATTTTAGGATTTCTTTTGTCCTGAAATTGTTTAGGTTTTCGTATGTGCGCTTTATAATATTTCAAATTGTTTGTGGTGTCGATTACGTGATCTTCATCGATCTTTTCGGTGTCGATCTTCCGATATTTGGCGTGATTCTTGCCGCCTCTGATTTCCTTGATAAAGTTAGGACCCGATTCTATGGTTACATCTGTTCTGTACTTATTAAGTTTTTCTATGACTTTTTGTTTTTTCTCTAAAATTCTTTCCCTTATCTCGCTAAATTCGTTCTCGCCTATTTTTCCGTTGGCGAAATCTATGGGTTTCTTGTTAGTAGTACTGTGTATTGTATTATTATAAAATCCTATGACTTTAAGAATTTTTTCTTCGACCGTGTCGGTGTGGTTACTATTATCGTGTCTTAAGAGTCGAAGATGTTCATTAATTGTGTTATGTAGCCTCTCGATATCTGAGTTCGAAGTGTGGTTACTATTGGAAGTGTAATGTATATCAATATTCCGACTATTGAGAAATTCCCGAATGGGAAGAGCTTTGAATCCCAATTCGTTATCTACTAGTAATTTCCCCACATTTCCGTGTGAACTAAAATATTGAAGAAGAGCTCTCTTAAATTCGGTCCAATTGCGATTATTTATTTTGATAGCTTGCGCAAATTTACTGAACTTATCTATTATAGTCAGAAATAATTGGCCTTTCAAAGTATAAAAAACGTCAACATGACTTATTTCGTTGGGCTTCGAGGGTAGTTTTATTTTCGGGGGATTCCGCTCATACTTTTCCAAGGAACAGATATCGCAGTTATTGGTAAACTGGGTGATCCTGACTTTGAGTTTCGGGTTGTATATCTTGAGTTTCATTTCTCGGAACACTTCGTCTATTCCACGATGATTATTTCTGAGATGTTCGGTTTCTATTGATTGTGCTAATTTTGTTTCGTCTGTGATGTCCTCTAGTAAAGTGGTACATCGTATAAGTTTAAACTTTGCATTGCTGGAAAAATTTTTAAGATAAGAGGTGCTAATGGTTGTGAAGATATCTTCGTCCTCTATTAAGATGGTATTTAAGCCATTAGGGTTGAAGTGGTGTTGTAGCAACGTATTTGCTGCTTGCTCGTCCAACGTTTTCGTGTGGATTATCGTGCGGTTTTTATCGAAAATCTTTCTTTTTTTGATTTTAAGCGATCCCGAGTTAGTCTTGTGTATTATTATCTGTGTCTTGAAAATGTTTATGCATGAGTTACTGGTAGGGATGAGGGTGTTGGAAGGGTTTCCTTCTAGTACGTTTAGTTCTGCATCCTGTATCCGTGACAGGGTGTCCGCATTGCTGTTTTTTGTACCCTTTTTGTATTTGATCTCGTAATCGTACTCAGAGAGTCTGAGTCTCCAACGAATAAGTTTAGAGTTGGACTCTTTAATTGAAAAGAGCCAGGTTAGGGGTTTGTGATCTGTTTCGATCAAAAATTTTCTGCCGAAAAGATATGGGCGGAAATATTTTGTGGCCCATATAATTGCCAAACACTCTTTTTCTATTGTACTGTAGTTCGTCTCATGCTCGTTCAAAGTACGGCTAGCGTAACAAACGGGGTGGTTTTCCTGCGAAAGGACTGCACCCAAGGCGTATTTGCTAGCGTCCGTAGTGAGCGTGAACATTTTTGTAAAGTTGGGATATCGTAAAATGGGATCAGTTGTAAAGAGGGTTTTGAGGGTTTCAAAACTTTGCACGTATTCAGAATCACTGGTGTTAATTTTTGCTCCCTTTTTCAAAAATCTTGTCATAGGCTTCGCAACTTTGGAATAATCTTGAATAAACTTCCTGTAATACCCAGTTAGGCCTAGAAATTGCTTTATCTGCTTAGGAGTCTTTGGAATAGGAAAGTTTTTTATGCATTCGACTTTTTTAGGATTTGGTCTAATGCCATCTGTGGTAACTATGTGCCCAAGGAATTCGGTTTCTTTCTTAAGAAACTCGCACTTGTCCAATTGCACCTTTAGATTTACGTCTTCTAGTCGTTTAAATATTTTATTCAAGGACTCGAGATGTTCTTGTAGCGAGGTCGAAAAGACGATGATATCGTCCAGGTAGACCAAACATATTTTATCGACAAAGTCACGCAAAACGTTGTTCATTAAGCGTTGAAACGTCGCTGGAGCTGTCTTCAGTCCAAACGGCATTCGGTGGAATTCATAGTGGCCTCCTTCGACGCTGAACGCTGTTTTGTGGATGTCTTCCTCGTCGATTTCAATTTGATGAAATCCTTTTGCAAGGTCGAGTGTGGTGAAATATTGACATTTCCCCAACTTGTCCAGAATTTCATCAATGTTAGGAATGGGGTATTTATCGTCCACGGTGACTTCGTTCAGTTTACGGTAATCTATTACCAATCTCCATTTGACTTTTCCGCTGGCATCGGCTTTCTTAAGGTACGATCAATATTGGGGCGGAATATGGAGAGTCGCTAGGACGTATTATTCCGTTCTCGAGCATCTCATGTATTTGTTTTTGTACTTCTCCCTTATGTACATAGGGATATCGGTACGTTTTGCTTTGAATAGGGACATTGTTAACAGTGCGAATCTTATGTTTGATCGCATTAGTAAAGGTGAGATCAGAGTTCTCTTGATAGAATATCTCAGAATATTTTTTCACTAATTTTATCAAAGAGGTTCATTCCTCAGAGTTTAAATGATCAATTCTTATACTAATACTAATACGAATACTAATTTCAATATATCATCCTTATTTTAGCATTTTGGGGCTTCGTCAACAAATGCGTTCGCTTGGTTTTTGTTTAATTAGTCTACAAGTTGTTTTAACATATATCAGTATGTATTAGGGCGGTTGAGCGTGGGAAAATTTTGGGTACCGTGGGAACTTGGGTTGACCCTGGGATGACCGTTTGCCTTTGATGTTACCGACAGGTGTCATGTTCATTATCTCTCTCTTCTTCCAAGAGGCCCTGTCTGCAACCGTCGGGGTTGTGGTCGACTCGAGACGTCTTGAGAATTACGAGGTTTGGCAGATTTGGTGTGCCAAACCAAAGATAATCTAATCATATAGATTTCCACTCTAGAACAATGAAATCGGCCGCTGTTTTCGTAAAGCTCTTTCTGCCTATGCACAACTACATAGGAGACTGAGGTAGTCGCTCTCGATCTGAAATTTCATAAACAAATACAACAACAATGTATTAGGGAAGAGAGCAAATCTTACGTATGCGTAAGTTATCTTTGCTGGGTGCAACTCCCTATGCACCCCCCTAACCTGCTACATAAATCAATGAAATTTCTGTTTAGACTATTGAGTTGAGATATATTCAAGTTCTTGGAATTCTGTTAAGAGACATGCGATAGATCACGGTGGGATTTTCAATATTTTGCGTATTTTCAGTATATTTTTGATTCTAAGAGTTTTTCTATAATATTTAATATTATATAATAAAATTATAGTTTGGTAATTTTGTAGTTTCGTAATTTTGTAGTTTCGTAGTTTCGTAATTTTGTAGTTTCGTAGTTTCGTAATTTCGTAGTTTCGTAGTTTTGTAGATTTGTAGTTGCATAGTTTTGTAGTTTTTTAGTTTCGTAATTTTGTAGTTTCGTATTTATGGTAGCAGTATATTTGTATTAAGAATAATTGTACTTGAATTGAATAGTTTTTGATTTTTTTTAACACATATATTTGCGATAATGCCTGCCAATAGGCGATAATGCTACATTTGTCTCTAGTAGCTCTTCAGCTACGAAAGCAAGATTTTTCAAATTCCCTGTTAAAGACAATGAAAAATATGAAAAGTGGATTTTAAAGTGTTGTGAGCCAAATTATTAGATTTGGAATATACAGGGTGTCCTAATATTCACGCAAGAAGTAATTTTAATAAAAAAACACACACGCTGTTGGACTTTTTTCTTGGTTTTTTTTTTAAGTCTAAGCTTTATGCCAATAAGACCACGACCACCTACGCTTTGAAGGAGGAAATTGAGCGCGGTGTCAACGAAATCCAGCCACATTTATGTAAAACGGTCATGGAGAATTTCAACAAAAGAGTGCGTTTGTTCCAGCAACGTCGTGGAGGCCATTTACCCGATATTGTATTCCATATATAACCCTATACGGTATACTTTATGGATCAATAAAAAAAATACAATTTTTAATTACAAACCTGTGTTTTCTATCGAAATTTCTTCTTGCGTGAATTTTGGGACACCCTATATTTTCATATTTCATCAAATATAGGAAGTTTACTCGCAGCTCTTATTATTTGAACATTTTGTTATTAAGAAAAAGAAAGACAAATATTAAAAGAAAAAGAGGATATTATTGAAATGTGTAGTAAAAACATTATTATTGTAATGAAATAAAGTGATATTTCCTGTTAATTATTTATTAATATGCGTATTATCTAATATATAAAATTCTTCTGTCACAGTTTTAGTGGTTATACTCCTCCGAAACGGCTTGACCGATTTTGATGAAATTTAATATGTATATTCAGTAGGTATGAGAATAGGTTTATAACTAATTTTTATATCCCTAAGTGTTAAGGGTGGCTCACCCTAAAAAAATTTTTTTCATTTTTTAGACAAATTTTTTTTTTTTATTTTTTTATTGTGTGGCATAAAAAAATACATTTAGCCCTAAATTTTTACCCTTCTACCACCAACCCCTAATTTTAATAGCATTTTTTATTTTTTAACCCCGATCGATAGCTAATCAATGGGGTTCCGTTTTGCCTCATTTTTTTTTTTTAAAGTTGTCTAATACTTTGTAGAAGGTTCTTACGGAAAGAAAAGTTAACAAAAATTGCGTAGAAAATTGGATAATTTTAGGAAACTTAACGACTATTTTAACTTCGCAAGTCTGACAGTTCGCGCGTTCTCGATTTCAACGGATTTTAATGAAAATTAGTACAATTATTGTTTGAGGTCACTGATTTTGAATATTATCAAAATTTACAAACCCAAGATGGCGGACCCAATATGGCGACCAAGATTTCTAGATTTCAATGAATTTTAATGAAAATAAGTACAGTGATAATTTTGAGGGCACCAATTCTGCATATTATCAAAATTTACAAATTCAAGATGGCGAATTCAACATGGTGACTAAAATGTCTTGATTACAACGGATTTTAATGAAAATTAGTACAATGATTATTCTTATTGAACTAACCCCCTAATTCTACAGAAA
The DNA here is from genome assembly GCA_949715965.1 of Dysmachus trigonus. Lineage (NCBI taxonomy): Eukaryota > Metazoa > Arthropoda > Insecta > Diptera > Asilidae > Dysmachus > Dysmachus trigonus. The sequence goes on from OX454320.1 coordinate 55,725,211, forward strand.
AGTTATGAACTCTTAACCTCTTAATTGTTTTGAAAAATCCCTTTAACTCAAGAGATGGACCTCTTTTTGTAGAAGAATTCACAAAATATAAGAAATCAGTGTATTTCTAATGTATGTTCAATAATATAGTAGCATATTAATTCCTTTAAAAGGATTTTTGATAATAGTTAAGACGCTAAGAGCTCTTAATTTTGATCCAGAATCGGGGGGTAATTTAGAATATTACCATAATTTCCAAATCCAAGATGGCGGATCCAACATGGCGATTAAAATGTCTCAATTACAACCTATTTTAATGAAAATTAGTACAATGAAATCAGTACTATAATTATTCTGAGGCCACTAATTTGAATGTTATCAGAATTTCCAAATTCAAGATAGCGGATCCAACACGGTGACCAAAATGTCTCGATTTGGACGGATTTTAATGAAAATTTGGCAGAATGATTATTCTGAGGCCACTAATTTCGAATATTATTAAAATTTTGTAAATCCAAGGTGGCGGGTCCAATAGAGAGACCATAATGTCTCGATTTCAACAGATTTTAATGAAAATTAATACAATGATTATTCTGATTTAACTAATTTTAAATATTATCAAAATTTCCAAATCCAAGATGGCAGATCCAATATGGTGATGCAAATTTCTCGACTTCAACGGATTTTCATGAAAATTAGCACGATTTTTTGTGGTGCCACTAATTTTGATAATTATCGAATTATCAAAGTTTCTAGATCCAATATATATAAAAAATTTCTCGATTTCAACGGGATTTAATTAAATTTGCTACAATAATTGTGTTAATGTCACTAATTTTAAATATTATCAAGATTTGGATATTCAAGATGGCGGATCCATAAAGGGGTTTTCGGGTTGAATCAATTTCTAGGATATAACAAACGAACATTTGAGAATTCTTTAATTAGTAAGTATTTACCAAACGCCGGGTGAAACCGCGTAGTTTTTCAATATTTGTGAAGTGTAAAACGGTTTACTTAATATTAAACAACGTGTAAGTTTGTTCAATAAATTAATTAGGGATATGAAACGGAAATACTGTTTTCTTATATTAATGGTATCATTTGTAGAAACATCCGAAAAGAAAAAACACGATCAAATATTGGTCGACGCTCATGGCATAATGAAAATCTAGCGGAAAGGGCAGTACAACGTCTGCCGGGCCAGCTAGTATACATATAAAATTCCAGTCCAATTTTCAATTCGGCGTGCGTAGTTATAACTTCAAGACGCTTAAGGTACTATTACCGTCTAGAATGCTAAAAAATGACATATATTCAACAATTTTTTTTTCACTTTCTTTATTATATATTGTTATCAAACTTTTTTTACAGTATTAAACAGTTCTTGAAGATTACGAAAAAATTATTTTTAAATTCTATTAATTGTACATTTAATAGAGGGTGCTTAAATTTTCTTCTCAAAAAAACACTGCTGCATGGCGGACAGTTAATCTCTGGAACGGTAAGTGTGAAACATAAAATTCAAAAAGAGTTACAAAAAGGAAGTGCTCTTACGTGATAGTTTACCAGAAAAATTGAAAAATCATTAAAAATAAAAAATGGCGGACATTTGAAAATTTTTTTCAAAAATCGCCTTTTTTTTCCACCTTTTTTCAGACTCAAAAATGTTATATATTTTTTTGTGGTCAAATTGTGGTAAACTATCACACAGGATATAAAAACGAAAAAAATGCTTCAAAGTTTATTAAAATCGGCCCAGTAGATCCGGAGAGTCCGCCAGTTAAAAAAACCTAAACTCGAGAAAAATGCGTTTAAAGTTTATTTAGAACATAGAACAGCCAAGAGCGCGCTTCAATTGAGTCATTATATCTCGGCACTGGCTTCGAATTTCGATTTAATATTTTAGACAGTTATTATTGAAGGTATATAAAAATTCATTTTTTGAAAATTCTAGACGGTAATAGTACCTTAAAAGGCTTTGATACGTAGTACAATTTATAATGAATTTTTTATCTAATTTTTTAATCAAAGAAAATTGTATTTAATTCAATTTCAAACTGACTGGGCTAATGTGTTGTACATTTTATTTTAAAAATGTATAATCATTATTCATCAATTTAAATATTCATGAAATCAAAACTAGGAGATTCTAAGAAAAAATGATAAACCTTCCCTCAGAGGTTTGAAATAGAAGAAAGTGCTCCCTAGTCCATTTTCACTAAGGATCACCGCAGACGAACTACTGTTTTTGGCAGACAATTTTAATGCGAATAGAATTTCGGCTAATTAATATCCGCTCATTTTTCAGGGTCTAAACTGTATACCGCTCCCCAGACAGTATCTCTCTTGTGCGATAATTCTAAAAGAGCGAAACCAGTGAGAACTTTGGTTGTGAGGCCTGAAATATTCTGATGTCGCATGAACACAAGAACTGCTGCGTGTGTGCGTGCGATCAGAGGCCAAGAGCTTTACTTCAGAGGCCAAAAATGAAAAGCTCTACGGCCGTTTATGTTCCTCTAGAGTAGATATCTATATGATTACTAGCTGGCCCGGCAGACGTTGTACTGCCCTTTCCGCTGCATTTTCATTATGCCATGTGCGTCTACCAATATTTGATCGTGTTCTTTCTTTTCGCATGTTTCTACAAATAATACCATTAATATAAGAAAACAGTATTTCCGTTTCATATCTCTAATTAATTTATTGAACAAACTTACAAGTTGTTTAATATTAAGTAAACCGTTTTACACTTCACAAATATTGGAAAATTACCCGGTTTCACCCGGCGTTGGGTAAATACTTACTAATTAAAGACTTCTCAAATGTTCGTTTGTTATATCCTAGAAATTGATTCAACCCGAAAACCCCTTTATGGATCCGCCATCTTGAATATCCAAATCTTGATAATATTTAAAATTAGTGTCATTAACACAATTATTGTAGCAAATTTAATTAAATCCCGTTGAAATCGAGAAATTTTTTTTATATATTGGGTCCGCCATCTTGGATCTAGAAATTTTGATAATTCGATAATGATCAAATTTACTGGCACCACAAAAAATCGTACTAATTTTCATGAAAATCCGTTGAAGTCGAGAAATTTGCACCACCATATTGGATCCGCCATCTTGGATTTGGAAATTTTGATAATATTTAAAATTAGTTAAATCAGAATAATCATTGTATTAATTTTCATTAAAATCTGTTGAAATCGAGACATTATGGTCTCCCTATTGGACCCGCCATCTTGGATTTACAAAATTTTAATAATATTCGAAATTAGTGGCCTCAGAATAACCATTGTACTAATTTTCATTAAAATCTGTCGTAGTTGAGACATTTTAATCGCCATGTTGGATCCGCCATCTTGTATTTGGAAATTATGGTAATATTATAAATTACCCCCCGATTCTGGATCACAATTAAGAGCTCTTAGCGTCTTAACTATTATCAAAAATCCTTTTAAAGAAATTAATATGCTACCATATTATTGAACAAACATTAGAAAATGCTATTAAAAAGTAGGCGTTGGTGGTAGAAGGGTAAAAATTTAGGACTAAATGTATTTTTTAATGCCACACCATAAAAAAATAACAAAAAAAAAATTTGTCCAAAAAATGAAAAAAATGTTTTTAGGGTGAGCCACCCTTAACACTTAGGGGTATAAAAATTAGTTATAAACCTATTCTCATACCTACTGAATATACATATTAAATTTCAACAAAATCGGTCAAGCCGTTTCGGAGGAGTATAACCACTAAAACTGTGACAGAAGAATTTTATATATTAGATGTTGTCTGTGGCCAAACACTCGTCACGAGTTCTTGGGTAGGCTACTACTTCGAGTTGAGCAAACAGGGAGAGATCCTGCCGGCTCATTCCTCGGAGCCTCAAGGCCTGCGCCCATAAAGTCCGGAATTCGTGCGGAATTTGCTCGACTCCGACAAGCTTAAAACTTTTGCGGTACGGAAAACAGAAGTATCGCCCATAGAATCCGGAATTTCTGCAGCAAGCTTTCAACATTTTTGTCATTTTGACTTAAAAGCGCTCAAAGTGGCTCTCATCATGGTTATTGAAAAAAGCAAAGTGCAATTGAAAAGACAACGATGGATATTAATAGAGTAATTAAATTTCTATTAATGGGACTTCTACTATTTTATTATTGGAGGAAAGACGCCGCTTTTGGTTGCGACCAACGTATCAGGTATTAACATATTTTCATTGCTTCTATAAACTGCAAATAATTTTACCGCAGGACCGTGACAAACATGGCTTTTTCAAAGTGAATATATGAAGAAAAAGATACTTTCGATTCATGCTTTTGGCGCCGACAACTTTGGCAACTTCCTGCCAAGCCTTCTCTTTGAGCAGTTTGTTTCTGTACGCAGTGCCGGCCTTAGGCTTTTGCGTTTAGTAGGGCAAACTTTTCCTCGGCGCCCCTTTTAAAGACAAAGTACCTATCCAAATAAGTTTAACATTATAACAAATAAAAGCTTTAAAAATACCCCCAAGTGGAAAAAAAGTACGTTTTTTTTGTTACAATGAACTGGCCATAAAGAACAATCCGAAAAATGTTTAGATAAATAAATAAATAAACTTATTTCCATCCGAAATTGGTTTAGGAGATTCAAATCTAACTTCATTTTGAATAATTTTTCTGATGCTTTTTTTCTGTATTCATAACCAGAAGGTTTATGTTTCTTCGTAGAGTTCTCGTTTTCCATCGCTAAAATAGAATATTATCAGCCTGCATAGAAAAAAAGATAACAAATGTTGATAAGAAAAAAATTAATTTTTCTGCAGTCCCGACCGCAAAGTGTCAACTTTGTAACCACCACTCAAAACAAATTTCCACTTTGCGTAGGCTTCGAACGGAAAAATCGTAAATGTTACTCGGCTGTTAAAAAAGAAGGCCTTATATCAAATAGTTGGGCATTCTTTATTTTAACCGACTTCAAGAAAAGGAGGAGGTTCTCAATTCGACTACAATAAAGTTTAATTTTTACATTTTCACTATATATTTAATTAAATATTTTTAAAAATATCTATACTATGTTACTCTTATCTTATTAAGGTGTTACACCACCCTTACGCTCGAAAAAATAGGCATAAAAATGCGATATGAGTCGCTCAGTGGGACCCTCTTTTTAAAATCCTTGCTGACGGTGTACATGATTTCTCCGTCCAGCATTTTCCGAAAAAAAAAAATTGCTTCTTTAGAAGTATAATAGCTAAGGTGTGACGGAGGGAAAAAATTAAAATTTTTTTTTTTAGAAATGACAGCTGTTCTAAAAAAACTCGAATTTCCATCAAACTTTTGAGTTTAAAAAATATATAACTTTTGAATACGGAACTCAATCGAAAAATTCAAGTCACGCTTTAGGTGATATTATAAAAAATAAGTGGTGCAAATTTCAGTCAAATCGGTTCAGTCGATTTTGAGATATCGTGTACACCAGTTTGAAAAAAGTGATTTCGAGAAAAACGTGAAAGCAAAAAAGGTCGACGTTAACGCCTTAAAAGTAAATTTTTTTTTTAATTACTTTCAATCTGCGATTTCTGGACCATACATAAGGTTTTCTGCTGCTTTTGCGATGTCCTTCGTTACCTGAGTTACTGTGAGTTTAATTTTTCCAAAGGAATTATATTATTGTTAAAGATAGAAAGATACGTAACGGTCCAAACTCTACCTGAGTTTTGGGTCGGTTCCCTGACGCGCTCACTTCTAATTGCTATAACCTTGGTAATAATTTGAATTTTGGAATGTTTGAACGCTTAAAATATTGTTAAAAGTATATTAATTTATTTAGCAAAAAAAAAACAATTTTTTGAAAATTTCATGGTGGTGTAACCCCTTAAAAAAATTCAAAATAAAATTTCTAATTTTTTAAAACACTTAATATTTCGAAAAAGATGTCTTAGAAACGTAAAAAAGAAGGATTTCACAAAAGAAAATCTAGTTTTCGACTTTTCGCAGCGAAAGAATGAGTAAGAACTATTTTAAAAAATATGTTTGAAATTATTCAGTTATCAGTTAGAACCTGAGTAATCAATAAGTGCTAAAGATGTTTTGATCGCATCTAAAATGTACTACTTATAATATTCCACTACTTTCAAATTGAGTAAAGGCGCCAATATTTATTGCCTAATATTTTGTTACCTTTATTAATGAATTTTGCGATGAGGTATCTGAAGTATTCTATTTTTTCATTCCGAGGGCATTTTTTTCATATATCAATTTTGTTGATGGAAATTTAAAAGACCCTTGAAAAGGTAAATGCTACCTTTGTGGTATGACAAAAACATCACTGATTATTTTTAAAAAGTTACATCGATATACAAATTATACTAATTTTTATATTGTATGTAAAAGAGAAGAGATTTACAATTATTACCTTTTGTATATATAAGAATATACTTTTATAAAATTAAATATTACAAAATTAAAAATGTAAATATAACTCAACTCAACTCAATGTACATAACTGAATATGTCGAACAGTTGCACTTAATTAATTTTATTAAATTAAAAAAATTGGAATAAATACCTAATGATTTGCCTAAGATACAAAACAAGTCTTTAACATATTTTATCATTGTCAAAGAAAAAAGAAAAGCGGAAGTTTTACTCATCTGACTGTTCAACCCTTGTTCTGTTCTTAAAAAATCACGTAAATTTGTAGTTAATTTTCAAAATTTCGGGGGGGGGGGGGGTTCTAACCCCCTGACCCCCCCCCCCCCCCCCCCCCCCCCCCCCCCCCCCCCCGCTGGCTACGGCCCTGGTTACGCGATATCTTCACCGATTGTGAATCCATTCTAATAATTCTTTTATTAATTAATTTTTTATTAAATAGAATATATCTCGAGGGTGGTCCCATTTAAATTTGAAGAAAATATCCCTCTTCGAAAGGTGGAAACTTAGGGGATGCATCCCTTTTATTGAATTTCAACCACTTCCCGTCAGCTAAAAATTGAAAAATAAAACAAAATTTAATTTATTTAATTTATTTAATACTGGATGTGACACTGGACAGAAAAGGCTAAAGAAAACTAAATTTGATGGGTGAATATACCTTCCATCAAATTTTCTTTGATATACTTGTTAAATGTGCAATAATAAAAGCAAAAAGCCAAAAATTATGAAGAATAAAGAGTGCAAGAAGAAAATGTTGATTCATGTATTATAGAATCTTCAATGTTTCATCTAGGAATAAAATTTACTATATCCGAGTAATGTAACTCTGAGAATCAGTAGCTTAAAGCTTCATGATTTTCGAAACATATTTCGGAATTCCTGAAATAATCTTTATATGCATTTAAATATTGTATAGCATTCCAATTGCTTCTTCATTGAATTACGAATCTTTGCCACGAAAACTTGGAAAAATAATCAATTAAACTAGTAAATACTTCAAAAGCAGTTTGATATTATGATGAAATCTGCAGTTTCAAAATAAACTATTGCAAAAATTGAAAAAATCAATTTCGTATTTACGTTTCATAAATTATGCATTTCAATAACATTTACAGGTAAATTAGAATAACTTTAATACTAACATAAATGTATAATAATCAGTTTTTATATCTTGCTTTTCTCTCAAAAACTGAATGCATAAAAGGTACAACGTCCAAAAATGAACTCGTTCATTTTATTTAAAATATTTGAAGATCAAATGAGTTTTTAAAAATAATGATTTGCAAATATTACTTAAAAATTTTATGAAACTCTTAGGAAAGCCCCGAATACTCGCGACGTCCTCAGGTTACGAGTGATAGCTGCAGTCTGCAATTCTGCGAATTTCCAAGAAAAATTTTTTTCGAAAATACACAAAAAAATTGAAAACGGCTCTTACCAAAACCCGGGGAATACATATAAACACAAGCCGTGAAGTCGAAAATGCACGTGTAGTGGTGTAGTCCGTGAATCGGCGCGAAATTACATTGCTTCTTATGGCGGAAATTTTAACGCAAATATCTTTAATATTTTGTTCTCGACCCTATAAGGATTTTGGTACCATAAGAACGGTATTCTTCCTCAGTTACTGTACAAGAAGTACAAATTATGTTAAGAATATTTGAAACTAAGCAAAACAGCGAAGCTCTATCACAGCTGCGGGCCGGTCACACCTGCGGTCGATCACACCTGCAAGCTGTTTTGCCCATTTTGTCACTTAGCACAGCGAGTATTCTTGTTATTGTTATTATTATATAACTCGCTGGGCTAAGCTAAGTTAAGAAAGTAATTAAGTATAAATTGTAAGAAGCTAACAGAATAAAGTCAATTGAACTAAGCGAGCCAAAGACGTTTTTCATCTTCCGCTAACAAAGCGGCGTTTAGTTTAATTCAGTGTACCATTCACATTTTTGGTCCTTCGAGGAAAAAGCAATCAGCGATAATGGAGAACGATCTTCTAGACTCCCAATGGAAGCTAGGCCAGATGATCAACACCTTTTTCACCAACATGAAGAAGGACGGGCCTAACAGGAGAAGAACGCAACCCTACATAAGTGGTCATCAAAGCACCCTCTCGCAGTATTGGAGGGAGTTTGAGACTACACACAAGGAATTAACCCTGCTAAACATAGCAGACAATAAATATTTTACAGAGAATTTTTACAGCAAGGTAAAGAGGGCATATGACAATGCCACGCAACTTCTGCAAGAAGACCAGCTCGCCCTAGAAGATGAATCAAGAGAGATTCCAGCACAGGAATCAAGCAAAGCAACTAAAGACGTCTCATTGGTAGCAGCAGATTGCCCTTCAATAGGAGACCAAGCAAGAAGAAAGGTCTCAGAAGCAGCAGCAATCCCAGCAGGCATATCAGACGAAGACACTACACTACCAGCACACTGGAGCATGATGGAGGAACACACTTCAAGTGCCAGAGGGGCAATACCAAGGCATACTTCAGCCACAAAAGGCTACTCGACCACAGCGGCATCTACAGCAGGCATAGCAGTCGCAACCAAGGGAGAGTCTCCTTTAGCAGCTAGGCTGCAAAATAACAGAGTAGGCTTTGCGTTACCAGCAACTGGTCCCCTGACGGGCAAAAACGCAACCACCCCAACTACCAGTGGGGGTAATATTCCGGGGCGACACGATCAAAACAATATAGAAAACGAATTTGATCAACAACAAGTAATGAGATATAAACGGCTGGAGATCAGATACGATAACTTGAGAAGAAATGTTGAAGACGTGCACAAGAGCCTGAACAGCAACTTATCCGAGCATTACTATGAGCTCTAAAGAAAGGCAATTGCAGACTCATGGGAGAAAATTTCTATACTGCATGAAGAAATTATGATCCATGAGGAAAATGAAATGCAAGCGGAAGAAAATTTGGAGTACTACAGAATAGCAGAGGCTGAAGTTCAGGAGGCGTTGGTTCTAATCCAGGGTATGTCTCAAAGCAAGCATTCTCGTGAGACTGAAGAAACTGACAATCTTGCGGTTCGTTTACCCAGAGTACTAGTGCCAAATTTTGATGGCACCTACATGTCGTGGGCAACGTTCCACGATATTTATGTCAGAATGATTCACTCACGAGAAAAGCTTGGTGATGCAGTAAAAATGCAATACCTTAAGTGCTACCTCAAGGGTGAGGCAAGTAGAATTATTCAGCAGTTGGAGATCTCCGATAGCAATTACAAGGCTGCTTGGGAGCTTCTTTGCAATAGGTATAATAACAAAAGACTACTGCTGAATACTTACCTGGATAAGCTACTGAATCAACCCATAATTCAAAGAGAGTCTGGCCAAGAGCTCAAAGTACTACACGACAAAACAAAAGAATCGATACAAGCCATACAGGCACTCAAAATCGATGTGAGCAGCTGGGGACCATTCCTTGTGCATATTGTAACAAGGAAACTAGATAAGGAAACATACAGATTGTATGAGCAATCCTTAGCTGATCCCAAGGACGTGCCAAAGTTCGATCAGCTACTTTCATTCTTAGAAACCAGATTCCAATCATTGGAATCAATTGAATTCTCGACAAAAAAAATCGAAAAGAAAATGATGCCACAGAAGCAGCATCAGCCGCCATACAAGGCGTACCACACAACAATTGCATTAAAATGTGTATTCTGCGGTGGCACTCACAGCATGTTTAAGTGCAGCAAGCACCAATCTATGACTCCAAGGCAAAAAATAGAAGCAGTTAAAAGAGGTAATTTGTGCACAAACTGTTTGCGAAAGGGGCACGATGTGAAAAACTGCACCAGCAAAAGTACATGCATGAAGTGTCATCAAAAACATAATACTCTGCTGCATGAAGACAATCGAAATATTGGAAGATCTCAGATATCAGAAGTATTGACACTGGCAACTACAAGCAGGCAGAAACCCGCAGAGGTATTACTTGCAACAGCAATAATAAACATTGAAGCAAAGGACGGCTCTATTCACACGCTAAAAGCCCTTATTGATCAAGGCTCTCAGGCATCCTTCATATCGGAAAGAGCTGCTCAACACTTAGGATTAAAGAGAACAAAAACAAATATAACGGTAACAGGAATACATTCCCAACATAAAAATTCAGCATCGTGCATCGACATAAAAATATCGCCACACTTTAAATCCGATTTTCAAACAACAGTTACTACGTTCGTGCTGGACAAGCTAACACATCTCATTCCTGAGATAGCTACGAGCACCGCGCAATGGCAGCATCTTCAAAGAATTATATTAGCTGATCCGGAATATTGCAAGCAAGGAAGAATTGATGTTATATTAGGAGCTGATATATATGGAGAAATAATCCTAGACGGTGTTCTTAAGGGTCAAGAAAATTCACCACTCGCGCAACAGACGAAGCTGGGATGGATCGTCTCCGGAAGATGTGGATCACAAGGCAATGATAATATAAAAAGTCTAATAACTACTCTTGATCTGGAGGAGATTCAAAAATTCTGGGAAGTGGAAGAGCTCAATGAACCGAAGGAACTCAATGAGGAAGACAAAAAATGCATTGAGTATTTTGAGAACACTGTATCAAGAGATATAAACGGTCGATACATCGCTCGTTTACCATTTAAAAGAGACCTAGCAGTGTATCCACTTGGCGATAGTAAGAAAGTAGCGATATCTCGACTCTTTCATATGGAACAGAAATTCAGAAAAAACAAACAGTTGGAAACAGACTGTAAGGACTTTATGCAGAAGTACCTAGATATGGGTCACATGAAGTTATGCACGAGTACAACACAGGACGGAGAATGTTTCCTTCCCCAAGCAAGCAAGACGCTTGGATCAAAGCGATCTCTAGACGACACAGGAAGCATCGCCGAAGTAGCGACAAAACCGAAAGGGGCTAAAAAACAGCCAAAAATACATCCCGTATCAGGATACTCGACGCTTGTAAGGGAAGATCAGCCAAGATACAGCACTAACAAAAGCTCCAATCAAGGAACTACCTACAAACACCAGGGGATGGGAAACCTTGCGTTATTTTTCATAATAGCGTTATTAATTATACCAGCACTAGCAGAACCCATGCCAGACCTAGTCACTATTACACCATTTAAAAACCACCCAGGGATTTACTTCGAAGATCTCGGTGAAACACACTTAGTCGCCAGCGAATGGAATATACTGACATACTACGATCTTCAAGGTTATTGGCAAGAGCTCAAGGGACTTCAGAATTGCGTCAACGAAATTCACAACCTATGCAATGTAACAGTTATAGGAAGGAACTACTGCAATGAGATATACGCTCAATTCAAACGCCAGCTAACGCAAATTGAACAAACGAACAAGTTGTTCCATAAGGAACCCAGCAGACTGCGAAGATCACCTCTGAATATAGTAGGAAAGGCCGCTAACTACTTATTTGGCGTTCTAGATGAAGATTACGCCGAGGAATTCAACGGAAAAATCGAGGGTGTTAAAAACAACGAACAGCACCTACTAGAGTTGTTAAAAAATCAGACATCTCTCATAGAAACAACGACGAACGTTATGCAGCAGAGAGATGAACACATTCAAGGCCAATTTAAAATAATACAGGACCACATCAACCTAGTAGGTCGAGAAATACGAAGAACTGGAAGCATGCAGAACACGCTACAGTCCTTCACATCCTTAACATCACTTACAACTCTGGTACTCTACAACTTTGAAAGGATACAAGGCAGTATTATCGACGTACTGACAGATTTGCACCATGGGCGGATAAACCCATTGATCATTACGCCATCTCAACTAAGGGCGCAAATACGTCTTATAAGAGAAAATATTCCATCCACATTAACCTTGCCTGACAGTGGAATGAACACAGAGCTGCTGCTATATCGCCTAATGACAGTTTCTTTTCAAGTAACAGAGTCAAGTATCCGCTTCAAAATAAGCTTGCCACTAATACAAAATGAAAGGTACCAACTCTTTCACCTAGTTCCCGTGCCAACACGAAATGAAGACCTTTTCACCTTCATTCAGCCAGCAACACCATACTTAGTAGTCAATCTGCATCGAGACAGCTATTATCCGCTTAACCAAGTGGAGTTAGATAAATGCATACAGCTCAGGGCAGACCGATATTTGTGTCAAAGGAATCATCCCCTGTACACTAGCAGTTCCCTGAAGGCGCGATGCGAGCTAGAACTTCTGAAGCATCAACTCGCACCAGACTGCAACATAGGTACAATGAAACCAACAAAGGTCTGGGTACAACTCCGTTCATCAAATGCATGGCTCTACGTCATGGAAAGGGAACAAACTATCAACATCGTCTGCGGAAAAACTGTGACCTCTAGGACTCTTACAGGAGAGGGCATTCTCACACTAATGCCCGAATGTGAAATTAAACAGGAAACCATGACTATAGGTGGCCACGGTTTATACACCACCCTCCTAAATACGTCTTTTGTCCCGAGCTTAAACATCAGCGAGCTGTTAGCTGCTCGAGATTCCTCACCAACACCACCAGTAGAAATAGAGCAACATTGGGAACCCAATAATGAGGTCTACGCCGATATCCGGAGCCAGATCTCGAAAATTCGACGAGAAGAATACTTGCCACACGAACTATCGGAAAATCACCTCCATCTCTATGTCATGAGCTACGCACTTGCGGGCCTGATGCTATTGACAACAATTATTCTGGCTATTAGATGTATTTCCTCTTACCGAAACCGGCAACTAAACCAGCAACACGAGATATCCAACGCAACCGAAAATAACAACCGAACATGGAACCTCACGACCGTATAGACATATTAGAACGCGGCCGGGAGGATGTACAAGAAGTACAAATTATGTTAAGAATATTTGAAACTAAGCAAAACAGCGAAGCTCTATCACAGCTGCGGGCCGGTCACACCTGCGGTCGATCACACCTGCAAGCTGTTTTGCCCATTTTGTCACTTAGCACAGCGAGTATTCTTGTTATTGTTATTATTATATAACTCGCTGGGCTAAGCTAAGTTAAGAAAGTAATTAAGTATAAATTGTAAGAAGCTAACAGAATAAAGTCAATTGAACTAAGCGAGCCAAAGACGTTTTTCATCTTCCGCTAACAAAGCGGCGTTTAGTTTAATTCAGTGTACCATTCACAGTTACAATTAGTAGAACAACATTTTTTCGTAAAAACGATAGTTTAGCAGATTCGCACTGCGGAGCAGAATAAATGGGCTATACCGCCGTAAGAAGCAATCATCGGACCTAGACGGCTTGTATTTATGATATTGTTCGTGGGCGTTTTGCTTTTACGATACTTATACAAATTAAACAAATTCTTTATCTGGTACTTAAAAAAAACAAAGTTTAACTCAAGACAACTTTATTTCTACGCGACTCGATACAAAGTGTTCTGACAAAAGTTGGCTTTACTTAATCTACCCTAAATCTAAAGTCACCTGAGCACCGTCGCAGACATGGTGTCAGCAGAAATGCGCCGACACGTTTCCCGGTCACGTTGAGTTCATCCATGGCTACGTCGACCTCTGGTTGACCGAAGCTTTTTGTAACGCGTGTCGTTAACTCCTCCCCTCTTAGTCTTCAGCGTCCTCGTTGAACTTTTAGAAGAATGGTATGTTTTTAACACGTGTGATTCCAGGTGGCTCCGATTCGACTTCATCTGTTGGTCCTTCTGATCCTTCTGGTATCGTGGTCGATATCTGGATAGGTATTGGGGCTGTTGGTAGGCTTGATGTTTTTGGCCATGCCATTCTGATGATGATGATGATCACTGCCAATATCGCCAAAGATGATAGGCTGAGGTTGGTGATGCTGCCTATGTGGTCTTAGGCCTTAGGAGCTCGATCTTTTCCGTGTTGTTCAAATGTAGTCTTCTCATAGCCTGTAGCGTAAGCGTTTCTTCGAAGATTCTGAAACTGGCGTCTAGTTGGGCGATAGGAGGAAGCGGTTTTGCGGTGGAGATTTCTTTAGACGCGTAGCTTTGTCCGTTTACCAAGAGGGTGGCATTTTGGTACTGTATTATGAAGGTGCCTGATAGGTTCATAGCTTCGGTGTTGACTAGGATGGTCCCATTAAATTGATTTAGCAATAAAGTCCCTGGGAGGATCTCTTCTACTGCGGGAATGTGTTGATTGTCTATTTCGGTGCAATTCGTCGGTCTGCTGGTGAGTAGGTTAGGAATACAACTAGATTCGCTTAAGTCTATAATTTGCTTTTTTTCGCATATTGTTAATTTACTATTTGTCTTACAATTTTCTTTTATGCCATATATCCTATTTTTACACTGCAATATATTTTCGAATTTTATTTTTATTACAGCATTTTTTCTTTTTACAGGTTTTACTAATAATCTTTTACATAGTTCTAATTCGGTATTTGGTATGCTTACAATGTAAAGTAAGGTTGAATTATTAGATGCAATTTTTACTTGAGCAAAATCAATAGCGTCTTCTAAATTGATATACGGTACGTTATTTCTTTCAAAAAGTTCCTTAACAGAATTTATTTCGCTATTAGATAGAATAAAAGAATTAATTATTCCTGCTTTAGCCCAGTGTAGGGCGTAGTCTACATTAATAATTTCTTCTTTAATAATGTCTAACCTATATTTGATATTTGTTGCTATTCCATTTTTAATATCCTGGTCGGTTTTAAAATTGTTAATTATTTTATTGGTAACATTGGTTATTTCATTTATTCGATCTATTGTCGATTTATTTATTATGACTTGCTTATTGTTATTTTGTAATACATCGTCTATTTTTGCTTTTAATATTAGGAAATCATCGTGGTCCGGACTGCCGGCCAACCATTTCCATGCACTACCAAGAAAGTTTAGTGATCTCTTACTCTTAGTCCTGGGTTTCAATCTATTAAGTAAGTTTTTGATTTGGACAGTCTCATGGCTGAGGAAAGGGAACATAGGATGGGTTGTTTCGACATCTTTCTTGATCTTATGGTCTAGGTCGTTAAGCGTTTTTTCGTAAGTGTCCAGTTCTATGATGTGTACCAGTTTTAGAGTTCCAGTCTGTAATTTTGCGTTTTCAGTAGTCAGTATTATTATTTTCGAGTTAGAGTAATCCAATATTTGTACGTCGCCGTAGCAGGAAGTAAACGCTATCCTGCAAAGGAAAAATAGATATCAATTTCTTATGTGACTTTTGTGTACTGTCCTGTCTGATTCTGTGATCACTAAGCTATTCTTATTTTCTTTGACAATTTCCCTTTTGTACCGCGGTGTAAGTTTAGTTCCTTGTCTTTTATTGATTTTAACGTAGATTATATCTCCTGGTTGATATGTTTTGAAAGCTTGTCTATTTTTATTGTGCGTCTTAAGGTCTTGTTCTTGTTTTTCAGTTAGTCTCTGTACGTTGTCTTGTCTGGCTTTCTGATATGTTTCCGGATCAACTCTGACTTTGCTACCAAAGAATATTTCTATAGGCTTCTGGTTTGTTGTTGAATGCACGGAGCAATTGTATTCATACACTGCACGGTCTAATAATTCTTCGAAGGATCTGACAATATTTTCTGCTTTTAAGCATCTCATGAGCTCTGACAGCGTGGAATGGAATCGTTCTATTTGTCCGTTTGCGTTACTGAAATATGGGGGCGTTTGGAAAATTTTGATGCCCAATTGATCTTCTACCATGAAACTAATGGTACTGGAATTTAGAGATTTTTCATTGTCTATTACAAGGGTTTCCGGGACTCCAAACATGAAAAGAAGTTGCCTTAGGGGTTCTCTTATGTCTTCCGCAGATCGCGATTTTAAGATTTTAGCTTGGGCGTATTTTGAGAACTTATCGATTGCGGTTAATATTAAATTTTTCTCTACTATATAAATATCCATATGAAGTATCTGTCCTGGATACTGAGGTATTGGGGTTTTTCCTATTTCGGGTTTAGCTGGGTGTCTTTCATATTTATGTTGTTTACAAGTGTGGCATTGCTTCACTAAATTTGTTATTTTCTGCGTCATCTTAGGGAAGTAGAATTTTTCCAAAAGCTGTATTTTATTTTCTTTAGCGTTTCGATGAGCTCTTCTGTGCTCTAGTAAAATCTGTTCTTCTTGATCGGTTTCTGCTGTTAGGTCTCTAATTTTCGTTTGGGTGAATTTAGCTTTGTAGTTTTTAAAGTGCATAGGCCAGAAATTTTGAATCATTCCCATTATGTTTTCTGAAGTAAATATTCCGTTGACTATTGCTGGGTTAAGGTATTTCTTTAGTATCGTAATTAATTCGTCCTCGGTATATCTTGTTCTAATTACAGTATGTCTATGGTATGTTGGGAAGGGAATGTGAAATTGGTAGTTATTTTCTAAGCCTGTTTCGATCCATATTTGATTTTTAAAAGCATTGATGGGCGCTCGCACTGTCGGGATAAGGTCTTCAGCAGAGCTTTCGGCGCTATGGACTGTGTTCGTCATTGAATTAATTTCTGGTGTTAGAGAATCTTGCGGGGGTCTCGATAATGCATCCGCAACTACATTTGTTCGTCCGGGTTTATAGTCAAGCTGGTAATTGTATTCTTCAAGGATCGCCTTCCACCTTTTCATTTTCGCGTTATGGTTTTTGTGGCTTAACGCGTAGGTGAGCGGTTGATGATCTGTGAAGATACGGACTTTTGAGGTGCCATACAAGTAATTTCTTAGGGAGTTTAAGGCCCAGATAATTGCCAGCATTTCCTTTTCGTTTGCTGCATAATTTTCTTCCGTTCTATTGAGAGTTCTGGATATAAAAGTTATGGGTTTGCCATTCTGTTCGAGGACTGCTCCTATGGCATATTGAGACGCGTCTGTGGTCAAATGGAATTCTTTATTAAAATTTGGATATGCTAAAATTACTTCTTCGGAAACTAGGGCGCTCTTGATTTTGGAGAATGCTTTGATAGCCTCGTCATTTAGCTGTAAAATTTTGTTTTTTGAGGAATTTTTGGACAGTCGTCCATCCTCCCCTCTTAGAAGATTTGTAAGGGGTTTCGCTATTTTAGCGTAATCCCTGACAAAGCGTCTATAATAGCCGGATAATCCTAAAAATGATCTAAGATCCTTTAATGTTTTCGGTTGCGGGAAGTTCAGAATCGCCTCTACCTTTGCCGGATTAGTTTTCACTCCTTCGGGTGAAACGATGAATACTAGAAACTCAACGCTAGTTTTGAAGAATTCGCATTTGTCTAGCTGTGTCTTCATATTTGCGGATTTGAGGGTCTTGAAGATGGTCTCTATGTCTTTAAGGTGTTTATCCTCGTTCTCGCTGAAAATTATGATGTCGTCTATATAGACGAAGCAGATTTTTCCTATGTGCTCCCTTAGTATATCGTCCAATGCTCTTTGAAAAATTGCAGGAGCATTTTTCAATCCGAATGGTAGTCTGGTAAACTCATATTTACCATTATTCACCGAGAAAGCAGTCTTCTCTATGTCAGATTCCTTTAATGGAATCTGATGAAATCCACTTTTCAGGTCTATTACAGAAAATAGCTTGTTTTTACCCAGTTGCATTAGTACTTCACTAATTTCGGGTATGGGGTAACGGTCTGCGATAGTTATGCTGTTTAACTTCCTGTAATCAATTACCATTCTGTACTTCTTTTCGCCAGAAGCATCCAGCTTCTTGGGCACGACCCAAACAGGCGAGTTGTAGGACGAACGGGATGGTCTAATTATACCATCATCTAATAATTTATTTATTTGTCGATCGATTTCGTCTTTTAAAGACATCGGGTATGGGTAAAATTTGGTATAGACAGGGTTATCAGCAGTTGTACGTATAGTGCCTACAACTTTTGTAGTGAATGTTAGTTTCTCGTCTGGATCAGAGAATAATTCTTGGTTCTTTTCTACTAGGAATTTCGTGGCTTTAGCTTGGCTATCCGACATATGGCTGGTTCTAATAGCAATTTTGTTTACGCATTCCGCTTCTAATTGTTTGATAGGGATTTTAATTGAATCTTGGATAATAACATAGTTGTGTTTCGTATGGATAATGGCAGATAATTCCTTGAGGCTGTCGTTGCCTAGTATCGCATGGAAAGATACTAACGACGGCAGTAGGTAAAATTTAATTTTAGTCTCTTTTAAATTGAAAAGGTTAGCGAAAATGTGGTGCGTGATTCGCACTTGGCCTCCTACAGAGTTGGCATAAAAACATTCATTGTTAGGAATAGGGTTTTTTGCAAATCGTGGTTGAATATAATTTTTGTTCGACCCCGTGTCGATAAGTATCTTTAATACCTCTCCGCTTCCTGCTTTGCATTCAAAGTACGGCAGCGAAGAGTGCCTCATTCTAAAAAATGAATGTCTGCTAGATTGGTGTTCTCCTGCTCTGTGTTATGTTCCATCATGGCCCCGTACTGATCGCTATACTCTGCTAAAGTTTGCTCATAACTATTGTTTTCCTCTGCTAGTAGCTGAGCTTCCTCATAATATCCGTGCGGTTCTTGGGTTGATTGCTCGTTGCTTAAGCCCGTATTTATGTGGAAATTTCTTTGCATCTTCTGAGGTGGGAATGATCCTCGCATGTTGTTATTTCCGGGTGGTCGTTTTCCTGCATATTGCGCAGGCCTCGGTCTATTAGCATAATTCACAACGTTCGTCTGGATGCTACGGTCTACATCCATGGGTTCCGGTTTGGGTTGTGGCTTCGGTGCCACTGGTCTTTGAGGGGGATGTTGTAGTCGCGGATCTTGGCCGAAGGGCCTATTCTGAGCAAGCTGAGTTCTGTAATAATTCCATCCTCCTGGCGTAGGGAAATGTGCTAATTCCGGATGAAATGCTGATCTTTGCTCGAACCTTGGTGGTTGCGATTTCTTTGGTGGGATCGGCGGTGGATTATGTGAGAATTTCCTGCTGTTCCCTTGATGATTATTGGCGTAATTTGCCCTAAAATTCTGATTTTCTAATTTTAGGCAAAAATGTAACGCCTGAGGGAGGTCGATTGGCTCTTTTATGCCAAGGAGCCTCGGTAGGTCTCCGTTAAGTCCCCGTACAAAGGTATCTAGGGCTTTATCCCTATATGTTTCCGTTAACAATTTCATGGATTCGGCACTTATTTCCATGCAGGCAATTTTGTTCAATATTAATGAAAGGTGAGAATAAATCTGTTGATAGAACTCTTGAACAGAGGATCTACCTTGTATTAGGGAAGTTAGCTGATACTCTAAAGTACCTAAGTCGCGTTTATCTGCGTAGTGGATAGTAAGGCAGCGGGAGATTGCTCTCCAGCCTAATGGAGTGTTATAAGACTCGAGGGCTATATCTGCATTCCCCACAATTTTATTTCTTATTACGCTTAGAATGCCGTAATATTTCGGGGTTCCCTTCATGGGCTCGTAGATTTGTAATACTCGTTCTACGCTTTTTTTCCACGAGGAAAATTCACCAGGGTTGCCCGAAAACTCCCTGAGACAGCGGACGACGTCCGGGACCTTATCTAAGTCGGCTAAATTATTGCGATGTCTCTCGTCTATGGTCTGATCAGTGGCCGTGACGAGCTCGGAATTGGGATTCAAGTAGGATTGTACTAAGCTTTTCGTCTGGGACGATATAACTTGTGAAACGATATTTGTTACTAAAGCCGTTAGTTCGGCAACGTTAGGGGTATTAGGGGCTTGCGCCGAAGTAGAAGGTTGTGTAGGTACGGAAGGAGGGTTAGGTGGTGGAGTACCTAAAACCGGTGGTCTAATCAAACCGTTTGGATTTGCCATTTTTTCTTAATTTAATATAAATTTAAAATTAATTTCCTAATAATCGGTATTATTTTTTAATAATATATTTTATAATTCGGACTTCTTTTAGACTTTATCTTTTCCGGAAGGTTGAACGCGGTCTTTTTTCTCTTCTTAATTAAACTTCTTTTTATTCTATCCGTTATTAGTACTTGGTTATCGGTATCTCACGAATATATTTCACAAATAAAATTACACTTTTATCTTAAATATTTATGATCGATTATTTTTTCCGATTATATTTCGCACAATGTTACACTTTCAGTATTTTTATGTTCACTTATCAATCGATTATTTTCGTCAAAAATCTTCTTAGTATTTCCTTATATTTTAATACATTTGTTTTTTACACAGTTTGGCTAGATTATCGCTAATAAAGTAGTTATTTAAGTTTTTCCAAAATTTAACAATTTCTCTTACTTTCTACGACTTACACTAGTAACAGGAGCATGCTATTGGGTGTTGTGCAGCTGCGTCTACGACGGAGGGTTCCCTTTTCTCCTTGTGGTGACTCAGGATCCGGCAGTAGAACTACAGTAGTGAATCTGAGGATTAAATGCACTTCCAATAACGGTTTCCTGGGGTTCTGGGACACAGGTGTTGCACTGCTTTAGGGCGTCTTGAGTTTCGCGGCGGCACTACTTTAGGGCACTAACCTCTACCACTTTCTAGGTTTTTAAATAATTGTGTTCCCTAGCACTACTTTAGGGCTTTTTGGGACTTATCACAATTCCTAGAGTTTTTTGGCTAACAGTGTTCCCTTGCACTACTTAAGGGCTCTTTGGGATTTATCACTTTCGAGGTTTCCACAATAACTCGCGGCCTGTGCCCCACGTTGGGCGCCAATTAAACAAATTCTTTATCTGGTACTTAAAAAAAACAAAGTTTAACTCAAGAGAACTTTATTTCTACGCGACTCGATACAAAGTGTTCTGACAAAAGTTGGCTTTACTTAATCTACCCTAAATCTAAAGTCATCTGAGCACCGTCGCAGACATGGTGTCAGCAGAAATGCGCCGACACGTTTCCCGGTCACGTTGAGTTCATCCATGGCTACGTCGACCTCTGGTTGACCGAAGCTTTTTGTAACGCGTGTCGTTAACTTACATAAAATTGCCACTTTCCTTGGGGGGAACACAAAAACACCTCGGGAAGTAAAAAAAAAAAACGCATATTTGTGTCCTTTGCCTTCGTCTTACATATATTTTTACTCAATTTTGCAGTTCTACAAACTTATTCTTCTGAGAAATTTTAATATGTTCCTGATTCTTTTGGCGCCCCAAATCCACTGGCGCCCTCGGGCGCCGCCCGAGCTTGCCCGCCCCTAAGGCCGGTACTGTCTGTACGACTTCAACGATTTGTCATACAGGCAATTGTGGCACTGGACAGCCTCAATCAGGCGGCAAACAAAGTGTACCGGCGGCAGTTTTAAAACTTGAAGTTTGACTTCTAGCTAAGGCTTAAACCTTTTAAGCAAAGCTTTGATGCTTTCCTTGCCGCATGTAGTAAGGATCAAAAGTTGAGAAATGTTCAACTTTTCAATCCGGCTGCGACTGCGGCAACGCGTTTCTATGGGTGCACCCCCATAAGAAAGCATGTAGTTCAACTTACGTTTTCCGGAGTCGGACGAATTCCGGACTCTATGGGCGCGGGCCTTCAGCGTCGGAGACTGCCGGAGTGCTCCCTGGAACTACAGGAGCTGGTTGATTTTGTGAGCCAGCTACCTGTCCGGCAGATTTCTCCGGTCGTCATCCGTCGCGAGCCTTCCATGGACGGAATAATTTAGAAATAAGAAAAATTTGATAACACGTGTTTAAATAAACCGGGGATAATTTAAAATCAAGGAAAACATTACTAAGGGCGGCTTGCAGCAAAATTATACAAATCTCGATTTTATTAAAACAAGACTTAGCCCTAAACTCAACTTAACTTAAATCTCATCCAAGATGTATTGCACGTAATAAAATTTCTGTCGATTTAACTAAATCGAGATTTAGTCAATCATTCACTCATCACTAGCTCTTTGCTTTCCGTTTCCACTAATAATGTATGTAAAATTAATATTGCGCTTGTCGTGTCAAGTTGTAATGTCAATATCAGTTCATATCGGTGCGTTGATTTTCGGGTTCTTTCGCTATATCATAAAACTTTGCCACAACATTGTTTTGTTCATTAACAGTGACAGGTATTTTAATAAACTCCGAATACAAAGAGGCAATTGCGTGTGTTACTCGATGTAATATTCTGCAAAGCCGTCGACTCATGGGCTCCAATAACATCGCCACAAGCTGTTAGTTGACTACCAGTAGCATAATACCTCAACGTGTATAGAAGTTGGTTCATAGGGGATGCAGCATTTCTATTCCTAAAACATATGTAGGTATTAAAATAAAAATTGTATTGCACTTTCTTTACTTAGGCGGAACCTATCAAGAATTCGTCATCTCGCAACGTATTAAACAAATCACCTCTTACGAAGACTCTTCATTTTAGAAACTCTGTTTTTCTCTATATTGCACTATTTCTTCTTCGTCTGATAACAAATCGTGATCAGTTTGCGCAAATAAATCCATTTTCATAAATCACAAATTCACCAGTCACCACCGTCTCTCAACAAAATCGAGATTTTGCAACTTAAACCGACATAAGTGCCAGTTTAACTTTGATGCTTATTTAAATCGAGATTTAAGCTAAATCGATGATATGCAAGACGTTAAATCGGGTTTAAGCTAAAATCGAATTTTACTTCCAATAAATCTAGTTTTAAATCATAGCTGCAAGCCGCCCTAAGTGTATATAAGTTCAATTTGGAAGATTTTGAATATTTAAAATAATTTAAAACTATACAAGAATTTGTTAAAGTGTGGAAATAAAAATTAAAAATAATTTAGAACAACAAACAATTTATTAACGTGTGGAAAAAAAATTTAAAAAAAAAATTTAAAACTACAAAAGTTTCGATAAAAGGTTAAACTAAAATTTAACATAATTTGAAACTGCAAAAATGTTGCTAAAAGAGAATATTAATTTAAAACTTTTAATCGAACAAATTAAAATCGAAGCAGTGAAAAAGAAAATCAAAGAAAAGCCGTGACAAAATAAATTGAAAACATTTAGAAACAAACAAACTTGAAATTAAGCAGTAAAGAAGAAAAAAACAAAAAATTAAATAAAGTAAAAAACAAGTGCGACAACGACAGCCGCAGTAGCAGCAGCAGCGACAGAAGCAACAGCATCAGTAACGGCGGCCGTCTCATCCGATCCTGCAACCAATCATCGAAGGCAGCGCTTATAAACTCAACATATACCTAAGTAACAAAAAAGAAATAAAATAAAAGAAATATGTATATGTATATACAAAGAAATAAAATATATATGGGACATTCCACGTCAACCGGGCCACCTAAATGACCAAAAATCATGAAGACCTAGAAAATTGTTTTTGGGCTTAAATTTTTGGTCTATCTTTACTCTTCAGAAATTGACCTGGCGTTTTGAAAAATTCAAAATGGCGGATCCAATATGGCGGCCAACTTTTCAAAACTGAACGAAATTTGAATAAAAAAAATACTATGATATTCTGCATAAAATTCTAAGTAAGAAATGTCTTTTGCAAAGTTTTGAATAAAATAGCCGTTTTTGAGAAAAAAATTCATGAATTTTTAAAAATTTTCTATTTGGATGAAATCCTTTTCGGTTTTATATAGGAAAAAATTGAAAATTGGCATATTAGAAAGATTTAAAAAATACTCAGGTGTTAGGAGGTTGCTAGTGATGAATGCAATGTCAGATGTCAAAAAAAATCAAAATGTCGGATCCAATATGGCCAATATGGATTTCATCAAGATAGAAAATTTTTAAAATTCATGAATTTTTTTCTCAAAAACGGCAATTTTATTCAAAAATTTGCAAAAGACATTTCTTACTTAGAATTTTATGCAGAATATCATAGTATTTTTTTTATTCAAATTTCGTTCATTTTTGAAAAGCTGGCCGCTATATTGGATCCGCCATCTTGAATTTTTCAAAACGCCAGGTCAATTTCTGAAGAGTAAAGATAGACCAAAAATTTAAGCCCAAAAACAATTTTCTAGGTCTCCATGATTTTTGGTCATTTAGGTGGCCCGGTTGACGTGGAATGTCCCATATATACATATATAATAAGGAAATAATAGAAGAAAAATCAGGTATGTTAATCTTAATGTAAATTTTGTTGTATTTTTCCCCTCGCTTAATTTTTTCAGCCATGTTCGAGTTGATTTAGCCCTGGTACACACTAGGCGTTTTTCAACGCGCGCTTTGGTAACGCGCGTTTTAAGAACTATGAAGAAGCGCGCGTTTGAATGTGTACACCGTAATGGGACTTCATAGTTCTTAAAACGCGCGTTACCAAAGCGCGCGTTGAAAAACGCCTAGTGTGTACCAGGGCTTATTCTATTGGGACCACCCAAATTTTTGTTCGAAGGGGAGATCATATGGGTGGTTGGGGCCAGGAAAGGTGGCGGGTCCATTTCCATTGCGGATCCCTCCCTAAGAGTCAATCTTGGGCAGAAACAGGGGTTCACTGCCTTGCCATTTTTTTTGTTTCCGTCGCGAGAGGTTTTCTTGTTGTCGGCGGTCCGTTTCGGTGGCTAAGTGTGGCCTTCGGCAGATTTCGCCCACACTACCGCAAAGCTAGCCCGCCAGCTCTCGCTCCCACAAACCACCGGACGAAGGGTGTAAGCCGGGCATCTTCGAGGGCGCGGCCCGCAACAAATTGAAACGTTTCGAGGCCTAGGTGTTCGGAGTAGATCCCGAAACCAGTCCTGGCTTCCAACTTAGGTCTATCGGTATAAATCTGGACCTAGTTTATATAATTAAGCAAGTTCCTCACCCCAATCATGCCTTGCTGGTATGAGTGATCGAATTTCTTATCGAAGCAGGGTTTCGGAACAATCTAATCCAACCTGGGGACATGAGTATTAAGGATTCTGCAGTGCCCATAGTCCAGTCGTGTCCAAGGGTGTGTCGAGTTTAGCCTAGGGGCTATGGAGGCTGTTGTCTGTTTGCCAAAGATAACCATTGGTAGGAGGTCTAGGATGACGTTCAGGGCCTTGGTGGGAGTAATCCCTAAGGCTCCAGTGATTCGGTCTGATCACGATCACGAAGAGCCAGTCTGGTAGTCTCTCCAGTGTTTTGAGAAGAAAGTAAGAAAGACAAATGGGCCTGAAGTCTTTGGATTTGCAATGCGAGGATTGACATCCTTTGGGGATTATTACTATACTATACTACTTATAATTATTCACGAAGAGTAGAAGCCATTAGTATAACACTTACCAATGTTGCAAAGATCCGTTGTACACACACACAACAGCTCGAGATCCGCCGAAAGATTTTTCCTGAAAAAACAAGTAGTAGATTAGCGAAACGCGGACAAGCGACTGAATTATGTTAAGAGATACACTTACCTGATCTAAGCATCACTCTACACCGTATAATTGCATTTTACATAATCATTATCAACGGATACTTACTGATATTGCTAATTTTGAAATATATCCAATTAAATTAGCGAGAAAATGTCAAGGAAATACTAAGAAAGTCGTCATTTCTATAATTTTGAATTCTACAAAAAAGCGGAAAAAATCCACTCCTCCTTATTCTAGAAAACATTAGCTTTAAATTGCAATATAAATCTTGGCATCGGCAAACAGCGCTAACATTAAACATTTTTAACAAACTTTATGAAGTGAATAAAACACTATATGTTTTTATTTACAAATTTCAAAGTTTAATTAATTAATTTTATTACAATATTATTTTTAACAAATTTTGTTGTTGAAAGGGAGTTTTACACCGATAAGTATAAAATAAAGTTAAGTTTTCACGTAGTTATTCTTATGAGTTCTGTGTACTCGAGAACTGTAATATTGAGTTTATAATTGCTAAACATAGCAATCTCAAAGTTGTAATAGTTAATTAAAAAATACATATAATATAAGCTTAGGTTTGACTAAGACAAATTAAAACTGATTTTGCAAATATTTTTTTTTTTAAATTAAAAAAAAAAAAAAAAAAAAAAAAATTATATTTGGCACTACAGTTAGAAAGTCTATATTCTCAATATTATATGTAAAAAATGTCATACAGATATGTCAACAAACAAAAAATTTTCAGATTTATGACACGAAAAAGTGCCGCTGAACCCACCGTCCGGCGCTCTCTCAACATCAGTCCAGTGAAGTGATCGGAAAAGGTCAGATCGTAAGGGAAGAAAAGTTTGTTTTAATTCGAGCTGAGTAAAGAGGGAAAAATTTTCCTCTTTAAGGGGGGAAACCAGTTTAGACCGATCGAAAAATCGTCTTTTTTTTATTGCATGAATCGTTAGTATAACTATTCAAGAATATGTGGTCAAAATTTCAAAGCAAAATTCCCATTAGTTCGAATGCAATGAGCACTTAAGTGACAGCCCGTCGGTTCTGTGAAGAAGCGCACGGTAATTATAACGGAGCGGTCGCCCAGGCCCTTCTTTTCCAGCTACCTGCCTCAATACCGCTGTGCTATTGAATAATAGAAAGAGGAGAGTTTCGGCAGATGTTATTGTTTGGCATTGGGTAGAACGTTCTCGAACGTTTACGATATTTCGACAGAGCGTCGAGTCTGGTTAGTTGAGCTCCGGCTTTCTTACCGAGAGTTTTTCTCGAAACGACTTTTTTTCGACTAGCGTACATTCTAGCTCAAAAAGTTATTCATCAATCGTTCTGAAATTTGGTGTAGATATTCTTTATTCAATTCCACGTAACATGAACCAAATTCGGGGATTATATTGTTATTAAAAATATATTTTTTTATGCAAGAAAGATGAAAAAATATAGTATAAAAACATGACATTGTGTTCAAACACCTCAAAAACATGCAATTTTCAATTTGTTTGATCAAAATTAGGTTCATATTCTTAGAAAATATGTTTTTAATGAAAAAAAGAAATCCTGATGATTACAGATAAAAATTGCGACGTCAGGGATGTACGCCAGCCAAATGCTCGGATGGCAATCGCCCATGGACTGCACGCGGTAATTCCACTATTTCCGGCGGAAATCGTTTGAAAAAATTTTAAAGTGTACTTGAAAACATAGATAAAATATCCTACAAGTTTAAACAATTTGTGATTATTCCTTCCTGGTTAAAAAAAATCCTGAAAAACACCAAAATTTCGACCTCATAAACTGGTTTCCCCCCTTAAGCGAGCGGAGCCAAAAGGGAAAAAGGACCATAAAGTATCGTGGGGTCCACGGTGCACGTGATTGCCGGAAATTATGTAGCCACAGTTAAGCCAAGTTAAGTAACCTTCCATATTTCTTTTGTTTTTATTCATTTTTTTATTTTTTTCTTGGGGATTTTGTGTGGGCGCGGGAAATATATTTTATGGGGGCGGAGGTTACATTTCCAATGCGCCTCGAGACACCGTATCGGCTCATTATTACTGAAATATACTTGTCGAAAATTAGAATAATTCTTGTTCTAAACTGAAAGCCAGCATTATGCTTCCCCAGCCTATTATGAGAAATGCTTCCTGAATTAAATATATTTTTGTTTTTGGTTTTTGGTAAACCAGGAATGACCGATATTCTTTTTCAGCTTTATGGTCAGCTTCGAGTAACCTGCCCTTCTCCAGTGCTAGCAGGCAATCTCGCGCTTAAATTCTAGTTCGATAATAATTCATAAATATTTGCCTGACTGATGTCAATGGAAAACAAATATTATTATTAATTTGTTAGTAGTTGATAATTGCAATGCCATAACTAGAAATTTTTTACAATGTGCAAAACTGAAAACGAAATATTATTTCTTTGACGAACTCTGTTCTATACACGTCATTTCACTGTTTAGCTTTAACCCAAAATTTTATCGAAAAGCGACAGTGGCGGGAACGTTTCGATTCGTTCTAATATTCTCTGCGCTAACTGGAGAAAAACAGCTTGTGACTTAAATCAAGTTTTAGGGCTTTTCTCATAAGGTAAGCCGAGCACAATTTACTCCTGACTCATTTCAGTTGTTGACAAAATCTTATGAGGACTTCGTAACCTCACTTTGTTCCGGCTTACTATATATAGGATTGAACGAAAATGTCTTAAAAGCAATTTCCCACATATGTTTGCATTGCAGACAGCAAAGCAATTTATAAGTACTGCAAGACTCAAGAAAGACTAGGAGAATGCATTTGGCATTTCGGCAATAAAACTTTCTCGCCGGTTATGCATGCTGCTGGAAACTATCAGAATTGTTATTTGGCAGATTACGTACCCCAATGTATTTGGAAAGCAAGCTACGAATGAACACATGAACAAATTATGCAGAAAACTATTATCGTTAAATGCATATGTGACCCAGTGCAACAATTTGAGGATTCCGGGGCTGAGTGTAGCTTGCAGTGCTAGGCATTACCCTCCCGAGGTGAATTTTCCAGACTGGTAATATTCACACTAATTGCTATTTGAGAATTGCTAACGTGCAGCGGCTATAAATGTTTACCCATTTTCATTTAATATAAAACTATACATATAGTAGCGTTGCTCCTTATGAATCCACTGGTCCCCTATTGAGCCTTAGACTCAATTAATTATGAACTAGAAGGATGATATAATGGGATAATCGCAATGTAGGAAGTAATTGGGCTTTAAAGCGCTAAAGTTATCCACGACTTTTTTAATTTTTTATTTCTGTTACAATTCAGAAACTGCGTAAATGGGAGTTCGTTTAATGTATAATTAACTTGCTGATGAACACTTTGGATACTGTTGCGACAAATAGCTGCATTAAATACTAGAGCGATTCAAATCTGTTGCAATGCGATCGATAGAATATTGATCGTTTTGTTCTCCATAGTTTGTTATCTACCTTATTCTAAATCAGATCTTTTAAGATCATTTTCTTCATGAAGTATAATTACAAGATGAACTAAAAATAGGTATTGTTGTATAACGGTTTTTAGTAATATTATTTACAATAACTGAGGCACCGTTATGTTACCGAGTCCATGCTGCCGGTGGGTTCATAACAGCCGTCTTCCATAACGGGTGACGTCTCGGGTTTTATCTGAGTCCGACGCTCGTGCAAAAATTCGCTAAGCGTGCTAATGCTTGGAAAATGCACGCTTAGCACAACCTGGAGACGGCTGGTTGGGAACCAGAAGTCTGCAACGAGCTCCCCTAACGGAGTTTCAGCCCAGTCGCGATCGCAAGAAGTGGCAGAATCTTAAGCCTTATTCAAACGAATAGAGTTTGCTCTAACCCGGGTTGAAGGAACAATATAAGAAAATCGTAACGTCAAGTCGGGCTACGAAAACTAACCGTCGAACAGTGGTTCGAAATCACGAAAACGCGAAATTCAATAACTGTCGCTCTTCATTTCCACATACGGTCATAAAAAAACAATTTGTACGTTTTTGAGGATGCCGCATCCATTTTTGGTGTTACTTTTTACCTAGGGGTTAAAGGGGGCGCGACCGGAAAATGCCTAACCTTAAATTTAAAGAAATAACAAAATCAAATTAAGGGGGACCACTAGTGTGACCGCCTCAAAAAAAGGTGATTTTTGGAATTTTTTTAAAGACAACTACTGCATGGAATGTTTTAATATTTTAAGGATATATTTGTGGATATATAGTAAATACATGATAACATTTTTGGACCAAAAATTTGAAAATTCAGCAAATTATTCGCAATTTCCCAAGGCTCCAAAAAAAAAAGTGCCCCCACTGCTGCAGTTATAGAGACGTTCACATTGCGTGAAATCAAAAAAACCAAACAGTTTATTAAACTAGAAGATATTTCCCGTGCCACAAACCTCGAAAAAAAAAAAGAAAATTTAAATTTAAAAAAATGGCGGAGTTTTAAAAAAAAAAATCAAATTTCGCGCGAAAATTTCGTGATTTTTGGCCTGCCAAAATTACATTTTTTATTCGATCCGGAATGTTGGAGGTTTGTGGCACGGAGAAATATGTATAAAAGAAGTTGCAAAAAGAATCAAATCGATCGGATAATTTGTCTTCGAGCTACAACTGCAGCAAATTTGAAATAAGTAGTTTCGAGAAAAACGCGTTTAAAGTTCAATTCATACATTTCTCAGTACCTCAATACCATGAGCGGCTGCTCTTCTGATGGCTGTAACTCAAAAATTATTTGAGATATGCACTTGAAATTTTAGTATGTTATTTTCAAAGGTATAGACTATCGAAATATACAAAACAAAAAAAATTTTTTTTTAAAAATGTCACACTAGTGGTCCCCCTTAACAATGCAAAGTGAAATCTCCAGTGATAAATATTAACATTCCAAAAAATGCACTCTCCGCACGACCACTCGCAACGACGTGATCTCAAGGGTATGGTACCGAGCGTACAAAACTTAAGGGATTTTAACAAAAATAACTTTTCAATGATTTAGTTAAGTTAGTGAAATTTGTCTCCTTCGACCGGTACCCTCACCTTGTCGTGGTGAAGGAGCTTGCGTGCGTCGATGATTGACTGAGCTATGTCTGCGGTAGCAATTTGCTACCGGAAGGGTCACTCATGACGAACAGGCCAGTCCTGAGGCGTCAGACTAAGAAGGGAACCTCCTAACACAATGGAAGGCAAGCCTTTAGGTACTTTGTCTGCACGAGGTAACCAGCTTGAGACTGGCAATCCTCCCGCTCTAGAAGCGGCCGGGGCTAGAAGTGTGCAGGTTCCACTTCCATTGATGACCGAGGTGGCGGGTCCAGGCCAAGGAGGAAGCCCTCTACTGGACTCCGATGATGGAATGTCGCAAGACTTACTATCATCGATTGGCACATTGACTCAGTCAGTGGAGAGCCTACTCTTCGAACAGGAAAGGACCGAAAAGCAGCCTGCTGTGACTACGGTTAATCCTGTTCCACTGGACGTTCCCAAAATCCCTCCGGTTACCACCAACGAACCTGAGGGATTGTCCAAAAAACAGCTGCGATGGCTGAGGAGCAAGAGGAACAAGGCTAAGGCGCAAGAAGCGGGAGCTGACGGCGTCAAGGGCCCCACCACTTTCTCCTCAACTCCACTGGCGACTGTCACTAAAAGAGGAAGATCGGAAGGGGATTCACCTAATCCGGGTTCCTCGGCTAATGCCAGTTGCTCTGGGGAGTCTACAGCCAAGCCAAGTAAGAACAAGCGGAGGAAAGTCGCCAAGACCGGTCTCCAAAGTTCTTCGAAGCCAGACGAGGTAAAGGGGAAACACGATCTTCGTACTGCAGCGCACGAGAGGCTCAGTGAAAAATATTTAAGAGAAGCTGGCCCCTCAAGTGCATTGACGAGCTCAAAGACAGCGGGTAGGGGGGACGGAAAAAGCTTCGCGGAAAATGCTTCCCAAGCCCTGGTCGTTGTGATTGAGGCCGGCAACCCACAAAGGGAAATGTCGCAGCGACATGTCAACTTTGTGGAGGGCTACATTTGGAAGCTATTGGGTGAGACCAAAGAGTCGCCCATGTTTGAGGGAATGGTCGTTTGTGACGGAACCTTAAAGGTTCAGTGTACGAACGAGCACTCTCTCAAATGGCTGCTTGCAAATGTAAGCAAAATTCCAGCTCGCGATGGTATATAGTTTTCTGCTACGAAAGGTAGCGACATGCGACATGCCCAAGCTGGTTCGAGCAAATATGTGGATCCCTGGACCCCCCAAGGCACCCAGGGACATAATTGCTCGACTCCGCATTCAGAATCCGGGACTGGAAACCAAATACTGGAGAATCCGTGCGTTCAGTAGCAAGAGGAAGAATCCTAATGACCCTGAGGGCTCTACTCTTGCACTGGGCATAGATCAGGAGTCTCTGAAAGTCCTGGATTCCGTTTACGGATGCCGTCCTCATTTGGGTTTCGGAAGGGTGAAAATTCACCTTTCCGGAAAATAAATGAGGACAAAGGGTGTAATGGAGAGCAGCTGATTACAATGTCTGCTCACTTGAATATCACTCAAATTAACCTGCAGCACAGTAAATCGGCCACTGCTATCCTAAGCGGAAGGTTGACCAAACTGCGGAAATTCCCCCAAATAACACTAATGTAAGAACCATGGGTTTGCAGGAGGAGAATCTGTGGCTTCGGTGCGATTAGTTGGGGGCAACTCTTTCATTACGAAAGAACGGAACGTCCGCGGGCATGCGTTATTGTATCTAATACAATGGAGGCCACGATGTTGAGACAGTTTTGCAGTCAAGACGTCGTTGCGGTCAAAGTATCCTACAATGCATCGGGAGCTAAGCAGGATGCAATCTTCGTATCTGCTTATCTGCCATATGACTCCATTAGCCCTCCTCCTTCAAAAGAGCTGCTGGATATTGTAGGATACGCAGAGTCTAATAATTTAGGTCTGGTTATTGAATGTGATGCCAACGCCCAGCACACCCTTTGGGGTAGCAGTAAATGCAATCCCCGGGGGGAACCAATTATTAGATTTCATTCTGTCGTACGATCTCGTGGTTAACAATAAGGGAAACAACCCAACTTTTGTCACGAGTAGGCGACAGGAAGTAATAGACCTTACACTCACCAATAGAAAAATGTCAAGCCTTATTACCAACTGGAGAGTTTCAAAAGAGGAATATCTTTCGGACCACAGATACCTGGAATACCGAATAGCCATCGATATCATAAATATCC
Source organism: Dysmachus trigonus (assembly GCA_949715965.1). Taxonomy (NCBI): domain Eukaryota; kingdom Metazoa; phylum Arthropoda; class Insecta; order Diptera; family Asilidae; genus Dysmachus; species Dysmachus trigonus. Next base: position 55,757,989 of record OX454320.1, read on the forward strand.
CGGCCGGACGGAATCCTAGGAAGACTGATTGGGAAAGGTGCAAACAACTTCTTTCATCGAAGGAAATTAATGTACGCAAAATCCATTCCACGAAGGATATATAGGACGAGACCCAAAAATTGAGTCGAATCTTATTGGATGCCTTTGAGGAAGCGTGCCCTCTCAGAAAGAGCAGATGTGGCAAGAATGTCCTCTGGTGGAACAACAACCTGCAGAAGCTCAGGAAAACAACCAGAAAACTTCTAAAGAGGGCCTTAAGAACTCAAGAAGATGATGATTGGCTAACCTATCAAACTCTACAGCGTGAGTATAAGAGAGAGATAAGATCTGCCAAGGACTCCTCTTATAGGAAATACAGTGAGGAACTGGTGGGGATGAAAGAGGCTGCAAGGCTGCATAAAGTCTTCCATAAAGCCAATACAGCCAAACTAGACACTCTCCGTAGGCCTGCGAACGGAGGATACACGAGCTCCAAACAGGAAGCATATGAAATCCTGTTTGGGACTCATTTTCCGGGCAGTCAGAGAATTCAATTAGATGAAACCCAAGTGAATTTACAAGAGAGAGTAAATATCACCAAGAAAGATAAATATATAGCATCCAAGGTTGTGACTGAGGAAAGGATCGAGATGGCCTTGACCTCTTTCGAAAACTTTAAGACCCCAGGTCTGGATGGTATACGTCTCTAGTTGCGGCACTAAAGAAAATCTTTAGGGCCTGCTTAATCTGGGGATACCTGCCAACTGCCTGGCGTAAAGTCAGAGTAGCTTTTGTACCTAAACCGGGCAAAGAAGATTACACTCTGGCAAAAAGTTTCAGACCCATTAGTTTGACATCATTCCTTTTGAAATGTCTGGAACGACTGGTAGAAAAACACATCAGGGGGAAACGCTGAGAAGGAGGCCCCTCAGTGAACACCAGCATGCCTACAGGAGTGGAAGATCCTGTGAATCCGCACTGCACGATCTAATCTATAAAATAGAAAGTGCGGCGGATCGTGGATCTTTTGCTCTTGGGGTTTTTGTGGACATTGAGGGAGCCTTTGATAATGCAATGTTCTCATCCCTATGTGATGCTGCCAAGGCGTATGGAGTGGACCCTGTGCTTATACGATGGATCCATTCCATGCTGTTACAGAGACTACTTTTAACCGAAAGCGAAAGCGACACTGTTATGAAAGTTGGGAAGGGCTGCCCGCAAGGGGGAGTACTCTCACCTCTACTGTGGTGCTTCTTAGTAGACTCGCTTTTAGGCGAATTGCAAAGTCTAAATATACATACACAGGCCTACGCTGATGATGTGTGTGCACTCATTTGTGGGGACTCGTTAAGTGATGTCTGTATTAAAATGCAGAGGACCTTGGATAAGATCCAGAACTGGTGTGAGAGGCATGGTTTATCAGTGAATCCTAGAAAGACAACACTTGTGCTGTTCACTAGGAAGACAAAACTGGATAATCTCAAGCTTCCAATTCTGAAGGGTGAAACCATTCAACTCTCCAAGGAAGTTAAATACCTAGGGGTGACTCTAGACAGCAAACTGACTTGGAAGGCTCATGTCGAAAACAAAGCATCTTTGGCATTAAATGCCTTTTGGCAATGCAGAAGAGCCTTTGGGAAGACATGGGGTCTAAAACCCGCTGTGGTACACTGGATGTACATAGCCATCATTAGGCCCATCATTACATATCCGTTAGTGGTCTGGTGGAACAGAATGGAGATAAAATCGACTCGTTCTGTTCTTAACAGAGTACAGAGAGAGGTCTGCATAGGGATAACAGGAGCTTTTAGCTCGACACCTGGTGCAGCTCTCAACGCGATGCTTAACATGCAACCCTTGGACATTACAATCCAAGAAGAAGCAATCAAGACCGTGTGCCGCCTAAAGAAGTGCGGACTCTGGCACAGTAAACATGCTATCGGACATGGTGTTATATCACAAAGGCTTGAAGAAAAGTGCATTTTATTCACTATGCCGGCGGACGATATGACCCCAATATTAATGTTCGGAAGAAGATTTCAAATTCTCTTCCCAAAAAGGGAGGAATGGGAAGATCCAAATAAAATACTTAATGGACTCAACGACATCTTCTATACAGACGGCTCGAAGACCGTAAACGGTACGGGCGCTGGATGGTTTTTGAACGGTGAGATCAAATACAGTTACTCACTTGGAAACATGGCGACGGTCTTCCAAGTTGAAGTTTTTGCCATTCTAGAAGTGGCCAAATGGATAATTGCCCAGAGATGGCAAGGTAGAAGAATAGGTATCTGCAGCGACAGTGAGGCTGCTTTTGCCACTCTTCTTAATCCCAATACTCGGACAAAAATAGTCCGAGATTGTAAGAAACGATTGAATTCGGTTGCAAAGTGCAATCGAGTCATTCTTATATGGGTCCCTGGCCACCAGGGGGTAGAAGGCAACGAGTCTTCAGATTCCCTAGCGAGGGAAGGCGCTAACTCCCACCCCATAGGTCCAGAGCCCATTATTGGTATTAGCTCTGTGGCGTTGAAGATCTGGATAACTCGACACGTGGACTTAGTTCACGGAGAGAGATGGTCCAGCCTCAGTACCTGCAGACGTACCAAGTACTTTATAGGTAGTCCGACCAAGAATACTGCGAAATTCTTACTTAGCTTAGGTAGGAAAGATTGCAGGGCTCTAGTAGGGACAATTACAGGGCATAACACACTTGGCAAGCACTTGAATACCCTGGGAATCATTGGCGACCCTGCGTGCCCCTCGTGTGGGGAGGAGGAGGACATCACAGAGCATTTCCTCTGTGACTGTCGTGCGTTCTCTCGTGCATGTAGGGACGCGTTTGGCGCCGATGTCATGAGGATGGAGGATTTCGATTCTCGATCTCTGTTTGAGATTCTCCGGTACATCAGGACAACGGGGAAGTTCAGATAGAGCGGGGGTTTTGAGCGCAATGGACTTGAAGTCTGAGCATTCGAGGTGTTTTGCTTCCCCCCCCCTCCCCCCCCCCCCCCAATAAATCAATCAATCAAAAAATAGTGAAATTTGTGCAAGATTTAAGGGGTCATTTACTTTCTAAATCGAAAAAAAATCAATTTTTTTCTTATTCATAAATGTGTTCTAAAACATCACAGAAATATACTCCCATACCGTTTTGAGAAATTCAATAGATAAAAAGAGTTATAGACACATTTGTAGCAGTACCTTACGCTTATCCTACCTCAAAATTATCAAATAAAAATGTTAATAGCGTTTTTCTCGAAACTACGTTTTCTGCACTCCTGGGACAGATTTTTCAGGCTCTAATCATCCGATTTGAAAAAGCCAAAAAGCATTCGATTTTGTATACAAAATATTAGGAGATATACCTCTTATATATAAATTAAACTATTTTTTTATTATGTTTCAAAAAAACAAAAAAACTTTAGTTCTAGAGAACTTTATTTTTCCGCGACTCGGTACAGTGTTCTTACAAAATTTAGCTTTACTTAGTTTACCCTAAATCTAAAGACGTCTGAGAACCGTCGCAGACATGGTGTCAGCAGAAATGCGACGACACGTTTCCCGTTCACGTTGGGTTCATCCGTGGCTACGTCGACCTCTGGTTGACCGAAGCGTTTTGCAACTCGTGTCATTAACTCCTCCCGTCTTAGTTTTCAGCGTCCTCGTTGAACTTTTAGAAGAATGGTATGTTTTTAACACGTGTGAACCTAGGTGGCTCCAATTCGACTTCATCTATTGGTCCTTCTGATCCCTCTGATATTATGGTGATATCTGGATAGGCATTGGGGCTGTGGGTAGGCTAGATGTTTTTGGCCATGATATTCTGATGATGATGATGATCACTGCCAATATCGCCAAAGATGATAGGCTGAACTTGGTGATGCTGCCTATGTGGTCTTTAGTCCTTAGGGGCTTGATCTTTTCCGTGTTGTTCAAAAGTAGTCTTCTCATAGCCTGTAGCGTAAGCGTTTCTTCGAAGATTCTGAAGCTGGAGTCTAGTTGGACGATAGGAGGAAGCGGTTTTGCGCTGGAGACTTCTTTAGATGCGTAGCTTTGTCCGTTTGCCAAGAGGGTGGCATTTTGGTACTGTATTTTGAAGGTGCCTGATAGGTTCATAGCTTCGCTGTTGACTAAGATGGTCCCCCATGCGAGCTAGTAGCCTTTCCGGTCACATCTTTACACCGAGGACAGTTGAGTGGGCAATCGACTCATTCAAGGCCTTCAAGTCTCCTGGAGGAGATGGCATCTTCCCAGCTCTACTGCAAAAGTGCCCGAGAGAAGAACTAATACCAGCCATAATTAAAGTTGCAAGGGCCAGTTTTACACTAGGAATTATCCCTGAAGGGTGGAGGGATACAAGGGTAGCTTTCATACCGAATGGTGGGGGGCGTAGTCCCTCCCAGCCCAAGGCATATAGACCCATTAGTCTAACCTCCTTTCTTCTTAAAACCATGGAGAAGGTGTTGGACTACCATATACGCAACACAGCCTTGCGTGAGGCTCCACTACACCCAAACCAGCACGCTTATCAGGGGGGCAAATCAACTATCATTGCCCTTCATAGCCTGGTTGCAATTATAGAAAAAGCACTTAAAGGGAAGGAAACTGCCCTATGTATTTTTCTTGATATAGAAGGAGCGTTCGATAATACCTCCTTCGAATCCATGGAAAAAGCGGCCGTCGGAAAAGGTGTGGACATCCAGACGGTGAAATGGATCAAAGCCATGCTAGGCTGTCGAAAGATCACGGCAAATTTGTGTGGGAGCTCCGTGACGGCATGGGCCACTAGGGGCTGCCCCCAGGGAGGGGTCTTGTCTCCGCTCCTGTGGTCAGTAGTTGTTGACGGTCTCCTAGCAAAGTTAACAAATGCTGGGATAGAATATCAGGGTTACGCGGATGATATTGTCATTATCATCCGGAGCAAAGAGGATCGCGTGCTATCACGCAAAGCCCAGACGGCTCTAAACCTTGTATCTGACTGGTGCCAGGAGGTTAACCTTAAAATAAACCCCAATAAAATAGTAATAATACCATTCACTAGTAGGAGGAAACTGACCGTGACGTCCCCTACTTTGAATGAAACTACGATTGGATTTTCCACTGAGACGAAATATTTAGGGGTCACCCTGGATCAGCGACTCACTTGGAACATCCATTTAAATAAAACGGCAGAAAAGGCTATACGAGCCACATGGTCATGCCGCCGGTTGTTTGGTCAAAAATGGGGGCTAAAGCCTAAAATGATACTATGGTCATCTGAGGCGATAATAAGACCCATTGTCACCTATGCAGCAGCCATATGGTGGAATAAAACAGAGCAGTCTAAGGCAATAGCCACACTCACCAAAGTGCAAAGACTCGCCTGTACCGGCATCACAGAGGCCATGAAAACTTGCCCAACCGCGGCCTTAGAAGTGCTGCTAGATCTCCTACCGCTCCACCTATACATACAAAAGGAAGCGGCTAACAGTACTCTAAAACTTCGTATATCAGGTCATTGCAATGCAAATGAAAACGGAGGGCACTCACAGATACTGAGGGTGTTCTCAAAAGACCCGCTGATCATGGGGCTTTCGGACCTGATAATAAGAAAACCAAATTTGGAAATACCGTTCAAAACCGTAATAAGAGACCGACAGTGGTGGAAGGAAAATGAAAACCTCGCCCGACTGGGGGTTGTTGCATGGTATACAGATGGGTCTAGGTGCGATGGATTCTCCGGTGCGGGAATCTACGGGCCCAACTGCCAGATCTCAATAGCCTTAGGGAGGACTCCCACGATATTTCAGGCTGAGATTATTGCTATACATACCTGCGCCCGAACTATCATAGAAAAGGGAATGAGAGGTGCAAAAATATGGATTTTAATGGACAGTCAAGCGCCGATTAGAGCGCTCTCCAGTTACACTATAGAGTCGAACCTGGTCAGGTGCTGCCTGTCAACGTTAAAAACACTCGCTAGCATGAATAAGCTTACTATAGCTTGGGTAGCAGGCCACGAAGGAATAAATGGAAATGAAAAGGCGGATGAACTCGCCAGAAATGGTGCAAAGTCCGCGTTCATTGGACCGGAGCCTTATTGTGGCTTGGCCAGGAGCTACTATAGATCCTATCTTAGGCTATGGGAAGAAGATAGTAAAGCCTCACACTGGATTAATCAAACCGAACTAAGGCAAGCAAAACGATTCTTCTACCCCTCTAAGCAGAGGTCGATGAAACTCCTAATGCTCAACAAGCCGGACTTAAAAATCATTACCGACCTCTTAACGGGGCACTGTACCCTAAAATACCACCTTAAAAAGATAGGTGTAGAGGACGATGATACATGTCGCTTCTGTCTTGAAGAAGAAGAAACAGCGGAACACGTACTCTGCCAATGCCCAGCCTTAGGTCGACAAAGGCTGACACACTTCGGAGCATCCCTCATAACGCCCGAAGATGTGTCGAATGCGACCCCCCAGCACACTATAGCCTATTTTAAGGAGCTTGATATTTAAGGGGTTTAAACCGGAGGGACTAGCACAATAGATCTCATAGGTCGCGCTGCTATTCGGTGGGCACTGGGAGTGCCTTAGACGACCCGCTAACCAAATAATAATAATAATAATAATAATAATAATAATAATAATAATAAGATGGTCCCATTAAATTGATTTAGCAATATGGTCCCTCTTCTACTGCGGGAATGTGTTGATTGTCTATTTCGGTGCAATTCGTCGGTCTGCTGGCGAGTAGGTTAGGAATACAACTAGATTCTCTTAAGTCTATAATTTGCTTTTTTTCGCAACTTGTTAATTTACTATTTGTCTTACAATTTTCTTTTATGCCATATATCCTGTTTTTAAATTGCAATATATTTTCGAATTTTATTTTTATTACAGCATTTTTTCTTTTTACAGGTTTTACTAATAATCTTGTTTGGGAATGGAGAATTAATTTTAAAACGTGGTTTGAGGGTTTAAGGTATTGTGGTTACTTCCCTTGACTTGATTTTATTTATATTCTTCTGCTTTCTTGATTTTATTTCATTTTTCTTATTATTTTTTATTGCCCAATTTGTAGTTTCTTCACTTTGTTTTTTTTTTAAATATTATTTTTAACACCTTTTTTATAATAAAAGAAATTAATTCCGTTTATCTATGGTTGATTTTATATTTATTTTATTTTATATTCTTTTTTAAAGAAACAATTCTCAAATTCAAAGCTGTATAGCTCTTCATCATGTCCCTGACTCGTGGAGATGGGCACGGGTTGTTTTCAATTCAAAGGCTGGCAAGCGTGGCCACGAAGCATCGAAGGACTTTAGACCGATTAGTCTTACTGCCTTTGTCTTAAAAACACTAGAGAGAATTCTTTATGTATACCTACGTCAGACTCTGGTCGAATGTCAGCTTAGTAAATCGCAGCATGTATACCTAAAGGGTAGATCTACCGAAACGGCTCTACATGAGGTAGTGCGTACTATCGAACACTCCCTGCAGTACAAGCAGTACACCTTGGCTGCTTTTTTAGACATAGAAGGAGCTTTTAACAATGTCCGTACGGAAGCAATCCAGGAAGACCTCTCTACATTAGGAGTGGAGGAGGGGCTCAGCAACTGGTTAGTCACCTTGTTGCGCACTAGGATCATTCAATCGGACCTCGGTAACAGCCAAATAACCAGATTTGTCAGTAGGGGTACCCCACAGGGTGGTGTCATTTCTCCTCTACTATGGCTGCTAGTAATGAACAAAATCCTGGCTAGCCTGGATAGGGACGGAATTAAGATAGTTGCTTACGCTGATGACTTAGTGATGCTGCCATCAGGTCTGTGCCCCTCCGTGTTAAGCAGTATCATGCAGATGCAGGGGGCTCTGGTTAGGGTTGATGCATGGGCTCAAAACTGTGGGCTGGGCATCAATCCGAGTAAGACCGAATTGATGTTGTTCACCAATAGGTCGAAGATCCCAACCTTCAGGCTACCTGTACTTAACGGCTTAACTCTGTCTGTATCCCCGCACGCAAAGTATCTCGGCGTAATACTTGATACTAAGCTCAGGTGGAGACTTAACGTCGATGAGCAAATTAGGAAGGCCTGTATAGCTTTCTACGCTTGTAAGAAAGCCTTTGGTAGAGGGTGGGGGCTCCATCCGAGAATGGTCTGGTGGATGTACACAGCTGTTGTGCGTCCTATCCTCACTGGATAGCTCATAGGTTTAGGTATAAAAGCTACTCTGACTTTACACCAGGAGTTGGCACGTATCCCCAGATTAAGCAGGCCCTAAAGATTTTCTGTAGTGCCGGAACTAGAGACGTGCTTCCTGTCTTTAGCATGGCTGGATATATACCATCCAAACCTGGGGTCTTAAAATTTTGGAAAGAGGTCAAGGCCATCTCGATCCTTTCCTCAGTCACAACCTTGGATGCTATATATTTGCCTTTCCTGGTGACATTTACTCTCTCTTGTAAATTCACTTGGGTTTCATCTAATTGAATCCTCTGACTGCCCGGAAAATGAGTTTCAAACAGGATTTCATATGCTTCATGTTTGGAGCTCGTGTATCCTCCGTCCGCAGGCCTACGGAGAGTGTCTAGTTTGGCTGTATTGTCTTTCTGGAAGACTTTATGCAGCCTTGCAGCCTTGCAGCCTTGCAGCCTTTCTCATTACCACCAATTCCTCACAGTATTTCCTATAAGAGGAGACCTTGGCAGATCTTAACTCTCTCTTATACTCACGCTGTAGAGTTTGATAGGTCAAATCATCATCATCATCTTCTTGAGTTCTTAGGGCCCTCTTTAAAAGTTTTCTGGTTGTTTTCCTGAGATTCTGAAGGTTATTGTTCCACCAGGGGACATTCTTGCCAATATCCTGCGTGGAGTGGATTTTGCGTACATTAATTTCCTTCGATGAAAGAAGTTGTTTGTACCTTTCCCAATCAGT